>LR990164.1:5000000-10000000 GCA_905147325.1 Notodonta dromedarius | reverse complement strand
CTAATTTATCTCCACTATTAAACAACAAAATTAGATTAATATTCATTGGGGGTCACACAGGAATTTACTATAGCTGCACTGTTTTTCTTCAATTAGGGGGAGAATAAAATCTACACTTGTAAATCTTAAAGAAGGGTACACATACACTTAAGCACAATAAGAAAAGGAATACTTCTGTGTGCAGACACTCTTTATACACAACATTTCATTAAGTTCTTATGTACATTATATTGCATTATTTACATTATTGTTTAGTAGTCACTCTCGAGGCAAGTACATAAATAATAATTCCTATTATTTATACAACTCTATTCCCTTATATACATTACAAATCATGACATTTTAGCACTTTTTAAACAAATCACACCTATTATTATACTTAAATATTATCAACAAATTTTATTGCATTGTAATACTCAATGTCAATACACAGTTTGAGTTTTCATTCATTACTCCCACCAAAAACTTACAGAAAAACTAACTGATAGTGATTCAACAAAATGCCACCACTTTGGGGGTATGAACAACATCTGTCCAGGCTTCAGCACACAATAATATGCATTAGCTTCTTTGTATTTAGGATACTTTTCCAAGTCTGGTTTACGTGGATCGACTTGGGCTGTATTGCACAGTAGTTCATGGTCATGAGGGTAAAGGAACTCTGTATCTGATGGTGCATATAAAAATATTTGTTTCTCACCAACAACTTGTGCTAATAAGTTTCTTTTGGGGTCATGATGTAGAGGTGAAACTGTGCCTTTAGGACCAAACCATGCCATCACGTCCACAGCATCATTGCTGTCAGCAAAACAACAATATTCTGGTTCAAAAATATCATTCTTTAGTTCAGGTATTTGATCAAACAATTGGTATTGGGCGAGATATCCTGTTGGGCCAACATTTTGATAAATATGTCGCGTTATAAACTCATTCATAGTCATCAGTTTTTGTGTCCAGTCAGTGTCAGTATATTTGCTTCCAAGTTCAATAGACACGGTGCGATGTCCAGCAAGTTTCATGAAGTAGTTTTGGTCTTGCCACTTCTGTAATGCAGGCCAATGGCTAATACAGTTGTCAAGCACCACAGGTTGGTTTGTCAAAATGTGATTTTTTAGAAAATACTCCATACTGGGACTGTAAATATTTTTAATTAGGTCAGCATTGTATTTAGTTGCTGCTGCAGTATCATCAGCACTTGAACGCTGCCCTGTCAGTGATATATCATGTTCAGCGGCATTTGTTTCATGTAGATGAATGAAACTAAGTACTGATGCACAATTTTGCAATAATTTAGGTTCTCTATCTAATGGGCACCCAAAAAGTATTCCAAAATCAATTATTTTTAATGCCTCTTTAACTATATCTTCCGTTACTTCCTCAGATATAGATATAAAGGATAATAATTTAACATACGAAGCTATGGTAATAGTTTTCCTTATGAAATGTTTTACCTCTTTCCAGTTACCGATATTTATTTTTTCATACATGTAATCTATTACAGCTTGGATCTTCAACCTATATTCCGAGCTAGGCGATTCATTACTGCACAAATACACTTGTATTATAGATTTACACGCTCCATCTAATTCTTCAATTTCTTGCAACGATGCTGTGACACTCTCTTTGAACTTTTCTAATTTTGATAATATATCTACGATATTCATAATTTTGGTACAAGCAAACAAATATAGTGTGATATTAAAACAACAAATACGGGACAAAACAAATATGAAAACAAATCAACAAATTCATATGTTTTTGACAATTCTACCAATGTCAAGTGATTTTGAAGTTGACATAATTTGTCGATTGATTTGACTGCTGACTACCGCACATAGAGAAACTTTTATTTTTTTTGCAGCCCAATATTGACTTTCCTTTCCATGCAGCACCACGATATCGATATAATGTTGTTGTTGTTGTATTATTTAATACTTCACGTAGAACGGTTGTTCTATATTCTAAATCATATGAACTAATAAGAATGTATCTGTCAAGAAAATATACACTGAAAGTGTAGATTCCGCAAAATATAACCTTGACCTTCTATAGAACAAAAATAACACTTCTTGTCTATGATAAATCATATGACTTTTGTTGGCACGTGATCTGACAGAATGAGAATTTATTTACATTTTTATCGAAGTGTTTAAAAAACGTTTTTTTCAACAACCTTCCAATTAGATATACTTAGGTAAACCAATCAAAAATGCCAAGAAAATCCGGTAATAAGTATGTCGTGATATATTACATCTGATGGAATGGCACTATTTGATAAACTGTTTTCTCTAAAGAGAAAACTCGATGATCGCGAGACACGAAACCGGGACAGGTACGTACGTCATGTTGAAATGGTTTTCATTCATTGTAATCTATTTTTGCGTGCTTTGGTATGCTTCGAGTGAGAGAATGAAGTTGACGCACGTAGTTTCACCCATGGTGGGTGCGAGGACCCGGTGAGGGCAGTATGCGGACCCTCGCGCCAAAGTCGTGACGCAGGCGGCGGGAGCGACTGGTGGCCGATCGGTACGAGATGTCAGACGAGCATGTGATGAGAACGCGGGGCGCGGGCCGCGGGCCGCGGGCGTAGGCGGTCGCGATCACGTCACAAACGAGAGGGGCGGGTCGCGTTCTATGTTTACTTATTATTTACACGCGATCAAAGGTAGTACACCAAACCATTCCATCGCAATCGGACGCACGTCCATTGACATTCGCCTATCGATGTGCATTTAGTGTAAACTTTACAAGTAGACGCATTTCCATGTACAGTGAGTGTGTGTGACACGTTTTTTTTGAGCGAACAGTTGCCACTTTGATATTGTGGTGAACAGCTGTTAGGACAGCTGATGCGAGTATGAAATAAAATGAAATTTAGGTGATGTTTACTCTATGCTTATGTTAGATCTTGGGCAACCAGGCTGGTTGTATCTAGAATAATGTAGCCAAATGGTGAATCTATTAAATGTTAGGTTTTGTTTGAAGCAGTGTGGACTTGTTTTGCCTAAGCAATGGTACCATTCTAATGGAGCATATTTAGAATAGTATAATACTGATGATGAGTTGATTTAGTGCTTGTTAATATGACATTTGCCCCAACTGCTTCTGGTCAATCAACATTTCTATAATATGTCAGCTAGCTTCATAGTGTTGCCAGGATTTAGATACTACTTTATCCTGAAATACTATTGTTAATTTCATTCAAGGGTTAATTTTTGTAATGGGTTTATTGAACACACCTCTATATTGTACTTCAGATACTTTTGAAGTGAGTCCAATGAACAAATCTTATATTTGTTGAGTGATTTCCTTTTTGCAAACAATGCCCACACACTTGTAATACAATATACCTAGTAGAAGAGAAAGTTTTAACATTGTTTACTTGTTCACTTAGAAATGCACAGTTCAAGCAGTTGGTATTAGGATTATGATTTATGATAAGTGGCAATTTATAAATTTATTTTAATAATTATTTTTTTTGTGATATTGATACAAGATTCTACATTAATTACTCACATTTCCAATGTCTATCAAGTCCATTTAATTGTTACTCTGTTGACATTAAAAGGTATAATAATTCATTGACATGATACATTATTGTTATTAAGATTCTTCAACTAAACAAGTATCAGTAGAACCTTCATTATCATCATTATAATTTATATTCTATTCTATTCTATCATTATTACTGAGACAAATACTACTCACTACTGGTAGTAGTAGCTCAAATTTGCAACTTGTTGCCAAACAAGTAAGATTCAAATTAATGCAATTGGTTATAGAGTCATATACCTATAATGTAAGGTTATAATTTAGTTTAATATTTGAATGTCCGGTGCCTAACAAAAACTGTACCAATAAAATTAATTTGATTTACGAATACAATTAGTTAATAGGCGAATTTCAGTATGTCGGAAATACTCATTATTTATACATTAATATATTTTTTTGATTTCTTCTCAATAATTTAAGTAGTGTATTAAACATATACTACCTACCCATATAGTAAACAAACTAAACTATCTAGAATTGGTGCCTTGCAGATTTGTATTTTTGATATGTACAGTTTCCTTTTCTCTTGTCCCACTCAGCTCTTGTCAAATAAATCCGGAGCAAGTGCGATTGCTTCTATTCAAGGAGTGCGACTGGCGGGGCAGGAAGCTCCTGTTCGACTCGTCGTCGATACAAAAAGTTCCCGCAGGAAAGGACGACAAGCCAAATGTCAAACAAGACGAGGTGCCGTGCATTGTGGAGGTGGCGGAGGGGTACACGTACTTGGTGAGATATTCTTTTTATTAACCTGTCTATCATTATTTTATTTATATAACTAGCTGAGCCCGCGACTTCGTCCGCGTGGAATTTAACTTAACAAAAAAGCCCGATCCCGCGTTCTGAGCCCGCACGACAGGACCCATTTTTTCATTTTTTAAATTTTGTTTTTCTAAAATAAAAGTATCCAGAATTACTGCATATAATATCAGCTATCTACCAGTGAAAGTCCCGTCAAAATCGGTCCACCCGTTTCGGAGATACTCTTTGATTTCAAGTGTTTTTATTTTTTTACGCGGAACCCTAATTTTTTTCTAAAATTAAAGTAGCCTAAGTTACTCCCTATAACATCAGCTATCTGCCAGTGAAAGTCCCGTCCAAATCGGCCCAGCCGTTTCGGAGATTACCCGGAACAAACACACAGACAGACAGACAGACAAAAAATTTTTAAATCGCCTTTTTGCTATATGTGTCGTATGTACTTTCATATGCATTTAGTGAAAAGGTGTTATTTTGATATTACAAACAGACACTCCAATTTTATTTATTTGTAAAGATGTATAGATAACAAATTCGGCAAACAAGGGTGCGAGCCGCTTCATTGTAAGCAGTTACCGTAGCCTATAGATGCTTGCAATACCAATGGCTTTGCTCGCACTTTACGGGAGTGGAACAGTGGGAGGGGAATACACGGGGAAGTTGGGTTTACGGGTCTTTCATTCATCGTACGAAACGCAGCTTTAATAGCTACCTTATGCTGATCTTCCATGAGGGGTAGTGGTACTACCCCGTTCGAGCGAGCCTGTATATGAGCTGTAGTCAGTTGTCTACAGACAGGAGACTGGCCTTCATTCATATCTTGTGCACTTAGATAAGTAATGTTCGGTGCAATGTACTGAACACCTTACATATCAATGTATTATTGACGTGCGAGCGATGCGTTAATCTTATTATAATAACATAATGGCGACAGAACAAGTTGGGATAGCCCGTCGAACTCCTGTAGCCAATAAAATTTAACATCACCTGTATTTACATTTAATATTATACATAATATGATAATAATAATATAATAATTTAACCCTTTTGACGTCCCACTCCTGGGCACGGGCCTCCCCACAACACGAGGGGGATTCAGGCCATAATCCACCTCGCTGTCCCAGTGCGGGTTGGCGGATTTCACATGCCTTTCGAAAATTGGTTAGATCTTCTAAGACATGTAGGTTTCCTCACGATGTTTTCCTTCACCGTAAGCAAGAGATAATCACATAGAAAACATGATTCGAACATAGATTTCGAAAAATCCAGAGGTGCGAGCCGGGGTTTGAACCCAAGATCTGGTGCCCGCAAGACGCGTGCTTTAACCAATCAGCTATCACAGCTTATTATTATACATAAGTTAAAGAATAATGAAGAAGCGAGCAATAAATTAGGATTGCATACACAAACATTTTACTATTTTGAAACCACTGCAACCTCGCTCTGCATCCGAAAGATGATTAATGAACATTCGCGCAAATAATATTAAAATGGTATAGCATTAATCAGAATACCCCAACCAATATGAGGACGTGAAAAATGGGGCAATTTACAAAATCAGACGAATTGTTTTATAAATCGGGTGTCTTTTTGAATACTTACCTATAGACCGTCAGCTGTTAAGGTCAGATTTTGAAGGTCTACAGGTGTGCGGCTGTACACCTGTAGACCTAAGTAAGGCTTTACACGCTCATTGGTGTAATTAATTAACATCACGGTACTTTCTTCTTCTTCTTCTTCTGCGGGCAGTTTCCACAAATCGACGACTGTTGCGCCTGTTTTGTGTGTTGGAGGGTGGTGAGCCGGTCACTCCAGCCATCCAAGCTCAGCCAGGAAGTTCCCCAGCTTCTTAATGTCACTGAAGACTTCCTGAAGGCTACCCGGTGTGCCCAGGTAGCTTGCCCGGTATGTGGCTACTCCGTTGCATTCCAGCAGGACGTGAACAGCTGTTTCCTCCACCTCCATGCAGGCTCTGCATAGGGGGCTGTCCGTGATACCTAAGTTATAAAGGTGTCTGTTAAAGTTGCCGTGCCCTGTCAGTGCACTTGTAACGAGTCGTTGGCGAGGTCTACTTAGCTGTAAGATCGCCTTGGTGAGCCGGCGGTTGACCCGCGGTAGAGCAAGTCTCGCTTGTCTGCAGTCTGTCAGGCTGTTCCAGTAGTTATCATCATCACGGTACTTTATTCTCGCGGTATCGTCAATACCCACTGTTGTGTGGAGCGTGATACGCCTGATACATGTGATATTAATGATATTTTATTATCCATCAGTAAACATACAGCTTTCTAGTAGACTGTCCATAATGTTTATTATTTATTTAAAGTATCTAATTTATGATCAAATAATTAGGAGTGGTACTACCTATGTCATTATTGATGTAAGATTACAAGGGTTTTAATTTGCAATTGAGTTATTTATAAAATATTTTATTATGTAGGCATTGTTATCGAGACTTCGTTAACATTTACGTTTCTAGAACTCACATGACCGATAGGCGCGATGGCCGATGTGTCATGTGGAAGGGCAAATGACACCAATCATTCTGAACTTTCGTTTATCACGTAAGGCATATAATAACTTGTAGGATCCGGCGGTTGATATTTTAATAATTAAGTTATTATATGGACTGATAAAAGTGTTTCCGTCAATTAAATACTTAATCTATAACAAAGCAATGAAAGTAAGAGTACCTCCCTATATCTTAAGTTTTGTTTTCGTATCCCGTCAATACTCAAAATTGACACGTGCCATAGTACCATACTATAGTAAATTAAAGTAATCGTGCCGAATCACGTGATTTTAAGCAATTAGTTCTTGTCGGTCGAGGGGCTTGCGAATTGTACGATATTAGATCACGGAACAAAAAACCTACGCATGCAACAGATACAATTATCCAATTACGGAAAATAACATGAGAATGTAGTTTAATTGTAGAAATGTTTGCAGAGATGGATCTAGACTGTCATTATGATAACGAATCCGATAAGAGCAATTCGGAAATAACGTACCTACGAAGGTTACCTTTCTTTCTGTTATTATCTCCAGCGTCATCATTAATATTTGAAAAAAGCATATTTTTGCTGTTGCATTGTCATTGCAATTTGCCAAAAACCGTGTGACTGTAGTCTATAGATTGTTGCAATACCAAAGGCATTGCTCGCACTTTACTGGAGCGGAGTGGGAAACTGCGGGGAAGGGAAGGAAGGGTTCTATAACAGCTACTTTACACCGATCTTCTGTGACGGGGTGGCACTACCCTAGTCGTTACAACCAGTATATAAGCCATAGTCAATTGGTTGCAGCATGACTCTGCAACCGCGAAAAGCTTTCTATTACTGAGTCAACTTTGAGTAAAACGTACAACAAATGAAAATAACAAAACCGACACGAGACGCGTATCGCGTAAATGCCCTCTTGTGAAATTAAAATAAAATAAATATCATATCGCCAGACTGACACACCAACTGTATGGTACCAAACTAAGCAAAGCTTGTACTATGGCTACCGTACAATGGACTGGGGGCGAACCCAGTGACACCCAGACGAGGGCAAATTACGAAAAGGCCATTTCCGAAATTTACCCCAGCGGGAATCGAACCGGCCACCACCATATGCAGTGAGCCGAGCGGCCTATGCTCCAACCGCTGCGCCAAGCAAGATGTATCGCTTAACAATTAACTGAGTTTCCCTTCTCCCCTCAATGTTTTTCAAGAACGCGTCCAACCATTCACGAGTGTAGTGAGAGCAAACATCTTTACGATAAGTTTAAAAATAACGCGGCAATCGGCGTGCGAATGCGAAGTGGTCACATGACCGTCAATTCATTCTGTATTATCACTTGTCCGTTCTAAATTTAGCTCGTTTAAGATGTCAGCCTTCCCCATTAGGTTGGTATATCGTTGTAATTGGTCTGGTAGTGCGACGTGGTATCGTAATTTTAGCTCTGTATTAATTAGTGGATGTTATATGTGGCCCCATGCTGTGTAATTGCCTGCGTATTCCTATGGATAATTTTTTCATGTGATCATTTGTCATCTAGAATCCTGTTGTGTCCTGGTTATAGGGGACCGTGGCTCTCTGTATTTTATAGTGTACTGTCATAGTTTATATAAGAATATTTTTTAAATTGACGTGTTCCGGTAGTAAGTTGTGTTTGGATTCCGTTCACGAGGCCGTCCGCTATCATGACCCTCTAGCTTAATTCCGTGGGTAAATATCAGTTTAAACATATTTATCTTCAGGTTTAAAGAGAAATGATAGCTAATACATTCGCACTTATTACGAGACCTACTTACTTCTTGTTCTTATGTTTGCTAAGCTATATCTGACATAAGGCGACAAGAAAAATAATCTGTTATACTCGTACTTAATTCATTTTTATCTTGCGATACTTCGTGGCTCTTCGTGGCTTACGGAACGATGATCTGGCGGTCAGGGCCGAATACTGTCACATGTTCAATGACGTCACCGCCACGCTGCAACGAGGATGGGTCGTTGAAATCTGCCAGACTGCCAAATCTACAAAACTTTTACGTACGAATAATATTAAAAAATTGCTACAAAAAGTAGCGTAAGTTTAGTTAGTTCTTTAGTTATTCCCTGCGTTTCTTACTAGGAAACTTGTATAAGATTGTATGAGAATTTAAAGTTTATAAATATCCTTTATTAACATCGTTACCATAAGAAACTTGTCACATCACAATAACCATATTCGTAATGTGACAACTCGATGTCTATACGAAACAAAAGAGCATCGAACCTAAACTATTTGCGGTGATATTTTCGGATGATAATTCCTTGAAAAAAATATTTATTACATCGTGGTATTGCGTAGGCGTTGGAGTAGCTATGAATAAAATGTATATTATTAGAACACACCTATGACGTATTTGGTCGTGCGATGTTTGTGTTCCACCTGCCACGTAAATCATCACGCCTTTGATGAATGGCTTCTTGATGGGCTTTGTTCAATATAGCATAGAGTTCATGTTGACCTTTTTTATTTCTGCAACCTGTTGTGTAACTGACTGCTGGTTCACAAGCCAAGTGGTTGAATAGAAGTCAGAGATGCCGGTCGAAGCTCGTGACATAATATAAATCTATGCGTGACTAACACTTGAAGACCTGCCTCCGTTTGCAATTGCGAAGCATTTTACAACAATTTATATTGTTTTTTTTTGTTATCAAAATAATAGAGACAACAAAACAAATCGGTGTAAATGCTTCGCTAATGCTAACGATAAATGCAATACAATTTGTTGATTGTTCTCGCTGTGAAATGCAGTAAGAAGCCATCAACGTAAGTCATTTAACTATTTTTCGTCTGTATTAAGCATGTAGGTATTGTTTGATTTTTAATTATGTCAATATCTATACGTAAAGAATGATTCAATTGTTCGAGTTTAAATCCATTTGGCCCTCTTCATTTCTCTACTACTTATAAGAGCTAGGCAATTTCAAAGCGGCAATTGAACCATCGGTACGTTAAAATAAGCGTTTCCAAATCACTACATCAGGGACTAAAGTCAATTTATATTCGTCTATTTGTGCCTACATACTTATACAGAGTGGAGACGACATAACGACATTAAATTAAAACACCATTACTACTAGTCAATCAAAATACTTTGTGATAATTAAATTTGTTCTTACATCAACAAACAAAAAGCGAAATTTTCAAACAAACTAATTCCGAAAATAATCTAAACGAAACACAACACCCTTTAGTAATATTATCTACTGACCTCAACTGACCTGTAGGCACTGCGGGTAAGATCGGCAACATCGCTTTTCTTTACACGTGCGGTGCCTTTGTAGGTTTACCTATCTGGTTTCGTTCATGTAGGTAGGCATCGACGTCCGCGCACCGCGCACCGCGCACCGCGCCCCGCGCGCGCTGCGCCCGGGCGCCCGTAGATTGGCAAATGTTTATTTTAAAACATTGTAGGTAGGTAGGTAAGTAGGTACGTAGATAATCTTTCTTAACACTAGGTACAATTTTCACGTTAATTAATCACTAAGTCACATTTTAAACACAATATTTAGGTACGTACCTAACCCTAAACCGGTATCACACTATTGTTTGTTTACACATTGGGTAGGCACCGTCTTCCCAATAGGTAAGTAGGTAAATAATCTTTCTTAACACTAGGTACACTTTTCACGTTAATTAATCACTAAGTAGTCACATTTTAAACACAATATTTAGGTAGGTACCTGGTAGGCACCGCCTTCCTAAATCCCAAATCACGGTATTTAAAACACCACAATCGTATTATCAATAACATAAGAGTACGTACTAAAACTAGATCTACACTAAATAAACTTACGGCAAAAGAAAAGGAATGTCCAATTTTACACAAAAACAATGGCCGCGCGCCTAACAACTCTAACACATTGAAATTATTAAAAAAACGAGGTCTCACAAGGACAGCTAGTCACGCACTGGTGATCGGGAATAAAAAACAAAACTCCAGCAAAAGCCTAAAACCCCAGACGATTTCTTTCCTTTTCTTGCACACTAATTCTTCCAAATGCGGAAGTGATTATAAACTATTTTTACTTACACTTACTTTGTTTGTGCAAAGGTGTCGGATTGGCAACGTAGCTAGTTATGTTACCTCATACTCGTCCACATACAGTTATTTCCTGTTAACTATAAGCTTGAAGGTCACATTATTAGTAATAACTGTTTATTTCATTAACCTCTAGACTAAACACCATTGTATTTCCTGTTAACTATAAGCTTGAAGGTCACATTATTAGTAATAACTGTTTATTTCATTAACCTCTAGACTAAACACCATTGTACATGAACTTCATTTAACCTTCAGTAAAAGTATATAAGAAAGTCACCATTGTCAGCGAATCATTCACATCTCACAGCTCTTGTAGAGCAGACGTCCTAATTAAATAAAGTATTTTTTTACTTTAATACCGGTGTCTGTCCTTGACTGGCGCAGCCTGGTGGTAGAATCAGTGTCGCGTAAAGTCGCTTAGTGTTGTGATACAAACATCGATCCTCACCGAGTACCGAACGCAGAAGACCAGCATTCATAGAACCTACCGAACAAATAAATTTGTCAGACAACTACCGAAGACGTTTGGGGTGTGAATCGGCATGGGACCGAGTAGCGTGTAAGTAAAACTATTTCGCAATCCATCTCATTCCCTGCCTATTTCCTGGTGTTATTGGACAAGAATCGCCAATAGATTGGGGTAATCCGTAATTTCGGTCAAAAATCACGGAAATTACGCGATTAAATTAGTTTAGTGTCGTTTATTTGTTAAAAATCGCGAAGATTCGACAAAAATCGTGTCGGAAACCGTAACTCCGGTTAAAATCGCGGGGGTTACGTTAGTAGAAGGCACGTCAGGACAAAAATCGCCTGTTTAGGTTAATTCACTGGACAAAAATCGCCAGACTTAGGTTAGTTTATCTTATACTGAACAAGCATCGTCAGATTTGATAACTTTAGATTAAACTTTATTTTATAAATTGTAACGTAAGTAATTAAAATGAGCAATCCAATCGCTCTTATTCCTAAGGAAATATTAAATATTATTCCTAGATACGATGGAGATGAGAAATTATTAAATTTATTTATAGAAAAATGTGAATACGTTATTAGAAACTTCAGAGGTGATACTAACGTAGTGCAACAGACATATATATATCATAGTATTACGAGCAGATTAGCCGGTAAAGCAGCTGTACTAGTGAGCGAAAGACAAAATATCAGCTCATGGGATAGCCTAAAAGAATTGCTAATACAACATTTCGGAGATCCAAGAACGGAAGCATGTATAGCAATAGAATTAGAGAGCATTAAAATCAAACCTAACGAAACATATATAGAATTTTGTCACAGAATTCAAAACGTTAGGAGTTCGCTATTTAGCAAAGTAAATTTATTAACTGACGAGGGTATTAAAGCAGCGAAAATGATAATATATAACAACATGTCGCTTAACGTATTCTTATATAACCTTCCAGAGGATTTGATTAGATTCGTGCGACTCAATAAATGCGAGACATTAGAGGTGGCGCTTAGTGTAGTAGTTGAGGAAGTTAATTTCCAAACACGATACAACGCTAAAAATAAAGTTAAATCTGCACAAAACGCAAATCCAAATCCAGTTAGACAAATGGTGCAACAACCATCGCCAATGCAATTCAAATTCGGAAATCAACCGAATCAATTGCAGCCGTTCAAACCAAACTTTGTTCCAAATCAGTTTAGACCACAGTTTAAGTTCGGAATTCCGCAGAATCACGGATTTAAACCTAATTTCCAACATAATCAAATGAATAGACCTAATTTCCCTCAAAGATTAGGCCCTGGACCAGCACAGTTCCCTAACAAATTAAACAACTATAAGCAATCAGGATTTTTCAGACCAAACCCAAATCAACAATTTAAATTCGGTGTACAAAACAAACCAACGAACGACACGGACGTGACAATGAGGACCGTAAGGAACAACTTATTAGATGACGAAAACGTAGAGGAAGGACATTACTATTACGACCCATATGAAGTATATTACCAAGAACCAATATCAATTGATGAGATAACAGACGAGATGACTCAGACAGACGTAATAGAACCTCCAGAAAATTTTCCCATACCAGCCTCGCCAACGGACCAACAGAACTGATCGAAATTAATATCAATGTTACTCTCAAACTTCCGCATATTCAAATACCAGAACTAAACGCAATTTTTATGCTCGACACTGGTAGTACTAGATCATTCATTAGTCCCAGGTTAGCAAGTCAATTCTTTACTTATTATATATGCATTGAACCCTTCGAAGTTATAAGCACTCATGGTAGAAGTCGACACAATGAGGTGGCTTACATTCCCCTAACTGAGACTTTTCAAACCGAACTATTTCATAAATTTTATATATATGACGTAGATGACAGATATGACGGACTGATAGGTTCCGATTTATTAAAGGAATTAGAAGCAAACATTGATATGAAGAACCAAATCCTTAGAACACGAAACACAGAGATTCCAATAATTTATAACAAACCTTATGAAATCATGATTCCAGCTAAATCAAAAGTTTGTGCAAAAATTCCCACAGTTTTGTGTAATGGTAGTGCAATGGTAAACTCTATTGAGTTTAAGCCAGGTGTTCAAATGCCTGACGCTATTGTTACCTGTATAGATTCATTTGCGCAAACAATCATCACAAATAGTACAGATCAAGACGCAACCATAATTTTTGATAAACCAATAGATACACCAAAATATGGCGGAGAGTTTTGTAAAAAAAGAAACAACATAAACAAAACGAACGTCAATAATATTTTAGAACAGAATCTACAAAAATTAAGATTAGATCACTTAAATTCTGAAGAAAGATCACGCATAGAGGAACTTTGTGAAGAATTTAAAGATATATTTTATAACGAACAGATTCCCTTAACTTTTACAAATCAGGTAAAACATAAGATCAGGACAAATCACGAGGACCCGATATACATAAGACCTTATAGACACTCACCCAGCGAAAACGAAGAGATTCGTAAACAAGTAGATAAATTATTAAAAGATGACATCATTAAAGAATCGCATTCGCCTTGGAGTGCTCCGGTACATCTGGTGCCAAAGAAACTAGATGCTTCAGGTGAACGTAAATTTCGTATGGTGATTGATTATAGGCGACTAAACGAACAGACTATAGACGATAAATATCCCCTTCCAAATATATCCGATCTTTTTGATAGATTAGGTAAAGCATCATATTTTTCAACACTTGATTTAGCCAGTGGCTACCACCAAATTGAAGTAACTAAGGTAGATCAATCAAAAACTGCTTTTACAACACAATCAGGACATTATGAATTTAAAAGAATGCCCTTTGGTCTAAAGACAGCTCCTGCAACCTTTCAAAGAGCAATGGACAATGTGCTAAGAGGTTTGCAAGGCATTCACTGCTTAGTTTATCTGGACGATATTATTATATTCTCCACAAGTTTGGAAGAACATATACAGAAACTGAGAACGATCTTCAATCGACTCAGAGAAACGAATTTAAAAGTCACTCTAGACAAATGTGAGTTCCTAAAAAAGGAAGTCCTATATTTGGGACACACGATTACTAAAAATGGCCTTCAGCCAAATGATGATAAAATTCGTGCAGTTTTAAGATTTCCCTTACCTAAAACACCGACAGAAATTAAAAGCTTTTTAGGATTGATAGGATACTACCGAAAATTTATCAAAGACTTTTCTAAAATAACTCAACCATTAACGAACTGTTTAAAGAAAAAGAATAAGGTTAATATCACGAAAGAGTATGTAGACGCATTTGAAAAATGTAAAGAATTATTAACTAATGCCCCTTTACTTCAATTCCCTGATTTCACGAAACCGTTTCTTTTAACAACGGACGCATCGAACTTTGCAATAGGCGCTGTACTGTCACAAGGAACAGTAGGAAGTGATAAGCCGATAGCTTTTGCCAGTAGAACTCTTAACGGTGCAGAGACGCGCTATAGTGCAATCGAAAAGGAGTTACTAGCAGTCGTTTGGGCATGCAAGCACTTCAGACCGTACCTGTATGGACAGAAATTTTTAATACTTAGTGATCACAGACCATTAGTATGGTTAAATTCGATTAAAGAACCAGGTAATAGATTAACAAACTGGAGATTACGTTTAACAGAATATGACTATAAAGTCGAATATAAACCGGGCAAACAAAACAGTAACGCAGACGCTCTTTCGCGAATTAAAATTAACGCTTTAGATTCAGACAGATTATCAATGAAAGTAAATACAGATAGACGAGGATCAAATAGTACAGTAGTTATCTCCTCATCAGAGGACGAAGTGTTAACCATCTCATCAGAAAATTCCAATAGAATAAAATCACCGTTTCCAATTCCATCGATAGATAGTAGAACGCTTACCGCATCAGAGAGACCGAGTTCGCCAATAGAAACAATACATTCCGATGAAAACATGGATTCTTCTGATATACCGATATTGAAGGAAGCCATTGATACGAAACCAAATCAATTACTAATATATACGTGGAATAAAAATGAATGTAGCGTAAAGAACTTATCAAGAGACAAACAAAAAGTATTCGAAGTTCACTTACCAGTAAATAACATTGAACTAATTAAAACATTCTTAAAAGAATATATCCGACCAAAAGTTAAACAATTTTTATATTTCGAAGATGAACGACATCGCAAACAATTTTCAGACGTAGTTACACACTTGTTTAAAAAAGATTCTATTAAATTATTTGAATGTACCGAGCGAGTAGTATACATAGAAAATGAAGACGAACAACGGGAAATAGTACTGAAGTACCATGAAGGAAAAACTTGTCATCGTGGAATTAAAGAAACCATAACCCATCTTAAACGTACTTACTATTGGAATAACCTCGATCAAACAGTCGCTAGCATCATCAATGCTTGTGAGACATGTAAGAAAATGAAGTACGATAGGAAACCATTGAAACCAGAATTACAGTTAACTCAGACACAATCGAAACCGTTCCAAGAAATTTTCATAGATCTATTTTCAATAGAAGGACAATATTTCCTAACAATAGTAGATGCCTTTAGCAAATTAGGACAAGCCTTTGAAGTACCAAATAGATCAACACCAGAAACAGTTAGAGCTTTAATAAAATACTTTTCAATCTATGGAGTACCAGGAAAGATCAGTGCAGATCCAGGATCTGAATTTAATAACAACTTACTAAAGGAAATGTTAACGTTTTATAAGATTGACCTACACATTGGAACTCCTCATAATCCAAATTCAATGGGCATTGTAGAAAGATTCCATTCTACAATCATAGAAATTTACAGGATAGCTAAATACGATAGGAAAATTACAGATGCTGCATCAGTAATGACGTATGCAATTATGTCATACAACCAGTCAATACATTCAACAACTGGTCTTACGCCATTCGAAGTTGTCTTTGGACATACAGATTCCTCTAGTACATTTGATGTAGACTTTAACAAAAACTATACTCAGAAATTAGTATTAGAACATTTAAAACGAACTAAATACTTATACGAATTCTTAACGGACAAAATAGTCCAAAACAAAGTTAAAATACAGAAGAAACAAGGAGGAGAAAAAGAGTTTAATATAAAGAAAGGAGATACAGTCTTTATAAAAGGAGTTAACGTTAGGCGTAGTAAAGATAAACCTCGCTTTACTAAAGCCCAAATTACAGGAGACATTAAACGAAACACTGTTACAGTGCAAACTCAACAAAGAAATACAAAAGTTCCGTTAAAAGACGTGAAACGTCCTTCACAGGTTCATGCTCCTGGTGGCAACTCAGGCAGCCCAAAACCTGGCGCTTCAACTTCAGCCGATTGAAGGAAACCCGGGTGTCTTACCCATTAAACAAGGTCAAGCGCACATCAGCCTCTATAACTGGCATATTTTTAAGATTTTAGATTTAGGACTTGTTAGTGATAGTATTGAATATAACATCAATAAGTATAATCAAATAAATGAGTATTTAAAGGAAAAGCTAGAGATACATATTTTAGATGGTAGTATAGTGGACGCCCAATTACAGACGGAATATATTTTAAACATTACCCTAGAAAGATATAATCAATTGGTTCCCACTTCTAGAGTTAAACGTGGTTTAGTTAATCCATTGGGTTCTATACTAAAGGTTATCACAGGAAATCTAGATAACGAAGATGCAATAAGATACGACAATCTTATCAATGAAGTTCAAACTAAACAAAATGCAATTCTTAAAAAGATGACTATAATCTCAGAAACAGTAGGTGCATTTGTAAACTTTACTAACAATACCAGAAATAATTTCATCGTGTTAAGTAAAACCATAGATGAAATAGAAGCAATCTTAAATGAAACTCAATTCCAGCAAACTAAGAATATCGTTTTAAATACTTACGATTTGTTAATTCATAACTTTCAAGTACTGTTAATCCGTTTAGATGAAGTAGAGACCGCCATAGCTTTTAGTAGAGTTAACATTTTACATCAATCAATATTAGATATAGATGAATTTTATAACATTTTAAAAGATGCTGAACAAGAGGAAAAATTAATGTATCCAGTTAAGATTGAGAATCTGATTAAGATAGAACACTGTGTTAATATTAAAACCTATGTAAAAGGAAAGCAGGTGACTTTTGTCATAACAGTGCCAACTGTCCAATTAGACACTTACAATTACTATACCCTTCATCCTTTTCCAATGTATGATTCCAAATCAAATACCACCCTTCTAATAATTCCAAAATATACCCAGTTCCTTGCGAAAGGTTTGAAAACATTTCTACTCTCCAAGCCTTGCAAAGAAGTAGAAGACGGAGAACTCCTCTGCTATGAAACTGACATATCACCAGTGGATGATGACACGTGTATCACAGATCTGATGAAATTCGCCAACAAGATCACATCATGTTCTCCAATTCCTGTCGAGACTTCGGATGTCAAGATTAAGCCAATTCAATCAAACACATGGCTACTATACTCTGGATCCCATATACTTTTAACAGAGTACTGTGAAAAGGACATAAATCAACATAATATTTTGGGCACATACATCATGACCCTTAATGACTCTTGTGAAGTCAGAGTTGGAAGAATTGTATTAAGAAAACGTCAAGTACAAGCAGAACACATCATGTTCCACGGCACACCGGTCTTCAACCTGCCCAATATCATAACACCGAGCAACATCCAGCGGAAGCCCATCAACTTGGACGAAACTGACCTGGACAACTTGCAATTTTTGTCGCATATGTTAAGTGAAGATCCCATTAAAGACAATCAAAATTATATAGTGAATATGCATAGTATAAGCATAGGAACCTTAGTAATTTATGTAATATTTGTAATTTTTATAAGTTTAATTCTGTTTAAAAACAAAACTAAAATCATGTCATTCTTCAGGAAGAATCAAACTCACCATTCTGCGAATAGAGAGTTTGAACTTACGGAGGGAGGAGTTATGTTACCTCATACTCGTCCACATACAGTTATTTCCTGTTAACTATAAGCTTGAAGGTCACATTATTAGTAATAACTGTTTATTTCATTAACCTCTAGACTAAACACCATTGTATTTCCTGTTAACTATAAGCTTGAAGGTCACATTATTAGTAATAACTGTTTATTTCATTAACCTCTAGACTAAACACCATTGTACATGAACTTCATTTAACCTTCAGTAAAAGTATATAAGAAAGTCACCATTGTCAGCGAATCATTCACATCTCACAGCTCTTGTAGAGCAGACGTCCTAATTAAATAAAGTATTTTTTTACTTTAATACCGGTGTCTGTCCTTGACTAGCTATCTTCCTCTGTCTGTTTACAAACACTATGCCGACTGCAAATCGAATAGTACAGCTAGTAAATATTCGTTTGCTTATAATAATAAGAAGTTTAACCTTATGGTAATAAGGTCGAAATTTAATCAACAATATTGTGATATTTCCAAGTAACCGATGATTTCTGAGCCGCACTTTTTATTTGGTTGTGTTTTACGCATGTAGGTAAATCTAAATTGTTTTGGTCCTTCTAGGTGAATGACCTTATAAACTAGCCCTGCGAAATCGTAATGTATTCACAGCATGTGTTAAAATTCTTAAAGTGAAAACTTATTCCTGGGGCTATACCGTTCAATGTAATTTGATGATAGTTGGTGTACGAACTACTATGGTGATACCCAATATGTGGTTTAAATTAATGTCGTCATGTCGTCTCCACTCTGTATAAGGTATACTAGCTGACCCGGCAAACGTTGTTCTGCCATACAAATTCTTTTTATATAGGTATAAAATATACTTTACGACCCACCCACCTACCGAATCTATACAAATAAATAAAATTGGAGTGTCTGTTTGTAATATCAAAATAACACCTTTTCACTAAATGCATATGAAAGTACATACGACACCTATAACAAAACGCGATTAAAAATGTTTTGTCTGTCTGTCTGTCTGTCTGTCTGTCTGTCTGTGTGTTTGTTCCGCTAATCTCCGAAACGGCTGGACCGATTTGACGGGATTTTCACTGGGAGATAGCTGTTTTTATAAGCAGTAACTTAGACTACTTTTATTTTAGAAAAACAAAATAAAAAAATGGGTCCTGTCGCGCGGGCTCATGACGCGGGAGCGGGCTTTTTTGTTAAGTTAAATTCCACGCGGACGAAGTCGCGGGCTCAGCTAGTATATACATAAAATTCATAAAAATCGGTCAAGCCGTTTCAGAGGAGTTTGGTTACAAACACTGTGACACGAGATTTTTAAATATATATAGATTATACGTGAAGGTGTTTCCAACAGTACAAGGGCCCAGTGCCGGACGCGACCATACTCGGCGAGATGACATTCGGTGCTGTGGCCATGAATTACAAGAGCGTCTCATTGAAGATACACATCATGGATGAGCCGAGGAGGTAATAAGGTCGAATTCATTATAGTAATGCATGTAATGTGCGCTTTGTTTGGACCCTGTTGACGTCAGGCGTCAGGTCAGTCGCTTTGAAAATATTTGCCGCACTGCGGCTGCTAAAGTAATTAAGTTTTTTTGCATATGAAATCTTTGATGTATAATTTATTCATGTAATCAAATGTATTTCCGCTTAGAATAATCCGTCATGTGCTAAGTCTAAGAAAATTAATGATTTTATAATGTCATATACTTATTATTATACATAATAAGCTGTGCATAGGTACATTATAAAATAACTACAGCAACGCGAGATTAAAGTGTGCCTCAGCAATTTCAGGCCTGTATTAACTTATCAATCTCAAGTGTGAGAGCGATCTTGAGTACGCTTTAGACGTGCCATTTTGTATTGGTATGACATAAGAATGACATTTCCAAGATCTCTCTCAGACTTGAGTTCGATTCATTAATACGAGCCTAAGACTTACAAAATATTGGCATGTTTAAAATGCGGTTGACAATAAAGCTGTAGTATTTTTTATAATAATTTTAACCTTATTAATAAACGGGGATTAGCGGGCGAATAGTTACACACTTAACTATCTCCTCTATTGTAAATTCATTCCTTTCGTAAATTATTAGTAAGGTTCCACTTCTATCGCTCTATTATTAGTATAGTTCTACCATCTCTAGGTTGATGTGCACAAAAGTGTTCTGTGTGCCGTCGCGTCGCATCAGCCGGGGGGAGCGTAAGGAAGCCAGCGCGGGCGATGTCCGGAGCCAGTCCAAGCCGCTCAGCGTTCCCCTCCTTAGAGAAGAGGGCGTATCCTTAAGCTTTTCACTGGACAGAGGAGATTCGGGTAAGTTGGGCCACTACAGACAAAGAGTGGACTTGACTGCGCACAGATGCGCACAGATGTTTTCTTTCTCCCATAATGACTTTTTAAGAGCACACTTAAGGTCGCTTTCAGAGTTTGTTGTATTAACAAATGCATTAGGCCTGTATTAATTAAAATAAATAAATAAATATCGCCACATGAAACCACCAACTGTATGGTCCCCAACTAAGCAACGCTTGTACAATGGATACCGTATAATGGATTGGGTGCGATCCCAGTTACACCCAGACCTGGGCAAATTACGAAAAGGCCATTTCCGAAAATTGCCCCGGCGGGAATCGACCCCCCTTCCACCATGTGCAGTGAGCCGAGCGGCCTACGCTCGAACCACTCCGACAAGCGGTCGTCGAAGATCCATTGAATCATATCCATGTGAGTGAGTTTGAGTAGACTCCTGAAATATCATTGGCTTTACAAATTATGTGCCACACTCAAACAACTTTAGACTTTAGGTTCTTGGATCAAATGGCGACATTACGGTAATGGCTTAATAAGTCATTGACATTGATATTGAACATTTAAGGCTTAGCTGGGAGAGGCTGCACATAAATGTAACATATGGCATAAAGTGGAAAATGTATGTTTATTTTGTACAATATTAATGTGTAATTGTTTTCAGGGTACTATGGAGAACACTCGCCGTACAGTAGCGTCGGGTCCACGTACGACTACTTCTCTATGTTTGACATATGGGACGGCAGCAGCCCAGATGATTTCTATTCTTTCCACGGTAAGCTCCTATTTTGAACATTCTTTATTCAAATACCTCTATTTGTTTCGAAACCAGTAGGCATAGCAAGTTACCATCAATAATGTGTCGCTGCAAAAAAAAAAATATGCCTCATAATTGTTTGTTTTCTAGCACTCGCGTCGAACTTCCAAATAACTAAATTCTTATTGAGACATGTTTATTCATGCCGCCCTTTACATAAAAGCGGTATTTTGTTTCATGCGATCCACGCTCACGTCGCGCGCACCGGACTTTGCATACTTTATCTGAATACACACGTCGTTCTCTATCACCTTGCATCGTGACGTAGAAGCGGTGGACGGAGTCCATTCAACGTGTGCGTCGGACGCTTTGATTGACTCCGAAAACAAATGAATGCTTTAGCGCTCTAGCAGGCCTTATTCCTAAAATACTATAACTGTCCGTTTCTTGCAAGCTGCCAATTGTTTCTTTATTAATTAGCATCAGTGTTATTCCGGACCAGTGCCGCCCGGTAGGAAGCTGAGTACATGCAGCAACGGCAGTTGGCAACGGAGGACCTTCCAGAACATTGCCACGCGGTTCAACCTCGGACACCACAGCTCGAACCTGCTGAGCGCGCCGACAGCCATCAGTAATGCAAACAGCTCCGATTCACAGGTAAATTCTTCAAGATTGCGAGGATATATTTAAATACAATTTTGAATAAAAGGGTCCTCTTGTTCCCGACGACAGCGAGGCCAAAAAAGAGGGGTTATGATTTAGCAGTCTATGTTTGTATGCTTGTCGTGTCATGTTAACAGAATATGCTCCACTTTAGCGCTTAAACGAATCATACGATTTTGATGAATGAGGTGTCAATCGATTCGTTATTATGGTCCGTGTGATATAGGCTACATTTTATACGAACAAACTCAATATGAGGGATGTTACATACATCCAAAAAAATGGGGGGGAGGTGAATTATTTTTAGCTATTGTATTGAGTGGGCTGTCAAATGTTATGACTGACTAGCTGAGCCCGCGACTTCGTCCGCGTGGAATTTAATTTAACAAAAAGGCGCGCTCCCGCGTTCTGAGCCCGCGCGCCAGAACCCATTTTTTTAATTTTGTTTTTCTAAAATAAAAGTAGCCTAAGTTACTCCCTATTACATCAGCTATCTACCAGTGAAAGTCCCGTCAAAATCGGTACAGCCGTTTCGGAGATTACCCGGAACAAACACACAGACAGACAGACAGACAGACAGACAAAATTTTTTTAAATCGCGTTTTTGCTATAGGTGTCGTATGTACTTTCATATGCATTTAGTGAAAAGGTGTTATTTTGATATTACAAACAGACACTCCAATTTTATTTATTTGTATAGATATTGAGCCTTAACGATCACTATCTATCTTTAAGTCCCAACTTGTAGGACTATCGGAAACCTAAGCTCATGTCCATTTTTGCGTAACTTTTGTACTTCGGACTGCCTGTAACAACTGTCAAAGCTGTCACTATCAGGTTGATGGCATGCATGAGATAGCGACCTGGTTCATAAAAAAAAAAACAATTTTTATTTCTTTTGGTGTTACCATGCAGCCCACGTAAAACCCTTAAAAATCCACAAATACTTTTAACCTATAGGGGACAAGACCCAGACCACTTGATCAGTTATTTGTTTACAAACACCTTTATCAGGGGCAGCGCGTCATCCGTCACATGAGTGGTCCCAGCCTGTCGTTCAGTCATGTGAGCTGTTATCACTACAGCGATAGTAGCCGCCGTTAATGCCGCTACAATATTTCAATTGATTATGTTTACCCAAGTTATTAGCGTTTAATTTGCGGTTCTGTGTGATATTGTTTGCTGTTTGATTAAAACGCCGCATCGCGGTATTAGAATAAGTAGGTACTGGAAAGACATAGAACAACCACTCTTTGGATTTAACAATGCATGCCAAGCTATAATAAAACGGGGAAGAAATATGGCTAGCATAAATAAATAGCATGAAAATAGTTTCAGTCCGAAAAAAAGTTGGCCGTCACGGAACGCCCGACAGATGTGAAACTTGAGTAGTGTATATTGTGTGTATAGTATGCACGCGCGCACACATAAGGGAGTCGAGAGCGGTGGCGTAGAGGGCGCATGACGGCATGAGAGAGCGTCATGCCATTTGCCGTCATAGCAAACTGATCGATTTTACTGCCAAAGTGCGCCAATAGATGTTTCACATCAAAAAGTGGGTTATGCACATCAAAAATGTATTAAATCAAAATGAGTTGTGTTTGGTCCATCAAAAATAATAATGGATTGAGATTGGTCGTTCGTAACTCTTATATATAGCTTATAAAGCGTTGTTTCGGAATCACTCGTACTTAAGTGCTGAGTTCAAAAGGTCGTTAATCCGTGCGAAATGCCATAGATAGGTCCTGTGTAGTTTAAGGTGACTTTACAAAGCTTTTGGGGTTCAATAGAACTATTGCCATTGTTCTGGATATTAATTTGGCAACTGACATTGGAAAGTTCCTTACGTTATTTGCCAGTAACTGATGTGACGATAATTGACAACAATCATCACAATGATGGAATATCTAAATCCGTATGCAAAAATCTGGCTCGAGCTTCAAGTTTCTCAAACTAATTTTGGCCAGTGTGGTGTCTGATAGGACGGTGTGCTATTGTGGCAATCCTATACAATCATAGATGTTTTAAGAGGAGTTGCATGATATTTTGGAAAAATATAGAATATAGACTGACCTAGATGTCGGTATTATCATTGACTTATCTAAATTGACATAGTACATTGAGATAAAAATATAAGTGCAAAAGTATTCCTTTTAGTTATATTATACGAAACGTTTTGTAATTGCAGCAAATTAGTAATTAGTTCATAAACATAAGGCATTACACATAAATCTTTACCTCTTCACTTTCACGGTTAGGAAATAATATTTAAAAAAATATTAGTGTCTACAAAAATAATTTGCTGTTTTATTTATTTTGCCATTGTATTTTTTTATGCTAATCCTACTAATATTATAAATGCGAAATTTTGTGAGTGTGGATGTATGTTTGTTACTCTTTCACTCAAAAACTACTGAATGGATTTGGATGAAATTTGGAACACAGATAGTTTATAACCTGGATTAACACAGAATACTTTACTTAAGTCTACGCGGACGAAGTCGCGGGCAGAAACTAGTTATAAATAAATTAAAGCCGAACTTTAAAAACAACTAATTTACGCCAGAATGTTCAATCCTTAACTAAACATACGGATAGGATTTATTTAACATATCACAATGATGTTTTTTTTTCTACCATCAAAGTTAATTAAATTTATTTTCCCATCGCTTCTCGTTAGCTCTGGTGGATATTGTTTAATGGGTTTGTTTGGTAACAGATGTACAGCAACAGTTCCACGAGCGGGACGAGCGACAGCATTGCCAGCACCGGCTCGGCGATGGCGCACAGGAAGAACAAGCTGGGACTGGCGCTGCTCATTAGTGTCACCGATCCCAATCAGATGTGAGTGGATACAATAAGTTTCAAATAATAGGACTGGACTCATGTCTAACTTTATACAATTTTAGTATGTTCTTATCAGAATCAGATCTTATCAACCGACTTCAAAAAGGAGGACGTTATAAATTCGTGTGCATGATGTTTTTTTTTTTTTTTTTTTTTAATGCTTGTTACATCATAACTGCGTCATTTATAAACCGATTCGAAAATTTTTTTTAGCATTTGAAACGATGTCCGTGCAGATTGGTCCCATAAAAAAATTATCAAAATCGGTTCAGTATTTCTAGCTTTTTAGTGCACCCAGGTTTTTTTTTCTTATATTTACGCGAATACTATACATTGAAATAAAACTATTTTACGGATTTTATCGCGTTTATTTACTTTTTTATGTTCTCGACGTTTCGGCTGCTTTACAGCAACCATGGTCACGGGGGGACTGAGGTGTTAGACGTCCTGATGTCATAGTTAATAACTGGTTACCCTCATATTTAGTTGTTGTTTGCGTAAATAAACGCGATAAAATCCGTAAAATAGTTTTATTTCAAGAATCAGATCTTGTTTTATTAGGTATAGTATGTTCATACCCAAACTGCGGCGCACCGAGTTTTATCTGATTTATTTTATGGATCACTAAGGCCCGTATTAATAAATATATTTCAAGTCTGAGAGCGATCTTGGAAATGTCATTTTTATGTCATACCAGTACAAAATTACACATCAAAAGCGTACTCAAGATATTTCTCAAACTTTCCATTGATTGACGACCGCTTGGTGCAGTGCTTCGAGCGTAGGCCGCTCGGCTCACTGCACATGGGGGTTGTGGGTTCGATTTCCGCCGGAGCAAATTTCAGTAATGGCCTTTTTGGAATTTTCCCAGGTCTGGGTGTCACTGGGATCTCCTCCAGTCCATTGTACGGTACCCAAAGTGCAAGCGTTGCTTAGTTTGGGACCATACAGTTGGTGTGTCAGTCTGGCGATATTTATTTATTAATGGGCCTTAGTCCTAATTTAGTGGCCGATAAAATAGTGTAAGAGAAAGGTTCTCGAGTGGCGATCTCGAACCGGAAGATAGAGTTGGACGGCCCCCCACTAGATGGACCGACGATCTGGTGAGAGTCGCGGGGAGCCGTTGGATGCGGATAGCGGGCAACCGTCCATTGTGGCTTTCTATGGGGGAGGATTATGTTCAGCAGTGGACGTCTTCCGGCTGATGATGATGATGATGATGAGAATAGTGTAAGTAGTTTGGAAGCTCGTTACGATTGATTGGGTATGTATTGGGCAGGGACCTGGTGCGGCGGTGCCTGGAGCACTCCCCGCAGCTGCAGGCGCTGGTGTGGCGGCTGCGGCTCGCGGCGCTGGCCGCCGGCGCGAGCGCTGGGTTCGTCTCCACGTTGCATCGGGCCGCCGAAGACGCGGCAAGGTGGTGAGTCGAACAGCTATTATTATTTAGCCCTTTTGTCGTCCCACTCCTGGGCACGGGCCTTCCCTCACTACGAGGGGGATTCAGGCCGTAATCCACCACGCTGGTCCAGTGTGGGTTGGCGGATTTCACATGTCTTTCGAAAATTATTTAGATTTTCCAGGACATACAGGTTTCCTCACGGTGTTTTCCTACACCGTAAGCGAGTGATAATCATATTGTTATTATGATTCGCACATAGATTTCGAAAAACCCAGAGTTAGGAACCCAGGGTTTGGATCCAGGACGCGTGCTTAACCAATCGGCTATCACTGATTTTTTAATAGTTTTTCGTAACAGCTATTCAATGGTGCTAAAGTCATAGCATTTGCCTGAGTAGGTTAATATTTGTATTTGAGGAGTTATTCTCTATCCATTTTTCAATCTTTGTATTCATGAGGTTATGTGAAACATGCGTGAACTCGGGTCAATAATGTCGGGACAAACCAGATATCAAACAGATGTTTGTAATAGTACGCAATAAATGATTTATTGCCCTATCTTATAGCTCCATTTCTTATTACAAAAGTTCATTGCAAGAATTTTACAACAGTTATTGCAACGTATCTTCCCTAAGGGCCTGTGCACACCAGGTTTTTTAAACGCGTCGTCGACGCGCGTTTGTGGCGATACAGACGCGATACGCACGCGAGTCAGACGCAGCCTGTAGATCTTTGTAGGATAAAAGCGCGCCGTCGACGCACGTTTCTAAAACGCGGGTCGAAGGCGCGTTTAAAAAAACGTGGTGTGCATAGGCCCCTACGTTATCGACAAGTTTAAAGTCTGTGTCAAGATGTTTGTTTGACTCATACAATTTTATTAGCTGCTGCCTACAAGATAGAGGTCATGTTTCTGTGCAGGCTGTCAGACCTGGTGTACGGGCCGCGGCTGCAGCCGGCGTGGCTGCATCTAGTCACGAGCGACGCCAGGAGCTCGAGCAAGCTGGCCGAGGCGCTGCTGGCCGACCTGTGCCAAGTACTGGCTGTGGGGGACACCAAGACCACTAACTTGTGAGTACTTATTCATCTGTTGAAACTTGATGGTACAGCCAAACTGCAGCCAATAGACTACGGCTACAGTTAGTGGCTGCACCTGGTAGTACCACCCTCTCACGGTAGATCGGTGTAAAGTAGTTATTATAGCTGCGTTTTGTATAATGAAAGCCGGAATTCCAAACGGGTCCGGGGGGGGGGGGGGGCGGGGGGGTTGCATCACATCACGTCCTCTGTCCCACTCCCCGTCAGGTGGGCAACCTGCGAGCAATGCCTTTGGTATTGAAAGCATATATAAGCTACGTTAACTTCTTAACATCTCGGTTTTACGCTAGTTTCCCGACTTTGCTCTATAATAAAATATGTAAGTGAATCTTAAAAAAATATAATAAATATTAGTCTACCTTATATATATTTTATTTTTGTTATAATAACGTGTGTCGTTAACGCGCTTATCACAGTTCAGTTTAGACGCTTTAATCCAAGCAACTATGTATATGTACAATGAGAATTTACGCTCAATAACCTATTACGTCTATATTTACTTCGTTTATGATTATACTAGCGACCCGCCCCGGCTTCGCACGGGTGTAAGAAACCTCTAAAATTATCAGTGTTTCTCTACTATATAACACATGTATTATACATATAAACCATCCTCTTGAAACCCTCTATCTATTAAAAAAACCGCATCAAAATCCGTTGCGTAGTTTTAAAGATCTAAGCATACATAACATAGGGACAGACAGCGGGAAGCGACTTTGTTTTATACTATGTAGTGATAAGTATCTCGGCACATTCAGAGCGATGGCCCATCACATGACTGCAATATAATTCACACAACACAAGTGTGGGATTAAGCAGTTATCACCAGACGCTCATAAATCATACAGATGTAAATTCGTCTTGAATGGACAAGCGCCCAAGTGGCTGTCAGACGTTCCGTATGTTAATAATATAGGTTTGTTTTATATACGTCTGGACAATTTTAACTGTAAGGATACTTTATATAAATAAATAAATAATAAATATCGCCAGACGAACACACCAACTGTATGGTCCCAAACTAAGCAACGCTTGTATTATGGGTACCGTACAATGAACTCGGGGCGATCCCAGTGACACCCAGACCTGGGCAAATTACGAAAAGGCCATTTCTGAAATTTATCCTGACGGGAATGGAACCCCCAACCACCCGGTGTAGTGAGCCGAGCGGCCTACGCTCGAACCACTGCGCCAAGCGGTCGTGGAATATATAATACTAGCGGCCCGCCCCGACTTCGCACGGGTACATTACGGTCACATTATTGGTGATTTAGTAAGGATCCCTATTTAAAAAATAAAAATAATATAGCCTATGTTACCCGGGATGGTGTAGCTTCCCAACAATAAAAGATTTTTTCAAATCTGTTCAGTAGTTTCGGAACCTATTCAATGCAAAGAAACAAACAAAGAATCAAATTCTTCCTCTTTATAATATTGGTACGAGGGATGCCTTTTAAGTTTTGTCGTTTGAAGAAAAAAACACAACTAGAACCTTATAGTACTTTTTATTGTTTTTCAAAGTATTCACCACGTAGCTTAATACACTTTTCCATTCGCTCAAACCAGTTATTATAACATTTATTCCACTCTAAAGTGGGGGTGTTCAAAATGGCTGACTTGAAAGCGTCGACTGCTTCTTCACTGGACTGGAACCTTTGACCACGAAGACTTTCTTAATTTTAGGAAATGTAAAAAAATCGTTAGGGCTTAGGTCAGGACTGTATGGAGGATGGTCAAGAATTTCTACTTTTTCCTGCTTCAAATACTCAATCGTTTGACGAGCGCTGTGTGAACTTGCATTGTCGTGGTGCAGGATGATGCGTCGCTTTGAGTTAGATTTTCGAAGTTCGGCGATGACTTGTGGTAAACAAACTGTGGTATACCACTCTGCGTTAACCGTTCTACGATCATCAAGTGCAATAGTCGCAACATGGCCGGTTTTTCTAACGAACGTGGCCACCATCTTCTTTGAAGTGCTTCGAGAACGAACAACTTTAGTCGGCTTTGGCTCGTCTTGAAAGACCCAGATTGTAGATTGTTGTTTGGAATCAGGATCGTAGGCATAGATCCAAGATTCGTCACTACTGATGATGTCGTAGACGTGATTTGACTCTCCTCGGTTGAACCTTTGCAGAGTTTTCTTACACCATCTGACGCGGGCCGCCTTGTGATCGCCGGAAAGCAGATGCGGTATCCAACGGCAAACTAGCTTTCTTACACCAAGCGCTTCATGCAAGATCTTCTGAATGGTTGTCCCTGAGATGCCTAATAGAGCCTCTATCTCTCGATACGTCACATGACGATCTTCGAGAATTAGTTGTCTCACTCCAATGATGTTATCTTCAGTGAATGCAGATTTTGGGCGACCTTCGCGAGATTTGTCACTAACACTAGTATGTCCACGCTGGAATTCTAAATACCAGCGTTCGACAGTCCGCAGACATGGGGCTTCATCACTGAACACAGATATTAGCTCTTCAAAACACTGAAGCCGTGTCAGGCCTCTTCTAAAGTTGTAGAAAATTATTGCACGAACATTTTCCTTAGAAAGATTCATTTTCGTACGTAACCTGACAGATTCTAATCGACGCTGTGACTAAACAATAACATTAATCCTAATACATTCAACTGTTTTGAGATTCGAAATTTAAACACATTCGAATATAGAACAATTCCAAATTCAAAATTGCCGGGAATTATGGAAACGACAGAACTTAAAAGGCATGCCTCGTATAGATAGCCTATAGATGCTTGCAATACCAATGACATTGCTTGCACTTTGCCGGAGCAGGGGAGTGGGATATAATATATATTAAAATAAAATATCGATATGCAGTAGTGTTAAGTAGTTTTTTGCCTCTATCCTTATTCCATGCGCGTATATAGTATGCAGTCCACTTAGAAACACAACAATTAACTCGTTTGCACTGACGAAACATTCACACCGATTTTTTTGTTGTCTCTATTGTTTGTAGTACTCTTTTTACAACATTTTAATGAGATTTAAATACTTATTTTCTATGTTTTAACATAATTACTAGTTTTAAATTTTATATTTTAACTTTGATTTATATAACTGGATTGTCCCGTTTTCTTACAATTTTTGTATTACTTTAGTTTGCCCACATCAAAATGTTAATTTAAATTAAACCATCTATAAATTAAACTTGACACCCAAGATACAGGCATTTGCCTAGTTTGGGTGGCACCATATTCTAGGATTAAGAATAGTTCTTGTGTTTGGCAATAAAGATTATTATTATTATTATTATTTTGCAGCTTTAAATAAACACAACAATAAAAAATGGGTGTAAGTATATGATTTTCCAGTGAAACTGACGGTTACACATTTAAAAACAAACAACGTAAGATTTTTTTATTTTTTTTTAAGATTACTAGTATTCCCTTTAGCCCCTCCAACTAAGCTAATGCTTGTGCTAGGAGTGGGCTCACGTCAATAGTTTAATGGCCAGGTTGGGGATCGAACCCGAAACCTCTTAGCTACGAGTACGGCCCCTCTAACCACTAGGCTATTGACACTTCAAAAGTTCAAAAGTCATTTTAAAGTAAACAATATAACTTAAGGCTAAAGCACCCATCTAGGCCGCGAAACTCAAATTTTTTTGAGTTTTTTTAGAAATTTTTCAAAATCTGACAATAATAAAAGGCACATTTTGTAATTCGAGAAAAAGACCGTGTGCAGTGCATTTATTAATATATCCAACTTACTCTAAAACATTTCAAGAACGACAGCTATCCAGATAGCTGGCATTTTTTGTATATTTAGTGATTTACTAGTATCATATCCACCGTGATAATATTTAGAGTAAAATAAATGTATTAATAAACGCACTGCATATTGTGTTTGTCGCAAATCACAAAATGTTGTCTTAAATGTTTTCAGATTTTGGATAAACTATAAAAATACTCGAAAATTTTGAATTTCGCGGGCTAGACAGGCGCCTTCACCTGAAAGTGTTTATATTTATCTATTAGCGCATACATCCGTTAAAAACGGAAACACGACTGTCAATACTCATTTGTTTTGGTAATTACGAGGGAGCGCTTCCAGAACCATTGGGTTGGGTTGTTGCGAATGTTTGGACTGGAATGATGCCAAATACTCTGAAATATTGGACATTAAGCAGATATTTTAGCTGAATTTAAATAGCGAAATAATTATTATTCCTTATTATTTGTATTCCCAAAGTCGCGACAATTTTGTTTACAACTCAGTGTGAACTCAGTAGGTCTAGTAAACATGTCATTTGTCAGCTGTCAAAGATGTGACGTTCACAGCTGACAGATAAGATACGAAGCGAGGACTTTATATATTATTGGCCACAAATTGATGTACATACTTCTTCTTTCTTTAAAAATATGGCCCACCCAAGTTAATAGGTATTTAGCCAGTGTCAAGTAGCAAATAGCAATAACAAATACAATTAATAACAATACAAAAATGTGACCGTCCACTTTGGAAAACCAAAATGGAACATGTACGTACTTATTGAAAATGATATTAAAATGTACCATCTGTCAAACCTATCAAAATAATAAAATTAAAGAGCCCCTTGTTATACATGAAGTGCCATCATTGCCATTTTATAAAATAAGGATAGATAAATTATGGATTTTCATAAAACGAGTTACTTGGTAATATTGGACTATATGTCAAAATGGCTTGAAATAAAGGTAATCCCAAGCAAATCAGCACAAAGTATACTTAAAAGCAGTCCCGTCTAGGGACGCCCGAAGAAGCGAAGCTTTATAGTATAAAGCGTAGGGCGCCGCAACTGCCACTCTCTATACCGATACATATCGTGTAACGTTACTGACGCTTAGCACGGATAGAGTGGCCCCGCGCCGAGCGTCCTGTACGTCCGTATAGAAGCTTCGCTTAACAGAATAAACGCATTAACAGAATTATTTTCATGTTTTGGTATACCGTTATAGGTGGTAGCAGATGTTCCTGTCGATTCATACTAAACGGCTTTATACGATATAATTTGTAATCCAATAAAGGTGACAATAAGACAATGTATACAAGCAGAATGTGCATGCATGTTCCCGTTTCATAGCGTTATTTAGTTTGCACTCTTATGGTTCTGGTTTTAAAATTGACTATGCTCTGACCTGTCCTCATTTCCCTCATAAAACACGTCGGTATATCTTCGACGAAAAAACGGCTATCTGTTTTGTCTTTAAGACTATGACTAGTACAAAAAGCGATCTCAAAAACAGTACAGTCATTCTAATTTAATTAGTACTGATATTTAAAAAAATTACGGGGACACATTCAAATAAAATTACATTTAAAAAAGTTTGTAAAGAGTAGTAGTACAGCTTAGTGTACTCAAGTTCGTCTTCAGATGTGAGAAATGATTTACTAATACGTGTTAGTATGTCACGGATCCCTAAACCCTCCTAAGCGCCTATTTGAATATTTTATTGTTTCTAATAAAATTCACGTGAGATGTGTAGGCGGTTAAGATATATTTCACTCACAATCGCGTCGTACGTACGCCGTATTTCATGTCAGCCGGCTACGTGGCGAATATACAGTTACCTACAGATAACTCCGACCATAAACATTATCACATGATTCGTGAAAAGCTCTCGCGATAGCGGTTTGATTAGCAGTTGTGTAACGATTTAAAAATAAATATGATTTACCAGAACTCTGTAGCTAAAAGGTGGTGTGGTATTACTTGTATATTTTTTTAGCACTTTTGCGAAACTTATGTTTTAATTACCTACGAATTGGATGAATATATTACGGTATAAACGCATGGAAAGGTACCTAGGTACCGTTTAAGTTTTAAAATAGGACCTTCATATTATGATAAATAATACTTCATATATACAGTTTGGTATAGTTACATTACTTATGATATGACGATTTAATCACACAAGAGTTTATTGTAGGGACTACGGAAGCTGAAGAACAAGTTATCTTTGATCAACACAGTTGAACATTAGTCATATAATCGTATCAGACCGCATCGCGGCCCACGCGACCGTTACGCAACATCGTTCGATAAATCGATCGTGACTCCAGACACGTATGATTCTCCATTCATCGCTGCCTGGACGCCGGCCAACACAAAATGATTTAGATAACTCTATGCTCACGATTTGGCGAGTTTTACCGTTAATTATATAAAAGAATTGTGAATGATATGCTGTCTACATTTTAGGGTTGCGTACTTTTCGATAATAAACGGAGTTATAATAAAATCTCCTTTGAATCTTTGTCCCAGCCAATGATATTCCAAAAAGTTTGACATAGAAAAAATATTGCAAACTTCTTTTAAGGACCTAAAATGATCAAAACTAAGTTCAAAGTGCCCTTACGTGTCTTCTAGGTTTTTAAACAAAACATTTGGTTGTACTAAGCTGTGTACTTATTGACTCATATAGTTAACAAGATTATGTTAGATTTTTTAAAACATAATTACAGATAAAAAACATTTGTTCGAATCCGACTCGCACATGGCTGTTTTTTGTGCATGTAACTTTAATTTGATGTATAAATAGGTGAGATACTTGGAGTTATTTCAGTATGTTAGCAATGTTTACGTGTGCCATCTCCTCACGTGATTTGTGTGTTGTTTTTTTAAGGATTGACGTCCGCCGCACAAATTGGCCAACTTTGTTGTGCAACCATCGGCCTGCGGACCGGTTCTCTAACTAACTACGATTGTTATGTTTCCTTTGTTATATCACAACGGAAGATACGTTTATTGCAGTTAATACTAGGTGATACAAATGGGTATACTATTTTTTTGCAACTTATCTTTGTAAATCTCAAACTATCGGCTTTGTGGGACAGTTGAAGTACTAAAGGTTTTGTAGACTTGTGAAATCGGTCAACAGCTGTATTCCTATAACACCTTTTGTTTTTCAAGTTCCCTCCAAAGCTGATGGTTTTAGAATTACAAAGTTAAGTTTTGAAAAAAAAAGTATACCCATTATGTGTCACCTTGTATAATATAAAAAAATAAAAATTTAGCCCTTTTGACGTCCCACTCTTAGGCACTTGCCTCCCCTCACTAGAGGTGGATTCAGGCCATAATCCACCACGCCGCCGCACCGGCCCAGTGCTGGTTGGCGGATTTCACATGTCTTTCGACAATTGGTTAGATCTTCTAAGATATGCAGGTTTCCTCACGATGTTTTCCTTCACCGTAAGCAAGTGATAATCATATAGCTATTATGACTCGCACATAGATTTCGAAAAATCCAGAGGTGCGAGCCGGGGTTTGAACCCAGGACCTGGTGCCCGCAAGATGCGTGCTTAACCAATCGGCTATCACTGCTTTAAACTAAACTAAAGGTTTTATTTATACTAAAAGTTCTTTAATTAAGATATAATTTAGTTAGAAGAACTACAGTAAGATTATTTTTTGGAAATTGCATAATTATATTTCTTATTGCTCTACTTAACTGTCAATATGATGAGTGATAGTATTTTAAAAATAAGCTTAAGTGTTAGACAAGAAAAACAATTAATTCTAAACGTTGACATAATTTATGAATATACTATGTCTGTAATTAGTGACAAACGTATGATAGTATTGCTGAAATTTAAGGTTTTTAATGTATTTAACCGTTAGAATAAAAGTAAACCAATGTAAATCGTGATAGCCGATTGGTTAAAGCACGCGTCTTGCGTGCCCACCAGGTCTTGGGTTCAAACCCCGGCTCGAACCTCTGGATTTTTAGAAATCCATGTGCGAATCATAATTTCTATATGATTATCACTTGCTTACGGTGAAGGAAAACATCGTGAGGAACCTGCATGTCTTAGAAGATCAAACCAATTTTCAAAAGACATGTGAAATCCGCCAACCCGCACTGGGCCAGCGTGGTGGATTATGGCTTGAATCCCCCTCATGTTGAGGGGAGGCCCGTGCCCAGCAGTGGGACGTCAAAGAGGGCTAAATTATTATTATAATTAATGTAAAGCGTAAATGTTAGTTACTAAAAGCGTCTTTAAAATGTTATTTATAATAATAATATGCTAATTATATTTGCTGTTACCAAATCGGTTAAGAAGGACAACAATTCAATTCTATTATTCGCTGATTAGTTTTACCCATTCATAAACTGTATGACCTCAACGGTAAGGTTGCGTCCAATTATCTATCTCTTACTATTCGTTATATTTTATAATTGGTATTACCTTCAGACAGGGTTACAAACTGATAAGTTGTTACCTAACTGAGGATTATATCTGACAAACTTTTGCACGCTGTTTCGCAGGCGCAAGTAAAAAACCTAACTTTAAACAAATAAACTTCTGGTTATAAAATGACTTTATGCCAAATTACTTCGACCGATCATTACGACGATTAATCATTATTACGACCCGGTACTTAGTAACATTGTCTCACATCAGGCGGGTCGTATGCTTGTTGCCGACTTTGTAGTAATAAAAATAATTATACAAAGCTCTCCCATGTGCTCTCCATTTACTGTCTCCCAATCCTTATATTTGACAAAAAAAAGACTACTAGCAATGTGTGTTTATCACATTACTAGTATTCCCTTTAGCCCCTCTAACTAAGCTAATGCTTGTGCTAGCAGTGGGCTCACATCAATAGTTTAATGGCCAGGATGGGGATCGAACCCGGAACCTCTCAGCTAGGAAGACGGCCCGTCTAACCACTAGGCTATTGACGCTTCAATATTGGCATTATTGTTGTTACAGTTTTATCAGCACGCTACTAACGCATATGCTGACGTATCACCTCGGGTGGGTGGCGACCGTCAGCCCGTACGACACCATCGACCATCAATCCCGGCCGCAGGATGGCTCGCTGCGGACCAGGAAGCCCTACAACGCGATGTGGGCCCAGCTCAACGACCTCTGCGGCAGTATCGGCTTCCCCCCGCGCGCCGCCAGAACCATCATCAGTGGCGCCACCAACACGCAGTTCCTCAACAGGCTGCTCGTCGTTTTAACCTACTTTGTCCGGTGCGGTGACGTCACGCGCAACGAGTTCCAATTCCAAAACGGTGCGCACACAGAAATCAAAGTGACAAGTGTGACGCCCGAGTGCGTCGGGCTCAGAAGGACCGCCACGCACGGCAGCAAACTCGACGGTCTAAAAGTGCCCCCAGTGATATCTCTGAACAGTGATAGTAGTGTCAGTACTTTAGCGGCTAGCGAGGTCAGCCTTAAGCGGTCGTCCACCCTCGCCAATTTAGGCCAAAAGCTCTCTAGTAGTTCGGAGTTCGTAGATCACTCGTCCACCAGCGACAAACCGGTCACCGGTGCGCTCAGGAGGAATCCCACCGTGATGCTGTCGTTGAAAGCATCGTCCGACTCCAGTTTGTACTCGCTATCGGACGACCCAGAGTCCGAACAGAAGGTCTTGTTCGTGCTGGGCGATGACGACAAACTGGTGGGGTTGAAAAACAAATCCGTGGGCGGGAAGTGCGTGAAGAAGTCTTCTAGAATCCACAACGAGCCCCTCGGTCCCGAGCAACCGGAGGCTGAAACGTGCACTACGGGGTGCGAGGCGAAGAGAGCCGAGAGCCCCTCCAAATGCTGCGGCCAGACGCTTCAACATTCCAAACCAATCAAACATTCCGGTTTCAAGTTCGAGTTCGACAAGTACCCTCAGATAGTCACTAATTATATGAAGAGCAAAAACTTAGAGATACTAGACAGGCACTACATTGGAAAGCCGGGTAATTTGAAGCTGGACAACTTCCAGTTCGACCCGACAATCGTGCCGCCGATACAGGAGGAGAGGTGCGAGACCTGTGTCAAGTGCCAGATGATGGAGTCAATGCTGCAGACGCCCACAAACGCCTCCGAGATGGAGTACATGAACGACATGCCGCGCCAGACAGAGCTGCAGTACGCCAAGGAGTCAGTCGTCGACGACACGGTGCCGCACAGGGAGATGTCGCCGAAGACGTTCGTGCGGCGGCGGAAAGAGAACACTGTGGTGGTGAACATCGGGGGGGCTGCCGAGGAGTCGAAGGCGGAGTCGGGTGCTGGGGGAGTGGTCCGGAAAGTGAATAGAAGGGGGGATGAGCAGGAGAAGGCGGTGGGAGTGCGGCGGGTGGTGGAGTTCCGTGCGGCGGAGCTGAGTGGGGGCGGGGGCGGGGCGGGGGGCGCGCGGTGCCGGGCGGGGTTCCACGCGTCGCTGCTGGGCGGCGTCACCGACCATTATGTACCTGATTTAATTTTACAAGGTAAGTTTTGATGCGGCTATTGTCTTCATATTCTACTTAATACAACTTTAAGACTGACTGACTGATAGGCAATGTCCAACCTAAACCGGTCTTTTAGTCTACGCCCGTACGACAAACTAGCGTTTAGTTTTAATTTTCGTAGAAGTAAGCCAGCTAACAAGAGTTCATACTTTTTTTTTCGTGATGAAATCCTCATGGATATTCGCACGCCCCGGGGAGGCGTGCAGGTTATGCCGGACTCTTACCGGCTAAAACCCCACAGTGGACGTACTCTCGCCTTGCGACAGTTCAACCTGTCCGATGTTAAGCCTCAGTCAGTAGCATCTATAACCTACATTAACTATAACATAGCTTACTGTACCAATGCTTGCAATACCAAGGGCATTGCTCGCACATTGCCGACCTGAGGGGAGTGAGACAGAGGAAGGGGAAGGCAGGGGAGTTGGTCTTGCGGCTAGTAATAGAAATAGAAAAAGTGATAGCATTTATTCAGATATCTAATTTGTATCTTGAGATTAAACATGTTACTCACGTCAATTTCTCAAACTAACCAAGTGCTGCAAGTGTGCACTATAGGTCAGTAGCGCAATGACCAGTTGTTCTATATTGATTAAGCGTTCGCGACAAAACGCCTTTGCGATGAGACGATACTTAATTAGTTTGTCATAATTAATCCAACGGGTTTAGCCACCTGTGACGTGTTGCAAGCACGGACCAATCAGCGTGTAGACGCCGAACTTTAGGACGAAGGTTTCCGAAACACATAAGCTTAATAAGTGACTAACGATCCGTGGCGCCTTACAGCTCGGCTTCAATCAGCTGTAAGTAAAAGTCTTGTTTCTATGGCATTCAGCCCATACCAGCCATTTTTGTCTCCCGCTTTGCACCGGAGGGAAGTAGATTTTCTTCCAACTCCTCCTATTATTTCTTTCAATTAAATTCGTACGGGTACCGTACCAAGACAATTTAACTTCCCCGGGACTCGTCGAGGGTCAAACCTCGACGTCATTATTGGTCACTATTGTCGATCCTGGTTTAAAGGAGTTACCGTGGTGCGAACGTGTGGCGGGACCAGTCCCAGTAAAAAAAATAACGATCCACAAATAACTAAAAAAAAAAGATTACTGGAAATGTCAGTTAGATCACATTACTAGTATTCCCGTTAGCATCTCTAGCCGAGCTTATTGCTTGTGTTAGGAGTGGGCTCACGTCAATAGTGTAATGGCCAGGATGAGGATCTAACCCGGAATCTCTCGGCGACGAAGGCGGCCCTCTAACCACTAGGCTATTGACATCTCAATCACAATCTATTATTATTTTCGATAGACGAATCACAATGTGGTTGCCTCCGCTCCCGCCCGAAATTATTTCGGAATTATTTTGATACTAGCTGTGCCCCCCGACTTCGTCCGCGTAGTATTTAACGTAACAAAAATTTCGGGATTATCGGGATAAAAAGTATCCTATATGTTAATCCCGGTTATAAACTATCTGTGTTCCAAATTTCATCCAAATCCGTTCAGTAGTTTTTGCGTGAAGGAGTAACAAACATACATACATCCACACTCACAAACTTTCACATTTATAATATTAGTAGGATAAGTTGTTCATAATGCGGAGTCCAAAGAGTGATTGGTCCGTGATTGCATGTCTATTACGTTACAACTATAAATAAAAAGTTCAAGTGAAACGTTAGTGACGAGAAACTATGCGAAAATTGTTTAACATAAGGGTGATTATGCTTTGTTTTTGTATAGGAACAATTGCTAAACCCAACACGTGGGAGACTGAGTTACGGCGAGATTTGGACCTGACGTCGTATCTGAGCAAGACGCTGGAGGTCCCGATACAAGCGGTCGCTATCATTGGTGACATTAACACGTGGTAAGTTTGTAAAATAAAAATATTACATAAATAAATTATTTCACTCAGATCAACATCACAAAATAAAAATAATTATGCGACAATGAAATGCGATTTTGTCTACGTTGACTTAAGTAAAGTAAACCAATGTGTTAATCCATGTTATAAACCATCGGTATGCCAAATTTCATCCAAATCCGTTCAGCCGTCTTTGGGTGATTGAGTAACAAACATTCCCATCTATACCTATAGTATATATCTATATAAAATTAAAGTGTATGCATATTATAAAAATGTAATAATAGCTTATTAGTAAATGTACCTATATGAAAGTTTATACTTACGGTATCTATAGAAAAAAACATATTTTTTTTAATTGTCAGTTTGTTCCGGCTAGTATTCTAAAGGGTTGGATCGACTTTGACGGGACTTTTACCGATAGATATGTGATGTTGTAAGGAGTACTAAGGTTACTTTTATTTAAACGGAGTACCACGCGGATTTAGCCGCGGGCTACAACTAGTTTATAATATTATTAGGATTTAATTGAGTGATGTTTTCGCTTCGGCAGGGACGTGCGTGTGGTGGGGAGGGAGTGCGGGTCGGGGGGGATGTCGTCGCTGGTGGGCGCCATGCTGGACGCGCTGCCGGCCATGTGGCGGGCCCGGGTGCCGGCGCATCAGGTCATTACCACCTTTATTAATACACACTAACCACCCTTATTAATATCCGTGGCATAGCGGGCGAATAGTTACACGCCGAATTATCTCTTTCTGTCATCAGTAATTTTGACACTTGAAAGAAGAAGACAAAGCATGGTGTAACTATACTACCGCAAAACCACGTCAATTAATAAGGTTCACTGGTCTAATTTTCGAAAGTAATAAATAAAAATAAATTAATATCGCCAGACTGACACACCAACTGTATGAACCTATGGGTACCGTACAATGGACTGGGGGCGATCCTGGTGATACCCATACCTCGGCAAATGACGAAAAAGGCAATTTTCGAAATTTGCCCCGGTGGGAATTCAATCGAACCCGCAACCATCACGTGCAGTGACAGAGCGGCATACGCTCGAACCACTGCGCCAAGCGGTCGCCATAATAATAGTAATAATGTGTTATACTCGCGATATTTATGTATTATTTCTCATCCCCAGTGCATATCCTTCGTGGAGGGCAAGCTCCGGGAACTCTGCGTGCTGTCCAAGACCCTGGCAGACATGCTGATGACGACAGACTTCTGCGACATAGCAACGCTCACGAAGTCTCTCAACATTGACATGAACGATGTGCCCCTGTTATTGGCAGTCGCCACCACACACACGCCGCAAGTCGCCGCCAGATACGGCATCAGCTACAGATAGAGACGTTCTTCTCTTTTGATAACTAAAATATCGTTATCATGCTTCTACATTACAGCCATGAGCATAGACACGCTTATCTTAAACTGATATATTACCGTCCTGGGCCCTTACCACGTTAGCTACTTAAAAAGCAATAGAAAAGCAAACGCGGACGAGCTTTTGAAATCTTATTCGCGTTTGAACGCTCACGTTTGAAAGCTTATTCGCGTTTGAACGCTTATGCGCGTTTGAAAGCTTATTCGCGTTTGAACGCTCGCGTTTGAAAGCTTATTCGCGTTTGAACGCTTATGCGCGTTTGAACGCTCGCGTTTAAAAGCTTATTCACGTTTTTGAACGCTCGCGTTTAAAAGCTAATTAGCTTTCAAACGCTCGCGTTTGCTTTTCTATTGCGTTTTTAGTAGCTAACGTGGTGAGGGCTCAGGACGGTAATATATTAGTTTAAGATAAGCGTGTCTATCAACGGAATTAGGGTGAGTGTCCCAATAAATATGTAGTAGATTAGTACGGCGGGAAACTTTCTAGAATGCTCGGCAGAACGTGGTTTTACGATTGGCTCGTCAGAAACACACAGACGCACGGATCAACTACTCCATGGTCTAGGATAAAAGATTCCGAAATACACACGCTTAATAAAGTGTATAAGATTTACGAGTGACCAATCACTGTCCATTATTATTTTTGATAGACCATTCACAATGGCGTTGCCTTGCGCTTTGCAACTTTTTTCGGAATTATTTTGATGCAAGTCTTTCCTAGGGTGCTGAGTTGTAAGGGATGGCCCGTGATCTGAAAGTACGTGCTATGTAAATGTCCAGGGGAGGTAATCATTCGAATTGGCATCGGAAACGGAATCGAAAAGTTAAACATCTGTATTTAAGATATATTTAAAATCATTGCACTATTATTAGTCAAGACACGTTGGGTTAGTCACATTTAAATATTTATCCGGGTCAATTTAAAAATGGCAAACATGCAAATGTTTAAAGTTTCCGAATCCGTTTCCGATATCGATTCGAAAGGTTTAAAATAAACCTTCAAGGGATGATATGGATCGAATACACGTTCCGCCCCATTGGAATTACAAGAGAGTTTCCTTGCCGTATTATTTAGTATATTGTGGTATAGTTGAGTTATAGGAATAGTCTGCTAGACGATTTGCTTTTGATGTCGTGGTTCTTGTTAGCTGAGATGTGCACCTGTAGTTGTATAAGACAAGGTATGCGATAGATCTTGTCACGCTTAGTCTTAAGCCTGTTTCAGACGGTACGATTTGGGTCACGATTGGTAGAACCGATTGATAGAGTCCCCACAAATCGGCATGTCGATTTTCAAGTTAGGTCATCAGACTCATATATCCTCAGGGGCCCAACTCTTTTAACCACTGGCATCTCGAATAATCTCGATCGACTCGCAATACGTCAAAACTGACGTATCGCGTCTGTTGTGTGTACGGCATTGTTGTCAGATTTTCTATAGGCAAACAAGTATCGCGTACATATCATTATCATGTATCCTATTTTTTCCTGTCTATCAAACTAAATTATGTATAATATTCAACCGTACAATCCAACTTCAAAATTTTTAGATTATCTTTAAAAAAAAAAAAAAATTGCCTCACCTAGACCTACCGACCATCAGTCACATAAAACTCTGTTGTTGGCAAAATCATCGACTACCTAACGATGAAAGCCATATTTTAAAAAAAGAAGAAGAAGAAGAAGTACCGCGCATCTGAATACGTCAATTTTAACAGATTTTCTATAGAAATACTGACGTATTCAGATACCTTATACGTCAGTTTTGACGTATTGCGAGACGATCGGGATGCCAGCGGTAAACAGAGCTGAGCCCCAGATCGACCCCACCGTGAGCCAAACCGTGCTATCTGGAATACGCTTTGGTGTCACTTCGTTTATTGATAAGAGAGAGTGACGAGAATCTGACGGAGCGTGGATCGCATGAAACATCCCACTTTATACAGATTGGTTTGAAAATCCGAAGTAATCTAAATATATATAACTCAAAGGTGACTGACTGACTGACATAGTGATCTATCAACGCACAGCCCAAACCACAGAACGGATCAGGCTGAAATTATGCAGGTAGATGTTATGACGTAGGCATCCGCTAAGAAAGGATTTTGATTAATTCTACCCCCAAGGGGATAAAATAGGGGATGAAAGTTTGTTAAGTTAAACTCCACGCGGACAAAGTCGCGGGCTCAGCTAGTTTAGAGTATGTAGATGCCTAGTGAAGACAGACTATACGTAATCATCATAATTCCTGACTTACGGAGCTTTGAACATCTGTTTCATCTATCGTGTTCCTGCGTTAGAACACATATAATGGCCTAGAAAACAGTGTAAAACAGCATTTATGATTATCAGTCAGCAATATTCATTATAAAGTTCTTAAAAAAAATTGCAAAGTAGGTAAGTAATTATTTTTAGATACATAATAAATGTTTTTTTTAATTAGTAGAAGTATTTGAAAATAAATGTTTAATTCCAAATCCGATTCTCGTTTAAACTATCCAATTATTATTTCGGAATTTGAAACACCCTGTATAGCGTGAAAATAAACGTAATGTGGGAGCAACCTTTGTAAACTGTATTTTTCTTTAAGATTCGGATTTAGGAAACTATATTAGCATGTCTTTTTAATGTAATTCGTCTTTCAAAATTATGAAGTCATTCTAATAATTATTTAACATTAATATTAACATTTTTTACGTAATACCATTTGGAAAACTAGTACATAATTCTATATGAAACAAAATAAATATAAATAAATAAATAGATATCGCCAGACGAACACACTAACTGTATGGTCCCAAACTAAGCAACGCTTGTACTATGGGTACCGAACAATGGACTGGGGGCGATCCCAGTGACACCCAGATCAGGGAAAATTACGAAAAGGCCATTTCCGAAATTTACCCTGACGGGAATCAAACCCGCAACCACCCGATGCAGTGAGTCGAGCGGCCTACGCTCGAACCACTGCGCCAAGCGGTCGCGGATATTATAAACAGGTATTTTATAAAAAAGGCAACATTAAAAAGGCATGCCAAGATTGTTTAGTAAATCCGCATCCTAAGGGAAAATACACAATAATTATGACAGTGTCCTTAATATTAGGTGGGTTCAGTTCAACCGCAGGCGATATGAATACCAGTAGACGTGGAAAGAATATGTTATGCCTCGTCCCTGGCTTCTACATGCCCTACGCGCGTATAGAGTTATAAACTGCCCTAGAGAGTCCTCCATACTAGATACAGCTTTTACGTTTTAATAATAAAGCTGGAAATAGCGTGGCTTCGCGTCAAACAGGCGCCGGTTGGGATGACCTTATTACTAAGAAATAAAGTTGATTTTAAACCGGTGCGTTCTGTTTGCATCGCTAATTTATAAAGGACTCTCTTGTACAGTAGTTTGTTGTATTTTTTTGGCAGTAATAGTTGGTCACTCTTAAACTAAAGGGTTGATAGTGCCATAAGCTTGTGTTCCGGTGACGGTGGCGCTAGTGTCTTAGCTATTGTCTAATACATTTATTAATAATAAAACTTTATTATTTCTAGTTTCTAGTTTACGTCACCGTTAAAGTTTAAGCTTGTCGCACTACTAAAGGAAATTCAATATTAATAATTTTCATGCTTTGTATTGTAACATGATTTTATTGTGCATCCATAAATAACTGCGATAAAGTACTTTACGCTTTAACAGATAAGGTATAAATTGGCTGAACATATCCTTCTATGTCGTATCGTAATTTATATAAATATATTTTAATATCTTTATTTTGTTGTTGGTACATTAATAAAAAAGTGTATTTTTTAATATATAAAACCACTTGTATCTCTAATAACAAAAGTGTTTACAAACATTTTATTAAACAAAAAAGCGCTTATATTGTATACTCGTAATTATTGAAACTTTCAAATTATAGTCCAATAAGAAGTCCCGCGGTAAAGTACGGAACTGATTTGTACACATTTCAGGAGTTATGAGTGAGAGCTCACTCATCACTCCTTCTCACTCATTCCTCTGTCTCATAATTTTACTCCAATAATCTTGGACAAAGCTCAATACTCTTTGTTTTTATTTTTATAAATGTTGTTGCATAATAATTTCAGGAGTCCAACTTTAAAATACGCGTATGAGGGAAGGGATAAAGAGTGGCTGGGGGGGTATCTGTGATCTTTATTGTTAATTTTGTATAATCGAAATATTTTTATAATTTGTAAAAAATATTGACATAGCACGATCCGCTTATGTGTAAACTTGACACAGTCCGGGAAATGTCTAAGTCGCAATATTTTAATATAATAACAATTTTGTATATTAACCGCGTTATTGTCAGATTTGGTCCAGCATTGTAAACACTGTTCGGTCAATGTCGAAATTATTAAATAACGGATTTGACTAAAGTCATATTGTACAGTTTATTATTGTGATAAATCGTGGAATCTTGATATCAATTCTAATGTCACACGAAACGAATGCCATAGATCCTTTTCAAATCTCAAGTGTGTGAGTGGGATGGAAATAAAACCGGTGTCGAAGCATTCTTGGTTAGTAGTTTGTGTGCAAAAGAATTAAGATCATTGGGATGTTGTAATTTGTGATTAAAGTCAGCTAGGTTTTTAAAAGGCCTACGTTATGTGATAATCAAATTAAATTATTATATTATCTATGTACATCGGAAGAGATAGTTATTGAGTTAATAGTATTTATTATTTTCATATAAAATATAAATTATATGTACAGTCAATATCAAGAGAAATTTATTAAAGACTCCATATATTTTGTGCAGTATGACAGAATTCACTTTTGATGTTGAGCGTACATTTTGAAAGAACAAAATATGGCAACTTGAATATTCAGAAAAATCTCAAAGATAATGCCTGAACGTCATTGCGCTTTATAATAAATTATTTATTTTGTATCTACTATTTTTTATTGTAATATGGGATCGAAAGGTACGAGAAAAACCAATCAAGACTTATAATAAAACAAATTGTTATATTAAAACGTTTTCTTCATTATATTGATACTCATTGACCTTGTAAAAAGCTAGATGCGAAATTACAAGATTACTATCACATATACACAAACAAGTGTAGCACTATCTATTTAGGACAGAAGTAACGAAATCATTTGTGGACAAAAGAAACAAAAATGTGTAAGTAGTTTCAGTACATGAATACTCGTAAGTGGTATATTTACTGAGATTGCCATTTGCCAACAAAGTTATTCTAGTCTAGGTTTTGTTTGAGGGGAGGCGGTAGGGGGTAGGAAATTTGGACAATATATTTCCCAATATGATTGTACAAGTATCAATACACATATATGTAATGTAACACATATATTTCACATTAAAACACACCTTAATACAATCGATCATAGTACACAGATTTGCAGCAGGTGCGATCAGAAGTGGAGATGGCTACCTAATTATAAAACTAATTTGCTGAATAATCAATTAAACCTACCTACCTACTATTAACATGTTTTTATTAACAAACAAATGTCTTCAATACTCTTGTCGTCAAATTTAAAAATATGTCTGTCCTACTCATGCGTTACCATTCAATCATTAGAAGCGAAGATTGATATAGGTCGATGATGAGAAGGATGGCATATATTTTCTTCAGTCAGGTTTAGTTTCTGTACCTATCAACAGAATCACAACGATTATCTGCACCTAAGTACCTACTTTGTTGATCTTGAATGTACCTACGCGTCGAACTGTCTATACGCACGCACTTAACGCAAAGAATTTCACATTTCTTCTACTTTCAAAATATGGACCATTCCAGTGTAAATTTACAAATAGATTAACAATCACATTTCATTGTTAATTATTTTAAAAAACTTAAAAAAAAAACAAGTGACCGTCCACTTTGGAAAACCAAAATGGAGGGCCATTTTATATTTAAAAGAGCGATTCAAACAAGAATACTAGTCCTTGTAAGAATGGGACTGGACTCGTGACTAGCTTATTGACAACCAAGCAAAAGTAGCATTAGGACATACTTAAGGCTAAAGCGCCCATCTAGCCCGCGAAGTTCAAATTTTTTGAGTTCTTTTAGAAATTTTTCAAAATCTGACAATAATAAAAGACAAATTTTGTAATTCGCGAAAAAGACCGTGTGCAGCGCATTTATTAATATATCCAACTTACTCTAAAACATTTCAAGAACGACAGCTATCCAGATAATCTGGCAATTTTTGTATATTTAGTGATTTACTTACTAGTAAATCATATCCACCGTGATAATATTTAGAGTAAAATAAATGTATTAATAAATGCACTGCACACGGTCTTTTTCGCGAATTACAAAATTTGTCTTTTATTATTGTCAGATTTTGAAAAATTTCTAAAAGAACTCAAAAAATTTGAACTTCGCGGGCTAGACAGGCGCCTTCACCTTAAACTAAAGAATATTATGATACCATACATAATGTGATTTATTGAGATACGTTCTATAATTCTATGACATTTCGTGGTCGATGAATGTCGGTCGCTATTCTATGAAAATCTATAAGTTCAAGGCATGCGTAAGTATAGACAGGTCGACGCGTTATATAATGGATGATTGTATGTAATATAAATACGATTATTTAAGTTATCCCTTTTAAATAATTAAATTGTATTTCTTTTATACTTTAATCAGTGAATAAATTATTTTTTTCATATTGAAGCATGCCTTTTTATCATATTTGAACTTATCTAGGTACTATGACCTATCTGCTACGAATTGAGCATTGATTTTATATTTATTATTATTATTAGCCTGTAGGTCTGTCCCACTCCTGGGCAAAGGCCTCCCCTTTTATCTTCCACGCGGCTCTGTCCAGGGCAATTTCCGGCCACGTCTTTCCCGCAAAGGTGTCCAAGTCATCGCGCCACCGTCTTCTTGGTCTACCCCGACGGCGGCGGTTATTGGCAGGTATCCAGCTAGTGCAGATATTGGCCCACCTCCACCATGCGCGCGACGCATGATTTTATATTGTTTTTAATAAAAGTTTAGTAAACTACAAAATACTAGAATATAAAAAAAAAAAATGTAGTTTTTTTATTTTTTCAGACGTAAGTAGGTTCATTATTGAAAAGACCAGTACTTATCGTTAAGAATAATAAAGATGGAAACGGTCGCATGGCCGCCCGCACCCTTTCGAGTCTGCCACCTTTTCGATTTTTTTAAGCAATATCGGACTCATGAGTATGTAGATAAAGTGTTGAAAATATTTCACGCCGTAAGTTCTCGCTACCATCCCGGTGTGACTTTTAATGCTATCTGAAATCTGCTGCCCTAGGGCGCTACCTACACAACCTTTGTAGAAAGTGTAGAAACCCAGCATTACATGGTAATACATTACCATGGGTACTTAATACATCCCTAAATCCTACTAATATTATAAATGCAAAAGTTTGTGAGTGTGGATGTATGTATGTATGTATGTATGTTTGTTACTCCTTCATGCAAAAACTACTGAACGGATTTGGATGAAATTTGGAACACAGATAGATTATAACCGGGATTAACATATAGGATACTTTTTAACCCAATAATCCAATACTACGCGGATGAAGTCGCGGGGCACAGCTAGTAATATTATAAATGTGAAAGTTTGTGAGTGTGGATGTATGTATGTATGTATGTATGTTTGTTACTCCTTCACGCAAAAACTACTGAACGGATTTGGATGAAATTTGGAACAAAGATAGTTTATAACCGGGATTAACATATAGGATACTTTTTATCCGGATAATCCCGAAATTTGTGTTACGTTAAATACTACGCGGACGAAGTCGGGGGGCACAGCTAGTGGTAATTATTACATGTAAGTACCTTTTATTTACTATAGTTAATGCGCGATGAGTGGAAGAAAAAGACATACTTTGATAATAGTAAAAAAGTAAGGTAGATAGTTTTTACTATATTATTTACATAAACGTGAAATAATAATCGTGAACAATCACGTGGCTGGACAAAGAAACGATAATCATTTAATCTCACCCACGCGTCTTTTGTGGCGAAGGCCTTTCAATTTAGGCGCATTCATTAAATTTAGGTAAATTTCAAACTACAAGCCTAAGTTGCGCAAGTTACCTTACATTGGCCTCGCCAAAGTTCCCGATGTTAGAACTTCTGTATATAATTACGACGACCCCTGTTTAAAAGTTGCGTACAACGTTCATTTCATCCAACAGGAAAGATTAACGACCAACGGAACTTTCGTTATTTCGGGCTACGCTTTCAGTTGCGTCGGAATAAGTGGCGGAGAAGTTTTGTTAAGTCCAAAAGAATAAAGCAGAACATTTCTGCTGGCATCAGAAAATCATTTTCGGATTTGCTGAAAAATTATTGTGATCCTATCTATCCATAAATACGAATATGTCCTAAGTACCTACCTGCTTACCTTTTCCTACTACCTATTATACTTACCTATTATGGGTGATAAAATTAAAACTATGGTTTGCCAGGTAAAGTTTTCAAAGTTTTAACTTGCTTAAAATTTACTCAAGTGGCTTTATTTCTCTTACTAGCTGTGCCCCGCGACCTCATCCGCGTAGTATTGGATTATTCGGTTAAAAAAGTATCCTATATGTTAATCCCGGTTATAATCTATCTGTGTTCCAAATTTCATCCAAATCCGTTCAGTAGTTTTTGCGTGAAGGAGTAACAAACATACATACATACATACATACATCCACACTCACAAACTTTCGCATTTATAATATTAGTAGGATTATCCTTTGTTGTCAATATTTAAAACAGCGAAAAAATTGAAAACAGCATATGTAGTATAACAACCTCTTCTTGGGTTTACTTATTTATCTATTTTATATTCTAATTTAAAAATACGTCTTATTATATCGGTTCCCCGGTTGTCACTGCCAGCGCACCGCAGTTCTTTCAATTTCAAAACAATAATGTTTTCTTAAATTTATTATTTTCTTGTCGGCCAGGAACGCCTATCGCTAGTGGCCAGTGCGCCGACATGGACCTTACAGTAGGTAGGTACTTAAAGTTCTAAAATATCCATCGATATTTTTTTCACTTTCACTAAATTTGTAAGTAATATAAAAAATGTAAGCACCTAATTCAATCTTGAATTTGTGTAAGTATTTAAATGTTTCGCAATGGAAATGAGAGTTACAGTTGAAGCTAAGGGTTATATTTCTACAGTAAATAATATATAAGTACCTATATTTTATTTACATGTAGATAGGTATCGTAAAATATAGCAAAGGCACGGTATAAATGTAAGCCATTTCAGTAATTAGCCCGCCGCGCTGCGACCCCGCTGCGAGGCGCCATTAGCAAGATTACCTTCGCACAAAGGTAATATTTTATTAAAAGATCGCCTCGCCTATGATCTGTGTAGTGTAGACATATATGTATGAAAACTCATATTAAAATACCTGTGTACTTGCTTTATTTTCTAACTTTATTCTTGCATACTTGCATATGACTAATAAAATATTTTGCGGGTAGATAGATATACCTTATTTTAAATGTAGAGCAACATGTCAGTTTGTAATTGGAATTCAGAGGTGACGCTGGTGTTTTTAAAACATCCCGGGCTTATTTGTAGGTTAGGTAGTCATATTCAATGAAAGTAATGTTTCCGAACATTCCGTAAGCTAAAACAGTGGATTGGAGTGATCGTGTTTTGTTTTTTGAGCAGTGTGGTTTTTGCTAAGACAAGTGAAAGTGATAAATAATAGTCATTGTGATGTGCAATTGTTTATTATGTGAACTCAAAGAAATTAAAAGAAAAAAACAAAGTGTGAACTAAGTATATTCCATGGCGCAACTACCATTCCCGAGCAGAGGAGGTATAGGTAAGTACTTACCTTTTATTTTTGGTGACGGGCAGGAAATCTTCGCATTATGGGAGAGGCCTGGGGTATGTGGGATTCTTACCCACTAAAACCACCCTGATGGCCGCACATCGCTCGAGGTGCTCCGGGATCTGACGTTATACACTGATGCACAGGTAAGTAGCTAGATGTTAAGCACTTACTTATATCTACTGTGTTCTATTGTTCTACCTATATTGAGTCAGATGCCTATAACTATTTAGACGATTTCCGAAACCCCACCGTGGTAACAATTAAGAACATTGGTTTCATAAAATACTTTACCGTTCATGCAGGAGAGATTATATTTTCGTAACTTATTCTCGTACACGCTCCGTGATGTTGTCATAGGTAGGTACATTTCTCAAAGTATGAGTCCTTGAAATCCAATTAGGAAGGTACCCACCCGTAACGTTGTGGGTAGGCAATTCCCCGCAAGCTCGGCCTACCCGCCGGAATACCTGCGTATAATGTAACGTTATGTATTGTTATCAAATATTCTTTCGTTACCCCTCCACTGCGGCTCGTTACGTATTTAAACTCGTCATAAATTATTCAACAACTCAAGGGAATTGATGCGTTTTGTAGCTTATTTTATAGCTGAGCTGTTTTTGAGTGAATACTGATAAGCTACAATGCATTCCATAATTAAACTCCTTAACTATGCCTATCTACGCTGTACCTCTTTGCAGAGGGAACTTTCAAAAGCAAAAACAAGTATATTGTTAGGTACTAGGGGTAGGTACACTAAATGCCGTTAAACGTGTAAAAAGGTTTAATTCGCTCTCCACAAACTTGACAAATACACAGTACTACACTAGTTCACTATCACTAGTTACATACAACAAACACTGTTCCGAATCACTTAGCAGTCACACAGTATTCTAATATAATTGCCTAGGTCACTGGTATATCACTCTTCGTTCGCTTACTTAAGTTCCGTACATTGTCGCTTCCAAGAAGTAACTAATCGATGGAGTACATCTAGAATAACAATGCGTTTTTGTATCCAGCTGATAAAATAAGGATCCTTCGAGATATTTGACCAAATAGTTTCTAGGTCGCAACAATATTTATTAAATAATACGCCTAACTAGTATACAATATATTTTTATGGTGGTAAAGCCAAGCTATAGGCAATTGACTACTGCTCATAAACAATCATACGGCCCGCCTGATATTAAGCAGTCACCGTATTCTATAGGTGCGAGCAATACCAAAGGCGTTGCTGACCAGGGCCCTAACCACGCTAGCTACTCAAATCGTAATAGAAAAGCAAACGCTCGCGATTACCTTTCAAACGCTCCGCCTTTACGTTTTGCTGACACGAGCTTCACGATTTCTAACTTACATTGATATGGTATGGTGTCAGCAAAACGTCAAAAGCGGAGCGTTTGAAACGTAATCGCGAGCGTTGGCTTTTCTATTACGATTTGAGTAGCTAGGTGGTTAGGGCCCTGAAGGGGATTCGGATAGAGGGAGGGGAAAGACCCTATAACCCTAGTGGAACCGCCCTAGGTTGCACTTATCGCTTTCTCACTGATCGTACGAAACCCAGCTATAATACCTTTTTTTTTTTTGAATTGACTATATGTTGTTGGCCAGAGTGACCATAACAACTTCAGCCGGACAGAGGGCGAGCGCAAGTGCGCTCCAGCCAGAGGGGCAGGGGGGCAGCTAGCTCAAGGGCGCCACAAGGGACACGACCTCGGCTTGGGCCGCTGCCAGAAGAGGTGGCGAGGGTAAATCTACCACCGGATCGGAACGCGAACTATAATAGCTACTTGATGACCGCTTGGCGCATTAGTCCGAGCGAAGGCCGCTCGGGCCACCGGGTGGTTGCGGGTTCGATTCCCGTCAGGGTAAAATTCGGAAAAGGCCTTTTCGTAATTTGCCCCGGTCTGGGTGTCACTGGGATCGCCCCCAGTCCATTGTACGGTACCCATAGTACAAGCGTTGCTTAGTTTAGGACCGTACAGTTGGTGTGTTCGTCTGGCGATATTAATTATTATTCCTTACGCCGATCTTTTGTGAAAGGGTGTTATATACTATCCCGGTCAACTCAACCCGCATATTTGCTATAGTGAATTAGCTACAGCTTAACTTTACTACCAGCAAGTCAGAGTACAGATAGGTATCAATATGAAAACAAAGTTATAGCAATTTCGGATTTTATGTACTGTTTATTAGACTGGCGGCAGTTATCGACGAGCGTTCAGAATGGCTTACAAATCTCAATTTACGACAAACATAATGTATTTAATTAGAGGAAATTTATTTTGGGCCTATACCTAGCTATCTGCGCTGTTAAATAACATAAGTATTGTACAATGTCGTCTATGGTACCACCGTACCCTATTATTTGACATCCATCGAAATATTAACCCTAAGATTGCACTGACCAAAACATTATATTGAAACATGTTGCTGTCTTTATTTTGTAACAACAAAAAATAGAGACAGCTATATGTTTTTTATGAACGTTTTTTCAGTGCAATTCAAGGGTTTCATACCTCCCTACTTACGTAAATGTTAGCATCTTTCATGTATTATGTGTGCGTGTAATGTATTATTGTGGTTGGTATTATAGTCTATATAATAGAAACAGTTACTCAGATATCAATTGTGTGAAACACGGATCTTCTAATAGGTACTTTCTTATCAAACCGCACAACTTAGTTGCAGAGAAAAGTAGGACAACAAGTTAGGATTTGTCACAAACGGTACCTAGCAACAGTATAATCCCCCGTATATAGACATCGGGTGCAACGGAAATGAGAAAACTTCCGATTGCTCATACTACCCAAGCGTTCCGAGTAACAAACAAGTTTTAATTGAAAGTACCGCGTCATTTTAACGACTGCTTAGCGCAGTGGTTCGAGCGTAGGCCGCTCGGCTCACTACACATGGTTGTTGCGGGTTCGATTCTCGCCGGGGCAAATTTCGGAAAAGGCCTTTTCGTAATTTGCCCTGGTCTGGGTGTCACTGGGATCCCCCCAGTCCATTGTACGGTATGCATAGTACGATAGTTGCTTAGTTTGGTACCATACAGTTGGTGTATCATTCTGGCGATATTTATTTATTTGTTTAATTTTGCTGGAGTGGGTCCGAGGACCCCTTGGGGAACACGGGAAGACGGTGAGAGACTGGTATCAACAGGAGGTGGAATAACCAGGTTTAGTTTGATAAATAGAGGATTATTTTTTTATCCAAGACAGTCGGCAAACAATCGTACGACCCTCGATTTACGCAAGATACCGTAGTTTATGGATGCTTGCAATAGCAAATGCATCGCTCGACGTATTGGACTAATTTACGTCGATCTTCTGTGAGAGTGTGGTACTATCCCGGTCTAGCCAGCCCGTACACGAGCTGTAGTTAGTTGGCTCGAATCTACCACCATTAATATAACTCAAAAAAAAAAATTTTAAAACCCCCGACGCGACGACCCTGTCATCAAATGTATACTCTTGTATACAAAAGAGCTGATAATCTTCAAACGGCTGAACCGATTTTTATGAAACATAGCTAAGAACACTCTCGATCAGAATACCTATCCAACAAAAGAAACAAAATTTAAATTGGTTTATCCGCTTGGGCGCTACGTTGCCACAGACAGTCACACAGATACACATGTTAAACTTATAACACCCCTCTTTTTTGTCGGGGGTTAAAAACATAACATCATTAATAAACCAACACGTTATTAAACATAATTTCGTTTTCTTCCATTTTGCGTTCTGGATGTGATTTGCCCGATTTATTTCAGAAGCTTGATTTAGTAAATTACTGAGTACCTAAGTAATGGTATTAAAAGAAAGTGGCAACAAATAATAAACGTTCTTTGATTTTATTATTTGTTGCTTTATTACAAAAAGAATGGATATTAATTTCTTAATACACAATTCGCCAGGGTTTCACCGTATCGTACTACGTTTACTTAATTTGTAAACACAGAAAATGCTTTTCCAATATTTCGATCGGTCGGTTTCAGAAGTTCGCTATTTGTGGATCAAACAGACAAGTTGAAATGTCAAGTGGCTCTACCCTGACGCGGGTAGTTCGCTGCGAGTTAGACCACAATCAACTCCAAGCTCCTTATGATCTTAACTGGGATTTGGGTGCCTTAAAACTTTGTTGATTGGTGCTCAAATTGAATTGAAATGTCAATACAGATAGGAAGATATTTAATTAACATAGTAGAAAACATCGTAATAACTAAAAATATTATAACAAAACGGACTTAAAATAACCTAGATGCACTAAAGAGGAAGAACTAACATATAGAGTCTATATGTTAGTTCTTCCGTCTATATTTTTTGTTCGTCTATATTATAGACGAAGAAAAAATCTCCACAATTTTTGAAGTCAGTAATTATAATTAATACACAAAGGGTTTGGTTTGTGAACGCTTTTTCCATAAATAGGTACATAAATAGTACAGAATTAAAAGCAGGTATTACATTAATAAGATCTGCATGTGCCGGAAAGGTTAATGGAAGTATCCTCAAACCAGAGTCCTTCCATTCTAAATACAAATCATCGATCCTTCAACGACGAGCGTGTCGCAATTGAAGGTAACAATCCGGCCGGGGCGGTGTTTTATATTCCCAACATGCCGTGAATAATTGAAAATGAGAGACGAGACGGAAGGGGAATTAAAAATGTAGGTAGGCACTTACCTAATTCTCCCCGCTCGGAACGGAACCAGTGAATTTGCGTGTATCGCCTTAGCAAATGTTTTGAGGTTTCATCAACTCTTCTTTAATAAATTAAATGATATAACTCTTTATATTTTACTTCCCCCGAGGTGAAAAAAGGTACATACTTAAACCGTTTAAAAAAAAAATAATCTAATATTGTTTTCTTATATTTACGCGAATACTACACATTGAAATAAAACTATTTTTCGGATTTTATAGTAATATAAAGAAAGTCAAATCATAAAGTTAATAAACGCGATAAAATAGTTTTATTTCAAAAAAATCTAATCTAAAAATAATCGTTTTGCGGTGGCTTGGAGCGGTATTGGTAGGTACTTTTGATAGTAAGGTGTAAACTTTTGCTTACAAAAGCTTTTGTGCGTAGGTATTTCTATTTTTTTTGTGTTGTAGGCATATCATGGAATTCATTTTAAATACAAACTAAGTGCAAATAAAAATTCCTAATCAAATATATTTCAGTCTCACGTAATTTGAACTCTCCATGGCTGAAACAAACTTTTTACGCTGGCGCTGTAGCTTCTTTTGACTGTATTTTATTTTTCAAATGAAATCATCTGGATGTTAATTTCTCGAGTCCATTTAATTAAAACGCCAGTCGTCATCACTGTTGACTTTGCATATAAAATTATAAGGCACAAATTAGCCAAGCTAACTTATACTTTAGGTGACAATAAAATAACCACCAGGGAGGGTATTAGTCTCAGCTGAGGTTGAGGTTGTCATAGTCATATCCTAATTTAGAAAAGCCGAATTTAGACTTAGCATTTGGTCAAATTGCCGGTTAGTTTATTTATAAAAGCCTAACCAAGCTCCGTCCAGGCGAGACTCCTTCACACTTAAAAGGATGAAGCCCAAAACATCCGGATGGGTTTGCGACCTTGTAGCGGAAAACACGTAAAAAGCTACTATTTCTATCCAAAGTTAATTAACACAGTTATTTTATTTCAACCAAATTTCAGCATTCATAAATCCAAATCTTATTTCAACTTCTCCATTTCTGCTCTCATTGTCGATGTCTAATTAAAGTAATTTATTGAAGTAGCCACCGGGGAACCTGGCCATGCAATATATCTGTCAAACAAACGGCTCCAATTCCGAAACGGTTGGAATGAGAATGAATTCCTTCAATTCGTGATCAACGTCTTTCGATAGAGATGTCTGTGAATTTAAATAAGTTAATTAACATTTTATTGATTATAGTAGTGTCTAGTCTCATCGGGGCACCTCCATGGCACCTATTTATCTAGTTATCTATCTAGGGTTTTATGTACCTACTATTAGCAGTGAGAGCCGATTGTTTAATGCTCGCGTCTTGCGGGCACCAGGTCTTGGGTTCAAATCCCGGCTCCCACCTCTGGATTTTTCGAAATCTATGTGCGAATCATAATTTCTATATGATTATCACTTCCTTACGGTGAAGGATAACATCGTGAGGAAACCTGCATGTCTTAGAAGTTCTAAACAATTTTCGAAAGACATGTGATATCCGCCAACCCGCACTGGGCCAGCGTGGTGGATTATGGCCTGAATCCCCCTCAGGTTGAGGGGAGGCCCGTGCCCAGCAGTGGGACGTCAAAAGGGCTAAATTATTATATTATTATTATATACCTACTAACTTAACGTATTGTCGGTATATTAATATATATTATCCAAATCACGGTAGGTAATGATAGCATAAAAGTGGTTATTATTTCGTGACTACAATGAAATCTATGTCTCTACCATAATATTGAAACGTGCTCTATATTTTTGAGAATATTATCTGTGAAAAGCATGGTTTGCCTCAATTTTTGTCTTGCAGTTATGAGGCGAGTTACTTAGAGCCGTCAGGTGTAAAGATGGCTCAGGGATTCTTTATAAAGCCCTTTTACCAACATTGGCCAAGGTGTGTCATAGGAAAATATTAATGTTGGTGAGCCTATAAGGTTGACTGTCCTCTTGGCTGGGCTATGAAGTGGGCCCTCTATGTTCATAGCTCAGCCAAGAGGACAATAGGATCGCTTCTTTCCTCACAATTTGAGCTAAGCCGGGAGAATCTGAGGTCCCCCAAAAATGGCTATTTTTCTAATATATATCACGTGCTGTAAATATTTTCTATATGTTAGTATGATGCAAGACTCATTTTCTAAGTAAGTAAGTAAGTACCGTTTTCCATATGATGTCTTGCCTTCTATAAACTTTCTTCAAACCATACCTACAGGGATAACTATTTACACACACATTTGTGGCACAAACATTTTTTTTTGGGTTTCGTATTATATTTTACAGATAAGACGGCCGAGTAATTAATTATATGATATCGTTCTCTCCCAGAAAATGTTGGCTAAAGTTAGTATTTAAGCAGCAAGTAGCAGTTTAAAATATAATTTCAGTACATCGGCCACCTGTTGACGCTCCTTTTGTGTTGGGCGGGCGAGTGGCGCGGCGCCTCACGGCGAGCTCCTTTGAAGACCTCTCGCACCGACTCGGGTCCATTTCACGGTTTTATGTAAAATACCTTGCTCGTATTACGGCGGATTCGTTTGGAGAAATGGATGTAAAACAGTAATGACGAGAAATAATTTATGAAGGTTCCTACCTGTTAGCTCCGCTTTCAAGACTCATGGAAAATAAAAATAATACATATTTTCGTAGTCTCACTGAATGCATTGTAACTGAAAATGTTATATTAAAGTCAACCGGAGTTAATGTTTGGGCTCTTGTGAAGCATAAAAGTATAAGTATTGATATAGCACCGCTTGGTGTTATAAAACGCTTGGCTCACTGCTCCGGGTGGGTGTGGCTTCGATTTCCGTTTAGGGTAGATTTCGGAAATTGCTTTTCGTAATTTTCCATTAGTCTGACTGTCTGGCTCGCCACCAGTCCATGATTCCATTGTACCTATAATCAAATCGCTAATTAGTTCAGGGCCCTAACCACGCTACCATTGATATGGTATGGTGTCAGCAAAACGTCAAAAGCGGAGCGTTTGAAACGTAATCGCTAGCTTTTGCCTTTCTATTACGATTTGAGAAGCTAGCGTGGTTAGGGCCCAGTATCATACACTTGCACCCTTATTGATAAACTTTGTTTAGCGGTTGTCAAATTACTGATGTCAGAAAGAGATAATTCTATGTGGAACTATTCGCCCGCTATACCACTCTGGTGTGTTAGGGTGTTATCACATCAATCGATCAACCGTCGATCAATCCATCGGTCGATCGTAGAATGAGATGAGAACGTCGATCTACCGTTTCTACATATAACAATGTTCAATTGATCATTGATAGACGTCTGATCAAAAAATTACCAACCGAAAGTCGAAATGCTAATCTATTGTCGTGATATCTTATAGTCTATATTTATTTGGTAAAAAGGGCATGTAATCAAGAGAAATCATTAGGTATATCAAGCGAAATTGTGGATAAAAGCTACCTATATTGTTATATTCCAAGATTCTTGGCCAAGACACTTGATTTATACAGCACTCAGGTGCAGGGGAGGAATATATTACCGCCACCGGCGTTCGCCAGAGGGCGTGGCGGTGCATACACAGCTTGAAGGCTAACGCGTCACTAATTATGCCGCTTGTAGGTATTTACGTTACATGAGCCCAGTACGCCCGTATTAATAAATCGATCTCAAGCCTGAGAGCGATCGTACGCTTTTGACATATCATTTTGTACTGGCATGACGTTTCCAAGATGACTTTCAGACTTGAGATCGATTTATTAATCCGTATTATATTGCGACTCTAAGGTCCGTGCCTTAGAGTATTATTATAATCAGTTCTTATCATGTTATGTTGATTATCTAAATATATATAACTAATAGGTGACTGACTGACTGACTGACTGACTGACTGACTGACTGACTGACTGACATAGTGATCTATCAACGCACAGCCCAAACCACTGGACGGATCGGGCTGAAATTTGGCATGCAGGTAGATGTTATGACGTAGGCATCCGCTAAGAAAGGAGTTTGATTAATTCTACACCCAAGGGGATAAAATAGGGGATGCAAGTTTGTATGAAACTTTGTCAATTAAATTCCACGCGGACGAAGTCGCGGGCACAGCTAGTTAATTTATAAGCGACAATTTGATTTGATTGCCTAGCTCGTATTAATAAATTGAAATCAAGTATTAGAGCGATCATGGAAATGTCATTCTTATGTCATTCCAGTACTCAAGACTGAACTCCAGACTTGAGATTGATTTATTAATGTTGCCCTAGACGGCCAGCTATACGAGAATAGATAACGTTGGTTTTACTCCTTTACGTAGGAAATGCAGGTAATATCTATCTATCTTTCTCAGTTGTTTTTTGTGCATAATGTTAAAACGATTGACAATTATAATGTAACTGCCATTGTCATCCTTAAACCGTCTGAGTAAGGCCCGTATTAATAAAACTATCTCAAGTCAGAGAGCGATCTTAAATACGCTTTTGGCGTGTCATTTTGTACTGGTATGACATAAGAATGACATCCACAAGATCGGTCTCAGACTAGAGATCGATTTATTAATACGGCGCTAAATCTCATTTCCAATGTTCAAGGTTTATGGCACACCGGAGACGGAGAGGTTCAGGCTGAACTAAGGCCTTAACCAATGACAGTGTGTTGTTAGTAAATAGGTGAGGTTGGTACCTAGTGAATAGTCGATTATCGATATCGATAAACATTAGATGCGTGACTGGTATTGTAATTACTGATGTAAAATGGACTAACTAAAATATTTTTCTTTGCTATTAATAAGTAGGTACGACGGTCTTTAGTTTCATCGTTTCGTTAGTTAGTGATCTCGTTAAAAGTTGGCGCTGTTTCAATTGTTCCCAACTTTTACCAGTAGTAAGCATTTTGGTTGCTTTTCCCACTTCAAAAATATATGTTTTTTAGGGTTCCGGACCTTAAAAGGAAAAAGGGAACCCTTATAGGATCACTTTGTTGTCCGTCTGTCTGTCTGTCAATTATTTTTTTCTCAGAAACGGATAGAGAAATCATGTTGAAATTGATATCAAATATCAAAGGCTATGGTCCCTTGTAGATGTAAAAAAATTAGGCTTCTAAGACAACGCTATCAAAAGATACGGCCATTTATGTCGCATATGTTGGTACTTTTTGCAAATTCACTAATCGAAACAAAGGAATCAACGCACAGCCGAAACCGCTGGTGTTGGAATCATGAAATTTGGGAGGTAGGCACCTTTCATATCGTAAATATCCACTAAGGAAGGATTTTGTAAAATTCCATCCCCATAAAATGGGGGATGGAAGTTTGTATGGGTAAAAAAAAAACAACTTAGAGCCATGAAAATTAGTATTAAGGTTACTAATTACAAATAAAAAATACAGTTTTCAGCGTTTTATAAAACTCCACGCCTAAGTGTGTGAAATAAGGGTAAACAGTTTGTATTGGGGACCCGAATTTGTTTAAGCTGAAAACGTGGCTTTAGGTAGATCTTGCTGTAAAAACTTCAAACACTGTGCAGAAAATCTAGAAAAACTGAGAACACTAGCACATGACACTACATTGCAATTAAAAATATAACCGGAGAAATTGGTTAACTAAATCACGAGCTACAGCCGACCAAGTTAAAGTGAAGTCAATTCCCCGTCGTTTCTGAATAAACTCAATACTGAGATTCAAAAGACAATCGCAAATACAACTTTGTTTCTTGTGTTTCACTACTTTGGTTATAGATACGAGAAATCTTCGCTATTGAAATGGGTCCGGAAGCCTTCATTGTGCATGTCCTGATGTGCACTTGCCCGGTTTTTCTTGCTAAGTAGGTAGTATCAAACTATCTATCTTCATTTAGGATTTAAATAAAATTATACTTACTAAGCAGAAACTCTTGGTTTGTTTTTATTTAACTGAATACTTTACTAACCGAACCACAGCCGATGACGTAGCCTTGGGCCAATCCCGCGCCCCTGTTGCATGAGGAGAATACGTAGTTTTATTACTCATACCATGCTTTTAACATATAAATTAAAAAATAATGTTTAGACTTCGAGGGCTGCCAAGTTGAAGTGGGAGTGGGCTGGTCACGTGACACGTATGACCCCATGACCCCGCAAAGGTGGGCAAATGCCATCACAAATTGGATACCAGAAGACGGCTTCCGCAGCCAGGGTAGGCCCAGGGAAAGATGGCGGGACGATTTGGTGATGGCGGCAGTTACGTGGCCCGAAACAGCACAAAACCGTATTTTGTGGAGTATTCAGGGAAAGGCCTTTGCTCAGGAGTGGGACACAAAAACAGGCCAAAAGCAATAGTTTAAACTACAGCTAGTTTATTATTTTAAAAGTCACGCTATTTCCATTTTGAAATATCCCATTTGACGTCCGCTGTCGAGGTCGTTTCTATTTCCCACAGGAAATTAAAGTAAGAAATTAAAGTTTTTAACACGCATGCTGCGTGTGAAAAACATTTATGACCATATTGTCTCGCATTGAAGTGTTATAATATTATTGCACAGGAAAACCGTTAGTGTCTCCTAAACCAAAATTACTTTTGTTGGCTTTGCCATAATCGGGCAATAACGGTGTTTATAAAGTACTAGCTGAGCCCGCGACTTCGTCCGCGTGGAATTTAACTTAACAAAAAAGCCCGCTCCCGCGTTATGAGCCCGCGCGATAGGACCCATTTTTTAAAATACTGTTTTTCTAATATAAAAGTATCCTAAGTTACTCCTTAAAACATCAGCTATCTGCCAGTGAAAGTCCCGTCTAAATCGGTCCAGCCGTTTCAGAGATTACCCGGAACAAACACACAGACAGACAGACAGACAGACAGACAAAAAATTTTGAAATCGCATTTTTGTTATAGGTGTCGTATGTACTTTCATATGCATTTAGTGAAAAGGTGTTATTTTGATATTACTAACAGACACTCCAATTTTATTTATTTGTATAGATAAACTTCCCTTGATATTGATGTCACTATACGAACCATCGACCGACGATCAATCCACCCATATTGTCATAATTATAGCTATTCCAATTTCTTGCGTGCGCGCGAGGTAAAATCCGAGCACCTAACTCTACGACCGCTTGGCGCAGTGGGCCGTAGGCCGCTCGGGTCACTTGCACATGGTAGTTGCGGCTTCGATTCCCGCTAGGGAAAATAGTCTTTTCGTAATTTGCCCTCGTCTGGGTGTCACTGGGATCGCCCCCCAGTCCATTGTACGGTACCCATAGTACAAGCGTTCCTTAGTTTGGAACCACCAAACAGTTACAGTTGGTGTGTCAGTCTGGCGATATTTATTTATTTATTATTATTATTAATTAAAAAGAACTGTTACGTCAAATGTCAAGTACGTAGGTATCATAGTTCAGGAGATATCGTGATGATGCAACAATGGATCTCATACTAAGCTTTTAATTGTGGAAAGTGGTGGGATGGGGAATTCATGGCCCGTATATTGTTGTAAGTAAAGATTTTTTGTTCCGTCCGCTACAAATTGCAGGACTGGAAGCTTAAAGTGCACTTCTTATTAACTTTTTTATACAGCAGTGTTATTTCCCGTACTCTCGCTTTGTTGGAAAAATAATACGCTTAAGTTATTCGAGACTTAATGAAGACGATGGTTCGTTGGCTACCTTATGACAGAATTACTAACTTGTACGAATATATTGTTTTCTTATATTTACGCGAATACTACACATTGAAATAAAACTATTTTTCGGTACGAATATTGTACTAGAATAATGACAACAAATTACTTTTGTAAAACTTTATCTGTGTAAAAAGTAGGTTTTTATATATTTACACAAAGCGATCATCTTTTATAATAATAATAATCTTTATTGCCAAACACAAAACTTCTTCTTAATCCTGGAATATGGTGACACTCGCTATACTTGCCAACTAGGCAAACGCCTGTATCTCCGTAACCATAATCCTCTGACCTAATTTAAACTTATCAGAGCCTTGAGGTAACGAACTCATAACCACACAATGGACAGCCCGCTGTAAGCCAAACACTTTGGTCGTAGGTACCTTCCTTTATCTCCTCCACACAAGACCCACTTCGCTCTGCGCGTTTATTAATGTAATTAATTAAAATTCCCACCGGCGACACAGCCCGTCCTTTTAGCGGGGCTTCAGTTTAATGTTGGCGTGGCAAAATTTAAGAACTTTGGCGTGGGCATACTCAATCGGCAACAAAACGGTTTTGTTTAACATGTATATGAGGGCTTAGGCTTCATTTATTATACCCACCAACAAAAAGTGTTATATTTAACAAGAATCTTCGACTCTACTCCGAAGGACTCCACTAAGAGGTTGTTCTACAAGGTTGGTATAGCGACGTTCGATCGATCATTGATCGATGGGGATCGTTTGGTGGGAGACGCCCCTAGTCTAGCGATGTTTATTTATTTACTTTGTTTAAACGACCACCTATGTAGAGAACTTAAGCCCGTACCTACAATAGAGGGCAAGCCTTTAAAAATTTTTTTTTTTCCTTTATGGGTCCCCTCCCGCCTCGGGGGAGACGAGAGGGGTATGTGGGAGTCCCTGCGCCAGAAGGACGCAATATACCCACTAAAAACCAACGGTGCACCACCCTCCGCCATGCAGTGGGGCGCCCCGGGTCCACAGAAATGCTCCGAGACGCCCCGGCTAGGCCTTTGAAACTTGACCTATCTACAGTAGAGATGATTTTAAAACCGAACATCATTGTTCCAAATTAATTCCAAATATTAATTATACGTAGTATTATAATATAAAGAGCCTCGTCAACCGCAAACGTCCCTTAGCAAAGATCGCAATGCATATTGACGAAGGATCCGATTTAATTAGAGCCGTCAGTACCACAGACCATCAGTGCTGAATTAATTGAACTCCATCACATTAGAGTACCTTGATGTAATTTTAATCATCTAATATTCTGCATTAGTTTCCAGTTTCAATGATAGTATAATTGTCTAACAATAATTGTTAACATCTAATAATAATTTTGGGAGGTTTTGAAAGAGGTCATATAAAAATATTAGGATTCTTATAACTTTTCAATGTCATGATAATTTTTGAAGGATGGATCCCCTCTGTTCCACTCTCCTTAAGGTTGACAACGTGCGAGATATGCCTTTGGTATTGCAAGCATATATAGTCTACAAAGATAAAATTAGATTTTATTTCTATTTTACTTTTAGTTAGTTTATAAGTAGTTATAATTCTGTACAGTTGATTTTAATAAAAAATTGTATCCATAGATTCAGTTAAAAGTAGATACATGAATTCTTAAAAAACTAAGTGATACAATACGATTGGATATGTATATGTTTTTTTTTATATAAATATCGCCAGACAGACACACCAACTGTACGGTCCCAAACTAAGCAAAGCTTGTACTATGGGTACCGTACAACGGACTGGGGGCGATCCCAGTGACACCCAGACCTGGGCAAATTACGAAAAGGCGCGCAGTGAGCCGAGCGGCCTACGCTCGAACCACCGCGCCAAGTGGTCGTCAAATATGTACTTATTATTGTTAAATGATAAGAGATGAAACTACCTCTGGCTTCCACACTAGGACGAGCCTATCTTGAAACCATTACACATTATACATATAGGTGCTATTAGGCACATACATACAAAGTATCACACATGCCCTTCATTAAAATAAAATGCTGTGCAAGGAAAATCGTTTCCCAAATAACATCTTATTGAATGTTACATTTAAGTTACTTTTCTTTCGTAAAGGAATGAAAGGACAGTTGTCTCTTTGAAAATGGGATTTCGATAATCCTGTATGTCTGTTTCGATTTGAATCTCGTTTTGTGCGTTGTCTACGTTTTTCCTACGGCTTTGTCAATGATTTCCCAGGATTGTCACATAAAAACAGTAAGTATTAAGGTTTGATATTTAGTTTCTACAAATCATCTTGATAACTTAGGACTAAACTACTTACTAGGTTTTCAAAAATTGAAATTTATTTAATTTGACTAAATATTGGGTACCTAAGTTACTATACATAACAAAAATTATAAGTACCTGTACCAAACGGAAACATACCTATGATTTTTGTAGTTCCTATTACCACTTTTGGTATTTTTACTTAACATTTTGTAATAACAGTAAATGATTTATGAATACGAGGTACCATCTAACACAAAAGTCATACTCATCCATGAATAGATTTACCTACATCTTTTTATGACTCAAGAGATACCGAACAACTGTTCTACAAACATTTTTTCTCCTGCTTTGCAATGCGGGATGTGTGTAATTTTCTTCCAACTCTTAGTTATTCTTTCTTTGGTTTAAATTCGTGCGGGTTCCGAGACAATTTAGCTTTTCCCCGGGACTCGCCGCAGGACAAACCTCTGCGTCATCACTGGACACCATTGACAATCTTGGCTTACAGGAATCAAAATGGTGGGAGTGTGCGGCGAAAAAAAACACAAGACATAATAATCTCTGTTCATAATAAACATAAACCTCTTTGTAAGTACTTACTTCTGCAAAAATGCCCAAAGGGAATGCTGAAACGCAAAAAAAGTATAATTACTTTGTGATTATGTTGGCAGAACCGAGGCTCGAAGCGGTCGGGCGGAAGGGCGTCAGCGAAACTTTTGCCGATTATATCTTAAAGTATTGCTCAAAGGAAATAATGCGCACACCAGGGTCTAGGGAACTTTGGAAAGTACGAAATCAATCAATGTAGAGTAACTTAAATAACTCCTGGCTATGATGACAAAAGAGCTACTTATAATATAAGCACAGATTAAGTGAGCGGCGTAGTTGGGTTTCTCAAATTTACCAATATAAGATACTTTTTTAACAATTACCCTTGAAAAGCTAGCCCTCGTCAGAGGGTTTGCAGGAATAGCTCTACCAAAATAATATCTAATCTAATCGAATTATTGCTAAGTTCCAAAGCTTCGGGCCCACTGTCAAAGGAGACAAACTACTTTAGATTCCCTCGGTAACTTGATGGAACTAATTTATAGTTATTACGGATTCAGTTTTGCTATACGATGCAAACGTGAACGCACTTGTATTAGAAACTTCTCTCCTACTAACTATACCTGTAGAAGGGTTACCTTTTGTTATAGACATTGTAATCGGACGTTATTAAGGCAGTAGAGTTCATGGGTGGGATCTAATCCTCATTTGATCGAGCGATCTATTGTTTGATGAATCATGCTAGGGCGACTAAGGCCTGAAGAATTACGCTATAAAGATAGATAGACTATTCTAGACATATGTGGGAAAGGTAATTTAACGCTTGGCGTATATTAATAACTAGCTGTGCCCGCGACTTCGTTTGCGTGGAATTTAATTGACAAAGTTTCATACAAATTTTCATCCCCTATTTTATCACCTTGGGGGTAGAATTAATCAAAATCCTTTCTTAGCGGATGCCTACGTCATAACATCTACCTGCATGCCAAATTTCAGCCCGATCCGTCCAGTGGTTTGGGCTGTGCGTTGATAGATCACTATGTCAGTCAGTCACCTTTGAGTTATATATATTTAGATAGACTGGGGTGAAAATTCGTTTTATTTTTAGGAGGTGTGTCTATGCACGAACTCTATGTTAATTTACCATGCGCTGGTCTCAATGAAAGAGTCTCCGTTATGAATAAGTATAAAATGTCATGGCAAAATTAAGTATATTCCTAGATTTACTTCTGATAATGAGATATCAAACTCGTTGTTTCCGTAGCGTATAGACCATAGCTATTCCCTCAATTAAAACTTTTTTATACGGAGCATTTGCGTAGCGCAGGCAGGTATAGGCAATCGGAAAGTTTTCTCATTACCCCTGCAATAGATCGCAGATGGGTTTAAACGTTGGGAATTCAAGAACATAAAATATACGGGTCAGTTTCAAACTGTGGGGTTCTATCCTAAAGCTATGTAAAGTTAGGCCAACGTGACGCGAAGGAATTAATATCCGTTAGACCCGTCATGCCTGTCATTAATAATAAAATAAATTTGTTAAAAAAACCCAATTTCGTGTTATTAACGCTTAAGATTTTAGGCGAGTAGCGCTCACATAGATACCCTTCTTAAAAGTATTAATTAGAGAGTAACCAAACTAACTAATTATTTAGCAATCAAGTAGGTAAACAAATGTATTCTCACTCTGGAATAATAAGGTGAATTTAAATTAATAGTAGGAAGTAATTAATTATTCACTGGAATCACCTGCAGTCCATTGTACATAATATAAGCGTTGCTTAGTTTCAGACTATACGGTTAGTTGGTCTGTCAGTGTAACAATATTTATTTTTATTTATTCACGTTTTAATTATTCTTTTACTTTCATTTAACGTTATGTAGATCTAACGTTAATGAAAACCCTTTAGCGTGGTTAGTGGGGCTTCTGAGGGTCGACATGAGGTCAACAAGAAAATCTCGGTTCAAAGATGTATGAGGAAAAACAGATCCATGTTGTTTATTAATTTTAACCAGATCCCTGGGCAGTAAGGAAAATATATACCTTCCATTTTCATTTCATATGGATAAGTAGGTACTTACTTATACACTGGAAATTATTCAGCCGCACTGAGAAAGATCTAATTAATTTTGATTTCAACAGGTATCATCGCAAATTAGAGAAAGTACCTATTTACATATTATATTAATATAAATATCGCCATACTGACACATCAACTGTATCGTCCCAAACTAAGCAACACTTGCACTATGAGTACCGCACAATGGACTGGGGGCGATCTCAGTGACAGTCGATAAAAACAACAAGGGAGCTTACTTGTCATTAGCGAAAATTTTTCTGTTGCATATTTATGTCCCTCAGTAATACCAAGTAAATATCTGCCTCTTTGTTCAGTATATAACTATATACATCGTAAATATAAATGTATAGTAGGTATGCATTTTAATATACAGTACCGAAGCAATAACGAAAGTGCAATAACGGTCGCACGATATATTAAGCGCCCGCTAGGAATAATTTTATGGAAACTTTTATGGGATATTACGTTTCCAATATCAGGGGAGCCGGTGCAGGGAAAAGTATTAACGGCTGCCGACGTAATGCGAATGAACTGGACTTTTCTATTTGATGAAATAAAAACGTTGTGTTTGTTGAATTATTTATATACTAGTTTTTGCCCGCGACTTCGTCCGCGTAGACTTACGTAAAGTATTCTATGTGTTAATCCAGGTTATAAACTGTCTGTGTTCCAAATTTCATCCAAATCCGTTCAGTAACAAGAGTAACAAACATACATCCACACTCACAAACTTTCGCATTTATAATATTAGTAGGATTATAGCCTAATTAAAGGGATAATTTACACTGATCCATCCATCCGTTCAAAAGTATAAAAATAACCACTGTTGAACTTAGGCCTTTGTAAGACCCTCTAAACAGCATAATTCTTCACTACTTGCATCTACAAAAATCACATTTTATACCTACCAGGGAAAATTACTAAAATATCGCAAACGAATCGGACTCGTAACTTTGTAAATGCTTACAGTATGCTTCATAATAAGTAACTTAAATAAGTACCTATATCTAGTTTTGATTAGGTATCTGTTTTATTATTTAGATGATTTGGGAGCAGGACCCACCACTAAACCTCGTCTTGTCAACCAAATTACTCGTATAAACCAAATAAGTTAATAGAAGATGGCCAACAAGACCGAACTCCGTTAGTCACGGGTCTGTGTGTTTCAGTACTTATTCGTCTTAGTCTTACTCGTCGACGTGCTAGTATAAAATTATCGCAGTTTTATACTGAACATTAAAACTGGAATGGGAAATAAACTGCAACGCAACGGATATTTTTACTGCAAATGTAGGTACTATTGCGGATCGTGCGGAACGGTACATTTGATCACCGCCGCACTCGTGCTACTATGCAGTAAAACTACAATCAGGTAGCCATTTATTTCGATCGAAGCAGATGCACATATGCGTTCCTATTCTTTTATATTCTTCTCCTAAACGGCTTGACAGATTTTGAAATCATTTAAATAAGATTAGCCTGAGATACCCTAGTCAGGATAGCATTTTAAATGGTTTATTCTTCATATATATGCTTCATATAATACTTGTAGTATTTTTTTTCTATCCTGCTCAAATCATTTCATTTTCAGCTGTTCAGTTTTCTATTTAGAAAGCTCTATGTTCAGGATATTGAAAACCAATTTCGCTGAATAGTGAAGCCACGCTTTACATAAATCCCCGCAAACACACTACCTACATGCAAGGCTTACGATGCACTGACGTTATTCAACCCGGATTATACAATGTGTGCCGAATTTATTGAAATAGCAAGCGGCTGTCTGCTATAGAGAGGAACTGAAGAGCTGACACATCAGTGAACACTGCACTAGTATTAGGCTGTGTTTCAACTAAAATATGAACAGATACTTATAAATATACGTTACTAGTTACTGCCCGCGACATCGTCCGCGTAGACTTAAGTAAAGTATTCTATGTGTGCATCCAGGGTACAAACTATATGTGTTCCAAATTTCATCCAAATCCGTTCAGCAGTTTTTGCGTGAAAGAGTAACAAACATACATCCACACTCACAAACTTTCGCATTTATAATATTAATATATATATATAAGTAGGATATACGTTAAACTTATAATGATGATGTGTAGGTACTTATAGGAAACAACTTTTTGAAAATAGTCACCAACTAGTTTCTTGTTGGCTCTTCTCGGTAGAACCAAGAACTTTCTGAATTGCTCTCTGAACTATACGATTAAGTTGTTGGCGTACTCAAACGCAAAACAGTACTGAAAAATTTAATAGGCAAGTACTTAGTTTGATTTGTTTTCTTTACAAAGGATTAACCGCAAATCAATTTGAAACCGAGATAAGTACTCTAGATTCGGTTAGACATTTGATACTATATCACGTTCTCTAATTAGAGAAAATAGCCGTTGATTAACTCAATTAGTAATTAGGTACAAAAGTTATACCTATACTAACAATTTTCAAAAACAGTGAAAACATATACTAATCACCTTCTATTATATCTTCAGAAACAGTTTTTAATTACGCAGACGAAAACATATTTCAAAATTATTATTTCTATTCAGCAGTGTGCTGGCTTGTTTGTTTGTCCCTCGTTTTGCATAATGTATTCGCGCGAGGACCGAGCTTGTGGTCACCAGACGGTTGGACGCAGGTGTCTCGCGCTGAACAATTGTTATATTTCTATTTCGTTTCGGATTGCTTCAATGGGAATATTTTATTGAATAGGGTCGTAGAATAAATTGATGGATTATTGCAGCGTCTCTACTTATACATAAACCTTTTCAGTAGTAGTTGTGTGGTTAAATCATGTTAAATCATAAATCATCAAATACGAATCCTCAAGTTCTTTGTGCACATCACCCGCAACAAAAACTCTATAGAACGATTGGTGGTGCAAGGGAAAGTTGAAGGCAAGAGATCACGTGCGGGCGCTATCCAACACGGTGGACAGACCTCATAAAATCCGTGACACACTCAACCGTGAACGACTGCTCTCACTTAGCCAAACATAGACCCACATGGCGACATATCGTACGGGCAGCGGTGGCACAAGAGCCGACCGAAACATGACCACGACCGCTCTGACAAGAGTGCTACGACTTAGAAGAAGAATTATCATGAAAGCTTTGCCTCTATTTTTTAATTCCCATTGCAAGGAGTGGTAGATAATATTATTAACATTTGAGGCATTTATCTGTGCTATTGTATCTCTATGAATAAGGCTAGATTTCCACAGTATTTTGAACTGTGGAGACGATGCTGGAAAGCTGCTGAGCTATGTGTGCTGGTAAAGATGGGAATCAGGTTCGTCGTTCAAAATACATGCTCAAAATGTATAATATTTGACGCAATTCAATTTGTCAATTAATTTAGCTGCTATCCCTGTATTTTACTGAGAGAACAAAAAAGCTGCTGGTTGCATAACCCCGTATAGGGTTTTACACAGAGTAAATTATTAAACGTCATGTTACGGCGGAAGATACACTGTTATGGGTTTTAGGATGCCCGTCCACTTGAGTAGGCTGGTTGGGCTAGCTTTTGACCAATAGCATCGTATCATTTTAGTGAGCTGTGGAAATTGAAGCGATGATATTGGTCGCAAGCTAACCCAGCCAGCCAGTCCGGCTCAAGTGGACGAGCACCCTTATGTCGTGTGCTCAGAATATTTTATGGTACGTACAAGGTAGCACGTTCGGTGAGGTTTTATATATCTTATTTACAAGCAAGAAACACGAAGCGCGTACCTACCACATAAATGGGGTCATAATTACAACCTTAATTAAAACTCTTTCTCATTAGACAGTGTCCTTTACTTATTTTTGTTTGCTGTTGTACAATGAGGTAACCTAGATCAAGAGTCCGATGAAAGTATCGCTTAATTAAAAGTGAGCACAGATTACTTACAAATTCAATCAGAATTTTTGAAAAATATACTAAAATTAGCAGCCATTTTAATAATTCCAAAGATAAATAACCAAAGATAATAAGACGAATAACTGCTCGCATTCATGTAATGTAAAGTAGGAGAGCTTTATCAGTAATTGGTTCCAATTACATTCAATCGGCTATGTAACTTAAAAGTTTACTAAAACTACACAATAGCAAACAGCGACCACATGGAGGCTTCCATGAAAAAATAATTACGTGTACATTTTTTTTTATTACCTACATCTTCGTGATACGTGGCACCTTGGTAGTGTTACCATTCCTTTTGTTTTCTGGGATAATTTTTTTTTTTTTAACCTCTACTTAAATAAAGTGAGAATGTAGTGTGGTTATTCAAAAGATACCTTTTCTCATTTTACTTGAGAAGTACATAACTGCTTTTTTGTCCTCCCTTTTCTTTCTTGTACGCACAAGTTTATCTATTTCGAGATTTAGATAGGTACCACGGCCAATGAGAAATTATACGAACATGAATAGGTAATGTTCTAAAAATAGTTTTTTTTAACGTTTCGCCTTCGTTCGTTTTTAATTAACATGACGTACTGACATTGAATGACCCAGATTTATAAAATGTTTAGCCGTGTTTGACACGTCCGGCGACGCGGGCGCCCGACTTGAACACGAACATTATTGTCATTACGTATCGCTTCTCTTTGGCCCTGGTATGGTCCTGATTTAGAAATCTTTTGAACCTTTGAAATTATCTTGCAATAATTTTAAGATTAAAAATCTGTAACCTAACGTATTTGTGTTATGTGAATCCTGTTTTTCTTGCCTTGAAAGACTTTGATCCTACACTCCATCCCGCTAAGCATATAGGTAGGTAGGTAGGTACCTATATAAATTGGCCCGTGCCTCTCGCAATTTTTCCTCGTCCCGTGTAATAACCGCCGTATTTTCCGCGTGTCTCATTAAACCCGTGATCGATCCCAGTCACCGTAATCCAGCTTCAGGGATTGAGATTACCTTTTGAATTTTGCTTGCAAGGGAAATTCAAATCATTTCTCCATTGTTTAAGGATTGTAGCGTATCTCTTCATTTAACAGGGTTCGATTAAGAGGATTCAATTTGAAACGAACAAACTATAGGTAATACATTTTGTTTAAAACTGAAAACTTTAAGTAAATTTTAAGACACTTAACACATGAGTGGGTATGACAACCCCTAATTTGAACTTAGGTGTACCGTTGATAAATAATTCCAATAATTCCAATATAATCACAATCATAACTATGTAGAGTCATCATTTAACATTTAGCTTACGATATTAAGCCACCCTGTACTTAGATGGAACTTATACAGAATTAAGTCTAGGCAATAATTGTAAGCTTATAAGCAGGCAGAATAACATAGTAATAAATGAGGAGGGCAGCTAGGTTGACGCAGACATTGGTCTCGAGCGTTAGTGCAGGCATGAACCAACACAAACCTTTGCAACGCTTCTTGACAGTTCTCGCCGAGATACATAAAACTGGATTTTCCCAACGAGACAATTGTCAGTGTCATTTTTTATAAACAACCTGTATCTGCACGCGTCACAGCGTACGCAGCTCAGGTGCTTGTTCATACCATACTAAATCTTCCCTGCGTGAGCTGAGTCGCCTGCGTCTCAGCAAACGCTGACACAAAGCCAATCTACGCAGAGAAAATGCCGATAAACCATGCAGAATAGTTTACTGTCACGTTTGCACACTTTCTTATTGTTTGAGCTTGACAAGCATGAGTGTTGTCCTTGACAAATGCATCTTTAGTCAACAAGGTGCCTTTTTGGATATCCTGTTAATTACGAGTTAGAAAGCTATTACCACTGATGTAGAAGCCATTAGGAAGTTTAAACGTTCTGTCTGGAGAACGCTGTGCATGAAACTTTGAATAAATGATGGCACTTGTAGCGCAGCGGTTACTTTGAGCGGCGTTGATTTATGGTTTCATATTGACTTCGGTATCGTAAGGATTGATTGAAGTTATTACATTGTTGAAGGGTGGTTTTGTTGAAAAGGAATCAAAGCTTATTAATGAAGCTATTATCAACTAAAATAACATTATTTATAGGTACACCCGCTAGTTAAGGGTGGTATCATTTGGCTATTTGAGTCATATTTTTATTGTTCGTACCTTTCTACCTACATATAAGGCAAAGGCAATTCGACGACTTACGTTAACTCGGAGTGCAGTAGGTAGATAGGTAGGTATGTAATACTTAATATGATTCCCAATGCTCCCAGTTTTATTAAATGTTATATTCAGTGCGGGTTTCAGGACAATTAGATAATTACTTGGGACTACCCGAGGGACTAATATTTGAGTTCGAGCTAGGTCTCTGTAGATTCTGGGTTACAGGATACCCAAGATTATGGTACCCGTTGCCGAGGAATTCGTTGGTTTCCTATAGAAACCATGAAATTTGAAACCATTGGGCATTTTATGTAGGCGGGTGGTCATCACTATTTATTATTTTATTAAACCGACTTCGAAAAAAGGAGGAGGTTCTATGTTCGTTTGTTTGTTAAACTCCGATGTTCACTGATTATTTCGTCCATTGTGGACCACTATCATCTTCTACTACTTCTAAGGAAGTTAGGTAAGTACCTACCATGAACTTGCCTAGTTGAATTGGCACCGACTCCAAATGAAAGAAATTGCAAGTTATTTCTAGCTTTTTTGAAGTCAGTTTAATTTTATAATTCAAATATTTTTCCTCAACTGGGTACTTATATAGGTACCCATAACTAGAATATTGTCATAGAAACGAGTTATAATTTATTTACAATGAATTAAAGTAGGAAGTAAAAAATATATTATACACTATGTACAAATACATATATAAAATAACTTAAGTCTAGTAATTTAAAAATCCCAAAAAATTAGCTTGTGCCAGACCGTCGTCGCGTGGAAAACTGCCGAGAAGGCTGGCACCATTGCCACGTTGAATGGCAATGCTAATTCTCTGTGCCAGACCTCTGGTCTAAGTACTTATATTAAAAGGAAAAGGAAAATATGATATATTGAAAAAAATAAAATGTGAAAATATTACGCCGCCGGTGGCTGTGACATGCTCGGCAGGTGCTCTACCCAGCTGTCGCCGCTGTCGGCCCACTTGACATCGAGCCGAGGGCTGGCAGCCTGTCACTTCCGGCCCTTCACTGTACAGTGTGCCTACGTATGTTGTAGGTGGAACTATACGGAATTTGTAGATTAAACTCTGGAGTCAAGCTGTGTTTGTATACGGGCTGGCTTAAACGGAATAGTGGGTACCACCCTCCCACAGAAGATCGGCATTAAACAGCTATTATACCTGAGTTTCGTACTATGAGTGAGAGAGCCGGAAGATCAACCCTCCTCGTTCAAATTTTTTGAGGTTTTTTAGAAATTTATCAAAATCTGACAATAATAAAAGGCACATTATGTAATTCGCGAAAAAGAACGTGTGCAGTGCATTTATTAATATATCCAAATTACTCTAAAACATTTCAAGAACGACAGCTATCCAGATAATCTGGCATTTTTTGTATATTTAGTGATTTACTAGTATCATATCCACCGTGATAATATTTAGAGTAAAATAAATGTATTAATAAACGCACTGCATACTGTGTTTTTCGCAAATCACAAAATGCTGTCGGAAATGTTTTAAGATTTTGGATAAACTATAAAAATACTCGAAAATTTTGTATTTCGCGGTCTAGACAGGCGCCTTCACCTAAACACTAGGAAAAAAATGCAACTTATATTATGATATATTATTAAAAACACATTTGGATTCGCTTAGAAAATCGTAATTAAATCCGCTGGCATAATGTAAGTACCTATCACCTAGAAGCGTGTTACAAAATTAATCGAAGTTGGTTTAGAGGTTTAGGCGTGGAAACGCAACAAACATTCATACAAACAGAGATACATACTTACGCATGTATAATATTAGTTTGTATAGTACAATATCATAGTATCATGAATATAAAGGTTGCTAGGTATTAGGTGGGTACTGGGTACCTACTATAGCTCGTACAGTCCGAATATTTCAAGTACACTCCACATGTCGGTTCGGAATCCAATCAATGGTCCTGAAGTGGCCGCTCGATCTGACCGCGTTTAATTCATGAACAAATGTAATGTGCTAACGGTCTGCAAGGCGAGTGTTGAAATACGCAATTCAGAACTTAATGACACCCCCTGTATACCTTGAGTGGGTAGGTAGAACAGTCACTTATCTAGTGTAGAGCATGTATATATTTGGCTGGTATGGTGACCCCCCTTATCCGTTACAATTTTTTTTTTAAGTATACTTCTTTACCAATATTATAAAGAGGAAAGATTTGATTGTTTGTTTGTTAGTTTGCATTGAATATGCTCCGAACTACTGAACCGATTTGAAAATGTATTTCTCTATTGGGAAGCTATACTATCCCAGGGTAACATAGACTAGATATCTAATATTTTCAAAAATATTTGGATCCTTTCTAAAACTCCAATAGTGTAACCGTAATGTTCTCGTGCGAGGCCGGGGCGGGCCGCTAGAGTATCATAATTTAAGACAGGTGGCGATATAGTATGTATCCTATTAAGGTCTTAGTTTAATAATGCATATGATTTTCATTGGCTCCTTACTGAATGCTCAAGATGATGTAGGTAGGTACCTGCCAGAGAAAAAATCAGATGATAGGTTTTTTTCTATCAGCTGACCGTTGCATTGATTAAACCTCTCGTAATCAACCAGCTGTAACAAAGAAAATAGGTAGCTACACTATTATAATTTGTGGTGGGTAGGTTGTAGGTATGGCTCCAAGCAATATATCGTGCGTTATTAAAATATGCCCTCCATCTATACAAATAAATAAAATTGGAGTGTCTGTTTCAAAATATTCAAATCAAAATACCTTTTCACTAAATGCATATGAAAGTACATACGACACCTATAACAAAAACGCGATTTAATTTTTTTTTGTCTGTCTGTCTGTCTGTCTGTGTGTTTGTTCCGGGTAATCTCCGAAACGGCTGGACCGATTTTGACGGGACTTTCACTGGCAGATAGCTGATGTTTTAAGGAGTAATTTAGGCTACTTTCATTTTAGAAAAACATTTTTTTTTAAAATGGGTCCTGTCGCGCGGGCTCCGAACGCGGGAGCGGGCTTTTTTGTTAAGTTAAATTCCACGCGGACGAAGTCGCGGGCTAGTTACCTATAAAATTGCACACCGAATGGTTTTTCGAGTACGTTTCACATGACATGTCAAACGGAACCAATTGTGTTGTCGCTCGGCTTGGCACCACTTCATCCCTGATCAAATGTAAACACGCAGCTCCACTCGTATTGTACCGCGATGGAATTCAATTAAACCGAGATATTCTGGTAACGAACAAACAGCTGTCGATCGAAATGGCAGACAGACAGCTGAGTGGAAGCATGCAGCAACAATTAGTAACAATTACTAAAATTGAAAATTTAGAAAACCCCCGATGCGACGACGTTTTAAACTACAAAAGATCTTATATTTTTCAAACGGCTGAACCGATTTTCATGAAACATAGCTAAGAACACTCTCGATCAGGAAACCTATCTAACAAAAAAAATAAAATTGAAATAGGTTCTTCCGCTTGGGCGCTATGATGTCACAGACAGACACACTGATACACATGTTAAACTTATAACACCCCTATTTTTTGTCGGGGGTTAAAAAGAGATTCAGTTATTGACAGTGAGCTATGCCGCACTTACGACCGCTGGACGATCCAGGCCATTGACTCAAGATATTTCTTCAAGTCTCTAGCCGTCTTCTTCAACTTTATACTTTCCTACATCTTATAAATAAAAATGTTAAGGGTCGTCCACATTCCACGCGGACGGAGTCGCGGGGCACAGATAGTATTATATAAAATGTCGATGTGCGTGTGTTCGTAATTTTCCATCTCCTAAACGGCTTGATTGATTTTGATGCTTGTTTTTTCTTATAGTCACCTGGAAGGTTCTTAGCTATTAGCTGATTTATTAACGGGCAAATCCAGTTAATAAATAGATTTCAACTCTGAGAGCAATCTTGGAAATTAATGTAATTTCTAGTACAAAATTACATCTCCAATGCGTACCTACTCAGTTCGTTGTGGAATTAAGTAGTTAAGTAGGTAGTTGCACATATTTTTCGTGTAGCGAGTCCAGGAAACGAAAATCCAAGTAATGATTACTCTGTTTCCATCCCACTTGTCGCAACCTTTGTCCTTTTGGCTGCGTTCACAAAAATTGTTGTTCATATTCCCATCATGAAATCTAAGCGTCATGGAGGAGAAATCTGTGACGCTTATTTATCGGTAACGTCCCGGATTTATGGGCCATCATTATTTTATACCTCATAATCCCCGTCCGAACTCTCATTACGAAAACTTTTCTCGTAAAAAATATTATGATTTTCACCGAATCTGCAATCATTTTGAACTCTATTTCGACGTGATAAGGATTTGTTTGTTTGTGTAAAATTAATTATTTCCTTTCTATGGAAATGGGATAAATCAAAGTAGGTATTATTTTCGGAGGGACTTTGTAGGAAATCGTTGTTTTATTGGAGTTAGCAGGTGTCTGTAATCTAGTATATTATGATTTATATATAGGTACGGTGTTACAAAAAAGTGAAACACGTGATAAACATGAGCCACGTCTAATTTCCAAGTTAAATTTGACATAACTCGTATTCATCCCGTGCTTAAATTTTTTGTAATAAGCATGAATAAGATTATACAATTCTTATTTATTTATAGGGGTAATCATACTCCTCCCTATTAATAATCTGTTATCCTCTGTCCCACTGTTTATCGGTTGTATAGTTAAACGTTAGGGGGACTTAGTTGAGAAGATGCTTACATCACTTATGTTTCACTAGCTTTACGTTTTATTATATTACAACAACGTGAATTTCTTCACGTAATGCAAGTATACCCTCTTAAATCTCTTAGACCGAATTCTGGCAGTAATTTAACACTAATTACGAGCCAATTTGGGTCCGCGTTAAGCACATTTCCAGCTCAATTAGTCGAGGTTCGCTATCTTGTTACATGCCCGTGCTACATTTACATTCTTGAACATTTAAATAATTCATTTTAGCGTGAAATACCTACTTAGGTACATAAATGGATTTACACATCCCTCTTTCTCTATATTCTCATTATAGCTTAAGGAAAATCTTTTAGAAGTAGTACAGATTCCTTCAGGTCCACATAATATTGTGTGGATGTTATGTGTGTGCATATTTTATAACACCTGCAGTAGGTACCTACCCTATATAATTTGGAATAAAACTGGTTGTTCATTTTCATAACAATACGTAATCATTTTATTTGTTATTATTTATTAAAATTGTATTACAATTAAAGAGGTAGTAATAGGTATAATAGAAAATCAGTCATGCACTTAGCCTTACACTCAATTGAATTTTAACTCGCAGTTCTTAAAATCTCCACAGCTTCCTAGTATTTGCATTACCGAACACCCAGAACAGTATCGAAAACGCACAGTGGTACATTGTGAATATGTTACTGGCTATTAACAGTACAAACACTGTGTTGTAGCTGTCCACAAATTTCACGTAAACTACCTTGCAAATGTCCACAAGTATCTGTTGGAAACCAAACATGAATATTAACACTATCATCATTAAAATAATACGCATATTGTTCTCAGTTTTACAATTATTCCGCAATATCGATCTAAGAATTGAGATTAACAAAACTGCATTCGCAATTAACACCGGCGACTTGATAATCAGGAGGTATAACACGAAATACATAGAGTCGTTGTCGGTTTGGACGAAACGTAACAGATGTAGCAGCAACGACACGATCGCGGGCGCTATCCACGCGGTCACAGATACTTTCCATATGCTGCACTGCTCCGTTTCGAACACTTTCACTAAACTGATGTACATCTGCCGGCTGAACACAAACATCCAGACGACGAGGGCTATCTCGGAATAAACCATCGGTAGTATATGCAAGTAGATGAGGCAGTCACTCCTGTTGCAGCCGTCGATCACGTTTCGAATATCGTTGTAGAATCTCACGAACGTGTAAAAGAACCTCGCTATCATGAATTGTATGAGCAGCTGGTTTTTGTAGTTCTGCCGCCATTCGTTGAATAATGTGGCGGTTAGAACTAGCAGTGCCAAAGCGCCGGCGGATAACACCATACCCACCGAGCTACACGCCAAAGTGACAATGAACCATACCGGCGACGTCTCGTTGTCGTTTGGGAGTATCATGCTGAACAATTCCGCTTCATAAGCAGAGATTTTATATACATCTCCGCTAATGGACCGATCCATCGCGTTCTCAATAAAAACACATTTAATTGAAACTCAACATACTCGATGTGTTATCGTAACAACTGATACAGCGATTGATTAACTTTCGACATAGCCATTGCTGTGTTAAAAACTGTTTTTTTACGTTTCACTGTTTATCACAGACACTTTATAGTTTTTATATGAATAACTTGCACACATTTTATTAAGAGTTTCCATAACGTTTATAGATACTTCAGTTGGTATTGGTGTAGGATTAAACACGTCCAAACATTATAAGTAGCGAGGATTATATGTACCTACTGACCGCGGCTGATAACACATGATCTACTGATAAGACTCAGATGAAAAGAAAAACACACACGGAGCGCGTACAAATACTGAGTGAAGCCAACAAAAGAGATAGCAAATAGCATAAATCCAGATTATTTATCTTATACTAGCTGAGCCCGCGACTTCGTCCGTGTGGAATTGAACTTAACAAAAACGCCCGCTCCCGCGTTCTGAGCCCGCACGACAGAACCCATTTTTTTTTAATTTTGTTTTTCTAAAATAAAAGTAGCATAAGTTACTGCTTATAACAACAGCTATCTACCAGTGAAAGTCCCGTCAAAATCGGTTCATCCGTTTCGTAGATACTCTTTGATTTCATGTGTTTTTTTTTACGCGGAACCCTAATTGTGTTTCTAAAATTAAAGTAGCCTAAGTTACTCCTTAAAACATCAGCTATCTGCCAGTGAAAGTCCAGTCAAAATCGGTTCAGCCGTTTCGGAGATTACCCGGAACAAACACACAGACAGACAGATAGACAGACAGACAATTTTTTTTTAAATCGCGTTTTTGTTATTGGTCTCGTATGTACTTTCATATGCATTTAGTGAAAAGGTGTTATTTTGATATTACAAACAGACACTCCAATTTTATTTATTTGTATAGATATAGATGTAAAATTCTCGTGTCACAATGTTAGTTACCATACTCCTCCGAAACGACTCGACCGATTTTTATGAAATTTTGTGTGCATATCGGGTAGGTCTGAGAATCGGCTACTATCTATTTTTCATACCCCTAAATGTTAAGGGTGGTCCACATTGCACGCAGACGGAGTCGTGGGGCACACCTAGGTATATATAGATTAGCACGTGTTTTAATTTTTCGTACGACCCGCGATCGCAGATCGGGAACAACGATCAGCAAATCTTAAAAAAGGATCTCTAGATTTATTAGTTATATTTGGTACCTACTAGTTTTGCTGGTTTCACACAGTAGTTCTACGTGTTCCGTCTACGTTATACTTTTCGTCTGAGTGTTTAGATTAGATATTTTAATATCACATGGAGTGTTATAGATATACAATTACTTTTATCTATTACTGGGCTTGTCGAATCATGATATTTACGTATCTATTAATGAACACAGGGTGGTGAACGCATGTGTGTAAGTGGCTGTTGACATGTTTTCAATAACAAAGAAGACTAATGCTTTATGCTGCATTAATTTTTTGTTATATTATGGCTATGAGAGGTAATTGAGTTAGGGTTAGGGTAGTAAGTGAATAAAAACGATTTGTAAGAAACACAGAGAATATATTTATTTTCAGATATAATGCCACGACAGGTCAAAAATAAAAACTCACCTCATTGAGGAATAAGAAACGATAAATATAATATAAAATTCTATACAAATAGTTAACAGTGTGACAGTATCTAACGATTACATCTGCAGTATTAAAACTTATTGCGTATCTGCTATGACAACACCCGAGGATAAGACTTAGGGCCGGTGCACACCATGTTTTTTAAACGCGCTGTCAACGCGCATTTTAGAAACTTGCGTCGACGGCGCGGTTTTATCCTATTTTATCTGACTCGCGTGCGTATCGCAGCTGTACCGCTACAAACGCGCGTCGACGGCGCGTTTTAAAAATGTGGTGTGCACAGGCCCTTATGCGTTTTTAGAATGGGGACTTTGCGACAGAATTAAAATTATATTGTTTCAACAAGAGTGCGATCCGCCTGGTGTTAAGTAGAGTTGGTTTTGTTTTCTGAAAAATATCTACAAGTAGGTAAGTAGCTAAAAAAACAACTTATTTAATTAAATGAGTACATAGGTATGTTTTATTATTTAGACTCCTCACGTTAATCAAGCCTGGTATATTTAGAGAATTAATTATTATTACAGAAAATATTTTTTTATTCCTGATTGTAAAAAATATCACATTGGGAAATAAAACTTTGTGTTCATCTGCTGGACATGTTTATGATACATATTTCTCGCTGTATATGAATTCTGCAATGGGCTTTATTATTTTTAACCCCCGACAAAAAAGAGGGGTGTTTGTGTGTCTGTCTGTGGGATCGTAGCGCCCAAGCGGATGATCCGATTACAATTTTGTTTTTTTTTGTTAGATTGGTATTCTGATCGAGAGTGTTCTTAGCTATGTTTCATGAAAATCGGTTCAGCCGTTTGAAAATGATCAGCTATAATCTAGTTTAAAAGGTCGTCGCATCGGGGGTTTTCTAAATTTTCAATTTTAGTTATGTTTAGTGTTATTTTATCCTCGAGTGTAAACACCCACCGAATTCCCTCTCAAACACTTTACAGATGCTCTTCGGCTACATTGTGACAGATTGATTTAAGAAGCGCGAATAGTGCTCGATAGATTCCGATTATTGGTATTGAAATCGTGTATTTATGAAGAGAATTCAGTTATAACACTACAAATAAGTGCATCTACTTATGAAATATTATTGCATTTTCTAATTACGTGACGTGACGACTAGTCAACATCTAAATTTTAGAAATTCTACACAACATAATGTACTTTAGATAGGTACTATAGATACCTAGTTAGCTTATTAAGCACAGTTTTACTAATATAAGAAAGAACAGTTTAAAGGTTTTAGCTTGGCGTAAGGTTGCATGCAACAGGATTTTTTGATATTCCCTATTATTATTACTAGGTTTATGAGAAATAAATTGATGTTGAATATATATTGAAATATTGGCAAAAATTATCTTTACTGTGCGGTTTAACGTCGGAAGATAAATCTAGCTTATGAACAACAAGACAATATGGGTCGTAATTAATCGTCAATAGGTCAGTTTCACTAGTTAAAAAAAAATTGTTTCCGTTACTTAGAGATTTCAATATTTTTTTCGCAAATGTAGGTATTAAATAGGGTAGGAATTGTTAGAAAACATTTTTACGAATGTGCTTAGTAGACATAGGTACTATTTTATTCTAACTATTCATAAGGTTACATCTTGTTGTTGATTACGCGTAGGTACTTACATAGAAGTCTTTATAAGGGATCACAGATGGAAAACACTAGTTCAATACACCGACCGGGGAAATTACATTTCTAGTTACACTTAACAATTAATCTACTTACTATCAATAAATATAAGTAACTATTTTATAACAAAACGTCTTATTTTATTCGATAACGCAAATTAAAGAAGTTAAAAATTAAATTTAATATTGAGTTGTTAATCATGTTTGAGACAAATTAAGATTCTACACAGAGTTTGAAAAAAAAAAAAAAAATTACTTCACGAGCAAATTATATTTGATAGAAGTACTTATTAATTGTATAAACAAATAAATGAGGTAAACAAAAAAATATCGTAACAATAAAACCAACGACCACGATTATTGAAACTGTTATTGATTAACATAATTACATCCTTAACCGACATAAAAGTAAGCACAACACTACTTAATTATGCTTAAACGTGCCATTTTAATCGTAATTTCTGAGCGTGATAACAGAAGTTTGATTGGTTTTATTTGGCTATTTTAAGTTCTTAGTAGTGTTGCCTAACTATCGATTGTTTATCGATAAAATAATAATAATAATAATTAAGCCCTTTTGACGTCCCACTGCTGGGCACGGGCCTCCCCTCAACATGAGGGGGATTCAGGCCATAATCCACCACGCTGGCCCAGTGGGGGTTGGCGGATTTCACATGTCTTTCGAAAATTGGTTGGATCTTCTAAGACATGCAGGTTTCCTCACGATGTTTTCCTTCACCGTAAGCAAGTGATAATCATATAGAAATTATGATTCGCACATAGATTTCGAAAAATCCAGAGGTGCGAGCCGGGATTAGAACCCAAGACTATTGATAGTATCAGTACTCATTTGTATCTATACTATCGATATTGTAGCTAGTTTTCAGGGTTACTATTGATAGTTAGGCAACACTAGTACCTACTTAGTAGATTGGCTTCAATTCAATTAAGCAGATACGTATTTGAGTTTTTTGTGTGATCGTCAGAATAAAGTACAAAATGTAATTGGTTTTTTACTCAGCTCTTGTACCAGGAATTACATTTTACCTTGGACTTTGAACTTTTGTATCTCAGTTACCTAGCACTTAGAAGATCGTAGCTAACAATAACTCTAGAAGATCACATTGCGGGCAGAAGATAGTTACCTAACTCTACATTTACTAGAGAAATATTTAATTAAAATTACTTAAATCTAATATTTCAAAATTAACATCTGGTTTATTTCGTACGATCAAAAAATTAGCATTTTGTATTATTTTAATGACATTGGGGAACCTAACAGATAGGGTAAAAAAATCTCGCTTGCATATAGCGATTATTTAATCACAAACTTATTTGGTGCGGTTGATTAACAATTAAAATCTAGTGACACGAGATCGGCTACAACGATAACAGCAAATGAGCTAATTACTTAATTAATATTGTGGAACAGTTTTCAAATATTTTACTCGACCATGTGTTCTGCGGAAAAAAATAACAATCTATACATTTTTCTGAGCTCCTAATTGTGTTTTAGAAAAAATATTAATTTAGAAAAAAATGTTATTGTAGAAATTGAATACCTATTTAACAGTTCATTAATGTTTTATTTTTTACAATTATAATTCGAAAAACAATAAAGAATAATTAAAAATATAATTAGGCAAATAAATATGGTAGTAAGAACCTGTTACCATTTGAAAAGCAAAAAAACGGTTAAGAATTTCAAAAAACCGAACGTAAGTTTTTACACCAATAATAAATTTATTACAGTTTGTGATATAATTATGATTGTATGTTATCCCGCTGATTATTGCTAAAACGAAGTTATAACAACTCAAGCCACAAGTACGGACAAAGTTAGAAGAAGTTACCTTGTTCTTCGACCGGCGTGTGCTCCTCGTCGGACGAATCAAATCGGCTCTCGATTAACGAACTTTGTTTCGACAGGGACTGGAACAATGGGAACAATTACAGAAGCTTGTTATCAAACGAATTGTTCCCTCAGAATTCTTAATAGGCTTTAATGTTTATTTCGTTGATGATAAAGGAGCTTATAGGAGTTACTTGTAATATTTATTAAAAGCCCAGATAGAGATAATACTGAAGACTATTTAATACTTTCAGACTATTCAGCACCATAGACTTTATAGTTTTGGGTACGAGCCCTTTTGGTCTTAATTTAGTTATTTTAACTGGTTTGCTTCCGCGAAATCGCCCAATCACAATGGAAGACCAGCAGTGGTTCTTGTCAACCAGCACACGCTGAATTGGTTCCGTTCGCGGCGAGCAGAATTTGTAATTATTTTTTTAGTTCCATGTATTATTATTTTATACTAGCGACCCGCCCCGGCTTCGCACGGGTGCAATGTATCAGCATTGCACCCGTGCGAAGCCGGGGCGGGTCGCTAATGTGTTTTTCTAGTATATTATGCATGTATCTATATATATATAACTCAAAGGTGACTGACATAGTGATCTATCAACGCACAGCCCAAACCACTGGACGGATTGGGCTGAAATTTGGCATGCAGGTAGATGTTATGACGTAGGCATCCGCTAAGAAATGATTTTGATTAATTCTACGCCGAAGGGGATAAAATAGGGGATAAGTTTGTATGAAACTTTGTCAATTAAATTCCACGCGGACGTAGTCGCGGGCACAGCTAGTTATACATAATAGAAATCTTCAAATTCATCAGTTTATCTATTAAAAAAATGTATCAAAATCCGATGCGTAGTTTTAAAGATCTAAGTATGCATAGGGACAGACAGACAGCGGGAAGCAACTTTGTTTTATACTATGTAGTGATTCTTTAATTTTATTTTTCTGCTAGCCGTAATAAAGTTTTGTTAGATCTTTGCTTGTGTACCAGTAATCTGATCTTGTTTGACAAGTATAGGTACATAGTATATTACTGTTAACTAAGGACCAAAATTAACAATGTATCTTATATCCAAGAAAAAAAGTAATCTTGGAATAATGCATAGGTAGGTAGGTACCTATCGTTTTATCGAACTCCTACCCTTGCCAAAGAAAACGCTATATACGATAGGTAATGTCAATATTTAATAGCAAATTATGAATTTCAAGCGTGAGTAGTATATGAGGACCAAATTTATGCAAGGACCGATTATCACTAGGTAATCAAAATTTAGAATTAAACAAACAAAAGTAACCCGAAGTAAGGGTTTTGTTATAGAACTACCGAGGAGAGACTGGCAACGAAGATAAAGGTGTCAAACGAATAACAGCCATAACATTTCCATTGAGAACGATACCTTATTGGAGCGACGTCGGGGAGGCGATATCTTGTTCCACAGAGCTTCCAACTGATCAAAGTGTTGAGACTGCGCTATCGCCGCCTGCTCCGGCCCTAAGCTCACCTGCACCAGACATTTGCAAATTAAACACGACTTTATAACCGAGCAGGAAGAACTAGTGAACAAACATTACCTGAGACCCCAAATCTTTATTCTTAGCCTCTTGTATTTTTGATATTTCTTCCATTGAAGCTGACACGGAGAACCTATGGACAAAATTGTTCTTATACTTAATTGATTGACTCAGGCGTTACTTTGATGAAATCCATTGTAAAAAATTTTGGAGAAGGACCCAATACTCACCCTTGGCTTGTTAACCTCCAAAATTATAAATCAAATGAAACTCGACCGACGGAGTTAGGTTTTGTTGACCTCTTCCATTATCGATCAACCTATTTGATTTATAATTCTGGAGGTTAACAAGACAAGGGTGAGTGGTGGGTCCTTCTCCTAAATTGTTTTACAAAATTGTATGTTTTCTTAACAATATATAAAGTTCAATACCGTGCTTAGATTCAATTGACGCCCCTGGTCGGCAAGCCAACTTTGAAATTCAGTTCTGTTTTCTAGGTGGGTCATATTTAACAACAAAGAAGAAGATTTTATTTTAGACAGCTCTGAAAACGTTGCTATACTAGTATCAACAATATATCTAATGTCACCGCCTTTATTTAGCAAAATTCTAATTTATTGTCCTGCTATTTATATGGAAATTGTGTTCATTGTTATGCTTGTTGGAACTTAATATAATGAAATAGCGTACCGTCTCTTCAAACGCTCGTCCACTTGCGCCATCATAGCCGCAGAAGTTAGATGTCCGTATTTCTTCTGCCACGTATAAGTGTCCAATGACACTTCCTTCTTGAGCAACCTTCGCATTGGACGTTTTGGTGCCAACGGACGTAGTTCTAAGTAGGAAATACAATAATTTTGTTGCAACTTTTACTGTCCTGCGTGTGTTAATTTGATTGTGATTATTAATTAATTATTACTAACCATCAACGTCTTTAGTAGGTGCAGCATATGTCGGGATCTTAACGTATGTTGCAGGGGTATTATGTAGGCATATCATAGGAAGGCAACCTGTTGACAAAAATTGCTATATCTACAAAACATGATCTAATTATCTAAAGGACTGCATAACTTATAATTCCTTATATTATTTCGAGGATTGTAGTTCTAAACATTAGCTCTTAAGTTTATGGAAATAACATTGAATATGCTTAAATGAACTTACCTCCTTTTTTGGGACTGGTCCCGCTACACACTTCCACCAATGTAACTCCTGTAAACCAGGATTGACAATGGTGACCAACAATGACGTCGAGGTTTGACCCTTGACGAGTAGCGGGGAAAAGTTAAATTGTCTTGGAACCCACAGGAAATCAATTAAAAGAAATAATAGGAGGAGTTGGAACAGCTTACCTCTATCTAAAAGATGAACAACGATCCGTGCACAATCACTTGTTATCTGGAATCCTAGTAGAGGTACGTGCAACGCCAAAGACGTCAAAGCCAAACCTCTTTTGGTTTCCCAGATTATTAAAGTCTTGTCTTCTGCACCTAGTTTAGGAAATATATATAGAAAAATATTCCATCCGCTACAAAAAAAATACAGAACGATCTTGCGTGCTTTAAGTATCAGGTGATTAAATACTGTATTTTTTTGCAAACTTCTAATATATTAGATTGCAATATTTTGGAGAAACCTGCACGTCTCAGATAAATTAATAAATTTTCATTGGGCATGAGTAACCCGAATTTGTTTGGAGGACGATATTCGTGTTTTAAATAGTGAAACATCTAAAGGTTTTAATTCCATGTTTAATTAAGGACTTACTAGAGACAGCAATAGTCCCGTCGCCAGTGACTTTGACACAAGTGACTTTGCCGAGATGTCCGGACAACAAGTGCAAGTCAGATCCAGTGTTGATGTCCCACACGATCAAGTTGCAATCCCAAGATCCTGACACCACTTGGGTTTTGTTCGTGATCGATACTGCTACACAGGTCACGATGTCTGAGTGACCGACTAACACCTGCCGTAGATAATAAATATTAGGGACTTTGACAGAATAATGATAAAGATGAAGCAAGATAGTTATGGATGATAAAAAAATATTTTTGAAACATACATCGATAGTATCGTAAGTCTCGAAATTTGAATTCGAAATGTTCAGAGATTTCAAACAGTTTAACAAATTTAGTACTCGTACATACTTTCCAGCCAAATTAGAAATAGAAACGCCTATGTTACAGTTAAGCAAAACCTAATTCTTGTTAAAAATAGTCTGGAAGATTTTACAAAAACTAAAATGAACAGGATAGCAAGAAGGGAAAGAAGAATGACAAAATAATAGTAACTCTTCGTTCTGATTTCTCACCTGAGACAATTTCCCTCCGTCCAATTTCCATACTTTTAGCGACATATCCATAGACCCAGTGACGACATGCTGCGAGTCCGCTGTGAGAGCGAAACAGGTGATACGCTCCGCATGAGACACGGATCTTTTCTCGTCATCACCGCCTGCCAGAGGCCAGATTCGAACAGAATTGTCACCGTCTGAGAGCACCTGAATAGGAGTATGATTTCTTGGAGATAAACAAGTAGAAAGCAAAGTTCTGCTATTAAATTTAAAAAGGCATTTCAAGATTTTCCTGCAACTGGACGCAGAAATGAAGACTAATCTTTGCAGCGTACATGGAATATGGGAGTGGCTTTATATTCAACAATGACAGTAATATGATGTAATGAAGTATCAATAGTCTAGTAGGTCCAGGAGAAACCTTTGTAACCGAGAGGTCCCAGGTTTAATCCACATTCTGGACAGTGGCTATTAATGTGAGCCCACACCTAGTACAAGAATTAAGCTTGGGTCGAGGGGTTAACCTCGATAGCTTAATGTTTGAATATTTAATGTTTTAACTAAGATTTCATAATCTTAGTAATTAATAAAAAAATGAGTTGATGTTCTTAAAGCTACTAATTTCAAAATTAACCAAACTTCATATAGAAACGCTACATAAGTACCTATACCTATCGTAGAAACATAAATTAAATTAAACACCAACTAAGTGCATAGGTACACGAACTCCTAACTCTAAACAATTGCCAGAGATTTATCCAAGATAATAGCAACTGAGTAACGAACTTACAGCGAACTTCATGTTCAATGTGACGTCGAGGCTAGTGGAGGGTGAGCTTGTGGAATGTAACACTATGCCGGAGTCGACGAGCCACACGTGCACGGAGCGGGCGCGGTCGCCGGACATGGCGCGCCGGCCGTCCGACATCATTAGTAGCGTTTGTAGTGCTGCTGAATGGCCCTGCAAAAGGTATTTCGCTAACCTTTTGACCGATTACACTACCAATATATATAAAATAAATAGGTTACAGTAGTCGCGTTTCAAAAAACTATACAAAATATACAAGCAACAATACAATGTTGCTGAAAATATGGTGGCCCCGTTCGTTGGGCGAACTCGACACAGGTGATAATGAAAACTTACTTTGTAGTGTTTGATTGGGTCTTATATGGCGTGAACAATATAACTTAATATAAGACCAAACATACAAAATGCTTTTAAATTGAATGAATTAAAACAAAAATCCAAATTGCACATACATTTATATAATTTTAATTGAGCTAGTAAAAAAAAGTGTACAAAATACATTGTAAGGCACCGATTTACGAAAATTTAGAAATTTGTTCAAATTAGACCATTCGTAGACAAAAAGGATTAACTCATAAATCTATAAAATATATTAAGGGATAAAACAACGAAAATTTACGTTAGGTTAGGTTAGTTTACTTAAAATAGAAGGTACCTTGTAGGTTAGCGATGGTGAATTGTCAGCGAGTTGCCAAACCACGACCCTTCTGTCTTCAGAGCCGCTCAGTACCAACAGGTTGTTAGGGGAGAAGGTCACACAGGTCACGTGCCCTATGTGCCCGTTCAGGGTGGTCTGCAGGCGGTGCGTGGACAGCTGCCACACCCTGACGAGGCCGCGGGCACATCCGCTCGCAGCAAATTGGCCATCTCTCGAGACTTCGAGACAGCTGATTGGTATTAGCTCACTTTGTTCCGCCTGCATGGTAGTAGGTAAAATATACAGGGTGAAATTGTATTAAATAGCTAAATTGATATGAGAGCTTTAGTAACTGTAACATAATCATAATATCATGATACATTTACCATTCAATCAAACATTTAAGATAAAAAAAAAAATTGATTTTATCGCTTGAAACCATGGCACATCGTATTATTCAACCTACACAAGACTTACACACGTTATTTTTCTTATTATTTCATAGAATAATAATCCGTGAGTAACATGATACGTGGAATATTTTTTATATTTTTTTTTATATTTGATTTATTTGGCAATATGAAACAGATCCTACTAATATTATAAATGCGAAGGTTTGTGAGTGTGGATGTATGTTTGTTACTCTTTCACACAAAAACTACTGAACGGATTTGGATGAAATTTGGAACACAGATAGTTTATAACCTGGATTAATATATAGGATTCTTTTTCTCCCGATAATCCCGATTTTTTTAAAGTTAAATACTATGCGGACGAAGTCGCGGGCATAAACTAGTTCATTTATATTACTTTGTGATGTGCTCTTATTTTTCTTTAATAAACGAGTGTTCACTCATCGAAGTTTAGTCCATGAATTAAATTTCACCCTGTGTTCATTATAATTGTTGTTGTACAAATAACGAAAATGCATTACTTACTCATATTTAGATTTAAGCTAAGAATTTCAAAGCTATTTTGATTGTGCAAATAAGAAATAATATCCGTTTTGATGTTAAATAGTCGGCTGATAAGCCGACCTGTTAATATTAACATTTGTTTTTTTTTACCTGTAGTAAAGTGACATTGGTCGTTGACTTCGTCTGACGTCTTTTAATCTGTTTGGTTGGTCGAAAATTCGTCAAGTTGTCTTCGGTATGGAACGAATATATCGTCACTCTGTTGCCGCCTGAAAATCGTCACAATCTTAAGTCGCTGCAGTAAAATAAACCGAAGGTAGACTTTATAAATTTGCGTTGAATTAATGACATTTGCGTTAAAGTAAAATTCAGTCAAATAGTTTTTCAAGGTGTTATTGTTAATTTAAACCAACAAATTTCGGGTAACTGATGTTTAACAGTTGTCTCAAATTGAAATAAAACCGCGCTGTTAATACCTTTAATCTCAGTTCTTAAAAATGAGAACAATAGTTCTCATTGCCAGGTTCAGTCTTCCAATGTTTACAAGCATTTCTATTTAAAGTATCATGGTCAGTGGATTGTAAGAGTTCACTTACCAGCGGCTAACAAGAAGTGATCTTTATCAGCGACAGCGAGCGCTGCCAGATCGTGCGCCACTGCCAAGGTGCGCAGAAGTTGTGCACTGTGCAGGCTGTACAAATAGACACGTTGGTCCGCGCACCCTACCGCCACTCGAGAGGAGTCGTGTGCCACGCAGAAGCATTTCACCTACACGAAGAGAAATTCCATTGCTGACACAATGTATCGGATTGACTGGTTACCTACTGCAGTAGCGGGACTATGAGTACATCTGAATGGTGAATGAATCACCTACAAGATAAACAATCCTTAAACCGTTATTTTAGCTTTCGTTCAATAGCCAACAAGAGAGTAAGTCTCATGCCTTATAACAGTGGTTATGCCAGATTTCAGTGGCTAAGCTCACAAATGATCGTTTGCCGTTACGAAAATGTTCAATCTATCGTTGCATGAAACAGGTTTAATAAAATACGCCTCAAGTAATAAAACGTTAAGATCGAATAGTTAATAAATATTACTCTTAAAGTTTAAATTTCGATCCATTGGGCATTAATTGAAATCTCGTTAACGAAATCAATAAGTTAAAACTTGAAATAATCCAATTTATGCTACGGGATTTATTGCAAAATGTTTAAAGAGAAACTGCCATTATTTAGCCTTAGACGTCATATAACAGGCAACGGGATTAAAACCTAACTCAAGTGCCAATTGAGTTCATTTTTGTACCGCTTAGGTCATAATATACAGGTTATTTGAGAAGACCGAAATAGAAATTAAGGAACATAATGGCTAGTGAAGCCAGGTTAGACGTAACTATCATAATTTCCTAGTCTTAGAATATTTGTCACAATTTTCAGATTGTGGCTTTAGAACACGTCTAAAGACCTAATAAACAGTGAAAACCGCATTTCGACGACCGCTAGGCACTGAGGTTCGAGCGTAGGCCGCTCGGCTCACTACACATGGTGGTTGCGGAAATGGCCTTTTCGTAATTTACCCTGGTCTCGGTTTTACTGGGATCGCCCCCAGTCCATTGTACGGTACCCATAGTACAAGCGTTGCTTAGTTTGGGACCATACAGTTGGGTGTTCGTCTGGCGATATTTATTATTATTGAATTATGAGTAGCAGCCGCTAATATTCAAGAAAAAGTTTATTAATATATTGCGCGCTCCGTACACGGTACGTACACGCGATGATTACACCAGTGTACACGCTGAGCCAATGCTAGCATCCCGTTGTTCTGTCGTCCCGCTGAGAACACACTCGCTAATCGCTAGTGGGACTCGTACCCACGTCGTACCGTCTATTTCACATACAAAGTCCCGCAGATGAACAATTTAGTTCCGTATTTGTCCGCGGGACTTCCCATGTGAAGTAGCCATCGCTGCCTATAGAGGAGTGGCAAATAGGGAGGGAAGAGGGGTTGTCTTCTGGCTTTCTGACTCATTCGCCGAAACATTGGAATCGCCTTACCGATGCAACCTGGCCTTATAGAGTACCTTAACTACTATTTAACACAGGTATATATACCAACTAAATCATAAATGTAATTAAAGACCGACTGAAGATACACTGAAGGTTACGTAACAATGTTTTTTCAACCACTCCTTCAATAACAGAACATGCAAAATAAACACTCTATTCGAATTACATTTCCGTCAAATTTAATAATAAAAGAACCCAATACCACTTACAGAAATCGGTGGTAATCTATTTTCTCGGTAACGTATAAAGTAGGTAAGAGCTTAATCAATTTACTGATCCCAAATTACTTGGGTCGAATGTGGGGTAAAATGTCAAGGACACACATGAAGTGGTCCGCGTTGAGAGTAAGGTCAGAAATGTCGTTAGGAAACATTTGTGGTTTAAGGTGAAGGCGCCTGTCTAGCCCGCGAAATTCAAAATATTCGAGTATTTATATAGTTTAACCACAATCTGAAAACATTAAACACAACATTTTGTGATTTGCGATAAACACAGTATGCAGTGCGTTTATTAATACATTTATTTTACTCTAAATATTATCACGGTGGATATGATACTAGTAAATCACTAAATTTACAAAAATTGCCAGATTATTTGGATAGCTGTCGTTCTTGAAATGTTTTAGGGTAAGTTGGATATATTAATAAATGCACTGCACACGGTCTTTGTCGCGAATTACAAAATGTGCCTTTTATTATTGTCAGATTTTGAAAAAAATCTGAACTTCGCGGGCTAGGGCGCTTTAGCCTTAAGGATTATTCCACAATTTTTGTAACTTAACGTAAAAACTGACTTATAGCGTTTGCGATAAATACAAGATTGTACATTTGTTTAAATCATACAACAGAAATCTTGTTTGGAGATAATAAATATTTCGACATCAATTCACTTCCTTATTTCTGTTTCAAAGGATTTATTCTGTCCCTCGATAATGAAAAGGTATTGCCCAAAGTTTAGAGATAAAGTTACCGTGGGTCTCAGCAGAACAACAGATATCCTTTCAATAAAAAGTTATTCAGTAGCTATGGAATAATGAAAAGTTTTTACTCGAACGAATCCAATTTAAGCTTACAATTTTGAGCGAAATGATCTGAAGTCTTGTATTCGCAATGTTGATTTAATTGCTTCGTGTTATGCTTTACGGAGCATTATTAGATTATTGTAGGTACTGAGTAAACACGACTCGCTGTTCGGAGTGAATCATTGAGATTTAAGATATTATAAGATTCCGCTTACAAATAAATAAGAAAGTCCCGTTGTCGTCCTGTTGTTTATTTTAGTAAGTTAATCACCCGGTGACAACTATTTTTTACCTTTTATTTTAGAAACATGATAGGTTAAAAACAAGTCATTGTTGTTTTTAGTTTTTGAAGATTTATTGTGTCATCAAACTTTTTTGTTGGACGTGTACTTATACCCTCTTATTAATAAACGTGTTTTTGCAGTTGTATTGTTACGCCATGCTTTGTCTTCTTCTTTTGCATGCCAAACTACTGATGACAGAAAGAGATAATTCGGTGTGTAACTATTCGCCTGCTATACCATGTTTATTGATAAGGTGGTTTGGGTTTTTGTAATTCAAGTTATAATTCAAATCGAAAAGTTCCTATTTTTGTAACTCGAACCAAACTTTATTTCGCGGGACATACAGGGGGGTCAGATTTGATGCATTTAATTTCCTCTATCACATTTTGCAAAGAGTACATCACATTACTACTAACCCTGCATAATATTCTAAGGACGTCTTCTCTTACCTTGGCTTTGTGCCTCTTTAGAACATGCAAATGCGTGCCCGTGATGAATGTCCTGACGTGCAGCTCGTTCTCCCCTTGCAGTGTGAGCAGGAACACGTTATCGTCTGTCACGTCCATGTAGTGTACTGGCACGCCCGCCGTCACGGTGCTTAGCAGCGTGAAGTTATCTACGTTCCAAGTACAAACTGTCCCGTCTTGGGAGCATGTGACTAGTATTTCGCCGTCTTGGATCACTTTTACAGCAGTCACGGGGCCGCGGTGGTGATCTAGTTTCGTTACCTGGATGGTAGATTTATTCATGTTGGAATTAACTTTAGCTTTAGCTAAGACACGCCTGAATCTATACTCTGAGTCTGCTTTTAAATATTGCAGATTATTAATTTCCAGTCGAGATTTAATTCGTGATAGAGATGACTATGGAACGCCAAATTCCCAAATTCACTTTAAGGTATTTAAATTTAAAAAGAAATAAATAAGACTATCGTTCGTTCTAGAAATACGTACTGTCTATGTTAAATGAAGTCAGTATGAATAAATGTAAACAGCTTTAAATGTTAAGTTGAATAAACACTTACCAAAGCGCCATCAACGAGGGATGTCACAATAACAGCAGAGTCTTCTCCTCCGCTGATCACTAACGATCTGTTCACAATCGCAGCAACACACAACACTGGTGCTATGTGCTCCCTGTACAAAATAGTATTATTTATCTTCAGAAATACCACACCTGCCACTTCTGATAAGTCAAATGTAGGTACAGAAGGTACCTAACTACAGGTGGTTTTCAACAAAGACACCAAGACTTGATCCTCGACACGTCTCAAAGGAATTAACTCTACATTATGAATAACTTGATAATTACATTTGATGACCGCTTGGCGCATTGGTTTGAGCGTAGGCCGCTCGGCTCACTGCACCAGGTGGTTGCGAGTTCGATTAAAGTCGGAGCAAATTTCGGAAATGGATATTTCGTAATTTTCCTAGGTCTGGGTGTCACTGGGATTGCCCACAGTCCATTGTCGGTACCCATGTACAAGTGTTGCTTCGTTTAGGACCTTACAGTTGGTGTGTCAGTCTGGCGATATATATTATTTATTATTAAACATGAGAATACTGTATATTTAAAGCGTCACTGTCTTGTGGTAGGTACCCTACTATGGTATAATTTTATTGAGGCTTGTTAGCCAAATCTTTGGTAGGCGCGTCATAATTTAGAACTTACAGTATTTTAGTTTTAACAGCCAAAGTGTGTAGGTCCCACACCACGACGGTGGTGTCTTCTGATCCAGTCAACAAGTATTGCGACTCCCGGGTCACACACATGCACAGAATCCTTCCCGAGTGACCTGCATCAATTACATTTGGTTAAAAAACGTTTACCAATGTTTATCACACACTGACTTCAATTTGTTACACTAAAACCGTAAATTTATTTGTCATTTCAAGTTTTTCTTCTATGATATTTTTACCAAATTATACAAGGTGACACATAATGGGTATACTTTTTTTTTCAAAACATAACATTGTAATTCTAAAACCATCAGCTTTGGAGGGAACTTGAAAAACAAAAGGTGTTATAGGAATACAGCTGTTGACCGATTTCACAAGTCTTCAAAACCTTTAGTACTTCAACTGTCCCACATAGCCGATAGTTTGAGATTTACAAAGATAAGTTGCAAAAAAAATAGTATTTCCTTTTTGTATCACCTAGTATAAGTATTCTACAAATTTTTATCTCGATATAATATTTGATTTATGATTTAATACCCTGCTTCGTTTCAACAAAAGCCTGTGAACGGCGAACGTCACCGCTTGGTGACGTAATAATATTAATTTGTATTATTTGCGCTGTTCCCGGGATAAGTCGACGTTGACGGGTGAAATTCCGTGCAATTTATATTATTTTTTCTCTCCCTTTTCGGGTCTAGCGGTTTGTTAGTGTCAACGTGGAAATGTAATATTGGAAGATGAATTTGTTTTTACATCCAACGACGTCTTTTAGTAGGTTGGCAACGCTTTGTATGTCTGTTTTTTTATGCTAGATGGTAGTATTTTTGAGATGGTAATCCGGAATCAGGTGCAATTAATGCAAGACCTTAAAAAGGATCGCTGCATCCAATATCTCAATCCAATATATAAATGATGCAATGTAATTAATGGAAATTTATATTACCGAAAAACATTTACTTCAAGAGAGTAGTGTAATATGTATCATATGAAAGAATTGATCGTAAGGTAATCTGTGGCAACAAAGCTGTATTTTATCTACATTAAGTATTATGATCAGACTCGATAATAATTTAGACAACGCCACTCAGGTCAGGGTAAGCCGCCATTATAAATTCCCTTATCATTTCTGAAAGGGTCTCACTCTTTGTGGGAACCGATGTAATAGGAAATTGGAAATAACATCCAGATTTAGAGGTAACAGATTTTTTTACGTAACGTATCGATTATTTTCGATGTTCCTAATTTTAAATAAAATGTAGTATATGGTCCTACTCATAAATATATACCTTCTTTTATCAATGGTATAGTCTATTTGGTATTTGAAATGCCCAAAAGATTTATTAAACAGGTCATAAGAGCATGCCACTAGAAAGTCTCTAAAGTATACAAATAAACAATATTTCGTAGCGGGATCTTAATATATAATACAAGTACTTTGGAGACCTTCGGGTGTCCAAACTATTGTGCTCCATGCTCCAAACTATTATGAAGATTTTAACAAGTGATTATTTTGGATAATGCAAACACCACGCTACTTTTGTTGTGAACTTAAGTACGATAGGTAAATATATAAACTAATATCGATTAAACTAACTGTATTGTCAGCCATCTTATGGTCGTAATGTGAGGACGAAATAAATAGTAATATTATTAGATGAGTTAAATATAGCATAATTTTAATTTGTAGAAATTTGGCGGAAAAAGAAAGATTTTCCAGCCAGGCGGGTGTTATGCCTGGCGGGGTGGCCGCTATGCCCCACTGGTTGTTCTCGGGGTCTTGTATATATATATAGTCACGATGCTTGCGAGTCTTAATATCGTGATTCAGTTTTTCTATGAAGAATCCGTAAGTTGTATTGAGGCGCCGCATTCTGTCCGTTCTGTCGGCGTCGTGAATGTGAGGTCGCCACAGCAATGAGAGTTAAAACCATTATTTTATATAATATACTCGACATTTTAATTAGTTATTATAACACAACCCCATACCTACTTTGTTTATTCAACTAACTATGAAAGGGCGAGTCGGTCTATTGTTTCTGAAAACAAACAGTGGCGAACTAAGTAATTATAAAATTTGTTAGGTAATCATTTACTAACCATTTGTATATTTATAACTTAATATAAAAATAATTACAAATCAAATCTAAATACTTAAAAACCTTTAATCTTTAAAAACCTTTTAAATCCAAGGTAACATTGAATTAAAACTATTTTGCGGATTCTATCGCGTATATTTACTTTTTTATGTTCCCGACGTTTCGGCTGCCTTACAGCGATAGAGTCCGTAAATTAGTTTTATTTCAATGTGTAGTATTCGCGTAAATATAAGAAAACAATATCCAAGTTAACATATAAAATAGGATAATGGGTGCAATTGACCGTGTTACCAACTCACCTTTAAAAGTGTGGACCCTTGAGTTTGACATAACATGCCACAGCTGTGGGTCTCCGGCCGAAGGTGCTAATACTAGATGCTGTCCAGAGGGCGCTAGTTGCAGTAACCTGGCCCCAGCGCCTGGGCTCGATCCACCGACGGACACTACTCGCACTGTCGACGCTATGGGTGGTTGGAGCCTGGTGGGATAAAATGTTATATAACGAGTGGAAACTTAAATTTAAAATACGCTATATTCACACGATACCGACGAAACTATTTTTTCTACACATTTTTGATAGATAATGGCCGTATACTGTATGAGAAAATTAATTCGATCTACTTTCTCTTTGTGACAGTAGTTCTACACTTTGGACCGGTGTAAGGATTTTAGCTCACAAGTTGTTTTGCGATAGGAGTGTCTCTTAAATCTTCTTTAGTCTTCACGGGTCTTTGCTGAAGGAAATCAATTAACATAGGGATAACATTTATCTTAATAAGTATACTTACCTGGTCTGTAATGATTTTCCCGGTTTCCCTATTACTGATAACGATCAGCGAATAAGGAAGCACATTCCTGTCCCTTAGGGCTGTAGCGACATTCATTAAGGGTAACTTAATGGGAAAGATAAGGACGATTCACAAGTTCATTTCCTCCTCGTTGATTAGTGAGCGCAAATGAGTCCAGCGATCATAAAGGTGCGTCTTCACATGCGCGCTTAGGTAATGAGCATTCGGCTACGAGTATTTGAGTAGTGAGTACGTACCTTTACGTTTAGCTGAGCCTGTAAAAGGTTGGATAAACTTGTGAAGCGCTCTCAGATCCTCACACCTTATGGTGGCACTTCATATTGCGTATTCGCACAAATATTTGCAATATCATGACAAATGTAAATGACCCTAAACGTGCATGAACGTAGGTTTGTTTTGTTTTGGCCGAATTACGCCATGTGAAGTGCCACCGTAATGTTAAAGACGATTCTTAATTAAAAACCATTTTACGGTAGATAAGTCACGCTGTAAGCAATTGGCTACAGCTCATATACATATATACGAAGCTGACTCGACCGGTGCAGTATGTATCTTATCACAGAAAAACGGTGTAAAGTACTTAGATATTATACAGTTTGAAACAGAAAGGGTATACTTTTTTTTTCAAAACTTAATTTTGTAATTCTAAAACCATCAGCTTTGGAGGAAACTCGAAAAACAAAAGGTGTTACAGGGATACAGCTGTTGACAGATTTCATAAGTCTACAAAACCTTTAGTACTTCAACTGTCCCATAAAGCCGATAGTTTTAGATTAACAAAGTAAAGTTGCAAAAAAATAGTTTCTTCTGTTTCTGTTTCACCTAGTATATTTTGTACGATCAGTAAGAGAGCTGATTTTATTTTTTATTTTATGAAAATAAACAATTTTCAAATATCCACTGAAACATTACACAAAGGCAACGCGTCGGCAAAGGCACAAAGGCAATGCGGGTTGCGTGGAGTAGCGTCGGGATATTAGATGTTATTACTAGGATTGTAGCGTATCGTATTGAATTGAACACGATACCTACGTAGTTGTATTAAAGACAGATAACGAAAGTTGTTGCCGCTGACAATAAGTACAGAATCCAAATACTGAGAAACGAGTCAAAGAGAGCTGTAAATGTACCATATCTTAATGTAAAATAAAGGAAATCTCAGTCTCAGACAGTAAAAAGTAGGTTTTGGGCCATTGAATACATGACATTTCAAAATACTTACTTTAAAAAAAATGAGGTATATATAATTGCTAACTGCCGTTTTTGATGCAATAAATGATACTTTGAAATGCCAGACCTTTTTATAAGCCAATAGCGAATATCCATTACCTTACCTAAACTGTGTGTTCAACACGCGAAAACGTGGGATCAGGTGTGGTTGGAGGCGTCCAATACTCCCCGAGTGCCCCGCGTCCGAAACAGTTTGCGTAATCAAATAAAACTACAGTGTGAGCGGAACCGATCGAGCCGTTGTATGTTTGTTAAGTCCGAGTTGGCCTGTTTTCCCCTATATTAATCACTGCGTGAGTTTTCCTAAAGACACTCTAACTAATGGCCTTTAAGTAAGGAGGTACTTACCTTAATTAGAATTTTGTTAGGATACTTTTAGTGAACGTTTTTTTGTCAGACGCCACATATAAATCTCTGTACCTAGCTACTTACCTACTTACTTACCAGTCGTAGATTACACTGAAAATGTACACTGCAAGTACCTAAAGTGTCAATTTTTTTTTTTTTTATATTACTAGCATTGTGATTCAGGAGAAATTCGGTTGATATTATAAGAATAAACGTGAGTGCTTTGCCGCTTGAATCAGATATTTTCGGATAATTTCAATTACCTAAAGAAAGTGGGATGTAAACTATGATGGGGTAACTAACTACTTACTTAAGGCTAAAGCGCCCATCTAGCCCGCGAAGTTCAAATTTTTTGAGTTCTTTTAGAAATTTTTCAAAATCTGACAATAATAACAGACAAATTTTGTAATTCGCGAAAAAGACCGTGTGCAGTGCATTTATTAATATATCCAACTTACTCTAAAACATTTCAAGAACGACAGCTATCCAGATAATCTGGCAATTTTTGTATATTTAGTGATTTACTAGTATCATATCCACCGTGATAATATTTAGAGTAAAATAAATGTATTAATAAATGCACTGCACACGGTCTTTTTTGCGAATTACAAAATTTGTCTTTTATTATTGTCAGATTTTGAAAAATTTCTAAAAGAACTCAAAAAAATTGAACTTCGCGGGCTAGACAGGCGCCTTCACCTTAATACAATAAAAAATACGGAATTTTGCTAGAACAAGTACCCAGCAATCAATTAGTATTTTAATTTATGCCCTTTCATAAGAAGGAAAGAAAATCTATTTAATTGGTGAACTAGTTCGCACACACAAGATACATAAAAATAGAAAGACTGTAAATAACTAGAAAGTATCTAAAAAGATTTGGCTTTGCATGCAAGTGCAACCAACAAAGTCACCTCAGCATCAGTTGACGCGATGCATCAATCGCCTCAACGCAGCTTCAGAGATGGGATCAGAGAAGGAAGGTTAATTTTAACACTCACCATCCGTTTAACGGCACGAGTAATGGTTTATCGTAACCATCGCACCAGGCCATGGCAGCCGTCACCAGGGTGGCCAGGACCCCGCGCCGCGCCACCGCCGGCCGAAGCCACGCTATTATCTGGATAAAAATATTATTTTACGTGGTAAACTGTAAAGTGGCTGTAAACTAGTAGTAGGTATGTAAGTTGCAAAATGCCGTCGCTTTGTCCTATCTTTGACAGGAAATGAAGCTATCCTATTGGTCGAAGCGGGGTGGTTCGCTTCTAAGAAAAGCAAAGTTAGTTTATTGTGAAAATTAGCGACCCAAGCTTTTTTTGATATTGTTATTCATGATTTTTTTCATCATACCTACCAAAGCCTGGGCCAACAAAAAAATAATTTAGGTATCCCGGGCATTGAAAGCTTTTATCAAAGATTGAAAGGCAGTGCAGTACTTAGTTAAAACTAGCTGTGCCCCGCGACTTCAACCGCGTAGTATTTTAACTTAGCAAAAATTTCGGGATTATCGGGTTAAAAAGTATCCTATATGTTAATCCCGGTTATAATCTATCTGTGTTCCAAATTTCATCCAAATCTGTTCAGTAGTTTTTGCGTGAAGGAGTAACAAACATACATACATCCACACTCACAAACTTTCGCATTTATAATATTAGTAGGATTATCAGTTAAACGGATGACATCGCCAGAATGGCGTAGGTACTATTTAATAATTATGTGCTAATTATATGTTACTGCACTTAACAAAAAGCAAGTTAAGAAACTCAAAGTCACACAGAGAAACATGGAGAGTAACCTACTGAAATTAAGACTAATAGATAAAACAACGAAGAAAGAACTAAGACAAAGAAGTAAATTAAAAGATATAATTCATATAGCAAAAACAGGGAAATGGAATTGGGCGGGACATGTTGCAAGGGACAGCAATGAAAAGTGGAACAATATAATAACCAACTGGTTTCCAAGAGACAAAAAAAGGAAAAAAGGAAGACCACAGACAAGATGGAGAGACGAGATTGAGGCTTATGAAGGAGCACTATGGACCCGCACCGCCTATAACAAGAAAGAGTGGAAGAGGAAGGGGGAGGCCTTCGCCCAGCAGTGGGATGAAATATAAATTAAATATATTAAGTGTAACCTTAGATAAGTTAATGTAAAATAAAAGGCTTAAATAAATAAATTATATGTTCATAAACTAGGTACGACTAAACTCATGAGAAGGATGACAATATAGTTTAATTTATAGTTAAATAAGTCAACAAAATCAGCACCAATATACTACTTAATATAAAATGTCCGCGCGATGTCCGCTTTTGTCCCCAAATATAAAACAAAACCCCATAGTGGCATCTACCCGTCCCGTCTTTAGCTTTATAGCCACCTATTCAATTTACGAGTATACGATAAACCAATTTCCAAAGTAGCAAGAACAAAGGCCCACTGAAACTCGTTAAAAGGCTCGGGCCCATGCTGACATCGGGGTACGTTATTGATTGACACTTGATCTCCGGAGACGTAAAGTATAGGTACCATAAAGTCGTAGCGATATGAGCAAGCCGGTAAAGCAATTTTCATATTCAACTAGCTGAGCCCGCGACTTCGTCCGCGTGGAATTTAACTTAACAAAAAACCCGCTCCCGCGTTCTGCAAGCGCGACAGGACCCATTTTTTGTTTTTCTAAAATTAAAGTAGCCTAAGTTACTCCTTAAAACATGAGCTATCTGCCAGTGAAAGTCCCGTCAAAATCGGTCCAGCCGTTTCGGATATTACCCGGAACAAACACACAGACAGACAGACAGACAAAAAAAAATTAATCGCGTTTTTGCTATAGGTGTCGTATGTACTTTCATATGCATTTAGTGAAACTGTGTTATTTTGATATTACAAACAGACACTCCAATTTTATTTACTTGTATAGATTTTAAAATATAATATACCTACGTAAGGTCCTACCGTGTGAATTTGAAAGAAAATTCACCCTCAAATTCAAGTGCACTTAAAAAATAAAGATATTGGAATTGTATAACGAATTAATATCGAAGCAGGGATCCAAACCCTACAGTGGTTTATAGATAGTCGACACCCTAATAGTGGATAATGATCATTATTTAGAACAACTATTTTAAATATTGTAGTTAGCCCAGTACGAGTATTGGTTACAAGAAAGACTGGTAAACCAAAGGGATTTAAAAAGGTAAATTGACCCAAAACAAGTTTGCCGCAATCGAAGACACAATAGATAATGAATTGATGTCTCGCGGGGATCTACGTTCTGGTACATAGTCAGTTCATTTAAAACGCGTGAATTATTGCAAATTGACCCATATGCCAGTGTAATAAGTGTCACAGCACGCGTTTCCGTGAAATGAATGAACTATAACAAGGGTTATTAAGGCACTGTTGTGTGATAGGTACCTGAGCGCCCAGTTGCATTGGGTCTCTGGTGAGGATGTCGCTGGACTTCCTGACGGCTCCGTATACCAGTTCCACATCCCGATCCAGGATGTAGCAGCGCACGTGTTCCAGGATGCACCGAAGATACGATATCGTTACCGTTTGCACCTAAGGACAACAGATTCATGATAGTTTCTATGGAGGCAAAGCTATGTTAGTCCAGAGGAAGCCCTCATAATGAGTTTTTGGTTAACCGACAGTTGTGAAGAACTGAATAGGTATTAACGTAAGAAATTACGGTTAAACTTCAAAAGAAAATGGTGGCTTATCAGGCGTTGTTAAAGTTTATTTTATCATGCGTTTATAAAATAAATATTTAAGAATTTAATATACTAATATTAGCAAAAGAGTAAAGGTATTGACGAAAGCAATGTGGTTGAGTATGGTCATTCATCAACAAATTTTTACTAAAATAAACAGTTACTGTAATAAAAAAAAAATGTCAGTCCAAAGTATGCAGGTTACTGTAAAATGTATAAAATAAAGCACTAAACATTACTTATTTCTTCTTCCCATTTAAAATGGCAATTTATTTATTCCACGACATCCCATTTATAACAGAAATACACAGCTCTCTCGTGGAAGACTATTTTCTTAAGCAGTGAAGAAAAATAATCAATTATTTAAATTAATGGACAGACGGTGGTGGAATTGAAATCACGCTTTTTTATTTGGAGCCCTTTTTGTTGTTATTTTCTAGGCACAGTATATTTTTGGAACTTTAAGAAGTACCTACTGTAAAAGGTGAGACTAAATTAGCAAATAATTTGATTGAAAATCCAGTATAATTTACCGTAATTTCATTGACAAATGATTTGTCAAATTAGGTAAAATATAATAAATATCGCCAGACTGACACACGAACTGTATGGTCCCAAACTAAGCAATGCTTGTACAATGGATTGGGGGCGATCCTGATGACACCCAGACCAGGGCAAATTACAAAAAGGCAACCCCGGCGGGAATCGAACCCGCAACCACTATGTGCAGTGAGCCGAGCGGCCTACGCTCAAACCACTGCGCCAAGGGGTCGTCAAGCTACACATACCTTTTCTAAAAGCTTATAAAGTTGGGTGATCAGTCGTTAAACTACAGTACCTTAAAACTAACAGCGTTATGTAAACTTGGTATAGCCACCCTACCCCATTTACGAACTTAAACAACTATCTTACTCACGTTTAATGGAAGGTAATCGCCTCTAATTACGACTCAGACCCAATGTCCGTCGTTATACCGAACAAAAACGTTCAACTGCGGGTTGGCTATTAATTACCGTTGATGTGTGTTGTGTAAGTCTCTATCCAATTTTCGAAGGTATAAAATAACTGAGTACTAGATGTTGCTACAGGTCCCTACTGGATAAAGGACTGACGTCAACATAAACATTAAGCTTCCGTATGTTTGTGAACGCGAAACTCGAAAAGAAGTCGATGGATTGGCTTGAATGTTTTACACAACGTTGCATTTCTATGTAAGAGTATTTTTATAGATTTTTCATCCCGAAGTTCCCAGAGGAACGGGAAATTATTTATTATGAACCTCAGCGAAGCGTGGCCGGGTTTACTTAGTAATAAGACAAGCAATCTACGCAAGATAAAAACTCAATACTCCTCCTGTGTACTCCTCCTACGGTAACTACTAACGGTACGGTACCTGCTTAACTTGATACCATACAGTTGGTATGTTAGTCTGACGGTGTACACGACATACCGACGACGATGACAACACAGACTCATAATCACTGAGAAAATTACACCACAGAATCCTCAGAATTGCCCTGCAGTTTTCGCAGATGATAATGTTAAACTAAATGTTGGACCGAATTAGGACAACAGGCGACCCTGTTGGAGCCAAGCCTATTGTACAATTCAATGCGGGAGGAATTGGGGTCATAGTCCACCATCCCACTGGCTAGGGTGCGTCGGGATCTTTCAAGCTATATTATTGTTTACTCACTGCCGCCAGCAAAAAGTCAAAGTTGCAAACAGTGAGATCCTTCAGTTTGGAGAAGTCTCCGGCTAGTAGTAGATGGAGCCAAGACTCTTCGACGTGTCGCTGAGTGAAAGCCGCCGCTGTTCTGCTGGCCGAGTGGAATGGCGTCGAGTCTAGGAGCGCGTCGTCATCTTCAACACACCCTTGGAGAAAATTATGAATACTTAGTACCTATTTAGCTTTTTACTTGTACCTAATTTGTTCTGAAATGAGCGAGCAATGAATATAAAAGGGTCTAATTATATTCATGCACGACATATTGCATGGCGCCTTTGTAAACGCTAAACATGATGTACCTACATTCCACTAAAATGATCTATACTTACCAATGGTTTTTTTTGAGGCTGTTACAACCCTTATATTCACTAAAGATATAAATAATATCCGGAGCTGAAAGCCACACTAGAAGTGGTCCCGAAAAAAACTCTCACCGGGTTCCTGAGCCTCAGAAGTGTCGGTGTCGTCGGCGTCCTGCAGGAAATTAGCGAAGTGTAGAGCGGCGAGGTCCGAGTGGGCGTCCCTGAGCGCGCCCTGCGAGCGGACGTACCGGCGGCGGGCGCGCGCGCTCGCGGCCGCCGCCCTCCACCGCCATGTACACCTACCTGACACTACGTTCTCCGATATTAAGGATTCTGCAAGGAGTAAGGTTCCTTGAACATTTCAACACACTTCTGGCATAATACTGACACGGTTCGCAAATGTTTACTATATATAGTTCTCAGATTTTCTCAGACTTTTGACAGTTGTCAGATTCATTGAACCAGGCTCCTTTTATTCAGGGGGCCGATTCTGCTGAATTCGATGACGTTCGAGCCAGAGGTTAACCAATCGTAAATAGAACAAAATGTTAAAGAAATTAGCAGAATTGACCCCCAGGTCAGGTTTGGTCAATATAAATGTAGAAACCCAAATGGTGTTCGTGTAGGTAATAATACAACAACAAAATATTTTTATGCCTACAAATATCGAAAACATCACATCAGATATCGGGGTAAAGTATAAACAATATGTCTCAGAAATAGTGAAATATAATTGAATAGCGGATAACAAAGCCAAATGGATCAGGTGTCGGAAATGTATATCTACTGTGTCATGTCATCGCGTCCGCATTGGAATGAAAGTAATACCGTGCCAATAAGTTGGTACCTATTGCTTTTTCTTTTTTTATAAGCAATAAGTATATTGGTTGTACATATTATGGGATAAAACCATTTGCGATTATCCATAGTATCAGAATAATTCTGATCGAAATATTGTTGCTTCAAGAAAAAATCTTGGCTTCAATTACGATTTTATGTACTTACCTACTCCTAATAATGAATGCCACACCGCGCAAGATTTTTCATTATTTCACCTTTAAAGTCTCAAGAATCTAATTAGCTTGCAAAATAATAATAATAAAGTAATTGGGTGTAAATACCATCATAAACAGTACTGATAGACCTTAGGACGTAAATTCCTAGATCTATTAAAATAGTATCGTGGCAGATTTTGATATATATCACTTTTGACCAGAATAGGAGAACAGCAGAGATAGTTCATGAAAATTGACCTTCTCATTGACGTTCCATGGTGTTCTTACATAGGTAGTATGTTAGGGTCCTATACAAAATCCACTGATATGGAATTATTGCGACCCTTACCAGACTCAACGGGGATCATAAAAAGATTATTACTTACTCATCATATATTTCGCAACGCATAGCGTTGAAAAGTTGAAATTGGCTTCTTTCAGTGTTATAACCGCATCGCTGTTACTAGTTGGCATTAGAAGCTCCAATAGTTCCAACTCAGTGAGACCGAACTCCGAACAAGTGATGTAACCTACGAATATAGAGGAACAAGTGTAAGATATGAAGGCGACGGCACAAAGTTTACGTCTACGATATTAATATCAAACAAAAGATTTCACACGTTTATGAGATATAGGAGTTAGATAAGTACGTATATTTGGTTTGACGCGTTTTGACTACAAAGATCTGTAGCTGATGTTGGTATGAATGCTACCATGAGATTGAAACTTTTACTTAAGCTACATTTACAAGGAACTATGACTAGGTACCACATGTTCCAACAGTGTGGAATTGAGCTTCTAGAGCCCTGGATAAATAGTAATTTATAGCGAGAATAGACTTTGAATAAAAAATAATAAATAATGATGTGAACTTTGCAAATGTTTGCAATGCTACAACCAACAATATATCGACTGAAATAAGATATTGTCTAATGAAAATGCGGAAAAAGTTTTCATCTTGATGCGAGGCGCGTGTGCACCCAATTACTTGAACCAACATCTGTGACAAACAGTTCTTATATCTACGCTAGAGTAGCTTGAAGGATGCCTTTTTAGTTACACAGAAGTGAAGAGTGTTTCATTCCAGACATCTTAAAAGCTAATTATGAAACTTAGGTAGTTGATTATGGTCCTTATTTCAAATCTAAGCTTAATTAAGAAACCTTTGAACTGTTGTGCGATGTAGAACGTATTTCAAATGCTTCAATCTTAATTAATAATTACGCAACCCTATAATACGTCTCCAATTAATCTGCATAGTACCTGATATTAGTTTAATTATTGAAATTGGAGCTGTATACTTACTGGCTAATTTACTAAAAGCTTTAGAACCGAAGACAACCTCTAAATTATCAAAGGCACCGTCAATAAAGTCTCCGTAGCTATTGTTCTGTGAGGTCTCCTCGATCGGCTCCAATAAGTAATAACAGTTCTGAACTCTGAACTTCTCCTTCTGCGCGGGCGTCAGCTGTAGTTGCTCCAGCGATACCGCACTCGTGCATACTAGGAACACGTTCCTCGGCAGCGACATCGGTAACCACGACAACCCCGTCACGATATCACACTCCAGAGGATTCACTCTATGCACATTATCGATAAATATCAACAGTATCTCATTCTCCATCTCCTCGCATCTCCTCAGCAGACTTTGGAACCAATTATTTATATACAACGGATCGAAACTAGCGTCTTTCGGCAAGTAACCTTCGGGAATGTTTAAAATTATCGATATCTGTTGGCACATCACTCTGAGCAGCTCCAAATTGTAGGCCGATCTCGGTGTGGAAGCGGAAAATCGTATTATCCTCAGCACCGGTTTGGGGAAAATTTCTTCGAATTTGAAGTATAAATGCGTCAACAGAGTGCTTTTTCCCGAGGCGTCGGGCCCGTATATTAACACCGGGGCGTGTCGGGTGCGGTTCTCATAATTTTCCTTTGCGTTATTTAGAATAGTTTTGACTGCGTCTTCGATTTGCTTAACGGTAACTTTATACAAACGATTATGTTCTATACATATCCTAAGATGAGTGATGTGTTCCAGAAATACTTCCTGCAAGAATTAAAATGTAAATCGGTAATTAATAACGCCCATGCTGCGTGGTCTGGAGACGTCAACATTTGTTTTGCGATTGAATTTTGTGGATATAATTTCGCTTGCCTTGCTCTAGATTAATATCATTTCTTGCTGCTAAATGCATATCTATGTAAATGGAAATTAGAACATTTTGTATATCGTTATAACCTTCAGTATTGCACAACTTTAGTCATACTGTTTAATTGATCTTATTACCTGCACAGTCTTTTTTCTTCCCTTGCCCTGGTCAGGCTCAGTGCTCAGGCTGTCGTCGACCAGCGAGCTCACTACAGCCTGCACACTCTCCCTGAACGGAGCCAACTTTTCCTCGGAGTCTGAGGCACCGTCTGTCCTTGATGAGTCAGCTGATGATGATCTAAGATGGAATGCTGAGTTGGTGTATAGTCCACTAATGGTTTTCTTAATAATATTCAAAAGAGACACAATAAATGTAACATTTATAGGTACTATATGAAATAAATAATTCAACAATATATGAATAACATTCAGGGTAGTGTAATAAAGCAAATCACTTAAAAATGCCCCTAGACTTCATTCACTTTGTAACTTCTTACTTAAACTTCTGAAAATTGATTTTAATTAGTCTACTTAATTTAAAAGCCCTTGAGTAAGTTAATTATTTTCAACAACTTCGGTTTTAATAAGAAAGGATGAAACTTTAGTAACTCTCTCCTCATACATGATGAATTACTCGATGTTTGAGGTGAACTCTCGAAAGTGTACGAAATTGGTATTTAATGATCGATTATGGCTTTGAATCGAACTACTTATCAGAACTAGTGGGTGAGTTAAGATGCGTTTAAGACCAGTATCGAAATGTATGAATTTTATTTAATGGTTTATTTAATATTGCGTTTGTATATCATGATACATAAAATTCATTATCTGGGATGCCTTTTTTCACTTTTATAATAAAAAATATTTTTTTCCCCTTTTTAAGGTCCGACTCCTGGGCACAGGCCTTCCGAAATTCATGGCCTTCTAAGAATTGTTAAGATTTGCTAAGATTGTGCAGATCATATTAAAATTATGATTCGGAGTTTGAACCCAGGACCTTGTGGCTGCAAGACGCTTGCCAATCGGCTATCAATGCTACTTTGTTATAGAAAAATCTACTTATTTTATTAGTAAATACTCACTCTAGTCTAATAACATGGCTTTCAGGTAATGTGTCTTCCAACTTTCTCCGTAGCTCTTTTAACCTAGTGTGTGCCAACAAAGTCATCTTAGAGTCGTCTGGTTCAGGCTCAGGCATGTCCCTGAACACCACTATCAACCCCTTTGGATGGTTGCCATTTGATAAAAGATCTGCAATCGAATAACAGTTTTACTTTTCAAATACAATTCATAATAAATTTACTAAGGTTTGATGAGATTAAGATTTAGAAAACCTTTAGCAGATATTTTGTTTCACTTTATTCAAGATATTATTTTATTTTACGCGTTTGTGCCAACGCGGGCTTTTTCTAGGACTGGCAATTCTTGTTTTTTTAATTGTTTTTATTTCACAGATAAATACTTCTTGATCCAGATATCTTATCGCAGGCCGATTTAGAGTCAGCATTTAAAATAACTGTGTTTGATCTAGCTACTAGGATCTAGTCAGATAAAAATCCCCATAAATAACTCTTGGGAGGTAAAATCCTTTCTGTGTTTTAATACCTATTGCAAACAAATAAAAACGAGACGGTGTTTACATCCGGCCGCTGCCGTTGTTTCCGTGTAATTGGATCCCGCAAGCCTCGCACCTATTTCAGGTTTTTTCGATAAGGATTATCCGAGGCGCAAAGTTTTGTTGATAGTAACAAAGATGCCACATAAAAGTTCATAATTCTTGTTATATATAATTTATACAACACCTGGTCTCGATTATATTTACATACTAACAATTGCTTAATGGGTTGTATAATGTACTCAGAAAACATGATTTTAAAATCATTTTTTTATTTTTTTCGGGTTTTATGTTCATGTCTGCCTTTTAAAAGGTCACAAGCGAAGTTTCTTAGATCTGATGTTTGAAGATCTGCGGTATTTGAATGTAGACCCGATACTGCATATTTTTTTAGTCAGAACATACAGGATCCTTCCAAATTTCATAAAAAGCCAATAAAACCAAAGAGAGGAGTTACTTGACGACCGCTTGGCGCAGTGGTTCGAGCGTAGGCCGCTCGGGTCACTACACCGGGTAGTTGCGGGTTCGATTCCCATCAGGGTAAATTTCCGAAATGGCCTTTTCGTAATTTTCCCTGGTCTGGGTGTCACTGGGATCGCCCCCAGTCCATTGTACGGTACCCATAGTATAAGCGTTGCTTAGTTTGGGACCATACAGTTGGTGTGTTCGTCTGGCGATATTTATTTATTTATTTATTACTTATTATTATAATGTATGACATTTTACGTAATTATTCATGAGACGTTTGTCCTCAATTTAGTTTAAGTGATTCGATTAACCTGTCCTTTGTATTCAATTACAATGTTTAATAGCTGAAAATGTTCAATTTTTCATGTTTATAGCAGCCGATGTAGACTAATTGCCATTTAATGGGTCCTTTTATGTGTTCTCATTATTTTAACGTTTTAGCGTTTTAATTGTTAGTTCTATAGCTATACACACATACGGTTATATGTTGTTAATTGGAAATGTATTATTAACTTTAATTTAAAGAATGGATTTATAAGGGAAGACAATCGTTTCAATACTTTACAAGTATTAAGAATACATTAAATTTAGTTTTAACTATTCTAAGTATGGTTTAAGTTTTCTTTGACTTCTGTTTAACGGTACTATTAAAAATATATGCTTATCCGAAATGTAAATGAAACCACAAGAATCTTTTGACGAAAACTGTCGACCTTTAGCGATACCATTATAGTGAAACAATAAAAAATGTTTTTTTTTACCTAACGCTGTTTCGCACTGTATTTCGACAGGGCTTCGGAGTAGGTCAGCGATTTCAGCGCCATTAGCGAGCGCTTCAAGTGCTGTAGCGTTGAACGCCTTTTGTACTTCGTAGAGCCGGCTTCGCTGCTCATCGCGTTCCAGCAAATCGCTGAACCTGATTGAAGATACGACCGTTAATTAAAGGCTGTGTACTCAATACACATCTCCAGTTCTGCATCCAATTGTGTCTTTGTTTGTTTGGTTCGCTCCTAATTAGCGGACGCTCTAAACGTAACTTCAAAGGTAACCGACGAACCCAAATATAGTTTCAACAATAATTTGATCAAAGGCCAGAGATAATGATTAGGCACTTATTACCATGTAGGTATTGATTTACTTATACAATAGCTGGTTTCAATTAATCATTGATAGACAATTAATATTAATTAAATAATGCGTTTTGATCACATGAAGTGGGACAACAAAGTAGATAAAATTAAACTAACTCGATAAACTTAAATTTAACTCGGCCATCAAAACGGCTACGCTTAAAATCGGACAGCTTAAATATATATGGGGTTAGTACGTGTTTTGAACGTATTCAAATAGAGATCGAGTGATCGAACGTTAGTGGCGGTGCAGTAAGGAATGATTCGATCATTCGATTGGTAATTGATACTGACAAGACTTGTTGTAAGCCCCCTGTTTTCAGCCCGTTAGGTTATGCGATCGTTTAAGTTTTTATAGATACCCAGATAAATATTCCACTACTTGTCTCTTCCATAATTGACTGTCTTCAGCAATTAGCGGCCACGTCTCGCCCGTAGTCCAAATTATTTATTAAAATCTGATTGTCTAACCGAATTAATTCTCCATAGCCCTCAAAACGAATACACTTTCATTGAATAAGATCCGCTATTCACACATTCATTTTGCTTCAAATATCTTCCGTGCTTCAAATACCTACACATTTGGAGCGCGGATGTGGCATCATTAGAGATAGGTGCTGCTTTTCCGTGCGTTGCATTTTCATATCCTCATCTTAAGGTTCCCGTTGCTATGGGTCCCTCTAAGGTACAATATTTATGTGAACGGAACCCTTGTGACTACAATAAATTATGTATTTTATGATCCCACTGAGTAATCGGACCTCGTTTTGGGGTACGCTCGTAAATTGTTACGACCTAAATAGATGAACGTGATAAAGGATGGACGGATCTTTTTTAAATCATCTAATAGGAACTCAATGAACAATTAGGTGTAACAATTTGTGTTCCTACAACAAAAGTTTACAAAACAATATTGAGGTATCTACTAACTTTAACTTGGAGGTTTCCTTTTATGTTGAATTCCTTAAACAAAGTTCGATGAAGGCTTTTTGTTGTAGTAGGTAAGTAATTAATTTAAAGTAAGACTCATTTAAAACACACCGGAACAAGGCACGAATTATAAAGCTACGTATTGATTAATAAATCTACATTATTTTGATCCGCGGTAAGTTTGTTTCATTACAAGCTTAGTGTGTCACACTGTGTCCGTCATTTGAACACTGCTAGACAAAATTGCCTCCCAATTTATCCTAAATAAATCTTTCTTATTCATTGAAATATGTATATTATAAATATTACACTGATTGTATGCTCGTAGGCATCCAAAACAAATACTAGGTACCATAGACAAGTAAGTATTCAATCAAAGCTACATAGGTACTTATAATAATTCGTTATTTAAGAGTTAGATAGGAAAAATACACTTTCAAGTGTTTGTAGTTGTCCCTACCACTTATCATCCCCCTCAAGGTGGTAGGTTCCATCCCCATTGAGTCGGTAGCAGGCGCGGACGAGCGCCGCCTGTGCAGAGTCCGACTGGACGAGTTCCTCGAACATGGCTTCTGGGATGGTGTATGGTAGCACTGGTTGGTACGATGATGCGTCTCCGCCGATAAGGCACTGGTGGAGGAAAACACCACTTAAGTAGGTAATGACTTATATTTTTGTAAGCAAAAGCAACTCAGGACAGGACTACTACTTTACTTTATTTACTTTGACAAATAATTTTAACCTATCTTATACATTATTATTAATGCAAAATTAAAAGCAAAAAATAAATGCTACTTATAAAAGGTTTTGTCTACTTTGTCATTTACCTACCGAGTTAGTTAAATGAGCAGATCACTTTTTGATTAAAGACTTGGGTGACATTTTTTAATTAGTTTCAATAAATCGCTTTAATGAAATTTTTGTGGAGGCGAAGTCTTAAATTAAGTGGTAACCTACTTACCTACATTTCATTGGTGGATAGCAATTTAAAAGGACAATATCACCTGGTTATTAGGTACATCAATCAAATGCCATCACGACGCCAATGAGACTATAATCACTACGGTAGAGACGACACAAGGCTAATAACAAACAATTTAGAAATAACATCAACCAATTCTTTTTCTTTCGTTCCTATGTTGTCCTAATAAACACTGACCGGCGCACATTTTTTTTTTAATAAGTACTTACTAAAAAGTAGCCAGCTTTCGAGGTTTGATTGCAGCAGCGTATTTCCTCGAGGTAGTGTCTGAGCAACGCTGGGTTTGATTCGTCGCCGCCGTCGGTACCATAGTGCATATCCACGAACTCGATCTATTCAATAAAAATGTAAAGAAATAAGTGTCAAGTTTGCAGTGATAATGGTGATAAAACTCATCATGCAGAACCAAGAAGATTAGAATAGCACTGTATAAAGTTCTTGTGCAGAACCAATGTTACGGTTGATTAAAAAGTTTACTCTTTTTATGATTTCCTATACCTACTACAAAAGGTTCATCGGGTAAAGTTCGTAAAAATATCTACTACACACACATGAAAATAGCAGAACAATGTCGTTTATCATCTGTGACAAATTCCCGCTTTAGCCGTCAATACATCAATTTGATAAAATGAATTGGAATTGGAAAGCGTCCGGTGAAAAGTTTTCACGTTTCCGCGTTTTACTTTTGATTATTTCCGTGTGTGAAAATATGGGAAAGGCAAAAACAGTTATTTGATCAATTTGATTGAAAATATCTTCATAGTACCTACGCATCTTAAAGCCTGTATACTCACTTACATAATGGTGCGAATTATTTTGTTACACACACCTTATCTCATACGTATTGCTGCTCTTCTCATGATCGTCACCCATGAGCAAGACAGCAATATTTTCAGATGTATCAAATTTAGTTTAGTAGCGATTCAACAAAACTACACAAGCGTAAGGTTTCATATTAATTTCGCCACTTTTGGCTCCTACAGAAGATTCAAATTTGTTGTTACCGACCACTTTTAATCTTGTATAGGTGTTGTTTGCATTTCGAGAGAGCCTTTAAACTGGGCCAACTAGGAGTTAGTGCTAACCACACGCTACTAACTTTCAGATAAGTTACCCGGCTGAGATGTTGCGGTATTTAAGTTCTATTGTGTCGTAACATTTTCTTACTTAATGCGGCAAATGTCCGGAAATACGTTTATTTGGTTGCGCATTTATCTTGAAGCGACAATTGTTTATTTCATGCAATTTTCTTGCTGTAACTTGTCCAGTTCCTAATTATCACGTAAAAGAGTTGCGCATCTCTTATTTATCTCTTCTAAGAAATGCAGGTTTCCTCACGCACGATGTTTTCCTTCACCATATGCACTTGCATAATCATAATTATATGAACAATCTTGCATATTTTTTTCTTCTTATCTCACTAATAATAAGGTTATTATTAGAGTGACAATCGCATATGGTAGAATATAAGGTGAAAAAAAATCTTAAAGGGAAAATAACATAAAAGATGGTCAGAATTCAAGGATCCCAACTCCTTAAACAGTCAAAGGACATACTTGACGAGGGAATTTGTAAAGAATTTTATCTTTGCATACCGAATCAAGTGCTCTCAACAAACCAAAGGGGAGGTTTAACACTGGTTCTATAGAATCAGAGGGTGTAGCTATATTGGGAGGGAACAATAATAATATAATGTTTTATTTGTAGGCACATAATATACCTCAAAATTGACGTTTAAAAATTATAATTTCATGATAAATAAAATAAAATAAATTACATGTAGGCCAACAAAGGACTTATGAATAGACCATATCTACCACATGATGAATGCTGTTTCTAAACTCAGTGGTTACTGTTTTCAATATAATGAAAGATGGCGTACATTCTTAGGAACAGCAACACAATGTGTGCAGGCAAAACCATTGTCGCTAGAAAGTAGATACTTACCTACTGGTACATAATGTACTACTATTTCAATATTACTAAGCTAATTTATTTAATTATTATGGGCATTTTATTTGGTATTAGGGTGTAGCCACACAGATCGATCGACTGTCTATTGACATCGATCCATCTCATTCTATCATCCATTTAATCGGTGTGGAAAAACTATCCTACTAATATTATAAATGCGAAAGTTTGTGAGTGTGCATGTATGTAGGTATGTATGTATGTATGTATGTATGTATGTATGTATGTATGTATGTATGTATGTATGTTTGTTACTCCTTCACGCAAAAACTACTGAACGGATTTGGATGAAATTTGGAACACAGATAGATTATAACCGGGATTAACATATAGGATACTTTTTAACCCAATAATCCAATACTACGCGGATGAAGTCGCGGGGCACAGCTAGTATATTAATAAAAGTGGATTAGCGGGGGAATAGTTACATACCGAACTAGCTCTTTCTGTCGTCAGTAATTTGACATTCGAAAGCAGAAGACACAGTATGGTGTACTACACAACCACTTATCCGCGTTTATTAATAAGGGGCTTACGGTATACCTACTCGTATATTTTAGACTCGAACTTTGTACATAAAAGTCTATGTCATCGTCGTATTTCACACAAAAATATGTTTTTATCGTCTCCAAGTTCGGGAGACTCTGAATATTTTATAGTCTTCACTTGCCCGCTGCTTTTGAAGTTTTACCGCACCTTTTAAAGGTTTCCATGCTTTAACTTTTTAAGGATAAGGATATTAAATGTTAGTTACTTATGTGCGTTTTCTTCAAAATAATATCCGTATGTGTCTGAGGATAAGCCTTATAATAATAATAACAATAATTTGGCCCTTTTGACGTCCCACTCCTGGGCACGGGACTCCCCTCAACACGAGCCTTATTGAAACTAAAAACTAATCCTAAGTTTTAACTTGAAAAAAGTCTGACTTAAATTGGAAACACTTTCAAAAACATTTCGAACTGACTGACAGACTGCCCCATACAGGCATTATGGTGTAGCTGAGAGGTTCCGGGTTCGATCCCCATCCTGGCCATTAAACTATTGACGTGAGCCCACTCCTAACACAAGCATTAGCTTAACTGGAGGGGCTAACGAGAATACTAGTAATGTGATAAACTCACATTGCTAGTAATCTATTTAAAAAAAAATTACATCTTTCAGTAGCGAAAATAGTGATTCTATGTTTCGACCTAGGATCGTCCTAGATCGACCTAGATGCATAATACAATAGTCTAAAATGGAGCTAATGTGGTAGAAGGTGGAGAATTTAATTTGAATAATGGATTCCGAGGTGAGGTTTCGAAACTCGTACTAGATCCCCTGTATTACAAAGTTTTCGAGCGAGGTTTGTCGTCTAAAAGTTCCTTAGTTGCCGAATGTTACAGGAGAACGTATTTAATGGCAACTGTGTGTGGAGTTTGTCAGTTGTAATGTAATAGCTATGTTTGAATCATCCAACTGTGGCCTATTTGCGTGGGCGTGATAAGACAGTTTGTGAATTGTTGGCACAATTATTCAAAATTGAGGTTCGTGGAGGAGGTGATATTTCGTCATGTGTTAAGGTATTGTACAATACCTAACGTTCACAAGCTCAGTAGTAAACTTAATCAATATTGTGCCGTATTTTGACAGTAATACAATCCATTAGATGCTACTGAAATTATGGACACGTTGTCTAAAAATCTATAGGTTTTAGCTATATATTTTTACAAACTAAAAGCAATTATATAACAGTTATTTACCTCAATATACCGGTCGTCGTAGGTGGACTGCAGTTCTGGTCCGACCATTTCCAGGATCTGACGTCTTTCCTCACGGAATTCTGTATTGATAAAAACGTTACGATATTTCTAGGTAACATAGCTCATTTACGCCAATATGTCCGGTTTTCAGCTAGCTTCTACCAGTGACAATGGATCACCTACCTATGGTTTGGTTTATCTATCAATACGTCATTCATTAGAAGCGTTAACATATGACGCTTTACGCTTCACGTTGGAAACGTCATTCATTAGAACTTATGACGCTTGACGTTGGAAGAGCGTAGCGGCACATGTTTTTTCCTGATTGTTATCTTCTTACCATTGTAAACAGAAGCGACGTATATCTTGACAGCGCGCGGGCCGGGCCACTTGCCGCTGTGGTCTGCGTGGCCCTGCAGGGCCAGGAGCACCGCCGGCTCCGGAGCGCTCATCGCGCCCCGCCCTCAATCCTCACCCCACGCTTGTGACGTCACGCCACCACATTCTGTAACGGAAATGACTGGTCAGGCTTTCATTAGCACCACATTAATATTACATTATTATACGCCTTCGCAAACAAGTGTGTCCAAATGGCAAAATAAAATTGGCTTTTACATTCATGGCAGTTTTACATATTGAGTAACAATGAACTACTTCAATATTCCATTGAAATTAATTAACTGGCTATTAACAATCTATATAATATAATAATAATAATAATTTAGCCCTTTTGACGTCTCACTCCTGGGCACGGGACTCCCCTCAATACGAGAGGGATTCAGGCCATAATCCACCACGTGATTTCACATGTCTTTCAAAAATTGTTTAGATTCTCTAGGACATGCAGGTTTCCCCAGGATGTATTTCGTTCATCGTAAGCAACTGATAATCATTTAGAAATTATGATTCGCACATAGATTTGAAAAAAAATAAAAAACATAGACTTCGAACCCAGGACCTGGTGCCTCGCAAGACGCGTGCTTAACCAATCAGATATCACTGCTTTAATAATTATAATATAAAATATAAGAAGATAAAATACTAATGCAGCTTAGAACTATTCGGTCAAACACACCATTCATCATTATTATCACAAAAAGTCCAAGGACACGCTGCGAGAAGAATATTTCTATCGTGTAACAAATTATGGTCATTTGTAGACATTTGTCTCTCAACGAATGTTCGTGACGATCGGCCCAATAGCAGCGGCCCTATCAAACAAATTGACGATTACCCGTGTTTTATACCGTACTTACACTTTTCTTATACGTATATTTTGTAATAAACATTTGTTTTGTTTCTACACATAAGTATCTCGCAATTTAGAAACTTTATATTTTTGCCAGCTTATGTAATATAATGACTGGCATGGCTTTTAAGGCTTTAAAGAGGTCTTCCAAACAGTATTCTACATTCACGGTACTGATGAAAATCAGATGCTGTAATAATAATTCAAAAGCCAGTGCTAAAATACCATCTTATCTGGTTGCTTGATATCTAGGGTGCTAACTGCACATATATAGATCTATATGTATGGTATGGTATTTATTCGAAATAGAATAACGACGAGAGTGGCAGAAAAAACTTGAAAAAGTTAATAAAAATAATAAATTGACGATAATCTCGAGACAAAATGATTTTCGTTTTAATTCTCTAAAATCTGTAAACTGCAATGTATCAACACTGGCCGATGGAAGCTGCACTTCTGAAGATTGTTCTATCATAGAGCTGCGTATAATAGCCAGCGATCCTCCAGCCAGATTGAACCGAACACAATGGAGAGCTAATCAAACGCTACTCTGAGTTCCTATGGGTAGAGTGGCTTCTGTAGAGCTTTTATAAAGTCTTGGTAATTGAAACTCTATACACACTATCGTCTGTAGTAGGTACTTATCTATTAATTTACATACTTTGTAATGGTATTAAGTTCAGTAACATATTTCTGTATATTTAGTCCTGAATTGTAGATTCGTTTTCGGGGTATTTAATTTAAAATGAAATTTTGAAGCGAAGCTTCTATACAGACGCTCGGGGCGCTCGCCGCGCGGCCACTCTATCCGTGCTTATCGTCAGTGGCGTTACACGATATATGTACGCTCTACGCTTTATCCTATAAAGCTTGGCTTCTTTCGGGCGTCCCTAGAGGATACTGTTTTTATTTTTCGGGAGTGTTTTAAATGGCTTCTTGTTGAGATACCTATTCAACAAAAGTTCTGTAGGTTTTATATGTATTTAGAGATATGTGGATGTCATTTTTGTTATAGTAAAATATCTAATTTTGCTCACACGTCCAAACCATGAGAAAGATGACAATACAGTTTAATCAACTATTCACCTGCTTTTCAGCTGAGGTTATGACCGTGGCAGAGTTGAACAATAGGCACAGCGACGAATGGCTCAGTTCCTATTATAGCTGTTAGATAGGCCACAACATTGTCAGGATATATTCATAACGTAGAGGTCTCAATGTTAGGATTGTATAGTTAGACGAGCTACTAAAAGCAGACACATGATTGAACTGCAGTTTGTAGTGCACCCTCATTTCACCAATGGTGTTAAATCTCAATGTAATGTGCAAGTAGGAAATGTATTGAAAACGTAAAAATTTATTCCATTCCACGTGCCTACCTAGGTCATAATAATATTAATATCTACCTCCCTTTCATGTATTTCTAAGGACTTCAGAGCCTTTGTGAGGCTGGATATTGTATGACAGGACGTCACGGGGTTGGTATCGATTCATCTGTGATATGAAATAGAATTTAATATTCAACGAACTCACGCAGGGTTGTAAGGAACAATGTCTGATTGTCCACAATCAGACATAAGGCATCATTGATCTAGCAATAAATTTTATTTAATATTTGTAAGAGTCGAAGTTCCGCACGGAAGGAGAAAGACAGAAAAAAAGAAAGATGGATAAAGTTGGTACCTATATTGCACAAAAAATCAAATAGAATAACACCAAGACTGCTCGTCGCAAACGGTCCCAATTTACGATATTATGCTGGTTAGCGACAACCACCACTGGTTTTCCATTGGTACCGTTTAGCGATATCACCGGGCGCAAATCGATACTACTTTTTTAGCGACAACCAGCGACTTTTGAACCTTTATTTATCTTTTACAGTTACAGCAAACGCTCGCGATTATGTTTCAAACGCTCCGCTTTTGACGTTTTGCTGACACGAGCTTCACGATTCTACTGACATTGATATGGTATGGTGTCAGCAAAACGCCAAAAGCTTTTCTATTACGATTTGAGTAGCTAGCGTGGTTAGGGCCCTGGTGTCATTCTGTTATGACGTGTTTCACATTTCCTATACAAAGCTCCTTTTGATGTTGTCCGTACACCCATGTCTTCTCTCTTCTAAGTCGTTAGGCTCTTGACAGAGCGGTCGTGGTCGTCATGTATTGTTTTCCGGAGCAGATGTTATTCGCACCCATGCACTTATTATTTATTACCTACTCCAATTCGAAACAAACATAAAAACCAGCAGCTGAAATAAACTTCATAACATCAGTGATAACTCACGTGAAATAATAAAATAGCGTTGACAGATACAGTATTTCATCAGCCATAATCTTTAATATCGTTCCTCTGAGACGCGTCGTAAAATATAGCCACTTGTCAGGGTGGGTAATCCAGTGAGCTGCGTGGGTATTTCATCTGCGGTGTTGCTGTTTATATATCAAGACCAGACTCTCGAGTGTCTTTGCCATGAGCCTTGGGGCTGTAAGGGTGACCGTCCACTTGGATGTGCTATGAAGTGGCCCCGCTCTTCGACCAATAGAAACGTTTCATTTGGTCAGTATTACCCAACTTAGCCCAGGTTGACAGAAAATGAAGCGATTCTATTGCTCGAAACGGACAGGTCTGTTTCATAGCATAGCCAAGTAGACGGTCGCTCTAAGGATTCTTGGAGAACCCAAGTGGGTTTTGACCAAACGAACAAAAAGCTAGAACTGGACCAAGATATTACTTATTCTTTTTCTTATAATCGATACAATGTCATACTCTACGAAACTTATTGAAATCTGGTATTCATGAATTTCATAGTTTTATTTTCCATAAAACTTGAGAATTTTATGAAAATCTTAGCCTGGTAGATTAATAAGTAGGTATTGTAATAAAATTCAAATTTCCGGTCAGAACAGTGAAGTTATTTCTGAATAAGTCAGACTAAATACCATTTAATAAGAGATATGAAACACAAAAAAATCAGGCATCACAAAATAGTTATTTCAACGTAAAGCAATATTGGCCTTTCAAAATCATTTTTTTTTCACAAAGCCTCACTTTGGGATAAAAATACTTTATTTAGCGTTCTGACATCACGTACCAAGCTCGCCCTTTCAGGGCAACCCTTCTATGTTTATTGAAGCGGTTTTATTTTATTCAGCGAGAGTTATTTCTATGATTGCTTAGCGTGGCATGACGGCTATGAAATATTCACGTACCATTATTATAATTTATTTCATAATACTTGGGTAATAGCATATTTATACTAGGGCTTCACTGTTGATTTATTCAATGTTGGAGTCAAATCTATATACTCGTATATAAAAATGAATCTCTATTTCCTTGGTCATCGCATCACGCGTGAACGGATGGAACGATTTCGCTAATTCTTCTTTTGTTGTGTTTATTATTGTCAGGAGAAGTTTTTTATGAAAAAATAAAATAAGAAAGTTGAGCGGAACAATTTGAATTGAATATTCAAAGTTAAGACAGGACAACGTCTGTCGGGTCGGCTAGTAAATAAATAAATATTGGCACAGAGATACACCAAATAAAGTTCCAAACCAAGACTGGGGATTCTACAAAAACGCCATTTCCGAAAATTGCCGTGGGAGGTTTCCAAAACCCGCAATATTCAAACAAATTTTCATTATGCTACTTACAGAACTATAATTGATTCCTTTATTAATTTCGATATGGTTCCAAAGTCTTTTGAAGCTTAAAAGATGGCAAGTTTTCTCTCCCAAAAAAGCCCTTGAAATTTCAGTTATTGTTTCGTTTACAGTTTACGTTATAGGTACTGCAGAATAAATATTAATTAAATACAACATTATACTCGTAAATATATAAATGCAATACAAAGGAAAAGGTACTACATACATATAAGCGCCACGGATATTAATACTTTTACGGGTATTCATAGTATTAATACTTCATCCTTAAAACTCAGCGGAGCGTGTCGGTCGACGTGCGGCGCGTGCGGGTGACGTAAACGTGAACGCACCTGTAGCTTTTTATGCATATCGATCCGTGAACTGTGTTACCTCTAGCGTAAGCTCGGTTTTTGCACACCATTTATACCGCTTACAGGGTTGGCAGTTCAGTGTAAGTTACCCATTCGTAGATATAAAAAAGTATTTGACTTATCTTTTTTTGCCAGAATCATCTCGGAATTATTTATAGCGACCTAATTTTTAAAATTAAATCAAAATTTACAAAAATAATGACGTTCAAAGATTAGAAAACAGTAGGTACTAGCTATATCAGCAGATGTATGACGTCATAACTTAATATTTAATCAAACTTTAATGGCGAATAATTTTGCATCATTTTATATTTTTGGAATTTAAGTATTCCTCTACATCTTTAAGAATTTATTGTTATGAGTAAATAATTAGAAGGATATATTTTGCTGCTAAAATTATCAAGGATATTATAGTAACTACATTATTTTATTTAGTAATTAATTAATTGATTACGAACAACATTTTTGCTGTCATTAATTTGCAACAACCCTAAAAAAGAAAACCTTCACCTGGCTCTGAAAAAAAACTAGTAACAAAGGTACATGTAATATAAAAACAAGCGTTCGGTTCGTTCAATAAACCTTTTCACAGAGTTAGGTATAAGTATAGACTTCATATGAAATCGGAGAATCAGTTTGTTTAGTTACCTGCGTAAGTAAATACCTACCTTGTAAAAATCCTTGGGCAACCATGTTTGTTTTTCGTTCCACGAATGTTTTCAAGGGAACCGAACAAACGCTTATTTGTTTTGTATGAGCGAAGGCGAGATTATTAGAGTCCATTAACACTGGTTATACTACCTACTCTTTCGGATTTTATATTCTGTTAGGTATACTTATACATAAAATTGTTTATTTAATGGGTACTATGGTTTTAAACTCGGTGTGTTTATCTGATTCGTTACGTTATCGATTACGCACGGAAAATTGTGAAATGTATTCATTACGTTATTTACGCTGAATATGAGGAGCAATAGGTATCTACGACGTTGTTTTAAACATTCGAAATAAAGGTACTTACTTCCAAATTTATTCATAAAAAATCTACTCCTAGAAAATTGAGTCAATCATTGTTCATATTGAAAAGAAGTACCTAGTGCATTTTTATTTCAACTGGATGTCTTGGTCTCTTATTCTACTTATGGTAATACAAACGCAATATACCTATAATAAAATCAAGATCTGTACCTACTCTATTATTGTATGTCGTTACCCAAGTTACGCACTCACGCATAATGTCCTAACGCATTGCGAATTCCGACTAACAAACCCGGTTCGTATCTCCATCGTAAGCCCGGGGATGTTACAACCCCCGTGTGCTGGCCGTGCGGCTAATTACTGCCTCCCACCGGTAATGTACGCTTTACCGCGAATTCCACCTGATTAGCCCCGGAACCGGTGTCTCTACCCTTACGGAATCGTTAAGTGTATACCTATGTATCGTAGAGTGGCGATGTAATCTTTTTTGTGAAGTATAGGTAAAAGTGTTCCTTGGTTCAAACAGTGTACATTAAATTGCGTGAATTGTTTCCCAGTATAGGTACCTATAGTGTACTATTATAAAGCTGTGACAGAAATAAATCAATGTATTGATGCATCTGTCTTCAAATATACGTTTAAGAATTCTAGACGCTCGCCATGCAAAATGAAAATAGAGTTTACTTTACCTTACCATCGTCTAGATTCTACTATTATGTTATAGTATTTTTTATATAAATTTCCTTTTCTAGGACCGGAATTATTTAATCAATTTTAACTTTGAGAGAGCTTGGAAATTTAATAACAGCCTGGCATACCTATCAGTAAAAATCACATCCTACTAATATTATAAATGCGAAAGTTTGTGAGTGTGGATGTATGTTTGTTACCCTTTCACGCAAAAACTACTGAACGGATTTGGATGAAATTCGGAACACAGATAGTTTATAATCTGGATTAACACATAGAATACTTTACTTAAGTCTACGCAGACGAAGTCGCGGGCAGAAACTAGTCTTCTATATGTGCTAAAGACCGCTTTAAAAGTTAAGTCGGGTGACGTCTTGAGGTATCAGAAGCACATAAACTACAGTGTGAATGCGCTACTATAAAGCGCTTATCAAAAAACACGTTCGACATAAGAGGTTTATAATCTACGGATTTTGTGTTCGCTGTAACCGGCGGCCTGTTGGCAGGTTTTAATTAAATTTGGTACACACCGCGGCGTGCGGAGAAGTTACGTCATCCCTTGATAATACCTTCCTTTTATACCTTTCAGTAATAATCCAATGTAATGCTTAAATGTAGCGCATGCAGGATCAATTTAGCGGTATAACACTTTTATTGTTACGAATTGGGGTTTGGATAAATTGTACCTATTAATAGTAAGGTCTATACAAATAAATAAAATTGGAATGTCTGTTTGTAATATCAAAATAACACTATTTCACTAAATGCATATGAAAGTACATACGACACCTATAACTAAACGCGATTTAAAAAATGTTTGTCTGTCTGTCTGTGTGTTTGTTCCGGGTAATCTCCGAAACAGCTGGACCGATTTTAACGGGACTTTCACTGGCAGATAGCTGATGTTTTAAGGAGTAACTTAGGCTACTTTAATATTAGAAAACAAAATAAAAAAATGGGTTCTGTCGCGCGGGCTCAGAACGCGGGAGCGGGCTTTTTTGATAAATTTAATTCCACGCGGACGAAGTCGCGGGCTCAGCTAGTCTTAAATAAAACACGGACTTAACTTTTTATTTTGTGTACCTACTGATGCTGCCCCGGCGGCTGTCCGCAATATAACGTTTCAATGTTTTAAGTGCCCTAAAAACCACAGATTCTCGAATCCATAAATTATATAAAAACACTTTAACCCCACAATTGCCAGTATTCTAGGAACCGTCTGAACCATTTCCCCGAAACTAGCCGAGTTGCTCACGATAAAAGCCTTGCAATGTTCCATTTATCTTTTTTTTCGCAAAAGCAAAGCAAGTACCTACTGTACAGTGATTGTTGGATCGCGTGCTCGGAGGTACTGAGTCACGGTCATAATAACACTCGGCGGCAGCCCGTGACTGGTGCGGGTTGGCTAGGATCGGAAACTAGGGACACACGTTCATTCTTTAAAATAAGAAAAATAAAATATACAGATAGAAGAAAAACGTTTCGTAACATCTGGCAACCGCTTGGTGCAGTGGTTCGAGCGTAAGCCGCTCGGCTCACTGCATATGGTGGTTGCTGGTTCGATTCCCGCGGGGGCAAATTTCGGAAATTGCCTTTTCTTAATTTGCCTTGGTCTGGGTGTTCTGGGATCGCCCCCAGTCCACCGTACAGTTGGTGTGTCAGTCTGGCGATATTTATTTATTTTATTTATATTTATACTTTTTGAAGAGTTGTATTGATATATGTTTAGTCCCCCCCTACTTTGCCTAAGTAATTATTACAATCATCACAAATAGTTTGTTCTGCTAAATCTAAATATTACTATGCAGGAAGTGAAAAAATATAAGAAATACTCTTGTTCTTAAGAATTTTTTAGAAAATATACGTGCTGTTTCCAAGTTTATTCTTCTCCCCGAGACTTGCCGAGAGTCAAACCTCGGCGACACCTTTGAACATCATTATACATCCCGGCTTAAAGCTTAAAGGAGATATCTTTGGAGGTGTCTTTTATTAAATATAAACTTACATTAAAGTAACACCGATGCTCTACCGTATTTAGGATTCTTATTAATTTAGGTAGAGTGTGACAGTTCTCTACATAACAAGGTAGATTAGATTAGAAACCATGCTATGAGGACATGGAATAAAACGCCTATTGAATAACATTGCAAACACAAAAACAAACAATAAAAACTTTGTCGAATATAAATTCTTTTATAAATACAACTCAGCTCCCACTCTATCATAGAGTCTTAATCACAGTCATGGCCTGAATACAAGGTATAAAGCTGTGAATGTATCGCTGGATTATATAATACGGCAAACAATACACGACTGACGTCATGATTAATGTACCTTTTTTATACAACTAAATCGGCAAACAAGCGAACTGCGTGATGCTACGTACTTAACGTAGCCTATAGATGAAATGATGCTTGCAATACCAAAGGCAGTGTCTTTGGCTACAGCTTGGCTCTACCACCGTGTTTTACAACGACAGATGTATATATTTTTTAAATATTACATATAGAAATTTCTATAAGATTATTGCTTACGGTGAAGGCAAACATCGTGAAAATGCATGTTGCATGTCTTGGAAAATCTAACCAATTTTCGAAAGGCATGTGAAATCCGCCAACCGGCACTGTTCCTTCGTGACGGATTACGGCCTGAATCCCCTTCGTTGTGAGGGGAGGCTCGTGCCCAGGAGCGGGACGTCAAAAGGCCTAAACTATTATTATTTATCTATGTATTATAATAATGAATCTCTATTTCTTTAGTAATCGCATCACGCGTGAACGGATGGAACGATTTCTCTAATTATTTTTTGTTGCGTTCATTATTGTCAGGAGAAGGTTCTTATGAGAGAAAAAATTAAGAACGTTGAGCGGAACAATTCTAATTCAATATTTAAAGTTAAGACAGGACAACGTCTGTCGGGTCAGCTAGTATAATATAAATATTATTAGAGAATTGACGATATCACAATACTAGTAGTCCTTTTACCCTCTCCAAATTAGCGGTCATTCGCATTATGAAGCTTGTCTCCATTATTCTTTAACAGATGACGGCTGTGTCTGATACAGTAAAATGTATAAAAATTATCGGTGTCTGGTTAACCCTGTAAATAACTGCCAAGTTATAATGCTTCTGTAAGAGGTGGGTTCAGTCAATAAATAAATAGCTAGGATGGGAATCGAACCGGAAACCTCTCAGTCACCACAGCGGTTCCTCTTATTACTAAGCTAATTATCATTAAATTTTACAATACACAATGAAAATTATATAAAAGCTTGTTTATAAAAGGTGAAACAATTGTGAATTAAATTGACGTACACGATTAAATTTCATATTAAATCCACCATGTTTATTTTATACATGGAAAGGTTCTTTCTTTTTCTGAAAAGGGTAGCCCGTCAAATAAATAAACAGAATATTCATAGCTGGCCTTTAATTCACAGAAATATTTGTTTGTGAATAACACAATGTTATGTTTAGATATTAAAAGCCTACGTTTCAAGGTGTGTCGGGTAATATTAAATATTTTATTGAAACTGAAGCCTTTTGGGCTTTGGATCGATAACATATTTCGATCTATTATGACCTAAGTTTAATTGTTTAAAGAGGAAATGCCATAATCTTCTATATACATATAAATGAATACGTAATTTATTAGTTACCATAACATATTTTTCCTTTAATAAATATCCAAGCTAATTCATAGGTTGATCATCTATACAAATAAATAAAATTGGAGTGTCTGTTTGTAATATCAAAATAACACAGTTTCACTAAATGCATATGAAACCTATAGCAAAAAAGCGATTAATTTTTTTTTGTCTGTCTGTCTGTCTGTGTGTTTGTTCCGGGTAATCTCCGAAGCGGCTGGACCGATTTTGACGGGACTTTCACTGGAAAATAGCTGATGTTATAAGCAGTAACATATAAGATGTTATAAGAAAACGCGTCCTGTCGCGCGGGCTCAGAACGCGGGAGCGGGTTTTTTGTTAAGTTAAATTCCACGCGGACGACGTCGCGGGCTCAGCTAGTTTCTTATAAATAGGGAAGTGTAATAAAAACCACAAATACACCGCATTGTGTAACTACGCCACGTCGTCCCAGAGACAAAATAATAATAACCCATCACGCTGGCCCAGTGCGGGTTTCACATGTCATTCGAAAATTGGTTAGATGCTCTAAGGCATGCAGGTTTCTTCACGATGTTTTCCTGCACCCAAAGACACGCTTTTTATATTTTTTTTACCATAAACTAATAACACGAATAGTACAAAATGTTAAATTATCTACAAATTTCATAATAACCCGAGATGAGGAATAATTTAATAAGACGTAAGACGAGATAATCCTAATGTCATCAAATGTGAAACGTGGTGGGGTTAACTCTAAGCTTTGAACGAGATAACAGAAGGATTTTAACTCACTACTGCTCTAAATTTAAGATCCATAACTCATAGGTAGATTCTAGGTCTGGAAAAGGTTGGAAACCTCTGGACTGTTTTTTTGAATTTAACAGTACGCGTATTATCAACAGTCTTACCAGCGGTTCTTTATCATAAAGACATCAAAGATAACAGAGACAGAATAATAAAACATCGGTTTATTCTACCAAAATTCAACAGAAAAAAAACCTTTGATCAAAAGTTCAATAGCATTTTGTCCATTACCATGATTGATTGATTAGGTAATGGCAGCGGTACACAAAAGTTGATTACTAAAGAATTTAATGTTTGAAAAAGTTTTAATGTAACTTTTAACAAATGTATCTTATGACTTATTTTGTTGAAATTCTATAATTATTTATTATAGTATACAAGTGACAAGAGAGCGGACTCTTTAGCAGGCTGTTTATTTTAAAATATTTTTATTTCATTAATATTTTTGAAAAATCCTCATAAAAAAATACTAATTATATCCTATTTCGCTTCGTTTCCTTTATGTCGCTCAAGCATAATTAACAAATTAATTAGAACAGTTTTCCAAGACAAGTGTATACCAATTTGTACGTTAATATCATTTTAATTTCCAAATTATAAAACAAACACTTTCCAATAATACCCTAATTACCACGCACATAAAGCCTATTAAAAACTCCACAAAAACGTGCTGAAGTAAAAGGAAATTAGAAATTATTTAGGTGACCGGCGTAATTTGAGCGTGGGGTCGCGTGCCCCGCCGCGCTATCGCGTCACTTTACCGTGAAATATAACAGTTGAATAGCAGGGCGGTGTTTGCTACCTAATGGCTGTGTGTAAACGTCTTTACGAGAATGTTTCTAGTTTGCATACCTTGGAATTAGTATCTTGGTCTGTTTTTGTGGTAATATTTTCCGAGTTTTGAATTATACTACTGTACTCGTATGAAAGGGGATGTAGGTGGATTTAGGGGTTGGGTTCGATAGAATATATAAAAGTAGATGGTTTGTATGAACATAGCACAATGGCCCCAGGCCGTCGGGGCTTGTGTAGAAAATAATCAAATTTAATTTACCAAAATACCTGCTCTTTACATATTAAATAGCAGCTGTAGATTAACAAAATAGAAGACAAGTCCGCTGTGTTTCTTACAATTTGTAAGGCCTAATTTAAACAAATGATTCGAGTTTGAGTTCGACAGTGTCACACCAAAATGTGGACCATGACGTCATATGCGTCGCCGAAGGTTGGTGTTTTTATATAACTACTAGCTGTACCCCGCGACTTCATCCGCGTAGTATTGGATTATTGGGTTAAAAAGTATCCTATATGTTAATCCCGGTTATAATCTATCTGTGCTCCAAATTTCATCCAAATCCGTTCAGTAGTTTTTGCGTGAAGGAGTAACAAACATACATACATACATACATCCACACTCACAAACTTTCGCATTTATAATATTAGTAGGATATATATTTACGATATATGTTAAGCAGTTATCGTACCCTATGCATGCTTGCAATGACAAAGGCAATTTCACGTTGTCTGCCTGAAGGGGAGTGTGATAGAGGGAGATGAGGGAAGGGGCGAAACGCAGCTATAATAGCTACTAAACACTGATCTTCTGTGAGATGGTGGTACTACCCTGGTCAAGCTAGCCCGTATATAAGCTGCAATCAATAGTCTACAGCTTAGCTCTACCACCGTCAATGCGAGTAGAGGAAACCGGAATAGTTGAAGGTCATTCCGGCTGATAAATGGATGCTTATCAGTAAAAGATGATGACAAGCTTCAAGAAAAGTGTACTTTAATTTAAATAATATAGGTCTTATAATACGTTGTACATAATTGCCCGTTCGCGTGGGATCTCCGCATCATTGTGCGTGGGACACACCGCGCACCTGTTGCGTAGCGCAACAGTATCGATCCATCCCTGCTTCTGTTCTGCGTCTTTTTTCTGACTGACCTTTTCAATACCTTTATGAAAACGAGACATAACATAAATTTGACGACCGCTTGGCGCAGTGACTCGAGCGTAGGCCGCTCGGCTCACTGCACATGGTGGTTGCGGGTTCGATTCCCGCCGGGGTAAATTTCGGAAATGGCCTTTTCGTAATTTGCCCTGGTCTGGGTGTCACCGGGATCGCCCTCAGTCCATTGTACGGTACCCATAGTACGAGCGTTGCTTAGTTTGGGACCATACAGTTCGTGTGTCAGTCTGGCGATATTTATTATTATTATTATAAATATTTTAAACACAAATGTATAACAAGTTTAGTGAAAAAAAACACAAAGAATACCTCCTACGAACTATAAAAAAATATTTGCCGTCGTAATATTTTTTCTCAGTGTGGTGTCGGAGTTGTATGGCCGTTCGAAGGCCTCCAACAGTTGCTTAACGATGGTAATAGCTGGGACAGACAGCTTAACGGGCTTTCGTAACATGAACGAAAGCACTCAGTTGTACTAAATGCCGCTAGTGGTCACCCACGCCCCGTCTGTGTTATCGTGAGATAAGTGCTTAAGATGTACGTACCTATTAAGTATTAACCACGGATGCGTTGTTTATTTATTATTTATTTACTGTGTTGCTATAAACAATACTTTTTTATCTCTTTCTTTAGAAGGTGGTTTACAAATGGTCAACATAATCATAACCATTGCCATGGTTTGGTTTTCAAACCACATGATAATTATGTACTAGTGGTCACCCGTGGTCGAAATTCGACCGTTTAATTTTAAACGTCATTAAGGTTCTATTGTCAAAGACTATTTGATACTGGCACGCAGCATGCACTATGGAAGTCCGAAAAAAAACTGTCACCGTTTGTCAGTCAGTCACTGAGTTACCAAGTCGAAGTTATAAAAATGTGTGTGTGTCAAACGCATGGTAATGTGTGTAATGTTTTATTGATTTAAATGTATTTTTAAGTATTCTGCACTCCTTCTCCATATAGGTAAACTATAAGTGTGCCAAATTTAATACTCCTCCGTCCGCGCAATTTTCGAAAAAGTGGTACAAAGTTTTTCCTTTACGTATTAATATATACAGGTTGAAACAGAAAGGGTATACTATTTTTTTCAAAACCTAACTTTGTCATTCCAAAACTATTAGCTTTGGAGGAAACTTGAAAAACAAAACGTGTTACAGGGATACAGCTGTTAACAGATTTCGTAAGTCTACAAAACCTTTAGTAGTTCAACCCACAAAGCCGATAGTTTTAGATTTACATAGTTAAGTTGCAAAAAAATAGTATACTCTTTCTGTTTCACCTAGTATATTAGTCTCAAATGTATTTTTCCATTGGTTTCATAGTTTATTTTTGAGTACCACGCTACATATTTTAAGTATCACTGGCAGCCTAGTATGATTTAACCAACTGTTCTAGCTTGCAGCTGATTTTAACTTTTAAAGTCAGTCATAGGTAGGTACTCTTGAAAAATATATTTGACCAGAATCACCATTTTAGTGGATAGAACCAATATAAAGCGGTGAGCATCCCGATCTGGGTACTAAAAATTCCGCTCACGGCAGTTTTGAAGCCTCGCTTCGGGCGTGTCAGGTTATCTGCAGGGCTAGGTAGGTACCTATTCTCGCATATTAAACGCCTGGGTGCCGTCTGAATGCCTATAAAAACAGCGCAACCGGTTAATTGAATCGCTAGGGTAAAAAGAAATGGGGAAGTGAAATGTTTTGAGATTTTTTCCCTGTTATTAAAACGAGGGAAAAAGGTAAAGGGAATTTTTGTTTGAGGCGTCGGTATTTAAAGGTAGAGCAAATTAAGGATGATTACAAATTCTAAAGGTTTCGATCAAACCCGGCAATGCTCTATTGTTTTTGTTTTTTTCTATTATGAAACGTGACGATATGTCCGCGGTAGGAGAGGAATGTCCGAAATCGTCACGCTTAAAAAGCGTTATACCTTACTATGTAACGTCCACTGTGAAAAAGTTCTCTAAAAATCAACTAGATGGCGTAAGTGAGTTATTCAGGTGACATCAAAGAATTTAAAATTTTGTGCATGCAGTGCACTTGCAGAGAACTTCTTCCTGATGGCCTCGGACCGCAGATTTTTTTTTATTAACCTGTAATCTAGTTTCGGTTAAAACTTAAACAATAAAGGGATTTGATCAAATCACTATATCTATATACATGTATATAATTCTCGTATCACAGTGTATGTAACCAAACTCCTCCGAAATGGCTCGACATTATGAATATTCGGTAGGTCTGAGAATAGGTCGTAAAGTATGTTAATATTTTTTTTTAGCTAATGTACTATAAATGTAATCGTAATAAATATATTATAGTTAAGGTGAAGGCGCCTGTCTAGCCCGCGAAATTCAAAATTTTCGAGTATTTTTATAGTTTATCCAAAATCTGAAAACATTTAAGACAACATTTTGTGATTTGCGAAAAACACAGTACCTATGCAGTGCATTTATTAATACATTTATTTTACTCTAAATATTATCACGGTGGATATGATACTAGTAAATCTCTAAATATACAAAAATTGCCAGATTATCTGGATAGCTGTCGTTCTTGAAATGTTTTAGAGTAAGTTGGATATATTAATAAATGCTCTGCACACGGTCTTTTTCGCGAATTACAAAATTTGTCTTTTATTATTGTCAGATTTTGAAAAATTTCTAAAAGAACTCGAAAAATTTGAGTTTCGCGGGCTAGATGGGCGCTTTAGCCTTAAGTACATTTGTTTCTACACAAATAACCTACACTTTAAATTTAGGTAGGTACACTAGAATATAATACCTACAATAATGATAATAGTATCATTAACAGATCCTCATAATGAGCGTAATTTAATATGATTTGTCACATTTACGAATACCCAACTTAGTTCAAAACTCCAGACTATTATTAATGGACGCACAAAACTCAATTTATCTGCCGGTGGTGTCGGCTAAATTAGGCAAAATTTACTTTTACCAGCTAAATTATAAAGTTGGTTTTTCAGCAATCAACATTATTTCATTAGAGAATAATTAAAGCGAAGACTTGACGGCTAAATTAATGTTAGGCCCTGTACACATTAAATTAGAAATTATAAGCACAAGCGTCATAAAACATGTGATGTGGCTACATAAGGCATAGCATATTTTAATTCCAACCTGTCTTTCTTAAATATCTATTGGTGGCAGAGTCATCGACTTAATTATATTCAAGAAGAAGCCATTTTTTATAAATGTTATTGAAAGTGAATCATGTCCAAACCATTTTTTGACTTATGAACAATTTGTCACAACTTAAATATGTCGCGAAACTTAATAAAGTAGTTGGTATACACATAGGTGTACACTAACTGAACTTATCTAAAGTAAACCTATTGCTGTTCTTCTGGTGGTCTTAATGTATGAGAGAGACAGCAATATTTTAGTCATGTCAGATTTAGTTGAGCAGCTATTTAAAGATAACACTGTTAGAACCACTACCTCGCATGTTTATTGCTTAGTGAACGCACAAAATTTGTCGCTTAGCGAATGCACAAAACCGTTATAAATACAGATGAATATTTAAAATGACACGGACCTACAGTTATTTGTTTTCGCCCAAACCAGTTTCCTAAACAAATATTCGTTATGTTCAAACTGGTAAAGTAAAGGGTAGAGTATATAAACAAGTAATCTCTAGGCGCCGTCCGCCAGAGCCATTTTATTTAATTTGCAAAGTGACGTAAGGCCCACATTACTGTAATATGTCCCTTAGGGCTAAGTCTCTTAGTAACAGATACAAAGGTACAGGCCGTCCCTCGGGTGTCATGTGAAGGGTTACCTGAAACAAAAAGAACATTGTTGTTAAAATTATTATTTTCTTTAAGTATGTTTGTAATATTAATTTACTTTACATTACAGTAAACTTATCCATTACTTTCATGAAATCATTAAAAAAAAATACGAAAAATGATTTAAACAAAATTGTATGGCATTTCAATGACGAATCAGATGACAATAAACATAGTACTTAAATCATACAGTAATTCAGTAAGAGAAAAAAAACTCAATAGTTCCTTCAATGGAACTGCTAAAGGGCCTGTACAAACCACGTACTTATGTTGTGGATTATAATGAATGGCTCTTACTCAAATCTGTAATTTTGTTTAGGCCTTCGGGGGCACTTATATGTAATTGTAACTTTTAATATTTTTCCTTATGTCTACAAATGGATCGGAACGCGACCTCGATTGAGACTTGTTAGCTACTCGCTTTCGTCAGACGAATGGTTTATTAGACTGTGACAATTAATATACAATATATCTATATATATATAACTCAAAGGTGACTGACCGACTGACTGACTGACTGACTGACTGACATAGTGATCTATCCACGCACAGCCCAAACCACTGGACGGATTGGTCTGAAATTTGGCATGCAGGTAGATGTTATGACGTAGGCATCTGCTTAGAAAGGATTTTGATTAATTCTACCCCCAAGGGCATAAAATAGGGGATGAGAGTTTGTATGAAACTTTGTCAATTAAATTCCACGTGGACGAAGTCGCGGATAGACGTCTGTACGTATATCTATGTATATGTTATCCATTATATGCTGACATCCCCTTTACTCGTATATAACGTCAAAAGTTTCTGAATAAAATCATTTACTATGGTGTCACAGCCTACCGCCAGTATTTTCACACATTTTACCCCTGTTTATATCCCCTGTCGACTATCACGAATGAGTGGAAGGACTGTTTTTTATATTTATGCCGCTGAAAAGAGATAGTTCGTAAAATACATGAGGATCGTAGGTTCGTATTTGGCGTGCAAAAAACTAACCATTCAATCCGGATGCGGTAAAATATCGGTGGTGTATAGAAATTATCGGCGCTGGGTTAACCGTGTGAACGACCGCTTCGAGCTTCTTTTAAAATACCGATACTATGTGTGACGGAGTTGGCATAAAAACCTCAGTGATAGGTATACCATCAATTGCCATTAGTCTTACAAATTGTGTATGTTTGAATGGGTATCTTGATGGTTTAGATTTACAATTCGACAGGTGGCGCCGCGATGGGGTTCTACGTAAGGCAAGGCAACGCTTGCCGGACCCACTAGTTACAAATAAATAAACAACTCTTAAAAACATAATGTTTAATAATAAAAATCTGCAGTTCTTCAACCCTGATAGGTACGTAAAGCTCTTAAATGTAATATACCTTCCTGAATCAGAGCTCCGGTCTACGGTACAGCTGATTTATTAATCTGTGTTTCAAGTTTACCTTCCATTTTCTAATCATCAAGTCGTTTACCCATATAATAAATTCAACTTTCGTGCATTCCATCTCTCTCCATTATCACCCATTCATCCCCCCCGCACGGGGTAGGGGCTATAAATTATCGTCGCCGTCTCATCGTGTCCACTAAATTTGCTATTACCGCCCGGATAATGCGGTTTTTATTTCTGAGGATCAGGAGAAAAGTGTGAAAAATACCGGCTGAAAACAAATTATGTAAAGGTCTGAACTATTTTTGTTGTAAGATTGATTACCTGCTTCTGAAATCAGTGGTTTTTACATATTAACTTTCCTGAAACTTGATGACTCCGTGAGGTGTGAAAATGAATTTTTTTTTTCTATTTTGAGCAGTTTTTTATACCATTTAGGTATTGCTATGCCCGAAACTAATCCAAACCCCAAAGTATTATTTCGGACTTTTGAAACACGTTCTGTACAATGAGGCGTCATTCACACCTATTTGATAGTATTCGACACTCGAATACAGTGAAAATCTAGGTAGGTACCTATGAACCAATCGTCATCGTGTTTACCGAGTGATTGGTTTTTAAATGTGAAAAAATATTCTACAGGCGTGGTTCCTAAACTTCACATTATATTGCATAATGTTAGGTCCACAATACACATCTTATGAAAACTTTGCGCAATCCTACTAATATTATAAATGCGAAAGTTTGTGAGTGTGGATGTATGTATGTAAGTATGTTTGTTACTCCTTCACGCAAAAACTACTGAACGGATTTGGATGAAATTTGGAACACAGATACATTATAACCGGGATTAACATATAGGATTTTTAACTCAATAATCCAATACTACGCGGATGAAGTCGCGGGGCACAGCTAGTAATTATATAACTTTGCGTATCTTTGCTCCTACTTTTGTTTTGAATTTCATTTGTTTCAGTACTAACTACCTATACACACAGTTCGTTCACACATTCATCAACTCATTTGCTCACCACTTGACAAATAGAAGAGGCACTATAGATATTCGTGGCTCATTAACTATTCGCCAACCATCGCCGAGATAAATAATATAAACCTATAACAAAGGGGAAAGGCGATGGAGCTGGCTATTGCTTCTATTCTTATGTTTATTGCTTTGAAGACAGCCGACGGGCCGTAAATATTAAGGAGCTTCGGGGCAGAGCTCCTAGGAATCCGTTAATTATTCCATTATTGAACATTAGATATCGCAGGCTCCGAAATATGACTAGAATTTTATTTTTTCAGAATTTTATATTGTAATTATTTATAGGCACATGTTGGTGAAGGAATAGAATATAATAGATTATCTTAATTTGTAAACATAGGTGTTAGATTAGGAAGTGCGCTATGTTTTATACATATAGAATACAAATATATTAATAAAGTTAATTAGTAAATCATGTATTAGTTAGGATGTACATTATCATAGGAATGAGTAAAAATAGGAAAAAGTTACAAACTATAAATGGATAGTAACGATATTACATAATACGTAGTAGGAACATACAGTTGTCTCTGGTCACCTGGTGTTAAAAACCACAGATATCCTAATTTAGATTTACGTGTTCTTGAATGATATTCAGTATCATCGACTATACTGTTTATAGTATGACCATTAGGCATGGAAATTAATGCTACTTTCAATTAATTTTCATTACGTGAAATTATGTTTTTCTTTCACTGTTATTTCACCCGTGATTTTTCACAGTCAATGATTTTATTCATGTCGAATTTTCTATCTGACACTAAATCATAAATGAAGTCACTGGTCTATGATTTATCATGAAAACCGAGACAGTAGGTACCTAAAGCGTTGTAATTTAATTACAATGATTTTTAACAATTACTGCCAATGGCGGTAGCAGGTGCTACATATGAAAACCTATATAATATGATTTTTCACACGCTACATATGAAATGTTCCATCCTTAATGACCATGAAATAGAAAAGCAATAACTGTATTGAAAATATTAAAAAAATAACGAAAAAAGTACTTATTCCTATATGGATTTAACGTAGCTAAAATCACGTAAGCGGCTTGTATTACAAGTGCGTAATTAATTTCGTCGATTGCTTTGACTGATTGCGCGTGCATTGGAGCGTGTAATCATTTCCAAATTGCCTGATACTGACATGAGTTTACGCTGCCACTATTTTAATCACAATTTAAACCTTTCTCTTGTTTTGTGTTAAAATAATAGGGAAGATATAACAGTTAATAACGACAATGGTCGTACCTATTCGAGTACTTTATTGTAGACTAGCTGAGCCCGCGACTTCGTCCGCGTGGAATTTAACATACCAAAAAAGCCCGCTCCCGCGTTCTGAGCCCGCGAGACAGGACCCATTTTTCAAATTTTGTTTTTCTAAAATAAAAGTAGCCTAAGTTACTGCTTATAACATCAGATATCTGCCAGTGAAAGTCCCGTCAAAATCGGTCCAGCGGTTTCGGAGATTACCCGGAACAAACACACAGACAGACAGACAGACAGATAGACAGACAGACCAAATTTTTTTATATCGCGTTTTTGCTATAGGTGTCGTATGTACTTTCATATGCATTTAGTGAAAAGGTGTTATTTTGATATTACAAACAGACACTCCAATTTTATTTATTTGTATGGATAAAAAATATTAGAAATAAATCCACTCGCTCTGCCAACACACCTATATAAAGAACATTTGTACTTTGCAACCTCCTAAAATCCGACCGATAATCTTCTACCCCTTAAGAATAAACGTGGATTAGCGGTTGTATAGTTACACCATGCTTAGTCTTCTTCTTTCGAATGGAAAATTACTGATGACCGAACGAGATAGTTCGGTGTGTGACTATTCGCACGCTAATCCAAGTTTATTAAGAAGGGAGCTAGTGCCAAGACCTGCACACGTGGCAATGTTATGCCAGTAAGTAGTTATAATTATAATTCAGCATCAGCCATGATATCATTATCTGTGCAACGATGTGAACTGCGTTATGCAATACATATTAATCGCGATATTGTTATGTATATAGTAGATACCGACTAATACTGTTAGGTCATAATCATGGCATACGTCACCATTGAACTTTTTTTTAACTTAATCCACCAATATCCATATTCAATATTCCAGCTTTCTAATTTAGGGGGCAAACCGAATAATATTGAAATTTAGTTTTTTTTTTACCAAATCTTTATTGTCAAATTGTCAAATATATTTTTCCAGAATATTCAATAAATACAAATATATTCGCTATTTAAGTTTGCTGAAACTAGTCAGTTACGATGTCTTTCTTCACCGTCTATGACTACTTTTGATTCTTATTTTTCTTTGACGTCTGTATTTTTATTTTGGCCAATTTGAATGCTTTCTTGAAAATTATTTCACTATTAATTTTAACTCCAATAAGGTTGATTGTAGTTGCCAACACCACACACAGATTATTCGTACCTACATTTATGCTCTACAGGAACATGGCCGCTTATCGCGATGCCTTTACCACCGTGTGCGGTGTAGGTAATTATATTCCCGAATTAGGTCATGCGGTTTAACGGTTAATGCCTAAACCAACGCACTAATTTGTTGGATAACGAAATTAATCAATGTTATCTAGATCCGTCAAATCTCTTGGTTCCGTTTGATGGAGGGCTAACGCCATCCAGCTCAATCACGGGCTTACGATGTTTGTGTTTTAGTCGAGTAAATATTTGGACTTTACAGTTCCTGATGAGCAATCAAGAAATTAGAATCGCGTACCTACTGATTCTAAAGTGAGTTTTTAATATTTTTCATCAAATATTAATAACTAGCTGAGTAGTGTGTTTGAGAGGTCATGCTCGACCTAAGGGCCTATGCACATCACGTTTTTTAAACGCCCCGTCGACGCACGCTTGTAGCGATACAGACGCGATACGCACGCGAGTCAGACGCAGCCCGTAGACTTTTGTAGGATAAAAGCGCGACGTCGACGCACGTTTCTAAAACCCGCGACGGCGGCGGCGGCGCGTTTAAAAAACGTGGTGTGCACAGGCCCTAAGAATTCAATGAATTAGGCTGACATTTACCGTAAACACAAAACAAAGTCTAATTTGATTGTATAAAGTTTCTTTGAATTCATTGGATAAACAGAATTGAAAAAGTTTTGACTCAAAACAGATTTCTATAATCTACTTACAAAATTCAATTCTTTGTTATATAAAAACACATGAAAGCTCAGCATTTAGTAGAGGCGATTTAAGTAAATTAAAGTAGACATATTTTTACTGTAAACCTTAGAATAAGGATGCCATAGAATACTCGCAACAGACACTAACCAACCCTGTCTTGAAACATGTACTGGACGACGGTTTCACTTACCATCAGGTGTACCTTCTGCATGTGTATGACCTTGCCAATAAAAATTATGATTCAAAAAAACTTAAATCCGTTTCTTACAGCCCGTCTCTTTATTGCAAGTAACAGCCAAAGTAACGTCTGAGAGTATAAAAGTACCTAATGGTGAAATTGGCGTTTTTCTTCAAAATTAGAGCTAAAAGTGAAGAATTAACATAATATTTCATAATTAAACTATTAATTCACATATTATATGTATCTAAGCTATGATATATGGCAGAATTGTAAGATAGCACAGTCTGAATACTATTATGAGTGCTGGCTGCAACCTTTAGAGACAGCTTATTATTGAAAAAATAAATACTATTATTATTAGTCACGAAAATCCCACAAAAAATATTTATATTTTTTCCACCACCAGCAAGCTGTGAATCATAGCCGACGATTTCAGCAGTCTATAAAACCGAAATAGAACCGAGACGTTTACGTTACCGCGTTTATGATTAGTATTGTTTTGCGTTTCCTTACGGGCCGTGATGAAATTCCAAACGGCATATTGCATGTTACTGTTTTTATATCAATGGACTTAGTTCTTTAGTTGTTTTTTTTAATAAATATACTGTATACTTTGTTTTATTACGATGTATCAGTTCGTTACTTAAGCTTGTTTAATCATACACTAGATATTACAGAGTGCGTCCGTCACCCACAAATAATTTGTAATCATCTTATATACTAAATTCTCGTGTCACAATGTTAGTTACCATACTCCTCCGAAACGTCTTGACCGATTTTTATGAAATTTTATAATTCAGTAGGTCTGAGAATCGGCTACTATCTATTTTTCATACCCTTAAAAGACAGGACAACGTCTGTCGGGTCAGCTAGTATTAATATAAAAAATCTTTGGTCACGCATCACACAAATGCTATCTGTCAAAGGAACCTAAGCCTAAGTACGGGAACACTTACATATGTATATTTTTTACATTTATTTCAATAACTGGAACGTATTGGAATTTGTCGAATCGGTAAAATGACAAAAACTTATATAAATCAGATCCAATCAATAGGACTACATAATATGACGTCCAAGTTAGATTTTAGAAACCCGAGGCCACCCGAGGAACTGAAAATTTGTCATATAAATATTTAACCTAGTCGCTAGCAGTTAGCTAATATAAAATCTCAGAGAGTGATATATATACTGATGGTAGAGACAGAAACCACATAGCCTCGAAAAGAAGCGTTGAAAACACTCATCAAAAATTATAGAACTCATCTAAGAAGTGAAAGACCTGAATGAACGAACAAGGTCGGGTATACAGGTCACTTTTTCAGGTCGAACATAAACTGGAGCTTTTATTTTCAGCCTGAACGTTTGTTTATCCAGCTCGGCTTTGTAATCCAACGATGGTAGTTAGCCGCAAGATTGGCGTCTTGTTTATAACGCCAACGATCAATGCTCGTTGACGAAAAATGGTTTTGCCTTGAAATCGCCGTGACAGGTTCCCAATATTGACTAGTATCCGGTAAATCAGGATAGTATTTTCTTAGGAATTGTTTAAATGATTAAGGATCTCAGATTGAATATGTTAATTACAAGTTAAGTTACTGAGCAAATAAATACAATCACGTATTTACTTCGTTGTACTTAGAGGTGACCTGGCTGTGCATCCAAGATATTTTGATGTCAGAGTTCCAACTCTGCCTAACTTGACTATCCAACTATGAGAGAGGAATCCGGGCCACTATCCAAAATGGTGAAAGAATAACGATTGACTAAATTACCTATCTACCTTTAGCTAAAAGAACAGTAACATAGCACAAACACTCAACAAAATTTGACTTTGAATAAAACTGCTTGTATTTTTTTACTACTCTGTCATCAGTCCACAAAATAAAGAAGCATCCATTCCTTTTTTATAAGCTTTTTGTGGTCCTGAAATATCGTCTACAGGATGACAAATGACTATAACATAATAATGTCTATTTTATGGGCCAGACGCTATCAAGAGGCTCGAAAAAGAAAGATGGCTGTCTCTATGGATATAACAATGCTGACAATGGTACGACTCCCGCATAATTTCAAGGTTCGTAGCAGCAAACATTGGCTTTCATGCATAAAGATATAACTATTTTGCTATACGTGAATCCTACTGTCTCTCTCGTAATATGGGCTGGGCCAAGCTGGCTTTGTCATCGGTGGTCGATGGGAGATACTGCTAAAGGAAATTGTAGAAAACCTTTATTAATCGTCTTTTTATACCGCGTGGTGAAAAAATATTTTTTTAGATAGCCGCTTGGCGCAGTGGTTCGAGCGTAGGCCACTCGGCTCACTGCACATGGTGGCTGCAGGTTCGATTCCCGCCGGGGCAAATTTCGGAAATAGCTTTTTCGTAATTTGTCCAGGTCTGGGTGTCACTGGGATCGCCCCCATTCCATTATACGGTATCCATAGTACAAGCGTTGCTTAGTTTGGGACCATACAGTTCGTGTGTCAGTCTGGCGATATTATTTTTCGTGTCTTTGCAGAGCAACTATTATGTACGTAGTACAACTAAATGTATTCTCTGATCTAACATCGATATTACCAACCTAAACCGCTACTAGTTAGAGCAAACGTTAATTGCCAATGTTAATATTGTTTGATTTGCACTTAGAACAATATGGAATAACACTGGTAATGCTAACATCACTAATGACAGTACTAACAAGGATGCGTAAACAAGATTCGCTTGAAAGAGCTTGCCTTCTAATATACGCTTTCCTTACAATGTTTGCGTATGAATATGCGAAACATGTTCTATCAAAGAATATAGAACTCTGTTCTAATTATAAATACGGGTGATGTTTGTCCTACCGAAGAATATATTGGTTTTACATAACAGGTACTCTTTAAATTAAAATCTCAGAAAACAGAAGTTAAAGAGAAGTCCGCTGAGATTCTGCCGGATATTCAACAGACGAGGTTGTGACCCGATCCGGTTGTAGAGATTAGAAAAAATTGTGATGTTAATTTGTAAGCGCCCCCGACTAAAGAGAAATTAAGTATTAGACTTTACTTAAAATATTAAGAAATGTAAGTAATCCCCTCATAATCGCTTTGGTCACATTGTAGTTCTAATTTGTCAAAGTAGTGTTTTGTGACATCACAGCATATGCATTTCATTAGATCAGAATGACGTATTTAATGACAAAGATTCATTGAAATATCCGTTTCTGTCCCTAAGCAGTACAGATGCTCCGCACGTGTCAGATGCGGGACTTGATTCAGCGTTTCAAGGATTGTTAGAAATACGTAAGGTCTATTTTATAAAGTCAGATAATGTAGGTACGTAGTATTGTATGTAAGTAGTTTGAGTGAGGAGTGGCAATCTAAAAAGGACTTTGCACTGACGAAACATTTACACCAATTTCCTATGTAGTCTCTTTTTTGTACTTACATTATTTTTAATTATTGTCATTAAAAAAAAATAGAGACACCGACATCTTTGTAAATCGAAGAAGAAGTAAAATAATTCAGCTTTGAGAGTAAAGGCCGCCAAAATCTACAGTACATAGACCATTTATCTAACCTCTCTGGTACATTATGATGAATACTTACATAAATCATAAGGCATGTGTCATGTGACAAGTGTCGAAAAAATAGCAATGTTTTTGAGCAAAACTCATGGTAACTGCAATTTGCACTGACGAGACTTTTAACACCAATTTATGGTGCTGTCTATATTTTGTGCACTCAACAAATTGGGACAACAACACACATTGCTGTAAATTTTTCGTCAGTGCAAACTCACGGTAACAGTTAATTTGGTAGGCAAATTGGTCTCATCTTTTTCTTTAAAATATAAAATTTTTAGGTGTGCGTGTTCGTAAATCTTATTCTCCCAAATGGCTTGACGGATTTCGATGAATTTTTGTTTTATACTTATGGGGTCATCGGGATGGTTCTTATCTATAGTTAGATCTGGTAGGTGGCGCTGGAAAATGAAATGACGCTAGCCAAGCTGCGGGAAAAAATACACAACCTGTCACTAACGTTATATGAACGACGTCACACACGTTACAAAACCTCTATATACGTTATATTACATACACACAATATGGCGTCACAATACAAGACAGGCGCGCTCAACTGAGCGGATCGACAAAGGCGTCTGTCGCTTAAACAAGCGTTAGTAATACGATTGAACAACTCCGAAAAGGCGTATAAATAAGGCTTTGAGTGTATTGGCTATACGAACATATACGGAGGGGGTGACTTGTAAGTAATTGTAGGCAATATTTTAAACTTCGTCTCTACATATTACTAGATTATTTTAAGGTGAAGGCGCCTGTCTAGCCCGCGAAATTCAAAATTTTCGAGTATTTTTATAGTTTATCCAAAATCTGAAAACATTTAAGACAACATTTTGTGATTTGCGAAAAACACAGTATGCAGTGCGTTTATTAATACATTTATTTTCCTCTAAATATTATCACGGTGGATATGATACTAGTAAATCACTAAATATACAAAAATTGCCAGATTATCTGGATAGCTGTCTTCTTGAAATGTTTTAGAGTAAGTTGGATATATTAATAAATGCACTGCACACGGTCTTTTTCGCGAATTACAAAATGTGCCTTTTATTATTGTCCGATTTTGAAAAATTTCTAAAAAAGCTCAAAAAATTTGAACTTCGCGGGCTAGATGGGCGCTTTAGCCTTAAGTCGAAAAATTCCAAGCGTATCCATTAAATATTGAATTACGGCTATTTGTTAATGGTTTCCATTTAAATGTATAGTATCGTATGGTAATAAGAAACCGTATATCGTATGGTATTAGACGGACTTATTCATCAAGTAGATACAGAAACATTTTGTCAAAATCTATGTTTGCCTTGAGCTTCATAAACAGTTTTTTCCGGTTTCCAACGCTAAACGAACGCTAAATGAATGATATCATGCAAATTTCGGAATCTTGTATTAATAGATGGAATTTACCCGTATGATGCACAAATTTGCAAATAAATGCATTTCAACGTTAGTTAGCTTTAGGCGTCAATAGCCAAGTGGTTAGAGGAGCCGCCCTCGTAGTTGAGAGGTTCCGGGTTCGATCCCCATCCTGGCCATTAAACTATTGACGTGAGCCCACTCCTAACACAAGCATTACCTTAGCTGGAGGGGCTAACGGTACGGCTAATATTAGTAATGTGATAAACTAACATTACAAGCAATATTTCGTTATATATTTGCGATACTATTATTTTCCCCTTATTAGGTAATAAACGTGGTTTTGCGGTTGTATAGTAGTTACACACTGCCCTGTTTTCTTGTTTCCAATTTGGAATTACTGATGAAAAAAAGGGATAATTCAGTGTATAACAATTCACCCGCAAATCCCCGTTTATTTATAAGGGGGTAAGTCCATCGAGTGGGAGATAAGAATGTTCCACAATCTGCCATATACATATCTATACATATATAACTCAAAGGTGACTGACTGACTGACTGACATAGTGATCTAGCAACGCACAGCCCAAACCACTGGACGGATCGGGCTGAAATTTGGCATGCAGTTAGATGTTATGACGTAGGCATCCGCTAAGAAAGGGTTTTGATTAATTCTACGCCCAAGGGGATAAAATAGGGGATGAAAATTTGTCAATTAAATTCCACGCGGACGAAGTTAGTTTCAGATAAACATTTTAAAGTGTCACCAATTGTTACATATTTAGAGTATAATCTTTGTATCTCTATTCTTTAAGACCCAGTAAAGTATCATGTTTTCAAATTAAGGACAAGTGCTTACATCCTTATAAGTAGATCACGAGACATCTGGCGAGATGTAGGAACAATAGTCGTCGAGATTAACTTACGCGTAATCATACCTTACGTAGGTTTATATAAGGTCCTAAATATACTAAGGCTCTGGGGTAATTACACCTTTTTTATTACGTAACCTCGTTTTGATCGATATCACATCATGGAACAATACGATAAGTACATCGCGATGTTTCTTTACCCTTTTTTTACCCGTTGTATAGTTACACCATGCTTTGTCTTCTTCTTTCGAATCTCAAATTACTGATGACAGAAAAAGATACTTTGGTGTGAAACTAGTCGACCGCTATATCACGTTTAGTTATAAGGGGATTTATGTTATCCACATAAATAAACTTGTAAAAACAAACGGACGTGAACGAATATAAAATTATGTTAGTTTTTTCGTGCATTATCATACATTTATCGTTCTACATTATAATTTATGAGCGCAGTTATTTTGGAAGAAAAAAAAATGATTTTAGTTCTACGAATGTGGGGAAATCGGTGTGGATTCATCTGACAATCTAATCAGTTATTAACTCCTTGTTTCAGTAGATATTTACATTTTAAACTAGGTCTAATGAAAACTAACAGTGTCTATAACAATAATCTTATCGTGTAATGGCTCCTACACACTAACCCGGCGGCTCGACTGGCGTGCATGCTGCGCTGCCATGCTTAACCGCCGTACGTCGTCAGCGGTTCAAACCAAATCAAATTATATTATTCATGTAAGCCAATAAAGCACTTATGAATAGTTAGAATCTACCCCCGGTTCCGAATGCTGTTTCCATTGAGAATATCCGGCAAGAAACTCAATGATTACTCTTGTAAATTAATAAAGTATATAATTAAATTAATAAAAAGATGGCGTACATTCTAAGGAACAGCAACACAATGTGAGCAGGCAACACTATTGTCGCTAAAAAGTACTAGAGTAGTAAAAGTTAGAGTAGAGTCTTTACTCTATTATTACTGTACTACTTTTAACTTTACTACTTTTAGTAAAGTTAAAAGTAATACACTAGTAATTCAGTATTACCGAGGTATTAATTACCTCAGCTTTAAATGATTAGAGAGCTAGTTTAATGAGGTGGGTATAGATACCTACTCCCATTTTACAGGTTTTAGGTTGCACATGTTATCAAACCCGGCGGGCGTCGGTCCATCGGCCAACGCCGGCGGCATGTGTGTAGGAGCCTTAAGGCTCAAGCGCCCATCTAGTCCGCGAAGTTCAAATTTTTTGAGGTTTTTTAGAAATTATTCAAAATCTGTCAAATTTTGTAATTCGCGAAAAAGACCGTGTGCAGTGCATTTATTAATATATCCAACTTACTCTAAAACATTTCAAGAACGACAGCTATCCAGATAACCTGGCAATTTTTGTATATTTAGTGATTTACTAGTATCATATCCACCGTGATAATATTTAGAGTAAAATAAATGTATTAATAAACGCACTGCATACTGTGTTTGTCGCAAATCACAAAATGTTGTCTTAAATGTTTTCAGATTTTGGATAAACTATAAAAATACTCGAAAATTTTGATTTTCGCGGGCTAGGCAGGCGCCTTCACCTTAATCGGTTATTATTATGTAATACTTAGTGACATAACTATAAAGTCGAGAATATGAAAAGCAAATATTGTACTTCACAATTACATTAGACACACTTGCGTCATAATGTTTAGCGTAGCCTTTCTAATAATGTATTGATATTTCGTCGTGGTTAAAAGTAACGACGAAGCCGACACCGTTGTATGTACTTCTACATATCTGACAGATAATGACGGTATTAGACATTTATCTATACATCTATACAAATAAATAAAATTGGAGTTTCAGTTTGTAATATCAAAATAACACCTTTTCACTAAATGCATATGAAAGTACATACAACACCTATGACAAAAACGCGATTTATAAAATTTTTGTCTGTCTGTCTGTCTGTGTTTTTGTTCCGGGTAATCTCCGAAGCGGCTGGACCGATTTTGACGGGACTTTCACTGGCAGATAGCTGATGTTATAAGCAGTAACTTAGGCTACTTTTATTTTAGAAAAACAAAATTTAAAAAAATGGGTCCTGTCGCGCGGGCTCATAACGCGGCAGCGGGCTTTTTGTTAAGTTAAATTCCACGGGGGCGAAGTCGCGGGCTCAGCTAGTACACAATAAAATGTATACATATGTGACTTATACAAATTATCGGTGCCGGGTTAATCGTGTGGAACGGATGATCACTTACAATCTCATCCTCACAAAAATCTGTAACTTTGTTGGACGTTTATTAATTAAAATCTGTGTAAGAAAGCTTGTTAGTCCTTTTATCTGCAATTCCACTTTTCTGGTGTTGAAAATAATTTTATCTCGGAATCTTCTTTAGAAATTACTGTAAATTATGATTGATAGTGGAAAGAGTGTACAGTGAGCCAAGCCTCCTTAAAAAGCCAAGAACTGGGTTTATAAAATTTACATTACTACTCGTATTTATGTACCTACTTACATATTTATGAATTGTATTTTTTATGTATATCGCCAGACGAACACACCAACTGTATAGTGCCAAATTAAGCAACGCTTGTACTATGGGTACCGTACAATGGGCAGGAGGTGATCCCAGGGACACACGGACCAGGGCAAACTACGAAAAGAGCATTCCCGAAATTTACACCGACGGGAATCGAACCCGCAACCACCCGGTGCAGTGAGCCGAGCGGCCTATGATCGAACCACTGCCCCAAGCGGTCGTCAATAAATTACAAGAAAACATTCACAGGCCAACGCCCCTTCGAAGGGCATATTTACGTTAGCAACGATACATAAATCAGGTATATTAATAACAGTAAATGAATGGCACTCACTACGAGACGTGAAGGACGTTCACGGTCGCGTTCGTTTCATAAATTGTGTTATACAACACTAACACAACATTAAATCTGACTTATGTTATGGAGAATGTCCTTTTGATAAAATTATATCCCTACTTTTGGGACAATTATAAAATGTTTCGTATCTTATTAGTACTTATATTTATTACTAGCTGAGCCCGCGACTTCGTCCACGTGGAATTTATCTTAACAAAAAAGCCCGCGCGTCAGGACCCATTTTTTAAAATTTTATTTTTATAAAATAAATGTAGCCTAAGTTACTCCTTAAAACATCAGCTATCTGCCAGTGAAAGTCCCGTCAAAATCGGTCCAGCCGTTTCGGAGATTACCCGGAACAAACACACAGACAGACAGACAGACAGACAGACAGACAGACAAAGAATTTTTAAATCGCGTTTTTGTTATAGGTGTCGTATATACTTTCATATGCATTTAGTGAAAAGGTGTTATTTTGATATTACAAACAGACACTCCAATTTTATTTATTTGTATAGAGTATAGATGATTTATTGTTTCGGTTACATAGACAACCTGTAGCCAAATTACTACAGCCTATACTTACGGGGTCGACCTGGCTCGGCCTCTCGCAGAAGATTGGCGTTAAGTATCGGCCCACTGTCCCATAGCGATTCGATAACCATCAAAATACCATCGCGGAAGTGCACCGAAATGCATCTGGTTAACTCTGGAATCAGTCGTGAATGCCGTGATGCTAAGTGTATAATGATTATCTTTCCCCTTATCTTCGCGTCAGCAGATTAATATCAATACATCAATGTCAAACTCACCGAGTGTTGTTCGACGTCTGTATATTTTTACCAGGAATTGGGTTCTTTATCAGAGATCCTTGGTTTTTCTCACGCGGAGATTGCGGGGCCCGTCCGGATATTACGGAAAAGGAAAATTAAAATGCTCGGCTCAGAGGAGAAAGGAAGATTTGTTTGTAATCTATGAGTTGTCATTCAAGATGCCGTAGGTGTATACACTTTTGGATGATGCATACGAGCAGGTATGAGAGCGTTCGCTTTATAAATATAACATTTAACTAGCCCGCTTGCTTCGACTAATAGGATCGCTTCATTTTCTTGCGGTCTTTAAATGAAGCTAGCTTATTGGTTGAAGCGAGCGAGCTCCCTAAGTTTGGCACGTATTAATAAATCGATCTCAAGTCTGAGAGCGATCTTGGAAATGTAATTCATATGTCATACCAGTACAAAATTACATGTCAAAATCCTACTCAAGATCGTTTTCAGACTTGAGATCGATTTATTAATAAGGGTCTAGACCCATTCAGCCCGGCTCCAGGGAACCGGCACCCTGATCGAATTATTCTGTCCTACTTGTCTACAGTTTACAGTGACAGTTTTACCGTACCTTCTTCTTCTAGTACTTACTGTTAATTGAAGGTATTAGATAACGGAGGTGCGTTTAATTAACACTCACTCAAGGAAACTTACAAAAGGTTTTATTCCTATTTACTTATGGTCTTTACCTTTACTTGAGCATTTTGAGTGCACACTTAGAAGCAATTAAGTAGTATTAAGCGGACTACACGGTGGGGAAGTTTTCATGTTTCTCAACTGAGCTTCCAGCGTATTTTTTCCTGCGAATTTCTTAGGAAACCTTCCCTAAATATTAAATGACGCAACGATTAAGGGCACGCATTAAATCAGCCCTTCAATAATCGATCGGTTGAAAGGCCTTTGTAGGAATTCTTCGGGAACTTTGGCCAGACCACTCGCAAAACGGATCTAGTGGCGGACTAATTAAAAGAAGTTTGCGATTGTGTGTACCGCGTTTCAATTACAGTGGTATTTTTATTAAAGAGCATGGAAAATTTCTAATGTTATTATTTGAGTAATTCCCGTTATATTACTCTATTTTCTTTTTTTAAACATTACTAGCAATATGAGAATTGAACCCGGAACCTCTTAGCTTCGACGGCGGCCCCTCCAACCACTAGGATATTGACGCCTTGTTATAATCTAAATATATATTACTCAAAGGTGACTGACTGACTGACTGACATAGTGATCTATCAACGCATAGCCCAAACCACTGGACGGATCGGGCTGAAATTTGGCATGCAGGTAGATGGTATGACGTAGGCATCCACTAAGAAATGATTTTGATTAATTCTACCCCCAAGGGGATAAAATAGGGGATGAATGTTTGTATGAAACTTTGTCCACGCGGACGAAGTCGCGGGCACAGCTAGTAATAATATATAACAATAACGGCCTTTTAACGTCCCACTCCTGTGCATAGGCCTCCCCTTAATACAATGGGGCTTCAGGCCATAATCGACCACGCTGACTCAGTGCAGATGGGCGGATGTCACATGTCTTTCAAAAATTGTTTAGATTTTCTAAGACATGCAGGTTTCCTTACGACGTATTTCTTCACCGTAAGCAAGTGATAATCATATGGAAGTTATGATTAGCACATAGATTTCGAAAAATCCTGAGGAGCGAGTCGGGGTTTGTACCCAGGACCTTGTGTACGCCGGACGCGCGTGCTTCACTAATCGGATATCACAACTTTTTGGCTCATGTTTAATATAATTTGTAATAACAACAAATCGCAATAATGATAAAATTATTAGTCTCGAATCTTGGATAAGAGGCTATTGTTATAGTCGAAAATGGTTCCATTGAAAGCATTTAACATTCAGAAGATTTAATTTGCGTTAATTGAATCGTTCGCACTTTAATAATAAAATTGGTGTCATTTGAATAGAGATAAGTTCAAATTTGATTACCGTACCTTACGTAAATAACAGTACCTATTATACTTATAGTAATATTTAAACAAGACCGGACGATAAGTTCATAGAACATTTTTTCCCACCCCAGTGTTACAAAATATTACGGCCAGAATCCCCCTCGTGTCGAGGGGAGGCCCGTGCCCAGGAGTGGGACGTCAAAAGGGCTAAATTATTAAATGATTATGTAGTGTTACAAAATACAAAAAAGTAACGAAAAATAAAGGATGTGAAATATTACCACTTAATAGGTGGTGTGTTGCTTTTAGTACCTAACTATATTATTTAGTATACTGTTATACTAATGGACTTGGCAGCAGTTCAGCTTATATTAGTATTTTTTTTCTTTTATTCAGAGATAAAGGCTCACTGGGGTGTTGTCCTAAATAATGAACAATTAGGCTGGTATTTAGGGGTGTAGATTTGACATCGATTTATTACCTAATCGATCTCAAATCCGAGAGCTTAATTGAGTACTTACGCCCTTGGTTTTATTTTAAAATAATTTCTAAGTTCTCTCTTGTAAGCGAAAGAAGCAATTATTATTCTGAATTTTGTGATCGATTTATGAACACCGACCATAATATTCATTTTTTTTCATACTAGGTGAAACAGAAAGGGTATACTATTTTTTTTTGCAACTTTACTTTGTAAATCTAAAACTATCGGCTTTGTGGGACAGTTGAAGTACTAAAGGTTTTGTAGATTTATGAAATTTGTCAACAGCTGTAGCCTTGTAACACCTTTTGTTTTTCAAGTTTCTTCGAAAGCTGATAGTTTTAGAATTGCAATGTTAAGTTTTGAAGAAAAGTATATACCCTTTCTGTTTCAGCCTGTATTATGTACCTATACTATTTAGAATAATTACCTACTTTATTTCCCGGATTCACGAGCAGATAAGCTTTCCAGTGCAGAATTAGCATTGGAAATCAAAGCAAAAAATAAATAAAAAACTCATTTAAAATTCCAATCCAAGCTTTATTTGTGCCTACGGAAGCACAGCCCCAGAGGAAAAAAGTATTTTTGTCCTTAATAAGCACGCAAAAGTCGAACATTTTCTATTGTAACATCGCAGATTGCGAACTTTCTGCCAGAGTTTTTATTTTCATTTTGCATGGGAAGTAATGAATAGGTACTTTTGTGGGCGAAAAATCATACAAGAATCCAGAAATTATTCCTCAGCTTCCGTGACTTATTATCCTGTTGCCATATTTCCTATAATAAAGTAATGAAGTTAACTTTATGTTCATAACATCAAGGCATGAATTTGATGGATTATTTCAATGTTAGCGACACTAAAATCATTAGGTATAGGTCATTCCGTGAATTGCACTGGCGAATCAAGTTGACCTATTTGTGATGTTGATTTTGTACTACCAAAAAAATTGGGACAAACAATTAGGCCCGTACTAATAAATCCATCTCAAGTCCGAGAGCGATCTTGAAAATATTATTCTTATGACATACCCGTACAAAATGATTAGTCAAAAGCGTACTCAAGATCGTTCTCAGACTTGAGATTGATTTATGAATACGGGCCTATATCCATCAACATGCTTCGCCAAACCATACTTACGAGGTATATGAAATCTAGCTTAGTAAACCAAACTGAAAATATATTTTTTTAATTCTTCAAACAAAAGGTATTTGGGTAAAACAGTGGCTGGTCTGTCCATATTCCACTGTTTCCATAAATAATTAATAGCTGGCCTCGCTCAGCCAGACTATCTCAATTATTTATTTATACCCGACCCTATTAGAAACTTCCAAAGTTATCCCGCTGTGGAAATTCTATCGGTAAAAATAACAGTCAAATTGCTTTGCTCTGTTTCGGTCGAGATTTTGCACACAATAAGGTCCATCAATATTTGTGGGATCGGTTTTGTAGTTAACGGGTTTGCCCCTAATCCAAAATTGAAGTGATAAATCGTGTTATGAGATAATCCCCTAATAAAAGGGTCAAGTGTGTTGTTTTGATGCTTGTTTCTATGTAGGTAAAACCGAAATATAATTGTCCTCTACAATTTTGACGCTATCTCTTTTTTTTACGTTATAAATTTATTGAAAAGAAGTAAGAACTAAATATATACGCTATGTATAGATATAAAAAAGCTTAGGTCTATTAATTTAAAATTTCACAAAAAATAAACTTTTTTTTTTTTCGTTATAGGCAAGTATTTGACCACGATCTCACCTGATGGTAAGTGACGATGTGGTCTACGGTGGTGCATACTTGCCTAGAAGGTACTTACCTGTTCACTCTCGACTTGAAAACATCCAGGTTATAGTCAACCGGGAACAAAGACGCCGGCAAGGCAGGCGTATTCGTTTCTCTTGAATACGCCTATACCTAAATCTGAGTGAGATTTGATCATTATTTACTATTAGCTATTTAGTGGCAATGGTGTTGCCTGCTCTTATTATTGTTATGTGTTGCATTTATACTGTTACTGAGAATGTACACCATTATCATTCATTGAAAAGAGTAACCATTGAGTTTCTTGCCGGATCTTCTCAGTGGAAGCAGCATTCCGAACCGGTGGTAGATTCTGACTATTCATAAATGCTTTGTTGATTGATTTTTTTTTTTGTATTTTATTCTACCAATACAAATATACCTCATGACGCGTAAGAACTAAGATTATGTTGGGAGAGCCAAGCGGTAGCCGATTGACTACAGCTGATATACCCTCCTATGGGCTGGCTCGACCGGGGCAGTACCACCCTCTCACTGAGGATCTGCGTAAAGTAGCTATTACTTGCGACTTTATTATCTTTGGACTCCAAAGTGTGGAGAAGTTGAACTCATACATACCTACGTATTTAGGAGGTCAATTACTCCAAAGTTCTCACGTTACGGTTAATACTACCTACTGTAGGTACTTATGCCTATTTATTATTCTGCACTAAGTCATAATAAGAGAATTTACTTACATTTCTTTTTGCAAGCATTTTGGTAGTTACGACACAGTGTTTACACATCGTCTGTGACTCAACAAGTTCAATTTCAATATTTACATTTCATTAAATAAAATGGTCGTTTGACTTTCTAACTAAAATTGCTCTGCGGGGTTTTTATTTTTCTTTTACAACTAATGAAGGTTTAATATGTCGTGTACCTAAATAAGATATTACATGTGTGTTCAATTGAGATATTAATATCAAAGGCAGTTTTTAATATTGTTACACTTTTTGGTAGACGAATAAACATGTAAAGAACTCACAACGTTTAATTTTAATGGGCTGTGGAAAATGAAGCGATCTTATTGGTCGAAAGCTAGCCCAGCCACCTTCAGTGCCTGGGCCACCTTCAATGTCTTATTATTACAAATTCTTTGGTGCTAACAAATTGGAGACAAATTAAAGTCGTTACCTACCATGATGTAATGGAAAATAATTCAACAACTTAATGTTCACAGTCCGTAAAGAATAATTGTATTTCCTGGAAACAATTTTGTTCATATTATAAAATAACAAACTGCTCCCGGATTCGCAGTTAGCGGGTATCACGTCGCGGCCATCTCTCAAGGGGCGGGCGATTTGCCACATTCCAGATCAACGAAAGAAAATATTTCACAAAGAATGTGGGCACGACGTTTTGTATTTCACGATCCCCACAGTTTGTTTAGGGCCCTCCAATCTCGGCTTTTGGTTGCGAATCAATCGAGGGGTCAGTGAAAAGTTCCGAGCCAAGGTAAATGTAATCCTAACGCGTTGTTGGAGATTTTTCTATCATTCTTAAAAATGTACCTATACAAAACTCGAAATGTTTGCGGTAATCGAGCTTGTCAATATTCGAAAAGTGAATTTATCTTCCTGTCTTTATTTCACGCTTCAATATTATGATCACCTACAAATAAGGTAACCTTCTTATCTATAGGTACCTATGAGTAGGTTAGGTTGTTTTTTTTAATGTCTCTTAGTAATATCATTTCCCTGAAATTGAATACTTATACATATGTACCTAGCGCAGAAAATATCTCGGCCAATATTAAAACATTGTACCTACCTATTAATTATAATTATTAACTTTTAGCTGTAAAAGTTTTGAGGAATTTCATGGCGGACCCAATAATTCGCTGAATTTAAGAATTTCGTTTGAATATTGAACATTCGTTACGAACCAACGTAACGAGATATAACGATGTCAATACTTCATATTTATAAGTGTTAGTAAGTAGATTAATTACATATACCTAGTGATATTTAGCAAGAATAACAACCTACCCACCAAATGCTTCAAACATAACTTTTTGAATCAGATTGTTCGTTGCAATAGATGTTGGTCTACAAATTGGTACTTGGTTTCAATAAAATTATAACAAGTAAAAACGTTTAAAAAGCTGTAACCCGACTATGCAATTACGGTAATTATATTTAGAACTGACGATTGGCGATAAAAATAAATAAAAAAATTACATGTAAAAAGACAAGCCCGCTGAGTTTCTTGCCGGAACTTCTCAGTCGAGATCGCGTTCCGATCCGGTTGTAGATATAAGAAAAAAAATATGTAAAATTGACAATTTGTAAGTGCCCCCGTAGGCCTAAACAAAATAAACGCTTTGAATTTGAATTGATATAGTGGGTATACAATTGTTTTTCTATCGGCTGGTATATTTTATATTTAACTATACTCAGAAATGTCTTCTCTTTCATTAGACATCCCACTCAATACGACGGCAATAAAAAAAATAAGGGTCCTCCACATTTTTGGATGTAACATCCGCAATATTGATTTTGTTCGTATAAAATGTGGCCTATGTCATCCGGACTAAAATTACGAATCGATTGACACCTCATTCAATGAAATGGGATTGGTAGTTTAGGCGATACGGTGGAACATAATGACACATACATACAAAGACTGCTAAAAACATAACCCTTCCTGTTGGCTTAGCCGTAGTCAAACGGCTGCTTGGCGCAGTTGTTCGAGCGTAGGCCGCTCGGCTCACTGCACGTGATGGTTGCGGGTTCGATTCCCGCAGCGCCAAATTTCGGAAATGTCTATTTCTTAATTTGCCTTGATCTGGGTGTCACTGGGATCGCCCCCAGTCCATTGTACGGTACCCATAGTACAAGCGTTGCTTAGTTTGGGACCATACAGTTGGTGTGTTAGTATGGCGACACTTATTACTTATAGATATAAAGAACATTGGCAATAACAACATTCCCATAAAATTGGAAGATGATTGGCTAAAACATTATCCGATCCCAGATAATTTATATTTGGCCATTAGTGGTCTTTGTTCCGGTGTAGAATAGAATAGCAAGTCATTGTTTTGGATTCTTCAAAGGATCACTTCGCCAAGGGTTGGGCCTGAATCACGGGGGAGAGCCGGTAATGGAATATGTATTATGGGACCGATTCAGTGCTTGGACTCGATATTTTAACATTTAATCAAGCCATGGAGAATCTTGATTTATGTCTTTTCAGGTTTCAGAATAGCGCTTGGAGCATTCAGCAAGAAAAAAAACCAAAATTATTTAAAATAAAAAAAACACGGGTGATTATTAAAATGCCATATATTTAAATGTTATAACCCCACTTATCGATTTGAGACGTCGTCGCTATCTTCAAATCTTTTTCTATGAAGATTTCAAATTTGATTTTCGTTTAAGTATTTAGCGGTTAGTTCATATCTCATTCATATCTCTACCAGTCGCGAGTACTGTTATGTTAAAATTATGTACTTATTTTATGTGGGAGCACTTGAGTGGACATCTGCTTACCCCTTTGGTGATTACAGGTGTAATGGTGGTTTATCGGCTACTGTCGTTGTTACTGACGCTGCTATAAGACTACCATTAGGTGTACGCTTTAACGTGTTTTGGAATACCTTTCCGATTCTGCCGTCGGACATCTGTATTTTTGTCTGTATCTGTAGTAAAGGATATTTTTGTCTAGGTGCACCGGTATGCCGTCAGTCTTCACAGGATGAAATATTCAGTGTTTATTGCAGAGTTAAATAAATTAAGCGTCTTGGCTGCCCACCAAACGTCGTGAGAGATAAACATAGCGCGGATTCGAGTCGTGTGTCGTAATATTATACTAGACTAGCTGTTGGCCGCTGCTCCGCCCGCATGGTACTTCCATAAAATAAAGTAGCCCGAGTTACTTCTTATAACATCAGATATTTGCCAGTAAAAGTCCCGTCACAATCGGTCTAGCCGTTTCAGAGATTAGCCGGAACAAACAGATCGATAGACAGACATGCAGGTAGAAAAAAATGCTATAGGTAATTAAGTAGGTATTTAGTACTTGCACTTTCATAATATGCATTTAGTAAAAAGCTGTTAATTTGTCATTACAAATGTAAGAACATTTTATTTAATTGTATTGTGAAGTAAATACAGGAACAGAAATAATGATTTCAAAAAGTCGCATTTTATTAGCGTGTGACCCATTTGAACTTTCTGCAATTCATTCGTGTCATAAAGATGGACACCTTTTGTGCGGAGCTCATCTATACAAATAAATAAAATTGGAGTGTCTGTTTGTAATATTAAAATAACACATTTTCACTAAATGTACTTATATTAAGAAAGTACATACGATACCTACAGCAAAAACGCGATTTAATATTTTTTTGTCTGTCCGTCTGTATGTATGTTTGTTCCGGGTAATCTCCGAAATGGCTGGACCTATTTTGACGGGACTTTCACTGGTAAATAGCTGATGTTATAAACAGTAACTTAGGCTACTTTTATTTTAGAAAAACAAAACAAAAATGAGTTCTGTCGCGCGGGCTCAGAACGCGGGAGCGGGCTTTTTTGTTAAGTTCAATTCCACGCGGATGAAGTCGCGGGCTCAGCTAGTTCTTAAATAAATTAGAAACACCTCGGTTATATTTTTCTATGTAGGTAGGTATCTAAGTAATTATTTTGAAGAAGATAATAAGTATGTATCGAAAAATAACTCAGTAACTCGCACGCAAGTCCCGTGATAGCACTCATTGATTGGTATTAGTTAAGTAGGTAAAGAAATAAATAAACTATTTTCAAAGAGAATAAGTAACTCCGTGACCTTAATCCTATTACCGTTCGTTCTTAATGAATAAGATCTCTTTCATAACTAAATCCGGGTTTTACTGAAGTGTCTATTAATAATAAACTTTAGCGTGCGCGTGAGCATCTGGTCGCGCGTGACGTCATCCGCGAGTTTGATTTTCACTGTTTAGATGAATTAAACCGGGAACAATTCCAGTTGTGTCATCTGTCATAACATTCGAAGTTTGAATTCACGAGCGACGCAAGCATTCTTTTTCTTTTTAATAAATTACACAGAAGTTACTAATAAATTTCTTTGGAGTATGCAGAAATAACTAATAAATATCTTTGGAGTCCCAGATTTTTTTTATTAAGTGTACGTTGCCGTATGGGTTACTATATCTATGGTAACACCGTTTTTTATGTAATACTTACCTACCAACCAACGAAGGTACCGACTTAACACATAAAAATATTATATTATTTTTTAATACTTTTCGTCTATAGGTGTACAAGCATAGGTATACTATGCTCAGGACCTACATAAATACAGGTTATTGTAGAACTTATCTACATGATAGGTGCCTCGGCTACTTCAATAAAACACAAACAAAAAGTACCTATTCTAATCAAATGCTCCTTCTATATCGCAGTTAAGTGGTTTTTTTCAGTATATTTAATTAAGTAAGTACGTAATTTGGAGTCCCGAATAAGATTGCCGCAAAAAAATTTAATGAGTACGCGAAGTTAGTACAGTCTCACGCGTTCGGTCTCGTAAATCACGCGAGCTCTAGTGACTCGTATCAAGGAGGTCGTTACCTTCATGATACGCCTATTTTTTACATGTAAAACAAGGACACACTTATCTAACAGCGTATTGTTACACTCAAAAAAAAAACGGCCGTTAAAGGTCCAAAATCCCTTTGTCGATTTTTTTTTGTGCTCCTGACGTAGCTTTTAGGCCATGCGTTCGTGGAAAGTTTAACGCGACGGTCAATTATTTTTTGTCGAACGCATTTTTACGACTTTTTGTCACTGCGCAAACGTTCTTTTGAACGTAGCGTAATATTTTTTTATTTTTTATGTACAATTTGACGCAGCCACATAAGCAAACTAACGCAGAAACAGATGGCATTTAGTACTTTGTCACTTCGTTAACTTGAGATTTGTGCCTACGACAAAACACTCTAATATGAAAAGTTGTTCAGCTGACAAAATAACTATTACGAAATTTCGTTTTGTGCTTCTGACACAGTTTTTAAACGGTGCGTTCAGGTAAACATTTGCGTGACGACAAAGTTTTTATTTTCAACGGCTTTTTGTTGCTGCGTTGATGCTACTTCACACGTAGCGTCATGTCTTTTTCTTTTTACTACGACATAAAAGGCTAAACAATCCGTTAAAAGCGTTATATAAGTAAACTGTAACGGGGAAACAGAGGAAATTTATTGCTTTGTTACTCTATTATAGCTTAGCTTGCCATTGCGTCTATGGCAAAAAACAAATTCTTAGATAAAAACCTTATTCAACTAAAGAGATTCCTTTGTCGAATTTTATAAATATTATTTTGTGACTATGACATAGCTTTTAGGCCGTGTGTTCTATTAGACATATACTCCGCCATAGAGTATTTTATAAAAGTAATTTGTCCTCGTAATAATTTTCCTGTGTAGGTACCTATGTAGCGTCTAGTAGGTACATAACTACCTAGTTTATAAAATTCATAGATAGACCAGCTTATTTTATTCATACCCACTTACTTACATTCCTACGTATATATATAATTGTACCTAGTCTACTCTAGTCTGTCAAGTAGGTAAGGTATGTATCTGGTAGGGCTAGGTAGGGCTTAGAATCTGAAGCAGGTGTTGGGTTGGCATAATGGGATAGGTACGGTAAGGTACCAGCCTACCAATAGTATACAAAAAGTTATGCAAGTAGGAAAGTAGGTACCTACCTACCTAAGTAAGTATTGTTTGTCTTGAGACACGACCAGTCTAGAATGAGTACCTACCTACCTATAGATACCCACCCTGAGAGCAGTAGCCATGTCATGCATGATGCAATGGTCAAACTTATAACCGGGTGTCAAAAATACACTTTCAAGGAACTTGAAAAAGTCATTTTTACACCTTTATGAACTTGGGAGGCTTGAATTGATGATTTTGATGATTATAATTCTGTAACTTCATACGTCTTACAGCCGCAATTAATATTCTAATCAACATACAAACTAGTACTGGCCTGCAAATTGCAAGAAACGTAAGAAAATTTGAATTTCGCGGGCTGGTTGGAGCATTCACCTTAATAGGTATGTCCTCAGCGTTGCCAATTTTGCATACATTTATGGCACATCGAGGCTTGAGCGGTTAAATGATTATTAATAAAAATACTTAAGCGCTGGACTCCTCCAGGACGGTGGCATCATATATAACGGCCGCACTAGAACATTGGCTGTCAACTATGGTGCGGTTGCCTAGAGACCGGTTTGGACACCGTAAAGATGCGCAGAATGTATCACTGAGCTGAACCGATATATATATATCTTTTCAGCTCAGTGATATATATCACTCTTTTATATCAGTAGAGTAGCTCACTAGTGATATAAAGATTTGTTTGAAGACTGAGCGAACTAGCAATGTGTTTTTTACAACGCTATAGCTCAGAAGACCTACTTATAAGTAAAAACCAATACTATATACCGTGCTAGCAATATGTTTAATAGGTAATAAAATGCGAAAGCGTGTTTGTTGGTTTGCCCTTCTTTTACGCAGCAACAGATCACGTATATGTTACTAACAGTCTTTATCTACACAAAATAAAATTATTACAATCCGATACACTACATACCAAAAACTAAATTACTATTACTCAGTTCAGTCATAGGCGTAATTCGTAAGTAACTAAAACAAAACGGTTTGAAATAATACAAGCATCTTTGAATGTTTACAAAAACAAAGTCTCAAAATGTGTACTCTATTCATTTGATTTAAAGGTCGATTTTCCAACGATCTATTATCCAATAACGGACGGCCGGCCAACGCAGTGCTTTGTATCGCTAGTCTCTTTCTTTTTTACGTCGTGTGCAATTTCTATCTCATCAGAGCCAAAGAGCTAGTGAGCTATGTCATCTGTCTAATACATGTCAATCACTTAGTTCAGTAACTCAAATTGAAACCATATCCGTAGAGATATAGAGATATAATTTGAAATCAGATGAGCTAAAGAGAGATTAGCTCTTTGGTACCGATATATATCTTTTGTGTCATTAGCTCGCGAGCTACACAACTCTAGGACACCGTCTTTTTTGTTTTAGTGCGGCCTTTATATGACGGTACCTTTTTCCTAGGAATCCAGCGTTTTAGGAATATGTAATATTATATTAGGACGTGAAACGTTATTGTTTACAATACTATGTTTCTGATTTTTTGTTAATAATTCTATACCTACCTACCTAAAAAATATTTCACAAAGGCCTTTGTCAAAATGTGAAATAAGTACCTACCCACCAAAAAAATATTTCACAAAGGCCTCTGTCATAATTTTAGGTACACCAACGCAGCGTTATAGTTCTGTTGCGACTTCGTATAAGTTAATTGGCAACATTGCAGTTTGAACAACACGAATAAACGACGCGACAATACATACGTCGTTGGTTGCATGCATTCATTTTCATTCGGTCAGTCCAGCCAGCCAGTCGTACTCAGCAAGTCAGCAGAGCGGCACGCGTTTTTATATTTAATTTGTCTTTAGCCCACTGCATGTCTTCAAAAAAGTGATATATTATCACTTAAAACGTTGGTATAAAACAGTAAAACCAGTGAGTGTAAATATGTCTTCTCTGGAACTACATATGTTTTTACGAAAAGCTGGATTGGAGCATCTGTATCAAGTATTTACTGGTAAGTACCTGTACCATTTATTATTGTCTCAAGGTTGCCAATTTTCATACATGTATGGCATCATCGAGGATTGAGCGGCTTGATTATAATTTCCGTTCACAGTTAATTTTGTTAATTTCGTTATTTTTGTCCACAAATCTCGTTCCACTCGCACCAACTTGTACTGAAAGTGATCAAAATTATCGTTTTTATCAGTTTTTGTGGACGAAAATAACAAAATTAACAGTGAATGGAATACGCCAAAAAAGTATTGAAAATGATATTAAATTAAATTTATTATTAATACTCTTTTAGGATTGGGTACAAGAAGAGTGGCAGTTCGTGCAAAAAATTGGCCCTTTGGAAGACAAAAAGCATCTGAAAGAGTTACTAGAGCTCACAACCTTCGGAAAGTGTCTGTTGCGGAAACAGGGTCAGCCACTCACTCCCAAAGATCGAAAACGTCTAGAGCAGTTGATCGTGGAGCACCAACTCCGCATCTTGCCTAGCATTAAAGATACAATAAGACAAGAGGTTTGGAGCAGCTGGGCCAATGAAATATGCACCTTATTTAAAGGGGAGCACGCCGATGTTTATTATGTGCCCTACCGGGTAACTGAGCGACAAGCGTTAGCTGCCTCCGGCCTGCTGCACAATAGACTGATTACCCACCGCCGTTCCCTTAACCAAGACGCCTCACGCAAACGAAGCAGTAGCAGCGGAAGCAGTACCAACAGCGACAGAACAACAGATGCCAGGAACTCAAAACGCTGCGACCTCTTCCACCTGCCCATAACTTACCTCTTGAAGACGAAGACTCCGATGCATCAATAAAATGGCTAGAGGCGTCTTCATCGCCCTATGAAGGAGTTATTGTAAAATGGATGGCTACATTTCAAGCAAGACATGAAATATTAAAAAATAAGTCAATCGACGATTATTTTAACCAGTTTTTGGCTCTGCGGCTACCGATCGGTCACTAATTGGTTAGTGAAAATGTAATTAGTAGATAGTTAACAAAAGTAAAATCTGTATTTGTGACCGAATGGGTTAACGTTTTGATGTTTACCTTTTTTGTTTAATTTTTAGTTGGCGAATCATTTCGAAAACACCTACCCACTAGCGTCAGCCACCTTTGACGAGCGTTTCCCGCTACTCAAAAAAAGACTTTTGGAGCTTTTAGTGGAGAAAGGGACTGATATTAGAGCTGAACCGGCTATCACCGACCTCCTGGACTTAGCAACTGGTAAGTATTTGTTCAATTTTACATTTTAGTTTCAAGATGTCATACGAAATTTCTACACTTAATACTTTTTATTTGTTATTAATTACTACTTAAATTTAAGTTAATTATGTATGCCGCTAAAGTTACTTAGTTTGTAATAAACATTGTAACGGAGATCTTCTTGCCGTTCTTGCCGTCTCTTTCACCAGTGTGGTGAAAGGATTTAAAATGCTCCCTTCGTGCACTTAAAACATGTTTTTGAAGTTAAAAGGTTCTACGACATGACGGTTTCCTCACGATGTTTTTCTTCACCGTTTTGAGAGTACTGGCCTAGTACCGATTTGAACACATGACCGTAGGATCGGAAGACAGGGCCGCTACCACTAGACCACCAGTGCTTGTAACTAAGATTATATCATTTCAATATTTTTTTATTCTTAATAGTTGGAGAGGAACAAGGAAGTGTCGCTGCGCTTCGGTGTATTCCGTACCTGCTCAAGCAAATAGCCCCCGTACCAGCAAACTCCAAAGGAAAGAAATGGAAGCCTGCTCGCTCTGAAGTATCAAGAGCGTTCATCAGTTATGTGAGTTCAGCAGGAGACATTGAAAGGTGCATCGATGATCGTCTCAAGTTAATAGAGAGAAAAGGTATCCCTTTTGGATTGTTAATCATTGCGGTGGGATCTTCATGGTCCACTATTACACAGTACGAAGTTGTAGTGTCGAAGACCGTGAGATACCAATTCCCTAACATAAAATCAGCGCTCACCACGGCCCTAAAAAAATATTTCGCTCTAGATATTGAGTATTCTGCCGATGCCGCCTCTTGTTGGATGTTTGTTCAACGGGCAGCCTTTAAAATAATAACTAAATTCGATGTTCTTCTGTATGTCTGGATGTATTCTGGAATTTGTTATGATTTTTTCACATGTTCTGCTGAAAATGTGAAAAAAATCATAACAAATTCCAGAATACAGGGCACAATAGTGGCCAGTGCAATAAGTGAAAAAGGGGAAAGGGGTACGTGGCAAGGAAAACATTGAAAAACTCCACGAATTCGGGGAAAATACCAGCAAATCTGGTATGACTGTAAAGCTAAGGCTTGTGCCTTTATATTTATAAATGGTATACAATAAATAACCATTTTTCTAATGGATTTTTATTTATGTATGCCCAAGTAGCCGTGCATGTCTTGAGTCGATTTTTTTGCTCGCTAGTGTATTATACCCTTCTGTTTTTATTGTTCATTCTATAGGTAACTAAGTCTAATAATTGTTTATGTAGTTTGTACTAATTAAAATGAACATAGACTTAACTAACTGTATTTTAATAATTTTATTGTAAAGTAGGTCTTCCAAAATATTAGACCCTTCTGTTTTCATTGTTCATTCTATAACTAAGTATAATAATTGTTTATGTAAGTGTTAAGGTGGACGCGTACACTTCACTTGGTCTCTCTTATGTTTAATGACATTTATTTAATAATTAATATAATTGTATTTAAACTGTCTAAGTGTTTTCATTTATTTTGCAGGTCTGCTATCACTACGATAGCGTGACAATGCGTAACACTGTGGCCACGACAAGTTCAGGAAAACCCAGTGACGTCTTCTCGAACTTTCGAACTTTGTCGTGGTGACAGAATAATATATACCTTATACGTAGTGACAAAGGCACAACTGCACCAAACGAAGCGTCAGAGGTACATTGTCGAAGTGTTGACGCACCTTAGACATGGAGACAATGTACCTTTGTGATAGGGACATATTACCTTGGACGTAGGGACAAAGGCACAACTGCATCAAACGAAGCGTCAGAGGTACATTGTCGAAGTGGCGACGCACCTTAGACATGGAGACAATGTACCTTTGTGATAGGGACATATTACCTTGGACGTAGGGACAAAGGCACAACTGCATCAAACGAAGCGTCAGAGGTACATTGTCGAAGTGGCGACGCACCTTAGACATGGAGACAATGTACCTTTGTGATAGGGACATATTACCTTAAACGTAGGGACAAAGGCACAACTGCACCAAACGAAGCGTCAGCGGCACTTTGTCGAAGTGGCGACGCACCTTAGACATGGAGACGATGTACCTTTGTGATAGGGACATATTACCTTGGACGTAGGGACAAAGGCACAACTGCACCAAACGAAGCGTCAGAGGTACATTGCCGAAGTGGCGACGCACCTTAGACATGGAGACAATGTACCTTTGTGATAGGGACATATTACCTTAAACGTAGGGACAAAGGCACAACTGCATCAAACGAAGCGTCAGAGGTACTTTGTCGAAGTGGCGACGCACCTTAGACATGGAGGCAATATACCTTTGTGATAGGGACATATTACCTTGGACGTTGGGACAAAGGCACAACTGCACCAAACGAAGCGTCAGAGGTACATTGCCGAAGTGGCGACGCACCTTAGACATGAAGACAATGTACCTTTGTGATAGGGACATATTACCTTGGACGTAGGGACAAAGGCACAACTGCACCAAACGAAGCGTCAGAGGTACATTGTCGAGGTGACAATACAGTAAAAACACACCGTTATTAAACCTTAAACAAAATTACAATACCCCGTATACGAAGGAACAAAGTTACCTATCGATGCTTTACCCATCATATTGCATTGTCATGTGAACAATGTCAAAGTTTACAGCGCTAATACGAGGCGACAATATATCCCGTCTAAGTTCCTTTGTCGGTGACTTGGTAAAGTGTTCAAATTTCCTCTGACGCGGGATCTGAGGCCTTTAGACGGCTCCCATTTGTTAAGGGATTTTAGTCGCCACGTTTAGAATTTTCTTTGAGTGTACGCAACTTGTCGTAAAAACAGCGATAGACCAATTTATAGGTATGTGAGTATTTCGAGTAGAATAGCTAAACGAAAAAAAATCCGACAATTAAATTGGAGGTGTTCGATTTCATAAAGTTCTGATTTGAGGAAAACTTTGTTTGTTTGATTGTATCGAATAGGCTCCGAAACTACTGAACCGATTCTATCTATTTTTGATACCTCTAAATGTTAAGGGTTGTCCACATTCCACGCGGATGGAGTCGCGGGGCACAGCTAGTAATGATATTATTTATACCACTGAAGCTGATGAATAAATGATGATTATAAATGGGCTCATTAAATTGAAGTGATCACATTGGTCGAAGCGAGTGGGCCAGCTAGCCTCAGCTAAGTGGACGGCCAAATGGACAGTCACCCTTAGAGTTAAGGGTGACTGTCCATTTGGCTGTGCTATGAAGCGGGTCGCCTGTTTCGGTCAATACGATCGCTTCCTTTGACGACCGCTTGGCGCAGTGGTTCGAGCGTAGGCCGCTCGGCTCACTGCACATGGTGGATGCGGGTTGGATTCTCGCCGGGGCAAATTTCGGAAGTGGCCTTTTTGTAATTTGCCCAGGTCTGGGTGACACTGGGATCGCCCCCAGTCCATTGTACGGTACCCATAGTACAAGCGTTGGTTAGTTCGGGATCATACAGTTGGTGTGTTCGTCTGGCGATGTTTATTTATTTATTCATTTCCTTGAGCTAAGCCGAGTGAAGATGAGGACATCAAACGATCCTAAAGGTCAAAACACGCGGGCCTTATTCCGTTTCCAAACAAAATGTTATACTATCGTTCTTCTCTTTGCAATTTATGACGATGGTAATTAATATCTCCATGGCTACACTAAAGTATTATTATTTTGCATAATCCTGTGTTCACAGCAGCGCCGACAAATTAATGGGATTTGAATAATTCCCCCTCTGAACACGTTCGTGGAAAAGCAAAGTAACGTTTGCTTGTCATTGGGATTTTGAGTTTTCATATGGTAATGCCATTGTGGCAGCGCTGCAGAGATACCATCTATTGTCTTCGTGTTTGTAGGTTGTCAGAAATATTACTTATTTGAATAACAGTATGATGTTGCATTAGTTATATCGCGTTTTGTATGCCAAAGCGCGTTAAAATACAATAGGTAGATGAAATGCGTCTGTATAATTTAAAAAATAATTAGCACTGGCTTAAAGCTGCTATACCACGTACTATTTAAAATCACGGGTTAAAATGCGGCTACCCAAACATTATTAACAAATATATTTTAAAATATATATATAATATAAATAAAAAATAATAGAAAATTATAAGATTATAGAACAAGAACCAGGGACAGCCAGACCTACGCCGTAGCATATAAGCTGTGTTCTTTCACGCAGGCAAGGCTACTGCGAGGTAGTCATACGTTAGGTTAAAACAAAACTGACTTTGAAATGCGATGGCTTTGGCAGAAACCAAGCCCGTAATAAAGGTGCAGAAATTTGCTGCACACTACGTCACGGCATAAAGCGTGATTTTTTTATAAGACTTAAGGGTCATAGTAGCCAAACATTCATACCTAAGGCCTGACACAGCCGGCTGTGACAAGAGTTATTGTGAGATAAATTGTTTTTTTCTCAATCTCTTATATACATAAAGAAAGAGAGATAGGTACGGACTGGGTGAGACCTAATCCGTGACAAAAGGCTTACTTGGCGCGCGGACCTCCTAGCCATGCTGGAGTGAGCTTGCGCCGAAAAAAAACAGCTAGAAAAAAAACCAGCTTACCTACGAGGAGAAGGCCAGATAGATCTGGCAATTGCTGGTCTTTTATCCATTACTAGCTGTGCCCCGCGACTTCATCCGCGTAGTATTGGATTATTGGGTTAAAAAGTACTATATGTTAATCCCGGTTATAATCTATCTGTGTTCCAAATTTCATCCAAATCCGTTCAGTAGTTTTTGCGTGAAGGAGTAACAAACATACATACATACATACATACATACATCCACACTCACAAACTTTCGCATTTATAATATTAGTAGGATTTAAATGATTCCAAATCCTATATAATAGATACCTATTTACCATAATGCCTAACTTTATTGAATTAGCCAGCTATTCTGCCAATCATTTCGCATTTCATTTCAAACCAAGTTTGATTTTGGCATTTAAGTTTCTTACCCTAAAATTTAATTAAAAGCGGCCTGTTTTCGATAAGTTTTGGCATAGCTAGCAGTAATAGCTCAATGGTTTAAAGGTTTTCCAATTTCGAGTCAGATTCAACTCGACTAATCGTTAGCAATGGTTACAGGCATTCGGAAGTCTGAAAATTGCTAACAATTAAATAAAGCCTTTCCACCAGTTGAATCTCGAGGGCCGTCGGCCGTCTCTACCAAACCACCTACCTACCAAATTATTGTTATTTAGCCAAAAAAGTATAGAAAAGTAACAATTTATTTTTTAATATTATTAAATACTTACGACGTTTTTTTTATTTTCTTTTCTTTTAGTTTTATTATCAATGGCTGTTCGTTTCAGTTAAGCCGCTAGTAGTAGGTACCTATGTTATAACACACTCTAAGCGCTATTATCTAGTCTGGGATTAAATTTTATTGTGTGCAATGAGCGTTATCTACACGTGTGTACAATGAGGTGCCTATTATTTATCTATTGTTACAGCTATTGTTAAATGTAATACTGTAGGTAGGTAGATATCTACTTAATAGATAGGTAAGTCTGTTGTGTAGTTAATTTGGTCATGTGATGCATGAATTAGATTAAAATTTATGAAACTTATTTACACCTACTAAGACATTTTTGATAATAATTTAATAAAAGTATCGAATTTCGAATAAATTAGTTTGTTAGAATTACCTCTAATATAACTGAATAAAAGCCAAATAAAACTGGGTAAGATAGCTGTATTTTTGTGTGCAAGTATATCCATAAAAACACAATTTCTTGTCTCTACCTAATAAAAATAAAAACAGTAAGTATCACAAGAAAAATGATCTTCTCTGCCTCCATAAAAAAATCACTTACCTTAATTCAACAAAGCTGTATTATTACCGGTGTTAATTCTCAAGACAACAGACACAATACGATACAAGCACGGAATAATCCACAACACGCACACTACTGCACTGTGCTATAATATGATCAATTCGAAATTATCCCATACACAGGTGTTTTAATTCATGAATTGCGGGTTGAATTCGAATCGCGCGGGTAAATAGAACGCTCCGCGGGACATGCGAAGCGTCAAGCGGCCGAATGTGGACTGCGGCGCGGCGGGCGGAAGGCAAGGTGCGGCTAACTGAAGGCTCGATCCCGCCCGCCCTACGCCGCGGACACGATACCTCGAGCCGCTGAAATTTCCTGTACCACGTAAATACAGATTTTATTGGGCATTCAAATATGAATTGTCAGAATTGAATTGGCCGTCCTTTTAATAAGTGTTCCAATTATACCGATTATTGAAGATGTTTCGTTGCAATGTAATTTTTAACAAGTCTTTCTTTAATCCATTATATTCTTGTCTCATTTTCCTTTTTAGGGTTAGGAAGATATACAATTTGAAATATATACCTTTGTATAATATTTTTCAGTTTTCAGACACCAGCGTCTGTTGTATATAGCTAAAAATAGGTGCTGTATTAACTCTATAAAAAAGAATTTACAAAGTAAGTATCTACCTAATATTTTGAAAAGCTAAAGAAATAAGAATGTTTTTATTTCTTCAGCCTTTGTAAAAGAGCGGTCGTTATTGCAAGGGTTTGATCCATAGAAGAAGATTTTTTTGTCTAGTTAGAGTCGCTGTAAACATTTTGCCAGCTTATTATATATAAAATTCTCGTGTCACAATGTTAGTTACCATACTCCTTCGAAACGGCTTGACCGAATTTTATGAAATTTTATATGCATATTCAGTAGGTCTGAGAATCGGCTACTATTCAAATTCAAATCGTTTATTTTGTTTAGGCCTACGGGGGCACTTACAAATTGTCAATTTTACATAATTTTTTTTCTTATATCTACAACCGGATCGGAACGCGACCTCGACTGAGAAGATCCGGAAACTCAGCGGGCTTGTCTTTTTACATGTCATTATATTTTTTTTATCGCCAGTTGCTTATAATAAATAATTACAAAGGGTAGTAGATATATAAATATTATAATAGCTCCTGTGTGTTGGCTTTTGATATTACCAAGAATTACAAATAATTCGGACTATCTATACTTCATACCCCTAAATGTTAAAGGTGGTCCATATTCCACGCGGACGGAGTCGCGGGGCACAGCTAGTAAGTATATATATATTGCTAAGCGTATCAGTTATTTAAGTCCTAACGGCATCAAATTTTTGGTGTTAATTAAAATTCATTTCAATGGTTGTGGCAGATTATTTGCATAATAATAAACCAGAGAGACGTGTGTTTGACGTTGTTATTTGATTGTGCCGTAAAAGTCATTCAAAAATGGTTGGCTTTGCTTTAATTGGTATTTCTGTGTGTTGTTGCTGTCTCTTACACCACACATAACTGGACCTCTATGGCATTCTGTTTCTAAGGTGAACCTATTTATCATACTTAATACTTTCATAATTATTTAGTAACAAACTTTTTCTATTACAAAACTCGTTTGTGGGTCTCGTCTTTAACGTTCAACTTTGTGTTCTTGAGTAAACGTTAAGTTGGGAAGCGGGAGATTTTCCAGTTAAGCTTTAAATTTTGATTGATTGGCGCTTACCAACCACAACAGATGAAGTATCAAGCCTTCGGTTGAATAAAATCAATCAATTTTCCGAGATAAGAACTATTTTTTGGAGTTATTTTTTTAGATTTCGGATTAGGGGCGCATTGATGTATTTATTATGTAACAATTATTAGATATTGTTGTCCTCTATTTATTTTGCAAATAGCATTTTACATCATAGCGTGAGTTTCTCGATCGACATAAGCTTTTATTTCAATTACAAATATTCTATTACTTATTTTGCCGTCAGAATTGTATGCGCAAGGAATCGTAAATGGGGTTAGAGGGTAAAGAACAGATCAACTACTTATTTTGTACCTCTATTTTCGTCATCATTAAAGTCTATGGTTAGCTCCTATTTTAACTTCTTGGCGGATCCTTTTACTTACTATATCGATTTTCTCCATAGAAACACACTTTATTTTAAAATAAATATCAAGAAAACTACCATCTTGATAAGGGTATGACGACGTTCGGAAGTCCTTTGATATCAAAGGCAGTCACTTTCGCATTTCATGAAAGCCATATTGACCCTTGAACTAAAATGCCAAGTGGCGTCAGGCCACAAGAAAGAATACATAACAAAAGAGTTACTTCGATTTCACTTACGTCTATTATAACTTGACACGTTATAAGTATCGGTTTAATGAATGGTTACTTTGAACAGTTACGTGAAGGAGGTCGAGTTTCACTGGCCGCTAATCCCAAATCCCTTAGCATAATAAAAGTGCTATTGAGGATAAAAAGTTTGACTTACTCTCGAACGCCTCCTGAATTATTTATTCACTGAAACTCTTAAGTTTATTGGTCGTGGGCAGAATATAAATACTAAAATATTTAAATTCTAAACCTATTCGTATTTATACATACAACGGGAATACCTTTTATGTGGGTACTTACCTTATATTTATCTAGTTTTTGTATAAAGTTGGAAGATACTATTATATTTTACTAGCTGTGCCCCGCGACTCCGTCCGCGTGGAATGTGGACAACCCTTATCACTTAGGGGTTTGAAAAATAGATAGTAGCCGATCCTCAGACCTACTGAATATGCATATAAAATTTCATAAAAATCGGTCAAGCCGGTTTCGGAGGAGTATGGTAACTAACATTGTGACACGAGAATTTCATATATAAGATATAAAAATTATGTTGAAGTAGAAATTTTAATATGCAGTATTTCCATAATTATAATGATTTATAAAATACTTTATAAAAATTTCAAAGAAGTTCCAGACATTATCTAATTTTAAAATTAATAACCATTCTTCAATTTATCATTTTGCGAAAATGAATTAATAATTTACAAAAAGTTCGCTCTTCGTTCTAGGCGATATCTCTCTATAGGTAGGTATATTCGGTACAGTCTGCTAACAAAGTTACTAGCAGTCGCCATTGCGACGTTCGTTAAGATTAACAAGGGCTCGTGTCGGAGCAGCGAATCAGCTCCAATCAGCGTTACGTAGTACACACTCTACTTTGCGGGTACTGTTCGCGTAGGTAAGTATTCTTTAGAAACAGTTATTGTTCGAGCTTGGTTCATTACGTCTGACAATGTTTTTGTTTTGACAACTTTTTTTTTATTTGCGACTTTGTATTTTTCTCCAAGTCCTTTCCATTTAGGTATTAAGGTACATATAATATAGCACATACCTACAAATATTACTATTTGTGTTGGGTAAGTACCTACTTATTAATAATGCAGGGAATCTTTCATTTTATATAATAGTCAGACTCTACAAAATGTCCTTTTTTAATTTGTAAGCAGAATGAATAAACGAAAAAGTTATTTAGTTAATTAACAATGGCAAAAGCAACGAACATACAAAACAACATCGAACGTAACTAAATCTGCTGTGTACACAAAAAAATATTAATTTACTAGCTGTGCCCCGCGACTTCATCCGCGTAGTATTGGATTATTGGGTTAAAAATTATCCTATATGTTAATCCCGGTTATAATCTATCTGTGTTCCAAATTTCATCCAAATCCGTTCAGTAGTTTTTGCGTGAAGGAGTAACAAACATACATACATACATCCACACTCACAAACTTTCGCATTTATAATATTAGTAGGATTTTTGTGAATTCCGCGTCTGTACCAGTGGTACGGCTCGTCAGGGCCGGGGGAACGCCCCCGAACGACGCAATTTGCATGTTATTATGAGACAAGTGAGGGAGCGTTTCAATTTTGCCAGCTCACGAGGCGCACGCAATCGACTGTACTCGCATCCTCATTAAAGTTTCAGTTGACTTTTCCACGGAGGCTCCGGTGACCTTTAAGATGTCGCGGATGGTTTAAGGAGCTTGAGTTTTAAATAAATTATTAGGTGTATACGCTAAGTGTAGAGTGTGTGCGTTTCTTTTATCGGAATTGGAACTTGTTTTTACAATATCCTGCTAATAACATTGACGACCGCTTGGCGCAGTGGTTCGAGCGTAGGCCGCTCGGCTCACTGCACATGGTGGCTGCGGTTTCGATGCCCGCTGGGGTAATTTCGGAAATGGACTTTTCGTAATTTGCCCTGGTCTGGGTGTCACTTGGATCGCCCCCAGTCCATTGTACGGTATCTATAGTACAAGCGTTGCTTAGTTTCGGACCATACAGTTGGTGTGTCAGTCTGGCGATATTTATTATTATTTATTTATTAATAAAAAAAATATCTTAACTATAATTGTACGAACACGTTGCTGAATTAACGGGGAGTGGGGAAGAGGGAAGGGAAGGGTTAGGCTTCCGGCTCTCTCACTCATTGTACACAACGCAGACATAATATTTACTTTATGCGAATCTTCTGTGATAGGGTGGAACTACCTACAAAACCAAAATTACGATGAGACGGAAGCTCTATTGAAGATATCATTTTTGTAATTAGTTGATTCACTCAAACATCTACTCAAAATTTCACCATAATATGCTCATTCACACTCTCTCACACAACTCCTACATCCCCACACACACACACGCACGCACACACACACACGCACGCACACACTCACACACACAAAGCATGCACATTTAACCAACAGTTAACAAATTTCCTAATTTTCCCTTGCGCGTTTAAGATTGATTGATTGATTGATTGTGAGAGCACTGGTCCCCATAACACAAGTTAAATCTTACCATGGGGACCAGAGTTCATCAGCACACTGCAACTTTTAAGCGCCTACATATTTGTACTTTGATTTTAGTGTAAATTACATTGTAAGTATCGTTGTGTTAATATTTTTGGGTAAATAAAGTTATTATTATTATTAGTCAATCCAGCTAGCCGTAGTCGATTGGGCTACAGCTTGGCTCTACCACCATCAAATTGCAGGTGGTGATGATTTCAACTCTTTTAGCTTTTCTGGTACTTATAACAATCAATTCTGTATGTACCTATATCATTTATATTAATAACCAGCTGAGCCCGCGACTTCGTCCGCGTGGAATTTAACTTAACAAAAAGCCCGCTCCCGCGTTCTGAGTCCGCGCGACAGGACTCATTTTAAAAAAAATTGTTTTTCTAAAATAAAAGTAGCTTAAGTTACTGCTTATAACAACAGTTATCTACCAGTAAAAGTCCCGTCAACATCGGTCCAGCCATTTCGGAGATTACCCGGAACAAACATACCGACAGACAGACAGACAAATTTTTTTTAAATCGCGTTTTGCTTAAGGTGTCGTATGTACTTTCATATGCATTTAGTGAAAAGGTGTTATTTTGATATTACAAACAGACACTCCAATTTTATTTATTTGTATAGATATTAGAACCTGTTGGTTAGTCCTAGTAGAAACGAAATGTGATTACTCCATGACTAATTTATCACATGAACCACGCTCTTCAATCCCTAGCCTTGTCAACTGAGTTTTAAATTGTTATTCTTGTCTCGGGGTCCGCAAATTGAGTCGCCGTCGTTTCAATCCCCTGAGCTGAAAATCATGCGGCTGAGGATGCTATAATCGGGACCTTTGATGTCTTTGTGTTAGAAGTACCTACTATACTTAATCTGGGAGTTCTGGGAAACGAGGAAGCATAATGAATATTTTTAGCTGGTCAAGAAGACAAAGTTGTTGATATTAGTACTTATATGTAAAAAGTCATTTTTTTATATACATATTTTTATATTAATGGCCTCTTTCAATTGGGTCAAGCCCAATATGATTCTGCCAATGTCGAGTTACGAATAGCAATAACAAACACAATTATTAACAATACAATACAAAAATGTGACCGTCCATTTTGGAAAACCAAAATTCAGTCAATTTTTTTCATTACACTAAGAGAGCTGACAGGTGCAAATGTCACATTTGACAGACATACAAAAAAAAAGGCTCGACACAGTTCGAATTCACGAAGCAGTGACATTTGTAACTGTCAATTTAGGTACTTTTTCTAATTTAATAATAAATTAAACTTTAGTGTTCATTTCAAGTAATAAGTTTGAATTAATTCGAAGTTTTGTTTACTCACTACTACTTCTTTATTCAGCCAATTATAAAGCAACAACGAATTAAATTCTTTAGAAACGAAAAACAATAAGCAAGCATAACCAAATTACATTTAACGAAGAGGCATAATTTAATTTTTGTAAAACGAACTAAAAGATGGATGAAAACGTTCATTTTGGTATTACCTACGGCAAAAACGTGGCAGCGGCCACGGTAAATACCGTAAATACCTACGGCAAAAACGTGGCAGCGGCCACGGTGCCGGCCGCGCCATTGCTCGTTTTTTCATACGTTTTTTCCTTTTGTTCACGTAAAAATCTAAACCCGTTTTCTCGGGGATAGGGTAGCTACATTGCTGCATTGTCTTCGTAAAAGTTGTGTATCATATAAAACAATATATACATTTGAATATACATAAATATATATTTTTTCTGTGTAAAATGTAATCAATCTTTGACGGCAGGTGGGAGAAATGCGCATCAGCGTATATGGACTTAAGGTGAAGGCGCCTGTCTAGCCCGCGAAGTTCAAAATTTTCGAGTATTTTTATAGTTTATCCAAAATCTAAAAACATTTAAGACAACATTTTGTGATTTGCGAAAAACACAGTATGCAGTGCGTTTATTAATACATTTATTTTACTCTAAATATTATCACGGTGGATATGATACTAGTAAATTACTAAATATACAAAAATTGCCAGATTATCTGGATAGCTGTCGTTCTTGAAATGTTTTAGAGTAAGTTGGATATATTAATAAATGCACTGCACACGGTCTTTTTCGCGAATTACAAAATGTGCCTTTTATTATTATCAGATTTTGAAAAATTTCTAAAAAACCTCAAAAAATTTGAACTTCGCGGGCTAGATGGGCGCTTTAGCCTTAAGTGAGAATGATTAAATTTTGGTTGTGGTATTTATTTATTATATGGGCAATATTGTTGCCCACTGTCCCCTGCCTGTCGTGCGTATCGACAGGCGGTCGCTTTGAATATCTATTCATACTGCGGTTGTTTCTCATAACAATTCGTTTTAAATGTAAAAAAAAAACTTGCCTTTTTGATCTTCTTCCATTAAGGTGAAGGCGCCTGTCTAGCCCGCGAAATTCAAAATTTTCGAGTATTTTTATAGTTTATCAAAAATCTGAAAACATTTAAGACAACATTTTGTGATTTGCGACAAACACAGTATGCAGTGCGTTTATTAATACATTTATTTTACTCTATATATTATCACGGTGGATATGATACTAGTAAATCACTAAATATACAAAAATTGCCAGATTATCTGGATAGCTGTCGTTCTTGAAATGTTTGAGAGTAATTTGGATATATTAATAAATGCACTGCACACGGTCTTTTTCGCGAATTACAAAATGTGCCTTTTATTATTGTCAGATTTTGAAAAATTTCTAAAAAACCTCAAAACATTTGAACTTCGCGGGCTAGATGGGCGCTTTAGCCTTAAGTCAAACTTAATGGACCATAAATATAGAAATCCTTACGTTTGTTGCACTTTCAGCGAATGTTACCACCATCATCAGTCACCTAACATCTCGAAACAAACCCAGGAACCTCTCTAAAAAATAATGAAAAATGTCTGCCGTTTTGCCAAAGTTCTGTCACAATAATGTCGAGTTAACCGTCAACCAGTTCTTTTGTCGCACTGAATAACGCTGAAGCCTTTGTGCGAGTGTTTCCGTGAAGCGGCGACCCGCCGCCGCCGGCTCGGCTTCAGATATGTAATAGGTATATTATGTGCTTCTCGGCTTAAAAACATACCAAGTTCGCAGCAATAAGGATAAAATTATCCTTAATGCAAAATCCAAAAGGATGGAAATCCAGAAGATTCATTCAAAATCCAGAATATTTTTATAAAATAATACAGACGTTTTCAAAAGTCCGAAATCGTATTCGGAGCTTTGGATGTCTATCACGTATATTTAATTAATTTTATAAAAAAATTGTTGAAATTCGAATACTCATTTACAATTATTTTTTTCCGTCAATCTTTGTAAAAATTTCACATTTCTCTTAGGTGCTATATAAAATTTATCTGGGTGTTCTGGGCCCACCCAGATAAATTTAATCCCATCAAAAACAAAACTTGTAAAAAAACCCAAGTCTCGCATCTCAGTTCTCTACCGTAAAAAGAGGTGAGATATATGTAATACCAAGTCGGTTACTTAATTGAGTCCCTACTTAAGGGACCTTCTGTCTTCATTCAGTGTTACGTATTACATAACTTGCTAACCTAAAAACATCTTATTGTGACAAATATTTTAGTTTTTCCTTGATTTATACACTAAACACTAATTGTATTCTAAATTTGAAGCTTCTATGTCTGCTAGAAGTGCCTTAGAGTTTTGATGATCGGTCAGTCAGTGAGTGACAAAATTAAGAATTTTGACTAGTTATAATTCTTAAACTACTGGTTGAAATTGAATGAAATTTGAAATATACCGGGTTTATACAATGCCTGCTTAGTATCTGAAGATTCAGGGTTCTAGTTTTATCCACAACGAAGTTATAGGGGGTCGAAAATGGTCTGAACTGCTTCGAGAAAAGATGGTACGGCCGTGCCGCGCTCGACGTGCCGTGCTCGACTTGGGGGGGCACTGCCGTGCCCCCAGATTGACTAGTGCTACTAGTAAAGAAAGTAAGCAGGTAAGAAAGTTTCCTAGGCCAATGAATGTGTTGAAACCCTTCGCTAAATAGAGACATCAATACGTTTCAGTGTTATGTTTTCGTTAGCGCGAACATAGGGTTAAAGGCCGCAACACGGATGTTGTGACAAAGGCTTTTGTTTCAGAGAGCACAAGGGATCTGTGATGAGCAACACCTGGCTGCCGAGATCCATCATGTCAAGCAAGTATTGCATGACAACAAGCTTCGGATCCCCCGCCGCCATCACAGTGACCGAGTGAAACCAGCCACAGTCGAGCGTCTACCTGCTGTACTACCATATATAAGAGGTGTCACAGACAAGATTGGCTACATCTTGAAACGTGCTTCAATCAAAACTTATTTCAAGCCACCAAAGAAGATTAGTCAGTTCTTACCACCTGTCAAGTGTCACATTCCTCTACAAGATGCAGGGGTATACAAACTCGACTGTGAATGTGGGCTCTCCTACATAGGGCAAACTAAAAGATCAGTAAAAACCCGCGTAAAAGAACATATAGCTGACGTGAAACACCGGCGCTCCACGAAGTCTGCAATCTGTGAACATGTACAGGACCGCACCCGCCATTATATCAGATTTGATAAACCACAAATCCTCGCAAAAGAACACCGATTCCGACCAAGGATGATACGTGAGGCCATTGAAATTAAAAAACATCCTAATTTCAATAGGGAAGATGGCTGGGTGCTACCACCAACTTGGGATCCAGTAATTAATATAATTAAATGCAAAACCAAGTGTACCATTGCAAGACCTCGAGACACTGTGAGCACTTTCTGCGTGGATCGGACCGCAAACAACAACTAAATATGAGGGTACCCAGTTACTAACTATAACATCAGGACGTCTAACACCTCAGTCCCCCCATGACCATGGCTGCTGTAAAGCAACCGAAACGTCGGGAACATAAAGTTAATAAACGCGATAAAATCCGAAAAATAGTTTTATTTCAAAGGCTCAGAACCAAAAAAATATCATTATAATCATGTATAATCTGTCTTTACGATGCATCTATTTATCAGCTACAATAGGTACTCAGTCTGTAACGATGTTTCTTATCAAAGTTTATATGAATTTTTATCAGGACAAACTTTGTCCTCATATATGTACACAGGCTCGTCGTACATGGCGATATTTCAACCCAACTTTTTGGGTCGAGTACAAAATGTAAATTCATTTTGTAAAGTCCCCCCGCCAGTACAAGTTCTACAAAGGCTGCGGGAACCCTTACGATTGTTTTCTGAAGTTGATGGCGAGAGTTTAATTTGACAGCCCTTTGCCGGTGGAACGGATCAGGCTTCTTTTTTTTTACTAATTGAACTTTTTTGTGAAACCTATTGTAAAATTTAAGAGAAACTAAAGTTAATTACTTAACCCCTATAAAATTTAGAAGCAAACTTGATAAACTAATACAATTTGTAATGTTGCTCTCAAGCGTTTTTATCGTGGGCGGTATGATACAAATATCTCTATTCCAATTGTCTATTCTCTTATACGGCCACTTGTTCCCATTGATTATGGTAGAGTCAAGCTACAATAGCTAATTGACTACCTAGCTGGCACGGAAAATCGGCGTCAAGTAGCTGCGTTTCGTACGATGATTGAGAGAGACGGAAGTACAACTCCCCTTCTGAGTTCCATGCGAGCAATGCCTTTGGTATTCCAAACATCTATAAGCTACGGTAACTGCTTAACATTAGACTGGTCAAAAGCTTGTGTGCCGACTTTATTATATAAAAAATATATTGTTGTAAGTATCGTTTTGGCATCGCATATCGTATCGTAAGGTAGACAGACCAGCACAAAAAATCCTTTTGAGAATATTCCAGCCAGTTAGAACTTTAATATTAAGTAGTTGGGTGTTTAATATAGGCGAAAACAATGTCATTAAGAATGCCGGGGCTGGATATTACTATTCATAAGCAAAATTTTTGTGCTGTTAGAATTAATAGGTTAGGCAATTTTGTTATGTCGGTTGCGGGGAGAACGGCATGTAATATAAATACCTTTGACACGCTCTGTATCTACATGTGCATTAATAAGATTTCAGTAGGAATAAAGGAATGATAAATCAGCGTTTGCCTCGGACGAGGCAGGCCCTGGCTGACCGAGTCTAAGCATAATACGAGAGGATACAAACATCACAGTCAAATCGTTTATATTGTTTAGGCCTATGGATGAACTTAAAAATTACATTCTTACATTCCGGTCCGGCTTCAGCAACGGACTCAGCCGGCTTATGTATTAAATATATATTTTTTTGTCCCCATTGGTTCTTAACCAGAGTTTCTTGCAGGATCTTCTCAGTCGAGGTCGCGTTCCGATCCAGTTGCAGACTTAAAGAAAATTGTAATGCAAAAATAACTAGTATTGAGTGCCCCGTGTGGGCTTAAATAAAAAAATATAGTATACTAGCTGTGCCCCGCGACTTCATCCGCGTAGTATTTTAACTAAGCAAAAATTTCGGGATTATCGGGTTAAAAAGTATCCTATATGTTAATCCCAGTTATAATCTATCTGTGTTCCAAATTTCATCCAAATCCGTTCAGTAGTTTTTGCGTGAAGGAGTAACAAACATACATACATACATACATACTTACATACATACATACATACATACATCCACACTCACAAACTTTCGCATTTATAATATTAATAGGATTTGCGTTTGAGTTTGAACCTAACGAGCGACCTTAAACAGATCCAATAGATCATAGGCAGTCGCAAATGACTTTACCGAATGCGTTGATACGAACGATTGGATCAAACTTGGCTGGAATACATTCGAACTCTATGCTTTCCCGCTGTGACCTTATCAGTAAATCTTACGACAGTTACGACACTGAGCCACTCGAGCGGAGTTATAGCACCTCGGGGAAATCCGCCGGACTCGTGGACACACACCTTGTTTATTTTTAACCCTATGGAATATAAAAATGGAAGTAGGTAAGTAGGTCCCACGGTTTGGCTGCAGAGAATAATAACTAGAGGTATCTTATAGGTATTTATATTAGGTACATCTGGTTTGATCATTCATATCATTCAATTTTCAAGAATTTATCCGCGATCAATATTTTAGCTTTACCAAATTTCATTCAAATACATTCAGGGGTTTTGAAGTGCAGTCAAACTCAAGAACAATTTCGACTTTATAAAATGAATTTCGGATTCATCATGATATTTTTGTTAGTATCTAGCAATATTCTTACTGAATTTTTGTAGTAATTAAGAACGTAAATGGTCACAATTTCCATTCATTTTATTCATTTATTGAATGCACATGCCAAATACGGCCATTATCTGGAGGAAATGTTCAAAAAAGTGTTGTCATCTTCTACGCGTAAATGAATGCTATACGGTACAGTATTTAAAGTTTTCAATTTAACTAGGTACTATATTTTTTAATATACGGATTTCGGTAAGTCGGCAAAGCAGCTAGAACACTAATTGCGTGCCGTGCGTGCGTACCGACTAAATGGCTCTAACAATTCGAAATAATATTAGAAGACATCCGGTTGTAGATATAAGAAAAAAAAATGTAAAATTGACAATTTGTAAGTGCCCCCGTAGGCCTAAACAAAATAAACGCTTTGAATTTGAATTTGAATTTGACAAATGTACCTAACATAGCAATTAGTTCTACGTACAAAGAGGTCAACAGTCAACATGTCTGGTGCCCCGATTGAATAATTAGTATAATTTAGCGCCGGGTGTATATGAAATAAAACGCAAACTGTGTGTTACGCCCGCCATGATAAATTGGACGTGAATTTGTTACAGCTTTCACGTTTGTTGCGTCGAGACCGTAATAGATTAGTTGATGTATCCACAACTTAATGAATTTTAACTTTACATAGGTCTTGCAAACGATCTAGGCATGTAAGGAGGTTTTTACGATAGTAGAGCACAGCTGTAGGCAATTGATTACAGATGAAATACGCACTTGCTTGACCAGGGCAGGACTACCCTTTCACAGAAGATCGGTGTCAAGTGGCTATTATACTTGCGTCTTGTACGGTGAGTGATAGAGCCGGAAGCCCAAACCCCTCCCTTTTCCCCATCTATTCCACTCCCTAACTGGCCGGCTACGTGTACGAGCAATGCCTTACTATGCCTGTTCTTACGCTTGTCTGCAGAACGCTGTTATATAAAGAAACCTACCTAAATGATAGATAAAAACTCTTTAGAAACAACTGTCTAACCCATACTTAAAGTACATGCGGATGAGTAATGATACGTAGTCTCGATACGTATTGATACGGCGCGATCCCTTTTTGTTTGGTGTTCAAAGAATATACGGCGTCCAGCGTTCACAATTAAATACGAATTATTTACAACACGGTGACATGATATGGGGATACTAATACACTATGTAAGTTATACATTTGTGAACATTAAATCTTTTCTTACTCTCTACAAAATTGGTCGCCAATTATCGGTTCTTTCAGTCTCCTGGTGTACAACTAAGCTAGAAATCCTCACGCGTCTGTGACTACACTATAACATAAACTATTAACAATATCCTCCTATAATCCCTAGACGCATATAAAAGTCGCTAGTTGGTATAACTACGGGTTTAGGCCGTAACTTGTCTCCCAAGCGATATTCCAAACTTTATCTCGAACAACTATCTCATAGTTTTTCTACTACCCGATACTGAAGACGGTATATTTTCTATTTACGCTCAGACAAATACTTTGTAATATGATTTATGGGTCTAGGAGCGTTTTTTTAGAATGTTGGATACGAAGTTTCTTGGAAAAATGTTCGGTTTTGTATCCATAAATATATACAACGGTAGTACACAATTTTCAGTTTGGTACTTACCAATTTGTCTGCTACGTTACTAACATAATTTAACGGAATATTTTTTATCAACATAATTAGTGTTGAATGTTGGTAAACCATATTGAGCAGTCAGTCATGGTTTTAGGATACCAATTTGCTTGTCAAACACATGAACAAACTACCACCAAATTTTACCACCGGAGTCTGCCTCTATTCTATGAACAAAAAAGTGGAAAAATGTTTATTGTTATTTTTCTTTTACGTTCAAATTTAACACGATTTTTACGTATAAAAGTGGAATCCAATACATAAATAAACCTCATAAAATATTGTACATCACAATCCCACAACTCCAGTGTGCTGGCTCGTAGCGAGGCAACTTGCTCATAATTACCAAGGTTGGCCGTACCAATAAATTTCTAATCTTTCCTGACCTTTTTCAATAAGCTCGATGCTTTTACTCGGCTCGACCCAACGGAAAATCGGTCAGACGTGAACATATATCATAGCTATGTATTTATGTAGACTTGAGTTAGGTATTATATGTGTCGATAACTAATATTTACAAAATACAGTGTGGAAATTTATACAACAATTTCAGGAGAGCTGTACTCTACGATTTTGTAAAGGGTGGTGATAATAATAAATTATGTTTTATTTCGTAAAATATATTTCGTTCTTCATCCAGATCTTATTTTAAATCGTTACAGCTTCATGTCTAAGTTCGGAGCAGGCTCTGTCGACTGTCTAAATATAAAATTCAGGTCACTAGCTTTAGTCGATCTGGTTGAATTTTTATTTAAAAATCATTCATTAGGTATGAAGGTGTTCACACAGGTGTTGAAGAAATTATTTTAGTACCTTAATCATAAAATATAGCAAAAAGCTGAATGGAACTTATTTTTTTTCATTTTACAAAACATCAAAGGTAATGCGATAATATTTTGAAGTATGAGGAATATTAAAGGTATTATACCTACCTATTTATTTCTGAATCCCTATAATAAACACTTGATTCAGAGTGCTTACACAGATCGAGTATCCGCAAACATCCCACGCGATGCTACTGTAGGTTTTCTTGCATAACTGACAGGTAATATCAGCTTTTTCATGTGTAATTATATACTTACGGCAAACAAGCGTACGACCGGTCTGATGTTAAGCAGTTACCGTAACCTATAGAGGCAGGCAATTCCAGGTATTGCTTGCACGTCGCCTACTTGAAGGGGAGTGGGATAAGTAGGGGAAGGACGTCTCTCGCACACATCGTACGAAACGCAGCTATAATAGCTATTTTACGCCCATCTTCTGTGAGGACACTAGCCTAGTCGAGCCAGCTCGTATATGAGCTGTAGTCAGCTGGCTACAGCTTGTAATTAAAAAGTAAAAACGTCCAAATATTGTCATTAAAAAAATACTGTAACGCGTGCCTCGGCGTGCTTCGGCAACAGCATTGGCCCTTTGTTTGAGCCGATGTGTGTTCGCGAAATCGACAATTAATCAACATTTTTCTTCGTTCCAACGTAACTAGGGTTGTGTGGTCAATGTTTTTTATTAGTATTTTTTATTATTCTAGCAATATTTGTTTATCACATTACTAGTAGGTATTCAAGTCAGCCCCTCCAGCGAAGCTAATGCTTGTGTTAGGTAGAAGTGGGCTCACGTCAATAGTTTTGTGGTCATGACGGGGATTGAATCCGGAATCACTCAGATAACTGGCTAGGCCATTGATGACTCAAAAATAAATAAATATCTGGGGAGGTGACAAGTTTACAAGACATACATACTTTGTTGTACATGGTAAGGTTAGGTATATTATTCAATAACAGACAACCAAAATTTTATGTGTGTGGGTGCGCTTGCGCCGAGTTGCCAACCCTACCTACAAATGTGAATAACCTAGGGCCAGATAAATTACTATTGTAACAATATTTTGGGAGGTACGAACCCTAATAATATTTTGAAAGGTTCGTAAAGTTAATCCAACTTTACAATATCAGCATTGTGTCATAAAATCTTGTCAACTACGCCCGTATATTGGCAAAATCCTGAAGCAATTACAATATAATGGATTTAATAAGTGCCTATATAAGTTTATCTACTTTAATAAATAGTGTTACTCTTTATTATTATATTATAAAATTACTGCTTAAAAATTTCAAAACCTCTATATTCTAATAAGCGTGAAATGTTCTCATCTTCACGCGCAATAGCCGTTTTCAAATGGTTGTACTGTGTTACGTGTTAATTTGGTTGGCTTTGTGGAGCGGGTGTGCTTAGGTTCCTAACTGCGAAAAATCACGTTTTCGAACTTAATTTTTCACTATGAAACATCACCAACAGACCCTCGTCTTAGCCTATAAATTCTGATAAATGATCGCAAGGAGCGGCCCGCCATTGCTTTTGAAATACAAAAATATATATAAAATATTGCGAGTCTGTTACAAAACAGTGACAAATTATTGTTTTTTTTGTTTCGCTTCCGGCCGTCCCATTATACGTAATTGCACTGAGATCTTTTGTTCAGAATATGAATATTAAATTCCAAATTAACCGTGTGTACAATTGTATTAGTTAATATGTAATAATAAGTGTATCTAGATGTTTCTTTTGTTATTAAAGTAAATTAACAAAATTAAATGGTGATGAAATAATTACTTCCCAACTGAGGTGGTAATGAATAGGTAACTTGAAACTTGTGAGGAAACAAGCCATAAAGCGTTTGGTTAATTGTGTATTGTCTTCTGATGAAAACGGTGCAATAGTTCATTGAGGATTTTAAAACCTGCTTCTCTGAGGCCAAAAAACTAATTTCTTGCAGGTCGGGATAACCTTTAAATTCATATAGTATTATAATGGCGCTCTGAAACAAAAGGGCTCATTGTGCGAACAGACAAAGGCATATTATGTGGATATACTCGTAATAATTGCGGATTAATGGCGTAATTATAGGCACGCGCCTGATCAGGAACGGCGGGCGGCTGATTGGAGACAAATAATTAGAGTGATTAATTGGATACCAGTACCTAGCCTATCATTGTGATCCCTTTGGTGAATTGCTGTCGAGCTGTGTAAGCATACAACATAAACCACTAGACGAACTTATCACAGGTGATATCTTCTATCTTGGGAAAGTATTAGTTCCCACAAAATAAACTACTTACCACGAAGTATTGGTTTTAGTGTTGTCAATTGTTATTTTGATTTGTATCTCTATTTTACGTCAGAAAGTATTCACAAAACAAAAAGGAAAAAATAATAATAATCCCATGAATGTCGTTTAAAAAAAAAATGTTCACATTTTAAAAAAGAACCAGCGAAAAATACTCGCTCGCAAATGATAAAAACACAACATAAATAGTGCATCATATCGTTATTAAAACGCTGTATCATCCCTTGCACTACCGTTTGTTTATGTTTTACGACAAACAACACTAATCCTTTTTCATTGACGACTGTGTACTCACCTATTTTAAGGAGTAAGAACCATAGTCGTCGATGTATTGTGCGTGAATAGGATTATACGGCGAGTGGTTCGTTACATCGCTCGACTCTTTAGAATATTGTAGAGCACTCCGCGAGATTTGTCGGGTGCCTCGCTACTCAAGTGCTGCTGGCTTGTTTGGTAAATAAAATAGGAGGGAAAGAGCACCCTACCTTAAAAATCAATACGCTAAGCGCGTGCTGTTTACATATATTTTATCTATTTATCTCTTTTTTTTAAAAACCGGGCAAGTGCACGTCAGGCCATGCACAATGAAGGTTTCCGTATACATTTCAATAGCGAACATTTATCGTTTCTAAAACCAAACTAGTTAAATACCAGAACCAACGTTGTATTTGCGGTTGATTTTTGACTCTTAGTATTGAGTTTATTCAGTTATGACGGGGAATCAACTTTGCTTTAACTTGGTCGGCTGTAGCTCGTGATTTAGTGAACCCATTTCTCTTATTATAATTTTATTTGCAATTTCGTACAATGTGCTAGTATCATGATTTTTTCCAGATTTTCTGTACAGTGATTCATGTTTTTACAGCTAGATCTACCTAAAGCAATGTTTTTAGCTTAGTCAAATTTGGAACCCCAATACAAACTGTTTTCTCTTATTTCAAACAATTTTTATGAGAGTAACCTAAATCCTAATTCTCAACGCTGTAAGATGCAATGTTTTTTACCCATACAAACTTCCAGTCCCTAATTTATACTCTTAGCGGTGACGTCTTCCAAAATCCTTCTTTAGTGGATTCTTATCATATAAAAGGTACCTACTGTCAAAATTTCACGCTTCTAACACCTGCGGTTTGGGCAGGGCGTTGATTCCTTTGGTTTGATAAGTAAATTTGCAAAATGTATGAAAATATGCAACACAAATGGTCGTATCTTTTGATTGCGTTAACTGAGAAGCCTAATTTTTACACCTCCAAGGGACCATAGCATTTGATATTCGATATTAATTTCAACTTGATAACTCTATCCGTTAACGAGAAAAAGAGTTTTCACAGACATACAGAAAGACACACAAACATACCAAATGAATGAACCTGAGTAACCTACTAGTCTGTGGGGGGTACCTATTAATGCCAGATGAATTTCAGTTATGGACAAAGGTCGTTAAAACTACATCAGTCTGATACTGATCCATAATCGGTTTACAAAAACTTAATTCAAAGAAATCAGATCATTATAATTAACAACTAGATCTTTCAGCGTCAAAAGCCTGTGGTAAGAGGAGCCGCCCTCGTCTCGAGAGGTTCTGGGTTCGACCCCCATCCTTTCTATTAAACTATTGACACGAACCCACTCCGGACACAAGCATTGGCTTAGCTGGAGGGGCTAACAGGTATACTGGTAATGTGATAAACTGGAATCCCTTGTAATCTTTTTATAGAAAAACTAGCTGAGCCCGCGACTTCGCCCGCGTGGAATTTAACTTAACAAAAAAGCCCGCTCCCGCGTTCTGAGCCCGCGCGACAGGACCCATTTTTTTAAATTTTGTTTTTCTAAAATTAAAGTAGCCTAAGTTACTGCTTATAACAACAGCTAACTACCAGTGAAAGTCCCGTCAAAATCGGTCCAGCCGTTTCGGAGATTACCCGGAACAAACACACAGACAGACAGACAGACAATTTTTTTTTAAATCGAATTTTTGTTATAGGTGTCGTATGTACTTTCATATGCATTTAGTGAAAAGGTGTTATTTTGATATTACAAACAGACACTCCAATTTTATTTATTTGTATAAATAATAAAAACAAAGCATAATTATAAAGTTTATTGGTCAAAGAGAGTTAGGGTCTCCGAAATATTTGATCAAAACTATAATGAAGGCAGAAAAGGAATGAGAAAAAGTGATTTGTTCTTCTTTTTACATTTTATACAAAACATTCACCAACATGAGGTCAAGTCTCATCGAGGCCAGGCACCTCATTACACCGGCCCAGCTCCATAGAATATTCTACCAGCGGTGCGGTGCGGCCTCGCTTTTGAAAGCACCCTTTATATCTGTACATGTAAAACGAGGGAAAACACCGCTCTACGGGAAACTACGGGGAAGTTGGATGTGGAACAATAAATTGCGAGTTGAAAAAGTACCTGTGCAGGTTTACCTATATACCGGCTTGTGAATCTTGTATTTTATTAAATTACGAATTCCATTATACGTGGTATGAGCATTCCGATTTTTGAAACTAGAACGTACTAGAATATAATAATAATAATTATTATATAGGTAATATATAATTTAGCCCTTTTTGGCCCGCACTGGGACAGCGTGGTGGATTACGGCCTGAATCTCCCTTGTAGTGAGGGGAGGCCCGTGCCCAGGAATGGGAGAATATAACTTGATGACCGCTTGGCGCAGTGGTTCGAGCGTAGGCCGCTCGGCTCACTGCACATGGTGGTTGCGGGTTCGATTCCCGCCGGGGCAAATTTCGGAAATGGCCTTTTCGTAATTTGCCCAGGTCTGGGTGTCACTGGGATCGCCCCCAGTCCATTGTACGGTACCCATAGTACAAGCTTTGCTTAGTTTGGGACCGTACAGTTGGTGTGTCTGTCTGGCGATATTATTATTATTATTATATAATACACAAGTAATTTAATATTACCGAACTAATGAAGTCTCACTCAGATTTAGGAATTTAAATTAGAAAGCTAGCTTAGTGAGGTGTGCATACCGATTCCCACTCAACAATAAAATAAATGTAAAAAGAAATTAAGATATAAAATATTTTCCTTGGTGTGATACCTTGCCCTACATGCTAAATAAATGTAAAGAAGGTTATATAACAATTTTGTGAAGAGGAAAATAGGCGAGCAGTCCCCACAAGTGGCACCCGTTCACGTGGATCATGAGAATCATGACATATAAATTAATTGAGTAATCTCAAGCTTATAAATTGTTATGTGTAATAATTTATCTATTTTATACTATTTGTTTCTGGTAAAAAAGCTTCGTCTATCCTTAGTTGCTTTATTGTTATACATTTTGAAACAGCTGTTTGCGTTCTAAACATAAATCTGTATCTATCTTGGTCGACGTAATTCAGTCCCAAAAGCTACCATATTGCCATACTGGGTTATATAGTGGCCTGTGGTTTGAAACATCAATCAATCAGACTTAAGATGTCCTAAGCTATTACAGGCTCTAGACTAGACTAATGCAACCAGGTGCATCGAGCAGTCTCAGTGGCCCAATACGATTATCTCAACGTAGTTCCAAGTAATATGATATGACTAAGTATATGACTAATCTTCTTACATGACGTATCGTATCGTATGTTTACTTTTCGTAAATATATTTTCAACTTTAAAATCGTAGACTCAACGCAACTATTCGATGAATAAATGCCTACAGATTCCTAAAAATACATTGACCCTTTATTTCTGAGCTATAAACTGAAAATGCTTTACGTGCATTCTCATTCAAATTCTTATTTAAATAATTCAAAAACATTTAAGTTTGATTAAGAATGAAGCCAATTTTACGCTCGATTCAATTTAGAAATTCGTTTTTGCGTAATCAAAACGAAACGTACCGATATTAAAGTAATTGAAAACTGATCAATCGTGAATATTGTTAAGGCAATTAAGTTGAAACATGCGAATGAGTAATTACAAAACAGTCGAGCAATCCATTCTAGTCCATTATTATAATGGAATTTTAAATAAAATATTAATACACAGAACAATACTAAAGACTTTTCGTCGTATGCGGGCATTCACAGGAAGTAGCGGACATCGTTCTGTGTCAAGAACTTTATAGTGTCGTTCTAAGCTTCTTGTTCTGTGTATACATTTTTGACAGATAATGGAAGTGTTTGACATCTTTAAAATGATAATAACATAAAGTATAGATATTTGCAGTGCCGGGTTAACCGTGTCAATGACCGCTTACGTAAATGTGGCGCAACGCAATGCAAGTTGACGACCGCTAAATAACTTCTATTAAAGCTTAAGTTTCAGCAACTAAGTTTCACGTAGGTTTTTATTGTTCCAGATTGCATGCAAAACGTAGGTATATGAATAATGTATTTAGAACAAAATTTTACTCAAGTAAAGGCTGTACGTAGCTTCTGTGAAATAAGTTTTTACCGTACGCTCCCTGTGTTTTCGTAGCGCAATGCTACGTTCGTAGGCCTTTGCTACGACACTACGAAAGATAAGAGCTACGAATAAAATGTAGCAATTAATTATACCTCTTATAATATGTATGTATTATTTTATAATAAACCGAGAAGATGAGTAACTTGGGAGTCAATTTAGATACCTTCCTATACCAAAGAACTGAAAAGAATTGATCTAACTAATGTCGCGGAGAAAAATCGGCCAGTTCCGAAATCAGAGTTTTAATGATAAGTAAACAATGCTGGTAGCGAAAAATAGAAAATGTTATGGACATATTATTTATCCCACCGTTGCTAGAATATAAAGCAATTCCAGGCAAAGTGCTGCCTCAATATTAAAATTGCGTTTTGTTATTGCATCGCACGTCGCTAATGTTATAAGCGCTAAAAGGTGCGAGGACGCGGCGCATAAGCTGGAGTGCTCTACACACAATGGATAATAAAAACCGGCCAAGTGCGTCTTGTACCACGCATACTATAGGGTTCCGTAGACATCACGTAAAAAACACCACTCTTGTGCTCAATATTATGTTAACGGGATTTAATTTCGAAAAACTATCAAAAACCTTTAAAATTATTTTTAAATATCTATTCAACAATACCCCACTTGAAGGGGAGAGTGATATTTTCTTCACTCCCTCTTCCCAAGTACTGGAGAGCTAGGTACCCTTTAATCATTTTGCTTTTAATATTTAAATTCACAGTTTGTAAGTGCCAATTTTCAGTCTTCTAGCCCTAATAGTCTCTGAATAAAATAACTGTGACGCTGGAATGACGAACAGACGGACACATGGACATGGCGAATCTATAAGGATTCATAGTTTGACAACGGAACCCTAAAAAAGAAATCCGCGGAGCACTCACCAATATTTCATGGAGGTAACATTTTTTATACTTAATAGTATATAACAGGGAAAACAGGGTCAATTTCCGTGAGTTCAGGCGCTTTTGTCATGCCTATTATTGGAATCAAGTAGGTACTTATACCTAATCAGCTAATGAGTTTAGGTTCAAATAGTCTAAATACGATTTGTGGAGCTTTCAATCAGCTGTAACAGACTTGCTTCTTTGGCAATCAGCCTATACAGTTATTTTGTCACCTGCTTTGCAGCGGAGAGAACAGAGCCTGTTCTTTCGATTAAATCGTGCGGATTTCAAGACAATTTAGCTTTTCCCATATATCATACAAAGACACGAAGCACATTGTAAAGAGATACATAGTAATTTTTCCTCATAGAAACTGGATTCATTTGCCACAGCTTTGTAATAACTCTCAGCAGGTCATGGAACAATGCGAAAACAATACTTACCTATTAACAGATTGGACACTTGTGTAACGACCTAGTCGCGGATAAATATACCTATTTATCACGTAGTGGCTTTGATAATGACCATGAAGCCGCCACTCTGTTTTCTATACATTTTTGACAGATCAGGGCCGTGTTAAACACTCAGAAACAATTTAATGTATTGACATTTTTGGTGTCGGGTTAACCGTGTGAATGATCGCTTAGGTACAGATTCAAACTTGATGTACCTTGGTGTATTGCAGTAAAATAATATTCACCTAACTATTAATGCCTATACGGAGAAAAATCCACATCCCTGTTTTCTCAACAAATAACAGTGTTTGAAGGGATCCAAATTTGGTTCCCCAACTTTATCTGAGGGTTGTATCATAGCGGGCCCTAAGGGTCGCTCAATATTATTTTTCTCGGACCTCTCAGTTTCACCAACACGCACGTTTTCCTTATAGGTATATGATGTTTATGATTTTATACATTTTCAATTTATTTTACACACGCCGTTTGGTTTTGTGTGATCATGATGGAATACTATAGGCTTGTATACGAACTTTCCAATTTATAATAGATTTACAATAGAATTACAAATAAATTTGCTTTTAGAACTGCTTTGTAGGGACATCGTCTTCCAAACATTTTCAGATTCAATACCTAGTAATACATGCTAGAGGTCTCTAAACAGCTACTAGGATTATCGTTATAAAACCTTTAAAAATAAATAGAGGAAATAATAAAACTCTGTTGTTTTTAACACTGTGCTTATTAGATACCAAGCTGTATCTAGATAACTTACGTAGAAACGTATGTATATATGGGATGAACCTACGTAAAATCTCGGTTCATCCCACCGGACTTAGATTTTAAGTTGGGCTCCCAGCTACCAAGCGGTGAAAACCACATCAAAATCCGTTAACTATTTTTTGGACGATGAGAAATAGACCAAGGAGATTTTTTTTAATGGGCCTGATTACCTCCCAGTACCCTATCCCGACTGATTTTAATCAAGAATAGGTTTTTTTACAGTTTTATAATAGTACTTATATTATAATATATACTTACGATAGATATCAATGACCTGAACCACGCTTTCTACTCAAATCGTAATAGAAAAGCAAACGCTCGCGATTACGTTTCAAAGGCTCCGCTTTTGACGTTTTGCTGACACGAGCTTCACGATTTCTACTGGGTGTCAGCAAAACGTCAAAAGCGGAGTGTTTGATACGTAATCGCGAGGGTTTGCTTTTCTATTACGATTTGAGTAGCTAGCGTGGTTAGGGCCCTGGTGGTCAGTAATGCTATTAAGTTATTCGATATTCAATCTACAAGCTTTGTGTTTGTCAATAAATACCGCCGAACGTTCGTGCAAACTGATATGACACGAGAGCTCATCGGACCGAAGCATTGTCAATGGACACCGCAAATCGGACAATTGTTTGTACTCACACACGAAATGCCGGATTACCTATTTAATATGTGCACGAATCCAATTCTATCTGGTATGTAAATATACAGTGTTTTAGGCAGTGGCGGATTTATAAACTTCCAAGGTATAGGCTGTAAAGTGTTTGCCGCCCTTGCCTTTACAATTGTCATATCCTAGATTATATTTTCAATTCAAAAATTTCGTTGAAATTGCAAGTAAATTAGTCATCGGCAATATTTGTTCCAGAGTTCTATCTGTAAAACATGAGAAAACCGTCATGTAGAAATCTTTTTGATTTCTATGATGTAGCAAAAAAAAAATCGGTTCCCAAATTTGCCGCCCCAAAAATCTGCCGCCCTAGGCTCCAGCCTTCTCAGCCAACTGGTAAATCCGCCACTGGTTTTTGGTAAAACACTAACAACCTCTCAGGACTATATTACAAACATCATGAACAAAAACAACTTTTGTTTTATGACTTTATACAAAACATAATACATCTGAAAACGCACTTTCGAAATTTCCTTGTACTATTTAACACATTTAAATTGTTTACGTCCACACTCAAATATATCAAATATCGTTACTAGAATAGAATAACTATTTATTGGACCTACATCAGATTTAGAATTTGACATACAGTAACATAATAATACAGTGGGTAGTGCACATTTGACTTCTACTACTAGGGCACGTATGAGGGCGTACTAAGCGTAGAGTTCGTAAAATTTATTTATTTATCATCTATAATTCATAGAAAAGAGTCGTTGTTTATGATTTTAGTAATATAGTCCTGAGAGGTTGTTAGTGTTTTACCAATAAACCTGTATACAGGATCTGGTTGCCGATTAATCGGAGAATATGCGAATCGTGACCGAATGTTGATACGACGTTGATCCAATGTTGATCTGCTATTGATCCATTGTTAACCCAATACTGAGAGCGTTCAAAATCTGTCAAAATCTATTGCATGCTGTACGTATTATACGCGGTTTTGATACAGCACGCTCAACTAGGTATGTAAGTATGTATTATACATACAATACTTAAATTGCTATATATACCATGTGGCTTATGCAAAGTTAACATTGGATCAATGTCTACTTAACTCTGATCAATAATGGAGAAACATTAAAATATTTAACCGACTTCTAAAAAAGGAGGAGGTTCTCATGTTCGGCTGTATTTATGTTTTTTATGTATGCTCATGATTTTTTCTTAAATTGTTGACAGATTTCGCAAAATTATCTTTACATTACGTTAAGACTACTTAGGTACCTACCCCTACATAACTAATTTGGCACGGACTCTAAATGAAAGAAATTCAAGGTCCCTAGTTTAACAGTCCGTTAACTCCAATGTTTTGTTGTCGATAAATCGTAAAATAATAATAAATATCGCCAGACGAACACACTAACTGTATGGTCCCAAACTAAGCAACGCTTGTACTATGGGTACCGTACAATGGACTGGGGGCGATCCCAGTGACACTCAGACCAGGGAAAATTACGAAAAGGCCATTTCCGAAATTTACCCTGACGGGAATCGAACCCGCAACCACCCGATTCAGTGAGCCGAGCGGCCTACGCTCGAACCACTGCGCCAAGCGGTCGTCAAAATCAGAGTCAACAAGCAAGCTCAGACATCAAAACATGGCCTAACGAACCGAGTCTCGATCAACGTGTTTTGCATCTCAATGAACACGCGATTACATCAATAAATGTTGTTTACATAAACACGCGTTACAACCTTAATGTAAAGTAAAGTAAATAAATATCGCCAGACAAGCACACCAACTGTATCCTAAACTAAGCAACGCTTGTACGATGGGTACCGTACAATGGACTGGGTGTGAATCCAGTGACACCCAGACCAAGGAAATTACGAAAAGGCTATTTCAGAAATTTACCTTGACGGGCATCGAACCCGCAACCATCCGGTGCAGTGAGCCAAGCGGCCAACGCTTAAACCGCTGCCCCAAGCGGTCGTCAAGAAGTATACTAGGTACCTATAATATATTAAGTATTTAATAGTTATATTAAGTAGGTATACTTTGTATGTAAAATACCGCTGTGCGTGTGTACGTTAATCTTTTCCTCCTAGACGGTTCGACCGATTTTGATAGTGTTATTGTTTTTATGGGGTCACCGAGATGGTTCTTACCTTTAGTTAGCGCTTTTGTCGACAGAAAATAAAATCCACCCCAGCAAAGCTGCGGACAGCTATAGCAAAAAAAAAAATTAGTAATGTAATATCTGTTGTCGGCACCATAAAAGTGCGTTGTATAGTCTTTCATTAAAGAGAAAAAATATAGGATTCCTTGAGAGACTATCACAAGAAGACCACTTAACGACATCATAAACTAAGTATTTAGAATTGAATCTTCATTGTTGGAAATACATCTATTTCTTCATTCAACATTCTGGCAGCATATAGTATTTCTACACAATAAACATTTATACATAATATTTATCACACGCGACACTATTCTGTTAACAAGCATCCATCGCCCTGTCACTATACTTAACTTAAGCACCATTTAGAGTTAAGCCTTCAATGTTCCACACTCACTTTTATGCATGTAGCTAAGTAGAAATGTAGGTAAAGTTTTATTCTGGGATCAGTGACTTGCGGGTTTCATAGTCATAACAAAATGGATTTTTATTTTTAGGGTTCCGAACCCGAAGGGTCCGGTCGGAGCCGTATTGTTTTTAAATGTAAATACAAGTGTCGTCAAACGTATTAAATACATTTAAGGTTTTTTGCTGCCTATGTCTGTATCTTATTCAGGGCCACTCCTTTATTTCAGCACAAAATACGTTCCTGTGTTTTTTCCAATCTCTTTATTTTATGCACCTTCTTTTCCTGTTTTATCTTTGTTACGTTTATTGATGAGCAAACCTCCACATCAATGGAAATCCTTGTTTACTCGAAAAAAACTTAAAAACATTGTAGCTTCTCTTCTCTCAATCCAGACCTTAGCGGCCATTCACACGAAAAAAACCGTCACCGTTATGTCTATAACATTTTTGTCAAATAATGGTTGTATTCGCGATCAGTTACAGTAAAATTTATCGGTGCCGGAATTACTGCTTACTGCGTTTATAAAGGGATTACACCAGACAGGATACCATCATATTTATATTAGCTATATGTATTATTAGTGTAGGTATATGGTATTATATTGCGATACCGGTGACGTTCGCAGTAATTTATTATTAGATTTACATGGGCGTAATTTGTGAGATAAAGGACGCTCCCGCGTCTTAGTTTGGGGCCTTGAAATAAGCGGAGTATAGAAAAAAATATACGAACATAAAATATATTAACTAAAACTTCAATAACTAGGTGATAAGGATTGCCAAACTAAACTCTAGTTTACCGAAACCGAAGACGTACAAATGTGAAAAAGAAAACAATGAAAGTGACAATGGAGTCAGTATCTTTGAAATATTATAGGAGCCAGATCTATATTTTTTAACATAATCTAGAGGAAGAATACAACTTTATTGGTCAAGTTAATGCGCTGTTTACATTTTGGCAACTGCAAAAGCGGGATGCATGCATATATACCTTTACATTAGAGTGAATGGGATGCATAGAGTATCTTTTGTCGAGCCCATCGTATTGGTTTATGATTTAACAGGCACCAATTTTTGGTGCCAATCACAATTAATTTCAGTGGTTGTGGAAGATTATTTGCATTATAATAACCAAAGTGAGGTATGTCTAACGTCGGTATTTGATTATGTTCTGTAAAAGTGATACAAAATGGTTGGCTTTTTATAAATGGTATTTCTGTGTACATTTTCTGTCCCTTACAGGTATAAACATAACTGCACTTCTATGGCATTATTGAAACGAAGCTTCTATACGGACGCTCGGGGCGCTCAGGCGTCAGACGTCAGTAGCGTTACACGATATATATATAGGTATACAGAGTAGCAGCAGCGGCGCCTTACGCTTTGAGGCGTCGCTTCTATCGGGCGTCCCTTGACGGCACTGTTATTTTTTTAATTTATAGAAATTTTAATAATTTTCATTGTTGTTTTTCGGATATACCAGCATGCCATAAATTAAACATGAACATCATAAAGTACCAAATTGTGTCGCACATAATACTCCGTGCCACGATTCGTGCTCGTTCTAAAATCATCCTAATCCCGACGCCTGTTTCGAGCCGGCATTGAGCAAGCCTCTCGACGTGTCGCGGAATAACTACATCCCGCACCTGAAAACGCAAATCCCGCATACATTATTCATTAACTACCGCTCGAGAGTCGAGAATGCGTGTTCATACTTATTTTGTCCTATTTACATTTTACTGTTCAAAGTTGATGAGGGACTGAATTTGATAAATATTACATTGAGAAAAAAAAACAAGATAAGTTATAATAAATAAATATCGTCGGATTTACACATTAACCCCCTTATTACTAAACGTGGTATAGCGGGCGAATAGTTACACACTATATCTTTCTGTCATCAGTGTCTTTCTGTCAAGTGAAGACCAAGCTTGGCGTAACTATACAACCGCTAAACCACATTTATTAATAAGGGGGTAACTGTATATTGCAAATCTAAGCATACAATGGACTGGGGGCGATCCCAGTGGCGTCTAGACCTGTGAAAATTACGAAAGGTCAATTTCCGAAATTTGACCCGACGACTGGAATCCAACCCGCAACCACCCGGTGCAGTGAGCCGTGCGTACTACGCTCAAACCACTGCGCTGCGCGGTCGTCAAATATATAAACAATATAACCCGCACCTGCGGTAAAAACATATAATGATCTATAGATATCAACCGTGCAGGACCTATTGTTCCCGACGCAAATGGAGTTTGATTTATGCGAGCGGTGAATTATTCATGATCGTTCCCATCAAGTCACCGTCGCGTCCGCGTCCCGCGAAGCAATTGGCTGCGAGGCAATTCACATGCGTCGAGACTGATAGACGTGTATCATAATGACTAAACTATAGAATCTAAAGTTTAGATTCTAAACTATAATTATACATAATATACTTACCTACATTGAATCCAAAGCTAAGTCATGTTAGACATTAATATTAAAACATGTTATAAAATATTTCCACTTTCTCCTTTTAACGACAAAAGGGTTCATTTTTATTGCAGAAATTCAATATATTTCAATCACATAAAGTACCCATCCATCTTTGGGTATCCCTTTTTTCATTTTCGGAAGGGTCTACCGGTTTTGTACTGGTTTACGTTTGAATGAGTATGTCGTATTATCGCTATAGCAAATTTGAGTTTTCTTCCTAACTATTATGGACAAATAAGAAATCTACCTTTATATTTATAATGTTTTCACTCGCCATAAGTATTATAAATATCACACACATTCTAAGTTACATTTTCATATATAGTACGTAGCAAGCAAAGCCTTTTAGAAAATTTCGCTTCGCTTCCAGGGGTGCTACTCTTAGAAACGATATATCGTGACATTCGTACTGTCGAATCTTACTCTAAATTCCATGTGTTTTGCCGTCGTATAATATCGTCTGAACGAACGATAATTTTGTATTGTTCGTTCAGTAATCGATACCGCAGAAAAGATGGAATTTAGAGTAGGATTCGACAGTACGAATGTCACGATATATCGATTATCGTTGGTAAAAGTAGCACCCCTGGTAGCAAGTGTTGTAGCACCGTAGCCATCTACTACGCCGTAGCTCCATCGTTGACGTAGACACTTCGCAAAGGTTTCATGTTCGAAAACTACCAATATAGGAGCTTTTCAAAATCACGTCATGTCGCATCACAATGAAGCATTCTCATTGGCAAGTTTTTTTCATCACTGTTCAGTCTATTTATTCGCATAGTTACTATGGCAATCGTCTCATACGACACATAAAAAGTTTACCACCACAAGCAATATCTATTCTGTACTACCGAAGAAGATTACTAACACATGCCCTATATATTATTTAAAAGACAATATACTGAAATTGGTTTCGTACAGTCTAATAAAGTTCCCGACGTTGCCATCAAATCACGGTAACGTAGCGTTCTGACTCCACGCACTGGTACCACTGTATTAAATTATTTACATATTCAATCTCGTTCATATTCTTCTGGATTGCACATATGCTCGTGGTAATAGTTTTATGGGTATATGATATGGAGCCTAGATGTCATTTCAGTTCGTAAATTGTAGATTTGAGGATATTCTGTTCTTTTTATACTAACGCACATGTAAATTTGTAAATTTTATACAAAAAATATCGCCAGACGAAGCTCCAACCACTGTGTCATGCGGTCGTTAAAACTGGAAAAATTGTTTCAACCCGATATATGTTTTAATTCGAAAAAAAGAAACGGGTAGACGGTACTTTATGTGTACCTATATGTTGCAGATGGATTGCTTAGTTAGCTATTTGACAAAAAAGCTCCGCTATGTTAAACAGCAATACAGAAAGCTAGTACTAGTGGAGTACAGAAAGCTAAGCCAATGAAAACAGTTTTAAGTAGGTTGTTAAATGTTATGATTTGCATAACGGAGCTACTTTGTAAAAAATCTGATTATCTGGGGCATATACTCTTCCTACAAATTTTTGTTTGTGAATCGACTCTATACCACTGAAATCAGCTACGCGTGCGTTTATATTCACATAACACTGGGTCGGCTCTCGGGTCACATCTGAATTATTTATTTTCAATCTGCCACCGATATCGCCTGACCTGTGTTACTGCTCAATTTATGTGCTGTAATCTTTCGCGATATCCCTGAAATATGGCCGCCGTGTTGGCAAAGCTTTTGTTGGCCGCCGTAAGCTGTGCGCTACAAATTATGAGATAGTGCACTGACATCACACGGGCATTAAACTACAATTTGAATTTAAATGAAACGAATGTATTACGTTACAATTATGTATCATGAAAAAATTTCTGCGATTCATCTAAGTAATTAAAAAGGAGCAGACGTAAATAATGTAATTTTTTTTCCATCATGTGGGTATTTCATTGTGAATATAAATTACGACGGCAAATCATTTTTATAGTTCCTTGTAGATATACCTATTTCTAAATGTTTTGTAACGACAGTAACGTCTCGTAAAAATACCTACCAAATGGGTTACAAAAATTGTTTGTCTTCTTTTTTTCGCAGTCTTGTTGTTTCGATCTAGGTAAACCACTTTGAGTCAATCAAATCCCTTCGCTTTCAAGCTTCACTATATTTTATTATATAATACCCGTGTTTTGTCATGTTAAGTATTACAACTTGAGGTCCGAATTAATTAAAACGGTGACCTAATTAGACCAAGCGGGCCGGGTCGAGTGGCCCTCCGCCAGCGAGGTGTGACACCCGCATAGCAACGCTCTTACCCCGTGGTAGGTATCTTAACAGCATACACATTGGGTTAGGTGCTTGTGATTTCACGTATTCCTTGCTTGTTGTGACGAGAAGCTAAAATGTAACAAATCTGATCCCCATATAATATGTTCCGCGAAACTTAGTCGTTTTCAAAGTAATTCCATATTTTAGTTTTTTTTTTACAAACACCCAAAAAACTAAAGTATATGAGTTTTTTTTTTAATAACACCCCTCTTTTTTCGTGGGTGTTTAAAAACGATTGAATGTGTTTTAATTCAATATAAACTTTCATGACATCATAATTAACCGGGATATATCATAAAAAATCCTAAAATACCTAGCAAGTAGCAGTATTACAATTACAACGAAGGCGACTCAATTTAGAATTATTTTAGTGATCAACTAGATCATTAATATCTAGAATATAATACTGCTAATACTAATACTACACTATACTAATATACTTAATATAGGCTGTGTGTTCGCGCACACTGTGAGACCTTAGAGTAATGTTTGTGAATATGGGCGTAAGATAATCGCATCAGCGCATTGAGTCTGACGCCGTCGAGTGCACTGGGCCGGTGCGTTCTCTGAAGTGGCTCAGCGTCTACCTCTGGAACCACGAGCAAGTAAAGGCGGTCTGATTTCCGTTATTCAATTGTCTGTAATGCGCACTGCATGCTTCGCATATAGAGCGCTGGGTTTCAGTGGCCGTGAGCTTTAGACAGTTGTTTGCTTATAATAGTATTGAAGATTATTTTATTAAATTTGTTGTTCTAAAAGGATACCTCGGAAAATAGTGTGATTTTCTATTCTACATATTTATTTTATTTTAAAGATTATGAACCTTATTTCAGCTATGTATTATTCAACTACTTGATTTAGGATCACGGTTAAATAAAATTTTCTCGATATAAAAAATGCAAGGTAGGCTTATTTACAATTTGCCTTGCAACAACTATATTATTGCGAATTAGATCATTACATTATTTGAATTAAATGATTAATTACGATTTCCTAAATGGAAAATATAAGCCATCATAGGTATGTATTATCAAACATGACACATACAGAATGAACCTGAATATGAAACCTTTATAAAATGGCCGCCTGAATGTTGGCGAGCCCGGCATCGACCAACTTAAACTCGAACAATTTCGATCGCTTCATATTGGCTGTAAAATATATGCTAGGTATATTAAATTACTTGTGTCTCTTAGCTGTCGTTTCAAAGATTAGATAATGGATTTCACGGGTAAAACAACTAAAGCACTTAACAGAAGGTATTCAATAAATATAATTAAAATATCGGAAGCCTCGAGGGAACATAGTTTGAATTGTAAATTAATGACAATTGCGCGCCCTAGCTTTTACCATAATCCGAATCTGAATCTTGAAAATACTTTTAAGTTTACTTTGTTAGCTCGTTCAGTGGTCTTGAGTTAACTTCCGGGTGCTTACGAATGATTCAGATTTACATCAGAAAAAAAAGCTCGTCCACAGTCTGAAGGTGTAACCACCGTCATTTAATTATTATTTTTAAATTAGGACTCAATACGAGTACCTACGATTGAAATGTGGAAGTTCAGTGTACACACTTTCACAATTAAACTCTTAACCACTTACTTACTTGCCGCGGCCTGCGGCGGCATGCAACTGGCGCGTGTGTAGGTGCATTATCGGCGGCGGCGACGATTAAGGCATTGATGTGTTCAGAAGCCTTCTTGAAATAGCGTTCGGACGCAATACTATTTGATACTGGCACGCAGAATACACTATGGAAGTCCCGCCCTCCAAAAACTGTCACCGTTTGTCAGTCAGACAGTCAGTCGGTGTGGAGGTTACAAATGTGTGTGTGTCAATTCATGGTAGTGTGTGTAATGTTTTATTTATTGATTTTAATGTATTTCTAAGTATTATAATATAAAAATATTAGCATTCTGCACTCCTTCTCTATATAAACTATAAGAGTGCCAAATTTCATACTCCTCCGTCCGCGCAATTTTCGTATTAAGCGTTTGAAAGATTTTCCTTCACGTATTAATATATACTTAGATTCATTATGAATCAATAACTTGCGAGCAAAATGTTGGATGCTTATGCACATAAATAGCGAGGGATGTAACAGAGGCCATAGATATTCCGTTGGCTTCGTCGAGTATAATGTCGAGATGGGGAAAATTGTGCAATTTATCGGTAAGCTCGACGTGTTGGCAATGCCAATAACCGTAGATCAGCCTGGTGGTGTAAAGGGAATAAACCATTGACTTATTATATTTAGTTTATGTTTAAAACGACCGCTTTGCGCAGTGGTTCGGGCGTAGGCCGCTCGGCTCACCGCCCATGGTGGTTGCGGCTTCGATTCCTGCCGGGGCAAATTTCGGAAATGGTATTTTCGTAATTTGCTCTGGTATAATTCTGGTGTAATTTGCTCTGGTCACTGGGATCGCCCCCATATATTGTTCGGTACCCATAGTACAAACGTTGCTTAGTATGGCACCATACAGTTATTGTGTCAGTCTGGCGATATTTATTTATTATTTATAATATTTTTTTGGGGGGTATCATATATAGTCCTGTACTGACCGACATATCGTGTTTGCCGCCACAAGATACACGCCACATAGATTTTTTCATGAGTAAACTTTATTGGAGTACGTGCTCTACCGGAATTTGAATCCGCTACTTTTAAAACACAAGCCAAGACCATTTCCACTGAGCTACCACGACCCACATGGTGAAACTCTAAAGATACTCTTCATACCAAACTCCATTTCCAAATGGAACTTAGCAAAATAATTTTTCCGGACATCTGCCAACCCTAGTCATGTTAAAATCGCGATGAAATATGATTTATTAACGAGGGTCACGAGACATCCGCTGTCGTAATGGGGTTGGCCAAATTATTAATGTTTTGCATACAATACATTGCGGGTTCTCTACAGAGCACTTCCTGTATCAGCTGGTAACAGGGAGCGATGTAATTAATTTGAAATGAATGAATTAATTCTCGTTTTGTAACGGACTATATAGACTTGTTAAAAATATTATAAAAGTTTTTTTTTCATCTGTTTGTATTGTTTAATCAAGTATGTAGTGCCTACCAGATCAAGGTTATCTCAGCAGGTAGATACCATGTTGGCGACGTACTGGCCGCTAATAACAGTTTTTATTTTATTTACAACTTGATTGAATATTTGTCTTTTGTTTACTCTTCTTGTTAAACTGCTAGTAAAATATACATCTTTTGAAATAGACGTGGTTTGTGTGGTTATTTCTGGAGCTAATAAATGGTATCTACCTGCTGAGATAACCTTGATCTAGTTCCCGACGCACTACATACTTGATTAAACAATACAAACAGATGAAAAAAAATACTAAATATATTATAAATAATAAATAAATATCGCCAGACTGACACACTAACTGTATGGTCCCAAACTAAGCAACGCTTGTACTATGGGTACCATACAACTGACTGGGGGCAATCCCAATGATAACTAGACCATGGCAAATTACGAAAATACCATTTCCGAAATTTGCCCCAGCGGGAATCGAAGCCGCAACCACCATGTGCAGTGAGCCGAGCGGCCTACGCTAGTTTAATAACTAGCCTAATTACCTTTTCTATGTAGCTACAAAAAATATATAAATTCATTATGAAAATACTCAAAGTATTATTTATGAAGAGTATTATTATGGCGATAAAACATTTTCACGAAAAGCAATATCTGCCTAAATTATTAAAATATAATGCCGAAGCGCTTAAGTATCTTTATAAGGCGATTAAGGAAAATGGTTTTCGTGGTTATCCGAGAATGTTTTTATACAATTTTTGCTAAGTACAATACTTATTGACTTAAGAAAACTTCGCCGACGAAAGCGATATAACTCACAAATAAAGTAAACACACCATATACCTACTTCATTTATTGTTTGTATAAATTTCAGACTTTGATTATGTAATTTAGGCCTTTTGATGTCCCACTTCAGGGCACGGGCCTCCCCTTACTATGAGGGGGATTCAGGCCATAATCCAACACGCCGGCCCAGTGCGGGTTGGCGGATTTCACATTTCTTTCGAAAATTGTTTAGATTATCTAAGACTTGCAGGTTTTCTCACAATGGTGTTCTTCATCGTGAGCATAATTTGCACATAGATTTTGAAAAACACGAACAGAGGTCTGAGCCGGGGTTTGAACCCAGGACTTGGTGTCCGTAAGACGCGTGCTTAACCAACCGGCTATCTCTGCTTAAGTAAGTATATTTATTTCTATGTACTAATTGGTTTCCAAAGAACAAATAGTACCTATACTGCCTAGAACAATTATATATCTAAGGGCAAGACAAAACAAATGTTTAAGTCCAGTGCTTCATATTCTGCCTGCTGTCAAAGGCGTGGGTACTTAAGGTGCCGTAGGTGCTGTAGGTACCTTACATTAGAGTTTTCATTATTATTTTACTTTTAGTTCGTTTAGTTTAGTATGTAAGTAATAATTAAACTTAACTAAACTTTAACAGATAACCGTGCATATGTAAGTTATATTTACACATGACTTACTTCTAAAATATATATCTAGAATGCCCAAGCGAGGCTAAGTTCATACGTCTGACAGAGACATTTGCTCTAGTTTACAATTCAAGCACAAATAACCGCAAACCGGCGACGGCTCGAGCACTAGAATTTCTTGAGGAAACCGGCTTGGCACACATTCCGCGCTGCATTCCTTGACTAGTTCCGTTTCAGTTTGTATAAAAGATAAGTAACCAGATGGATTAAATTTTTAAATTCGTGAGATCTTTCTCTATTAAAGCTGTCAAACGGGAATTTATATAAATAGAAGGCTAACCCACCAAAATTAACTTAACTAGAGCTACCCATACGTATGGAATTGATATAACATGATGTGGGTATGTAAATATAATAACAATGATATTATAAACACCTATGGATATACTAAACGACAGCAAATTTATTTATATTTTATTAAATTTATTTTATTTATCCTGGTTAGCCTAATGTTTATTTTTAACTTCGTCATTGACAGCAATTCCTTTTCACATCGATTTGTCTGATAATATTATTTAATAATAATAATAATTTCGTCATTTTGACGTCCCACTCCTGGGCCTCCCCCCATTACGAGGGAGATTATGGTCGTTATCCATCACGCTAGCCCAGGGCTGGTTGGCGGATTTCACATGTCTTTCGAAACTGGTTAGATTTTCTAAGACATGCAGTTTTCCTCACGATATTTTCCTTCACCATAAGCAAGTGATTTATATAGTAATTACTATTTGCACATAGATTTCAAAAACCCAGAGGTGCGAACCGGGGTTTGAGCCCAGGACCAAAACACGTGCTTAACCAATCGGCTTTCACTGCTATACGTTTAATATTATTTATTTTGTTTAATTACATTACTTGCGATAATTTAAATCGCTCTACCGTTGTTCCATACCTTGTAAAATATAATATCGTCTGAACAGTTTGCGACCGAATCGAGCGCTTATTGGAAAAAAGTCAGATGTGAGGTTAGAAATTTATTGGAAGGTCTAAGCTCAAAATGAAATTGAAATTGCATTTTGCTTCTCGTAACCTCTGGATAAAAATATGTAAATGTAAAATGAATCAATTGTAAATGCGTACCCTTTGATAAATTATATTTACAGATCAGAATTTTCAGAATCCAAGTGCGTAGGGGTAAGTAGATACCTAAGAAGGTGTCCTGATTAAGAGTGAAGATTGTATAGAAACCTCCTCCTGTTTTGGAAGTCGGTTAAAAAGCTTACTCTCATTACAGTTTACGGCTACTACAAATTCCCTTACGCACATCCAAACTGGAACTCCCAACTCAGCACGAATAAAAACCGTTGGTTGTTGATCCCAAAAAAACTGTTAAAAAACATCGCTAACGCGTCAACAGGGATCGTTTGCGAAGGGAAATTAAATTGCGTCCCGTAAAAAAGGAAATAACGTTTTGATGCGACAGAAGATACCGTGACGTCAGATGCCTCGGTTTGTAGCACAGTAATGGGATGTTTTACGCCACTTTTTATATTGTGAAAAAGAAATATAAATAAAATATAGATCTGGGATTAAATTGGGCTTAACAATATCTGTTCAGCTGGTTGTTAAAATATGCTTACGTATATGTTTTGTTTAAAGTGACTAAAAAAGATTAGAAGATCCATTTAAACAATAAATCATCTAAATTCTGAGTATTCATAAGTGATTTGGTAGTCTACATGAACATAAATAAAAACTTTTAGGTATATATAAGTAGTTCAAAAAATAGAAATATAGTACAAAAATCAACTATTATAGTGAAAGGTTCCTATGTCACTTTTACACCAAACGTGCTATATTTTGATGGAATTTTGAATAAAATATATCGTATCCAAAAGTTATCAACACACAACAATACATATAAAATATTCAAACAATTCATTGAGGTCGTCTAGAAAACAGAAAACTATGCATAAACTAACCTACTTACAAAGTTGTGAACGAGTCAAAAGCTCTTAATAGGCTCTCTGCGTCCCTATCTGATGATAATTCGAAAGATTAAGTCCCAGAGTGTGTCTGTTAACTTAAAAGGTTTACTTTTGTCTGGAACAATGTGTATCATTAGGGGCACAAAGCGTTTGCGGTCAGTCGGTGAAAGCGGTTAGGGACGATTTGTGCAGCGTCCGGCCGCTGGGGTACCAACACAAAGGCGAGGGTCGCTTTATTTTTAGACTCTCCTTTTATAAGAACAAGTCTCTACGCGTTTCAAAATTTTGTCGTTAGGTGATAGATGTGTTTTTTGATTCTATTAGTCTACCAATTGCGTTTACCCTACATATCATCCAGCATGCTGATAAACAAATACTTACATGATCATTCACACACATATATAGAGGCGAAGCTCTTTTCTTCGCTTCTCTCATGGAGCAATGTCGTCTGTGGTCAGAATTTTTAACACTTTGTACACACATATTACGTATACATTTCGGATTACTTGGAAGATCAATCAGCTTGGGACTGAACAACTCAAATATCTATGTACAATAATAATGCCAAAGCGTAACGTGTTATGTCTTGCCCTGCTAGTCCGAATTAAGAATTAATATCTACTCTTTGTAAATATTAATTATAAGCAACTGCAGAGTTTATTAAAAGAAATAATTAATTGAAAATTGTATAAAGACAAGCCCGGTGAGTAGGTATCTTGCCGGATCTTCTCAGTCGAGGTCGCGTTCCGACTGGTGAAATACTCGTATTATATGTCTAAAAAAATCAATTTAAAAGTGCCCCCGTAGGGCTTAACAAAATGAACGATTTAACGTCGCCGTTGATCTTTAATTGCACTGAAATACAGCACTTTAATGTCTATTTTTGTGACCGACAAATTAAATAAATAAATAAATATCGCTAGACGAACACACCAACTGTATGGTCCCAAACTAAGCAACGCTTGTACTATGGGTACCGTACAATGGACTGGGGGCGATCCCAGTGACACCCAGACCAGGGAAAATTACGAAAAGGCCATTTCCGAAATTTACCCTGACGGGAATCGAAACCGCAACCACCCGGTGTAGTGACCCGAGCGGCCTACGCTCGAACCACTGCGCCAAGCGGTCGTCAATTGAACGTAATCCGCGTTCACATAGGTTACTAGTACCTAAATATAATTGAAAATAAATGTGAAGATGATAAAATACCGACAACACCACGATAGCGAACGTAAGACAGGAGCGATAGGTGTAAGTAAAGTCAAGAGCCCGTGAAACCGGCGTGAATTCGAATCAAACTCACAGGAACCCTGTAAATCCTCAAAATAAATTGAGTTTCTGTTAGGTAAGTATCCATCATACTATATTTCGTCGGCTCAGTTCGTACTTCAATCATACTAACACCACGTCGAACTGTCCGAACAGAACAGCTATCCAATAATTAGATCATAATGCCTTTCTCGACGAGAAAAATGAAATATTTGAGAAATAAGTATCTATTTGTTTCGCTTTCATAAACATTGTCTTGAATAAAAAAACTAAGTAGCTTGAAAAATATAGAGTAGGTATAATAATTTTCAAATTGATTCAACAAAATCGGCAAACAAGCGTGTGTACCGCCTGATGTTAAGCAGTCACCTTGGTCTATAGATGCTTGCATTACCAAAGGCATTGCTCTCAAATTGCCTGACCTGACCTGAAGGGAAGTGCAACAAAGGGAAGGGAGGAGGGGTTGGGCTTCCAGCTCTCTCACTCATTGTCCATATCTCTTAAACTACTAAACCGATTTTCATGAAATTAATGTGGGATCACCTGGAGAGCATAACTACCATTTCAAAATCCTCTTTCAAAATAGGTTCACAATTGATAGAGAAGCCAGTGAACATATAAAAACACTAGCTGTGCCCGCGACTTCGTCCACGTGGAATTTAATTGACAAAGTTTCATACAAACTTTCATCCCCTATTTTATCCCCTTGGGGGTAGAATTAATCAAAATCCTTTCTTAGCGGATGCCTACGTCATAACATCTACCTGCATGCCAAAATTCAGCCCGATCCGTCCAGTGGTTTGGGCTGTGCGTTGATAGATCACTATGTCAGTCAGTCACCTTTGAGTTATATATATATATAGATACAGACGAACAAAGAACCACCTCCTTTTTTGAAGTTTGTTAATTATAGCAGGCTGATAATTTATTTACACAATCATATTTGTGTAGGGAAGCAGTATTTTCTTATACTTACTTAACCTACCTATCTTCTGAGTGCCTGATATTTTTGCTTAGTTATTCCCCAACAAGCCAGCATCGTCGATAGTAGGTATTAGTTGCCGGATAGATAATCCGAATAAGCTCGTTATTTTATCGTTTGCGCCGTTCCAGCGAAAAATGATATTACTTTCGATAAGGAAGCCTCTACGTAACGAATAACAATGCGAGTACGAAACAAAACACATTTAGGAATTACCTATGTGAAACTTTAGTGCTGATCGGTTAGGCACGTGTCTTGCGAGCATAAGGTCCCGGGTTCAAACCCTGACTCGCACCTCTGAGCTTTCTGAAGTCTATGCAGGAATATTGTTTTCTTATATTTACGCGAATACTACACATTGAAATAAAACTATTTTACGGATTTGAATGGATTTCTATGGATTTGAAACCCGTGACCATGGGTGCTGTAAAGCAGCCGAAACGTCGGGAAAATAACAAACTAAATAAACGCGATAAAATCCGTAAAATTGTTGCAGGAATATTAATTTCAATAATGATTGTCATTTGCTTACGGTTAAGGAAAAACAACATTCGGAAACCAGTATGTCTTAGAAAATGTAATACATTTTCCAAAGACATGTGAAATCCTCAAACCCGCACTGGGCCAGTGAGGGCTGTGGTGGATTATGGCTTAAATCCCCTTGCATTTAGGGGAAGCCCATGCCCAAGACTGAGACATTGAAACAGCTAATAGTTTTTTTCCGACTATTATATTGGAACCTCCTGATCTCAAAACGTTTTTTGAAAACATATTAGGCATTTATATGACCATGCACAACTTCTACAGGTCTTTACCTTCATTACTTTTATATAAAATAAACATAAAAATTAGGGATATCTCCAACCCTGCTTATTGAAAAATGGATAAATCCGTGAAGTAGAGTCCGTGAAATGGAGAGTATCAGCAGGCAAATGTATCGTAAGGCGGGCGGCGCCCAGGGACATTCCATCATCATTTTGTTTGCCCATCCATCGTTTATAGATGTCAAAAGTTGGGGCGCGCCCGCCTGCCCGCCCGGGCTGCTACAGCCATTCTGTTTGCGTGGAAATCGATTGGTTTGGAAATAGCAAACTGTAGGTATTTGCAACAATGTATATTTTGATTTCGGTATAAAAATCGTAAAAAGACCTTTTCAAAATCTGCACTTCAGAAGTAAAGAATGGTAGTTGGTAAATCATTTTTTTCTAAATCTTTTGTTATATGCATCAATGGTCACCTGAGGTCACCTGAGGTCCTATATCGGGTTAATATTTGTTGTTAGATAACTGGCTATTTATACCAGTATACAGAACTGGTCTTACGATTTTAACAAGATTCTGAAAATCTTTAAATCACTGAGGTACAATAATCTATACATACAAATAAATAAAATTGGAGTGTCTGTTTGTAATATCAAAATAACACCTTTTCACTAAATGCATATGAAAGTACATACGACACCTATAACAAAAACGCGACTTAAAAATTTTTTGTCTGTCTGTCTGTGTGTTTGTTCCGGGTAATCTCCGAAACGGCTGGACCGATTTTGACGGGACTTTCACAGGCAGATAGCTGATGTTTTAAGGAGTAACTTAGGCTACTTATATTTAAGAAAAACATTTTTTTTTAAATGGGTCCTGTCGCGCGGACTCAGAACGCGGGAGCGGGCTTTTTTGTTAAGTTAAATTCCACGCGGACGAAGTCGCGGGCTCAGCTAGTAAGAAATAAAATTGGCTTATCGTTCCCATCCGTGTCATGGTCTTGACGCAAAGCAAGACATTACTATTTGCTGATGATTAAAATTCTGTTTGCTATCAATTTGACGACATCAGAACTAGAACTAGAAATTACTGCCGTTATATATAAATTAAACAAGCTATTTCAACGTTATCTTAAGAGCAATTTATCACAGAATACACTTATAATTCAACTCTTGATTATTATCAACTTCATAGAACAATTGTGAGGGCTCTTATTCCCTTTGTGGTATTGCGAACTTGTTAGACAGATAGGCGACTACTGTACAAAGTAATTAACATTGCCTTCTGTTCAGAGAGTTTACAGGTTGTTTCAAAATTCCGAATGAATGCCTGGGGTTTTTGATTAGTATTAGGCATAGAATGAAATGGTATAGATGTCGCAGCCAAATAGCTTAATTCGCCGTTCAATTAACAGCCTAGGCATTTAACTAAACAGCGCCGTTCAACTAACGGCCTGAATGATATTCAGCCATTTGATCAAACAGCTAGGCAAATGACTTGGATCGATGACGTTTAACTACTTGCCTAGCCGTTTAATTACCTGCCTAGCCTGTTCATTTCAATTTAGTTCAACTTTCTGCCACCTAGCGCCGAAACTCACCAAACTGTCAATATCTCTATATTCCATATTCTCTTTGGTCAATATGGCGTCGGAAAACAACAACTTTGATGGTATAATTTTATTAGGTACTTAGGTTTTTTAAGATTTTTTTTAGATCCACCGAATCTATTTGCCGGGTGGGGTTTCTGTGGGGTCATAAAAAAAATAACCCTAACCTAAACCCATCCATGTCGTTCTGCTTGGGTAGTATTTTGAAAAAGTTTTGTAGTACTTAAATTTCAACCAGTTGCCTAAGCATTAGCCAGCCAATTTATTAAATGTTGTAATAGACTATACGGCTGAATATCATTTAGGCCGTTAGTTGAACGGCGCTGTTTAGTAAAGTGCCTAGGCCGTTAATTGAACGGCGGATTAAGCCAGTTGGCGGCGACATAGACATGCGGAACACTATTTTGTTTTGTATTTAACATTTAACATTTAAAAAATGTGTATCTCAATCTTATCTCAAGTAGGAAGGTACTATGCATACTTTTAACAAAGTTTTACTTGAATATTAGTAGCTGCTACTCTTAAATTCAGTTCAAACTGTTTTGGGCCATTAAATGTGTTAACCTAAATCCACAACATGAAAGTTAAGACCAATATTCAAAGGCACACTGGCACACCGTCCACCAGATGGTAAGTGGTAAGTGTTGCTCAAATTGATAGGTTTCCAATTTCCTTCCATTATGGAGGACGAAAAAAATGTGAATAGCTCCAAAATCCGTGATTGGGATTACGCGAGAAAGGAATATTGGCAGCCGTCGGGAAGCCCGCATTGTTACCCCGACTCCACGTTACGGAGCCAAGATTGATAGCCAACTATTCGATACACTGACGTTTGAGAAATGGAATATTAATTCTATGAATAAATTTGCTAAGAACTGTGTTGATTGGTAAGTTCATTTATTTATTTCCACCCTTACATTTCTTTGAGGGTAGGTTTGTTCCCTACTACAGTATTGTAGACGACCTATTTATATTATTTTTATACTTACAATTTCTTATTACTGTAACTTGTAACCAGTTACCACGATTGTCAATTCACTCAGAGTGGATATGTCTGTCTCAGCGGCACTAATTAAAATTAGTTACAGGTGAATACTTACTGATGTTAGTTACTGAACTCACATCAGTTATTTAAGGAATACTTTTCACCATTTAACCCAGATAAACATTCCAAAAAGATTGATAGATTTAATGTAATTGAATCCTGCAAAGGGATGGTATGGAGTGGTTATCAGAAACCGCAAGAATATTGGAGGGTTCTGAAATATCAGTCGGTACCGAAATCGGTCAGAGCCAAGCATAGTTACGTTCGTCGGGTCCTGCCAACAACATCAGGTAACTCGGTTTCCAATTTACCTAAAATCAATAGTCAAAGAAATTACAATTTCTTTGTAGATACTTAGAAAATGTTACTATTACTATTAGTACTATTAGTTATTTTTTGTGCTACAAAGATGAATGTTGTAGGGAGTATTTTTTTTTTAATATGTCAGGTCTGGAATTCACACGTTTGACCCGACACCAATAATTTCCATACATTTTACTGGTTAAGGTACCATAACTCAAATTTGGCCGTTATCTGGTGAAAATGTATAAAAACGGTTTAGTCGTCTCATAACTCAAACTTGGGGTGCTACTCTTAGCAACGATAATAATCGATATATCGTGACATTAGTACTGACAAATCCTACTCTAAATTCAATCTTTTTGCCCTCGAACATTGCCTGTATCGATTATCATTGCTAAGAGTAGCACCTCTGCATATTCTAGAATGAACTTTGTTTAGTGTCTAATTATAGCTCAAGTAACATTCTTTACAATAATTAAATCATTGCGCTGTGATAATTGTCGCGTCCTCGATCATAACAGCGTACAAAATATTATATATTTACAACAGTAAATAACAGATCTATTAAACCGTCTCCCTGGGCAATCTCGCAATTCATTTTAAAAATATATTTTCCAATAAATTCCTGTTATTGATAGCCATCGGATGGACGCCGCCGGAGATAAGAGCGCCTGACTCTTTCCCCTATCGATATTTCAAGTTGCTGAACGTGTCTTTGCAATACGTCTTGGACAATTTATTTTCTGTATTTCTTTATGAAATGTAACTAACTTTCTAGGATTTGGAACATCTTTTGAAAGGTTATTTACTTAGTAACTATTAATATCTTGAAATTTAAAATGTTTTACTACGTTGTGAAATATGTGCGTCGTATTGTAAAAAGCATACGTAAGTGGCGACCGCTTGGCGCAGTGGTTCGAGCGTAGGCCGCTCGGCTCACTGCACCGGGTGGTTGCGGGTTCGATCCCGTCGGGGCATTCGATAAGCCTTTTCGTAATTTGCCCAGGTCTGGGTGTCACTGGGATCGCTCCCAGTCCATTGTACGGTACCTACAGTACGAGCGTTGCTTCGCTTGGGACCATATAATTGGCGATAAAAAACAAAACCAACTATGGCAAGAAATATGATCTCTTTAACGGTACCTAAACCTACGCGCACTATTCAATGAATACATCCGAACATTGTATAAAAATCCCAAAGAATTCCACAACGAAATAATATACAGGAGATAAGGAAAACATTTCGAGACATGGGTGCTGGGACGAAGGGTCCGGGACTAGGGAGTAGTCTTCATATTGAGCGGCCCTTGGGGTGTCTATGATACCAGATAAAGATAAGTCGCGGGAATGTAACAAATTTGGACCGTCTCTGGCTTCTGTTTGCACGGAAGGGCTTACATGAACATCTTTTCAGGGTTCTAAACTAAGAAACCCTTATGGTTTCGTCATGAATGTATGTATGTCACAGGTTTTTTATAAGGAGTCTAATTATTTATTTACTACATTAACTACATGGCTGAAATGTGGCACACTAATAAATATTTGCTTGTACTGCTACAAAGATTGTTAATATGTTCTTAAATATTGAACAAAATGATTCTAGTGTAAGTGAAAAAAAGGTTGATACCTGATAAATGAAAAAAATGAAAAATATTTATTCAGCACAGGGAACACATAAGGAAATAACAGCACATAATTATAAACTAAGTGAAATATATAAACCTAAAGTCAGTAAGCTGCATTTCCTACAGTGTGAGCTGTACCGAAAGGCATTTGGCTCAGCATGTGCTGGAGGGGAACGAAATCTCCTCCAACGCTGATTTTCAGCCAAAGCCTCCTCATACCTTGTCTTGTCACCTGTTATACTGAGTGTGGTATCATTGTGCAGGTATTATTAAATCATTCTGAAGTTTTTTAATACTGAACCTTAAATTTGAAGCACTGTGCAAAAAAATATGGAAAAATGAGTTTACTAGCACATACCTACTTATTATGATATTACTTTAGAAGTGACCGCGACAGTTATGGGTTCACTATACAACGAGCTATACCGACTAAGTAAAATCAAAGTGAATTAACCGTCGTTGTTGTTTAGCTTTTAGCTTCTTGTGCGTCTTGGCTAAGCTGTAAGCACAACAAGCATCTGATGATAAATAAATAAATAAACACAATAGTACTCACTACTTCCCGACTTTATTTATATAGATAATAATATGATGAGTTTTCGTTACTTAAACGGCTACGGAACCTAACATCATGCGTGGCCTGACACGCACTTGGCCGGATTTTTACCAGGAATTTTTTGGGTAGGGCTTTGTATCAAAATCAATGAAAATAATTTTCAGAGTGACATGATTGTCGCTTTCGAGATTGCTTCGAAGAAGATCGCAAAGGATCATTAATCATTACTAATGGAGGGCTATGGTGGAGACCTTTACCCATTAGTGGGATGAACATGAGCACTACAAAAATCATTTGTTTTCATTATGTTTTCTCCGTATACGTTGGATAAATATGTTGGATACCTTGAAACCCGAGAAATATCCTCAAGAGTGACACACACACTACATAATATAATGTAAACACTGCCACTTCACTACGACCCGCGTTTACCCATAAGAAGAGTTAGTTACAAGCGTAACAAATTAGGTACCTACTACCCCAAGCTACGCTCGCAATGATTAATTGACTACGCGGCCCGTTATTAAAATACCTCCAGAAGAGTAATATTCGCGCTTGATTGATGGATGGGAACCGGTTCGATTTCCTGTCGGTACTTCCAACATACCGACCGTATTTTATGTTAATTACTTACTTACTTACCTGCATTACTATATTTTTTATGGAGGCGAGAAATGAGATGGTGCGGCTTTGAACACTTTTGCAGGTAATATCCACAGCAAGTCACAGCGATACAAAAGCTTATCCGATGGGACACAATCTACTTAATAGAAAAATACGACTGACAGACGCACGCACAGCCTTAAATTTACGCTAGTCTTGCTAAAAGCACGAAATTTTGGAATTTGGAGGACTTCTTATGTACTATTGAGGTGAAATAGGGCATGAAAGTTGGTATGGAGTTCCAATTGGGCTCTCGGCTAGTCTTAGACTATAAAATACTTGCAAAACAGAATAATATAATATTACATCTATTTTACACAACAGGTAGTTGAAACGTGCTACCTGAATTTACTTTCAAACTCAAAGTGCCATTATGTGCGAAGAGCCATAACCCTAGTAGCCAACATGTCAAACTTTAAATTAACATTAGTTTATCACTCTTTTATTCACACTCTTAAACGACTGCATGGTGATACGGAGTCGGAATAACATTTTGTTACTTGTAAATGATTTAACGCTCAATAGAATGTTGCATAGAGTTAATTATTGCGTGTCAATTGTTATAGTTAATTTTTGATGCTCTTTCCATTTTACCTAAATATGTTTAAGTACGTGACTACAATGGGTTTAGAACCATGGTATTTCAATAGTTTACCTAAAGAATCATGTAATTGGTCACTAACCGTGCTTATTACTTAAGATTTAAGATCATCATGACTCTGAATATTCAAAATGGTTCTAAGACAGCCATTTGTCCTTACCGCTGAATGAAATTTCAAGCTAAATATTGGAGGTCACGTAGATTGGCGTAAAATCCGTCACTGGTTATCTAGAATTTTTATGAGGTTCAGCGGAAGTCTGAGAATAGAATGATGAGCTAAAATGATTTCTTATTTACCGATGAAATACTTAATACCGAGGAAATATAGCTGGAGTTATTGGAAAAGAAGAGAGTGTGGGGAACATCTCCACAACTATTAAGAACGGTAGGTACATGAAACATTCCTGAAAATTACCTTTATGTAGGCTAGTAAAACGGGAATCAAAAACTGATGTTCTCAAGCAAAATCAATATAGATTCAGTTTGCCAATACTATCAGGCCAAGTTCTGGTTTCAGTTCATATTCGAAATATCTACGCTCCGATACCGAATTCATTTCCGGTGGTCGGGCGGGACTGTGCCGCACCCGGGTCAATGTTAAGGTGATGGCGCCTGCCCAGCCCGCGAAATTCAAAATTTTCGAGTATTTTTATAGTTTATCCAAAATCTGAAAACATTAAAGACAATATTTTGTGATTTGCGACAAACACAGTATGCAGTGCGTTTATTAATACATTTATTTGACTCTAAATAGTATCACGGTGGATATGATACTAGTAAATCACTAAATATATATATATTGTTTTCTTATATTTACGCGAATACTACACAATATATATATATTGCCAGTTTTACTGGTTATCTGTCGGTCTTGAAATGTTTTAGAGTAAGTTGGATATATTAATAAATGCATTGAATACGGTGTTTGTCGCCAATTACAAATTTCTGATTTTGAAAAAATTCTAAAAAACTTCAAAAAAATTGAATTTCGCGGGCTAGATGGGCGCTTTAGCCGTAAAGAGAAGTAGCGTGACCACAACCTCAAAATCACAATTTGCCTGGTGCCTATTGCCTCAGCGAAGGCACGTTGAAAAGCACCAGCCTGCATCATTCCCACTGCTCTTAACATCTCTTCTCTAGTTTTGCAATAAAATGTCAAATTACATTAATCAACCCAAGTTGAATCAAAAAGATGTTTAAATAGCGGTTTATAACAAAAAAATTACAATTATTCTGAGTACAAAGCTCCCTCCTTCTAGCTAAACTCAATTTTCTACCGCCAACACATTTTATTTTTTCTTTTATTTAAATTTAGAATCAATCTGGAATAAATGACGTACAATTTGATATTAAAAACATTTTAAAGTGACCAGTACTTTTTAGTTAGTCAATGTAACTAAAAATATCCCTATACCGTGTTGATTTGTTTATATACCTGCTTCCTATTCAGTGCCTGCAGCGCCATCTAGCCTAAATATAGTGATTATGCTTAATCATTAGACTCCGGGGTTTTTACCCGAATCGGAGGGTCAATTACTTCGGTGGCCACGTTCAGAGCCAGCGGCATCTTTATTAACTGTACTAAACTTAAATAAATACCTATAGGATTGCTGTTATGAAATGTTGCCCATTGTTTTCAGCAGATGCCATGATTATCTACTTGTAGTAGTCTTTTGTAACGACAAAATCAAATCACACGCGTGAATTCACCGGCGAGATGTCAAATTTGATATTTCACCCGTGGATTCACTCTGAAATATGATTTTGTCGTTACTGAATATTAGTGAAGTTGGCCTATTTATTATCTCACTAACTCTGTCACACCTAGCCACTTTCTCTATTGGAGAGAAAGTGAAAAATATAGATGTTCACTTCGGCATGACCCAGCTGACGTACTAGGCTTGCAGAATACCTACAGATAACTCTAATTAAAATCGGAGACTCGGAGCTAGGTACAGTGTGCGTAAAGTTATACAGTGTTCCGTCGAGCTGGGTACAGTCAGGGCAAAAAATGAAACGAATATAACGTCGTATTATTTATTTCGTCTGTGTTCCAGCCGCCCGGTACAGATACGGGCGGCGTGTATTCGTTACATAATTACACGTAGGTACGTAGTAACGCTACATTTTACCAAATTGTCGAAATACTGATATCTGAGGGGCCAAGAGCCCCGCAACACAAACTTACAGCGGCTACAACTATGAGAGAACAACCACTTGGGCCACACCATTTATATAGGTACTGTTAACATTATAAAATCTGACAATAGAATAAGTAGTTTTATACATGTAAACGACAATATTATAGTAAAAGGTAATCGTATAAACTTTGTACCGAGTTGGACAAAAAATATTACTTTCTGGAAAGGGGAACGAAATGGCCAGAACCAAATCATGTGTCGTCATCCGCTTTATGACTTTAGTCTATTTATCAATTAATTAATGAGCAAGCAGATATTTGATAAATCAGTTATGATTAATACTTAAGTATTAAAAAAATTAAGAGATCATTTCAAACTATACTTACCGGTCTTCGTACGGCGGCCCAAATTACCCCGGCACTGGAATTGGCCATTCATAAAATTGTATGAACGAACTTTAATAGCAAATATATTATAATATTCTTCCTTTTTAAGTTACGTTGTAAATAGTATGATAATAATTATACCTAATTCTATTATACTAAAGTCTCGTATAATATTAAAAAGTACCACATTACACAAATGGGTGGGCAGAATACCAAATATGAACAGTTAAAATATCTGAAAATGTGTATAATAAATTTTATTTCCTCAATAAATCAATGTTATATTTATAGATGGATTCTAACAAGTGCTAAAATTACAAAGACCACGCAATAACTGTATTACATTACGTCGTAACCTAAGTGTGATCTCTCAGAGTTATTGCCCCAACGAAGCCAACTGAAGCTGTGCGCCGTTGTCACTACACACTACTGCCGCGCCGCCGCTCGCGGCCGGCTACCGGACTGTCGAGCGACACCTCAAGCCAATCACAACATTTAGTTTATCACCACAAGGGCGGCATTTGCTTGATCCATCGCTTTATACAAATGATAAGAGGAAATATTCCATAAATATTGTATAATTAAGACGATTATACACTGACTATAGCAAAAGGCACAAACCTATTTCAAATAAGTACCTACACCAGTTGCAATAATGGTGTTATTTAGACATTTCGTGTTGTGAGAATGAGGATAGTAAACTTGTGATCAAATTGTTGTCTCAGGATCAAAAGTCCATCTTTTAAAATTCGATGAATCAAATCAATGCAAATAAATATTTTGTCATATTTGTTCAATTGAATTTGATTTTGTGACAAAATATCCCCCTGTACTTGTCCGTACATCTATACGAACGTACACTGCGCCTTATTCATAAGAATGTATGAGTATAGTTTAAATGCGATTGTTAAACTCTATCCCCCTCTATCCCCCTTATAATAAACGTGGTATAGCGGGCGAATAGTTACACACTGAGCTATCCCTTACTGTCATCTGTAATTTTATATTCAAAAGAAGAAGACAAAGCATGGTGTAACTATACAACCGCTAAACCACATTTATTAATAAGGGAGTATATGACCCATGATCAAATTCATTGGATCAAATTGCCGTCAACAATATAGTTATTATTGATTATAATGGAAGTTAAACCTACGCATAGAAATATTTATTTATATTAATTGGCGACCTCTTAAGTTTACTGTTATAAATAGGGCGTAGTGAGCGACCACTATTTCGATTCGTATTGACGGATAATTTATAATTTACCCATAAGTAAGTAATATTTTTAAAATTAAAACCTATCATGGTAATTTATTTTTATTTTTATTCACCCAAATAAAAATAAATATAGAAGGAAAAAAGAATAACTAACTTGATACCCGATACCTGATACTTAAATTATGAATTTACAAAATCTATAAAACACCTATTATATGTCTTTAAAACAGTATATATTTAAATCAGTTTAAATCCGGCAATACGAATGAACTTCAAAATCTTCATGAAGGCGATCGTTCGAATTTTACAATTCGTAAGACCGTTTAAAATTATCGCTATTTGTTGTCATCGATTTTCAGCTTCATACAAGGTGATGTGATTATTCGTCCACGAATATCATTTTACGAAATTAATTATTTACTATTAGTTATTTAGTGGCAATGGTGTTGCCTGCTCACATTATTATATTTTTTATGCTGTTCCTAAGAATGTACACCATCTTTAATTCATTGAAAAGAGTGACCATTGAGTTTCTTTCCGGATCTTCTCAGTGGAAGCAGCATTCCGAGTCGGTGGTAGATTCTGACTATTCATAAATGCTTTGTTGGCTTACGTGAATGAAAACTATTTTAGTTCGACTTTGATTTTGAATCATGATCATGCGCGTAGAGGCCCCTGCGAAAGATGAAATGAGCTACGAAAAAGAAATTCGTGTACAAACTAGAATATTATTTTACAGAGTTACAGTTAAGACGAGGTTCTTCAAAGTAAGCCCTAGTATTCATTAGTTCAAACGAGGAACAGGTACAAAAAGTAAAAAGTATCAAAAACATTTTGTGTCCCATATCAGTCGTGAAATTTGTGCATTACTATTTTTACAAACAGTTAATATTTATTAACACAATGTCGTCCTGAAGTGTCGCTCAAAAGTGATAAGTAACCGCGTAGCCTCCGACAGACATATAAACAAGTGTATAAGTAATTATTATGTTTTCTATTATAAATGGACCAATCATGGCAGTGAAAGTTGCATCAGTGCGGTCATTGGTCGATTTCGCCCACTCTTATATGTCTAGCAGACGCTATTATGAAGAACTGAGGTCCTGTTTTCGTATTTCGAAAACAAGGAATCTAGTGACAGAAGTTTGATCCGATATTGAACCTTATGATATCCGAATTACGAACACAACTCCTCTGATCTTGAGAATGCGACCGATCCACACGGTTTAAATTCCATTCCCCCATAGAATTAGCGACTCGTAAAATGCATTGCTCATGTATATATCACTATATTTTAATTTATAATAATAAACCTTTATATGTTTTATTACTTTATTATTGAATAGAGATTATTTGAATGGGTATTGCAACATCCAAAACTGCTTGCGTTTGCTAGACGTTTCCCAATCATGTCACGTAATCGCTCTTTCTACGACGGACTTCCTTCGAGTCTACGCGCTACTCTGATATGGTCTCAGTCTCAAGACAGTCCAAACGTCTGATCTATGATACACTCTCCCTACTCGAGCTACTGACTTGTGTGCGGTATCGATGCTAGCTGCGTGATTTATTAATGGATTTCTAAGTATTTTGAAGGGAAGTTATGTCATAATTCGTTTTTAGTTTTTGTTTTGATGATTTGTCGGCGAGTGCCTCGATCTCGTACACAAGTCTCTGATATGTGGGATGATGTGTGTAGCGCCGCGGGCCGCCCGCCGCGGTCCCGTCCGACCGGTACAAAATTGGAGCGTACCTACATATACGTTTATTATATACAATGTACAATACAATACGATAAACACTATAGTGGCTACGGGGCGGGACGCCGGCGGCGGCGAGGCGGGTCGCCTCGCGCCTCAGCATTAGACATTCTCACAGTAATATACATCGTAACTCGCTCTATATATAACAAACATTACACGAACGCGCACCACGCTCGTCGAATAAACAACATAATATACAGCGGAATCGTAGCACTCTTTCGATTCGATTAAAAAAATTGACTAGAAAATCTCAATTCGCTACGAGCACTATGCGTGCGTGGAGGGGGGCGAGAATATGTCGGCGGCGCGCCACGCCTCCGCCTCCTCCTCGGCGTCGTACTGCTGCAGGAACGGGTTGGTGGAGCTGTAGCGCGGGCTCGCCGCGCCGCCCGCCGAGTTCAGCGTCACCGCCAGCCCCGCCGACGTGCCCGGAATCACCGAGCGCGGCGACTCCCGCGAGCCACCCTCGCGCGGTGTCAACTCGCGGGGCGTGTGATCGCGCGACGACTCCCTCGAGTTGTGCTCCCGGGAGTCGCGCGGGGTGCTCGTGCGAGGCGAGTCCCGCGGCGAGGCGCGCGGAGAGGCGCGAGGCGAGGAGCGTGGCGAGGACCGCGGCGAGGCGGCGCGCTCGGGCTGGCGCAGGATAGAGGACACGGAGCCGCCGTGCTTGATGGTGTCGGCGGGGCTGTGGCTGCCCGAGCTACTGCTGGGCGAAGCGGGCGACGAAACCGTCACCTGCCGGGCCCGCGGCGGTGCGGGCAGCGGACCGCGAAGAGGCGACTGTAGACGATATTGGCCGCCCCTGACTGATGAGAGAACCTAGAACATGGAACATCTGGTTTGTACTTGATACTACACCAACCAAGCGACTAACATGTAAAAAGGTGTCGAGAGGACGTTGATACACCAAAGCAAATAAACCAAAAACGCAGAGCGGTAAGTGCAATACAGATATAATAGCTCTAGAAGAAGGTCCAGCTAAATCAAAATATTATAGCCGACCAGTGTACATACATGTGCGGGCGGCGAGCGGTCTGGCCCGGGCCGAGCCAAGAGACCCGGTGGCGGAGATGCTGCTGATGCTGCCGCTGGAGGCCGATATGGACTGACTGAGGGCGGAACTCGGCCTGAAAAAGCAATTATGACGAATAACGATGAACTTTGCACATCCTTAGCAAACAACGGATAATGGAAGATTTTTTTTATACATTGACGCCCACATACTTTGGTAATGCAGGTTTTTATTCACATACAAGGCAAAGGTTATACCACAGCAGACTATTTATCGTCATAGCAGTCGTGGCATTATTTACTTTAAAACTTCGACGGTTCATCTTCATCAGCCTAGAGGTGAAATCTGGCAGGGCTTTCATATTTTACGTGACTAGTTAAACGCATTTATTTATTTATTAATTTATTACTCCAGCACTCACAGTTTCCCAAACCGTGCTGAGAGTCATGTTACAACAAGTAAAATAAAATGCATGGGGTTACCCCATCGGTAACTGGATCTATCCCCATCTTTAAACATCGATTCTGTTAATTAAGCATCCTATACAAAGAGAGTCAACTGTTTACAATGGATCATTTCTGCTTTGATTATGCTGCGATAAAGAAGACACAAATAGAGAGTGATGTAGAGAAGAGACTATGGATTTCAAAGGCCAATGGATAGTAGAGCTGTTCTAATTGAATATAGAGTGGGTGTAAATGTACCTTGGGGGAGTGTGAGTGAGGCCGCTGGCGACGCACTGACTCTGTTTCCACGCGGCCCGGTTGCTGGCTCGCCGCGCCGAACTGTCTACAAACATACATGCGTTAAGGTACCGCTGAGCCACATTAGACATTCAGTGTTATTGTCTAGTGTTTAAAGTTCAAAATGCTACGGAGAATACTAAAGAACCGGAAGAAGGAAAAGGGAATTCTAAGTAAAAGAACACAATCTAAGAGGGTTGTTAGTTGAGGTGCTGGATTGAATAGTATCTAACTGTGTTCTATTTTTCTATCATATCTATGTGATTATGTCATGCTACTTTGTTGCGGGCTACGTTAATTATGTAGAAAACAACGATGAAATAATACAGAAATACCATTTTTAAGAAAAAGATTACCGGACCGTGTTATTGAATATCAAAATAAATTGTTTCAAGAATTTTAACAGTCAAAACGAGAAGCCATGTGATCCATATTTGCCATCAGAATCAAAGCAGAAAGTCCTTCAGTATGCAGAAATAGAGTTGTTTTCCACATCCCGATGGTTACAGCGAAACGACATAGCAGATGACATTACCTGAACGTTTAGGGGGCGGCCATATCTGCAAGAGACATTGCAGCACATGTATCGGCCTCTGATAGTCAATTTCTGTTGGGGGCTGTGAGTGCAACATCAGAGGCGGGGCCAACGCCACCGCGAGGTGTTGCGGCGACATTTTGTTACGGTCCTGGGCCGCTACGACTAGAGCTAAGTGGTCTAGTAAGAAGACCAGGGTAGCTCGGGCTGCTCGAGGCAGACATTCTACTATAGAGGCCATAAGTCGAGCGTTGCCTTCTCTGTCATCTGGGAGGCATACCCCTGAAATATAATAAATGTTGGGTGTCTACACCGAGAGAAAAAATAATGACATTAAATTATTTTTGCAGTTCCTAGAATCCGTTTACTAAACGTTAGGCGAGCAATTTTTTGGTTTTACTACTTATAAAGTACCAATTTCAGCTTCTTTAAGGTTGAAATTGACTTGAGTATCTTCTCGCAATACATGCTAAAAGATCTTCAATTTCGACAATTTCCACTTACCCAGCGCATCAAGTGTCATTTGATACAAGCAGCGGCTGAAGAGTGGCTGCGGCAGCTCCCGCAGGTAGTCCTTCAGCAGGCCGGTGATGACGTTGATGTCGGGCACAGAGTCCGGCGCCAGCTCTACCCCGCGCGCATTTCGCTCAAACGCTTCCCGTAGTATGCGCTTTTTGCTTGCAGCCCCACATAGACGGTAGAGGCCTGTGGTGAGGATATAGAGACTTGTCATTGTACTGAACTCCGTCAACAGTCGATGTCATCATAGATGGCATCAAACTTATATTAAATGCTTTGGTTTTACGTCAACCTCTTATTCGCTCCATCTCTACTTAATGTTGAGTGTAGTTCTTCTAATGAACTACATTTCTCGCGGTCACGTGCAGAATTTTGTTATAGAAACTCCCTATAATAATAATAATAATATCGCCAGCCTGACGCACCGACAGTATGGTCTCAAACTAAGCAACGCTTGTACTATGGGTACCGTACAATACACTGGGGGCGACCAGGACAAATTACGAAAAGGCCATTTCCGAAATTTTCCCCGGCGGGAATCGAACCCGAGCGGCCTAAGCTCGAACCACTGCGCCAAGCGGTCGTCAAACTTGGCTACCTATGATGTCGAGGCCGCGACGCTCGATCTCCTCGACGCAGCGGCGCACGATGACGGGCACGGGCGGCGCGTGCGACGGGCGCGGCTCGCGCGCCACCACGGCCTCCAGCTCCGCGCCGAACAGCGGCGCGCCGCGCGGCATGCCGGCGCCGCCCGCGCCGCCGCGCCGGAATAGCTCGTGCGGCTCCGTGTGCCGCACGAGCACGTACAGTGAGCCGCGAGGCTCCAGCTGCACACAACATTTACCCCTTTATTAATACACGTGGTTTAGCGGTTGTATAGTTAAACCATGCTTTGTCTTCTTCTTACAAATATCACATTACGCGCAAAAATGTGCTCGCGCACGGTAGGGCACGGTAGGGGCATTGCGGCCGCGGCGCTTTACTATTGTGCTTACTTTCATTTTGGCATTCCTTGACAAGAGGCAATTGGCACATTAGACTTACCTAAGTACTATACCACTAGGTACTTTTTGAAAGGTCGCGGCTCATACACACTTGACAGCAGGCCTACGCTTAAGGGCAATTAATTATCTTTGTAAACCCTCGTTAATCCTTAAGATAGAATTGGCGAAATAGAAAATAGAACCTGTATTGGGAACCTTATTCCGTCATGTAATTTACCTTGATAGCGAGCTTATGAGCGGGTGCGCGCGCCACGAGGTCCGGCAGGATGACGGCGCCGCGGTAGCAGAGCTTGTGCCGATGCTGCGGGTCCCACGAGTAGACCAACACGTCGAGCTGCCTGTTGTCCACCAGGTCTAGCTCGAACGACTCGTCCCACTCGAATTCGAGCTCCCCAGTGCGTACCTATGAAAGAAAAATACAAGTCACTACCTTAAACCCTCGACTCGCAATAATGGTTCTGTAAGTCTGTAGCAATGTAGCTTTACTGCTGATTTTCGCCTTATTAGCGAGATACGTATGCCTGGATCAAAATAATTACAGCTATTATCAAATTAATTAAACCTTCATACATTTGCCACAAACATAACATTAACGAATATATATTTTGTTCTATAATCATCAAAACCTTCACTTATAATAATTAGCCAGGGCACGGACCTCCCCTCAATGCGATTTACCGCGAAGGTTGAAGCCAGGTCCAGGACCCAGAACTCAGGACCTTGCGTGCATGCAAGACGCCTGCTTAACGAATCAGCTATTACTGAATACTATGGCCTATTGAAAAGTCACTTACCACAGTCCGAGCCTTATGCACTCGATCGCACTCTAGTACGCAGTAGAGGTCTCGCGGCGCCACGGGCGGCTGCGCCGGTGCCAGCGGGCCCACGGGCGGCGAGCCGGGCGACGCGCCCGACGCCGTGGGCCTGAGCCCGCGCCCTGACAGCAGGTGGATCCAGAACATGCCCGACACGCCCCCGGCGAGACGGGACAGGCCCGTCATGGATGCTGAGAGACCGCTGCTTGGCTTCTCTATTTTGTATTTCAGGAAATCTGTAGAAGAAATCCGAATTGGACACGTGCAAATTATAATTTCAAGCAACAAATAAGTATAAAAATTCTCAGTTTTCCAAGCAGTTGCCGCTTTGGTAAATCCATTTTTGCCCAAATTAAACGATATGAAGACCTCACATGGTGGTGATCCATGGTGTTGAACAAACGCGGTGGACAATAGTGTTGAAGAAACTTTGACAAAGTGCCTGCACCACCATTTGATTATCAGATCATTAGATTACACAAATTATCAACAATTACAAATTAGCTACTGACCATTAGGGTTTATATCAAGATGCCTCTGGTGTCGTGAACCCGGCGTGGGCACGGGGCTGGGGTTGGGACAGTTGAACCTGGAGCCCAGCTCCAGCAGCTGCCGCACCCGGCGAGCAGACGGCGACCCCCCTGCGCCCGCCAGCTGCTGCGTCGCCCCCAGCTGCTGGGAGGACACTGAACGGGCTGGCAGGTGCCGGGGCCGTTCCACTCGACGACTTGCTAGCCCAAGAGATGATCCGAAACGGCTGCCGCTTTCCATCTGAAATTTTTTAATCAACTCAGAACTGGAATGAGCCATTGCACATTATTTTTTACATTTATCTTATACTTAGTCCATATTATTATCTATCAAACAAACTTTGTGATATAGTGTACACGTAGCAAATTCGAAAAACAAAATACTGAAGTAAGTACAAAAATTTATATGTTAATTTTACTAGGTCATAGCAAAAATATTGCATGTGTTTTATACTGGGAACGCATATTGATATTATCGTCAACGGTCACTATCGGTAAATGCTTACGTTTTTGAGCGCATCATGAATATTTTCGGCCGAGTAGTGCGTAGGTAATCGAGGACGCAACGTCTCATAGAGAGCGCTGGTGGAGGGCGCGCGCGACAGCCACGCTCGGTACTCGTCCGATGTGAACACTGAACATAAATGACCAGGTTACAAAAGCCGTAAGATCCCTTAAATATCCTAAAATATAACCCAAGTCTCTTACCCCTGGAAGAACGTAGATCCAACCGTGAAGACAGAGGCTCCGGCTCGTCTTGGAGAACACTACCTGCACGTCTAGATAAGCCTAACCTGTTGACATAATGAAGAGTAATATCTATCCGCTATTAAAATAGCATATTTGTGAAAAAGATAGCAATATTTACCTCTGTCCAGTTCCTCTCACATCCCTCGGCAGCGAATTAAACTTGGATCCGATATCTCGCCCCAGAGTACTACTCCGGTACCCGCTCATGCCCGAATAGTAAGGAGTCCGCGTCGGTGCAGTTGCTTCAGTGTCCGAAGAGTAGTCCAAACTTCTATTCCTTCTAGCTGTTCCAAACTTACTGCTGTACGAAGGCAAGCCAAGTCCAGTAGTTCCGTACGTTCCTCCGAGCGTAGATCCCAATCCAGTCCCTGTTAGTCCTGAGCCTAGGCCAGTATTTGTCAAACCGGAGCCTACAAGGCTAGATCCAGTTAGGCCACTGAGGCCTGTGGTCGATAGGCCTGAAGGAAGACCAGGCCCTAAACTAGTTCCAGTCAAACCAGAATCTGTGAGACCACTGCCAGTTAGACCGGATCCAGTTATACCGTATCTTTGGTTATATCTTAGGCTTGATGCTGGAAGACAAAGCAGAAGTTATAACTTTGATACGCGTTTTTGATGAAATATTGCATTTCTGTGCATGCCTATAGTGAAACAACGTTATCTATATATATATACTCAAATATATATACTCGTATATACATATATATATACTCAAAGGTGACTGACTGACTGACATAGTGATCTATCAACGCACAGCCCAAACCACTGGACGGATGGGGCTGAAAGTTGGCATGGCAGGTAGATGTTATGACGTAGGCATTCGCTAAGAAAGGATTTTGATTAATTCTACCCCCAAGGGGATAAAATAGGGGATGAAAGTTTGTATGAAACTTTGTCAATTAAATACCACGCGGACGAAGTCGCGGGCACAGCTAGTATAATAATAATTCAGACTTTGGTTTATTTCATGAAGCACTTACCTCCAGTAGCAGCTGAAGCTTTCAAGCTGGATCTGAGCAATGAGTGTCGACCGAAATCTGAATGTGTTTCCGCCCTGGGCAGTTGTTGTTCCGAGCCGGATCGTGGTACTCGCCCACCAAATCGTGTGCTGAAATGGATTTGTAAGATTATTGAACACTAGTTGCTGCCCACGAATTTGTCCGCGTAGTATTTAACTTAACAAAAAATTCTGGATTATCGGGATAAAAAGTATCCTATGTGTTAATCCCGGTTATAAACGATCTGTGTTCCAAATTTCATCCAACTCCGTTCAGTAGTTTTTGCGTGAAGGAGTAACAAACATACATACACACTCACAAACTTTCGCATTTATAATATTAGTAGGATTCACAGAAACACGAAGAGGCGGGTATAAATATTGAAATCATGATGCGTTTATTGTATTGCAAATTAATCCGTGATTCTCAACAATTAGTTTGATTTGTATTTTTTTAATGAAACCTGTTGACATCTTATTGTATGTATACTGATTTATTCTCAATTAGTACATGAATATATTTACCTTCCACTCTCAGCTGGATAGAAGGAATGCACTTTCTCGGCTAAGCTGTCCAGAGTGTTCGGATACGAGCGCTCGTATGGAACGAAATGTGTCGCAGATGATTTCGGCTGCTCGGTAATGACTGGTGGAGGCGGGCGGTAACTATAACCACACATATTCATATCAGTATTGTCGAATATATTCGTTGTAATAGGTAAGAGTCCTCACGAAATTAATACTGGAAGATAGGCGCTATCAATTACATCCCATAAAATGCGTGACTTATAAGGTTTCGAGTGTTAAATTGCCTGCTCACATTCTGTTCCTCTTCCTGAGAATGTATACCATATTTTATTCATTGAAAAGAGTAACCAATGAGTTTCTTGCCGGTTCTTAGTGGAAGCAGCATACCGAACCGGTGGCAGATTCTGACTATTCATATATGATTTGTTGGCTTACATGAATAAAAACAATTTTGAGTTGGAGTTAAAATAAGTAACATCAGCAACTGCTGAATATAAAATGGGAAAAGATATCTTACCTGTGAATGTTAAAGTTCAAACTCAAACGGCAAAAGATGTTACCTCCAAGTGGAATGGTCCGACGGCGGTCTTGGATTGTAATACAGGTCGAGCGCAGTGGAATCAGGAGAGAGGGCACCAAGTTGGAGCCGGCTCCTTTCTTCCCTGCCGTCGCCTACCGGACGTATATTGCTTCCCGGGCCCCCGGCCGAACGTAGAGTGCCATGTCTGTAAAAAAAATATGGGGTCGATGACCTTCTCTTTGGAGACTGGTCTAACTGCAGTCGAAAGGTAATTTGGCAGTTGCATAGTCAATTTGGCAGATGCTCCCTTGCTTCTTTCACAGCTTCAGGTATTTATTTTATTCATAAGTTCCTACACTCATACCAGGGCCAACGAGAAGCAATATGAAAATAAATAATATACTTACTGTTTTATTAAATTAGTTGTTTTCAACATTATGACCTCATTTGTTTTAAAATAGTCACGTATTTCTACACAATATAATGATCTACGAATTTATAAAATTGCCGCCCGAATGTTAAGCGAGCTCGGTGGCGGCCGACTTGAACTCGAACATTATTACCACCAATTGCATTCACAATGGTCGTGGTATAGAACTGGTACGGATCACTGGAACGTGGTATAGATCCGTGTAAACAGTATGTAATGTTATTGTTTTCTTATATTTACGCGAATACTACACATTGAAATAAAACTATTTTTCGGATTTTATCGCGTTTACTTTTCGTTTACTTAATGGAGTTAGAGGCCAACAATACTCTAGCATTCTTAGATGTTTTAGTAATCCGAAATCCTGAAACACCTTAGGCCACACTGTGTATAGAAAAAAGACCCATACTGATAGGTACTTAAACGGTGATTCTCACCACCATCCAACGCAGTTAGCTACCGTGGGTAAATCTTTGTCGAGATCCATCACGTCAAGCAAGTATTGCATGACAACAAGCTTCGGATCCCCCGCCGCCATCACAGTGACCGAGTGAAACCAGCCACAGTCGAGCGTCTACCTGCTGTACTACCATATATAAGAGGTGTCACAGACAAGATTGGCTACATCTTGAAACGTGCTTCAATCAAAACTTATTTCAAGCCACCAAAGAAGATTAGTCAGTTCTTACCACCTGACAAGTGTCACATTCCTCTACAAGATGCAGGGGTATACAAACTCGACTGTGAATGTGGGCTCTCCTACATAGGGCAAACTAAAAGATCAGTAAAAACCCGCGTAAAAGAACATATAGCTGACGTGAAACACCGGCGCTCCACGAAGTCTGCAATCTGTGAACATGTACAGGACCGCACCCGCCATTATATCAGATTTGATAAACCACAGATCCTCGCAAAAGAACACCGATTCCGACCAAGGATGATACGTGAGGCCATTGAAATTATTATACATCAGGCTTCGTCCTCGAGATTAACTAGATAAACACATGTAGTAACGCCTAGCGCATACCATTCCACACTATATTGAGAGTATTCTTAAAAAAATAAAATATAAAAATAAAGAGGGTAGGTAGTTTTCCTGCCTGCCATCTGCGCGCGCCCTCCTATACTCATTCGCTTTTTAGTGTTTGGCCACTCCACATCGCGCTCGTAATATAAAGTGTTAAATTCAGTGAATATAATTAATTGTTATAATTATGCCTAAACGTAAAGGTGATAATTCGAAACGAATTAAACAAAAAATTCGTAAATTAGAAAAGAAGTTACGACACGAACACCGTCGATATTATTATTCAGATGACTCCGATTCGCAATCTGCATCACGGTCTTCTCAAAATTCGCCATCATATTACCAAGGTAAGGATTTAAGTACCTATATAGATAGATTATTACATCATTTTTTATTTTATTTTTTATTCTGTGACCATACAGTTCGCAAACAGTACGTGCTTGCATTGGGACTGTTTCTTACTGTTTCTTATCCATGCGCTATATTATCAAATTATAAAACTTTTATGGTACAAATAAGTGACTATGTACCAACGGTTTGCGGACAGTACGTGCTTGCATTGGGACTGTTTCTTACTGTTTCTTATCCATGCGCTATATTATCCAATTATAAAACTTTTATGGTACAAATAGGTGACTATGTACCAACAGTTTGCGGACAGTACTTGCTTGGCATTGGGACTGTTTCTTACTGATATTCAGAATGTTTGCGGACAGTACGGGTTGTTACAACTGGGGACTGTCTCTTACATATACTAAGCTAGTTATACAACTAGCTAGTTTAACAAGGCTACATGCGACATAAACCTACATTTCAGATGATGAAAATATGGAAGTGGTTGATGATGTCATGGGTATTGATCCCCATGCTACAGAGATACAAGAATATGGAGACTTGTCGCAACCGCATCCAGAACCAGACCCTATTCCTAGTACATCACATAACATACAAGTTCCCTCAATTGTCATAGTCCCCGAGAAACAAAACGATTCTCCACCTACTACAGCCGTCCCGCTAACGGTACCCACGGAAACATCAGAGATGATCGTTCCAGAAAGCTTAAAACTGGATAGTGAGTTGTTGGATATTTTAGGTATAGATCCTACTACGGATAAAAAATATGGGACAGCTATACAAAATGATTTGGCTGTCAGGCTGCAACACTGGGCCACAATGGGGGTAACCAAAGAGTTGCGCAAAGAGCTTAGTGAAAAATATTTGACACCTGAGAATACAAAATTGATTGATCCACCAGAACTCAACGCTGAGATTAAGCGGCTGCCTTAATTTCTGATATCATCGTCAAGCGCGATAAAGCTATTGAAAATAAACAAAGGCAACTGACCTCAGCAATTAGCTGCCTAGGAGGGGCAATCGACCTGATATTATCATCAAAGGAAAAAGACACTGTGTTGCTTAAACTCTTGACGGATACGGCTCGAATCATTTGCGATTGTCAGCACGCTGACTCAATTACAAGGAGGAACTTCTTACTAAATTCTGTAAAAAAGGAAGTCCGAGAACAAGTACAGAACACGAAGATTGATAAGCTTCTTTTTGGAGAGAATCTGGCTGAAACTTTGAAATCCGCAAGAGCTATTAATAAATCAGGAACAGAGCTAAAACCCTCTGCTCCCAAACCTCGAAATAAGAGACAAAAACAAATTCCGAATTCTTCAAGGAATTTAAACTGGAAGGGTCAGGGTCCGGCTCGCAGGCAGACGGGCCCTCCAAAGACCAAAGAGCCTGTGATGACCTCGATGCGCAGTCGGCCAGCCAACTCCTCGAAGCAGTCGCAGCGTCCGCCTCAGAGACAGAACTACGATCGTCGTTAAATAAGGTAAAACGTGCGGGTCGATTGTCTTTATTTTACAAAGAATGGTCGATGATCACTAATGATTCAATGGTTCTTTCATTCATCCAGGGATATAGAATCCCTTTTTTACGGACACCGTTTCAATCAGTGCTGCCAAACAATCGTACATATTCCGATAAAGAAAGAGTCCATTTTACTGACGCTATAAACAATTTGATATATTTAGGAGCTATTTCAAAATGTGAAGCTAGACCCGATCAATATTTGTCTAATATTTTTTTGATACCCAAGCCGAACGGAAAAATGCGTTTTATTTTAAATCTGAAATCTTTAAACAAATTTATTTACACGAGTCACTTTAAATTAGAAGACTTAAGAACTATACTAAAACTTATATCAAAAGAATGTTATTTATGTACAGTTGATCTAAAAGACGCATATTTTCTCGTGAAAGTACATAAAGACGATCAAAAGTATCTCAGATTCGAATATGAAAATTCTATATATGAATTTAAAGTCTTACCTTTCGGGTTGAACACTGCACCTTATGTTTTTACAAAAATAATGAAACCGGTCGTAAAATTACTGAGGACATGTGGTCATATATCCACTATATACTTAGATGACATTTGTCTTATAGACCACACTTATAAAACATGTCTAAAAAACTTACAAGAGACCAGAACGCTTCTTATAAGTTTAGGATTTATTATAAATGAGGAAAAAAGCATGCACAATCCTTCCCAAATATGCAAAGTATTGGGTTATGTTTTAGATACAAGAAAATTTACGGTGTCATTACCAGAAGATAAAATTCATAGGATTAAATCAGAAATCGCAAAATTTCAAAAATTAAAACGATGTAAAATTAGAGATTTTGCAAGTTTTGTTGGACTTTTAGTATCGGCATGCCCAGCCGTAGAATATGGCTGGCTTTATACAAAACTTTTTGAAAGAATTAAATACCTTAGTTTGCTTAAGAGTAATAACTATGATAATTTCATGCATTTACCAAGTTCCTTAGAACCAGAATTAGAATGGTGGAAATATGCGCTTACTCAGGCGATATGTAAAATCAAATTAGACAAATACGATCTAGAAATTTTCTCTGACGCCTCAACTACGGGGTGGGGAATTGCGTGTGGTAATCTGAGAGCCAGTGGCATGTGGACCGATGATGAACGTAGCCGTCATATTAATTACTTAGAAATTCTTGCTGCGTTTATTGGACTTAAAATATTCGCTAAAAAACTATTTAACTCCCAAATTCTGCTCCGTATTGACAATACCACCGCTATCTCCTATGTAAATTGTATGGGAGGGATTCAGTTCCCTCATCTGACAAATATTACAAAGCAACTTTGGCAATGGTGCGAATCCAGAAAACTTTATGTTTTTGCTTCGTAATTTAGTTCTACTGATAATGTCGACGCAGATCGAGAATCAAGGCGCACTCATCCAGATATCGAGTGGAAACTTGCAGATTATGCCTATAAACAAATCATAGAAAAGATTGGTTCGCCGAATATTGACTTATTCGCCAGTCGATTAAATAATAAGTGCCCAAAATATGTTTCTTGGCACAGAGATCCGGATGCTTATGCAATTAATGCTTTCACGATTTCTTGGTCAGCCTTTAAATTTTACGCATTTCCGCCATTTGCCATGATTCTAAAATCACTAAGAAAAATTGTTACTGACAAAGCCAAGGGTATTATGGTTGTACCATACTGGCCTACACAACCATGGTACCCGTTATTTAAAAATCTTTTAGCCTCAAATATGATTATACTGAAGGCCGAAGATAATCTAATATTATCAACTGATTGCAGTCGCCAGCATGTACGCAACTCGACTACCCTGGTGGCAGGGATCTTATCCGGGAGGCAGTGATTCGGAGAGGAGTTCCAATTACATCTTTGGATATCGTCCTTAATTCGCTCTCAGAGAACTCATACAAACAATATGATGGGTGTTATAAAAGGTGGTTCATTTATTGTAAAGAGAATAAATTGAACTTATTTGAAGTATCAATTTCCGATATTATGACTTTTTTAACGAAAGCATTTAATGATGGTGCACAGTACGGTACATTAAATTCGTACAGGTCAGCCTTGAATTTAATTTTCAAAGAGAACATAGGTCAGAACGAAGACCTTAAAAGATTTTTTAAGGGAGTATTTCGTTCCAGACCACCACGGCCAAAATACAGCGAAACTTGGGACACTTCTCTTGTTTTAAACTATATGGCAAAATTACATCCTAATGACGATCTTGCCCTTGAAATCATTTCGAAAAAACTAGTTACTCTTTTAGCGCTAGTTACTGCTCATAGGGTACAAACCCTATCAAAAATTTAATTAAATAATATTCATAAATCACAATCAGAAATAAAAATTAAAATTCCTGATATTATAAAAACCTCTAGATTAGGAGCGAATCAACCCTTATTAGTTCTACCATTTTTTAACGAAAAACCAGAGATTTGTCCCGCCAGAGCATTACTTGCATATTTAAATAAGACAGAGTCCCTTCGCAACAATGCAGATAACCTATTTATTAGTTTTAAGAGACCTCATAAGCCGGTCTCAGCACAAACTTTATCAAGATGGATTAAAACCATTCTAAGTCAAAGCGGAATTGATACTTCTACGTTCACTGCGCATAGCACCCGACATGCTGCCACCTCGGCCGCACACAAGGTAGGCGTGAACATAGATCAGATAATGAATACTGCTGGTTGGAGCTCTGGCTCCCATACATTCGCCAAGTTTTATAATAGACCTATAAATAAAACACCTAACGATTGTTTAAGTAAGGCTATTCTGGATAATTCAATAAGAAAATCATAGATTTCCAAATAAATAATGTAACATATTATAATTAATCACAAATGAAAGTCTGATTGGTACAACAATAAATGTACAATAGGTGTGACTATAAGCTATGTGTTTTTATTCATATTTTACGAACGTTATCTCTAAAAGTCTACATGTGTTTATCTAGTTAATCTCGAGGACGAAGCCTGATGTATAATTAGTGATTAAACGAACTTACCTGTAAGTGAAGTTCTATCCTAATTATGCGAAGGCTTCGTCCGAAGAGATTAATAACCCTCCCGCCCACATATTTAAAATATGTAGTCCCAATTAACCGTAAAATATGAAGAGGATGAAAGGAATACACTCTAAACTAAATGAGTATAGGAGGGCGCGCGCAGATGGCAGGCAGGAAAACTACCTACCCTCTTTATTTTTATATTTTATTTTTTTAAGAATACTCTCAATATAGTGTGGAATGGTATGCGCTAGGCGTTACTACATGTGTTTATCTAGTTAATCTCTTCGGACGAAGCCTTCGCATAATTAGGATAGAACTTCACTTACAGGTAAGTTCGTTTAATCACTAAAAAAACATCCTAATTTCAATAGGGAAGATGGCTGGGTGCTACCACCAACTTGGGATCCAGTAATTAATATAATTAAATCCAAAACCAAGTGTACCATTGCAAGACCTCGAGACACTGTGAGCACTTTCTGCGTGGATCGGACCGCAAACAACAACTAAATATGAGGGTACCCAGTTACTAACTATAACATCAGGACGTCTAACACCTCAGTCCTCCCGTGACCATGGCTGCTGTAAAGCAACCGAAACGTCGGGAACATAAAGTAAACGCGATAAAATCCGAAAAATAGTTTTATTTCAAAGTATGTAATGTTCCTTTCATTATACTCTTATTTGGTGGAACAATATTACAAAGAGTTACCGATGTGTCTTTCCATATTATGACATTAAAGATTCCGTTAATAGGAAGGTACATACTGTGAATAGAGTCCATCCACGCGATCACGGTCTCTATCATCATCGTCGCGGCAGTCTCTCTTCAGCACAACTACCGGAGGTGGTTTGTGCTCCGCCCGCGGTAATGATGGCGACCCAGGGCCTGATTTACCTGGAAATTGATTTCTATTTTACACTACATAAAGTAAAAAATAATGAGCATTATCTTCTTTTCTTATTTTTTGGTATGTTATTCACACTCTTACGTTTGAAGGAGTGTAAATATTTAGCCGTTTAGTTTTTTTTCTCTTTAATGTTTAAGCAGTACTACAATACTACCTCCAATTCGATTCAGATTCTTATGTATTTATCAATTTATCTAGATTTTTTTAGATGCAATATACATAATGATCTTCCCTTTTATGCCTATTATTCCTTATTATGACGTCAATATTATTCAATACACACACCTTTTCTCTGCCTCGTACACAGCAACAACCTCCTCGGTATCGACATGATAATGACGACGTCATCCAGCGACATCCGTCTGACATCCACCAGGTTCACGGCGAGGATCTCGTCCCCGACCTTAAGACAGCCACTGTTGTAGACAGCTGACTCCAGCGCTATCCGGGATATGAACACGCCGTCCGTCCGACCGCCCCCATCGCCTTCCCTGATGTACAGTCCCAGGGTTTGGCCGGGGCGCTTCACGATTTCCACCAGTTGGACCATGTGGCGGGAGTCCTGGTGACATGACACGTATTAGAAAGCAGTATTTTAGTTGATTATTGATTGACTCAGGCGTAAAATGATTTGGGAGTAGGACCACTCGCATTCGGCTTGTCAAACTCCAGAATTATAAACCAAATAGGTTGGTCGATAATACGAGAGCCCAACAAGACCTAACTCCGTCACTTGAGAGTCTGTCTGTCATGAGTGTCAGGGACCCAAAAATTTATCTAATTGGTAGATCTAGAAAAAGTGCAAGGTATTTGATTTTATCTATTGAAGTGCACTTTGACTTTGGGTCCCTTTATGTATATTGTCTTTAGAGGTCCACTGTCAAACGATACATCTATATTTCCATGCTATCAACAGCATTTATCGTTGTTATACGAGTAGGGGCTTATATAACAACTTATAGTTATGTGACTAGCTCCCTCACAATGCTTGTAGTTATCAATCAAAGGAAACGATCGCCCATATTCAGGTATTATTGAATTCTAAAGCTATTTTCACAATGGAACCATCCGCTCCGCCGCAGAATCCCAAACAATTCCTATCCACAAATCATAACCGCTTGCATACTGTGGAAACCACAAATAGAATTGGCCTGGGAATCTATAGGAATATTACATAAAACAGATTGTACAAATCACGGAATAAGGAATAATTGGAAAGGCAACGCGTCGCTCGGTCATCAACCAAAAGACACATGTATTGTTGTCGCAGCCAGACTCAATAATATGCGTATTTGGTTGTCTTATTGCACGTACAAAACTAATACAGCAGCCAAATGTCTAGTAAGTATAGACACGCGTCAATGCATGATCGTTCTAGATGACATCAGGCGGCACTAGTTGAGTACACATTGTAAGCAAAGGCCATTCCCTTATTTTGTTTTCTGTGCTACAGACTGTTCAGTACATCCCAACAATGCCAGTCTAAATTGCGTTCACATTCCCCGCGATCTAGGCCAGGCCCGAACAATAGGGTTCAGTAGAGTATCGTTCTTTCACTGTGGGTTCCGTACTAGGTTACGAGCTGACTATCCGGGTCAATGGGGCGGGGGAAATTACCTGCTAAGTGTGGTGGTTTTTAGAAAAACAAGACGATCCCTCGTTTTCCAATCAGTGTTGCACATTTTAAATGCTTAATGAATGTATAAGATGTTAGTGTCTATACAGACGAACTGCGTATGAACTGCGAACTGACTGGTAAATTGCAGCTTGGATGTAACATGCTGCAAGCAGTTTTTTAGGCCAGGTTTGCAGTAAGCGTGCAACTGCAATTTTACAGTCGGCTTGCAGTCCGAATGCAGTTCGTCAGAATAGACCCTTAGTTACCTGTAACGCGAAGAACTTTTTGGCGGCTTCAATATTGTTACGACCCACTTGTCTCAATTCAAGTATCCGCACGATCATCTCACCGCGGCGCTCCACCGCCTGCGAACATACGTTGCAATACAATCAATTATCTATCCTATCTCTTTATATATAAAACTGAATCTCTATTTCTTTGGTCGTCGCATCGCGTGAACGGATGGAACGATTTCGCAAATTTTCTTTTTGTTGTGTTTATTATTGTCAAGAGAAAAAAAAATAAGAAAGTTGAGCGGAACAATTCGAATTGAATATTCAAAGTTAAGACAGGACAACGTCTGTCGGGTCTGCTAGTTTGTTTATAGTTTTGCAGAAGGGAACCACTCGCACTAGGGTTGGGTATGGTTTGGAGATGTTCGTGTGTATTAGTTTTATTCTGCATCCATTTTTAATCTGTAGAGGCCTGATATTGGTATTTGTAATCTGTAGAATAACTGTTAAAACTAAGGTTTTCAGATTATTTCGCGTATCTGACATGCCACGTGAGTTTTGACAGTTTTCCTATAGAATAACCGTCAAAACTGACGTTTTGCGAGTCGAGTGCGAGTCGAGCGAGTTGCAAGCGGTTAACAGACTTGAGCCTCTTGAGGTACTTGCCTCGAGCGCCGCGGCCGTGGTCGAGTCATGATCGTTCTCCACCATTTCAATCTGCCTGAATATTTCATTGCTCACTCCTGAAACCTGTGTGTAGAATTTAAATTAGAATGAATCGGTAACTATCTATAGTGAAATTTTAAAATGCAGATGTAAGTTTATGAAAATAATTCTATTGACCTTGTGGGATGAGATAGAGCATTTCAATTGGAAGGATTAATCAGCAATTTTCAATTGAAACTTCAGCAAACAGCATGGGCAAGCCTAGGACGAGCAACCAAGCCTCCGAAATCAGCTATCAGCTTAGCTACTAGTACGAAGGTAGGATATATGGCGTGTGCCAAAAAATATAGATTCCGATGTTTTGTTTTCGGCTCACTGTTACTCTATTATAATAGAAAGAAAAATGATATTTGGGTTAAAAAGTAGGTACCAAACAAATACGCAAAGTTAAGAAAGAAAAACGAAGAATCCGCTGGGTAGATTTATTTATGCATAGATGTGGACCAGACTGGATGAGAAAAGCTAGAGACGGGAACATGGAAAGGTGTGGTGGAGGCTAGGATGAGTTAAACAATAAATCGTTCTCCTCCTCCGTTGAGGAGACTACCTCTTGATGTTCAGTTTTTATACTCAGATTTTATTTTAAAAATATTACTAGGAATTTCTTTTTCATTATTGCCCAGGCACACTGACAGGCGGTCCATGATCATCTGATGGTAAGTAGAAACCGTCGCCCAGGACATTTGCAACTTAAAGGGAGTAGATGTAACGGAAATACATCAGGTAGGGAAATCATTCCACACCTTGCATCTGCCCTACCTTGCGGAAGTCCGGTTGCAGCACGCAAGGCGGCGCGTGGTTGGCGCGCGGCGGCTGCGGCGGGCCGGGCGGCGCGCGGCCCGGCGACGCCGTCAGGTCCGGTGCCGCGCGGCCATTATCCTGAGCAAATTAATCGTATTTACTACCTGTCATATTACATTTTGCCATCTATTGCTAGGTAGAGACCTACATAGCGATACGTTATAGAAAAAAATAAGGTATCCACCTATCTAAATATATATAACTCAAAGGTGACTGACTGACATAGTGATCTATCAACGCACAGCCCAAACCACTGGACGGATCGGGCTGAAATTTGGCATGCAGGTAGATGTTATGACGTAGGCATCCACTAAGGAAGGATTTTGATTAATTCTACCCCCAAGGGGATAAAATAGGGGATGAAAGTTTGTTAAGTTAAACTCCACGCGGACAAAGTCGCGGGCTCAGCTAGTTTCTAGATAAGTTATATTAACTACACAGAACTTTCACTACTTAGATTCTTTAAGACTATCAGTTTTACTTATATACCGATGGCGAAAACAGACATAAGCCGAACCAAGAGCAGAACAATGAATAGGCATTAAAACATTTTTCAGATTTTCAGTTTCAGGTGTACGAAATGTCTTTCGTTGTTTCGCTCGTAGTTCGACTCAAGTCTGTCACCTCCACTGGGATGAGTGATGTCATATAAACTTATCATAATCCTATCTAAAAACATCGTATCTTATCACATCAATATCTAAGTCCGGTCGACCGTGAAAAGTTTATCCGCTTCGCTGGGCACGTCATAACATCTAGCCTGCCTAACTGCCGTTCTATTGTGTCAACAACCTCGTGTGGCAGCCCGGCACCAGCGCTGTCGCGACGTTGTGTCAGAGCGAACAGCACGGCTGATCAAACACGTCCAAATTCAAAGACTCAACATATTAAGTACGTTAATTTATGTCACGGAGCCATTCAAATATGATGAGTTCACCACTTTGTATAGCCCCCATTGTTATTTTCGCTGTTCAATATTGTCACATCCCATTTCAATACCAATTGTGAACACGAAAAAAGGTAGGGTCTGGGTATAGTGGTTTGTTATATGCCTTTTGTGTAGGAAATGTTGGAAATTCGACCGATTTGCGAGTACTTACTTTGATTATCTAAATTAGATGGATGAATAAAATAGGTAGGGTAGGTACCTTGTTCTCGGAACAGTGCTCCAAAACTTATTTTGGGTTCTTTTTTTCAATAACAATGGCATACCAATTTTGCCATTTGATTATTGAGTTCAGGAGTTGAGTATTTCAGACAATACTAGCCGTGTGCCCAATGGGATTTCCATACAAACTTTCAACTCCTATGTAAACTCCATTATGGAATGGATTATTATTATAATTCTCTTAATGTTCACCTACGTTATATGTGTCGCAAGTCACTCTCCATTTCAATGTGGACCTTATTTTACCCTCAGAGTCAAACGCATGCCAGTGACACCAGATTTTTGTTTCAGTACGTTAAAATTTTGGCGGTCGATCGAGTGCGGGGTGGGGGAGTCAAGAGGGAAGGGAGCCCTGACCTAGTTTCTCGCCGGCTCCCCCTTCCCTCTCGCGTACGCGTGAGGTCACTGTACTGCAGTTGCAAGCCCGAATACCGCAGGGTGACTGGACCCAATGCCATACAATGAAAATACACACGAATTGAGAACTTCCTCCTTTTTGAAGTCGGTTGAAAATAATCTCAGCTTCTGACGTTGGCCGGTTAGTTCCAAATTTAAATGTTATAAAAATGCGAATTTCAAATATCGACCTTCTATTTTTAAAAGTATATCCCTCGAGTATGTTCCATCTTTCCCGCTCACATGACAAATTTCATAAAATAGGAGGGACAGTGACAGCATGATCTCTCTATGGCGATTGTAGATGATTGTGCTTGGGCCGTGCCGTGTTTACACAATGGTGTGAGCATGTGAGTGTTCAAGCGTGATGTGTTTGAGTTTCTGAACAATACAGTAAATTGTATGGAATAAAGTAATAAACGTTACCCACACAAAAATGTTTCGCAGCAATAACAGTATTTTAATACTTCTATTTTGGAGGGACTTTTAGCGCGCCTTTAAGCGTAGTTGGTTCGGCCGAGACCAATGAATGGTGCTGGCTTTACTTAAACAGAAAACAGTAATTACCTATGTTTAGATTTATTATTACTCACATTACTAAAAATAATTTACCCCTTAAGGTGGAGGCGCCTGTCTAGCCCGCGAAATTCAACATTTTCGAGTATTTTTATTGTTTATCCAAAATTTGAAAACATTTAAGATAACATTTTGTGATTTGCGACAAACACAGTATGCAGTGCGTTTATTAATATATTTAATTTACTCTAAATATTATCACGGTGGAAATGAAACTAGTAAATCACGAAATATACAAAATTTGCCAGATTATCTGGATAGCTGTCGTTCTTGAAATGTTTTAGAGTAAGTTGGATATATTAATAAATGCACTGCACACGGTCTTTTTCGCGAATTACAAAATGTGCCTTTTATTATTGTCAGATTTTGAAATTTTTTTTAAAAACCTCAAAAAAAATGAACTTCGCGGGCTAGATGGGCGCTTTACCCTGAACCTTTACCGCCCAAAAAATCAAGTGTCATTAACTTTTTTATCATAATGTCAAAATATGTTTTGACCAGCCAGTATCAAAATACGGTTTTTTTAATATATTTAAGGATAAGTTTTGAGACCGCTTGGTGCATTGGTTCGAACGTAAGCCGCTCGACTCACTGCACCGGGTGGTTGCAGGTTCGATTACCACCTGGGCAAATTTCGGAAATGACTTTTTCGTAATTTTTCCTGGTCTGGGTGTCACAAGGATCGCCCCCAGTTTATTGTACGGTACCCATAGTACAAGCGTTGCTAAGTTTGGGACCATACAGTTGGTGTTTCAGTCTGGCGATATTTATTTATATAAAATATATTGCGTCAACAACTTTATCATTCTAATCAATTTCGTCAACCGACAATCTCTTATCGAAATATTCCGCCCATGACAATATTCGTTATCCTAATATTTAACGTGCTCTGTAATACTTATATTATTTCGATGGTAATAGTAAAATGCAAAATGCAAGGACTCCAAAGCATCGTAACAGGAAACAATAAATAGACTTTAATGTTTTTATTGTTCAACTATTTTTGCAGGACACACAAACAAACAACCACATGGTCACTATGAGAAGGGTTCTTATCAGTACCCAAGTAAGCCAAGCACTAAATCAACTTTAAGCCTTTACCGAGTACATAAAAAAGTCCAGTAATGTTATTTATCAAGAACCACAATCTACGAACTGTAACACTAAAATGTAATGGGTATTACGCGAACCAATATTTCATATCAACAAATGTACCGCGCTGATACCGCGACCACAACCGAACCGCCCTAATAGCCCACGTAACAAAAAATATATAACATAGCGGCCCGCCCCGGCTTCGCACGGGTACATTGCGTTTACATTATTCGAGTTTTAGTAAGGATCCCTATTTTTTTTTAAATATATTATAGCCTATGTCACCCGGGGATAGTGTAGCTTCCCAACAATGAAATATTTTTTCAAATCGGTTCAGTAGTTTCGGAGCCTATTCATTACAATCAAACAAACAGAGTTGTCCTCTTTATAATATTAGTATGACATAAAAAAGTACAATGTAACTTGTCATTACATATCGAAATCAGTACCCACCATTACTCAACCATTACTTTGTTTACCGCAATGGGTACATCGAATCTAATGACCATAAACTTAGACCACCTTGGCGGAAGTGGCTTCCCTTGAGGCGACTGATCGTCATCTACAGGTGGACAGATTTGGAATTAAACAAGAAGTTTCAAATTACCATCCAATATTTAATTGGAATAGAATATAAATAAATAAATATCGCCAGACGAACACACCAACTGTATGGTCCCAAACCAAGCAAAGCTTGTACTATGGGTACCGTACAATGGACTGGGGGCGATCCCAGTGACACCCAGACCAGGGAAAATTACGAAAAGGCCATTTCCGAAATTTACTCTGACGGGAATCGCACCCGCAACCACCCGATGCAGTGAGCCGAGCGGCCTACGCTCGAACCACTGCGCCAAGCGGTCGTCAATATAGAAGAGCTTACTATGTGGTCAGCGCATTTTTCAAACGTTTTACGTATAGCCAGGGTCCAAGCGCAAGTACCAGGGTAGTATACTCTCTCACAAAAGATCGGCATAAGGTACCTACAATAGCTCCGTTTCGTACTATGAGTGAAAGAGCCGGAAGCCCAGCCGCCCTACGGCTCCCTCTATCCCAATTCCACTTACTTTCAGTCTGGAAACTTGCTAGCACTGCTATTGGTATTACAAGCTTCTATAGGCTACGGTATCTGCTTAATATTAGACGGGACTTTTTATATAATGAAAATAAATCTTTAATCATGTCTGCAAAGCTTGTGGATGTCACTATACCTACCTATAAAGTAATACATAACAGAAATAAATATATATTTGAATTCAGACTGTGATTGCAGGCTTTTCTATCAGCAAAGCAATTACATGCTCAGTACGATGTAACCACGCCACATGCATTCTAAAACAGCATAATAACCTGTCACGTTGAACAAAATCTTATTATCACGGGATAAGATTAATTTTGTCGTAATAAATATTTTAATATTCCGTGCACTGGGCGGGCGGATAATGGACTTCTGTCGGCTGTCATGCAATATCTAGAGCGCAATATGGCCTCAGGATCTAATCTTGAGTTTTATTTAGTGATGTACCGTGTCTCCCAGTTTAAGAACCCACTTACCTAGTTAAGGAACGAGTTGAGGCAAATTTCGAATCTAGGGTGGTACTCTTAGCAACGTTAATCGATATATCGTATGTATGTATTGATTACTTAACAAACATTACAAAATTATCGTTCGTTCAGACGATATACGACGGTAAAAAAGATTGAATTTAGAGTAGAATTCGACAATACCTACGAATGTCACGATATATCGATTATCGTGGTTAAGAGTAAGAAGCACCCCTACGAGACTCGTTTTTTGAGATGATGAGATTTTTAACAAGCGTATTTATTTAATAGCGCTCTTTTTCACTTTTTTAACACACAAAATATTATCTAGGTATACACACTCGAAATAATGTGACAATCAAATTAACTGAATCGATTCGTTCGCTCACCGGCTGGACATCCTCACAGTTTCAATCAATATTTATTCCGATAAAACTGTCGCCTGTTACCTATTGTCCAAATGTACGTGCACTTTACCAATATAGTGTCTTTGTTGAACTACAAATCCTACTAATATTATAAATGCGAAAGTTTGTGAGTGTGGATGCATGTATGTATGTATGTATGTATGTTTGTTACTCCTTCACGCAAAAACTATTGAACGGATTTGGATGAAATTTGGAACACAGATAGATTATAACCGGGATTAACATATAGGATACTTTTTAACCCAATAATCTAATACTACGCGGATGAAGTCGCGGGGCACAGCTAGTGTGATATATTTTAAAAATTGTAATGGTTATCTTCATTTTTTACAACTAATAGATATGACTGTACATGAATTCACTCTGATGCGCTTATCGAAAATGTACCCAAAAATATACACTTCACATCATTACCATAAGTATTGTAGATAAACTACCAAGCTAGATAATTAAACAAATAGACGTCGCTTCCTTCGAGACAAAAAATTAATTACTAATGCAATCGTAAGAAGAAACAAGATGAATTATACTATTCACAGGTTATCTATCTAATACGTCTTATTTTCTGAACCAAACGATACCCAACCATATTTAAACTTTTTTTTTTATAAATCGACACGGTAAAAAGTAGTGTCACCCACAATGGTCACCTATATCCACAGTCACGTTTCATGCGCTCACTGGGTACACTGGTGCACTGCTCCGGTGAGTTTAATCACCGCTCTCAATAAACTGGTCGCAATTTACTCTCACGGATATCATGTGTCTCATGGGGGTGCTTGAATAAACACAGTACCTATTGTAAATTGTTTGGAAATACAGAATTTCTCTATTTAAATGAAGCAGCTATAAAATAAATTACGAATAGTCTGAAACCTATCACACTACTTCAGGTGTGTTCACCTAGAGGCTAAACTTCAAGTTAATAAAAATATTACGCGTAGCGCACTCGTAGGCGTCGTCGCGTAGCATGACATTTGTAGCCTCTTGCGCTACGATGGCTACGATTTTTTGCATAGATAATCTTTTAAAGCCATCGATATACGTAGAAAGTTCGTCAACAAATCTTTTATTTTTTCAACCGACTTCAAAAAGGAAGAGGTTATCAATTCGTTTGTATGTTTTGTTTAATACTTAACATTTTAAAGTAGGCACCAACTTATTATGGATATTGGTCAATCACAGGATATTGGTTGTCGACAGGCGCTTATGTATTTATATACATATTTATTGTGTTAGAAGGTACTAGTGATTCACAATACACATAATGCTTACTATAGTTACGGTAACAACTGACTGCTGTCAAGCATTATTTATTCAGAGGTTTTGAATAAAGTATGATATTTTCAACCATCTGATGGATATTATGATGATAGGTACCTTTGTTTGTAGTATAGTGTTTTATACTTATAAACTACTTATATCGGGAGTTGTTACTGGGTGGTGGAGTGGTGATTTTGTGATGCTTATATAACGCTTGGTTCAGTCTAATATCCAACATTATATCAATAATTCACACGTTATTTAAACATAGTACCAATATGTAATTTAAACGTGTCATTTGTACCGTAATCGTCTATACTTATTGAACTTTTGATGATCCTTTTTAATGTTATTTTAATAACCAGATGGTAACGTGATTTAGATATCTATGTACTCTTAATATTGATATTTTCCAGTAACTAGACTTTTACAAGTTATACCCATTAATTAATATTACCAATAATTAGCTCCCCCTCGTGTTGAGGGGAGGCCCGTACCCAGGAGTGGGACGTCAAAAGGGCTAAATTATTATATATTATAATTATTATATTATTAGCTCCGTCGCTGCACAAGACTATTAAAATTTAATTACAATCACAGTATTATATACAGCCTGGCGCTACCATGGCGATATTAAATTAACACACGTATTAGGCTTCGCATTTACTGATTATCGAGATATTTAAATTTTATTAAACTTTATTATTTATTGAATTATTCAACATTTTCTGAAATACCATTTTGGAGCAGCCTGTACGTAAATAACTCTAGCGCAGAGGTCATATGCCGAGGTCACGGATAGTAACATTTCTGCAATGAAATTAAAACGAAAACGAAATACTATTCTATAATTACAATACTATTAGCTCGCCCCGCTCCGAGAACTAGGTAAGAGCGCTAGAGTAGCCGAATGAATCGGATTTCAAGGGTGATGCCAATTTGATTATTTTATTTATTATCAACTTTGTTCGAAAACATTTTTTTTTTCTATTTACGGGCTTTTCTTTTATTTTATTACTATTATGATTATTGAACACTAGCCCTACCTGTGTGTTAAATTAATGTCGCCATGGTAGCGCCAGGCTGGATATGAGTATATATTATTTAGAATACAACGTCCCCTCCATTAATGGTATTCCCATAATACAAATGATGTTTGATTTACTGATTCATATTTTTTTATTTATAACTACTTAGTATATGCCTAGTTAATTTATATAGAAAAAAAGTGGGAGTAGGCTAGGTGCTTTAACTTTCAAGGTGCCCACAACTGAAGCTACGAGTCTTCAGTGCAGGCCTATCTGTGTCAAGGGAACTCAGGAAATAAGGGATGCATGCAAATCATGCCAGGGCAAAAAATAAAGAGACCCACTATAGAAATTTACAAACATGCGACCTATTTCACCGCTAATGTCTATCTCTTTTGAGTATAGATCATTATAACAAAAATGTTGACGCACAAAGCATGGAAAAATACTTCCACGTTAATTATTGGTACCTATTGTTGCCAAGTATTAACTAACAGTAACTACCCACATGTGTGAAGACTTGCTTACGTAATTACATTTTAGGGAAACCTACTGGACTTGTGTATATTATATCCCTTAAGTATAATAATAATGATAATAATTAGTCCTTCTAATATACCACTCCTGGGTACGGGAACCTCCCGTGGCCCAGTGTAAAAAAATAAATGTTCCTGGAACAATGGTTTTATTACGACAAAAAAAAACTAACAAAAACATTGTTTACACTTTACTTGGTATTAACAATAAGGAAATGTCACGTTTACGTACAAATGCCCCATTCTTCAAGTTGAAAGCCTACAAATGAACAGCTATTGAGCAAATCTTTTCATAAGTTAGCACCAAAACTTTTATTACTTGACCACTCCCATCGTCTTCTTTATTCAAGCGCGGAACCTACTCGACGGCTACGCCCATTGAATACGCCACGTGTTCCGGCTTCCACCTACTTATTCCATGATAAATGGAACACACGCATTTCAAAAAATAGATACCTACGTGATACAGACTTACGAGGAATAATAAAATGAAAACTTCAGAAAAATGGTTGATTTGATTAAAAATAATTAATAAACACATTCGCTGACTATGAAAATGACTTCCTTCTGTGCCTCAAACAAATGCGCTCGGCAAATCTAAGATGGCATACATTAAAAAGACGTTTCAGGACGCATACAACGGCTTCCACATCGATCGGTGTTACTCCTAATCGATACCATCGTACTACCATCTCAATGAGTTGCGCGCGCCGCCCGCCTTACGTAACGCGCAGAACAACCACTTGTTGCTTAATACTACCACCCATTTAAAACCCAACTAGAGTGGGGAGGGCGTCTACATGGCCATGTAGTTCAGGCTTTTCGGTACTATTCAATTTGGCCGGGTAGCCGGAGTCATTGCACTTGGGCAACCTTCGTCGTTGCACTCAAGGGTGCATAGTATTTCGTGCCTGTGTGGAGCTATGATAATGATCTTCGTTAGTGTTATTGGAAGGCGTAATGAAGGACTTACAGCGTAAGGCATGGCTACTAAAAGATTCTTGGTATTCTCCGATTGAATAAAAAAGTCCTGAGAAAACAGATTTTTGTATGTAAATTCTTAAGCTTGAGTGAAAGTGTTGTTTTAAGTTCTTAAAAGGGTAGAAAGGTTGTAGTGTTTCAGAGGGTGTTTCCACAGTAAAGTAAGTACTTACTTACTTGTAGATTCTGTCCATTAGGTATTTCGTAAAATAAACTCGCCTTAAATAATAAGAATTCGCCCGAATAACACACCAATTGTATGTTTGAAGCAACGCTGGTACCTACTATGGATACCGAACAACGGACTTAGTGCGATCCCAGTGACACCCAGACAGAGCACGACGAAAATCGAACCCGCAAACATTCGGTGCAGTGAGCCAAGCAGCCTACGCTCTAAGCACTACGCCAAGCGGACAGCGATTATGTTATTACCATTTAATTTTAAATAAACTTTCACTTTGATCTTGATTAAATCACTTCAAATAACATTCACGCAAATTGCGCATATTCCAGCGAGGGTCGACCCTTAGTTATTTATATCTCGTTTACATATTGTAACATTTACATATAATTGGCATTTAAAAGTAAATCCTGTGGCATATGAGTGGGAAGAATCCACCCACATACTTACATTTATGTTTAATTATTCATTTTCTCACTGCGAAGATTAGTGTACGTCTATAGCCGTTTTATATTTATGTTAAAAGAATAATGCTTTTCAAATTACAACCATGAGTTGCAATAACTTGAGCAGGTTTCTGACTATTACGATTTCTAAATAGAAAGCAATAGTTATTCAAATAATTGCAATATTAAGTACCAATCGCTGCAATAAACATAAAACGAAAACCCATTTCAGAGAGATTAATCACAATTTAAACGTAAAATCGAATTCAAAGCCCCGCTTTCGCAGTTTAATAACGAAGTAACATACAAAATGGACTTTAATAAAAAACCGATTCAGTTTTTCAATCAAAATAACTGTTCTAATATCTGAGTTGCCGCGGGCGAGTCGATACGAGGGGCGGCCTCGTCGGGGTTGTCTAGACGAACTACATCTGACTAGAGCTTTATAAGTCTTAAATTAAACAAGCTCGTCATGTCATACCTACTGTAATTTATAAGACGGTTTTGACTTGATGTATTCAAAAGAGGGATTTGTATGCAACGATATTGTGTGATGTATGCGTTTATTTAAATATTTCTGAAGCGTTTACATCTAGAGCTTTTCACACTTTACCGAATTAATCGGTATATATTATATTTACGAAAATAAACCTTCATCTCATTATCACAAACTCGACTGATTCCAAACTAAATATTAAATAGGTACCTAGGTAACCCGGTTTGCTAAAACTAGTTGAGAAATTTAAAATAAAAATACAATTCCCCCACCAAAGGCCGCGTCGTCTAGACATGTGGCGACAGTCCAGGAGTCAGCCATGGCACGGTGTCTACCAGCCGTGACGTCATGCACTCCGCCGATATAATTGAAGCCTTCGAGCAGAAACCATGACCTTTTTACAGATGAATTGACCTGCTTAACAGATGAGTGGGTGGGGGATTCCATAATATTGAACGAGTCTCGTCTAGAGGAGGCATGAGAGAGAAGTGCCGTATGCAACAGATGTCACAGATTCTCCAAACATCAAAGTATATACTAGGTGATACAAAATGGGTATACAATTTTTTTTGCAACTTAACTTTGTAAATCTCAAACTATCGGCTTTGTGGGACAGTTGAAGTTCTAAAGGTTTTGCAGACTTGTGAAATCGGTCAACAGCTGTATTCCTATAACACCTTTTGTTTTTCAAGTCCCCTCTAAAGCTGATGGTTTTAGAATTACAAAGTTAAGTTTTGAAAAAAAAAGTATACCCATTATGTGTCACCTTGTATACCTAATAGCTCAAAGTACCCAATTAATTATTTTTGTTATTAGCGCCACTTAGCACACTCTTATGTGTAGTATATTTATAACAAGCTGAGCCCGCGACTTCGTCCGCGTGGAATTTAACTTAACAAAAAAGCCTGCTCCCGCGTTCTGAGCCCGCGCGACAGGACCCAGTTTTTTAAATTTTGTTTTTCTAATCCCGTCAAAATCGGTCCAGGCGTTTCGGAGATACTCTTTGATGTTATGTGTTTTTATTTCTTTACGCGGAACCCTAATTGTTTATCTAAAATTAAAGTAGCCTAAGTTACTCCTTAAAACATCAGCTATCTGCCAGTGTAAGTCTCGTCAAAATCGGTCCAGCCGTTTCGGAGATTACCCGGAACAAACACACAGACAGACAGACAGACAGACAGAAAGACAGACAGACAGAAAGACAGACAGACAAAAAATTTTTTTATCGCGTTTTTGTTATAGGTGTCGTATGTAATTTCAAATGCATTACGTGAAAAGGTGTTATTTTGATATTACAAACAGACACTCCAATTTTATTTATTTGTATAGGTTAAGTTACAAAATTGTGTTGTGACAGTACTAACTTCAATTCCTTGCAAAAACATAGTTTGAATACATCATTAAAGTTTCTTTGATTCGTATTTGATTTTATTTGATTTGTACCTATTAGGAACAAATCCTTGAAAACTAGGCTTAGGACAATTACTCCAAAGCGAACTTTAATTCATCTCGTCTAGATCACATAATACCTATAACGTTTCATATTTATTCCACGCTAATAAGAATCTCTACGAATCAAATTTCAATTCTAGCTTCTATAAATATTATTATATATTTGAAAGTAGGTCCAACCTACCTATTCAGATTTAGTTGAAACGTGATTCAAATGCTTTCTTACGATATTTTTTATAAGACATCGCTATTATCCTGTCTGGCTCTACGATGTCCTTTAATGGACTTTTTGACATTCGTCTGATATTCTGTAGGATAAACGTATATATACTTAATTCATAGGATTAAGCCACATAGTGAAAATTGACTATGAATAAATCATTGACTGTGAAAAATCACATAATTTCAAGTAATGAAAACATAATTTCAAGTAATGAAAATAATATTAAAGTAGCAATACTAGGTGAAACAAAAAGGGTATACTATTTTTTTTAGCAACTGAACTTTGTAAATCTCATACTATCGGCTTTGTGGGACAGTTGAAGTACTAAAGGTTTTGTAGACTTGTGAAATCGGTCAACAGCTGTATTCCAATAACACCTTTTGTTTTTCAAGTTCCCTCCAAAGCTGATGGCTTTAGAATTACAAAGTTAATTTTGAAAAAAAAAGTATACCCATTATGTTTCACCTTGTATATATAGGTACCTATGTATTTATTATTATTATTATTTTATAAAAAACAATATCGGCCAACAAGCGTACGACCTGCGCGAACTTAAACAGTTACCGTAGCCTATAGATGCTTGCAATACCAAAGGCGTTGCTCGCACGTTGACGACTTAGAGGGGAGCGTGACAAAGAGACGGTGAGGGAGGGGTTAAGGCTCTCACCTTCATCGTACGAAACGCAGCTATGATAACTTCTTTACACTGGTCTGTTGTGAGAGGTTGGTACAACCCCCGGTTGAGCCGCGCTGTAGTCAGCTGGCTACAACTTGGCTCTACCATCAAGAAGACTAGGATTAGCTTTATAATGATAGCACGTGAAAATTGTTTTACCATTTGACGACCGCTTGGCGCAGTGATTCGAGCGTAGCGTAGGCCGCTCGGCTCACTGCACATGGTGGTTGCGGGTTCGATTCCCGTGAGGGCAAATTTCGGAAATGGCCTTTAGGAAATTTGCCCAGGTCTGGGTGTCACTGGGATCGCCCCCAGTCCATTGTACGGTACCCATAGTACAAGCGTTGCTTAGTTTGGGACTATACTGTTGGAGTGTTCATCTGGCGATATTTATTTATTTTAATTTCATTCAAAGATCTACACTGGTTTTGTAGACAAGTTCTGAAACGAATAGGCATGTCGTAAGCTGGGTAAACTTTACCAACTCAACAACGATCGCGAATCGCTTACGAGACTAAACGCATAATCATTTAATTCACACCAAAAAACCCTCTCAATTTCACTTTGAAATGGTTAAATTTATTCCCGAAGTAGGTACTACACCGATTTACATAACAAAAGTTCGGCGCTGTGTTAACAATACATCAGAATCCGAGGAATTCCTTTGAACGAGTGGCGGCTTTCATCATCCGGCATAACTTAACTTTGGGCGTTATCTCAAGTACTAGATGACGGGTTAGTTTGTTCGCGAACCTCGGTTTGACGGCCGTTAATGTTGAGCAGGCATCGATTGCCAAAATCCTTACTAATATTATAAATGCGAAAGTAACTCTGTCCGTCTGTCTGTCTGTTTGTCTGTCGCTCTTTCACGCCAAAACTACTAAACCGATTAAAATTAAATTTGGTACTCAGATAGTCTAGAGCCTGAGAAAGGACATAGGCTACTTTTTATTGCGAAAAAAGGGTTGTAAGGGGTTGAAAGGGGGATGAAAAGTTGTATGGAAGTATCGTCATTTTTAGAGCTAGAAGCTTGAAACTTATTTTTTTTGTTGTTGGTTCGATATAATTAAATATGACATTCAAAGTTTGTAAATGTTTTACCATCAAGAGTGTAAAATAACAATAGGGAATAGGGGATGAACGTTTAAAATAAACTAAATAATTATCGCCAGACTGACACACCAACTGTATGGTCCCAAACTAAGCAACGCTTGTACTATGGGTACCGTACAATGGACTGGGGGCTATCCCAGTGACACCCAGACTGGGGAAAATTACGAAATAGTCAATTCCGAAATTTACCCCAGCGGGAATCGAACCCGCAACCACCATGGCTGTGAGCCGAGCGGCCTACGCTCGAACCACTGCGCCAAGCGGTAGTCAAGTTTGGAAATATAGCTCTTTGCAGTGAAACACTGGAAATAGCTCATTAAAGTATTTATACGTATGTGTCTTATTTGTAAAACAATTAGCCTAAATAATTAAAAATGCTTGTTTGACAACTTTGTTATAAATAAAAAAGAATTTCATAAAAGAAATATTATGTACGTCACTACGGCTACAAGGCCACCCATCATCCCTTAAACCCCTGTAACAGCGTCACAAACTACAAAGTATAAAATACTAGCTGTGCCCCGCGACTCCGTCCGCGTTCTGTTGAAATTTTTCCTGAATTTTCTTTGCTATAAACCTCACGGAGCCGAGACCTTTCCAACGAATGCAAAACCGTGGAAATCGGTTCGTGCGTTCTGGAGTTATAGCGTCAGGAAGAAAAACCCGACTTATTTTTATATAGTAGATGTCCTTTTACCAGCCGCATCAATCACAGCTGACAAATAGCCTTCCTTATAAAAATCTCGTCTACATGGGTCATTTGTGAAGCTATCGATCCCAGTCACACTATTCATGCATACAAAATGTATTCAGGATTCGGTCCTCACCAATGTATGTGTCTATTATGTTACTGGGCATCTGGTAGAAGCCCTGTGTGACCCTGAGACTTGTATAGGTAGACGAAAATCCTACTAATATTATAAATGCGAAAGTTTGTGAGTGTGGATGTATGTATGTATGTATGTATGTATGTATGTATGTATGTATTTATGTATGTTTGTTACTCCTTCACGCAAAAACTACTGAACGGATTTGGATGAAATTTGGAACACAGATAGATTATAACCGGGATTAACATATAGGATACTTTTTAACCCAATAATCCAATACTACGCGGATGAAGTCGCAGGGCACAGCTAGTACTACATATTTTATGAATCACGAATAAAAGCTGGGTTGCAAGTTAGACTATGGCTTTGATTCGTTACTAAAGAATAAGTATCATAAAAACGGTGGCAGAAACGTGTGTATGCTAGATAATGATTAATTTTGTGCAAAAGACTGCTTAGCAAGAGAATTAATAATCATCTACCCTATTTTCGCCTTCATAGGGGTTTATATCATACTCGTGGCAAAGAAATTGTCCTTATTTTTTTGTATAATTTCTTTAACTCGTAGCCACGATTAACGGTTAACCCGCAAATTCATAACAACCTATCCTAAAAAAATCCTGTATCCCCTCTCGCATTGAACGGAGGCCCAGCCCTAGGAGTCAAAATGGGACATTTTAATTCATTATTATTATTTCATTTGTAATTTTATCCTACAAAATTATTCACGCAAGTTTTTAATAACTTAGTACTTATACAATTCATTTAAACCTATAAAACCATAGCTGCTATTTTTAAGTTAAATTTTAATACATACTGAAAAAAATATCTACGGCTTTTTGATTGGCAAGTCATGCCTCGGCAAGTAATGATTTTAGTATACAAGCTTTAATTAGTATTATTAAACTTATGTGATGTATAAGCGGTTTCATTAGAGCACACGTGTAGCAAATAAGCGTTTTAGTTTTAACTGGCTATAAAAAGTTTATTGAGCAATTAAGTAAAACCTTAATTTAACTTGCTTCATACAAAGACTATTTATATAATAATTTATATAGGTGAGCAGTGATAGCCGATTGGTTAAAGCACGCGTCTTGCGGGCACCAGGTCTTGGGTTCAAATCCCGGCTCGCACCTCTGGATTTTTCGAAATCTATGTGCGATTCATAATTTCTATATGATTATCACTTTCTTACGGTGAAGGAAAACATCGTGAGGAAACCTGCATGTCTTAGAAGGTCTAACCATTTTTCGAAAGACATGTGAAATCCGCCAACCCGCACTGGGCCAGCGTGGTGGATTATGGCCTGAATCCCCCTCATGTTGAGGGGAGGCCCGTGCCTAGCAGTGGGACGCCAAAAGGGCTAAATTATTATTATTATTATATAGGCTACGTTAGATATCCTATCATGTAGGTATGTAGCTGGGGAGTCATGTAAATGACTTACTTATTTCGTGAAAATCTTTACGTAGGTCATAATAACCTATGACACTTCCACCCACAACCAAATGTACAGTAATTTGTGCACAGACAGTACCTAAACGAAATTATTGTCCGGTAAGCTGATATCACTTAATTATTACTTTGTGAACAACCCTTGAAATTAATTTATTGTAACTACAAAAATGTTATAAAATTATATTCTATTAAGACACAGCTAACAAAGTGTAAACGTAATAGTTAGGTACATCATTTGCTTAAAGCACTGTGTCTAAACTATACGGGTGATTGAAAAGAACCAGTACACACAAGGAACTGAACTCGATCTACATATAGCTGTATAACCTAGCTGGAATTACCAACTGTCAGTCGCCCTAAGGTTTAGTGAGTCACGCCTGGATGTAATTCATCGCTTTGTTTCCCTTTCAATGGGTGATTCACGCTTTTATAAATGGGTATAAAGGAGCTTTAGAAATGAAGACAATAGCCTGATTATTCTTAATTAGGTGTTTGGCATGGTTTGATAAATATGGAAATTATTAATAATTATAAAATGCTAGCTTTTGTCCGCAGCTTCGCTAGCATAGATTTAATTTTTTGAATGTTGGCAACAGCGCCACCAACTGGATCCAACTATGGCTAAGAACCCATTGTACTAAATAAAAATCAATTAAGTATACGTACTAAGTTGATTTTTATGTTGATAACCAGCAGTCACTCTTATCAATTGGATAACCATGTCCAATTGATAACATGACTACCAATAGCCCTAACTTAGAAAATATTATAGTTAGGTATGTATAGTCTGTCACTAGCAAGTAAATATCAGCTATCCGTGTATGTACCTAAATTATAATTTTGGACGTTAATATATTCCTGAAAGAAAAGCTTTGGACCGAAGCTCGAAACGTCTTACCAAACTTCTGCACTAAGAGTTTTCTCACCAGTTTTCTCACCGAAAATTTTTAAGCGTCAAATATTTTGAAGTCGACTAATATCCAGGGGTGCCATTAAGGGCACTCCACTTACGTGCCACGTACGGCCCATTATAAACTTTCAGCCGTTCCAAGCCTTATGCGACACGTCGTGGTTACCGAAGACACAGTACAGCACAGTAGAGATTTTTAACATTAATATTTCGAGCTTATAATAATAATAATAATAATAATATTTATTTATTTCTCCTCACAAAAATAGACCTTACATTATTAGAATCTTACTTATATCTATTTAAATACAGGTATGTGCATAGTCTAGAATATGTGAGGAGCTGGTGTCTGAGGTAGGCATGAAAATACCTGTATTACAGATCACCAGGTCCCCACCCACGGATGGAACAAGATCAGTTGTATTTGAATTATACTGAGATATTAGCACTTTTTGATATAAGGAGCAAGTAAACAACAATATAGGAGAAACAGGGGTAGGTAGTTAAATTATTAGCCTTTTAACCAAATACGTAAAATAATATAACTTAAACAAACGCCTCAATGTGTGCTATGTGTGTTATGTGTGTGTGTGTGTGTGTGTGTGTGTGTGTGTGCGTGTGTGTGTGTGTTAGGTATGTTCTTGTTAAGTGAGTGCATGTTTGTGCGTGTGGATGTGTGTTGTTGTATCAGTGTTCCTTTCCTTTGTATTTTTGTTAATATCTTTGATATCTTTGAGCTAGATAGTCAATATTTATTGATGAAGTAGGTTTTCTGTACGGTTGTAATCTAACTTTTTCAACCACTCCATTACCAAATACTTACATTTAGTTTTTGGTAATGGATATATTGATAGGATACGATTTAACTTATTATATAAGTTAGGACCCTGGTAACAGAAAAAATTATGTGCAAATCTAGTTTTGAACGGAGTTGTTGAGCAAACTGTATCCTTACGTCGCTGATTTTTGAATTGGTCAGGTTGATATTTTAACAGGGAATGTTGTTTAGTCACTGTATATAGGATGAAAAGCTGACGGACCGTTAATACTTCCCATTTTTATAAAGATCACACGTTGGGTGATAGAATGGCAGGGACAAACTAACTTTAAGAAGTAGTCTTTGCGCTCTCTCAATTTTTAGAAAATGGGTTTTACCTGCACCGCCCCAAGAGGTGATGCAGTAAATAAGTAGTGACTGGCAGAGAGCAAAATATACTGTTTTAATAACGTTTATTTGGGCAACATGTCTTAGATTCTTAAAAATTACGATAAGCTTCCGTACCCTTGCAGCAAGACGGTCTATGTGATGGTAGAAGTTTAGTTTGCTGTCAATCATCACACCCAGATACTTGGTTAATGCTGTATTTGTAAGATTGGGGCATGAACAGCAGCCATCATTGGAATTCGCACACGAGTGACAAATAATACGACATGAAGGATCAGGCTCATCGTTGGTTTTCATAGAGAAGGTTATGTAGTTTGTCTTTGCAACATTTAGCGTTAGAATGTTTTTATACAACCACTTATTTATAATGTTCATTCCCTTCTGTGCATTTAAAAAAGCATCATCCCAGGAGTCACCACAGAATAGCAAGGCTGTATCATCTGCAAAGGTAATGATCTTGGCGTGAGTGCATCTGACAAAGGTCGTTTATGTACACAAGGAAGAGAGTCGGTCCCAGGATACTTCCTTGAGGAACTCCAAAAGACACTGAGACCTCCTCGCTTGTGATATTACCTATTTGGACACACTGTGTTCGTCCGGTCAGATAATCTTGTAAAAGTTTCAACGGAAGATCCCTAACACCTAGGCATTCCAGTTTCTTAACTAAAATTGGGACAGAGACTGTGTCAAACGCCTTCGCTAAATCTAAAAATATTCCTATTGTCTTCTTTTTAGTATCAAAATTATTAACTATGTAGTTTGTCAGTTCAAAAACCGCATCTGATGTGGATCTTTTAGCTCGAAACCCAAATTGTGATTGCGATAATAGGTTTTTATTTTCCAAATATTTTATTAGCCTATTATTAATTATCTATATGACCTACTTGTTAATAACTTGTACATTGAAATAACACACTTACTATTTGAGTGCGTAAAATAACTCATCAAACTGATCAAGGTGTGGAGACTAAATATAAATAACTGTTGTTATACTGAGAAAAATAAATAACGACGCCAAATGATTTCCATCATTCCCAGTATTTTTTTACTAAACAGTTAACAATTACAGGGAATGATTTATGCATACGTATGGCATTACACAATTCTTCGGTGTAGTTACAAAATGGTTAGGTAGTAAAAGCTCTCACTCGTCAAACAAGCTTACGACCCGCGGTTACATATGCTTGCAATACCAAAGGCATTGCTCGCAGGTTGTCAACCTGAACGGCAGTGGGACAGGGGGAAGCGGAGGGAAGGGGTGGTTAAGCTAAAACAGTAATAATAATACCTACTTACTAGAAATTACAAAAACATTTTGTTGTCGTAAGTAATGTCTTTTCTCAGTAATGATGCTTATTATTTCATATAAACACACAGCTATACAGATTACATTCGGTATGCGGTTTTACTAAACAAGGGTATCCTACAGAAACCCACTATTACCGGGAAGGCGAGGCCGGATCATTAGCTGATTTATTTCAATCTATTTCCTTCATTACAAACTTAATAGCACCGTACTATCAATCTTTCCCACTCATCTCCAGTAATCAAGTGTTGTTATCATAAAGTGTTCGTTATTGCCTTGTAAATAAAGGTCAAGTTGGTACAGAGCATGTTACGACTCATTAAGGCCGCCTACACGTCGCCCCAGACGCCGGCCACGCCCACTTAAGGCCTACGAACACTAGACAGATTTAATGTTACGGGAGCCGTCTGGCTGGCTGAGCAGGGTGTCTGGCATTTAAAATGATTTATATGTCCGATGTGGGTATTACTCACATGCAAATAGGAATTTGAAATTAATTTAGACATGGTCTATGCAAGCGATGCATTTTCTACGGTACCTAATGGATTTTTATGCAATTAAAGTTGCTAAATGTAGGTAGGTAAGCGGTCATTCACATGAAGAAGCCAACACTGTCTTTACATTTTTGTCAGATAATGTCCGTACATGACATTTGGACACAGTAAAATGTATAGAAATCATCGCTGCTCGAATAACGGTGTGAAAGCCTTAAAAAAATCGAGATGTCTTTAAGATATTATCAAACCAATGACATGAAATGGTAACCAACATGGCTATAATTTATTTAGTTAATTATTATGCAACATAAAAACCCCGTTTATACGAGCTAAAATATTCATCAATGAGGTTTTAAACATAGCCTATGGAAAACCACAACCTTTTACAGGTTTAGTACAGCGTATATTTTAAAACGAAGCCCATAAATCACTGTAATATTCATAAAAGTACTCCTTTAAGGTGAAGGCGCCTGTCTAGCCCGCGAAGTTCAAATTTTTTGAGTTCTTTTAGAAATTTTTCAAAATCTGACAATAATAAAAGACAAATTTTGTAATTCGCGAAAAAGATCGTGTGCAGTGCATTTATTAATACATTTATTTTACTCTAAATATTATCACGGTCGATATGATACTAGTAAATCACTAAATATACAAAAATTGCCAGATTATCTGGATAGCTGTCGTTCTTGAAATGTTTTAGAGTAAGTTGGATATATTAATAAATGCACTGCACACGGTCTTTTTCGCGAATTACAAAATTTGTCTTTTATTATTGTCAGATTTTGAAAAATTTCTAAAAGAACTTAAAAAATTTGAACTTCGCGGGCTACATGGGCGCTTTAGCCTTAATTGCTTGATAAGTGAACTGTTGGTCGGCGCGTTTACCATCCGACACAAAAGGGCCGTAGGGGAAAAACTAATTATTTCATGCCAAAAAATACGCCACACCGAGCCCCTGTAAGAGATTTATCAAACGCCGCTTTTCATGTTCAGATTTCGTCGGCGAAAATTAAATTTCCTAATCGTAAAATAATAGCGATAAACGCCTGTACAATACTTTATTTCGACCGTAAAATGTTTGGTTTACAAAGTAATTAAACATGTTTAATTTATAAGTAATGAATTATGTTACTTGTTTAAACTGTTATACGTTTTTTTTTCTTTTCGTTATTAATCATATCTTGCGATTACGATGCTTAAGTTACAACGTTAGCTACTACCAATTATCCTAAATTTTCTAGCAACGATGTGGTTTTTCAGCCTTTCAGTTGGTTTCAAACCATCAAAGCCCCTTCTCCTAATAATGGTAAGTGAAACTATGTACCTATCGCTTCCTAAATATCTAGGGACATGTATGCAGCTGGGGAACAAAACGCCTCGTCTTAAAGTACAATAGTTCTCCCGGTTTAACGCCCCGTTCGCCCCCGCGCCCCCATCTCAGCCCCCTCGCCTGTCTCTGTGAGCGGCGCCTAATGAGAAGCGTTGAAACCTAAAATTTGGTGCCAACTCGAACCCTGGAGAGCTCTAGACGGTTGAGAGCTGAAACGCCGACAACTGGAGCAATGCGTTTACGAGACCAAGTCAATGGAAAATATCCTTTATATCATCGTAGATAAAGGTTAAGGTGAACCCAGTAGATAAATTTGTCAATCTGAAGTGGAAAATTGAGGTATTGATAGAATTTTACGGTTCTATTCTCAAAGCTTTTATACTGAGTTTCTAGATACGTTGAAGATAAACGATGATTATTTATCGAGAAAGAATATAATTTTAAATACCTACGAGCCGGTGCCATTTCAGAATATGTGTAGTTTCAACGAAATCATTAGGTATATATCCACTGTAAGTGGTATTGAGTAAGTCATAACGATACGATGTCATTTTAACCTTATGTCACTACATAAATGATATAACGAAAGGTTATATCGAAAAATCACGTTCAACAAAACACATAAAAAAGCTTATTTAAGAGCAAACAATAAGATTTATTAAATAACAAATACTCTGTCTTGTTAACAAAGTCTTTTGCAGGAAATTTCCAATATTCTGAGCCTTCTTACGAAACCACTAAAATATTATCTACCGACAACCCACACACCCTAGCTTTACTTTATTTCCAAGAGTAAAAAAATCAAAGCGGGTGATTACCTAGAAGTAAATTAATTGGCGTTCACTCAAAGATGTTCTCTCAAAGAGAACATTTCCAAGACCTTATTAGCATTTTAGACGCACTATACAATAGTTTTTCCTCCGTAGCTTGCTACGAGAGAGCTACGAGAATTGTATCTTGCTACGAGAGAGCTACGAGAATTGTAGCAAACACTGTGTGTGCCTAGAAGCTTTCTAATTAACGTAATTATCTGATAGTATAAACTGCTTATGTTGCCAGTATTATACTTAAATTTATAATGTAACATTTCAATTTTAGGGATACCAAAACACGCAGTTTGATATAAAACTATTTTTACGGATTATATCGCGTTTATTTACTTTCCGTAAAAATAGTTTTATTTCAATGTGTAGTATTCGCGTAAATATAAGAAAACAATACGCAGTTTGATTATTATCAAAACAAAACTTGATTATTATAAACTATCATTAAAGATCCAGCCATCTTGTGGGTATTTTAAAAACGTAGTTATTAATTTTACCTACCTACCTTATCATAAATACCTTCTATCCTATGAAGGTACCTACTTATGTACTAACAATCGATACGAAAGGTGTTATGGATAAGTAATATCTATTTGGATGTAGAAGTATGTGTGGGTGAATCCTTTCTACATAATCGTATCAAATTCCAACGTATTCCGACATCAGTACTTGACCAATTAATTGATAAGATTAAAATCTAAATATCCTACTAATATTATAAATGCGAAAGTTTGTGAGTGTGCATGTATGTATGTATGTATGTATGTATGTATGTATGTTTGTTACTCCTTCACGCAAAAACTACTGAACGGATTTGGATGAAATATGGAACACAGATAGATTATAACCGGGATTAACATATAGGATACTTTTTAACCCAATAATCCAATACTACGCGGATGAAGTCGCGGGGCACAGCTAGTCTACAATAAAATTAACCATTTATAATTTAACATTTTCTAAAATACAGTAGAATTCTAAAGCTAGGGGAAAATAAATCAAATTGTAGCGTAGAAATTGTTATAATCATAAATGTAATGTATTAGTCATATAGGTACCTCAGTATATTACCATTTTTGGGGTAGGTAGGTACAGTGGAGTTGATAAAGATGATTTAGGTGGGTGGCTTACATACCTACGTAATAAGTTTGTTCATGGTATCTCAAGTAGAAAATCTTAGTTAACCTAATAAATAAATATATTATAGACCGGTCATGGCATCGCGCCAATGTCGTGACAGATCAGAGTAAGTCTTCAAGTTATAAGTAGGTTATAGTATGGTTTTTATTTTCAAATTACCAATACTTCAGACATGTCCCAGTTGGCGCAGTGTCTAGACAATTTAAAAACTGAATGAAGTCATAACTCCACCGTCAAAATTTGGTCAAGATGCTATTTTGTTGAAAATGCTCAATTCAGTTAAATTATTAGTTTGAATTTATACTTATCTTTAATGCGCGCTATTTTGCTCGGTACCTACTGTGCACAAAATAAAGAGAAAACTATTTTTTTTGTGAGCAGTAAAAATATGAAAGAAAATCAAAAATAAAGTTTGGGTTCAGATACACTATTAAAAAATCAAGGCTTTGCCTGAGCTGGTTAACTTGAGACTGAATAAAATATTAATCTATTGTTCCCGTGGCTTCGTTCGTAGGTTGTCCGACCTTGCATGACGTCACGCGTTGCAATATTGTTTACCACGTCAACACGGCTATCGGACACTTCGCAGTGTGATAAACGAACCACTAAGCCTATTAACATGTTTTAGTTGTTGGTTTTGTCGGATCGATGGCGTCGGCTATCAAAATGATTTTATGTCAGGGATGGCCTAAACTATGGAACCTTATTTCGTACTGTAACAATAAAATAATAGACTGGATGGATAGCGTTTATTAATGGCAATTGAGCGTTCATATTATTGTGAGGATACCTGGATAATTATCACAGGATTTGACTTAAATGAAGTAATTAATGAACTACGACATTTAGTAAGTATTTTATACAAGAGACATAACTCTTGGTGAACAACAAAAGCATTAGAAAGCTCTCGTAGGTATGTAAAGTTAGTGTAATTACTACGCAAACGTCAATCCTTAAACCACAAGTCAAGCCGACAAGCTGCGTCAACAAATAGTAGGGGCCCAACAAGCCTCATACAAAGTTATTTATTCAAAGACTTTGATTATTGTAATTTCCCTCTATCCCCCTTCCTTGAGGTGCTCGAGAGCCCTTTGTGTTTGTCGTCAATGGATTGCATGGTTGGCTGTGATGGTGGGCGTTGTATGACGTTCGCATCTCCGCTAGTTTTAAATACAATGTGCGTCCAGAGATGCGACCGCATTTTCCATGGCAATGATGATACATCTTTTTAATACTAATAATAATACTCGTCATTCGATTATTAATCTTTGATATTTTGTATCCCTGACTTAACTTTTCTATGAGATAAATACCTGCTAACAATATAACAAACAGGTTTTCTATGTAGCTGTTATAGGGTTGGAATAAAAACTAAACTTTTTTATGTGTGAAACAGAGATTTAAATAAAAATTATCACCTGCTGTTTTATATTAATTGTCAAATTAATAAACGGGCTTACAAACGTAGAGCCAAAAGGGTATATTTGTAGTAGAGTAGAGAGTAAGAGTAAGACGCGAGAGGGGTCTATAATTGGTATTCGGTTGATTATAGGCAACCTAGTTTCAAACTTTGCTAAAGTTTTCACCATTATCAATGGTTTCATCAGCCTGGTAGTCTTCGTAGGAAGGTTGTCTCAATGCTGCTGACACAATAACCAGCAACTTCATAAATCGATGGTTATTTAAAGGGTGTCATGGTCTCGTCGCATCGATTAGGTAAGTGCATATATGTATAACGATTATGGGGAGTTACTTATTGGTTTGTTTATAAATAAAACCCCTTTATACGAACCCCCGCTACTCCTACGCGGTTCAATTAACCTAGATAAGTCGCTAACACGTGGTTTATAACTACTATGACAGTATGACTTTTATAATGTTATGTAATTATTACATAAAGCATTCTTTCTTAAACGGAATTCAGTAAAATTTTTATCTACAGGTTGAAACATAAATGGTATACTTTTTTTTCAAAAGTTAACTTTGTAATTCTATAACTATCAGCTTTGAAGGAAACTTGAAAAATAAAAGGTGTTACAGGGATACAGCTGTTGACAGATTTCATAAGTCTACAAAGCCTTTAGTACTTCAACAACGGTCCCACAAAGCCGATAGTTTTAGGTTTTCAAAGTAAAGTTGCAAAAAAATAGTATACCGTTTCTGTTTCACCTAGTATAAGTAAGTGAAAATTACATTCATTTTTAAAATTTATAATAAGTAATGTCTAATAATTTTAACGCAAATTTATTTTATACGTTTACGTTAAGTCTGAGAGTAATCTTAACTACTGTTTTGACCTGTCATTTTGTACTGGAATGACATTTCCAATATCGCTCCCAGACTTGAGATCGATTTATTAATACGGGTCTAAGTTTTAATATATCGTTTCAGACCGATATACACCTAGGTGAATAAAAGACGCGTCACGAAAAGAATCGTAAATTTATTGGTAGGTAGGTACCATACGAAATAATGTGTTGTGATGTGCGTGACTTAAATTATTCCAGCGTCTACAGACACTAAAACGCGACGAATAAATTCGAACGTCATGTCTTAACAGCACGAATTACTGTTCAGAGTATACCACCATAAACGGAAGGGGGGGGGGGGGGGGGTATAGAAAACCACACAATAAAGATCTTTAAAATACTTAAAACTTAAAAATATTGTTTTTCTAATAATTATTTTTAGAAAACTTAACAATTAGAAAACCCGACTCAGCGATTATCGAGCAAAACGCTTAAATAAAAAATAGTAAAAAATATTCACAGATAATTAGACTTTGGCAACAACAACAACAACTACAAATTACTTAAAAGCTTTAAGTACCTAAGTATACTTAATTATTCACTTGTAAGTAATTTATTAATTGAGTAGAGCAAATGCCAAAAATGTGTGGATATCTGATTATATCATCTTGAACTAGTGTAGGTTTTTTTGGGTAGTAAAGGAATCACTAACACTAGCTAATAAAGTTAATAGTTGGCAAAGCTATAGCTGGTATCCAAATTAAACCTTAACTTTTAAGTTGAATGATATTAAAATAACAATGAAATGGAATAATATTTTTGTCTTGATATCCGAACGTACCAACGTTTAAAGTATCAGCACTTTAAATAAGACTAATAATCATTTAGTAATTCGTTACTAGTAGTAGTAGTAGTTAGTATTAGTTAGTTAGTCTAGTCAAGCCATCCCACAAATTGCGAACATCTGTATTAGGTACCTATGTCTTAGACAAGATGGCGAGATGCTGCAAGTATCTAGGTACCCACCACCTACTAATGGCGGTAGGATTAATTTATTTGCGCATATAAACCACTGACTGTTACAAATTGTATAATTCCTACTAAAAACGTCGGTAGACAAATTTAGTTGACAGTTAAACCGTATTTAAAGTCGGAGAACCCAATTCCACCATAAAGCTATATATAGTAAGGTTTTAATTGGAACTGCACGGCACAGTAGTGTAATTTCAAAATCGTTCACAATAGTCAATACGAGTATTACCACCTCCGAATAGGTCAATTCGACGGCCCACTTTCATATGACCTACAGACTGATTACCCGCCCTTCAATAAACTTAAATAACATTTTAAAACGTCGACTTTTGAACGGTAATTATTATTCAATTTGATAAAATCTTCAAAGAAGCTGAAATTAAGAAATTATCTTCAGCGTTCTTACGTATAGGTACACGATACATAAAGCGAGGGTAGCAACATAGATCGGTAAATTTAGTAACTGAAAGACGGCAGAAAATTAAATTGATGACAGCAGTTAACATTAATGACACGAACATGGTCTGAGGAATGATGGAAATCAAGAAGAAGCATGATTTAGTGGGGCATTAGCGAGCGGGGTCGTCGAACGGCGTCGGCGTCCGGGCCGGGAGGGGCGAACGTTTCGGCGCGGTATCGATCGGATCGCATACCTTCCTGCGGCCGCAGCAGAGCATCCTCCGAGCGCGCGACTGTCCGCCCGGCGAAGACTTCAACCTGGTAAGTTTTCGCCACTGCATGGGTACAGGTTAGCGCGGCGCTTGCGGGAGCGGCCGCGGGGCCGGGTGGTCGCGCATCGCGGCGCGCCGGGCCTCAGGACGCGGCCGGAGCGCGCGAGCCTTTCTCGCGAAGTGCCCGCCGCCCGCCCGCGCCTGCGCCCTGCCCGCCGTGCCCGCCCTGCCACTGCCTGCCCTCCTCCGTGCCCCTTACTCCTCGCGATTAATAATTCCCGCTACGCTACCAGTGCGTATGTGGGTTAGTTTTTTGGCGATCGATGCGATTACTCGGTGCGAGCCGCTTCCGGTCATCAGACCATCGCGGTGCACCCCGAGATAGGGCAGATGACCTATCAATCGGTTTTTTGACATCACCCTTTCGAGTGTCACGGTGGCGCCGCCGGTATCCTTAGTGTTTCTAGGCTGGATATATAGGTCAGACACGTTACTTTGTAGAAAAACAATTTACGAGAATAATAGGTGACCTAGCCTATTACACTATTATATTACACTGTCTCAGAGCAGGCAATAAATTGGAATTATTGCAGTCGTAGTGTCCAAGAAAACTACTTAGGTTAAACATTCTCCTATAGGGTATTTACTCTACCGAAATAAAACCGCATTACAGCATAATCTTAAAATAAAACTGCCATTTCGCTTCCTGTAACTAATTCATCAGAGCGAAATTTCCGTACGCATACCAGTAATTACGAGTGTCGTAATAGTCAAGCGCGTTTTAGGGCGATAATAAGCTACAGGCGAAAGTGTGGGTTACGTCCGGCGACCTCACAAAGGGCCAGTCAAAACCACATGTGGGGGAGGGATACAGCCCTCTCCCCCGAGCAGTTTGTGTCCGGACGGATCACTTTTCCACTTACAAGCAAATTAACGAATTTAAGAAGCGTTTTCCTTGTACATTTTCTTTAATGGGACAAAAAACTCTATGTCATATTGTAGGTATATGTTCACTAAAGAAATCTCTTTTGCCAAATAATGGTTCTCTTTAACCTCGTTGAATTTTAATAATCGACTTTCTTCACGTCTTATAATGTCGAAAGTAAATATGATGGTTGCGTGTTCAATATAATATATGGTTCCGAAATATCTTGTCTAGACAAGCTTTACATTATCTTCTAAATTTGCTCTCTATCTAGATAAAGTTCGCGTAGATAGGGATTATACCTGCTGGCCGCCACTAAGTTCGTTGCCACTTGTGGTCAATAGGACGAGTCTTGAACTAAACAGAACCTGTGTCTAGAGACTCAAACTAGAGTATGAATGGTAGAATGGTAAAATAGATAGGTATGCATTTACATTAATAAACGTATATGATGTGAAAGAAATAAGTACATAGTAGTAGGTACTTTGATTAAAGAAAACAAGGTGCTTTATAGTAATATTATAAGGGTAGCAGGTGCATACATAATCAAGTAGAAATATTCATGTATATACACAACACTTCACACAAATGTATTGGGATCTGCATAACACGACCCTAATTTCGAAATGGCGTGGTTCTCCACGGAATTGATTAGGGCAATTTGGTGAATTATATTTATTTTAGTTTCTCTTGTCGTCATCGTTGATGTGGCGAAAGCCGTCGCCTTGTATGTTAACTTTGTTGCTGAATAATACAATATTATGATGTTGGTACTTGTGGAATGATTGGCTTTTCCGGACGTAGTGTGAGGACTTGTAATTGAACTAGCTGTGCCCGCGACTTCGTCCGCGTGGAATTTATCTTAACAATCATCCCCTATTTTATCCCCTTGGGGGTAGAATTAATCAAAATCCTTTCTTAGCGGATGCCTACGTCATAAGATCTACCTGCATGCTAAATTTCAGCCCGATCCGTCCAGTGGTTTGGGCTGTGCGTTGATAGATCACTATGTCAGTCAGTCAGTCAGTCACCTTTGAGTTATATATATTTAGATTGCAGAGTGTCCAAGAATTAAGTACATTGGATTATTTTCTGTTTACACAAGTAATTATTTGTGTTTTTCTATGCCTAAATGCTGGGTCAAGACGTAGAAAGGATAGTCAGTAGGTATATAGGCAGGTACCGCTCTACAAATACTCAATAGTTGACTAATTCAAAAGTATTTTCCCTTGGTCATACTGACAAAATAATTGTCCGGAATGTTGCCTACCTAAGAATGTACTATGGGTAAAAATCTAGCAAGTATTTATGAGAAGTCAATAAAATAAACGGGATGTTCACTAATTAGGTACCTATATAAATCGCCAGTGTGTAACCCTTATTAGAAGGTTTCAATTCTTAAACAAATGGTTAAGACAAAAAAATATAAAAGTTTAAAAATATTATATCTACTATATAAAAATAAGTCGGGTTTTTCTTCCTGACGCTATAACTCCAGAACGCACGAACCGATTTCCACGGTTTTGCATTCGTTGGAAAGGTCTCGGGCTCCGTGAGGTCTATAGCAAGGAAAATTCAGGAAAAATTTCAACAGAACGCGGACGGAGTCGCGGGGCACAGCTAGTCTACTATATAAAAATAAGTCGGGTTTTCCTTCCTGACGCTATAACTCCAGAACGCACGAACCGATTTCCACGGTTTTGCATTCGTTGGAAAGGTCTCGGGCTCCGTGAGGTTTATAGCAAAGAAAATTCAGGAAAATTTTCAACAGAACGCGGACGGAGTCGCGGGGCACAGCTAGTTATATATAGGTATTTATAAAACAAATAAGTTATAGGTAGTTACTTACTTATCTGAATACCTTAATTTGGCTACTTCATGAGAGTATGTAGGTACCTATACATCCATACAACGGGTTTCTAGTTAAGTAATAAAACAGAATATATGACTTAATAAGATTCTTTATTAGGTAGCACCAAATAAAATAAATAGGTTACTCAATTAACGAGCTAACATACCCTATACCTAGGTAGGCAGGCAGGCTATAGGTACAGGCGCTATGTAGTAGGTAATCAAGAAAGTGTAGGTATCTTCTTGGTGTGTCTAGTTCGAAGGTTTTTAAACTTTTAACTTTTTAATTTATTTTTTTTAGCATAATTTGTTAACTTAATTTACTTGTATTAATTTTTTTTTAAAATTATAATTAGATACACTGTCTAGCGTAAAACAAATAAGTAATAATCAGCTAGTAATCTGCGAAAATTGATTAATAGTGATAAGTTATTTATGTAGTTGCTATGTAGAAGTAAAACACTGTAAGTTTTCTGAATAAAATAAAATAAAATAAATAAATAATAGATTAAATGGTCCAATTTTTTTGGTACCTACTTCCATAATATAACGATCGGGCTCGAGCGGGGTAGTACCAACCTCTTATAGTAGATCGGGGTAAAGTAGCTATAACCTATACGCTGCGCTTCGCACGATGTGTGAGGGAGCCGGTAAGCCAACCCCCGTCCCGCCCCCTCCCTCCGTCCCATTCCCCCTCAAGTCAGCAACGTGCGATTAATGCCTTTGGTATTTCAAGCATCTATAAGTTCAAGTAACTGCTTAACATCAGGCAGGTCTTTTGCCGGCTTTGTTATATTTAAAAACTACCTTTGTACTACATAGCGCCTGTTATTTTCACAACTACACCGACCAACTTCTACCACTATTTTAAGTAGGTAGGTCAGGTACCCGATTTCCCCTATTCTAAGGACATTTTTCCACGCAGGTGTTGGTGGCTGTATCCCTGAAGAGGCCAGGGTTGCACCAGCAGTCACAGTAGTGTCTCCTGGCCGAGTGAGCGGGCACAGAGCAAATGATTTCGAATGAGCAGTCAGGCCCTGGGTTGTATTCTCCGGCTGGGCAATCCGCTGAAAATAATTGTGATCGATCTTAGCTATGATTCTATGGAAAAAATAAATATCCCCAGACGAACACACCAACTGTATGGTCACAAACTAAGCGCTTGGACTATGGGTACCATACAATGGACTAGTGGCGATCCCAGTGACACCCAGCCCATAGAAATTTACGAAAAGGCAATTTTCGAAATTTACCCTGACGGGAATCGAACCCGCAACCACCCGGTGCAGTGAGCCGAGTGACCTACGCTCGAATCACTGCGCCAAGAGGTCGTTAAAAACATAACAGTTAAAGAACATGATTCCTAACTAATGCACTATTTATTACTGAAAATAATAAATTCCACTTATCTATGCGTTTATACTAACCCACTGCTTACCCATTTGGCAAGTAGAGAGATTAACCTTACCTACAGTTAAACCACTTACCTAGGTATGTGGGAAATATATTTCTCTATTTTTCAAATGTTCATAGTTGCAAACATAACAATAACAACCGCTGCCTAATTTATAATATGAATTAGGTAAGGTAACATTGAAGGTAATGTTATAATTGAATAATGAGTTAGGTGAGGTTTAAATTAATATAATTTATTTGCTGCTTACCATAAGAATGATGGAAGTAAATTAAAAACACAAACAAAACAAATGCAAAGAACTTCATTATGAGTCGACTCACTGCCACACTGGACACTGTTTAAATAACTTATAACCTTAGTTAACCGTATCAATAATGTGTGTCACTGATAAGCAAAGTAACCTACTCTGAATAATGATGTTTGTTTGTCTGTTAGAATAATAATGTTGCATCGGGCTTAGTCTGGCAGTTTAAGTCTTGATCTTATATTTTCGCAAGAACAAGACCAAAATCAAAATAAATCCTGCAACACTTGAGCAAGAATAGGTGAATCAGCGGGCCTAGTACTTATATAAATAGGTACCGACGTGAATGTGACAAGACTATCACGCACATTAGTAGGTATGTCACTCCAAGGCGCTCTCTCTCTCTTTCCAAATTAATAATTATCCACATTAATGATATTTATCGGAAGGACTAAGCCGTGCTAGGTAGGCCGCACGCTTGAGTCTCGCAAATGTAGTCTTGCTCTAGTCTTAGTCTCGAGCGTAATAATCAGGGTCAAATTCAAATTCAAATTCAAAATTGTTTTTATTCATGTAAGCCAACAAAGCATTTATGAATAGTCAGAATCTACCACCGGTTCGGAATGCTGCTTCCACTGAGAAGAGCCGGCAAGAAACTCAATGGTTACTCTTTTCAATGAATGAAAGATGGTGTACATTCTCAGGAACAGCATAAAAAAATTATATGAGCAGGCAACACCATTGCCACTAAATAGCTAATAGTAAACAATAATCATATATCTAATAATGTAAATAAAATGAGAATGCTAGTTTAGTGTGATGTGCATACCTACTCATACTTACATCAAATGAAACGCTTACGAACCAAAATAATAATTGATAAAACAGGGGTGGATAATATATATTGCTTTGATGTGATGTGACATGCTAAGTAAATAAATAGTATTTAACGACAATGTTGTTAAGAGGAAAGTGAGTGGACCAATCCCCGCAAGCAGCGCCCGCGCACGAGCATGACTTGAAAAGCGGCATCACTCTCCTCAACCATAATAGAGGGAAGAGGGTGACCCGCTCCACAAAGCCACCGCAAACAAGGACATTGAAGTGAGCATGACCAACATGCATGGTCGGCAGCTGCCCTCTCGTATCTATATATATATATATATATATATATATATATATGTCGGAGAAGTATTATTCTCGATGACATCTTCATTAGTGGTTGCTGGCTTATTGGGCGTCATTTGGGTAAAATGCGAGCACAAAACACAATAGTCACAGATTTGTAGTATTTTAATTAAGAGCTAAACAATATGCCGTAAATCAATATCTAACAATTAACTGTTAAGACCGAGCAGTGGGTTCAGGACACCGATCTCACTTTAACCGACAAATAAAGGCTTCCAACGATCCAACTCGATCCGTCGCTGTCTCTTTTAGAATGCGTGCTGAAAACTGTCAGCCTCCCTCAAGTAAAGATGGCGCCTCGACCCCACTCCAAGCACGTGCTTTGCTCTGATTAGTCGACGTGAATAACAATATTCCTTACTTTTATTAGATAAGTAGGTTTTCTAAGTTATAAAAAATGTAACAAATCAAATTAAATTAAATTAACAATTTTAAAAGTAATTTAAAATGTAAACAAATAATATTGTGCGTTATACAAGCAAACAACAATCAACATGACTCGTAGCTTCCTCCGACACGGCCGTCCTGACCTATTACACGTCCTCGTGTGAAGTTGAAGGCCGCGCACCATTGTAATAAAACTCTTTGAAGTGTTTGCTGGCATCTTCGGGAGTGCTGTGCAAGCATCCGGCGTCCACACTCCACGCCACAGCACCCTGTGCCCGGTGGCGGCTGAGTCCTGTTGCCGTACGACCCACGAGCAGTTCCAACTCGTAGCAATGATGTGGGATTAGGCATACGACCTTGTAAGGACCACGCATGCCTTTCTGGAACATAGAATTATTGAACATCTTGCCACAGTCATACTATTGTAGAAGGTTTACCAAACCAAAACACTAGATCTCATAAATACACGTTTCAACTCCTTGGCATCCTGCCTGTACATGGTGTACAGCAGATAGTACTTAGAGAACGCATCTATAACTGAAGAGGTATTTATAGCCGTTGGTTTCCAGCAAAGGTCCAATAACATCAGTGTGAAGTCCAATGGGTCAAAAATAGCTAAGACAGGTTCGTTGGACTATGAATGACATAATCACAAGCAGTTTCCAGTACAGTACCCCATAAGAAAGATTCACCTTTCCTCAGTAATTTTGTGATGCAGGCGGTTTTTAGAAACGTACCCTGCGATGTACCGGCGAATTCCTAGTACCTGTCGAACCTCCCTTGCATTGGTGGGTTTGTGGATTAAACCAGAGCATTAATTTATCCAGGGCTTGGCCGTAACTGACCATATCCATCAGTCGTGCCCAATACTTTGTTTATAAAATTGGGTTTCTTAGACCACACTTGCCGCATGGCACTTAATCCTTCCGACGTTAGACTTAAGTGCTACTCATATCAAACCACAGATAGAAGGAATTGTTTCCACGATACATTCTGCGCCCGCCGACAGCAAGGACGTTGACATCGCTTCGCTGACCTCCCTCTTCGATGTTGGCATCAGAGGCGCGTTCTGTGTTGGCAGCACGTGATCTGCCCACGTCGCCGTGAAGACCAGTGACGCACAAGGCGCCTGCGGTGTATTTTGCACTGGAATAACAGGTTATACCGACCGCGTCGGTGATGGCAACCGCTAGCGTCAGCGCAGTTAGCGAATATGCCTGGTGCCGACTTGGCAATACCAGCGGAGGTGTCCGCGGTGTTTCTCGTCGAGAGCATTGCCGTGGGCCTGACGAGGGCCACGCTTTGGCGCTGATGATTTAAGATGTACCAGCCGTACTAGCGACCTGGTAAAACTAGTCGCAGATCGCTCCTCCAACGCTGAAAGTCCAACCAAGATCGCCTCCATTAAGCTTCACAACGTATCTGGAAAACGATCTTGTTGTCTTTGAGCCCTCTGATCTTGGCTACCGTAGCGGTTGCGACAGCCTGTCCGGTCCGAAATTCCTCTAATCAAATCAGACTAAGTGCACAACACAATCACATAGCAGACAACAGTTGGTAATGTCCACCCTCATATCGGAATAAAAATATCACGCGCACCTGCATTTACTCACTTACACGCACTGCAATACGTACCACGTGTAATTTCTCTTTATAGAATCCGAGGCACCAGATAAACACGGTTCGACTCACCGGATTCTACTTCACGCTTACTTGTGACCATCATTGTCATCCAGATTCGCCATGTGTCGCTGATGACCACACCGTTGATCTTGAATCGCGCGGCGCTCGCTCGTAGCGTATGAAGTGACATAGCTCGCATGTCACCGTACACGCACAGCAACTCCAACGGCCGGCGCCTGGCACGGCACCATATACTGCGCAGCTGCTTGCGTAGTTTTGCCATAACTGCCGCTGCTGACTGAGAACACTTTATAACAAACATTAGTTCATCAACATTTAACTGACATGGTTATTCATCAACATTTAGCTAGGTCATCTTGTCTGGCTTGGATACTTCGAAGAAGTTCACAAGTCAGTCTCCTCGTGATTTTACGAAGAGTCTCACTGTTAGGTGTCGAACGATCGCTTGCTATATCGGTACTGTGAGAAACATGTAGATCTCGGACACGTAAGCCATCTCGCAAAGTACGACGTCTATCGTCCGGATTGCGATCCGATCTGTCGTCACTGTGGTCGCGAGACGTTCGAGAAGTATGTTGAACTTAATTACGCGAATCACTCCTAAAAATATACCTCCATGGACGAGGCGTCCTCATAAGTTTCATTATCACAGTTTCAATCAAGTTTCAATCAATTTAACACACACCAAATAACAAAAATGAAGTAAGCAGTAATCGTAAGCAAAACGACATTCAAATTCGAATGTTAACGGTCTAGTTGTTGATAACAAATTTACTTAGCTCAATTTTAACGTTACTGTGGGTAGACGTTACTGTGGGCTTCAGAGTTCTTTATCCCACTTCTGATGTCGGAGAAGTATTATTCTCGATGACATCTTCATTAGTGGTTGCTGGCTTATTGGGCGTCATTTGGGTAAAATGCGAGCACAAAACACAATAGTCACAGATTTGTAGTATTTTAATTAAGAGCTAAACAATATGCCGTAAATCAATATCTAACAATTAACTGTTAAGACCGAGCAGTGGGTTCAGGACACCGATCTCACTTTAACCGACAAATAAAGGCTTCCAACGATCCAACTCGATCCGTCGCTGTCTCTTTTAGAATGCGTGCTGAAAACTGTCAGCCTCCCTCAAGTAAAGATGGCGCCTCGACCCCACTCCAAGCACGTGCTTTGCTCTGATTGGTCGACGTGAATAACAATATTCCTTACTTTTATTAGATAAGTAGGTTTTCTAAGTTATAAAAAATGTAACAAATCAAATTAAATTAAATTAACAATTTTAAAAGTAATTTAAAATGTAAACAAATAATATTGTGCGTTATACAAGCAAACAACAATCAACATGACTCGTAGCTTCCTCCGACATATATATATATATATATATATATATATATATATATATATATATAACTCAAAGGTGACTGACTGACTGACTGACATAGTGATCTATCAACGCACAGCCCAAACCACTGGATGGATCGGGCTGAAATTTGATATGCAGGTAGATGTTATGACGTAGGCATCCGCTAAGAAAGGATTTTGATTAATTCTACCCCCAAGGGGATAAAATAGGGGATGAAAGTTTGTATGAAACTTTGTCAATTAAATTCCACGTGGACGAAGTCGCGGGCACAGCTAGTGATAGTATAAAATCGTATTATTTGAGTCCTACTTACGTTGAACTTACCTACAGGAAATTCCCGATTTGCCCCCTTCTTGGGGCATAAAAGCAGGATAAGCCCATATTCTTGTTTTTTTTTTATAAGTAGGTACCTAATTACTTAGGTGGTCTTGCTTGCGAAAATACAAGACCAAGACAACAAGATCAAGACTGATTTAGGGCAACACTACTGTAAATCCGGTTCGGATTTCGAGCCGCTTCCTACGTGCCTACTTATGATTTGACTTACTTATGATGAATCACAGCCATTATTATTTAAATGAGTTCGTACCTACCACGCCAATGAGTTAACACATTCCAATACGGCAGGAGACATTGAGAACAAAATATGATTACCTACTAGGCAATTGCAACTAAATTAAACTTGTGAAAATTAGCATACCTACCACCTGCGTCGCTATTTCATATTTTTTTATATTTTTAACCTATCTATTTTAAAATAATACGGTAAGTAATTTCGGGAAACTACTTACACGTTTTCTCGTAAGAATTACCTTAACACTAAAAGAGAAAACCATTGTGTTGTAGTAGAACCAGTGTTATGACACTGAAACTTGGTCGCGATGCTATTTTGTATTAGGTAGGTACCTACTTACTTTTGCTGGCTTCTCTCACTAGTTGTACGTTCTTTATTACTTTATAATATTCATGGATAAAAAGTCAAAGTATTTTTATTATAAGGTAGGTACTTTATTTTTAACACTCAGAAAGAGTAACGCAGGCGTTGTTGTCCAATTTCCTGTAGGTTCCGGGCTTGCACCAGCAGTCACACGTGTGCTTCGGGTAAGAGTGGGAGCTCATGGCCGCGCAGGAAGGCTCCAGGCCGCAGTCGCGGCCCGGGTCATACTCACCAGCCGGACATTCCGCTGGAGAGAAAATAATATAAATTACAGTGGTACTCTCCACGTACCTAAGTACTTTGAAAGACCTGTGATTTTTGCCGAGCCGCATTGGACCAGCGAGGTGGACTGCTTCTAGCCCGAATCGCCCTGGAGTTAAGGTTGAATGTGCCCTGCATAATGGCTCGGCCACTATTGCATTTGGACTTAGATACCTACCATCGGCGAAATGTGAGTGCATTGCAATGGTACTCGTCATCTCCCTTCGGCAAATAGGGGTAAGTTGAACCACCATACAGTAGATACACGTGCTGTAAGTTGCCCAGCGAGAAGTTAGTTTAAGTGGCGTCACAGTTCATGTTTTTAGGCCGCTACACTATAGGCAAAAAAATAAAACCACAATTTATTTTCGTAGTCGCAAGTAATTCAGTTTTTTGGAATTCAGCAAAGATGTACCTATGTAGTGTAGAAATAATTAAAAAACTTTAGAAAAATACTAGAAGGGATAGCAACTAGGAACTATAAAAATCTATTGTCATCGTTTTTTTCCTTTGATTTGATAAACGAAAAGTTTTGTATCTTCTGCCACTTCTGGCTGAATACTGAAATCGCGTTTACTGTTGGTGGTAAGTATAACGTATTCCAATTAAGTTTGATGCTTAGCATATACTTACAAATAGGGAAGTATCCATTTCGTCAAAGATGCCTTAGTGTGTTTGCATATCATATTTATTTATCTCAGGTAAGTAGGTACTTAGGGAGGTATCAAACAAAAGAAACTCGTTTGGTAAGTTTGATGATATCTATGCACCTGTAGAGCTTAGCGAAATACAATCTATTTCACATAGGAAGTACCGCGGAAAAATACGGAACTAAATTGCACACAGTGTAAATTATAATAGTTTGCCGACACGCGAAAACAGCGCCGCATCTACGGGACTTCGTATGTGAAATAGTCTGCATTGTGGATTTATTTGTCATAAGTAGATACCCAAGTACTTACCTATTATTAGATGGCTAACTAGGTAAAAATATTGCTTACCAAGCGATATCGCCAAGTTCACAAAAACAATAACAATGATGTGGGTCCAGAACTTCATGTTAGCTGTGAATCACTGTGGTCCGAAGCAGCAGGTGCAGTGTAGCTGCGCGCAAGTAACGACGCACCGTTTATAAATCCTTTACCGATGACAAAAAAGAACGCGTCAACCGGTCCAGCCAGTAAAGGTATATTCAGATGCGTCGTTACGTACATCAGGAAGAGTGTGAACACGTCGGATCATAGTAGGTAACTCCCGTGTGGGTGCCACAGGTCTGCAGGTATGGTTGCTGCCACGCTACAATATTATACTTGTGTCTCAGAAGTCAAAAATAATAATGTTGGTACAGACAGGTGTTCCAATATATATTAGGTACCTATAATTAGGCAATATTATTTTCAAAAAATCTTTACTTACAGTAAGTTACCGTTAATATCTGAACTTTTCTTTTTCAGAATTAGGTATCGGAGCAACTGATTTTCAATCATTTAAATAATACGGTAGCTGATTATGTACATGCTTAGTAAAGACAGACTTTTAGTAGGTAGGTACACAAGTACAAGTACGTAACTTAACTAATAATAATGTATACTAATAAATGTCATATTTTCTGAGCTATGGGCCTTTGAGTACATATATATTACAATTTTCGTATTGCGTTTTGTCGTTTTTTAAGTGATACTTATTTATATGTTCAATACTGACCCAAACAGCACTTAGAATTATTTCGTACTTTAGAGACACACTGTATTTGGTCACCGAATAAGTAGGTATGTAGGTACCTACTACATACATTTTTTGAAAGATAATACATGATTGTCCTTTCGTTACGCGCATAAGCTCAGTCCAAGTTAGGGAATGGCAGTAGCCACACGTTTGAGCTTGAAACTAGATACTATTCGCACTAGAAAAAGTATAAGTGGGTAGGTACCGTTCGTCTGAACAAGCCCTTAGGCATGATATATTTTTATGAGTTTTACGATAAATGCATACAAAGATGCACTTAAGTAGCTAGTAGATGCTTTGAACTTTAAAAATGAATAAAATATTCAAATAGGTAGGTACTAGGTACAATCAGCGCTCATACGCGCAGTAACACACTAAAGATTTTATTGCTGTGAACATACGGCACAGTATTGATTGATATTGCTACTGGACTTATGAAAGCCACTATAGGTACACGTATCACCTACCGTCCGTTGAATGACAGAAGGTCAAGAATAAATAGGTAAGTCATAATCTATGCAAATTTCTATCAAAATTTTCAGTAAATTCATATGAAAGTATTGAAATACTTACCGTATAGGGTAATTATAACAAAACAACAATTAAAACATTTTTTAAAATTTTCGTCTGTCTTTTTGTACCGGCTATTCTGCGAACCGCTGGTCCGACAGACGAGACTTTCACTGGCAGATAGCTGATGTTATAAGGAGTAACTAACACGCGTGCGGAGCCACGGGCAACAGCTAGTGTTGGAATAAACATCATCATCGGGCTGGTTTGAGCATTCATCGAGGTGGGACCTTTGATTGGAACATTTCTTAGAATATTTTCACTTCTTTCGATAGTAACAAAACACACAAAATTATCGGCTGAATACTCTATTCAAATTATTAAGGTTTTACCACACCAACTGATCGATATATCGATCGATGGTAAATCGAGCGTTAATCGATCTATGTAGATCGCCGTACGACTCAAATAGTTACTGGAGACGACGTTATTTGTATATTTTTATTACAGTGCATCTCATATTTGAGTTTCGTGTTAGTAGTTAGGGTGGTATAAAATCAGCCAACTTTCTTTTTACATTAATTTCTGTAATATTCATAGGTAGGTAAGTAATTTATACAATAATAATAAATAATTACCTACTTACTACAACATTATTATTACTTATTCAACCGACTTCAAAAAGGAGGAGGTTCTCAATACGTGTTTTTTTATGTAGTTTGTACAAAAATTGAATTTGTGAAATAGAAATCTGAGTATGAGAATGTTACAATTAAACCATGGACATAGGAATCCTAAGTAAAATCTCAGAGTTACAAAAAATATCTGAATATCAGCATAAAGTTAAGTCACGGATATGTTAGAAATTGCCCTCACTTACTGCCTTCTGAACCTATACCAGCAGTAAGATGCATTCACAAGCAAAAGAAAAATTAATTTGTTAAATCTTCAGTTTTAGTTTTTATTCATACGATTCACTTTTGATCTGGATTTTACAGTAAACTACCATAATTCTGTAGCTAGATTTGTTATATTACACTGAATAGTCTACAATGTTTACAACATGTATTATTGTTAAACTAACTCCGTACTTACACTGCACTGATGATAAACATTTGTCAACATTTTCTAACTTCCATTGTGGGATAAAAAATTAGGTTTTCTTTCTTTAAAAATATGGACCACCCAGTTTAATAGGTATTTTCACCAGTGTCAAGTATTACAAATAGCATAGCAAACACATTTAATAATATAAAACAAAAATGTGACTGTCCACTTTGGAAAACTTTGTTTTATACTGTTCTGAACTATAGAAAAGTGTTATTAATAACAATGTTATGGGAGCAACTTATTATTTATTTCAGGTTATTCTATGAAACTAAGTGCTACTTTGGTTCAAGTCATTTTTCTCCCTCAAACTAGCCCATGGGTCCTGTAGCATTGAAGGGTGTAGATAAGCATCTATGTTGTTTCTGTCTTGTCCAAAGCTGCTGTTGCTTGAATTACTCTGAAATTAAAATGAGGTAAATAATTATCTATGGCATGACCTTGGTATGGGTAATAAGACTAATAAGTCCTTGGTATGGGTAATAAGACTAATACATCCTTGGTATGGGTAATAAGACTAATAAGTCCTTGGTATTGGTAATAAATCCAGGCACGGTTGCCCGGTTGTGGCAAGACTAAATGTTAGATAAAATTATTGAATCATTCTCTCCTTTATAATAAGCAATTTAGTGACTTGGGGCAACATAATTGCATGTGTTTGCTCTGCTGTAATTACAAACTTCGGTCCGTGTAGACATGTTATTAGAATGTGAGCAAACCACAACATCGGGAAGATAATCCCAGTAACAGTGAGGTAGCTAGGTACTTACTAACATAAAAACGATTAAAGTAAATGGGCATTGCAGTTTGAATTATGCTGGACATGATGGAGGCCAGCATGTACTTGACCTAGGTTAATAAGATACCTATCTACTACTAGTAGGTACCTACCTGCCAATATGTGAGCAAACTTTGAAAAGAAGAATGAAAATAGGTACTCACACTAAAGCTACTCCGTGGGCTGTTTCCCCATCTGTTATTGTAATTATGATGACCACCGCGTCTCTGGCCGCCGTGCTGGCGATTGTTTTGGAACCTTTGCTGCTGATTCTTCCCTTGTTGCCATCTACCTTGCACTGGCGTACTTTGGTTCAGGGGTATGAAATCGTCTGACATTTTCTATGAAGTACTTAAATTAGCTTGTTTTTTCACGACGGTTTTTTGCAAGACTACCTATCCTATAGGTACGTTATTGTACAGCAGGTCCAGACCTCGAGTAATTCCGAGAAAAATAACAACAAAAACAAATTATTGAAATTATGTACCACAGAGTGATGTACAAAGTAAATAAAAACCCAAAGACAAATAATATAAAATAGTGATGTGAACCGGTTCCATAAAATCAGTAACAAAAACCGGTTATTATGAAACCCGATTACTTTTATATAAATGAAAATCCTACTAATATTATAAATGCGAAAGTTTGTGAGTGTGGATGTATGTATGTATGTATGTTTGTTACTCCTTCACGCAAAAACTACTGAACGGATTTGGATGAAATTTGGAACACAGATAGATTATAACCGGAATTAACATATAGGATACTTTTTAACCCAATAATCAAATACTACGCGGATGAAGTCGCGGGGCACAGCTAGTGTGCAATATATATCAGAATTTGGAAGCGTAGTTGAATCTAAGATATATATACAAACAGATAACACATTCCAAATAGTTCGTTTTGTCTATGTAGGAAAATCGCCATAAAAACATACAAAGATAACTTCGTTCGGCCACCAAATATTTAATTGCAATTAGTCTATAGACTTAGACCTTTTTTAGTTAACACCTCTCTGTCTATAGATGGTATAAAGTCTAGCGCATATTTTAGCGCTGGGTCTTAGAATCTTTTTTGTAATAAATCGACTAACCATGCATACAGCGAGAAGAAAAACTAAGGATAAGAAATAAGTACATACCTATTTGCAATGCAAGCTTTGCCCATCACATGAAATCACATCTCATCACTAGCTCGCTCGCTCGCTGGTTCGCTGTCAAAAAATTTGATTGAACGCAGAGTTTTTGTTCGGAATTGATTATTTTCGGATGGGAATAATAATTAGTTTACAATGATTCAGTGAATGTTACACGCAGAATTCAGCAAGGAAGGCAGCTTCACGTGCGAAAATGTGGATTCCTTCAAAGTCGCCAAAGCTCGCTGTCGGTAAGTTTGTATATTTTATAAACGAGCCTAACGCTGCACGGAAACATCCTGACAATTACAGCGGAAACGTAATAACATGTTATGAATTTTAACTATTTAATACGTATTGATATAGGAAGATAAATAACCTCTTATGAATACAGTGTTAGGCAACTCTTAAAACTTCCACTACATTTATGACCAGCAATCATGTTTAACAAAGTTTTTTTTGTTCCTTTGCTTTTTGGCCTTGCATAGAAAACATAACACAGCACAACACAGTCACAATCCTGTAATTTATATATTTTAATAGATGAGTACTTACCTCCTTAATCTCGCAATTCAAAACATTTACCATTGCATTTCCACATTAAAAAAATCAGCTTTGTGATTCTTCAAATCAGCAAGCATTATATCCTTTGATTTGATGCCTAAGAAAAGTCAGCTAGAACTTAATAAATAATATTTTCAGTCAATTAAATACTTACCTACGTTACTAGGTTTTTCTATACCTATGCAAACAGCTTTGTTACTACTTTATAATGGAAAGTAGGTATGTAAGTGAACAAAATTTATATTTATAGTTTGGTAGTAGTAACACTGCAATGCATGCTTTTTATTTGTTTTCATAAAAGGGTTATTATAATAATTTTAAGCATCCATATAGCAGTCACTGATAAAAAACTATACCTAAGTACATCATTTAAACACAAGCAATTCAAGTACAGTTTCATGGTGTGTAACATGACATTTCCTGAAAGAGGAACCAATTACTTTATTTAGTCCAACCCTATAATCAAGGTGCAGGTGGGCCGTAATAATTATCTATACAAATAAATAATATTGGAGTGTCTGTTTGTAATATCAAAATAACAACTTTTCACTAAATGCATATGAAAGTACATACAACACCTATTTGTCTGTCTTTCTGTCTGTCTGTGTTTGTTCCGGGTAATCTCCGAAACGGCTGGACCGATTTTGTCGGGACTTTCACTGGCAGATAGCTGATGTTGTAAGGAGTAACTTAGGCTACTTTAATTTTAGAAAAACAATTAGGGTTCCGCATAAAAAAATAAAAACACATGAAATCAAACAGTATCGCCGAAACGGGTGGACCGATTTTGTCGGGACTTTCACTGGCAGATAGCTGATGTTATAAGGAGTAACTTAGGCTACTTTAATTTTAGAAAAACAAAATTTAAAAATATTGATCCTGTCGCGCGGGCTCAGAACGCGGGAGCGGGCTTTTTTGTTAAGTTAAATTCCACGCAGACGAAGTCGCAGGCTCAGCTAGTAGACATATATTACTCTTTATTTCTTTGGTTGGAGTGTAGCCTTAGGGGCGCTATGACTTAGGTTTAGGTTTAGGTTTAGGTTAGGTTAGGTTTGAACAGTGACCAAAACGCGCGAGCCGAGCGAGCGAAGCGAGCGTGCCGCGGCAGCGGCCGGCGAAGCGCCAGAATCCGAATGTGTCATTAGTTTATGTTAGTTCCCAGTTAGGGGGGCTATGGAACCAGGACTTAGACGAATGTTCGAGAAAAAATGTTTTTCGTTTTGATCACTGTTCTAACCTAACCTAACCTAAACCTAACCTAACCTAAGTCATAGCGCCCCTAAGGCTACACAATGACCATTTCTTTGCTTCTTAATTCTTAAAAGCCAACATGTGGAATTTCAATACTCAAGTAACTACTTACCTACCCAATAAGCCTAATTCACAATATAGGTAGATTAAAAATGCCAGCTTGTGATGCTGAAAAATATATACTTAAGTACCTAACATCTTAAGTACTTAAGCAGTTTGCTTCTTTATTTAATTTACTTCTTTAGATTAACTTGAAGCATTATCAATTTCAGCTGTCTACAATTGGAAGGGAGATGTGAGATCGGGGCTGCCTCTAGAGATTGGAGAGACCATACAAATATTGGAAGAAAATGGAGGTAATAGATTAATAAATGATTTTTCATTGTAATTTATTTTCAGTAATTATCTCCTGATAGTGTTGTAGGCTTTGTAGGTAGCGAAGATATAACAAAACGATCTTAAAAAAAAGTGATCGGATACTTTATAAAGTGAAATGTATATACCTATTATGTTTACCAGTTGTATATTGTTGTATTCTTAGGACATGTCTTCATTTTCAGACTAAAATATTAACTGGTCCCATTATTTTTTTATGATGCAAGCAACACAGGCAGGCGGCAGGCGGCCGGTTGTTGTGGAAAGCTTTGGGCTTAGGTCCAGCATGCTTCAAAAAAAATTATAATAATACTTTCATTTGACTACCGCTTGGCACAGTGGTTCGAGCATAGGCCGCTCGGCTCACTGCACATGGTGGTTGCGGGTTCGATTCCCGCCGGAGCAAATATCGGAAATGGCCTTTCCGTAATTTGCTCAGGTTTGGGTGTCACTGGGATCGCCCCCAGTCCATTGTATGGTACCCATAGTACAAGCGTTGCTTAGTTTGGGACCATACAGTTGGTGTATTCGTCTGGCGATATTTATTATTATTATTTATTATTCAAGGTTGGTACCGAGGCTTCAGCACGACGAACAGATCGGCCTGGGGCATATTCCCCGCTTGTGTGGTGTCCATTCGGCCGTGCACTGTTAAGGGCTCGGGAGCCGCCGCCATAGCCGAGCTGAAGGACGATCCGCTGGTCCGGGAGATCGCGTGCGTGTTACGAGAATGGGCACGGTTGTGGAAGAAACTTTATGTGGTAAGTAAATAAATAAATATTGTTCGACTAAACAAGAAGGAAGTATAAAACAATGTGATTCCTCACTTGCATTTCTTAGAAAATCTAACCAATTTTCGAAAGATATGTGAAATACGTCAACTCACACTGGGCCAGTGTGGTGGATTATGGCCTGAATCACCCTCGTATTGAGGGGGGGCCAGTGTCCAGCAACCACTTGGTGCGGTGAGCCAAGTGGCCTACGCTCGAACCACTGACTAAACCAAACAGTTGTCAAACATCAGTGTTCTATAAGTTTCTGGAACCCAGTTTGTAAGTCTAGTGAAATATGTGCGCATTTATTTTTTCATTAAATTATTAACACAGTTTCGTATGGCTTCTCGTTGGCCGGGACATAGACAAAGCATTCATTACACAAAACATATTGCGTTCTTTGTTCGGCGTGGTCAAAGCGATGAGCAGAACAGAGCGTAGATACTTGCGTAGTTTCGTTTAGAAGCCGGAAGCACTAGCATTTGTTTATTGGTTTAAAATCCAGACTTGTGCAGCTACATACAGCTGTATAGGTACAAACATCAGCCTTTGCCTACAAATAACCACTGTTTTGTTATGTTAACCAGGCTTTTCATTGTAAACCTTATTCTGAAGAGTATTAGGTTGATTTCTAAAATGGTAAATGATTCAAATTATTTATTGTATATTACAAACGCACGCAAGATAGGAAATGTGTCACGCGCATGGAATCTTTAGTGTAAAACTGAACGTTAATTAGCCGCAAACTGCTGTAGGTGTAGTTAGTTATCTATTCCTATAGTTTGTTTTGTAGCTACGGACTTATTCGGTTACCTAATCACTGTAAAAATAAAACGAAGTTCAAAATTTTTGATTCAGTGCGTGCAAGTAAAACAACAACAAGTTTGAAATTTGTTTCCTTCAAACAATAGGAAAACGGAAGTTGTGTTTACCCAGACACGGGTTTGAACATTTCATAACTTTCCTCATGTTCCCTTATCAGACATACCTAAGATGAATTTTTCATAATAATTTATAACATTTACAGAATAATATTAGGTAATTAATATCTATGGTGTAATCTTACTAATATTATAAATGCGAAAGTTTGTGAGTGTGGATGTATGTATGTATGTAGGTATGTATGTATGTATGTATGTATGTATGTATGTATGTATGTATGTATGTATGTATGTTTGTTACTCCTTCACGCAAAAACTACTGAACGGATTTGGATGAAATTTGGAACACAGATAGATTATAACCGGGATTAACATATAGGATACTTTTTAACCCGATAATCTCGACATTTTTGCTAAGTTAAAATACTACGCGGATGAAGTCGCGTGGCGCAGCTAGTATTCGAATATTTTCTTTATTTGCAAAGTGTCAAATATTGTTTCATAGGCGTTCCTACTTAACATTTTCAATTAGCTTAATGACTCTGTATCTTTTGTTGGATTCTGAGACTTATATGAATCATTGTAAGCCAGGTTATTTGTATGTTTTACACTAAACCTCCAAACGTATTTGGAGATACACACACACACATAGTAAGCATAAATGTAGTTTGCAGACTTGAAAAATAGGCGTTAAATACACTACTGTCCTCGACATGCGAAACATTTGACTACCGCTTGGCGCAGTGGATCCAGCGTAGGCTGCTCGGCTCGCTGCACATGTTGGTTGCGGGTTCGATTCCCGCCGGAGCAAATTTCGGAAATGGCCTTTTAGTAATTTACCCTGGCCTGGGTGTCACTAAGATCGCTTCTAGTCCATTGTACGGTACCCATAGTACAAGCGTTGCTTAGTTTGGGACCATACAGTTGGTGTTTCAGTCTGGCGATATTTATTTATTTGTTTATTGCACTTTTGGCGCGCCCATCATGGTACAGAGTACATAAATACATGCAATCCAGGCCTTAGCTGAGCGATGAAGGAGGCTTGGTCCGTTTCAGGTCATGCTGAGCTTAACATTTTTTCAGCATAGGTAACACTGAGGCACCTAAACTCTTTTTGTCTTTATAACCTCTTGAGTCTGTGTCAAATAAAGGTTTTTTTATTTCAATCAGTATATAATAATAATAATTTAGCTCTTTTGACGTCCCACTCCTGGGAACGGGCCTCCCCTTAACATGAGGGGTATTCAGGCTATAATCCACCACGCTGGCCCAGTGCGGGTTGGCGGTTTTCACATGTCTTTCGAAAATCGATTGGATTTCCTAAGACATGCAGGTTTCCTCACGATGTTTTCCTTCACCGAAAGCGAGTGATAATCATATATAAATTATGATTCGCACATAGATTTCGAACAACCCAGAGGTGCGAGCCGGTATTTGAACCCAGGACCTGGTGCCCGCAAGACGCGTGCTTAACCACTCGGCTATCACTGTCATTAATAAAATATTAAATAAGAATTAACATTACTCCAGGAGCGGGAAACGTACAGGTTCAGCGCGGTTGCCAAGGTGATGCGAGAACTGCTGAGCGGCCGCCGGGCACTCCTCGCCGGCACGTTGACTCAGGACCAGACGAGGGCATTGCGGCTGAAGCTCGTCGCTAAACTCGACTGGGGCAATCGGTAAGTGATGTTTGACTGTTAGCATGATTTTGAGGGCACATTTGTATGATCGTTTCAATATCGCAGAATATGGGTAGTATCAGCCGGAATGCTTTCCAGGTAGGTATCCGATACGTATTTGAAATGTTAACATGTATGATAGAGATGGTAATACCTACCGAGACCTATATCGACATACAAATTAATTATCTCGGCGTCCCCGTTGGACCCCTGTTTAGTCAGTTGGATCGTCAGGTCAGGTTAATCTGAAAAAAGGGTGTGATTACTTGCTTTAATTATTATCATTTCAATTTTTAAAATATATGGTTTTCATCGACTTTAATCTATAGTTTTGCTAACAACAGAATTTGGGGAGACACTTGGTCGCTCTGAGGTATTAAAGTTATCTACAGACGGCACAATATGGCTTACGATTGGTAGGGCTAATCAGTAGGGTCGATCTGGGGATGAATTGGGGGATCTAACTTCCTGAGACCCTAGCGATCGGCTTTACCGATCATGAGCCAAATCGTGCCATCTGAAGACTACTTTAAATGTGTCATCTGTAGGGTTTTGTGATTGATTCTGATGTGCTAAAGGTTGGGTTACGTGTAGTTAGTACTTATTCTAGGTATGGTGATAATTATAATGTCATCATTATTTATGCAGAACTAATAAATATCTTCGATATCCTTTATACATGTGTAAATCCTCAGTTGCTTTGTTTAATTGGACTAAGAATCACGCGAAGGAAATTTTAGTGTGGTATACGTATTTTTTGTGTGATCTGATATAAGTAATAAATATACTAATCTGTTGTAAAGATAGGATTGTGGTTATAACACGAGTTTTATTGTGATTGATTAGAAAAATCCCATTAGATAAAAATAACTATTAGATGAAACATAAGATTGTTCACAATGAGAGGAGAAATAAAACTACAATAAATTATTTAAAGTCGTTTAATTACACGTGACGCGAATAACATTGAGATAAAGGTTATTCCAGTCTCAAAAGTTGTACATAGTTTATGACTATCTAGGAGTTGTTACTATAGAGAGTTTTATAGGAATGGTTTAATATACAATTCACTAGTTTAGGATAAATAAACCTTAACTAGGGAATTCTTAAATGTCACAGGAAACAACATTTATAGGTCCCATCTTGATCACACTAACAGAGCATTGGAAGACATTTTTATGAAGAAAATCTCTTTCACAATTTATATCTATTTATTATCAAAATACCATGACTCGGTATTTTATTCTACCGACCAACACAATTGAGATACATAGTGAATGATGATTATTACACACGGTGCTGCACGCTAGTTCTACTAGAACTTGGCCTGACACGCTACCGCGTGTCTAGATATAATTCAGAATCTGTATCATGGCACATTTCGAGAAACTTGAGTATAATTCACATTTCAAAATGAAGACTTATTACAATAAGTTTTAAATCATGCAACTACTTAAAATACGCGAAACTTATTTCTATTCCGAATATGTATAAGGTGTAAAAAATATTTATCTAGAAATGTTTATTGATAATTTCCATTTATAATAATAAAAGTGAAATAACTTTGCCAATAGCGCTGAGCACTTTACTTCATATATACTTAAACAGGATTAAACAATCCTCAATACAATCTACATTCAATATTGGAATGGCAGTAACAGAAAGAAAGCATGCATGAAATATAATCATATATGTATACTAAAAATGACCTACCTAATTGTTTTTAAATGCCTAAATTGTATATTCGATATGTATATTCTCATGCATTGTAGGTAATAATTTCATGCATAAATCTAAGATCTTATATCTATCACTGCATGATAATAAGATCAGTTTCAATTGCAGAAGTAGATAAATAGTTAATGTTCTTATAAAATTTCATTTTAAAAATCCTATGAATTGGACAAGATGTTATGAATTCTTCCAAGCTGTTATCCTATACTATAAAATAGTCAAATAGTAAAAAATATAAGAGGGATTTAATGTTTAAAAAATAACCTTTCACTAGGATAATAGTAACATAGAAAGTTGATAACGCGGCGCGTCCTTAGAAATCTGTACTAGCCCTAATCATTTCTTAGAAGTGATTACACATTGAAATGAAATAACTTTTTTTATGACTCAGTCCCCCTGTGACTATGTGTGCTGCAAAGCGCCCGAAATATCGGGAACGTAAAAAAAAAATGAACATGATAAAATGTTTAAAATTAGTTTCATTTCAATCTGTTGATGAAATAATGATTAGCAAAACTGCAGATAAATAAACTTTTATGTCGATACTATTTATTGTCTTCAATTCACGCAGTTACTAGTATACTTAGGCTTAATACTATAAAAATACATTGTATATGTACTTATGACAAATTATTTCCATTTTCGGTCATCCGCTCATGCTTAATTCTAACTTAACTAATACAACTTTCAATATAAGATTGTTACTTATTAATGAGAAAATGTTTTGCAGTCGTAGGTCTCACTTACACGTACCTCAATAATTCGAATGTCTTTCAACAATTTGTTTAGTGTGTTAGACAAGTATCAACAAATTTTATTCTAAAATTTGAAGTCTCGTATTCAAAAAGGGCCATATTCGAATGGCATGTCGCTTGACTTGTGTGGCGATCTCGGACGACAGAAGTGTCACGAAGATATCGTGTCGAGCAAGAGTCGCGGCACATTGATCCTTATTGAATACGGGGCTTTCGAGTGACCTAATTTTAAAGCTCAGGGCAAAAGGCAATGGTTGTCTTACATCGAACAGGTAAAATAAGGAATGTCATGGTCTATCATATCGTTGGAACATAATGTTTTACATTTACTGCGAATGAGCCTAATTACTTTCGAGGAGCAATACATATAGCATTGAGAGAGTTATATCCCGAATACATTACTTGCGAAAATTGATCATAGATAAAGGAACCTTGTAGAGACATCTTGAATATTTCTCAAGTTATATATTCGAGACAAAAATACGTTGTTTCGTTGGTTGTATTGCTCTTGCTCAGTCTCACAACTTACGTCTCCGTCTCCTTGGAGTACTTGTCTATGTCGGGGTAGATCGGTGCCATCTCGAGGGTAGAGGGCGCTGATGGTGCGTTGGAGTTTAGGTGCAGACGCCGAGACAATTCGTCTAGGACCTCGCCGAACACGCGCAGTGACATGTTCTGGCCTAGCAAGTGCAGGAGTAAGAAGTCGCCCACCTGAAATAATGAATTGACAGGAATATGTAGCTTAGGTGGAACTCAGGACCTGATGATTAGCTAGCCGTGATTGTACCTTGCTTTGTGCAGGTTCAAACCTTTATTCTATGCCTCGACTACTACGTACGATTCTACCTATGCGCGATATTCAGGAATGACTTGCTAAACGATGAAAAATACTCTGAAAGATGCTCATATTTCGATAGATGTGTGAACTTCGCTAACCTGTGGTCCGAATCCCATCCAACCCGAATGCAATAAGCTCAATACCTATTGCATTGGGAAAAATGCTGCCGGCGAAATATAGGGAATAGTCTTTTATGGAGTACGGACGAGATGGTGTATTTGTTGTGTATACCTGAGTCTTCCTGACGAGAGATTCAACACCAGCAGGGGTTCCGAAACGGAATCGTCTCTTGAGTATCGTCTCGCGGGTGCTCGGCAGTAGGATGACAGCCAGTGAGTACACCAGGGCCATACCGGACACCACTGATAGGATGATGAACCTGGGAATAAGCACAAGTATTTAAAATGACGTCAATATTATATCTTCTTGGTTTGCGTCTCCGACTAACGAAGGTTGGCATTCATCACTACATAGTATAAAACAAAGTTGCTTCCTGCTGTCTGTCTATCCCTATGTATGCTTAGATCTTTAAAACTACGCAACGGATTTTGATGCGGTTTTTTTAATAGATAGAGCGATTCAAGAGGAAGGTTTATACTCATATGTACTCGTATAATACATGCACAATATAGGAGAGAAACACTGATAATTTATTGCACCCGTGCGAAGCCGGGGCGGGTCGCTCGCAAGCAGCACTTTCAATGACACGCAAACAGTTGGCAGCAATATAAAAAAATAAGTTATTAATTGTTACTAATTAGGTTTAAAAAATAAGTTATTAATTGTTACTAATTAGGTTTACCTGCAATTTAGTGCTTGAAGTAGCCGCGCGGTGCGTAAGTGGGTGCGGTATACTCATTTCATGTGCAGTGCAACAGTTATAATAAATTATCCTCACTCCCGCACCGCACAACTATCTCAGGAGCACGTAGCCAGGAATAGTTAGCTAGTTAGCTATTCTTGTGATATAAATATGCAACATTGCGCTGCATTGCAAGCATGCTATTCTGAATAGCCAATCAAATTAATGTACGGCAACTAACCAGAACCACAGGAAGATGAAAATCTTCTCATTAATAATGTTCACGGCCAGAACGCAGAGAGCGTCGTGTTTCTGGATCGACCCAGAAGGACCAAATTTGTGGAATGTACACTTCGTCATTCTTGGGAATACGTTGATCTGTAACGATAAAACAGTAGATTTATTTCACGATCATAAACTCTATAATGTTGATGTTCTAGTTAATAATACGAACCATTGGGTCATTCCGGTTGTCTTGATCCATGTTCGAAAATTTAACCACATCGGTACCGTAGGTCAAGAAAACACCACCAAGGAAGTGGTCCAAGAAGAAGATGTTTCCGATCTGAAATATACATTTCAACTAATTAGATATTTTTAAAAACTTAGTTACTTAGCTAGCGGTCCATTGTATTGTAAGTTATATTTTAGCTCCCGCATATTCAACCTTATGATGTAACAATTAACAAACTTACCACATTGACAAAGTTCAACACTTCACAGAAGAAATAACCAAAGGAGTATGTGTTGTGCATGTGCAGAGTATCATATAGATACTGGACAAGACGATTCTGAAATATAGAATAAAATAAAATGTTATAACCATCATAAAGGAACATTACTGCAGAATATTACATAACAATGGCTACAGGCCTCTTTAATTTGTCTTATTAGGAGCGTTCATCAAGTTCCATTAGTACCAAGTCTTATCTTAATTGTGCCACTTTACGAAGTCACAAGATACCTATGTTATCCTAATTAACTATTTATTTAACCATTACTTCCTTACTTATTGTAATTTAAATAGATTGGGATTTCTGAAAAAGCCAATAAGAGCCGTTTGCCCAGGCCAAAAATAAACCAAAAGCAGTTGGAAATATCCACATACCAAGCGGTTGTTTTTGTCATCGGCAATGGTAGCAGCAGTGCCGCGGATGCCATCTGAAATCATGCGGATCTTGCCTTCCTCCCAGTTCTTCCAGATCCAGTGTGGAATGTAGAACAGCAGACCCTGGAAGAAGCATTTTAGGTAGTAAATCATCTAACAAAATCAGGATATAGGTACGCTTTAAATCTGAAAATTGACAATGTCTTTGCAAAGAGTTTTTATTTTATCTTCTAGGTTAGTAGATACTTTACTTCTTCTGAATCGTGATATTATAATTTCAAAAACTAAGAAAATAACCACGTTCATAATAGTGTGCACACTGTCAAGACATTCATGACTCAATAAAAAGGACATTCTTATGAAGGCGACCAGTTAACCCACTCAGCATTAATCGCGTCATGTTTTGCGTAATACCGCAACAGATCTTTGCATGAATCAAGAAATAATACCGTTTAATTACTGGTATAAAGGAATTCACCTTTTACGGGTTAAAATATTATACAATACGTACAGTAATCGACCCCATATTGAAAGGTGACTACATATTGTGAAGGGAACTCATGCTACCTTTCTTATCAACTTACTTATTACGACTTGACATGTTATAGTTAATTAGTTAGCGCAAATTGAAATTTAAAGTATCAGGGTCTAGTCGCCTTGATTTTATTTTCGATAAGAAAACTCTTACGGCGTTCTTCTACTCCGTGCAAAAGGGACTCCTTTCAATTCGAAATTGTGAAGTATTCTGTGTAGTTTACAAATGGAGAGCGTTCGGGGTACGCTTCGCTCGCAGTGGAAGGTGGACTTATAAAATAAAAATATTAAAACGCGTGAGTAATAATTCATGCAATTACCTGGAAGAACAGCATGAAAGGCACCCACTGGTAGTAGGAGTGGTAACGCCACTCGTCATACTCTTCTTCATTGCCGAGGCCGGGATGCATAAGGCCCTTACTACGAGATTTTGGAAGCGTGAAACTGGAAGTGATCCAGCAAAAAGTGTTGATGACGTGCCCAGGGATTGCTCCGTCGTTTATGCATGATATCGGTTCACCTGTAATGAAGCATAATGATACAGTGGTTTATTGAACAATTTAGTGATTAGTGAGTTAATAACTTGATCAGTAGACTACGGGCGTGTGGGTAACATCTGTTTTTATTTGTAATATGATAGCGTTGATAGTGTCTGACTAGTGCTGACAGATGATGCTATCATTATACAGAAAATCCTGTATAACGATATCATTTACATTAATTTTATAAATGGTTACCCTACCCTAACTTTGATCTCGAATGCGCTCTGCCCTAATTGCTGGGTTATAGTTTTATTAATAACGTGGTTTCTTTATATCTTCTTTCTGATATGAATCAATTGCCGAAGCATAACCTCTTAGGAATCTATCAATTTCCTTATTACGAATAAACGACTACCGCAAAAAATGAAAGTCGAGTCGATCCTCACGAAGGCACGTAGACGCGTCTTGTTTTTGTGGTTTTACCTGACGTGGTTTTAAATGGAACTCGTGATGCGTCACAAGTTTGCAATGTCTTAATAATCGCATTTTTAATCTACTTTCATTGCAAAAGTTAATAATTTTAATACTACTACCGTGGACAAAGGCCCTCTGTTCATTTCAATGACTATCATAATTTATCATTGAGTTTAATGTTGTCTTTTATGTGAACATTAACCCTGATCCGAGAACAGTATGTTGCACTGCACGATATAAAATTACATTAACTTAGTATTTTTTTTATATTGAACGATGATCTGTTCTAGCATTGTTAGTGAGAACCACATAGCTGTAAGAATTTATAAAATACACCACTAATCTCTTTCATATTTGACATTGTACAATACTGAAATGAAATTATTCAATTGCGTTACGTCCCTGACATTGCGGATGACACTAATATGGTCTTTAATAGCAGTGCATCTGCTACTGCGCACCTGCCGCGATCGAGCCGTGGTACGATTCACCTTGTCCGATATGAGGGTTCTATTTATTGTCCGATACACATAAACACAACTATTTAAATCCTCAAAGCGGTCGCCTACAAATTTGAAGAAATCTTGAAAATAATTTCCTGTAGGTAGTGTCCTGTAAGTACTAGACAGCATTGTAAGTTAGGTTCAATCAGATAAGATAGGCGTCCTTAAACTTAAGAACAAATATTAAAGCAACTAATCGCTGCGACGAGAATCTAAATATATATAACTCAAAGGTGACTGACTGACTGACTGACATAGTGCTCTATCAACGCACAGCCCAAACCATTAGACAGATCGGGCTAAAATTTGGCATGCAGGTAGATGTTATGACGGAGGCATCCGCTAAGAAAGGATTTTGATTAATTCTACCCCCACGGGGATAAAATAGGGGATGAAAGTTTGTATGAAACTTTGTAAATTTTAAACCGATCGGGCTGAGACTTTGCATGAATAAAGCAACTATGACGTAGATATCCCCTAAGAAAGGATCAAAATTCCACGCGGACGAAGTCGCGGGCACTAGAGAGAATGTATTAAAGCCAATAATGTCCGAAGTCATATGATCTCATTTAATTAAAACTGTCTGCTTTTGCTCATGTAACTCTGAATACCACAATAAGGTTCGCATGCATAACAATGCTTGGAATGACCAACCATTAAAGTAACTAATGTTTATTAAAGTTACGGTACCGAGAATTAGACTAATCGTTTTTTTATGGTTATTGTAAAATGTGCCACTATTTCGGTTTTCCTTATAGGAGGTGCAAGTTACACGGAATTAAAATCCACCGACCACCGGTAGTTACCTTATTGCGAAATTCATTAGCACCTTTAAAAATAACTTGTTCTGTACTTTAAAACTTTGAACAGGTATGTTGAAATTTTTGATGAGAGCCTCATCAGAATAGCTGTGTCCTCTTTCTTAAGCGATTATAGAAACAAAAGAAGATATTATAAACAAATTATTCAAGATACAACATTAGTGGCATATTTATAAGTAAATATTATGAAATAATATTCTGCTGCATACTCATACACAGCGCAAATTTCAGGATCGCTTAATTTTGACGCGCTATATAAAGAAGACTGAACGATGACGTTTCAAACAGCTAAGTGGGACTTAACATTTGAGAAGCTTTGTATTCGGCTGATAGAATATCTTGTTTACTTGGACATACAATTCATGGATATGTAGGTTATCCTCAGTGCACCTTCGTATTCACGACGAATTTTACACTATAGCATATTATACCCGAAACCTAATGCACGTTCACTCTGATCGACTTACGGCAGCAACTCCGATTGTCACTCTCAAACATCTCACTTACATTCGGAACCGCTGACAAAGTATTTCTTTTAGCCATACATACAGAATCCCTACAGATATAAACAAAATATTAGTTTTCTGGACCATGTAGCATTTTTGCATTCCTAAGCAGCATGGTACCGTTACTTGTGACTCAGCTAACGAGGTGTCGAGTGAACAAGTCACATGCTTGCTAATTGATTCTTAACAAGCACTTACAATTCTTGAATTTATCACTGTCGTATGAAATCACTACTAAAATTGTGACAGCGAAATCTCCAATCAGCACAATTGCTGATTGGAGATTGGAGACTCAACTCTAGAAAATCCGCACCTTGTAGATAAGAATGCGTTTTTACTTGAGCCTTTGGGTACGGAAACCACAGTGGTTGTACCCAAAGGCTCCAAGTAAAAACACATTCTAATCTATAAGGGGCGGATTTTCTAGAGTTGAGTTCGACACATATCTAAGAGGGTAGGCAACAGGAGGAGTCTGAACACAGATCCTAGTACGGATAGGAGAAAAGTAGTCCTTCCAGCAGAAAATGGGTCGATGATATAACAATAATCAAGGGATCTGGATGCGTTTAGCATGGAAATTGTTAGCGCGGACCAAAAGAGGACATAAACACTGATGAATGTTCGGCTGTATCGTACGTAGATTTAGTCAATGAGATTTATACAGTTATAAAACCCGCCACGCCTATTCAGCGTATTGATAATAGTGTATGGACCGGAGACCAGAATTACATCCTTCATTCAATGAAAAATAAATAGATCTACTAGGAATAACCAATGCGTCAACTTCGCCCTTATAACACCTGCATACATACTCTCGTCGTGAAATACGTCACCAATAAGGTACAAATGTTACAAATCTGGACCAATAACCATAGATTAGTCTTAGTGATGTAAACAACGAATCGTTTTACTTACTGATATTGTGCAAATTCAGGTAAGGCATTTAATTAACCCACGTGTTCTATGTTGGGTTAAAACTTAAAATACCTGCTGTAAGTAAAAGCATATGATAAAGATCACAGCTCAATCGCCTGTGCCCTGAATTACTGGTTTAGTCAAGACCGCACAATAGTGGGTCATGGCGAACGGTGTCTTATGAATTGTCATATAAAATAAGCAATACCTGAGATGGCTTTTTATATGTGCCCTTTTATAAAGAGACTCGTTCGCGAAATAGTCATGATTATTATGCACTAAACACTTGACATTATACAGTTTATCAATTCAATACTGCGCAAATTAAGGCTGTGACGTAGTGTTTTGTGAAATTCAATAGAATAAATAACCATTAACTGAAAATATTAATTTCAGTTATCGTTCTAAAAATAGCCCTGTTCCTAACTTTGTTGTGTGGTATCTTGGTTTGATTAAAACCATCAAAGTCAGGCCGGACTAATATGCCTTAACGCGCTAATATTAGGCTGCGCGGTGTGAATGAGGCTGTGACCTTATCATAATTGTTTATATTACTAATTGTAAGTAAACTTGTATAGGAAGCAATTATACAAAATATGCATATAAACAATGTTTGAATGTCAGGTCATCAATAAAACAATGCAATATGATGAATGATTGCAAAATGTATTGCCAGTTTGCGACCAAAATTATGAATCTATTATGCCATTGTACGTTATTAGGCTCAAGGTTTTATCTCATAATCACAACCGATCTCGATTGGATGCAAGTACTTGTCGGGTATTTGATCCTACTTTGACCAAAGTACACGTATTGTTAATGCTGATGAATACTTTTCAAAGGTACAAAGATATGTGCATGTTTTTCAATAATAAAGAGGTATCTACATCATAAAAGGCTAAAATGCAAGAATTGAGGATTGAATAAACCTGCGGACTGAGTGCTAGTAGAAGCACCGAAATTAGAATAGCAGTATTCAATATTGTATAATCAAAACTTAGAAATTCCTATAATATTCGACTTGAATAGAAGTAGTAGGTCTATTCAGCTTTGAGGTAGGTATAGCTCTCACAGCTATGCATAGCAACATCGTATATATGCCCCTCTGTTATCGCCATTGCAACGGTGTTTTGATTATCAACACCTGGGGCGCAAATGTGATTGTTCAGCCCGCATGTAGGGCATAATATCACGAACTGCGACGTTGCTATAATATACACCATATGCTGAACAACTACTGCCTCCCAGACAATGCCGCGACGTGACCCAGCACAAGAAACTTGGATGCTTATTGTAATGTTTATTTTAAATAGGTTTACCTATACGCTCAGACTACATCCATATTATTCAAATGTCTGTCAGTTGAGTAGTTTCTTTTCGAGACTTATGGTAGGTAGCCTTGCGACTTACACAAATACACTCGCGTCACGACTAAGTCGAAATATGAAAGTCGCAATGTTGTTCCACGATTACAATTCTGAAAAATGTGTTCAAATCTCAAGAAAAGCATGAGTCTCGCAATCAATAAATGTACTTACATAATTAGAAGTAAAGTTAATCCTGATTAGATAGTAAGTTGATCACGAAATGGAACACGCTATGTTTTCCGTATGTGCGCTAAGCTTTAGCTAAGCTTTGACGCAACTGGGAGAAAAGCTAAGTTTATGAAATGTATTGTTGGGTACACAGTTGAGTATATTGTTTGGAAAGTTACAGACGCAATAAGGTGCGGCCTAATGACCCGTCAACTGTCTTCCACTCTCGTAATCGTTGATTTTACTCGGAACGAGACCTAGTTTCTCTGGATCGAGTTTTGCAAAATATTACTTATACTTAGGTAAGTATAGGTACAAAGGACCATAAACAATTTCGTAACTTGTTTGTTTAAAGAAATGGAAATAAATATCGCCGCGTGACACACCAACTATATGGTCCCAAACTAAGCAACTCTTGTAGTATGGGTACCGTACAATCGTTTGGGGGTGATCCCAGTGACACCCAGACAAGGGCAAATTACGAAAAGGCCATTTCCAAAATTTGCCCCGACGGGAATCGAACCCGCAACCACCCGGTGCATTGAGCCGGTGAATTAAACGTGTCGACAAAAAACCCAGAATCGACATGAATGTAATTATTACCAGTGGGTTAACTATAATAAACATTTGACGTGACCAAAGGGCGATCACGACATTAAAATATAAATATAATGGGTTTCGAGGTCAAACTGATAAGCTGACAAACTGTGCAAATGACTAATTATTTTTCTATTATTTTTTGTATCTTTTGTGTCTTGTAATAACTGTTAACGATATACTTCCCCATAATCTCTCTCATAGTACTCAAAGGACACTTCATAACAGATTGTTCAGTAATGTAATGTAAATCCGAACTTTTTATCCTTAAGTAATTATACTCGGTGGTTTTAAAGATTTTACAGTCATATAATATTATTGATGTATTTATTACATACTAGCTGTGCCCCGCGACTTCATCCGCGTAGTATTGGATTATTGGGTTAAAAAGTATCCTATATGTTAATCCCGGTTATAATCTATCTGTGTTCCAAATTTCATCCAAATCCGTTTGTAGTTTTTGCGTGAAGGAGTAACAAAGATACATACATACATACATCCACACTCACAAACTTTCGCATTTATAATATTAGTAGGATTTAACTGCACATGGGTTTCTTCGAACATGTGTTTTTTTTTGGCCATCGCCTTTAGACAGATATGTATCACACTGTAATACCTACTACTTCTTATAAAACATGTTGTTAGGTATCATGTTTGTTAAACAATATAAAGTTAAGGTAGGTATACATTTCACGTGCGCATAACGTCCTAATAATGCTCCCGAGATGTAATAAGTGTAATATACCTACTAGTGGCTATTAAGTAGTTTTGTTTGTGTTTATGGCTCACCGAATGAGGGGCACGCGATAACACGATTGTAAACATCGCTTTATAATACGCTCGGCAACACGCTTCGAGCTTGCAGACAAGTATCTTCATACGATTATTCGAATAGCTTGATAGGATAATGAATCGCACTGATTCTTGATAGCGATTAACTTAACAAGCATCGATAATGCAATAATAAACGATAGATTATGAGATCCATTCTTAATAATTTGGAATCATATAAACTTTGGTGATAATTATATTTTTAGTAGGTCATTGTAACTGTGCAAGCTGTACATCATCAGCCATCTCTTGTTACTCCCTTGACCATATCTAAGTTCAAATAACAATAAAAGGGTTTTGATCATGTGGTACAAACTTTCCATTATCCTATCAATGAATGACACTTGTTGCCCAATGCGTCGAAATCTTGTATCGTTCGTACGAGTTCAGCGACCCGTTTCGCTCTACTGAATTGAATGTTATCACGTACTACGTTACGATTCCGTGTGTTATGTTTGTACAATCAATTTGTCATGACGTCTCAATTTGGGTAACTGTTACACACGGTGTGTTCCTGACTGCCTCTGAACAATGACCTGAAAATGATTCACACTTTTACGGTAGCTACGAGATCATCGTCTCGACGGACTGTTATATTGCTGTTTAGTGTATATGTGTCATTTGGTATCTGGGTTATTGTCTAGGTCACAATTTGTTCCTGCATAACTGTAGTACAATTAAGAATGATTTAATGAACTTTCACTGAGTTTCTGTGGATTTCTTGTGACGCTTGTACTTTCACGGAGGCGGTAATTTCGACAAGAGTAATTTCAACGTTATCATAATGCATGGTAAAATACTTTATAAGAGTAAGTATGCGGTCAGCTTTCTGTTTTATGGCGTAAATTAACGATTGTAAGTTTATTGACTTATAATTAGTTATTAATACGAATATATATCTTTATCGATTAAACCATAAAGCTGGCAGTTAAAATGGTACTACGCCAACTATTAAGATTTGACAATTCACTTACCAATAAGGCTGTTCGCGGTGACCAGTATGCAACACAGGAACAATATAGCGGAGGTGACACGGTAGTGTAGCCGGAACGCCATATTATCTATAACAGCTCTGTCGATCAGGTACCGGACCTTGACGAACCCCGCCACCGATGATACCAAGCCGAACACCGTCATCTTGCTTGTGTTTCTTTACTTTCGATTGCTGAAACAAAAAAAAATACATTTAATTGTTAAAACATAGAAATAATCCTTAGAGCATGGCCTTTTTTGCTGCGAATATTAATCTAAGCTGTTTGGTTAAAGAATTCTAATAGGATCTTTCACAATGTATCCTTGTTATTTTACATTTAGTATTCTTAAAACTATCGTTTACTCGTTTGTACATGTACAGTCATGTTTGCTTTTTAACCCATTCTCTGCACTCAAACTCAAGGCGTCATTTCATATTGTTGCCAAGAGATGCAAATGATCTTCGCAGTCAACATTCAACAAGAACACCACAGACAACGTTTACGCTAACCCTTTGTCTATATTAGAACATCAGACACAAAAGACCCTATAAATACATCAACGCGTTTAAACCAACATCGTGACAAGTGCCATACGCAACCCATACAAAATTAGAACGTAAACGGTAAACTTTATCGGTATTTTGATTTAACCAATGTGTGTAACAGCTGTGCCGACTCCCTGTCCCGATGGCGAACGTGAAATGCTTGTATCTCTAAGTATGTACGATAAACCGTTAGGTGACAAGACAGACAAGTATATGAATGCATATCGACGCCAGGGCTAGTCCTCTCAATCAATGACCTCTAATAGTTCAAAGATGTGGCTACCTCTCGCCCACGCTCCGACAGTCGGGTTCATAGCTTTTTTAACTAATATTTTTTTCTTGAGCTTGACCACTCCACGTCTAGATATGGAGTCGCTGTGTTAACTTTTTATGCTGTAGCTCTAAATACTCGCCTCTTCTTCACTTAGTCGTAGGATGTGTATAAATGAATGGATACAGTGTTACAGGTCTAGTAGGCAACTCATGACAAATGGATCCAACCTTGACGACTTCTTGATCCCGTTCCTACGCGATGTTGCGTGTTACGTGTGCTATTTGGGTCGGCAACGGGGGGGCGATATTAATTGATCATTGAAATTGTTATGATATTGCTCCGAAGACAGTCGTTATTATGTGTGTTATCATTGCTTGAATTACTAGATACCTACTGTTGCATAATATAAGACAGCTAGTTGTATTAAAATGTAACTTGGTTTATGTATTTATGTTAAATAAGTTTGAATAGTAAGCGTTGTTCACGTATTAAATAATTGAAATAGTGTTTAGTAGAAATAAAGTAGGTAGTCATTTTAATGCTCTATTGCTAACATAATCGTAATCGTGTTAGGATTGAGTACGGTGAAGGCGAGTGGTGCGCCCGCGCAGGGCATGTGGCGGGTCGTCGACCGGCCGCTGTTCGTGCGCCTCCTGCGTTTTTAACCCCCCGCCTCCCCCGTTCCGCGCTGCTTTACCTCGACCGACCCTGGCTGATGCATTGCCTGGCAACGCGAATTTTACGCGGAAACCAGTTTGAGAGGCGACAATCGTTGGCAACTTTGCACGTTGCGATCTTAACGATCGATTAGCTTAAGAATATGTGTTTCCTTACGGCAAGGATTATTTAGTGTTTTAACTCATCAGTCGCCAAAAATACTTTGTTTCTAGCACAAGTTTGCTTAGGTCGTACCTAGTTTGGTATAGTTTTCTTCCATTCCGTTATAAATATTTATTCAAATCGTTTGCGTATATAGTTAAACATCGATAGGACGTAATTCCCAAATTGATATATTGGGGTAAACTTTGTTTGCTGAACAGTTGACTGATAATAGGGCAGCGGAGAGGGGAGAGACGAGGCACGCATTCCACCGTTTATGACAAGCAGGCATTGTCGGATGGGCTCCGTCCCTGAACCTTTTGTGGCGCTCTTTAATGCATATCCTTCTTCCAGCCGCTTGTTACCGCAGGCCATTTATCATCACAACTCCATGTTGCTAACTCGGTTTAATAATATTTCTACATAAATGACTTCGGCTTTTGCGTTCATTTGATGGTTTCTTGTAAGAAAATAACAATTTTATGTCAGAACTTGTTCAACGCAAATTTTCATAAACAATTTCAACATGCTCAAATACATTTATCAAGTAATAGATGCCTAAGTGTGTGTTGATTCGCCACTAAACCAGCCGTTTATGTTTGTGAAAAGCTAGCAGTTTTCGGGAGAAAAGAATCTTCAAATTGTGTCGATACTTCAGACAAAAGCATTTCATCAGAAAGCGTGACCAATGATATGAAACGATTGGTCCGAATATTAGGTAACGTAAAGATTTGCAGTGCAAGTGAACGGGGCCCGGTTGGCCGTTTCTGTTGTAATTTACGCCTTGGCATCTTGGGCTACGCTCGCGGCAAGGAACGGCTGCTGTGGTCTCGTGTCGGACATAATTAACTCTCATTGACTGCGTTGATTGTCAGAGACATTCCTCAACGTATTATTTACACCGTAAAGATACAAAAACCACGTGGTGATTAATAACTAAACTATAATACCGTATAATGAAGCAGTGATAGCCGATTGGTTAAAGCACGCGTCTTGCGGGCATCAGGTCTTGGGTTCAAATCCCGGCTCGCACCTCTGGATTTTTCGAAATCTATGTGCGAATCATAATTTCTATATGATTATCACTTGCTTACGGTGAAGGAAAACATCATGAGGAAATCTGCATGTCTTAAAATGTCTAACCAATTTTCGAAAGACATGTGAAATCCGCCAACCCGCACTGGGCCAGCGTGGTGGATTATGGCCTCAATCCCCCTTGTGTTGAAGGGAGGCCCGTGCCCAGGAGTGGGACGCCAAAAGGGCTAAATTATTATTATAATACCGTAATGGGTGTACGCTTTGCACAGATAAGCTCGCTCATCGGTCATAACATCCGCAATGACTGCCTGCATTTCGTCATAGTTAGAGTCCATTCATACGGAAATGCGCTTTTAATACCGCCATGCGGTTACGTTAATGTGGTTCAGATTGAGTTTCATATACTGCTGCAAGACCTTAAAACTACACGCTCTGATAATATTACCTATCCAATAAATTCTGCAATGCAAAACAACATGTCTGATAATAAATTGTCAAGTTATCTATCATTATTGGTTCAAAGATGATGGTTCTCTTTTATAGATTTGTAAACACATTGTAGTCTGTAAAAGTGATGCGGGCTAATTGATAGCGCGTGCACTGCGTTTATAACGAGAAGCGTAATCAACTTTCAAACTACTGCAGTACCTACCTATTTATTAACATAAACTCCTATCTTCCCACTGTCGTCGCGGTCTTGAAACAAAATGACATCTACGCTTGAAAATGTTCTCGGAACTCTTCTTTATTGTATAACTAGTTTATGCTCGCGACTTCGTCCGCGTAGACTTAAGTAAAGTATTATATGTGTTAATCCAGGTTATAAACTATCTGTGTTCCAAATTTCATCCCAATCCGTTCAATAGTTTTTGCGTGAAAGAGTAACAAACATACATCCACACTCACAAACTTTCGCATTTATAATATTATTATAAGTAGGATTTATTTAAAGAATAAGACATTTCGTGACTTTAATACCAATTGCTGTTTGTATGGCCTTTATATTTGAGAAACGAGAAAACTGAATAAGTTTGCAAGTTCAAGGCGTGTTTTAGAGGTTATCGCCAGGCGCTTCGGCGTCATCATGGATGCAGGTGCCGTGGCCGCGCTCCGTGACAGGAATAATATTCGAGACCGGTCGAGATGCCCCCTTTTGTGGCAACATACCACACAAACTCACACGGTACTTAATGGGAAACCGATAATTTCTGGCTATTTCTCTGACATGCGTGATTTGAAATTCAAATTGTTTTACGGTAAATATTATGAAAGCGACTTCGTCGAGATGATTTGACCTGTTTCCTTTATACTTTAAAATAATGAAAGTACTGTACACTTTCGTAATTGTCACTATATCTACTCATTAATCTAATACTTTGTAAAAGTCTACTAATGATACCAATTAACATTAGTGTGCCAAATAATTAAGTAATTTAAATCTTCAAAATAATTACTAAAGTAGGTAATTCGTAAGTGTTCTTTATGCTTAAGTAGGAAATTGTTTTCTATAGTCACAATGTAATTGTTATTTTATTTTGAACGCCGACATGTCCGGGTTGTTACAAAATTAAGCGGGCACTGGTTTGATTGTTTTTATCTCTTCATCCACTGTGTGTGTCCTTGGTCGGAACATCTTCAATGTAGACTCGTGGACCGTAAAATTCGCGTGTTTCGATACTTCGTCCACAATATCTCACAGCGTTACTTTGATGAAATGGGTAAGTATCTACATTAAGAAAATAAATTATGCAACTAGAAGGTGTGTGTGATACAAGAAACGTGTTGATTTAATGTAATACGATGGTGTTAAAACACGTTTTTATCCCTTTTCCCCGACATGCTTTGTCCATTCTATTCAAATATAGTTCCTGGTAAATAGGACGGCGTCGCTTCCCCTCGCGCTACGCTCAGGTAAACGAGGACATTACCGCTACCTGTGCCTGTGGGAACTTCACACTTCACATCAGAGCGACATTGATTCATAACATCATTATCTTAATTTGAATCATTAATCGACTCCGCGCTACTTACCCGCAGCTACGGCTATGAAAGCGGGTTGAATAAAAAAAGAAATGGGATGACTATGCACAAGGCTTTTGTTCCCGCACATGTATGTATGTTGTCAAACAACATTCCTCGCGGCGTCGATATGACTTAAGCTCGACTCAATCCATACCACTAAGCTTTTGTGACACAACTCGCTTACCTTTTAAACCTAACTGTTACTTTTCCAGTCACTATATGGTCTCTTAAAACTTTTCGAGCGCTAGTTGCTCGCTCTTTATACACAACACTATAAATCACTGCCTCACTTATACGTCTAAAAATACTTTGATATAATAGTTCAACGGCATTGTATTACAAGGGAGATGTCATATAATAATAATCGGTTGGTTAGAGTAAAACGAGTGGCAACTGGAGGCCCGCAGCGCAACGCACCAGCTGCCTGTGGGTCGGAAACACAACTGAACGAAAGAGCGGCCGATTCGATCGGCCTCGTAGTCGGTGACTCGCGCGGGATTTTACTACCGAACTTCGGCGTCTGTGCTGCGTGCGCGCATCTATGCCCATCTCATTCTTTCACACGGGCCATCAGTCGGCTCGCATATCGAGCCTCTCATTCTAAAGCTAAAATGCACAGTAGCTGGTAGCAGCAAGTGCGCGACGGTGAACGAGTTCTGTCGAGGGTCTTGACTCCGACTTGAGGTTTCACCGAGACCAATACTTTGATATCTCATATGCCATTTTTTTGCCAAGATTGCGATGACTTGTTTTAAGGAGTGCCGGCTACTACTAATTTTGCAGTGTTAAGTAATAATTTATTAAGTGCCTATACGAGTATTACTCAGTACTTACCTACCTCATGCTACTATAAATGATTGTTTTATATTCACGTTTCACCAAATAACGTAGTTTTGTATTTTAATTACTTACGTATAATTTCCATTTAACTTGACACTACCTATATTATTCTTTGCTATTCATCTGATTATAAGAAAGGTAATTTATAAAACATCTCGTGTGTTTATTACCCCATTTATATCGACTAATAAAGAGACAATTATGTGTCTTAATAATTATGGGTCGGTCCTGTCTGGGCAGCCACTGCGTTCTCATTGGATCGGCATGCGCCGGTTACCTGTTTCTTGCCTGAGCGTTATAAAAAAAGCAAAGTTATATTACAGCTGAGCCGGTGGTTTTACCTGATTGCCCATACTTAGCTCTTACAGTGAAGATTACGCAATCTTACGGGAATATAATTGCTACAATGATGCTTCCCATTGCAGAATTAATTAACCAAGACTATAATTTTTCAATAGAAATCTACATACGGCTTTATTCATAAGGGGTACCTACTTAAAACACAAAAACTTACTAAGTTTTAAATTAATTATGGTGCAACGTATAATTCCATGGGTATTTTAGTCACCAATGAATATTAATGACCGTTATCAATATACCTAAATATATGACTCACGGATATAACATCGGAATGGAATATTTCATATTAAATAGGTACCTATATCGTGTGCAACATGCAATTGGAGAGTTGCAAGCCAATATATTATAAGTCTATAGTTATATCTGGGGCTGACTAGGGATTCTTAAGGACCCAGACTGGACCATCTACTTATGTACGTGTTAAAAAAACTATCGCATCCCTGTATAGGGTGATGAAATAAAAGCCGTAGCAGGGAAATATCCACCAGCGCTGCGTACAACAAAGACGGATGGAAATATTGCTTGCAGGTTTTTGCCAATTCAAACACATTTGCCGATATAAAAATGTCATAATTAGCTCTGTATGTAATAAAGTTTCGGGAGGTGTTATTTAAATAAATAAAAAACTTGCTGTGAAGAATATAGATATAACCCTTCGTTTGCACTGAAATAAACATTTCCATAAAATATTTTGGTGTATCCTGGGCTCACAGAACAATTTAAGTAAGTAGGTTACCTACTTTTGTCTTTTGGGTTTGTTTGCTTCTGATAACCGACAAAACCCATATAGCCAAAACTACCCTTCATTTTGAATCCCCCGTCTAGCATTTGGCCACTTTTTTGACACAAGAATTATATGGAAATCATCAAAAATCTGTGTATATGTTGCGTGTAAACCAGGGGTCAAACATACTTGTGTTGCAAACTTTACGAAGTTGGAAGATTAGGATATAAATGCTCACACGGAGAGCTTAAATCACGCAAGGCTTATTAAATAATTTGCCTACTAAAATGCCATAACGTGTGCTGAATTCCGATGCGCCAGCCAAGTTCTGCAAAACCTGATTTACCAGTTTCGGCTGTCACGATGAAATCTATCTAGTTTCATTTCTCGTTTATTTTCGGCTGTGTCTGGGTGAATGATACCTGACTGGAATTTTAGATGGTCGGTGGTTGTCCGTTGAAATCAAATTGTCTGATATTGTGAAGCGAACTTTCTTGTAATAAAAGCTAGGTTTTTGTGTTGATTGCCTAGTTTTTAGAATCGTTTTTGCTTTACCTTTATATAACTTGGACGAGTTAAATTGATGCTGTTTTTATGGCTATTCGGTTTCTTTACTTGATGTCAACTTGTTGATGCTATGATTTATACTCTTCGTGTAAAAGGCTAATGTCCTATGATATTTCTTTAATTTTAGGAGGAGTTGAGACACGAACTTTACGTTGTCATGGTAAATTGCAAACTAATCACCCACGGACTCAAATCCTGTCTGACGTCATAACACATTGGTACTAGAATAATGACTTCTTCACGCATTTATGTAAATAATAATAAAAACTAGACAATCTTGTATCAAACGTCGATTTGAATAGGCCATTGAACTTTGAATATTTATGTAGGCGGCAATTACGGCTGCTATGTCAATTGGTCTTTGACCATGAGCAATAAGCAGATAAATTCATATTATATAATCATTAGTTAGTGTTGCGTCTTCGTAGGGCCCTTTATTATGTAGGTACTGTTATGATACGTATATGATTGAAGGCGTTAGCGTTTTTACCAGTTAGCCTCATCTCATCGTTCTATCTTCTTCGGTTTGTACTTCCAACATTTCAGGCATGGGAAGAAAATCGGTAGTACTTACCTACCGATGATTTTATACTACTATAGCAGTTTTATCACGAGCTCATAATACAAGAATTTCGCACGGTACGCTACGCTAAGCTTGTTGCGCTAATTTGTGCCTATATTCTATTATTTATTACTCTTAGTCTTTATTATTATTTTACCCTTTATGGCGGTGATAGATTAGAGTCGAACCACAATCAAAATGAAAATGTTTTAATAATCCTTGTACTGCCAGGGGTTCGGCACATGCCTGTCACTGCCATTAGATTTTCTTTAGATATAAGTAGCAGATTGATTATCCTGCTCCATTATCTTCATAATGTGAATTTTGAAACAACCCTGACGCCCTCGTATCCTATGTTTTCTATCCTCATTATGCAATTTAGTAACCTACCACTTATACCTATGCTTAGTCGAATTATATGAACTCCAGTTTGTTAGTCGCATTGGGTGACTGGCGGCGGCGTGGCGCTGTCGTCAGCCACTGTCGCTGGAATAACTGGTTTGGTGACCTTTCTGTGTTGCACATGGAACCATCCGATAACGATGGATTTGCTTGGACGATCATCGGTAGATTCTTCCCATAATTGTATTATGATACTCTGGTACATTTATTTGCTTTTCCTCTAAAAATATGAAGCAATTTCCTTTGCTTAAGAACATAACATTCGATTGTTCAGTAAATTATGTTTGTTGTAATAAGTAGGTACCTACTTATCCGCTTACCTAAGCGGAGTAGGTAGGTACCTAACCTAGCCGTCGATATTTTGATTCATAATGATGCATCTTATTTTCAGCGTTATACTTTTCCTTAACAATTGTATGCAAAGGGTTTTACGCCAGCTGAATGTTATTCATTATACTTAGGTATTCGTCGAAAATAATAACATTTTGTAAGAATGCGTCATTGTACGAAGTCTCTGGACATGTGACCAGTTTTTTTATGATCAGTTACATACTATATTATTCAGGTCAAATATCAGTAAGTATTTATACATATACATCTACTGATCCAACTTGGATGTAAGTACAATCTTCATTTGTTTTTTTTATTTACAGGCTGAAAGAGCCATCGAAACGAAAACTGATACCATGGATAAAACTCTGGATTCTCGACTCCCCAGAGTTGGAATTTCCCGATGATATTTTCGTGAATTGTGCTCAAAGTTTACAGCATTTTAAAATTGATTTTGGAATGAAATCATTATAAAAAATTTCAGCTCAATCGGTTAGAGATAACTGACTTAAAATTCAGTTGCAAGATTCCACCCGGACAACCATACATTGCAATTTGAATAAAAGCTTGTAAAATCTATCTTAACGTGATTTTACATTAATAAATCAATAATTACTATATTAGACATAAAACTGCAGTTTAAATAAAAACTCAATGCGCACTCGAGCGTATTGAGTTTTTAATTTACATTGCAGTTATTTACAGTGTAGTGAAAATTCCAATTCTGGGAGTCCAGCCAGAATCATGAGTTGTATCAATAGTATCAGTTTTCGTTACGATGCCCCTTACACACTGTATACTAGGTGAAACAAAAAGGGTATACTATTTTTTTTGCAACTTAACTTTGTAAATCTCAAACTATCGGCTTTGTGGGACAATTGAAGTACTAAAGGTTTTGTAGACTTGTGAAATATGTCAACAGCTGTATTCCTGTCCTTTTGTTTTTCAAGTTCCCTCCAAAGCTGATGGTTTAAGAATTACAAAGTTAAGTTTTGAAAAAAAAAGTATACCCATTATGTTTCACCTTGTATAACAAGTGAGCCATCAAGCGTACAACCCGCTTGATTTTAAGCATTTACCGTAGCCTATAGATGCTTGCAATATGTACCAAATGGCATTGCTTGCACGTTGCCGACCTGAAGGGGAGTGGCACAGACGGGGGTAAGGGAGGGGTTGTGTTTTCGGCCGTCTCACCCATCGTACGAAACGCAGCTATAATAGGTAGCTTTACTTCAGCCCGATATCAGTTAACGGGTGATACCCTAGGCGAACTACTACCATTTCTTCATTCTTTCAAAATCCATTTTACCTACCCATTTATTTAATTCTTGTTAAAACAATACAGTTCGAAAACTGGTTACCATAGATTAAAGTTTTGTTTTATAACTTAACCCATATGTTTAACTTTTCTTGTATGGTTTTAGAAAACAGACTTAGCTTAAGTTTAAAGCAAAAGCAAATTTAAACTTTCACTCTTCCACATTAAAGTCACGTATCCATTGTAGTCTAAAATTATTGAGCTTGCGCGCGAGTTGATTGAAAGCTCCGTCTAGAACAGCTTTTACGTGCCCTATTATACGATCTCTAATTTGGATTTTCTCCGCATCATGTGATTATTTATTTTGCGATTCTTTAATCAGACGTCTGTCGACAATAAAATTAGAAATGTTTAGTATAAATTTAGAAGAATATGTTGTTATCATTAATCATCATTAGATAGGTATTTATAATAAATATCGCCAGACTGACACACCAACTGTATGGTCACAAATTAGACAAAGTTTGTACTATCTCTCTTTCTTCCGATTCTCATAGTAGTAGTGACGATAGTTTTGCTAGCATTCCTTCACTGTCAGAAACTCTTGAATCCCATTTTTCTGATGCGGCGAAAAACCTTAATATTGTTCACATAAATGCGCAAAGTATTCCTGCTCATTTTTCAGATATGCAGGTGTCTTTGACTCATAATAATATTCACGCTATTTTAGTCTCTGAGTCTTGGTTAAAACCTTGTCTTCCTTCTTCTTCTTACTCTCTGCCTGGTTTTCACCTAATACGCAATGATCGTACTGGTGGTGGTGGTGGAGGGGTAGCAATTTACCTTCGTGATCACATTCCCTTTTCCGTAGTTAGCACCTCAGTACAGCCACCTCCTATGAACGCCGGTGAACATCTCTTTGTGGAGGTACTACTTTCTCATACAAAGATCTTACTCGGAGTTTACTATAGCCCTTCTCTTCGCGTTAACTATTTCTCCTCTTTTGAAAAGATTTTAGAAGATCTCATTCCCTTATATGACCACACTATTATCGCGGGCGATTTTAACAACTGCCTCCTTAAACAAGACTATCGTACATCATCGCTTGAATCCTTAATAAAATCTAGCAACATGCATATACTCCCTCTTAGTGCTACACATCACTTTCCTAACTCTACTCCCTCGCTTCTTGACTTGTTATTATTATCTTCTCCACAGCATGTTGCGAAACACGGTCAATGCTCAGCTGATGCTTTTTCGTATCATGATTTGATTTTCCTGTCTTACAAAGTTCGTCCTCCTAAACCTAAACCCAAAATAATTCTTCAGCGCAATTTTAGTGGTATGAACTACGATGAATTTCTTGGTGATGCACGTAACATTGATTGGTCTCCAGTTACGGATTCTCGGTCAGTGGATAACCAGGTGGCGATCTTTAACTCTATTATCACGCAGCTTTATGACAAACATGCCCCTTTACGAGCTATTAAACTGAAGCACCTTCCAGCACCTTGGATCACTGATGATATTAGACTGTTGATGCGCAAAAAATGTAGTGCCAAATATAAGTACAAGTGTCGACCCAACGATCAAACTAAAGATAAATATGTGAGATCTCGAAATCGTTGCAATGTTGCTTGTAGGGATGCCTTACGCCGCCATGTCCATGCTTCAGTTGAAAACGAGGATCCGGCTAAGGTATGGAAATTTCTCAGGTCTATTGGGATTGGTAAACCGCGTCAAGATTCTATTCCTTCAGATATTAATATTGATTCTCTTAATCTCCATTTCTCTTCTTCTTCTCATATTAATGATTCTAATAAAATTAATACTATTCAATATCTTTCAGGGTTGCCGATCCCAGACTGCGCTCCTTTTGTCCTAAATGATGTTTCCACTTCTGATGTTAGGAAGTGCATACTCTCAATCACCTCTAATGCTGTAGGTAGTGATGGCATTAGTCGCAATATGCTTGTGCCTATGCTTGATATTGTCCTCCCTGTCCTCTGTCTCCTCTTTAATAACTCCATTTCCAGTAGTTCATTTCCTTCAGTGTGGAAAGACGCTCAAATAATTCCTCTACCTAAAAAACCCAATCCAAAATTGTTCTCCGAATACCGTCCCATCTCCATTCTACCCTTTTTGTCCAAGGTCTTTGAGCGCCTTGTCTACAACCAAATCAGTAAGTTCCTGTCAAATCATAGTCTCCTCAACCCCTTTCAGTCTGGTTTCCGCCCTGGCCATAGCACAGTTACCACACTCGTTAAGATCACTGACGACATTCGCTTCTCCATGGAAGACGGAAAGCTGACTGTACTCACTCTGTTGGACTTCAGTAATGCTTTTAACACTGTTGACTTCGATATCCTGTTAGCCTTACTACGCTCTAATAATATATCACCAATGGTAGTTAACTGGTTTCGAAGTTATCTGTACGGACGTCGGCAGCGGGTTCGCCTTGATGAGTATTTCTCATCTTGGTGTGATACGTCTGCCGGTGTTCCACAAGGTGGTGTCCTATCCCCTCTCCTTTTTGCAATTTTTATAAACTCCATTTCACAATCTCTCACTTGTTCGTATCATCTTTATGCAGACGACCTTCAAATTTATTCACAGGCTCCACTGGACAGATTGACAGACTGTGTGAATGACATTAATACCAATCTGATTCGTATCACAGTGTGGAGCAATAATTTTGGCTTGAAAGTTAATCCTACTAAGACACAGGCTGTGATCGTTGGAAGCTCACGCTTAATATCAAGAATTGATTGGTCTTCACTCCCTCAAATTATTTTTGATGGAGTGTCGATCCCATACAGTGATTCTGTGAAGAATTTGGGTGTGGTTGTGGATCGGTGCTTGAGCTGGGCTCCTCAGCTACAAGTCACTAGTCGTAAATTATATGCTGCAGCAGCCTCGTTAAAGAGGTTACGCAATTTTATCCCTACTACCACTAAAACTGCGCTAGCACAATCTTTGTTGCTTCCCATTTTAGACTATGCTGATGTCTGTTATCTTGACCTCACGGAGGAGCAGCTTAATAAGCTTGAGCGCCTCCAAAACCTTTGCATTCGATTTATCTTTGGGTTGCGTAAATATGATCATGTGTCTCACTTTCGGACTAAGCTTAAATGGCTTCCTATTCGTCTTCGCCGTAACGCTCACATCCTATCCCTTCTATACACCATACTGTTTAATCCTTCTTCCCCACGCTATCTCAAGGAACGCTTTCAATTCCTTCACACCTCCAATCTGTATTCCTTAAGGTCAACCGATAACCTCTCGCTTGTTATGCCTTCCCACACCAGTTCCTTCTATGATGGTTCCTTCACTGTCGAAGCTGTCCGCCTCTGGAATTCTTTACCGGTCTCCATCAGAAACGCTCCCTCCTTACACATTTTCAAAGACCAGGTAAAGAAATTCTTTCTTTCTCCATAATTACTGCTTCTTACTTATTTTGTTTGTGTCTAAACTGTTGCGTGCTATTATATTCATTTAGCCATTATGTAGTAGGTATAAGTATATGTCATATTATCTTCTTGTTTATTAATGTAATGTATATGTTTAAGTTAATTTATGTAAGTACACCCCCATATTACTTTTCTTTAGATCCTCTCCATCCTAAGGTTGCCTGGTAGAGATCACTTTTAGTGATAAGGCCGCCCATTTTCCACTTTCTGTGTAAATTATGTAATATTTTGTTATGTTTTGTTTTCTAGTGGTGGATGAATAAAGAGTTATCTATCTATCTATCTATCTATCTATGGGTACCGTACAATGGACTGGGGGCTGTCCCAGTGACACCCAGACAAAAGCAAATTACGAACGGCCATATCTGAAATTTGCCCCGGCGGGAATTCATCCCGCACCCACCCGGTGCAGTGTGTCGAGCGGACTACGCTCGTACCACTGCGGTCGTCAAAGCAGCAGTAAACCAACATTATTTTACTAGAATTTTAAAGCTTTTTGAAACTTGCGATCATGTGTTTCCAGGTACCTTATGAATTGAGACATCGCATTGCTTTCACACGGACATTATCCACTAGCTTCCAAGGCTTTTTAACAATACTTATATTTGCATATGCCATCGATTCTCAATAGTCGTTTATTATTGAACGTGGTACATTTGCATTCAACATAGCATTAGATGATTTTGTATTTTAAAAATGTATGGATGTCAAATGAATTGAATGTCGTGTGTTCTGAGAACAAATAAAATGTTGACCTCCATTTTGGTTTTTCAAAGTGGACGGTCAAAAATTTGTTTTGTATTGTTTATAAATGTGTTTGTTGATGCTGTTTCTTACTTGACACTTGGCTCTTAAAACTCTATATATTTTGGTTTTTAGTCTGGGGAAATGAAAGCACTGAACAATAACTCAACTATTATATGACAGCTAGGTTAGATATCTTCGTGCTAGTCCGTCGAAAATAGGCTGTCAAACATAGTTACTGTTACCAAGCGTAACTTACGTAACATGTCAACACACCTCATATTGTTATGTTAATCCTTTTTAGGAAACTCGGCTTGGAGCTCGTGCCCCGCCGGGGCGCCGAGGCGGTCGACCCCGAAGACATGAGCCTCGTCCAGCTATACCGAGTACACGTGGAGAGCGCTGAGAGGGCCGCTGCAGTAAGTAACTATCCACAGGGCCGTCTTTTCGGATCAGATTTTCAGAGCCCAGGGCAGAAGCCCCGATTTGAGGCCTTAAAATGCCGACCTCATTTACACCGCAAATTAATTCTATATATTTTTATAGAGTATTCAATTTAATTCTAAATCTCAATATAAACCAGTAAATTACATAGGTGCCTACTTAATTCTATAAAATGTAAACAAATATTTCAATTACTGAAAAAAAACTTTCTAAAGGGGCTCCATACTGTGTCCCGGTGTCGACAGGGCCTTAGAGGAACATGAGTATTTACTTACTTTTTTCTTAGTAGGTATTCGCGTATAAAGCCTCGTTGAGAGCCTCCAGGGCCCTAACCACGCTAGCTACTCAAATCGTAATCGCGAGCGTTTTCTTTTCTATTACGATTTGACTAGCTAGCGTGGTTAGGGCCCGGAAACATTGAAATTTTCCAAAAGATTGGGGACCTCTAATATGTATAATATTGAGTTTTTTTTTTTTTATCTATGATCTAGCTATAAGTTTCACACAAGTACCAACTCATATATATCCAATCATTATTGGTTTAGGCAATATAGATTAGATGGTCACAAGTATGGATTTTCTAAAATTGCCTTTGCTAATTTTTTTTTATAATGTTATCGTTTTCCATTCAAATTATACACACAGTGGGTAGGTAGGTTCTAAACTCATTTAAGCATAAATTCTCACAGGCCTAGCCTGTCGGTTGGCACTCAGTTGGTGTACGTGTAATGTGTATGATGGAACGAGTGTTGTGCTGGTAAAAAAACGTGCTAGCTTGAAACCTGCTTTTACTGAGTTACGTAAGACCTCAGTCGATCTGAGACGTGTTAAATAGTGCCACGAGACCTCGATTATAAAACTATTGCCACGCCTTAGTGAATTAGATATAATTAATTGCATTTAAATATGCTTAGAACCCGCTCAATATGATCATGCTTAATACGACTTCTCGCATAATACACCTTTTTACGCTAGTCCCTAAAGATGTGACATGTTTTCATACATTTCTTAACGCTTAGTACGATTCGCATCCCATTTAATACGCCTAATACGCGTACCTATTTTTCTCTTGTGGTCGCGGGTAGCAGGTCACGGGAGGTCGCGGGAGACAGTGGTACAACAAGATGTTACATTATACATGGACGGCAACACTTCCGGAATTTGTTGCATAATTACGAACCGCGAGACATTTTTAACGCAGATGAATTCGGTTTATTTTTTAAATTCATGCCAGATAAATCCTATATTTCCGAGGGAGAAACTTGTCATGGTGGTAAAGCAAATAAAGACAGACTGACTTTCCCGGCCTGTGCCAATTCTGACGGGTCAGAAAAGTTACGTTTGCGAGTGCTTGTTAAGGCGAAAAATCGACGTTGTTTCAAAAACGTAAAATTATGATGCACAATCTCGAGCTTATTTTTAAGATTTTCCCTATCCCGCATAATACGCTTTCTCGCTTAAGACGCGTTTTGGTTGAGTCCCTGTAAAATCGTCTTAAATGGGTTTTGCTGTACTTACATCAATGCCTTGAGCTGCAAAGAAAACTGTATATTATGCAATAAATAGTACTCAATCTGATAGTTTTAAATTCATGTAAATAATAAACGATTCAATCAGGCTTTTATTTTATCCATTAAGGGCAACATTGATTGCAAAATGTTAGGCTTCAGCCATATATGCGGTCCGGCCAACCGGACTAACATCTAGTTAGTGACTAGGTTCTACATTTCCATCAATTGGTACAAGCTAGCGCGACTGTGTTTTTATTAATGAAATAAGCTGGTAAAATGATGGATATTCGATACAATTTCATTTTTTTTTTCTATTAATAATATATCTATCTATATCACATGGGTTACTTGTTCCCGTGATTTTACCAATATTTTACCAATTATTTAAATTCATTCAATCAATACGTGTGAATAAATCATTCATGAGCTACATTTTTTACAAAGGTAAGCCTAGAGTCCAGACCAGTTGATTGTAGGTAAAGTTTCAGATGCGACCCAGTCTGTGGTGAATGAGTTACAAACAAACAATCCGAATTGAATATGACAAATAATGGTTTAGTAAGTGTAAAAATATTTTGTAAACATGGTGTCAACCAACGAATAGGTACCTTTTTTATTACGCACGAGCTTCGAAGCACGTAGCTACGCAGAGAGATGACCTGTCTTGGGGTTTGCGGACAACCCATGAAGTATTTTCCTGTTCTTTTATACCTATTTGAACATTTTACTTACCTGTTTACGCGGTTTTAAAATTAATAACTACTCATCACATGTTTATCTAAAATAAATGTCATTTAGAAAACTTGCGATGTCTGTTGGTTTCGTCGTCTTCTGTACGGCGAAAAATTGAATTAGTTTAATGAAGTAGTGGCTACAAAGTATTAACGAAAGGCTACCTGTTGGCTAGCACAAGTCCGCTGAAGCCCAATTCGTCTCAAATTGCTACAACAAAGTAGGGAGATAAGATTTGTGAGAAGTAATTACGGCCTAAATCGATTCCAGTTACTCTGCTCGTTCAGTAAAAGTCCCGTTTAACATATTATTGTGATGTAGCCGAGTCTAAGAATAAACCTATCAATAAAACTGATTCAGCTAGACTTCATTGCAGATTGCGAGATACTCTTTCATTAATGCAGGTTAATACATCCGATGAGAGTACCTTCAGTTATAAAGCAGGAAAAAGATAATGTATATCTTACAAATATAACTGTAAAGCAGGAATGTACCGTGAACCTAATAACACTGGCAAGATAATAATGAAGACAAAACCTAAGCTACGATTATAACTATGGGTAGGTTTTTTTGTATTGCTTAGGTAGGCATACTGGCAGACGGTTCACTGGATAGGAGGTGGTAACCGATTAAGGGAAGCAGACAGGGTGCCGGGTTTAAGATACCTTATGAAGATTCAAATGTTGCAGTGCAATGGAAAGACTACAGGAGGCAGATCATTCCACAACTTGCACGTTTTAATACCTACAGGGCGGATGGGGGAGGGGTTGTGCACATTTCACCACAGGGGGGGGAGGGGGTCGGAAAACCACCAAAAACGCCTCACGTAATTAAAGCTTATCATGAAAAATCCTAGTCTGCTGTTCACATTCATAGTTCAGTATTCACAGGATATTGGTTAATAATATGGTGAAGGGTATAAGATAAATATGATTCTAATATAAAATTTAGAATATCGACGCAGCTGCCTCTACAGACATGGCGAGATAACTTTTTATATGGACTCAGCAAATCAATGTTCAAAGGTTCACCTGAAGCCTACATACCGCCTATTATGGCTATCGTATCGGAGTGATTTGAGCTCGGATTTCATAACTTGGTTATGCTTGGGAACAAAATATTTAACTACTTGCCGATTAACAAATATGTTCTAAATTTATTTATTTATTCACTACTAATCACTGATACTACTAATTTATTTATTTAAGTTACTACCTAAGTATTTGTCTCATTGGTAGACTAAGTGTTTAATTTCTTAGAACTATAATTGTGTTGAACTCACAATGAATTTCACTTACATTTACCTACCTATTATAACCTACTGGGGCACTATTTACCTACTTGAGAGATTATTACACCTGCAAGTCCCGTTACCTTATGATATTCTAGACTTCGTTACATGGAAGGGCTATGTTCAGTCATCAAGGTATAAGTTAGAAGGTTGATAATCGCTGAGCGAAAACACATGAAGTTTATCTAGCAAAAACAATCATGCATCATCCAATAGATTAGCGAACGTAATTTTGTAGTTCTGCATAAACGACAGTGTATTAATTCCCAGCTCATTGTATTCAACGGTGAATGCAGATATCGACGGCAAAACTGGAACCTAACCAGTTTTCAAAAAGCGTGTTTAGGCAGCGTAGTGGACTCGGGATTGATCCCAGTCGCAATGAGGGGAAACCAGGATCGATATACTAATGAAGTCCCTACTGATCCACTGTGGCCATTCACGAGATTTTTTTGCAGCCCGGCTTAGTCACTGGAGACTGCCCTAAAAGGGATAATAGTAATTATTATTTGTCTCCAACAGTGGCGTGGCACACTCCGTCGCGCCGGCGGTTCGGGAAGCAGCTTCAACTCCGGCACACTCACCAACAACTCCACGAACCCAACCACCACTGTCCAGTCCCACCATTTGATGTGCAGCATGAGAGACTTCGGCCACACGGCTGGTGGGGACGAGGCGGAACTGTTGTTATGGTTGCACGACGCGAGAAGAGCACAACCGCTGTCAGAAAGGTTCAGGATAAGGATAGCGAGAGATGGATTTTCGAATTACGTGGACAGACTTCACGCTAATAGTACCTTATTTGCGGTAAGTTGCAATTGGACGTGGTTTTGCAAAATCAAACCAACCCACACACAATTCTGCAAACTAAAACCAACCTATATCCAGTAACACAAAGTTGGTTTTGGTGTATAGCAGTGCATGTGGGTTGATTACATTCTGCAAATCTATATCCAATTATTATACTAAGTCAGTATCTTTATAAAGTATAATAGTCACTTGGACCTCAAAAGGTAGACTGCTGTAACTGCAATAAGCAGGCTGAGTAAAAAGTTTAGTATTAGTATTATATTTATTCATCCATACGCATGAAACGATTTGCTTTGTTCTTGACGAATACCCCTATGAAGTGGAATGCGCTCTCACCATCAGTGCTTCCAAAGAGGTGTAATTTTTTTTTTAAATTTATTTAAACAGAATATTAATGAATCAGCGAGTCATATCTTCAGCCTCATCGTCATTCCATCATGTGAGATGGGGGTTAATTGACAAATGACGACTGCTTGGCGCAGTGGTTCGAGCTTAGGTCGCTCGGCTCACTGCATATGGTGGCTGAGGGTTCGATTCCCGCAGGAGCAAATTTCGAAAATGGCCTTTTCGTAATTTGGCGTGGTCGGGGTGTCACTGGGATCCATTGTACGGTACCTGTAGTACAAGCGTTGCTAGTTTAGGACCATACAGTTGGTGTCTCATTTCTGATAGTGCCACAAGTCCAGACCAACGATGTTATCACTGCGCAGCGACGAATTATTTGTATAAATAAGAGGTCATTCTGGCTACTAATAATGTTTTAAATTTACTTTATTGTGATTGCACTGGGCCACGTCATCGAGGTTAAGGTAAATAAACTGGCACAGTTCGTGTATTGCCACGCTGGCGTCGATAACAGTAATGTTTGAGTTTCGTACTTTACGACCTCTGGACAAATGGCAACGCGTTAAATGTTTACGATACAGCCAAACGGATACATGATGTGGTTTTTTACTTGTAAGTTATGGATTTGCATGGTACAGTTGAATTGCTATGTTAATTTAAAATGAATCTTAAGAGACAGAACAGGTTTAGTACTACGACATTCCATGTACTGGATAATTTATCCATAAAGATACAAACAGTAACAACGGTATGTAACGGTACAGCAGTATTTATTTATTTATTCGTATGGCATTCTTACAATTGTTCACAATAAATTAAAATTAAAAACAAAATTATAAAGTTATTCTATCTTTTAATTGCTGAATCCATGGGATAGCGTCGTTTTCTAGAGAGAACAGGTCTGTACAGCAGTGATACCTGATTGGTTTAGCACGCGTCTTGCGGGCACCAGGTCCTGGGTTCAAAACCCATCTCTGTGCAAATCATAATTTCTATATGATTATCACTTGCTTACGGTGAAGGAAAATATCGTGAGTAAACCTGCATGTCTTAGAAAATCCAACCAATTTTCGAAAGACATGTGAAATCTTAATCACCCGCACTGGGTCAGCGTGATGGATTACGGCCTGAATCCCCCTCGTAGTGAGGGGAGGCCCGTGCTTAGGAATGGGACGTCAAAATGGGTAAATTATATTTTTTATCAACGGTATTATTAATTAATTTGGAACAACGCTTAAGGAAAAATCGTGGAGGAAGAATCTCGAGTAGTTATACAGCAAGTAATTCTCTGTGGTAATTAATTGCTGTGGTCGCTACATCACGAAAAAACTAAGGCCCGTGTTAATAAATCAATCTCACGTCTGATAGTGATCTTGGAAATGTCATTCTCATATCATACCAGTACGAAGTGACATTTCAAATTCGAATGCAAATTGACCTATATACCAGTGTCATAGAGTCATAGCACGTGTCTACGTGAAATGGACCTACTTATGCAAAATGGAACCAACCCACACATACTTCGGCAAACTGAAACAAACCCACAACCACTCGCGTTAGGGATGGTTTTTATTTGCAGCGGTACGAGTAGGGTGTTTTCATTCTGAAAACCTATATCCAAATATTCCTTATTGTTTCAGGATTTATCAACAACAGACCTCACCCGTGAACTATGGCTCGTGGCGTGGGTGATCCGCGTGGGGCGGTGGGCGGGCGCGGCCAGCAGCGGCAGCGGCACCGGGGAGAGGAGGGGGCCGGTCGCGAGGAGACCTCTGGGAGCCGGGGTGCTCCCGTTGGCGGAGTTTTTGAGACAACCAGGACAGCATATCGGAGAAAAGGAGTATACGTTTAAGGTGGGCTACTAAGATGTGAGATACTCATGTGTTTTTGTTCGATAATTATGGCTCAGGTACATATCTGACGTTTGAGTGCGCTGTGTTAATAAATCTATTTAAAATCTGAGAGTGATCTTGAGTACGCTTTTGACATTTCATATTGTATGTACTGATATGTACTTTTGACATTTCATATTGTATGTACTGATATGTACTTTTGACATTTCATATTGTATGTACTGATATGTACTTTTGACATTTCATATTGTATGTACTGATATGTACTTTTGACATTTCATATTGTATGTACTGATATGTACTTTTGACATTTCATATTGTATGTACTGATATGTACGTAATGATGACATTCCTGAGATCGCTCTCAGACTTGATTGATTTATTATTTACTAGTTGCTGCCCAGCAGTGATAGCCGATTGGTTAAAGCACGCGTCTTGCGGGCACCAGGTCTTGGGTTCAAATCCCGGCTCGCACCTCTGGATTTTTCGAAATCTATGTGCGATTCATAATTTCTATATGATTATCACTTGCTTACGGTGAAGGAAAACATCGTGAGGAAACCTGCATGTCTTAGAAGGTCTAACCAATTTTCGAAAGACATGTGAAATCCGCCAACCCGCACTGGGCCAGCGTGGTGGATTATGGCCTGAATCCCCCTCATGTTGAGGGGAGGCCCGTGCCCAGCAGTGGGACGTCAAAAGGGCTAAATTATTATTATTAGTTGCTGCCCGCGACTTCGTCCGCGTAGACTTAAGTAAAGTATTATATGTGTTAATCCAGGTTATAAACTATCTCTGTTCAAAATTTCATCCAAATCCGTTCGGTAGTTTTTGCGTGAAAGGGTAACAAACATACATCCACACTCACAAACTATCGCATTTATAATATTAGTAGGATACGTGCCTATGAACGCGAATAACACAACATTGCCGTACTTACACAGACAGTGTTGAACGGCTGCGTACCTATTACTTTGTCGGTCTGTTTTAAAGCTCTGTTACAAACATTCCTCAATGGGGTATCCGAGATTTTTTTGCCACTACGGGCGGCGCACTGTTTGCTGAGAATCAGGTTTCGAAGACATAGAATCTTAAATTATGATAGGTCACTTGTTTGGCTTGAAATAGATTCAGTTGATCAATACTTTACTATAAAATGAATATGAGATAATGGGATGTAAAAAATATGGAATTATAATTTTTTTAAGAAAATATTGTATGGAGATTACATGAAAAATGAGGATATCTCTGGAATCCCAATGTTGGCCGTTATATCCTTACACTTAATTATTTATTGAATGTAAGAAATCTAATGACTTCTAAGTAGTCTTCAAGTGCTCATTAAGGTAATCATCACATTAGATATTTTAGCTGTAAACATCTGTACCTAATTACCCAGTTAAATGGAACTCACAAAATAACAATATAAGTATACGCTGAAATATCCAAAAGCAGCGGCAAAAATGAAGGAATGAAAGATTAACAAACCATTTTCCTCCCTCAGTCATATTTTCACCAAAGAAAGCACTAGGTTTACTACTTTGATTAAAATGAAATACATTACTTTCCGGGAAACGACAATTCGAGAAGGTTTAAGGGATATCCGTCTTACTACAAAAGTACAAAAAGCTAAGCTACCGCTACCCTCCGAAGACATTTGTGCCTCTTAACGGATTCCTCAGCTAAGATTATTAACAAATTTATTAGATTTAGCAGTGAACAGAGTTCTTGAAACTTTTCCTAGTACTGTGATTCTGCAGGCATCACATCTGGATAGGTTATAGATGTGCCTAAACCTGATTCCGAAGTGGAATCTGATTGTGATGAAGAAGAGGAAGTGACCTATCATAATTAAGGTTTATATATATTGTTGCGACCTAGAAACTATTTGGTCAAATACCTCGAAGGATCCTTATTTTATCAGCTTGATACAAAAACGCATTGTTATTCTAGATGAACCCCATCAATTAGTACGAAGGATCTCTAAAAATTGAATGTTCGAGACTGTAGGTATGTAGGTATAAAGTGAACGCGTTATCGGCGCGGCGACGGCTGCGAATACCTACTCGCGAACGAATACAAAGGGAAGCCGACAATGGGTCTCGAGATCGTTCGATTCCGATTATTATTACCTACATACCTACCGAGAATGTTCAGGAAAATACCAGCTCGCATCTTTATTCCGTATATAAGGTGTTGACGACGGGCAGCGAGTTAGTTACTTCTTGGAAGCGACAGTGTACGGAACTTAAGTAAGCGAACGAAGAGTGTTATACCAGTGACCTAGGCGATTATATTGGAATACTGTGTGACTGCTAAGTGATTCGGAACAGTGTTTGTTGTATGTAACTAGTGATAGTGAACTAGTGTAGTAATATTTATTGTCAAGTTTGTGGAGAGCGGAATAAACCCTTTATACACCGGAACGGCATTTAGTGTACCTACCCCTTAGTACGTAACAATTGGTGTCAGAAGCGGAATGCCGTTACTACCGCGAGAGGAAGAAGGGCGTACTCCACGAACCAGACGTCAAGTGGAGATGGATGCTTCACGTCAACGTAGCCGTGAAGAGGAAGAACGTCCTGTTGATACCGGTGTTTCGGCGGGAGCTGAGGCAGCACCAGCAGGAAGCTCATCGGGATTGGACTTGGCAGCGTTGATGGCCTCTATGCAGCAAATGCTCAAGGCCAATCAAGAGGCCAGCGAGCGAATGATCCAGGCCAACCAAGAGGCTACCCGGCAAGAGTTCAAGGAGATGATGCAGTCCAACCAAGAGTCGAGCCGGCGGGAGATTAGGGAAATAATGGAGGCTAATCAGGAGGCTGTCTTAAGTAAAATAGACACAGGTAACACCATTCTAAGTGCGAAAGTGAAGACCCTCGAAGATCGCATGCAGGTGCTGAACGAAGAGGTTAATGTAAAGACTGGGACCCTCGAAGACCGCCTGCATGTCCTTAATAAAGAGGTAACTCTGAAGAATGAGACCTTCGAAAGCCGCTTTGAGGCAATGAATAAGGAAATGATAAGGCTGAAGACTCAAGGACCTATTTCAGTAGCTTCACCATCATCCACAAAGCTCGATCTCCCGCGCTTTGATGGGACTTCCTCGTGGACAGCATTCAAGTACCAGTTTGAAATACTTTCAGTTGGAAATTCCTGGAGCAGCGAGCAGTCTTTTGCGGCCCTGGCGCTTGCCTTACGGGGAGATGCTTTAATGGTTTTGGAGAATCTGCCGCTGGAAGGAAGGACTCTGGAGACTCTCATGGATGCACTGGATACACGCTACGGTGAAAAACACCTGGAACATGTTTATCGAGCGCAACTCCACGAGAGAAAGCAAAAGCCTGGTGAAAGTCTCCAACAATGGGCATTGGAAGTGGAGAGGCTGGTTCGCCGTGCATACTCATCCAAACCAGCTATGATTGAAGAGAACCTGCTGGAGTTATTTATAAATGGTATTCGAGAAACGGAAGTCAGGACCTTTGTACGGCTGGGACACCACCAAACCATGAAGAATGCACTGGCTCATGCTCTCGAGGTGGAAGCTGTTCGGCAGGACACGAAATTAAATAAGGTCAGGGAGGTTAAGGAGGTAGTTAAGGAGGAAAAGAAGCCTCGGTTCGTCCCAACTTGTTATGGCTGTGGTGGTAAGGGACATATTCGCTTGGAATGCCCTTCAAAGAAGAGAAAGGTCGCGGACGAGTCCGAGACCCAAGCGGAACCAAGTGTCCCGTTAAACTAAACGTCGCCAGGGCCGCGGGGCGGGCGCTGGCTGGTCAAGTTGAGGCCCCAACAGTCACTATAACTCAAGTTTGCAATGGGAATAGTCTGATCATCGAGGCCACCTTAGACAACCAAACTTGCAGTTTAACTGTTGATACTGGAGCATCGCGAACAATTGTGAGGCCGGAACTACTGAAACGCACCATAATGTGGGAAAAGCGATCACCGTCATGCCGTCTGCAAACAGCCACTGGCCAGCCAGTTTCCGTCCTCGGTGAAACAGATATTAAGTTAAGAATCGGCGACCGAGTCTATCTCCAGTCAGTGTTGATTGCAAATATTACTGATGATTGCATTTTGGGACTAGATTTCTTGAAGAAGCAACAGTGTGTTCTGGATGTAGCCAAAGGAGTGCTAAGGTTTCCTGATCAAGAAGTCTGTTTACAAGGATCGCGCCCGTGTACACTTTATTGTTTGAGGGATACCACATTGGCTCCGAAATCGGAAACCTTAGTGAGAGTTAAATTGCCTGCGAAGACTGAGCAAGGAAGATGTCTCATTGTAGAAGATGCTGGCAATCACTCGAGTTTAATTACAGCAAGGACGCTACTGATGTCGAACGGAATTACTAGGGTAAGAATCCTTAACCTTAGTAATGAAGAAGTACAGCTGAAGAAGAATAGTGTGGTCGGAAAATGCGAAGAAGTACAGTACCTGAGAAAATTAAGCGCTCCAGATAAACAGGAAGGTACGCAGATCGCAGAGGATCACATCTGGGAACTTCTGGAAGCTTCTAAGGAAAATTTATCGGCATCGGAACTACAGCATGCCAAGAAGCTGTTGCTAGAATTTAGAGACATTTTCGCTACCGGAAATAATTGTGGAAAGACAGGACTCGTCAAACATCGGATCGATACAGGCGACGCCAGGCCTATTAAACAAAGACCCCGAAGACTGCCATGGGCAAGAGAAAAGGAGGTGACAGATATGATTAATGACATGGCTGATAACGGAATAATTGAACCTTCTACGAGTCCATGGTCTTCACCCGTGGTGCTGGTAAAGAAGAAGGATGGCAGTACAAGGTTCTGCGTGGATTACCGAATGCTGAATAATGTTACGAAGAAAGACAGTTACCCCTTGCCTCGAATTGACGACACGCTGGATATGCTCAGTGGTATGAAGTGGTTCTCAACCATCGATCTAAAAAGTGGCTATTGGCAGGTCGAGCTCAGCCCAGAGGACAAGGAGAAGACTGCGTTTAGTACAGGAATCGGGAACGGATTGTGGCAGTTCAACGTTATGCCATTCGGTTTATGCAATGCTCCTGCCACGTTTGAACGCCTTATGGAGAGAGTAATGGTGGGTTTACTCGGGGACGTGTGCCTGGTCTATCTTGACGATGTAATTGTTATGGGTCGCAGCTTCGAAGAAAATCTGAAGAACTTGGTAAAAGTTTTCACTCGGATCCGTGAGGCGAATCTTAAATTAAGTCCCAAGAAGTGTGCTTTGTTTAAAAAAGAAGTCAGTTATCTTGGACACGTCATCTCAACCGATGGAGTTAAGACCGACCCCGAGAAGATAAAATCTGTTCAAGAGTGGCCTACGCCAAAGAATAAAACAGAAGTACGCGCGTTCCTGGGGCTATGTGCATACTACAGACGCTTTATAAAAAGTTTTTCAGACATAGCAAAGCCTTTACATCGTCTAACGGAAGATAAACGGGATTTCGTTTGGGACCTGGAATGTGAGAAAGCTTTCACTGAGCTGAAACAACTATTATGCGAGGCGCCAATTTTGGGTTACCCAACGAGAGAAGGAAGATTCATCGTGGATACTGACGCTAGTAACACCGGAATAGGTGGTGTTTTGTCACAAATACAAGGAGATCGCAACGTTGTAATAGCGTACTTCAGTAAATCCCTTTCCAAGCCAGAGAGAAATTACTGTGTTACTCGCCGTGAATTGCTAGCTGTGGTGAAGACCTTACAACATTTTAACAAATATCTTATAGGAAGGGAGTTTACACTAAGAACAGACCACGCTGCATTACAATGGCTATTACAATTTAGAAACCCAGAGGGACAAGTAGCACGATGGATCGAGCAACTACAGGAATTTTCCTTCGTAATAGAACACCGCAGTGGAAAAGGGCATGGTAATGCTGACGCTTTGTCACGGAGACCGTGTGCCGAAGACTGCAAACATTGCTTGAGGAATGAAGTTCGAGAAGAGGTCAAGCTCATAGGGACTCACGGAATTGACGACGAATGGACCGGAGCCAGTATGAAGAAAGCGCAGGAGGAGGACAATGACCTACAACCTATACTGCAATGGAAACTGAGCGGAAACAGGCCTCAATGGAGCGACGTGTCCGTCTACAGTTCGACAACAAAGAGTTATTGGGCTCAGTGGGACAGTTTGGCTCTGGTAGATGAAGTGCTATATAGGAAATGGGAATCGAACAACGGCAAAGAAATAACCATGCAAGTGATAGTGCCGCGGAGTAAGGTAGCCCCTCTTCTACGGCACATTCACGATGGTGTTTCTGGTGGGCACCTAGGAGTCAAGAAAACCCTCGTTAAGGTGCGACAGCGGTTTTATTGGCTGCGCTGCCGAGAAGACGTCGAGGATTGGTGTCGCAGATGCACTGCGTGTGCGTCAGTGAAAGGCCCGCAGACAAGAAGCAGGGGAAAACTGAAGTTGTACAACGTTGGAGCCCCATGGGAGCGCATCGCCATTGATGTTGCTGGACCGTTTCCGATGACTGAGGATGGGAACAAATACATCATAGTAGTGCAAGATTACTTCACTAAGTGGCCAGAAGTATTTGCAACACCCAACCAGGAAGCAGTCACCGTAGCGAAGAAATTGGTCCAGGAAGTAGTCTGTCGGTATGGCGTACCTATGGAGATCCATTCTGATCAAGGAAGGAATATCGAGTCTGCGCTGTTTCAAGAAATGTGCAAGTTACTCGGAATGAATAAAACTCGTACGACTCCAGCGCATCCGCAGTCAGACGGAATGGTCGAGAGGTTTAACCAGACATTGGAAAACCACCTGGCCAAGGTCGTAGACGAACATCAGCGAGACTGGGACCAATACATTCCGCTGTTTCTGATGTCCTATCGGTCTGCAGTACATGACAGTACGGGTCACACTCCAGCCAAAGTAAATTTTGGTCGAGAAATGAGGCTCCCAGTGGATGCGATAACAGGCACGTCACCCGACAGTCCCAAGCCCGTTACAGACTATGTGAGTGACCTTCAAAACCAACTGGACGAGGTGCATCGAATGGTACGGGAATACAACTGGAAGTCGAGTATAAATATGAAGACCCGGTACGACCGAAATGCAAACACCAATGGTTTTGAAGAAGGAACACTGGTATGGCTCCACAATCCTCTTCGCAGAAAAGGGAAGTCCCCGAAACTTCAGGCTCGCTGGGAAGGACCTTATACAGTTATTACGAGGATCAACGATGTGACCTATCGCATTAAGAAGGGACTTCGAGGAAAGCCAAAGGTAGTCCATGTGGACAGATTGGCTCGGTATCATGGAACAAATGATGCTCGGGACGAGCATGACTAAGAGGGGGGTAATGTTGCGACCTAGAAACTATTTGGTCAAATACCTCGAAGGATCCTTATTTTATCAGCTTGATACAAAAACGCATTGTTATTCTAGATGAACCCCATCAATTAGTACGAAGGATCTCTAAAAATTGAATGTTCGAGACTGTAGGTATGTAGGTATAAAGTGAACGCGTTATCGGCGCGGCGACGGCTGCGAATACCTACTCGCGAACGAATACAAAGGGAAGCCGACAATGGGTCTCGAGATCGTTCGATTCCGATTATTATTACCTACATACCTACCGAGAATGTTCAGGAAAATACCAGCTCGCATCTTTATTCCGTATATAAGGTGTTGACGACGGGCAGCGAGTTAGTTACTTCTTGGAAGCGACAGTGTACGGAACTTAAGTAAGCGAACGAAGAGTGTTATACCAGTGACCTAGGCGATTATATTGGAATACTGTGTGACTGCTAAGTGATTCGGAACAGTGTTTGTTGTATGTAACTAGTGATAGTGAACTAGTGTAGTAATATTTATTGTCAAGTTTGTGGAGAGCGGAATAAACCCTTTATACACCGGAACGGCATTTAGTGTACCTACCCCTTAGTACGTAACAATATCTTCGAAACCCGATTCTCGGCCCAAAGTGCGGCGCCACCGTACTATAGGGTGACATTGACACTTGACAGTTCAGCCTGTCACTCTTTCCGACCTACGGTATTTCGTATAATTTTTTATAGTTAGTTAAACGGCCCTGGGACAAGCCCTTTTGAGTTGTTAGTGATAATGACAGCAGTAAAGTTTCAGATTACGTTATCCCAGTCTAATCAAGCGACATTTAGATGTATACAATCTGAAATATTTTTTTTATCTTTTCACAGGTTTATCAATGCGAAGAAAAAGATTTCCATCAACTACACGATATGCTAATAAGGAAACAAACAAACAAGTGCAATATTCTACCTGGACAACCTAATTATGGTAAGAGTTTTACCTCAAAAGGTATTTTGTTGTCATGGTCAAAGTCTGAACACATGAAAGTATATTTCTGCAATGAGTCACGGTAATTATTGTTGTTAAATGAGAAAAAATGTTAAAAAAATGCTTCTGTATTTTTCGTAGCATTTGTTGAGCTTCCAAAGTCCTCTCTTGGACCTCTCCATACCTTCTGACCTATTGTCCTATCCAGCCTATTTTGAGAAAAGAGAACAATTTAAGTTAACTCACAACATATTTCTCTTAATTAAAACGTATTAATCATCCGAGTGTAAGTGACAAAATATTTCTCACATGTGGTCTCGTCTCAGACACCGCTGTAATATCCACGTGATACTTTACAGAAAAGAGTAGACGTCTCGAATACCTATTGCATAAATGTCGTTTGCATAAATTACACATGCCTAATTTGCAATATCTTCGGCATCCAAACTGAATATACCGGTTCTACGATTGAATTAAGCGTTATCTAATATTAGCGATTTGTCCGACAAATTTAATAATTATGACAGCGTTGAATAATTATGTAGGTACGTATTTGAGAGATATTAATTTTTGCACATTTATTATGATCACTTTTGTAATAGCTGCCTTGATATTGATCTATTAACAACTTGTATTTGTGTTGTTGTTTTTAGCGTATTCAGAATACGAGGCATGCCTTTTAAGTTCTGTCGTTTCCATAATTCCCGGCAATTTTGAATTTGGAACTGTTCTATATTCGAATGTGTTTAAATTTCGAATCTCAAAACAGTTGAATGTATTAGGATTAATGTTATTGTTTAGTCACAGCGTCGATTAGAATCTGTCAGGTTACGTACGAAAATGAATCTTTCTAAGGAAAATGTTCGTGCAATAATTTTCTACAACTTTAGAAGAGGCCTGACACGGCTTCAGTGTTTTGAAGAGCTAATATCTGTGTTCAGGGATGAAGCCCCATGTCTGCGGACTGTCGAACGCTGGTATTTAGAATTCCAGCGTGGACATACTAGTGTTAGTGACAAATCTCGCGAAGGTCGCCCAAAATCTGCATTCACTGAAGATAACATCATTGGAGTGAGACAACTAATTCTCGCAGATCGTCATGTGACGTATCGAGAGATAGAGGCTCTATTAGGCATCTCAGGGACAACCATTCAGAAGATCTTGCATGAAGCGCTTGGTGTAAGAAAGCTAGTTTGCCGTTGGATACCGCATCTGCTTTCCGACGATCACAAGGCGGCCCGCGTCAGATGGTGTAAGAAAACTCTGCAAAGGTTCAACCGAGGAGAGTCAAATCACGTCTACGACATCATCAGTGGTGACGAATCTTGGATCTATGCCTACGATCCTGATTCCAAACAACAATCTACAATCTGGGTCTTTCAAGACGAGCCAAAGCCGACTAAAGTTGTTCGTTCTCGAAGCACTTCAAAGAAGATGGTGGCCACGTTCGTTAGAAAAACCGGCCATGTTGCGACTATTGCACTTGATGATCGTAGAACGGTTAACGCAGAGTGGTATACCACAGTTTGTTTACCACAAGTCATCGCCGAACTTCGAAAATCTAACTCAAAGCGACGCATCATCCAGCACCACGACAATGCAAGTTCACACAGCGCTCGTCAAACGATTGAGTATTTGAAGCAGGAAAAAGTAGATATTCTTGACCATCCTCCATACACAGTCCTGACCTAAGCCCTAACGATTTATTTACATTTCCTAAAATTAAGAAAAGTCTTCGTGGTCAAAGGTTCCAGTCCAGTGAAGAAGCAGTCGACGCTTTCAAGTCAGCCATTTTGAACACCCCCACTTTAGAGTGGAATAAATGTTATAATAACTGGTTTGAGCGAATGGAAAAGTGTATTAAGCTACGTGGTGAATACTTTGAAAAACAATAAAAAGTACTATAAGGTTCTAGTTGTGTTTTTTTCTTCAAACGACAAAACTTAAAAGGCATCCCTCGTATCATCCACATAATTTAGTTTAGTTCATCTGATACTAGTTCTGACAATACTGAAAACCATATTTACATAGCGGTAATGTTCGGTACCACATGATTTTTTTTTGCTAACTATCAAAACTTGTGCTAGGTATTTCTTTTTGATGATCTCCTCACTTCCATAGCTCCACTTACCCCCTCCATTATCCTACTGTACATTACATTGCAGTAGGACAATGGAGTACCTACCGGAATACGTCAACTTAACGGCTCGCACGTAAACAACTCATGTGGCAATAATGTTAATAGTGTCGTCTAGTGGCAATAATGTTAAACTTCTTTAAATGTTTGTCTTGCTGTTCAAGTTCCAATACTAAACCAGAATTCTTATACAACTAACAACTGTGGCAATAATGTTAATAGTGTCGTCTAGTGGCAATAATGTTAAACTTCTTTAAATGTTTGTCTTGCTGTTCAAGTTCCAATACTAAACCAGAATTCTTATACAACTAACAACTAACCGCTGTCGTTTAGCTAATGGGACATGTTGCTGAATACGTCGTTTTGCTATACGTATTTTTTTCTATTAGGGCGATGTTCCATTAGCGATTTGCGAACGCGTTGCCAGGGAGGCGATCGATCAACGCGCTCGTAACGTGTGCGTAGCTTGTGCGCAGCGGGATCATAGGCGATGAACAACATCGGATGATCATTGCGTTCCCGCAACATGTTAGACGCGTACACTCTTGCTGATACTAGTGTGATATCGCTCTTAGGACTTTGTGATACGGAGATATTCTATCTGAAGCGGGTGTACCCTTCAAGTCGGCATCGCGCAATAAATGCCACTGGTGTTGCAAGCCTCTATAGACTTCGGTAACTGATAAACATCAGGCGAATCGTAGGCTTCTGTGTCGACTTTGTTATATAAAAAAAGTGCGATTGGGGGACCCATCAGGAATGAAATTATTTGTGTGTTTTGCATACACATAATTTTAAGTTATGTCGTTATAAATATATTTTTAATCAGTCACTTGAATAACTCACTTAAGCTAACCAGTTGTTTTTTTTTAACTTTTCACAGTGGACGTTACACAAAGTAGTTCACTTACGCCATCTATTGATTTTTGAGATAAATTTTTCACCGTGGACGTTACACAGTTTCGTATAAATATTTTTACCGTATGCCTACGAAACTTACGTTAGGGTAAAATAAAGGAACTTCATTCCATAATTATCATTTGACAGACATTGACTTCTTCCATTAACAGGAATAGTGGTGGCTCTACGACTTCTTACGAGCGCGGGCAGCATATCGGAAGCGATCACATCGGGCGCCACCGTCACCGCGAAGCGCGGCTTCCCTGACGTCATCCTGCCCGGCGACGTGCGAAATGACCTGTACCTCACGCTGGAAAAAGCAGAGTTCGAGCGAGGCGGGAAGAGCACCGCGAAGAATGTCCTTGCGACGGTCACTGTACACGACAGTACTGGACAGGTCATTAATGTGAGTATATGAAGATTTATTACTAGCGGCCCGCCCCGGCATCGTACGGGTACATTACGGTTACATTATTGGAGTTCTAGTAATAATCCCTATTTAAAAAAAAATATATTGTAGACTATGTCACCCGGGGATAGTGTAGCTTCCCACCAGTGAAATAATTTTTCAAATCAGTTCAGTAGTTTCGGAGCCTATTCAATGCAAACAAACAATCAAATCTTTACTCTGGTTAGCTTATCGACTGTGGTAGAGCCAAGCTGGCTTGTCCAGGGTAGTACCAGCCTCTCACAGAAGATCCGCGTAAAGTCACTATTAGAGCTGCGTTTTGTACGAGTGAGTGGACCAGAAACCCAACCTCCCTCCCCTGTCCCATTTCCATACAGGTCGATAACGTGCTAGTAATATAATGCCTTTTTATATTGCAAGCATTTGTAGAGTTACGTTGACTGCTTAACATCAGGCAGGTCGTACGCTAGTTTGCCGACTTTGTTCCATATTAAAATAATGTTGCTGTTAGAACGCATTTTTTTAATACTCCATATCTCCGCATAATTTTTCACATTCTTTATCAAAATTGAAGTTTAGCAGGAGCAAAAAATATTTAATATTTTTTATTTCTCATATTACAAGTGTCCATTTGAGTGTCTATTTTATCATTTCTTAAACTCCAATTTACACCTATATAATATGAAATAAAAAAAATATGGAGAGTAATTTCATGCTCCTGCAAAATTGAGACATATTAAGGCGGCGATATAATGTATAGTACGCAAAAGTTGTACGTGTAATATGCGCGCAGGAGTGCGTGTGGGGCGCGAGCGGCAGCGGCGCGACGTCGTACGAGTCGGTCGTGCTGTACCACAACAACAGCCCCGCCTGGGCCGACCATCTGCGGCTCACCGTACCACTCGACACCTTCACCCACGCGCACGTCAGGATCGAGTTCAGGCACTGCTCGAGTCAGTATATTGCACCCGCAGACCAATAGGCTATAGACGCCACATAGCTACCCACCCCTGCTCGTCTAACATAATGCATCGCCAGTTTTGCCGCTGCATAATATGTATCTGTGTTGCCAGATTCAAAAGTTGAAATTATCGCATTTCTTTATCAAAATTATCGTTTACTAGTGTCATAGGCCCGGATTAATAAATCGATCTCAATTATGATAGCGGCCCTAAGCACGCTTTTGGCATGTCGTTTTGTACTGGTATGGCATAAGAATGGCATTTTCAAGATCGCTCACAGACTTGACATAGATTTATTAGTACGGGCCATAATGTATATTTTTAATTCCTATAATGGTATTGGTAATCATTTAATGGTTTGTTATTAAATAAACCATATCAAGGTCGGCATTAGTATGAATTTTGTACGTCGTTTTCCAGACCTTTAACGCATTTTATATTGCTTGGTCTAACTGCGTACTGCATACCAATACCTAACCAGTGGGACTACCAATCAATATAGTTGAACTCATTTTTGTGGTGTCTGTCCGCAACCACGGGCAAAAGATTATTTGGGGTTGATAGTGAAATTTTCAAGTGTACGAGTTAATTTTAGCCAATGACGTCCCACCTTCTAAATTCCCCGCTTATTTGACGACCGCTTAGCGCAGTGGTTCGAGCGTAGGCCGCTTGGCTCACTACACCGGGTGATTGCGGGTTCGATTCCCGTCAGGGTAAATTTCGGAAATGGCCTTTTCGTAATTAGCCCTGGTCTGGGTGCCACTGGGATCGCCCCCAGTCCATTGTACGGTACCCATAGTACAAGCCTTGCTTAGCTTGGAACCATACGGTTGGTGTGTCCGTCTGGCGATATTTATTTATTTATTTATTTATTGCTAGTCTTTACCAACTTGATTGGGGTGACCGTAACCTGATGCGTGTGCTTGTTATTTTAGCGCGAGATAAGAATGAGAGGAAACTATACGGGTTCGCATTCGCACGGCTGATGGAGGCGAGCGGCGCCACGCTCAGGGACGGTGCTCACGAGCTGTATGTTTACAAATGTGATGACCCGGCCAAGTGAGTACCTCACACATATAATAAATAATAATTTAGCCCTTTTGACGACCCACTCCGGGGCACGGGCCTCCCCCCAACACGAGGGGGATTCAGGCCATAATCCACCACGCTGGCCCAGTGCCGGTTGGCGGATTTCACATGTCTTTCGAAAATTGGTTAGATCTTCTAAGCCATGCAGGTTTCCCCACGATGTTTTCCTTCACCGTACCTCACACTTAGATTACCTAAATCAAGACTTAGAAAGAGATTTAAATATATCTACTTCGCCATAAACAAAATTATCGCGAATTTTTTGCCGAATTTCGTTCTGATTCTCCACCCATTTAACAAGTTATTTGTTATATTTGATCGACTTGGCCGTTGCTTTGTGGGACTCCATTTTAAATTGATTTGGGTTTAAGACTTAAACATTATAAACCAAATAAGTTCAGCGATAAGAGCCCAACGAGACCAAACTCCGTTAGTAAAGAGAATCCGTCATGAGTTTCAGTGGCTCTAATAATATTTAATTTTCCGTGGAACAAGTTTTTTGTATAATTACTACAATCTGTATGGTACCAGTCCTAGGTCATACAATATCTGTTAGAGTTGAGACACACCACAACCAAAACACATGTCGAGCTGTAAGTGGGATAACTTACCACTAAATCTATTCAGCAACCCTATATTACCTTGGCCTCATGATACAGGCTCTCGACTAGGGGCCATTCATAAATTAAGTCACACGTTAAGGGGGAGGGAGGGGGTCGACGAAGTATGACATTGTGTGACAAGGGGTGGGTAGGGGTCCCAAATTTTGTGAAATCACATATTTTTGACGTTCATTTTATTGAAAAATAATTTAGATGGAAATAAAAATAAATCCGGAACTGCTGTTTTAATTTCTAAATGTAAAATTGCAAAATAAGTGACGTCACACTAGGGTCTCACAAATGTGACCAGCTGTGACAAGGACGGGAGAGGGGTCAAAAAATCATGAAATTCGTGTGACATAATTTATGGATAGCCCCCTAGTTTGAGGACCACCGAAAACTTCATGTACGTATGTGTGACTTTATTATTAATATTTTTTTTATATCTTTAATTTGAATTGCACAGATTAACATCAGCAAGCTACTTGTCTCTGGCGTCGTGTGCGAACGACACTGCGCGCGCGGCGCCCGTCAACGGCGTGGTGCCAACATTCCAAAGAAGCTCCAAAGAAAATTGTACCATTAGTACCTTATTGTGTTCCACTAAACTGACGCAGAACGGTAAGAGATTATGATATCATAACACCTTATTATATTTATGAAATAAATTCAATACTACGCCACAACAAGCCCAAGATAAGGACTTGTGGCGACAAGAAGGGGAGGCAGTGGGACATAAAATAGACTAATAACAAAATAATACTTTATCGTTGTCACATTAGATATTGCATTTCAATGAAAGGTGTACAGTCGTGTAGTGAGTGCGTACTAAGATTAGTGAATTATAAAAAAATATTTAAGTAATCAAGCTTCTCATAGTAGTTACTTTAAATTTTATTTTACAATAAGGCATGCAAAATATTCTTTTTAGTATAAGGGGTTAATGTTTGGGACCATAATTTCAACGTTATTACAGTCCATCCTAATAAATAGAGTTACTGAATTAGCCACTTGGGGCCCAACTCTGTTAACCGGTGGCATCTCAATCGAGTCGCACTCGACTAGCAATACGTCAAAACTGACGTACCGCGTATCTGAATACGTCAGTTTTGACAGATTCTCTATAGGAAAACTGTCAAAACGCGATACGCGATAACTCAGTTTTGACGTATTGCAAGTCAATCGAAATGCTAGCGGTTAACAGAAGAGTTTCTTTCAGATATTTCTTCAGTTAAAACCCTATATAAATTTATTTCCCGTAATAATATCAGATTGTAAGCTTTGTAAACAGGTAGTTTTTTTTTTTTTACTTTGTTTTTTATTGTCCTATGTATTTTGTGATGTTAGTGTACTTATATTTACTTTACGTTCCGTTTTCGTTTGTGCTACTCTAATAATAATTTGTTTTAGTAAACATATCATTATCATGTATCCTATTTTTTCCTGTCTATCAAACTAAATTATGTATAATATTCAACCGTACAATCCAACTTCAAAATTTTTAGATTATCTTTAAAAAAAAAAAAAAAATAGCCTCACCTAGACCTACCGACCATCAGTCACATAAAACTCTGTTGTTGGCAAAATCATCGACTACCTAACGATGAAAGCCATATTTTAAAAAAAGAAGAAGAAGAACAGAAGAGTTGGGCGCCTGCACTCCTGAATTCCGACTTGTCAGTATAACAGTATGATTTATTATTTGTAGAGGATCTCCTAGCATTACTCCAATGGCGCGATCGACCGGAAAAAGTACAGGAAACGTTACTGCGTGTACTGAGGCTCGGCGATGGATTGAGTTGCGAAGAGCTGATCAAGTTCCTCAGGGACGTTCTGGACGCTTTGTTCGCGTTGTTCTCCACCGAAGATGGCAATAGGTATGTTTTAACCCCGACGAAAAAAGAGGGGTGTTATAAGTTTAACATGTGTATCTGTGTGCCTGGCTTTGGCATTGTAGCGCCCAAGAGGATGAACCGATTTTCATTTTGTTATTTTTTTTATAAAGGTATTCTAATCGAGAGTGTTCTTAGCTATGCTTCCTAAAAATCGGTTCAGCCCTTTGAAAGTTATCAACTCTTTTGCAGTAAAGACGTCGTCGCATCGGGGTTTTCTTAAATTTTCACATTAGATTTATTAGTCACTGTCTATTACTCGCGTCCACCCTTATTGTCGCGTCCAGATGCACGAGTAATATAAATTTGTATTTTTCAGCACTCCACATTCTGGAACAGTATTCTTAGTTTTGATATCGATATGCAGCCTGTTAGACGAGAGTCGGTTCCAACATTTTAAGCCGGTGCTCGACGTGTATATAGAAGAACATTTCTCTGCCGCGCTTGTGTACAAGTAAGTAGTTATTTTTACCTTCTACAAGGTAGTCCTTTAAAATACTAATTATATAATTAAAACCTACAAAACGAAAACCTGTGTTCTGCTTAGTGGATATTATTGCAAGGAAAAAACAGCACAAAAAAGACGTAGTAATTTCTATGTAAGATATTCCTACTGCGGAGTCCAAAGGATTGTTCGTCTGTGGACTATACCCCCTTATTAATAAACATGGTCTAGCGGTTGTATAGTTACACCATGCTTTGTCTTCTTCTTTAGAATGTAAAATCACTGATAATAGAAGCAGATAATTCGGTGTGGAACTATTCGCCCGCTACACCAAGTTTATTAATAACGATGGGGTATAGTTTTAAATTTCTTGATTCCTACCAATGTTGAACAGTGAAATTTTGGTATGTATTGAATTTAATAATGTATTGAAAACATTTTGGTGGCCTAGAGGTCTATTATCATCGGTGCAACACTGTTTTAATTTCTTGATTCAAGCTATGTTGTAATGTATTGAATAAATGTTGGTGACCCAGAGGTCTATTGTCGTCTGTGCAACACTGCGCGGAGTGGGCGGCCAGCGCGGAAGGGCAGGAGCCCATCCGCAAGTGCCTGCGGTCGCTGGCGGCGGTGTTCCGGCTGGCGGTGCGGTCGCGGCGGCTGTTCGCGCGCGCCACGGGCGGCCAGTACGAGGACAGCTTCCGCCGCGACGTCAGGAACGCGCTGCACGCGCTCAAGGCGTTCGCGCAGCATCCGTATAAGGAGCATTTGGCGCCGGCGCAGGCAAGCTATAAAATAAAAATTTAGCCCTTGTGACGTCCCACTCCTGGGCACGGGCCTCCCCTCACTACGAGGGGGATTCAGGCTGTAAATAAAATCAATAAATATCGCCAGACGAACACATCAACTGTATGGTCCCAAACTAAGCAACACCTGTACTATGGCTACCGTACAATGTACTGGGGCAAATTACGAAAAGGCCATTTCCGAAATTTACCCTGACGGGAATCGAACCCGCAACCACCCGGTGTAGTGGGCCGAGCAGGCTACGCTCAAACCACTGCGCCAAGCCGTCGTCAATGCAGTCTATGCAGTTCACTTATGTGGGAGTGTTTAGGGAACGAACGGAACGTAAGATTTGTGAAAGATGTTTAATGTTGAACAGAACGTGAGATGAATGAAAGGTATTTAAAGTAGAACGGAACGTATGCGAGAGTAAGTGAAATGGAACGTGAAAGGAGTGAAAGGGATGGACGACTATGTGAGAGGGAGGAGAGATTTATTGGGACGACAGAAGACGAAAGTCGTTAATTTTAAGAAGAGTTGAAATAAAACTATTTTTCGGATTTTATGCGTTTATTAACTTTATGTTCCCGACGTTCCGGTTGCTTTACAGCAGCCATGGTCACGGGGGGACTCTTTCTTTTTCTTTCTTTTTCTGCGTGGATCGGACCGCAAACAACAACTAAATATGAGGGTACCCAGTTACTTACTATGACATCAGGACGTCTAACACCTCAGTCCCCCAGTATTTCAATGTGTAGTATTCGCGTAAATATAAGAAAACAATATTTAAGAAGAGTTGTTATTTTTTTTAATATAAAGGAAGATTATTGAAATAAGGGCAACGTTTTATTTCTACATTTATTCAAATTATAGTGCCTTCGTTCCCTTGTTTTTGGACTAGCTGTTCGATTTTGACGTTTAATTAGATAGTCACCCATGTGATATTGCACGCATGGGCGCCGACCTATGTAGTATTTGTGTTGCAACCTATTTATTGAAATGACTTCACCGTCTACTACCGATTAGCCTATTATGCAGCGTTATTTGTAAAACACTAACAGCCTCGCATGGAACAAAAGTTGTTGTTTATGATATACTAGCTACTGCCCGCGACTTCGTCCGCGTAGTATTTAACTTAACAAAAAATTCGGGATTATCGGGATAAAAAGTATCCTATGTGTTAATCCCGGTTATAAACTATCTGTGTTCCAAATTTCATCCAAATGCGTTGAGTAGTTTTTGCGTGAAGGAGTAACAAACATACATCCACACTCACAAACATTCGTATTTATAATATTAGTAGGATTATAATATATGTAGGATTAAGGTGATGGGGGCGGTCGTGTTCTCCATACATATTTAATTCCGAATTTATACGAGACACACAAAGTTTTTCCTTAAAACAATGGATTTTATCACTTCTAAATAAATTATTGTATTCGCATCTAATGATTTCAGGCATTTAAAAATAGATTAACATAATCAAAATCGATCGTAAAATTTGTTAAATTTTACGCCTGTGTGTGTGAATTTGTCAGCGCCATCTGACTAAATTAGGCCATTATTAACATAAAATTTGTACTTTGAGTAAACTGCGTGCTAATAGTGTACTAGTTGAAATGACAGATGGTGGTGACCAATTTTTTATTGCAAATATGTATATCCCTATATTGCGCCATCTATATTAATAATTCCGTCAAAGGGTACGGTAGACTCGATTTAAATGTTACCAGAATAATAAAACTTAAAAAAATAATGATTTTGAGTCGACAACATATATCCGGAAAATTCGGATTGTCGTGATAAACAATGTTATAATTATAATATTCGGCACAGTACCGCCATATTTTCTATGGACGCATGTCAGTCAGTGTCAGTGATGACAGTGCCAGTTAGTTGGTGGGCCATATTTTTAAAGAAAGAAGAAGAAGTGCATTTATTGATTGAGCTGTCAGAACAAACAAATTCAGTGTTCAATGTTCATGATGTTTCCGTACGAGTATTCATTTCATTTAGTTTTGCTTTGCATAGTGATTAACTTTCATCATCATCATCATCAGCCTATGCTTGTCCACTGCTGGACATAGGCCTCCCCTAATGATCGCCATAGCGCCCTGTCTTCAGCTTGCCGCATCCAGCATCTGCCTGCAGTCTTTCGCAAATCGTCATCCCACCTGGTCGGAGGGCGTCCTACACTACGCTTGCCGAGTCGAGGTCTCCACTCAAGAACACGTTTAACCCAGCGGTTGTCGGTTCTTCGCGAGATATAGCCAGCCCACTGCCACTTCAGCTTGCTAATTCTTTGAGCTATGTCGATAACTTTGGTTCTCTGTCGGATGTATTTGTATTTCTATTAACTTTGTTTGGATGTAAACACATCATGCCGAAAATTGTAATGAGTCACATTTCACCCGAGCGAAGCCGGGTTTTCATCTTTTATTATCATAATAATAACATTCAATAAAAAAATTAAGTAACGAGCTAAGTATTTTTAATATTTTCCGGACATAATACAATACTAAGTTTCTAATAAATAAATTAATGTATCGCTGACATGATAGGTATCAGATAAATAAATAAATATCGCCAGACTTACTCATCAACTATATGGTGCCAAACTAAGCAACGCTTGGCTACCATACATTAAACTGGTGGCGATCCCAGTGACACCCAGACCTGGGCAAATTACGAAAAGGCCGTTTCAGAAAATTTCCTTTGTCGGGAATCGAACCCGCAACCATCCGATGTTGTGAGCCGAGCGGCCAACGCTCAAACTACAGCGCCAAGCGGTCGTCAATTCGCCACACGAGGTACTACGTTGTTGCAGACGCGACGTTGTCAATTGGTATAGAGCGGCGACTTGACAACGTCGGATGTCTATTATAAAAGCGTTTGTTGTCGGAAAAATTTTTTTCGTTTAGTGTATTATAGGTAGGATCACAGATATAGATTTACATCTATTTACATAGATAACGCAAGTATCACTATTTGTATTGAAACCAAGCGTGCCAAATTTTTAACACTTACTGTGACGTCATAGATGGCGGGAAATCCAAACCGATTCAAAGACACCGATGCCGCTGATGCCCCTCCGCCCGCTACGATTCTCTCGAGTGATTATCTCGCTCATACTCATATTTTTATATCTGTAGTCGTGAAGGACTGTAAGTTATAGGCGACCAACCTTGACGCTTGGTCGGGGTTTTCCGACACGCTAAGTACCTACATTTGCGTTATCTATGTAAATCCATATATGTGGGTAGGATAGTGTTGCCGCTGGCTTAGGATTACCGTATAGGTACATAAAAATGAAAATTTACTGTATTTGCCAAATAAATACCGAACCTGGTATATACAAACCATAGATACTACTGTACTATCTATACAAATAAATAAAATTGGAGTGTCTGTTTGTAATATCAAAATAACACCTTTTCACTAAGTGCATATCAAAGTACATACGAAACCTATAGCAAAAACGCGATTAAAAATTTTTTTGTCTGTCTGTTTGTGTGTTTGTTCCCGGTAATCTCCGAAATGGCTGGACCGATTTTGACGGGACTTTCACTGGCAGATAGCTGATGATAAAAGGAGTAATTTAGGCTACTTTAATATCGGAAAAACAATTAGGGTTCCGCGTAAAAAAATAAAAACACATGAAATCAAAGAGTATCTCCGAAACGGGTGGACCGATTTTGACGGGACTTTCACTGGTAGATAGCTGATGTTATAAGCAGTAACTTAGGCTTCTTTTATTTTAGAAAAACGAAATTTTAAAAAATGAGTCTTGTCGCGCGGGCTCAGAACGCGGGAGCGGGCTTTAGTTAAATTCCACGCGGACGAAGTCGCGGGCTCAGCTAGTATTATATATGTACACATGTACTAGGTAAGTCCTACTAATATTATAAATGCGAAAGTTTGTGAGTGTGGATGTATGTATGTATGTATGTATGTATGTTTGTTACTCTTTCACGCAAAAACTACTGAACGGATTTAGATGAAATTTGGAACACAGATAGATTATAACCGGGATTAACATATAGGATACTTTTTAACCCAATAATCCAATACTACGCGGATGAAGTCGCGGGGCACAGCTAGTATGTAATAAATATTGGAATGAAGTTCCTTATCGCGCGTTGCGAAAGGGGGCTAGACGGAAAAAATTAAGACCAAAAAATGTAAAACGACACTTTTTTTGCTATATGTGCGGCGTGCGCGTGTTTCTCTGTATGTCTCTCTCTCTCCCTTATAGAAAGCAAGCCAGTTATTATTTTTTTCGTATCGTCTTTCTATTTCGCATTGAACAGTGTGGTGTCGCGACTAACTTTTCCTTTTCCTTTTCCTTTTCCTTTTCCTTTTCCTTTTCATTTTCCTTTTCCTTTTCATTTTCCTTTTACCTTTACTTTTACTTTTACTTTTACTTTTACTTTTACTTTTACTTTTACTTTTACTTTTACTTTTACTTTTACTACCATCGACGATTGACGACCGCTTGGCGCAGTGGTTTGAGCGTAGGCCGCTCGGCTCACTACACCGGGTGGTGGCGGGTTTGATTCCCTTCACGGTAAATTTCGGAATTGGCCTTTCCGTAATTTGCCCTGGTCTTGGTGTTACTGGCATCGCCCCCAGTCCATTGTACGGTATCCATTGTCCAAGCCTTGCTTAGTTTGGGACCATACAGTTGGTATGTTTGTCTGGCGATATTTGTTTATTTATTAGTATTATTTTGATTGAGCTGAAGCTGTGATAGCCGATTGCTTAAAGCACGCGTCTTGCGGTCACCAGGTATTGGGTTCAAACCCCAGCTCGCACATCTGGATTTTTCGAAATCTATGTGTGACTCATAATTTCTATATGATTATCACTAGCTTACGGTGAAGGAAAACATCGTGAGGAAACCTGTATGTCTTAGAAGATCTAACCAATTTTCGTAAGACATGTGAAATCCGCCAACCCACACTGGGCCAGCGTGGTGGATTATGGCCTGAATCCTCCTCATGTTGAGGGGAGGCCCGTGCCCAGGAGTGGGACGTCAAAAGGGCTAAATTAATATAGTTATTACTAGCTGTGCCCCGCGACTCCGTCCGCGTTCTGCTGAAATTTTTCCTGAATTTTCTTTGCTATAAACCTCACGGAGCCCGAGACCTTTCCAACGAATGCAAAACCGTGGAAATCGGTTCGTGCGTTCTGGAGTTATAGCGTCAGGAAGGAAAACCCAACTTATTTTTATATAGTAGAAGACTAGCTGTGCCCCGCGACTCCGTCCGCGTTCTGTTGAAATTTTTCCTGAATTTTCTTTGCCATAAACCTCACGGAGCCCGAGACCTTTCCAACGAATGCAAAACCGTGGAAATCGGTTCGTGCGTTCTGGAGTTATAGCGTCAGGAAGGAAAACCCGACTTATTTTTATATAGTAGACTAGCTGAGCCCGCGACTTCGTCCGCGTGGAATTTAACTTAACAAAAAAGCCCGCTCCCGTTCTGAGCCCGCAAGACAGAACCCATTTTTTAATTTTTTAAAATTTTGTTTTTCTCAAATAAAAGTAGCCTAAGTTACTGCTTATAACATCAGCTATCTACCAGTGAAAGTCCCGTCGAAATCGGTCCACCCGTTTCGGAGATACTCTTTGATTTAATGTGTTTTTATTTTTTTACGCGGAACCCTAATTGTTTTTCAAAAATTAAAGTTGCCTAAGTTACTCCCTATTACATCAGCTATCTGCCAGTGAAAGTCCCGTCAAAATCGGTCAAGCCGTTTCGGAGATTACCCGGAACAAACACACAGACAGACAGACAGACAGACAGACAGCCAGACAGACAAAAAATTTTAAAATCGCGTTTTTGCTATAGGTGTCTTATGTACTTTCATATGCATTTAGTCAAAAGGTGTTATTTTGATATTACAAACAGACACTCCAATTTTATTTATTTGTATAGAAGACTAGCTGTGTCCCGCGACTCCGTCCGCGTTCTGTTGAAATTTTTCCTGAATTTTCTTTGCTATAAACCTCACGGAGCCCGAGACCTTTCCAACGAATGCAAAACCGTGGAAATCGGTTCGTGCGTTCTGGAGTTATAGCGTCAGGAAGGAAAACCCGACTTATTTTTATATAGTAGACCAGCTGTGCCCCGCGACTCCGTCCGCGTTCTGTTGAAATTTTTCCTGAATTTTCTTTGCTATAAACCTCACGGAGCCCGAGATCTTTCCAACGAATGCAAAACCGTGGAAATCGGTTAGCGCGTTCTGGAGTTATAGCGTCAGGAAGGAAAACCCGACTTATTTTTATATAGTAGATTATCTTTGTTGCAACCTACGTAGTGGAAATCATCAAAGAACTGGCCTGTTAATAATTAGTTTTTAAATTCCGTGTAATTTATATTGACATTTGTTTTTACATAGAATGTATTCTCTTTGCATAGAATTCTATTCTGTCTGTCAAAATACGCTGTACATTAAATATCTTGTCTGGCCTCCATATATGTTTTTATTTAATCTGCTACTCAGAACAGTCGTCGTCAAAGGTACAACCACAGCAAACTGTCTTTAGTAGCTCTTCAACAGCAGTGGGTGCCAACACAACGTTGAGCTTCGCAAAATTAAAGGGAAGCGTCAACTACGCGGCTTGGAGCTTCGCCATGAAGATGTACTTGATCGACAGCGAACTATGGGACTGCGTCATGAAGCCTGCGGAGGAAGTTGACGACTTTCAACGCAAAGATGCCAAAGATCCAAGATTTGCTTGAGTCTAAGCGAACATCTATATCTCATCGTCATGACAGCTGAAACTTCGAAGGAAACATGGAAGCGACTTCGGGAAGCCTACGCTGACAGCGGGCTTGCTCGACGCTTACAACTTATGAAGAAATAGCTTGGTACTAAACTTGTATTGTACTCGAACATAGAAGCCTATGTGAATGACATGCGTGCAACAACAACTGATTGCCAATCAAGCTGGTCTGGAAGATGAACTTGTTGGTGTGATTATGCTGGCAGGACTCAAGGACAGCTACAGCCAATGGTGATGGCAATAGAGCATTCCGGCACCTCGATATCTACAGACTCGGTTGCATCGATCCTGCTGAAGGAAGAACGCCGAGATGCCTCTGCTACATCTAGTGCCTTTTCGTCGTCTAGTGTAAATAGTGTGCCTAAGGTGTCGTGTACATATTGCAAAAAAGTAGGCCATGTAGTGTCTCAATGTAGGAAACACTACTATCGCTACTCTGTATAGGACTCTAGGTCCTTTAATTTTGATAGAGACACGATTTTTATGTTGATTTCTTGTAATTATTGTTGTTGTTATAAATAAAAATATGTTCACATGGAAAACCACATCTATTTCTCAGTAATGTATCTCATATGTTAGAAAATACACCAACAAGTGTATTACAGTTATATTTTCACTATATTTAGTAACATCTAAATATATTACTCAAAGGTGACTGACTGACTGACTGACATACTGATCTATCAACGCACAGCCCAAACCTCTGGACGGATCGGGCTGAAATTTGGCATGCAGATGTTATGACGTAGGCATCCGCTAAGAAAGGATTTTGATTAATTTTACCCCAAAGGGATAAAAGAGGGGATGAATAATCCCGAAATTTTTGTTAAGTTAAATTACACGCGGACTAAGTCGCGGGCACAGCTAGTCAGACAATAAAATTATTCTATAACAGATGTATATTTTTTATCGTTTTTTTAGAATGATGAATACGCATACAATAATGAATTTTACAATAGCAAAAATATAATATATTCGCTATTTATTATAAAATAAAAAGGCCGCAATAAATATAAAAGTACGCCCTCTAGTGGCTAGTTGCTAAAATACACCTTTTGTCAATGTGTGCGTGTATGTATTACAATAAAAAGTGACAGAAGTTTTTCATCGGAAAACGCTTAGATTATGAATTATTTTAGGTTGATATTATTGCGTATGTCAATGCAGTATAATAAGTCTTAATCGCAAACAATAGTATTATATCTTAGAAATGCTCAAATTTTGCGTAAAAAATAAATAAGTAGAATCTGTTGACTACAGCGTCATCTTGAGAGAAACTGCAATAAACCCGACCGACGCTTCAACCTTAATACAGTTCTGAGAGGTTGTCAGTGTTTTGCCAATAACCGTCTATATCTTGAGGGAGGGGAATAGCAATAGATGACGACCGCTTGGCGCAGCGGTTCGAGCGTAGGCCGCTCGGCTCACTACACCGGGCGGTTGCGGGTTCGATTCCCGTCGGGGTAAATTTCGGAAATGGCCTTTTCGTAATTTGCCCCGGTGTGGGTGTTACTGGGGTCGACCCCCGTCCATTGTACGGTACCCATAGTACAAGCGTTGCTTAGTTTGGGACCATACAATTGGTGTGTCAGTCTGGCGATATTTATTTATTTACTAGCTATGCCCCGTGACTCCGTCCGCGTGGAATGTGGACCACCCTTAACATTTGAAAAATAGATAGTAGCCGATTCGCAAACCTACCCGATATGCACACAAAATTTCATGAAAATCGGTTTAGCCGTTTCGGAGGAGTATGGTAACTAACATTGTGACACGAGAATTTTATATATAAGATTTGAATGTTGAAATGCCTCGCCTACCACGTTTCCTCGTAAGAAAGCGTGTCGGGGTGTGTGGGTGGGGTGCGTGAGTGTGTGTGGTGCGCTGGTGGGCAGGTGGCGCTGATGTCGTCGTGGGCGGGCGTGTGCCGCGAGGTGTGCGCGGCGCTGGGCGCGGGCGAGGCGGCGCGCGCGGCCGCGCTGCTGCTGGACGCGCCGCCGCACCAGCCGCACCAGGCGCTGGCGCGAGCCCGTCTGCGCGCCGCGCAGGACATGCTGGCCGGCCCGCTGGGAGAAGACCCTGGTTTGTGTACCATCGCCTTTCTTTTGTTGAGAGGAACAAATTTTCCAAAGATTGCCTGACCTCCCCGGTGGCCGCCTTTAGCTCATCGAAGTGTTCCTTGTGGAAGCTCCCCCGGGGGGGAGCAGATCGTCGCTCCCCCTACACCCTCGCAGTGTATGGCGGCGGAGATTCATGCCCGCTGCTAACTTCCTAGTATACTACGCTTATAGCTTCACCGTGATCTTAAGCCGTTATTATTAAATCGTTATCGACTCTTAAGACCGCACTTAACGTGCGCTTCTGAAACGATATTTGGTACTGCAATGGCTTAGAATTACATTTCCAGTTCGGTACAGACCTTGGAAATATAAAAGTGAAATATTTCAAAGCATCTTTCAATCGAAGAGCTTTTTATCTCACATGTTAATCACTGAAATTAGATTGGGTAGAACCACATACCGTAACCAGTGGAAGGTGCAGTTGGTATGAAGTGATCCATGATATTAATTGCTTTAGGCACTTTTTCAACACAACCAACATTTTCTACGTACTGGGGTGCTACTCTTAGCAACGATAATCGATATATCGTAACATTCGTATTGTTGAATCCTATTTTAAAATTCCATCTTTTTGCCGTCGTATCGATTACTGAACGAACAATACAAAAGTATCCTAGTAATTATTCAGACGATACGATACTGTTCCGATATGATATGGGTCACACAAAAGGATACTTTTGGTTCAGAAGCGAGAAACATAATCCTGACGACCGCCTGCCACCACCTCCGCGTCCACCTCGCGCGCCGCGACGAGCTCGCGCAGTGCGCTGAGATGATCGGGGAGCTCGTCTCGCTGCTGTGGAAGAAGCTGGATCCCGACGGACCCATGGACGACGACGAATTAGACCCTGACGTCGATGTGCTGTGTCTGAACACGTTGGACGTACTCGTCGAGACTGTACTGCATTTGATTGGTGGGAACTCGCCTGTTTTGGTAAGTGATAAATCCTAATCCTACTAATATTATAAATGCGAAAGTTTGTGAGTGTGGATGTATGTTTGTTACTCTTTCACGCAAAAACTACTGACCGGATTTGGATGAAATTTGGAATACAGACGGTTTATAACCTGGATTAACACATATAATACTTTACTTAAGTGTACGCGGACGAAGTCGTGGGCAGAAACTAGTTACTAATAGTTTCCGACCTTTTCATGACTCTCGTGGGAGATTAGTGCAGTGGTTTCCCGTTGCCTTCTGCACCAGATCTTTTAGGGGGTATTTGGGCCCCAAGGCTTATGACACCTCTTCCGTACAGTCTGCCCCGCCGGGTGTATAGTTATACCGCCATTGCTTGGTCGCCAGGGCCCCGTTGGTTATCTAGCAGGGAGCACCGCGACAACCAGAGTTCCACATTGAGATTCGAGTGCTATCGTACTTTTTGCACCTCCTCGGTTGTTTTTAGTAAACTGATTCTAACTATTAGTTCTTTATCATTTGTCATCACGCCCTTCGTCTTCGGTTTAACTGTGTTGAAGTTAAGTTATATATTTTATATTGACGACGGTAATCGCAGGTTACCGCTACCTCTAAAATGTCATTAGGTTAATTGCAAATCATCAGCTTAATGGAACATACGAAACGTGAAACGTAGCTGCCGCTATCGATCTTCGACTCACAGATGATGTAAATTTCTTATGGCTAGGGACAAATGTAATAAGCATTCTGCTTCATGGCAAGTTAAAGGGTACTGCTACTACAAGGGCAATAGAAGCAGTCAAGAGCCCGCTAGATTTATATCCAGCTTATAGCGTCCACTATTTGAACAAAACTGATGTTCCTAGGGTTCAATGGTAGCTGGTCTGCTCGGCGTCATGGAATTGCTTAAACCTGTCCACTACCAACGCTTGTGGAGCCATCTAGCGCCACACCCGCACGACCGCAAGCCGCTGAAAGACTTCCTCATGAGGGCCTTCCTCGTGTTTAGACACCTTATTGAACAGGATGTAAGTACTCATTTTAAATTTCGTAGTCCGCAGTAAGTTCCTAGTTCTCAAAGAGTTTAAAATTTTGAGTTTATTGTTATATTTTCATTACACTCATATGTACGTGTAAGTCTACAAGCCACGCGTCTGGTCTCCTAAAGTTGCAGATGACCTAGGCGACGACGCGAGTGGCGGTTACCACTTATAATCAGGACGACCATTGTGGCTACCTAGGAAATAAAACAAATAGTCTATAGGTAAATAATTTATGACCTGTGCTTTAAATATGATTTTTTTTCTTCAGGTGTTCCCATCAGATTGGATGGTGCTGCGAGTTCAAAGCTGTAAAGTGCTACTATCAGCGCTCCAAGACTTAGCTCAACCATTGCTGGAGAGGTTCCTCGGTGACGAACCACCACAGTTTGATTCTCAGGTATGCGACTGCGTCATAACAATAACACCTTCAGTCTTACTGTGATTGGAGTTGTTTCAGACTTGAGATGATTTTATAGGACAATTTTTATGATATTTTATTTCACGTTGTAGAATGTATGATTGCTCATTTGCTGATTAGCATTATCGTCTTCGATAGACGGTAAATTCCGTCCGGGTTTGGGTGAGATTGAACGATGGTTTCGATCAGTGTCCCGTATTAATTCGCGATGCGGTGCAAACATAACGATCCGCTACTTGACACGAGTAGCTTATTCCTCTCTAGTCTTAGTATTCCCCAAAAAAGCGACTTTTACATTTTTGTAATTCAGCTCCAATAATGTTCCTCTGTACCCAATTTTATCAACATCCGTAAAAAACTGCACATGTTATGGTATTGCGACTGACCGGGATGTACTTAGACTGGATATGATCTTAGAAGGGTTTCTTCAAGGGAGTTTGGAACCCTTTATTTTATTAACATTGTTAACTCCCGAGAAATAAAGAGGGGTGTTATTAGTTTAACATGTGTATTTGTGTATCTGTGTGTCTGTGGCATCGTAGCGTTCAAGCGGATGACCCGATTTCAATTTTGTTTTTTTTTTGTTAGATAGGTAATCTGATCGAGAGTGTTCTTAGCTATGTTTCATGAAAATCGGTTAAGCCGTTTAAAATTATCAGCTCTTTTGTAGTCTAAAAAGTCGTCGCATCGGGGGTTTTTCTAAATGTTCAATATGATTGTCGTGACCAGTTATGGTCCGGCTACATGGAGCTGGGCGTGGCGCTGGTGACGTCGAGCGCGCTGCAGCCGGAGCGCTGGGCGGGGCGCGGGCCCGACCGCGCGCGCATGCGAGCCGCCGCCGGCCGCGCCGTGCTGCACACCTGGAACATGCTCGGTCCGTGCTGCACGACCATACCTGATGACGTCACCTGCGGCGTGACGTCATCTACTGACAATTTTGTGGATGGGGATTCTAGAAACACAAAGGCGGCGTGTGATATTCAAGCCTTAGTCTGATATGCTGCCCAATTCGAAAATAAAAATTAATTAAACTTTCGAAATCATGCAGGTTTGTTTCCTCACGAGGTTTTTCCTTCATCATACGGGACCATATTTAAATTGTGATTCGTACATAGATTTCGAAACACCCCCAGAGGTGTGAGCCGGGGATCGAACGACGCTTGCTTAAATCGGAAAACGACATCGGTTATCACTACTCGTATTACTAGGGCCCGTATTAATATATCTATCTAAAGTTTGAGAGTGATTTGAGTACGCTTTTGACATGCCATTTTATGCTGGGATGACGGTAGGATGACATTTCCAAGATCGCTCTCAGAGTTGAGATCTATTTATGAATGCTGGCCTAATAACCCGTGGCGCGGTGCAGGCGGCGCGCAGCTGCACCTGGTGCCGGGCGCGGTGGGCGCGCTGCTGGAGATCACGCTGGTGGGCGAGCTGCGGCGCGCCGCGCTGGGCGCGCTGGTCGCGCTCATGGCGGCCGAGCGGCAGCGCACCGGCGCCGCGCGCCGCACGGAGGCCGCGCTCGTCGACAAGCTGGACTCACTGGTCGCCGACAACAAGGCCGACGACCACTACCGACGGCTCTTCGACACTGTGTGAGCTCATTATCAATATCGCCTTAGTGCCTGTGCATACCACGGTTTTTAAAACGCGCGTCGACGGCGCGCTTTTATACTACGCAAGTCTACAGTCTAAAGTCGTCAGGCTGCGTCTGACTCGCGTGCGTATCGCGTCTGTACCAATACAAAAGCGCGTCGACGGCGCGTTTATAAAACGTGGTGTGCATAGGCCCTTACTGACACACCAATTGGATGGGTTCACAGAATGGAATCAATTCACAGAACCTTCTGCGAACTAAAACGAATCTACACGCTCTCACGATAGGGTTGGTTTTGATCTGCTTAGATACGTGTGGGTTGACTCCATTTTGCAAAACAATATCCAATTGCAAACTAAGCAAAGCTTGTACTATGGGTACCTTAACATAAACTGCCCCTTTATTCACAATTAACGGGAAGGTTCCGATGTCGGAAACGACAGCTTCCATCCTTCTTCTAATTCATTTGTAAAATATGAAGTTTCCGTCAAATATAAATACCCCCTGGGAGTGAGCGACACCCAGACCAGAGATAACAACAAAAATATTATTTCCGAAGTTTATTCTGGTGGGAATCGAACCGTGCCGTCTGTAAATTGTAAAACGTCACCTACCTTCGTGACGTGAAACGTGACGTCACTATACGATGCTCTATTTTTTGAACGGGAGTTATTCAGATCTGACAGTTGGAAACATTGTACTATTTACTCTAATATCATTTCTATTGCACATGCTGTTCAGGGAGCATTTGAGTTCAGTGTAAGTATTACAAAGTAACCGCACGAAATAGCCGTGGTTATCAATTTTAATCGCTAACATCATTACCTAATTCAATCGAGTTTAACAAGTTACTTATCAAACGAACACATTGTTCTGCAAAAGAGGCGTGAGAATAAAATAAAATTCTAATTAACATTTTATTTAAAAATACAAGTTATTTAAACAGGCACAGTCATTCGTAGTTTTATTTTGTATTATAGTAAAAATACTGTTATTTGTTTAGACTCACGTTTAATTCGTGTTCGTGTGGATTTTTTTTTTTTTTTTTTAAACGACCTCAAAAAGGAGAAGGTTCCCAAATCGGTCGTAATTTTTTTTAATGTTTGTTACCTCATAACTTCATCATTCATAAACCGGTTTGAAAAATTATTTCAATGAAATGCGTAGACTTTCTTCCGGCCTGCCTCAATAACCTATTAATAATCAGCTGCAAAGCAATGTACTCCATATATGTAGGCATAAAGAGTGTGTATTGTGCGCTGTTATTGACGGTGTTGCGGCGGGTGTGTGCGTGTGTGTGCGCGGGCAGGCTGATGGAGCGCGTGTCGAGCGAGGGCTGGCGCGAGGCGGGCGCGGCGTTCGTGGCGTGCGTGACGCGCCTGCTGGAGCGGCTGCTGGACTACCGCGCCGTCATGCAGGGCGCCGAGCACCGCGACAAGCGGATGGCCGCCACTGTCAATCTGCTCGTGAGTCACCGACGCTTACGCTCGTATTAATAAATCTATCTTAAGTCTGAGAGCGATCTACGGAGACCGATCTAGAGTATGCGTATAACATGTAATTTTGTACTGGAATGACGTAAGAATGACATTTCCAAGATCGGCCTCAGACTTGAGATCGATTTGTTAATACGGGCCTTAGTCGTCCTGGCCGGTAGTGTGTTGTTTTTAACCGACTCCCAAAAGGAGGAGGTTCTCAATTCGGTAGTATGATTTCTTTTTTATGTTTGTTACCTCCGTTGTCAAAAAGGACAGAGCCATAAACAAAGAAAAAAACATTGCAAAATCAACGTTTATCTTTAGTCTACAACTGGATCGATACGCATCCTCGACTGAGAAAATCGGGCATGAAACTCAGCGGACGTGTCTTTTTTATATAAAAAAAATGAAAAAAATATTCCGATATTTTTTTTATCGTCATGCATTTGCACTCTAGTGCAAGCGATTAGGTATAGGTTGGTTTGAGAATACTGCTACTATGCTACTATTCTCATTACTACTTTTATCACTTGTTTATGAAGGTTTCCGTTGCATTCTAGAACTTTTACAAAAACGAGATCGACCGCAAAGAAATGTATCTCCGCTATGTCTACAAACTACATGATCTTCATATTGCGTCCGATAACTTCGTCGAAGCCGGGTGCACGCTTTTGGTAAGTCTAATAATTATAATAATTCAATAAATTAATTAATTAATATCGCCAGACTGACACACCATACTGTACGGTCCCATACTTGGAACCCGCACGAATTTAATCGAAAGAAATAATAGGAGGAGTTGGAAGAAAATATTTCCACTTCCCTCCGGTGCAAAGCGGGAGACAAAATATATGTAGCTGGTATGGGCTAATTGCCATAGAAACAAGACTGTTATAGCTGATCGGTCCCATACTAAGCAACGTAAGTTGTACTATGGGTACCGTACAATAGACTGGGGACGATCCCAGTGTCACCCAGGCCTGGGAAAATTACGAAAGGGCCATTTCCGAAATTTGGCCCGGCGGGAATCCAACCCGCAAACACTCGGTGCAGTGAGCCGAGCGGCCTGCTCTCGAACCAGTGCGCCAAACGGTCGTCAAGTCTTTACAAAACGTTTAAACGGTGCATCAAATATGTTTTATTTATTGTGTGTGTCATCTGTTACAGTTATATGCGGAAACTTTGAACTGGGACAGCGACCAAATCGGCGTGGATCCCGAGCATCCTGAGACACCTGAATGGAAACGCAAAGAAGCTCTGTATAATCAAGTACTTCAGTACTTCGATCGGGGAAAGGTAAAAACACTCTTATTTGAAAGTAGTTACGGATCTCCCTTCTAGGATTCCTTCTTTGTGCAAATTGTTTATTGTATGCTTCATGTTTGTAATGATTGCGTTCGCGCGCGTGTTTTGTTTCCTGTTCGGTGGATTTGCGTCGTGACGCCATCCATCTCGTATGCGTTCATGCAATTCAGTACATAAAATATTACCACGCATCAATTTTTTTTTTCGATGGCAGAATTTGCTCGGAACTTTGTCACATATACTTTAGTTAGTGTATTGTTAGTAGCGGCCACACGTCATGTAATACAAGTGCTTGGAGATTAGGGACAGGATATTAAATTGTTTGCCGGTAAATTCGTGAACGGAACTTTCTATATATGTAATAAAACATTGTAGCACAATTATCAATTAGTTACTAACCATATATTGCATAAAGCAAGACCCGTAGAGTAACGATTTCCTGAATCAATAAATATTCTTTCTTCGTCGGCCCTTTGGGACCTTTTGTTAGCGTTTTGACAGTTCAAAGAACTGCATAAAACAATAGTAGGTATGTTATAGTATTGCGTCAGTGTAACCCTCCCCCCCCAGTGCTGGGAGAAGGGCCTGCCGCTGCTGCGCGAGCTGGCGCCGCTGTACGAGGCGCGGCTGTGCGACTACCCGCGGCTGGCGGCGAGCCTGCGCACGCACGCCACCTTCCTCGACTCCGTGATGGGCCAGCTGCGCCCCGAGCCCGAGTACTTCCGCGTCGGCTTCTACGGGAAGGGGTGCCCCTTGTTTGTTAGGGTGAGTTCACTTTTTAACCCCTAGAGCAGGGATGGTTGATAGCCACGCTATTCGGACCAAAAAAAATTTATTAATGAAATATGGGTGTACAGCAGTGCAGTAAATTCCATGTTTTTAACAAGATAATAATACCTAACAAGTTTATAAATTGTATGTAGTACAATATAATTTGTAAACGAAGATATTTTTTCAAATGCACACAGAACAAGCAGTTTGTTTACCGCGGGTACGACTACGAGCGTATCGGTGCGTTCACGCAGCGGCTGCAGGCTGAATACGTCGCCGCGCATATACTCATGCGCAATACACCCCCGGACGACTCCATCATCTCTAACGACGGACAGTGTGAGAACCATACTCGTTTATGCTATCCTACTAATATTATAAATGCGAAAATTTGTGAGTGTGGATGTGTGTTTGTTACTCTTTCACGCAAAAACTACTGACCTTCATGACTGAATTATAAATATGTTAGACAGATTAATGGTCAAATAGTCAAAGTGTACACGTATACTTAGCTGTCTGGGATATAAGTAGCTCAACTTTGGTGCCTTACAAATTACAACTGATATTCAATCAGCCCATACCAGCTATTTTTGTCTCCCGATTTGCACCGGAGGGAAGTGGAAATATTTTCTTCCAACTCCTCTTATTATTTCTTTCGATTAAATTCGTGCGGGTTCCAAGACAATTTAACTTTTCCCCGGGATTCGTCGAGGGTCAAACCTCGACGTCATTATTGGTCACCATTGTCGATCCTGGCTTACAGGAGTAGTTCAGTAGTGGTGAAAGAGTGTGGCGGGACTAGCCCCATAAAAAAAAACGAAATTCGAACAAGTATTTGGTTGTTACTTCCACCTGTTGTCTGGGTTAGTAGCATAGTTTCTTGCAAGAGTTAAACGGGCCTAAACTTCGGAATTTTACCAATGTCAGATTAATTTATTCTCGATATGAATTTTATGTGTGTCATTGTTTTCCATAAAATATTTATGTCAAAACGTTAGATTAATTTGGAGAATAAATTTATCAGATCGGTAAAAATCGGGGCTTAAACTTGTTTGATACCAAATATATTTTGTCCCTGGGTGGAAATAGCCTCTTCATTTCTAGATACATATTAATAAATAATAAATAAATATCGCCAGACTGACACACTAACTGTATGGTTCCAAACTAAGCAACGCTCGTACTATGGGTACCGTACAATAGTCTGGGGGCGATCCCGGTGACACCCAGACCAGGGCAAATTACGAAGAGACCATTTCCAAAATTTGCCCTGTCGGGAATCGAACCCGCAACTACCCGGTGCAGTGAGCCGAGCGGCCTACACTCAAACCACAGCGCCAAACGGTCGTCATATAGATATCAAATATCATTTGTTCTTGTGTGGAACTGGTCTCTTCATGTGCAGATATTCAAATCTGCAACGTGAAGCCGGTGCCGGCGCGGCGCGTGTGGCCGTGCGGCACGCCCGAGCAGGTGAAGCGGTTCTACGCGTGCAACGACGTCGACACCTTCCTGTGCGACCGGCCGCTGCATAAACCGCCTATTGACAAGGACAACGAGTTCAAAGTATGTACTTTCTTAATCCGTTGACATATTATAAGGGATTTTAGTTCTATAATTCTAAAATAATAATAATAATAATTTAGCCCTTTTGGCGTACCATTCCTGGACACGGGTCTCCCCTCACTACGAGGGGAAATCAGGCCGTAATCCACCAAGTGTGGGTTGGCGGATTTCGCATTTCGTTCGAAAATTGGTTACATTTTCTAAGACAAGCAGGTTTCCTCACGATGTTTTCTGTCACCGTAAGCAATTGATAATCATATAGAAGTTATGATTCGCACATAGATTACGAAAAACCCAGGCGCGTGCTTAACCAATCGGCTATCACTGCTAGGAATAATAAATTATAAAATTTCTAATTTCAGAGCCTCTGGATAGAAAGAACTACACTGGTGACCGAAGACACTTTGCCCGGCATACTGAGGTGGTCCGAAGTAATATCGAGATCAGTCGAAGAGATACCGCCAGTCGAAGTAAGATTTCGCCATCTCGTCTCAATGAAATCTGAACTCTGCCGCTCTAAACGTAAACCATATTTCCCAGTACGCCTGCGAAACGATGGAGGCGACAGAGCGCGAGCTCCGCAGCCTCATATCGCAGTACACGGCGGAGCCGACGCTGAACATCAACCCGTTCTCGATGCGGCTGCAAGGCACGATAGACGCGAACGTGCAGGGCGGGATCACGAAGTACGAGCAGGCGTTCCTGACGGCGGAGTTCGCGCGAGGCGCCGCGCCGCGCGAGGCTGCCTCGGCCGCGCGCCTGCGCCGCCTCGTGGCCGCGCAGCTCGCGGTGGTGGACGCCGGCCTCGCGCTGCACGCGCGCCTCGCGCCCGACGAGGTCAAGCCGCTGCACAGGTAACACGACACACCTCATACACACGCACTAGTTCGCGCGAGGCGCCTCGCCGCGCGAGGCTGCCTCGGCCGCGCGCCTGCGCCGCCTCGTGGCCGCGCAGCTCGCGGTGGTGGACGCCGGCCTCGCGCTGCACGCGCGCCTCGCGCCCGACGAGGTCAAGCCGCTGCACAGGTAACACGACACACGTCATACACAGGCACTAGTTTTCAAAGTTGCGAAATACTTACACAATTTTTTCAAAGGTGGTGGCATGAATTGCCAACTTTGGTTTCGAGTGTGGCCGTCTTTGCAAGAAGACGCACTGTATACACCCTGTTGTGTACAGAACAATGAAGGCATCCAGATTTTATTTTGCCACCAGGGTGGCCCGACAATGATGAAAGTCTCTTTCTCTCTCTTTTTCGCTCCTACCTCACGGTAATTTAATTTAGTGACACTGTCAGATGACGTCAATCCAGTCGTGTCGAGTGACATGTACTGCAATAAAAACTGCTTGTTAAATTCGATGAGATTGTTGTTCGAAATTGACCTTAAGGGCCTGTGCACACCAAGTTTTTTAGACGCGCGGTCGTCACGCGTTTTATTAACGTGCGTCGACGGCACGCTTTTACAATGGTGTACACGCTGCGTCTGACTCGCGTCTGTATCGATACAAACGCGCGTCGACGGCGCGTTTAAAAAACGTGGTGTGCTCAGGCCCTAAAGCTTAATCGGACTAAATATTGCTCAACCAGAGCTAGAAATACAATATCTACCTTTGGAGGGGTTTTGATACGACTAGGGCCTCTTCAGAGACAGTACTTCATGCAAAGAGATTTACTACATTAATTGCTTTTATTTCCTTGCAGGCGACTTGTGGAAAGATTCAATCAGCTGCGACAAAACTTGGGACCTGGATTAGCTCGTGCGAGAAGACAACTCTCGGAAAGTATTGTCAAGTAGGTGTCTACATTTTTATATTTCACACTACTCTCCATATTTATACAAACCTTACTTGGGATTTTTGAATGAGTATACAAAATTAATCGAAATTCAAATATTTCTGGGTTGTTATCTGCCATTTTTTTCAAAATTGCCACGTCTCAGCATCTGCTACTCTTCAATGTAATTTACACTGTTATATTGGGTGTGTACAAAGAACGAAAGAAGAAAGTTGGTACAAATATTCAAAGTCCCGTAACTCAGAAAATATGAGTTACACAGTCTGTCCTCACAAGCCATCTAATATCAACTATGTTAACATATACCTAAATTATTATTTTGAACTTTTGAGATATCCCATATAATTTTTCGATCGATGACACTTCTCAGGACAAAATGTTTTTGTGATGCCTTTGTTAATGGTTTGTAACAATATTTTATCAAGTGTGTATATTTGCAGTACACCCTTACCACCAGTTCCTGCCCTGGACAAAAGATCTCAAAGTATACAACAGAGCGAAAACTACTATGACGATGGACATCTTTATGATAAGCCGGTAGGTATACGCAAATAATGAATTAATAAATCAATCTAATCTGTATTCCTTTGTGATTAGAGTTTATGTTCAAACATCATTCGAACTCAAACTCCAATCGTTGAATTTTTTAAGCCTTACAGTGGTACTTACAAATTGTCATCCTTACATGAGATGTTCCGGCAAGAAACTGAGCGGTCTTGTCTTTTTTTTTCTTTATTATTTTGTTGCTTATGAAAAAAAAAAAAAAAATAATGATCTCTAAGTCTACATGTTTGCAGGTTAATTGGTTTACAAATTGCACGGACATCCGTAGACTTGAGAAACAGAAAAATAAATTATGTAAGAGTGCTGAACTTGTGACCCTTAAACTAGGCATTGCCTGTATCTTAAGGGCCAGAATACTTAACAGGTACAAATATCAGGTATTTCGGTAAATATTATCGTAATTTTGCTCGTCTCCTCTCCTCTAGTTGTCGCTGGAGGATCCGCTAGAGCAGCAAAGCATGATGTCGATGAGTGTGGCAGCCCGCGAGGGCCGGGAGGGCGCGGAGGGCGCGGCGCCGGGGCAGGCTCCGGGGCAGCCTCCGGGGCAGGCTCCGGGGCAGGCGCCGGGGCAGGCTCCCGGGCAGGCTCCGGGGCAGGTGCCGCCGCCGCTACGGCCCAAGTCCGGGGACCCGCGCAGCCCCACCAGGCCGCCCGCCGACAACTATCGGTACTATTATTTCTTTAAAAATATGGCCCACCCAGTTTAGTAGGTATTTCGCCAGTGTCAAGTACCCAATAGAATTAGAAACACATTTAATAGCAATACAATACAAAAATGTGACCGACACCTTTGGAAAATCAAAATGGAGGCCAAGTACTATTATATGGAGCTATTCACACACTCGTCATTTGTAATTGTGCTTGCAATTTAAAATTCAGACAAAAAAATGCTCCAAGCTTTGTAATGATAGGAAAGATTTGATTCAAATGATTTTGAAGTTACATGCACTAACAACTTCGGACAATTTTTTTTTTATAAATTATTATTTTTAATTTCCTTGGTGTTTGTGTTCACACACTTGATCTTGTAGTCTGCGCTAACACTTCTCCACTCGTGTACGGAAGGGCATACTGCTGACTTCGTTTAACCTAGTCCTATGACGTCACAGCAAATGTTTAAAACAATATACATATTATCGAAATAATTTAAACACAGTTTATTTTTGTTTTTACTTTCAAAAATGAATACGGTGAGCATTATCTCTTATTCGTAATAAGTAAACGAGTAGCCAAGGCCCGTATTAATAAATCTATCTCAAGTCTGAGAATGTTCTTGAGTACGCGTTTGACATGTCATCTTGTACCAGGATGTGACGTTAGGATGACATTTACAAGATCGCTCTCAGACTTGCGCCTGTTCAACATTTTAACTTTGTCGGCTTATGCAAGAGAATATAATGGTAGTATTGGTTCAGGGACTCGATGGACGGGGAGCTGGCGGACGCGTGCCGGCACAGCCGCGCCTCCTGGAGCGAGCCCGGCGACGCGCCGCCGCTGCCGCCGCGGGTCTCGGGTATAATAACAACAATCATTATATTAATACGTGAAGCAAAAAGTTTGTATCACTTTTTACGAAAATTGCGCGGACGGAGGAGTATGAAATTTGGCACAGTTAAGATTTATAGGGGGAAGGAGAAAGCTAATATTTTTTAATTATAATTCTTATAAATCAATAAATAAATAATTACACACCACCATGAATTGACACACACATTTGTGACCTCTACTCGGTAACTGACTGACAAATGGTGACATTTTTTTTGTTCTTTATTTAGGACGGCGGGACTTCCATAGTGCATTCTGCGTGCCAGTATCAATTAAGAGGTTTTTGGGTTTATGTAACGTGTGTTGGTGCGGCAGGCGACAAGCAGCGCTGGTGTGCGGACGCGCCGCCCTGCGTGCCGCGCCGCACGCGCGGGGCGGGCGGCGCCGGGGGCGGGGGCGGGGGAGGGGGGGCGGGGCCAGACGAGCGCGACTCCGGCGTCAGCGTCGACGGGCACCCCTACACCAACGCCGATGAACATTCCTACCACAAAGGTAAGGTATTTGATAATCTATTTTGGTATCACTTCTCGTTGGACAAAACGTCGTTTGAACTAGACACGCTTTGATTGGCGCTTTGCGTGGTCTTTACGACTGAGACCATAGACTGGATAAACTATCTCCATGCAACACCGCTTCCAGATCTCGAACTGACAATAGACTCGCTCCGCTACGAGGAGATAATCTCTATGATGTCGGAGCCGCTTCGTGTGGATGAGGAAGAGCGGCCGCCGCCCATCCCGCCCAAGGGGCTCGGCCACATCGGCTCCTTCGACTCCGGACACCACGAGAATGGGGAGTCGCACTGCTAACTAGAAGTAAGTTGGAGGCGTCTCTAGAAAAGATTCAAATCTTTGCCTTTATTATGGCTGAACAGTGTCGACATTACACCTTATATTACAAATGATATGCCTATAATACACCTTAGGCAACATGTATTCGCCTATTCTCGACTCGATATTTAACGCGCGGTAATCAAATAATTGTTTGTCTGTGTGTGCTTATGTTAAAAATTGCTCATGTGTAAAAGATTACGTCGTCCACGAATAACTCTGCGGGTCATTCGACGAGATGTTCGTCAAATAATTGTCCAATACCTGTGGTCAGCATTTTGGTAGTGAATTGATGCTGAATTCATTACGCCTGCCAATAATGTTATAGCAATGATTCTTCCGCGACTCCGTTGCTATTTTGTTTTTGTCGACAGTTGTAAAAATCAATGCAATGTATTCAATTATTTTTGTATAAATGCATATCATTCCTAAATGGAAGAAATTATCTTAGGCTTAAGTTTAATTTCATGTGATTTATATCAATATTGTTTTGCTTTGATACCGAAGGCATTTCGTTTCTCGTACTATGTACATCGGGGCCATATTGTAACAGTGATAAATGCACATAATATTAATTTACAGCTAAAAAAGGATAACAGACTGAAACACAGCAATTATGCAAATATACAAGTTATAAGTATTGTTTTTTTCTAAGATATAATTCGTAGTGACATAGCCGTCTTTATTAGAAATTGTTCTTGAATACAGCTAAATGAAAAAATAGGGATTTCAGTAGGTAATAAAAAAATCGTTATTTTTATACATAATTATAATTTGACGTGATTCCTTTTAAAAGTACCTATTAATTTGAAAATTCGATTTGAGTAAATAATTTTGAAATATTTATATACTTAGCGTATTATTTTTGAAATGCATTTGCATTATTATTTTACTGTATTATTATTATTTTACATTAATTTTATTTTTATATAACTTTATTTTGGCATATAAGTGAGTACATTTATTTACTTGTAGGTAAGTGAGCCATTTAATCAGTATTGCTTTTGGTATAAATAATGGCATTATTTTCAAATTTTTATAACATGAATAATTATAGTTTTTAACTGAAAATCTATGAATAACAAGTTTAGTTTCGTGACGAGTGTTTTATATTATGTGTAGTAGACACAACAGAACACTCGTGATTAGTTCGTATTTCTTTGCTCAATATATGCAATATTTTTTTTAATTAGACTGCTGCTATTGATAGTTTTATTATTGTCGTATATACATTTACAACAAAAACACATTTTATTTTATCTAATTTTACACGTCAAATATAGGTACATATAAAGATGTCCGTGTTCTTAAATCATTGCAGTTTCGTAGTAATTAATGTTGTACACAAATAATTTGAGATTGGAAAATAATGTCGATATAATTTTAATATTTCCATGTAATATTGTGATTTGATATTTTAGAAACTATGCTTTAAAAGTTTAAATTTTTGATCTCTGTCATGATTTCGAATTCGATAATATTCGTTTTGAATGCGGCTGTATCTTGTGTAAACGTTTTATAACTATATTATAGGAGGTATTATCAGTTTTCTGGTACGAATAAATAAATAATGAAGCACTTCCGCTTTTGAAAGTACTCTTTTCCACATGACAGAGTACTAACTCAAAAAAAAGAGACTCCTACACATTTTATGCAATGCAAGGTGATATCAAATAATAATTCGTATTACTACTGCAAACTTCAGTCTTTCCGATAAACAAGTGATATTTTCATACAAACGTGCTAGATTTTTTAAACTTTAGCTCTTAAGTTTAGGCCTTAAGATTTACATTTCCAACGAACTATTTGGGAAAAACTTTTACAACTTATGTGTTTAGTCGTGTGTACCTATTGTATTGTTCAACATTTATATATCAATCATGTATTATCTAGTTTTACTACTGACTGTTGTAATTTTTAATGCTTTTCGATATGGGTATCAATGGGAAAATTAAATAATGGTTTATTTTGGAAAGATTATTAACACATGAAATGCAAGGTGGGTGGGATGAGGGTCTGTTATGTGTGTTTTAATAACTTGATAATGCCACTACTTTCAATGTTAATCGTAACAACACTATGAGGTTTAAGAAAAGCAGCCGAAAAGATACACCGTAGCAGTCCGGGCTCACTTGGTGAAAATTTATATGGGGGCAACGGCGGAGTTTAAACCTTGTTGCCATATTCCGTGAGTAGCTTTAATTTTTTGTTTCTTTGTGGCTTTTCTTTACGTAGTACGCACGGCTACATAATATCAATCTATATTTTTCCAGTATGAGCTGACCTCACATTGTACTAAAATCCTATGCAATGCGAGATCAGCTTATACTGGATATGTAGGCGTGTACCTACTATCCTACTAATATAATATATTGTATACTAATATAATATATTATGTACTGAGACCTCATCTTTTCCATGATGATGATGACGTATGATTTTTTAAAGAAAATGTTCTGATACGCACATAACACATCTTCAGTAGACGGACTTGGAGATAAATATAAAAAATATTTCCAATATTAATCCAGTACTACTATTTTAACTGTTTGTTATTATAGGTATTCTGCAGCGCCGGGTTGAATTTCAACTAAAACATTTAAATGTCAACTTCGTATTTGATTATAATTCAGCCCTTTTGATGTCCCACTCCTGGGCACGGGCCTCCCCTTACTACAAAAGGGATTCAGGCCGTAATCCACCACGCTGGCCCAGTGCGGGCTGGCGGATTTCACATGTCTTTCGAAAATTGTTTAGATTTTTAATTAAGACATGCAGGTTTCCTCACAATGTTTTCCTTCACCGAAAGCAAGTGATAATCACATTGTAATTATGATTTACACATAGATTTTGAAAAACCCAAAGCCGGGGTTTGTACCCAGGACCTGGTGCCCGCATGATGCGTGCTTAATTGGCTATCGGGCACTTCGTGTTTGATTATTCCAATGTAATTCTTCAGCGCTGTGAGCCGTACTCCTTATGATTGGTTTTTGGGCGTTTCTTTACAAATGATTACTATTAAGTATGTACAAGAAGTATTGAGTTACCTAAGCTGAATGATTTTTGACTGATATTCGACTGTTTATGCGTGATCATTATTGTATTCCTTTGTTTTAATGTTACATATTTCTCACTAGTGTTAGTCTGTAATCGCATATTTAAAACTAATTATAGTGTATTTTGTAATCGTACCAAAAATTTCTTCAGCTATTTTTATAAAATAATTTAATTAATGAAATATCTCAAATGCATTGGTATTTATTACGATTTAATTTTATGCAATACATATATATTGTACTGTTTTAGAATTGGTAGATGGATCGAATACATTGATAAATGATAAGTGGAAGCGTATGCTGAGGCACTGGTGACGCAGTTCCACGCAGCGCAGGGCAGAGGAGATTTTGTAACGTATAAACAAGTATAAAATTTGCATTCCCTGCGACACAGGCACGTGAAACCCAACATGTGTCTGTCCTCCTCTGAGACTTGTACTGACGGCGCAGGGGTGCTACTCTTAGCAACGATAATCGATATATCGTGACATTCGTACTGTTGAATCCTACTCAAAATTCCATATTATCGTATCGATTACTGAACAAACAATACAAAATTATCGTTCGTTCAGACGATTTACGACGGCATAAAATATGGATTTTAGAGTAGGATTCGACAAAACGAATGTCACGATATATCGATTATCGTTGCTATGATTAGCACCCCAGATTTCTGACCGATGCGTGTGTACGTGGAGACATGTTTTAATGAGAAGTGACACTGACCTTTTTATTTATATCTGTTTCATTTGGCTACGTTACAGCACACTCTCAAAACCTATGTCTGCGTCGAAATGATTGAACTGTCAATTCTATGCCGGGCTGCGTCGCCTGTGTCTCAGCATACGCTTAGCCTAATGTTAGGACAGTAGCAGATCGCCAAATGAAATTATTCAGTACAAAGTGTAGTTATGATGTTAGCGAGACAAAGCTGTCTAGTGATGACGTAGCCATTTCTTAAAGTATAATGTGAATGGGCGAAATAAATATTTAGTTGGATGCATGAGCTTTGCGTTTTATTTCACGTCTACGGGACTAATCAAACAATCCTCATTTTTACGTATTGTATTTTCTTAGATGCAAATAATAAAGAGACTGTACAAACCGCTAAATTGAAGGTAGTTTAATCCATTTTGTAAGTAATTAGGCCCTAATAAAATTGAAAGTAGCTCAGTCCGTCTTAGCCACATCGCTGCGCGTTGTCATGCGAATCAATTATTGTATTTACCGACCGAATTTCTAACTAATAAGCACTCTTTACCTCATAATTGAAGGTAGTCACATCGAAGTCGGTCCGCCTCTCGGGCGGCTACGAACGGGACTCGTGATAAATGCCAAGATAGCTTGCCAAAAAAATTAAGAAGATTGAGCTTTTTAATACTGGCATTTCAGTCGGACTTCACGAGCGTTATATTTCCTGAAATGAGTATTTTACTGGCCAAACAACGACTAGAATGAAACCCACGACGAATTAACGAAATAAATGTGTAGATACCTGCTTACCTACCCACCTACTAAATTACTCGGAACAGAGGATTTTATTACTGCAGGGCAGTGATAATATGTATAAGGAATCTATTATTTTATATTTAGAAAATATAGGTTGTTCGGTATATTCATTTAGCGTACAATCAACCTAGCTATTTAGGGAATAAAATAACTAGTTCAAATCCTACTAATATTATAAATGCGAAAGTTTGTGAGTGTGGATGTATGTATGTATGTATGTTTGTTACTCCTTCACGCAAAAACTACTGAACGCATTTGGATGAAATTTGGAACACAGATAGATTATAACCGGGATTAACATATAGGATACTTTTTGACCCAATAATCCAATACTACGCGGATGAAGTCGCGGGGCACAGCTAGTATTATCATAAAACAACAATATATCTTCACACATATCTTCGGATATTGATTGCACTCACACCAACCGATGCGTTCTCAATAGCACCGCCCACTCCGGCGCCCTTAATGGACGGCGTGGATATATTTGACAAAATTTGACACCATAATGAGGGGGGAGCAGACTAGCCCGCGTTTCAACATGTCCATTGAAAGGTTTTGTCTCGTTGCGAATAATGCTTCAATGAACTGATGTAAGATGATTTTATTTTCCTAAAAGGGTTTTGCCTATTAAGTCTTCTGACCACCTCGCTGGACTAGTGGTCTCAAGCGCGAACTAGCGATCGTTAGTGAGGAGGTAGGTACTTAGTTCGACACTATAAAAGCGTCGCGACACATTCATAAATATATTACAATTAACCATACTTTCAAAATTTTCTAATTTTAATAAAACCATAATTTCATTAGCCATTTTAACATAGCAACGCTACTATGGAAGCGTCGCGACGCCACTATGAAAGCGTCGCGACGTCACTATGGAAGCGTCGCGACGCCACTAAGAGAGCGTCGCGACGCCACTAAGAGAGCGTCGCGACGCCACTAAGGGAGCGTCGTGACGCCACTATGGGAGCGGTGCGACGCCACTATGGAAGCGTCGCGACGCCTTTACGGAAGCTTTACGACGCCACTATGAAAGCGTCGGGACTTCACTATGGAAGCGTCGCGACGCCACTATGGAAGCGTCGTGACGCCACTATGAGAGCTGTGTGACGCCACTATGGAAGCGTCGCGACGCCACTATGTTAACATGGCGGGCGAAGCCACTATTGAATCTTCGCGACGCCACTATGGAAGCGTCGCGACCCACCTATTACGTTTTTGTTTTGATTTGAATAATAAATTATCTTTTACCTACTAAAAAAAATGTTTTGTTTAGTTTATGTCGATTGTGAATATTATGTTTATTGAGATAATTAAACACGGTTTGCGGCACATTGCAGCACAGGCCTAGTACTTTCCGGCACAATCTTCAGATTTTCTAAGAAACAAAATGGCCATGCTGGTCTAAAAAATGGTTTTTATCTGATAGCCGCTTTGTTTTTTGAGATTTGAAAGTCGCGATTTGCGGCTCAACACAGCACAAGCCGAGAACAAGACAGCACTAAGCTTAGTTATATTCAATACTAGCTGAGCCCGCGACTTCGTCCGCGTGGAATTTAACTTAACAAAAAAGCCCGCTCCCGCGTTCTGAGCCCGCACGACAGGACCCATTTTTTATTTTTTTTATTTATTTTTTCTAAAATAAAATTAGCCTAAGTTACTGCTTATAACATCAGCTATCTACCAGTGAAAGTCCCGTCAAAATCGGTCCACCCGTTTCGAAGATACTCTTTGATTTCATGTGTTTTTATTTTTTTACGCGGAACTCTAATTGTTTTTCTAAAATTAAAGTAGCCTAAGTTACTCCCTATAACATCAGCTATCTGCCAGTGAAAGTCCCGTCAAAATCGGTCCAGCCGTTTCGGAGATTACCCGGAACAAACACACAGACAGACAGACAGACAAAACAATTTTAAATCGCGTTTTTGCTATAGGTGTCGTATGTACTTTCATATGCATTTAGTGAAAAGGTGTTATTTTGATATTACAAACAGATACTCCAATTTTATTTATTTGTATAGATCAAAATGGCCTTGCTAACTTCTCGGACATCGCTTGGCGACCACATCGTCCCGTAAGACGTCACAAAATGCTGCACAAATAATATACAATAACGAGCATAGATATCCACATATAGTATTATTGAACCTATATCAGCCTTTGATAAAGGTTTATCAAAGATATCAGCTAACTTAATCAACATTTTGGCTTCTTCTGAAGTCAGTTGCGCTAAAATACTATTCGGAAGGCCAATGTGTGTGAAGTAGATAAAAAAAAACTGTTGGGGAAAAAAAAATGTTGGTCAACTTAGAGTCACTACGAGTATAAACATTTTGATAGCTGCAGAAGCAAAACGGTAGTAGGTAAAGTCATATAGGTACATTGGGATTGGATTCTGTGAGTTCAATCGCCATAATTTCATTTGGCAATGAATATTTGTCTCAACTCTGACGGATTACCTATTTGTATAATAATTATTAACCAAAGTGAAGTGTTTCGGCGATATTTTGATTATATGTGCAGTAAAAGTCACCTAAAAATGGTTTGCTTTGCTTCTGTTTGCTTATTTTTGTGTGTTGATGTACTATCAAAGCGAAAATTTCTAAATGGTCTTTGGTCCTATCATTTACGAGTTTACGCATAACGCTCTTCTATAGCATTATTTTTCCAAGACTTGGGTCCATTTTTCAAGGAAGGTGCGTCTAGGTAAGTAGACTCACCTTCTAGCGCAAGCGGGGGTTCGTCGGCCTCGCCGGCGAGGTCGGTGTCTGGTGGGGTTTTTATATATTATATAGTATCTGATAGACTTGTTGTCTCCCATGTTTTATAGAGTGCTAATTACTTTGGTACCTACATAAAAAGTTACCATGATACTAACAATAAATACATGTATATAAAAACTATTATTAACCAACTAAATGCACACAAAAAATGATTATGCTCATGTCGATCATGCCATTAAATTAATTACGACAATAAGTTATAATGCATCTTGAATACAGAGCGTCGTCAGTGCACGTTAAGTAAGCTCGCACATGTAGCCACCTGCGTTTTTATTGCAATTAATAACAATTACACATCCATAATGCCAGTGTGCGCTCACGCAGATAATATCGATGTAGAAATAGGTCCCTATGCCGTGGTGTGAAGTGGTCGAGTATTAAGATAGACCTGCCAACTGTTAATCCAATTAAACACAGTGGGCACTTAATTGTTATATAGGCCACTAGCGGCCCGCCCCGGCTTCGCACGGGTACATTGCGGTTACATAATTCGAGTTTTAGTAAGGATCCCTAATTTTTTGAAAATATATTATAGCCTATGTCACCCCGGGATAGTGTAGCTTCCCAACAGTGAAAGAAATTTTCAAATCGGTTCAGTAGTTTCGGAGCCTATTCATTACAATCAAACAAACCAAGTTTTCCTCTTTATAATATTAGTATGATGATCAGTTTCCTGAGTATCAACTGAGGGAACATTTTACTGTGCGTTATATCAAAATGTGGAACAATAAGTCCGGGGATTAAAAACTTTGTTATAGATAAACTGCGTGCATATTAGTCTTTAAAGATTTAGAAAAAAGAACTGTCAGTTTGACGTCGATCGCCAAAATAAAACGCAAATAATTAAGCTAGAAGAATTCCCCATATAATTACCTATATTTAATCCTGTCGATATTATAAAAGCGTTAAAGACCACCATGGCCGTTGCCTTACCTATGGAGTCCAACCCGGATACTATGAATAAGTATCTACAAAAGCTGGGGGTGCCTGACAAATGGCGTATGGTTGATGTGATAGGGCTTGAGGAAGACGCTTTAAACTGGGTGCCACGACCCGTACTCGCCGTAATCCTCCTGTTCCCAGTCTCGGACGCATACGAGCAACACCGACGCGCCCAAGAAAATGAAATATTGAACAAAGGCCAACAGCCACCCAAAAACGTGTTCCACTTGAAACAAGTCCTCAGCAACATTTGCGGGACCATCGCGCTGGTGCACAGCGTCGCCAACAATGTCAATAACATCGATCTACAGGATGGTCTCCTGAAGAGTTTTCTCAACGACGTGAAAGGCCTCGATGCGTCAGCTAAGGGAGCAATGCTGGAGAATTCCACCGCGATATTGGAAGCGTACAAGGAAATAATACGCTCGGAAAACTCTGGAGGCGCCGAAGCCGAGGAGGTGGTCAATAATCACTTCGTGACCTTCGTCCACAAGGACGGGACTCTGTACGAGCTCGATGGACGAAAGCCTTTCCCAATTAGCCATGGGCCGACCACTCCTGAGAAGCTGCTCGAGGACGCTGCCAAGGTGTGTCGCGAGTTCATCGACAGAGAACCGGACAACATCGGCTTCAATGTCGTCGCGCTTGTTCCTTCGCACTAATATTACTATCTCCTTTATTTAATTGTGCAATTCAATTGCTTTACTTAAATACATACGTATTAATTAACTTGTCAGTCGCTCATTTACCAACATGTAGAGTTAATGCAATTCTTAGTCTCCCCACTGTAAGTACTCTCGCTAATGAAATAATCGCGTAGCACTGCCGCGTCGAGCTGCGCAGCGGCATCACGCAATCCTTCAATATGGCACTACGAAAAATGGCGTTCATTAATTCTCTTCATTAGCGAATGCCGGCACTTTCAGTCACCGTGCGACGCTGCTCGGACGTCGATTTAAGTCCTTAATTCATAATTAATCTCTTGAGTATTTAACAAATCGCCACTCTGTGTTCGAAACGGTGCGTTCGCGTCTCAATTAAGATATCCGCGCGCTCCGCTAACACGGCTCCTGCATTCCTCCTTCAAATTCTCTATCTTCGGAAACTAATTAAAAATTCGCCTCGCCTCCGTGGTCCGGTGTTCGTCGGGACGATATAACTTCATTTAAAAACGAGCAATCTTGTCGAAGATAAGGACTGGCGAGAAAACAACGAAGAGCAGCGCTCACCACACGCGGCCGGACAAAAAGACGAACCAAAGAGAGAACTCCAAACTTTTAAATGGAACGCGGGAGAATTCACCGCGTTAACTATGTCGATACTGGGAAGGACGCGACATCGGTAAGTCACGTCACCGAATAAATGACGCCGGCACTGAAATAAATATATAAATATTGTGTAAATAAAGAAAATAATACGGCGGGGACCCGAAATGCTTTAAATATTCAAATGAACCGGGCCGAGGTGAAATACGAAGGTGCGCGGGTTCGAGTTGAGGCCAATTAAATCGGTGCCACTGAGGTAGAAATTAAAAACAAAAGGAAGATGACGGGGGTCCGGCGCGCATTTTTCTCATGAGTATTATTAGCGCGATGTCAACTAACAAAAAATGGAGTTAGGGGTTGTCGTGGACGCGATCACTATCGATAACATCCCGCGTTTTGTATTGTTTTGATAAGTGTGATGCGCCCGGGGCCCGACGTTTTGTTGACATTTTATATTGACCATACACACGTGATTGATATGCACGCTCGTAAATTAATTACGGGGAATGTTAAGCTCCATTCCTCGCTGCTGACAAAGGTACCTATGTAATGTTCTTATGTAATTTAGAAAGTTGCACACATGCTCTTCAAAGCTTCTCTACATATTTCGGAGGTTGTAGTCTACTGAATACAACAGAGATAAGATCTGATCAGAGATCTTCACATTCCTTTTCAAATGCATAGATGCCTACATGATCTTAGTAATTTTATATTATTGATGCTTAAACGACCAAATAATATTGTTGTTATATAGGTAGATAAGTAGGTAAAGGTATCACAGTGTAATGACATACTTATAGGTTTAATCTATTACTAGGTATTTGTTGTACCTACCTATACTTATTCCGTATATAACAGATATTTGCAGAATCCGAGGCGCTTACCTGATTTATTACCTCTAAATATATATATCTTAGGTAAGTAGGTACATAGAACATCCCTAGCCATGCCTGTAACAAAATATAAAAGGTTCCCATCTATTGCACAAAATAGTGCGTCAATCATAGTCCTGACAAGTGCGCAATGAGATGAATTAATGGGTGAAAAACAAAACCTTAAACCGAGGCTGGCGCGGTCATTAGTCATACGGCGCGGTGAGAACAGATTTAATATTTGCCTATAAATCAATTATAGACGTGTGGGGAGTCGCTAAGCACTTAACGCTCTATTATAGTACGAGTACCTACTTCTTTCTTAAACGGCTCCGTGATAAATTACTCGCGCGTACGTCCTCTTAGGCCCGTATTAATAAATCGACCTCAAGTCTGAGAGCGAACTTGGCAATGTCACTCTTATGTCATACCAGTACTCAAGATTCGCTCTCAGACCTGAGATCGATTTTTTAATACCTACAGGCCTTAGTTAAGTGCGATAATTGGGAAGATATTCAAGAAATATAACGATTCGTACCGAAAATACTCTGTATCTAAATTATACCCAGTCTAAAATAAAAATGGCTTTTATTCAACCAACCTGAGGGACGTAGGTATATTTTTATGGCAAATGCCTTGGCTTGAATACTGAATATATCCACTTAAATCACCTTTTTGGGTGATTTAACTACACCAAATGGTAGCACCACTCTGTGCCAGATTTGGTCCTTGAACCCTATAACACTATAATTGCATGTGAAAAGTTTAAGCCGTGATTGACGATGGCCACGTCTGCATCATGGGTCTGGATATGAATCACTGTCTAAGAACTATCAATATTTCGTATAGGCAAGTACATTTTTTTTCATTAGTGTAGGTATATTCTGCATCTGTAAGGTAGTTCATTAACACTCGTCGCGACCTCAACGGGCATACAATTTATTCAAACAAAATGCATTTATTTTAGACAATGAGTATCTAAGTGCTTATTGGAAGAAATCTCTACCACTACAACTACCAATAACCACTTTATACAATCGCGCAAGTTCCATTGCTATGTACTAAGTGCATTTTTTTTAAATAGGATTTCGGTACAGCATTGGAAGTTGTTTTTATGGTAGAGTTTGGAGGTCTACGTCTGTGGTAGAGTGTTCGTGTCTGCGGTTCCCCGTGGGGGTCCTGCCGCGGCCTACCGACGCTCATCACTATTCAATAAGCTCCATTTATTGAAATTACATAATTTGTGTGTGAATAATGACGATTGTGATGAATCTTCGTGGGCGATGCGAGTGACTTAAACCCGATTAACTTTTGACCGCTATAGTATATTAATAAGCTCCGCTGTCCGCTCGACACTGAGCTTAATGACATGGAAATAGTCTTGGCTGAGTCGAGCTCGTTGACTCCATTGATTCCTGACGTCGTTTATTTGAATGGATAGTATTGTGTTTGGAAACGGTTCGGCGGACAAAGGCTTTTTGAAATTGTATGGGGTCTAGTGTGGGAGCCCCAGTCGTCACGCTATTCTCGTACCTAGGCACTCTAAGTAGGTATACCTAATGTGCAAGTACCTTCACACAGATGACAGTGATATTTTACCATGTATTTTATTGTAGACGCACAACAATAGATACAAAAATAGTTCCTTATTTAAGAACACTGTATTTATTACTGATTCCCATTCATTTAAGTTACAAATCCAGAAAAAATAATAATTAGATTGACGACCGCTTTGCCCAGTGGTTCGAGTGTAGGCCGCTCGGCTCACTGCATCGGGTGGTTGCGGGTTCGATTCCCGTCAGGGTAAATTTCGGAAATGGCCTTTCCGTAATTTTCCCTGGTCTGGGTGTCACTGGGATCGCCCCCAGTCCATTGTACGGTACCCATAGTACAAGCGTTGCTTAGTTTAGGACCATACAGTTGGTGTGTTCGTCTGGCGATAATTATGTATTATTTAAATAACAAGAAGTAAAGTAAGATTCTGCTGAGTGGCTTCGGCCTCTTTCATAGAAGGTCGTAGTATTCCAGAAAGACCCTGTAAGTAAATACGAGATACAATTGACAAATGTTACACAAACCACACACTATAGTTTCACTATTCAGCATTCCGCGCCCGTATTACCCCACATAAGTGCGAGACTGGACGCTTAGGTACCTATGTCCATTATTCATATACTTGGATAAATAATATATGAGCCTCTTATGTTCACATCAGGGGATTTAATACCTAGTTGTAAGACAGTGCAGAAACATTCGCGGAGGACATTACTGTGGCTTATGAATAATACATAACTCAAGTGCACGTTACCGAATGTGCTAAACGTCGCTACCGAGTCTGGAAATGCGTTGGTTTTGTAAAATATCTAATTATGGTTTTTTTTCAGGATTTGTGGCTAATATCACAATCTTTATACCTACTACCTATTGTTGTAAATTTGAATTATCTAAACTGAAAACGTCTAGGTAGAAGTTAGAAATTAAGTACCTATCTACGTGGATCTGTTATGTTCAGCCTAGATTAACATACAATATATCATAAATAGGTCCTTATTTAATTACAATGGCTAACCAATAACACTAAACGGTATTACCAAGTCACAAAAATTAAGTATAAGTTAGTTATGTTGTTATGCCTCCATCAAAGTTGCCGCATGAGGGGATTTAAGGCAGTTGTGTCTGAGGGCCGTATTAATGGATTTATCTCAAGTCTGAGAGCGAGCTTGAGTACGTTTCTGACGTGTCATTTTGTATGAGATAGGAATAATATTTCCAAGATCTCTCTCAGACTTGAGATCGATTTATTAATTAGGGCCTCTGTAGCTTGGATTTTTCAGGCACGGCTCAACTGTGATACCTTCTCATCTACACCCAGAAGGTGGTGGCAGAATATCCACAGGTTCGGATCACTGCTAGACCATAAAATTCCACATCGCTTTCAGGAAATTGCCAATGTTTTTGTCCTTCGGAGGTTTGTTTTAAACTAACTTTAATTTTCGGATTTTTCTGTCAATGTCAGAAATGCCACCTGCCCGCCACACACATACGTAGAAAGCTGGATGATATGTACAAACGATGGTCCGTGCGGGTCGCGTTTACGATTTCCGAGAAAATCTCGCCGGTACGGCACGAGTAAGCTAACAACGGTAAATCGTCTAAATTAAGTAGATGCGGCCGCCGGTCTTGGATCTAATTAATGATGAAACGTGTATTTACTTACGACCGTGAGGATGTCAAGAGATGCTTGTTTCGAGGAGCTTAATTATTTGTCACTAAAATGTAATGGGAACTGATATGCAGTGTTGTTGATAATATTCATAATTTAGGTAGGTAGGTAGTTTTTAAGCTCACCCACAATTAAGTTGTATTTTCTTAGTAGATACTCGTACACCGATGATCAGATTTATTGTTATTGATCCAATTGTTATTGACACACAATCAGACAAACATGCCATGTACTTACCTAGGTAATTATTAAAAAGACAAATTGTTTGTGTGAACTAATAACAATATCTTTGGTCAATAACCTGAACAAAGATGTGGCTTTCAATGTACATTCCACAAATAGCAGTGCCATACACCGTATCCATTTAAGCGAATCACATCATTTCGGTAACGAACAAACATTTCAACGGAAAAAATAACCATTTCCGACTTTGGCAAATTATAAGTTCGGGTTCAATTAACGTTGTATATATTCATAAATTTATACATTCGGTAGTCGGCAAAGGGGATAAAACAGTTGTAGGCTCGGATTCGGCAGTGGCCGCCCGCCGCGCGGCCTCTCCTTCAATTATGCGACGAATGGTTTCCAGCGGCCAGACGGCCACATTAACCCGACAGTACTCGTAAACTCGCCACTTGATTGATAAACTCTCTTCAGTAAGTGCGAGCCGACGGCCGCGTTATGATTGCTACCGAACTGCATACAAATTGCAGCGTGTCAGTGACGTCACTACACTGGGCGATATCAACATATTCGGTGTCATACTATGTATGTTGACTGCCTTATTTATAGGTTGACTAACTTAGGCTATCTAAGCAATGGTTGCTTGACCGCTTTTTCCATACACTGACACTTTTGAATATGTAAAGAAAAAGAAAGAAGAAAACAACATTTATTCGACACACATCGCAAGACACAAAACATAAACATAGGAATCATAAAAATATAAGGGTCAGCGCGAACTGTGCCGAAAGGTAATTGGCTCAGCATGTGCTGGAGAAGAACAAGACTCCCCTAACGCCGATTTTCAGCCAGACCCTCCTCAGTGGTATGTCTATTATTATTCCTTACATCATCACATCATTATCATCCGTGCAGTCCCTTGTGACCTTCAAAGAATTACGAGTACTTAAGATTTCAGGTCCAACCGATACGCTGATATTTAAAAGGAATTACTAACTGACGAGATCTACTAGACAAGGTTTAATTTAAAAAAATCCTTTTATTTTTATCGTCTTGAAGAATATTAAGGCTTTTGTGTCATAGAAAAAAATATTGTTACACAAAATAAAAAAGCGAATTCTTTAAAACTTTGCCAAGCAAACCCACAAGGCAGACTTAATTTAGAATAAAATAACCCACTTATGTCTGTAATATCAGTAGTAAGATGCGAATGTTAAAAGCCCGATGGTTACCGGTAAGTATTACGGTTAAGCTCAGGTCGCTCGCGCTAAGTACAAGACACCGTTAAGTGTCGGAACCTTTTCAACATAGCCACTTGCGTGCAAAATTAATAATAATTACAAATTCTTTTATTTTAATGACATTGACTTTGATAGCCGATTGGTTAAGCAGGCGTCTTGCGGGCAACAGGTCCTGAGTTCAAACACTAGCTCGCACCTCTGGGTTTTTCGAAATCTAAGAGCGAATCATAATTTCTATATGATAATGAAGGAAAACAACGCGATGGAACCTGCATGTCTTAGAAAATCTAACAAATTTTTGAAAGCCATGTAAAATCCGCCAACCTGCACTGGGTCAGCGTGGTAGATTACGGCCTGAATCCCCTTCGTATTTTGAAGGCCCGTGCCCAGGAGAGGGAGGTCATAAGGGCTAAATTATTACATTTCTATGACTTTGATCAACAGTTTTGTCCGTAGTTTTATAAATAACTAATTTAATTGCTTGATTGTTGACAGGATATGCCTATAAGCTCTTAGGCCCCTGTCCCGCAGTGGACACGACGTTCTCCTTCTCTTGGGGGATGACTGGATAAAGAGCTTCCATTAGGGTGAACATCTGATGCCTAGATATGACTATACATCTGCAAAGGTCATAAAGTAGAACCTGCAAAGCTAGTGGCATGCCCCCACGTGTTACGATTATTGTTAACATTTTATAAAAGTAGAGTCCTCGTCATTTAGTTGTGTGTCGAAGAGTCATAAAGACGTCACTTTATTTCCCTTTCATTATGTTTAATTAAATACTTATAGACTCAGAGAATTCAATTAATAGCCGTCATGAGTTATATTATAATTGTCACATCGACTGCTTCTGTTATAGATGTTTTAGGATAACTGTAAGTAGGTACCTACGTGGTTCTTAGAACGTCCAGTTAATTGGTGAAGCGATGGTGGTTGGGAGTGGGGAGATTAATGAGCGGCTACCGCGGCCTTATCGCGCAGCATCGGGCGCATGACTGATCATCTGTCGTGCGCCTGCGCCTCTATGGAGATAGGGTTGGGACTAGTGACTGTTCTTATCGATTTGGGGTTCAATGTCAAGGTTTTGACATTCACAAGTGATTTCGGAAATAACACAGAAGGTACATAAGTAGGTATAATTTCGTACAAGTTGTAAACTTAAGCATGGACCTTTTTCTGTCAATCTAGTAGAGTTCTAGCTCGAGACTGGAAGTTAATGATAATTATGATTTTTATTATATGTAATTTAATACCCATTGGGAAGATGATACCTACCCATAAATTAGTTATGTATACAACAGTAATATAATGAATTGAATTCAGTAATAAAATGCAAATAAAACAAAACCCAATATATAAAAAGAACCACTACATTAAGCAAAAACATATCTCGAATACCCCAAACCAGTTCCGCTGCTGCAATTCGCACGCCAACTATGCCCATTATAAATAAAATTAAAATTAAGAACTCGAAAATCGTTGTTAAAAGTCGCTCGTTATATCGATAAAGATTCCTGAAATAACTGCGGGCAGCACTAGTATCGTGATATGACAGCACTGCATAGCTTCTTGGAAGCTACGTTGGGTTACATTCGAGCTTTTTTCACTACACTATAGTTTTATTGTCCGCATTGAAATATTTTTGTTGAGATCAAACGACGTTTAGATAGGTACATTAGGATTAATGTTGGACATCAGTTACCTCGATGTGTAGTGATGGACTCGGCATCGGCTGGGCATTTGTATGGGTTGGATTGTTCTCGGTTGCACGAAATGTCGATAAAATGTATGTTTGTATTACGATCTATTGTTTGTGGCATTTAGTTTTTCTCTATGGTATAGTTCAGTTGATAGCAGATACTAGCTAGCAGATATAATAAATATTAAATCTAAACTGTTGAAGCTTGTTCGAAGGCTTTTATTTCTGGTGTACATTGTGATTTACTGAACAGAAATATTTTTGCGAGTAATGGTAAGTATATATTATACTAACTGTGCCCCGCGACTTCGTCAGCGTAAAATTTAACTTAACAAAAATTTCGGGATTATCGGTATAAAAAGTATCCTACGTGTTAATCCCGGTTATAAACTATCTGTGTTCCAAATTTCATCCAAATCCGTTCAGTAGTTTTTGCGTGAAGGAGTAACAAACATCCACACTCACAAACTTTCGCATTTATAATATTAGTAGGACTTATTTCTTGTGCTTAGGCGTCGAATAAAGCTTTCAATAGTAATACACTAGAAACTAGACCTATGGGTAATGCATTTGAGTTGAGACTAAATAGGAAAGTATCAACAAGGGATATCAAATCAAATAAGAATCTATCTGGGAAGGTAGGTTCTTTTAATTTGCAAATTCTGATAAGTAAGTACCGACTAATAAAAATACAATACAAAATAACTACAAAACCTGTATCTAAACATTGTCGTAAAACCACCGTTACATACTCCACATAGGTTATCTCGCCGCCGCATCGAACACATACAATATGTACAAACAGCATCACAAAAAGCCAACCAGGAGCACTTGGACATATAAATTAATCGTTCATTTAAATACAAAGACTAATTTAATAAGTGACCCGGCTTCCAAATGTCAAAGCTGTTCAAATAAAAAACGACAAAGAAATATGTAAGAGGGATGGCGCTCACAGCACAGAACGCCCAAGTCGGTGTCATGGGAAATGTCACTTTTTTATATTCCAAATAAATTGGGAGTCATTTTTTAAAAGTGCCTCGTGTTTTTTTGTCAGGTATTGAGCACTGGTACAATGGGTGGACACGGACGGTTGTTCGGTAACATTTTTAACATCATTATAAGTGAAAAGCTGTGAGTGATGGCGTGCCCATGGGCTTCGTTACTTGGGATGGTCGAGGCCTCTTCCAGGAATCCGAGCTTAACGATTGACTAGGCTTACATTTGTGGGTTAATAGTTTTATTGGTGCAATATTTGACTACGATTAAGCATTTAAAATGGATATCTTCTTCTTCTCTTATTAGTTAGTGGCTAACTTCTGGTATCGAAGTTTTTCAGGCCGTCCGAAGGCCTCCTATGTAAGTACCTAACAATGCAATGGGTTAAACCTATATCAAAAATGTTGTAGGTAAGTTTCGTTTTTTATTACTTGATACTATCTTTATTGAATATCTGTTGATCAAAATTTGTAATACCCAGGCAATCAATAAACAGGGATGTAATTTTAATAACCTCAAATGGATAGGTAAATTAAAAATAATATTTTATTTCCTATTTATATCCATAAGTCAGAATCCATAAAAATAATCATCTTGTAAAGCTATGATACCGATCTATACGTCACTTCCGTTCGGAATTCGATGCAAAAAATTAAATATTCTTGGTTAAAAAACGGACATTCTTTCGAGAGGACCGTGGGATCTTCTCTCCTGAGACCCCTGGGGCCCGCCGGTAGCGCCACCCGAGACCCCTGCGGGGTTGCCACTTACAAAACAATATTTAATTATGATTAGCCGTAATAATTGTAAATTAATTTAGGAAGAAGTAGAGGTTGTTTCTCTGGTTTTAAAGTCACATCAAATGGTTTAATTATATTTAATTTGTAAGCTAGCAAGCAACGTAAATTATATACGAATGTATTATGTTATTGAAGATGTAAGTGTGTGAGCTGTCATGAACTTTGTTGTGTAGGGATGTAAAGCCAAATACTATTAAGGTGAAGGCGCCTGTCTAGCCCGCGAAATTCAAAATTTTCGAGTATTTTTATAGTTTATCCAAAATCTGAAAACATTTAAGACAACATTTTGTGATTTGCGAAAAACACAGTATGCAGTGCGTTTATTAATACATTTATTTTACTCTAAATATTATCACGGTGGATATGATGCTAGTAAATCACTAAATATACAAAAATTGCCAGATTATCTGGATAGCTGTCGTTCTTGAAATGTTTTAGAGTAAGTTGGATATATTAATAAATGCACTGCACACGGTCTTTTTCGCGAATTACAAAATTTGTCTTTTATTATTGTCAGATTTTGAAAAAATTCTAAAAGAACTCAAAAAATTTGAACTTCGCGCGCTAGATGGGCGCTTTAGCCTTAACACATCCATCGACTAATTTCGGTACTGTTCTCCATGTCTTCGAGATCCTAAAAAATTATAACCTATTAAGAAGTAAGTAAATTGTTATTCATAGATAATATTACAATAAATTACTCATTTCCTTTTAATAAATAACTACCGAAAATTAAAGTAGGTACAAATTTGATATACAATATTACAAAATTACATATTGAATATTGGTTTCCTAAATTATCGATCATTATTAACCATCACAAAATGAACTTTAGTCCCGAATATTTAAATGCGTTTTCAAACAAAACCCGCCCAATCTGTTTGGTGTCCATATCTTAAACGAAAAATGCTAAGTATTTCTTTAACGATCTCTTATTTTTTATACAGAATCCTCGCATTCTAACCTCTAGTTACTGACTCAAACAGATCATGAGATAGGAGTTTTTTTGGTCACATAAAACTACCATAACCGTCTATGATATTTAAGTATCGACAGATACATCTGGGACGTTCGGCTCGGAACATAGCCGCGGCGGCGATAAGAGATGATAAAGTAATGGCCGAGATACGGGAGGCTGCTACCGAATCTTGATACGCGCCGGTAGCCGCTGGAACACTCACTCATACGCTCAGTTTATTGAATTCCATTCTAATGACCGTTTGATCGACATCTCGGCGGTTAAAACGATATAAAAAGGCAACAGTAATCGACTAAGCCAACACTGCTAATTTTATAGAGCGTCGAGCACCTAAGTTACACTGAAGACTAATCCGAAAGCCATCAATAAACCGTTATCTAAAGCTGCGACTATTACCCGGGTTATACGGTCCATAAATGAGTCGCCGAGTGCCTACGCCAAACGCTAATCGCCGCAGTTATCCATAAGGGACAAACTGCCAATATTTATAACGCCAGACATAAAATACCCACAATAAAACGTGAAGCGTCCACTCGCAAAACTTTATGTTAATCGCCAGTAAAAATATAATAAAAGTGTGACCTTGTGGACGTCGCGCTCCCGGCCGCCCGGCCGCGCCGTTACTGGTAGAGCTGGAGTCTTAACCACATAATGTGTGCTTGCTTACATAATTTCCTAAATCTGTCATCGTGAGTTAAACGATGCGTGTTTCGTGAAGAATTTGACACCGCGAACGCCCTATTGATTAATCGCCTTCCTTAACCATGAAACATGATATAGACAACTACGAATATAATTCATTATGTAAATAGGTACATAGGTTTGGTATAGATTTGGTAAGAAATCTACATTCTTATCTTAAATATTCATATCTGTAGGTGTATGTTACAGAGGTAGAGGCGAGCTGTCCCCGGATCGGCGGCTAATCACTAACACAGGTAGCGTATCGCATCATCTCTCCCGCGACTTACGATCCATTCCGGTTATTAATGAACCCAAACCATTTTCGAATTTCGCCGCCGCCCGGACAGACTATTGACAGCTGTTTATTTATCAATGTCTACTTGACTCGGCCCGGCCCATCATCCATTGCAAATATTTGAATTAGTATTCAATGAGCACACGCTTCGCTTTCACAACTTTGTCTCGGAGCGGCGACCTATTATTGTTCATAGAACTCTTAACAATAAGAAAATCAAACGCAATCCCGCTCGTTTCTTTGCTAGTATCGGTCGCAGCCAGTTTTTCCTGGTGGAACTGAACACCAACATTACAATAACAAACCTGTCGGCAACTACGGGAATCGCCGTTTTATATTGCTTAGACATAATGCTAATTGTTGTCTAAAAACGCACGTTCGCCAGAAAAGCTAGCGGGGCGTAGCCCATGCCCTGCCGTAGCACGATTAATTGATGATAATTAATAAATTAATTAACCATGTTAATACCACGCGCGAGCGATTCCGGTTTTTCAACGGCCACGCATTGTATGTATTTGTTTGAGGTACATTTTCATTGCAACCGCAGCATTCCATCTTTTTGTTGTAAGATCTTGATGAAACATGATATCGTAAGCATACCTATAAATACGCATTGATGTATTAAATTATTGAAATCGATTACGCTCGAGGACCATGTAGACTCCTAATTAGGACTATGACTGTAATGACAGTCATTCATGATTAAATCGGATCGATATGGTAGGTATAATAAATTTGTGTCATAATTTTCTTATTTGTTTGATTAATAAATGATTTTGTGAAACATCTTCCTGTTACTTTTATCCGGGCGGAAGAAGCTCATTAAGAGTAGTACTCGTAATATAATTTTAAGTTTTTCTATTTGAATTGTGCGTGGTACAGGGGCCCAAATCTGTTAACCGCTGGCATCTCGATCGTTTCGCAATACGTCAAAACTGACGTGTCGTATATCTGAATACGTCATTTTTTACAGATTTTCTATAGAAATACTGTCAAAACTGACCGGATTCAGATACGCAGTACGTCATTTTTGACATATTGTGAGTCGGTCAAGAAGCCAGCGGTTAAAACAGAGTTGAGCCCTGGTACAAGTTTAGTTATATAATAATGGTTATCACAGCGAGTACAGCGGCTAGTGGAAAAACTGGAAAACTTGCTCGGCACGCGCGTCGGTCCATTGAAGTCGCGCCGCCGCCGAGTATGTTGTCACGTATGGGACACTTGGGCTGAGATTTTTTCTTTGAAATGCATTCGGTTTCAAGAACACGACGCGGCCCGTTCTTTTCTAAATCTAGATTTGGAAATTGCAGTACGTGATTCGGCAACCCGGCGGCGCGTGGGCGTACGACTAGTGCGATACCGTCTCCGTGTTCTTAGAATTTTTAAGCTCCATCTAATGTGATAAGCGAGCGGTCCCGGTCAGGAGAAATTTGGCTAACAATACCTAAATTCTGTAGAATAACGGGCATCTCGTAAATAGCGCACGGAGTTGACAATATTAAAACGAATCACAATAAAATTGCATCAGAACAAATTTACGAAAGAATTTACAAGGAGAAGGCGAGCAACCGAGTACGCGTCTGCAACAAACATAAATACGAAATCGTTGGGCACATATAACCAGTATAGGAGGCCAATTTAACAGACTTATAGTCTCCGTGCGAGTACAATGCGAGACACGGAGGGAAACGCAAAAGAAGCAAGAGTCGCGGGGACCCCGAGCCTCCGACACAAAACAATGGTATTTAATCAACGATGATAAATGTTGTATTCAGCCACGTTTTTTAACGATACTGCGTATTGTTTTGGCGGGAGCTTACCGTCGAATAAGGAGATAAGTCGCCGTTGAGAGTGGCTTAGCTGACAAATTGGAATAAAAGGAATATTTATTCGTGTTGGGAATCCTGGGGCCTTGACTGGCGGAATTGCGATTTGTTGATGTATTCTTATATTTTGTGGATACAAAGATGTTCCCGGCAAAGTACGAAGTTTAAATTTTGCGCCAGTTAGAATCTTTACAATCTCTTACGTTCAGAAAGAAAGTGATAAGGTACCTAAATTACTTTTGATTTAGAAAAAAAAGGATTTAAGCAACTAACTTCCTCTTGTGACTCTATACATAGAGACGCTGTTGCAGTAATTACTCATGGACAGCCTCTTCACACTGTACACAAAACAATTGGTAGAGTCACAACTGTTTCCTTTTAACGATATCCTACGATAACTTGACCGTCATGTTCACATTCTTTACGCACAGTACAGAACAATTCAGTAATTCCATAAAACATGATATATTAGCATCGCAAACATCGTCCGTGGCCGTGGAGTTTCGGATAAATCACGTACATTTTGTAGGAATAACGCTATGAGAGGATCGGAATCTCGTGTAGTGGCCGCGGGAACGCGCAGGGGCGATCGTAAATTTGTGAGGTTTAACAGCAGGACGCCGGTTTGAAACTGAGGGACTTGGAGACGCATAGAGCACCGATTTGATATATGACCCATGGGAGACATGATTTAACTGATGTGTACGATTGAACGCACAAATATTGGTAGGTACTTATAGCTACTATTCGCGGATTTGAATCCTCACAAACGATTGTAACGTATAGTCCAATATTGAAAAATATTTGTTAACTGCTTAACTTTCCAAAAAGTTTATACCTACACACACCAAAGGGTTAATAGATAACTCATCTGACCGCCCAATAGTTTTTTCTATGGAGTTTTTGAAACTCAAAGTGCATTCAATGTTTGCAAGCTCATAAGTGCGAGGAGGTCCCTACTCTTTGTCGAACGATATTTTAATAATGTGGTAAATTTTCACGGTTGACTGACTATGTGAATCTGATCTGCAGGCAACTAGATCTTATTGATTAAATTTCAATAAAACAATGAAGATGGAGTTATGTGTGTTCTGATCGGTCTTGTTAACTTATGGCGTCATATCCTGAAATGCTGTAGCAAATATTTTATAAGGCCATTTTAAAAAACTTTAAAAACAAGCACAAACCTCCGACCTATAACAGAATTTCAGCAAAGTTACGGCCAAAACTTAACGAGATACAAATCTATACGTCTCAAAAATGGCACTAACGGTGTCCAGGACCTGATAACATTCCGGAGCAATCTGCAAAAACAATTATGTGTCGGATACCTTGTTTTGTGTTGTGTGTGTCCCTTCGGTAGACCGCTGCCCAGTGGCATAATGCGTATCGATAAATATTTATGTAATTTATTCATATTCCGTTACGAATCGTGTTCGGGGGTTAGGAGCTAGAGAAGGTTGAGGTTCGATTCTGGCTAGTGTTAAATTTACAGTTTACAAACAGTGTCATTATAAGTCTAGAAATCAGCAGTAACTTGCTTACATCATTGCTATTAAATTTATAATAATGTTTTAAAAATCAAAATTGTTAATTAAGAAACGTTGACGGCATGATATTGTTACATATTATGGGTTTAAATTATTATGAAACTGGATGGGATTTCAGGAGTTTACAGACAGGACCGTCTTAGTTAAACAGATTTCGTCGTCTAAAAGTCATAAAGTGTGAAAAATGATTTAATTTTATTTGACGACCATATATATCGCTTATACCCACTTTGCCTATGAAAAAAAATTTCTACCTTTTAGATTATTCTCGTCAAGTTTTGAGTGAAGCTACCGCGTATGAATTCTGGCGCGAACGAATATCGGAGCGCAATAAAAACGAAAGCGGATACAATAGGCGCTGCGGTATCGCAGTCGAGAGGATCCTTGTCAAATCTGGTATCTACTGCCTGGATTGTGATGGGGTTGCCATCTGTAGTGTACCATGTCCAAACGCGGGTCATAAAAGATTTACGTGCTTGTCACCTACGTAACCTACAAAGAAGTTAATGATGCAAAACTACCTTCTTGCACCTTAGGTAACTAAAGAATACTTTTTTCAGTATAGATGGGCTGGCGAAATTACTGATAATGGGCGGAAGTAGATGTTGAGATCTCAAAATCCACTAAAGTGGAAACAGTAGAGAATTTCCAAACATTTGGGGGAAAACAGTGGAACAGGCTAGAAAACGACGAATTGATCTGATTTTTTCAATCTAGCAACATCAAATATTGGCCGTCATCGAATCAATGTTGCAATAAATACGTCTGGCGGTGACAGGCAAAAAGGCGGGAATGCGCGGGCGCGCCCGGCGGTCTCCGCGCATGCGCGCTCCATGTCGTGACGCTTTTTCCATGGCCCGACTCATATTTTGGGACACTTATGTTCTATTTTTATTATTGGCTACAAATTGTTTTTCGCTTCAGCCAAGGACTTGGCACGGTATTTATTATTTGGTGTACCTATAAGGTACCTATAGGTACCCAGCGGGAACGTACACATAGAAGGAATCAGAGTAATTAAGCAAGTAAGTAGGTACCCGAATATTATAAATTTGCTAAACGTCCGATCCTCATCAATAGACTTAACAATTATCGGACCCATCATAAAGGCTTACAAGAGAGCCGTTAATTAAATTAAGATTTTATAAAATCTTCATAAAGATTCAATTCTGTGCACTCTGACGACAACGCAGTAAGTTTCGCTCGCCCTACATTAGTTAAGAATGTAGTAGGTCCTTATTTCTAACCTTAGGCAAATCGAGACGCCCACTTAACACTGTACTAGGCATTCAACAATAAGCCACTCCAGCAAGGAACACAAACTAAGTGGAAAGTGCATGTTTCCAAATTGCTCTCAGAGCGATCAACCGTACCCTGGACCTTTGACCTCGGCTTGAAATCTGCATCCTTTCTCTATTCCAACAGTTCTGCAAGGTAAAACATTTGGAGCGGCACATCTTGTTTGCGGGCACGCAACATTCCCTGCGGGCGCGTCGGCGTCGGCGCCGCTATCTGATGCGCGCGCACGTGACGGCATCCCGCCCCCGCCCCGCGCACCCCTCCCCCCTCCCGGCCCGGACATCGCCTTCCCAGAAACAGACCAGCATCCACTTGGAACAGCCGCGTGTCTCCACGTCCCCACAAGTCTAGTCCGGAATGGCCTGCGCGTGAGCACTTTGAAACGGTCTGAACTTTATCTGCCACATGTAACTGTGGCGTTTTACGGCTCGTTCCTTGGAAAAGTCTTAATAAGGTTTATCTGAAAGTACAATGCCTGTTGTGGCCGGAGGATGGGCAGTAAGTACTTCAACACGACAAATTCCTTCTGCAAAGCGTGCATTCTCCGTCCGACCATTTTTTTTATAATAAAAGGATAACAAAAAGAGATAAGTAAGTATGTTACATGTATGTACGTTACATCTAGAGTAATATTACCCATTTAACACATCTATTAGACGTAGGTTTTTTTATCAGTGGTCAGTGGTCATATTTTTTCGGCGCACTAATAGGTCAGGTCAGTACTTACTCCAAGAATTTATATAATGATGCGTGTACTTGAACGTACTTACCTATCACAATAGTCAGTCTATTACCAAACCTACAACTGCTTGCGGCCTTAACAAAGTAGGTACTTTAATACAACATTGGTGGATTGGTATGTCAACAATGGTGGCGGGTGGCTCCGGTCATTGGCGCAGCGGCGGCGAGAGTCGGATGCCTCATCGGCCTTTGAATAATTCGCTGCGGCGCCGAAGTTAGCAATTGTCGCGGGGCTGTTTTACGATAGCATCGAGCCGCCGGGGCCGGCGCCGGCCATCTAGATCGCGGCACTACACACCACAGACGTGTTGCGGATAAAGTCCTCACATGCGACACCGCACCCGCACAAGGTATGCCTTTGAAAAACGCAGCGAAATCGCAAAGCATCCAGCGCCGCTCGTGATGGCATCCTAGCGCAATCGCGCCTGTCGATGGCTTAATTTACTGTGCGCATTTGTTTTTCTTGAAGGTTGCTTGATAGGGCCATAAAGTATGTTAGATTTATAGCGTTGCAGCGCCCTCAGAGAGGCGTAGAGCATGTTTGATCGGAGCGATTATATAACGGAATTGAAAAGGTTATGTTTCAGCATTCGACCGCCCGTCAACTAGCATGGATTTATGTTAAATTGTACATATGTCCTCCGTTTCTTGGTAGTATAACATAACGTGGACGACTAGAGTATGGTTGTCTACATGTGCATTAAAAATTAATCCTTATGGAGAGAAGAAAGTAACTATTATTATCCTTCTACGGAACAAACATTCGTATTTCGCACTAAGCATTTTAAACCTCGCCCCATTTTAGTATTTTCGAAAATACCTATGCTCCACCCACAATAAAATGTATCCACTTTCCTATTTGTTAAATATAACTGTAGTGTAATCTGTAAACATTATTTTTTCCATGAAAAATTCAGTGCCATGTACCTACATACAATACGAGAGTGTCATGAATTCATAATTTATTTCAAGACATTCTTAATTTATGTTACAGCTCTCTGCTCACGTACTATCGACAGCATTTTAACAGTTTGTAATGGCAGCAGCCAAAGTCGTCAATGTCCAAAAGTTATTCATTGATGATCCATTCAGGCGTAAGAAGTCCAATTGTTTGGCGAGGAATTTCGGCCGTTTTTGTCCATGTTTCATCACCAAGCGTGTCGAATATGGCACAATGTCACTTGTCTGAAGGCATTTCAGCTTTTTCTACGGCACCATGTGGAATGGACCGCCGCTCTGAGCCCTTTTGCACATAATACCGAGGTGTGTATTGTAATTTTATCGCCCGTTGTATTTGTGCAAAGACAATTTGTCGAATGCGTCGATAGCGATCTGTTTTATTGGTCTTTCATTATAATGATGTTTATATTATGAGCGGTGCTGTTAGCGCGTTTTATGGTTACTTCATATCTGAAATAGACGTCGGCTTCTGGTAACTTAGTACCTTGATGCTTCATTCGTAACTACAGGAAATAAAGAAAACAAAATATTCAGTCAACATAATACGTTCTGCAAAACGCGACTGATCCTTTAAGAAAAAATAAAATTAAATTAATGTACTTATTTACGGGCACCTAAGCGGTAATTCACACGGTTAACCCGGCACTGATAATTTATATACATTTTACTGTATCCAGATGTCAAACAGGCACGGCCATTATATATCAAAATGTATGGACATAACGGTTTCCGCTTCTTCGTGTGAATGATTGCTAAGTTCTCTGGAGAGTACTTAGGTTAGGATTATTATTTTAGATATTGACCACTTGTTTGGCTACTTTCTTATATATTTCGGTACAATAATACCTTTTTAACATTATCTTAACAATTTGGCTATTAAATTAAGTCGCATTGTCGATCAGAACCGAACCTTTTTTATTTAAACTCCAAATATTCCTTAAAAAGTTGTTAAGCCCTCGGTCCCCAAATTATAGTGTTCAAACGGTTTAATACAACGCTAAGAAATGTGCGTAAAAGTATAAAAGGGGCTTCATAATGTATGTTGGGCTGCCTTCTGGCGGCCATTACTTAGCCCAAGACTTGTTATTAAATTCGGCCTTATTTATTTATTTATGAGCATGCTTATTGTATGCGACGTGCGTTTTTCATTCGGTACTGAGTCGAATCTTCGAACAATAGTTAGTTATCGTTTTGCGGTTGCCGATGTTTGGTTTCATTACTGGAAATACTGATATGATTTTGTTTTACTGTAAAACGGATCATTCATTTTTGTCACTATTAGTATACCTGCCTTTATTATAATACAATTTCAGCTAGGTATGGATGCTTATTTATTGCTTATTATATACAGCTTAGATCAACAGTATGTAAGAAGGGTGCTATGATACCACAGGCAACTGAAAATTGTACAACGATCAATGTCTCACAGAGTATCCGCAATACAATACTAATGGTATTTTTGTCGTCGCTGCGACTTTTTCAATAAACGATTCCATATTGTCGTATAAGCGCTAAATAATAAATTATTTAAACAACAACCAATGTGGTGATTATAACGCCTAGCCGCATCACCGCAAAGGAACTAACTTTAATCCGAACTTAATTACAGACGAGAAGCGATCACATGAAATATTGGTTTGGGTGGAATACTCAAACGGCCGGTACAGGTGCCTGGCCCCGCCCCGCCCCGCGGCTTGCACACTTACGTGTCAGACCGATGTTAGCTGCAATGCTTTCATTAATTTATGGACACTGTGTACTCATTATCCGTAGCATTTTGCATGCGAGCTTACGATTCTCCCATTGAGATTGATAATTTGCAAAATTAAGTTTGCCGACGGAAGCATATAGACAGATAGGTATTGTAGTTTTTATTACACAGAGCATTTATTACGTAAAACTATTGTCAGTTTGTAGATATATAAGGGAATTTGAGTGTAAAACGTAGAGTATAAGGATAGTACCGTTTGTTTCAACTTTAACAAGAGAAGAACCTAAAACTATGTTGCTGTAAAACAATTTAGGAGAAGGACCCACCACTCACCCAGGGTGATGGGTGAGTGGTGGGTCCTTCTCTTAAATTGTTTTACAATGGATTTTCGCAAAGTAACGCCTGAGTCAATCAATTATCTATGTTGCTGTGTTCATTTTCCCTCATACATAGGTATTCGACAAATCTCAGTAATAATAAAAAATATTCTATAGATTAAGATTTTTTTCTATATTATTTCTATTTTATTCTATAGATGTTTTGGAATCCGTGCTCAGCCGCCTAATTCTAATTGAATGACTTGAAAAAGAAATCACTAGTAAAATACAATTTAGAAGACAAATGCCATCTAAAACCCGTGTGTATACTTTGGGTAAGTCAAGCAGCTATCGAGTATCCTAAGGACCTAATCATTATCTACAACGAAACCTAATCTTACAGCATTCCGAGTAATACTACAGAAAGTAAAATAAATAACGCCAACTTCAACTGTATGCAACTGACTCGGAACTAAGAAAGTCTTTTTCCTATCTCGCAGATTTATCTTAAAACCTACTCGGCTTTCTCGGATCGTTTGCTGGGTACATTAGCGGTCCCGCCGACTGTGCAGATGCATCGAGCACGAGGCGAGTTTCCCAATAATTTCATAGCGAGTCCCGATCGAAGTGAAGTGCCTTTGTATCGGGGATCCATCTTTAGCCGTCGGCCTCACAGCTTATGTACGAACCTTATTAAATGCAAAATACTGCATCTTTACATGAGTGCGATCTCGTTAATATTGCATTAACCATATTTTATAGGACGCCATGTTTCGTGAACCGCCAGTCCGCTGCGCTGCTCGGATGCTTTGGGGTCTGGGAGGAGAAACATAATGGCTACATTACAAGAACGGTTATATTTTTATACAAGCACTTAAAAAATATATTACAGTGAATACTTTAATTTTTAATTTATCAGTAAATATTTAAGAGCTTTGATTGAAACACCTATGGTCATTTTTTAAACTTCCTGACTTAAATGGGCCTGCTATAGGTAGAGTCGATTTTTAGGTAGTGTTTGACTATTTCAGGGCGTTGCTAACGGCATGAAAAAAACTATTTAACTATCAATTGATTTACAAGCAACAGTTGTACTCTACAAACGATATTCGAGAGAAGTATGCGTGAATTGTTATTTTATCTATACAAATAAATAAAATTGGAGTGTCTGTTTGTAATATCAAAATAACACCTTTTCACTAAATGCATATGAAAGTACATACGCCACCTATAGCAAAAACGCGATTTAAAAAATGTTTGTCTGTCTGTCTGTGTGTTTGTTCCGGGTAATCTCCGAAAGGGCCGGACCGATTTTGACGGGACTTTCACTGGCAGATAGCCGATGTTATAAGGAGTAACTTAGGCTACTTTAATTTTAGAAAAACTATTTGGGTTCCGCGTAAAAAATAAAAACATGAAATAAAGAAAATCTCCGAAACGGGTGGACCGATATTGATGGGACTTTCACTGGTAGATAGCTGATGTTATAAGCAATAATTTAGGCTACTTTTATTTTAGAAAAAAAAAAAAAAGGGTCCGGTCGCGCGGGCTCAGAACGCGGGAGCGGGCTTTTTTGTTAAGTTGAATTCCACGCGGACGAAGTCGCGGGCTCAGCTAGTAATTAATATACCTAATGTGTTATTTTTTCAACGATACCATACATAAAGGGGTAACTAAAAAAAATATCTCCTCTTTCGATGTTCGGGAAGTTTCTCAAAAATAGTAATTTTGAGACATTATATATTTTTGAAAGTGAGATCTACTCTTACGCCCTTATTAATAAACGTGGATTAGCGGTTGTGTAGTTACAATATACTTTGTCTTCTTCTTTCGAATGTCAAATTACTGATAACAGAAAGTGATAGTTCGGAGTGTAACTATTCGCCCGCAAAACCACGTATAGGGTGCAGAGGTACCTTTACCGAGGTAACTTTACCAAATTTAATCAACTTCCGTCAATAACGGTAGAAGTTATGACCCTGTGACAGACTGGGACGGACAGACGGACGGACGGACGGACTGGTTGATCTTATAAGGGTTCTTCGTAGGGACTACGGAACCATACAATTTTATATTACAAAATAAATACATCCGCTAGACCGAATGTGTTATTAGGTAGTATTTAATTTAAGTAGCATAATTGGTTTAACGCCGTACTAGCTAACTTAAAAAAATTGCCTCCGTACTATCATTTAGTACCTATACCTGGGTATTATTATTATTATTAATACCAGTGATAGCCGATTGGTTATGCACGCATCTTGCGGGCTCCAGGTCCTGGGTTCAAACCCTGGCTCGCACCTCTGGGTTTTTCGAAATCTATGTGTGATTAATAATTTATATAAGATTAGCACCTGCTTACGGTGAAGAAAACCATTGGGAAGAAACGTGCATGTCTTAGAAAATCTAACCAATTTCCGAAAGACATGTGAAATCCGCTAACCCGCACTGAGCCTGCGTGGTGGATTATGGCCTGAATTCCCCTCTTAGTGAGGGGAGGCCCGTGCCCAGGAGTGGGACGTCAAAAGGGTTATATCATTTTTATACCTGGTTATTAGCCAGGTTAAATTTACATGAGCAGTGGAGTTAGGTCTATAAAGATAAAAGGTGCAACCGAGGCCATACCTGTTTTTAATCTATCTGGAGATGCAAGAGGTGGTATATTAATTCGTTGGAATGTTGAATGACATTATGTAGTGTAGATTCATATCTTAATACTAAGAATTCTGTTAATATTTAACACTGAACAGACAGATTATCAATTTATTTGAATAACCAGCTTTTTACCGAAACTCCTGAATTTATCGTTGAGGGATTCTGAGTTTATGTTTCAGTAAGTCTTTACCAGTCTCAATTAATTATCTTTCTGTAAACTAAACAGATAAAGAGGCCCAAACTAAGTAGCCAAAGCAGAACTTGTATTATGGGTGCAAAGGGCGCTTCCAGTAACAACCAGACCAGAGCTACTTAAAAACCATTTCCGTAATTTAACTCTATTGGAGCCCAACCCCACCCAAAACCTCCTCCCATCCCCTCCCCCTTACGGAGTGGGACAGAGGGAGATATTGCCGACTTGTAGGGCCCATTCAAGTCGGCATTATGCTAGCGTGCCTTTAGTATTGCAAGTATCTATTTCTATAGGCTTCGTTGTTAAGCAGGTGCTTAACATTGTGCAGTTCGTAAGTACCAACGCTTGTTTGCCGATTTAGTTCTATGAAACAAAATCGAATCCGCAATCATCTAATGCAGTCATTTGAGCGGTGTACCCTCTAACCACATCACCAAGAGATCGTCAAAGCAGACCATCGAAAAGTCAAGATAAGAACACGTAAAATGTCAGTGAAGCCTATTTAAATATTTTGTACATATAAAAAGTAATTATGTACAGGAGTTGATGTACACGCCGCTGGCTGGTAGCAGACAGTTGTTAGTTTCGAATTTTAATTAGTGACTCATGCCGGCTTAGTAGGAATAATCGGCCAGGTGCTCGACTATCGCGCGGCCATCTAAAACACTACTAGATAGATTTGTATAATGCTCTTTAGGAAGTTGATGCTTGTTATGTGGAGATATGGGTTACTTGTCAAGTAGGTATGTTTGTTTATTATATTATGTAGGTAACGGTATTTGTTCGGTCTGGTCAATATTTTTTTTAATTAAAAGCAATAATTTGGGTACGTATTGTATTTGGTTAAAATAAGAACATTAGTCAGTTTTTATGGTAGGTCATTAGAAATTGTTTTAGGTATTGTCTACGTCTTTTGAACTGAGCTATGTAATTTTGCTTGTAATTAATTAGACAACCAATTGGCGCAGTGGTTTGAGTGTAGGCCGCTGGGCTCACTGCACTGGGTGGTTGCGGGTTCGATTCCCGCCGGAGATATTTTTAAGAAATTTTTCGTAATTTGCCCAGATCTCTGAGGTAAACAGTGAAAGTCGTTTTAGTTACATCTGTCACAATTACAGAGGGACACCTGCGCCTGCGCTACGAGCGGTTGCATTTACATAAAATGAAATCGCCCCGTGGACGATACGCCACGGAATTCTGAATATCCATAAACGTAGCTGCCAGCATACCGAGGGCCATACTTAAAAACAAAATTAAAGGGGATAGCCATACGATAATATGAATTAAAAATAATAAAACAAAAAAATAGGAGTCACGGATCGCCTCGAGTGAGTTTTTTTCGAGTTTTTTAACCCGTGGCTGCGAACAGAGTTCGGCCGGTATCTCCTGACAATATCTTTGACGAGTTTTTTATGCTGCATTATTTTTAAATGAACGGATTATAAATGGTCGTTTGGCGATTTAACGCTCAATCTAATTAGGCAAATGATATGTGTGTGTTTCTGGTAAAGATGGATAAGTGATATAATGACGGGTTATTTGTTGATTGATTGATAATCGCGTGTTGTGATCGATCTCTATTGGTGTGTGAGAAGCTTTGACAAAAATCGCTCGCACGACACTTTGAAAAACTTTAAAAAGTACAGCATGTGAGTTGAGTAAAATCTTTATTGAATTGATACGATGAGATAATTATTAAAACAGATACTGTTAAAAAAATAATACGTTTACCCATCTACTATGCCCAAACTGTGATTAAGAGTAGCAATCGCCTAAAGTAGTGGGGCTAATGATATCTATGTACATACCTAGATGAAGAAAATTATCATCTATTTCCATCTATGTACATCTATCTATGCATCTATATATACCTATAGATAGATGTCTTTAGCCCCACTTATTTAGGAGATTACTACTCTTATACATACAGAAATAAAATCTTGGCTATAATCCCTCCTGCTTATTGCATTATTCGTCATTTGGTTAGGCTTAAGTTTAGACTTATTCCCTAGGTGTTATTACCAAAATGTTAAACGCCAAATTTTCCTTGTAAAATTTGACATGACACGTCGTTCATTACGTGTCTAACTTTATTGTAATACAACAGATTTTATTATGAGCATTTTTAAGTACCTATTAGATACCGTTGGCATGCACTGACGAAATATTTATCCATAAAAACATATTTGTCTCTATTTTTTTGTTGTCCATGATTGAAGACGACATTTTTCAATATAACCTTTTGGTCAGTACAAACTAAGGAAATGGTAGTTGTGTGTTGTTGTTGTTAAGTTGTAAACTTTTTGTTAATACAATTTTGATCAAAAACCTTCGCAAGAATTAACATATGTTTTTGTTAGTGACCTAGTCACCGGATATGTTAAACAAAGAGTAAACTTACTCATACTTGAAGTCTGTAAACAGGGGATTCGGTGCCAGCCTTGAGGCCAGATACTCCAACAGTCTCTGCGTGTTTGAAGCCATCAATAATTTTCTAATTAATAGTATAATTAATTTCAATCTATTGTACTCATTTTATTAATAAGTGGTCTCTCATTTATGTAATGTGTACCTAATTATAATGTCGTATTGTCGTCACTACATGAACGACGACAATGCTTAGAGTTAAGTTTTTATTTTCATATATGAAAACCTTTTTTAAACCCTTTGTTTGATGTTGCTTTGGCAAATTTCACATCGTCCTTGGATCGCCACTCTCTGAAGACTTTAAATTTTGTTTAATTCTATAGATGCACCACTCTATAATTTGTACTTAGTATTATAATGTAGCTCTCCAGTTCCAGATGCATAGTCCCAAATGTAATAATATTGCTACTCTTATCTTATTTACGTTCTTACATCATCCGTACCTACAAAGATGCTCTCTCCAAAGCAGCATAGCCCTTGTATGTGACCACAGTCGTTTAATCTGCTTATCTAATTTAATTTGGTCATGAAGAGCCACGAATAACGATGCTGGTCGTCTCAATACAAGCCCAATTAAATTAAAATTCATGGCCTCGCGAGGCTCGCCGTGGCGCCGTAAAAACTTTGAAACATTCAGCCAGGGTCAGGATCGTCTTCAGGCAACATCATAATTTAACATCGCAAAAACTGGTGTCTTAATAAATAAATCAACGTATTTTTTCATCGTCCATAACTTAAGGAGCCGAGGCGGGAAATCGGATGGAAGTCGAGGGCGAAACTCTTAAAAAAGGAAACTGCTCTTGCGGCGGCCTCGCGGGCTGCTATTGGTCGCCGGCGCGGGGGCGGGAAGCGGCCTGCGCGCGATTGGTCCGCCGCCGACGCACCGTAGGCGCGTTCATCTCGGCGTACGAACAAATAGATTTTTTTAAACAAAAGTAATTTTCCTATTCTTCTTGTTGTGGCTCCGTTTCTATAGTTTGTTTTTGCTCGGCGACGTTTTGTATTGTTTACTGTGGCTGAGTGCGCGACAATCCGCTGCCGGTTAATTCTCGGCGATATTAACAAGTCGGGCCGGCGCATTGTTCCGCGGCATGCAAATTTTTGTAAAAACAAGCAATTGTTATGAAAAGCTGCGAGGGGGTGTTGCAACTGCACAGAGGAAGGCTCGGGTGTGCTGGTGGTTAATTAACGATAGGTATTAATGCTTTGTTTCATGACAATAGATATCAACACGCACAATGAGCTATTTGAATTTTTCTTGTCGTTTAGATAAGGCTTCGTTGGTGAAGTTGAACAACGGGGGTCTCACAGCAATCAGCCAATTATCGGGGTTCAAATCGTGATGTTTGAGAAATACCTGGCTTGCCTAGGCACCTAACTGATAAAGTCTTTATATCTGGTATCTAAGAATAATAGTAATACAATCTTAACATAATGTAGGTAGCCCTATAGGAGAACAAATTTTCAATTTTCCGAGTTACCGATTTTGCTTTTGTAAATGCATACTTCAAACGACACGCCTAGGAAGACATATTGGTGGGTAATAACAGCTACTCTAACAAAGTAACTTCTGCATCTCGAATACTTCAAAGACAAGTCGTGTTTCATATTTCTTCACAAACAGTAAAATATTCACTAGTGATATGCAAGTCGTGCTGCGCAAGAGTGGAATAACAAATATCTAGATTGATATCGTCATATTTTAATCTATATCAGTTTAGACGTGCTCGGAATGACTAGTGAAGAGTCTGGGCCGATCTCTACAATAGACATTGTTGAACTTTCACTTAGGTTTGGCACAGCTTTGGTGATATAGTTATTTTATTATTTCGTCACTGCACCAGACCAACAGTCAAGGCAATTGAAAAGGGATTTGATAGACGGCACAATACAGAAATGTAGATACGTAGGTATTTGGCTTATAATTTCTCAAAATGTACCATGTAGGTAATTGTAGAGCCTTTAAGAGAGAGACACAAAACTAATTCCATATACTTCGACCATGTAATTTTGACCACTTACCGAATTGTTGTTCAAATAAGATTTTAATATGTAAGCCATGAGTCGTTATTTTATTGGTCATTACAAAATATAGTTTGATCCTAACAAACGATAAACGTAACGTATCGTCGATCACAAAATCGTCGTAATTATTTTATATCTAGGAAATACACATGAAACTTCATTGTCTGTTTATCGGTCGAAAATTATACACATTTTAATTTTCTTGCACCATGGACAACATGGAACAACATGGACTACAACAGGTAATCTAATCTTACGCTAGAGAATATAGAATTATAAGCCGTCAGCTACAGCTTAACTACGTCAAACTATTGGACGCACGCGCTTCTGTCCCAATGCACCCGAAATCGCCCGAGATGTCCCGAGATGCTACCCATATTTCGTCCAAATTGCGCCCTTTGTCATGCAAAGCGCGCAGGCGCCGTGTGCGGGCCCACAATCGGTCGTTTATGCCCCGCGCCCGTGTGACACCGGCCTTATCGCCCACCGCCCATCGCCCGCCACCGCAGTTTTACAATGACTAGCGGCTGATTAGAATATTTCATCAGTTTGCCTAGGACTCCACCCGTTCTGTTTTTAATTACACATTTAAATTCTTTGTGGGAGGTCGAGTGACGGATCGTGTTATGGGGGGAGGTCAATGATTGCACGTGGACCATTAAATGGGTGCTCTAGAAGGTTTTGGTTTTTGTGAAAGAAAAACATTAATCAAGAATTCGCTCAGTAGTAATAATGTAGTGTACCTACATTATATTACAGGTAAATATAATTATTATATTATAGGCCTAGGTAGGAACTTCAGGTACTTGTACAAAACTTAAAGTAGGTAACTTACTTGCCTATAGACATTTCTGTTACCAACTTTAAGAAGAACTTTACAAAACCTCATAAAAGTTCGGTATCCACGTATTTATTGCTATAAATAAATACTTAACTCTATAAACAGATATCTTATCGTGATGTTTCACTCTCATATAACCTCCTTGAAAGGATACATCAACACAAAGGTACCATCATTCATTCTGCATAGTCAGGCAATCTACAAATTGAGACCTCATTGATTTTCCTCCACCACTAATTGCGATAGCAAAGCAAACACCATGCAGTTCATAAACTACTTTCACAAGTTCCAAAATTCTTTATGTCCCATGAAATAGGGAATTATTTTGCTTGGTAAGCTTGTTTGGTGACGGTAAATTGTTTACTTCAAGCGATTCAAGTGTTATCTAGATCGCACCAATGCATCATATTTGCTGTGTGTTTCGTCACAGCGGTCTGATCGCCATGCGCTCGATAATAATGTGGATACATTAAAATATTAACTACTTACTACTGGCATGATATACATCAGCAATGTTCAAATAAATATCGCCAGACTGACACGCCAACTGTATGGTCCCAAACTAAGCAACGCTTGTACTGTGGGTACCGTACAACGGACTGGAGGCTATCCCAGTGAAACCCAGACCAGAGCAAATTACGAAAAGGGTATTTTCGAAATTTTCCCCGGTTGGAATCGTACCCGCAACCACCTGGTGCAGTGAGCCGAGCGGCCTCTGCTCGAACCACCAAGCGGTCGTCAAATAGAACTGACAATTTGGTATATTTCGTTTCTTTGTTGAGCTTTCAATAAGTACACTGATAAGGATGCTACCTTACTTACACCGGGTATCCCAACGTTTTAAAAATGTAGAATTTATAGAATGTAGGGTTTATGCAATAATCTTACAAAAAACCTTGGTGTGTCGCTGTGTACCTTGAGGAGGTTTTCGGTGACTTTAAGAGTCTGGAAGAAAACGCGATTACACGTTGACTTGCCGTCACTGCCCTTGAATAGAAGAAGAAGAAGAAACATTGTTGAAAAAGTTGAACTGCTAAAGCCCACTACTGTTAGATGCGAGAGGGATTCAGGCAGCCGAAATCATACTGACCCAATGCGGAAAGAAACTTGCATAAAGATAACTTTTCGATACAAAATTATATCAACAAATCACCACTGGTGTTGAGTATTCGTTTTTGTTAGACATGATACTTCTGCAAACCAGCACGATACTAATTTTAAGCAACATTTTATTATTTGCGTGTCTGTAATACAGATTCATCTCACGGAGATAGAGCCACAGCGTGCTTACATCTATTCCCTTGAAACCCTTAAAAGAAACCGAATCAGCATTTTAAAACAGCACCAGATGCATACCAACTTAAGATCACGTGAGATTGCGCACTCCATGTTTTTTGCGTAAAGCTCGCCTTTACACGTACAAAATGCATACCGCGCGCATAAATTTAAATTTGCCGTGATATCAAAATAGTTGCACAATTTATGAGCACCGAGAAATGTAGGAATGAATTATGCTATCGTTTGAAATGTTAAGCTGAAGTACAAGCATGTTATGCGTCTAATTGCATACCTTGATTGTATTAACATTGTGGACTAAGTTTTTCCTTTTCCAACTTGGAATAAGGACGCATTCATTTAAGTAGTTTCAGTTCAGATAATATGTATTTCCTTTGGGCATGTAACGAGAGTCTAAACTACGTAGAGTTTGAATAAGTGCTTCTTTTTTTGCTATCGTTAGGTAAACAAGACAGATAGGAACAAAAATTTAAACCATATAGCCGATATACATAGTTAGTCTGCTAATTTAAATCCAATTGAAAACCATTGGTTACAAGAAATTTTACTATAAGAAATAAATTTTCTTATGTCACTATTATCTCAATAACCTATATTTTTTGAAGTAATGATTTATTTTCGTACCCATTATTTATTTAGATAACTATTTAATATGGCTCGTGTTTCAACATTATCCTGAAATCCTCAATAGAATTTGACCGCAAAAGTCAGTCACGCAAAGGCGTTTGTCGCTGCGGTTACAGATAGCAGGCGGTAGATACACTTAACTAATATTGATAGATCACAGTAACTTAATATGTATTTTTCGGAAACTACTTATTATAGGTATTATAAGGTAAAGAAAGGCGATATTTTATCATTCTTGGGCTTTGATAAAGGAAGTTTATCAGACGTCTTGGGGCTCTACGTCCAATGCATTGGCATCTGAGGTGAGTACCTACATGCTTTAGAATAAATAGGCAAGGTACCAAAGATATAATAATAATTTTGAGATTTTAATTTTAAAATAATACAGTTAACAGAAATTATACAATTCAAATTTAAGGGTATTTACCCACCTACATAGTTGTACTGATCTAAGCTTTACTTAACCATGAAATTACTAAACCGCAACTCGTTTTCTTATAAAAGCGCCCTTCAACACGTGTGTCGGACAGTAACCGCAGAGACACGCAACGATGTGCCAAGACAACTGGCGGCCAATCAGCCTGACTAGCTGATCGATCATTTCCTATTGAATTAACGTTTCAACTATTAACTGTTATACATTTTATTAAGAGCTTTTTTAATGTAACAAAGTCGGCGATCAAGCGTACGAACCGGCAGAGGTTACCGTAGCCTTTAGTAGCTTGCAATACGAATGGCGTTGCTCGCATGTTGCCAGCCTGAAGGTACCTATTATTGGAATCAAGTATAATCAGCTCATGAGTTTAGATCCAATTAGTCTAATCACGATCCGTGGTGCCTTACAACTGGTCTCCAATCGGCTGTAACAGTCTTGCTTCTATAGCAATCAGCCCATACCAGCTACTTTTATCTCCCGCTTTGCACCGTACGGGAGTAAACATTTTGCCTTCCAACTCCTCCTATTATTGCTTTCGATGAAATTCGTGCGGGTTCCAAGACAATTTAAATTTTCCCCGGGACTCGTCGAGGGTCAAACCTCGACGTCATTATTAGTCACTATTGTCGATCCTGGCTTACAGTAGTAACAGGGGTGGGAGTCTGTGGCGGGACCAGTACCATAAAAAAACCGAAAGGTAAGGGGAAGGGAGTCCAGGGTTGGGCTTTCGGCTCTCTCACTCATAATCTCTCTCTCTCACTCTCTCTCTAATAATTAAGAGAAATTTGTATTATTTTTAGTTGGGACAAATAAATTATTATTATTATTTATTATTATTACTCATAGTACGAAACGCAGCTATAATAGATAATTTACGCCGATCTTCTGTGAGAGGCTGGTACTGCCCCGGTTAAGCCACCCCGAATATGAGCTGTGGTCAGTTGAATACAGTGACTCTACCACTGTAAAAGGAAATGAAAATATTTATATATAAGATAGGTAAGTATCTACGTCGGACACAAAATAGATATTTGGGCCTCTCTCTATATCTCTCCTACTATTATTTAATCAACGTTATTTCAATAGCTTTGCCATCCTTTTACACTTAATTACCTTGGTTATTATGAATTCCTTCCTTGACGGTAGTAGGACGGATATGGACGTAGCAAGCGTACTTTTCTAGCTTGATGACCGCAAGCGCTTATACACGGGAACATACGAAAATAATCTTAAAAGCAGAAAGCTTATAAAGAGTTGACACTCGTTTGTTGTAGGTATACATAATAAGTAGGTACATAGTGAAGAAAATCGAACATTATAATGATGAGAATTTTACTTTCATAAATTTGACCACTTATTTCATACGATAAAACATAAATAATATCAAACAAGTGGGTGCCCTGTTTTTAAAAGGTCCTGTTTTCCTAACTATACTCTATTTCACATACAAAATCCCGCAGGTCGCGGCGCTGTAGTCGCTTGTCGGCAATATAATTTACACTGTGATCAATTTAGTTCCGTGTTATTCCGCGGGACTACCCAGTGTAATAGAACGTAGGTAAGTGAGTATATATTTTATCAATTCCATGCTATGAATTATTTTATTATTTTTTTTGTCGACCGCTTGGCGCAGTGGTTCGAGCGTAGGCCGCTCGGCTCACTGCACATGGTGGTTGCGGGTTCGATTCCCGCCGTGGCAAATTTCGGAAATGGCCCTTTCGTAATTTGCCCTGGTCTGGGTGTAACTGGGATCGCCCCCAGTCCATTGTACGGTACCCATAGTACAAGCTCTGCTTAGTTTGGGACCATACAGTTGGTGTGTTCGTCTGGCGATATTTATTATTTATTTATTTATTCCTATACATCGAACATTATAATGATGAGAATTTTACTTTCATAAATTTGACCACTTATTTCATACGATAAAACATAAATAATATCAAACAAGTGGGTGCCCTGTTTTTAAAAGGTCCTGTTTTCCTAACTATACTCTATTTCACATACAAAATCCCGCAGGTCGCGGCGCTGTAGTCGCTTGTCGGCAATATAATTTACACTGTGATCAATTTAGTTCCGTGTTATTCCGCGGGACTACCCAGTGTAATAGAACGTAGGTAAGTGAGTATATATTTTATCAATTCCATGCTATGAATTATTTTATTATTTTTTTTGTCGACCGCTTGGCGCAGTGGTTCGAGCGTAGGCCGCTCGGCTCACTGCACATGGTGGTTGCGGGTTCGATTCCCGCCGTGGCAAATTTCGGAAATGGCCCTTTCGTAATTTGCCCTGGTCTGGGTGTAACTGGGATCGCCCCCAGTCCATTGTACGGTACCCATAGTACAAGCTCTGCTTAGTTTGGGACCATACAGTTGGTGTGTTCGTCTGGCGATATTTATTATTTATTTATTTATTCCTATACATCGAACATTATAATGATGAGAATTTTACTTTCATCAATTTGACCACTTATTTCATACGATAAAACATAAATAATATCAAACAAGTGGGTGCCCTGTTTTCAAAAGGTCCTGTTTTCGTAACTATAGTCTATTTCACATACAAAATCCCGCAGGTCGCGGCGCTGTAGTCGCTTGTCGGCAATATAATTTACACTGTGATCAATTTAGTTCCGTGTTATTCCGCGGGACTACCCAGCGAAATAGAACGTAGGTAAGTGATTATATATTTTATCAATTCCATGCTATGAATATATTGCTATGCTATTTCTTTTACATTCGTATAATATGAAGCCATAACGCATTAATTTCAAATTCAATTGATATTTTAAAATGACAATCGGATACACAATAATAATTATGTAACCAATTACTACGCTACGATAAGATCCTCGTGGCAGACGTGGCGACACCTGCCTGTCGGACCCTACCTATGACACTAATTATTAATTCACCAAACAATACTGCACTCCACAATCGAACTGTTAAATTTAATTGCCATACAATGAAAGACCACAAGCCGATTATCGAACGGCAAATTTAAGTTGGTCCATTGCAGTTTTCACACCCTGAACCCCTGCTATTAAGTGATATAAGTCCAAATGTAACGAGCAACATCGATTGGTAATTAAAATTATTATAGTTTTTAATTAATCATACATAGTTACGTGTTCAGTAGATAATATCACCACTCGCCAAGCTTTTTGCACTGGTACAGTGTACAAAACTAATTATTGTTTAAATAAATAGTAATTGTGTTAATTATTTAATTTTGAGCAGTTATTTAATAACAGGGTAGGTTTTTTTTATACGAGTATAACAAAGTCTCCAAATAAGCATATGACCCGCCTGATGTTAAGGCTAAAGCGCCCATCTAGACCGCGAAGGTAAATTTTTTGAGGTTTTTAAGAAATTTTTAAAATCTGACAATAATAAAAGGCACATTTTGTAATTCGCGAAAAAAACCGCGTGCAGTGCATGTATTAATATATCCAACTTACTCTAAAACATTTCAAGAACGACAGCTATCCAGATAATCTGTAATTTTTTGTATATTTAGTGATGTACTAGTATCATATCCACCGTGATAATATTTAGAGTAAAATCAATGTATTAATAAACGCACTGCATACTGTGTTTTTCGCATACCACAAAATGTTGTCTTAAATGTTTTCAGATTTTGGATAAACTATAAAAATACTCGAAAATTTTGAATTTCGCGGGCTAGACAGGCGCCTTCACCTTAAGTAGACACCGAAGCCTAAAAAGGCAGGGGAAGGGAAGGTGGTTGTTTTTCCATCTCAATCACTCAACGTACGGAACGCAGCTATAATAGCTACTTTACGCCGAGCTTCTGTGAGTGGGCGGTACTACCCCAGTCGAGGAAGCCCGTTTATGAGCTGTCAATTGGCTACAATTTGGCTCTACTACCTTAAAATATGTACATCCTACTAATATTATAAATGCGAAAGTTTGTGAGTGTGGATGTATGTATGTATGTTTGTTACTCCTTCACGCAAAAACTACTGAACGGATTTGGATGAAATTTGGAACACAGATAGATTATAACCGGGATTAACATATAGGGTACTTTTTAACCCAATAATCCAATACTACGCGGATGAAGTCGCGGGGCACAGCTAGTATTTACATAAATATGTACATATTATTATTATGTACAAAACATATACCGTCAATAATGTATACAATGTGGGTGCTGTCGGTACGCGGTGAGCGATTGCATCGTCTGCTCGCGCCCAGTGCGACGTTCCGACCGAACCGCATTACACTCGCACACTAATGAATTCACATGGAAACATACGCGTGGGCTGTAGTCACCGAACTCTACCATCATTACAGGATTGTACTAACTAAAATCTATCATCATTCGTAATTGTTACGATTACTTTAGGAAAGGAGACCGATATTGCAACCAAGCTGAAGCTTTCAGATTCTTACCATCGATCGTGACTACCCTGAAATGAGACCAAATTTTACAGGAATTGGAAGTTATAGTGACAACTAAACATAGCTAGATAATAGTTTTATTAAAAAAGCTACTTTCTCTAACAGAAATAAAAATCACAAAAGCACCTAACTCAAAAGTTTACCTGGATAAAATCCTCATAATTTAAGTAGATATCGTCTTATCAAATATGGTAACTTAACGTTTTCGTTAACGTAAACTAGCGTAAGTACGTATGACGTAGATCTGTAAGGTTTGGATATTAAAGTTTTTTTAAACCATCTAGGAATTAATTTAGTTCACGGTGGCAGAGCAAGGCTGTAACCAATACCAAATAGGTTTTTGATGTTTAAAAACACAAAGAAACCATGCCACGCCGTACGAAAACATGTTTGAAAACGTTGCAAATGCAACATCTTAGATACGAGGGATGCCTTTTAAGTTTTGTCGTTTGAAGAAAAAAACACAACTAGAACCTTATAGTACTTTTTATTGTTTTTCAAAGTATTCACCACGTAGCTTAATACACTTTTCCATTCGCTCAAACCAGTTATTATAACATTTATTCCACTCTAAAGTGGGGGTGTTCAAAATGGCTGACTTGAAAGCGTCGACTGCTTCTTCACTGGACTGGAACCTTTGACCACGAAGACTTTTCTTAATTTTAGGAAATGTAAAAAAATCGTTAGGGCTTAGGTCAGGACTGTATGGAGGATGGTCAAGAATTTCTACTTTTTCCTGCTTCAAATACTCAATCGTTTGACGAGCGCTGTGTGAACTTGCATTGTCGTGGTGCAGGATGATGCGTCGCTTTGAGTTAGATTTTCGAAGTTCGGCGATGACTTGTGGTAAACAAACTGTGGTATACCACTCTGCGTTAACCGTTCTACGATCATCAAGTGCAATAGTCGCAACATGGCCGGTTTTTCTAACGAACGTGGCCACCATCTTCTTTGAAGTGCTTCGAGAACGAACAAATTTAGTCGGCTTTGGCTCGTCTTGAAAGACCCAGATTGTAGATTGTTGTTTGGAATCAGGATCGTAGGCATAGATCCAAGATTCGTCACCACTGATGATGTCGTAGACGTGATTTGACTCTCCTCGGTTGAACCTTTGCAGAGTTTTCTTACACCATCTGACGCGGGCCGCCTTGTGATCGTCGGAAAGCAGATGCGGTATCCAACGGCAAACTAGCTTTCTTACACCAAGCGCTTCATGCAAGATTTTCTGAATGGTTGTCCCTGAGATGCCTAATAGAGCCTCTATCTCTCGATACGTCACATGACGATCTTCGAGAATTAGTTGTCTCACTCCAATGATGTTATCTTCAGTGAATGCAGATTTTGGGCGACCTTCGCGAGATTTGTCACTAAGACTAGTATGTCCACGCTGGAATTCTAAATACCAGCGTTCGACAGTCCGCAGACATGGGGCTTCATCCCTGAACACAGATATTAGCTCTTCAAAACACTGAAGCCGTGTCAGGCCTCTTCTAAAGTTGTAGAAAAATATTGCACGAACATTTTCCTTAGAAAGATTCATTTTCGTACGTAACCTGACAGATTCTAATCGACGCTGTGACTAAACAATAACATTAATCCTAATACATTCAACTGTTTTGAGATTCGAAATTTAAACACATTCGAATATAGAACAGTTCCAAATTCAAAATTGCCGGGAATTATGGAAACGACAGAACTTAAAAGGCATGCCTCGTAATAAAACATTGGTAAACTAACCTCTGCTACCCTCTAGGTCTCTACTTTGCCAAGGGTATCAAGGTTGACCTTTAACTAATTATACAAGGAATTAATCTCACTGTATCTTGAATTGATTGTAGAAGCGATTGGAAGAATTCACAAGCTTCGTTTGACATTACTTTTTGATTCCAAGCGGTAATATATCACGATTACTGACTGGAACATATCTGCCTACTGCGTTAGAATAAGGTTCAAGTCATTGGAAGATGTTATGTCGTCATTCATTTGACATTGACATCAATCCCAGTGTAATTTTGGTCGATATTATTAAACATTATATTAAAGTAGCTGTGCCCCGCGACTCCTTCCGCGTGGAATGTGGACCACCCTTAACATTTAGGGGTATGAAAAATTGATGGTAGCCGATTCTCAGACCTACCCGATATGCACACAAAATTTCATGAAAATCGGTCGAACCGTTTCGGAGGAGTATGGTAATTGGTAACTAACATAGTGATACGAGAATTTTATATATGAAATTTTGCCCATGTCAAAAGAGATAACTCATGCATGCCTATCTAGAGGCTGAGAGAAAAATTAATTGCATATCCTAACTTTCTGACTTATTTTACATCTTATCTTATACATTGATCTTCTTGTAACCAATTCGGCAATTAATATAGCCCCCAAGGTACTCCATAAACAAACGATTAAATTGTTTCATACGCAAAGTCGGTAAATACGCGTAGAATCCACCTGATGCGAAGCAGTTTATGCTCGCACGTTGACGACATGAAGACGAGGGGGACCGTGGGAGACCGAAGGAGGGGAGTCAGGCTTCCGGCTCTCCCACTTATTGTACGAAACGTTATAATAGGTACTTTACGACGATCTTCTGTGAGAGATCTTCTCAGTCGAGGTCGCGTTCCGATCAGGTGGTAGATTTACCCTCGCCACCTCTTCTGGCAGCGGCACAAGCCGAGGTCGTGTCCCTTGTGGCGCCCTTGAGCTAGCTGCCCCCCTGCCCCTCTGGCTGGAGCGCACTCGCGCTCGCCCTCTGTCCGGGTGAAGTTGTTATGGCCACTCTGGCCAACAACATATAGTCAATTAAAAAAAAAAAAAATCTTCTGTGAGAGAATGATACTAACCCGGTCAAGCCAGCCCGAATACGAGCTGTAGTATAGTGGGCCCGCGGCAATCCGACAAACGCTTTGCAGGGCCGTGTCGAACTATAAAATTTGTCGGATTATAGAGACCTAAGACCTCTCTATAGTCCGGATTTTTTTACAAAAGAGTACCTTGTAATCCGACAAATTACAGATCCAATGATAAGATTCTATCCTCCTAATATTATAAATGCGAAAGTTTGTGAGTGTGGATGTATGTATGTATGTATGTATGTATGTTTGTTACTCCTTCACGCTAAAACTACTGAACGTATTTGGATGAAATTTGGAACACAGATAGATTATAACCGTGATTAACATATAGGATACTTTTTAACCCAATAATCCAATACTACGCGGATGAAGTCGCGGGACACAGCTAGTATGTTATACTCTGAAGTACAAATCATACTTGCTGATGTATTTCGATTCTTTTCAAACTAAGCAATCAGAATCAAAAAAATACCTACGCGTCGTGTACCATAGTGATGGCGCGTACAAGTTGTAACCTGTTCAATCATTCATTATCTAAGTACATTAGCAAAGATTGTGAAAAAAATTAAATATTCAATAATAATAGACATGTCGGATTACAAGAGGGGCCGGAATACCGGGGGTCCACTGTATTTGACTACAGATTACAGTCGAACCGTAAAACCTACTTTATTGCAGTACACGCTTATAAATACTACTAAAATTAAATAAACACGACACTCTTCTTTCTTGCAGTATAAATTATACTTGCTTTCCTTCGTACACATGCATGCGCGTGACTCAAAAGCTTATTAGTTTTGCATTTGCGCGCGCAGACAGGAATTTATCAGTTGTTCATATCGAATCGACCCCGTTCTCCCCGCCGCCTTGTCCGGGATGCGTCGCGAACTTTTTGCGGAGCGATATACGCAGATATGGGGCAATTAGTCGATCCCATCGCGAATTCGAAAGCGAAAACACTCGTTACGCGTAATTTTCGTCGGTATTTGCATCGAAATTGAATATTTTTTTACGGCTGCGCTGCGTCCGTGCACCGTTTGCGTACACGCATGCTCAATGCACATATCCAATTATAATGCGACGTAGAACTTCATTATGCTAAAATATTTTTATTCCACACCTGATAAGTACAGTCAACATCAAAAGTTTCTCGCTAACGGAAATGTCTAGAATAATCACGTCAATAATCGTGATAGCACGAGACCTAGAGGTCTCTATAAAGTAAACAATCACACAATATTTTGTATATTAATCGTATTCTGAAGATACCTTCTAGTGTGATACTATTAATATGTGTGTAACATTGTGATACTTTTGGCCATTTCAAATACGAAGCAATTTTTGATGTTGACTGTACATAAGTTTTCGCACGGGAACGAAGAAAACATATGGAACAATAGGCATTTTGAAGATGGTAAGTAAATGATATTAGTAAGTAATAACAAATGAGGTGAATTAAATAGTATGGTACTAGGTATAGCTAAACAAATCTTGAGGAAAATGAAAACAACTATTTCAAAGTCAAGACGGGTAGACTTCGACCAATGTACTACGCCAGTCATTTAATACGACATTAAGTTAGCAAAAAAACTCACATTTGAAGCCTAATTGGGATAGACAATAATTAAGTTAAATAAATAAATATCGCCAGACAAACACCAACTGTATGGTCAAACTAAGCAAAGTGTTACTAGTTAGGTAGTTGTTACTATGGGTACCGTGCAATGGACTGGGGGCGATCCCAGTGACACCCAGACTGGGGCAAATTATGAAAAGGCCATTTCAGAAATTTGCCCTGACGGGAATCCTACCCGCCACCACGGTGTAGTGAGCCGAGCGGCCTACGCTCGAACCACTGCGCCAAGCGGTCGTCAAAGTGTCACATAATTTATCATACACATTTCTAACATAACACAAACTAATTCTGCAACAAACTAAAAAAATAACTCAATTGTTAGCCAGCATCCAGCCTCCATTTGTTGCCCGCACAAAACACCTATAGTATTGATTAAACCATTTCTCAAACAACCAACAAGCCAATTAAACAACAGCAATGGGATTTTATTCAGATTCATCAAACCAATTCGAAATCATAATTGATCTGCCATGTAAAAAAATATAGAGGGCTGTTAGGATTGAAATAGGCGCCAAAAATACAAAACTAGAACGATGACTGGCCGAAACACTTGGAGCCGAAAGTCAATTAACGACCGGGGGTCGGGCCACGTGGAACCGAACACATTGATAATGCAGTACTGCTATAATATTCACATACATTGTTTGGTTATTTTAATGTAAGAGACACAATCTGCAGGTATAAAGCCCGTATTAAAAGTGTGAGAGCTGTCTGGGAAATGTAATTCTTATGTCCAGTACAAAAAGACGTGTCAAAAGCGTACTTAAGACCGCTCTCAGACTTGAGATCAATTTATTAATACGGCCCTAACACATGCAGTTTTGGCAGGACATGATTTTAAAAAATAACGATTGCTCTCATTGTCACGTACCTACTTTTATCCGTTGTGAAAAAGAGAGATGAAAATTTAAGACTTAAAAATGTGTCTAGCTTTTTAGCTAACCTAAGATCGCAGTAGGATGACCAGCGTAGTTTGATTGATACGTTAATTAAGCTAAATCTAGATAGTTCCTAACTATTTAATTCACCATATTTGAGACTCCAATAGTCTTAGTGGTAGTAGATCGGCGTAAAACAACTATTAAACAGCTATTCATGGGAATGTGTATTTAAAAGATTAAATAATAGTAATGTAGGTAGCCTGTTTACCATCCCACTCCTGGACATGGGCCTCCCGTCAATACGGCGGGGGACATTGCTGAGTATGTCAGAATAAAGAGCAATGTCTCATTGAGAGTTCAGCCGTTGGACTCCAGTCACAACGCTAGTTTCAAGGCGTTTGTGGTTAGGGTCCCCACGGACAGGCTGTCAACTTTAATGCAGGAAGACTACTGGCCGAAGGGTGTGGTGTTCAGGCGCTTTCGGGGGAGATTGCCGCCGTCACCACCCATAGTTTAGATTAGTTATAATTAATATGTATGTTAGTTTATAAGGTATTTATCTATGGGCCTACGATGCCTGAACATAAATAAATAAATAAAATAAAATAAAAATACGAAGGCATAATAAGTTTCATTGTTTTAAAAAAGAATTTGAATCGAAAGCAGCATTCCGAACCGACGGTAGATTCTATTTGTCAGTGGTTGGCTGAAAACATCCAAAATCATCTATAAATTTTAGGTGTACTACGTGGAGTTTTGTAGCATCTATACATGGTCCTAGTTGGTAGACCCGTGCCGTTGCCCGATATCGCTCGTCCGAATTTCTGCTATTGGGTTCAGTTAGTACCGCACGCGTGCCATGTACGTGATATACTCTACAAATTATTTAAACCAAAACGTAAAACAATACCGTGCCTAACCCTTATAAGTACATTCTAATGATTACAGATTCCAGATCCTCTTCTACACTGAGAAAAAATACTACATTCAATGATTTTTGTATTTCCTGATAATCTTTTTAGAATGTTTTATTTGTTTTTTTTTTACAATTACAGCAAAGATTTATGTACTTAATGCCTTGTATTTACAAATTATTTCCTGTAATCACAAAAACTTGAGTAAAACATTCTGAAAGGTATAAAAAAATAATTTGCTGTCGTTTCTCTGTGTACCTAAATCAAGATTACTTAATAAAATTGCACTAGAATTATTGAAAAACCAAATTAATATATTAATATGTTGGCAAAGGTATGTTTCAATCACATGAATCTACAGCCTATCATTCTTCCTTCACGACACTGAACCAGCCGAAATCCAAATCGTATCGATAATACCACAATTTTTATTAATGTTCCCACTTTTCAGAAACCATAATAATTTCACGAGCGAGGTCCCCCCGTCACCGCGTCGAGTGCCGTCGCACCGCTGAATATCGTTATCGCTACAACAATGAGTTTCTGACTCGCTGGCCATCTTCAAAAGTAATTCGCATTTTTCACGGTGGCAACGAGACTCCGGGACACGGGTCCTCACTCCGTGTCTACCTAGTGAGATTTGTATAGCTGTGACCTGTGAACAGCATACAACTATAATTTTTTTTTATTACTGTTGTAGAAGACTTACAAACAAATAAAAAAACTATGATTAACTTACACTAAATTAACAAAAATTGCTTATTACGAGGCATGCCTTTTAAGTTCTGTCGTTTCCATAATTCCCGGCAATTTTGAATTTGGAACTGTTCTATATTCGAATGTGTTTAAATTTCGAATCTCAAAACAGTTGAATGTATTAGGATTAATGTTATTGTTTAGTCACAGCGTCGATTAGAATCTGTCAGGTTACGTACGAAAATGAATCTTTCTAAGGAAAATGTTCGTGCAATAATTTTCTACAACTTTAGAAGAGGCCTGACACGGCTTCAGTGTTTTGAAGAGCTAATATCTGTGTTCAGGGATGAAGCCCCATGTCTGCGGACTGTCGAACGCTGGTATTTAGAATTCCAGCGTGGACATACTAGTGTTAGTGACAAATCTCGCGAAGGTCGCCCAAAATCTGCATTCACTGAAGATAACATCATTGGAGTGAGACAACTAATTCTCGAAGATCGTCATGTGACGTATCGAGAGATAGAGGCTCTATTAGGCATCTCAGGGACAACCATTCAGAAGATCTTGCATGAAGCGCTTGGTGTAAGAAAGCTAGTTTGCCGTTGGATACCGCATCTGCTTTCCGACGATCACAAGGCGGCCCGCGTCAGATGGTGTAAGAAAACTCTGCAAAGGTTCAACCGAGGAGAGTCAAATCACGTCTACGACATCATCAGTGGTGACGAATCTTGGATCTATGCCTACGATCCTGATTCCAAACAACAATCTACAATCTGGGTCTTTCAAGACGAGCCAAAGCCGACTAAAGTTGTTCGTTCTCGAAGCACTTCAAAGAAGATGGTGGCCACGTTCGTTAGAAAAACCGGCCATGTTGCGACTATTGCACTTGATGATCGTAAAACGGTTAACGCAGAGTGGTATACCACAGTTTGTTTACCACAAGTCATCGCCGAACTTCTAAAATCTCACTCAAAGCGACGCATCATCCTGCACCACGACAATGCAAGTTCACACAGCGCTCGTCAAACGATTGAGTATTTGAAGCAGGAAAAAGTAGAAATTCTTGACCATCCTCCATACAGTCCTGACCTAAGCCCTAACGATTTTTTTACATTTCCTAAAATTAAGAAAAGTCTTCGTGGTCAAAGGTTCCAGTCCAGTGAAGAAGCAGTCGACGCTTTCAAGTCAGCCATTTTGAACACCCCCACTTTAGAGTGGAATAAATGTTATAATAACTGGTTTGAGCGAATGGAAAAGTGTATTAAGCTACGTGGTGAATACTTTGAAAAACAATAAAAAGTACTATAAGGTTCTAGTTGTGTTTTTTTCTTCAAACGACAAAACTTAAAAGGCATCCCTCGTACAAGCCTCCATATATAGGTTTGAACTATTACTTGTATAACTAAAATAGGTAAGTATATGAGATAAACAATATTACATTAAAAGAAGAAAACAAAGAGAGATAAAGATTAGATATGGCTAAAACTTACACTGAGTGCCGCAAGCTGTAGGGTCAGAGTCAGAGTGCAGAAAAAATAGTACATTGTTACACGAGTGGTGAAAGTGACTTATTTAGTCCCGAAACGGGGTTTGGCGCCCGAGCGTAGCGAGGGCGCTAATAGTTCGAGGGACAAAATAAGTCTTTCACCCGAGGTAAACACTGTGCTTTTCATTACGAATACAAGGAAAGTAAAAATAAAAAACAGGAATTGGCTAAAGAAATAATACAAGGAAGTATAAACAATACTCTACAACTAAAAAAAAAAAGATCGGATTGCCGCCTATTTTTTCTTTTTCGTTGGCCGGCCAACTTCATTATTTAGCCATTATTTTTCATTTTCATCTTTAAATATTTTGCCCAAATCTATGTTATTTTAAAGAAATTCTTGAAACTAAATTATAATGAAGTCATTTTAAAAATATATATTCTTTAATTAATACTTAACTTTATGTTATTTAAATTTTACATCGCGCTGTAATTGAGTGACTGTAGAAAAAGTTTGAACATGGTTCCATAGAAATGTGAAAATGGAACTAGTTTTTTTTTAATAATTTGACAGCTGTCAGTTGAAAGCGATTCTCCCGGGCCGGAAAAGTATTACTTTCAACCCGCTCCTCAGGCAACTTCAGACCTACTTTCAGAGTATGAGTAATGAAAAATATTTTTTGTTGTAACTAGTTTTCATTGACACGCTGGTACAGAACAAGTCAAAATCCATTTGTAACGAAATTTTATTATAAGAAGCTGCGCTACGCTAGTCGTTGAAAAAGGTACTTGTGCAGTGACGTGTCTTCAAAAGTCTGAAAGGTAATTCAGGTAGATACATATACGGTAGCTGATATGCAGATGGCTAGTTAAGATAGATAGAACTATCATAATTTTTGGGAGTTGCGGATTTTTGAATATCTATTACAAATTTGTATTTTGGTTTTAGAACAATATCCAAGAGCATAGAAAACAGTATAAACTGAATTTACAAATAGTTGCCAGTAATACTCAAAAAAGTGTTGGTAAAAAATTCTTCATGGTATTATTGATATGAATTTTTTTTAAACTGATTTGAAAACTATTTTGGAACAGTGTTCCAATTTCGATATATTTTAAACCATTTCTATTCTATGTCCTAAACTCGTCCAAACCCCCCAAGTATTATATCAGACACTTGAACACTGGCTTTTGGGGTCATGAGAGATGAAATCGTCAGTCCAATTTCCTTTAAAATATGGCCATTATTAGGGATTTTTTAAAGTGTGGGAACATTTTACTTTCGATTCAGAAACAAGGCTTTATCAAACTAAATATATTCAAGTGCTTAATTTTTACAAGAAAATCATTTCATTGATTTTAAGAATTCTTGTCGATATATTTTTTGTTTAAGTCAACTTCAGTCAGTTTCTGAGCCCGAATTTCAACTCGAGGTTTGTGATAATTTCCATACATTTTACCGTATCCAGATGCTGAATACGGCCATAGTTTGACAAAAAAGTAGGTATAGAAATAACGTTGTCATTTTCATCGTGTGAACGAACGCGCTGTTTGACTTCTGGCAAACTGTCTTCGGATATTCATGAATTTCAAAACACCAATTCTGGCATCGGATCCATATTGGCAACTGGCACTGTATCTCACGTATAATACATCCGATAGATAGCAGCGGGTTCCCGTTTTTATTGTGGCCCACTTATCATCGTTTACAGCGGACTGCTCGCTCACAATTGTAAATGCCCGGCGCTCGGCTCGAAGGATTTCCGTCATGTTTTCATGTGATTTATTTGTTAAATTGAAAATAACTTAATGTAAGCTGACATAAACACACCAAACTGCAGCCCACAGGTTAACTTGGCATTAAAAGCAAACTGGCAAGCAAGCTAAGGTCTTATTTTAATAATGCACGATTATGTGCTAGGCACTTTGCGAAATGGTGTACCTGTTGACCACCAATATGGTGAAATATGATGTACCTACCTAAGTACCACAAAAAAAACGAATTTGAATTGTTGTCATAAAACCTTACATACAAAATTCTACAAAAGTAGGGGCATGCTACCTTATCTCCGCGAAATTACCACATATAATATGAATGTATTTCAAACTTAATAATATCTATTTTTTTTAATACCAAAGTCGGCAAACGACTTGCATGATGTACAAATGGCATTGCTCACACGTTGCCGACCTGGGGAAGGGAAGGGAGGAGGAGTTCGGTTTTCTGGAATCGCTTCTAGACGAAGCCACTTGGATAGGGGGGCTGTAAGTATATCACACGCCCAATGACATTGAGGCAGCACGCCTGGCGGTCAAAAAGGCAGTATGAAGGCGGCATCGTGTTTTAATTAATTGTTACGGCGCCCGGACGCCGCAACGGCCGGCGAGCATGAAACCCAAGAGTTACGTGTAGCCGCTGTGAAGTGAGACTATTCATTTGACTTTAACCGTGTTTTGACAATAAAAAAGTGTCTTTATTTGGTCTAGTGTAGCTGTTGAACTAGGAACTAGGTGAACGTGGTAAAACCAATTTTCCAATTTCATTTGGGTAAAACTGAGGCGTGATCTCTATTTTCCAATATTCCCCTTTATGTTTCAATATTTCCGTAAAAGATCGCCTTTATATTGGAATTTGAATTACAATGATTGCAAGTACAAATTATGGGTTTACAATTAGTTAATTTAATCGGGCGATTATTGATCAACAAATCGCACTCGTTCTATACGGCGGCCCTACGCCCTGGTCAATACACGTATATCAGAAATGGATTAAGCAATTAAAATTTGCTGCTGGTGGTACTTGCATACAGGCTGTCAGTACAAGTTGCCTATTAAGGTAATGTACAAGACACACGCAGTAAGTCATTTTTATTAACAGAAAATTACTAGTTTGCCTTCATCGATCACGGTTTTATTTCCCACTAGTTTATGCCCGCGACTTCGTCCGCGTAGTATTTAACTTAACAAAAATTTCGGGATTATCGGGATAAAAAGTAGTATCCTATGTGTTAATCCCGGTTATAAACTATCTGTGTTCAAAATTTCATCAAAATCCGTTCAGTAGTTTTTGCGTGAAAGAGTAACAAACATACATCCACACTCGCAAACTTTCGCATTTATAATATTAGTAGGATAAATGTCGATGTTATCATGCAACCATATTTCGCCTATGACATGAAGGTATTAATCCGATTAGGGTCAATCCATCATAATACCGAAGAACACTAGATACAACCTGGGTTTAAGACTGGACCTCATGATTCGAGCCCCTCGATAAATGTACAAAATATGAAAGAACTCTTGCGTCCCTCTCATGAATACTACTCACATTACTAAATATTAAGTAGATTATAATAGGAAACAAAATGTTTTATTTTTTCTTATTGGTATTATTTGTTTCTCGCGACTATTTATTTTGTGGCGTTTTATGCTCGTTAATATTTTATTCCTATCTGTTATTAGGTAACTGAAGTATAATGTTACCCTTTCACCTTATCATTGGGTTAACTTCAACCTTCACCTCTAAGGTGACGAGCTGATGAATGTGAAATCAGCGGATCATTTCTACAATTAGCTATTTGTCTGATCGCCGCTTAATTGCAATTCGGGACCAGGTTTTACCTTTGACCTTTGACCTTTGTGTCAAAAGTGCATAGATACAGACGTATTCGGTATAGGTACAGAGTGTTTCAAAAGTTTAAAATAATTCTTAGAAGTTTGGATGATTAACGGGCATATAATTAATAACGTAAAAATTTGATCCAAATGCGAACTCTTTTTTCAATTTTTTAATTTCCCGAAAATAATTAATAACTTAAGTACCTACCTACTTACTATTCAAAATGTATATCTATTCAAAGTGTTTTCACCGTTTGCCAGGAAAGAGGATTTGTTATAAAGCCGCAATACGAAAGTTGAGGCAAATATTTAGAGGCCTATAACTCAAAAACCATCAAAGCTACGAATAGGTACGTCTGTCTCAACCACGCATCTACAAAAGAAGTACCGTATTATGTACCAATATTTTCCCCTAATTATTATTAAGTACGTTTAGAACATCCTGTATACAATGAGATACACTGATAGTCACCTTTGTTATTCAATGTTGAAATGAAGTATATTATATTCTATTTATTTATTTATTCAGTCCTACATACCTGTGATACAAATATACGTGTGTGTGTTTTTTTATTATTTTTATTATTAGTTTTGGGTACGATCCCTTTAGTCCTACTTTAGTTATTTATTTATCGTTTTTTTGTAGTTTGCGCCCGTGAAATCGCCAATCGGGCCCAATGGAAGACCAGAGCTGGTTCTTGTCAACCAGCACATGCTGAATTGGGTCCGTTTGTGGCGAGCAGAATTTTTGATTAATGTTATTTCCTTTTATTAAATATATTTTTTATTCTATCTGCTAGTCACAATAAAGTTTTCTTTCTTTCTTTCTTTCTTTCTTACACATGTATATACACCTACCTACTCTATTTTGATACACGATAAGATTATTTATTGAGTACTAGCGACCCGCCCCGGCTTCGCACGGATGCAATGCTTATACTTTAGTATGTTTCTCTACTACATTATGCATGTATTATATATAATAAACCTTCCTCTTGAATTACTCTATCTATTAAAAAAACCGCATCAAAATCCGTTGCGTAGTTTTAAAGATCTAAACATGCATAGGGACAGACAGCGGGAAGCGACTTTTTTTTATACTATGTAGTGACGATTGTGATGGATATACTTTAGTAAGTAGGTAGATAGATAGTAAATAATAAATTAGACTCATTCGAAATTCGACACACTGCTTTATCAAACTGAATATATTCAAGTGCTTAATCTTTACAAGAAAATCATTTCATTGATTTTAAGAATTCTTGTAGATATATTTTTTTGTTTAAGTCAACTTCGGTCAGTTTCTGAGCTTAAATTTCAACTCGAGGTTTGTGATTACAGGTTCGGTAATTCACACGGTTAACGTGACACGGATAGTTTCCATACAATTTACCGTATCCAGCTGCTGAATACAGCCATAATCTGGACAAAAAAGGTAGGTATAGAAATAACGTTGTCATCTTCATCGTGTGAACGAACGCGCTGTTTGACTTCTGGCAAACTGTCTTCGGATATTCGTGAATTTCAAAACACCAATTCTGGCATCGGATCCATATTGGCAACTGGCACTGTATCTATCGTATAATACATCCAATAGATAGCAGCGGGTTCCCGTTTTTATTGTGGCCCACTTATCATCGTTTACAGCGGACTGCTCGCTCACAATTGTAAATGCCCCGCGCTCGGCTCGAAGGATTTCCGTCATGTTTTCATGTGATTTATTTGTTAAATTGAAAATAACTTAATGTAAGCTGAAATAAACACACCAAACTGCAGCCCACAGGTTAACTTGGCATTGAAAGCAAACTGGCAAGCAAGCTAAGGTCTTATTTTAATAATGCACGATTATGTGCTAGGCACTTTGCGAAATGGTGTACCTGTTGACCACCAATATGGTGAAATATGATGTACCTACCTAAGTACCACAAAAAAAACTAATTTGAATTGTTGTCATAAGACCTTACATACTTACGAAATTCTACAAAAGTAGGGGTATGCTACCTTATCTACGTGAAATTACCACATCCTACTAATATTATAAATGCGAACGTTTGTGAGTGTGGATGTATGTATGTTTGTTACTCCTTCACGCAAAAACTACTGAACGGATTTGGATGAAATTTGGAACACAGGTAGATTATAACCGGGATTGACAGATAGGATACTTTTTAACCCAATAATCCAATACTACGTGGATGAAGTCGCGGGGCACAGCTAGTATAATATTAATGTATTTCAAACTTAATAATATCTATTTTTTAAAATACCAAAGTCGGCAAACGACTTGCATGATGTACAAATGGCATTGCTCACACGTTGCTTACCTGAAGGGGAGAGGGATCGGGGGAAGGGAAGGGAGGTGGAGTTCGGTTTTCCGGAAACGCTTCTAGACGAAGCCACTTGGCACTTGGCACTTGGGGGGCTGTAAGTATATCACACGCCCAATGACATTGAGGCAGCACGCCTGGAGGTCAAAAAGGCAGTATAAAGGCGGCTATACATCGTGTTTTAATTAATTGTTACGGCGCCCAGGACGCCGCAACGGCCGGCGAGCATGAAACCCAAGAGTTACGTGTAGCCGCTGTGAAGTGAGACTATTCATTTGACTTTAACCGTGTTTTGACAGAAAAAAAAGGTTTTTATTTGGTCTAGTGTAGCTGTTGGAACTGGGTGAACGTGGTAAAACCAATTTTCCAATTTCATTTGGGTAATACTGAGGCGTGATCTCTATTTTCCAATATTCCCTTTTATTTTTCAATATTTCCGTAAAAGATCGCCTTTATATTGGAATTTGAATTACAATGATTGCAAGTACAAATTATGGGTTTACAATTAGTTAATTTAATCGGGCGATTATTGATCAACAAATCGCACTCGTTCTATACGGCGGCCTACGCCCTGGTCAATACTCGTATATCAGAACTGGATTAAGCAATTAAAATTTGCTGCTGGTGGTACGTGCATACAGGCTGTCAGTACAAGTTGCCTATTGAGGTAATGTACAAGACACACACAGTAAGTCATTTTTATTAACAGAAAATTACTAGTTTGCCTTCATCGATCACGGTTTTATTTCCCACTAGCGTAGTATTTAACTTAACAAAAATTTCGGGATTATCGGGATAAAAAGTAGTATCCTATGTGTTAATCCCGGTTATAAACTATCTGTGTTCAAAATTTCATCGAAACCCGTTCAGTAGTTTTTGCGTGAAAGAGTAACATACATACATCCATACTCACAAACATATTAGTAGGATAAATGTCGACGTTATCATGCAACCATATTTCGCCTATGACATGAAGGTATCAATCCGATTAGGGTCAATCCATCATAATACCGAAGAACACTAGATACAACCTGGGTTTAAGACTGGACCTCATGGTTTGAGCCCCTCGAAAAATATACAAAATAAGAAAGAACTCTTGCGTCCCTCTCATGAATACTACTCACATTACTAAATATTAAGTAGATTATAATAGGAAACTAAATTTTCTATTTTTTTTTATTGGTATCATTTGTTTCTCGCGACTATTTATTTTGTGGCGTTTAATGCTCCTTAATATTTTATTCCTATCTGTTATTAGGTAACTAAAGTATAATGTTACCCTTTCACCTTATCATTGGATTAACTTCAACCTTCACCTCTAAGGTGACGAGCTGATGAATGTGAAATCAGCGGATCATTTCTACAATTAGCTATTTGTCTGATCGCCGATTAATTGCAATTCGGGACCAGGTTTTACCTTTGACCTTTGACCTTTGTGTCAAAAGTGCATAGATACAGACGTATTCGGTATAGGTACAGAGTGTTTCAAAAGTTTAAAATAATTCTTAGAAGTTTGGATGAGTTACGGGCATATAATTAAATTACGCAAAAATTTGATCCAAATGCGAACTCTTTTTTCAATTTTTTAATTTCCCGAAAATAATTAATAACTTAAGTACCAACCTACTTACTATTCAAAATGTATATCTATTCAAAGTGTTTTCACCGTTTGCCAGGAAATAGGATTTGTTATAAAGCCGCAATACGAAAGTTGAGGCAAATATTTAGAGGCTTATAACTCAAAAACAATCAAAGCTACGAATAGGTACGTCTGTCTCAACCGCGCATCTACAAGTGAAGTACCGTATTATGTACCATTATGTACCCTAATTATTATTAAGTACGTTTAGAATACCCTGTATACATTGAGATACACTGATAAACATGAAATCAGCGTATGCTGGGTTATAGTCACCTTTGTTATTCAATGTTGAAATATATTATATTCTATTTATTTATTTATTCAGTCCTACATACCTGTGATAAAAATATACGTGTGTGTGTTTTTTTATTTCTTTTATTATTAGTTTTTATATAGTTTTGGGTACGAGCCCTTTAGTCCTAATTTAGTTATTTATTTATCGTTTTTTTGTAGTTTGCGCCCGTGAAATCGCCAATCGGGCCCAATGGCAGACCAGCGCTGGTTCTTGTCAACCAGCACATGCTGAATTGTGTCCGTTTGTGGTGAGCAGAATTTTTAATTATTGTTATTTCCTTTTTTAAATATATTTTTTTATTATATCTGCTAGTCACAATAAAGTTTTATTTCTTTCTTTCTTTCTTACACATGTATGTACACCTACCTACTCTATTTTGATACACTATAAGATTATTTATTTAGTACTAGCGACCCGCCCCGGCTTCGCACGGGTGCAATGCTTATACTTTAGTATGTTTCTCTACTACATTATGCATGTATTATAATTATATAATAAACCTTCCTCTTGAATTACTCTATCTATTAAAAAACCGCATCAAAATCCGTTGCGTAGTTTTAAAGATCTAAACATACATAGGGACAGACAGCGGGAAGCTACTTTGTTTTATACTATGTTGTGACGATTGTAATGGATATATGTACTTTAGTAAGTAGGTAGATAGATACTAGTAAATAATAAATTAGACTCATTCGAAATTCGACACACCCGAACTCTATACATTTCACAACGGCGTTCTGTTCTAACATTGCGTGGTTATTGTCTAATGAAAAGTAATTAACTGGTGGACGGAACCAGGTGAGGGGGTGCCTGCGGCGCGGGGAGGGGGGCAAGATATTGACAGACAATGCCGAATGGAACAATCAGTGGGAAGAGTTAAAGAGGAGACGCTGAGTCAGCAACTATCGCGCGGGACAGGCTTGTAACTAGCTGCGCGTGCGACGGTGAACTAAGAAGAACATTCAAATTTCGAATATGATATCATTTAATACGATGTATTTTGCCCAAATTAATGATATCCATACTTTTATGGGTTTGGCGGAGAAAGCTCGAGAAACTACTTCCAGCATTTTTGCCAAAATTTCCCTTCCATCCAAACTAAAAAAAGTTTTAAATAAGCCAGGAAAAGGTCTTAAATTTGCGAAGTTTGTGCGGTCTCTTTTATAATAAAGATAAGGAGAACAATCTACGTGTTTAAGTTGAAACGTTTTTCTACTTGGAATAACCGAGTATTCATAGAAATTTCTTTTTTAAAACACGGGAAATAGGTTTTAAGGTTTTCAGGCTATCAGTTCAGTATATTGAGTTTTTTTTAAAGAACAAAATCGGAAAACTAGCGTGCGACTCGCCTGATATTAAGCAGTTGCTGTAGCCTATATCCTTGCAATACCAATGGCATTGGTCATGAAACTATTGACGTGAGCACACTCCTGACACAAGCATTCGATTAGCTGGAGGGGCTAACGGGAATACTAGTAATGTAAGTAATGTACTTAAAAGTAATGTGATAAAATCACATTATAGTAATCTTAAAAATAATCTTAACTCCTGAACCACCCTCTCAGTCCTACACCCTCAGTGGAAGTTTCGTTGGTAGATGATGACATCCCAATGATAAAGAATCCAAGACTCAACAAAAGTGTAGTTGCCGCATCCATTCCCTTGCGTAACTCTCCAAAATGTTCGGTTAGTTAAACCGTAAAGACGCCGACATAACTTCATTGATTAAAGTTCATGTTAATAGAACGTTCATTCTCTTCGATTTGTGAATTCGCTTCTCCCGAGACGTACACTTGATGAGATACATGCATTAGGCATTCATGAAATAGGTATCATTATTGTTCAGCAAAGAACAGCGCGAGCGGTTATATTTCACAAAGGTCATTGTGGTGAGTGTATGCAAAAAACGTCTTAATTGCATCCGTGTAAGTTTAAAACAATGCATATTATAATAGTGATTTGTACTTTCTATTAGAGCCCAGATACGCACATCTCCCAAAGGATAATAATATAGGTATTGGAGTTAATGGGGTCAGTGGTACTTTACGTCGTTACCTACACTCATACCATTGTAACTCAAGTTTAGAAAATTAAAAGGCAGAAGAGCTTTCAGTGAGATTCAGACGAATACCATTTCAATAGTTATAAACTTGTACAACAAGTATACGTAGCTAAATACCGAGTTACCAAGGAACATTTAGAAGCAATGTCTGTTACCGAAGAATTCAATAAAAACTCATGTAAAAATCACCCTTGCTTAATTATTTATTATTAGCAAGCCTCAAACAATTTCAACCCTAACCCATTTTCACTTCCATCTGCAATTATTACGACCTAATCAAGTTAAATGCGTTCGCGAGCGGTGCGAGGGGCTGCGTGCGCGCACCGCTCGGCCACGCGTGAAGATGCCGCGATAGCCAACCGCCGGCCACATGACGCGCCTGCGCAGAGCTGTTGCCAACCATATTTATATATTTACTAGCTGTGCCCCGCGACTCCGTCCGCGTGGAATGTGGACCACCCTTAACATTTTTCCTGAATTTTATTTGCTATAAACCTCACGGAGCCCGAGACCTTTCCAACGAATGCAAAACCGTGGAAATCGGTTCGTGCGTTCTGGAGTTATATCGTCAGGAAGGAAAACCCGACTTATTTTTATATAGTAGATATATCTGGCAATATCGTATACATATATATATATATCGCCAGATGAACACACCAACTGTATGGTCCCAAACTAAGCAACGCTTGTACTATGGGTACCGTACAATGGACTGGGGGCGATTCCAGTGACACCCAGACCTAGGCAAATTACGAAAAGGCCATTTCCGAAATTTGCCCCGGCTGGATTCGAACCCGCAACCACTATGTGCAGTGAGACGAGCTGCCTACGCTCGAACCACTGCGCCAAGCGGTCGTCCATATTTAGTATTTAGCTGGTATCTAAACGTGGTTGCAGAAACAGAATGGCGAGAATGATGGAAAATATGCCAGCTTATGTTACCAAGAATTACGTAGGTAGTAAAACATACATTTACAGTAATATGACTAGGGAATAGTATAATTGACAGGCCACCCTTGGGACTTCCACACCAAAAATCATAATTTTATTGTAGTATACTGCTGAACAAATTTACCACGCTCGATCGATTTAAAGTTCGGTCTTCAGTGTTGTAAGTTTTAGGTTAACCTACCTACAATTTTATACATATTTGCGCTTCATGTCTTTCCTTATTATAACAAGTGTATAAGAGAATAAAACAAAGGAACAAAATCCTCATACTATACGTATTCGTTGGTAACATATTTGGAACACCTGTTATAGCCACAGATTTTTTGAAACCCAAGCACGCACATGTTTGCGTAACAGGATAGAATTAGCATAAAATTTAGTCTACTCTGTCGTTGTCTCATTTCAGATTTTGTTTATACGTGACTGAAATACCTATAATGCTTTAAAGTATACAGCTATCAGCACTAAATCACTGCATGTCGTAAATGGCCATACGCGTTTCGTTTTTACACTCTAGATTTTTGCTAACAATTTGGACTATTCTTTAAATACTGGTTAGGAATTCCTTTTCATCTTGCGGTGCCCCTCTTTAACTAAAGGTTGGATGTCGGCCGGCTCTGAATATTCGTCTTGATTCGTATTCGTTATGCTTGACGAAATAGATAAATAATTGCATGCAACTAAAAAGTTCACTGCAACAATTTTGTTTTAATACACTTTTAGTAATATTAAAATTTAATAACTTGAAGTATTAATTACATAAATAATAGTGACACTCGATCACGTGTTGAGATCACAACACAAACTACAAAATTTCCACAACAATGATGGGTGGAGCCAGCGTAATGTAATGAATCTCGAAACAAGAGAGCAATCAAATATCCAGGTGTGTAACATTTCAAATTGAATTAATATAGAAACGGTCAGCAATACGTAGGCGAACTGAAGCTCCGGAGCCGATGATTGCCTCCCGATATCGGCTTACGAAAGCGTGGACCGTTAGTAGACAAACTAAAAATTAAAATAGCTAAACGGCCAGTGGTGAGGCGGCTAAGCAGGGCAATTGTGGGGCTCAGCGGGCGGTAAGTCTTTCATTATTTTATAATAACTGGCATAGAGGGCGAGCGAAACGCGTGTCATGGTGCGCGGCCCACGGCAAATAGCCAACTCTTACCGAATTAATTGCCCCGGTCTGGGCGGTAACGTCAGTCGCCGAATCAATCGGCCCCTTGTCTCGGAAACACCGGATTCTGCACGGCTTCATTTGAAGCGGCTTTTGTTACAATTTTGATTGCGATATACTATAATCAAGGTTAAGTTGTAGGTAAGTATATTATTATTGTAGGAGTTTTGAATGTTTGGTAAGTGTTCTATCATTATCTGCTTTTTAATTTTAGTACCTACCTACCTACTTATTTCCTTCATTAATCGTTTTAGCTGCAGTACTATCAGATGTCCAAAACTACCAATCTCTCTCACAATCATAAGGTAGTACCTAGAAAGTAAGAATTATTAGTTTGATCATATAACCTTTCAAAAGTTTAGACATTATTATAATACAAGGTCTTTGTTTGGACATCAAACACAAGGTACCTACAATGGACAATACTTTTCACGGAAGTTGCTGTGGGTCATGCAGGAGTTGCGTAATCCTGGGATTTCCATACTGATATGACGCATATCACTTTACTGTTCCACAAGGTATCATTTTATTGTCATACGTATATACTTAGAATATTTGCTGTTACTTTAAAAACTACGAAGTTTATTGTTCGTTGTAATTATTTTAGCTTGTCGATATATATATAATTCAATTTTCACGAATTATTTAACATTCAGTTAGATATATTTATTGCGACAGCTTTTGGATCTTAATCTAGTAACATGTTCCAAAATACGCCAAAATATTTGATGGTGAGACGTTCTGGTTTTATCAGTATTTTGATTTTCTGTTTAAGTTTTTATTTCTTTAACAGTATTTGCAGTTCCCAAATATTTCAGTGAGCTAAGCCAAGTACAGTTTATAATTTATATGATATCTATAATTTGTCTCAAGATTAGCCATGCCAATTAAACTTTATGAGGTTTAAGCTTGACGGGGCGAATCCCACTGCATGACCAGGAACTAAATCGATTCGTTTAGCCTTGTCGCGAAAATCGGACATAGTATGTCCTGCATTAGCGGCTATTCTTCCCAATCAAGCAACAAAGATTCCTTTTTAATATCCCTTCAAGCACGAAGTCATAACCGGGCGCCATACGCTCAGCAACATCTGTACCGGCCGATACACCACTCGATCCGAGCCCGAGATTATGCTAAAGCGATGTTGAGACGTGTCGAACGCAACTATCTCGGATCGATATAAATCATCTTATTAACTATTGTTTCGGGGGGTGTGGTGTGAAACGGGCGCGATGTTATCGACACTCTGATGTGTTTTAAATTAACATAATAGGTTTTGTGAATGGGTGTATCGTATGTTTGTTGTGGATGGGCTATGGGAAATGTTTTGCGGTGTGACCAGAGCGTTTAAGATTATGTCTAAGCAATGTCGAGCTTTGGATATGAAATTAAATTGATAAAGATAGATGTACTTAGTATGGTAATTTATCAGTGACCACCATTTATAAATAAATATCGCCATACTGACACACCAACTTTGTGGTCCCAAACTAAGCAATGCTTGTACTATGGGTGCCGTACAATGGACTGGGGGCGATCCCAGTATCTTTATTTAGACTAGTGGTTACGACTATAAGACTACTACGAGCCCTGTCATGTTTGCATTTTTGTTTACTAAATTTTGTTGAAAAGTAGGTATATGTCTTAAACCTGTTTTACTTCTTGAAATGTTTGTGACTGACCAGTCGTGGACTATATGTAAACTAGCGACCCGCCCCAGCTTCGCACGGCTCTAAAATTATCAGTGTTTCTCTACTATATTGTGCATGTATTATACATATAAACCTTCCTCTTGAATCACTCTATCTATTAAAAAACCGCATCAAAATCCGTTGCGTAGTTTTAAAGATTTAAGCATACATAGGGACATACAGACAGCGGGAAGCGACTTTGTTTTATACTATGTAGTGATGATACACACAGACTTCTAGATGATACCTAATCATTAACTTCCATTTCGTTGCGTTTTGTTTTTTCCTGATCCTCAGAATTGGTATAAAATATGAAATGGTAATTATTTCAATCGATTTCATTTATGATTCTGAACAAACTATTATTGGGTTTAGTGTTACCCGTAAATCAACAGTAGCTCTACGAAAAATATTTGTATGGGAAATTGTACAACGATATCGGCCACTTGAGGAAGACTCTACCGACTAACTACTCCTGGCGAACATAATACAAAGTAATGGTAGAGCTAGGCCGTGCTTGCAACAACTAGTTAGACCATCAAACCATACATAGAGGTACACGTGTCGGAAATATCTCAAGGTAATCCAACTCTTCCACATCCGTTTCCCAGTTCACCACAGACTATAGCCTACTTACACGTTGTTGTGTGTCATAGGCAAAAAAACAAAGAGTTGAATGGCCCCGATGTACGTCGAATTAGTATGTAAGGTACGAGTGTGGAGCGGCGAACATAAGAACTGAGCCGCTGACTCATCACGGCACGGGGTCGCGAGTACGGGTACCACAGGCCGATAGCGATTCGGGAATCGTTCTGACGTGATAGAAGGTAACAAGATTTATTTTTTATTAAAAGTGTTACTAATACAATACGGCGTTTAATTAATATTTTTATTATTGCATAATAATGTTAATTAGGTATGTCTCAGGATTACAAATATATATTTGAATAATTTTCAAAATTACTTAAAAAATTGTAAGATTACAAACGGCGAAAATTCGAAAACCGTAATAGCGGCTGATGTTACTATGACGTCTTTTTTTTTTTTTTTTTTTATTTGACTATATGTTATTGGCCAGAGTGGCCATAACAACTTCACCCGGACAGAGGGCGAGCGCAAGTGCGCTCCAGCCAGAGGGGCAGGGGGGCAGCTAGCTCAAGGGCGCCACAAGGGACACGACCTCGGCTTGGGCCGCTGCCAGGAGAGGTGGCGAGGGTAAATCTACCACCGGATCGGAACGCGACCTCGACTGAGAAGATCCGGCAAGAAACTCAGCGGGCTTGTCAGGTGCCAAGGTGCGTCTAGGTAAGTAGACGCACCTTCTAGCGGAAGCGGGGGTTCGTCGACCTCGCCGGCGAGGTCGGTGTCTGGTGGGGAGTGCTATGACGTCATTACGTCTTAGTAGTTTTAGCCAGCATTCATGCAGAATATCTTTGCAATAATGTTTGATTAGTTCATTCACAAAATATCTATAAAGAATTGGTAATTATGGTAACATTTAGTTTTAGGGACGTATTAATAAATTGATCTCAAGTCCGAAGGCGATCTCAGACTTGAGATCGGTTTATTAATACGGGCCTTAGTGGGATATATAATTGTGTCTGTGGGAAAGCTATGAATGAATATATATTTATAGTTGGACTTCGGCGCATTAGACTCAAGACTTTTTACTACTACCATCATGAGACTTCGTCTTAATACTGCAGGGATTTTTTGTGAGATCATTTTTATAACTAACAAGAAGTCTAGAGTTGGGTATTGAATTAAATCGTTGTTTTTCTTTATTGTATCTTAAAAAAAACTGCTTCTTAAACTCATTATTAATCGTACCCCATAACCCCAAATCTCAGCAACATCCTGTACCACAAGGAATACAATGCAGCTTGCTAAACATTTTTTTCCGGATCAGTTTTAATTGCCTCAATTTAATTTCTCTGTTATCCTTGTTAGTTTTTGTGTGGCGCGGTGATGTGGCCGTTTTGTTTCACGGAAACATAGCGTATAGAAGCGACATTCCTGGCCCGATGACGTACGTACGGACTACGATTTACTTCCGACGTGTTCGCTTGTATTTATTGTTGTTGCTAAGTGTGGAGACGATTCGACTTGGTACCTTAAAAAGATGCAATAGAATCGGTTATTAGACTATTGAACTGTGCGTGATAAACGTATAACTAAACAAAAATGTTCGTGGAAAAGTGTACGCATATTTTTCTTGAAGTAAAATTAATTAATTAAATAATAGATACAGTGAAGTGTGTTCAAATACAGAGAATACCTGTATTTAATTAACCACATGTGGATTTTACTAGAAATGTTCATATACAAACAGACAACACGATAAATTAAACTATTGGCCCTCACTTCAGAGAAATGGTTCGCAATTTGCGTATTACGTTCTACATCAACTATTTTTTTCACTCTCCAAATAAGTACTGGGAAATAATTGCCGCGAACAATTAGACCAATTATTCTTAAGTAAATATTTTCATTGTGCAAAACTGATTAGTTGAAAGATATGTTTTAAGGTAGCGTAGTTAGTTACGCAATTCCAGGAAAACTTTACTTCCACGTCGGTGGCCTTATTAGGAGCAGCCGAAGTGACCGCACCGGGAAGTGATTGTCGTAAATATGATTGAGCTTAGGAAAGTTACTTGGCAATTTTAGCTGTATTATAGTCTCGGAATAATTTACGCAAGGCTAACAAATTGTTTGCTTAGAACTTTTGTTTGCATTGAAATGTACTCACACAATAATGTATTTTTTTGATTAATTATACGGCACCTAAGTAACAATGCGACATATTTTTTATAGCATAACATTGTAATGTGCTATCAATAATTATAGTAGTCCTGAATACGATTAATAATAATATGTGGATTAATTTTGTAAATAGAGTCATGAGAACCTCAAAAGAGGTTAAAATTTAAATGCCATGTATAATATCACTTAACTTATCGTTTTTAAAACACGAAAATATAATGTGTCCAGAATATAATGTTATTGACCTCAAATTTACTTTTAATAATGCAGTAACTCAGGTCAATGTCAACAATATAATAATGTAATCAATTTTCATGGATAAAAGAGGCTGGTATATCATTATAATATGTCCTACCCCGCCTTCTATTTAAACCTGTAGACTATGCACAATTAATATTAAAAATACTAGTATGTAGGCAGGTTTTTTTTCATATGCAAGCGTTTTTAAGATAAATTTCCCTCGGCAGCTGTCAGGTGAGAAGGAACCAATGACGATGGCTAATAAGGTATAGTGGTTTAAAGTTAAATGGTTCTGTACTGCCGTTAAAGACACCACATGTTTGTTCACTATATTCGGGATATACTATCGAAAACACAAGGACACATGGAATCTTTGTGTTTTGGTTTCTACAAATCATGGGTAGGGTAAGTGGTATTGACTTCTATTAGATACTTAAAGTCTAATTTAAAAAATCCTGGTTTTAAAATGTCGTCAATTCCTGTGGTTTAAAGTTCCCAAAGTTCGCATAAGCAGTAGTTTTCCACCTACAACATGATTAAATTGATCTGTTTATAGGACTCTGTCCTAAATTTTCCCGTGGACATGGCAGCCCTACCCGCGATGATCGGATAGCCAGGCTCGTTAGCACTATCTCCGATGGGCGTGCGTTGTGCGCCCGCGCCGCGGCGCCGCGCGCCTCAGTACATACCAGCTCCATCAATTATTATCTTCGCCTCGCGAGTGTTAAACCAGATACTGGTAACACTGACTTATTAGAAACGTACATTACATAAATAGCTCGCTTTCTTCCGCACATGATTCCGACTGATATATAAAACGGAGCATATTGATTTCCATAACCTTTTTTGCATCACCAAATTGGTAGAACTTTTTGGTCTGAAATACTGGCCTTTTACTTTTATTATCGCCTATAATTATTGAGCATATGTGCGAGCATTTCTTGGTACGATGGAGAGTAACATAACTACCGAACCTAGCCGTCACGGGACGCCCGGCAGACGTAAAACTTATGTAGTGTATGGTATGCGCTCATACACACACAAGGGAGTCAATAGCGGTGGCGTAGAGGAGGCATAACGGCATAAGAGAGCGTCATGCCATTCGCCATGACGGTAAACTGGTAGATTTTACTGCCAAAGTGCGCCAATAGATGTTTCCAAATCAAAATTAATCGGGTATTGTTATTTTGTTCGTTACCCTCACCCTTATATATCTACCCATCAGCCTGAGGAGATCCACTGCTGGACATGACTCCGACACGTCACTAGGTACCTATTCACCAAGTAAAGTAGGTGCAAGACGACCGCTTGGCATAGGTACTAGCTCGAGCGTAGGAGAGCGTAGGATCGTAGAGCATAAGGAATGCTTTTTCGTAATTTGGTGATACTGGGATCACCTCAAATCCATTTTATGGCACCCATAGTGTTAGCATTGCTTCGTTTGGGACCATAAACTTGGTGTATAAGTCTGGCGATATGTATTAATAGGTATAGTTTATTAATGCAGATATCATTCGAATATTTGATCCGTCCATTCCATCCCAGTAGATTATTTTTTGAGAAATCTTATAATTTGATCAAAATTTCACGTTATGCAGATGTATTAAAATAAATATAAATTAAAGTATTCATTTCATCGAACTTATAACAACAGCGGGCGAATAATATTTAAATATTAAAAATATATAATAGAACAGATATTATTTTTAAAAATATATATGTAGCAGGTTATTTATGGGTATAGAAAGAACTTGTTTATCTCGGGCAATTCGTTTTTTCTTGTTATTGTAGGCGTCATGCAATAATGAATGTATGAATCTATAACTCAATTAGGTGATCGAACGAATGAAGCAACTTATGCAATATTCATGCACACCGTAACATAACAATCAAGCGAGGAAAGTGGGTTAATATGGTGATTGTGGGCGATAGCGGCCTAACACTTGCGATGTAACAATAGATTCATTACTGTACCTTCGGGCATGACACAATTTGCTTCGGAGCTTACCATTCCGCTTGTCCCATGATCTAATAGAATGGTGAACGAAAATATTGATATCGGTATCGTATCGACACGTATACGGTAACGCACTATGTAAGTGTTTTTTACAAGCATGTTGAAAAAATCATTCTACATATACTTAAGTCACTATAAGTTTATAGTGATTTAAGAAAATAGACCTACCGACCATCAGTCACATAAAACTCTGTTGTTGGCAAAATCATCGACTACCTAACGATGAAAGCCATATTTTAAAAAAAGAAGAAGAAGAAGAAGCCTTAAGAATATTGACTTATAGTGACTTAATCTACAGTTGTAGATTATTTATTTATACCTATAAAGGAACTGCATTTTTACGTTTGTAATCGGGATGCATTAGGGCCCAAATCCCCCTAGCATTAAGGACGAATGTGCCACGGCAATAGGCTCGCCCCTATTATATTGGAACCTAAGTACCATCAGTAGTACGATACACTCAGTGCAGCTCTAGCTGCCCCATTGGAGAATACAAGCGAGATGGTGTATTGCATGGTTTTGGTGATAAGCTGAATTTCCACCATTCACATATCTAATTCTCTTAAGACAGACCTAGTTTAGGAGACAGGGTTCCCACTTATAATTGTCATTCCTACGCCACAGCCTAGTGTTATTTTGGTATACCTATTTTTTATTGTACTCTAAACATTAGGTCTAAGTTATCGGTAAAGTAAATAAAACAAAATAAAATAAAATAATAAATATAAAATTATGCAGTTCACAGTGGATTTTTCATTCGTGTTCAATGGCTTGGAATGTCTACAACCAACCACCTCTTTGGAGGTTACAGACTTGATGATGTTATGTATGTAGAAATAATCTTCCAAAAACATTCCACATCATTTAAATATAATGTTCTGGGGATTTATTTCGCAATGGCCTGTGCATAATGTTCCCAGGTCCGCTTCTGCGCAGGGCGTGGTGGCGCGGGCCCGGGGCAGGGGCGTGGTGCGCGGGCGGCGCGGGGGGTGCGCATGCGCCGATAAATGGCTCGGCCGACCTGCGCCGCCGGCGCTTGCTCCGCTTTGCGCACTTATGCCGAGCTGGTTCTCATTGGAAAGACGATTTTCCAATAATATTCTAACTTTCTTTGACGATTTTCATTACTGTACCTACCTGTATAAAATCGATATCTGGTTAAAGGTAGTTGAATAGATTTGTAAAATAGGTAGAGGAAACCTACATTAGGTAGGTACCTAAGTGATTAAGTTCATGAAGCGATCTAGTCGCTTAGTAGGTATACCTTTATTTACCTATGGAAGGTGCATTACTTGCCCAGCTCCATGTGGAATAATTAATAAGTACTTTAAAATTTAGTGTGTTTTATTTAACTCCTACAGGTATGTTCCTATTTACTATAATTAAAAAAAACGAAATCCACTTTGTCTAAAGTTTACATGGTATTGTAAATCTTAAACCCTTGCACAATGGACACAGTCCAGCACAGAGCAGATACTTTTTATCACAACCATTTGAGGAATGGGAGATATTTGTCTTGAAATAGGTGGACACGGATACATGATTATTATGTTCTAATCTATAGGCGCTTATGGTCTATAACCAACGCTTTTGCAAAACGATTTATGCGTTCAATACCGACACTGAATGAATAATATCCATTTTGAATGTGCTATTTCAACTATGCCTGCTTTATGTAGATACCAAATATGAAGCTAAATAATTGTTGTGTAGACACACACCTTTTCTTATGTCTGATTAAATTACAGTAGATAAATAATTCGTTAATTTTAAACATCTAGCTAGGTTCCGGATATCGGATATCATAAGGATGAGATGAAGCCATTTTTTTTTTGCATACATTTTTAACTTGGCAAAAATAGATACTTTTTAACGTTTAGAAAACAGTGCTAGCTAGTGAAGTATGACTTCATAACTGTTTAAGCAAACATATCTGCAACAAGTAATAGCGAATATATCTGCAACTATTGCCTACATATTTTCAACTATTTAAATTTATAATAACCCTAAAGAAGATACTTTGAGTCGCTACCATTGACCCGTCCATATAGCGGACATCGTAAGATACCCCTGAAAAAGGGCTAAGCCCTGAAGCAGTTTCTCTTTTGGTGACCTGTCCTGTTGAGAGATTTTCATGATTATTTTGTACGTACAAGGGTTCACCGCGATGGTGCTTAACTATAGTTAGACCCGGTAGATGGTGGTGTTGTCGATATTCAGAAAATAAAAACGATGCTGGTCGAGCTACGTAAGTACAAATGCTAGTACTAATAACAAATATACATTTTATTGAACGCTTAACTTTTTTATATTTTAACCCGGTTTAAACTCGACCATTATCATTCCTGCGCATTGCGAACCGATTAATAATGATTGTCAGCCGGTTATTATTCAACCACACCAAATACCTCACGAACCTCGGTAGGTGTGAAAGACAATTTCTTTCCTGTTATCATACGAACAATGATTCATATCGTGAGTGTTTAATAAACAGCGATAATTAAATGTTGTTGTGTTGTTTATGCCGCGGCTGGAGAGGCGAGGCCCGCCTCTTGCGCCTGCCTTGTTATATCCGAAGGGATTAACGAGTTGCGTGCATTGTGTGTGATGCACATACATACATATTTATGGGCATAAGGTGTTATTCTCTTTTGTTATTGATGGTGCCGATATATACCTACCTACGTATGGTAGAGATTGTTATGATGTTAAAAAAATAGAAGAGTTAAAGCCAAGAACCGACGACCGCTTGGCGCAGTGGTTTGAGCGTTGGTCGCTCGGCTCACAGCACCGGGTGGTTGCGGGTTCGATTCCCGCCGGGGCAAATTTCGGAAATGGCATTTTAGTAATTTGCTCAGATCCGAGTGTCACTGGGATCGCCATAGTACAAGCGTTGCTTAGTTTGGGACCATACAGTTGGTGTGTCAGTCTGGCGATATTATTATTAAGGAGACTTACGTTAATCTTTCTGGGTCTGTAAGTTGGTACGCGAGTTTCGTTACCAACCAATTATGGCCCACTACACTACTGATTTTATTCAAATTTGTTCACGTTAGTGATATCTCTTGTTAAGTAATATGAAAATATTAAATAAAAATCGAATACCTACTGTATTATTAATTATAATAGGTAGCAACACGTGATAAATCCGAGCAGTGTCAAAATTTGCTAGTAAAATGATCAACTAGGGTGTATCGCGTGTTTAACTTTGTGCAAAAACACCGTATTTTTTTTGTTATTCTGTAAAAACTCGCACTGATTACCTAGGTACCTTTATCTTTTAGGCCACTAACAAATCGTTCTCGTCTGAGTATATATAATACAAAATGCCATGTCAAAAGCGTACTCAAGATCGCTCTCAGACTTGAGACAGGTTTAAACCAGCCTAAAATTTAAGTTAGAAATGGCCCACACTATCGTCGTAGCGGGTACTATAAAACTTTATGCAAGGGTTGATGGGACTATCAACAAAAGCAACGGAATAAAGTAAATAGCTACTGTTGGAGGTTTTGTGTTTTACCATCAGAGTTACTTACCACCGCACTTTTATCAACTTAACTGTGATTCATACGGTTAAACCGACACCGATAATTTATATAGTATCATCGGTATCAAGCAGTGATAACCGATTGGTTAAAGCACGCGTCTTGCGGGCACCAGGTCTTGGGTTCAAATCCCGGCTCGCACCTCTGGGTTTTTCGAAATCTATGTGCGAATCATAATTTCTATATGATTATCACTTGCTTACGGTGAAGGAAAACATCGTGAGGAAACCTGCAGGTTTCCTGCATGAGGTTTCTAAGGCATGCATGTCTTAGAAGATCTAACCAATTTTCGAAAGACATGTGAAATCCGCCAACCCGCACTGGGCCAGCGTGGTGGATTATGGCCTGAATCCCCCTCGTGTTGAGGGGAGGCCCGTGCCCAGGAGTGGGGCGTCAAAAGGGCTAAATTATTATACACCGGTATACATCGGTATATACATCGGTATCAAGATGTCAAATACGTCAATTCACTGTCAATAATGTACCTACGTCGTACAGAACGGTTTGTGTGAATGACCGCTTATCGTTTCGATGAAGTTGTAATTATGAGGTACAACCTACCTAATAATAATAATTATTATTATAATTTAGCCATTTTTGACGTCCCACTCCTAGGCCCCTGGCCTCCTCTCACTACGAGGGGGATTCAGGCCGTAATTCACCACACTGGCCCAGTGCGGGTTGTGGCAGATTTCACATGGCTTTTGAAAATTGTTAAAATTCTCTAAGACATGCAGGTTTCCTCACTATGTTTTCCTTCACCATAAGCAAGTGATAATCAGATAGAAATTATGATTCGCACATAGATTTCGAAAAACCCAGAGGTGCGAGCCGGGGTTTGAACCCGTGACCCAAGATGCGTGCTTAACCAATCGGCTATCAATGCTACATCTACCCACCTACCTATCTACTTACCTACTTAGCAGAAATGTAGCCAATTGATATTCATATTATATCGCAATCAAAATTTAAGTTCCATGACAGCAACTGTGCCAACAAAAATACGTACACACAAAACGAATTTTAAAGGCATTTCTGTTCCAAATCTCAAGCATATTGCTAACAAATCACAGTCAAATGGGTCGTTTAGCCGCCATTTGTTGCCTTGAGAGGAGGCGGGGTGGTAATTGAACATCAATGTAATCACGAATGTGTTGAACAGGTAATATGTGATGTTTGAATTTAACCCTTGTGTTCAGAGAGTGAAAATTCAGTTTAGCGTGTACTTGTGTTAGTGGTTGATGTGTTATTGCATTTTGTTGTTCAATTGTGTTTACAATACACCCCCCCGGCCCCGTCGCGCCCCCTTCCACTCATTTCTCATCCTCAAGCATCAGGGCGACGCTTAGCGGTCTCACCTCGGGAAATCTGTAGAAAAGTGGAAAATGCGAGCGGTATTATGTGCGGCTACGATAGGTAAACGTGCCCGTTCAGGTGTCTTCCTTTGTGTTCCAACGAACTGGGTAACGTGCGGTCGGATTTGAGTGTTGAAGAATTAGGACTTCAAAATTTGACAGGATTTTTTTACATATAAAAAAGTCCGCAAATATAAGTGCCGTTGATCCGCCTGAATGATGCGTAGCCTACCTATAGATGCTTGCAATACCATACGCATTGCTCGTATACAGGTTGAAACAGGAAGGGTTCACTATTGTTTTCAAAACTAAACTTTGTAATTCTAGAACTATCAGCTTTGCAGAAAACTTGAAAAACAAAAGGTGTTATAGGAATACAGCTGTTGACAGATGTCTCAAGTCTACAAAACCTTTAGTAAGTCAACTGTCCCACATAGCTGATAGTTTTAGGTTTACAAAGTAAAGTTGCAAAAATAAAAATTATACCTTTTCTGTTTCACCTAGTATTGTCGATCTGAAGGCGAATGGGACAGAGGTAGAGGAAGGGAAGGGAGTGCGAAACGCAGCTGTAATAGCTACTTTACGGCTATCTTCGGTACCCGGTATCCCGGTATCCCGGCCGAGCCAGCCCATATATAAGCTGTAGTCAATTGTCTATCGCTTGGCTGATCTTCTCAGTCGAGGTCGCGTTCCGATCCGGTGGTAGATTTACCCTCGCCACCTCTTCTGGCAGCGGCCCAAGCCGAGGTCGTGTCCCTTGTGGCGCCCTTGAGCTAGCTGCCCCCCTGCCCCTCTGGCTGGAGCGCACTCGCGCTCGCCCTCTGTCCGGGTGAAGTTGTTATGGCCACTCTGGCCAACAACATATAGTCAATTCAAAAAAAAAACTATCGCTTGGCCTTTGATGTTTTCTTCAATGAAAGACTCTACCAGTTTCGGATTTGTTGATATTGATTAATAAATTAAAACACAAAAAGGAACCGAACTAATTAATAGGTATGAGGATAAGATGATCATCTGAAAGAAGTTTTCTGAAACTCACGAATAAATAAAACTAATTTCCATAAAAACTAAAAAACCAATTTATTTAAATTAGGAATTAATGGAGGATTTAAAATTTGACATAATTCCTGAACATACCGCATAAGTTTTAATACTAACTTAAAGCTAAAGCTTTGAAGAACACCGTTCCATACGGTTGCAAGAATGATATTTAATATAATATATCTTAAAATACCAAAAAAAAACAGTCAAAAAGTACTCAGTGCCTAGTAGCGGCGGTCTTAACGCGCCAAGCGATCGTTCTCATGAAAATCCCATAAAAAATAATAAACAATTTACGTTCCCCGACACGCGCCAGCTAGTCATTACACCTTAAGCATTAACCCCCGGGATTTTTACACGAACGCCGCTCAAAGAAATCTTTGCTTTTTCACAGCAAGATAAACTTCTTTATGACATGAAGTCTTAATAACTAAGACGATAGGTAGTACATCACTACCCATCGTCTATACTTAGTATGCCTCTATTTTTACTACTAGAGTTTTACTTCACGATTCTTAAGTGATATAAGGTTATTTGTCACTGAACTCTTCTAAACGACTGTACTGATTTTGATGTTTTTTTGGGTGTTTTTGAGTGGGTCCCTTGATGGCTTAGAATTTACAATTGGAGCCAATAGATGGTGCTGCAATCGGGTTTTAGGTAGGGCAAGATAAGGTCTGCCGGTTTAGTATTCTTATATAAAACCTTCTTAACCTTAACCTTCTTTAAATATAGATTATTTATCGTCTACGCATAGCTCTGTCCCTTTTGGCAATCGGTTTAGATCGTGTGTAAAAGCGAAGCAAATTCGTATGCGTTGCGTGCGTAGCGCCTATCCAAAGACATGTCCCAAGAAATATCCTATACCAACTAACCTATTCATATAATCCCATCCTCTACTCATTACGAAAGAAAGAGAAAACAAAACCGGCCATCGTCGACGAGCGCAACAAGTATATATACAATTCCTGGAATACCTAACAAATGTAACGTTTTTTTCCTTCAACCCGACATGGCCCAATTAAGGGGCCAACAAGCGACGCGCATGATACGCGTACGGACTCCCTTTTATAATTTATTCGCTAAGGATTTAGTTTTGTGGCACGTTTTTGTTGAGATCGGAATCGGGACGGTAAACACCTTGTTTAGTCGTCCTCTCCTTTGTTATCGATAAAGTTTCGGTTATAACGCGTGAGATATCGGTTGTAATCGATATCGTGTTTTGTTTAAGAATTTCGACGGATTTTTTGAGATTTATGATCCTATATATATGCTATCGGTTTCGTTTTTCTCAGATATTTCTAACTGGTTAATGTTAAGTCAAAGTCAAAGCGTTTATTTTGTTTAGGCCAACGGGGGCACTTGCAAATTGTTATTTGTACATATTTTTGAATAACTATAACCGTATCAGAACCCGACCTCGACTTAGAAGATCGGGAAAGGTACTCAGCGGGGTTGTTTTTTTACATTTTGTAATATTATTATTATTATTTTAAATCGAATTATTATAAATTCAAAATCGGTGAAGCCGTTCAGGAGGGTAAACATTAAAATGTAATAACATATTAGAGACTAGCTGTGCCCGCGACTTCGTTCGCGTAGAATTTAACTTAACAATCATCCCCTATTTTATCCCCTTGGGGGTAGAATTAATCAAAATCCTTTCTTAGCGGATGCCTACGTCATAACATCTGCATGCCAAATTTCAGCCCGATCCGTCCAGTGGTTTGGGCTGTGCGTTGATAGATCACTATATCAGTCAGTCAGTCAGTCAGTCACCTTTGAGTTATATATATTTAGATTACAGGGAGTTGATGACCGCTCGGCGCAATGGATCGAGCGTAGGCTGCTCGACTCACTGAACATGGTGGTTGCGGGTTCGATTCCCGCAGGGGCTAATTTCGAAAATGGTATTTTCGTAACTTCCAATGTACGGTACCCATAGTATGTGTCAGTCTGGCGATATTTATTTATTATTTATTTTATTTAGTTATTGATTTATAAGTCTTATCATCGAATAACTATCTACCGTCGTATGTGTTATATAACATTTATGCGACTGTAAGATTATTTTTATTCTCCCGCTCATACTCCAATGCGGTAACTATATTCGTGCGGGCTCCGTGCAGTCCCGGAGCGTCGTTTCTCGGAACTCTTTAATTGCATCCACTCCTGCGCAGATCGAACGTTTAAAATCGATTTTTTTATTCGATTTATTCCATGCGAGCCCCGAGTTCGGTATCTTGTTTTTGTTTTTTCGATAGCGAACGTTGTGTTTATGCAAATTTTACACGCATCTACTGAAACTTCTCAATTAATTAAGATAATGTCATTTTTAATAACTTGTGTCGACTAATTGATTTTGTTTTTTCGGCGTATGCGCCGTGTAATTTGTCACTGACTGCCTGATTCAAGTGATAAATAATATGAAATTAATGTTTGCACCTATAACGTGGCGCGAGTCGTGCGTAGACCGCTCATTTTATTGCGTAAAAGCTGCAGGATAACTCTAAGAATATTCAATCTTATAATACCTTCCTATTACTTTGTTTTTTTTACCTTACTATTACTTTGTTTTGTTTTACCTTACTATTACTTTGATAATTAGGTACAAATGAGAGATTATAGTATTTACGCAGGTACGTAATTTGGACACGGGACATCCGCACAGAGTTTCATGAAGTTAAGTAGCCCCAGTTTGTGTTGAAACACTTAATATTCAGAGGGGTTAGTACAAGTTATAACTGCATCGACCAAGTGATCAAATCATTTTATAGGTACGTTGCACAGCAGCGCCCCTAGCGGAAACATGCAGCTTTATTTGTGTACCTATGTGTACCCGTCTGTTCAGTACGTAGGCTTTGTGGTTTAGTGATTTTGTGATGATAGTCTGCGGTATGGGCTTTTATAAATCTACGTAATATATTATAGAAGAATCTATTTTGACTTCGGAAGAAATAGTAAGCACCACAAAACAAAATTGACCACAATTCATCTCAAAACAATTAATTTAAATTGGAAATTTAAAAAAACCCAACCATTTAGTCCCAATTCTGTATTCAAGTGAACAAAATCGTCGCATTCTCCTTACAAACGGCTAGCGAATGTTTTCACACCTTGGAAATATTCAACAGTTCAAGCAATTTTCCTCTTTAAGTGTATTCTAGTTAAAGTCTTAAGTTCATTGTGATGATAGTTTATTTAATCGTGGTAGGCACACTATCAGACAATTAAGGGTTTTCTAGTCTACAGTTTTGGGTTTGAATTTGTTTGGTTACCAAATGCTAAAAGAAGTCGCATACATTTAATCGTAATTGCATATTGAACTCTTATCACTCAGGTTAAAGATTAATTTTGTTTGATGTAAATGCGAGATGAGAAGAACCGGTGATATTCGTGCACGTAATGAGGTGAAACAATTCAAAGTACGACTGGTGGAAGATTTATTTTTGAACGAAATTAAATTGGCGACATTCCCACTTAACATTCATAAACGTTTTGTAGGCATTTTTAATGGGCTCAGTCATCAGATTAACATTTATAAAAAAAAATATATTTTAGATTGTATTCACTTATCAATATAACAGAAGAAAACTAAATAAATCCTCTTTAGTATGTAGAAACTGTTTTGTTTAAGATAAAAACAATACAATCTATGTTATCTTATCTTCTAATTTTATATTTTAAATTCTACTGTAAGTAGTCTTTAAAATCAATTTTAGTTACAAGACTATATTTAGTAAAAAATAAAAAAATATATATCTCTTAACTACAGGTTTACTTAAACTTCTTCCGAGGACTACTTATATTGAATGCAACCCTCAGTATAATGTCGTATAATGATTGTTTCTGGTCGGCTCACATTCGGAGCAAGGTGCGTTAAAGGCATCGATCAGGTGTTTGTTTAAACAAGGTGCTCCCACCGAACCCTGTTGTGAAATTAATACATTTTTGAAGTTGGACATTTTAAAACACTTATACGTCTTAATAATGCATTATTAGTAGTTAAAGTCTACTTTGGTTTTATAAATAATAAATAAAGAAATATCGCCAGACTGACACACCAACTGTATGGTCCCAAACTAAGCAACGCTTGTACTATGGGTACCGTACAACGGACTGGGGGCGATCCCCGTGACACCCAGACCGGGGCAAATTACGAAAAGGCCATTTCCGAAATTTGCCCCGTCCGGAATCGTACCCGCAACCACCATGTGCAGTAAGTCGAGCGGCGTACGCTCCAACCACTGCGCCATGCGGTCATCAATTATGGTTATTGAGACCAAAAATAAGCTACTTCATAGAAAACGCTAAGCTCAATGGGGGCTAAAATTGGACTGGGGCGAGCGACGTTATCTGTAACATCACTTCTGTCAGTTTCGCTAGAAATACCAATTATTGCGAGGTTGGAGAGAGGGAGAGAGAGACTGTCTGAACTGTCAACTGTCAATGTCAGCTCACTGCAAAGTGGCGCAGCCCTGGTGGCAAACAAGTGGTTACTCCCCTTACTCAAAAGGAATATACGACCTTTATTCAATAAATTCTATCACATATGGGAGTTAAAAATCTTAATCTATGCCAAATTATAGTCAAGTCTGATACTGCCTAGTCTGAAACCTGATACAGGCTGGTCGTCAACCGTCAGGTGTACGGCACGTGTTTGCGGTGTCTACAAGCTTGTAACTTCAGACCGGCGCGTGCGCAAGCAATTCTTACTACGTGTAGCGTCGGCGGGGCATCTGTTTTGAAATTTCTTTTTTTAGGTACTAAAGTTATTTCTTTCCTATCAAATGTTTTGTATTCTAGAAAGAACAGACCAGAAACATGACTTCATACCAATTGACTCAGCGAGAAAACTCACGAGGCACCGTTTTCACGCTAAGTTAACAGCTGGCCTAAAACCGAGGCAAATACCAAATGAAAGCCTTCGGAGGAGGCACGTAATGAATGATTTGCGTGAGGCTGCTCAGTCAGTAGGTACATAGCTATTGAAAAACAACAAAACAGTGAGGGAGTACAAATGAAGATAGAAAATTCCACTGTCTAACTACAAAACTATTGCATTTTAAACAAAAACAAAAGAATCTATTTACATTGCCGACACGAGCTACCCACCTCGGTAACCAGGTCAGGGAAGTACCCACTGAAGGCACTAAAGGTGCGAGGTACTTCCGCTAGCCGGGCCGGAAGTGGGGCGCAGAAATCGGGCCAATAAACCGACCACTATAGTTAAGCACAGGTGCTTAAGTTTGTTTTGTTCATTATAGTGTTAGTTATTTTTAACTTCGAAGAATTTAATGGTATCGAAGAAGTTAAAATCTTGCTAAAAACTCTACCATGGGTTTTCGACTAATTAAAACCACCTCTATGACACAGTATCGTATAAAGAATTGAAATTAGGTACACAGAGCAAAAAAAAATTATATAAAAAAATATACTAGGAACTACAGACATTTTGTCACACAAGTTTGTTTGTTGTTTGGTAGGTACACCTACCTAGACTTACTGATATATACAAGTTGTATAATACAACATTTCAGGAATCAACATTAATCTGCAATAGTATTTTTATTGTCACTAACCTATTAAACAAAGTACATGGCGAACTGAAATTCCATAAAATTTACTCGATTAATCTTCGACGCAATTTTTTGACAATAATCTAGCACTATTAAAGCAATAAAATATCATATATACAGCTAAAAAATGTACAAAAACAAAGAAATAATGGCACGAGGCGCACAATAAAGTCACTTTACGCTCGCAGCTTGAACAGGTGCATCTACCCTGTGGTTAAATCCACGGATTTGTAAGAAATAACTAAAGAAAGGAACGTAATAAAACTGTTATATGGTCTACAATTAGTGATTATTGATTTAATTTGATTTAAAAAACAGGATTAATTTATGAATGGCTTCATTTACCGCGGTAAAGGAATATATATAATGTAAGGTATAGAGGTGGCTAAGGTGTCAATAACCTAGTGGTTAGAAGGGCCGCGCTCGTAGCTGAGAGGTTCCGGGTTCGATCCCCATCCTGGCTATTAAACTCTTGACGTAAGCCCACTCCTAACACAAGCATTAGCTTAACTGGAGAGGCTAACGGAAACTCACATTGCTAGAAATATTTTTAAAGAAAAAAAAACAAGCTAATTCGTGGTAAACGCTGGCGTACTTATCTAATAATTGATAGTAATGGGTATAGTGCTATGAAAGGGCGGTGTGGTGGATGATATGAGTCCACCATCCTCATGGCGGATACAGACCAATGCCCATTATTGGATAGTAGACTATTAATAAATTTACTCAGTACTTTTGTTATAATAAATCGTACTCATTATTATGCGTTAAATAAATGACATACTGAAAACAAACTATATAGATTTATTTCATGGTAACCTAGGGATAAAATAATCAATTAAGGTACTGCGGTAAACCTGAAACTGGTCACTAATTGGTCTAACAGATAGTTATGTAACAACCCGCATAGTTTAATGTACTCTGACACCATAGGAAAGCCCTTACCGCCTACGGAATAGAAATCAGGCCAACAATTGGACGCGGATACATTCGCTCTTGTGGGTCAATACTTATTATACGGAGCTTAATGTCGATGTTAGATATTTTTATCTTATTGAAGCATAAGGAAAACGTTAAGTAAGTACCTAAAACATAATATTTTGCCCAAAATTGTAAGGTAGACAGCTAAATGGCAATCGCAAATTTGTTAATTTTTAAGAATTTAATCAGATTTGTTTAAAATAAATGCCTAGAGCTAATCTACTTTTTTATACATGAAAGTCGTAACTAATTACTGCTAGGTAAGTAAAGATTGGTCTAGTCTAGACATAACATTGAGATAGTTTCCAATTCCTCGTGTAACAACCATAGCAACCGCATGAAATATGAGTGGATCACTTCATCAAAATTCCGTCAGTTTTTGTCCTGGCCTGTCACCTGTCCCTGCCCCTTGTCACAAAGTCCGTTACAAAGCCGCCACAATTAGCATACTTTGGCCTAAAAAAAGATTACTACTCGGCCCCGATACCAGGCTTAATATTCAATACGTTTACACCAAATAATAATTACAGCAGTTCGTCTGCCGAATGCATTAAAGGGTCGTTTCTTCGTATATATTATAATATAAATGTGCGAGGGAGGGCGCGGGCAGGTGCACATCCAACGTTATTAAGTTTCAGATACTTAATACCCACACTTTGTTTATTATTATGATCCACGGACGTAAATAACATAATATAAGATGTAATAACTTACGTTTATTCCACGTTGCGTTCGGTTGTCGACGGCTCCATACGTCCCGTCACTTTATTTGAGTATTCGTTCGAAATGTCACCTCCAACTCGACTCCGAATTCCGTCGAGGAGTTAATCGTCTCTTCTTAATTTAAATGATCTTTGATCTGTTATCTAATAGGAGTAGTTCCAGGAACGGAATATTCTGATTCCAACGTGTGATGGAACTGGTTCCGTCATCATTTATTACTTTGTTTAATGATCGGGTTTACTGTATTAAACGTTTTTTATGTTTATTATTTGGAATTAACTGTATATAATACCATTAAGCTGAATTCTCCCGAACATATATTCTCTCCGTGGTGAAGGCACATTTTGTGAATTCTTCGAAAATAATCAAAATGCAATGATCTCGCGATCATAATAAAGCCATATTCACACTTGACCGGAGCGGTCCGCGTCAATGTGGGGTCGCGCGGTGCGTTCAGCGAATTGGCACTAACCTCGTAAGTAATGAAAATATTGTGCACCCACTTAATTTTTTGTCATATTTTATGTAATTTACCTAATAATACCATTGGAAATTGTTTTACATGAATAACATTGTACATATTGCGCTTCCCATGATTCCTTGATACCATGGCTACTTTTACTTGCGAGGTCGTATCATAGGTTAAACTAAGGAAAGTATATGTGCAAATCCTAAAAACTTTTAGAAATTTATCTTTTCAACCTGTTTATATTTATTTTTATAGTTTAACAACATAAAATAAATCCAATTGGAACGCAATGAACCGGTTCTAAAAGAATGGCCGGCACAAAATTGAAAAGCAAATCAGACGTGTCGTGACATTCGTCCGGCGAGGTGCGGGGTCAGCGAGATAAGCGCGAGCTAAGTCCGAGATTGATTCCCGGATCAGACGGATAGTCGCGGCCGCTCGAGTGTGCGCGATCCTTTACTCACGATTCAGTGCACTCTATGACTGGGCGTCCTTAGGGATTTGTGAGGTATTTCACTCTTTTAAAGTCAGCTTCTTTGTGTTTACTAGTTATATTATCATAATGTATGGAAGATTAATGATCTGTTTTGTGTTCCATCTCAATTTTGGCACCCAGATTTTTTATGGATTAAAAGGGTTTGATACTTAAGCACCTATTGATGTTTACAAATAGATGTGTGTAGGTATTACAATAGCGAGAATATAGGTTACTGTTCTGACCTTTTTGTGCCTTGAAAATCTATTATAATTCAAGCGTGGGCAAAATTCAAATTTCGTTTCCATGTGGCACATAATCTTGGATATTTTGAACGAGAATATGATATTGCAGATACCTATTATCATTGACGATGAATAGTTTGAAGACTTTATAACTTTGCTTTGGTAACACGCAAGGATAGTTACCATTTCGCTAGATTTATTACATAAATTATACTTACAGATTCTAAAAAAACATAGGGTTAAGACTGAATACTTGAAGGTACATTAGTACCTAAAACTAGGTACCTAATGAATCGTATTGTTTGTAGCATTTTCTAAGTTCTCACATTCGCAACTAATCAATTGTATAAGGTAATTACTTACAGTAATAAGGTGTGGATTTGCATATCTGCCGTCAAAAGCTTTTTCAGACAGTCTGAGTGCACGCGCAGTCTTCCTATTTCTGTGGAAACCAGAAACCAGACAATGGGCTATTTCAATTTTATCTTACGCTACGGTAGCCACATTCAAGACAAACAGGTGAGACGCATATAAAATGTATATTAAGTATTTTATTATGCTTCAAATTAGGACTGAATATTTTATGCTGTTTTGTAATAGATTAATTTTAAATATAAAATGGTGCGTAGGTACTAGGTACAATACTCGAGACTTGGTTGAGCATCTTTGCACCGCAATTTTTTTTACAGATATTCCTGAGATTATCCCGAAAAGAAGGTAAAAAGATTTGGTTACCTTATATTCCACAAGCTCTTGCAATTTGTCTAAACTGAATGTTCCATAGTCACTAGTCTATGTAGTACGAATGTTACTTCGGTCCGTGTGAATCAACCACATTATAATTAACTTAATTTATGGCTGTTTCAACCACATAGTCCTGTGGTTATATCCCTACTCTTGGTTTTATTGGTGCGAATACTTATCTAGTAGACTTACTGCTGCAAAACTTATAAAACTAATTGTGTTAGTTATCTTGTTCTCTATACAGGTTGAAACAGAAAGGGTATACTTTTTTTCTCAAAACTCAACTTTGTAATTCTCAAACTATCAGCTTTGGAGGAAACATGAAACACAAAAGGTGTTATAGGGATACAGCTGTTGACAGATTTCATAAGTCTACAAAGCCGATAGTTATAGTTTTACAAAATAAAGTTGCAAAAAAAATAGTATACCCTTTCTGTTTCACCTAGTATATTCTATCCAAAAATCTGTAAGAATTCTGAACAAAACTAGGTAAGTACTCTATCTAGTAGACAGTTATTATAACGTCTTACAACAAAAATGTAGGGTAGACCAGAAACACAAACGGCTGTCTTCTTATTTCTATTGTGGGTTGCACAAATTCCATTTTGGTTTTGACACAATACTGCACTTAAAGTGGTGTCTTATAAGATTTTTAATAATAAGAGGCGAACGTGTTGAAACATTTTATACTTATAAAACCGTTCTCACCTTCGGTCGCCAAAACATTTCGCTGCAACTACTTAATCAACTGCCCGCCAGCCGCCAACCGCCAACATACCGAAGCGGAAACACTCGCGCTCGTAATTTAGGCAAGTGCGAATTTCCGTCACATCGGGGGGTAGACGCGCATACTGAAGCCACCCAAAGGTGTGAACGGCCATGAGTCCCTCGGATACTCCGCGATGTCTCCGTGAGCCATAAATCGTGCGGAGTGATGCGGTTTTTTTGCCGGGCGACATTTATTCCCGCGCTAGAGGTTGATAAATCAAGCCGGTGGACTGGCCGCGACCGGCGCGGTGACTTATGCCCGACAGTCCCTTGCGAATGCCGTTCCGTTTTTAAAACTACAAACAAGCCACTTCTCGTTTTGCTCGGACCGTGGTGTAGGTTTTTTTTATTCAGAACTTACAATGTTTGTCTCCAAATCTTTTAATTGCAGCTGTATGATGATGTACCTAAGTAAGTAGTTTTACAAAAAATATGTTTGGTGGATGTGTACCTGGCACTCTTCACTCGAAAAGGTCTTCTTAAGATTGTGTAATTTATTCCTAACCAACCACTAAGCAACGCTTGTACTATCTATAGCAACGCTAGTTCATTGTACGATACCCGTACAATGAACTGAGGGCGATCCCAGTGAAACCCAGACCACGGGAAATTTACGAAAAAGCCATTTTCGAATTTTACCTTTGCGGGATACGAACCCACAACCACCAGGTGCAGTGAACCGAGCGGCCTACGCTCGAACCGCGCCAAGCAGTCGTCAAACATTTACATTGTCACCAATTAAAATTGCCAAAAATGTAACGTACAGCACTCAACGGCTTCAGGTAACAAAACTGTCAACATCCTAAATCCTATCAAAGATTCGACGGCAAAAAAATTCCTATATAAAAATTCATAAGGAAGTTTCGCAACAAACGTTGTATACCCTGTCAAGCACGACGATATGTACCCGGTGAAGCGAGAACGCATTACCGCCCCAAAATCAGCGTGGAATTTAAAAAGATCAAATGCAAACATTAATTGTGTACCAACAATGGCACACCCTCAAAATCCGAGCAGTATAAACCGCAGATAAAACCAAGTTATTAACTAAGCCGTATCGCCGCGGCCCGGGGACCGTTTTATACGTACTCTTATATCCAATGTCCATTCTTCTGAAATGCGATTAAAATTGAATAGGTCCATATGTCGCCGGCATCGGCTCCATTGCGTCACAATCTCACGGGCGGCTGCATTTTCAATTTGCCGAAAGATAACGCGCTACTTTTGGACGACTTTTTCTGCGGAATGGCGGAATTGATCCGGCGACTTACAGCCGACGCGCAAGTCGGAGTAATTGGATGGTCAATTGATTTGCTTTCCAATTTAACGGGACCTTTGCTCCTTTGATAGCGAACGGTCGTTCGCTGATTCAATTATTTTTAAGATTCGTATCGTCTGGGGAAGGATGGAGGTAAATAAAATATATATTGCATATTTTTAAATATCAATATTGATAATTTATTCACAATTTCATTTAAAATACACAACTTCACAATGTTTTGTTTTATAAACTAAAAACTTTAGGTACGGGATATCGTTACAGGCTGTTTTGCAGTGATCGCTAATTTACACGTTTTTATTTGATAGTTCAATACAATATAATGATTTTCATTTATTCTCTACATGTTTCATTTACATTTCATATTTACATATTTTGGGGTTAGGGATAGTGTTTGTGGTTATAATTAATAAACAATTTGAAATTAAGCTAAAACTTAATGCAGACATGTCGGTACCGAACTTTTTTATATACCTAAATAGATAAATAAATTAATATTGATTTAGCTCCAGACGAGACACGAGATTACATAACTGTTATGTAAGTTCCTACGCATCAGGTATTCATGCTGAAAGATAGATTTGGTGGATCGAAAAGATTAAAAAAAAAAAAACAAAGCGACTTCAAAAAACCTGGGTGCACTAAAAAGCTAGAAATAACTCGGGACCTCGTAATTAATGTATTTTGGAAACATAAAAAAAACATCCAGACGAACATATAACCTCCTTTTTTAGAAGTCGGTAAAAATTGAAGTGTTAGTACACAACATATACTAAGTTTATATCAAAAAGGCTAGGAGTAATTTCATTTATTCTTTCGTCAGTGTCATACCTACCTGCATAACAAGTGTTATATCCACAAACAGAACCCCATATTTTTTAAAATTTATGGCCACTCAATATCTTAATTTTACAACGGTAATGTGATACAAAACTGTATATTACATTTTGACAAATAAATGTTTTATACATAAATATTCAATAGCTAATTCGATTTAGTGACCGGCCGAATAATTTGTATACTCAACGAAATTTAATTTATATTGTATGTGTGTAGATGCTTTAACGAAACTCAATTCTTGAAGATGACACTATTTCAAAACTGTTATTTATTTACAAATTCATTGTATAACTATTAGATAAATTACTATTGCATTTCATTAAATATCATCTACATAAAAATAATAAAATGTACAAAAAACAAACACATCCGCGATAATTGTCTGAACACATCACAATTCCTATAGCGAAACCGTTAATAATTAAACATAAAATAATGATAATATAATAATAAAATGAATGTACACAGGAACGGAATATAACTTATCGAGATATGTACAAAATACACAAATTATGTTTTGAACTATACTTATGCGTAAGACTTCGTAACCGACCTTAATTATAATACTGTACAATTTCGCTAGTTACTTCATGTAAAACACTCTTAATTTAATACTTGTAGGGAACTGATCACGGTGTATCAAAGTCTTTTATTAGGGAATCAACTGGGACAAGTTATCTTTGAAGATATGTTCAGTTCAAATCAAACTGATGCGAGGATATTCTGTAAGCAAGAGTCGAGCGAAGATGTCGACGCCGACGCACCTAAGCATTCTACACGGCCGAATCAACCACCCAACAGAGAGAGATGCAGCTATATGATAAAATGAGATGCATAACAAATGCTTCTTTCTTTTACCGATCTATCTTTATCTGTTAAGGTGTCGATTCAACAATGTAGAGGTTTAGCTTTTAAATTGTGCTCTGCACTCACTGTAGAGTGATGCTCGTCATTTCTATTCCTCGCTCGCACACTTCGACTCCCGCCTCGGCGTGTTTGTAAATTTTTACAAACGTCAATTCTGTTCAACAGTCTTATACATTAATGTGATGTGTCGTATATTAACTATTGAGTAAATCCTCATAATGAAATCACAGCGTACGTTTATGTTGCCTCTGATTTCTTTGTAAGGTCAAAATATCCGCCCGTTGTGGACGGACGCAACTCGTAACCACGAAAGACATATCTAAAAACAGGGTTCTCTGGTGTTTGGTTGACTTATCACGTGTATTCACTCCTCCAGCCAGTCTGGAAAGAAATAAATATGGTTAAACTCCTGTTATTATTAATGGTAAAAGGAGTAGGTTCCATTTCGTGTCTGGATGCAAATATTCTTCAATTGATAATTATGAAAGTCATCATTATATAACATAATTTAAATGTGATGAACACTTCAGTGTGTGACCACCTTAAGGTCGAAGTAACACGAATATTTCGTAATCTGTTCCGATATTAAATCAATAAAATTAAATAAATTTTATCCTATTTATGTAAAACTATGCATGAATCGATGCTAATTTTCTGATTACATTCATAGGTTGTCACTTATGAATTATTAATAATCATAAAAATTGTGGATAACCCGTGAACAGCAAACATCGTAATTTTTTTATAGAGTTGCCTTTTGTTGACTTTACCAATCCGCTGACAGGTGTGTATTAGCATACCGATTTTAGTTTCAATGCCGACTGCCTATTATAATATTAGATTTATTGAATTTTATCTATATATTATGTATAAACTAGCTAGCCCGGGACTTCGTCCGCGTGGAATTTAACTTAACATAAAAGCCCGCTCCCGCGTTCTGAGCCCGCGCGAAAGGACCCATTTTTTAAAATTTTGTTTTTTCTAAAATATAAGTAGCCTAAATTACTGCTTATAACAACAGCTATCTACCAGTGAAAGTCCCGTCAAAATAGGTCCAGCCGTTTCGGAGATTACCCGGTACAAACACACTGACAGACAAAAAATTTTCAATCGCGTTTTTGTTATAGGTGTCGTATGTACTTTCATATGCATTTAGTGAAAAGGTGTTATTTTGATATTACAAACAGACACTCCAATTTTATTTATTTGTATAGATAATATTTAAAACAAATTACTTTTACGCAAAATTATGACACCAGGACCCTAACCACGCTAGCTACTCAAATCGTAATAGAAAAGCAAACGCTCGCGATTACGTTTCAAACGCTCCGCTTATGACGTTTTGCTGACACCATACCATATCAATGTCAGTAGAAATCGTGAAGCTCGTGTCAGCAAAACGTCAAAAGCGGAGCGTTTGAAACGTAATCGCGAGCGTTTGCTTTTCTATTACGATTTGAGTAGCTAGCGTGGTTAGGGCCCAGGTGGGTGGATGTGCTTTGCCTAGACCAAATACCTATGATCTAGACACATTAAAAAGTCAGCATCCCATAGTACCTGCCTATATTATAAAATAATGTTGAACTTAGAATACTCGAACACAAACATCCATCGTATTCGTATAGCCATCGATAAATCATGCTGTCACTGTCAACGCTCTTCTGACTGTACGTAGCCTTATGTGTGTGGCCGGCCGTGTCTTTGATAGAGTTCTCCCACTATACCACATTTATTGTGTAGTTTCATGGTGCCTTCCGTTTGAGGATCTCCCAGCCCCTCTGACGTGCAGAAGGAGGTTACCGCAGAACCTGAGTGGGTAAGAATCCCACATACCTTAGGCCTTTCCCACAAGAGGTCTGGGCATCTTTGGAAGATCTGTTCCTTGTCAATAAAAAGTTTAAGTGGTGCTTACCATGGAATTGAGCTGGGCGAGGTGATGGTGATGGTAGGGGTTGTGGGAGGCAGGCGGGGGGGCGAAGCCCTGGTGCGGTGCGCCGTACCAGTGCGACATGTGCGCGGCCGCCGGGTGCACCAACCCAACTTGGTGCTGACCTGGTGAACAACACAATGATGAATTAGCTACTCTAGTCAGATAAATCTATTAATCCAACATACACTGAAATAAACAAATTATTTTTGTAGTTCCTAGAATTTTAATGGTATTATTTACTAAACGTTTGGTAACTACAGAAAAGATTTATGTAATGCCTCGTATTCAACTACAAAAATCATTGGCTGTCGTATTTTTTTTTCTCTTGTCCACATTTATTTTAACATGTAAAAACAGAATCTGTGGCCCACAAATGACGACTACACTATATTGGACAAATCTATAAATGTTTTTGTTCATACATCACGACCATGAGAAGATTTGCACTACAATTAAGTAGTTTAGTAAATTAATTTGAGTAGGGACTGACAGAATCAGTATCATCCTAAGTAATAGAATCAAACTTACCGAAATCCATAGCGGACGGGAAGCCTGACCCCCCGAATCCTTTGGAAGCGTCTCCTAGAGGCTTGATCATGTCGCCCATGACTCCTCCGAGCGCCAGTGCGCACGCGCCGCCGCCCATACCCATCCCTCCCTTCTTCTTCTTGCTCTTACTGCTCAGCTTACGGTTCCTCGTCTGAATACCTTCCTTCTTCATTGTGAGCGGCCGGTTTACCTGTTGACAATAAAGTATCAACTTTATTTTTATGTCACTTAAGTCTTGACTCGAATGAGGGATTCGTAGAAAGTTGTGGAATTTGCTTATGATTTACTGATTACACTATATTACTAAAATCTTGTTTTAACGACGATATTCCGGAAACTGCTTCAACTTGTAAGCTATGATGAATATCTCGGAGACAAGATAAAACGAGATCTTATAACTTTCCATTTGTGCGTCTTGTATCTTTAAGTTGATTCCGTATGTATTTGTTGCGATCACAAGTTATAGTAATGTAAGCATATACAATTTAATATAAAAGTAGTTTTTATGCAACTATCCGTTTCATTAACCAAAACACGTATCGACAAAATGGTACACAATGAATTATAATATTCCGCTTTAATTGAAACCTAACAATATTCAGTACGAGGCTAATAAATCGTAATTGTTCCATGATGTAGCGCACAATTTTTACCAACCGCCCGTATTCCATTTTATTGCTCTGACACGACATTTAGCGGTATGAAAAAACGTCGGCGGCACCAATTTAGAATGCTAACTAGGGAGTACAAAGCCGGGCCGAAACCATAAAATGGTATCACAATAGTGTGTGCGAATATTCAGCTGTTTGGTGTCCGATGCCGCCGGCCGCGGAGTCACACCGCGCATCCTAATTACTGCAACGATGCACTTGTGGGAAACTATGGTGACGCGCGATTCGAGGTTAAGGTCCTCGAAATATATGGCTCGATCTGTTTCCTGTCCGATAACGGAGCGAGTGCCCTCCAGGCTGACCGGTCAAAGTCAAGACAAGATTCACGAACGCCGACGACTTCAGAAACGGCCTCAGAACGACTTCGTAAATCGGCGTAGATTAATGTTGCGCATAATATAAATGTTGCCTATTACTATGATGGCGAAATGAGGAGCAGACCATCGCCGACGATGGGGAGACGAGATAAAACTCATAATTTGTGCAATTTCTCTGCCAAATTCTCGGGTCAACTATCTCGGTCACTCTGGTTTGCATCGTGTTTTCTAAGAAGCGTGCGTCACGAAGTCGGACGGACGGACGGACAATGCGTTATTCATCGCCTTCCAGGGAACTTGGCGGCGGCATGTGGGCCCTAAACGCACGATTGCGCTGCGCCCGCGCCCCATGCGCATGACCTGCCCTTGTTATCACCCGTTTTTGGGTGTGTGCAATTGATTTTACATGCATGTTTTAATTGATACAAGCCGTGATTGATTCGTTACGGTCAGATTCACATTTGTTTTTGCTTGTCTACAACACTTGCATAGGGCCTTTATGTTTATATCGATATAGGCACCGCTATAAGCTATTATTAGCTTAGACACTGTTATAGCAATAGCTTCCATAAGCGTGCACAATGATTGTGTAACGTCTAATGCGTCTTAGTACAAGAGTGACCCAGACGGGCTATTACAAGCAAAATCATAAAGACACAATCCGCGTTTAATGAAAGCGCAAAGTCCAGAGTCACCAGACAGTAGCGATAAAACCCTATTAATCCTAAGCTGAAGTACGTACTGAGCTGCGTGTGAGTTGCGCGAGTCGCCGGCGTCCCTAATGCGTTCCCGCGAATCGCCCACACAACGCGCATACCGCGCCGTCGCTTCTCCCAATTGAACCAATGTAAAATGCATTAACATCAGTGCACATGTCGGCAGATTTAGCTCAGAAAATTAGGTCATTGTATTCAGCCCTTTAAATAATCGATGCGGCTACCCCTGAGGTGACTTTACGTAACCACTAACCTAATGTTCCGCTGTGCACATAAATATTTAGTACGAATCCTACTAATATTATAAATGCGAAAGTTTGTGAGTGTGGATGTTTGTTACTCTTTCAAGCAAAAACTACTGAACGGATTTGGATGAAATTTGGAACACAGGTAGTTTATAACCGGGATTAACACATAGGATACTTTTTACCCCGATAATCCCGAAATTTTTGTTAAGTTAAATACTAAGCGGACGAAGTCGCGGGCATAAACTAGTACTGAACATAAAGGTAGTAGAGCCTACTGTAGCTTATTGACTTCTGTATACGGGCTGGCTCGAACAGGGCAGTACCACCCTCTCACAGAAGATCGGCACAAAGTAACTATGATAGCTGTGTTTCGTACGACGAGTGAGGGAGCCGGAAGCCCAACTCAACCCCTTCCCCAACCTCTATCCCACTCTTCTTCAGGTCGGCAACGTGCGAGCTATACGATTGGTATTGCAAACATATTGCTATGGGAACTGCTTAACATCAGGCGGGTCGTACGCTTGTTTGCCGACTTTGTTATATAAAAATCTAGTGTGACATTAGGTACCTCAAATGCATCATAGATCACCTGGAATATTATCAACAATTCTATGGCATTGGCTTAAATCTAAATCAGTTGTTTCGATAAAATCTATACGAATAATAATGACGATAAATCTAAATTTTATAACATGTCTAGATTTACACATGACAAGCGTGACAAGGCCAACTGTTAATAACATGGAACTAGGTTCTAAGTTCATTAAGTCAATAGTTTAGTATATGTAAAACACAATCATAAGCGGTCCATGTCGGCCGGTTTATGCATCAAAATAATTTTGTATTTTTTTTAACTTATACGAAACACAGCTTCGTTTTGAGCTATAAATAGCTACTTTACGCCGATGCAATAGCCAAATCCAATAGCAGTGATAGCCGATTGTTTAAAGCACGCGTCTTGCGGGCACCAGGTCTTGGGTTCAAACCCCGGCTCGAACCTCTGGATTTTTCGAAATCTATGTGCGAATCATAAATTCTATATGATTATCACTTGCTTACGGTGAAGGAAAACATCGTGAGGAAACCTGCATGTCTTAGAAGATCTAAAAAAAATTCGAAAGACATGTGAAATCCGCCAACCCGCACTGGGCCAGCATGGTGGATTATGGCCTGAATCACCCTCATGTTGATAGGAGGCCCGTGCCCAGGAGTGGGACGTCAAAAAAAGAGCTAAATTATTTTTTTATTATTACGCTGATCTTCTGTGAGAGGATGATAATATTCAGGTCGAGTCAACCCGTATATGAGTTGTAGTCAATTCGTTATAGTTTGGCTCTACCCCCGCTAGCTTGGCTCTACCACCATTACCCCACCGTTTCTTCGATATTAAATTAATAAACTCCTGTGACGTTTATTTGCTTGTTCTCTGCGTTCTTCTGACGACCGCTTGGCGCAGTGGTTCGAGCATAGGCCGCTCGGCTCACTGCACATGGTGGTTGTGGGTTCGATTCCCGCTGGGGAAAATTTCGGAAATGGCCTTTTCGTAATTTGCCCTTGTCTGGTCTGCTTACTTTGGGACCATACAGTTGGTGTGTCAGTCTGGCGTTATTATTATTCTACAGCCCATACTGGGGCCGGAACTCTTTTTTTAAGACCACTGGACTGCACATCAGTAGGACGGTCTAGTAGTCCTATCAATCCGTGTTAGTTACAGCAAATTTGTTCCTTGTTTGAAAGCACTCGTAAGCTTTTTTGTCGGAAATGCGTTGTTGAAGATAGCTTCTTCAAAAAATCCTGTAGCTCTACCATTTATGTTCATTATAGTTGTTAGTCACTAGCGTCTGCGTATGTATACGTTATTTATATGATAAATGCTTTGTTCCTCGAATGTCCGACAGGGGCGCTGTATAAATTGTCATAAAATATCTTACGTCGACGATAGCGACTAGCGAGCGTAAGACTTATGCGTGGACGAGCTACAGGAGCGCAAACAAAATTAATTTGGATTATTAATGTGTATGATGATGTGTATGAGATGTAGATGATAAAAATGAAATATAAAACTTGTGGAATTGCTTAGTTTTTTTCCATATTATTTGCATGGTTTTGTTGGGTTTTTTTCATCTAAATTAATATTCAGAAACAATTACTATTTAAAAATAGGTATAAGAATTGAGTGTAGAATACCGCATGCATAATATTTTTATACGAAGGTCAGCCGCACAAATTATGCCAACTTTTTAAAACATTTTAAAATAATATAACCATTTAAAAGATAACTAATAAATTTCGATTGATATATGGTTCAATTTATAGACACATATCTTGAAATCCTATACTTAGTGTTTCACACATAATATATACAAAACAGCTTAGATATAATTAAAATGAAACACCACATATTAGAACTCAGATCTTAAAAAGTGATAAACCAATAATTAAAGAAACCTAATATTTCATAAATCCATTTGTAAGTTTGATATCGATATTGATATCGATTGAAGTTTTGTTATATTTGAAGAAATATGCTAATAAACACGTGATTTATATTTAAAATAAGATGTCCAATACAAAATATTAAAAAACAGATGTCTATAAAACGTGGTAAATTGACACAATGGCTAATAACTTGCATACGGGCACGCAAGTTGCCTATATGCAAGAAACCATGTCTGCAGAACGGATGTGAATACGCTAGAAAAGTGTATCTTTTGAATGCAAGCGACTCGCATGCGCCACGTCTTGGCTTACAACCTACTTGCATACTAGGTTTCCTTGCAGTCATATTCACGATTATTCAAGTCTTAAAAGTAGCAGAAACAGTTTGTACTGTGACGAGATAATTTGTATGCAAACAATGTGACCGCAGGATTATGGCCGCTCATAACTGGGCTACGAGGAAGAGCTGTGATGTACCGACGTGGAGACTAGATACCAACATTCGTCGATCGTGTCATCCTAGGATTGGAATACCTGACTATAAGGGTGCCCGTCTACTTGAGCCGGGTCGGCTTGCTGGGCTAGCAAGCCCGCTCGCTTCCACGAATAGGATAGCTTAATTTTTATGAATGGAGGAAATACGCTTGTTCTTTAACCCCCCAGAGCAGTATTTCGGATTAGTGTTTCAAGCTTTTGATATGTTTTAGCCTCATTATTTGCATTTTAAATTGCCCTTGCCAAGCTATTTAGTATTCCAAGCGTATCCCGGCAAAGCTTCCACAGTGAGGTACCTCTACACTCGTAATTATGAACAGAATTACAACGGCCATGGCAATGAATATATTTTCCGCACGTGGATATATCTATATATATACCTATATATAGATATATCCACAATTTCTATATATAGACAATTTTAGTAGTTAATAGTTAAACCAAGTAGGTATATACTCAGTTGAGTATACAATATTATATACATAATATTAAATTCACAAGTATGTTTATGGCCTTCTCTTGTTACTGAAAATATGGCTTAATGCTCTGAAAGTGGTATTTATGTCCAATCTACTTCGCAGTATGTAAAGGATAGGTACCCCCCCCCCCTTTCCCCCCTTCTCCCCTAGGTACTTTCAATTTATATTTTACTAGCTGAGCCCGCGACTTCGTCCGCGTGGAATTTTGATCCTTTCTTAGGGGATGTCTACGTCATAGTGGCTTTATGCATGCAAAGTCTCAGCCCGATCGGTTTAAAATTGACAAAGTTTCATACAAACTTTCATCCCCTATTTTATCCCCTTGGGGGTGGAATTAATCAAAATCCTTTCTTAGGGGATGTCTACGTCATAGTAGCTTTATGCATGCAAAGTCTCAGCCCGCTCGGTTTAAAATTGACAAAGTTTCATACAAACTTTCATCCCCTACTTTATCCCCTTGGGGGTAGAATTAATCAAAATCCTTTCTTAGCGGATGCCTACGTCATAACATCTACCTGCATGCCAAATTTCAGCCCGATCAGTCCAGTGGTTTGGGCTGTGCGTTGATAGATCACTATATCAGTCAGTCACCTTTGAGTTTTATATATATAGATTTCGTATTTCGCGCATCACATGCAACGATCCGGCGGAACGCGACGAATGCGGGCCACCTCCGCTTTGTTGCAGGCTCGCCAAATATCATTGCATTTCCTTTACAAGCATTGTGTATTTGAAGCTTTGTAGATTTGAATCAAACAATTTGTTGTTTAATAATATTTTTAATATACCGCCTTTACTACTTACCAAACGCTACATATACCTAGGCAAAAAAGTACTTAATTAGAAGAAATGCTTTTTACAAAATTGCGTTTGTAGTACTATAGGTAGTTCGGATATTAATAATACAGTTATTAGAAATATATATGTGTTTCTAATATCTATAATATTAATAATATCGCCAGACATACATCAACTGTATGGTCCCAAATTAAGCAACGCTTGTACTATGGGTACCGAAAAATGGACTGGGGGCTATCCCAGTGACACCCAGACCAGGGAAAATTACGAAAAGTCTATTTCTTAAATTTACCCTGACGGGAATCGCATCCGCAACCACTCGGTGCAGTGAGCCAAGCGACCTACGCTCGAACTGCTGCGCCAAGCGGTCGTCAAACTACTGTACTATTAATATCCGATAATAGTATTTACGGACACTAATACCTGTTTTCCATAGTAAAATAATCAAGATACTCTTAGTAATTTAGTGTACGACTTGACAACTCTATCAGCTGCTGCAAGAAGTCTCTACCTTAAACACCTCACAGGGTTTCACAATACAATCTAAATTTCACTTAATTAATTGTGTGATGGAGTGATGCATAGGTAAGGTGTATTCTAAACAACAACCAAAACACATTAAAGCGGCTGTAGTTATTCAGGAAAACGCAGTTATAAACTAGGTGTCATGGTTTAGTGTAAAACGGAACGTAGCGTGCGCGGCACACATTAACCACACAGTGTGCGCGCGATCTTATGAATCCTACCGAACTTACTGCTAGGAAATGCTCAATTTATTTACTGTGATTTTGTTAAATGTATGAAGTGGCTATGGACGCAGGTTAAGTAATTAGATTGAGTTCAAATATATTTGAATAAGTTGGAGCGGAGCTACTGTAATTCGGATCCCCTTATAGTCGTAAGGAAAAAGCTATTATTTAGTCTGTGTCATATTTAGTTTAACTGCTTTAGACGAAAAGAGAATTGGCATCGTTGTTCATTTTGATTATGTCTTCCTTTATTAAATCATATGAGTAAATCAAAATTTAGTATGTAGAGTCACAGTTTGAAACGATGTCATCAAATTCGCCCTGTAGCGAGAAGTCATTGAAGATGACTGAGTCAATGATGATGATGATCCAAGATTTTCCGGCTCACTCACGATTGTATGAAACATGTCTTTATTCTGTGAAAGGGTCGTACTACGCCGGTTAAGCCAGTCCATATATGAGCTGTAGTCAGAGGGCTACAGTTTGGTCAAAACGAGACCATGCCCTACGACCCTTGAGCTAACTGTCCTCCTGCCTTTGGCTGGAGCGCACTTTGCGATCACCTTCAGTACGGGTGAAGTTGTTATGTACACTCCGGCCAGCAGCATATGGCCAATAAAAAAAAACTTCAGCTTGGCTCTACCACCGTAATTAATAATATCATATCGATGATATCATTTTATAATCAACATTTTCATTATTAAATGCAACGTATTTTGAGCAGTATGCAGTTCAGGGTTGGCGCAGTATCGATGCAAGGCCGCTGTGATGCATGTACTGGGATGTCCCACTAATATCGTTTGCACACGCTATGTTGACTTCACTGTGCCCTAAATATTTACACTCAAATTTCCGGTTAAATAAAGATAGTAAAATACATTTTTGGTTATAAATGCCATATATTTAAGGGTCTGTCAGACAGACTGCATCCGCACTCGATTAGCAGATTCAATGCAGTTATATCAGCTGCATTAATACTGCAATTTTGCAGTCGCCTTGTAGTCCGAATCTCCATCTGAATATGCCCTAAGATACTTGAATCAAAAAGCCGATAAAAATTTGCTTCATTTTGTAGATCTATACTACCATCGGCGGTACGCGCTTAAAGCGTATTATTATTCTGAATTAAATAAAACATAATATAAATGTCAGTACTTGACAGTATGTCATGTTAAGCTCATAAAACTATGTTCTAAGCACCGGCCTTCAATTTCAATTATTCGAATGTAGTAAGCTCGCTAATTAAGCAGAAACACATTTCACAATACCAGTTGCATAGAAAGGAGTCTTATAAAAGTGTGCGATTGAACGTATTAAAAAGACCCGGGGGCTTGTTTAAAACCATTCGATTCGATATCGGAAACGGATTCGAAAACATTAAACATCTCTATTTTTGGAATTTTAAAAATTATTCAGAAAATATTTTAATGTTAGTAATCAAATATGGTTATCAATTAATAACTGTGCAATAATTTTGAAATTCACTTTAGATATGGCTAAAATAACGTTTAAAGATTCCGATATGGATACAAGTTATTTAAAATTCCCCCTGTGGAATCAAAAAATGGAATTTCGCACAGAGCCGCTGGAAAAAGCTAGTTCATTTAATAAAATACCTTCTCAATTATAAAATATACTAACATAAAATTGTAGATGTAGAGATAGGCAGATAATGATGCATTCATACTGCATACATTGTCCAATTTGCGCAATCAAGCTGTGAAATAGGTACAGAACTACAGACGCTACGTTTCAACCGAACGTACTCCATTACTTCTTAGCTCGAGACTGTATGTAATGGCATTAGAAAATAACAAGCAATGATGTCGTGACAACGTGAAATATTCACCAAGAATAAACCCGTGCTGCGTTTCGTTGTGCGTGCAAATAATTGCGTTATGTTTCTAGGACGGAGAGTGCACTTATTGCGCTATCTGCGCTCATCTGTACAAACACAGCCATAAAACCGCTCAAATGGGAAAATAACAGGCTCATAGCACAATGCCATGGAAAACGCAGCTCACGGCCTGTGGCTGTAATTTTTCCAGCCACTAGAAAGCTTTATTATGTCGTTAATTGTTGGAAAACGGCGAACATGCGTTTTATTGGACGTAAATTTTGTAATGAAACCGAACTCGGGCGTATAAATCGATCGAGGGGCGGATTGTGTAATTGTCGATAAAATAGCGCTAACCTGCCACGTAACAGTGGTGAAATAAAAAAGTTTTAAGCGAGAAGCGAGCGCTCATCGCTCTGTAGAGACTATAGTCGATGGTAGAGACATTAGGATATAAATAGCCTGGTTAAGGTTTGTAGAGTTGGATACTATGTTGTACAGCGTTGAAAAGAATGCATATTTCAGTTTTAAGTAAGTAGGTACCTAGGTATGATAAATAATGATTTTATAATATACTAGCTATGCCCCGCGACTTCATCCGCGTAGTATTGGATTATTGGGTTAAAAAGTATCCTATATGTTAATCCCGGTTATAATCTATCTGTGTTCCAAATTTCATCCAAATCCGTTCAGTAGTTTTTGCGTGAAGGAGTAACAAACATACATACATACATACATCCACACTCACAAACTTTCGCATTTATAATATTAGTAGGATCTACGTATTAGGTTTTTCTATGTAAAACCGTTATTGTTTTACATACATTAGTGAAAAAAAGTTGTAACAAAGCTATATTTGCACGTATAAACGCGTCAAATTGACGTAAATGACTAAATAAAGATCCAATCAGAGATAAGCGTGCCACAGATACTTAAGGCATATTATCCACCAATTACAGTACAGCAAAAAACAGTATACACCTATTAGCGGCAAAAAGGTGAAGTAAATTGCCGCATTGAAATCGATACTGCCATTAAACATTGTGGGACTTTTGTTTTTGTCCGCAACTAAATGGCGCTTTGTCAATATTTACCTAAATAAGAACCCACAGAGTGGCAGTGTTCGTGTAAACTCTCATTTTACTGTGGTGTTGCTACCTTTTTGATCGATAAAATGTGTTATTACATACAAGAGATCCTGACTTGAACAAGGTTTTTTCTTCATTCAAATATATAATTTTGAAGCTCACTCTGCTAACATTTACACGGTTTACACTGCACCGGTGATAGTTTGTATACATTATTCTGTATCCAGATGACATATACGACTATTATCTGTCAGCACGGTGCCGCCTTCTTCGTGTGAATGATCATATTTCTATATTTTTAACGATTGATCGTATTAAAAATGATAATTTCAGAGCTATCTATTAACCACTCAAATTCCCAGTAGCCAATTGCCACAGATACCAATCAATCAAACTAACATTACTAACCGATTTGCAATAAATCATGAATATTTATTCGCTCTACATGAAAGTTGGCGATTAATCACAACATGACAGGTGTCAATCCGATATTGATGTTAAAAAAAAACTTTTCAGTACTTATGCGCAGTGTGTCGTACGTATCATTTAGCCGGTTCATTAGTGACAGTCCACTTAAGATCGTTAAGGCGACTACCTACATTGAAATAAAGCGATTAAATTGCCCCAATCACGTAACGTTATGCATTCGCCAAACTCGTAAAAAGGACGTATCTACTTACCTAATAACAGAATTAAAAAGTTAGTTTCAAAATGTTCTTAAAAAGTTTGATAACGACGTAACTCAGCAATGAACACGTTGTTAGAATCTTTTTATTCCATTTCAAATGCCATTGTCATGTCATAATCTTATAACGATAAATTATGACGGTTTAAATGAATGCATTGTCTAATTAATTCGCTTGTGAATCGGCGACACCTTAACGGTCGCGTGCGGGTTTTTCAACTTGGTTTTGTATTTCTGCTCATTATAGAAGCAGGTGACTGTTGGCGTATCTGCGTCGTGTGAATTGCAACCAATGTTTGTCCTTAGATGGGGAGAAAGTGGTCTTGTACTTAATCGTAATATAGAGGATTTCAATGCGACGTGTCGTTTATATTGCGGAATATTTTTTTGGAAAGCACGAAATAAATTCAGTGTGGTATTTAAGTCGAAATTAATTTGAAATGCCAAAGACTTGTTTCTTGTTTCATATAGCATCAGCTTTCATCTCTCTACTTAAGTTTAGTGCCACCGAAATAAACATAGACCACAAAATGTAAATGCCACACAATGGTCCTTCTTAATCAGAGTGATTTAATAGATATGTGCTATACGTAATTAATTAAGTTCATTGGATAAATTGTCATTTTCTCATAGTCTTTTTATGTTCATCGCTATTAAGTAACGTCGGTCAAAGCTAAAAGGCTGTAACTTAATTGATAAGATCAGTACGTAATCAATTACACGCACATGTAAGTGCTACTTCTTGATAAGCTGATAACTTCAGCGCAAAAATCACATCATATTATCATATCTATTGAAGAGGTAAATAAATAATCGTCATAACTCGCAGAGGTTATTTAATAAAATATTTTTTAAACATAAATAAGTAGTAGATATAAATAACTTCCTTGAGTAGACTGGATTCACTGTCAGCTTATAAAGAGGTGCCATACATACGACAATATCAACGAAGAATCTCATTACATTGATAAAAATATGATTATATTGTTATTATTTAATCTTAAAACCCGGGGTTTAATCAACAGTTCCAAGAAAAAATCGTCGCGACGTTCGTTGTAGTGTCGAAAGTTGTTATAAATCGTCTGTAGCAGAGAGAAATGTAGCGAAGCACACAAACAAACAACCCCACAGTCAATTGGGCGCAACGCCGACACCGGCGGCCGCCACACAAGAACTACTTGGAATCATTTCAGTACCATGATATGTAGTAGGTACTTTAAATATTTAGAGCATTCAGTTTATTAGTAAAAGTTTATACATATAGCGCAAAAAAACATGAGAGATGGATTTGAGAATGGAATCATTGAAGTAATTAAATCAAATGTACGAGTATGACCTTATAAAAAGTTTATTCATGAGATTGGAATGGTAACTATTAATATGACATGACTCTACAGTACTTCAAGTTCTGATTTATGAAGGAATCTGCTATGTTAATTTTTCTCTTGAGGCCAAAGATTGTATCTGATATTTTTAGGAATATCTACTTAAAAAGATATCTACTTGCTACTTTTACAGAGTATTCACTGAGTAAAGTGATATGCTTCGAATAAGCATAGGACATTTATTTTTAACTCACATAAGTAAAAGTTTAAAATCGCATCATTGAAAACTAACCGACTATTCAATGAAGGGTTCGGAATGGTTGCTGTCATGAAAAAACGCAGATTTTTTACGTCGCGACATAATTCAAAAAAGTATATTTATTTTCAGTTGACGTGTGTAATGACAAAAAGCGACCTCTGTCGGTAGCGCGGTGAATTAGTTCCGCATAGTTAGCGGGCGTTGCAATCGAGCGTGCAGGCGCCTGCGTCGGAGACTGAAAACCATGGTAATGCATGTCAAGATAATGTAGCTACATTTGCAACGATGTATTTGAAATTATTTTAACTGAGATTTGGATTAATCTAGAAAAATAGTTACGACTCTTTAGTCCTGTAGAGCTCTACTTATAAATAACTCTGAGGGAAAATAATATTAATCCAAATAATAAAGACAAACAATTTGAATTCAAAACAAATAGTCAAATGACAGTAGTTCTGAGCGTATTTATCATTACGGTTAGTAACCCAAAAATTGCTAACGATAGGTACCTACTTATTAAGTAATCCGCGCCACAATGACACTTGACTCTCAATCCTTCTGCCTCATGCTGTTTATAGTCGTCATAAATCACGATACGCGACAACTTTTAATCAACCGGCGCCTGGACTATCGGATGAGAGGTCCAGGGAGAGCTACCTGACACGGATTTTATAACGAACGAATTTTTTAAAAAAATGCAGCATTATTGTGTAGTTTACGTCATTCTGCAACAATTTTATTTAATAGAAACTGTCACAAACTCAACAGTAATGATACAAATTTTTTCGCAGTGTGCCTATATTATATTTTACTTGCATGCTTTCATGTTAGCGAAAAAAAATATTTAATAATTAAGGATGTGCCTCAAGACATGTCGATGAAACACGGCCGTGTTTGATGTGTGCATGTGATTAAAATAAATACTTCGGTCAGTAGTCGAGTCCGCGCCGACATCTGCTACTCCGGGGGATAATTGAAACGACGATTTATACACCCGCCAAATTTATCGACATCCACGATTTATAGCGTGCGCGCAGCCTTACGCACCAGTTTATTATTGTAACGTTACATTTTTGCCATGCTCTCAATCATTCCACGTTTAACCCGATTCAAATAAAGATAAATCTGAGTATACGTGCATTTCTTAATTGCAAGTTTATGTAATTAAACTAAACTCAATTAAAATGTCACTTAGTAATTATCATTTCAACATAACAATCAGTGAAATGCAATTATTGTCGTAGATTAGTTTCGGTTGATATCCAGAGAAATTAAAGCATTCAATAGTATTATGATTAATCCTTATCTTATTAAGTACTCGTATTTTGAAGTGGGGATTTATCGAATGTTATTTAGTCAATTATCAAGGTGTCGATAAAAATACCAATGTGGCCGAAATCGAAAGTGTATTTTCAAATTTGATAAGCCGATAATTGGGTGTGCTAGGGGTTTTTCACGTCACAAATGGAGATTAAGACATTATTGCCACGCTTGAAAATACAAGGATAAAAAAACTTGTCTTTAAAATACGTCTTAGTTTAGAATGTTGAAGTAAACACTTAAGTCCATATTTGTAATGAAGATGGTATATGTGGCACAAATCCTGACTTCACAGCTCAAAAACAATTATGAAAACCAATAAATTTAAATGTTCCGCGCCTGTGGCACTGAACCCAGTCCAATTAGGGTCCGGCGGCGTCCGCACTAAATCTCGCGTTGCTACCACGATACACTAATTCATGCGAGCCCGCCAACGAGAAACGTAACTGTCGACGTCGACACAAAGTTTAACAGCTTCTCGATTATCGATAACTATACATACTTCGCAGCACTAGCGTCACACCGGTTGAGTGGGTCCTTGATTGCAGCTTCGGTAAAAAAAGGATTTCTTTATAGATATTATAATGTAAGTTACTAAATATAACATGTAAAGCCATTGTTATAATTTTTCAGATTGCAATCTGGAATAAACAAGTCTTAATACACTTCGTACTGTTATTCATGAACAACAGTGCAAAGTGTATTAAGACTTGTAGGTAATCTACCTACAACAGCAGTCTGAAAAAAAATTACAGATTGAAGTTGTGAACATTATTGTTTTTTGTTGTGAAAACTCCTTTTCCACTGTCACCGCACAACTTTTATCGCCCTATATTATATTGCGTATGTAATAAAAATGAATAGGTTTCGCTAGAGATATAACGAAAACCTGTGTCAAAACTGGCAGCTGGTAACAACTGTTTGAATATCAAGCAACCTAAGTTATTTTATCATTATCTAAGCTAGGTACCCCAACGGACGTCATCCTACCTTTTTAAGGGCAATAAAACACCACACTATCTTATATCGTATAATAATCATTTGTTTTCGAAAGCAGTAAAAGCGGCCGTCCGTCCGTCCGCACGGGTGCGCGGGCGCAGGCGCGTGCGCACTGCACCTGCCCCTAAACCCCACTAATTATTCCACCACTTATTATATGATTATAAGACCTTTTTTGGTGCTTTCAATCAAATTACACCTTGGTCTGGCCACTTTGTACGAGTAAGATGTCATAAAGTTTTTTTTATTCCAATTATATTTAACGGTTGCGTTCGTGTAAAACGGAATTATATCAAAATGGTTTTTATTTTATTAAAAGGAACGACCGCGAACACCATTTTTCGTTTACTAAACTTATTTTAAACTAAAATAAACTTTCTTTTGGCCCACAAATTTGTTATTGTATTGAAATATTTTTGGGAGCGATGTACTTAAGGTTTATAATAGCCTTTTGTTGCCAGAATGTTGACAAAAGGCTGTTCTTTGTATTTACATTTGGACAACAGAAAGAGATTAACTGAAGCAGCAAACAGTAGCTCTTCAAGTAAGTATACCAACAAAATCCTCATTCTTTTGTACAAAAAAAAAGATATTTGCGCTAATTTCAGTGTGATCCTTCGGTAAGATCACCTAGATGATAACGGAAGCCGAGTTCTAAATTTGAATTAGTGTAAACTCGTCCGCACAGTTTTGCGCTCACGCGCATCGATGGTGTGATAGGAGGACATAAATAAATAATTAGACGGTGCAGAGAGGAAGTGAGGGGGCCGCGGAGCGAGGGGGGCACACGGAGGGGATAGTTTTGAGATGACTATCTCCCGCAACCGCGCTTTGTGTCAAACTTCAGATGTTTATCTAGAAGATGTTTACAGATGTAGGCTGGGGTAACGGCCGCGCTTCTCGGGGAGGCAATCAACCGACCAACACTAATACGCTTGATAGACTGATAGTTAATTACGTGCTTTGTTTTGGGTATCAGTTTTACTGGTGGGTATGGGATGGTGGATATGAATCACTGGTATAATATTATTATAAATCTTAATTCGGTAATTTTAAATTCTCACGCGAAATTTACACTTTAGATTTAACTCTTTAGATTTTACATATAACTTTGGCCCATATGATTTCAAATCTGAGGGTGGTTTTGAGTACGTATATGACATAAGATTGACATTCCCCAGATCGCTCTCAAACTGGATGTAGATTTATTTATTTATGTACAAGTACCTATTACTTGATTGACTTGACTATGATTACTTGAAAACTAAAAGGTCAATCGTATTTTTTTTACTAAAATTATTAATTTATTTTTTATTTAAAATCATAATTATATTAATACACCGTGGGGGAATGCGTGGTTTATTTATGTGTGCTCGTAGATCACGATAGATGGCGCTGATAGGGTGGCGTAGCGCCAGATCTGCGATCATCGCGGTCTCGGCGTTTCATCGCCTAATTGCAATACGTTCACGTTGCTAACCAACTCGTATCCAGGGAACAATCTTTAGATAGCTCTTACTAGCTGCGCCCGCGACTCGTTCAAACAAATGCTGTTTTTAAATATTTCATGGAAACCCCAGTTTTCATGAAAACTGGCGGCAACATAGATTTTTTTTAATTTGCAAATAATCGTTATTATTATAATATTTTATCGAACACGGACCTAAGACCTAATAGTAACTATTAGGTCCTTGTCCTATATAATATTATCTGCATGTATTGGTTTTGTAAAATACAATTTATTTGTAATGTCTTTGGATGTAGTTCATATTAGGTATTATAATAAATGTAGGTTTTACAAATAAATTATTATTTTGATCTCGAATATCATGTTTCATGTTTGTGAATTAACTGATTTTAATAACCACGATTCGCTAAATATCAAGATCATATATATTAACATAAATAAATTATATTTGTCTGTCGGCATATAAATCATGTTTTCAAATACTTATTTATTTGAATTGTAGTTTTATTATATTTTTAATAACCGACTACTAACCAAACCCATCATATTATCAGACATTCTTATCTGCACTAATTAGTGGACCCGGACACTCAACTCTATTCGAATAATCAAAATGAGTTATGCGGTCGAAATGGAATACAAAAAGAAATCGATATTGAAATCGATACTCTACATCTAATAAATACCGTGAAGCATAGAGCTTATTCTTGAAATATCGATACTTACAAGTCGGCGGCGACAAAAGCCCGGCTACAATGAGTGTTGCGCAAATCTGCGCCTGCGCAAGTAATTGTTTTGTAGAAGGACACACACTTATCGCGGCTAACGATCAGCCCGGTGACGCGCAGCTGCCATTTTAGTTGCATTAAAAAAAAACACCCTATAATGTACTGTGTAGGAAGTGGAAATTGATTTTATAAGCGGTGGTACCTCACAGTTAATACCTTCGTAAGTCTTAAGACAAATACTTGACGTAGAATTATGTTAATAATGATACCTAACTACCTACCTACCTAGCTCTCTACCTAGGTAGAGAACTTTGTAGAGAGTAACTTAGAGATAATTCATGTTTAACTGAAAAAAAAAACGAAAAAAAAAGATTTTTTTTGATTCCTTATTCTTTATTTTTAGTATTTACTACATTTTGTCATCACAGCACACATTTATGTAATGTCTCATTTACAAAATATATGCTGTAATTACAAAACTTTTAGTAAAAATACTGGAAGGGATACTAGGAACTACAAGTGGTTGTTGTGTTATTTTTTTTCGTAAATGTACTAAAGAACTCTACCGTTGCTAAACATACTCATTCACGATCCACTATTTATGTATTGTGTTAGCATCCAAAACCCCAAGTTCATTATCTACGTCTTTAAATAGAATTTAATTGCTTCTGCGCAGTTTCGTGAATAATTCTCACATTTTCACAAAATTTATATCCAAGACAGTAAATCAGCTTGTCCCCGCTCACTAAACAAAATGGGAGCTTAAGCCTCATGAATAAAAACATCCTATTTAGCGCAACACTCACCGGCCTCGGTATGCCGACACATCTGACCGAAACGCGGACACGCGATACCTAACCCTAAAAGATCTGTACCAAGAATCAAAATTGCTTATAAACTTTATCGGACATAACGCTTTTCGGCAATGTAGGGTAGTTCTACGCAAACGCATTTCCGGCCGAACGCTGCCGGGAAAAAGCCATTTAAAACAAAAAAGAAAAAATAGTAACGCGCCGCGCGCCGCTCGGACACTTCCGGTGGGCGCCATTTTTTCTGTATTGCCAACAGATAAAATCTTTCCGGCCTACTGCGCGACCGCTTTTATTTCTTTTATTTTATATGATCACTTTTTTGGCAAAACCATATGTATGTTTTAGCATATCAAATGTTTAGCATTTTTGTACCGAAATAATATATTTGTGCAAGTGATAAGTATGTAGGTACTGATATATTCCAAGACAGCAATATCTACGCTTATCGGTGGATTTCCCAACGATTCAATGCTTGTCCGTTTCCTGGTTAAATAATGCACTATCATAGTTACATGTGATTTACAACAGGTTTTTCTAAGAACCTATACCAAAAGTATTTCAAAGTCCGTTAACGGCAGGAAGAACAAAGGAAACCCACGCAACTAGAGCCGTATGTAAAACGGTCTCGCATTAAAAATGTTAACTGTCACTGAATATAAAACAAATACCAACTTTATGGTCCCAAACTAAGCAACGCTTGTACTATGGGTACGATCCCAATGACAACCAGACCAACCCAGACCTTAGCAAATTACGAAAATTCTATTTTCGATATTTTTCCCGGTGGGATTCGAACCCGCAACCACCCGGTGCCGTGAGCCGAGTGGCCTACATTCGAACCACTGCGACTAGCGGTCGTCAACAATGAACAGCACAATTAGTGTAGCGAACAGCATTTGCATCGCCACAAAATAACGTTCAAACTTATGTTAATGGGATAGCTGGTCGATGTTGAATATTCAAATTGATGTCATTATAACATTGGGCCGCACTCGCCGGCCGTTTGGCCTCTAGCCAGCCGCCGCATATGTAATGTAAAGTAATGAGTAAATTAAACGTACTACCTTTTTATCTCGTACGCGAGTTTGAGCCCGATTCGCCGGTCCGCGGGCATGTTCGCCGGCCGCATTGAGAATTTTAACAAGCATAAGTTTCGCGTGTTTTGTGCGGTCAAGCAAGCGTTTGATTGGTGAAATGAATTCTTCATTTGAAAGTCGAATGCGCGTCGTGGGAAATGATCAGAACATATTTTTTCATTTGAACGATTCGAATATCATTATTTCGTCGGTAAGTAGATAGGTAGGTAGCTTTTATCTTCTACCTACTTCCTCTATTACAGCCTATTTTTTACTGCAAGTAGCTTTGACGAAAAATAAAAAGTCACCAATAAAACCGTGAAACCTTATCTCTAAAACACATTGTATCCATACCTAACCTAACATTAAATCTTATATCAAAGAAAAACGGGTGAAAAAACGGTGACTGTCAAATTCCGTCGGATGTTGCTGAACAAAACAGCACTTTAGATATAAAAAAAGAAAACTAGAAGATCGGTCCCGATTCAAAAATTGAATTGATCGCCCCATTGTATTCCAAATGTATCATTTGAGCTGTTATTATGGCTCTCTCTCTAGCCCCATACAAACTGGTAATCCAATACTTTTGTATGGCGGCCACTTAAGTTGCCGCTCTAGTAACGAAACGTCCAATGTGTAATAGCGCATTAATTTGTTTAGTGTTTTATTTGTTTGTGTTTAGGTATAGAATCGTGTTGAAATAAGTCTCTACATCGTTACTAACGTCTTGAAGTCGAGTATAGTGTGTGGGGATATTTTGTAATAGTTTTAATACTACAGAGGTTTTAATGAATATTTTACATCCCAGTGTTATTGTATACGAAAATATATGAAAATGTCACGCCCCTTTCATTCGGCTAACCAAGCAAGAAATCGAAAACAATCGATGGCCGCGGCAAAAACTTAATACCGACTCATTGGTTGCATAAACGTTGATCCAAAAAAAAAATAATACAAACAGAAAAACCTAATCGCCTGTAACATGGAGGAAGTAACGTATAAACGAGCGTGATAAATTAAATAAACAAATTTATAAAAAGTTACACGAACAGACGGACGGAACCTTTGTTATAGAATTGCGGTTGGCAGGTACGGGGAGTCGAACCCACGCACCGCACTGTAATCCTATTAGCCGATCATTGTGAACGGCCAAATAAATGATTTATTTACAAATCGTTTACAATTGATACCTACAGGGTTTGATTCCTGTGGGAGTTGTTTGACACATAAATATTGCCTCATCATCAAAAATACATTATAGACTCTACCAGCATGCTCTACCTGCTTGTATCCTATTCGAAAATATTTTGTTTCAGAAAACCACTTACAAAATTTTATAAATTTAATAAATTAAGATCTGCTTTGAAAAACGAGCTAAATTATATTACATATTTAACAACGAGTCGTATAAAAAACTCGACTTTGAGTGCACTTAAAAACAATATCAATGTTCACGAATCATTCGCGCAAACATTTCCCACATCAATCAAACAAAATGTATCACAACCCGCCAATAATACGTTTTTATTCAAAACAATAAACCGATATAACAAGAGCCTTGCCGGCTCCTCGGGTCTGTATGGCTACTGTAGGACCAATTTGAACTGTTATGGGCATTTGTAGCCACTACACAATCGTATAGACCCTATAGTATAATAGCATAGGGGATATTTTTAGTAAACACACTTGAGCATTGTTTGTTGAGTACCGTGACTGAGTGATGTTGATATTTAGACTATTTTATTATTTAAAAAATAAGAATAACGAAAGTGAACGTTTAACGTTAAAATATATTTTATTTATTATTTTATTTTTCTTTTAAATATTTTTTATTATACTTAATTGTATGAAAACCAAAACTGTTACACTAACGAATTTGATTATATTTAACAGAATATGGAAATATACATATTATCAGTGGAAAATGTTTGAATAATTCGCAGTTTAAGCAAATTAAGTTAAAATTCTTTAAGATGAATTTTATCATTATAGTTTGGGTTATAGTATCAAGATGATTTCGGTGGGTGATGTTTTTGAAGTCTCTACTCGTGCTTTTGTTGTATGAATTGCGTTTTTTTGTGAAATCGATCACGGATCCGCGTCGAGGACTCCAGGGCGGATTTGATTTTGTATTTATTTACACATTGTCTTAACAATTAAAGAACTACAGTTTTGTAACCAGCTTCCGAAATCGTCACAATACTTGTGTTGCCGAACATATTGTGTTATTGTACCTTATAAAACAATTTGTCGTATTGGGATTTTCGTAGCAAGTACAAAAATAGAATCATCTAAAATAGCAGTGTGTTGTTATAAATTTTAATCCGTAATATGAACCTGGGAACGTGTAAATTATTATAATTAATTATTATAATTACCCAACGTTATTATTAATTGGTTTCAAAATGATTGGTATCTTTATTGATCGCGACCATTATTTACGATGTACCTATACGTGTAATAGACATAAAATGGAAATGTGACATTAACTAGAACCGTTGAAATGTAAACAAACTTGCCGAAACTCGACGATTTTAATTACCCATGTAGACGAACTCGCCGTTACCGAAACAGGCTTTCTAACTATGTTCCCTCAACGTAACACTAGATTTATGTTGGCATAAAATTATGTTATATACCTACCTGATGAGATACGATTATGTATGCGGAGTCTAGTAATCGCTAAATTATACTTGTCTCCCTATAGTGCTAGGTATACACGAACCGTGGGTATAATGTTTCTAATTTAACATTACAATCCGGATATCAATTTTATGTCTCAACAACTAATGTCAAAATTAGAATATACCTTCATTGATATTCATGTATACGTTTGAAAACATGATTTTGGCGAAATAATTTAGATAAATTATTTATTGTCGCTCGTTCGAGATGTCGTTTAAGGGACGACTCGGTGGCGAATGTGTGAGTTATATAAATATGTATGAGAAGGCGGGCACCGGCCCTTGACGAGGCAGCAGCGGCTCCCGTATTGTGCTCCCGTCATTATACCTTGTACCAGGCACTCCCATTCGCTCCTTTGTTGATCCTTCCTAATAATTAGAGCAAACAGCATTGTCGCTGGAATGCAATAAAGTATACATTTCAATGCACAAAATCTCGAGTGCCCTCGCCGTAGGTTCGTTTTGACAGTTAATTTTTGTCATTGTTACGTTCCCGCCTTAGGTTTGTGCTTTTCAGTGGCAATGTACCGTCGGCTGGAACGGTTCGAGGGTACTTTGTATAGTTTTCGTCGGAGTTGTATAGTCGTGAGAATTGTAACAAGGCAACTTGACATTTAGATTCAACATCTTGTTAGATTGAAAGTTCTTATTCTAGGTTCGGCAGCCGGAAATTAAAAAGGCTGCTATTGTTGAAATCGTGTAAGCCGCTGACACACTTAGTTATCTCTTCGGCAAATCTCGGTGAGTTAAATTTTTGTGCCACTGTCTACCGAGCGTCTTACGTAACAAGACTAATCGAATTATCCAACGCGAGACAATATAATAGAACTATTTGTTAGGTCAGCTACTTTCTAACGAACTTTACTTCTGAAAGGCTACTGTTGTTATAGGTCCACCAGACAAATTTAATTTTAAATCTGACATAGACTGATATTTTACTATTATTTTATATATAAACTGCAGTAAGTATAGGCACTTCTTATTTGATAAAATTTTAATATTAATTCGTATAATTCGGTAGAAATATACACAGTTGATATGTTCCCAATGTATACAGTTATTTATTAACTTATAATAATATAAACAAAAGTACCTCTATGTTGTCTAGTTAAGTGTAAAAATCATAGTACCTAAGTAGAATTAACTCACACAAAATTCCGTAACAAAATGAATCACACGTTATCTCGGTACCGAGCGCGCATGTATCTATCTATAGTATTATTTAACCGTTTAGCGATGTTATCGGCGAGTCGTAATTCATCCGAGACAATCGTATTGGGTTTTATGACGCATTAGCCGCGCGGGCCGACTGGACCCCCGGCTATCTGTCACCAAGATACCGTCAAATCATCCTGAGGGATGCAGTCGCGAGGGAGAGGTTAACTGCTGAGGGAACGGTTGTGATTCCCTTAGGGAACTACTTGGGAAGTGTTTAAATATGATTCCAGATATTTAAACAGCCCGGTGAGGTTTTTATCGAAGCCAAAATTAGGGTGTCGTGGAATACCTACCTAAGTAATTTCGTCGTGGATACTAGCAACTGCATAATCTAAATCTTCTTTCTTTGACACATATCATTTTCAATAAACATCACACCTGGAAATCTATGGCCACGAATTTTCGATCAACTGTTAAGCGAGCAATTGCTCCATGCAACTTCTTTAAGTCGTCTTATATCTTGCAGTATCAGTACAAACAGACTATTATTGGTATTGCAAGAAGCGGTACCTGTCTGAAGGTTGGTCCAAAGGTGGGTATTATCAACAGTTTCGTCACTGATATTTTTGTCACATTTTAAACTGATGCTAGTTCGATAAAGTTGAAATTTGATATCTATACAGTATCAACTTTGGTTTAATCAGACAATTTATCAGAACCGACGATTTCATTTCATTTTAACATATTAGTACCTATAGAATTTATGAATATTTTACTGGAAAATACTGTGCGAATATTTAATTTTAGTGCCAATAAATTTACAATGAAAAAATAGAAATTTATTACATAAATATGGAGGTACCTACATAGCTTTCACTCATAGCTTCGCTAGGAATTTCTGAATGTCACCAACCGACTAACTCCCTATCGGGTCAAACTATAGCTAAGATACATCCAGGTGATCAGTAAGTAAGTACTTACTTACAATACAAATCAAAATCGTTCAAGCTGTTTAGGAGAAAAGAATTACGAACATACGCACACTGAAATGTTATGTTATATCTATACTAATCTATATATATATAACTCAAAGGTGACTGACTGACTGACTGACATAGTGATCTATCAACGCACAGCCCAAACCACTGGGCGGATCGGGCTGAAATTTTGGCATGCAGGTAGATGTTATGACGTAGGCACCGCTAAGAAAGGATTTTGATTAATTCTACCCCCAAGGGGATAAAATAGGGGATGAAAGTTTGTATGAAACTTCGCGGGCACAGCTAGTATTCATATATTTTCTTTATAACCTTCACTATTAGGTTGCTTTGGCTGATTCATTTTTGGATAGATCATCATCATAAAAAGGGTTTTACCAAGGACGCTACAACTTGCAACAATTAACAATAATAAATATCGCCAGACTGACACACCAACTGTATGGTACGGTTCGGTACAAGCATAGCTTATACTATGGGTACCGCACAATGGACTGGGGGCGATCCCAGTGATACCCGGCCCTGGGCAATCTACGAAAAGGCCATTTCCGAAATTTTCCTGACAGTAATCGAACCCGTAACTACCCGGTGTAGTGAGATGAGCAATACACAGAGTCTGTACTATATATATTTGTGTATTCCACTCCTATATCCAGCCGTGCGCGCTTGTTCGTTAACAAGCGTGTAATATAAACAAGAAAGTCTCTGAGTAGCTCGTGATATAGGCCTCTGGCGGTTCGAACGAGCTTCCAGCTCGTATCGCCATACTGGGAATTTTATAAGTTCCTGATTCGACTTTTACTCGCATGATTTAAAATGTAACGAGAAGGTTGGCAAGCGTTATCTAAGATCAGCTATCTGTAGATTAGGTATAGATAGATAGCCAGGCAGTCATCGATTATAAAAAGTACACATGATTCTTAAACTTTCATAATCTTCTCCATCGAAGTTGCGTTTCAATCAAGTTAAAATGACCAGTTTAGGAAACAATTAAAAAAAATACAATTTGTTAGCGATATAAACGATCAAATCGTTTCGAACTTCGTCAAGTTTTTTTCTTTCACGATTGATAGTGCAATAAAATCTAAAAAAAATCTGTTAAACCTTTAGATGCCCTTCTACAGGAAAAAGGTCTAAATCTAGCTATTAGACAAGTGTATGCTGAAACTCTATTAAGTGAGAATCTATTACCTATTGGCACACACAGTTGAGACGCGAAAGATAAGGTTTAGCGGGTTTATTTACTGCATCTATTAAAAATAATCACCTATTTAACATTTTTAGTATAGAGAAGATCTTTATCATTGCCTAACACCTAATTTAATAATGAAGAAACCGTGACATAAAGGTGTGACTCACATTATGCAGCTTGTAGTAGAGTCCGCAGGCGTTGCACACCGGCTCTCCGTTCTGGTTGCGCCGCCATAGAGTCGTCGTCGTAGTCTTGCAATTGGCACAGGAAGTGCCCGCCCGCCGCGCCGCGCTCTGTAGCGACTGAAGACAGAGAGATACACAACATTAGAACCATTTTTAACGAGATTCCACGGACAATGTGGTCTCACCCTTACGCCGATAGCATCTATTTAACATTTTTAGTATATGGAAGATCGTTATCATTACCTAACACCTAATTATTATACATACTCAATAAAGAAACTTATTTATGCCTCAATTTAAAACATTAAAACTAATTTACATTTTAACCACTGAAATCATCATAAACTAATTTTACTAAACAAGCAATATAAAATACAAAACTAGTCGGAAAATGACGCACGATGTGACTGGCAACAAGGGAATATAATAATTATTAATATTGCCAGACTAACAAGCCAACTGAATGGTCCCAAACTAAGCAATGCTTGTACTATGCGCACCGTGTAATGGACTGGGGGCGATCCCAGTGACTGTCAGAACAGTTCTAATTAGGTACGTAAAGGATATTTCCGAAATTTACCCCTACGAGAATTGAACCAAAAACCACTTGTTGGTTGAGCCGAGCAGCCTACACTCGAACCACTATGCTGAGCGGTCATCCGAATATCAAATGGAAAAAGCGAGGTAGCTATCGGCGGCTCTCTTACGCACCTGCCCATTACCTGGCCGTCAATCAAACAAAAAATATCCACGGCATGCGGTGGCCGTTTTATACAGTCCACAAAAGTGCCTCACTCAATTAAAAATGCATTCGTCCTAACCCGACACGAAAATAAAAAGCAACCCCGCTCATAATAAATCCATTAATTTGTCATGTCATTTATCGAATAAAAGTATTGAGGCCGTTAAACATTACGAGAGGCAACTATTCGGGACACCGGCCATCTCGATTCTCGGTAACTAGAATCGAATACTACCAAAGATTATCGTGACCGCACCGGCGTATTGTCCGATTTAATATCGTAAGTGACTGTGTCGGTCTCGGCGGCTGTACGCTTGAGCACAAAATAGTTCAAATAAACGAACGATAAATTTACATACAAAACCGAACCATCGTACGATTTCTATTTTAAATCCATGGCTATCACAAACTTATCTTACATTTTGACATTCAATAAAAGCCTTCACGGTTTCTAAATACAGTTTTTGATAATATTATACTTGTGCCGACCTTCGTTGTCCGATTAAATAGTTAAATCAATTGATTACATTGTAATGAAGTCATTTTATATACCATGCACCTAAGTAGGTACCTGTTTTTGCTAATGTAGTCGTAACAGATAACAAGTTTATCGTAAATCGAAATGCAATGCGTTAGTTATGTTAACGTGACGTGATATCTCTAAATCAATTTTAAATTTTCTATCAACAAGATCTTAATGTTTTATTAATTGAAATAGTATATTGGAACTATTCATTCACTAGCTGTGCCCCGCGACTTCATCCGCGTAGTATTGGATTATTGGGTTAAAAAGTATCCTATATGTTAATCCCGGTTATAATCTATCTGTGTTCCAAATTTCATCCAAATCCGTTCAGTAGTTTTTGCGTGAAGGAGTAACAAACATACATACATACATACATACATACATACATACATCCACACTCACAAACTTTCGCATTTATAATATTAGTAGGATAGTATTGACCCAACCTTGCACACAAGTGTTGTTATTAAATCGAATAAATACTCATAACGAATTCTAGTCTAGGGCATAATTCTCATGATTCTCATTCTATGATTTATTAAAACAACAAATATTGTACAAGCGAAACACCGTTGCGCGCGCCAGTACTGCTGCATATTGGAATACCTAAATATTAAATGGTTTGCGTCGATATTCGCCTCGTCATGGCAGCTCCTTTGTGGCTGAATAAGATTAGAGCTCTCCGTATTAGCCGAGCCTATACCACACACTTTTTCTTCCCGCTGGCGAGATGATTTGAACGGAGTTCCATTTGTGTCATACGAGTTATATATATACACTTTAATTTTTTGTATTAGTTATTACTGTTTGATTTGCATAGTGATGTGATCAGTAGTTATTTTACTGTACTTAGCTTAACGTATACTATAGGTCATTGTATGCTGATGAAAACAATATTGCGAGATAAGTACCTTGTCTATTCACAACACATTACAGATACAGAACCCTGCAACATTTGGTTTCGAAATATAAAATTCATGGAAATAGTAGCTGGAACTTCACTTTTAAAAAGGTACTTATATTTTAGCGATAACTTCGCATTGTAATTACAAATTAACTGCACCAGTTTACGACTCAATTACCAGAATCCGATTATTATAATCTTTAGATAAGAGTTCCCATCAAGTCATAACGGGTGCATCACGCACGGGTCCGTGGTCCCGAGGGAGCTCGCGAATCTGAGGGGCTGACTCTAAGCGGATTACAGGAGTCACTCCACCCCGCTGGGTGGTTTTATTTCCGTGGAAAAACGGCTGTTTACTCGTAATTTTATGGACGAATTACTTTCGCTGCTCAAACGCTGAAATGGCTGGAAAGAGTCGTAAATTTTACGAGCCGGATTATATTTTATTTGGGTCATTTTTTATTAGTGACGCGGACCTTGTCAGTGAAAACGTCGCGCGCGTATATGTATTGTTATGCTGATGATAGTATAGGTTACCTATATAGATACATAAGCACCTTCCTAGCTAATATCTCATCCTATTATAAATGTTATTTTTTTATGTTTCAATGTTTGTTACTCAATCACGAAGTATCGATTAAACTACTAGTAAATTCGATTCAATTTTTTCTAGTAGGCATCATGCCATAAAACAAGAATTAAAAATGATATATCGATTATTTTATTTATCGATGCAATCAAATACTCTATATAATAATATATACCTCACATACCATAAATAACTAGAAAATAGATTTGAATCAAGAATTCCAAAAATTCCCAATATCCGAACACTTGTCCCTCCTCAGAGAGGTTTATTAATCGCTAAACCCATTTCACTGTCGGCAATCGGATCGATATCTAACGTACACACAGAAAAAAAAACCGACAAAGATAAAAAGCGTCACAGGCAGACAAACGGACGACATTCAGTACATATTGTTACCGGCACTTAAATTTTCAGTGTAGTGTAAAGAGCGCGTTGTGACATCGACAAGGACCTATTGTTTGTGAACAAAAACATCCCTTTTGTGTGTTGTCAAACGAAAACTGAGCCCGATGTACAACAGAGGCGCATGCTGACCGTCATAAGTGGACACTCGACATTCCAGAATTGGGTAAATTACCTACGCGCGGGTGTATTGTTGCAGCGGAACCTTTAAGGAAGAATGTTATACAGGATGAATTGAGATCATTGATATCAATTGGAAACAATATTATTATTTCAACTAAAATTAAATTAAAATAAATCTGAAAAAAGCGCAGACTGTTAATTTTCCGAATGTGTTTTATTTTAGAGGCCATTCCCACGAAGTCCTCTGCGTTTGAACGCACAGTGTTGTCTATACAATATTGACGGAAAATGCCATTTCAAATTATCGGAGGATCGGAATTACGGTCTGAATGACCTCTTTACCATATGACATGAGAATCTTAGAATTAAATAAATGTAATAACACACTTAATAATACAAAACTTTGCTTATGGCGCCTTTTGGCACAGATGTCGCTAAGGAAAATATTAATTGTGCCTACTTCCGCTAGGTAAAATTCGACATGTTATGATAGCTGTTCCTGTGTCGAATAAACGTGTTAATTTAATTATTATTTTTTCATTTTATTTAGGTACCTGACCATATATTTTTAATCAATCGATTCATTAATTCATGTTTCTTAAATCATCTGAATCAATATAGAGTCATAGTTTTAAATATTTCCAACGATTTATAAATCAACGCTGTGGAATAAAATGTTATGTAAATATTATTCGTCAAAATAACTGTCCTCGAGATTCATAAACAGTGAAGGCGGGCGGCGGCATCCCAAAATTCCAGTGGTTAGAAAGTGATTTGAACACGTATTAAATATCGGCATTATGTTACCGAACCAATGAGCATTCAGTTAATTATAAACACCGACACATCAAACGGATTAGTTCGCATCGGTACACACGCCACTAATTCAATAAACCACCCACATTAAAAACATATTTCCATAACAGGAGCCCCCGAAGCGATCCAATCACCCTTATCTCCCCCGGTCTTCGAACACCTCCTAATCAAATCAAATCACAGCCTCCTCCTTCCCTAATCTACCTATCTACACTAAAATTGTATTACAAAAAGGGATACCTATCCCCTATCCCCTCATATATTTGCCAACACAAGCGAAATTCATCCAGCCCGGAAACAGCCCTCTTACAATACATACCTACACAATTTTGTAGCCGGAAAACACAAAGCTATGCGCTACATACGCACGCAACACACACAAAGTAACTTTCACATCACACAGTCCCGCGTATCAGCATATCTACACCATCTAGATCCCACTATGAGAACCCCCAAGGGGGAGGCAATCCATTTACCGGGCGTGTCGCACCAATGAAAATTTCCTCTTATCCGTATGAAGTTAGAGATGACAATCGCGCGGCAAAAGCGATGTTTTTAAAGGTTTACACGGCCCCTAGCAGTGAAAGCTCGGAATCGATGTAGCCTTTACCCCTCGCCCCGCGCCAGTTTTTCCGGCGCTCTGTCCTTATCTGACCGGAGCGATTAGATAAAGAGAGATAGAGCGTGAAAATAAAGATTTTCATCGTGTTCACTAACACCACGATAGTTTCAGCTGTAGTAATGTATGTATAGCGGTTTAGTGGTGTGTGTTCGCGTAGGCATAAAGGTAGGTATGGATGGAAGGGCTCTCTGAATAGAGTAGGGGTCGACAAAACTTTGATATTGTGGGTAGGTTCTTTGAAAGCGGTTCTCGTGTCATTTAGTTATTCATGGTGTAAATAAATCCGTAGCTAATCATTGCGATTCTTAAAAACCGCTTAAATTAGTATTAGAAATACAACTAATAGTGTCAAAATTACGATTACCTATTTACGGCTTAGGTTTGGTAGTCAGTTCCGTTTATTTAACTTATTTATTCCCAAGACAATATTTCAGGCATGCGAATATGTTGTTTATGTTGGTACCTATAAAGTAATTTATTGTTTCTCGATCGTGTCTCGCTGGAAGTTTATCACCTCCGTCGGCGGGCGCCGGCGAGCATCGTCGAAGCGCTCATAAAAATAAAAGCGGTGCTCGTAATTTTTTAAATTTTCCCACGAAGATGCAGCGGCGCGCCCTTCGCCCCTCGCCGCCCCCTGCCTCCCATTGGCCGTATCCGCGGAAGCCATGTTGGGAAATTCGCTTAACGATTTATTTGTGTGCGGATGGTAGCACCGGTCGGCCGCGTGCTCGATGGCCGTAGAGTACAGAAATAGGACGCGCGTGAAATTCGTTCTAGACCTTTAATTAGCACACGCCTATGTAAATAAAGGCTTCACGGAAACATCTATTGGAAAGTCGGACGGTATTGTCCGCGCGTATCTGTTCATGGGCCATCAAATTTTATAAGTCCGTTAGGATAACAAAGCGTGGCGGTTGCCCAATAGGAGCTATCGGTCGATAGCGATCGACGCTCGACTGGATTGACACATCAAACCGCCAGTCGCTGGTGGAGATTACCATCGAAATACATTCGGCTCGTAATCGACACGCCGACGTCACGCTGCCGCCTCATTGATGCTGCCAAATCTCATCTCGTGTTCCTTATTGGTGTTTCAATAATAGAAATACCCTAGTTGAAATGTCAAGCTTCTCTGAGTAGTGAAAGTATGATTTTAAACGTTCCATAGAATCGAATTTAGTTCGATTGAATTATAAATGAATTAGGTAGGAACTCAGCCGTGTCATCTCAAATGAACGAAGTGGCTTTGGGTCTTGACTTTGATAAAAGTGCAAAATACCCCAAGTTCATAACTTATTTATTGTTTCCACCTCTGCTTATAAATAGTTATGACAACTGTAATGAAATATGTTGCTTGATAATAAATAAATAGGTACTATTCATGGTGACATAACACGAATAAAGGATAGATGCGCATACACAGGATGGATGGCGCGCAGGCGTCATGGAGACAATAGGTGAAGGCCTGTGATGACTTAATAGATGCACCTATGTATACCTATAAAGTATATTCACACGATACAGCTATTGTTATTACGATAATCTGTAATAAGTACTTTGATCCGTCTCATATTTTGAGAACATGGTAAAGACAGAATGCTGTCAAATTTAGGTCAGTTTCAACCTGAGCGAGGAATGTTCCAAACATGTCAACAGGCCAATCATAGTTTAATAATAAATAATAATAATAATAATTTAGCCCTTTTTGACGTCCCACTACTGGGCACGGGCCTCCCCTCAACATGAGGAGGATTCAGGGATGAGGAGTTTAATAATAATAGAAAAAAAATAATGTCCTGTAACAGTAAGCCGAGCCCTAGGATGATGAGCCGCACGGACGGCACGAGCTACGTTTATTTTATCAAACGAAGTTACATAATACTATCGCCTCCAATTTTAAGATTTACGAATATACAGTTCATCCCCACCTTTGGGTAGGTATTGGGCATGTTTCCTAAAGACAATACAGCAGCATACAAAAAGGAGGACATCGAAAGCTTCTTAAATGTTAACTATGGATTCCACCTCGTATGCTAATGCCATGTATGCTTCATGTAGGTAGTGTAACGGAATCCCGGAAGCCAGAACACTTCCAAATCAATCAACGTCCGTATTTATTACCACAACTTAACAAAACAATAGTTCGCCGTTAAGATAGTGATCTCCCATTAATATCATTTTCATAAAAATGTATTTCATTACAAATTATGCAGACGTAGGTATCTATGTGGGCGTGTTTAGTGAAAATTCTATTTCCACATTCCTTTCTTCAAAATTCCTCATAATCAGTATAGAATTTAGAAAATGTAGGTAGGTATCATTATCATAAATCTTAAAAGGTTGGAATAGCTTATGCGAAATCAGAAATTTCTAAAAATATTTTCTTGGGCGGGTCCCTACTCCCACATTGTTGTGGTTTTATAGCGATATGTAACATTTTATAACTTCAGTGTAGAGCTTTTATGGGTACAAATAGGCTTGTGGTTATCCGTTATAACATAATATACAAGAACAGTATTTAAACTTGTCCTTGAGAAGTTACGCAAAACCGGTGGGACAATCACAATCAAACATTAAAAATAGATTTTTATGAAAGCAGTCGACACTTAGTTCAAGGTAGCCTGCACTAGCTACAAGTGAAGTCCGTGAGAATCTATGTAGGTATTAACGTATGCGCTACGGATGGTGCGATCAAACGAGTGAGTGTGTGTGGTTTAGATAAACTCGTGCGGGTTCCAACACAATTTAAGATTTCCCCGGGACTCAACGAGGGTCAAACCTCGGTGTCATCATTGGACACCATTATCGATCCTGGTTTAGAGGAATAACAGTAGTGGGATGGGTGGCCGTACTAATCCCAAACAAAAAAATGATGTGATTTTGTTTTCTTTGCAATTAACAACACACTGTTTAGCGGACGTATCAATCGTTCGTTGCGCTGTATAAATCTAAACAATTGAATGGCTATGAATTGCATTAGTCATTAGTTTACATGGCTAGCCAGGTGCATCATTGCAAAATAAATAAAACCTGCACACAAGCGAGGCATCAGTTCTGTAAATTTACAAAGTTAAGTTGGGAATTATGTCCCGGAGGCGACTAAACGCTAGTAATTCTACCTCCGAACGCTTCTTATAACGTATGAATTTGCATTGAATGGCAAAGGACACAGCGGGCGTTTTCAAAACCTCGACACAGAAGACTCCGTGTAACATTGTGTTTGTTACAGAGAATATCTTACATCAGATCCTGAGAACTCTGTGTTTCTGAATTCGTTGTTGGAAACCCGTCTCTCAGTTTGCTTACCGAATGTAGGTTTCACGACTGCCGTTCGGGCTTTGATTTAACTTAACGCAAAACAATTTATTTGAAATGATGTAATTCATATTTGTTGAATACGCAATGAGATGAATATTTTAACGAAGGCTTATTGTCTATAAGGTACCTCATATTGTTACTGTGCAATGCTATTTCAATAGTTGTTGTTTTGAAGTGGGTAAATAATATTGAGTTTCGACGACTGGGGTGTGGGATGTTTATGATAACGATTAATTACTCATTCGATGACATCTATAATTTTAAATTGGTAGGTTCTATTTATTTCTTAAACTTTAAGAAAAATAAAAACAAAACACTACCCCTTCAGCACCCTAGCCAACGATTCATCATCGTTTTTTTTTGTACAAAGCACTTTTTTTACTGCTCCAGTATTTTTTCACAATGTGTAGATAATGATACAATTATATGACAGGCCGATTGCTTGCAGCAATTAATCATACCATACAGGTGCACAAAACAGTGCAAGTGAGCGAATGCCCCGGGCCCTTGTAAACCTGCGCCCGCGCCGCGCAAGTCGTAAATACGATGGCACCTGCCCTGCGCCGATCCCCTTTAATACACAGTTCTGCATTCGCCTGATGATTTGACATTTGTATAGAATTGTATCGCCGCATTTGAAAACGTACAAAATTAGCATCCAATTGGTATTAAATATTTTAGTCAGTTAAACTTTGACTAGAAAAAGAGGCGACTAATTTGTCGTGTTTCAAGTGAATTACATTGTGAGAAGAATTGAATCATTATGGTGTAACAATAGAGGTCGTTTTTATAAAACAGACGCTAGATGAAGGTCCGGTGGTATTGTGTTGCGCAGGCGCAGGAGTATGAAACGGGCCGGGTGCGGCGCGGCGGGTCGGCGGGTCACTTCGCACAGTTTAGCACCGCGTCATATTTATAATTACGGCAGGCGGTGCGCAAGAGCGCTAGGCACTCTCCCGCGCTGCGCCCGCCTCGATAAATCAAAATTTTAAATCACCGGTGGGCGTACCGAACCGCTCGGCCAGCGCCGAATAAAATGAATTAAAAATAAAATAATGCGAGGGGGCCGTGCGCGTCCTGAGAAAATTTAAAGATATTTCGCTTTAGTTTTTTTAATTAATACCTTGTTAAAATTTAATATTGAGGGCGCATGCGTTATTACAATGGGTGTGCGAGGGATTTTAAACTCGCTTTCGGTAACTTATCGAAGCTGCGGCACCGTTTAATTGGATCATTTTTTAACGAGAAATGATAACGTTCGATGAAGAGTGTGTCGTGATCGTTGTGCGGATCTCTCGTTCTGCAAATTAATTGCAAATGTTTATAAGTGCGTTATATCTGATGGCAACAAAAGGTTTCCCCGAAGACGTGCATAGCATTTCACGGTTTGAGACTTTGTGAGGCCACGGGAGGCATTTTGTCTTATAATCGGTTCTCACAGCTGGAATGTGAGCTGGTCTCCGTCACGTATAATGTGAGACGCTCAAAGTAGACAAGCATTAAACTCGGTCCCACAGTGTGTCTTGTCAAATTTTAGGTGCCGTGAAGGGGTTTTTGTTCCTGTACCTTCTTATAACAACGTAGCTAATTATGCATATTTAATTACTATTTATGAGGTTGGATGTTTATTTGTAATTTAAGTGGGTGATTAAATTATTATTTTTTAAGATATTATGTATTTCATTTGTAAACACCAATGTTAGCCTATCTGTAATGATATAGATTCTATACAATTTTGTAAATATCGATGGGTATTTAAAATAACAAAACTTGGAGTTTGCAACTTTGTTTAGAAGACGTGTCAGCCAGAATCGACAATGGTGTCCAATGATGACGCCGAGGTTTGACACTCGATAGGTCCCGGGGAAAAGCTACACTGTCTTGGAACCTGCACTAATATAATTGGAACAAAGAATAGGAGGAGTTGGAAAAGAACAATCGACATCTTCCGTCGCAGGTGGATAATTTTCTTCAAAAATCGAACAGGAAATGTACAAAGTAAATCGTTATAAAACTCATGCGTCTAATAACCCTATCATTCCTCGGCACATTAACCCCAGGTCACGGGTACTCTCATCAGGCTCCTACGTCACGCCGTCGGTAGTCGGTCGTCTACGTCACGTCACTGCTCATCACTCGGACATAATGTTGACTGGTGCGTTTTTAATTCGTCTGTACCTCCCGCTGTACCGTCGTGTAATGAATGACCACGATTGTAGTACTTGTCTTTTTGGTGTTTGACTTTGAAATGGGTTAGAAGTATGAAGGCTCCCGGGAAGGAAGTATGTTATTTCGCCTAAGTAAAAACAAACTCTATTTACATATATACTGGGGATATTTTCATAAAAATCCGCTGGCATTCTTTTAGGAAATATTCCCAGTGTAGATCTGAATAAAAATTGTTTTTAAACAGTTGTTGTTGTTGACTACCTTGTTGAATCTAAGAACGGTCTACGCGATGTTCTATTTTCTAAAAGTGTTTATAATTTTGTTTGAACTATTATTATATAACCTCATTTATCTTTGGTCAAGGTAGGCTAATGACAAAATAAATTCCCGCACCTCAGGGCTTTTCAGATTGCAACAATAAAACACTTGCTAAATGTGGTAAATTCACCCAAATGTATTGGGCTAGAGTGGTAGAATCTCCTTCGCATTGAGGGTGAGTGCCGGTAGGCACCCTATGGCTAAAATACCATAGATGAAATATGGATGCAAAGTCTACCTACCCTCTGTGTAACAACAGGCGTGATAGTTTATATTATTATTCAAATTCACTTTCATAAACTATTTTGAATTTTATATTCATTCAATTCTTTTGTAGTGAGTAAGTACGTCAGCTGATTTAGTGTAGGTAACCTACTTGTATATAGCAGAGAGTACTTGCAAGGGCAGGTGGGTGACTCGTAGGTCGTCCAAGGTGGATGGCATTTTGGTTTATCGCTCACATTTAGTGGGGCTCACAGCAGTACAGCCAATAAACTAGAATAACACCGACAAAACCACCCGAGTGAGCCTTATTTGAACAGGTATTTTCAAAACTTAGGGCCGAGTTTACCAACACGTTAACAGAGCGTTAGACCAGTAACTTTGCTTTACTTGCTGGTAACAATAGTTTACTGCTCTGTTCTGTTCGCTTGTTAGTGAACTTGGCCTTTAATCTGCAATGTAACACTTAATTGACTAATGCCAACACTTTTTTTCGAGCTGCTAAGTTATTTGTTTAAATAAAGATCAAAGTAAGTTTCAGTTATTTATCGGCAATTAAATGACTTTAATGTTTTCAATAACCTTTATTTATCATTGTTTGCCAGTGATTTTTATCATTTAATTAATTAATAAAAACATTTAAGTTTTGGGTAGGTACCTGCCTGAAACATAATGAGACTCTTTGTTTCAATAAAATACTCCTTATATACACTGGAATAAATTCAGTTAATTAAACTTTTTTATTTGGGTTATTGTTGTTATTATTTATTTATCTTGATGTTTAACCACCTGTAGGCTTTGCTGCATTATACATATGTGATTACAAATTGTTTACATTTAATAACTATTTATTTGTATTTCTCATAAAAATGTGTGCTCACTAAATTAAATATAAAATATGGCTTTTTTACATAAGATAAAGTTTTATTTACACGGAGAACTAAATATGGCTTAAAGTAGGTATGTATCTGCCTACTTAATTACTTATACGAACATATTTTTGGAATATTAATATCTAAAAAGTTTCACTTATTTATATCTTATGAAAAAAAGACATATAGATAGAAAATCACAACTAATTTTGGAATAAATCAAATTAATTATGCGCGAGCAAATATAATCACTTGCAAACAAACTTTTTGTTAAATGTTTCTCGTGGCTAAGTTAGGTCATTAGGTAATTTAAAATTAATTTAATAACCTCCCCGCTGTCATAACGACCGTGAAATGACATCGGAATACCTTTATGTTAATTTTGATTCTAAAAACACACTTTCAGTTTTTGTTCGTAACACGTGACTGATGCACCGAGCGAATTCTTCGTGCGAAACATTAGCCTTCGTTTAATTCAACATTTTTTTTATATAATTAAGTATAACTGATGGAGTGTTATTGAATCATCGTTTATACGGGCATTCTATTCATGAAATGTTATGCTCGGTAAGAACATATCAGTTTTAATTAAACCGTAATTCCGTTTTTATTTTATATCCGTCGCATACCGGGCTATTAAAATCTTCGGTATCACGGGAATGTATTATGAATTCAGGAGGTACAAAAACAATGCACAAATTAAAAGCGTACGAGCGGGACAAAGGCTCGGATGTAGTAGCGAACAAGGGTGGGCCGTTCAGTTAACAATACGGATTAATTATCGGCCGAAGTCGTCGACTCAAATATACCTGTCAGGAGCGTAGAACGTAGCGGCGCGATTTATATGGGCCCTGAACAATGGTAAAAGCGGTAAACAGAATGGGAAACGCGAGCAAAACGAGCAAAAGTGGAGCGCTCGGTCCGGCTGAAGCCACGCTCGAGCACACGTGGCTGCTACTGGCACTGTCTTACGATTCATTTTATTGATCCTACGGGTAATGTTTCTAAACCTTTTCTAAGGAAATTTCCATGGTGCACGAATATATTTTGGGACACCAAAACATAGAAAATTTCAATCGACACCACCATTACGTTAAATTATGTGTAACTGTACTTAGGAAATTGTAAGCAGGTACCTACTTACTAAGTAGTAAAGACAATTAGATCCAATTCTGTTAAAACCCAGTGAAACATGTATGCAAAATATCCTCAGGGTTGAAATATTTTTGAAACTTGCGGCACACGCATTCACCGTGACACGCGGACCACCAAGCTCTCGTGTCAACCCTTGATTCACTAACATCCCAAACAAGGTTGCCACCAAAAGGTTATTTAATTTTATCTTTAAAAACGACAGCATCTAGTAGCTTACCCGTGTCATAATTGAAAACCAGCCGCATTTAAATTAGCCTAAAGGCTTTTGTTTCAACAAGCTAATACATAATTGATTAAAAAACCTGACAACTACACCCATAAGCTTCGACATATTGTTAACATTTATGCGAGGTTATCGAATATAAGATCCATTATGAAACTATTTATTTTTTTAAGCACCTTCATAATAGTGATTATTAACTTATTATTAAGGTCGTGGTGTCAACCCTACGCGAGCGGCAGCGACAAGCGTAGCATTGTTACGCGGAGGCCGCCCTCAGCCCTGAATAAATACATTCATATTGCCACTCTAAATATCTGCGATCGATACTCCATACACTTCTCAAATGCCGACCAAAAATTAACTATCATCCATTAAACAAATCACATTATTTCATTATAGATACATTATTACTTATTTATTTATCGCCTATTGTCTATAAACATCGTTGACACAAAAAATAAATATTGCCATCGTTCTCTAATCGTATGCGTTAATCACGATAATCGACACAATATCACATCAAGTGAGGTGTTTGCCGACGATTTGGATCGTTAACACCAACAACTTATTCTATCGACCTCCCGCGTTTAATCGCGCAAAATCTACCGCATCGCTCCGCGCTCGGACGCGCCAAAATGTGCAGAAAATGGAAAAAACATGGCGCTAAACCGCGATTTCATATGTATTTAAACGCCGAATTCGAGATTCCGAAACTCAAAAAAGTGGGCAGCTCGCGGCCATTTAAATTTTTCCAAAACGTGAACACAATGGCACAGATTCGGAGGGTTTTATATTTTGTTGTTTTGTTTTTAATTTTTAAATATAAAAAAGGTATTCGGATCGGCAAGGGCTGTCACATCATTCCAGCGCTGCTAAGTGACGCAGGACGCACGTCAGTCCCCTGGACGTGTTTTATTTTCATATAAGAATCGAACTGACTCGACTTGTTTTTTGTTATCATAGTTGTTGTAACCGAGTCTCGTACCTATTGAGGATATATTATAATTGTTTATCGTGTGAAGCTTTGTAATTTTTTTATGTTTTGAATTTTATATTAATTCACTTGGTTACTTAGAAATCGCTAATGGGGATCTATGGGGATAGAACCTGTGGAATATCAGAATTATAATTTTTAAATGTAACTTTTGTATTATAAAAAGTAGCAGGTGTTAGCTTAAAACTCAAGATGAAACGGAAGATAACAAAAATATAATATTCGTTAAATCTTTTCAGTAATCTTTTTCTAAGTGAGTTACGGCTACTGTTGCCATAACGAAGCTCGCACGTCGAAAAACGTATTTAAATGTGATTATACACAAACTAGTTCAGATGCAAGATCGGTAAGACAATAAAGGCTAGTGCTCACTGGGGATACTGCGCGTCTTGCGCGATTGACGTGCGACCACATGACGCTAAAAGGGCTATTGTATACGAACCACTCGTTACGACTCCGCGTCCAACCGGTCTTTAACACGCTCGGACAATGATCACTCTATACATAGTACCCGTTTATCTTCCCGGCCGGTAGAACATAGCTGGTATTAGAGATATTAGCCGCTCAACCTGTTTTAATGGTATCAATGTGATTTTGTTTGAAACATTTTATTTTAATGTGTTAATTTTGGGGGCGTGGCGATTTAATGGAGTCGCTTCTCGTTCTGTATCAAATGTTAATGTGGAGTCGTTAACCATTTATAATTTGTATGACATGTTTAAAAATACACTTCTGCGATAACACCTTTAGTTAATTTTGAATCGATCTGTTCATATTTTATACCTAATGGGAGCTTACATGTTCTACAGAAAAATAGTTTTATACCTATATCAAGCAGTTGCTGAAGGAAAACGTCCTAAATGTAGGTAATGTAAGCTATTTCAAGTAACAATTATTCTAATCTAAAGCTCATTAAACATTTCACGTGGGTAAATACTGTCACATTCGATAAGGCTATCGCATCGCGATGCGTGATCTTACATCGCGGATAATATCGGATTGCGTCAATTACGCGATCCCATGCGATCGCGCGATACATACAAATGTATTGTATGCAACGACCTTTATTCAGCGAATGGTGGCTCGTGTAGAACCGCTTTACAATGAGGATCATAAAATAAAAGGCAAAACAATAGTACTAATAGATGGCCTTTAGTGCTATTTGTGGGAATATGAATTGTAACAATTTAATAAAAGGATAATAAATTTTATTTGTACTAGTGTAATAATGTAAGCGTGTATTGAAATGCCAAATGAATCATCTCTAGAAATACCGTTAAGCATTCGTGTGTAATAAATAAAATAACACGAGGTTACGAGTATTGATCATCATACGTACCTACATACCTTAATATAACCCTGCTAATGCTTATATGCCCCAAAAAAATATTGCAGGGAATATTGGCTCTTCATTATTGGGTATAATTTATCAAATACATCTTGTGCCCGCAGCTTCGCTAGCGTAAATCTTATTTTCTGGACTTCGACAACAGCGCCTAACTACCAGGTCCAAACAACATCCAAGTGACCCCATAAGTTCCAAAAGAACGTCCAAATCAGTCAAGTCGTTTACAAGGAGAAGAACTACGCACACACGCACACTGGAATTATATTACATAGGTATAAAGATAAATATGAATATAATATGCCAGATACAATGGAATAACAGACAAAATAATTCGACAAAAAACTTATCTAAATTCGAATATGCAACAATATTTTTAGATACAAAAAACCTGATACAGGTATTAAATCAGCGAGCTAATGTTCAAATAAGAAACTTGTACTGGAGTGGAAGAGTCCAACTCGATCAGGAGACTCGTTTGTTCCATTTGGCGGGACAGTAGCGACACGGAAATGACCGTGGACCGAAGTGGGTCCCATCGTAGTGTTACCAGATAAAGTAAAATACCTACGAGACTGGGGAATTTTAATTATTCTAAGTTTTTAGAATTATTTTTTTTGTTCTAAGTAGATTTATCTTCTGATTCTTTGGCAAGAAGTTGTCTATTTCTTAACTTGTTCATTTAAGTAACTAATTTGACACCCAATTAAAGATAATGAATGATTATTCTCCAAATTAAATTAACGTTTTGACAGATAAGTATTCCATGGAGAAACTGTTAAATAGTAAAATTTATATAGAGAATAAACTTTATCTGGGGATTGTGAAACAGACACTCCATTGTGGAAACGCCTCTACACCTATTCTTTAAAACGATGTTTTTATCGGTCTCTCGATTGTCGCCAGCTTCAGTTTACACCTCTATAAATCGATATGTCTCGCAAAGAACGGTACAGCTGGCAACACTATCGCCAGTGGCTTGTACCCGAGCCGCGTGGGACGATTACAACGTTGACAAAACACCCGCCTTTGACCGGTGCTAAGGTTTCGCCAGTACCGTTAGGACATGAGTACCTATACTTATACCTAAGAAGGACTTAAGAACGTCGCCCTGCAGTAAAAACCTTGTAATTGTAAAACACAAAATTGTACAATTCCAAAATCCAAACAATAGGTGACTTTCAGTCAATGATTTCAGAAAAAATGGACGTTGTTTTCATTCTTGTGCGACAAATGACAATAGATGATATACTCTAGACCGTAAAGTATATTTGTTCACATGACGGGTGTAGTGACCTAAATTGGAACAAAAACTCAGGGACTTTTATAATGACAGTGACAACTCTGGAAAACTGGTTTTAAAATATCGATATGTTACGATACGGAATTTTCTTTATCAGAGGAATGAATTATGCTTGATATTATACTAAGCTAGCCTTTAGATAATTAGGTAGACATTTTAGGGCTTTAATGTTTTACTTGTTTTTTGTGGCGATTGCTTGAGGATAAATCACTATACCGGCGGCGGCGGGGCGTTTGAATAAAAGAAGCCCGGCTGGCTCCGTGTCCCGCGGCATATGTTGCAGATATCAATAATTGAAAAGCTTATTAAATATGCTTATAACACGGTTCTGGCATTGTTCGGGAGCCGCGTCATTAGTCAGTGAGACACCGCGGCCGCAACCGACAATTTGAACGCTCCGCGCACTTGGGCCGCTCCAGTAAATTGCGGCCTGCCACACTCGGACGGCCGCTTTTATTTATTTGTATTTATAAAGCATTCGGATCCTAATTACGGCGCGAACTGTGATTCGAGTGCTTTTTGGAACAGTTGGCGCTACCGAGCGCTGACGGGTTAATGACAGCCCGCGCTTCCTGCTATGTTAATTGTACGGAGGAAGTCAATAGGCGCGAGCGCATCGCATTATTTATTAGATTGAGTTTTGGTTTTGTTTCATTACGTCACGTTCGGTAGCCGGAGCACTTACCCGACTGTCAGTCGGGCCGGGGCTTAGTACAGATTATAACGTAATACGGTAGTTTGCTTGTCCGTTGTGCCATTCAAATTGTTGCTTAATGCATTTAATTGCTGTACCTACAGCTAACAAAAACTAAGTGACGAATTTCTGACAGTCATGGATAAGATTTTTTTATATGAACGATTAATTGCGATTAAGCCACTTGTTCGCGGGCGTGTGTTTTATCATCGCTGATAACATCTCGATAGCTAAACTGCGATTTTAGTGCCCCAATTTGATTGATTTGTTTAACTGTTTAACACAGTCTAATGCACTTTGAACCTGTTGTTTGTTTTAATCACGCATAATTACTTACAGCGTATCTTAAAAAACAATCTGATATGTACCTAATGTTCCTCGTGATTTTATTTCACTTGCGGTCCAGTTACTAAAGATCTGAAACACCATTACTAATAACGCGCAAACATACTCCGTTCAAATATCCAATACTATGTAACCTCAATCAAAAACTATACCTCTTTTTAATTAAAGTTAGGTCTGGCGCCAGTACCTACATACCGGAGGATGCATCTAAACTACAGAAGTGTTGATTGCGAAGACGTCAAGTCTAGATGATTGCAGCAGTAATCCCGTGCCGTGCAATTTGAGGCTCTAAATCATTGGTGACGTTTGGCGTCTGCGCGCGCGCACCCAATAGCTACCGATAAATAACAGCGCGCCGCGCCGCACGCACCGATTAGTGTAACAAGAGAATCATTCATTTTTAAACGCAAAACGGCTTCTATTAAGTTATTATGCCAATAAACATTAATAATGCCGACTGCTGGAGCTAGTGCGGGCGAAATAGGTTAATTGAACTGCTATTTAAAGGGATACAAATACTGAAATGGTGCAAACACGGTATAGCCCTATCCATATTTTTTAATATGAATAAGACATTTTGATTCACAATACTACTTACTCGAAACGATAGTATATTGCATATTTCTAAAACAGTTTTTATAGTACCTACATTGACAATAAAATTCTTAAATAGGTAAAGTACCTATTATATTCGTATTATCCATTATACGTTGACCAACAAACATTGAGTGTGAATTGTCTACGATACGCAATTAATTACAGACCTCCTTCAAGAATTCCATCGGTCGAATCGAAAAACATATATGAAAGGGTGTTTTATTTGACATGTTGTATGTACTATGGGGCAAGGGGCCTAGTTCCCGGCTCCCATGCGCTATGAATGGCGGCACGTACCGAGCGAGCAATCGATTCTCCCCGGTTCGTCGCGTGAAATCGAGTGCGCGCTCTCATTTACAATCGATCCGCGTTTACCCGACCGCCTGATTCGATTACACGAACCCTTATTCTATTAATCGACTTGTCTAATTTGTTTGTTGATACGCTTTTAAAATTAGAATCTAATATTGAGCGGTGAAAAAAATGTTATTTAAAAATGTAATTTACTAAGTACTTACTAAGTAAAAGCCAAATAAATTGACATTACAAAACGATAAATTTATTGTATTTTGTATTATTACTTAATCATTTAATTTAATTTCAAAATGGAGTCCTGGAAATTACTCAGTCTCAAAAGAAAATCAGTATCATCCCCAACTACAAAAGTCCAACGTTATTTTGACAAGGAACGGGACGCTCCACCCTCACTCCATCTTACTTATTTATGGCCTCCCACAACGGCTGCTTCCTCGATATTAATATCGACATTAATTGTGTCCCAATATCCTGACCATTAATGTCACAGCCACTGGCGCCTAGCACAGGTACAAAACTATAAAAATACGTACACAAAAACGCACAGCTCCCCACACAATGACAGTGTACCGTGAGTCAGGTTGAGAAGAAAAAAAACTAAAATTTATAACACCCCGGCCACCGGTATAAAATGCTGAGAATAGTAATTTTTCTTACAAAATTTAGTGATATGTCAAACGTTATTCGACGTGGCAAATAAAAATGTACGAAGTTTGGTATAAAAAAAGGTTCTGGGTTATTGCTAAAACAAGGGAAGGTTACCGTATCAATCAAGGCGTTGACAAAAGTGTCTTTTTTCCTGGTACTCTGGCCGTGGGATGAAAAAAGGGTCCGTGTTTATGGAAATGCAATAAAACAGAGACGAGCGTTGCGCGGGCGCAGCCGCTCCTTCCATACCGTAGCTTCACCATCACGACAATGCATGATTTATTTAATTTCAGTAAGTAAATTAATAACTAACGATACATTTACACAATTTGTTCTAATAACTTTAATATGGTTGGAACATTTTTAAGTTTTAATGTAACGACTACAAAAATCATGTATGCCTTCTAGAAATGGATACAGAAGCGTCTTTTGAATGTGGGATGGCATAGCCATAATATAGGTATGTATCGCTGGAACTTTGCTACAGAATTAACTCTACGTTATTAAGGCCCCAATCATTTTTTGTTCGAGAATCGAACCTCATTCCACCTGTTCTCCTAACAATTACACCTAACCTACAGTACACACGGTCAGGTAGATGCCAAGTCGAGTGCGGGAATGGTAAAAATGTTAGTGCGCCGACCCCCGCTGCGCGGATAGACCCGTGTGCCACTCACACCGCGCCCCCCGCACTTTTTGCATCACGAGAATCCACTGCATGGGCGTTTTACCTTGTCACATCATTATTAACCCAAATAAAGGAGATCCGTTGCCTTTTTAACTTTTATGAGGAGAGTAACGTCGTTTTATGTTTATTCACGAATGTTATGTTAAAAAAAACGTGGTCACAGCATTCGTATTAAACAAACTAAAGATGGTGTACCCATTTATGTTTTGCAAACAAAAACTATGATTATTATTGGAAGTTTCTGTTAGTTAGAAGACTATAGCACCGAATGGTGCATTACAAAATACACCCAATCTCTTTTGAAATGCATAAAAGCTTTTCAGTTAGTCACAACTCTACATTTACATATTACAATCAAAACTAGGTTACATTTAATTACGTAACAAAAAATAATAATTTGAAGGCTTGCAACATTGTTATGTGAACTGTCACAGTGCCATTTTAAGTATAGTATTAAAACAGCGGAACATATGCACGGACAAACCGTACCTTTTATGTCCGTAAGTATTACGATACGAATCTTAAACTTGCAATATTAATTCAACAAGCCGTTATAATTTCAATCATAAACAATAATACAAATCAACATATCAAATAAATAGTGCTGTAATCCGTAATAGCGAGTGACCGCAAAACGTGAGCGAGCGAACACAATCGGTTAGCCGAGTGACACGATATGAGTCACTTAAATCTCTAATAACCCGCGGTTAGATGCTTTTCCTGCGTTACATGGCTAATGTGGTGCGAGAGAGGCCGCGGCAAAAAAAACTGTATCAGTACTTATGGCCGTTTTTTGTGGCCTAATGAAATATAAACTGTGTTTTGACTAAGACTCACGACATTTTATTTATTTATTTAAAGTGAAATAGAACGGCCAAGCGCCAATTACATTAATTAACTAAAGACTAAGTAACTATAAATATAATTATGCAACATTTTATTTAAATCAGCGTAGTTATTAAATGCATTAATTTAATTGAGTATTTCTTTACCTGTGGTAACTTTAAATTACTAAACAGTCCGTTTTTAGTGTTTTTTTTTAATAAAGGTTTTCCCAGAATGTATAGTAGTGGATACTATATGTCATTTATCCAGTGGTTTTTGCTATAAGCTTTCACATTAATAAATTTGAAATTAAATATATACAATTTTATTTCAGTTTGCAAGAGTCCAAAGCTTGATGTAAGCTTTCTTAACATTTCTTAGTTTTTTTTTCCAAGGCAGGTGAAGAAGCATTTAAAAAAAGTAAAAAATAAAATATTTCCGTACTAAAAGCATCTCGCAATAAGAAAGTTACAATCGAATAATTATAAAACCGACATCATCAGATCGATCACATCGTGTCATTCTAATATCGATTCGTTTCATATTCGCTTCGATATTTAAACTTGGCCCACACCACTAGCGACAATTTATTCGACGGCGCGCGGTGATCGATGACCGGCGAGACTTGTCCCGGCCACCGACACAACGCGGCAACGGCCACCAGATCCTAAATAAAAAAAACTAAAATATTTTAAACAACGTGCAACGTTCTAAATTTGATTTTTATTTTTTTATTAATTACTCGGTTTACTCGCAATGTTGTGGTATCAAAATACAAGACATTTGAGGACACTCAAATGGCCTTTTGAACCAATCCCTGTGGCAATTTGAAAAAAACATTTAATGATTTATTCTAAAATTACTTGACATTCGTAACAAAATATTAAATTTCATTTTACTCATTATAGAATGCACAGAAGAATGAGGTCCTCTTTTTAGAATATTTTATTTGCTATTTGTATTAAACAAAATACATTATCCAGATTTGCCGGTATTCTAGCTCTTATATATATTTCTAACATATCTTAGTAGGTACCCGAACATTGAATGAAAACCTATATCAATACTTTCCAATAATTTCTCGAATCAATAAATTGTCAAGGCACATACCTCAAAGGAATAAGGAAAATCGTCGAAGTTACGCAATAAATTATTCGTAATTTATGACATCATAGATTAATAGATCAGGTAGACAGTGTGGGACGGATTCCTGCCACCACATTAGGCACAGAATTCTTATTGTAATAGTTTATTTGGCACCGGTTCGTGAATGCCAAATAGGAGAGTTCTGTGACCGTACATTTTGCAACGACGTTTCAAATTTAAATAATGTTATACATAAGTTGTTCATGCGTTTAGTATTCACGATGGAGATGTGTCGGACAATAAAATTTAATTGAAGACCGCAATTTTTCAATATTTTTTTTTTCAACGTAGTAATGGAATACTGAGTAATTGGCGACATCCACACAGAATTAATTCTATTTTCGGTTGTACGAGCAATAAAGTTATTTATCGGTTTTAACCTGAGGTTTTGATATGGAATAATGCTTGCTTAAAATAGGTAGCTAGTATTCTCTACTAAAATCGCTCTACATCGCCTAAAATGTCGTATTTTATGCAACCATCGAGCACTGTCCACTCTGTTATTGAACACAGTTTAAGACAGATTTATGATGATGATTTATGGAACTAAAATAATGAACTTCTATTTGCAGTCAAAGGTACGTAGATAGAGTTGAATTATTGATAGACATATTTCACTACTGATAAACTCTTTCAGGGGGCCCGGTACGAGTTTTGGTATTTAGTATTGTATTCTCTTTGGTTTTGGTGGCTTACTTGTCAGACTTTCGAATCAACCAAGTTGGTTAGTTAAAGAAGCATAATGAGAACAAACGTTTAGTCTATGACATTTTATGAAAAAAGCTCTAGTGTTGACCTAGTGTTCTTTGAGGTTGAGAGTTATGGTCGTCGATGAGTCTCGGATGAAAGGATTTAGCCAAATTGACAGTTTTTCTAAAAGTTTTAACAAGGTTAAAATATAACAATGCAAGGGGAAGAAGAAAACAGAGGTATTTGATCTTTAGATATTGTAGGTAGAGTTTCAATTAATATTCTACCATCTACAAACCGAACAAAATATAATATAAGAGCTCAACAATAAAATGTAGAGTCCAACAAACCAGAGTTCTCACGTAACAACTAAGTGCCGGCCGTAAACAATAAACAAAAGCGACCCTTTAAATAACTTATAATATAAAATCGCATAATGTTCGCACTTGTGTCCACTTATATTTCTGTCGGCTCCTGCGCGAGGTAGCCGCGAGGTAATGCACGGCGCTGTGCGGCCGTAACGCATAGCGCTCTTTATAGTGGGCTTGTGGAGCTTTATTGCACCGCGTAAGATGAGGCTACACTGGATAGGGTTACGCGTTGCAATTGGGAATGAAAAGATAATTAAATAGAGAGTTAAATTATTAAGATAGAGTTATAGTAGACAAGATTCCAAGGAGGATACAGAAGAAATTATTTTTCCACTTTATAAAGAATGGTAAAATATATCACAGTACCTAGATGGTTGAAGAACTAACCTAAGCTAAAACGATAGGAAAACGAAAGCAACTCATAACTTCAGAAACTCGAAACTCTTGAAAGTAAAGAAGTAGGGTATTAATAAACACTAAGCAAAATTTTGACACGGTTAACTCAACACTGATAATTTTACGCATTTTACTGCATCCAGATGTCAAAAACGGCTAATCATCTGTCAAAACTCTCCAGGCAGAACGGGCTTCCTTGTGTGATAGACCGCTGTCTGGACAATTTTATAATCAAACTAGCTGTGCCCCGCGACACCGTCCGCGTGGCATGTGGACCACCCTTAACATTTAGGGGTATGAAAAATAGATAATTAGCCGATTTCAGACCTACGCGATTTGCACACAAAATTTCATGAAAATCGGTCGAGCCGTTTCGGAGGAGTATGATAACTAAGATTGTGACACGAGAATTTTATAAATAATCAAATTATAAAAGTTTTTATAACATTAAATAGGTTTTTTTACCAATCAACAAAACTCCTCCTTTTCTAAACTAAACTACCTATACTAAGGTGAAGTAAAATATGTTTAAACACATTCTACTGCGTGTAAAACTTGCTTTATTCCCCTTTGGTTTGAAATATACAGGTGCGCAAACGCATGTATCCTTTTATTTCCATAATTCTGTCTTATACCCACACAATTTATTGTTGGCCTTGTCAGTCGGCAGAGAAACAAACATCGCCGACGTTACAATAAGGAATAAAATTAAGAAAACAATAATTTTGCCAAGTTTATTGTCCGCAACACAAATATTTTTCGACTAACTTTTGAATTTTTTGCATCTAATATTTAAGAAAAATAGATATAAATATAAATTCGTCATTATAACTTTAAAATACTTTAAGATTATTCATTTTATGCTCCTTAAATCTCTCATTAAAATGTATAAATACTTTGCAGCTATTGTTTAATTGCGGACAAGTTATTTCACACTGATATTTAATTTAATTTAAATTACATGAACATAATACGTAACTGCATATAGTTGCAGACAGAAGTCTCATTATATGAATGGTTGCAGACGAAAATTTTCGGAGCGTGGTAAAACAGTGCAATGAGTAGGTAATAGTTTCGAAATGTCCTTAACACCTATTCACTAAAAATATGTAAGATACAATTTGAATTGAATTTTTCAAAGAAATTAATTCGCAGGGATGCAAAAAACCGTACGTTAGATTTTTTTCAAATTACCATTTACCGACAGCTATAGCTGGCTCATACTTATTGGATAAGTTGTTAAATTGAGAAAGGACCGAAATTACATAGAAACACAATATCTAAGAAGGCTCTCTATATTGCTGTGGATAATATTCAGTATCTTTGTTTTATGATCACATAGCAAAAGAATCGATAACAGATATGTTTGCATTTCAGGGGGCATATTTCATGTGTTAAATATGAATTTCACTAAGTAGTCATTTATTCATAAAATCATTATCACAGCACCATCTCAATTTAACAAGATAGTGGCAAAACGTATTCATTAATTTTCACTACCAACATTAGTTATTTACATATTTAAAATTCCGCATTAAAAACACAGTGTTTCTTTTGTTTTTTTATCTTTATTTACCTATTCCTTTATGTAAAATAAGTATTGATTTCCTGACATTTTGTGAAGTAATTCAAGGATTAAAATAATGTATTTTTTATTATTAAAGTATTATGTTAGCAACCATTGGGACAGCCCTATTACCCCTCGTTTACAACTGTATATAAAAAAAATTGTGTTGTGGGCAACTGCCCAATACTTGTATTGGTTTATGTAGCTATCTTTATTTCTTGACTGCTCTATATAAAGATAAAAGCATAGTATTGCGTCAGTATTGTCGAGGGGTTGTGATGTGGTTTTTGCAGTTATTGTCTGACTTTATACCTGTTCTATTACACATTATATTAATGAATTTGGGTAATACATAACCGTGCGAGGATTGTGTAAAGGCCATTATTTCTGTAACACTATTGTTTAATTACAAGGTTACTTTATTAGGAAAATAATTCGAGTGTCTGTGCGCACTTTGACGGCTCATTGTCATATATTTCCCACTTAATTTCGTGTCAAGTGCACCAAAGTAATTGGGCCGGTCTAATTATTATGAATAGAAAATTATTGTTTTAATTCATTGTGGTGCTTGCATTAAGTATTCACCTTATTGTCCAATTAGTTAGAACAAGGCCGGGGTTTCTTAACGCAGGTAATTGCCAACGTTTTGCTTTGAAACAATTTAGATTTAATTAAATTCAACAATAGATACCTACGTCATGTCTGCGAATTGATGAAGAAATGTCGAAAATAATTCATGTTAACTATTAAACAAATTGATGTTCTCGTGCTCTCTCATACCTACTTAGACCTAATACTTAATAGATAATTATGCCTACAACTTTTCAAAACATAACATAGCTTCTAGACTAATCAACAAGGTCTATACTTCAAATGCAGCTAATAAGTCTGACAGCAGCATCGAGAAATGATTAAGTAGAGCATTCTACGAGCCATCTTATGCATTGTCTTGCGCTTCCCACAACGAAACTAAGAGTGAGGATTCAATCTCCCGGCGCATTAACGGTATCTCTCTCCAGTACAGTGAATCTAAATATTAAAACCGCGTTACGTACATACATCCGGATTTAAGCACCATGACGCGACGCCAGAAATTGTTTTATAAAATCGCTCTTATTATAATACTGCACATTCCGAGTGGAGCAAAGCAAAACTGCGCAGTTTTTGTTGTACGCACGAATTGCTTAATATGTTACAGTATATTAACTTTGAACCGCTGAATTCGGCACCTCTTTGCTATAGGTAGAAGAGAAATGTTATATGTTTATTGCCCTTCTTACAAATTTGTTACGCCTTCAAATGAGGAGAGTCGTTACGATGAGAAACGGCAAGTCATTTTGTTCAGTTTAAATGTTATGATTTTATTTATCCAGCTTTTTTAATTCATAGAAATTGAGAATTTTATTGTAAAACTTATGTTATTCTGTGGTCGACGTGGAATGCATTATTTTATCATACAAACTTCATAATATCCAGTTATCCCTAATGTGAAATAATTAATTATTTTCCAAATAGTCAATTACCCAGGGCTAGTTCAATCCGCAACCAGTACATTTTATTTCAGCTCCACTAATTAGGAAATCCTGTTCATAAATTATGTGCAGTACATACATTATTGCAATAATGTATGTAATAATAATTATTATTACATACATTATATTTTGTGCATAAAATAATATTATCAATCCCACTAATTGCAAATACAGCAATCCACATATGGCTGGCAGCCGCGCCGGCCGCCAGTTGCAATGAAACCATAACGCTGGCATTACGTAATTTGGCCAACAAAAGGCAAATATTCCGGGCCATTCCGCTAGTTTATGTCCGCGAGACGGGCATTAAGGTAAATTGTACGAACAATTGCGCGCACGGGCCACTCGTTAGCCGACAGTCTGACGTGACACACAGCCGCCCGAATGTCGCATTGTTTCAGTTATATGCGTACCCGACCTTAGATTAAGCTCAACTTCGAGATTTATAGCGGTCATGCGCAGGCTAGTTCTGTGGACTCGGGGCTCGTTCGTCGAAACGTTCAAGTTTCATAAGAGCCCAATTTGTGGGAGCGCTTAATGCGGTGTCGTGGCCGGGCGTGCATGCTCCGCCTTTTTATTGCTGCCCCTTAACTGTAAACAACACCCATTCTCGCCGAGATTGTCTCGGTATGCTATTTGTAGATGAAGGAATTTTATCTCGAACGTAGTAGGTACATGTCACAAAAACACGTAACAATGCGCCCAATGTTACTTTAACACGGGAGGGTAATGGGACTCCACAATCGTAAATAACAATCGCTTTCGTTACGACTACGTTACTCGGAAAAAAGAAAGAGGAAATTATGTAAAAAGCGATGAAAGGAACGTATTGTGATAATCTAATTTATAATTGAGTGTAAATCAATGCGGATTCTATGTTCGTTATTTCTTAACTCATTGAGATTAATGACGCGAATGAGGAATGCTAAGTATAAATATTCCGGTAGTAGGTAATAGGCAGGCACATTATTGTTCTCCAAGACACCTAAAAATCGGTAAAGACATTTTATGGAACAACCGACAACAACCATCACAACTTTACAAATTTTCTCAAACACATTATCCATAAGCTATGTATAACAATGCAACACAACCACAGGTTTAAAAAATATATCCTTTAAATTCGCTCCAAATGAAACTGTAAAAACAAGGAAAAGTTCAACTGACTTATGGCTCAAAGTGTTTGAGACAATAAAAAAGTAAGTAACACAAAATTGGTCGGATTCTTACACTCACCAATCTTCGCTTGGGCTTGATCAGCGGCCGGTTCTGTCCGTTCATCTTGTAGTAGAGTCCGCACGCGTTGCAGAGGTAGTGTCCGGTGCCGTCGCGCCGCCACAGAGGCGTACTCGTCGCGCCGCAATTGACGCACTCGCGACCCTCTGTCCCATACACACCAATAGTCAGAGAAGCGATAAAGAAGCTGTATGAGCTGGCCTTGGCCTTATACAACTATAAATGGAGGAAGATATATTTCTGATAGTATTTTTAAGATGATGGTAGAATGTGATAACAAAAACAAATGTTATGGAATTAATAAAAAACAAAATTAAGTAGGTAATATGCGAAATCAACACCCAAAAGCTGAATACCAAAACCAAAACATATAGTGGCTAAACAAATCAAAGAGTACCAAAACCATAGCTGTATGGCAGGGGCGGAATTACCTGTCTCCTGGCAGGCTGGGGAAGATGAGAGAAAATCACATTCAGAAACATTACAAATAGAATTTCACTAACTAACGAAGCATGCTACACACAGTAAGCAATTACATATGTTCTACATCATCCTTCACAACATATATTTTATTATCTCGACATCACCGTAATTGCAATTACCTACTACGAAAATTGTAAAATATTCAATTAACTGGGGAAAGCGCGTCGAGTTTCACTTGGAAGAAACAATATCAAGATTTTTTACACGCAAATGAAAACTTGGAGAAAGTGATATAGCAGATACTTGGCCACGTTTACTCGGCACATGCAAAACGCCCTTAGAATTTACTGGGTGAAATTGTTCGACACAATATCATTAAAATAACATACTAAACAATGATATATCAGTTCATTGTACGGTACCCATAGTAGGTTAAGCGTTGCTTGTTTGAGACCATACAGTTGGTGTATCTCTCTGGCGATATTGATTAATTTATCAACAAAATTAAAAATTTTAATGGATATTGCATATTACAGTTTAACTTAACAACAAAAGCGGGTTGCTATAAAAGTAAATTGTTGTTGCAAAAACTGTGAGCGTCTAGGTCTAAACAGAGCGGAACCAGAGCTATAAAGTAAGTATTACCGACATGCAAATTTTCTCTACACATAATTGTACGTATGTACCTACGGCTAAAACAAATTTCCAACACGAGCCATCACTCCTCATCCATGAACCGCGTTGGATTGCAAATCTTTATCGTCGAATAAATGAGCTCTACATTTGACACCCAATTTATCAAAACTATTGAAGCAATGAAGAAGGACTAATGCATAATCATTCATGCGTTAATTTAACACTATGCATGCATTAATAACATGACCCCAGGATGAGCCGTCCTCCGGGAAAGTTTTTAAATTGACTTTTTCAAACTACGGAATAAGCAATTTTAACAAAGTGCTTACATTGTTAGTTTGAGAGGATGTGTTCACATATGGGATGCGCGTGCGCCGCCCACAATCTTTCTCTAAACTCGATTACACGAACGATGATTTACAGAGATTGAATTTATAAGCTCATCTCGTTACACCTTAGGATCGTCTGTTAACCGAGAAGTCGATACACTTGTGCGCAATCAGTGTGGGAAAATCTGTTGACGCGTGACACGCGACACGCCCATAAATTATCTAGAACTTTGTTTATACGATACCGGTTCGCAGAGCCGCAGATTGTATCGATCGGAAGTGAATCAATAGGTATCATAATAATTACTAGTATTCCCGTTATAATGGTTGAAGTTCGACCATAATTCATTTAAATTTTAATATTAAACGTCATTAAGGTTTTATTGTCAAAGACAGAATGCACTATGGAAGTCCCGCCCTCCAAAAGCTGTCGCCGTTTGTCAGTCAGACAGTCAGTCGGTGTGGAGGTTACAAATGTTTGTGTGTCAATTCATGGTAGTGTGTGTAATGTTTTATTTATTGATTTTAATGTATTTCTAAGTATTATAATAGAATAATATTAGCATTCTCTATATAAACTATAAATGTGCCAAATTGATTATTCCTCGGTCCGCGTAATTTTCATATTAAGCGTTTGAAAGTTTTTGCTTCACGTATTAAGATATAAATGTATCTAGATCTGATTATCCGAGTCCCAAGATACACGCAGCGACGCTCTGAATAAATAATAATACTGAGGGAACGTCACGTGGAAGGTGAAAGTGATCGAATATCCGATAGAAAAAAATACCTTAAACGAACCGAAAATGTTTTACGAGCTTTAGGCAGTGCGGCCATTCATCTTTTTTATGTAAAACCAGATCAAACCCGGCAATTAAATCGCCCGGACCTTATCGAAAACTTATTGCGATCGACCCGACGACTCACTTTTTGGACTAACCCTTTATATTTTTTTGTTTAATCGATAAAACCTGTAATTTGTATCGGAGTTTGTAATAAATAAACACCAATAACGATTATTAGGAAAAAATAACAGGATATTACACGAGCCACGATGTTTTATGATAGTGTATCTAGTGTTAGAGACGGACTCAGTTCAATAGTAACATCTCTATTGGTAAAAACGTTTGTGAAAGCCAGCGACGCCGCGGGCGGCGACGATTCACAAGATTTACAGCCGCCTGCCCCTGATACATCGACATTACACGTATTATTAAAGAGAACACTGTTTCTGATTAATTACAATACTATTTAATTGTTCGACCCGGTCCAGTCTTAACATCACACCGACAAAGTTATTTCTTAATTTCGTCCGATGTACTCTACTGAGCGGTCGCCGCTCGGACGTGATGTCGACTCGAAATAAAGATATGATTTTATTTTATATGTAACGGACCGAGTCCAGAGTGAGTGCCTATCCTGAACGAGTGCAAAAAGTATGAGGCTGGGTTAAAAAATCCAGTGTTTGTTCAAAATTAGAATGCGGCTCGCTCTTTATTGCCCGGAGTGACGTGCGGTCGTGACGCGGCGGCGCTACGTGACCGCGATAAAAGATTTCCATCTGCCATATTTACCTAGCCGAGTGGGCGGGTTTTATTTTTTGAGAGTCTCCAGGCGAGCGCACTCGGGGCTCGAGTCTCGCGAAGTTTTCACACGGCCCGGCCGCGTGGGGAAAACAACCACCGCACAATTAGCTGACGGGAGCAGACTCCCGAGCCGCGAGTCGAGTGATGCCGACCGCACGGAACTATCGATGCGTTCCGAACACACGCCAACCCGTTACTACTCGATGAAAGCACAAAGTAAAAACGGCAGCATAGTCACGTACTTACAGCGCTTGTGCATCGCGGTAATGTAATTTAAATGAAGGACTAATTCGCTCCCGTGTACCGTGACGGGCTCCGTGGGCGCATCGGCCCATCCACAAGTAACGGTGCGGCTATTTTGCATACCAACCATTATATTATTGCTCAAAACTTATTCTCTGTTGCGCCACAGAGGCTGTTATTACGCTTTAATTATATGCTTGTATGCAAATAGAAATTTTATGGTAGCTGATGCTGGGGGTTTCAGTTTATTTTTATTGAGCATTGTGTAGCTTGGAAACATTTTAAAAGTAAAAATTTTACAAGTCATCGAGTCGCTAATTCTGTTTCACTGAATCTGAATATCATATGATGTAGAGTGATCATGAATGAAGCCATTTTTCACGGCGCCTGCACAGTGCGGCGCGCCGTTGGGCGGACGCTCGTATTTGCATTCGTTATTAGCATACCGAGAGATAATTACGTGTGACGAGGCTCGATGCCACGCCGCGCTGTTGCAGTAGCGCTGAACCCGATGTAATTATTATATACCGGTCATGTGAGCCCGAGCCCCGCCAATAAGCGCGCCCGCCTAGAGGATTCTTAAAGACGTCTAATTATACTTTGATTTGCATGAGCCGTTTAGACACAGCGTGTTTTTCATACCGTTTACGTAACATCTTTGTCCTCTAATTTTATAATTAATGACCGACCTGACGCTCCACGGATGTCCAGCATAAAATGCAAATTTAGTTAATGCAATTGTTGCTAACAATACGCGTCGGCAGACCGTAACGAACTTGCTATACCTACCTACCGACACTAGCTTTGTACTTTTATTTAACTCGAAAACATTCATTAGTGTTTCATTTCAAAATTTAATAAATTGGCTTTGCTAGAAATGTGACACGGACGGACATTTATCATTTTATATTGAGTACTGTCTGTTTATATAAACGAAAACTTACAGTAATATAATTGAGCAAAACGAAGACCATGCGTACACTATTCTTTTTAAGTTAATGTCCAACTTATGTAATACTTACTTACATATACATTTCTTGAACTGTACAAATATAATATTTGGATCTAATAAATAATGTTTGCAAAGCTTTAACGTTACGAAAACTAAGGTCACTTGAATTAAGTTTTGCTATGAACACGTAACGGTGATCGATTTCGCACACAAAAGAAACACGCTACATAGAAACTTGACGAAATATTTTACACTATATTGCTAATCTGTGTGGACAGTCGCTACCAGTGTGTACATGATCTAACGCATGAAGAACACAGTCGCTTCATTGCTGTTGTTTGCCAGGCCGTGGCGCGGCACGGAGCAAGCTAATTGGTTGCGCCACTGAACCGTCGCTGCAACACGTTGCGTGTGCCGCAATCAAATATTTGAAGATACTTGTTTATCAATACTCCTAGATAAACCTCCTTTCATTCCATCTATAGGTTATCGTTGTAGAAAGGTATTATACAATCGAATTTAGAATCGGAATTCTTACGTTAGATAACTCTAAATTTCATTGATCTCTGATCGCTTCTTCTAGCTTATATTGTCTAGATACTTATTATACTTTAATATATAACTTTAGTGGTATTCTAATGAAAGTGATATATTAAGTGAAACATTTTTTTCTTTATCGACTACACAAACTACATCACTAGTTCTGAAGGGGGCCTTTTAAACTCGAGTACAGTATCCACTTTGTTACAAGTATACTTAGCTTAGTAGTCAAGGACATGTTACTAATATTGGAGCTGACGTAGTCCCTGATCATAATTAGGTTTGTAAAATAATTGTCGATGAAGCGAAACGCGTAACTCATGCACACTTATAATATTGGAATCGATTACAAAACACAGTGTTAGCGAAGTGTCTTACAATAACCATTTAACAAAATTCAAACGCGGATAAAGCAAGTCTTCCATAAAAACCTAACGACAATCGAATTTGACCTCTAACAAATCGTAATAAGACCGAAAAAGTATCGATGCATTTTATCATAGGGACCGAACCGCGTTCTTATTGTTATTAGAACATAAAATCGTTGAACAATTTGAATACGGTTTTAAGTGAACGTAGGTATGTACCCAACATTGTTTTAGAAAGTGTTGAATGGTGTACAAGAAATAGGCTGTATAATAACAAGTTGCGATTGGTACTGACCGTTTATTATTCCAATTGCCCTTTCCATGACATTCTTCAAATACAAACTACGTTTTAGGTCACGATTTTTCGATTGTTCGATCCAAATGCTACGTGGTACTTAACTTAATCCTGTATTATTAGTCGACAATGGACAAAGACATTGTAGAGTAGCATTAAGACCTGATTAGATGTTGCTAATACATACTTGAGTATCCTAAGATTTGGGCCAAACATTATAGAAACAATGAAATGAATGAATTAGCTCTAAGATTTACAAGATTTGATTTTATAGGTATGCTGTTTCAAGAGCCTACGATATTATATGTGTAATTTTTAGAGTGATCTTAATGCGTCAATAATAACACCCTACTCATAAAGAACATACTGTACCGTTCTGTACAACTGCTTTGAAAAATAATTATGGTTTATTTATTAATATAATGAATTCATTATCCACCTTAGTCTTATATTAATTGGGGTCTCCGGTCTACCTCTGTTCCGGCTAATGAATGATACACCGCCGATACAAGCAACTACCGCTTACTCTAAGTTTTAACAGAACCACCGATTGATAATATAAGTTTTCTTAAGTCATATAGACCAGGAATCTTAGAAGATATCTGCCTTGGAATGAGTCCTTGGTCGAAGTGTTGAAACCAGATTAATGGCGAATTCCAACTGTTTTGCATAGGAATATTCCTATAATTGTTATCCACGGTTGTATAGCAGGCGACGGGCTCGAGGTCAAGCGATCGCCACCAACAATTGAATGGTTCGCATCCGGCCAAAGCGCATTATCATAATACCGCTTCCACCAAGGAACGGACACCACTCTAAGGCCTGATATACTTGTAGTAGGCAAGCGGTTGGCAAGCCTTTTGAGAACCTTATAAGTAGCAAGTTAATAATCTGATTGCGAAATTTCGGGAAGAGATTGTTTGAATTTGGTTTGCAGGATGTAATTTCGGAATCTATTTAGTTACTATTAGTATCTCTGAGAATGTTAAATAGAGCGTATTTTAATACTGTAACCTACCCTACCTACTACCTACTAGACTCCATGTATATTCTGGCATGGTCTGGTTAAGATCATAAGTTAGTTTTAGATTTTGAATTCGCTTAATGTATTTTTAATTTAGTATCTATGCATTTATTTTTCCATGTCCAGAAAGGTTATCAATAATAATGCAACAAATTTTGCCTTTCAAAATGAAACAATTAATGTCTACTAATAACACACAAATAAATTATTTCCTGAGCATGTCAATGGAAAAGAATTCCGCATGAAAATTAATAAAGCATTACGTTATAAACTATTAAATCAATTTGAAGTTGCCGCTGTCTGGTCTAAACTTATAAAAAAATACCATTCAGGCAATTTTTTCGCGGAGCCAACTTTGTAATATCAATTAAATAGAGTAAATAAACCATTTCCAATTACAGACTTACTTTTACGAGGCGGTGTGTGTACCTACTAAGTTTTTTACGACAATTATCTAGAACATGTTTGAGCAAAAAGTTTACTACGCATAAATAACATAGTGTGTAGGTATTGAGTCATATGCTACCTGCTGTTTGTACCTTGCACTACTGTTTCCGACATACTGTACACTATAGATAACTAAATATACCTAAAAATACAATGAAGCCTAACCTAAAAATATTTTTTCTTGTGACGATTTTGCGAACTGTCACAACTATTTTATCTTCACAATTATCGCGTAAGAACTACATATAAAACTAGACAGGTGTGAATTTTTTTTTGTTCAAACTGTACAAACGCTGGTCTACAATTAAAAAAATAAAGAATCTTTTGTTGTATAACACAATTAAGATTTCGCAAATCCGAGACAGATATTCCCAATTTCATAATACACGGAAGCGTGAGCGAACAAGTAAAATGTGTGCACAGTAAATGGCTTAATCTACTATAATTAAGTGGCTACATTTTTCAATAGGTACCATCTCTAATTATACCATGAGAAAACCCATTATAAGTATGTGAAGCCACGCTGGTCTGCTCAACATGCTAATCCGCTTTTAATTTAAAAAAATATTGAACAAACATAATAACGAACTATTTAATTGTCTATATTCACCAGTCATTCTGCGCACTCATTATTCTAAATATGAAACAATAAGCCGCCATGTTGGTTCCCGTCTATTGTCAAAGTGGATTACATTTTCAAATGTAAAATAAAGCGTTAGGTGGTGTTAATACAATTATTGTTGGGTAATTCTTTGTTATATTACGTTGGTAATGGGATACGTTGGCTGTTGCGAAAGCCCGCGTCCAATTTGCGATTGTAACAATTGTCAATGTACGTGTCCTAAACAGGTCTAGATGTTAAGATATTCGCATATGTGATGTTGTGAAATTCAATAAATTGCCAACTAAATTCCGAATGCGGCCCGCTGCGAACTGTACTCGCAAAAATACTGTAGTTTTAAATAGTATTTTTCCACATTTAAATTTTGTTTAAAGTTAACAATAGTAACCAACGGTCCCGTATACTTATCTTGAATTAAAAAACAGACTCTCCACATAATAGAAATCTATTTAAGAGAATTTTCATTTAATTATCTACATCTAAAACAATGGCAGTTTGCAATTAAATAATGTGAAACGTCTAGTTTGGCCGGTCAACATCAGACGAGGCCGCGTGAGTTCACATGTAGCGGGATAACAATGAGCTGCGCCTGCGCCGACTGCCGAGCTTACACGGCGAGCATGTAAGCTAGCTAATTGGACGAGAGTTCCTACTTCCTTACGATGTTATAGACCGGAATATGACAGCCCAGAAGTCCCTAATTTCAGTAAGTACACGAAAAGAGGTTATTAACTATTGGTTCACCAGTTTTAAAGCCGCCGCGAACGCGTACGTAATCGTTTTGTCAAACCTAAACGCCGATTTAGATCAATTATCAGTCGCCTTAACTGTAAGAAGCCAATATCGTTAGTACACGACACCTCCACCGTTAGTAAAGAAGACAAGCGTTAGTAACACCATGATCCCAAGCCCTCATTAGCAGTCCTGTGTTCTGGAGATAGGCGGAAAACGTGTGGCGCCTCTACCCCCGGTGCGTGGTGCGCTTATCCGAACACATCGCGGTACCATTCCGGAGTGCCATTTAGAAATACAAAATGAAATATTAATCTCGGCACGTTTATCGAAATAAATCGCAATTGTCGATGAGACAATCTGTTGAGATTCTAATTACTCGGGAATATCTCGACGGCCATTTTGTATGCGCTCGATTAGCGAGCCACAGCCGGCAGTGTTTGATTTATTAACTGATTAGATATCTTAGAATTTAAGTGAAAGCTTGCCACAAAGTTAGAAGTCAATTTTACTTAACAATTGTCAAGCTGCATATAGTTCTATTAGAAGTTTTGACATTATAATCGAGCAAGACGAATTTGAATTAACTAGATGAATTTATAAGATTAAAAAAGCAAATGAGCCTTGTTGGAAAGGTATTATGGGAACATTATCTTTCAAGATAGGAAGGAGGAAGTTGAAAAAGGTGATTCTAATGATTGATTGTACCTATAGCAGATAATGGTGTTAATTCTGATGGTACAAGAACTTCACTAAACTAATATTGTCATTCTTCTCTTTGCCGTAATATCGACATGAGCAAGATATGAATACTTTTGGATGTGTCAAATGGCATTACGACATACGTGATTTTACGACATCATTATATTATCTATATCACGATAGGACCTTGCATATTTTATTAAGACCTATAATTGAAGGTTGTAAGTGTCATCTGTGTTCGGATAAGCGCGTGCTAACGTGAGGTGTGTCAAGTGTGAGTGCTCGCAGCGGGAGCGGTGCAGTGCGATTCAGTCCCCGTGGACTCACCGGCGCTCGTTCGCGTCTTGTTCAGTCTCGGCTTGTTCTGCTGCTGTGCCCCACTATACCCCTTTCCCTGGTAGTTGTAGTAGTCGCCGCCGGCGGCGTTGTACTGCGCGTTGTATTCCCCGGAGGGCTGGCTCGACTCCTGGGGGCACGAGTCCGGTTGCGCACCTTCGCGCTGCTTCGAGGAGGGCGCGCCCATCATGGGCTTGACGTCACCGCACAGCGGCAGCTCCTGCTGCTGCTGCATGAACGCGACGCTCATCGCGGTTGCGTGCGCGACGGCCGCCTGGTAGTCCTGTTGTCCTAGTGCCGCCGCCGCTACGGAGTCCGGCGTCGAGTCCTTCGGCGGCGTCGGGGGGAACGAGAACAGGGGGTGGGGGTGGTGGTGCTGGGCGGGGGAGAGGGGCTTGTCGTTGGGCGCGGCGTCCTGCTGGAAGCCGCTGCCCCACGCGCCGCCGCTCAGCGCCTTGGACTCGAGCCATGGGTGCAGCGGCGTATGGAAATGCGGCCGGCACACCTGCCCGCTGCTGCCGCTTAACGATCGACCTGCACACACAGAGAATATTTCCTTAGAACTAGCACCAGGCAATTATCTGTTCAGGGGGACAACGTCGGCGTTAATATTACGACAATGATGCTAATTCTGATGCACAAACAAAACTTGACAAAATCAAGTGTATAATGGTTTTTGATATAGTCGTTATGAAGACAAAAATAATTTTTGCGGTGTCTAATTTAGTTTGGTCGGAATTTTTAGCCAGCAGAACCAACACGCAGTTAGGTTCGTTAACTTCGCACTGTATTCAATCAAAATCAATAATTATTTACAAAGAACAGAATAGATTTCCAAACTATAAATCTCGCGCAGAAATGACATTGTCCAACAACGTTATTTAACCTAAGTAGTTGCATTAAAAGTAAAATAATAGTGATGATGGCTGCACTATTTGATTCACCATTTGATCTTTACGAGCGTTTAAGTGACCATTACCATGGTCGAGATCTGGCGATAGAACTATTGTAACGCGAAACATCAAAACTTGTTGTCATTAAGCTAACAATTTGGATGCGTTTTGTTACCCTGATACTCACTTAAATTAATATAATTTGTCTCTAACAACTGCTCTTTCACACGACGTCTTCATTCCCGGATAATGTAATTGTAATCATGAATATTCCGGCCCGTAATGGGTGTTTGATAAACAAATAATGGAGGTATTAAGCGGGGGTCTCGCTGGCCGCGTCCGTGAACAAAAGGCTTCACTTTTCCGAAATGTTACAAAAGCGAAGTAGGTAGGTACCTATCACAACAGCGGGCAATTAAAATAGTAGGCCAAGTGGAAATCTCATTAATTATGTTACGCGGTGATGTTAGTTTTGATGATACAGCGCACTGATTAGTTTGCATATTCGGTTAGTACATGTTTTGATCATTACGCTTAATTCATCATCCTGACTCCGAAGAAAAGAAAAACATTTCCAGACCATTAACAGATTATAAAATGTTATCAAAACGTATCGGTGTCTTCGTTGTTAAAGTTTTCTAGATTTGTAGATTAATGTCTCATGTCTAGTACCTGTTTTGATTCTTATATTGTGCAGAATATCTCCTGTCAAGTACCGCATGGAAGTGTTTTCGGTTAGTGTGGTCAATTATTATAACGGTGCCTTTTAATCATAGTTTATTAGTAATTTAGGAAATTAAAATGTTAGTTATAGAGCCTTCGCATACATAATTTCTTGCATACGATCGCAAATGCACATATTCCACGTACCTATCTAAAAAGGTGCAATTCACTCCCCATTTTAATTTCACAAACTACATTCGACAATTATTATTTATAGGAGTGAAAGCAAACATATGTGTACGTGAGTTGGATGCCGAAGGGTGGCCCTAATATCTGGTAACCGTCGATTGGCTGACTCAGGGTAGGGGAGCATCCCTTCACCCTGCAGGAGCATCCCTGCGGAGCGCTGCGGGTACACTAAACAACTACACTTAACTTACTGGCATATGTTACGATTGGATATTTAAAATGTTGGATTTCATGCTGCTCTGTGCTGGAAATGTATTGTTGGAAAGCCTGATAAATTCAACATTGTTGAATTTGCGGCTTACATTGAACATGCTAACATTAAAGAATAATTTTCTTCGAAATTGAGTGTTCTTTCTTTCGGTTAAATTCATGCGGGTTACAAAACACTTTAGATTCTACCCGGGTCTCTATGAGAATCAAACCTCAGCATCTTTGTTGGATACCATTATTGATCCAGTCTTACAGAACTAGATTGTTCTGTGTTTTATTGATAAAATTGTTGTAACCTAATAGTTTATATTCACTTTGGTCTTATAGCCAGTAGACTACATGCGACTGTAACGTGTCTCAAATCAGCAAGTTGATGAAGAGCAAAGAGATTATTGATTAGGAATTCAAAAATATCAACTAATTACCTACTTCTGTAGTGTATCGCAATCTATCCAGGCATCTAAGCCAGACAAAACAATACAAATTAATACGCCCTTGACCTTCCGAATACAAAGCGGTACAAATTTAAAACAATATCAGTGCGTCAATGAATTTGCCGTACAGTATTGTAGATATGTGCGTACAAAGCCCGCATCGTGTCGACCCAGGTGTCGATCGCAGTTTCAGATTATCAGCGATTGTTATCACAAGGGCACCCGTACATTGCGGCCTAGTCACGGCTAGACCGGGTGGGGGAATGAACTTTGCGGGCGGTGAATGTCGAAAGTATTTAATTAGTAAAATCATGCGCAGCTCCTATTGATATTGGCCTTCGATTCGATTTATGTCTACTTGACAATTTTTAAAATTGCGAACCTTATATCGATACAAATAGCATAAAGTTTGTGATTCATTAATGAACGAACCGGACCGATTTTATCGGCCCAATAGGTGCTACTTACAAATAGCGTAATTATTTTGGAGGGCCGCCGGTTCGTATCGATAAAATTTTGTTCGACGAGTTAAATGGTCGATAACATCGGCGCGGAGTTTTCGATACGAGTGAAATAATCGAGCATCGACCGGCGGGGTCATTACGGTAAACAACACGGAATAAAACAATAATCAATCCGTACCGGCGTCACATTAGGCCGAATACACACAACAACGTTTTGACAGCGCCCGCGACAACCGGGAGCCACCCCTCGCGCGTTAGGCCGCGTTCACAATGGCCCCGGCGATGGCGGACCGATAACGCGCGTATGAATAATTCCTGTTATCGCACCATCTCGCCACATGCCCTACCTGGCCCGCTACCACGCTACCGAAAACACCCATTCCGATGCGACAGTTTAATCCTTCCTCATAATAACGAGCGACAACTGAATTTATTAGAAGCTATCGTGGTACCGGCCGGCCACCGGCGCTTTTTATTCATTAGAGGGCTGCAAGTTTCGGCCATTGTACTAGATACGCAGTTTGTATACCACTAAGCCTTGATTGTTATGGGATTTCATGTTTTACAAGCACGCGGGCCTAATAGAAAACAATAACTGCGTATACGGCTGTAAATAGGACGGAAATTGAATTAGGATTCTCTTTATGCTATCTTCACATCTTTTGGTGAATACATACAATACAAAACTGTGAGTAAATTAGATTATTTTTTGTAATATTTGATAATCCATCGAAGTGAAATTTTCAGGCTACATTCATACGACAAAAACTCAACGTATCTGATACGTTGAATACAGCTTATTCCTTTTGTTTACTTAACACAAAAATCCTAATGTTTCTCCAAGGATCAGGTCAAAAAATAGTAAATAAAATTTCAATAAAACTAATACATATCGCATTGAATGAACATAATCCCATCAATACACAACCATTCAAGCCCCACCCTCGACCAATACCAAATGTAATTAAAGCCAAGTAAACAGAAAATCAAATCATAAACCAATCATAGGCGAGGTTCCCACAGTCGCCGAAACAAAACACCGGAATTGAACCCCGGCCCTTGCCCCCATGTGTCCTACCCCGGCAGATGCAGCGCTAAGATCTTATCACCACGCCGCGCCACAGGGAACTGCCAGTGGAGTTGATATTGACGATGCAACACCCCGTCTTGTTTATACGATGTAACGGTGTCTACCCCTTTTTGCGGGATGCGAATTTTCGTTCGCAATGTGCTCATTGACATATTATTATCAGAAGATCGGCTCTGATCTTTGGCGCGAAGACGGTAACAAAGCTTTTTTATACTATCCGCGACACATTATAGGTATACAATGCTGATACTGTTCTGTCCTTTTTATCCATATTTGATATCTGGATACAGTAAAATATTACAAAGTTTTTTTGTGTTGGGTAAACCGTGTTGAGCACTTAAAAAGTATTGAATGCAGAAGGCCCGAAGGTCAGTCGTCCATCCTATCATAGGATAGACGACTGATCTTACCTGAGGATTCCTATGCATTGATGGCACCTATGTAGAAAATTTGTAGACATACTCGTACTGGCTAGCTATACTGTACAACTCTACGTAGAGCTCTTTCAATACCTATTAGTTTCACTTAAACCTTTTATACTTTTTCATCTAAAACACTTCACCGTAAGCAAGTGATAACCATATAGAAATTATGATTTGCACATCGATTTCGAAAAACCCAGAGATGCGAACCGGGGTTTGAACCCAAGACCTAGTGCCTGCAAGACGCGTGTTTAACCAATCGGCTATCATTGCTACTAATGAGAGACGTAATGTGTACAAAGTCAAACTCAATTTTCCCGCCCGGGGCTCTACGTGAAGAGTATTAAGGCGTGGTTACACGGAAACTGCGCTCCCTCCTTCAAGTCCGCCGCTTGCGGCGAAAATTGCCCCTTACACTTTTAACTGCTACGTAACTGGTGCATATGTACCTAATAAACTATAATGCATGCTGTACGCAGCGTGACGTCTTCCGGTCACGGTTACAACTTGTAATAATACCACCTTAATAAACGCAGCTAATTTTATTGTTCACAGTACATGGCACTTAGTAAATGAAATTGATTTTTATATCAAATGAAATAACGATTATAAAATGTTCGTAGAATAAACTTTCGGCGGAGTCGTCAATTAAATTGGAGAATAATGGAGTAGTGACGCTCGCTGACGTTATAATTCGAAAAAGTTGTTCGTTAATCTAAACTTGTTCAGAAATAATACATTGCGAGGTCCGTTGTTCATAAATGATAAGTCATACGAGGCATCGTGAGAACTTTCCTGGGTCCGCGTCAAGGTCGCGCGGCCAGCGTCGGCCAGTCTACCGCGGTTTATTTGCACGCCGTGACATCAGCCGCATCCGCATGCGAGGTGCGTGCCGGCGCGTGTGTTCACGCCTTTACAACCGCCAATACGCACGCCATCTTATCCCTTCCACTCATTGTCTTTAGACGTGTTATCCTTTGTTCCTGCACCGGATCATTACGTCTCCGATGATCGGCGCACCGGTGACCCCTATGTACACCGTCATAAAGGACATATTCCCTCGTCCCGCGTCCCCTGTGAAATGTCCGACGTGTTAGCGAATGATAAATGTAGGCGTCGGTATCGCGTATCGGATCTGGCCGTTCGCACGCCGAATTAATTTTAATTTATTGATCGTCGTATCGACGACGAGTATTTTAGGTGCCTACTAACGCAACGCTGCTTTGCTTTTAAATTATTTATTTACAACATTGTATTTTTACACGTTAATATATTGCAGCCGAGACGGGCCACTCCGCTACTTCTCATCATTCTTTTGTTTTTAACTTGTTACCGACCAAATTGTATGTAAAATCTAGGTACCTATAACAGGCGTTCACATCATATATTTTACATCGAAAAACTCCTGGTTTACATCTGGCATAATAAGTGCATGATTAATAATTATGGCTGACATTATTTAAATTTTTAAATAATTATTATAATTAATTCGCATTAAATTTTGCAATAGGAACGAATGCATTTTTTATTGCAGGGTTTTACGACCTGTGCTACGCAAGTGCGGTACGGTTGTTAACTATATATAATTGTCGGTAAAAATATAAAATCGCTTATCGCGAGCGAACGCAGGCGCAGGAGCTTCGCGAGCGAGCCGTGACGGTCAGGCAATGAAAATCTATGTAGAATAATTAGCAGGGTTTCAATCAGCATTTCAAGTTATTGAAAGTTCACAGGGCACATCACCGCTTTTAGGTTTAGGTTTCCTTATTATGATCGGTGAAATGGTGCATAATGTCATCAGTGTAGACACCCCTTTGGGAATTAGTGTCGGTAGAGACAAGCTGCCAATTGTCTACAGCTCATGTACAAGCTCTCTCGACCGTGGAAGTAGCACCCTCTCACAGAAGATGGGCGTACAGTAGCTATTTTTGGCGCGTTTTGTACGATGAGTGAGAAAACTGAAAGCCCAACCCCTTCCCCTACCTCTTCCCTCCCATTCCTCTTCAGATCGGCATGCCTTTGGCCAATACCAAGCATCTACATTGTATACCAACTTTGTTATAAAAAAATACAGACATGGTCAGTATACTATTGTGCCCAGAACAGCTACACTTGCTGCTGCAAGCGTTCGATCACAACCACAATATTAATTTCATATCTACTGCAGACTTTATCGATCAAACTCTGCGATTATTACCGTCGTCGAATCGAGATCAACTTTGCGCACCCGACGTCAATGAACTCCAAAAGGGAATTCGGGGAACGCGGTCCAACTGCGAAGTCGAAAGTGATCGAATACGAACGAGCGCGCTCATAAACTCCCACAGCGATGTGTGTGTCTTGTACTGGCTATTTACTTCTAATTCCTGGGTGTCAAACACCCAAATTTTTTTTTACGATCGACACGGGCGCGTTCAGAATCGTAAATCGAGTCCGCGGGCGGTCACACCTCACGTTACCTTCTGATTGGATTATAATGCTTTTATATTACAATTCTTATTACTACGGATGGGTGCTACCGAGTGGCGTGTGGCGGGCTGCGAAGAGAATAACAACTAACGGCCGGCAGACGAAACGGAAAAGCTGTCTTGTCGAACGCGGCGCGCTCCGGTTCTGTCGATCCGAAAAATAAACGAAATTAAATATCCGGACTCATTTCTGCTAATTAAAAACTGTTTTATTTTAAACCATAGGTTGTTTACTTTTACCTATGCTGAAAATAAAACTTAGTTTCAAATAAAAACTTACATAACCTGTATGTGTATTTTGATAAGAAATAGATAAAACCAACGATATTGACGAAAACACACTTATTTTTTCAATATTGAAATCGAAAGTCGTCATTCGAATGATATTCGATTCGACAGGAGCCGTTAAGCCCACTCGGATTAAAGTTGGACATCCGAACGTCGTCGCGTCGTGGGTGTCTCACTGATTTATAACACCACAGCGGGACAGTTATGATCTTTCTATAATATTAGTAAACAGAACCGTTGTCTGCTGGTAAACATACTAATTAACAAAGCTGGTAAGACGACAATGATTACATAAAACATCTATTCATAAACTGTAGTCATTTATATTGTCAAATGCATATTGGTGTACATCGTTCAGAGGCTTGCTTTTGGAGAGAATAATTAAATGCCGTGACGTAGTTATCTACTACTTACTATTTGACGTCTTGTCACAATAATGATATGAATGCAGAAAGTTAAGTTTGAATTATTAATTACTAGTTTCTGCCCGCGACTTTGTCCGCGTAGAATTAAACAAAGTACTCTGTGTTCCAAATTACATCCAAATCCGTTCAGTAGTTTTTGCGTGAAAGAGTCACAAACATATATCCACACTCACAAACTTTCGCATTTATAATATTAGTAAGATTCAATATAATCGTTCAAACTATTCGATTGTCGATCTAGTACTTAATATTAAGGATGATGGTTTCATAAATACAGAATTCTTCGAAAAAAAAAGTTATATTATTTTATATAAGTTATTTTTAACAAATGATTTATGAAGTAAGCAACAAACAAATTAAGTCTATTAATTATGATATTAATTCTATTATCATACCCACGAATAATATTACTTTAATTTCAAGTACAGATATGACTCTCAAATCTTGAGGCACTTAGACCTTATCTCAATTAAATTGCATTTGTCAATTACATTTGATTAATACTTCTTTAATGTCGCTGTCGCGTATTACACCAATCGATTCTCGTTACCCGATCACGAGATAATAATCAGGCGAATACCATCTCTAAGTTGTAAGTATAAGGCATAATTTTGAGTCATTGATGCGCTAAATAGGTTTGCGCAGTTAATCGAGTATAAACACAATAATAATAATTATGTTAATATTAATGCGGTAGTAATGGAGATGACAGGAGAATTTCTCCGCGATTACCGCGACACCGTTGAGGGACCTTCTTGGACACAGGACATGTAATTTGAAGTGTGTGCGGCGTGCATACGCAATGCGCCCGCCTCGTTGGAACCCGGGGTGGGTACAATTGTATTTTTATTTTCTTACGAACCCATCACTTCTCATTAAGTGGCGTTTGGAGAATAACTTAACATTGCTAATGTCCGGACACGAATTTTATTGTTATTGCATTTTAATAAATTTTCATTGTTCCAAGAGTTCTGAATGGCCCCTCTCGATACATTTCCGAGTATTTAGGAAGGAAGACCACCCTTTGTTTTTGTTTATTGGTTGGTTTTTCGTTTATTGAATATGAATAATAGAAACAGTCGAGATGAATTCACAAGTTATTAACAAACTCTATATTGACTTCCATATCTTACAGAGGGATAAAGTATACCTACACCTTAAATATCTACAAATACACAAGCTTAAAGCCAAAATATTAAACAGCAAGAAAATAAACGTATACAAACGCAATAAACTTCATCAAAAATCTCGTATCACAGGTGACAGCAAATTTTCCTTCTGTCCCCAATACAGGACAAGATCTCATCGAGTAAAAAACATACCGTAATAGCCAAACGCATTCCATCCATCTCATCATAACACACAAACCTGAAATTAATACATCCCGCACGTCTCAAATCACTCGAATTAGATGGATATCAAATGTACAGTAGTGAACTATCGGTACACAAGAAAGAGCTCATAGATCCGTGATGCTGACCGCAGGGCCACCGTACGATATGTCACGGGGCCGGCCCGCATCAAACGCGCCGACTCTGCCTCACCGGCTGCGTACTCGCACCCCGCCCGCCTACCTTCCACTACATTTGACTTGACAGCTCAGCGTTTAGTGAACTAACTTATGAACTAGTTGCTTTTTTTAATATTCCGTGTTTTACTCCGTGTTAGCCGGCTCCTAGAATTTGAATATACCGATGTATGGGTTTACCAAACTGTGATTATTAATATTTAATTGAATGAATATGTATGGCGATACACGTGTACGTAAATACATGTAAGTTATGGTGGGTAATAATAATTACTGATTGTAACGTCATATCAATGTAAGGCTTTTATGTTTTTTATTTATTTACACTACCTCTACACAAAAGTAAAGATAGGAATATTTTAGTATTTAATACTAGCTGTGCCCCGCAACTTCATCCGCGTAGTATTGGATTATTGGGTTAAAAAGTATCCTATATGTTAATCCCGGTTATAATCTATCTGTGTTCCAAATTTCATCCAAATCCGTTCAGTAGTTGTTGCGTGAAGGAGTAACAAACATACATACATACATACATCCACACTCACAAACTTTCGCATTTATAATATTAGTAGGATATCTACACAACTTTAGGTATCTACAAATAGCTGTCACAGGCATCATAATATACAAGATCCACGAATGACAAGAATGTTTTTCACCGAAATCGTCGTTTATCGGATAAGATTGCTAAAACATTTACGCACGCTGCACTATCACGTACGTGATACTAAAACTACGAGTAAATGATACGAGTAACAGATACATTTATAAATGTATCTGTTATCAGATAAAATACTTTGTAACCACGCGTGAAGTTTTAAATTCAAATCTATGGAGCATGCAGAAGTAAATCTTGCAAAGGAGCTACTTCTCCTTTGATAACAACGAGAAAATAACTCAAAATTATCCTTAGATACTTAACTATGGAATGTAATGAGTTAGCAATGCAATTATTCTAAGACATAATTCGTATACCATATAACTTTGGACACGACATGATAACAATATGAATCGTTATAACCATATCCATAATTAATAATCGCTGTGATCACGACGTACCTAGCGTGATCTTTGAAGAAGCGGTATTTTCATCGCGAACGCCAGCAAATTGTTTTACAAGCTACGATTTATTGGGTTATAGGAATTGTTGCGAAATTACAAGTTGGCTAACGTCGGCTCGGGTCTCTCTGACCCCACAATCTTGACAATGGCCGGCCGAGGAGGCCGAGTGTTCCTGTAATAATGCCTATAATGACGGCGCCGGGCGGCAGCCTGCTTACATAACCGATCGTGACTTGCACATTACGGTATCGAGAGAAAAATACAACACAGCCACGCATTGCATATTCAAAACAAATCAATCCAACAAACAGTAGGTTCTTCTGCTTCTCTCAACGGTGTAACTAATAAAAGCTATCTTCATGGTGTCTTTGTCTAGAATATAGCCTCTTTCATCACCTTTACGACACTGGCTTTTATTTGACTTGTCAAGCTTTTTCATTCTACTCTCCTCTCAAAAATATTGTTATAAGATGAGCTGAGAAGGCAAAAGAAAGATGACGCAATAAAGGAAGACTATTTACACAGTATGGCACGAGTGTAGATTAAAAAACAAACATAAGATGGCACAACTTATTTCCTTTTATTGTAAAAAAACCTAGATTCCAAATAACTGTATCCTACGTCATATTTCATATTTAAACAAAATAAACTTAATAATCTTCTTTATTAGCAGAGTTCTTGTACAAAGTTCGAAAAGAAACGGTTGCGAGAGTTAGTTTGAAGTCAATGCCATATATGAGTGAAAAAATAATACAGATATTGTACCTAATTACCGCAACATCCCCATCTAAGTTCCATTAGCTTTCTAATTTCCCATAACAATGTTTACGATATATTTTTTTTCAATAAATTATGGATCCATAAATTGCTGTACTTATACAACTTTTTATATTATAATTGACTGTTATGCAAAAAGGCGCTCGTAACACGCGATCGATTCTAACGCTCTGAGAACGTTAGCTTCTATTAGGTCTGCATTAATTAACTCGTATCTATATAAATTAATTTAGTTTTATCGATATATCTGAGTCCGTCCCTGCGTAAGCGCACGCAGGGTCTAACTCGTTTGCGGTCGTCAATATGCTATTAGTTAATCCTATAGATAAGCTCCTATCTATCGGCCCGTAATTAAAGTTGTGGATGGCAGTTTACATTATGAACTACTCATTAACACTGTAAATGACTAGACTCAGGTGTTATAAGTAGAATTAAGAATGCCCGTCTCTTATCTTAGTCATATGTAAAGTGCGTTTTAATGAGCACCGAGTTATCAACTGGTTAAAATATAAATTTGATTGTTTAAATGAAGTTATAAAAGAACGAAACACTTAGGCGACTCTGCTTTTTAAATTATATCGTATTTTTTTTTATAAAACAAAATTTGATCATTTTTATACCTTGACATGTTTCCGTAGTGATCAGTAAGTTATACATAATATTAACTACACTGATGTCAAATTGTCAAGATTCTAGGTACACATTTATTTGGATCTAATTTAAATGTACCATTGAAAGATTAAACAACGAACTTTTTTCTTCCTTCTTACTTGTAAAAACATGGCTTATAATATCTAGAGAATAGATAATGTTTTACAGAATCACCAATTAAGTCGTTATAAATGTGTGCGTGAGATGTTCATTCTAGGCTGGAACCTAATACAATATCATCAATAGGTATAATATTAAAATCAAAACAATTAATAATATCATAAAAAGTTGTTCATACAAGCTATATATCGCCTATATCGCCTGAAGCGAGTAGGTTAACGTAATCACACTATAACTAGACCTAACAATAGGTATGCATTTAATTATTTTTTTCCTACAAACATGCGTCGACGGTAGCCACAGTCGATACATTCGCGGTATCTAGTGTAATTACTTTCAGGTCGTTTAGAAGTCACCTCGACCCCTCGATTTCAATACTGCATTATTTTGAACCGGCCTATTGTTATAATAATTATAATTTTATGTACCTACTATAAAAGTGTCCAATTATAATATATGTTATCTCACTGTAATGTCAAATTCTGATAGTTATATTAATAGTCTATTTTTAGCTGCAATTCCATTTATAAATGTATAATTTTATGTTTACCACTGCCAACGAGAGGCGATACGGAAATTAATATGAATACTTTATTAAATAAGTTGTTTTAAATGCCCTGCCAAATTGCCCTGCCTGAATATTGGCGAGCTAAGCGTTGGTTGACTTGAACCCAAACATTATTACCATTTCGTATCGCTTCTCGTTGGTCGGGGTATAGGCACCTACATATACTGCACTTTTCATATCGAATCAAGAAATATACTCGGGCAAAAAACCTCCAGCATTCTAAAAGTTTGCGTCAACTTTCGCGCTGGATAGCCACGAGTCAATGCATTACTTCACATTTTCTGATAGAATTAATTTATTATCATTCCGACGCCGCACGATAGACAACCGCCGCGTTACATTGCAATCAAATATAATAAATCAACGGCAACATTATTACTTACTTAGTGGACGTTTTAATCAATGTTATTGCGATGACAGATCGCCATCGGAACCCAGAGCGCTACGATCAATACGCACACCTATAAGCAGAGGCCCTGAGCGTGGTTGGCCACGAACAGTATAAGTAGAGACGACACACAAACAATATTGAGGTGCATTGAACATGTAAGATGGTACCAGAGTGGTTTTAGGACATAAACTATCGATATTGTCGTGTAGAGTGAAAGGTACATCATCGTAAAGCGGTCTCCGTGCAATTTTTTTGACTCTACAATAAAATATGGCTCTACCTAATAACCCGCCTCCTTTATATTCCTTACAGTTTATCGTACACTTTCTATATAGCGTCTATCCAAACTCTCTCATAAAAACAGATCCGTGATATAAAAAGTAATCAGTAATTAAAATTCTATTGTCACAAGAATACCAATAATTCCTATGACGCAAGTGTGTTGAGATGTAGAGATAAGTTCTTCGAAAGAATGATCACTAGTCGCACGTCTAGCAATAGTCGGACCAAAACCATGGTGTGACAAAGAAATCATTTGCATAGGTCAGATATTAGCATCTTTGATGTGATTGCAAAGCTAGAACAATACATAGGTGTTTATGCCACCCTGGTACCTAGTCACGAACGGGCCACATAGCAACGGGGACGAATACATATTAAATTTATGTTCTGTTGTACAAATATAGTGCTACTAGCTGTGCCCCGCGACTTCATCCGCGTAGTATTGGATTATTGGGTTAAAAAGTACCCTATATGTTAATCCCGGTTATAATCTATCTGTGTTCCAAATTTCATCCAAATCCGTTCAGTAGTTTTTGCGTGAAGGAGTAACAAACATACATACATACATACATACATACATACATACATACATACATACATACATACATACATACATCCACACTCACAAACTTTCGCATTTATAATATTAGTAGGATTGACGTCACGAAGGTCGTAGGTGAACTGTACCAGAGTGACCAAGGAGTATTTATGGTACAATCAGTTAAGGTAACAGTAGGTATTACAAGCTACTGGTTGCATACTACTAGTTTTAAAAGTACCTACCTAAGGCGATCATGGAAATGTCATTCTTATGTCATACCAGTACAAATGGACATGTCTAAAACGTACTCAAGACCGCTCTCCGACTTGAGATCGGCTTATTAATACGGGGCTAAGTATTGTTATGAAGTTTTTTTTTTTATTTAAAAAACTTTATAATTCTGAATCTACCTTTATATGACAACTGTACAAAATCTAAGTTCTTGCACTGTTGACTACTACAAAAAAAAACAAAGCCTGCCTATTCCAATCTACCTCGTTATCCCGTACCTTTGTACTCTAAACATTTTTCTTGTGCCTCTTCTCTAGGAATGACATTCTAATCGGCAGAGGTATTTTCACAACTCTTAAAATTGTCTGACAAAAACAAAACAAACCCTGCAACTAGGTGCCCTCAAGTCTGCGCAGTCCACCTGCGGTCTGATGACGGTTATTTGCGCTCGGCTCGACTGTACACTTATTACTGCACAACTGGACTTTGTTGCCGGAACATCGAACATCTTGTTCTTATAGTTGGAGTTTTTGAAGCTACTAGATTGGTCCTATTTTGTGTAGACTATGGTTTTATGATTATTTAGTCTCATGGATTTAATTTATCTAGTTTTATCATTACTATAATGAATGAATACGAATATTAACTAAGTAGGTATCTAAAAAGTTTTTTAACAAGTCAATAATCAAACAGTGTATAAATAGGTATGTATCAAGGAAAACTATTTGTTTATTTATCTAATCAATAATCCAATTAATTATTCTCGTTAAATACATTTAAAGCGTGTTTTAGTTCGTTAGATTAAAAAACCCTCCGTACAAAGGAACTGTGGCAAGCGAGCGTGGAGCGGTCGGCCGACATAGATTAACGACCGAATAATACAGATGTGTCATTACACTTAGGTACATTATAATATTACGTGATTAAAACTCCGTTTGTTTTCAATTTTTCCTGAGATAAACATAATTATCATGAACCTACGTAGGTTAGATAGAACTTTTGTGTTTTTTTTATATTTGATGATGTTATCTTACATTAAATTAAATCACCCAAGAAGTTGTCTCCAGCAATTCTATTTATTCCATGGACACATGCTCATAATCAATGATGTCGTAACCAGATTGAAATCAGTTAATAAAGCGCGCATCCGAAGCGATGGCTATCCGCGTTCAAAAGAAAGACAAATGCCACACTTCCCCGGACAAAGGATTGTCCATTCTTCAGGGGCGCGGTAATGAGTCTATGTCGGTTGGTAGCCGGCAGAACGCTGGGGCATAAATCATGGTGGGCCAGGAAATCATTCATCCTCAGTAATGTGCTGCGAAAATAGGCTTCCACTCGGGACGGCGCGACGCCCCGCGCCCTAAATGTTTTATAAAGTAAAAATGTATGACCGCTAATGAAAATATAAATCATAACCGGGTTTACTTAGGTTTTGCACTAATAGCAAATCGTGTTGAATGTTGTGATAACATGTAAAGAGTTGGTAGATAAGATAGCAACGTGGTACCTACTTCAATAAAAAATAAAAGCCTAAATTACTTCATATACCATCGGCTATCTGCCAGTCCCGTCCAAATGGGTCTAGCCGTTTCGGAGATTAGCCGGAACAAACAGAGGCAAAAAAATCAAAAAATAGTTTTCGTTTTATAAGTAAATTCTTAACGTTATATACTTTCATATGCATTTCTTATAAAGCTGTTATTTTGTCATTACAAATATACACTTCAATTTTATTTGCTTGTATAGAGACCTACGATTTTCTTTGGATCGATACGATATGTAATAACGATATGTAAATAGTACTAAATTAGGTACTTCTTCAGTTTCAAAAGTACCTACATCAAATATTTAATCATAGGAAAAAACGTTATCTCTCGCTTCGTTATCTTAACTCTTATCTATTATTGTCAGTTACATCGTCTACAAATCGTGAATTAATAATTAAGCCTTAGTTTATTGTGCCCGTCCTGTTAACAAGTTATTTTGTACGGAGCACGATCGCCGCTAGCCGAACATTCGGGCCCAATCAATTAAAAACAGTACACGGCATAGGCCGTCGGCCGCGGCCGTTCCCACGACATTTTTGTCATAACTTCTGCTTATGTTCTAAGCTGCAACCATTCCTAGGGACGTCCGTAACCGCATATCGATGTATGACAAATCGTGACAAAACCACCGACTCATCCACACTAGTTAGTATTTTACCATCCCCAAAATAAACGTACATTCCAATTTAAACTTTATACCCATACAAATAAGTTTTTGGAATTGTAAATTTTAAAATTATTGACCGAAAATTTTCAATGGTGGTTGCGTACACGAATTCATGTGGCTGAGCCGCATGCCTGCGCCTGCGCAGCCTCCATCCATCAAGCTCGGCGCGCATCACCTTCAGCGCGGCAATCGACCGGAAAAACCCTAACCAGCACCTTAGTTTGACAGAGGATATAATTAAATTACCTCTTATTTACTAACACATATTTCAAGAATACAATTTAAATAAAATTAAATTGCCTGAACACATTTTTTTTAAATTAAGTTCTATTCTCTGAAAATATGTAGGTAAGCACCTTCTTTAGGTAGTCGTATCTACGAACTACTTTTGAAATTCCTTGAAAATGGAATAAGTAAACTTCTAGTCACGAAAATAATAAACTCAACTCAAAAAGTAACCAAGTTTTATTACCCAGCGTTGACATTGTCCCGGGCACTATCTGCACACGCCATTATTATACTAGCTCATTTGCAAACAAAAAACGGTATAACACGAAATAGGAACATTTTATTTTATTACTCGGCATATTAACAACAGCAATTACTTTTAATTTCGAACGGTAAGTACACGGTACATTTTGGCACTTTTTGCCGTTTCAGAAAAAAAACACTTCCTAACATATCGCATAAGATACAATTATTGTTCAATATCATGCGAGCGACACGGATAAAACTACACTCGTCCTTTTCCCTCTCATTCATAAGTATATTACCATTTCCGTCGCGTGTCGATCGCCAGGATTTAATATCAAATATCAATATTTGGATGCAATCAATCAAAGTTAATCACGCGAAAGATATGAAGGCAATATGAATAAATTAGTTGTTTTGAGATCGCGTCGGGTGCAGCCGACCGGACTCTGCCGGGGATCGTTTTTGTAGAGCCTAATAATGACCGATTAGAAAAAAAATGCTATGGGAACCGTAAGCCCATTGTATTTATACATTGTCGTGACGTAAGCACATTTTAATATTAATTAGCTCGGATTAGAATTGTGAGCTGAGTAATCAAACATCGAGCCGTCTCTCTGTATCCACTAGCAGAGGAGAAATAAAAAATCGAAACCGAAAACCATAACACAATCGAGACGAAATACATACACTCGTACCTAAACATAGAAATTAATAACCCTTTGATAAAAGTCAAAGGACCTCAAAAAAAAAAAAAAAAAAAACATCGAGCCGTCTAGTGGTTGTCTAAATAAATAACTCCCTTGTTGTTTTTAATTGTAGATACCTAGCAACCTATTTTTGTTTTATTGACTAGATTTCAGTGTCTATGTTACATAATAGATAGGTAGGTACTTATCTAAGCTTTAATATATGCTACAGTGTTGTATTATCTACTCTAATGAGAGCAATATTTAATCATCTTGGATTGTAAGTAAAAATATTATTGTTATTATAAACTGACATCAAGTCAAACAATTTATTTTTTGAGGTAGAACCTCAAAAAATTAAATTGTTTGACTTGAAAAGAGCTAACCAACAAATATTGACCTAACAACTTAACCGCTACTTAAAAAGACTCGAAACTTAAAAGAAATGCTCCAAGACAATCACCATTTGTTCTTTCCGTAGAACAAATGTGTGGTAATTTAAAACTTAACTAATTAGGTCAACCGTTCAGGCTATAGCGATCGATACCGCCCGCCGGAGTTTTAACTACGAACAACGTCAATAAAACTAAACGCCGTTGTTTTCTGTTCTAGCCGCGCTCCGGACCAATCGATATTAGAAAAGTTTGCGCCTAAAATGGTGGGAAAGCTTCTGTTTTTTAGCTTTTTCTATTTGTACCTATAGTCCAATTTATTACCCCTCGTTTACACTGATGCATTATTTGTATTGACTTATGTAGCTGTCTGTATTTTTTACTTCTCAAATTAAGAGAAAACTGCATGATTCAAGCATTGAGTAAATGTATACAAAGGGATATGCCACTAAGAGTCTTCAAGAATTAAAATTGGTGATGGCAGCACCAAAAGGTATGCATTGCTGTCACTTTTACGAGGGGCAACACATTTGCAAACCAAAAACCATCCTCTTAGAGTTTAGTACACATAGTATAGTATTGTTAAAAATATACCTTAGTTAGACAGACATACATTTTGCCATACGCCTGCGCGTACTATCTTATTTGGTGAAAGCTTGAATACAAGTACAAGACTAGTTATTAAATACCTATCAATAGATAACTCTATAGACATCATTGGCATTAGATGAAAAAGGACGAAAGATTTCAAATAACATTACAAACTTAGGGTTGTGTTAAATGCTTGAGTTTTAGGACGTTTTTTTCCGTGTAAATTATCTTTAGTTAGAGGGAATAACTGTGCTGTGTCAACTATGAGCTCAATCTGACAACAAAATAAAACCTTCCTAGATGTACCGATGCAAAGAAAAATTACAAAACTGATTTTCATAACACAATGTAAGTAAGCCAGTAACGATTGCACCACGTTTTTATATTCAAACGTAACGTTTAATGTGGCCGGTTGTTAAATGTATTGTGACGGCTAATAAATGCCCGCTCTAATGAATAACGGGTCAGTTTGACTTAATTAATCGTGAAGCGGCTTCTGCTCGAGCTCGATAAAAGACTCTCGATTTTTCTGGAGTCAGGAATCTAGTACAGGACTATTTAGATGTTGTAAAACATGTTTATAAAAAGTAAAACTATTAATGGCTATTTTTTCACATACCTACTATGCATGAAATAATTATCTTAATTATTGTAATTATTATTTCACTACAAAATATGAAAAATAAAAATAAAATATACCTATAAGTACATAAAAAATATAAACGAATTTTATATGTAGTAGTTTGAGTAATGGTTTATAAATATGCCGATATATTTGATAGAATTTAAATAGTATCGTATTCGAAAGCAATCTAGATTACCCAAAAATTTATCCCGATGAATGTTCACGCGACTGTACAACAATAATGGGAAAACTTCAAACATTGGCCACACATTGCAATGTGTTTTGGCGAATTCTCTTGATTGTATTCAAAATCTATTCTAATTCTAAGTAATATAAATAGTTACAATTCAAATAAACCTAATCACATTGTTAATTCTAAGCAGTCTCTCATGCTAGCCAAACACACAGCACGAATTTAAGGTATATATTCAATACGTTGGCCTGCATAATTTCTAGATATACCTCGTAGGTACTACTTAACTTTATTGTATTTATAGATACCTGATTAGATTCAAGTGCAGAAGACTTTTTGAAGTCCACACAAAAGTACTAACTCAGATACCCGTGGAACGTGTCCCTTAAAAGCCTTTGTTTTTTCATGCGAATACATATTCACAGGGTTTAACTATGCATGTCGCATGCACATGGCTCTGGTTGCAAATTACGGGGGGAAAATAATTAACGGTTGATGGCAACATTATTTTGTGGCATGATTACGGGCGCCGCAGTAGTGTGCGTCTGGGTGGAGATGTCGCCGTGCGCGGGCGCAGGCCCCGCCCCCCGCGCGGCTAATTGCGCCAATCTGCGGGGAGACGCGCACGCACACATGCGTGAGCGCGCATCGCACGTACGCGTCACACAGTGACAAACGCTGCATCGACACACGTATGTACAGTACCTGTACATGTAAATGGAAATGTACGGCGCACTCAAAACGACAGTAGTCATTATTAGTAAACATTTAATACAAAAGCAGACTCTATATTTTTTGTTGTGAATGTGATTTTTTTTTATTTCCAAGGCATTCAATTGCTGATATTTACAAAACGCCTGCAAATAGTAGAGACTTGTCCCCAAATAATCTATACAAATAAATAAAATTGGAGTGTCTGTTTGTAATATCAAAATAACACCTTTTCACTAAATTCATATGAAAATACATACGACACCTGTAGCAAAAACGCTATTTAAAATTTTTTTGTCTGTCTGTCTGTCTGTGTGTTTGTTCCGGGTAATCTCCGAAACGGCTGGACCGATTTTGACGGGACTTTTACTGGCAGATAGCTGATGTTATAAGGAGTAACTTAGGCTACTTTAATTTTAGAAAAACAAAATTTAAAAAATGGAGTCTGTCGCGCGGGTTCAGAATGCGGGAGCGGGCTTTTTTGTTACCTAAGTTAAATTCCACGCGGATGAAGTCGCGGGCTCAGCTAGATTTTAATAATATTTGCTTACAACAATGGGGGATTGTTGAAAAGTGGCATTGGTGTACAAAACTGAAATTAGCAAAAGGAATGCCGAATCAATTGAATAGGTAGAGTGACGAGGTGGCCGGTCTGGCAGCCGCTAGCCGGTCAGACGGCCCAGACACGACGTCGTTACTACATTCATTTATTTTACCAACAGAACGCGGTAATTGAAAAATCTCATTTTCTCCCGTCTAGTGATGTAAACTTGTGTTAGGGAATAATAAAAAGAGAAACAAATGATCGTCTGGCTCGGCCCCACGACTGTTACCTACTGTTTCGTGTTTTATGTAGGTAAAAGGCAAGCCTCCTAATAATTCTTAAAACCATGGAGATACCTATATTTTTTATTTATTTGATGGCATAGGTAATCTCCGAATGAGTATGCAAAATCAAATGTCAAACCCAAAAATTATTCGATCTTGTTAGTAGATACGCATGTACTTTACTTAGTAAATTGATAAAAATGGCTACCTATTAGGCGCCTTTATATTTTTTTACGCTCGTATAATATCTAGCTACTATTTGGTGTCTAAAAAAGTATGTCAACTTATCTACATGTAATGTAATTACGTAAGTACTACACAGAAGCCATTAATTTAAAACAACTTAAGTATCACAACAATTGCAGCTTTTAAAAAATAAATAGTTATCATTGGAATTTATGCTTTGTTTCGATGAGTGAAAGATGTATTTTAGTCTTCGACGTGTTGATTGCGAGTGTTCTGATGTTTGTCATTGCTCAATAGGTGTGAAATTGGCAATGAGCTGCAGATTCACGACGTTAATCGCGTTTATATATTGCGCGTTTTTTAATCTATCAATTTGTATGTAGGTTTTGTAAGTCACTAGTTCAGCAGTTCAGCAGTTCTAGCAGTTTTTGTCAGCTAAGTATGTTTTGCTTTGCTGAATTGTGTTTGATGTGTTATTTCTTTGGTTTTGTTTTTATAAGTATAGTTGTATCCTTGTACCAGAAATAATTTGAAAGTAGTTTTTATCTTAAATTCTGATGTGTGCTTTGGATTTATTTTCATTATTTGGTCCGATTAAAAACAATAAATTCAATAAAATAAAAACCTTCTGCACTTGCCTAAAATGACCCATTCCAAAATAGTCCACTTTCCAAAAATGGGTAGGCACTTTCCCTAAATGTCCACTTAGATCCATTTATTTTTTAACATAGTACACGAATAACAAAGAATCGAAAGATTTTATATACCTACTTACTTTCACGTTTCGTTAGCTCATAAATCAAGTGAAACATAAGCCTTTCCTCCATTAGTATACCTATCGCTAAAGGTGTAACATTACAGAAGTTAAACCGAATAAAAACAACAGTAAAAGTGAAACTCTCCCGATGGAATAAATAATTTCCACTACGTCATCAATCGCTTCACTAAACCATAAATTGGATGAGCGCGTCAAACCCGCGGGGTGTCGCGTTACAGGGTCGAACCCGTCACCAGGGCAACGGAGCTGTCGTTAAAATCTTAAAAACCCACTCATTACCGCGCCAGCGTCCCTGCTTTCCGATTGTAAATTAACATTAATAGTTTATTTGTGGTACCTAAGGGGTAACTTTTTGTTACTCGCAGACATTATACGAGACAAGTTTTTGCGGTTTAATTCGTAAATAAAATAGCTATAATACGCGATATTTTCCGGTTAAACGACGACGCGGCGCAAGTTGTGTAATAAAGTCAGTGACCAAGTGAAAAAGATCCGTGTTGTCATCGTAGTTAGTTTATGCGTGTCTCGATGCGCTTAAAAAACATTTTTATAACTCTATGGCCACGGCGCGCACCGCACCACCACCGCACCGATCCGAGAAAAAACATCAAAAAGGCACTCACTCACGCGTAAGTTTAAAATATAAACGCACAAGAAACCCGTGTTATTTAAATATTATGGTAGATAACAGAAATGAGTCGAGGTATGTGTTTAATATTTTTAATTTACTTATCTGTCGGCGAGAATCGATGTTTCACATAATTTTATATGTAAGTAACCTAATCGAAAGGCCGCCGTGTGTCGACGCACGAATTTACCAGATTCAGATATAATCAGATCGACAAGAAGCTGCATTGGGACCGCGAACTACACGAGAACAGAGCGGGGCTTACAACGGGCCGGCCGCCTGGTCCGCCGCGGCCGCTCGCCGGGCGCACATAAACTAACACACATAACTGCTGTGAACGCGACGAAATCAATTCCCAGTTCCGATTCCGAGAAGTGACACAGTTCTTAAGTGTCGCATCACTACCGACGGACCGCTAAATAAATTCTAATCGGCCCCGTACCGCCCGCATGCCATTCTAGCCCCTAACACCACCATATAGGTGAACTTTTGTACGCGGCAGGGCGAGTAGTTAAAATATAAAGAAGAGCCACCTGTCCCCACGAAGATCTTTATAGCCGCCATAAAATTTAAACCTCAAAAGAAAAAACAAAACGCATGGAATCATTTTTTTGTCCTTAACGACCGAGGCCCATTTTAGATCGTGTTTACCTAAGCTGTCACCGTACAGAATGGCGATTTTGACTGCTCGGGACCTTCGAATTAATTGTGGAGTTTTGGAGAGATATCGCCTGATTCGCGATAATGTCAGGCAGGGCTGCCTACCGTCCGTGGAGGCAATTTGCTTTATTCTGACAGCGGGTAGAGTGAGAAGTCTCTTCGGCATGTTTAATTGTTACAACGACTTCTAGTGATCACAACATACCACGGCCAACGAGAAGCAATACCAAATTCGCACATTGTCATATTGCCACACTTTTTCAATTTGGATCTATTCTCTTGCTATATTATTTCTTTATATAAAGTTAGTGGTTTTCAAACTTTTGCGATCATTCATTTTGAATTAGCATTACGGTTTTCAACTCAGAATCAACCACGAATTTTTTTAAATGTCCGACGACGACTTACTTGTATTCGAACATTATTACAATTTCAAATCGCTTCTCGTTGACCGCAGTATAGCATAGTAAGTGAGATAAGGTTGTACTCACCGTGCGAGCCGACCGCGGCCGAGTAGGGGCCGTGCATCTGTTGATGGTAGTACCGGGCGCGGCTGTGGTGGCCGCCCTCCAGCGGTGAATGGAAGAAGCCGTCCCCATTCGCCTCCGAGTTGACGTCACCGGCGGCCGGGCTACCGTTGACACGGCTCTCGTACCACCGCTGCTGCAGCGCATTGGCCCCCGCGCCCGCGCCGCCTCCCTCTCCGCTCATGTCCATGACCGCAGCCCCGACCTCACACACCATGCATCGCTTTTAAACACACGCACTGTAAGTCCACACCCCTATCCGCATTTCCAAGAGTCAGTGTTCGATAACGGCGCGCCCGATCACTGGATTTGTGTGAGCGGGCTCAGTCTTACCATTGTAGGGAAGTGTCAAGGCGGATTCAAGTCGAGTGCAGTTTTGAGGACCAGTTCATATTGCACGTATCTGCAAGAAAAAGAAAAAGAACTGGTTGAAATAAAAAAATACAACACTATATCACCATCATGCATGTACACCATATTATTTTAAAGGCTTTTGGGTAAAAAAAAACAATTTAGTCTGAAATCAAGGTGCCGTAAAACAAATTCCTACGATTATTATCAGTAGCTTACTTATCACACGTACGAAATACTAACGATAGATTTGCTGAACATCAAAGGGATCGGAATAATAAATCCTCGCCGGTATTTCTTCAAAAAATAGACAATCAATTAAGATAACCGTGGTGCGTTATCACAGACGTCAGCGATACCGATACGCTCCCAACTTGATTAAGTGATAAGGTTCGAACAACACTCGATACCGCCTCGATAAGCGATAACGCGCATTAAGCGTTGTTAACCGATCGGCCAGTGATTTTTATTACCACCAAAATTGCCAAACGTATCTTTATGTTACATCTATCGGTTGGAGGACATTGCATTTCCTTAGCGCTCCTGAAAATTCTTATTGATTGATTACATTTCAATTCGAATCAAAAATATCTCTGAATCCCAGTTTTTTTTTGTATTTTTTTTATTATTACTGTATTGTAAACTTGACCTGTTTCGGGGATAAAAACGTATTCTTAATAACAGTTCTAGCGATTTAAAAACCATAGCGCTGAGAATTAATAATGATTTAATGACAATATAATGTTATTCATTGATTACTTAAAACATATTAATCCTAATCACTAATTTAAGAACATGAAAACCCTTTTAAATATAATACATTTATAAGTAAATTATTATATTTAACTGTAAAGTGTTAAAAAAACCATAAACTACAATATACTAGATTGTATCTAAGATTCGTGTTAATGATAAACGAAAATTAGACAGCGTCATTACAATGCTCACGAGATAAGTCATAAGTATTTTGTTTTAGGGGTCCGTACATCAAAACATAACCATCGTTTAGCGCAAATATTTTTCTCAAAAATGGGGTTAACGGAATTGGACAAAGAAAAATTAAAATTTAGCAATGGTAGATTTTGACGAAGGACGTACCTACTACTCGTATTAGTCTGATAAACTAATTTAATAAATATATTTCTTGCATCGGATACGATTCAAAATAGGTAGTTTCCAAAATTATTTTATGAATTTGTGTCATAGCTGTAGCATAGATTATAAATGTGTGTAAAATCACTCCCATATATTAAGTCTTAAATAATGTCAGGTTTGAAATCTAACAATTAAGTATTGCTGAAGTAAACAATTCCTCAGTACAGTATAATACAATTCCTCTAAGGAATTATTATGGTAATCTAATAGTTACCTACTAAAAACAATATGTTACAGAACCTTTACAGTCCGACTTGCACTTGACTGTTTTTTTATAAAATTGACACAAAGAATACGTTATTAGATATCATAAACTATTATATACTTAGTTAATAACTTCTGTTATTTACTAAAACACCGATTTTATACAAATTTCAAACATTTTGAATTCAATGGAGTAAAAAAAAATATCATCATAGTATGCAAAATATAAGTTAATGGATGATTTAATTAAATATAGGTACAGTAATTATATAAAATGTTTTATTCATTAAAACTAAAATTACTGACTTTAATTCAAACTTAAATTTGGATTCATCGAAGTTGTTTTTTGTTATTTAGATGATGATGATGTATATATGTAGGATATAGCTTTTAAACAACCATTTTAAATGGCAAGGTTGGTAGTTATTTTGGTTGGCTATGAGGTTTTATATTATGTACTTTATACTGAAAGCATGTAAAGAGATAGTGTCACTATGATTGTAGAGTCTAGGAAGGTAGACAAAAAACTACTAATACAATTTAACATACAGAACTTGAAAAAATATAGGTACGTTTACGTCATAAAAATCTTTGTCAGGTTTAATTATTATAAGGATGTCTATTTATAAGTGACTTTGCACACAATGCGTCCATTCCGAGCAATTAATTATCGTTTGGATAAGATAATGTCAGATAATCCAATCGCGATAATATCGATAAATTACAGTATCGATATTACAGAACTGTTTCATTAAAATAAATTAAATTAATATTGTTTTATCAAAATTACAAGATATTATTTTTATTTGCTCGTTCAGAATATTCTCGTCTCTTCACATGACAAATAAGAACAAAACATATATTTCAGCAGATAACACGAGGACCATACATATTAGTATCTACTTACCTACTAAGATTAAAAATTATGGTATAGCTACGCCATTAGAAATAGCATTATATGGTTCAAATATTGAGGTTTCTTCTTTACAATTTAAATAGATTTTATAATATCCATAAGTAATTGCATGGGTGACTACAAAAAATATTTAAGATGTATTTAATTTTAATTTTTAACAAAATACTTTGAAGCTATTTTTAGTTTTAGTAATAGTCAGTGAATAGACGCACTACTTACCCAAAACAAAATAATGATTAATTGTTCTTTATTTAACTATAATTTCAACTTTTACTAAACAGTCTTAAGCACCATTGAATTCGGCACACCGGAACACGGTCAAACCTATTGTGAAACAAATAGTATTCGCCATTAATTGACTTAAGAATGTATCTACACTATAAGCATCTATATAAAATGTAAAAAATGTGTTTTATAGACCATTACGTAATCAAATTCAAAAGGGGGTATGTGCTCAAATTTGCCTTAGACAGAAAAATGAAAAATTAAAAGAAAAAACATGTAAAACAAATCTCACCGCTGATAAGATGTAAATCTTCAACGCGGACGATAACTTTCCACGATCAATACCATCTACCGAGAGGTGATGACACACATGCGGTGATCTATCACAACCGACGACACTGCTATCTGACCATCGACTGAAAAATGGATTTGCCGATAAAAAAAATATATAAATCACACGTTTTTATCGCAAATTACGTTGATTTCGTGTGATTTCCTCATAATAATCGGACGATAAGGGCCGATAGCGAGCGGCACCATTGCCTTGCAATCACTGTTTTTCACTAATTCAACGACTTCAAAGTTTATCAGACAACGGGATTAATTCTATTTGGACTTATTTATCACTGTTCCACACGTTATAGAATGATTTTGATGAACGGAACTTGTGTTCGACCCACACTGTGAAAATAATGACAACCATTGATATTTGTATTCCTTTCAAAACGTTTTGTTATTACAGCAAATAACTTGTGAATACAATGTTATAATATTAATATTTGATATTAGATAATTACATAACGTTGAGCAAAAAAAGTAGGTACTTAACTCCCTACCCCTCGTTCTGTCCCACTCCCCTACAGGGTGGCAACGTACGAGCCATTCCTTTAGTACTGCAAGCATCTAAGTTCTATAAAAAAAACTAGCAAATTATATTTTAAAAGTATAGTATTACCTTCTCATATAAGTTGTGTCATATACCTACATTTATTATTTTAAAATATTTATTTATTTTCGTTTTTTAATCTGTTCAACTGTTTGGAAAATCTCTAGCCACACTCTTTCAGGGATCGGTCTTGTTTCTGTTCAACAAATAGCGTCAATAGCCTAGAGGTCAGACGGGCCTCACTCGTAGCTGAGAAGTTCTGGGTTCGATACCCATCCTGCCCGTTAAACTATTGACGTGAGCCCACTCCTAACACAAGCATTAGCTTAACAGGAGGGGCTAACGGCAATACTAGTAATGTGATCTACTAGCATTGCTAGTAATCATTAGAATAAAAAAAATCGATTGCTACTTGACATCGTGGACGATAAATTAAAGCAAGATTGTATTTGTGAACCAAGTAGCATTTTTATGAACATTTAAAAAATCAAACACGACACACGCTCGTTATTAATTAAACGTTCCCAGTGCGCTGGATTGCATTTTTTTATTTACTCAGAGCTGGCTGCCGCATAAACTGGTCCCACAATTGATCCGCAGCGCAAACCCGAGTGATCGATGCGCTTGCGCACATTACTTATCTATACCCGAGGTAGGCCTATCGCGGCCGGGATCGAGACGATCGCGAGCGGTAGCACATTCGAGTTATAAATCATCAGTGATCGCCTATAACTCGGTACCAATGATAAACATTGTGATTTTACACCCGTCCGTTGAAGTTATAACTTCATGAATATTACTATAGGGTTCAGTAGTACCTGTGATATGAATATGAAACTGCAGAAGTTTATAGGGGCTATTATTGTGAACTTTCAATCATATCAAAGTTAAAAAGATCAGATTTATTGCATAAAATATGTGTTTGTATGTACCATTACATAATATGACATGTAACATCGGATTGCCAATAAAATCTCGCATTCAGGGTTACTCTACATTACGATACACCTGTTTAAAATTGCGTTTTCAACATGATATAATTAGTGGAACCTAACCTTTTGCATTATACATAATATCTATACTTTTATACTTACGAACATAGTAGGTACCATAGTCGCTGTCTCACATTCAAATTCAACAAAGTAGAGTTCGTTGTAGATACTCGTTTTTTGGTAATAAAATATAAATAATTTTAATACTCACTCTACTTTTATTAAGTAAAGTGCTTAAATTAAAATTACTTGATCTTTATCATTTAATGACTTGATAATTAAGTATCTATCAAAGCAGCTTTACAATAGCAGGTTTTCCTAATTTCCTTAAATAATACGATAGAGTTCATCCATTTACAGTATTTTAAATATTTTATTAGTATTGCTTGCAGCAAATATTCATCGATACTCTATAACGACAATAGATAATACGGAACCATAAATATTATTTCCATAATCACGACGGCATCTTATCTACTGCCTAATCTAGTCTTTGATTGAAAGAAGATAATTTAATTATTCATCATTCGTTTCCACATCTCCGTTGATGGAGGTTTTATGTTAACAAGTTGTATACCTAAACTGTTTAAACAGGACCCATGTTTTTATTTTATTCGAAATTTTAATCATAACAGCCTGAAAACCATGTATTGTTTATGGGTAACAAAAGTTTTATTACACGTTTCTTTGTCGTCTATAGTGAGGAAGGAAATTATTTGTTATATATCCTAATTGACATAGTCAGAGACCAATCTCAACAAGATAAATAAATTAATCTAATACTCATCGCTGCATAATGTACCTACACGTGAGTTTACACTCGCCTATCACTCCCTCTTATTAAGATTAGGCCAACTCCCAATTAAGATAATTGATTCCCCACGGACCTCCCGGCCGCCGTGAGGCCTAAATCCAAATAAAAAAACTTGTACCGCGCTATCTCGAACCTTTATCGAGAGTCGAGACCCGATGCGATACTAAATTGCTCGTTTAGATTTTACTATGAAAATATTTGTGGTGTTAGAATTTATTAATATTTTATTATTGTTATTATGATCTAAGATATTGTGGCTGTGATCCGTTGATAGGAGGAAAGTATAGTGCAGTTATTGTGTGGGTTTTTGTTCCAGTTAATGTTTTGTAATACATGATTATAATAAGTAGTTAGGGATGTATTTGTAGAGGTACCTCTTACTTTAAGATGAATCTTGTGCAACTAATATTAAAAATAATTCGCTTTCTATTAGGTGTTATGGCTCTGGATATCTTTATTATCTATCTTATCTGAACATTAACTTTATCCACATAAATGTCTCTACCAATAATAATCCTGGCATAATAAAGCGACAGAACAAAGCTTATACCACACACTATCTTCAATACACGGAATAGCATGAACTGAGACAACTCGCAGCTAAATGTTTTAATAGTTTTTTTATTAGGAGCCGTCGAAACAATAGAGATTATACAACAGAAAACTCCTTAAAAGTACACTCGAATAAAAAATGCCTAACTACTTAAAAGATAAAAGTATAATCTGACGCGAGGTTCTATCCCCGAGTTTATAACTTTTATTTTGTTTATTTACGTGACGAGAACGGATAGCGATTGATCGATGCCTTTTAAAATAACCACATCGAATAATTTATCGATTCGAACGATTTTTCTTCATTGGTAACCTTTCAATCGGCTGTTTATTGGTGTTTATCTAAAATGTAGAATGTATTAACACACAATTTGTTTATGATGGTGATGGCTGATCGATTACTAACTAATTGCTGTATTAATTATATCGATTGAATTTTAATGTTCGCTTGTTTTGCAATAATATCGAGCTTTAGGCATATTTTATGACACACCTAATATTGTAAATATAGATACATTATTTATACTTCTCAGATTTTAAATAATATCAAGTCCCTCTTATGTAGAGTTATATATTAGTAGGCAAGAAGGTACTTATATAATAAACAACTTATATGAGAATTCCACCATTAAATGAAATTGATAGTGTATCTAAACCTAAACTTTAAAAATAATGTTTATCATGCACGACGAGTCGCATGCGCAGTCGTCACGTAATCTAATTAGTTTTTAAATGCCAAATAAGTAAAATATGAGAACATGAAGAGTTACGTGTCTATGTATGTCGATAAAATACTAATGCAATATTTGGTTAAAATTATTGAATAAATTAATGCCCAAGTCGACAGGATATTTACTACATACATACGTATCTCCGCCGGAAACGTAAACTCTACACACACACATGCACGAATAAAATGTGAAGGCTTATCGGCAGCTAATCGATTTGCGTTTGCGCATCTCGGAGCGCATTCAAATTTCGAAGGCGAACCGTCATGGCGGCGATCGGATTGGCCGAAAACAGCCGAACGGGCCGATATGAAAACAAAGCGAGGTGACACTGACACTGACACTGATTGGTTGGTGCTCAGAAACTTTGAACAAACGATAATGGAGCTTTAAAAAGAATAGTATCACGCATACACAGCCGTTAAAACCGAAACACATGCATTATGAAATATTGCAAAATAAATTTAGATAACGAATTAATGACTATAATTCATACCATACTTGATTATTTACAGGTACCTATCATGAAAAAGATAGGCATGACCTTCGCCTAAAAGAATTGTGCGTGTTAATACTTGGTTAAGTAATACAACCTAAAATATATAAGAGGTAAAATAAGAGGATGTATTAAGAAGAAATTATGTCATAAAGAACATTTCAGAAAGGTCGAAGAAGACCGCCGATAATTTGCTACGATCCAAAGAGAAGTTTATTATGTATTACACACGGAGGTGCAGGAGTTACAATCTGTTCTGAACAGAGACAAATAGATATGAGCTCCACCAGCTATAGGTACCGGAGAGAATAAAAACTAAAACTTTAAAATAAAAATATTTTTCCTTATTCACAGAGTGCTTCAGCAGAATAAAAAGACTATACCTTATATGGTATTGTTAAAGTGAGATTTGTTATAATGTTACTTTAATTTCTAAAATCTAAATGCATACTGTTTATATTTCAGTTGTTAGGTACTAATTGAAATTACAGGTAGAGCCAGTTAATTACTGGTTCCTAGACGGATATAAACTTATTAAGAGATTAAACTGCAGCATCTTATTTTAAAACTGTATATCTAATCTCAATCATATTTTTTAATACATACCATACTTTTATAAAAGCATAACGCCTGATTAACATAATTAAAAAACAAATAAGTATTAGTAGGTACCAACGTAAGTAGTAGTAGATAAAATATCACTCAAAAATGTTGTAAATAATAATTAATTACAACATACCTCTCTAGGAATAACTAACTGTCATTATCTAGTAAATAATGTGGAATAAACAAAAAAAATCACGAAACATTTGCATTTTCAGTCAGATAAAAATTGTACCTATGTACATTTAATAATTAATTTGACTGAGAGTTAATTTGTCCAACAGCCAATCATAGGCCGACAGGTGTAGCACAAAACTACACAAATATATTCCAATAAATTAACATTAAGAATTATGACATAATTTAAAACCCGTTTATGTCTTTTGTAGGGTAACATAAATTTAAAACGTGATATTATTATTTTACATGGCCACTAATTCCATTGGTAATAATCTGAAAAACTTGACTGAATACAAAATATGGGGGTACCTCCATGGTCGTATATACCTTAATTTTCAGCAAGACAATAATATGTATATTTAATTGTATTAAACTAAATTTGGTCATAATTCGTACATCACCGAATCACCTAGCATTATTATTTACATATAATTAAACTACTATTTGAATATATTCAGTTGATATTTAAAACAAATGGTTAGGTCACTTATCAAACATACTTTATATTTATTCGAATTCTTTTTATGTATATTATATAATTATTGTCATATTTAATAGCCCAGCGATAAGATTAGATATATATATTAATATTTATGACAAATACTAATGGGATTTAAATGTGATACAATAAAACATAATTTAACCTATCATCACAATATATATTTATGGTTTTTTATTAATTGTTCATATTTTTTTTATTAAATGATTGATTTTATAACAGGTAAAATCATAAAATATGAGTGGACGCCAGCCGTACCGCTATCCGTCGGATGTAGAGTCGACGTCACCAACTGTGGTTACGTAAAAAAGAACATTATAAATGCGCGTTTTAATACCTTAACACGTTCATTTACATTTATTTTATTTATTTCGACACCTTTATCTGATACGTCAGGCCTTTTATTATTGTTTTTATCGATAGTTTTATCTCAAACATGAGAATGTTTTGTTTAATAAAATGTAGAGCCAATGCTTTGATGTTAATTTTATCAGTGGGTGGTTTTATTGTCTGTTATAATCTCCATTTCTATTGATTATATCTTATTACTTAATAATATATATAAATATGCATTTTAAAGCCATTCTCCTGTCGGTATATTGGATTTAAATTCCCTTTGTGACGCAAGTTAAATAATAAAATCGATGAAATACCTCAATTGTCCTTATCTGATGCTTATCACAATGTAGATCACTATCACTATGTATCACTGTAAATACTGTGCAGATGCAAAAACACACTGAAATCATGAGCTCCATCCCGTTGGCATGTCCATTTTCATCGGGAAACTCGGGAAAATTTCAATATCACAGTCACGATTGGTCATTAAATTAACGTTAATAGTGTAATATTATGTACAGTTTTCTTAAACCGCGTTCAGATTGCGTTGTAATTACAAAAACAGTCCATGAGCGCAAGCGCAGGTGCGGCGTGAGGCGTGCGATACGCGATGCGGCGCCGATGGGACGCAACCCGACACTAAACCAGTCGTGTGACTTTTTGTTGTGAACGCGCGCAATCGGCCGCCCTCGGCTGCAATCGCCGCCGCCGACTGCCGTTCGGTATTAGACAGCGCCTGATTGGTCGGCTGGAGCGACAGGCGGTGGGCGAGGGCGGAGCGTCCACTCGCGATGGGAGTGTTTCTTTGAAAATTTTCTTTTTTTTCTTTTTGGGCGGGCTGTGTGGTGGTGTGCGTTCAGTCGCCGCGCGCGCGCCGTTCGTGATGGATCGGAGCTGCTGCGACGGAACCATTCTTGTATTTTGTTATGATTGTCGGCCGACGGACCCACGAGATTAATGACTAGAAATTAGTGGTATTTTCATTATGAAAATGGCACCATATTAAACAATGGCGAGCACTTTATTTCAGCCTCTGACTCTACCACTGCTGACGTTTATTTAAACGTTTATATTCTGATTGTTATTTGTGAGAATGGGGGCAGAATGCTAACTATATTTTGTTATAGGTATACTTAGATAGGAAATTAGATGGATCTATGACTACGTTGCCGGCTTTATTTGATATTAAATGGACCTTATAAACACATTTTTTTGTTTAGAAGTTGATGTTTAAGTCGTCTGCTTGTTATAGTAATGATGATTGAACATATTTTAATAATAAGGATAAGTAATGAATTAACCAGAAACAATTTATATATATAATACATGGTGAATAAATCTGAACCTATGTACCTAACATAATCTTAACGGAGCAACGTTCAGTTGAATTAAATATATAGTTACTCACGCATAAGTATTACCTCCTCAATTATTGTTTATTGCACGAAATTATACTTTGTTCTATTGAAGTATAAGTAAAAATTCGCACTCTGTATTCATGGAAGTTGTTTGACATATTCAATTTTTAATTAGTTCCTGTATAGATAAGATATATAGCCGGCAAACAAGCGTACGACCAGCCTGATGTTAAGCAGTTACCGTAGCCCATAAGTGCTTGCAATACCAATGGCACAGCTCGCACGTTGCTGACTTGAAGTCTTAGAGGAGGGAAAAAGGAGGTTTTGGGCTTCCGGCTCTCTCTCCGTTATCGTACGACACGCACAGATTATAGCTACTTTACGCCAATTTTCTGTGAGAGGGTGGTACTTCTGGCATGAGCTGTAGTCAGTTGGCTACAGTTGGCTACAGTTGGCTACACCGTATCTTGGCTCTACCATTGTTTGTTAATGATGCTGATTATATTGGCACACTAGTAAACTTGGCTGATCTGACTCTATTGGCTAATCTGCCTTTCTTACGGTCGTAACGTATAAGCAAGACAGTAATTATTTTACAGGTTTTAAATTTAGTTAATTTCTAATTTGAAGCATAATTAGCATCTTGCTTTTATTAAAACAAATGTAGAGTCAGTTCTTCATTTGTTTTTTTTTACTTTCAACTTAAATGGCATTTGGTAAATAATAAAGTACCTATTCTTACCATAGCTATTTATTGACCAAATAATTCAATTCAAATCAATTTGAAATGTATAACAATGCCCATCTCATCATTTTTTAAAATAAATAACTAAGTATGTGCCTATTTAATTTAGATAGGTACCCTGAACTAATACATAAACTACTACTCTGAATTAATTAATTATTAATTATAAGCAACTGGTGACTTGAAAGAAATATTATACGACATTACATAAAAATATTATACAAAATGTAAAAAGACCAGGCCACTTTTCTTGCTGGATCAACCCAGTCGAGGTCGCGTCTCGATCCGGTTGTAGATATAAGATAAATATATAGAAATGGCAATTTGTAAGTGCCCCTGTAGGCCTAAACAAAATAGACGCTTTGACTTTGACTTCTGATGGATACATTGCGAGAGGGAGGCCCAAGAAAAAATGGATGGATATGAACGAGGTTGGAGTGGATGTGAGTATGACGGGAAAGCGCGATGAATGGAAGGAAAAGACATACGGCCCCTACTCCAGATAATGGGAAAAGGTAAAGCAGATTATAATGATAGCTATACCTACTACTACTCTATGGCCAATTGAATTAAGTACTCTACCTTAAAAAAATACAAAACAGTATGTTATTCAAATCCAACCTTCAAATTTGTTACAAACATGATGTATTTCCTTAGATAGAGACATTTATAGAGACTGATTTATTCATGACTTTACCACACCCTCAAGTTCGTCTAACTACATATACCTACCTACAGACACAGATTTCTTTTAGCACTTTCTTAGGTAAACACAAAATCTAGAGGGATATTAAAGTATCTAAGACAGTGAGCCTCCCCCCTGCGCCTTACACCCCGCCACCCCACGAGTGATTTATTCTATATACCCGCGTGCTATAAATCTGCCGGGTACAACACTATCTCGGGCTAGTGTTGCGCGTTAATGGCTAATGACGTAACAATTGCGGGACGCGCTCAGCGGGCATCGGTTGAATATTCTTTATCAACACAATATGATTTCCGATAGTACCTAATAAGATACAATACCTATAGAGAAATCATTGACCATGTATCATATAATTAGTTTAGTTAAGTTTAATTAGTTTGCTTATAAGTAAATACCTAAATATCGCCAGACTAACACACCAACTGTATGCTCCCAAACTAAGCAACGCTGTACTATGGGTACAAAGTTGCGTTACCCCAGCGGGAATCGAACCCGCAACCACCATGTGCAGTGAGCCGAGCAGCCTACGCTCGAACCACTGCGCCAAGCGGTCATGAAATAATATAGCACCAGTCTCTTAAGACATGCCGTAGTGAGTTTGAATCAATATGGGAGTCGCGACCTCACGCCTACCCACTACACATATGTACCTACAGCTGTTAAATAGTTAATTTACATGACGTCTAGACTTGCGCCTGTAAGCCCACAGTTATATAGCTACCTATCTACAGTTATGGTTCATACTTATACACCTATATAGGAAGGTAGTACATTCTGATGGCTAATCCGACAATGCCTACGTAATTACTACACACTACTAAATTAACTCATCAGAAGCCTCGTCAGATGAGGATAGATGATTATATTAAAACTAGCTGGCTGACCCGGCAAACGTTGTTCTGCTATATACATTATTTCTAGGTATGAAGTATACTTTACGACCTATTTTCAGAACTACCGAAAATACCTACACAAAAAAATCATTAAAATCGGTCAAGCCGTTTCGGAGGAGTTTGGTTGCAAACACTGTGACACGAGAATTTTATATACTAGGTGAAACAAAAAGGGTATACTATTTTTTTGCATCTTAACTTTGTAAATCTCAAACTATCGGCTTTGTTGGACAGTTCAAGTACTAAAGGTTTTGTAGACTTGTGAAATATGTCAAAAGCTGTATTCCTATAACACCTTTTGTTTTTCAAGTTTCCTCCATAGCTGATAGTTATAGAAATGTCGCCGCCAACTGGCTTAATCCGCCGTTCAATTAACAGCCTAGGCACTTTACTAAACAGCGCCGTTCAACTAACGGCCTAAATGATATTCAGCCGTATAGTCTATTACAACATTTAATAAATTGGCTGGCTAATGCTTAGGCAACTGGTTGAAATTTAAGTACTACAAAACTTTTTCAAAATACTACCCAAGCAGAACGACCTGGATGGGTTTAGGTTAGGGTTATTTTTTTTATGACCCCACAGAAACCCAACCCAGCAAATAGATTCGGTGGATCTAAAAAAAATCTTAAAAAACCTAAGTACCTAATAAAATTATACCATCAAAGTTGTTGTTTTCCGACGCCATATTGACCAAAGAGAATATGGAATATAGAGATATTGACAGTTTGGTGAGTTTCGGCGCTAGGTGGCAGAAAGTTGAACTAAATTGAAATGAACAGGCTAGGCAGGTAATTAAACGGCTAGGCAAGTAGTTAAACGTCATCGATCCAAGTCATTTGCCTAGCTGTTTGATCAAATGGCTGAATATCATTCAGGCCGTTAGTTGAACGGCGCTGTTTAGTTAAATGCCTAGGCTGTTAATTGAACGGCGAATTAAGCTATTTGGCTGCGACAGAAATACAAAGTTAAGTTTTGAAAAAAAAGTTCTGTTATATATAAGATATACTGTAGATATACTTGCCAATGTTCTGGAGACACAGCATTTAATTAGGTATAGGTACATACTTATTTACTTTAAGGATTATTATAATATTTTTAATCTAAATATATATAACTCAAAGGTGACTGACTGACTGACAAAGTGATTTATCAACGCACAGCCCAAACCACTGGACGGATCGGGCTGAAATTTGGCATGCAGGTAGATGTTAATTCAAATTCAAATCGTTTATTTTGTTTAGGCCTACGGGAGCACTTACAAATTGTAAATTTTCCTTTTTTTTTCTTATATCTACAACCGGATCGGAACGCGACCTCGACTGAGAAGATCCGGCAAGAAACTCAGCGGGCTTGTCTTTTTACATGTCATTATATTTTTTTATCGCCAGTTGCTTATAATCAATAATTACAAAGGGTAGTAGATATATAAATATTATAATATCTCCAGTGTGTTGCCTTTTGATATTACCAAGAATTACAAATAATTATGACGTAAATAACTATGTGTTAGTACTTACAAGTTTTGACATAATCAAATACCAATTGAGTGATCGAATCTATCCGTAGGTATATGACACACCAGCGCACCTAGCGGAAACGTGCAGCTTTACTGGTGAAGAAAGGAAACATTCGATCCCTTGATCGGTGTTTGAATGTTTTCAAAACTCATACTAACCGCCCAATATATAATAATGTGCTCAAAGTTTGAAATATTGGTAACGTTTTTGAAGACAGCCAGTATATTCTTGTGCTTGTCGTAATCTCCTACCGGGAGTTGGGATGTTACTATAAACCACTTAACCTGTATACATGTAATGCCTACTACAGAAACTGTTTATGCGATAGGTAAAGGACATAACAAATCCTATCTAGTTAGGTAAACCGAAAACAGTAGAGAACCGTTCCCAAGGCCCCGCGACACCCACACATTTTCTAAGCGGGCAGCCAGTCTGAATAACATTTAACCCCTTTGAAATGTAAAAGCATTACGGAATGAAAAAACAGCACTTATGTACCCCGCGACTCAGATAAACCATCTCCCGTACAAAGAGCACAAAGATACAATGCCTCTGAAAGGGTTCAAGAACGCACTTTTAAATTAACCGCTACAGCTTCGAAAATGACTTAAATCGTCGCAAATTTGTATGCCATTCTGGCCCCAAGCTCATAAACATTAAAGATCAGTATCGCTCGCGAGCAATGTACGATATAAAATATTAGTCGTAGCAACACGCCTATTTAAAATAGGTCCGTTTACATTTTTCCTTTTCATGTCATTGTCTCTGGCCGGAGAGCGCTTGCAACCGTCACGTTCCAATTTTGAAAAGTGTCGGAACAAAATGGTAGTCGCTTTGTGTTTGCCCCCGCTGCTTCTGACTCGAGTTTGGTAATTTACCAGCTGTTTGTTTGTACCTTTGATGTCGACTTCACATTCTAACTGAAAGAAACTCTCGACATTTGCTTATTGGACCCAGCTAATCCAAGCGGTTTCCGAGAATACTTACCAGTAAGTCGGTCCGTTTGGAATAATTCGAAGCATGATTCGTAATTATTCATACGGCATACCGACGTCAAAAACGTCAGCCGACATACACGAGAAGTCATAGATACAACCACCCATCAGTGAGGTCTGGTAACCAAATTGGAACATCACCGTGCCGTGTTTACAACTCGACATAAAAAAATAAATAACAAAGGAGCCGAATTTAAATTCCAATCGAACTTTGACACATGTCTGCAACCATAAACAATGGAAATTCAAATCATCGTTGCGTTCGGCGGGCGGCGGCGGCGGCGAACTAATGCGATTGTGGCGCGAGTCTATTGCTCTTCATCTATAAATAGGAGCCTTTTCTCTCGCTTTTTCTTCACAGAATCTGAGTCGAGATCGGCCGATAAGCTATCTCGTGCGAGACGGTCTCAATATCCACAGATGGCCTTGCTCTCATGTAATCTCTGCTCTCGACGTGGATATTTTTGACATTTTTTGCCGGTGATTCTTTGGAAATGTCGCTTTGTACTCTAATAGGGACATTATTTTGACGTGACGCTCGCCGCCGTAATATTGTAAACACTGATTGAGTACAGATAAGTAAGACAATCGGAGTTTTGTCCTTGCATGTTAAGTTTTTTTTGTGGAAGAGCGAATAAGCCTTAGATTGAGTGAGGCTTGATGCTACTGAGAATTGTTCACAGCTGTCTACCACAAAGTGAAGAGCTTTTGATATCTACATTTGTCGTAATATTCGCCAATGTTTTACAATCAATAAACTATTCTATATTACTAAGTCAGCCATTAAGAATTGCTGTGGCAGTAGTTTGGGCACATATATTATTAAAATATTTTAGGTATACATAATTTGAACGGTAGAAAATTGACGCTTTAATACAATAACAGTTCATGTTGAATAAGTTGTTCAAATCCGACAAAGGCAACGGTCATGTCATCCAATAGCGCGATAGAGACATGTTTTTATAGAGCGCCGCGCCGCCGCGGTTAAACAGTTGACATTCACGTCGCTCCGACGCGGAATCTACTGTAAAGACCCGCGTTAGTAGCATATAGGTATGGTAATAACGTGATTTGCTACCTACATCAAAATATCTATTCATATGCTTAATCTGCAATGTTTTAATGTTGAAACGCGTAAAAACTACTTAGTACTTGCTGAGTAAATTAAACTAAACCTGGCCGTATGCCACAGATATCTAAAGGTAGGCTACGTTGCTTACGTCAACAAGCGTAGGTATGTATGTTCTCTTCCAATAACATTTGCTGGCTCACGAAACTTAATGTTCATCTCTACATCACGTCGAGCTTTCATCAAAGTGGGTTCTATGACCACTGTTCTAATTGAGATGGCCGCAGCTCATTGAATATAAGGATAACTTTTAAAAAGAGACCATTATAATAGTTGTTAATTTGGAACACCTTTGTATAAATCCATTTTGTAATCCGATAACGTTCTCATATTTGCGTCAAAGTTCGTTAGCACGTTCAAATATTCAGTTAACAAGAGTTCAAGTGTTTATTTTGTGGTTGTCACATATTTCCAGCAAAATCATAATGGAATAATGTAAGTATGCGTTTTGAGAAGTATATTTTCAGGTCGTTTTTGTTAGTTGGTATGCTATTCAGATTAAACTTATTGCTACGTCGCTTAAAAAGTCTAGCAATTTAAATTGAAAGAAACGTTGCATGAAGTAAAGCAGTACCTAGTGAAAGTGCGATAACCGCCTCCCTCGCAGGTAATTCTAGGTTCCACGGTTCACAAACAGTTTCATGACTTTCCTCACGTGCACCGACTCGACTGCGTGATGGATTGTTTATAAATGAATAATTAATTTCATTATTTCTCGCACAGTTGAAACAAAGTCGCGACATTGCACGAATTCTGAAACTAAATAAAACGAGCGCGGCACTCGACAGAAACACAGCATTATGTCGTCCAGCTGAGCAGACAATCTCTACCTATCCCTTATCTGTGCAAGTTAGCAAACAAAACATCGCGGCCGGCAATAAGCGTAAAACAAAATCGTTCCGACCCCACACACGCCGTCGCCTGAACACTTGGAAAAATCCCTATGGATTTTCCGCGCGGGGTGACGAGGGCGAGCGCGGGGCACGGGCGGCGGGGGGAAGGAACGTAAAAGAGAAAAGCTGCGAGTTTTTATCTCGGCGCCATAAATTTTATTCGTAGCGTGATTTAGTGCGCAGATTGCCCCCCGCGCGCCGCCCGTCCCGCGCCTACGCCTCGCCCGGGTAAGGCTGCTAGTCATTGTCAAAATTATTGCACCCCTATCTACTGAAGCTTTAAATATATGTCCCCGACACGTAGTTATGCCTACAACCCGTTCCTGCCTTGAATACGACGCTCTGATGTAAATTTTATAAGATATTCCACGTAAATAAATGCTTTTTGTTCAACAGTTTTAGTAAAAGTGAAAAATGTATGAAGAAAGCGTACGATTCTCTAAAAGATACGTAATACGTATTTATACGCTTTGCTTAGTGTTCATTCGAATTAGGACCATTCTTCCTTTGTGTCTAGGTGCTTTGTTTATTGTAGTGGCAGTTGCGCAAGCCACTCTTCCCTTTTTTCTCGATTGTATTAGAGTTTCCACTTGATCTGTTTAGAATATTACTTCTAACGCTGCAGAACAGCAACTCGATGTAGAATAATGCAATACTGGACCCTTGGCGCCATACGTTTCGAAGGGAATGCTGCCAAAAAAACGCAGCCATCCTAATCCTTCATTTTTAGTTGAAAAGTAAATCTTACTTATTTGTCAATACCGAGCCACAAAGGCGTCCAAATACACTGGCTGAAAAGCATAATGCACGCCCCATAATAGTGAAGCAATTCAAAAACTGTTAAAATCATAATGCGCTTTTGTTGGCCTCTTGACAGCCCGGTTTTTTTCGTGCGCGGTCTCGTGTTGCCGGCCAGTGCGCGAAAGTGAGGTTCACGATTTCTAGCGAATCGATCGCTATCTGCGGGGCGTATTTTATGTAAACACGACAAATTTCGTGGCGATGTTAAAATAGTGCCCGCAGATGCGCGTGACGCCTGTTATTTTTATTGTGCGAGTGGCTGCGGGCTGGAGGCTCGCATTTGATCCGGGACACTCACTCTACACTGTGTCTTATCTCGAATCTGGTTTTATGAAACCCTAAATTTACGACTGCGGCGAGGGGTGGGGGCCGGCATTAAGCCGACTCGCTGCGACAGACACTTTTGTCACCAACAATTCATGGCTGAAGCACGTTCGGCAAAAATTTTGCGTGTCAAATTACTGCGGAGCGAACAGTCGATTGATGACGAGATTAGGCTATACGAGTGCCGTTATGGAGCGTATAGTTCTGTGTTTACGATTATTACTTATGTAAATGACGGCATAAATGTTTCTTTTGAAGCAAGTAAATAGGCGTTTACTCGAGTAGGTAATAAAATTTAGTTTTTTTTGTTCTAGCTACTATAATTGATAAATATAAATTAGGTATGTAATACGTAGGTATATATGACGTTTTGATCGATACACAGCACTATATCGATTGATTTAACAAACACAAAACCAGTCATTTTTAATAACTTCCCAATTCAGTAGCATACTTACTGATAAATTATTATATTATAGATTATAGCATCTTAATTAGGAGAGGAGGTTGGTCTTAATTGCGGGCCGCTGGCTCCGGGCCGGGTTAGCCCAGATACAGGCCGATCCTCTATAAATTACCGGAATAAATCCCGGGAAAGAAAAATTGCCCTCTGGAGCACATAATTCTTGCCTTGTCACAAGCCCTCCTTATCTATAGCCAATACCGGATTACAATGCGATTTTTATTTCATGCTATATTCCGTGTTACTTTTGTTTTTGCGTTTGTTATTTCCTACCTATTCGGGACGTGAAAAATCATTTACGTAAAAATAAAGTTTATTTGTGTTGAGAACTAGACCAGTTTTTTTAATGTATATAAATTTTATCACTATAGATAATGCTTTCTTGTTTACATTTGTGTGTAATATTGATTGAATTAAACTATTTATCTTATCGCCAAAAAAATGTTTTGCAATTAATAGTACTTACCTACATAGTAAAGTTGTGAAATGAAATGAAACTGAAATGAAATGAAATGAAAAATATTTAATCAGCACAGGGAACACATAAGGAAAGAACAGCACATAATTATAAAATAAGTAAAATATATAGACCTAAGGTAAGTAAGCTGCATTTCCTACAGTGTGAGCTGTACCGAAAGGCATTTGGCTCAGCATGTGCTGGAGGGGAACGAAATCTCCTCCAACGCTGATTTTCAGCCAAAGCCTCCTCATACCCTGTCTTGTTGTATGTAACTATCAAAAATAATGTTACTTAATACTTACTTTTTTTCATGCACAATTAAAAATAAATACAAATAAATAAACCATTATGCGACACATGAATAAATAAGCACATGATTGCTTGCATTATTTCTACATGCAACAAAACTGCAGCTAATATTTTATAATGTTGACCAACAATATCGTCTAATGGACAATGACAAATGATTCCCTTTGTAACGAATTGAGATGTCACGGTGGTGCTATTGTGACGAGCCGAACGACCGAATTCACGAAAATATTAGAAAAAAAATGTATATACGGACTCCTCAAAATTTCAACGAAATATTTTGACAAGATAATGTATGGGCAGGTACAGGAATGACGAGCTAATGATCGTTCAATCGACATACTCGTATAACAGCCGACAAAAATCACTTTTAATTTTTATACATTTCAGATATTTAATTTCACTTTTATTGCGTCGCGGTACATATTATCATATCTATGAAATTTGTATTTAATTAGTTATTTAAAACATCATCACCCTGTATATAATAAACAAACAAACAAAATTAAAATTCTGTTCTTTGTTTTTTTAATGAGCTCACATACTTTTACAGTAACAGGATTTGCACGTTTAATCCAAGTATTCAGATTAAACTGAAACTTATTAATACCTAATAAATAACACTTAAGGCGACACGCTAATACTTGAACTTACTATAATAATATAATACAAACAACGGCAACATTCGTTAGTGAATTCCGCGCCGTATCGTCTCGTACGATCTCAAAGCTGGGTGTTTTAAACTTAACTCACTTTTTACTCGACACCAATATTATATTATTGTATTATGTATTTTTGTGTTCATTTGTAGGTATGTTAATCTCATAAGTGGTTAGGAATTATTATTAGTGGGTTTATCCATCTTTATTACCTATTGTAAAACAATAGAATATGAATATCAAAAACGTAATTTAAACTCTTAGGTACTTTAGAAGTGATGTGGTCGTTATGATGACCAAACCGCCAAGGTACTTACAATCAATATAATCTCATAAGTGGTTGGGAATCATTATTTGTGGGTTTATCCATCTTTATTGTTGTAAGAAAATAAAATACGAATAAGAAACACGTAATTTTAGATGTTAGTTTAAAAGAGAAGTGGACTTTTCGACGACCAGGGTATAATCAACAGAATTAGATCAAATTGATTTAAATATTATTAAATAAATCGATATAAAATCATCACGCCCATTCATATGCATTCGATTCTCAATAATTGCATAACAAAAGCGGTGACACTGCGTTGTACTAGAATTTATGATTATCTTTTGTGAGTAGCAACACCGAGCCCACAAGGGGCCGGTGCTGGCAACACACCGATTAATGGCGATGTTTATTTGTGTGGTGAAGATTATTTATTTATCTTGTTCGGTAAGCAACACATTGTTTGCTTTGTTGCTGGTTCAATGGCTCTCCAAATAGTTTCCAAAAGCTCCTGTAGACAGCGAGTAAGTACCTACTTGAGTTGGAGTGTATTAATTTTAAAATAGAAAGGTAGGCCTACCTTTCTATTTTAAATATTTGTAAATATTAAAAATATATTAATTAATTTCATAAAATAAAAACTAATTTAAATATCAACTCAAAATAATGGTGGTTAACTGAATTCGACTTGTTGTGACTAGTTTACGCAATTTGATAAACATTTGTACAATAACAATATTTATCAATGAATCGAATTGTTTCTGATAAGATTCTGTGAAAAAAATGTTTTTTTTTAAACTAATAAATGTTTTCAATAACATGAACTAAACAATCTTTGGTAATCAAGTAGGTAGAGTCGTTTCTAACAATCCGACACCGGCACCGTTCTGTCAATACATTTTTAATAAATTATAATTACCTTATTTAGCATCTGCATTCAGTAAAATGTATACAAATTATTAGTTAACCGTTAACGGGTTAACCGTGTGAGCGACCTCTTAGTTTCATTGTGAATTCATGGCTTAAAATTTGGACCGACAAACTTTTTGCTTACTTCGATAAGTCGAGATGTCGACCTCTTCCAAAAGCAGCAACAAAATAATTACAATAGTAGAAATATTATTTTTCATTGCGTCCAATGTAGTCGGTGCTGGTTTATATTTTTTCTTCGCTGCTATCACAAGTAAGTAGTTTGCGGGAGTGCAAAAAACAAACAGACCATTTTATCTGTCGCTCGGTTTGATGCCTTTGTCTCGTGGCTTGGACATGCGTCGTTACCCATCGCACTACAAAGGATACCCCTATTGTGGCTTTTTGCTCTCGAAATTATTGGAATTATTTTTTAGTTTTTGTAATATCACGGTTATAGGTATATCTTATACCTACTTGATTTGAAAGCATAACCTTGATTTGCAGAATTTTACACAGAAGAAAAAAAATACAATAGGTCTTAGAAAATCTAGCCAATTTTTTAAAGACTTGTGAAATCCGCAAACTCCGACTAGACCAGGGTGGTGGATAATGGCCTAAATCCCCTTTGTATCGAAGGGAGGCCCTTGTCCAGGAGTGGGACGTTAAACAGGTTATTATAAATATGAACAGACTCATACGTATACTGGGTGAAACAAAATGGGTATACTATTTTTTTGCAACTTAACTTTGTAAATCTGTAACTATCGGCTTTTTGGGATAGTTGAAGTACTAAAGGTTTTGTAGTCTTGTGAAATATGTCAACAGCTGTATTCCTATAACACATTTTGTTTTTCAAGTTTCCTCCAAAGCTGATAGTTTTAGAATTACAAAGTTAAGTTTTGAAAAAAAAAGTATACCCTTTCTGTTTCAATCTGTATACTCTACATCTACTTTCTACATTATAAAATAATTTCGAAACCGATTCGAAAACGGACTCTACAATTGATTGCATCGTAAACAAAATTCAGATTTTCGAACTCCAAACAAGTGTACAAAATTCCAAATACAAATTTCACAGTCCGATAAATCAAACAAACACAGAAACTGGCAGAAGAAAACAATTTGCGCAAAAAACAAATGACGAGCAGCGCCACACAGGAGGGCGCCGCACCGCTAACTCTCCGTACCCCGCGATTGCACGCTCTATTACTTCTATTAACATTCGCCACGGCCCGCCTTGTTACCAAACACCGATACAAAACAGACATATTTATTGCAATATTAGAATTAACGATGTGAATATACCCCGCGCCCTAATTCCAAAGATAATTCGGTCAGACTTTAATACGTTGACAAAGATCTCGGTGTTCGTAATCATTCGGGCGTGTTGCCATAATTGCGATTTCAATTTTATGTGTCGTTTAATTGTGAGAAATTCTTGTGTTGTGCAATTATATTTCACACTGAATTTCGTTTAAGATAAATTTATGAAAGCACTTTACAACACAACATCTCTACATACAGTATTATATTTGTCTTTAAAATAACATTAGGTAATTTCAGTAAAGTATAAAAAATACCCTTTGCGCTGAAAACATTACAAAACATGTATATCAACTTTTCATAAAGTATGAAGCTTATGAAACTGTGTGGCATTGACTGCATAGTTACCTAACTTCCTAGATAGGAAGTGTGTGTGTGTACACTTCCCAAAAATAAGACAATTGTGACTAAGAACACAAAAATCACATTTTAATACTCTCGTCGATGTTATCAGTACAAATCTAAGCCGTTTATGTATATACGATTTAATCTCAAGCAGTGTATTGTCACCAACCATATCTTTACCACGCCTACACAATGAATTTTAATATCTAACACATTATCGCGTGTCGGAACTTTGATATCCAATACTTTATGGGGCTGGCGCTCTACCTCGACATTCAAAACTTGATTGTCATTTGTTTTATGAGCGTGGGAAAAATTACCAGAACAATATTGAACTTGAAATGTATTCCTATTCAATACATATTTACGTATCTATTTATAACGCTGAAGAAACACACTGATCGTATGGTTCTAAGCAAAGCTTGCTAGACGCGATACCAGAAACGCAAAGTGAAGCCGGGATATTTTAAATCATTCGAATGGATATGATTCAGAAACTTTAAACGTCTACACTTTTTCAATTTTAAAATTATTAAAGATTATCTTGCTGTTACGTAACTTAGTCATAATTAGGTTACTGCCAGGGGCAATATTATCAAAATATATTTAAAATTCAAGCAAATAGAGACTCCGAATTTCCGATTCAGTTTCCGATATTGATTAGACTTATTTCAAATACCTAGATAAATTATGAAAATATAATTTCCAAAAGCAACTAAGCCTACTATCGCATGGCAAAAACAGCAACGCCTTTTTGATATATCATGTTGTCATTTTTTAACTGTAGCGTCTGCCGTGTTAATAACTTCCTCCAAATTTATTCCCGTGGCTTCTGTATTAACCTAAAAGCTACGCTCTACCATGATCTTCACACACCTCCCACGAGCTAGACAAAAAAGAATATCCACCGGTGATGAACTGATGTCCTCACAATTTTGCATAATGCGGCATATCCCAGTTATAAAATAGGCGGGAGCAATAAAACGCGAATTACGATTATATTTAGTTAGGGTCGGCAGTTAGGCATGGTCCATCAGCGATTCGGCGCGGCAGTGATAAACGAAGGGCCGGGGAAGCAAATTGACTATTTTGGACCACGTTACACTAACCGACTACTAATTAGATGTTTTAGAATATAATTCGCTGCGACCATCTAGAGGGTTAAGCGACAACAGTGGTCACTCGATACTTTATATTATATGCTGGTCTGGAAGTTACTGGTTTTATGCTAACAACAACTTAACGACAGCTACGATTGATAATCAACCGTAGCCCAGTTTTAAGCTACAGGATTTATTTTTGGTTTTTGGTTGTTTTATTTTTAATAAATGATTTATGATTATGATTAGGTTCCATTACTGGCAAATACTTACGTACTAAATAAAGCTAGTAAAATGGTCAACATAGCTGCTTAATTGAAGTCGAGTAATTTTGAAAACCTAGAAAGTAAAATCAGAAGTAAAACAAATATGTTTTTTATGGAAATCGATTTCGGCCAAAATGTCGCTTATCCCTTTTTGCCCCTAAGGCAAAAATTTGATCTGAACTGACGAGTGCTTATTGAACAGTCTTATTATTAGGAAACTGATCTCTATTTAGGACTGATAATAGACAGATAAACCGGTCCCAAAGGATATCAAACAGCATACAGCTTCTATTTTCTCCAAGAACGAACTAGGAGAATCCTATAACTATGTAGGTATATTTGGTATAAATTTTGCTCCGGATGGATTCAAGGCTATGGGAAACTGGTATTTATCACCAAAAATAAGCATGATGAAATAAATATGATATTTAGAACATAACATTCGTAATGCATAAATAAACATTGCGAAGTGTCGTTTAGCCACGGATAAACCATTTTTACATCCGGACCGCGCACATTATGCGACCTAACCTTGTGTTATTTGTTATTGCACAACCGTTACATTTATCGAAGACAGGGCCACCGGTATTCTCGAAGATGTAATTATAATATGATTAATTAATATCTGGGTACTGAAATAAAACTGGCGCTTGTGCCCTTGCCAATATTCCGGCCTGACTTAGGAACTATAAATAGGATTTTGAATGAGGTCAAAACATATCACAAGGTGGCGCCACTTTGGCGTGAGCGTTGTAGTGACACCGGCAGAAGTAAAGGGAAAGCTTCACGCGGCTGAGTTCAAGTTTAAAGGAAATAAAGCAATCCCATTGGTCATAACGGGCGGACCCACTACATAGCATAGCAAAGTGAACGGTGACCCTTACTAAGGATTGTTTGTAATGATTCTTAGTGAAATACATGGTTGACATTCTTAGTGAATGGAATTACAAGCGCAGCGAAATCATTTTTAAGGTCTATGGGAATTACAATGTCACAGACGCATCTGAAAACTTTGCATTTACTATACTCCTATACCACACAATACGGTACACGAATATATTCGTCATTAGATAGATAATATTGTAGACATCTGAATTCTATGAATACCTACGTATTCATAGAAGAAAATAAATTTGTGATCTTATATAAAAATATTAATGAGTATAGTTAAATGCGTAAAGCAGCTATTGTAGCTGCGTTTCGTAAGATGTGTGAGAGAGCCGATGGCCCGACATCCTTCCCTTCCCCATTCTCTGTCCCACTTCCCTTCAGGTGAGTAACGTGCGAGCAGTGCCCTTGGTACTGTAGACTGCTTAACTTCAGGCGTGTCACAGGTACATACGCTCGTTTGCCGACTTTCTTATACCTACTTAGGTATATAAAACAAAATGTGCAGGGAGAAAGATTGAATTCCTTCTCCGTTACCCCCTGAATGAATAAACATGGATTAGCGGGCGAATAGTTACACCATGGTTTGTCTTCTTCTTTCGTATGTCCAATTAATGATGACAGTAAGAGTTCATTCGGTGTATAACTATTCCCGCGCTATACCACGTTTGTTAATAAGAGGATAGATAGAACTCATATTTGTACCAGTGATGCACCGAGTGCACTACATACCACCATGTAACATGCAGGTAAATGCATTAAAATTAATTAAAGGGGGGTTGGACCGCCCGCGCGGCTACCGTCCCGGCGGGGTGCCGGCCTCGGGCCGCGGCTATGTGACGACTTCATGCGGCTTCCCCGAACCACGACATGCGACTTGAAGCTCGTCCAAACATTACCGACAAATTGTAAACCCAATTCCAAGTGGCATACGAAAAGCTACGTTGCTGAGACCTTAGTATACGGCTATACGAATAACGCGTGTATCTGAACAGACTTGAACTAGCTACGTGATGGGAATTGAAAATGGCCTTGACGTCACAGGACTGGCCTGGCGACGGTTTCTGGAATATAAAAGAAGTTGCTCTCAAATTTTTGAACCGGCGATTCATACAATGTTTTATTTTTTTTTAAGTTTTGTCCTACTTTTTTATTACTTATATGCATTTCACGTCAAAAATCGCAGTGTGATATAAATTAATACACATCACAAACAAATACTGGAACATATATGTGTCTCATTTGTATGTTAATAGGACAATTAAAATTTCACAAGTGCAACGTCGTGAGTCCCGGCGACTGCCCACTGCGCCGCTACCTGTGCAAACATTGTCACAATAGGCCCTTGCCCTTAACTCGCCCGCTATGAGTTATTGCGACTGCCCCTTAAATATTTCATCGATTTTATTGTGGCTCCGATGTCAACCCCCGTCTCGACGATAGCTATAAAGACTGTCGTTAATTTTTTTGCGCAATAACGCAAATCGTGTTTCGCGCCCGAATATTTACGTAGAACAAACGTTTTCATGTCAATATTTCGAAGATACGTAGATAGATGGTGAGATTGAATTTGTAGAGACTATTGGGCGCATTATAATTTAAAAAATACTGGTAATTCTTTGTTATTACCCATATCGAGATATGGTCAATTGTCCAACACTTCCTATCCTTTCGTTCGAATAAATTCGTGAAAAAAAGAGAAAATGAATCCATAGAGTTTCTTGCATGTTCTTCTCCATAGGATTTCGTTTTGGAACATGCACCTAGCTCTTGACTTTTTAAAAGTGCCAGTTAATCTGGCCTATTCCAATTGAAATAAAAAAATTGGAATTTTGAAGGTTCCAAGGCAATTTTGATTTTCCCCAGGACTAGTCGAAACTTAAACCACGGCGTCAACATTGAATATTGTCGATCCTGGCTTAGAGGAGTAACCACGGTGGGAGTGTTTGGCGGGACTAGTTCCAAAATAATCGTGACAAGATTTTTTAAACGGCTCATGACTATATCCTATCTGAATGTTGAGAAAAGGCACCTACCACACGATCGTAATCAAATAAATCGAAATAAACTCGTATTATTATAATTTCTTTGATCATAATAGAAAGTAGGTACATTTTATTTGTTCTTACTTGTCATATTTTGTCAACAATTATGACATATCTTTTTAATGTATTCGTTATTTAAAATTATTATAAGCTGTTACATTATAAGTATTAGTAACATTACATATTAGGTTATTAACATTTATAACAAATTACGTCTGGGAAACTACTTATTAGGTCTATAAATAATAATAATAATAATAATTTAGCCCTTTAGACGTCCCACTGCTGGGCACGGGCCTCCCCTCAACATGAGGGGGATTCAGGCCATAATCCACCACGCTGGCCCAGTGCGGGTTGGCGGATTTCACATGTCTTTCGAAAATTGGTTAGATCTGCTAAGACATGCAGGTTTCCTCACGATGTTTTCCTTCACCGTAAGCAAGTGATAATCATATAGAAATTATGATTCGCACATAGATTTCGAAAAATCCAGAGGTGCGAGCCGGGATTTGAACCCAAGACCTGGTGCCCGCAAGACGCGTGCTTTAACCAATCGGCTATCACTGCTAATTTATTAGGTCTATAGGTATGTTTTAACAGTTAGGTAAATACGACAGGAAAATACACTTGCGGTACCTACCCAATATTAAAGCATTAATACAATTATCCAAGTACAATGAGCTCTACTTACTGGTTCTATCTTGGTTAAAATAGTCTCCACAGAAGGCTCTATAGATCTAACCCGTGCTCACCTGGCGTCGCTCTCCCACAGATAAAAAACTCTTATAAAGAGATAAATTATTGCGTTATGGCTTTTTGAAAGAGTCCACTGCTGCTGAGAAATGACAATATTATTAAAAAGTACGCGTCTTTGTCACATTATCTTTTTGTGTTCAATATATTGTCGCCATAATAAATGCTGCCCCTTTATGGGTCGAGCATTGTGCTCCCTACCTTTGTGGACATTATTAAATATATTTTAAAGAGTTTTATTAATGGTGGGCGTCGTAAAGAGAATGTTTGATTTATTTTTTCGACGCGTGTTCTCGATGTTGGTTTGATATCCTTCAATCACGAGAATACGTTGTGAGTTTCGCTTCGCTATCGTATGGCGTTGCTCATTGCAGTATAAATACACGAAACAAATTTAATAACATGCAAAGGGAACCAATAATCCCACTAATATTATAAATGCGAAAGTTTGTGAGTGTGGATGTATGTATGTATGTATGTTTGTTACTCCTTCACGCAAAAACTACTGAACGGATTTGGATGAAATTTGGAACACAGATAGATTATAACCGGGATTAACATATAGGATACTTTTTAACCCAATAATCCAATACTACGCGGATGAAGTCGCGGGGCACAGCTAGTCAGAAATAATACTTTGTACACTTGTTTATATAAAGAACTCATTGCTTTATCGCAATAGCCGCATTGTAAACAAATAATATGGGGTCCTCGCCGATGGTAAAGCACGCGAAAAATTGTCGGATCAAATTCGTTGTTTTGAAATACGATTCGCTTACCTCCTTCGCCAGTTCACGCCTGCGATGCTTTTATGAAGTGTTTTTATTATGTTGTTTCCGTTTATCTCGTTCTATAGACGATCTTGTTACACGAACAGGTATTCGTCCACAATTACACTTTTTGCTCCTACCCACGTAATAAGATAAAATGGGTTTTTATCCGTCATTATGTTGTGGTTAACACCTGCGAGCTATGCCGACAAAAAACTTGTAACTACCGTCATTTTGATATGCAAATATCCTTTTTAAATAATGGCTTGATATCATTTTTCATATGGCTTATCGTCAGACAGGATTTATAGCCAATCTTTTCGTCTGTATCGCAAAACTATATCTCCAATGCCTATTCATAAAATGTAATAATAGTTACTTAAGTACTCGTATAGTGTGCCTCTGCCTAGGGAGATAATAATTACGTATCTATTACATTAAAGATTAAAACAATTCTTATCTACTGATGGTTGTTCAGGGTGCCCGTCCACTTGAGCCGGGCTAGCTATCCCGCTTGCTTTCAGTGATAGGATTGCTTCATTTTCATTTACTAATTGAAATGAAGCGAGCGGGCTAACTAGCCCAGTCAGCCAAACCGACTCAAGTGTACGGGCACCTTTATTTTTTCTTGTATCTGTCCAGGAAAAAAACGTTTACCCCAGCCTTAATCTCTATGAATAAATGTTTATGTTTTCGCTCTTGATCAAGGAATAGTTTCTTTATAGCCCTCCCTAAGCCTTTCTTCATAAACCTAACCGCAATTAATTTTACATCAACAAAATTCAAGCTCAGACTACAATTTCAAAAACGAATTCGCTTCTATGTTGTATAAGGTTATACAAAAGCTATATGTCGAAATATAAAAAAGTTATGTGGTCAGCATCGGAAGTAGTCGAGGTCAATAAATAATATTGTAGTGGCGCTTTACAAATGGACACTCCGTGCTTTGCCACCGGGTCCTGCGTCGCGATATCGAGATCACCTACATAACAGACATGACACTCGCACATAGCCCACATACCTATTTAAAAAAAATACTTCATAATTATCTTCCTTTTAATCGGTTTTAATTATCTTAAATTCGAATAGATAATTAATATAAGTAAATAATTATAAATAGTAAATATTAATAAAAGTAAGTAATAATTAGTATTAATTCATAAGTAATTAATTTATTATAGCAATTTAGCAAAGGGTAAAGAAAATGTCAGACATAAAAAAATACTGTTAATTAGTTTTACCCGCTAGCGTTAGTTTTATTTTCGTCGTCAACAGCGCCACCCACCGGGTCTAACTATAGCTAACAACCATCCAGGTGAAACCTCAGTACACATACAAAATTTCATCAAAATTGGTCAATCTGTTTAGGAGGAAAAGCATTACGAACACACGCACGCCCTGATTTTATATACCTACTAGCTGTGCCCGCGACTTCGTCCGCGTGGAATTTAATTGACAAAGTTTCATACAAACTTTCATCCCCTGTTTTATCCCCTTGGGGGTAGAATTAATCAAAATCCTTTCTTAGTGGATGCCTACGTCATAACATCTACCTGCATGCCAAATTTCAGCCCGATCCGTCCAGTGGTTTGGGCTGTGCGTTGATAGATCACTATGTCAGTCAGTCAGTCAGTCACCTTTGAGTTATATATACGAGTATATATAGATAAATATATTGAAAACATGTGCCGTTGTCTACCTTCTTGTTACACTACTTCTTCATTCTTTATAAATATCGCCCACCCAGTTTAATAGGTATTTCGCCAGTGCCAAGTAACAAATAGCAATAACAAACACATTTCATAACAAAACAATACAAAAATGTGACCGTCCACTTTGTAAAACCAAAATAGAGGCCTTGTTAATAGATATTAATAGATCGATCTCAAGTCTGATACAGATCTTGGAAATGACATTCTTATATCATTTCAGTACAAAATGACATGTCAAAATCATACTCAAGACCGCTCTCAGACTTGAGATCGATTTTATAATACGGGACTAAAAGTGTCTCCTCTCTTTCACGTGACTTCTCTATGGCAGGACCCCCGCGATTCGCCGGCAGCTGGCATGTCTCCTCTGCTCTATGGGATCATTAATATTATCTATAATACCAACATCGAATTGATTTTAAAATACGTTTCCAGTAAGCATTGGATGAGAATTTTATACCAACATCGGAACCTGTTTCTTATTGCTTTTGTTGGCTGAAGATTTTCGCTTAGAATTAAATATTGTTATATGTATTTAAATAGTTAAGTATAATAAATACGGAGCCTATTTACAGATCAATTTCTAAACTATTACATATCTTAAGTACTGCTTTTCATTTGTTTGGATTTACAGTCTTCTTATCCCTCGTTCGCTCTGAGGCAACATTCACACCGATTTGTAATGCTGTCTCTATATTTAGCAGTAGATAAAAAAATGACAACGACATTAAATCCGTATTATGTTTCGCCAGTGCAACTCACGGTTACGCAACGGTTGTTGTATTCTTCAAAGCAGCACACTACCAACAACACCAACACAAAAAACATGATGTTGGTACTATATTATTCCAATAACACTACACGAGATATGTACATCGAACCTAACCTTAGAACATATTCCAATACCCTCTAACAAGATTCATAATTCAAATTTATAGTAAGTCTTGACAATTTTCCACAGCTCACCAATAAGATTTTAAAGTCTATTTCAGTCTGTTATCTTAACTGTTATGTTCTATGCGCAGTAAACGTTGGCTAGCGGCGTCCTCCTTGTGTTTAGACAAAAGATGCAACGACCTTACGTCTGGTAGCCGGTAGAGTTACGATCCGGTATCCTATTGAGCCGATTACAATCTTTATTAAGTGTAAAATTTACTCTGGTTATATTTGTGACGTCTTTTGTTTCGCCTTATCCGAGCCAATGTCCATACCTTGGTATTTTATTAAGAACTTTTGTTTCAAGTAAATATGAGAAGAACGTTCCTGTGTTTCTAGCATACTCCATTAGTTTATACTTTCTAGTCAAGGTTAGACTGGAAACCAATTCTAATATAAAACATGGGGGAAAAGGAAGGTAGGTTAATGTTTAGAGCTTATCTAATTGCGATTAGATTTCACAGAAAATACATTTGTAATGCCAGAAGGATTTACATCACATCACTTCACTACCGTAATAGGGCTTTATATTTAGAGGGACCGAATGTAGTACCTCTAAAAAGATCCAGCGTAAATACCTATCCCTTTTGCAACACCCATAGAAAAACTATGAGCGATGTAAAGCTTCACTTAGGCACCTGTATATTTACCAGATCAGAAATAAGGTTCTAATAAGGTTTTTGTTCAAATAGTCCTTCCTCGTTGAAATTTATTACTAACTAGCGACGCGTGCCTGCTTCACACGGTTTTATCTACCAATTATAAATTTAATTAGAATATATTAAACATAAACGTTCTGGTATAAATTTCCTTAATGATGGAAAAAACTGCATCTGAATCCGTAGACGTGGAAAGCGACTTCACTACATAGTATAAAACAAAGTCGCTTCCCGCTGTCTGTCTGTCCCTATGTATGCTTAGATCTGTAAAATTAGGCAACGGATTTTGATGCGGTCTTTTTTAATAGATTAGTTGTTAGTTTATATGTATAATACATGCATAATATAGTAGAGACACACAGATCATTTTAGAGGTTTCTTGCACCCGTGCGAAGCCGGGGCGGGTGGCTAGAAGTATATATAATATTATTATTGGTTAGATATTTCCTCCACAACCACCCAAATTGTGTTATCCCGGTGGTCTGCCCACCGGGCGGCAGCACGTGCCTTAGTTTACCCACTTCACAGCTCTCCAGCGATCCTGGGACAATGCGAGCGCCCTCTACCGGAGTGTTTGATGCTATATTAGCGAGGTGCGCAGACGCAGCTGCACACGCGCTCTTAATGACCGACATTGTTTCTATCGAGTGTCAATATTACTTATAGTTGCGGTATTGGTGGTCGAATTATAATATTTTACGGAGATTGAGATACACGCTCAAATGTTCAAAAGATTTATGTGAGGATTGTCCTAAGACAACGATTATTTTACGGGACAATATAAGTGCTACATCAGAGAGAAAAAAGAAAGCGGAAAATTAATCAGTGCCATCTTCTACACAAATACTAACAGACTATATCGATACAGACTATACCGATCCGGTTGTAGATATAAGAAAAAAAATGTAAAATTGACAATTTGTAAGCGCCCCCGGTGGCCTAAACAAAATAAATAATTTGAATTTGAATATATCACTCTAATTTGACAATACAATTTCATAATATGTTTTTGATTCTGTCCAAAAATGGCAATACCATAGAGCCAATTCATAAAGCTTGGGGAAACTCACCGTAGTGCGCACGCGCAGCTGGGCACGCGCTCTTAATGACGTACATTGTTTCACTCAAGTGTCGATATTGTCGCAACACCGGTGGTCTTGTTAACATATTGATTGCCACTCCATGACTTCCCTGTGAGATTAATAGGAAATTGATAACTCGTAATTTGCTCGTTCTATATACCAGATAATGCCAGATAAATTGCGGAATGAACGTGTAGTACTATTTATATTGTGCGACTGACGCGAGAGACGTTAGACAAGTTTAGTTCTTATTAGACGTAAGTATAAGTATAAGACAGACAGACAGACAGACAGACAAAACATTTTTAAATCGCGTTTTTGTTATAGGTGTCGTATGTACTTTCATATGCATTAAGTAAAAAGGTGTTATTTTGATATTACAAACAGACACTCCAATTTTATTTATTTGTTTAGATGTAACAATATCTTATAAGATATTTGAAAACAATCATGTCTTAAGTTCATGAGTATTAACATGAAGCAGTTGGTACGAGTACTTACCATAGATATAAAATGTTTAACTTCGTCAATGTAGACCAGCAGTAGAAACAGAAAGAGTACCTATCTAAAGCAGGTATTAATAAATCGATCTCAAGTCTGAGAATGATCTTTACGCTTTTGACATGTCATTTTGTATTGGTATGACATAAGAATGACATTTCCAAGATTGCTCGCAGTCTTAAGATCGATTTATTAATACGGGCCTAAGGACCATCTACTTAATAAATAACTGAACGACGTAAATATCTCACGAAGTTACATTGTAAGTAAAACTCATGAAGCGTTATTCTTAATTCTAACAGAACACAAAATATAAGCGGAGTCAGGGGTTCCTGGTGGGATTGTGCCCCTTTCTTCTAAGGTAGCTTAGGGGAAGGTAGGGGTATGTAGGCATGGTTCCATGAAGTGAGAGGGAACTAAGTCCCAATAGAAAACTCTCTCTCGGCTTATTTTTTGTCTACATAATAGTAAAAGTGAGTATAATAGATGTAATAGTATGTAAATAAAGTACAATATCATACATCAATCTAAAACTATCGGCTTTGTGGGACAGTTGAAGTACTAAAGATTTTGAATACTTATGAAATCTGTCAACAGCTGTGTCCCTAAAACACCTTTTGTTTTTCAAGTTTCCTTCAAAGCTGATAATTTTAGAATTACAAAGTTAAGATTTGAAAACAAGTATACCCTTTCTGTTTCAACCTGTAGAATCCATACCCCTAGTAAAACTCCGAAAAATACTTATTTTCCCGAATCTTTTGAACATCTATTAAATTCCATACAAAGCACCCTTTAAGCAGACGCAAAAGGATAAAAATAAACAATTTCAATAGAGACTCCGATGGAATTCCCGTTAAACATTACAGTACCTACTTATTGCCATTATACTAAAAATAACTGCGAATGACACCAGTGAAACAGGAATGGCTTTTGATAAGTAAAAATAAAATTTCGCGTTATGTCCCCGTAAATAAGGCGAAGGCGGATCGCCGTTTGATGTCTCGGTACAAAGCCGCCCTTGCGAACCCTCAGGGTTAGTAGAGGGAGGCACCGCAGATCCTATCGGCGTGTCCAAACTGCCACAGACAGATAACGGCGGGCGTGTGTGCGTGGAATTTTAATACACCTTATATTAGTGGTGGTCTAAATGCTTAATTGAAAGTTGTTTTATGCGGTTGTTGCGCGGCGGGCGTTTTGTTTTGTTGTTGTTGGTAAATAGTTAGATGTTGAGCTTAAATTTGTAATGAATGGTTTGTTTGTAAAACTAAAAGGACCTGTCTACCTGACTAGTAATACGATTGAGCGATCTGATGTTATTCAATGTCCATAGCGGATGGTAGGTATGTATATGTGGAGGTTGGTGTTCCAGTAACTATGGTGATAGAAGCATAGTGTATTATCTAAGGTCTATTTAATAAAGATGGGTTGGATCGTGTCTATTTGCAATATTAAATAGTAACCCGTACTACATGACAAAAAACATTAAATTACACGATATCAAAATAATAACTCCAATAATAATATCGTATAGACATTGTCAAGTTTACCCTGAAAAATGTGCAGGGACGGCACCGGGTCGATACTGAAACCCCCGCGCCCCGCAGGTGCGACGAGATAATCCAAGATGGCCGCCGAGATAGGACGTGACGTCACAGCGCAGCCCGCGTACGCCCCCGCGCGCGCCCCCCGCCCGCTCCCCGGCGCATCCTCGAGGCCTCTCACCACCCCTCCTTAAATCCTTTCAGAAATCCACTGAACACCGTCAGCAAACACAATTTCAGTTCTTAGTTCCCAAAAAATTCACTCCAATTTTGTAAAGTACTCTTTGTGAATAACTTTTTTTATAAGTGTGATTTTCCACAAGATTTTTTGTGCCTAAATACACAACTTATTTTTTTAACGTGAGGTACTTACACGCATAAAATCTTACCTGCATTACAAGTTACATCTTACCTATTATAAAGTTACAACTTTTTATATGTAGCAAAATATAAAAACGATTTCGCCATATCCGTTGTCGATCTGACACTTTCATTTCACTTTCACTCGAACTATCGCGTTATCTCAATACAAATTTGCGGAAATTAATCTTAACGGTGCCGTTCACTACTTACAAACGTTCCAAATAAACGATAACACATTTTATATCCAGTTTGAGAGACACAATCAGACATCACGAGTTTTTTTTATATATTTTTGTTTTAAGAAATCGAAATACAAGTTCGCTTTTTATGTGAAAAGGAAGACAAACAGGAAGGTAGAGCAATTAATCTGATTAACGAGATTGTCTGTTGGCGCCTTCCATTTGCAATGTGCCAATATTGGCATAAGTTAATTGAGTTGTCAGATATTTATACTTTCATTTTAGAACTTATCTACAGGTAATTAGATACATATTTTGGAAAAAATAGCTTATCATACGAAGCCCCAAACTGCTAAGATGCTTACAAAATTAGTTCAATAAAAATGAGACACTCCCTTGATAAACAGAAATTAAAAACCTTTTATTATCATAGAGCTACAGCAGGCACAGGGATGGGCTTCGGCAGATGACTGCCACCGACGTGGAACCCGTCAGTTCCGGCCCTGTACTCCGTGAAGTAGATCTTCCCATCGTCGCCTAAGAACTGGTACTTCCCTTCGATCTCCAGCACGTAACCACCATTGGTACCAGGAACTAGACGACCACGCTCTGATACCACTGTATCTGAAATAATAACAAATGTTAATTCTATTTGAACGATATAAGCCGATATAGTGTGAGTCCTTTCAATTATCTAGATATTATAACGTCAGTCATAAAGATATCCTCATCATCATATCTACTACCTATAATAAACCCGCTCTACATAGATTTATTGAGTGTGATCTCAATAAATTGCCAAATCAAGTAACATTATGCTAATGAAGAGCCGGCTGTAGTAGAGCACATCAAAAACAACAAATCATAGACGTTCTTCAAGGATCGCTATCATTTTTACAAATTAGGTTCTGGAGACTACTTTAATTAGTCTCTATTTAGATACACAGAGTCATGCATGGGCATCTGCAATGCAATGCTTGTGCACAAGTGTGGAATGATCTCCCCCTAAATTATTTCCTTTGCTGGCATTACAACACGGAGTTTTTCAAAAGGCAAGTTTACAAGTCCCTAAAAGGCCGGCACTGGGTCTGCTCCCCTTGATTTGCAGACTTGCCCACCCATGTCGACAGATTTCTAGTAGAAATCGGTCGGTAAAGTGGTAAGTGGACTAGGGAAAACTGCCAAAACTGTCGTATTGCGAGTCGATTGCAAGTCGAGCGAGATTCGTGCAGTTGACAGACTTGGGCCCCAGGGCGGTGGTTACCACTTACCATCAGGTGAACTTTCTGCTGGTGTGCCTCTCAGGCAATAAAAAAACCGTGAAGCGTTCCACATTATTATCTATACAAATAAATAAAATTGGAGTGTCTGTTTGTAATATCAAAATAACCCCTTTTCACTAAATGCATATGAAAGTACATACGACACGTATAACAAAAACGTGATTTTTTTTTGTCTGTCTGTCTGTCTGTCTGTCTGTCTGTCTGTGTGTTTGTTTGTTCCGGGTAATCTCCGAAATGGCTGGACCGATTTTGACGGGGCTTTCACTAGCAGATAGCTGATGTTTTAAGGAGTAACGTAGGCTTTTATTTTAGAAAAACAAAAAAATGGCTCCTGTCGCGCGGGCTCAGAACGCGGGAGCGGGCTTTTTTGTTAAGATAAATTCCACGCGGACGAAGTCGCGGGCTCAGCTAGTAACAATTTAAATTCTAAACTTCCAATTTGTTACTTCAGTGTGCCAAGGTTCAAGGACTAACTACCAAATACCTACCTACTTGAGATGCGTCCCGGACTACAACGAATCAGATGATTGTCAAAATGTGCCTGACCCATCTAACGTAGGTAATTACTGGCCTACGTTCTAACATTCAGGCCAAATTAATAGTATAAAGCGTGTAAGACTACGGTTAGAGTGCTTAGCACACATAGAGTGGCCGCGCGACGAGCGCCCCGAACGTCCGTACAGAAGCTTCGCTTCAATAAAGTCATGCACACAGGATATTAAGGATTTAGCAGGTATGATTGTGTTGTAAAGTGCTTACTTTCAGCCGTGATGTACCGCAATGCGTACTGTCCGTATTCATCGTGGACTTCTTCGTGCCGCAACGCTGGCAGGTGTTGCAGTTCACTGGGCTCGTGTTTCTTCGGTGGCGCGCACGCAGACAACGCTACGAAGCAGCTCAAAAGTATAACCTGTAAATTAAAGAATATAGTAAGGACCATCCCGCTATTTTAAAAAGTTTTTGTAATTTGCCCTATTCTGGGTGTCACTGGGATATTTATTTATTTGTAACTCCCCCATATGGGCCGCATTACTATGACAATACTGATGTCACAAGGGATAAGTATTAAACTTTTTTATACTTTTTTCTTTTAATAAATTAAACCTCAAAAAATAACTCACTGTTTTCATTGTAGAAGGTCGATAGTCGTGTCACCTATAGTCTGGAATAACAATAAAAATCGCATTACTATTTATACGCAAAATCTGATGGCTCATAAAAAAATTTGCTAATACCACCTAATTAATAAACCAGATTTATTAATGACAGCCATTGTATAATATTAACATTCCATATCGGAAGCTGATGCAATCAAACTGCGTTTAACTTGTTTATCTTATTTAAATTATCCTGTGAGACTTTTTACGTAATTACTAATTTGAACCTTGATAATATATGAATAGTGGTTTTTGAACATTTCAGCGTTATGAGACCAACCTTTAAAAACTAGATTTTTGTCTGGTACAAACCAGCTAGGTTATTAATTTAATTATATTCAATAATGACTGTTGTTATAGTATAAACGAAAAAAACCTGGCAGTAAATTCTACTGACTCTCATGAATGAGGATGTTTCTCATTGTATTGAAGCTATGCTATTTAAATTATAACACTAATTACGGGCTTTATCTTTACTTTCGTCAAATCTAACAAGAGAAAAACTACGATAAACATGAAAAAACATGCTCAACAAGTTTTGTATTCATATTGTCAAAGCGGTTGTTTTGCCGACAGTACCTTAGGGTGGGCAGGCGCTATGTGCTCTGAGCTATGTAAGGGGTTATCTCCGCTGCCGCTGCTCTATCTAAATCTGTATTATCGCAACGCCGCCGAATAATTATTACAACATATATAAATCGTACGTACGTATGTTTGTATCAACGCATTACCCAATAGCAGAGTCTGAATTGATGTGAAACTTGATTAATATCGGTGTTTGATGTTTTCCAAGAAGTTTGAACTCTTGTTTGTATAACGATGAAGGTAATGTTTGCTTGGACGAATTAAATAATTAGTCTACGAGCCCATCGTGTTAATTCGAGAGACGATGTTGGGACAAATAGGACAATGGAATTCTTAAGACTTGATTATTTAAATTTAAATGCACCTCAATTTGGTCTGAATAGCTGTGACCGAACACTTATAGCCGCAAATTAGACAAAATAAATTTAAAAAAAAATCTGTGGCGATATGTAACCCTGTAGGTAATTTTTGTAAGGTAAATTTTAAGCGTCATTAGCCTAGTGATTAGTAGGGTCACCATCATAGCTGAGAGGATCCGGGTTCGATCCCCGAGCTGGCCTTTAAACTATAGACGTGAGCCTACTCCTAACACAAGGATCACATTGCTAGTATTCTTATAAAAATAAATATCGAAACCTACATTCTTATGTTCCAGTTTGACCTTTTTATAAGAACAGATTCCTTTTTTATTTATAAGAATAAAAAAGGAATCCAAATTAGATTACCGTTTTCTTTTCGTTTATAGTAATTGCAACGCCATGTAATCAACAAGATTATAAGTGGGTAATTACTTTTGTTAACTCATTGTGCCGTCAAGGTTCCGTCCAGATTATTATCTTATCACAAATCGGCAATAGTCATTACAAATAGTATTCGAATTGAATCGCATTGACGTCACACAACCGAACCCAATTCCTTGTCGTAAACCGCTTACGGAAATAGGCTTATAATGATGATCCTACTAATATTATAAATGCGAAAGTTTGTGAGTGTGGATGTATGTATGTATGTATGTATGTATGTATGTATGTTTGTTACTCCTTCACGCAAAAACTACTGAACGGATTTGGATGAAATTTGGAACACAGATAGATTATAACCGGGATTAACATATAGCATACTGTTTAACCCGATAATCCCGAAATTTTTGCTAAGTTAAAATACTACGCGGATGAAGTCGCGGGGCACAGCTAGTGATATTATACAATTTTTTTGCAGAATATACGGTGGATAAAAACCAAGCTGTAGCCGATGGAATACAGCTCATAATACTATCTCATCCGAGGTAGTACCACCCACTCACAGATGATCGGTGTAAAGTAGCTGCGAAACAGCTGCGTTTCGTACGATACGTAAACCTAACTTGTCACATCTATCTATATATTTATAACTCAAAGGTGACTGACTGACTGACTGACTGACATAGTGATCTATCAACGCACAGCCCAAACCACTGGACGGATCGGGCTGAAATTTGGCATGCAGGTAGATGTAATGACGTAGGCATCCGCTAAGAAAGGATTTTGATTAATTCTACCTCCAATGGGATAAAATAGGGGATGAAAGTTTGTATGAAACTTTGTCAATTAAATTCCACGCGGACGAAGTCGCGGGCACAGCCAGTTACAAATATGTTACAAATAACATAATTTTTGTTGGTACTTTTTACAAAACGTGTCAATTTGTTATTTCTGTTGTTGGGTGAGGGGGGGCTACTTCTGAGTTCTATCTGCTTCGTTAAGTAACCGTCATTACCTTGTAAGCATTTCGCGAGGAACACTTCAGGACCTCTCAATCGTCACTCAGACTGAAAAATCACATAAAAGGTTATTCCCTGGAGAGCAATCATGTTTCCCTCCCGAGGAACAAAGGCTCGGGTCCTCGGCGACGCGACGAGGCCCGTCTGCCTTATCGAGGTGATCGGTGTACCGAGTCGTGCGTCGATTCCGGTTTCGTACTGAGTTTTCAGACTATCAATTATGAGGCACTTACTTGTTAGTAGGTAATCAATATTGTTTTAAGATTAATTGGCTTCAGTCATAATTAGGTTTGAATTTTCTTCAGGTCTGAATACAATGAGGTCACAGAGTACCTTAGAGAATCCTTAAAATACGAATACTGACTACGACTAACTGATGTTATGAATAACAATTATGACTTGCCTATGAATTATGATTTATCGAAATACTTTGGCATTAGTTTATATAAATAATAAAGTAACACCGTTTACTATAAAATAAAAACCTAATTCCAGTATATCTTTAATCAAACACGCTTAACGCAAGTTGTGGACGAAATCCCATAAATTCTCGAATCACCAATACAAAATCACTCGGGCATCTATCAGCGGTGAAGTGGCTAAAGGCATCCACACACGAGGCGTCTCGCGGCGGAAATGGCGTCTAACCGGATATTGTATCGCGCCTTCATCTCCGGCGCGCTTCCGGTTCCGGCGCCCGCCTCCCACTGGCTCGTGCGTCGCCTAATTACTACCAACATATAGGTACTACGGAGTATGCGTATAACTATGTTTATTTATTCGGCTCAGGAAAAGTTTTTGCAAAGGTTTTGTAAACGTTTGTTAATTTTATACCGATTTCGTCACAAATAGAGATTCGCATTAAGGGAAGTCACAATGGGTAACATTTTTAAAACAGATTTTTCATATATTTTTTAATGAAGTATCTAACTACATTTTAGTGTTATAGCAGACCATTAGGTATATTCCCGTAATCTGTGGTTATAATAAGCAAGTTTGCTTTTTCTGTCTGATTTTCCTACCCCTCTATAGTTTCTATTTCATCAGTATTTGAATAACTAATAGATACCAACATAAAAAATACCTACAAGTAGTCTGAATTCAATTTTTTTTTCACCCTGGAGGCAAGAAAGAGTGTATACCAATTACATTCAAAGTGAACATCAACCGCAAATACACACGCCATCTGGTGGTATTGTTTACTTCTCAAAACAATCGAATATCGCCCAAACAGCGAGTGTGAACATGGCACTACACGCAAAACAAATGCCTAGCGCTACTACCCCTATTGAATGCACCCCAGACCGCATGGGGCGATTAAACCGCGTTGGTATACCTTGCGTAATGTGTGTCAACATCCACGGACCGGCGAGTGAGTCGTTTAACATCTGGTTATACTGTAATGAGGAATTAAATGATAAATCAATAGATATAGAACAGCTTTTCCCGAAAGACCCTATCTGATGGCGTTATAACAGTATTTCCTGAAGACCCTATCGAAACCATCCAAATTGCTTAATTTAATTCTTGTTTATCTTGAAAAGCAACACTCTGAACCTATTTTATTTAATTAAATACTTGCTCTTGATATCCTTTTATTATAAACAAATAGCGATTCAAGAAAAAAGTAAAAAGATAAGCCCGCTGAGTTTCTTACCCGATCTTCTCAGTCGAGGTCGCCTACCGATCCGGTTGTAGACTTATATGGGTAAAAATATGTAAAAAATACCATTTACATGTACCCCACTAGGCCTAAACATTATGAACGATTTGACTTTGACTTTAATGTGTATATGGTACAGCATGTTTTTTGTAACTTTCTACGCATACCTATGTTTATCATATCAACAGGTTTGATTTGCTAATTAAGCCTCAACTACGCCCAGTATAACTTCGTTAATTATAAGTACGCTAAACTCTACATTTTCTATTTAGACTCTATGCATCTATTAATTTCGGTATACCTTCGTTATCGCAACAAATCAAAAAGGTCCTCAAACCGCACACTGTACATCCGCGTGGTCGTGCCTTATCAGCCTGTGTGCAGAGTATCTCATCAGGAAGTGTGAATTAGCGCAGATTGACGCGAGCGGCGCCGGCGACGCGGGTGGACGCGTTCGCATCTATTGTCTGCGGACATGCGCACGAGACGGTTACTGACACTTCACCCTAGCTGTCAGTAATGCCTTGTTAGTATACTATCTATATATATATATATAACTCAAAGACTGACTGACTGACATAGTGATCTATCAACGCACAGCCCAAACCACTGGACGGATCGGGCTGAAATTTGGCATGCAGGTAGATGTTATGACGTAGGCATCCGCTAAGAAAGGATTTTGATTAATTCTACCCCCTAGGGGATAAAATAGGGGATGAAAGTTTGTATGAAACTTTGTCAATTAAATTCCACGCGGACGAAGTCGCGGGCACAGCTATTATTCAATAAAAATATAGAAATAAAAGAAGGTTGCCTAAGATAGTAAATTTATTTTAGTCCAAACAGATAACAGCGGACGATATAAATAGAAATGGTACGTTAAATTAAACACACTTTCCCACCTAACTTAATCTTTAAATAGTTGAACATTTATCATTTAGCTTCTTTAATTAATTGGATTCAAAAATAGAACACTAATTATTAAACAGTACTCATAATTCTTGGGTGACACGGACAACACTTAAAAAGTATTTTGAAGAACAGTATCTACATTAAATATTAACGTTTCTTAAAACGTACCTATCTCCATTAATTGACTGCAGATGCAGCAAAGATCATGAAGCTGGAATCAACCACAGTATTATTTTAATCTTAGAAACCGACATTTTAAAAATATAATATGTTTTAGAGATTTGATTATGGATCCCACAGACAGTAGTATAGACAGTCCCATAGACAGTTTTTTTTTTATAACAAATTCTACAAACATTTGTGAGTACACTCCACCTGATAGATGTTTGCAATACCAAAGGCATTGCTCGCACTTTGCCAACACTTCGCTAAAGGGTAGTAAAGGCCAATAAGTGTAGGTACTTACTTTTTATAAGTTTACGATGTACCTACCTGCCTATAATCATTTTTCATCGCCATTGAACAATCTCAGTCCCCATGGCTGTATTTGCGGCGCGGTGCTCCGCCGCGCCGGCGGGTGGACTGCCCCCCAATGAATTTGATTTACTGCCATCTCCCGTTACAACACCCCGCACCCCACGAATGCTCTCTTATTTAATAAAGTATCACTAGTTAACTGTTAGATCGGTTAAATTAAAGATTAACTAGTTATTTGAAGCTAATTTGGATTGGCATTTTGTTTTTTTAAGAAGTTTGTTAACAAGTCCACTAGCAATTTCAATTACCTAATACAGTACCCTATATGCCCAGCAATACAATCTTTAGCGTGCTGCGGCACTTATAAACGCTGGCTGTACTTGTTATAGGAAGGTTTACGCATATACCTACCTGCGGTGTCTATTTATCATTATCTGTGTGTATATCGGCAATTATTCTTCAAATAATGATCTCAAATGAGATTTGTAGCAACAGCTAAACTGGAATCATCTAAAGATGTTCTATGATACAACCATCAAAGCTATTAACACTGACTCCTGCTGCGTTAATTACGCAAACATTGGTTCAATTCGTTCACAATTACATCTGTTAAGCCAAACTATCCCAATACACAGGGGTTCACTTAACCCCTCGCATAAAAAGGGAACAACTTTGCTCCGCGCGTCAGCAACTGATTGCATTATACTAAATCACAGGCGCTATAATTTTAGGCTCTTAATATCGAAATAATTAAAAGTAATTACCAAGCTTCTAAACCATAACTAGGTAGTGATGCAAGTACAGATATTTGAGTTTCTGAAACAAACCCCCGCTGATCCCTTAATCACCCGGGCAAACAATGATAATTTCATAAATCAATCTAACTTTCAAACAAAGATCATAACTCCCACGCAACGACTCTTCTGGAAAACTTAAATTACTCTTTTTTCCGCATTGCGAGTGTGAATAATCTTCTTGACGGCCCGAGAAATTGATGGCGTCTGAAAAAACGCCAACTCAAAATCCTGCAAACTTTTTACGTCAGCCGAGTTTCACTTAGGGAAGTTTCTACATCCATTTAGAAGTTACTCCTATACGACAAGCTGACAAATTTTAATGAACCCAAGAGGGCTGCTAATGTCTGCGACTCGCGTAATGGGAAAACTTTGGGCGCACCCGCCGCCCGCCCCGGCGCCGCAGCCATCCGCCCCACATTTTTACTCCACATATTCTATTGTTTTCAAGACATATTTACCGAAGTTATGACAAAACAGCGATTGGGAGTTCACAAACTCGCATTATGAGACGCCGAATTGTTTGATTACTTTATCCTCTAATTTCGGCACGCAGAAGTTACGCTCGTATGAAATGGTAAAAAAGTAACACTATACCCCTGGGCCCGTGACAATAAAAAGCGCAATCATTTCGACGTGTGCCAATCCAACTCTTTCACCCAACTCCGCCTCGTATAAATTACATTATAAATTTCAACTTATTTCGACATAAATGATCAGTGACCAGCGAAAAAGTGTATTAGGGGAGACGCGATTGTGATTTAAACGGCTAACCCCCGCTTAAGGGCGGTGTGCGCGTCATCCATCATACGCTTTACATATGTTTGAATAAAGCTCGTGGGAAAAGGATTTCCTCTCAGAAGTCAAAGCGGCATTTTGCAACAGAGAAGGGTGACCAAATCAGTAAAAAAGTGAAGTTGATTTCATTTCAGGATATTTTAATTTCGAACTTACACATATTTCCACGAAGGTTCCGATTAGTATTTTTAATTATTAGGTATCTAGGTACTTACCTAGTAACAATATACACAATAGTAATTTTAGAATTGGACTTAGATACCAATCTACCTAATAGTTGTCTAAGTACCCAAGTAGGTATGTAAGTACGTGCTCGTTTCAACTTTCATAATTAAGTTCACTCAATTTCTGAAAATAATTCTTTCTTTGAATTTTTAATCAATCATAGTGTCCCAGAATTCTCACGATTCATGGTGCCCCAACGCAACGCTACAAATAGTGGATTAGGGCAGTTTGGCAAACAAGGCGTCGCCGGCGCGCGCTGGGCCCTCTCGGCTAATGCCGCTAATGTGTACCCACCATTGTTCTCAGCCTAGGAGCACCGATCTGTTTAGATTTGTACAACTAATGCGACGCCTGACGACGTAAGCCGATGAGATTCGCACGACGCTCGTTAATGTGCCGAGTTGACGAGTCAAGTGTGTATTAAGTACTTGCTTGGTATATCGATGTGCTTTGTGCAACTTCACCGGGGGCTTCACCAACGACGAATAACTACTTGGATTTCGTTGATCCTGACATACATATGGTGGAGTGCAATATGCAAGCGCTCAATTTCATATAATGGCCATACGCCAGCATTCACAAAACCATAATAAATAAATATATACAACATTCATCAATGGAAAAATAAATGTATGTTCTCGAAGTAGATTGTAAGTACGTATGGTTCGTAGCTACTACGAAACCAAAGCATCTTTCAACTTCGTAGCCTAGGTACGCCATCAATCCTTTGAACTTCGTAGCATGCTACGAAATTCGTAGCATTCAAGACCACCAATCGTTGGTGATTATGATGGATGAGTTTTGTGAAATTAAACCTGAAAACTCTTGATTATTTAAAAAACATTTTAAGATTCCGGAACAAATGTGTATCCGTATGACAGTTTGAGTGCAGCTCCATAAACTTGAGACATTGCGAACAAGTTTACAAGGCCATTGCCGAGTGCCGTAGATCGATTCGGTCCGTGTGATAACACCGTTGAATTACTGGGGTGCCTTATCGGAACGGTGGGCACGTGTCGCGAGCGTTGCAGTGGGTACCTAGTGACTGGCAGCTCGGCCACACTCTGGTTATACAGCGAACGTTTTAAAACAAACGGACTTTCTAAATAAATGTATTGATTGTAATGTTCCTTGCAAAAATCCTCTTGGTCTCAGCTAGGAATACCCAATACAAGGTTACTAGTAAATCAACGTATTCATTGCAGGAGAAACTAGAATTCAACAAATGTGACCTTTCTGTATGTTCCGCGAAATTTGGTATTTTTCGAGATATTTCCATAATATTTGTGTTTTTTTATAAAGACCCAATAAACGGGACAGCCAATGGCTTATATATTATAATAATATAATACACATAGGGGTAGCGCTTACCTATTCGTGTTTTTTGGAGCCATTCAGTATTACGCAAACGCCACTATTTACCAATAACAATTTTATTTCCTATCTCATTACACCACACGTCCTCCCACAATGAGTTCTCATTACCGGCGTTTCATGGCGTTTCACTTTACACTTCCTGCTCATTCGTGTGCAATCTGTAATGTGCAAATCCGTTAATCTTATTTGGTGGGTAGTCGGCTCGCACGTGGCGCCACGTGGCGCGAAATCGAACTAATCTCCCGGCCGTACGCGTCGGCGGGCAAGGCGCGTGCGCGGTGCCGATAACGCCAAGAAATGCCATTCATTCCCGCTCTTTTGTCGCGAACAATCACTTATTTATTTATGATATTTGCTACTCCTCAACCTGCCTGCCACCCTCGTGAATTAATGCGCACTTAACGTCTAAAGCTCTGCGTTTTAACGGAGGGTACAATAAATACAGGATATTACCTATTTGAGAAAAACACAAGATTCTCTTTTGTTTCACCCATGTTATGCAAGTAGGGTAGGTATCCTTTGACTAGGTATATCTGTGTAGGTATCAGATTGATAACGTACTAACGTAGAGGTAGCTTTATTATCTTTCTTATTGGGTATGTACTAGGTAGTGACCGAGGCTTAAGCTGGGCATAAAATACTGTCTATGACACGAAATCTCGATCTTGGTTACGAAAGCATTTAACTTTCAAAACATCTTGTTTTCAATGTAGGTATTGATATTGTTGGTATTGGTATTGGTTCGGTTAGCACCAATGTCCATGATTTTAACTAAGAGCCATTACAAGCATCGAGCCCGTCGCGTCGTCTTCAGGACGTAGGCACTACGTACTGAAGACAGTAATTTTGTACCGGCATACATGAAACATGTATTTATTAAGTGGATATCTACTTTCACAGAGTTATAAATTAAGTCTGTGTCTACTTTACATTTCAAAATAGCTCTCAGACTTGAGATGTGCTTGAGATCGATTTAAGTTTAATTTAGTTTTTATTAGAGTTTCGTTTTACTTAATTTGTGTGCGTCGTTGTTTTTAGGGTTCCGGACCTTAAAAGGAAAAAACGGAACCCTTATAGGATCACTTTGTTGTCCGTCTGTCTGTCAAGATTTTTTTTCTCAGAAACGGATAGGGATATCAAGTTGAAATTAATATCAAATATCAAACGCTAATGACCATTGTAGGTTTAAGACAAATAGGCTTCTATGACAACGCAATCAAAAGATACAGCCATTTATGTCGCTTATTTTAGTACTTTTTGCAAATTCACTAATCAAAACAACGGAATCAACGCACAGCCGAAACCGCTGGTGTTAGAATCATATAATTTGGGCAGTAGGTACCTTTCATATCGTAAATATCCACTAAGGAAGGATTTTGTAAAATTCTCCAAGTGTATAAAATAGGGGATGAAAGTTTGTATGGGTAAAAAAAATCTCAACTTAGAGCCATGAAAATTTGTATTAAGGTTACTCATTACAAATAAAAAATATAATTTTCAGCGTTTTATATAACTCCACCCCTAAGTGTGTGAAATAAGGGTAAACAGTTTGTATTGGGGTCCCGAATTTGTTTAAGTTGAAAACGTGGCTTAAGGTAGATCTTGCTGTAAAAACTTGGTGTTTCAAGTTTTCAAATTCAAATTCAAATTTGGTCTGAAATAAAGAAATTTGAATTTGAATTTGAAAACTTGAAACACCGTGCAGAAAATCTAGAAAAATTGAGGACACTAGCACATGACACTACATTGCAATTTAAATTATAACCGGAGAAATGGGTTCACTAAATCACAAGCTACAGCCGACCAAGTTAAAGTGAAGTTAATTCTCCGTCGTTTCTGAGTAAACTCAATACTGAGATTCAAAAAACAACCGCAAGTACAAGTTTGTTTCTTGTGTTTCGCTACTTTGGTTATAGATACGAGAAATCTTCGCTATTGAAATGGATCCAGAAGCCTTCATTGTGCATGTCCTGATGTGCACTTGCCCGGTTTTTTTGTGAATAAATATGTTTTCTTTCTTTCTTTCTTATTTATTAACGGCTCAAGTGTATCATAAAAAGGCTAGTATTCAAACTGAATGAGATTTTCGTTGACATGCATGGCATTCATGTTTTCGTTCATCAATCAATATTCATTCATTCCATGAAAACGTCAACTGTCAGCTATTGGCAAGTCTGTCAAGCAAACCAAAGCAAACAAAACAAGCAAGGCAGATGAAAAAACGTACGATTATCTCAAATATCACATTAATTTCTGCCGTGTAAGATTATAAAGCCTACACAACAGATCAACACAAATCAAAAATGGGCGAGGAAGATGAGTACGCTTGTGTGAACCGAGCGCAGCTTAAAATCAAGGACAACTCTGGAATTAAGAAGAAAAAGAAGAAGAAAGCCAACAAAGAAACAGAAAAATTAATACAAAATGAAGTCAAACAACAAGTAAACACAAATACTAAGACCAAAGCCGAAATGGCTTTCCAAAAAATGCAAGAAAAAATGGTAAGTTTACAGAACCTTATGAGTCATTCAGTTTGTGCTTGTGCAATAACAAATGCTTCTAAATATTATTATTATAAGTACTTACCTGCTCATATTTTGATTTTAATTAGTATCTGCGTTCCGTTTCCAGAATTATATTGCTACATAAGATAGTTTAGTTATACCCAAATGAAAACATTGAAGTTATATCTAATCTGCTACATCAAATTTTACCTTATGGTTTTAACTGTATCAAAGAAGCAATTTCCTTATTCACTTTAGTTAGTAATAATGTTTGTTCATATTTAGTTGTGATCTTGTTTCAGCAAAAACAGAGGATACAGCAGAAGGCTGAAATGACACACAAACAGCGTGTGGAGAAGTTCAACCAGCACCTGGACAGTCTGACCGAACACTTTGATATACCTAAAGTGTCTTGGACTAAGTAAACTTGATATGAATATAAGTACATTTAATGCCTCATTTCAATGCCTCATACAATTTCAAAATAATATTTATTCAAGGTCCTTCTCATGTACTCTGTTCTTTTATGGTGATAATGCCTGGAAAGATTGCTCTATGATATATTCACATCCAAACTGATTGTGTTATATTTCCTGAATAAAATATTTATTACAAATGAAATGTTTGTTTTAAGAACTTAAGGCATATACTATACCAGCTGAGCCCGCGACCTTGTCCGCGTGGAGTTTAACTTAACAAACTTTCATCCCCTATTTTATCCCCTTGGGGGTAGAATTAATCAAAATTATTTTTTAGCGGATGCCTACGTCATAACATATATCTGCATGCCAAATTTCAGCCCCGTCCAGTGGTTTGGGCTGTGCATTGATAGATCACTATGTCCGTCACCTTTGAGTTATATATATATAGATATATATATTATAAATAAAAAGTGTTGTTTGTAAGAGGTATTCTCTGAACTATTAACCCAATTCTGAAAATTCTTACAGAAAGCTACACTCACAGAGTGATTAATTAGGCTATGTTTTAAATTTCCATGCAGGTGATACTGTGAGGTGCAATAGGTAGCATTACATATACCTAGTGTAGTACACTTTATCATATGTAGAAATTAAAACAACTGGATTTTATTAGAATTTGTATATTATGTGTATATAAAAACATCTAAACTAAAGCAGCCATGTCATGATCTTGGACGGATTTGTATTACAAAGAGGTACATCACTTATATATAGTATTATATAGAAATAAAATTGAAATGAGATAAATACTACTATTGAAATAACTGACTTGTGTGGATTAGTTGGAAAACCGTAAATATACATAAAACTTAAACCTTACAAGATAACAATGCAGTTGTTCTGTGGTACATTAATCTTATGCGTAGTTTTTATATCTATCAAAAAGGTAAAAATAGCTGTCATTATCTAAACTTAATTACGATGCCTGGTCATACAATAAATTGAATATAATCTACTGTACATGTGATTGTTTTTTTATTTGTCCATGGCCCTCCTCTTACATATTGTAAATTGTACATAAAATAATAAAAACAACCAGCCTATAAACTAGATCATGTAAACTTAATGGACGGTAAATAAGGCACATGAGATTCATTAGAGACAATAAGTACAGAATAGTTGAGTAGAGAAAACTAGACTCTATTCAAAGATCTAAATTATCCTTAAGATGCCTACACACCGGCGGCACAGCCTCATTATTCAAGTCCGCGTTATATTCATGCATACCTCCTCACCCACCGCAGGCTATGCCGCCCTTATGATCAAAAATTATAATATCAAATCAGTGCCAGATATAAAAATATTTATAAAATAAGATAAGAAGTTATACTTTCTAACCACTGAAAGGAGTCCAATCTACTCCATTTACTTACTGATACCTATGTATGTCAGTCTATACCATATTGTTATTGTATTAACATAACTAACACCACTATGAGTGCTATCGAGACATTCAAAACGCTACTCGAAGCACCATTGCTCCAAAAGGAGAATACTTTAATATAATTCTCCTTCAGTGACCACGGGTCGCTGCCGTCGTCAAAGTGCATCGGACACTGGTCGCGTTCTCTTTCGTATTCTTCCATTTCTATGGCGACAGCGGCGCCCTCTGTGTAGTTCCACGATGTAACGTCTTGTTTCAAGTCGCAGTACGGACCGAGGGCTTGTGACATAAGAATCCTGAAATTTTTTAATCTTGAAACAGGCTTGAAAAAAAAACTGCAAGTAATCGCGAGCAATCACTTTGCGTCTAGCTACATGTCATCCGGAGCGAAACCATGAATTTGATTCGCGCGGCTGCTCGGTAAGGACTTACCAATTTAGATGTGCTAATAGAAAGGGATGGGCGAAACAGACAGTTGCATCATATTTATTCCTACAACTTTGCACATTGGGTCAGTCTAAAAATGTGTGGACATACATAATGGTACTAGTTGCTGCCCGCGACTTCGTCCGCGTAGACTTAAGTAAAGTATTCTATGTGTTAATCCAGGTCATAAACTATCTGTGTTCAAAATTTCATCCAAATCCGTTCAGTAGTTTTTGCGTGAAAGAGTAACAAACATACATCCACACTCACAAACTTTCGCATTTATAATATTAGTAGGATTGACATAACGTGAAGCAAATTAGGGAAATATTGAAGATTTCGTCTGTAACAGTGGTGGAAACGCAGAGACATGTCACTGTCTAAGTATATTGAGTAAGTCCCATTTATACAAATAAATTGGAGTGTCTGTTTGTAATATCAAAATAACAGCTTTTCACTAAATGCATATGAAAGTACATACCGACACCTATAACAAAAACGCGATTTAATTTTTTTTTGTCTGTCTGTCTGTGTGTTTGTTCCGGGTAATCTCCGAAACGGCTGGACCGAATTTGATGGAACTTTCACTGGTAGATAGCTGACGTTATAAGCAGTAACTTAGGCTACTTTTTTTTTTGAAAAACATTTTTTTTAATGGGTCCTGTCGCGCGGGCTCCGTACGCGGGTGCGGGTTTTTTTGTTAAGTTAAATTCCACGCGGACGAAGTCGCGGGCTCAGCTAGTAAAGACAATAAAAATACAATGACTTGATACAAAATTGTGTGCATGTTTCACCGCGAAATTGCAGCCACGTCTGCGAATTTATCGCCTCAGTATTGCGGATTATACGCACCTGTTAAGATCGGCTCGTTGATACACCCAACACCTATACTTAGAGAAAGGGTCCAATTCATCATATGTGATCATATATGATTTCAGATTCTCTTTCCAAAAACCGATGCATTTCATCCTGTAATCCGGGTCGCTGTAGATATCCAGGGGCCTCGCCTTATAATCCACAGACAAACAATAGTTCTCCTTTATCTGTATAGTCTTCTGGTCGGTGTCGCATACTGAGAAATCGCTGATATTTATTTTGCAATGCAAGTTTGGTCGAGGGCTTAAAGTAACACCGCCCAGAATTCTAGTTTCGAACATGACGTCCCCTTTCTGGGTGAAGTTGAATTTTCCGGCGACAGGGCATCGTATGGGACTGGGATCTTTTTTCAAAAAGATATCGTATCGCCATTGCTGTTTGTTCTTAAACTGTACCCACGAACACACTGTGTGGAAATTGCTTTGAATTATAGCAACACCTTTGCGATACCTAACAAAAACAAAAAATATTATTTTCTATTGAATAATAATTTAAATATCGCCAGTCTGACACACCAACTGTATAGTCCCAAACTAAGCATAGCTTGTACTATGGGTGCCGTACAATGGACTGGGGGCGATCCCAGTGACACCCAGACCTGGTCAAACTACGAAATGGACATATCCGAAATTCGGCCCGACGGGAATCGAACCCGCAACCATCCGGTGTAATGACACAAGCGGCCTACGATCAAATCACTGAGCCACGCGGTCGTCAATATGTAAAAAATTAAAATATGCTAGGATAAAGATAACATGCAATTGGACATAGTTTTGCAAAAAGGAACCAACCTTCACTTACTCCTGCAGACTAAAATCAACCCCAGTTGAAGTGATTGTAGGTTGGTTTCAGTTTGCAGAAGTAAAGGTGGTTGGATTCATTAATGAAAAGTGTTATCACCTTATCACATTATGGTGTTGTGGCACAAAATCAAAGCAAACATAATCCTTCTGGCAACCGTCCACTGTGAGGCGCGACATCATCACTCGACTGTCTCGCTGTTCCCTGCAAGCGATTACAACACTATTACAATACATTACAACACTAGCTAATTACAGATATGATGGCGACTACTCACGTAGACAAGATTCATTTAACATGGTATAAACAGGGTTATTGGTAAAACACTAACCACCTTGCAGAACTTTACTAGTTCAAAATTTCTTCTTTTTTCGGTTGCAGACTTAAGGAAAATATGTAAAATATTAGTGCCTCGTAGGCCTTAACAAAATAAACGATTTGACTTTACAAAACATTACGAAACAAAATACAAAACCAAACTTTCAAGATTTCATTGTTCTATCTAACGCATTTCAATTCTTAAGAAATATTTCTACAAGGACACCAACCTATAACGCAACGCTGGGATAGAGTTCGTAACACTTAGAGTATTGAATTTAAATAATTTTATTTTGATGAATGATTTATGAGATGAATTACTAAAACTTATAGAACAAAAGTTGTTGTTTATGATCTTAGTAAAATATAGCCCTTAGAGGTTGTAAGTGTTTTACCAATAACCCAGAATTACATCCGCCGCGCGGATAAAAGCTTACAAAAAAAATTATGTCATTGATTACCTGCACACATAAATAGTTCTCCTATATCTTCCTTCATCTGGGTAATAGGTTTCAATGATGTGTGTTTCATTAATGACCACGTCGGCGTCAATATTAGCAGTGTTGATCCATTGGCCAGAGAAATTCTGTGGCAACCGACAACCTGGTTCCACCACTTCTGCCTACAAAAACATAGATGCATAGCATCACATTACTTGAATCCTCTCAATGGTAAAATCCTGTTTGAATTGTTTGTTTTTGGGGACTGGTCCCGCCACACACTCCCACCACTGTTACTCCTGTAAACCAGGATCGTCAATGGTGACCAATAATGACGTCGAGGTTTGACCCTCGACGAGTCCCGGGGAAAAGTCAAAATCGTCTTGGAACCCCCACGAATTTTTGAATGAAATAATAGGAGTTGGAAATAGGAGGAGATGGAATCCTGTTTGTATGGGAACAATATTCAGAAACAATATTATATAAGTAATTGTAGCCTCAATCTGTTAGCATATCCCATTCGGTTATTATTTGTACCATCAATAATTCGTAATTCAACAAAAAATTAACTTTGATACTTCTTATCATATTGTAATTGAGTTTGAGTTACTAGAGAGGTGTAAGGGTTATCTACATTATCAAACTCTTAAACTGGCAGACAATATATCAGAACAGCAATCATGAGAAAATAAAAATGATGTTGGTTAAATAGGGGATGAAAGTTTATATGGAAGTCATCCCATCAAGCACATGGCTAGTAAGGATTAATCAGTAGCAGTGTTCCTCCTACACAATGTCTTGTTTATTTAGATGAATACTGGCTTCTCTAATACCTATAAAATTCTAAGAATTTACCTTAACCGGATTAACCCTGTATCTCTCCGGTGACTTCTCAACAGTCTTCAGAGTGTTACACTCAGGTGTGATAGAGGCCCCAATGTAGAGGTCATCATCTCTGTTCTTTAGGAAGCAACGGTACCTCTCGTCTTTACGAGATTCCTTAGTGTTTGCAACAGCAAAGAAATGATTCTTGTTGACGAACCAGTGTCCTGTGGAGAAAAAAAATTGTATTATTGTAAAAAAATCTTTCCTATCCATGCCATCAACTTCTTTCTCATGAACTTAGTTTTTTTTTTCCATTCTGAGTAAGATTGAGGCTGGGTATAAGCTATGTCTATGCCCAATTAAAATGGGTTATGCTTTTGCAGACACAGATAAGAAATTCAAATATCACTGTTCAGACCTCTTTGGTAAACTTACCCAAACAACTATACTCAACAACACCATCAAAGCTGTTGGACATTCCTTGACACTTCCTGTATGTGATGTTGAACTTCTGATTGGTGATCAAGAACTGTGTTCCGGCTGTCTGACAGGATTTGATCTGGTTACCAGGATGGTTGCACTCCCCAGTAAACCTGAACCGGTTCTGATATGCAAAATGCCATACACCTTCTAGTGATGAGCGACAGTTTACCTGCAAAATTAATATATATGAAAACATATTCACCAAAAATTTTGACAGAGATACACAATTTTTAATTCACTTTACAATAATTTTATTAGGTCCACAGTCATAAATAACAGGGTATCCTCTTGCCAATTACTGAGTACAGCTATAGACTATTGCCCATATTCACAAACATTACTATGAGGTCTCACTGAACATGCAAACAAACAGCCCAATTATATATGTCAAGCTTTATACATATACAGCTTGTACTTTAAAGACAAGTATGAGCTGTCATTTAAAATTATTCACAGAAGAACACCATTAAACAACTAAATAATTAAATTTATATATGACTAATATGAAAACATATTCCACTAAACATAATTCCTAGAATATACTTACAGGCACATAATTCTCAGAGAATAAAGTTACAAGATTTTGATCCGGATTGAGGCCTCTACACACTCTCTCCACCGTTGGTTCCTCATCTGGAGCTAGATCCACACACGGTGATTCAATCTTCTCCAAAACGTTAACAGTCCTCACAAGCAGCTTGACACAGTAGTAACAATTTGTGTACCGGAACACCATAGTGTAGTTCACACGGAAATCAGCCTTTATGTTCACACATTCACCCCTAGTAATAAAAAAAAACTATTATCATATTGAAAATTTCTAGACACCTTTTACAGTGAAGACAAAACCTTTAGCAGTAAAATAAAATTAAAATAATAATAAAAATTTTTATTAAGTTATACTAAAAGTGCGAGCGCATTAAGCCACCCTGCACTGCAGCGAAGCAGCGCAAAACGACGCAACCAAACATTGTTTATATGAAATCGTATGAAGAAGAACGCACCAAGCGGCGCCCTCACTGCACGGGGCGACATCGCGTTTTCATACAGGCGACAGGTGCCGCGCCGCTCCGCTAAAGTGCAGTGCAGCTTGGAGTGTTCGCGCCCCCGATCAAAAGGAATCCAAAAATTATGATGTTGTGAGTCATTTTTATTGTTATTTGCACATACCTCCCAGTCATATCACTGGCGTTGATATCAGTAAGAGTCTGTTTGCCATTTTCGAAGGAGAACCACGTATTCCTCAGTATTACTGGAATGGTACATTCTGCCGTAATAGAAATAACTGAAACAAAATACGTTACATGCTTACTGGGCGTTACCATTTAACGATGAGATACAATTTAAATACACTAACGACAACTCCTTACCTAAAGATAATAAACATAAAACAGCTATATTATATATTGCTCGAGCCATTTTATTTCAATATATTCATGTAAAATACATCGAAAAGTAGTAGAAACAAAAATCGAAAGAAAACGCCTCGACCGAACAAACCAACCAAACAAAGTTTGACACTGAATGAATGTAAATTAGACAATTGACATACAAATGAATGAACATAATTTATGGAAATACTCGTAATATTTTTTTGAAGCGAGGAACTTTCCGATGTTGGAATCGACAGGTTCCATCCTACTTCCACAGACTTTAAAATACTACGTAAAAGTACTACTAAATCATTTGTGAAATAAGAATGGAAGGTGTCAGACTAGCAACACCGTAGTTTTAACAGAGTTAGGGAGTTAACTGATAGGCTCAAAAGGGCTTGTACCCAGGGCCGCTAAACTAACAAAAAAAAGGACAGGGAGTTTGAGACACTGATTTGAAACGAAATAAATTCTAACTGGAAAACCACGGAGCAACCACCGAGTACTTTGTGTAGAATCGGATTGGATTTGAATTCTCATAAATTATTATATACGAATGAAGTTGAATGTTATATTATCACATCTATGAGGATAAACGTAAGACGCGGCAGTATAGTCATATTAACTTTAGCCTGGTTCACAACGAGCAAAGAAAAAAAAAGACTGATTTGAATGACTGACATTGACGTATGTTTTGGTTTCGTCGGTTTCGTGGTTTCACCTGTGAATTCTGAAAAGGAAATAAATTAATTTATATTGTTTTTCTGATAGCTTATAAGTAAGTGCCATTTGAAGTTTATTACTTACTACATAGACTTTGATGTTTTTTATTATTTGTAAGTAGGAACTAAAACCCTGGATTTATAAACATCTTCATAAAAAATTGTGATTGTTATTTCACAGACATGGGTCGCCGGAAATCGAAAAGAAAGCCTCCACCAAAACGTAAAGCGATTGAACCTCTAGATCAACAGTTCAATTGCCCATTTTGCAACCATGAAAAGTCCTGTGAGGTCAAAATGTATGTAGTATTACCTATTTTACAATTAACTTGTTGCACTCATTATAGTTACCTTATTGTGTTTTTTTTCAGGGATCGAGCACGAAATACGGCGAGGATACAATGTCGGGTGTGTTTAGAAGATTTCCAGACCACAACAAATGTGTTATCTGAGCCCATAGATGTTTACAACGACTGGGTGGATGCCTGTGAAAGCGCCAATTAGTTGTTAATGCTATTAATTGACTCTTAAGTTAATTATATACTTAATCTCAGTCTTTTTAATTCTGTTGTTAGACAAGCTGAAGCATCTTATTAGGACATGCTTCATCATTTATTAAATAAAATACTTTTATACTTATTTTAATGATAATAATAAATTCAAGAAAACTTCAAATTGAATCAATCTCTTTATTCACCAACAATTAAGCTTAGAGGAAATATGACATGACCACTGATAGCAATGTCTATTTACAGCACACAGAGTGCAGTAATGTCTAAAGATTTTATTCCTGTGAACCTAATATATAGCACAGTAATGATTGATGAGATTGCTACCTACAATTTTTTTTTCTCTAATGCCTATTTTTATTCAGAAAACAGTAAGTATTACAGTAACAAAAAGAGTTTGATTAAATATAAGACCTATAAAGTGATATAGATAGGCATTGCTTCAGTAGCCATGGCAGCAGCCTTAGATGACTCAATCCCATAATTCATTTACTGCCGTACATACACAGATTGAAGATACCACAAAGGCTTGTATATTTAGAAGCACTACACAGCTAATTCAATACCTAAAAGCTTTATTGAGATACAATAAATTTCTTCAAAATTTAGTTTATGTATGTATTTCAGATAATAACACAGTTAGTGGACAGTGTTAAATGTTTTAGTACTGGCATGGATGTGGACCTGGAATGTTCAGTATTACATACTTCGATTACAATAACAATGCATGATCTTGTAGAATAACAATAAAGTATGATAAAGTAACATCTAATGAATAGCCAACAACATCATTTTATAACAGCTATGTCTAACTGTTAAACGGATTAGTAACTCCCTAAGTAAAGATTAAAAATCAATTAATTTCATGTATTTATGTGCTACATAATATCTAAGCATTAAATTTTTATCATCTACATAACATGTAGAGATGTTTTAACATCCATTGGATAAGATAAATTTGTTGTGTTAACAATACAAGTGTTACTGTATCAAGTGTATAATTGACAGTAAAATTTACTATGCGTGCAGATAAGTACTTAATTTTTAATTGTACTAACGCTTCATGTCAAAGCTTCGAGTCCTACGGAATATAACAATAATATTACTCAAATAATGTATTTTTTTATAATACTATAATCATATTTTATTGACAATATCATTCCTTACAGCTATCGATATTACACATTGATCAAAAGATTCCTATTAAATATTAACATAATTTTCAGCGTCACGCTGCATCACATTTCGATAACATACTGAAATAAATAAAAAAAAACACTATAAAAATTAATATAGTACATTGTAGTTAAAATTGAGCTATTGCCTAGACTTACAACCCAGGGATATCTGTAACCATGTCATCATCGTTCTCATAAACTAGGTATATAAAATACTAAATTGCATGCGCTATGGAAACGCTACGAAATATTTACAAAAATGTCTACCAAGTAGTTTTACTATAACAAATGTATTACAATTGTGAGGGACATGACATGGTTAAGAGAGCCGCATACCACAGATCCCCTCTGTGCACAAGCTGTGTTAGAAGGTGTATAAGGTGTCAGGATAGCTCACACAAGTTGAACCCACTGGTGTACCAAAACGGGACCTACCATAATCAAATCCTTGGATAATTCAATTAGATTGTGTGTGTTCATAAAAACATTAACGGAAACAAAACCCATCCAAATGATTAATACATCATCAAAAATATTATCATTTTGCACACATGTTTAAATGTCATATTACATTAATAATTAGAAACATCCACTGAAAAGCACAATATTTAAATTGCGAAGTTATTATTATTAAACATGCAAATTGTTGAAGATTAAAATTTGCCCATGTCTATGAACGAGTCGTATTGGAGATCGTAACTGTCGCAGACGACTTGTTCTTCAGGAGAAACGATACTTTGAGTGGATATATGATGAATAGGTGCGTCGCATGTTGCAGTGTTATCATCGGAGCTGTCACTATTACTATCGATATATTCGTACAACAACCGCGCTTTACTCTCGACGGAGACGCTACACACATCAGATATTTCATACACGTTCAACAGCGTTGGTGTTTCTTCGACGTTGATCGTGTCGAATGAATTAGACAATAAAGCATCTGCAATAGGCACAGTCTCGAAATGAGAAGAGCTAGCGTCTTCCGTGAAGCGACCCGAATCGCCGATTTCAGATACATTCGGCGATAGAGTAATATCGATGGCTAGCGTTACGCATTCGCTCGGCACATGAGTAGCTTCGTCGACGTCGTGGAAGCTGATAAGGGGTGTTTCGATTTTAGGGATGTCTTCGGCGATGTCTTTTAATGACTCTGAATTATCGTCCGACAGCTCGCCGTCGGCGTTGAGCGTCACCGAGTCGTAGTTAGATTCCCTTTCGATGTGCAAATGTTCTAGATCATCGACACATTTTGTGGAATCGTCGCTACTGTCCGATACTAACAACTCTATGCTCCTATCCAGAATGCCGGTGTCCGTGCAGGTGGACATTTCGTCTTCGAAAACGATCTCGACGCTACGTATCCTCATTAGAGGCATTTTGGCGGGCGATATCTCGTTACCTCTCGATGTCAAACCTCTCTTATGATGACTAGTATCGATGATCGACTCGGTGCATTCGCTGACTTCGTCGTAATCGATTTCGTAGCTCCTGAGATCGGACGCGCAGGGGGAGCACTCCGTTAGTTTAGCGATGTGGGGTTTAGACGTACCAATATATGCATTAGTGTGATCTGGTGAGGGCGATTGTGTGGTATGCGCGTGCGTTCCCTAAGGTTGCAATGATTCTTATTGTATAGTGGTGCCTAGATCTAGACTGCCTTCTTCCTGCATTTTGGTCAGGAATTTGAATACTCTGCTGTCTTCGTCGGTCTGTTTCACCATGTCGACCAATGCTAGGAGTTTCTTGATGCCGATGAAGATCCTGTAGATACATCAGAGAGATAATATTATAACACTGAATTGAAAACAACAACATTTGTGCACTTAGAGCGCCACATGTCACGACCACAAATTGCCGAAATAAATATCGCCAGACTAACAGACCAACGGGATGGTTCCAAAGTAAGCAGCGCTTGTACTATGGGTACCGTACAATGGACTGGGGGCGATCCCAATGACACCCAGACTACGGCAAATTACGAAAAGGCCATTTCCGAAACTTGCCCCGGCGGGAATCGAACCCGCAACTACCATTTGCCGAGCCGAGCGACCTATGCTGGAACCACTACGCCAAGCGGTTGTCGTATTTCCTGCAAAGTCCATGTTTCAAAAGTTTTGTCAATGTCAACGAGAATGAACAGATCTTTAAGAAAGTGTGGCGACCTTACATTCACGACGCAGAAACAGACAGATGGCGCTAGATGCGGCGCCTCAATACAATGTACAGATTCTTCATAGAGAAACTGAATCACGATATTAAGACTCGCAAGCATCGCGACTATATATACAAGACCCCGAGAATAACCAGCGGGGCATAGCCGCCCCGCCAGGCATAACACCAGCCTGGCTGGAAGATCTTCACTTTTCCGCTAAAAAGGTATAACTCACTTAGCCCCCCGTAGGTCGTGTTGTATCTTCTGCAGGTCGCGCTTGGAGAAGGCGTCGCTCTCCTCCAGCACGGCCATCACGTGCTCCGGCTGCGACAAGTTCGGCACGTGCAGCACGCCCGTGAACGCGGACAGCATCTCCATGTCCTCCAACACTTGCCTGAATACATACCACGATGGCAGACATTGCAAATATTTGAACAGTAACTCTATTATGAGTTGAATGGATAAGGTGAAGAATGTGTATTAAAGGGTAGTGTCAAAGTAGCGCCAATAACAGATAAAATAAGAGGTAGGAGGCTGGAATGGTTTTGACACGTGATGAGAAGGGATGAGAAGCATGTGATTATTAGATATTTTGATAACAAAGCACAAAAGCAAACTCAAACTCAAAATTATTTTTATTCATGTAAGCCAACAAAGCATTTAGGAATCTACCACCGGTTCGGAATGCTGCTTCCACTGAGGAGATCCGGCAAGAAACTCAATGGTTTTCAATGAATAAAAGAGTATGAATAAAAGTGTACATTCTCAGTACAAGCCTCACCTTCGACTGCTGGTGCACAGAATAAGTAGCTTCCTGCCTTTAGGCGGTTGTTTTTTGAGTAGAACCAAGAGAGCTTGCAGCGTGAGGTTGGAGTACCGGGGCCCGATGGGACCATAGTCCAGGAGGCGTTCGATGTTATCCACCAGGATACAAGACAAGCTGGAGCGGTAGGCGTCGTCGAAATACTAAAAAAAATAATTAAAAACAATTTTTATATCGTGACATAATCTTATATATAAAATTCTCGTGTCACAATGTTAGTTACCACCTCCGAAACGGCTCGCCCAATTTTCATGAAATTTTGTGTGCATATCGAATAGGTCTGAGAATCGGCTACTATCTATTTTTCATACCCCTAAATGTTAAGGGTGGTCCACTTTCCTTGCGGACGGAGTCGCGGGGCACAGCTAGTTATCATATATAATTAATATGTTTCCAATCACATACTAAAAAAAACCGTTTCAATTAAAAAATATATATTCTGTAATTTCGGTTGCACTACACTAAGTCCAAGAATTCTTGTCAGGAATTTCAACAACGGTTTTTCTCTCATTTAAGAACAATGCACCGTGTTCAAAATCCAGTTCATGGCTTTCCTATTCTTAAGGTCCGATTACAATCGAGCCAAGAATTCTCGTCAAGAACACAAGAATTGAAAAGAAATGGCGCTTATCTATACTTTAGTTCTCGGCTTATTTCTTAAGTTCTCGAGAATGCACGACTAGGTTCAAAATCGCCACAAAAATTATACCAAAAAATCTTAGAACTTGATAATGACTTTGAAAATGATTTCTTTGGCTGTATTTTCAGTTAACGTGAATTTTAACGAGATAATATTGTCGTCGAGTGCTAGATTAAATAAGGAACAGGTTTACAACAATAGCGCTCCGTAGAACTTACCTTCCTGATCTGCAAGCATTTAGAAGACTCCGTGTAGCCGATCATTTCTTCCGGCGAGCACACTTTCACAAACGGGAAGTCGGATATCTTGGCGAGTTCCGCGGCTAGCGCGGTCTTGCCGCTATTAGGCGGGCCTTCCAGCAATACTGACACTAGGCCTGCCGAAACAATTAACCAAGTTTAAAATCTTCTCTAGTTTAGGTATTAAATAATTATCTAAGTAAGTGCACATGCATGTTTTACAATGGTAAACATTGTTATTCAAAGTGATCAAAAGCATATTTTCACACACACTGATTATAGTCACCACAGGGTCAAGGAAACCTCTTGTCCTTCTTGCTATTTGTCCTAAGTTACAAAGGAATGAAGTCTAACCGAGAATTAAAGCGAACTCCTTACAAACCTTCCGCTCCTGCGTCTTTTGAATTCCGTCTCTTCCATGTTCCATCCAAAAAAAGACATTCGAGGCACTCGAGGCATTTCACTAGAGAAGCCCTCGAAATAAATGCACAAGAACAAAATGTTTTCCTTAAAGTGTTATAGTATCTCACCGCTAGCTTCAGTGGCTCGCGCCTGCTGTATGTAGAGCTGGCCGTCCTCGAGCAGCGAGGACACGGGAGAGCCCCAGTTGATGATGCCGCGAGACAAGAAATGCTCCAACGCTTCAGCGGCCGTTCCGAAAGCCTAAATGAATTAACCCAGTTATTATATTTATACACTAGCTGAGCCCGCGACTTCGTCCGCGTGGATTTTAACTTAACAAAAAAGCCCGCTGCCGCGATCTGAGCCCGCGCGACAGGACACATTTTTTTTTTTGTTTTTCTAGAATAAAAGTAGCCTAAGTTACTGCTTATAACATCAGCTATCTACCAGTGAAAGTCCCGTCAAAATCAGTCCAGCCGTTTCGGAGATACTCTTTGATCTCATGTGTTTTTATTTTTGTACGCGGAACCCTAATTGTTTTTCTAAAACTAAGTAGCCTAAGTTACTCCTTATAAGATCAGCTATCTGCCAGTGAAAGTCTCGTCGAAATCGGTCCAGCCGTTTCGGAGATTACCCGGAACAAACACACAGACAGACAGACAGACAGACAGACAGACAGACAGACAGACGGATAGACAGACAGACAAAAATTTTTGAAATCGCGTTTTTGCTATAGGTTTCGTATATACTTTCATGTGCATTTAGTGAAAAGGTGTTATTTTGATATTACAAACAGACACTCCAATTTTATTTATTTGTATAGATAAGAAAATGATAAGAATATTATGGATTCAGTTTAAAGCACTAAATACTAAGTATTTGACGACTGCTTGGCGCAGTGGCTCGAGCGTAGGCCGCTCGGTTCACTGCACATGGTGGTTGCGGGTTCGATTTCTGCCGGGGAAAATTTCGGAAATGGCGTTTTCGTAATTTGCCTTGGTCTGGGTGTCACTGGGATGGCCCCCAGTCCATTGTACGGTACCCATAGTACAACACTTGCTTAGTTAGGGACCATACGGATGGCGTGTCAGTCTGGCGTATTTATTATTATTATTTATTCAGTGTTTTAAACACTTACCGGTTTAATATCATTCTCGAGTGCATGCAAGAAATCGCCCCGCTCCACCATGAGTTTCTCCATGGCTTCAGGGTCGACTTCCACCTTGCTAGAAGCCTTGATCAACCGGTTCATAGCGGTGGACTGCGCCGCGCGGACCAGACCCTCCAACTCCGCACCGGAGAAGTTCTTTGTTATAGCCGCCAATTCCTGCATAATAAACATTTGCGTTTTAGGGAAGAAATACATTTGCCGCCGTGAATAATAATATTTATTCACCTGAAGGAAAGGTACAGTATATGTATAGAAGAAAATCAGCTTAAATCAAACCTTATTTTTAAGAGGAAAAGAAAAATGTTTCTGTGGGTGACACCCATCACCAAGACAAAACAGATTCCTATTTAGAAAGTGTGAACGTGTGGGATTAAGGCCTCTAGGAAATGTCATTCTAACGTCATACCAGCACGAAATGACATGTCGAAAGCGTTCTCAAGATCGCTCTTAGACTTGAGATTGATATATTAATACGGGCCTATAAGTGTAAAGAGGTCCCCACAGTGTAATTTAGACGCTTCAATGGTGGGCTTCAACTTCTAACTTTAGAAGTTCATAGTTAGTAATCTTTTTAAAAATACTACTATTTAAGCTGTGATAGCCAATTGGTTAAAGCACGCAGCTTGTGGGCACCAGTTCTTGGGTTCAAACCCCGGCTCGCACCTCTGGACTTTTCGAAATCTATGTGCGAATCATAATTTCTATATGATTATCACTTGCTTACGGTGAAGGAAAACATCGTGAGGAAACCTACATGTATTAGAAGATCTAATCAATTTTCGAAAGACATGAAATCCGCCAACCCGCTCTGGGCCAGCGTGGTGGATTATGGCCTGAATCCCCCTCGTGCTGAGGGGAGGCCCGTGCCCAGGAGTGGGGCGTCAAAAGGGCCAAATTATTATTATTACTATTTTAGAGGACATCAAATAACAATTCACCTTAGAATCGACATCCTCAGCAATTTTCTTGTATTCCTTCATGCGTTTAGTGTGTATGTTCAAGATCTGCACCCGGCCGGTCTCGTCGGGCAGCCCGATCTCCATCTGCACTTCCAGCCTCCCGGGACGCATCAGAGCCTCGTCGATCATGTCGCGCCGGTTGGTCATGCCGATCACCAGGATGTTGTTCAGTTGGTCCACGCCTGTCCACGTTAACATCCTTGAGATTTTTGTATGAGGAGAAGCCACCAATTTATCTCGTAACGTCTCAAATAGTCAAATACGGGTCTATGCTCCTTTTGGCATTACAGTAATTGTAAACTCTGTTAAGTTTTTGGTAATAAAAGTATTATTATTATTTTTTATTTATGGTGAGTAACCTTTAAATCAGTGCAAGAACAATACTTTAAAATTTACCCAAAAAAAAATATATACTATCCTGGAAACTCATAATATCAAGAATTCTTGACGAGTGTAGTGCGACCTTTATGACCAAGAAAAAAGTTTGGTAACATATTGTGCATCAAAAAATACTGTTGGTTGATTCGCGAATTTCTCCTAAAATATCATAAATAGTGGATGTAAAATTTAATTCATCGGATCTCAATATCAACAACGCTTCTCAATATCAACAACGCTTCTCAATATCAACAACGCTTCTCAATATCAACAACGCTTCTCAATATCAACAGCGCTTCTCAATATCAACAAAACGTGTGTGTATTTGGACTTACCATCGATCTTTGAGAGCAGCTGGTTCACAACAGTGTCATGGACGCCAGTGTTCCCTCCCACGGACCCTCTCGCTTTGCAAATAGCGTCGATTTCATCGAATATTATGATATGAAGACCACTGTTCGGACCGCACTGTAAAAACGAATCATTTAGTGTATGGTCCCAAACTAAGCAACGCTTGTACTATGGGTACCGTACAATGGACTGGGGGCGATCCCAGTAACACCCAGACCTGGGCAAATTACGAAAAGGCCATTTCCGAAATTTGCTCCGGCGGGAATCGAACCCGCAACCACCATGTGCAGTGAGCCGAGTGGCCTACGCTCGAACCACTGCGCCAAGCAGTCGTCAAAACTACTATTCCTCCTATCCCTATTCTATTCTTGTGACAATAGTGTTGCCCGCTCACATTGCGTTGCTGTTTATGAGTATGTATACCAACTTTTTTCTATTAAAAATAGTAACCAGTGATTTTCTTGCTGGCTCTTCTCAGTGGAAGCATTAGGAACCGGTTGTACATTCTGACTATTATAAGTGCTTTGTTGGGCAATGAAAACATTTTCGACTTTAATTTTCGTACCAAAGTGATTCATGCCATGTTTAGTTAATCAATAATATACTATGTTTGCCTACATGAATTAAAATATTTTCGACTTTATTTTTTGTATCAAAGTGATTCATGTCATCATTGATTTATCAATAGTATGTATACAATACCCGTTTCTCTTCATCTTCAGCGTCAGCGAACAGCCTCCTGATGTTGGCTTCGCTCTCGCCAACATATTTGTCCAATATCTGTGGGCCGTTCACGATCTTCGGCTCGCGGGCGTTCAACATCTTTCCGATCTGTCGAGCCATCAGAGTCTTACCGGTACCGGGCGGGCCGTACAGCAGGATGCCCTTGACGTGCTTGCACCCTACAAATACGTGTTATTATAATAAATAAATATCGCCAGACGAACACACCAACTGTATGGTCCCAAACTAAGCAACGCTTGTACTATGGGCACCGGACAATGGACTGGGGCCGATCCCAGTGACACTCAGACCAGGGCGAATTACGAAAAGGCCATTTCCGAAATTTACCCTGACGGGAATCGAACCCGCAACCACCATGTGCAGTGAGCCGAGCGGCCTACGCTCGAACCAATGCGCCAAGCGGTCGTCGAGTTGTATGTAATGTCAGTTATTCCGCTAACAAATGAAAAGCCATTTGAAGCTAATTCCTTGAAATAACGATTGTACTTCTCTGCTGCTATACGTGAAAACCTTTACTTGGCTTTCTGTTACTAGATTTAATGCTTAATAATTTGTATGTAGCTGTTGGTTTTCCATAAGTTAAATAAATAAATAACTTACCCAGTTGTTCAACTACTTCGGGTGGGAAGACGCGAGAAGCGAACGCTCTTCGGAAGATGGCGTTGAACTCGCGGTCGAGACCACCGATCCCCATCTTCCCGAAATCCCAATCAGGGTTGATAATCGACTGGCGAGGTTGCTTCCTGTACGTTTAGAAGTAATACTTGGTACACGAAAACGAGAGCTTTATACTTTAAAGAAAATTCGACCTTAAAGGCATAGTTTTAATTATACGAAGTAAACGGACAGGTTTCAATATAAATATAACTAATAAGGTTGAAATTGACAGAACAGCGACATTTCTAACTGTTAATTTCTATCGTCTATTCAAAAATCAAACTTAATGTTACCACTTTAAGGTTCGTTTTAACATGAACTTAATATTGGAACTTACCCTTTAGCTTTTCCAACGAGATTAAGCGATGAATTCTCTGCTTTATCGAATTGAATGCACGCGTCCGGCAACAGACGGCCCATCCTAACGCGCCGCGGGACCGCGTTCGCGCCGGCAGCTAATGCTTGAACATCAACCGCTGTAATAATATTATAGATTGAATATTTCATACATCACTAGCTGTACCCCGCGATTCCGTCCGCGTGGAATGTGGACCACCCTTAACATTTAGGGGTATGAAAAAAAGATAGTAGCCGATTCTCAGACCTACCCGATATGCACACAAAGTTTCATGAAAATCGGTCGAGCCGTTTCGGAGGAGTATAACTAACGTTGTAACTAACATTGTGTAACGAGTGTAACTAACATTGTGACACGAGAATTTTATACAGCCTGGCGCTACCATGGCGACTTTAATTTAACACACAGGTAGGGCTAGTGGTCAATAATCATAATAGTAATAAAAAAAAGAAAAGTCCATAAATATTTAAAATAAAACTCTCGAACAAAATAGATAATAAATAAAATAATCAAATTGGCATCACCATTGAAATCCGATTCATTTAGCTACTCTTACGCTCTTACCTACAACTCGGAGCGGGGCGAGCTAATAGTATTATTATTATTTCTAATAGAATTTCTTTTTCGTTTTAATTTCATTGAAGAAATGTTATTATCCGTGACCTCGGCAGATGACCTCGGCAGATGACCTCTGCGCTAGAGTTATTTACGTACAGGCTGCTCCAAAATGGTATTTCAGAAAATGTTTAATAATTCAATGAATAATAATGTTTAATAAAATTTAAATATCTCGAAAATCAGACAATGCGAAGCCTAATACGTGTGTTAATTTACGGTCGCCATGGTAGCGCCAGGCTGTATAAGATACATTTACTATAACGTATCACATACTTCAGTAGTCACTGCTTTGAGAAACCAAAATATTGAGCATTTTTACATTAACCTCATCCAAACGATATACCGAAATAATACTGCTAATATTAAACCGGGGCCGAAATTCACAATTTGGCACAGAGTTATAATGCAATTAGGTCACCTTTTCGGGAGATACGTGGCCCGAAACAGGACAAAACCGTATTTTGTGGAGTATTCAGCGAGAGGCCTTTTGCTCAGGATTGGGACACAAACAGGCTAGTAACAAAAAAAAAAGTACATATTTTATTTCGTATCTGTCATCCTATTACAGAAAATGATACCGACAAATGTACATCTTATTATAACATCTTTTAATATAATATTTATATATGAGCAAAGGCCGGCCCTTTAGCTCCACAAATACGATGCTCTCCTGTTTCCGGCCAAAATGAGAAAAACGAGAAACACATTCATCCCAACAATAAAACAATATAAAATAATAAAACAAATAGTTAGATAATACTGATTATGGCAGGTGTCCGTCCGATTCCTTTGCAATAGCCCACTCCCCAGTCCATCCCAACTCCATCAATAAAACCTTTTCATCTTTCCATATTTGCAATCGTTCCTGCACCTGTTGGGGTCAAGTCGCTTTATATGTCCCATCATTTGCAGTGGTTGACCTCAACATGTGCCTTACATGACAATAAAATTCTCACATATGGCCTCTACATGTTGGACCCATGTCCCCATGCAAGCCTTCCAAAGGACCGGGAAGAGCCCGTGATAAAGAGAGATACAAACACAATTGTGCAGTATTTTTTACCTTCCAAATTCTTGACAATTAATGACAAGACTTTCTTCTCTTGGAAGGAGAACGCCAACTGTTGTCCAACGGTGAATACTTGGTTGGAGAACTGGATGAGGAAGTCGCGCGCCATCTGCTCAGAGTCATAGGCCTCCAAGGAAGTGCTGCAATATCAAACTCTTTATTGGAAACTCTTTAATGCAACAAATTCGGGGATGTTGATTTAAATAATAAATATCGCCAGACTGACACACCAACTGTATGGTCCCAAACTAAGCAACGCTTGTACTATGGGTACCGAAAAATGCACTGGGGGCGATCCCAGTGACACCCAGACCTGGGCAAATTACGAAAAGGCCATTTCCGAAATTTTCCCCGGCGGGAATTGAACCCGCAACCACCACCTCGAACCACTACGCCAAACGGTCGTCAATTTGTCAGCAATATGTTTCGGAAACAGAATCCTGTTTCATCATCACAAAATCATTACATCATCATGTTGGAAATAAATAATTAGTGCCTACGCAATACGTCATCTTAAGGCCCACCTACACTATTGCTGAGAATTCTTAACAAGAACATCGAGAATGGTTGCTCTGAGTATAGAAAAAAGCAAGAACGATTGTCTCTACATTCTAATATTCTCGGCTTTTCTCGCATGTTCTTGACATTATACTGTGAGCTTTAGAAATGTATTTAATGTATTTAACATGTATATAACATGAAGAAATATATTTAAGGTGAAGGCGCCTGTCTAGCCCTCCGAAATTCAAAATTTTCGAGTATTTTTATAGTTTATCCAAAATCTGAAAACATTTAATACAACATTTTGTGATTTGCGAAAAACACAGTACGCAGTGCGTTTATTAATACATTTTTTTACTCTAAATATTATCACGGTGGATATGATATTAGTAAATCACTAAATATACAAAAATTGCCAGATTATCTGGATAGCTGTCGTTATTGAAATGTTTTAGAGTAAGTTGGATATATTAATAAATGCACTGCACACGGTCTTTTTCGCGAATTACAAAATGTGCCTTTTATTATTGTCAGATTTTTAAAAATTTCTAAAAAACCTCAAAAAATTTGAACTTCGCGGGCTAGATGGGCGCTTTAGCCTTAACATGTATATAACATGAAAGTGCAGATGATTCACAAGACATAATTAGATTAGGTACGTAGTTATACGTGGAAACTTACGTTTTCTTGAGCATGAAATCTGCCTCCAAGGTCACACTGCAGAGGCATTCTGCACTCTGGGGCTTAAAAGGCTTAACGTCGATTGTCTATGACAAATAAAACAAATAAAACGTAACCATTACATGCAACTCCCTCGTTTACTGTGATGAAACATTTACACCAATTTATGTTGTCTCTATTTTGAGCTGTAAAAATATAGAGATGGCAACATAAATCGGTGTAAATGTTGCGTCAAAGTAAACGAGGAGTAAGAGAAACATAGATATAAGATAATTTGGTACGGTCATTTCATAAATTTTTCTGCAATATTGCGCCCCAGTTTTGAAGCTCCTTCACACATTGTAAATACTAATGATATTCCCTAAGTAGGAAGTTTATGGCCAAGCAATCTTTAGACCAGGCTGGGTGTGAAAATATATTGAAATATGACACCACACCGCAACTAAAATTATATTATTATTATTATCATCAATATGATGCATATTCTACCTAGCAATATGTAAAATAGTATTGAATATATTATTATCCAATGTTTTAGTTTGTCAGTATTATTCGTCAGATATAGGTTGTGTGTAAGGAAACATGTTTAAATCGTGTTTTTTCTTTGCATACACAGTACACATGACGTAAGTTGGCCCAGAAGTTAGTTATAGCAGTGTCACAATTAATGTTACATATGAAAATATTGAATGTGACACTATTTAAACCAACCTCAGGCCTGCCAACTTACAAAGTACATACCTACTGTATAAACTTATAAATAGGACTCACTTGCCCAATGGACAGGGTTGCCCATTTCCTTTGAGGAGCTGAGAAGCCCACGGTGCCGCGGTCCACTCCGCTGTAGAATCTGATGCTGAACACAAAGTGCTGGGAGGGACCAGTTGCTACCTCTATGTGCCTGAAATTGTTATGTAGATATAACCCAGTCTGTATATCAACTGTAGTCAGCTGGCCATAGCTTGACTCTACTACCATTATCTATATATATATAACTCAAATGTGACTGACTGACTGACTGACATAGTGATCTATCAATGCACAGCCCAAACCACTGGATGGATCGGGCTGAAATTTGGCATGCAGGTAGATGTTATGACGTAGGCATCCGCTAAGAAAGGATGTTGATTAATTCTAGCCCCAAGGGGATAAAATAGGGGATGAAAGTTTGTATGAAACTTTGCGAATTAAATTCCATGCGGACGAAGTCGCGGGCACAGCTAGTGATAAATAAAACACAATCTTACTTCACATCACTGGGAAAGTCATCCTGGTTGATTAGGGCACAGTTTGTGATAGCGAGCTCGTCTGATGGACATTTTGCTGCCTTCATGCGCTGTGGTAAGAGAAAAAGTATAAGAATTTACATTTAAAAAAATATTTATATTCATATTTACATTCTGAAATTATGGTTTTGGTGAGAGTAGTTTATTATCTACAATTTATTGAGATATAAAAAAAATAAGAATTCAAAAACGAATAATTAAAATTTAAGTTATAGACAGCATAGTCAACTAATTTCAAAGAAACAGAATAAAGGAATATTTTGTGGGTATTCAATAGGTCTAATTAGAATTAAAGCACATTATAATTTACTATAACAGGTGTTGTAATTAAAATCACTACATTGATTGTGCTGATGCTGATTAATCTTAAAATATTGAGGACTTTGAGGAATAAAAATAATAACTTGAAATACTTTTTATGAAGTGGAGACATAGGTCGTCAAAACACTATCGCTATGGATATTTTACTTACCATTGAAGACATTTTTAATTTCCTTTACACTTTTACAGCACTATTTTGATCTAAAATTTTGACAAATGATTCACGTCGACTGATTTGACATCAGCTTCTGCAGCCGTCAATAAAACAACGAATGACTGCATTGAAATTATTTTGCGTGGAAATCCATTGGTCCAGCGATCAATACTAGAAAGTTAAAATGTTGCCATTGTCAAATATTACATAAGAACGTAACTTGATAAAATAATAGCATAAAGCAATCGTTTTAAACAACTAAATTGTTTATTTATAAACATAGCAAATAAAGTTATTCATTGATAGTAACTAGATCTATTATAGATAACTAAATTCAATAAATAACTCAAAAATTTGTTAAATTCATTCGTACTTCCTGTTCAAAATTCCGGTGTCACCCGCCTCCCTGTCTTCATTCAATCAATCATTTTCATTCAATTCGCTCATTCATTCAATCACTAATGGCTGACCAAAGTTGGATTGCTGTAGATTTTGTGTTTTTTTGTGACAAATGAAACAGTTAATCTTACGTGTAACAGAAAAACACATTTTTTAACGAAGAAAGTCATTTTAGTTTAGTGTATCTTATAATGTTAAAAAATACTTGAGCGTCTAACGACGCGCGCAACGTGAGGTGAAGATAAGTTTGTGCTAACATAACCTATTTTTATAATTAAAAATGGAGCTTCCGCAGCCGCCACAAGGTAAGCGCATAATACATCTGCCTCATTATTCTTTGAACAGCATTTTTCTCGTTACATTAAATTGATAATCATATCACTTATTTTTAGATCAAGATCTGCGCAACATTATCGACAAACTGGCTCAGTTTGTTGCCAGAAATGGTCCTGAATTCGAAAAGATGACCAAGAACAAACAAAAAAGCAATCCAAAATTCAGCTTCCTGTACGGCGGAGAATACTTCAACTACTACCAGTACAAAGTGACTACAGAACAAGCAAGTAAGCATTACAAAAATCGATGGAAAACATTTGAATGTTGTGATGCTCGGTGATTACGTGTTGTTATAACCGATTTAAGTGAACCTCCGCTGTTTATAGTTCTAAAGCAATCGGCCGGTGGCCAGGCGGCACCCGCGCCCGCCGGGGCTTATATGGCACAGAACAGGCAATATGTAATGCCCCAACAGGCCGGCGCAACGCCAGCTCAGCTTGGCTTAGCGGCGACGATGGCGGCGGCGCCCGCGCTGCAACAGTGGCTCGCGGCCAACGCGGCGCCGCCCGGCACCGCGCACCACTCGCATGACCTGGACAACGTCACCGCACAGATCAACATGCTCAAAGAGCAAATTACACAGTCTGAGAATAATCTAAACGCTCAACACACTGTGAGTACATCATTCACATACATTATAACTACGAATGGATAGTACATACTAAAATTTTGATAAAGCTGCTTTGAAACTTATGTGCCCAAATTGCAAATTTAGTACCCGTAGAAGTTAGTATAGATGAGAATAAATGTCTTTGTTTTATTGTTATTTGTCATGCAATTTAATAAACAGTGTTTTTTTGGTGCTATCTGCCTACTTTGGATTCTAATTTACAGCTACATGATATTTATTTCCAGGCTATCATACATTAGGTGACTCTTCAAATTTATATGCACCAACTTAGACAATTTGTTGTCTATATTGATAAAACTTGACAATTCTTGTCAAAAAATTTATTTTCTAATCAATTATTTGTTTTCAAGTTTACTGTATAATTAATAAGTAAATTTACTCTAATTAAAATGAACAGCTATAACTTTTCTTGTACTAAACTTTCAGGCTTATCAATTTCATAGGTACATTCTGTACTGTGTGAGGTTAAAAATGGTCTTATTTTTGGTGTAACATTTTTTATGCTTGCTTTTGAATTTATTTATCTTGTCAATTTTACTCTAATTAAAATCTAGCCTTTTAAACATACCTGAACTTAGATTGTATATAAAACTTTTAGGTGTTGATACAACAGCAGCAGGCTAAAATCAACGAGCTAGTGAGCAAGGCACAGGTGGAGAAGATACAGTTGATGGCCGACGAGAACAATATCAGCCTCTCGGAGCTGGACACCATACTGCAGCCCATCATTGACACCTGCACTAAAGACAGCATATCGTCAGGTATTCCCTTAACATTATGGTGCTAGTTGAAAAACGTCCATACCACGTTGAACACACCGGTTCTCATCCGATCACCGAAGTTAAGCAACGTCGGGCGCGGTCAGTACTTAGATAGGTGACCGCTTGATGACACGCTAAATCATGAAGCCATTCAAATTTTTTCGAGAATTTAAAATTACTGACAAATTAATAGTATAAAGCGTAGGGCGTCGCAGCTCTGACGTCATAGTGTAACGCTACTTCAATTCTGACGATTTGCACGGATAGTGGCCGCGCGGCGAGCGCGTATAGAAGCTTCGCATTAGAACTCGAGAGTGTTGCCTCTCTACCGCACTGACAGACATACCATATAAAAATATCCCTAACATTTAAGTGGTAATAAAGCATTTGAGGATTTCAGCCATATGTGTGTAAAATAAATAGTGAAATATTTGGCAATCTGTTATCTACTTACGGGCATCACATCAAGGGCAGTCATTTGTTATAAAGCTACAGATTGTTTTATACTTACATTTGTTAAAACCAGACAGCAGATGAGTGATGAATCAGGCATGTGTTACAAGTTCTGGAGTATTTAAATTATTTATCAATTGAATCCCATGAATTTAGAAACTAAGGAATTACAAAATATAGTCAAAAGTTCTAAATCGTATTGTGTGATCATTTGCTTGATTGGTCTAAACTCGTAGACTAACCAAGCAAATGTTGTTTCTATCCCCACTCTATCGAATTTTCTTTATGTAAATTGAGATAGAGTATAGAGCGTTATTTCCTTGTTCAATCTCTGTTTGCGAAGATAAAGAGAAAAGAGTGGAACGCTTCTGTTCCAGCTCTTTTTTTAGATTTTGTTAACCCACCTTTAGAGTATGGAAAATTCGTCTTTATGATCTATGGTTGACATAGACCAATAATAGTTAATGAAGAACAAAAAGATGCTTATACTTTAACATTATATTCCTAGGCAAAGGTTGGATATTGCAGCACGCGACGACGTTCGACGCGGGAAAAGTGATTGGCCAGCATCTCCTCAGGAAAGTGACGCAATCGGGCGCCGCCTTCACTCAGAAACTCCACATCATTTACCTCGTAAACGATGTGTTACACCATTGGTTAGTACCAGCACGATACTCGATGTTTTGACAATTTGTTACACGGCTCCATTATCTTCTGTTTACTATACGTGTATTTTTGAACACTGTTATATTATATGATTCACATTCGAGCGGATCCCAGTGGAGCACATTTACAAGAAAATAAATGAAAATAAATTGTCTTTATAGTACGAAAAGTTCATATTTTCGACAACGGCGGCGGTTTCCAGCGTGGACGCGCATCGTATCTCCATGGAAATATGAACTTTAAATTACTGCTCAGACCCTTCAATTTCCTTCGCCACATTTTAAAAGCGCTCTGCTGGGCTCCGCTCGATGTAAATCGTACATTACTGTGCCATTTGTGTTCAATTTATTGTCTTATTCTCTCTTTTGTGTGTTATGACTCTTGTTAATAAACATCACACTGGTTAGTGTATTGTAATTATTATAGCATAAATTATTGACTTTGCCAGATGAAATATACAAGACTTTGATAAAAAAAATAAAAATGTCCCCTATTAACTAAATGTTATGTATAATTAAAATTATGTAATAACTGAAGATGTATATTGTGATCTATTACTGATGTCCCTTTACTTCGTGTCATTATCAATTCAGTGTCTATGATGCTATTATTCCTAATTACAGTGCACGCAAAAACGCTGAAGATCTCAAGAAAAATTTGGAAAATGTGGTGGTTCCAATGTTTTGCAATGCCAGTATAGGTAACATATTTATCCTAATGCCCTCAAGATGTAGGACTCTTGTTCGATTGTGCATTTTCATCTTCAATTTAAAGCATTTTTAGTACATCATCACCTGTGGTTTGTGCCAGTCAGGTAACTTGCTTACTGTGACCGTGGCTCATACGACAACAGTTTAATCATTTTGCTGTTTCAGCCGTGACAGAGGAACAGGAGGCTAAGCTTAATAAGCTGCTGCGCCTCTGGGAATCCAAGTCTAACTATTTCGAGACCGCAGTCATTGAGAAACTGAAGAGCCCCACCAGCTCCTACCAGGAGTACCAGAACAATTTGATAGCGCTACACTCTAATGCCATCGCACATCTCACACAACAAACTAAAACAACTTTCGAGAAGTAAGTATCCTCATGTTTATTCAAAATCCTATTTCACTATGACAATTACTGACATAACGTGTAAATTACAGTTACCAATCCCAACATCAAGCGTTCGTTGCGCACACGCTGCAACAGATACAGCAATTTGAGATGCAGAAACACGCCATTGAAATGCAGAATAACCACGACCAGAGCAAAGACAGCATGCCGCAACAGAACAATATGCAAAACAACTTTCAGAATAACAGTTTCAATGACCAAAACTTTTCGCAAATCTACGACCAAAATTTCAATTCGAACAATCAACAGTACGGCAGCGAAAGTGGCGACAACTACGCTTCGAACAATAGTTTGAGCGGTAATGAGAATAGCTACGATAGCCAGACTTTTGAACAATTAACAAGTAAGAAGAGAAATGAAACCATAGAGGAGCCCGATTTGACGCATCTCCCGAACGTGAATTTCTCGCAACCGCCACCTGGTTATAAACCTCACGACAACTCAGCACTGTTAGCATTCCAAAATGGTCTTCCTGATCTTAGTAAACCCCCACCTGGCTTCCCGCCGTTCCTTGAAATAAACAATGAAGACCTGATGCCATCTGTGCCCTATTTCGAATTACCGGCTGGCCTCATGGTCCCACTCATAATGGTAAGCTACTGACCATAAATACAAAAATATACACATGCATGGATCCTCATAAAAAAATGTTACAGCTAGAGGAGGATCGGTACCGGCCATTGGACCCAGCCATGATTCGCCTGCCTCCGCCCGCCCCGCCGAATGAGAGGCTACTAGCTGCAGTTGATGCTTTCTATGCATCACCTAACCATGAACGACCCAGAGACAAGTAGGTTATATTTCAATACTCTACTATATTTGTTTTTTCGCAAACTATCTATGATATTTTTATAATAACTTACGTGCAGGAATAATGTTTATAATAATCACCACATTACCTTTGGTTTTCTAGTGAGGGCTGGGAGAAATTGGGATTGTATGAGTATTATAAAGCTAAAAACGCAGCAAGGAAAATGAAAGAAGAAGCGATTGCGCAGGGCTTCCGCGAGAGATCGAAGTCTCCAAGTCCAATACCCAAGGACTTGCAGAAGCAACCCACCCCACCTGGCAGAAGATATAGGTATGAGACCAAAATCCACTCACCTAATGCGTGTATTACACGCGAAGTTTGTAGGTTTGACAGATTATCACGCTAAACTATCTGGATGGTATATCCATAGTATAGTTATAGTTAGGATGTAGGTTGTACACTGAAAACATAGGCTATTTTTTAAGTTTTGGGATCACGAAGGCAAGAAACTAGTAGTTGTATTGTACAAAACAAAATGGTAATGTTTTTTTTGTATACTTTGTGTCTTACGATTACTAACAGTAAACGAAATATAAATTAGTGAGGCATGAAGTTACCACAGAGTGATCAAAACAGCGCGCGTACGGCAGCATAAAAGCTCGACACAATTCGGTCTCATTACTTTAAAATAATAATAATTAAGCCCTTTTGACGTCCCACTGCTGGGCACGGGCCTCCCCTCAACATGAGGGGGATTCAGGCCATAATCCACCATGCTGGCCCAGTGCGGGTTGGCGGATTTCACATGTCTTTCGAAAATTGGTTAGATCTTCTAAGACATGCAGGTTTCCTCACGATGTTTTCCTTCACCGTAAGCAAGCAAGTGATAATCATATAGAAATTATGAATCACACATAGATTTCGAAAAATCCAGAGGTGCGAGCCGGGATTTGAACCCAAGACCTGGTGCCCGCAAGACGCGTGCTTTAACCAATCGGCTATCTCATTACTTTATTTTACCAAAAATCTTATTTAACTAATTAGTATAGTCTTTAACCTATTTGTAGTCTTCTCCCCTATTATTCATATTTCACATCGATGGTAATTAAATATTGTTGGTACGTGTAGATCGAAGAGTAAAACGCCGGAGAGGCCGTCACCTGTCCAAGCGAGGTCCCGGTCCAGATCGCCGTCGCCGCGGAGAAGATCATCGTCGTGGAGAAGAGAACGGGACCGCGAGAGCCGTGACAGTAAACAACTCTTTATAATTTAGCAAATTGTTATTCTGGTGCGCCTAAGCAAGTATAGTAATGTAATATCATAATATTACATTACTATATTTGCTTTGGTGAGATGCATTATTGGGAGAGTGATCATTTTACGAGCTGTACATATACAGCTCCGAGCAGCATTCTAATGATCCGAGGGGAACGAGTTGACCAATTGGACAGTCAAGCGACTGACTAAAAACAGATCAGAACGACAAGTGAATTTATGTTTTATTTCAATTACTTAGTGTTGTAGTAGTTCTTGCATTTAGTGACGACCGCTTGGCGCAGTGGTTTGAGCGTAGGCCGCTCGGCTCACTGCACATGGTGGTTGCGGGTTCGATTCCCGCCGGGGCAAATTTCGGAAATGGCCTTTTCGTAATTTGCCCAGGTCTGGGTGTCTCTGGGATCGCCCCCAGTCCATTGTACGGTACCCATAGTACAAGCGTTTCTTAGTTTGGAACCATACAGTTGGTGTGTCAGTCTGGCGATATTTATTTATTTATTATTATTATGAAAATCAGGTCGAAGGCGTTCCCGATCGAGGTCGAGGTCCAGATCGCGCAGTAGGTCCAGGGAACGCGACAGACATCGGGAGTCGCCGCGCTCGCGACGCGTCGAGCATTCCAGATCACCGACACCACCCAGCTTGTTAGCATAACAATGCATTTTCTACTTTTCATTATACACACAGTTTAGGTACATACTTAGTACCAACAAAGTATGTACAGTTATGTTCGCATATTTCATCTCGTTGCGCTGGCTGTTGTTAGTCATGGGACCGACGCCATTTATTGCCGCAAGTGCTCGGTGTACACGATCTAAGTTAGCAAATATGTTATAACAGTGGCGGCGCATCATACCCGAGCACATCGTCCGGCTTAGACCCGACCAATAAAGGCCACCAGTTGCTGCAGAAGATGGGCTGGAGTGCGGGCGGACTGGGCGCGTCCGGCCAGGGCATTGCAGAGCCTATCAGCGGTGGCGCGGTGCGCGATAAACAGGACCAATATAAAGGTATATTTCTAGAGGCTTCTAAATGCGTCTGCATAAGGCTAAAGCGCCCATCTAGCCCGCGAAGTTCAAATTTTTTGAGGTTTTTTATAATTTTTTCAAAATCTGACAATAATAAAAGGCACATTTTGTAATTCGCGAAAAAGACCGTGTGCAGTGCATTTATTAATATATCCAACTTACTCTAAAACATTTCAAGAACGACAGCTATCCAGATAATCTGGCAATTTTTGTATATTTAGTGATTTACTAGTATCATATCCACCGTGATAATATTTAGAGTAAAATAAATGTATTAATAAACGCACTGCATACTGTGTTTGTCGCAAATCACAAAATGTTGTCTTAAATGGTTTCAGATTTTGGGTAAACTATAAAAATACTCGAAAATTTTGAATTTCGCGGGCTAGACAGGCGCCTTCAACTTAATCCGAAATAAAACAAGACCACCGCACATTCCAGACCAATAAAAAAAGATGTAAGGTTTATATGAAGTGCTATTATCAGAGTCAAACATTGACTAACTGAACTTTGAAAATTAATTTCACTCAGTTTTAATTTTGTCTATGGTCATTTGTCCAGAGTTTGGCAGAAAATAACAGTAGTTGTTCAATTAGGGTAATTCATCAAAATTTGTTATCTTACAGGTATTGGTGTAAATCTTAACGACCCCTATGAGAACTTCAGAAAGAACAAAGGAGCGGCATTTATAACGCGAATGAAGGAAAGAGCCCTCGAGCGTTCAACGTGATCGCTGTTATATGTTGTCGTGATAAAGATGTAAATGTGTATACTTGCGATTGTGTGGATGGAATATGATTTATTTTATCTAAATCATCTTAATAAAGTTATATGAATTTTATTAAGGCGTTTTCTTGTCACAGTTTATTTAAAGCTCTTTATATAATCTTAAAATAGGTAAGAAATGCAGTCCATTAGTTTAACACATTACAGTGCACATGAAATGGTAAGATCACACATTCTGATACAATAGGTATACATTTTTGAAGAGCCATTATACCAGAAACAAAATTGGCATTATAGAGGTTTTCAGAAATGCATAAAGCACATACATTAAGCAAGCGAATATTATGATAAACTTGAATGCATATACTAGATTATTACTGTTCTTATTACTGTATAAATTTGGTGCAAAATCCATGTGGGTAGTCTAGCTTGAAATAGTAAGGTATTATCAGACCATTTTTAACATTAACAAACAATAGAAACTTATATTTACATCACAGTTCAAAATCATCTTCATAGTTATCCTTGAATTCTGCAAGTTTATCCAAGCTTTCATTGTACTCATTTGCCTCTAAACCCTCTTCATTGAATTTGTGCAATTTTGAAAACTTGATCCTACTAACTTCTCTATGCAACTTTTCAAGCATATCTGATAAGAAATTACCATTATGATATCCCGCAATAACTGCACAACTTTGTACATTGTTTTCACAATCATCGTTTTTGATAAAACCATATTTGTCAAGGTCACTAGAAAATATTCTCGGATATGGATTCTTTGTTTCAAGAGGTTTCTCACAAACTGTTACGTCAGTTGCAGAAAGGAAATTGTTTGCTTGGAAATACAAATCAAACATTTCCTTAACATTACTACATCTGTATGCTGGCAGATTCATCTGTTCCTTTGCTTCCTTGACCGGGGCTTTCAGATAGCTTTCGGGCATACCTCTCACTGTAATCAACTGGAATAATTTATCGGTAGCAATTTTACAACTAGGTGTTATACACGTGTAAATTGGTTTTGTGATTTCATTCAAGTACTCTATTAAATATCTTGATTCATTTAATACCAGTGGCATGCCTAACGATGCTGCTGCCATTTTCCTTCCATAACCAGTTACATCACAACAAATATCGGACATTGTAAAGATGTTGCTTTTATGTCTATATTTTTGACTCAGAGTATCCATGGCAGATGCGAGAATAGCAGACGAATGGTAATAAAATTGAGGGTTATAGCTGATGTAATCAAACATTCTAGGGTTCCCAGGTTTTCTCCATCCTCTGTCTCCTGTAGAAAGAGGTACAAAGAGTGTAGCATGTTCTGATAGTTCTTGAATTGACAGTGCTGTATTTACCAGTCTCACAGAATCCTTCAAATTAGATAAATCCCGGTCTTCTTGAGTAGCAGGGTTGTTGTCAGGAAAATGTGATGCTATTATTGGATAAGCCAATATAGGTTTTGTATACTCATCAGCAAGATGTTCAATGCAGCCCAAAGCGAGACCAGCAAAGCCATCTGTGCAATCAAAGTTGATGTGAAAACCTTGTGTGCTATCACATTCTTCTACATATTTCCTTATTTTGTCAGTGAATGAATCACCAAAATCCCCTTTCCATAATGATTTTCCAGTATTGTAGATATCAAAATTGACCTAAAAGACAAAAGCAAATAATTATGATTTCACTAAACATATAGGTGATACATGATTGGCATAATTATGCAGATGAATCTACAACAGAAATGCCTAACAAAATTTTTGAATAATTTAATTGAGGTCTTATCATACTAATATTATAAAGAGGAAAACTTTGTTTGTTTGATTGTAATGAATAGGCTCCGAAATTACTAAACCGATTTGAAAAATTCTTTCACTGTTGGGAAGCTACACTATCCCCGGGTGACATAGGCTTTAATATATTTTCAAAAAAATTTGGGATCCATACTAAAACTTGAATAATGTAACCGCAATGTACCCGTGCGAAGCCGGGGCGGGCCGCTAGTTGTTTATATTTTAATAGCATCTGTGAAATATAGGTACTCACATTTTCGCTTCCATGAGTATATTCTTTAACAATATTAACCGTCCTCGGATGTAGTCTTGCATATAAGTAATCTGTCCACGTATTTACGTCCTGTTCAAGATTATACTGCTTCGTTTCAACTTGGGAAGGTCCTTCAGAATCAATATCTAATAAATATTGATTTTTATCTGGTATCGGATCTTCTATTTTCTCCACAGCATCCCATTGCAACTCGCTCGGCTCCGGCTCATCCAGTAGACCGCCGGTTTGGGGTAAAGTTTTTAGGGAACCCTTTAGGTCCGCTAATAATAATCGAGGAGTATAGGTCACTTCACCAGTTGCCGTTTTTCCCTCCCGATACAAAATATCATGATTATTTTCAGTCTTCACGAGTCCTGTATAATCAAAACCAAGTTCTTGCAAGTTCCAAAAGTGGGCGCCGATGTAGTTCGCATAATGCCCAAACTGCAATGTGAGTATTTCGCGCGTAGACATTTTTAAACAGTTATTAGTGTTCTTACATTACTCTCATGTAGAGAAGTAATGAGTGAGTTAGTTTGCAAATTACAAGCAAAATAATAAGATTTGTAGGTTGTTTTTCATGTCAAACAAAGGAATGAGACATTGGATCAAGGTTAGTGATTACCGGTTCGTTATAAACGGTCTAAAAACCGGTACTATGAAAAAACTAATAAGTACTTTTATTCTAGTGAAATAATTGTGAGATAGGAATCCTAATTTCAAAGCATAATATTGATTGAAACCTCGACCCAAGTTCTCAATCTTACGTAGTATTGTATTCTCTTTGGTTCTCAAGTCTGAGACTGATCATGAAATGTCATTCTTACTTATGTCATACCGGTTCAAAAATAAATCTCAAAAGGATTGCTCTCAGACTTGAAATCGATCTATTAATTAATACAGGCCCTAGATATCCAAACAGCTAGCCATTCCAAGTAGTTTATTTTATCTGAATAATGAGGGAATTCCCACTATAATGTACGAAAATAAATTCATTCAGCCACAAAACATTTGATTTGGATTAGTCTAAGTGGTAGGAAAATAGTCTTGCAGTTTGCCCTTTTATAGGGTTCCGTAATCAAACTAAGGAACTTTTATAGTTTGGCCAATTCCGTCACGCTTACTAGATCACGTTCACAAGCTGTCAAGAGGCAAAGTTATTTTACTGTAAATTCTAAATAAGCTCAACAGATAGCCAGAATCAGCCACGTACAAGTTTGTTTCATTTATTCTACAGCTTTAAAATAGATTCGATAAATATTTGTACAATAAGCAAGCAGCGATAGTCGATTGATTATACGGTTATACTTTCGTTTATTTTCGGCTACGAAGCTGCGTGACCCAATACGCACTTTGCGGTTTTTTTGAGATTTTTACATTAAATAGTATATTGTTACACGAGTGGTGAAAGTGACTTATTTAGTCCCGAGACGGGGTTTGGACGGGATTTTGCCCAAATCTATGTTGTTTTAAAGAAATTTTTGAAACTAAATTATAATTAAGTTATTTAATAGTACATTGTTACACGAGTGGTGAAAGTTTTTAGTTGACAGCTGTCAAATTATAAAAAAAAATTAGTTCCATTTTCACATTTCTATGGAACCATGTTCAAACTTTTTCTACAGTCACTCAATTACAGCACGATGAAAAATTGAAATAACATAAAGTAAAGTATTAATTAAAGAATATATATTTTTAAATGACTTAATTATAATTTAGTTTCAACAATTTCTTTAAAATAACATAGATTTGGGCAAAATATTTAAAGATGAAAATGAAAAATAATGGCTAATTAATGAAGTTGACCGGACAACGAAAAAAAAACAAAATAGGCGGCAATCTGAACTTTTTTTTTTTCGAGTTTTAGAGTATTGTTCATACTTCCTTGTATTGTTTCTTTAGCCAATTCCTGTTTTTATTTTTACTTTCCTTGTATTCGTAATGAAAAGCACAGTGTTTACCTCGGGTGAAAGACTTATTTTGTCCCTCGAACTATTAGCGCCCTCGCTACTCTCGGGCGCCAAACCCCTCGGTACTAAATAAGTCACTTTCACCACTCGTGTAACAATGTACTATTGTAAGGCTATTCCTATAATGAAAAGAATCTGATATAATTATGTTAAAAAAAAATGAATTGGCTTACAGATGCACATAATTAACTATTTAATTTGCTTGATTGAAAATATTAGCGTGCATCCAGTATTCGTTTCATCACTTTCGAGTAGTTTTTTAAAATCTCGGTAATAGGTGATGCGATTGGAGAAGTCCGCGGGCGAAAAGTAGTACCTGAACTAGTAGTACCTAGTAACTAATCCTACCTATAATCTGAGTGAGAGCGTAATCGCCTTGCTAATACATAATCTTCGGTCTAGCTGAAACGTTTTAAAGGCGAAGATATAACTAAGTTTGCAAAGTTTCTCATACCTATAGGAGGAAGAAAATTCAACTATTTATTTTACTCATTTAATTTTATTACAAAAATGTTATTAAAATTCATTCACTTCAACTTACTTTTCCTAGACAAGGTTCTAACAACTAAACTATTGGCTACACTTAACTCTTAATACTTATTAATTAATATTATTGGATGTTGCAATACTGGCAGTGGAAAAATACATTTAACTATTTTATTGTACAAAATTACAACTAACACTTGGATAGTGCAAACGTATTTCATTATTGCTGATTTCGTTTAGAAGCATTTACAGAATACAAGTACTTTTAAAGCCAAACTCGATATAGTAATATAATGTTTCCTGTCGGGTATATTATCATCTTTTTCTAGTTACACGTTAAAATTTTACTTTCTCAGCGTTTTCTGGAACCTACTTAAACACCAACCAAACAGTAATTACTAACATATACCTACCTAAAAAAAATCAAGCTTTGTTGGCAAAGAGAGTATCGAGTTTAGCTATAATAATTATTATATTCTTATTTTTATTATTTTTGACAATGCCATCTACAGAATACAATTCATAAACACGATTAATTTATACTTTACACCTTAGTGCACACTATTGAATTCATATAATCGAAATGCTACTAGGCTAGAAATACTCACAGAAATATTTACAAAATTGCACTATTGCATGTAAAGTATACATAAAGCACCTCTAATTATTAGTCGCCAAATTAATGTCTACTACTAGTTAACCTGACTTGATACGTGTGAAGCTACTAACCTGAATCGTATAAACCGTCATTGTACACGTTAGTCTGGTCTAGGGTGAGCAGCGAGCACATCTTTTACAAATTAAGACAACGCCCGACACAAACGAAGCGTTCACTCACACATTGGTTTCTAGTCTTGATTCGGCCAACGTGCACTTGACTACTTTCCTTTAGTCCATAAAAAAACTAAAGCAGATAAGTCTACAAACACACTGCTATGCACACAACGAGGACATATGATCGAAAACGTGATTTTTTCACATAATTGTAGTCTTGTGTATATGGCTTATCTCATATCACAGTATCTTTTTATACAATATCATTACTTCCTACACAAGTAAATATTATGTTGCATATTGATATGATTTAATAGAATATTATGGATTTGCAAATCTATCTGCTTGTTATTTTTACAGATTTTCTGTATAAGTTGACGATCCTAAATGTATACTTATTCTTAGCGTACAATCCGATTTAGTGCATCCTAGAGATCTAATTACACAACCAATCCTACAAAGATGTAATCCGTTCTTCGCACTCCTTTATACACAATTTAGTATTTTGGCATTGCAGTTATGTTCTGTCGAGTACACCTTTATATTTTCTCTCTCTATAAAGATGTAGACAAGAGAACATACTGCATGACATTATAATAACAGCGTCTGTATAACATTAATGTTATATCGAAAAAATACACAATAACTATCTACTAAAATCAGTCGACAGACCAAAATTCGTATAAATGTATTATCCACTGAAACTGCACATTAGCGAGATAAGTCGAGAATACGCATCTTGTTATCCGTAACAAAACGACTGTATAGGTAAGCTTGTTGTTAATAGTTTAACAGGTACAACGTAAAATAACTAAAATTATACACAACAAAAATTGGAAATACCGCAATCGCGAATGTTTATGGACCTATAATTAAAAAGTTCACAAACTTTTCGGTTTTCTTACAAAGTTAGACACGTGATGAACGCGCGACTTGTCTATTTAGACAAGACACGCGGTTTATCTTAATTAAAGGTTATCTAGCAACTGTTCATAACAAAATAAAAAAATGCAACTTGCCGCTGCTAAAGTTTGGTTTAAGCATGTCTTCCTGTTTAGATCCATGTTTACCTAAAATTATTGCTTATACTACTACAAAATCAGGAGAAAGCTGCTATTATTAAAAAATATGTAAGTAACAAACTACATATTTACACACACAAGCGGTGGGAACGTTATTCATATATCCGCTAAGTGCATGCTACTAAATTGAGACATTACAACCCTAGGTTAAGAACATAACAATATTATATTCCCCTTTTCATGACCAACAAATGGATCAAGAATTTAAAATTAATAAAAAATGAAATTCTAAAATCTCGAATAGGTACTTACCAAGTTACGTGAGTTTGCATTGGCGAAAGATTTTCACCGATTTGTGATGTTGTCTTTATTTTGTACAACAAAAAAATGGAGACAACAATATAAAAAGGTGTTCATGTTTCGCCAGTGCAAACTCACGGTTAGGTATAATTTGTGCGCAATTAATGTGTCAATAGAGCAGTCAATGCGTTTGTACTTTGTGGCCGAAAAAGCCATTAGTGTTCTAAGTATCAAAATGGTTTGAAGATCCTTTTTTTCCGCATTATTTACCTTACAATCAAGTAATATTAGTATAACAAGTGTTCCGTTGTTGTATAAAACAGTAAATACACTTATCTGGTACAGACATAAAGGCTCCCACGGAACGCCGCGAAAAATTCGCGCGAATTATGCACGCCATTTGTCATTTATAATATGTATCTTTGCCAATGTAAAACAAACTTTATTCACTTACACACGCAGCAAGTTAAAAAAAAAACGCAAGAGGGTCCAACGCCCTGCTGCGGGTTAACTGCAGTTTTTCTGCCATACAAACTAGATCTTTATTTAAGTAATACAGAGTATAATATATACTACGTGAAACAGAAAGGGTGTACTATTTTTTTTGCAACTTTACTTTGTAAATCTAAAACTATCAGCCTTGTGGGACAGTTAAAGTACTGAAGGTTTCGTAGGCTTATGAAATCTGTCAACAGCCGTATCCCTATAACACCTTTTGTTTTTCAAGTTTCTTCCAAGGCTAATAGTTTTAGAATTACAAAGAAGTTTTGAAAAATAAAGTATACCCTTTCTGTTTCAACCTGTATATAGTAAATTGCGCTTTGAGTGCGGATAATACGCGCAAAATTTCCACGGTACCTAGTCTGGAGTCTTAATACGATCTCATTCAGCACTGTCACACACAACACAATTCACAACTAAATTAATACAATTCGAATTATTTACCGATAATCTTACATACCTAAATGGAACAATCACTGGAGATACTACGGCTCTGTACTATCTTTGACCCCACAATGTTACGATCACAATTTTCTATGAATAGCTTACAAGTCTTTTGTTTGTTATAGGAATACAAATTATATTAGCGCGACTCTGTTAACGAGAGGCGTTTTCCTTCTGCTCGTGTGCGTCTGCGTTGTCACTGGTTGGTAGATGAAGCTAGTTTTTGGCCGTTTTGTCTGATGAACTGTAAATAAAAAAAAATTAATCTTATTATTCTATACAAATAAATATAATTGAAGTGTCTGTTTGTAATATCAAAATAACACCTTTTCACTAAATGCATATGAAAGTACATACGGTATTTAAAACAAAAACGTGTTTTTTTTGTCTGTCTGTCGGTCTGTCTGTATGGTTGTTCCGGGTAATCTCCGAAACCGAACGGCTGGACCGATTTTAACGGGACTTTGACTGGCAGGTAGCTGATGTTATAAGGGGTAACTTAGGCTACTTTAATTTTAGAATAACAATTAGGGTTCCGCGCAAAAACACATGAAATCCAAGAGTATCTCCGAAACGGCTGGACCGATTTGGACGGGATTTTAACTTAAATAACTATTTAAGCTCCACGCGGACAAAGTCGCGGATACAGCTAGTCCATTAATATAATTAAGTAATTTAATAATCCCTGTTATTCAAGTAGCTCAATATTTTACAATACAAAGTGTAAACGCGTTATAATCATACTAATATTATAAAGAGGAAAACTTTGTTTGTTTGATTGTAATGAATAGGCTCCGAAACTTCTGAACCGATTTGAAAAATTATTTCACTGTTGGGAAGCTACACTATCCCCGGGTGACATAGGCTATAATATATTTTCAAAAAAATTAGGGATCCTTACTAAAACTCGAATAATGTAACCGCAATGTACCCGTGCGAAGCCGGGGCGGGCCGCTAGTCGGATAATAAAGATACAGCTTCAAAATGTAAGCCTTCTTGAATTTTATAAGCAGAAAGTAGTAGCCTTTAATCACTTACTTGTATAATTTTCGGTCAAGGAGAGATCTAACTTCATTGGTTTTGTTACATCTATATCTATTTCTTCATACGATGGGTCTAGTATCTGAAATAATAGATAAGAATTGATAAATCATAATGTTATTATTAGAAAATATGTAATGATTATTTCTACCTATAAAGCCCAGAGTACATTAGGCTGGACTGCGAAGCATATTTTTTGCTAGACGGCAATCACACACTTTTGAGAGTAGAGATACAACATACACTAGCCAGTAACGGTCTGTAAGCCTGTTATACATATGCATGCATATAAAATTATGCTATACGGACCCAATGTGCGCAAGGCCTAATAACACGCAAATACTAGGTCAATGCTAGTATGTACAGTTTCTTTGACATAAGAAATTCATGTTCAATAAATTGTAATACTTATATCAAATCCATAAATTATAAAATACCAGTAATACAAAATGTCCTAGGGAACAAACACTAAAAAGGTGTCTTCACTACATAGTATAAAACAAAGTTGCTTCCCGCTGTCTGTCTGTCCTATGTATGCTTAGATCTTTAAAACTACGCAACGGATTTTGATACGTTTTTTTTAATAGATGTGATTCAAGAGGAAGGTTTACATGTATAATACATGCATAGTACAGTAGAGAAACACTGATAAAAATACCCGTACGCAGCCGGGGCGGGTCACCTAGTTAATTATAACAATCAGGCAACATCACTAAGTCAATTAGTTCGAGGTACGGAATTCTAGATTGCGTTCCAAGTTCCATACGCTACAAAAACATTCACTCCTGCATTTTAGTACGCATCTACTGCCAATATTGAAATGCTCACCTCAATATCGCTAACTTCTTCTGCCGAGTCCACATCAGTGATGTATGAGGTAAGCGACGAGGGCCCCGTTGCTAGCAGCCGGTACGTGCCGCCGACCATGCCTGTCCCTTCCACCTCTTCCACCTCCAACTCCTGGTCTGATACTTCCTGCAGCATAAATTAAGGACATGTTACATTTTATTGAATGCCAGCTCTTGCTCGCGGGTTCATTAGTGTATTTTCCGGATATTGATACCACCCCTAATGGGATGAACTATAGCTAATCACCATCCAGGTGACCCCAGAAGTATTAAAAAAGATCAATATCGGTAAAGCTGTTTGGACGGAGAAAAATTGCGAACAACGGTTTTATATTTTTTTTCACATCGAACCCAAATTATTTGTTTTTCTCAAATAAAAGTAGCCTAAGTTACTGCTTATCAGCTATCTGTCAGTGAATCCTGTCAAAATCGGTCCAGCCGTTTCGGAGATTACCCGGAACAAACATACAGACAAAAAACATTAAATGCGTTTTTGTTATAAATACCGTACGTACGTTCATATGCATTTAGTGTAAATGTGTTATTTTGATATTACAAACAGACACTCTAATTTTATTTATTTGTAGAAAAGATGAGATCGGGGTTGACTAACTCGGAATGAGAAATCAAACGGAACCTTTCACAGTCAACACTACTCAAGGCCTTTATTCAAAGGAATAAGTACCGCTTTATAGCTCTTTTTATTTAGAGTCGCGGGAAACAGCTACTATTATATGAACAGTTTAAAGGATCCGGCTAACTAACGGTGTAAGGTGTATTACCTGTTCCACAACAGCCTCTTCCTCCTCGACCTCTTCCTTGACTTCGGGGTCAATTTCGAAGTCGGCGTCGGCTTCTGTGTCGGCATCACCGTCAACGTCGTCGTCCGCGTCGGTGTCGCCGCCCACGCCACTGTACTTCATCTCCCCCCGTTCTAGAGCTTCCAAATTTTCTACAAAACACAAAAATAGTAGGTAAGAATTTTGTTGGTACCTTTTTATGTTTTGTGAGAAATATGTGACTGGTTGGTTACCTATTGTACCTATTTGTGTAATTGGTCTGTGGCCGTTTAAAAACTAAAAATTTCATACCGTAAATAATACGGGACCAAGCACATTTTGTATTGCACACTAGGAATAACTGGCATCCTAATTATTTTAAAAACATGTGAGGTGTGAGCGTATTATTAGATGATTAGTAATGCATTGTGATTAGTCCGAGGCTATTTCTAAACAGGTATGTATATATTTTGATATTAATCTCTAAAATGTGAGTATATCATTATGATAGTACCTGGATAAACCATGGCTTTTTTAATAGCTTGAGGGTCCTTCCGTGACCATTTTTGAACTTCCTCATCCATTTTCCCTATTTTAGATGGATTCATAGCCCATAAACATCCTGTAATAATTAACGAGTAAGATTAAACATAATACATTAAATTTTCTAAAAAGGTGCATTAGATATAAAACTTATAAACTATAGTACCTTTTCTTTGACTTCCATTAGTCGACGGTTTCTCAATTTTCTCGAAACATTTATTTAAACTAAGGTTGTGTCTAACAGAATTCTTCCATCCATTTGGCGCAGTTTTAAAATATGGGAAGTGTTGACTGGAAAATAAATGATTAAAGAGTGTTTAGTTATCGCCAGAAAATAATGAATCAAAGATTTGTTGGGTACTGTATTCTGATACTTACCACATGAAATTATAAATCTCTGAAACAGGTAAACTACCGGTGCGTGAATTTTTTAACGCCATCGCTATTAGACACGAGTACGAATATGCTGGCTTAGGAAATTCTCCTCCATTTTTAATGGAATTATTTACATACTTCGTTTGGCTAGTCTCTACCGTAAATGCTCCATTTATAGAAGTCTTTATTATTTGCCTATTATTATGTAACGATGCATTGTCAATTAATATTGTCGCCTGGCTCTTATTGCCGTTTGCTAAAATTGTTCTAGATTGACTGATTTGTTGTGCATCTAATATGTGTATATTGCCAGATATTATTGTTTTTGTTCCTAACGACTGTGTAAGTTTTTGGTTCGTATTTAGGATGGAACAACTTTTGTTATTCACTTTAATCACCTCTGGCTGACTTTTAATTCGAACTGTTGTTGGCGTTGTTGCGGTAGACATTTTAGATTTATCTAAATCTTTTAGCAAGTCCTTCACGACGGTTTTTTCATGTTTTCTAACATAGATTACCATCTGTGTCGCCTCTTCTAAGTCAGTATTCTTTTTAACTGGTTGCTCTTGAAGATGCTCTTGCGTTTTTGACACCTTTATAACGTTTGGGGAGAATGTTAGATGGCTCTTCTCTTCTTTGGGACTCGGTAGTGATATACTACTATTCAAATCATCATTGCCCGTGGCCGCAGACGAAAGCAATATATTAGAAGCTTCCTCTTTGACTGCGCACTTTACCGGAGTTTCGACAAACGACGAGGGCATTACAGAATTCGGATTAACCATTACTGCATTCGCTTCAGATCCATACAAATCTAGATTATGGACAAAACTAGAACTATTATTGAGCCACGTCGCCGAGTTATCGGTGTCCATGTCTAATAAGGGCGGCAGTTCGGAAAAATTTGATCCTAATGCATCCTGAAATTACCAAAGAATAACATTTGTTAGTACAAAAGAACTTTGACTATTTTGAAGGACACCATTATCTACGCTATATATATTTTTATTCAAACATAAGTACTTACCTAGGTTTTTCGTAATCTTTGAGCGAATTATAATTTCAATTATTATAATCACTTGCTAACGCCGACGATGGCAAACATCATGAGGAAAACTGTATGTCTTAGCAAAAATTAACCAATTTTCGGAAGACATTTATAATCCGCCAACACGCACTCGACCAGTGTGGTGGATTATGGTTTCAATTGTCCTGAATGCCCAGGAGTGGAACATCAAAAAAGGCTAAATGTACCAAACTGAAAAAAACACTCACGGGAAAGTCTGATACGCTGCCGAGATCCGTAGCGATCTCATTTTTGATATCCATGTCCAGCATATCCTGGAGTGAATCGGTGATGTATAAATCCATGTCTGAGCACCACTGGAACAATAATGTTTTATTCCTTATCATTTAATTTATAGATAATTATGTCCTACCCACATTCATAATGCGCAAGTTGTTATAAGTACTTAGATACCTACCTACCCACATTCGATAAAATGATTTTCGCGCCAATTTCTTGTATACAGCGGGGAAAGTGCTGCCAATTAGACTTAAGCTATTATCGCTAAACAGAAGGTTAAATATCCCATAGTTGTCGTTAAAATTAGTAGTTTGGTTGTATTTACAAACAACCAAAAAGAAAAGGTCGCTCTCAGCCTAGATTTAATGCCTATGTAACCTACCATTTTAGCATTAAGTAGTGTGTTCACAAGGCCAGTTAAGAAAAAATAATACTTAATGTTTTTCATAAAGAAACCTAATCGGTCGGCAGAAAATACGCTAAATAGCAATAAAATGTATTAATTTGAGAGACAAAATACCTAGCTAAGTTGGCAGCACTGAGTGGGGTCTGGGGAGTACCTAGGCGAGTTCACAGAGCCGAGACAGTGACGGGAGGGGGCAGGGCGGTACAATGAAACCACTACGTGTAGTAGGTAGGTGGTTAGTACAGGAACCTGTTTGTCTTGTGGTATGCGCTACTCAATTAGATACAGTCTTACATTCATTGAAGTGATTTTGAAAAATGTTTTATACATATACAGGTTGAAACAGAAAGCTATCAGCTTTGGAGGCAACTTGAAAAACAAAAGGTGTTACAGGAATACATCTGTTGACAGATTTCTTAAGTCTACAAAACCTTTACAAAGTTAAGTTGCAAAAAAATTGTATACCTCTTCTGTTTTATCTTGTATATAAATATAGGTACCTATAATAAGCAACAGTTTCAAATTAAAATCTGCTTTTGATATCATCTTCGATTAACTACGTTACCTATACCTACCCAATTTCATTTTTAAGGACCTACACCAACCCACTAGCGGTTGGCTACAGGGGAGTTCGGAACAGCCGTACTGAATCGTATCCAAATGACGACGGACGGGTATAAAAAAGCGACAACGAACGGAACCATTCGGAGGCTTCCAACATTTGGGACGATATTTTTTTGTCCGTGCTTTTACTGGTCTATAAATAAACGTGTTCTGGTATGTGTGGTCTAATTTTATAGTAGGTATGTACCGATGTAGTCATACGTAATATACCTACCTACCTACTTACCTACATTTGTCTTTCATTATTATAACCATGAATGATATGCTGATCACTTACAGTGAGTACCTACGCGTAAGCAACTAATTAATGTACACTATCTAATAAATAAACTCTCGATCGATTCAACTCGTCATGTTAATGTTTTAGTGCTACTGAACACATGATACCTATAGGTAATATAAGCTTTCGATCAAATAGGTATGATACAATTTTATTCTTATAATCACATTTCGTCGTAGCATTAATTTCGATCGATTGGTAAATTTCATTCGAAATGACGTAGGGTGTGATACCTATGAAGAATTAATTCCGTTTTGGTTTACTCCAAACAGAGGACACACTGACCTTTAAAGGAGTTGGTTGCCTACAGCTGCCTACCTACATTTAATTACATATTATATAGGAAGGTACCTTAATTTCTTACTTATTAGTTTTTAACTTTTTAACCCCCGACAAAACAGAGGGGTGTTATAAGTTTAACATATTGTCTATTTGTGTATCTGTCTGTGGTATCGTAGCGCCCAAGCGGATGAACCGTATTTTTTTGTTAAATACCTAGGTATTCTGATCGAGAGTGTTCTTAGCTATATTTCATGAAAATCGGTTCAGCCGTTTGAAAATTATCAGCTCTTTTGAAGTTTAAAAAGTCGTCGCATCGCGGGTTTTCTGAATTTTCAATTTTAGTTATACTATACATACATTCTAGGTAGGTAGGTATAATATCTACAACTTGCCAAAAACATCCATGCGAAAGAAGAGTTCACTGACAGATAAGAGAGTAATCATTATCAATATCAACCAAAACATACGCATGGTGTTCATTAAATTGTTTGTAGATCGAAGGAAGGCGTTCTCAGAATGTACCTACCTATGTAGAACCATAAAAAACAAACAGACGGAACGGAACACACCTAACGTCCGTCCGTCCACCTGTCTGAAGTAGGTGGGTTGTTGGTACAGTGCCTTCCTGGTGACCTATGTAACTATCTTATAAATAATGTTGAATAAGTAATGCTTTTGACTCTCTATTCACGAACAAGGGACCACTCTAACACACACAAAAAAGAAACATCAAGATAGGGCCAGCCGTTTTCTCATAATGCGATTTTAATTTTATGAACAAACTTGATGGTTTGCCATCGCGCGCACACGCAACGGTATAGGTCAATTGATTACCTACGAGATCGAATTGTCAATTTAAACCATCAGAGACCCACACATAAAATACACACAAAAATCATCAAAATCGGTCCAGCCGTTTAGGAGGAGTGCTGTGACAAACATGTACAGAAGAATTATTAGTAGGTAGGCAGGTAACAAAGTTTTTACCGCCATTTTAACGGTATAGAAATTGGAGTCCCTTTACTTCCTGGGAGTGAAAGAGAGGACTATAAGAAGGGTGGCAGAATGAGATAGCTATATACGGGATCGAAAGAGGGCGAATCAACCCCTAATGACATCGCAGCGCAGATGATAACGGCAACGCTGCTTTTCGATAGAAGATCCTGTAGGCATTTGCACAAAATAATTAAGCAAGCAAGTAGGTAGGTAGGTGACCTATATCAATTTCAGATCAACGCGTTAGGTATAGGTATTATACTTAAATAAAATCCTAAGCCGATAATAATAAACTAAGGCATAGATTCTTTTTTCCTTTAAAATTAAATGAATCGGTTGTTTTGAATAAGTATAGTGTTTTATTCAACATCTTGGGATTTTGGTCCCTATTCTTGTGCCTGCCTAGAAATAGTCTACGCTGCCTAGTGTCTGCTACTTATTAAATACCTACATAGCTAAGATTAATAAATAACTAAGTAGGGAGTTAAGCCCAGATGAAAATACCATAACCATGTCGTGCGTGACATTGAGGGCCATGAACCCACACTTATATTTTTTTTTAGTTTACGTGGCAAAGTGGCAAGGCAACGCAGCATTTGAATGAGAATAATAAAAGTTTTAGCTTAGCACTGTCATTGTAGGATTTAGGTAAGTAGGTAGGTATACATACCTACGTAATTTGTCATAAGTACGTACGTGACTGTTGTCTAGACATAGGCAGGTGTACAGTGCACGCTTTGTCTTCCTAACCGATTATAGGTATTTATTTTAGGTAGGCAGGTACCTAACTGCCTGCCCACTGGTGCTAATTATTATTGTGATTAAATAAACTAGGTAGGTAACTTGACTTAACCAAACGTTTATTGTTTATTGTGCCCGCGTGGTAGGCAGGTACAGTACCTGCTACGATAAAATAAAAGTAGACTAAGTTACTCCTAATAACATCAGCTCCGTGAAAACCTCAATCTCATCTTCATTAGCAAATAAGTAAGTAACATTACGTGTAGATAGCTAAGTAGATACCTACCTATCTATTTCTAGTGGCAGTCATTTTATTATCTATAGGGTTTCTGAACTTATGTTGTTTGTAAATTATCATCAGCCCCTTATAGGTAAATTGTAAGGTTTCAGCAGTAGTTTGCTTGTAGTGGGGAGGGCGGAGGCGACGCGAGGGGCCCGCGCCGCGCGCCGGCCGCTCCGCCGCCGCCGCCCGCGCCGCCGCCGCCGCCCGCGCCGCCGCCGCGCGCCCGTGTCCTCGAACCTGACCGCGCGCGCTCGCCTTGAACTCATCGTGGTCGACTCTTGCGCCGGCTGGTCGACGTTCGCGTACCTACCTACGGCCATTACGGCTTCACGAAAAATCAACCTCGGAAAAATTGTAGCTAAAATACCAACTATCTACCTACAGCTATCTCAGGCAGCAAAATTCCTCATTCCTCCGCGACTTGTTAAAATCGACTAATAGGTATTACCTAGGTACCTTTGCACCTATAAACACATGAGTCCTCTCTCTCCGCATGCATAGGTATAGGTATCCCAATAGGTAGGTACCTACCTAGTTTAATTCCTAACAATATTCAAAATAAATAAAGTCACGAAACAATGGGCTTTCTTGCAGTTTACTCAGGTGTTAGATTACAAAACTAGTTAGGTACACCTACCTATTTCATAAGCGAACAGAAGGTAATAATACTTACCTAGGTACCTACTTATTAATAGGAAGTTGCTATAAGTGTACTTAGTACATTTACATCCGCCTATAACGTTTAGGCTAAAAGTTCTTTGGCGCCAAAAAAAATTCGCATTGCGCGCGCAACAACAAGTTACGTAGGTAGGTATGTTCATACTTAGACGGGGTTCCGTATTGATTACATGCGCGCGGCGGCACACCCCTTGGTTCAGCTTTCACAAACTACCAACGTTCCCAATTCCGAAACGCAGGAAGGGAAACTGAAATTTTTGTCGTCTCTCTTACGTATACCTTAAAATAAACTCGTAGGTAAAGGTATCTAGTAGCTAGAGCTGTCTAGACCGGAAGATTGGGATTTAGCGAAGTTTATTTAATTTGGATATTTATCTACATTAATACCTACCTGTATGACGTAGGATAAATTTAACTTCTACGTTACACGTTTTCAGATTCACAATTTGCATTACGTGATGTCGAGTGATGCGGGAGGAAAAGACACAGATGGCGGAGAGGTCATCGACCTTTCTGTAAAATACTGACTCAATGATCTTTAAATAGAAACTAATGTAAATAGGTACATTTGGGTTCTAACTAGATGCATACTCGTATACCTATCCTATCTACATAAATTTTCCGCGAAATTAACTACTGGGTTTATCTATACATCTATACAAATAAATAAAATTGGAGTGTCTATTTGTAATATTAAAATAACACCTTTTCACTAAATGCATATGAAATTACATACGATACTTATAACAAAAACGCGATTTAAAAATGTTTGTCTGTCTGTGTGTTTGTTCCGGGTAATCTCGGAACAAACACACAGACGGGATTTTGACGGGACTTTCACTGGTAGATAACTGATGTTAAAAGGAGTAACTTAGGCTACTTTAATTTTAGAAAAACAATTAGGGTTCCGCGTAAAAAAATTAAAACACATGAAATCCAAGAGTATCTACGAAACGGCTGGACCGATTTTGACTGGAAGATATCTGCTGTTATGAGCAGTAACTTAGACTACTTTAATTTTAGAAAAACAATTAGGGTTCCGCGTAAAAAAATAAAAACAGATGAAATCCAAGAGTATTGCCGAAACGGCTGGACCGATTTGGACGGGACGGGACTGATGCTGCCTGTCGCGCGGACTCAGAACGTGCGAGCGGGCTTTTACGATAGTCGGTATATAAAACACGAAATATCGACTCCCAAAAAAGAAAAATGACACACACTTTTGTTTAATAAAATTTTTGTTAAGTTAAATTCCACGCGGACGAAGTCGCGGGCACAGCTAGTACCTAATAAAACAGACCCGCCAAAGTACGACTCGGGTCACGTACTAGGCAGGGTTCCGTAGCCAATTCATTAACGAAAACCATATATTTATAACTATATATGTATAAAAATTAATCCCTATTTCCATCGTCACCGCATCACGCGTGAACGGATGGAACGATTTCGCTTTTTATTTTTGTGTTGTGTTTATTAATGTCAGGGAGAAGGTTCTTATGAAAGAAAAAAATAAGAAAGTTGAGCAGAACAATGCAATATTCAAAGTTAAGACAGGACAACGGTGTGTCGGTCGGCTACCTAGTTATTTATAATTGGAAATAAGTCATGAAATTAAACTGTAAGTAGGTATCTATTTGCAGTTGATTTTCGACTATATCGTAACTCTCACTATACAGCTTGTTTGTTCAGAAACGACAAGCCCCAGTATCCACAATTGACGGAAAGTTTCCGATGTCGGAAACTACAGCTGCCATCCTTCTTATAAATAATTTGTAAATTAAGGATGGAAGACGTCATTTCCTACATCGAAAACTTTCCGTCAATTGTGATTACCCCGGAGGACAATATTATAGCTCGTTAATCGTGATCTAGTGCACCCTTTAAGGCTTAACAGTTATGATTTGTAGGTAATTTTCAAAGGGTCACGCGTGTGTACGAAAGCTTTCCCGTGGCCCTATATCGCAAAGCGGGCAAAGATCATTTTCAAAGTAGTTTAAGTTACTTTTAAATGCGTGCTTGTATGTAGGTTTTATAATGATTGTTTTCAGATTTTGTGCACAGTTCTTCAGACCAAATATTACTTACTCCTAATAGTTACATAGTCTCTAAAACAAATAGCTGTTGTGACACACCTACTCACCTACATGCGAACAGAGGGACGAGCAGGGCGAAACTATAAGGGGTTTTTAGTTCGACTACGGAAGGAACCCTAAAAATCAGTAAAGTATCTTGATACTGTTTGCTTCCTCTTACTTCGAGATCTAAGCATGTTTGGACCTAGTTCCTACATAATCATAAAGTATTCAATTCTTCGATAGGGTACCTATTCTGTGACCAACTGACCACTACAACAAATTACAAACTCCCAAAGAAGTTCCAACAATCAAGCAGCCGTCATTCATCGTCAGTTTCGTTGAGTGCACGTCTTTGGTTGTAGTGAACCATGTTACAAACACGCACACGATGCAATTTAACATACATATAGGCTGCTTTGATACGCTCACAACACGACACAGACGTATCATGCACTCATTGTTCAGCGTATTGTAATTCACGCTCGCTCAAAACCGTCCGTGGGAATAAATGACTTTGTGAATTCCTGTAACCTTTGTAGCTATTGCTATTAGTCAAATAGGAAAAAAATAAGCTATGATTTTTTAGGATGATCCCTTTTTTATTACCCTTACCGTGAGTTTGCACTGGCAAAACATTTACAACGATTTGTTGTTGTCTCTATTTTTTGACAGCACAAATCAGGGTTTCCATTATTACCTATCATATTTACCTGTAAGTTAGTATGATAGAAATAAAAATACCTATTATCATACTTAAAACATAATTGTAACTTTGAATTCCTATAGCCCCGTCTCTTAATCAAGTGTCAGATCAGTCGACATCAGGCCGTGTGGACTGTGGAGAGCGTTTACAATACATGGTCGGTCCAAGAGAGACAGAGCTATAAGAAAAAATGAGATGCATGGCATTATTTTTTCTTCCATATAGGTACCTTATCACTAGTTATCACTTAAAATATAGGGTTAGTATAGCTGTTACTATAGTAGCGTTTTGTAATCAACTACGTGAGTAGGTTAGGTACCTAGTTTGTTGTGCTATCTGTCTATCCTGTTATTCCTGAGAGAAAGAGCTCGTATGATTTCCCGCCGTTTTGATGAAGTAACTACCTAAGTAGATACTTACATGATTACTTGCAATAGGTAGAGAACATTTAATACATACTAAACAACGATCTATCCAAAAATGTTGGCTAGGCAGTCTTTATTTTTGTTGTAATGACAGAAAAAATATTAAATGACATTAAAAAGAGCGGGACACGATAGGTCGTTGGACTTTCCCAACATAAATTTCTTGTTTTTGTCACTATAATGAATTATCGGCGTATGGCAGAATATTTGAACAACTTACCGAATATTTATTGCAATAAATATCCTTTAGCTCGACGGTGTAATCCTGAATTTCACACATTTACGTTTTTTAACGTCATTAGATTGACAGATATACACCATAACACCACTCACTCCATAAAAACCACAATCTGTTTTAGTATTCCATGAAAATATACACAAAGAATCGTCTCTCAATTCTATTGGAGGATTTGGCCCACGTGACTGAACGCAAACCATCCTTATTGGTGGTTACCCCAACATGAAGTGACGTCACCGTCCGACTACTATACTTTTTTGTTGAATTAATTTTAAAATGCAACTTAAATTATATTCACTGTTCTTTAAAAATAAAAATTATTTTTAGATATACAATTACATTTATTTCAAGTGTTAGATTATATACTTACGACATGACTTACCGGTTACATGGCTCATCCATTCACAACAACATGGCGGTTTGTTTACACCGGCATGATAAGGCGGGAAGTACTTCTGCCGTGTATGAAGAGTTATACTGATGAACTTTTGTGTTAAAATAATTATTTCTTGTTAAAGAATATTTTTATTGAATCAAATAATTACTTGTCAAAGTTATATGTATTTTATCTGCAAACCGAAGGCACATGGACGATACCACTTTATTGCGACACCAGCGCTCTCTAGTGGTCATCATGAATACATATAACATTCTAGCGGGAAAGTTCAAAATAAACTAAAGAATTAAGAAATACTACAGCCGAATTCTCTTATGCCACGATTATATTAGGTATCGGAGGAACAACTATATAACATGCCGAGTTAATCGTGGACGAGTACGGCATGTTTACATATTTGTCTGTACTTATACGACGTTGATACATCATAAACACGAATATACAACAGCAAATATAATAATCGTGTCACGATGAGTAAGTATTTGAGAATTCGGTCGTTAGAATAGGTAAAGTAAGAAAAGCATAAAAAGAACTGATAAAACAAACAATTCCTAAATATATAGATGTTTCTCTACCCATAATTATAACGATAATAACATTTACATAATGGATATATAACCTTACCCACAATTTTGATGGCATATTCACATATAATTAGGATGGAGGACCTAATTACAGCACTTAAAAATACAAAATAATCCTAGTTATTATTAAGTGCCATAAATTGAGTGGGTTCTCCGCCTTACAATAGAAAAAGAAATAAGCAAGTACAAAAAACAAAACACTCATAACATAAGAACTACAATCAAACATAACTAAAGTTCAACAATCAGTACGCACGTTCAGATTACATGCTAAAATTTGGATAAGAGAGTATTATAGGAAAAATAGGTTTAGAAGAAGAATTCCAATACATAATTATAGTTCAAACGTTTGAAATTACATTGTAAGCAAGTTTTTTTGCGTTATTTATTTGCTATACCAGCTAAACACCCTAACTTCACAGCAATGACGGTAAGTACGACTTAGAACAAAAACGCCACGATATAGGATGTCCAACCAACCAAACATACTGAGGATTTCATTATTTTAAATTTGAGACATCTAAACATGGCTATGAACGAAACCGAGCAAGAAAACTAGCATAAATCATCAATAAAGCACATTGTAACTTTCATTCTTATCTACGAAGTCTTTTATTGAATTTGGATGACATACGTTTACGTTTTCCTGCTCGGCATTAGTGTTACAGAAGACAAACACATAGTACCGATAGACAGTGTTAGTAAATTAAAACAATGGAAAATAGTGAGGCGGAATCAATACGTCATGTCAACGTTCAACGTGCTGATAAAAATCGATTAAAATTTCGACAATTTAATATTTCTTTGCATTTTATATTTTTCGAATGTGCCTAATTTCTTTATCTTTTTGTTATTGAGATACTGGTTTTTAAAATTGACGACGTCATTCGATTGCGCGAAGACTGGTTCTTCTTTAATTACGTTAATTCTAAAGTTTGTCGTGAAGCCGCTGTCCGAGGTCGACGCGGTCGGTATGAAAGGCAACACCTTCGGCGTTTTGATGTTACCCTTTTGTTTCTTCTCTTCCAATGTGTCATTAAGATACACGCTCTGTTCCAAATAATTGGAAGGTTTGTTCCTTCTCTTCCTTGATTCTTCGACGAGGAATGGTGTTGTGGATATTATCTTTGCCTTTTTCAATTCAACTTGTTTTGGTTTATCATCCAGTTGTTTCAAAACATCATCGGGTAGGCGCGGAATGTGTACTTTGTCAAATGAATTTTGCTTGATTATCTGCAATAATCAAAATTGATGAATTACCGTTTTCTTTTTAATTATTTACATTGAAGTCACGAGACTACGGGTGCACTTTTAGAATTTACCTTAGAAGATTTTTCTTCGTCCTCCTCGTCTCTCCGTTTCCTCTTCTTGTTAACTTTCTTTGATTCTAAAAGTAAATAACGTTCATATTAAAAAAGGTAAAAACAAACTACGCGCGTAGATATCTTCCCCTATTCGGAACTCATTCGTACATACCTGAATGAGATTGTTCTTCAGTATTTATGATGCCAACAGTAACATCTTTGTTTATGGCAGGTAAATTATCTGTGAGGACATATTCAATTAATAAAACAACAAAATGTTTGTTAAAATCTGAGCTGATGAGTACACAACGTGTGAAAGCACCGAGAGAGCACACACACATTTCACAGATAGTAATAAATTTATTTTTTATTTCCAAAACAAACTTTAAATTAGACTTTAATTCAAAGGATTGCAGTTTGTAGGGCCTAGGGATTGAAACCAAGACACCACACAACTACGTGCCGTCTACAGTGGCCTCAGTAAAATACTTTGTTTGTAAAAAAAACATGAAATTTGAATAAAGATACATACTTTCGCTACTCTGATCCGTATTGACGTTTTGCTTATGCTTGTTTTTCTTTTTAGATTTCTTAACTGCAATATCTTCGTGTATTTCAGTTATGGGATCTGTAATATCGTAAATAGATAAAAAAATAATATTATAAATTTGAAAGTTTCATAGAAACTTAGAGGTAATGTGACTTTCTGGCAGATCTTCAACTAGATGGTGATGAATACCATGTTGGCACAGGATTAAAACAGTTGGCATGCTAACCCTCCTGGCACAAACAGTTGGAACTCAAGCGAACATTACCAGATGAAGAGAGGGCATCAGTGGAATATCTATTAGTATTAATAATATTTATACTACTATCATCTATGCAACATAACACAACTAATGAATTAAGTATACCAATATCATAGGAATACAGCATGAGTTTTTACCTTCATTCTGAACAACTTGATCGTCATTATGAGAAACTTTGCGTTTCTTTTTCTGACTGCCCGTTGTAATCGATTCGTTTAACGATTTTGATGTATTTGAATCTTTCGCGGTGTCTGAAAATGTAATAAGGATTGTATTAATCGAATTGAAAACTAATAATTGAAAGCGCGCGGCCACACATCCACTTGCATTATCAAATGACATAAATTAAGTACAACAAACCATTTACTGCATCTTCTATGTTTTGATTGGCAGACAATTTTCTTTTGCGTTTCTGTGACTTATCATCCTCATCAATTATAGCATGTGTTTCTTCTGCAACAGGTGAAATTAATTTGATATTAGTTAAGATATGGCTTAACAAAACAAAAATATTTGGAAAATATCTGTGTTGTTGATAATATTTTTTAACAATTTACATACCTGTTTGTTCTGTGATCTGAGACTCGCTCCTTCTCTTCTTCTTTTTTTTGCTCCCATCCGTGATTAATGAAGTATCAATACCTTTTTCTTTTACACCGTCTGTAATTTAAATTCAAAATAATACTTTAGGTGACAGCAATATTTGTGAGTAATCAAACAATCTAATACATAAAATTCTCGTGTCGCGGTGTTTGTTGCCAAACTCCTCCGAAATGGCTCGACCGATTACCATGAAATTTTGTGTGCATATCGAGTAGGTCTGAGAATAGGTCAACATCTATTTTTTAATACCTATATAAATAACTAGCTGTGCCCGCGACTTCGTCCGCGTGTAATTTAACTTAACAGTCATCCCTTATTTTCTCCCCTTGGGGGTAGAATTAATCAAAATCCTTTCTCAGCGGATGCCTACGTCATAACATCTACCTGCATGCCAAATTTCAGCCCGATCCGTCCAGTGGTTTGGGCTGTGCGTTGATAGATCACTATGTCAGTCGGTCACCTTTGAGTTATATATATTTAGATTTAAATGGCAGAACAACGTTCGCCGGGTCAGCTAGTATTTGATAATAATTTAATACCCTAAAGTTGTAGGTAGTATTATGCAGTGAAACACTAACCTATTTCATCAACTTCTTGGTTGTCGACTTGCAAAGTGTCCAACGAGTTTTTGTTCTTCTTTTTCTTCTTTTCGCTTCCACTGACTGATATATCATTCACTGTATCTGTAATATTATAAACAAATTATCATACAACGTAAGAAAATGATTGACAGCAATCAGTTAGAGCCAATCGATTACAGCTCATATACGGGCGGGCTTGACCGAGATAGTACCGTACCACCCTCACACATGGGGGTAGTACCACCTTCTCACAGGGGGGTAGTACCAACCTCTCACAGAAGATGGCCGTTTCGTGCGATGAGCGAGAGAGCCAGAATTCAGTCCCCCTTTCCGTCCCTCTGTCCTATTCCCCTTTAATATTGAAAGCATTTATAGGCCACGATTACTGTTTAACATCAGGCGGATCACACTTGTTTGCCGACTTTGGTATATAAAAGGCGAAAATCAGCTTACCATCTTTATTTTCTTCTGTATTGACCGACATGCTATTCTTTTTCTTTTTCTTAGACTTGCTTATAGAGTCATTAGCCTCTACTTCATCAAAATTAATATCCTGTTTGATTTCATCCGCGATGTTCAAAGATAAACTGTTATTTTTATCTTTTTTGGCACTATTCTTGCTTGCTGTGCCATCTAAAGAGTCATTATGTTTGTTATTCGTCGCCTTACTTTTAGTAGACGTATTTAACTCTACAAAATCGCCTTCCACTTCATCAGAATTGACTAAAGAGATATTCTTCATTGCCTTTTTCTTAGCGCTGTGTACTATTGATGTTTCTTTTTCCGTTATATCAATATCTTGTTTTTCTTCTGTGTCTATTATTGATGAGTCTCTCTTCTTTTTTTTATTCTTTTTCGCACTATTTTTAACAGGAACCTCCAATTCAAGTTCAATTACATCCGTAAAGTCATCCTTGATTTCTTTAGCAATAGCCATTGAACTACTGTCCTTATGTTTTTTATTTGTCTCTTTAGCAACACTGTTATCATTGATTTCTGATGTATTGATGGCAGATTCATCATTTTTCCTGTGTTTATTTTTCTTGCTATTACTTTGAATAGAAACATTCAGCTCAATTGTATCTGCTTCATTTATTGTATCATTGATTTCATTAATGTTAGCCACAGATTCATTGTTGCGTTTATTCTTGGTCTTCTTAGTACTGTTTTTGTTCATTGTATTAGATTCAACTTCCTCAACGTGTGTACCAGTCGTGTCTATAAAGAAACTTACGCCAATATCATCCTGGTCATCTGAAACAATTTAAAATGGTCATGCCTGGTAATATGAAGATTATCTATTTAAGGTAGTTGCGATATATTATTATACAACTTTATAATATTGTTACGTACTAGGGGTAGGTACACTAAATGCCGTTCCGGTGTATAAAGGGTTTAATTCGCTCTCCACAAACTTGACAAATACACAGTACTACACTAGTTCACTATCACTAGTTACATACAACAAACACTATTCCGAATCACTTAGCAGTCACACAGTATTCCAATATAATCGCCTAGGTCACTGGTATATCACTCTTCGTTCGCTTACTTGAGATCCGTACACTGTCGCTTCCAAGAAGTAACTAACTCGCTGCCCGTCGTCAACACCTTATATACGGAATAAAAATGCGAGCTGGTATTTTCCTGAACATTCTCGGTAGGTATGTAGGTAATAATAATCCCAATCGAATGATCTCGAGACCCATTGTCGGCTTCCCTTTGTATTCGTGCGCGAGTAGGTATTCGCAGCCGTCGCCGCGCCGATAACGCGTTCACTTTATACCTACATACCTACAGTCTCGAACATTCAACTTTTAGAGATCCTTCGTAATTATTCGATGGGGTTCATCTAGAATAACAATGCGTTTTTGTATCAAGCTGATAAAATAAGGATCCTTCGAGGTATTTGACCAAATGGTTTCTAGGTCGCAACATTACCCCCCTCTTAGTCATGCTCGTCCCGAGCATCATTTGTTCCATGATACCGAGCCAATCTGTCCACATGGACTACATTTGGCTTTCCTCGAAGTCCCTTCTTAATGCGATAGGTCACATCGTTGATCCTCGTAATAACTGTATAAGGTCCTTCCCAGCGAGCCTGAAGTTTCGGGGACTTCCTTTTTCTGCGAAGAGGATTGTGGAGCCACACCAGTGTTCCTTCTTCAAAACCGTTGGTGCACACACTTCGGTCGTACCGGCTCTCCATCTTTCCCCTGCTCGTTGTCTGCCGTCCTTTCACTGACGCACATACAGTGCATTTACGGCACCAGTCCTCGACTTCTTTCCGATAACACAGCCAATAAAACCGCTGTCGCACCTTAACCAGGGTTTTCTTGAATCCAAGATGCCCACCAGAAACACCATCGTGTATGTGCCGTAGAAGAGGGGTCACCTTACTCCGCGGCACTATCACCTGCATGGTTATTTCTTTGCCGTCCTTCGATTCCCATTTCCTATACAGTACTTCATCCTCCAGAGCCAAACTGTCCCATTGAGCCCAATAACCTTTTGTAGTTGAACTATAGGCGGACACGTCACTCCATTGGGGCCTGTTTCCCCTCCGTTTCCAGTGCAGTATAGGTTGTAGATCATCATCTGCTTCCTGCGCCTTCTTCATACTGACTCCGGTCCATTCATCGTCAGTTCTATGAGTCCTTATGAGCTTGACCTCTTCCCGGACTTCCTTCCTCTGACGATAAATATTACACGGGCGCGATCCTCGTAAACAGACTTCTTGATCAGGAAACCTTAACACTTCTTTGGCTACATCCAAAACACACTGTTGATTCTTCAAGAAATCCAGTCCCAAAATGCAATCATTAGTAATACTTGCAATCAACACTGACTGACGGTATACCCGGTTGCCAATTCTTAACTTGACATCTGTCTCACCGAGGATGGAAACTGGCTGACCAGTGGCTGTCTGCAGACGACACGATGGCGATCGCTTTTCCCACATTATAGTGCGTTTCAGTAGCTCTGGTTTCACAATTGTACGCGATGCTCCTGTATCCACAGTTAAGCCGCAAGGTTGGTCGTTCAAGGTGGCCTCGACGATCAGACTATTCCCATTGCAAACTTGCGTGATGGTAACGGTCGGCGCCATAACTTGACCTTGGGTTTCAGACTCGTCTGTGACCCTTCTCTTCTTCGAAGGACATTCCAGGCGAATATGTCCCTTACCACCACAACCATAACAAGTTGGGACAAACCGAGGCTTCCTTTCTTCTTTAATCACCTCCTTAACCTCCCTGACCTTATTCAATTTCGTGTCCTGCCGAACAGCTTCCACCTCGAGAGCATGAGCCAACGCGTTCTTCATGGTTTGGTGGTGTCCCAACCGTACAAAGGTCCTGACTTCTGTGTCCCGAATGCCATTTATAAATAGCTCCAGCAGGTTCTCTTCAATCATCGCTGGTTTGGACGAGTATGCACGGCGAACCAGCCTCTCCACTTCCAATGCCCATTGTTGGAGACTTTCACCAGGCTTTTGTTTCCTCTCGTGGAGCTGCGCTCGATAAACATGTTCCAGGTGTTTCTCACCGTAGCGTGTATCCAGTGCGTCCATGAGAGTTTCCAGAGTCCTTCCTTCAAGCGGTAGATTTTCCAACACCATTAAAGCATCTCCCCGTAAGGCCAGCGCCAGGGCCGCAAAGGACTGCTCGCTGCTCCAGGAATTTCCTACTGCAAGTATCTCAAACTGGTACTTGAAAGCTGTCCACGAGGAAGTCCCATCAAAGCGCGGGAGATCGAGCTTTGTGGCTGATGGTGAAGTTACTGAAATAGGTCCTTGAGTCTTCAGCCTCATCACTTCCTTATTCATTACCTCCAAGCGGCTTTCGAAGGTCTCAGTCTTCAGGGTTACCTCCTTATTAAGCACATGCAGGCGGTCTTCGAGGGTCCCAGTTTTTACATTAACTTCTTCGTTCAGCACCTGCACGCGATCTTCGAGGGTCTTTACTTTCGCACTTAAGATGGTGTTACCTGTGTCTATTTTACTTAAGACAGCCTCCTGGTTGGCTTCCATTATCTCTTTAATTTCCCGCCGGTTCGACTCTTGTTTGGCCTCCTGATTGGCTTCCAGTGCATGCATCAGTTGTTTAAATTCCTGCCGGGTAGCCTCTTGGTGGGTCTGGATCATTTGCTGATTGGCATCCATTCGTTCTCTAAATTCCTGCCGGCTTGCCTCTTGATTGGCCTGCATCATCTCTTTGAACTCTTGATTGGCCTTGAGCATTTGCTGCATGGAGGCCAGCAACGCTGCCATGTTTATTTCCGATGAGCTTCCTGCCGGTGTTGTCTCAGCTCCCGTTGAAACACCGGCATCAACTTGACGCTCTTCCTCTTCACGGCTACGCTGACGTGCAGCATCCATCTCCACTTGACGTCTGGTTCGTGGAGTACGCCCTTCTTCCTCTCGCGGTAGTAACGGCATCCCACTTCTGACACCAATTGTTACGTACTAGGGGTAGGTACACTAAATGCCGTTCCGGTGTATAAAGGGTTTAATTCGCTCTCCACAAACTTGACAAATACACAGTACTACACTAGTTCACTATCACTAGTTACATACAACAAACACTATTCCGAATCACTTAGCAGTCACACAGTATTCCAATATAATCGCCTAGGTCACTGGTATATCACTCTTCGTTCGCTTACTTGAGATCCGTACACTGTCGCTTCCAAGAAGTAACTAACTCGCTGCCCGTCGTCAACACCTTATATACGGAATAAAAATGCGAGCTGGTATTTTCCTGAACATTCTCGGTAGGTATGTAGGTAATAATAATCCCAATCGAATGATCTCGAGACCCATTGTCGGCTTCCCTTTGTATTCGTGCGCGAGTAGGTATTCGCAGCCGTCGCCGCGCCGATAACGCGTTCACTTTATACCTACATACCTACAGTCTCGAACATTCAACTTTTAGAGATCCTTCGTAATTATTCGATGGGGTTCATCTAGAATAACAATGCGTTTTTGTATCAAGCTGATAAAATAAGGATCCTTCGAGGTATTTGACCAAATGGTTTCTAGGTCGCAACAATATTATTTAAAGTTCATCCTGAAATAAATCTATTTCCAACTTACCCTTTGATGTAGAGTACTCAGTTTGAGACAATTTGGGCTTTTTATTTTTCTTCTTGCTCACATTCAGCTCCGATTTATCAAGTCGTGTTAAATCTGCAATTCAATTTAATTTATTAAAACATTATGTAAAATTTACCATAATAAGATAATTATCGCTTATTAACTACAATAATTAAATGTTAGAAACAGGATATTTTTTAATATATTATTTGATGATATTTTTGTTAATTGTAAAGCTTTATTATTGTCAGACCATTTCCCCCCTAAAATAATGATATTCAAGATCTTACCTATGTCCTCTAGAATATTCGTTTTAGCCTCAGTTCTCTTCAAAGGTATAAATTCTTCAGCAATTTCATTTATATTATCATCTTTATCTGCAACTTCTTTTGATTTTTTGTTTTTTTTCTCAGTACTCAAAATTTCACTATCATTGCTGTCTTCAGGGAATAATAACTTCATATCAATAGAGTCAGATGAATCATCATTGTGTACATCTATTTTATTTGCACTTTTATCCACAGAATCAATAACTTTTTTGACTTTAGGAGAATCCATAGGTATACTATTTTTAATCTTCTTAGATTTTTTGGTTTGAGTAAGATTTAAGTGATCTATGATTGGTTCTTTTGTCTTCTCTTTCTGCTTTTTGTTTATATTTAAGGACATATCCAGTGTTTTTTGTTTCGATTTTTTATTGTTCAAATTATTAAGAAGAGAATCATAGTTTTGGGTTATCTCTTCGTTCTCACTTATGGAATAGACATCAGAATCATCTTCTCCATCATTTTGTAATGCGTCATCTTGTAGTGGGTCAGATGTTTCATTTATTTTCATCATTGACGCATTTTCATCAACATGTACTTCTTCGACTTCTTCCACGCTAGTAACTTCAACTGTTGTGATGTCAAGTCCTTTTAAGGGCGTTTTCGGTTCTTCTTTAATCACATTTTTAACTGATAAAGGATCTTTTATATCTAGGATGCTTTCTTGCAAAATGGTGAGTTCTTTTTCACTAGTTGCATTGTCCTCACACACGGAGTCTGATAAACGTCTAGTTTTCTTTTTCTTCTTTGTCAAAGATTTTTTACCATCTGCACTTATATCTTGGCTCGAATCAATTCTGAGAGGCCTATTTCTCTTTTCTTCTACATTATCATCATCTTCAGAATCTGATGAATCCAGTCGATTGGCTTTCTTAGATTTAGATTTATTTGGCTTTGTACTCTTGTCAGACTCATCGAGTTTATGCCGCGCTTGGAACATTTCTCTAGATGCTCTCTTCTGTTCTTTGATTTTACGTTCATTATATTTTTGCTTTGATTTAACACTCATAGATAGCTCATCAGCACTCATGTCAAGGTCATCGTCTGAGCCACTCAGAAGTTTATCATCTTCTTCGTTAGAACTAACAATAAAAGATCCCTTTTCATAATCGGAATCATCGGAATATTCTTCTTCATCATCCGAATTTAAGGTTTCACCCTTTTCCTTTATCTCATTGGCTTCCTCATATCGTCTTTCTTCTTCATCTCTGCTGTCCCCTGATTCATAATCATCACTAGCTTCCTCAGCCTCATCAATAACCAGTTTACTTCTTTCTCCAGAGCTATCTTCGGAGTCTTCACTTTCATTTTCGAAATCAGAGTCATGATTTTGTGATAACATAGTGGTTTCATTCTTTGATTTATGTTTCACCTCTTCTTTTTTATTTTTGTTATTGGGCGTAATTATCGAGGTGTTTATCTGCATACCCAATTTCTTCAACGATTTCTGTTGTAGAGGAGTACTAGTTGAATAATCCATGGATAGATTTTTCTTATCGAGTTTATTATTTTTATCACATTCATTGACATTAAAAGATTTCGATAAAGGTTCATTTGTGTCAACCATGATTTTGGTCAAACTGGATTCAGCAGTGTCTTCATTTTTAGAAATATCTTTTATTTGAGACAGAACAAGTGTACTTTTATTTTCATTATCAGTCTTATCGATGTTTTGTGATACTGAGGCTCCAATAGAGGATTTTCTTTTAGACTTGTTTATAGTTTTATTGACGCTATCTTCATTGGGTACACATATTGAGGATTTACGTTTTCCCTTTTGGTCTTGTTCTTCTGACTTCAATGAAGTGTCTTTATCTGCTAAAATAATTAATGATGTATTTTCTGGAATAGTCTCATCAATATCCATTGGCTCACAACTCATATTGTTTGGTTGATCCGTAGTCTCGTGTTCAAGATGATGTTCTATTACTGGGACACATTGATCACCACCATCAAATAGTTTGTCTGGATTTGACTTCCCAATACTACCTGTATTTGAATCTGAATCTTCGATATATACTAAAGTCTGCACAACACCACTTGGTTTTTGTTCAAATAACTTTTCAACTACACTCGAGTTTTTCTTTATTGCAGAGGTTTCATGCTCTTTAGATTCAATGCTTGTTTCTGTTACTATTTCCTCCAAGTTGATTGATTTGTCTGAAGTTACAATAATTGCAGATTTGTCTGGGTTGTTATTACTCGATGATTTCTCACTCAGTCGTTTCTTTTTCTTTACGGATGTAATAGATGTATTCAGAGAAATATTTTTTAATTCATCATCTTTTTCCTTGTTTGTTTGACTTCGTACAGTCAATAGCCCATCTCCTGAACCTGAGCAGTTACCAACTTCGAAATTACTGCTAACCCGTTTAGGTTTTTTCTTAGAAACTTCAGAATCACTATAAAAACTATCATTTTTTTGAGGCACAGATATAGTAGTCCATGATTTGGTTCTGTGTCTTTTACTTTTAAACTCATTTGAGTCTTCAACTATGGAGGCGCTTTTGTTCATTTTGGAGTTCTTATTTTTATTGTCTGTATCCATTTGTTCTAAGAGCTTGGCACTGGATATTGAAAGATTTTTTTGATCTAATGTTTTTGACTCCACTTCTTCATCAGGTTTTGCATCATCATTTAAAGCAGGTGTCACGGAAATTTCTGCAGGTTGCACTGGTTTGACAGATTCTTTATTTCTGTCATTAACAATAACACTTGATTCTTTGTCACTTTCTGGTTGATTTTCTTTATTATCATTGCTTGGTGTTGAACTTTTTCTAGGGTTTTTCTCCACAAATCGGGGACTCTTTCTGATAGAATGGGAGTCACTGTTTGAAGTATTATTATTATTGGTTTCCTTAACATGCGTTTCGACTTCTTCAGCAATAACTTCTTTGATTGGTGAGCCTACTTTAATTGTGTTTATTTCAGCTTAAACAAAAATATTTCAGATAAATGTCATTTAGGTGTAAATAACATAAAATATAAGTACCAAGTCCGTCAACCTGTTTAATCTGTAAGGTTTGCACTGACAAAACATTTATAATGATATATGATTGTGTCCATAACTTATGCAGTCAAAAAATAAAGCAAGCAAGCAAAATCGGCCCAAATGTTTAACCAATACAAAAATACAGTTAGGAAATACAGAACAGATATGTTATTTTCATTAAGGTATAAGAAAATTATTGTTATTGTGAAGCCGCGCAAAAAATCAAGTATACCTTTATCAACACTGGAAGCAGAGTCTTTTCTATTTCTTCTTGTCTGCCTCGCAGGAGTGGATGGTGTTTCAGTATCACTACCTGGAATGTTTGAGTATTTTGTAAGTGAAGTGGTCATCTAACATTGATAGATGCTGAGATCAGTATGAAGGTCAAAACTCAACTCAAACTTGTTTTTATTCATGTAAGCCAACAAAGCATTTATGAATAATCAGAATCTAGCACCAGTTCGGAATGCTGTTTCACTGAGAAGATCTGGCAAGAAACTCAATGGTTATTCTTTTCAATGAATAAAATATGGTGTACATTCTCAGGAACAGCAACAGAATATGAGCACTCACTAAATAAGTAAATAGTAATCAAATCTCACTCAGATTTAGGTAATTGAATAATATGAAAAAGCTAGTTTAGTGAGGTGTGCATACCTCACACTCACACTTTAGGTATAGGTCAGTTTTTAACCGTAACAATTTAGTGATTTAATGGGTTCAGTGGGTAGACATATACTTGAGAGAGCCTAACATTAGTAGTACACAAGGTAATATGATCTTATGGACCTTAATTCCTCACCTCTCTGAAGTCACCTTCAACTTACAATTTTGATCACTTACCAACTTGAGAAGTTCTTCTCGCTGCTCGTTTAGCCCTTGGTGAGTCATAGTTTTGTATTGTCTCAGACACTAGACTAGTGTTTGATCTAATTCTTGCACTTCGTCTAGCTGGTGTCAAGGGTTTTTCATCCACAGTCTCTCCTGATTGAGTTTCTGATAGTATGCTGGTGTTGGATCGGATTCTGGTGCTCCGCCTCGCTGGTGTCACTGGTTTCTCATCAGCAGGTTCTATGATGTCTTTTATAGTAGACTTTCTGGTTCTTTTTGGAACTGCTTCTGGAGCTAAAATACAAAAAATATTTTGGTTTGTTTTGTGTGGTTCTCCGATATATTTTTATTTTTGAATAAACATTGGTCATTGGCATTTGGCATTTGTTAGTTATGTATCTTAAAATACCTACTTTGGTGTAAGTAAATATAGTTACCTACTTCAATGTGTCTGGCCATGTATTAGATTAGATGTTTCTGTTATTATACAAAGCAGGTAGAATTTTCATCAGTTAAGTTTTTTTTTTGTTTGACACTTTTAACCAATTATTAAAAGTATGTTATTAATAAAACCAATAAATTAAGTACATTCTCAATTTTCAGTTAGCTTAGAGGTTCAAGTAAGATTCAGCAATATACAGTAAATATATTAATAAGTATTGCATATTTTTCACAATATAATCCATTTACCATTTTCATCAATTAGCTCAAGCTGTGGCTTAGCAGCCAGTCTGCCTCCTCTCTTCTTGGTAGGCGTTGACGGTGCCGAGGGTGACTTGGTGTCATCAGCCTCCACAGACAGCCTGCGCCTCAGTCGAGTCACTGTAACTGAACATCATTTGGTTTTCATACTTACATGCTATCAGAGAAAATAGTGACAAATTCATTTCAGTAGTCATAGGTTAGTATTTAATTTAAACTAAAGTAATGAAAATGTGTAGTTGAATTTAAAAGTGCATTAGATTAAGACACCCTTTATATCAGTAGGTACTTAATACCCAGCATTTTACTTGATGTTTTAGGTAGTAGGTTCAATTTAAAGGTAACTTTTTTGTTCTTTGGTTTGTAGTTATTATGAAACAGTTACAAAAATACGATTTAGATACATATTTTCTCAATTTCATGTTAATTTCACGACTGATTTTACTTAAAGTGATAAGTAATTATTTGTTTAAGCAAATCGATAAGTAATTAAGATCCTAAGAAAGCTCATACCAACGCGGTGTGTGTGACGCGACTGAATTTAGATATTGCGTCGCTACTTTCGGCCCAGGAAAAACGTGGAATTCCGGCGTTTCGTCCTGTTTCACGCCACGATACGACATTGGAAGGAATATGAACTGATGCACGTTATCAAATCAAGTGCTCGAGAAATGTTAACAGCTACAGCAAAGAGTGATTTTGTTATCGCGATTCTATTACACGGACGGGACCGGGCACCATGCTTCCATGTCGTATTTATTGGTTGTAAAAACTTTAATATATTACCTTTAGCACCCGCTTCTTCCTCCATTGTTTAACACCTTGTTAACACTCCGTACACATGAACTGTAATATTTAAAATTTGCTTCCCAACACGTGCAAACAGTTCAACTGATTTTTAAAATCGTGCTTCTTCTAAGCGGTCAATTAAACAGCTGTTAGGACGCGATGAACTGTCAAAATCAAATTCGACGCGTTCGTACATTCTTTTATCATGGCAACACAGCTGTTTCCGCCACTATTAGTGAAGTTCGATTTTGTTATCGGTTTTTGAAGCTAGTTTCCCTGATCGTTTTTTCGTTAAATAGTCTTGGCATAAAAATATAGAAAAATAAATAGTATTAACTTGCAGTATACAATAACTTCATACTTCATGGTAAATACAAATCAATACCTAATAGTCAATGTTAGAGTATAATAAAAAAAATGTTTTCAATCACGGGAGAAATACAATAGTCTAAGAAACAAAAGTAGGTGCATAAGTTTCAAAAATGAATACTTGACTATGGAAAACTGCCGATGGATAGCGTTGTAGTATTCATAAGCAATGAATTATCCTTACTAATATTATAAATGCCAAAGTAACACTGTCTGTTTGTCGCGCTTTCACGCCATAACTACTGAACCGATTTAAATTAATTTGGTACACAGATAGTCTAGAGCCTGAGAAAGGACATATGCTACTTTTTAATGCGAAAAGGGTTGTAAGGGGGGTGATAAAAAGCTGTATGGAAGTATCGTCATTTTTAGAGCTAGAAGCCTGAACCTTATTTTTTAGGCTGTTGATTCGATATAAGTCGACACATTTTGTGTGTAACGACACATTTTGGCGACGCTTTTTGCTATAGTTGGAAGCCGTGCGGCGTGCGCGTGTTTCTCTGTCTGTCTCTCTCTCTCTCTGTCAGTCGGTCGGTCGGTCGGTCGGTCGGTCGGTCGGTTGGTCGGTCGGTCGGTCGGTCGATCGGTCGGTCAGTCAGTCGAGTGTATACAGGTTTTTATATAAGTAAATATGACATTAAATGTTTGTAAACGTTTTACCCTCAAGGGTGTAAAATAACAATAGGGAATAGGGGATGAAAATTTTTATGAAAATATGTAAGGTTTGTGTTTTATAAGTTTGTGACAAGAGACAAAATATTAATTAGCCTAAATAATAGAAAATGCTACCCAAAGACACTATTCCACGCGGACGAAGTAGCGGGCACAGCTAGTAAATAAATAAATATCGCCGGACTAACACACCAACTGTATGGTACCAAACTAAGCAACGCTTGTACTATGGGCACCGTACAATGGACTGGGGGCGATCCCAGTGACACCCAGACTAGAGCAAATCACGAAAAGGCCATTTCCGAAATTTACCCTCGCGGGAATCGAGCCCACAACCACCTACAGAAAAAAGCGTTCGTCCGATTTTTTTTGTAGTCTACTATATAAAAATAAGTCGGGTTTTCCTTCCTGACGCTATAACTCCAGAACGCACGAACCGATTTCCACGGTTTTACATTCGTTGGAAAAGTCTCGGGCTCCGTGAGGTTTATAGCAAATAAAATTCAGGAAAAATTTCAACAGAACGCGGACGGAGTCGCGGGGCACAGCTAGTTTGGTATATATTAAACTAGCTGTGCCCCGCGACTTCATCCGCGTAGTATTGGATTATTGGGTTCAAAAGTAGGTACCCTATATGTTAATCCCGGTTATAATCTATCTGTGTTCCAAATTTCATCCAAATCCGTTCAGTAGTTTTTGCGTGAAGGAGTAACAAACATACATACATACATCCACACTCACAAACTTTCGCATTTATAATATTAGTAGGATATTGGTAGACTGCTTAAATGTGCTAAAAAGATAACCCTTCCTTTTGGCTTCGCCGTGGTTGGGTAATAAGGCGTTAGGCCGGACAACCTCCTCGTGGTGCACCCTGGGCACCGCCGACCACCTCTTCAGTTTCCCTGTTGAGGTGGTCGACGGTGGCGAATAGTCTGGCAGAGGGAGTCGCTCGCGCCGTGCTTGGTACCTCTCTGTTATCAGAGAGGACCGTAGCGTGGCGTGGGGCGACTGGGGGTGGGAGGGCGGCGACGCCATTTTGGGGGTGGCGATAGGGCCCGTGGTGGGCTGCTGTTGGCGGAGGGCCTTAACCCGAGCCCCCTTCCCCCGGAGGGGGCTCGCAGCAGTGTCGGGGTTGAAGCCTTTTGGCATCCCCCGACTTTCCCGCCTGGGCCTGGTCGCCCAGCCTGATGGCTGAGCGGGAGTGCGGGTGGAGCACTGCGTGAGGCAGCGGAGCTCCCCGCGGAGCCTCTGGTGGCAGGCATGGGGGTGCCTGCCATTACAGCTTGGGCTCGAGAGGGGGCGCTGTGTTACGTGTGTCAACACAGCGCCTGAGGTCGGAGTGGCGCGTCCTTTGGACGCGCCCCCAGTGAGGGGGCCTTACCAGGCCAAGTCGCGCCGGGTTGCGGTTGCTTATAGCATTCCCGGGACCCGGCACATGCGACCAAGAGGATACACCGTTGGTTTTTAGTGGGTATACCATGCGCCTTCGTGGTGCGGGGACTCCCACATACCCCTCTCGACTCCCCCGAGTCGGGAGGGGACCCATAAAGGGTTTTCCAACGTAAAAAAAAAAAAAATCGTTTCAATTTAAATTCTAGAAGATTAGGTACAATACAGGTAAATACCTGTTTCGCATAAACACACAGGCAGCGATAGAGAGATCTTAGCTATATACCTACCTACCTAACTTAGTGGTCAGGATACCTCAAAATTTCATACAAAATGGTCAAAATCAACACTATTTCCTTTATATTGTTAGGTAGGTAGGTAGGTACTTCAATATCACTAAATAGTTTATAACAAAGTCGCTTCCCGCTGTCTGTCCCTATGTATGCTTAGACCTTTAAAACTACGCAACGGATTTTTTTAATAGTAAGAGTGGTTCAAGAGGAAGGTTTATATTATGTAAAATACATGCATACCTAATATAGTAGAGAAACACTTATAATTTTAGAGTCCTGCCGGGGCGGGTCGCTATTACATAATAAGTACTTGTACCTTGCATAAAAATATGAGAGATTTTGTGGATTCCATTAGTTTCTCGGAGTTGACAGCGAATAGCAGCAAGCGCCGCCCGCGTTAGGGTTAAGTGGGTCCGCACTTAAAAAGACATCAAGGGTACAGAAATGGCATTATATCTTCCTGATGACCCTCTTCAGAAATTACGTTCAACGATGTTATCCCCATTTCTCTCGAGGGACGTCCGTCTCGAACACACCGAAAGGAAAATTCTGGTAACTGCGTGAGACCAGATTATGACATTTGTGCCCAAAATAGGTAGGTACTACTTACACATTCTTGGTGGAATGTGATTGCATAATTTATAAACCTAAAAATCCTAAAATGCATTATTTTTCAAGTGAGTTGGTAAATGGCATAGCGGCATTTATTCGTTCTGGCTCTTAAACAATACAAAGTAGCCTGCAGATGGTCATATTTTTCTCTTTGCGGTAGAAAACGGAACTTTTCCGGCGACAATGCGGGGGGTACAATAGGCAGGAGCAGAGTTACTACGGAGATCAGCCGTTTTTATAGAACAAAACCAGTTTTGTTCCGTGGGAAATGCTGGAGTAATGGAGCTCCGACTTGTACGGTCTGAACATTTTCAGTAATGTAAGAAACTATTAAGTATTTATTATCTTTGGTAGGTAAAGTTGAAAATACGTAGTAAGTATACCTACTTATAAGTATAGTACGTATGTCAGAGTAGGTACAATCGGGCGATTCGAGTTCGATTCAAACAAGCGAATAATATTTTTTCCCGCATACCGACTAGGTAGGTAGGTATCTAGTCCTTTCATACATTTTGTAGCTGAGCTGACGATGTCCATTACGTGATTGCATAATCCCTATTCCATCTGGCTTTTGTTGCGAAAATCCCAATAGATTCTGTCTGTTACATTGGCTTCGATAACACAATTTTCTTATTATCTAAGTAGTCAACTACTGGGAGCCCGCGAGCAAGTTTTTAAAACAATTAATTTAATTTGAAATTAACTTTTTATTTGTCTGAACGTTATGAAGACTAATTACTGACTAACTAACTCTAGGGCTTAAAACTATGGTGGTCGTCTGACCGACAATGCATGATCATCAAATCGTCAGGTGTGCAATGCGTGGGCGCGAGATTACCGCTCAGAGTGAATAACAATATAATGATTACGATGTGAAAAATATCTGACGATTAGACGTTGCTGGCGATATAACTCCTCCCTCCACAAGATCGAGATTATCCGAGGGTTGAGGAGTATCTCGAGGTTTCCTCAAATTACAAAACTCCTTAATTTTATGCTTACAGGCTAATGACATAAGACATATAATTATGATTATACAAAAAATCAGATTTCCTATGCTAACACTTTTATGATCTAGGACACTTTTGTAATTTTCACTCTCACTGATGATTTCACTTCCACTTTTCTGCAGTAAATAGTTCAGGAACTGGATGTCGACAAGATCAATCCCATTCAGGTTGACAGGTTTCTTTTGCACATCTGCTGGTCTGGTGTTTATTTTAGGCAGGTTAACTATTGGGAACTTTGTGTAAGTTACGTCTTTCCCTTGCTGTTGGTGTCTTGTTAGTTTAAATTCCTTTATCTGAACTTGACAATCATCGTCCATGGATAAGAGATAAGTTCCACAAATACTTTCTTGTGTTATCTCGTTTTCACAGTACTTCGTGAGTAGAGTTTCAGCTTTCGAGTAAATTATCCAGCGATTTGGCTGAATGAGGTCAGCTCTAACGTCGTCGATGACCACAGGAACATGGCGGCAACTTGAAATGTTTGCGGAAAATTTCATAAGTTCGGCAATACAAATGTCTTCAATTAGTGGAGAGACATCATTCTCAAAACACAGGTAACGGGCTTCATCGATCTCACGGCATGACTGGGAGAGCGGCTTAGTGTTTGACCCTTTCACCAGGAGATAAGGATATTTGGGAAGGATAATGGTAGTGAGGCCGTTGCTGATATTATGTACAGGTAAGGGAATCAACTTGAAGTAGTTAAAGACTTCATTTCTAATTAACGGAATGTACATAATAAATTTTATCTGATTTTGTTTTACGTATGCCTTTATCTCAATAAATTGCTCTATTTTCACAACATTTTCAACTTTTACAGGATACACCAATTTTTCAGTTTCCTCAATTTCTTTTAACAATAGTATCAATTCATCTGTATCTATAATTGATTGATGTAATAGCTTAATTTTAGCAAAAGCAACAGCCGTTTCAATTTCGTTCAGTCGGATGTAGAGTGTTTGGAAATTATTTGTTAAAATATTATAAATGTGAATTATTTTACTACTGGTTTGGAACAATTTGGATTCATTTAAACTACGGTTAATATCTCTTATGTATTCCTCCATCTGAATGAAATTGTTTGCGGTAGAGTTGGCTATTCTTGTGATAGAACCCACCATTTCGGCGATTATTGTCATTTTTTTTATTTATTCCGTCTTGTTTTGTTTTTAAATCATGGATTAACTTTTCGTACATAACAGCATCGTCATTGTCCAGATTACCTGTAATTGCTTTTACTAATGAACCAAGAGGATTCAATAAACCGCGTTTAGATCTTACCAATGAGGGAACCAATTGTTTATACTTTTCGATAGTAATACTCATAGCGTATTCGGTTTGAGATTCAACACCGGTAAAATCCGAATCAAAGGCTTTAATATCAAAAGAGCTTCTAACTTGTTGCTTAAGATTAAGAAAATTATTCATATTTAAATCTAATTCATCGTAAATTAACTTTAAATCTAAGATTTTAATAATAGTCCATTTATCGTGACTGATAATGGCTTGACCTTCCTTTACAGGTAGCAGTCCCGGGTTCTTGTCCATTGGCTGCAGATGAAGGGCCTGGTTGTGGATCACATGGACCGCCAGAAGTACTAACCTGCGGAGGACGCCTAATGTCTTTAATGGGAACATTAGTTTTCCTATTTTGCGTAGTTACTGGTACAATATTCCTATGTATAGCTCCGGTGACCTGAGCTTTCTGATAGCGTGGTTTGTCCTTGCTACGTCTAGTATTGACTCCTTTGATAAATACCGTGTCACCTACGTCTACGTCAAATTCTGTTTCTCCTCCACGTTTTCTAATAACAGTCATTTTTTTATCAATCATCTTATCTGTCAAGTATTCATACAAGTACTTTGTCTTTCTCACGTGTTCTTTAACTAATTGTTGCGTAAATTGTTTGTTGAAATCTACATAAAACGAGCTATTAGATTCGGTGTGACCGAAAACGACTTCAAATGGAGTAAGGCCAGTAGTCGAGTGGATTGTATGGTTATACGACATTACTGCATAAGTCATGACGGATGCCGCATCCGTGATTTTACGTTCATACTTGGCTATGCGGTAAATTTCTATTATTGTGGAATGGAACCTTTCCACAATACCCATAGAGTTAGGGTTGTGCGGAGTACCAATATGTAAATAAATCTTATAAAAAGACAGCATTTCCTTCATTAACGTATTATTAAATTCGGTACCGGGATCCGAACTGATTCGACCAGGGATACCGTACAATGAAAAATATTTAATGAGTGCTCTAACTGCTTCCGGAGTAGATTTGGAGCTAATTTCGATTGCTTGACCTAATTTACTGAAGGCGTCGACTATTGTAAGATAGTGCTTTCCTTCTATTGAAAAAGTATCAATAAATAGTTCTTGAAAGGGTTTAATTTGTGTTTGGGATAATTGCAGTTCAGGTTTTAGAGGCTTCCGATCATATTTCATCTTTTTACAAATTTCGCACGCATTTATTATACTTGCAACCATTTGATCCATATTATTCCAGAAAAAGGTTCGCCTAAGATGTACTAGCGTTTCCTTAATACCTCTATGACTATTTTTACCTATGTGATATTTTATTATAACATCCCGCTGTTCATTCTCGTCTTCCACATACACGACTCTCTTAGTACACTCATAAAATTTAACCGTTCCCTTCTGAAAAAGCGATATGGTGGCCTCTGAAAACTGTTTACGGTGTAATTCGTCTTCAAAGTAAAAGAAGTATTTTACTTTGGGTCTGATATATTCTTTTAGGAACCTTTTTATAAGATCCGGCTTATCTACAGGTAAATGTACTTCTAATACCTTTTGTTTTGCTCTGGATATGTCTTTAACTGTTAATTCGTTTCTGTTCCAGGTGTATACGAGTATCTGGTTTGGCTTGGTGTCTATAGCCTCTTGTAATATAAGTATGCCATCGGTATCTAAGTCTTGAGCTGAATGTACTGTGCCTATACTATCATTACTTGGTTTTTCAGATGCAGTAACGGTAGTACTACTTATAGATGGAATCGGATACGGTGATTCACGGCCATCTCCTGTTAGTGATGGTATACTTCTAGTTTTTTCAGAATCTGATGAAATTACTATAGGAGAGGGCGTTCGTTCACGAGAAGTAGAGCCGCGTGAAACATTATCCCGCTTTTTGGTTAGTTGAATTATTTCTTTAGTTAAATTATCTATATGTTGTTGAAGTTTTTGTTCCTTTTTATCTAAGTTTACTTTCATAGAAATATCATCATTTTCACCTAACGCGTTAACAGCTATCCGTGATAATGCGTCTGCGTTACAATTTTGTTTTCCACTTTTATAGACAATATGATAATCAAATTCTTCAAGACGTAGTTTCCATCTCGTTAGTTTACTGTTCGGCTCCTTTATCGAATTTAACCAAGCTAAAGGCCTGTGATCCGTGTATATAGTAAATTTCTTTCCATATAAATAGGGTCTAAAATGTTTAGAGGCCCATACAATTGCTAAAAGCTCTTTTTCGATAGTGCTATATCGAGTTTCAGCGTCATTTAGAGTGCGACTTGCATACGCTATAGGCTTATCGCTTCCTATAGGTCCCTGCGAAAGTACAGCGCCTAGTGCATAGTTGGAGGCATCGGTCGTAAGGACGAATGGTTTTGAAAAGTCAGGAAATTGTAAGAGCGGGGCGTTAGTTAATAGTTCTTTGCATTTTTCGAAAGAATCAATGAATTCCTGCTTAGTAATATCTATCTTATTTCTTTTCTTAAGGCACGATGTCAATGGCTGAGTTAATTTTGCGAAATCTTTTATAAATTTTCGGTAATAGCCTACCAAACCTAAAAAACTCTTGATTTCAGTGGCTGTTCGTGGTAACGGAAAATCTAAAACTGCTTGTACTTTATCATTATTAGGCATGAGACCGTCTTTGGTAATGGTATGACCTAGGTATAACACTTCCTTCCTTAGAAATTCACATTTGTCAAGTGTAACTTTCATATTAGTTTCCCTAAGCCTGTCAAAGACTTTTCGAAGTTTTTCAATGTGTTCCTGAAGACTTGAGGAGTATATTATAATATCGTCAAGATACACCATGCAGTGCAAACCTTGAAGACCTCGCAACACATTATCCATCGCCCGTTGGAACGTTGCGGGTGCCGTTTTCAAGCCAAACGGCATTCTTTTGAACTCAAAGTGTCCTGACTGGGTGGTAAATGCAGTTTTTGCCCTATCTGCCTCATTGACCTCTATTTGATGGTATCCGCTTGCAAGGTCAAGCGTGCTAAAATATTGAGATTTACCTAATTTGTCAAAGAGATCGCTAATATTGGGCAGGGGATATTTATCGTCTATAGTGATTTCGTTTAAGCGACGATAGTCAATTACCATCCTAAATTTCTTTTCTCCAGATGCGTCTATTTTTTTGGGTACTAGATGCACGGGTGCGCTCCAAGGCGAATGAGAATTTTGTACTACATTATCTTCCAGAAGTTTCTCTACTTGTTTATTTATTTCTTCATTTTGGCAAGGCGGATGTCTGTACGGTCGAATGTAAATGGGGTCTTCGTTAGTTGTTCTGATGTTATGTTTAACTTGATTCGAAAAAGACAGTGGTATTTTATCACAATAAAAAATATCACGATATTCATAGCATAATTTGGCTACACTCTCACGTTCCTCTTTGTTTGCATGATCTAATCGTACTTTTTTCAGATTATCTTTCAATACCTCATCGGTCATACCGTCATCATTCACAAAATTTAGTTCTAAATCCTCATTTTCAAATACCTGAACTTCGAAAGGGTCTTTGAATTTAATAATAGCTTTTTGATCAGAAATATTTTGTATAACTGTATCTGCGAAGAAATTATCACATTTAATAAGGGCCGTAGGCATTCGTACACCTTCCTGAAATTCGACAAAGTCTACGATAGCGTCTCCGTGCTGCAAGTTAGTTGGGATCCGTACTCGTGTTTCAGACCTTGGTGGCACATTTATCTCATAAGGTGGATTATAAATAATTGGAATTGCTGCATTATGTGTCTGTAGTATTTGATTTCTCATGTCAATGTTAACAGCTAATTTTTTGAGGAGGTCAGATCCTATCAGTCCGTCGTAGCGTCCGTCAACATCGTAAATGTAAAATGTGTGAGGAAGTGGGCTTTTAAAGGTTTTTAATAAAGGAATATGTATTACCTCATTATGCATGCTTTGAGCATGTGTACTAATAACTGTAAATGGTTCATAGTATTTATACTCTTTAAAAAATTCATCGGCTTTAGCAGGACTAATAAAGGAACGACTACTTCCGGTATCAATGAGAAACTTGGAGTTGATCTCAGGAATTTCAATATGCGGCAATTTTAAAATACTGTCACAATAATTTAAATTTATTATTTCACCACATCTCTCGAGGCTGTTTCCTGAAAATTTTCAGTGTCCTGATGCGCGGATTCGACCTCATTATAATTTTCAACGAAATTACAATCGATAGGAGACTGCTCTACATACTCGTCACACATTTCTGCCGTATTATAGTCGTAGTTATAGTCATAGTTCTGGTCGAAAGTGTATTCCTGACAAGGGGTTGGTTCTTCGATATAGTATAAGTCATTTGTAGTCATGTTTTGCCTAACGGGGGCGGTACGCATTGACACATCAGTATCGCCAAGCCTAGGCATTTGCTGTTGATTTGACATACCGGGTTTATATTGATTGGGGTTCATCGTAGACTGGTTCGGTATACCAAACTTAAAACCTTGTTGTTGAGGAATGCCAAATTTATATCCACCATGTTGGAAAGGTGCACGTGGTTGTTGAAAAGGTGCCTGTCCGAAAGTGCGTTGAACCTGGTTTTGGGGTGGTCCAAATCTGTTGCCTTGAGGAGGAACAAATCTATTTGGCTGTGCAAAGTTGGGTCTAATTGCTTGACCTTGACCTTGTGAAATGCCAAATTTAAAATTATTGTTAGGAACGCCAAACCTAAAATTATTATTCGGCGGCGTTAAATTAGAAGAAGGTTTATGAAATCCTTGAGCCAAGGGCACTGGTCTCAATGCATTATGTGAACTCGATTGTTGCGCTATGCTTTGTTTCACTAACTTATTTTTCGCGTTATATTGAAACTGAAAGTTTATTTCTTCAGTCACAATGCTCAAAGCATTTTCAAGATTAGCACAACCTTTCAGTCGCACGATACGAATTAAGTCTTCCGGTAAATTAAATAAGAATACGTTCAAAGATGTGTTGTTATATATAATCATCTTGGCAGCCTTTATTCCTTCATCGGTAAGTCTAATGACCTTCGCTATCAAGGAGCTTCGTACGTTCTGGATCCTATGACAAAACTCTATGTACGACTCTCCTGGCTTTAGTTTCATAGTCTCAAGTTCAATGGCTATACACTCCTCTGATCTCGGATCGCCAAAATGTTGCGTAAGAATTTCTTTTAAGCAATCCCATGTTGTTATATTAGGATTATCGCTGAGTAGAGACGCAGCTCTACCAATAAGTTTACCGCTTATAGCATGAAAGAGATATAATTCTTGTGCCAAATTTCCTTGTATTCTAGCACCACTAAGCACATACTCACACTTTGTAATAAAAAGGTTTAACAATTTTTCATCTCCATCATACTTGGGGATAATACACAAAATTTCTTTTTTGACTAGCTGTATGCCTTCCATTTTAATTAGATTAATTTACTTATAACTACACGAATTAATTACGAGGATGACAAATTTGCCAATTTAAGTGCAAACAAAATCAGATAAACGTAATTAATAGGCCCGACGATTTGGTTCGGTTAGAAAATATGGAGAAAACCGGGAACATGAAAAACAGGAGGTGAAAAGGTCTACTCACCAGCTGCTCGATCCCATGTCCTCCAGAGCCAGATTAGTCAGCACACGCCACGAGCTTCCCACGGGAGACGTATTTATTTAGGTTCAGTCTTTTCACACACGAATCACCACACGCGAAACCGATTTTGGGGTTTTGCGATTAACGGTTTTCTACAATGTGAAATATCACGAACGGCTGCGCCAGTCAACTACTGGGAGCCCGCGAGCAAGTTTTTAAAACAATTAATTTAATTTGAAATTAACTTTTTATTTGTCTGAACGTTATGAAGACTAATTACTGACTAACTAACTCTAGGGCTTAAAACTATGGTGGTCGTCTGACCGACAATGCATGATCATCAAATCGTCAGGTGTGCAATGTGTGGGCGCGAGATTACCGCTCAGAGTGAATAACAATATAATGATTACGATGTGAAAAATATCTGACGATTAGACGTTGCTGGCGATATAACTAAGTAGGTACCTAACCTATATTTTTTCGTCTTAAGAAAGCATTGAGTTTTTTTGCCTAGGTATTATTTTCGCTAAGTCATAAAATCATAGTCACTTCCTAGTAATAGTACGACCGCTTGGCGCAGTGGTTCGAGCGTAGGCCGCTCGGCTCACTGCACATGGTGGTTGCGGGTTCGATTCCCGCCCGGGCAAATTTCGGAAATGGCCTTTTCGTAATTTACCCAGGTCTGGGTGTCACTGGGATCGCCCCCAGTCCATTGTACGGTACCCATAGTACAAGCTTTGCTTAGTTTGGGACCGTACAGTTGGTGTGTCTGTCTGGCGATATTTATTATTATTATTATTAAAGTAACTGGAGTTGTTAGAGGATTGGTGTAGGAAGATGTAGGTACCTACCTAATTAGTGCATTGTCGATTGATTGTCACTCCTACATCCAGAAGGTTAAATTTCATAGGTCTGCCTGATACAAATATGTTTGAGGGGCAGACACTATGAGGGTTTATGTAGGTACGTATAAAACGCACAATATCTAAGATACTTATTATAGAGTTCTATACAACTATTGCGGCACAGTGACCCAAAGCGGTGCCTATGCCCCTTTGGCTCGTGTGCCAGTGCTCGCCAGTTACAGAGTCATAAGATTCGTCAAATTCATCTTGCAGTGGTCTAATGTCGGCGGTGGGACCGAATGCCGGTAGTTCCTCGAGCGTGAAATTGCTCCGCCGGGCCCGCTCAATGGCGTGATAATTTACAAAAGTAGATACTCATCCCTGAGGCTCATGCACACTTTTATCATGAGTGGCCGGTGAAAAAGAAACTTCCGTATTCGATAAGTAGATCACGTAGGTACATTGGGTTCTTCGTTATATCATCGCGCAGTAATCAGATCCTGCGGGAAGGAATAGCAAAAAAAATATTTTATAATTTGATCCCACTCGTTTATAATATTTATTTTTTGATTTCTTCAACTCATCCCGTTAAAAGTCTATTATGGTACCTATGCATCTAGATATATGCTTGTTATATTGCAACGATTTTTGTAGAAACGCTTGTACACGAATTCACTTAGCTAGAACGGTAGGTCTATTCACAGACGTATGACATAAGTAGTTTGTGTTTTTGAAGCGAGGCTTCTATACGGACGTTCGGGGCGCTCGCCGCGTGGCCACTCTATCCGTGCTAAGCGTCAGTAGCGTTACACGATGACGTCAGCGGCGTTACACGATATATATAAGTATACAGAGTGGCAGCGGCGGCGCCCTACGCTTTATACTGTAAAGCTTCTTACGGGCGTCCCTAGACGGCACTGTTTTTATTAATATCCTCTAGAGTTTCGCTTAATGTTTTGCGTTGTTACTTCGTCGGCCGGATGAGTTCTGTTTCTCGAGCGTGAAATGTGCCTGCGCCTCGCCGAGCCCGTCCCAATGACGTGATAATTTACAAGTGTGGTCATCCACATTTGTAGCGTGCCGCATCCAAACGGAACTTTCCTTATTCATTTTAAATGTGAGAAGCTGGTTCAGTAACTAAAGTAGGTAGAAGTACCTATGGCTAATAGGTGACAAAAACAACGAGCTACGTATTTTTCTTCTGCTAGGTAACCTATCCAAGTGTAAAATATATATTTGCGGCAAATAACAAGTTAGTGTTGTGACGTCGCGCGTATGTCGTCGCGCCGCGGCTCATTAGCGTAACTGTAGTTTAACGCTGTTTTAACTAGCTGCTGCTCGTGCTGCGCGCATTACCATCCACACGTTCTTAAAGCTGTGGCTCCATTTCTCCTTAACGAGGGGCCACAGCGAGGCTATTCAGCTTTGCTTTATACAGTCGGGCCGCGGCCTTAGAAGCATAGATGATGGCGTCAAGGTATTACGGTATTATTATGTGACGCTATCATGTAGCGTTTTGTTTTTCAGTAGATACTTAGGTCTAAGGATGTTATAAGTGTCACGTTTAAATGTAGGTATGCTAATGTGCGACAGAGTGTGGGACCGACAGGTGCTAACTGCACTGAAAATTTACACTGAAATATGGTGAAATAGTAACTCTTTGTTTACTTATACAAATAGTAACTAGTAGTTATAACTACATACAGATCCATTTTGTACAAGTAATAGATATCAACTCCTACAAAACTTACCCACCTAGGTAGGTACTTAGATTACCTACCTATTTTACGGATGTTAAGTACTTACTATTTCGGAGCAGGAATATAAGAAGGGTGTTCACATTAGAAAAGTCTTCTTAGAAAGATTTGTATGATGATAGTCAATGTTCTATTAAATAAAAAAGTTGGATTTTCTACGGACATTTGAATGGTACCTTTATAGTAATAAGGTAAAAAAACAGATTTTTAAATAGATACACACGTATTATAATTAGGTATAAATAATAAAATAAAATAAAACTTCACTTAGTTGGAAAGTCATTGCGAAACTCCGAAGTCTTATAAGTTCGCAGATATTCGCAATGTCCGTCCAGGAATGAGCTTGTTCGCTGTGCACTGTCGCTTTGGAAGCGTGGAATTACGTACACGAAACACTCTATACGTGGGCAAAGTGCTTATGAGATTAGGCTTCAAACGGGAAAGCCAAGACGTTTGCAGTGTTTTGCATAATATTCTACAGCATCGTATTCATTTGTATTAGAGTTTTAGGACTTTCAATTTATTCTTCACTAGAGCGCGTTTGTAGTTGCATCACCTTCGGGGTTTATTAAAACGTCATGCGAATTTACATTATTTAAAATAATACCTTATATAATATTATATTTATTTAATACTAGCTGTACCCTGCGCGCGTTGCTACGCTGTCAAAGATTGGTCGTACCAACTCAGAAACCTTTGTGGGCATGCACAACACTTTGCTGAAGATCATGACATGATCAAATGCATAGTTTACGATTCTATAAAGGACATACAGACAAACATGCATTTTTATATACATAGATCTATTGAGCAATCTAAAAACAGCTTAATAGATAGATAGGTACGTACGCATTGATGATCAGTAACTTTGTAGCGGGTGTGAAATTCAGTTAGAATTCCGTAGTGAGTTTGAGGGAACATTGCGGGCACCTAATAAATGAACCTCCTTGTCTTTGATCTCAGCCAGGGCCGTACAGGGTGTGCAAAGTTCTGATATTGTGGTACACTTTATAGGTATATCAGCTGAAATTCAGATATTCAGAGCAAAGCGCAAACTTTGTGTGAAAATCATAAATGTACCCATTGTCTTTTGCACTGCGATATTATTAATAGAAGATTCTTTATTTTGGGTATACTTGTAAGTTTCAGGCGTTGATTCCTTTGTTTTGATAAGTGAATTTGAAAAAAGTACCAAAATATGCGATATAAACGGCCGTATCTTTTGATCGCGTTGACTTAGAAGCCTATTTTTTTACACCTACAAGGTACCAGAGCGTTATAGGATATTGATATTTGATATTAATTTCATCTTGATAACTCTATCCGTTTCTGAGAAAAAGGCTCTTGACAGACAGACAGACGGACAACAAAGTGATCCTATAAGGGTTCCGTTTTTTCCTTTTAAGGTTCGGAACTCTAAAAAACACCTAGAACCACCTAGTTACTTCATCTTTTATCGTACCTATAGCAGCACAAACAATTTCCGTAGATTTCCTGAGTATTTTTACCATCGACACCAGTAATTCCGTTTAATGGTCGGCTCATAAACCTCTGTGGACGTAGAAACTTATAGCTGGAACGTCCGCTGCAGGACGCTTGCAAGAACATTGTTTACAGTATATCTTCGGGATTGCTGCGACCCTGGTACATGGTAAATTTAACCCTAAAATAAAACCCTCTCAGACCGAATTTAATCTTAGAATCGAGATAGTTATTGGTAAATGTACCGTGTCTGTATTGTGTTTACAGGTAGCATGCGTACCGTTTACTTTATTTAGAAAATAAGATTTATTTACTATTGTGGGAAATAAAATTAAAATCGCCATGATCGCATGTCTCCAACATTTGTTTTATATAAGTACATAACATAGTTGGCATACACGCTACCGTAGTAGCCTGCAAATGTCGTGGCTATTTAGAACAATTACTTATTATTATAATGTGGCTGGAAATAGGTAAGCGGTACTGAGTATCTCAATGTTTGACAATTTAACAAATGAATAGAGGCCGGAATCATGGTAACAACATTATCCGCTATCTGTATCAAACCATTTATTATGTAGGATATTTATGTTTCCGGGGTTATGAACATGAGATAAATTATACAAATAACATTTTGGTACCTATGTAGCATCAAATATAAGTCCGGATATATGACATACGCTTTGCTTTTGGCTATTAGTTAGATGGATGGAGCTTTAAGGTATCATCTTTGTTAAATTGCCGATTACAAAATAAAAAACATAACCTTTTCATATTTTGTTTTACAAAATAATATTCGTAGGTTCAAATGTGTTGCGAATGATTCTACATACTTTGTTTAAGCAAAGCATCGGTACATATACTTACCTAATCTATGGAACAAATCATAACCTTCCTTCCAGGGCAGTCAGGTAAAATTACACATTATAACTGACGACCGCTTGCCGCATTGGTTCGATCGTAGGCCGCTCGGCTCACTGCACATAGTGGTTGCGGGTTCGTTTCCCGCCGGGGCAAATTTCGGAAATGGCCTTTTCGTAATTTGTTCAGGTCTGGGTGACACTGGGATCGCCCCCGGTTCATTGTACGGTACACATATAGTACAAGCGTTGCTTAGTTGGGACCATACTGTTGGTGTGTCAGTTTGGCGATATTTATTTGTTTATTTATTTATAAACACACATCACATACACCATAAACTACATATCAATAATAACTACATATACATACTAAACTTTCTTAAGTTTAAATTACAATGAAGTAGCCTCAGTTCTTTTAATATTCGATGTGAGTTCAATAAGAACTCACGGCTCGGTGTGGCCGGAGCCGTTGGAATGGAACAATAGGGGCTGCACTCGGCCTCCTTTGAAAATAGCGCAGGCCCCTGTAAAATATAGGTAAGGATCTGAAATGTGGGTACAAACGAATGATGAAAATGTAATTGCATTGAACTATCATCTAGACATTTTATTTTCTTGTTATTAGGTACCGTGTATACGAGTATATCAACAGTAACCTTTACAGTAACATAACATATCTTCCAAATTCATTTTATAAATACTAGCTGACCCGACAGACGTTGTCCTGTCTTTTAGTGGTATGAAAAATAGATGTTGGCCGATTCTCAGACCTACCCGATATGCACACAAAATTTCATGAAAATCGGTCGAGCAATATCGGAGGAGTTTGGCAATAAACACCGCGACCCGAGAATTTTATATATTAGATTGACACAATTGAATAATTGATTAAATAAATATTTAATTGCTCAATTTTATAAAGTTTAAGTAAAAGTAGTTTAAATATTCTTACAACAATTTTCTGTACATCTTCTATTAAATAAACTGAGACAGTTTAAAGCTAGCAAAGCGAGCCGTGAAGCCAAACTATTTAGACGACAAATGGTTTTGTACATCTGGTCTCCGATATTGAGAGCAGTGTACATATTTAGTGACCATATTCAGTGTATGTATTAGGTCTTGAATTTAAATGAATCGATAAAGGACTTAATTACCTAAGTCGATTTAATAAATAAGTAAGGATTTCCCCTTTTGAAACCAAAACAGGATGCTGTCGAGTTCTACACGTAACTATTCCAATTGTAAAATGTGTAGGTATATGCTCCAACACTACTTAATACGATAATAATTTAACGTTTCTAACGCTTTATGCTATTTTAGTGCAAAGTTAAACCATTTATTCTTCCAAATGTTCACTGATATAAAAGAATAAGATTATTTGAATTATTTTAAACAATGCGAATCGTTTACTCTATTTGTAGACATAGGCGCCGTAAACAAACTATTTGTTATTGATAATGATCGCGGCTCGTAATTAAATTGGAAACTGTAGCCAGTCGATGAAGGTATAAATTGTATTCTATCTATGATGATCTTAATTAATGGTTATTGCATGAACTTGCGCAAATAATTTATATTTGCAAACAGTTTTTATTACTTTCATGCCATTCGTAGCAAAATATTGAGGCCAAACTAGAATTATTTATGATGCAGAGAGTGAGCCGCGTACTTTCATTATGTTATTGCGGCTTTTGCCACTACACAGTACAGTATAAAATGAGTTCGGATATTGTATGAAAACGTATACATGTCGGGTTCATGAAATTCACAATTTAAGGCATGTTAGAATTTACTAAAAAGTTGGTAAATATTGAAATTTTAATATTACTTACAGTCTGTCATGTGCAAGGTGGAGGCTAATATCACGGCTCAGCTTCGCCGGGGTAATACAATTCGCGTTAGTGTGGAATATTGCGCTCCGGCCCGCCGTAACAAATGTGGCTTAGAAATAGTCACTTTACGCCGTAATTTAATTTCGTGATATTTTGAATTGATAATAATCGGGGTTAGTTAGTGAACAACTGTAATTGAAGATTATTTGTTAGTCTTCTCCACTTCGCTATTTACATAATGTTTTGCGTATCTATGAATTAAGACATACTGGATATGGGTATACCAGTTTTCCTACATAGATTTAGCGTTCTAGGACATTTCAATGAATAAGCCATTAAATAATCCGACTAACGCTCAGTTGCAGTGACGTTCATTAAATTTAAAGTCTACATTAATTGTTAAGGTGAAGGCGCCTGTCTAGCCCGCGAAATTCAAAATTTTCGAGTATTTTTATAGTTTATCCAAAATCTGAAAACATTTAAGACAACATTTTGTGATTTGCGAAAAACACAGTATGCAGTGCGTTTATTGATACATTTATTTTACTCTAAATATTATCACGGTGGATATGATACTAGTAAATCACTAAATATACAAAAATTGCCAGATTATCTGGATAGCTGTCGTTCTTGAAATGTTTTAGAGTAAGTTGGATATATTAATAAATGCACTGCACATAGTCTTTTTCGCGAATTATAAAATGTGTCTTTTATTATTGTCAGATTTTGAAAAATTCTAAAAAACCGCAAAAAATTTGAACTTCGCGGGCTAGGTGGGCGCTTCAGCCTTTACGCAGCAGTGGTTATTTTAATTTAATGTTGGCAACATTTAAAAAAGGAAAGTTTTTTTTTTGGTTCACATCACTAGGTCCACCATTATTTTATGTACCTTAAAATAAATGTTTTAATACAACAGTTCGGTTTTATGACTTGTTTTTTAATGTCCAGAAACAGTCTGGACAGTAATCTTAAATGTATGAGATGACTTTTATTTGACGGCATATGTAGAGGTCTCTGCAATTGAGCGGAGTGTACCTACTCTACCAAAACTCCTAAAAATCCTACTTCTTTCCTATTTAATTATACCTACAGGTACTCAATCCTAAAGTGGTCAAGCTTTATGTATACCTAAGCTTATTTTGTGTCACGTCTGATTGGTACGGGGCATATTCGTCCGGTGCGTGGGATCCAGACGTGGGCTTGCCTCAATCTTGCCAGTCACGTGATCGGGCACAATTTATTTCATCCCTTTTTCTTTATGACGCAAAGATAAAAACCGCAATTTTGTTGATCCGAAAATGTTGGGATGATGAGGTGTATTTTCAATACAAATAGGTTATTATTTACCCCTCGTTTGCGGTGATGAAATATTAACATTACACCAAATTATGATGTCGACTCTATTTTGTACGTCAACAAGTTATCTGAATCACGTAAAGAGTGTATGTGTATCTAAAATGTGTATGTGCATATTGCGAGTACAGCTCCCAATAGGCAGAAGGGGTTGTTTGACATTGCAAAGGTATTTTCGGCAGTCGGCGTTGTAGGGGTTGCACTTTGTCTCGGCGGGACAATGCGGTGCAGGCAGGTAATCTAGGGCGGCAAACACACGCCGCCTGTAATTAGCCGTCGCACGTCGAAATACAAAAGGCGGACAGACGCACGGACCCGTCCTTTGGCATGTGATTCTACGGTGCTACGCCGTAGCAACGTAGTACTGTAGGTATTTGTAGTAATCGTAGATGATGCTGACACAACTTAATGAGGTTTCTGATATTTTAAAAACAGAATAATTTATAAATGAATAAATATCGCCAGACTGACACACCAACTGTATGGTCCCAAACTAAGTAACGCTTGTACTATGGGTAACGTACAATGGACTGGAGGCGATTCCATTGACACCTAGACCAGGGCAAATTACGAAAAGGGCATTTTCTAAATTTACCCCTGCGGGAATCGAACCTGCAACCACCATGTGCAGTGAGCCGAGCGGCCTACGCTCGAGCCACTGCGCCAAACGGCCGTCAACAATTATTTTTAATTGTTATCATTCTGTTTGTTTTTAAAAAGTTCCCGTCGCTAGATATATGAAAAGAGAATTCTACATCGGCAAACAAAACGCGTTCTTTAAAGCTCCGACTACCTATGTGTAGGTATATTAGGTAGGTCAGCCAACAAAGCTTGTCTAGGCTGTCACCAGATCTGGGGGCGACCTATTTGCAACATTTACAAAACGAACGGCGCAAGTATTCTATCAGTTCGTGTGGTGGATACAGGAAAAAATATTGTGAACATCTCTGTAATTTTGAATTTCTAAATTAAATTCCATTTGATATGAATATAATCCTTGTGCTAAGTATATGAAAATTGAATAAAAGTAAAGTCGAGAGCTTTTTTGACTTATCTGTGATTTCAAAACAGATATCTCTTTGGTCCATTCGAATTGTATTGTCCTCATGCAATTTTTTCTTCAAAAGGGCCTGCAAAGGGATGTCAATTCCTCACGGAAACTTCAGCAGCATCAGAATCGAAAAATATATTCGCGACAAAACATCTTATTTTCTCGCATAAAAAAAAATATAAATATAAGATAAAGAAAATATATTTATTGGCGGACAAACAAACAAATTAAGAAAATATAAATAAGTAAATAATAACACTAATTGGAGTGTAGGCATTCCACGAGTGTCTGTCTTTTTATGTACAAACAATGTTCGGATCAAAGTTGTTTTCTTGTATCTTTCCTATTGTCTATTTCGCTGCAGTACCGTCAAAGAATAATTGGACGATCGGTGCTTCTCTGTGCATTTACCAATCATTTTCCAGTTATTCGCGGTAGTTTATTTCATTCGCGGTCGGCATAACAAAAAATCTGCATGCTTTACAATCAGAAGCGACTTTTTAACAATAAACAAATCTATATTGTACAGTGAATATGTTAGAACCGGTTCGGTTTTATAATTCTCGTTGGTTTTTATAACGCTACGAGAATGTTATACGTCTATCTAAAAGTTTCCAATGGATATAAATATATTGTTTTTATTGCTTATTCAGTTTTAATCCGCAATTACAGTTTTTTTACCATGGTTAGGGAGGGTGTCTTCGCACTAGGTCCGATCCGGATCCAATAAAATAGGGACGGATGTCGCTTGAATTTGGAGCGGCCGCGTGTGATTAGTGCTCCCTCCACCATCGGCGACACCGACCACATATTCCTTTTTTATTGCGTGACGACTCAGAGTTGAATCGGCCGCAGTTCACAAACATTCATACAAATACCTAATACTATTGTTATTTTGGTTCGTAAATATTATATATATATATTAGTAGTTCTTTAGAAATTATTGTGTTGGCGGAATTCAGAACTCGAATTTAGAGCGTAACTAGTCATACAAACAATAGTACGACTAAGTACTTCGCATCGAATTTTCTCGTATTCGGATTGGATGTAGTGCAAAAACGCCCATAAGGTTTGCAGGTAATTTGTTAAGATAACAAACAAACTAACACCAACAAGGAAAAGCAAAAGGTAACAGGTACATTTGTAAGCCCATGCTCATAATATCGTTGCTATTATGAACGCAAATGTTGACAACGCGGCCCCTTCTTCAAAACATATTTTTGTCAACACGGGTGCCATGCGTCTGAGTGGTCTGAATGGTCCATTGAATAACGTTTCTGCGAGGTTTCCAAATAGGTTTGTATTGAAACCCATTTTACTGGAGGCTTTTGTTAAGAGTTCGTCAAGAGCAAGAGTTCGTACTAATTCACAATACATCCGCCTCTGAGATGGAACATGTTCGGCTACACGACGATTCCAGGTGAGCAAGAATTTGAAATAATTGGGCGAGTCGTCTATTATGTTTCCCTGTGGCAAGGTGATTCGATTCCAGTCCACGTGTTTGTCGCTCGTCTTTGTCCGCTTCGCTATATTGGCCTTAATGAAAGCTATAGCTAACTTCCATTGTCACGTTTGGTATCCATTTGATTTGATTCTCCTCTTGTTTCTAATAAATTTGCACTATATAATATAGGTATACCTAGGCTATGTTCATAGGAGTAGGTAGGTAATATATGCAGGTCACGTATAGAACTATCCGCTGCGAATCGGTCTCGTCTGAAAACTTACTCCGAGACAAATTCCTGTGTCCAACTTCTAGTTATCGCAGTGATATATGGTTTTGTAAGTGAAATTATACATTTTTCATGTACTTTTGTATGTATATATTACGAATGTATATGTAATATACTTTTGTATATGTATGAATTTTGGAGGGAGACGGCATATGATCGATAAGTTAGTGCCCGATTTTCTATTATAGAATATGCCTTGCCTCAAGCATGAGCTTTGCCTATACAAATTCCTTGGTTCTGTACTCCAATGCAAAAAAATACTCATCAATCCTCTTCAAAACATGGTATCACCAACAGGGTGACTCCAAAACTCATCCGTCACACCTCCGGAAAAAATTTAAAGCGGAAGTTTGTTATCTATACCATAATCAATCATCACATTTTGCAGCATGAACTTATTGGTTCTATGACAGTCACGTTCACAATTTGCGGTTGCGGATCGGAACGAATGGAGCGTGCGATATCAAGATTGCCGTATTCGAATATTGGAGTCGGCGGGTGACGGCGCTGTGTCGAGACTATTCATATTAGTGGAGAGATGCTGGAGATGGGTGGACTACTACTAATAACGAAAGCTTTAAAAAAAGAGCAGTGTAGGTACGTTGTAAGCTGCATCAATCTCGGACCACATTTGGGTGAAGACAACTCAGTATACTTAGTTCTTCCACCCTATAATTGCTAATGAGCACGAAAAACAAATGTTAAAATGGAATCAAATTAAATTTGTAAAAAACTTTTAAAAATATTGATGATCCGATTTCACCTAGGTATAAAAGTTAAATAAATGAATGGTAAAAAAAACTTTAAATTAAATCAAACTAATCAATTTAGTACATGTATTACATAATTTATTACATGATATAAAAGCTTGTCGCCAGATTTACCTGTGTACCAGAGTAACCTGTATTGTATTAGTCTTGCTTGACATAAGTACTTATTATAAGTAATTCTATGAAAAGAAAATGGTCATATAAAAATCCTCCTTTTTGGAAGTCGGTTAAAAAGATGGCGCGTCGTCATAAATTTCATTGATCCGTACGATTTAAACGTATATCTAGCTGACAGACACGTTCTCAATGTTGATTCAACTGAACTCGATCGAAGAGTGACGGATCTAGCACAGCTTCGCCTAGCTTCAGAACTTGTAGTACCATTTTATTATGACTAGAAGACTATTTTTCACTCTGGAATCAGCACACATAGACCAATAAAATTCATGAAACCATTGTTACATTCATGAGCGGAATTGAAAAAAAATACATTGTACTAAATACACAGGTATAAGTTTTAATAGATGTAAATTATATCTGTGTATCACAGAATTTTATATGTTTTATGCCGGCCATTATTCCTTTACTAGCTGAGCCCGCGACTTCGTCCGCGTTTAATTTAACTTAACCGCTCCCGCTCTCGCGTTCTGAGCCCGCGCGACAGGACCCATTTGTTTTTTTTGTTATTCTAAAATAAAAGTTACTCCTTATATCATCAGCTATCTGCCAGTGTAAGTCCCGTCAAAATCGGTCCAGCCGTTTCGGAGATTACCCGGAACAAACATACAGACAGACAGACAGACAATTTTTTTTTTAATCGTGTTTTTGCTATAGGTGTCGTATGTACTTTCATATGCATTTAGTGAAAAGGTGTTATTTTGATATTACAAACAGACACACCAATTTTATTTATTAGTAGTATTTGCAGTATAGAGTATACATTATACGTAATTATACGTAATTATACGTAATTACCTAATTACCTATTAATTTTATATACCAAAGTGGGAAGTATTTTGCAATTATCCCGTTTTAGATTATAAGCAGAATTTAATTCGAGCAGATTTTGTATTTACCCTGAGAGTGGTAGATAGGTAAGTTTTCATAATTGTGCTTCATTAATAATTCAGCAGGTGGTACCTAGTATCGACACGAACACAGATTTGCGGACTGATTTTAATGAGCTCTTGGAAAAGCATCATTATATATCTACCTAATCTAATAACATAGGTACTTTTAGTTATTTACGTTATATTAATACATTGTTAAGAGGTAGGTGTAATTAATTATAATGATTTTCTAGTAGGTACACAGACTCCACCCTCCGCTTTGCTTCTTATAGAAAAGCCTTAGCATCACAAGCAGCTGAATTTATCGCTTTGTATCGTATTTTAATTACGGGAGATTTATATTTCCCCAGATTTATGGGCGTGGGTGTTTAACGAGTTAAAAAACATTTTAGTAGCACCTACTAAAATGGAAATATAGGATGACGGTATAGGATACAATATAGGAAATTCCCATTCAAAATATTATGTTTAAGGCTAAAGCGCCCATCTAGCCCGCGAAGTTCAAATTTTTTGAGGTTTTTTAGATTTTTTTCAAAATCAGACAATAATAAAAGGCACATTTTGTAATTCGCGAAAAAGACCGTGTGCAGTGCATTTATTAATATATCCAACTTACTCTAAAACATTTCAAGAACGACAGCTATCCAGATAATCTGTCAATTTTTGTATATTTAGTGATTTACTAGTATCATATCCACCGTGATAATATTTAGAGTAAAATAAATGTATAAATAAACGCACTGCATACTGTGTTTGTCGCAAATCACATAATGTTGTCTTAAATGTTTTCTGATTTTGGATAAACTATAAAAATACTCGAAAATTTTGAATTTCGCGGGCTAGACAGGCGCCTTCACTTTAAAGGCACAACTAATAAGTATTTATTATTTAACAAACATTGTTTTTTTTATAAACATACCCACGATGTTAATTTTTATAAACATACCCACGATGTTACTTAGATACGTATTTAATTATTTAAAACTGGATGTCACTCCTTTTAACAATAATTCTTCATCTATTTTAAATGCGGCATCAGTATCACGCGCTCTTATTAAAATTATGATTTCGAATGCTACAGTTATCCTATAGGGCTTTATGTCAATGGAACCGAATGTGGGTCAGGGGTGTGTTCAGTGCGTTAACTAACAGGGATTAACGGATGAAACATGCAGCTGTGGTGCGCTTGTTTGCAGTAACTGTTGCTATATGTAGCCGGGTCCCCTGGAGGATAGCAACGAATGCCTCCGGTTTCCGGTTATTGCACCACAGTCGATAGAACGTTATATCCGACAAGTTCTAAGTTACGTCATTTAGAATTTTCATGGCGACTTGATACCTAATGGATAATTTATGTTGGGATATACCTACATTATAGCGGCCAGGAAACGTCGTCGCGACCTGAAACTATAAACTTTATGATACTATTAAAGCTTAAATAATCGAAAAAATAATTAAGTAATTATTATTAATTAATTCAATAATTATCTGGTTTTTCGGTAAAATGATATAAAACAAGCATTAAACATATTTGCTTCTGAACACAACATTTTTATGGCAATGATGAGATACCAGTACCATATTAGTACCTACTTAATTACAAGAAATGCTATCTCAGAAGAGGGATGCTTATAATTAAGGTCTACGTATGATAAAATACTGTAATCTCTAATACTGTAAATTAAGATTTCGGTAATCAATTTAATGAGTATACTGATAGGAGTTGCTTTTCAATAGATCTTTATTAATACATAGGATAGAAGAAGATAATAGTGGATGGATTTTATGTTCGGTAAATTCCGGGAACATTTAGTGAATTGCGGAGTTCTCGTGTCACGGATATAGGTATCTAGGTATCCGACGAAATACCGATCGTTCATTCCACTAAAAGTTGCTTTGGTGCCTCTATTGAAATAATTTTTCTGCATCGTTTCCTGATTCATACAGTTTAGTTTCCGCATGAAATGGAAAGGTATTTTCTGAGACAACGATGCATTGTGTACCTAAATATACAAAATCTATATGAAATTTTTATGTCAACAATACATTAATAAGTGTGAGCGTATGCTGAGACACATGCGATGTAGTTTAAGAAATATTTGTCCATATATTTTTAGCTAAAGACTTTAAAATTTTCGCTTCGTATTCAGCCATCTCCTTTGATAATCTCACAGTTTTCTTAGGCCCGTATTAATAAACCAATATCAAGTCTGAGAGCGGTCTTGAGTACGCTTTTGACAGGACATTTTGTACTGGTATGACATAAGAATGACATTTCCAAGATCACTTTCAGATTTGAGAACTATTTATTAATACTAGTTATCTTAGAAAAAAAACTGATCTTACAATGGAGGTGATAGGTATTGGTGAAAACTTCAGAGTCACAACAAACCTAATGCATTCGAACAAATTGTATTCCTCTGGGAGCCAATATAAGTGCATCGATCGAGTGCTTGTTATGTCCCAAGTTGACGGTGCTCCGAACCGTAGTTATTTGTGAACGAACGTGTTTACCTATAACCTTACTGATTTTGTGTTCATTTAGTTTTGAACTGGATTTCTCGACTGCGATCGAAGTATAATAATAACTGGGGGTGCGGTAAGGGACCGATCAAGTCTATTGAACGGTAAAGTATCTAATCTGTGTACAAATAAGCCTTATAATTCCAAGCGAAATGGCATTTGCAGAGGATTTACAAAGCACTTTTACTATTACGCTGTTTAAATAAAAAAACTATGTATCCGTTAATAAGTCATTAAGCGGGCATTAACACGGTTAACCCGACACTTTTAATTTCCATACATTTTACTGTACGTATGTGCCACATACGGACATTATCCGCAAAAAATGTTAAGAAAAACGGCATCTTTATCATGTGAATGGCCGCTTACCTTTTTAATAAGTAGGTAGCAAGTAGCAAGGTACTTGTGTTGGGGTCTCAGAAATTGGAAGTTAATGAAATATAACGTCTAATTTCTGCGTTCCAAGGCTTTCATCTCAGCGATAATCCAATTGACTGCGAGCGATAACTTAATGACAGGATGATAACTACGTACCTGCTACCTAGTTACGTTTATGATTATCCTTTACGATTATCTACAATGGAATGTGATTTTAATATTATAATGGCTGGTCCTCCACATATCCTCATTGATGTAAATATGTCGCTTACGTGTTTTCATTTACTATATTTTAGAAAAAAAATCGCGAGCGATCTAATTCGTAACATTATTGTGGATGCAACGAAAATAAAAAAAACAATAAGAGCCATCTTTGGATGGTTTTTCCATCCAGAAAATTTCATTTAATCGGGTTTTCCTTTTATGTATTCCCAGATAAGTAATGTTCTTGAATAACACATATCTGAAATAAGCTTCAACATCTAAAAAATTAAAGAAATATGTCGAATTGAAAATTACTATATTTTCCGAGGCGGGCTTTCACGGTTAACCGGACACTGATAAATTCCATAAATTTTGAGAAAATACGGCCATTATCTGCCAATAAATTATAGAAAAGTGCATGACTGGTCCTCCACACATTCTTATCGATGTGGTACCTACTGAAAAAAGCAATGTATAACGCATACAAAATAAATAATTTTAGTATAACTTACTCACCCATATAAAGGTTCCCGATCCATCGGATGACGTCACAAACTTATCGTTCCGTGAAACAGTCGTACGTGACTAGACAGCGGTGCTGAAACTACAGCTGTTTTTACATTACATTTCCTTTTGATAGGCGGCTTTGTGATTCGAATAACTATAACATAACCTCTCACACTATTATGTATCCACAGTAATGTGTTCAGCAAATGGGAGTATCGAGAATATTGGATGCAATAGATCGTTGCGCTAGCGATGCGAAAACAAAATAGATTATTTGATAAAATTAGTTATTTTTAGATTAGATTAAATTAGATAACTCTTTATTAATCCACCACAAGACAAAAAAAATACAAATTATTAAATAATTTACACAGAAAGTGGAAAATGGGCGGCCTTATCACTAAAAGTGATCTCTACCAGGCAACCTTAGGATGAAGAGGATCTAAAGAAAAATAATACGGGGGTGTACTTACAAAAAATTTACTTATAAACAATATCCCGCTTTCATTTATTTTTAATTAGCATAACAGTTTCCGATACAGAATGAACCATGAATTTCTAAACTGGCCGCCTGAATGTTCGTGAGCCTGTCATGGACTTAAATACGAACATAATTACCTTTTCATATCGCTTCTCGTTGGCCGCCTTAGGACGTGCACGTAGGTATCTAACAGTATATGCAGCACTCAATCTTGAAACATTAATAAGGCAAACTAAGCAAATTAAGTTTTATAACTAGCTAGACGTCTTTGAAAACTTTGCGTTGGTATGAAGTAGACTGAAGATACTCGTAGATATTGAGTAAGTAGATATTCGTTAACCATGAAAGCGGTGGACAGCACAAGTTTCCGAGGTTTTAACATTTCCCAGCTACAAACAACCTCAAGCAAATTTAATTAAAACATCTCCATAACATTCGCCGATTTCAAAGCGAAACATTGGAAACTTTTTTATATTTATTCAGAAAAGTACTTTTGAGATGAACTGTTTTGAGTTAAACGATTATTGCTTGTTTGTTGAGATTTTCTTTGAAACTTTTCTAATAAAATTATGGAAATAATATCAATTGTTCATGTCTCCTAAGCGTTTAAGAGTTTACTTTCACGTTATTTTGAGTCCAAAAATCTCTACAAACTAGTTTCCGTCTTATTAAGTACCTAGGAAGTTATATAGGTATTTGCAAAGGATAAAAAGATTTTATGTAAACAAAATTCCAAGATGCGAGCTATGATGTACAAAATAGAGGTGACCTGAAAAGGTTTCTAGAGACAAACAGGAAACCATACAAGATTTTCACACATATAACCCCACGAATCTTTTAACAAAAAAAATATGCTCATATTTTATTGTTACTGTATAAAAACAGTCTGAATATGAATTTCTGAATGTCGACAAAATAAGGTAGGTACTTTCATTCGTTGTCTGTAAATTTATATAGCGGCTTAATTAGTTTTTAGTATCGGTTACGAACCACACTCTTAATAAATAACTGGGTAGGTTAGGTTTATCATTATATAAGTATTTGAGGTTTGTTTTCGACGAAGTTATCCTTAGCCAGGTTTTTATTTTCGATGTTATACCTATCTATTATGTAATTTTAAGAATATAAAAGAGCATTTATGAAGTTATAATATAAATGAAAAGAAAATTCATGTAAATGTTTTTGTATTTTGGAACCACACAAAAGTGCGAATTCCATAGGAAAGCCGAACGCGTAAATCGCGACCGCCAGAAAATTACAGGCCTATCCTCCGGGATAGGCCTGTAATTTTCTGGCGGTCCCACTCTGGCGGTCTGGTTGTTCACTGTTCTACGTAATCCGTTACGTAGAACAGTGAACAACGCCGGTCTATCCTCTCCTATCAATTTCCCTTATTTATATCACCTAATACTGTTGCCCTTGAACTCTCTAAATGATAAAATAATAGCCACATGAAAATAAACGACATCTCTTGGCCTATGAAATCTTTGTCTCATAGAATTTCATGATCATTGGAAAAAGATATCGGAAAGTGCTTACTCAGCCTTCCGATGTTGTTATAAAAACATCGACGAGGCGCTTCAGTTTACCAAAACATCCGAAGTGCTTTCGCAAAATTCATGTTGCAATTTTTTTTTTTGCGCGGCGCCATCGCATAGTCGCCTCAGGAAATCTCTTCGGGCTCAATGACCACAATTTCTATGCCAGTCTTGGATCTGCTAAAATTTTATCGGTCGTTCTGTGAGTCCGCGTTAGCTCAAACTTTACGTAGACGCTAGCGACCCGCCCCGGCTTCGCACGGCTCTAAAATGATCAGTGTTTATCTACTATAGTATGCATGAATTATATATATAAACCTTCCTCTTGACTCACTCTATCTATAAAAAAAAATCGCATCGAAATCCGTTGCGTAGTTTTAAAGATCTAAGGATACATAGGGACGGACAGCGGGAAGCGCCTTTGTTTTATACTATGTAGTGATTATCTATTCTCGATAGTACTGAAATCTAGACAAAAGTAGGCAGTAATAAGTAGATTGTATCGGACATAGAGACTGGATACATTCTTAACTCCTAAAGCCAACCGCTCCTAGTCCAGCTACTATTGAACGATACACAAGTGGTTGGGAATCCGCCCCTAGTGGCCGGGCCAGCGTAAATTCTCTGCTTTACGTAGCAGGCGCCTCTTAGTAGACAGTGCTCGTGTATTGAAGCCTCACTGTAGCCACACTTACTATTCGTCTACGAAACAACTAATTTTATTTGGCTACTACTTGTATCAATTATCTAAGTACATATAATTAAGACCTCGGAATAGGTCAACGGCTACAAACGGGATTTTTTATTATATAGGCTTAGAAAGTCACAATGTCGCGTCTATAAATTGGAACAAAGCGCATTTCTATTTCAGTAGTTTTTAAAACAAAGCCTGTTAAAACCGTGTCCTGTTTAGCATAGCGGCAGTAGCTCTACCACGTATTTATGAGTTTGCAAGGAGTCGCTACTCGCTAACGGCTAAGTAAAATATTCACAGTTTAACACATTGTTAGTTATTCGGATTACCACCGTAAAATTAAAACCGTGAAAATATTTTACGTACACGCTAACGACTAATGTTAAACATGCGTAAAGCAATAGCTCTACCAATAGGTAGAGACGCACAATAGCGAGTTAATAGTGAAGTTAACACATAATTGACGACCACTTGGCGCAGTGGTTCTAGCGTAGGCCGCTCGGCTCACTGCACATGGTTGTTGCGGGTTCGATTCCCGCTGGGGCAATTTGCCTTTTCGTAATTTGCCCTGGTCTGGGTCTCTGGGATCACCTCCAGTCCATTGTACGGTACCCATAGTACAAGCGTTGCTTAGTTTGGGACCATACAGTTGGTGTGTTCGTCTGGCGATATTTATTTATTTATAACAGCGGGGTGTATCCACACGCGCGGCGTCGTGCCCGATGAGCACAGTTGATAGTAGTTTTGCAAAATTCCAAACCAATCCGCATACACTTCTGCAAACTGAAGCCGACCTACAACCACTTCAAATGGGATTGATTTTAGTCTGCAGGAGTAAGTGTGGGTTGGTTCCTTTTTTCAAAACCATGTCCATTTGATCGGCCACCGTCAACACTCGGGAAGATCAGAGGCGGGTGATTAGGGATCACAGTGGAACAAACGCCAGCCCCGGGCTATGTTACAGTTCACACGCCGATGTAAAAATAAAATTGACGGGTGCCACTATGTCCTGTGCCTATGTCACTGCATTGGTAAATATTGAACATTGTACTAGACTTTTAATGAAAAGCGAAAATGGTGGTTCTGATTTATAAAATAAAGGTGTGTATTGGTAATTCACCACAATATTGAGAGTTGCGTAGAACCTAGAGGCGAAGGGTGTGTGGGATTCTTACCTAATACAACTTCCCCGGTGGCTACTTTCAGCACGTCGGAGGGGCTCTGGAATCTCTGAACGGAACCCACCGGTGCCTCTTATGTGCCGCGATCCCTGCGGGAGCTCGTCCCGGGGGAACAAATGGTCACTTTCCCCTACACCCGCGCAGTGCACGGAGTTACCGTCCACTGCCGTCTTCCCCAGGGTCGACGGCGTCCGGTGGACGTCTGTGGCCCACATCCAGGACGTCCTTTACCCCCAGGGTACCGCATTATTTTGGGCCCTGGGCATCAGGGGCGAAAGATAATCTAGTATATAAGCGAGAAGAATAAAGTATTACGGTTTTATGAAAGCTAATGTTACGTAAATAATATAATCAAGTCATCTTCGGCCTCGTTGACTTCTTCCTAAAACAAGTCGGGTTCAGTTCTCGGCCCGTACCGCTGGGTGTTTTAAAATTCATGCCCGGATTCACAATTTGAATTTCATTCTCTTCAATAGGTATCTACCTACCTACAAATATGAAAATGCTAATTAATGGGCGCGATGACATTTTTTATTGCATATTTATATTAATTATAACAGTGAAATGATTTCCAGAATTACATTAAAATTGTTTTCAAATTGGTTTAGCAAACTTTAGTAGTAAACATTGTATTACTAAAAATAAAATATAGAGAATATATACCTACCTGCTTCAAAATGCTCACATGCTCATTCGGTCTAATTAGTATTACCTATGGAAAAATTGACGGTAGTACGCTTTTGCGGTAACCAGCCGCAATCATAGTTGGGCCGAACAGACGCTCCATCGGCCGCTCAGCAAGTGCTAATCGGCTTAACGCAATCAGGTCGGTGTGCTAGTTGTCGGCTTAACCCGGTAGGCTAGTGATAAATATGATGTAAGGTTCTTAACAACTTCTTCGCAACGGTTCATAATTAACAATATAAATTCTGCGTTTTCGGTGCCGATATATCCTTTTAATATATACTTAAATCATTTTTATTACCTTGAATAGGTGGGAGATCCTAATGAGAAAATGGAGCCGGATTGGACATACGTTGAGAAGACCTGACAATCACCTATCCAAACAAGGGTTAAGTGTATGGGAAAAGAAAGCCGGGCCGCCCCCGTATCTCCTGCAGGCGGTCAGTTGAAAAAGAGGCTGCATCAACTGGACTCGGCTGGAATGACCTGGAAGCTGCCGCAAAAGATCGAGAAAAGTAGAAATCTCTTCTTCGAGCCCTATATCCCTGATGAGGGATTACAGGATTACATCATCATCAGAACAGGTGGGATTTCTGCGGGAGGGGTGGTGCTTGTAATATGCGAGAGCTCGTATGCCTTAAGAGTAAGAGTACAGTATTATTACGCTCCTGAACTCTATGAAAAATACGAAATAATGTTTATATAGTCGAATAATACACATCATAATATCTTATCTTTATAAAAGTTTCAGAGAACCGTCGGAGAACAATATCAAAGAGACATTTATTCAATCCAAAGAAAAACACTTAACATAAATATCGAAGTCACATGAGATATGTTCTGCCGCCGTTACCTATAAGGAAATACCCTTAATATGTAATTTTTGGTGCCGCTAACGGGCAAACTTTGCTCCGTTATGGTCAATAAATAACCCATCATTTACTTTTATTCGTGTTACTGCGTGCGTTCAGAAACTGGCTTGTAATGAACAGATCCAAGTGGCAAGTGATTTATTTTATCATACTTTGCCGGTAGATAGATAAGCTTAATCTTTGTACTGCTTGCAAATTTTAAGGTAGGTGCGTAGAAAACCATACTTTTAAAAATATATCTGGGTCACAGAGTATCATATTGGGGCTTAGATTACCTATAGAAAAATCTAAATATATATAACTCAAAGGTGACTGACTGACTGACTGACTGACATAGTGATCTATCAACGCACAGCCCAAACCACTGGACGGATCGGGCTGAATTTTGGCATGCAGGATGCCTACGATTCCACGCGGACGAAGTCGCGGGCACAGCTAGTCTAATATATATCTCCTACGTACAGCTAACGTTTACACAGTATTTTCTCTCACTTCCGCTCATGAATGTAACAACGGGCTCATGAATTTTATTGCGCTCTGCGTGCGGGAGGACGGTCGATTGCTGGAGGAATACCACTCTCTACTAGTCATAATTGAATTACAAATGGCGGTGCGGGAGAGGGATGTGGCCGGCCCAGCCGCTGCGAAGGCCTGCGACCGAGCCGGAGCCCGTCACTCGACAATCGAATCCAATATTGGGGCCATAGCGTTACCGCAACTTTGATATTGCGCGCTCCATGCGTGCCAATCCTCGCCCTCAAATTGCGGACGTGCGGATCCCACGGCTAATATACGTACACGTCACATATCGATAAATTAAATTTAGGACGCGGATAGGAACAGGCGCACTTGCCTTACTGGAATAAGCGATACATGGTGTAGGTAATTTTTTGTTTTGTGATCATATCGGAAGAAAATAAAATCCGTTATTTAATATCGGGATACTGAATTATTCAAGGGGATTAATACCATCGCAAAGGCACAGTAAGCGCGGAGGTAAGATAACGCAGTTGAAATATTCACGAGGACACGGAATCCAATATTCTCGTCATCTAGTTAGCAAGAAATGAGATCTTATGAAATACAAATAAAGACATTTATATCCCAATAGACGTAATATTGTGAGTATACAGGAAAATCCAATAAATATATAATGCTTTATAACGATCCTTTGGTTATTTGAGCTGAGCAATTCAAATATCTGAAATGTTGGTATTTAAATGAATCGGTCGTTAGGACATTCTTGGTTTGACCTTAGAACTACTAAAACTCAAACGAGGCGAATAAAAACAAACCGTTGCTGTACATAATAACATAATTATATTAAAAAAAAACCATATGACATGATTGCAATGATATGATCTTTGTTTCTAGAATTAAATTTTTCGGGAAGTAATTGAAAACAATCAGGAAAAAATTGAAAGAAATTACAATTCAATTCAAAAAATTACAATATAAATCGAAAAAAATACAATTCGGGAAGTAATTGATTAAATTTATTATAATCTTTTAGGTATAACACAAAAACGTTTCCTAAGAAAAACAGTTAATTTAATTGGTATGAACTCGCGACTGAAAACGTTCTTACATTTTCTTACATTACATTCTCAAGAAAAATAACGGTATATTCACATGTTTAAGAATAAGAAACCTATTGTTCCCTTATTTATGTCATGTAGGGGCTGAAGACAAAAGAAATATCAGTTACGTTATACATAGACTCAGTGGTATGAATACAATAATGTACAATTAATTTTTATTAATAAAATCTTGCTTCTCTCGTAAAAAATCGTATAACTTTAAGTCAGCCAAGAGATACTCGAATTCTCACTAATTACCACATATGTATAAACTTTATTCGCGATAATATATATATGTTTAATATCTGCAGGAAAAAAAACACCAGCTACTTTCCCTCGAAGAGTCGAGCCCTATTCTTATGAATTTGGACTAGGCATCCGGCTTTTCTACGTTATCAGACCTACCTACATAAACAAGGAAAACTTCATAACAACCTGTTTCTGGACTTTGATGCACAACAATATGAATAAAATATTTTAAACTAGGAAGAAATCAGAATAAGAATTACATTTTTTTTTCCATATTCCGTGCTACTTGTGCCTTCTGAACTTTAGAAAGAAGTTCTGTAAGACACGGTGAGGATGCAAGACATCTTCATACATATACCTCTGTGACGAGAGCTATAATAGAGTCACAGTTTATCCTCAATTTTGAAAAAACTTTTTTGAATAACTTTAAACAAAATTAGTCGATAGGTGCATAAGAATACATGCAACATATCTTTGGTGGAACTTATATGTGGGTGAATTTCAACAAAGTCGTTTTTTCTTTCATTTCGGTAGAATTTTTTATTTTTAACTTTTTTTAAATTGTATCTGTTATTTATTGTACTTCTTTATATAGTTAATGCATTTTTTTAATGACATCAAAATATATTAATTAACTTATGAGATATACGTGTTTAAACTTTTGATGGCACCGAAATGAAACAGCCGTTCACCGAAATGAAATAACTAGTCACCGAAATGAGCTTTCAGTACGGTGACTAGTTATTTCATTTCACCTAACCGGTCCACCAAAAACGTAGGTATACAGAAGGCTTTTCTATACAAATAAATAAAATTGGAGTGTCTGTTTGTAATATCAAAATAACACCTATTCATTAAATGCATATGAAAGTATATACGGTACTTATAACAAATCCACGATTTAAAATTGTGTTGTCTGTCTGTCTGTGTGTTTGTTCCGGATATACACCGAAACGGCTGGACCGATTTCGACGGGACTTTCACTGGCAGATAGTTGATGTTAGAAGGAGTAACTTAGGCTACTTTAATTTCAGAAAAACAATTAGATTCTTGCGTAAAACAATCAAAAACACATGAAATCCAAGAGTATCTCCGAAACATAATTATGAGATATGATAATTATGCTGCCTGTCGCGCGGGCTCTGAACTCGCGGGAGGGCTTTTACAATAGAAGGTATATAACACACGAAACATCGACTCGCAAAAAAGAAAAATGAGATTAAACTTAGTATTTTTTTATTAACTTTTCGTAAAATCTAATTTAACGAACGTTTTTCTTAAATAAAATTTTTGTTAAGTTAAATTTCTCGCGGACGAAGTCGCGGGCTCAGCTAGTAATATTATTAAAAAATACACCTTTACTTAAAAATTTTGGAACTAAAACAACGTTAAAGTATATACCTCTCTATATAGCGGCATCTACTTAAGTCAGTTTAACACGAATGAAAGCGAATATATGTTCTAAATACATTATTACATTATGCCGTAGTAATATATTTTATTTTAAAGTCAATTTAATTTTAAACGAGCAAAACAATGGAATTATAACATACTTTAGTTAAGCTCTTAGGACATAATAATATTATGAGAACCATAACGGCATATGTTAACCATTTTGGAAATGAAACATAAATAAAAACATAGCAATAAAATATATTTAACAATAAAATTATCAAATAAGAAACAATTTTTTTTTACAAAATCATAATTTTAAATATTGATTTTATTGAAATAAAACTATTTTACGGATTCTATCGCGTTTATTCACTTTTTTATGTTCCCGACGTTTGGGCTGCTTAACAGCAAACCATGGTCACGGGGGGACTGAGGTGTTAGACGTCCTGATGTCATAGTTAATAACTGGGTACCCTTATATTTAGTTGTTGTTTGTGGTCCGATCCTCGCAGAAAGTGCTCAGTGTGTCTCGATGTCTTGCAATGGTACGCTTGGTTTTGGTTTTGGTTAAATTTTAGGTATTCCTCTGGGTAAAATACTAAAAAAAGCACAATAAAAGGAGTAAAATAAAATAATAAGTTAAAAACAAATCTACATTTTTTAACTACTTACGGAAATCTTTGTTTTGGTTTTGTTCAAATGAGATTACAAATTACGTGAAGTTACATTCAACTATACAAATTCTTCGTTATGCTTAAAGCCTAGAATCCTAATCATAATAACATCAGCGAACCTTGTGAATAAAAGGAAACAATATTTGAAACTTTGTACTTTAACAAAACTAAAAAATAATAAATTGCGTTGCTGCTTGTACTTAACAATAGTACTTATAGGTGAAACATTTTGAATAATTCACCTGCTGGCCTGAATTTTCACTGAAATGAAGTAGTAATCAACCGAAATGATAAAACAATTCACCGAAATGAAAATATTATACACCGAAATCCAAAGCACTCACCGAGATGATAATTTTTATCATTACGGTGAGATTTTTATCATTTCCGTTGACAGTTTAGGCCACCGAATCAACCGAAATGAGAACACTGAAATTAAAAACAGGGACAAAAAATTGTATTACTAGAAAACTATTTAGTATAGGATGTAGTGAATACTACACAAATAAACGTAGTACAATAAGCTTTCTCACGAATACTTAATTAAATGTACTAGATCATTGGATGACAAGTTATACCTATAAACGGAAATGAAAAGAAATTTGTCTCATCACACCGATATGAAATACTTTCGTATTTTTCGGGACTTTGCAGGCTAGCTGCGCACGTCCTCTGACGATAAACACATAGGCAGCATTGGTACGTAACTTTTAAGGACATGAGGGTGGAGCTAGAGTTATTCTATACAAAAATATTCTTGACAAACTTTAGGTCACCGTAATGAAATGACTTTCTAGGACACATGCATGTTTACTTACCAGTTATTAAATTGAGGAGATATTATTATAAAACCACTTTGTGATAATACTATCACTATTCACGATTAAAATAAAAGTTGCTATAGATCTGAATAACCAATAGTTTTTGTTGTACGAGGGAAATTACACTGAAAAATGTAATGCGGACAGGTACCGAAATGAAAAAAACAGGGCTTTAGGATTTTTTTTTCCTAATTAACTGCAAACCTAATGAAGAAATAATTTTGCCACGCATAGGCACAAACCTCTTCTAGCTAGAAAAAAATAATAGAACTGTATAATAACGTTCCACACTACCGATTTCATCCGTGCCGCGTAAATTTTGCTGTTGGGAAATCCACCCATGTATATTCTACATATTTTAAAAGGTTAAACCAGAGATGCAGAGAGTGCGTCGTCATTGTTATTATAAAGGGAAGACAGGTTCTTTAAGACAGGTAAGAAATACTAAGGAAAATGATATCCTTAGTATTTCTTACGACACCCAAGAGCCTGCGAGGATGATATATTCTATGTTTTTTCTCCACCAACATGCAGAGCTACCTGTACGAAATAGTGGCTCCGTCCTCGCTAGCGATGGAACTCTGTCAGGTTATTGAAATCCCTTTGTTGCTAACAATAGACACATATACGATTATGTAAACTAGTATGTAGGTATAGTATACAAACTCGATCCCTAGGATAAAACTGAGCTTGATGTATGCTAACAAAGGATGAAATGTAGGTGAACGAACCTATGTCATAAATGTCGTCAGACACCACAAATCGTGTAGAATCGTGAACATGTTTTGTGTAAAATCATAATATTGAATTGAATTATTTCACAAAAATAATACCTATTCGTTTATTACCGAGAGTTTGTCAACAGTCGTTCATTTTGTGATTAATTTCACCGTCAAATATTTCAGAGCGAAGGTTTCGAATTTTCTTCATAATATCAAATTTTATTTAAGATTCCAATTCTTGAGGAATCGTTTTCGAATTCAAAATTTTTCTTTAAATTTTCATTGAGATATTAAGTAAAAATTCGTAGTATTTAAACTCTTAATCTTTAAACATAATTTACACAGTAGGTATCTATTGTAATTAGCTAAAAAAATAAGGTTTTAGGTCTTTCTACACACCTTAGATAGCAAAGTTACAAGTCCTATCTCTTAAGTATGTATAGGTATTTTACTATTAGTGACACCTTTAATAATTAAAACACATTGCTCTATTAATGCTCTAATAATTAAAGTTTATTGGAAGAATAGCAATAAACGGAAGAGGTAACAATTAATAGGAAGGTCAAACGCGTAAATCGTGGCCACTGGGAAATTAGAAGCTTATCCCAAATCACATGGAACTTTGAACAACACTGTCCTTGCGTCTTACATGTTTATTTATATATTTCCTTTATCATTCTCACCTTCACAAATACGAAATTAGAATATGATCCAAAATAATTAGCTGTCTTGTAAAACTCTCATTATATATACTCTAGGTTATATGACATGTTTCAAATGTGTTCCAAAACTGTTTTAATATCAAATGTTGGCTTACGTATTATCAAATTATTTGTTTCGTCAGTAATTAAACTTAATAATAAATTATAATAAAGCTTTAATGTATCTCCCTTACAATACAGAATGTGCTTAGAAATGTATGTGTGTCCTTAATCTTACAGCTCCACAAATATACCTGTACTTATATAAAGCTTAGGCGTCAATAGCCTTGTCATTGGAGGAGTCGCCCTCGTAGCTAAGAGTTTCTGGGTTCGAACCCCATCCCGGCCATTAAACTATAGACGTAAATCCATACATTACAAAATACTATATACCTACACAATACACAATAATACTAGCAATGTGATGTGATCACATTACTAGTAAAAAAAAATCTGTTATTAAACTTGCATGGTAAATTAAATTACTGTACAAAAGTATACTGTTTTTCTATATCACCGCCGCATCTGAGAAAAGCTCTTATCCGTATATATACCTACATAAAACTTGACGCTTCGGAAAATATATAAAATATCCCTGCTTATGCTGCGAATCCCAGCACAATGGTAAGTTACTGCAGATTGGAACGCAGAAAAAAGTTGCCGACTTAAATAAGAATTATTCAAAGTTTTCTTTTAAAATAAATTTTGAGCATCTGTCGCTTTGTTAAGAAAATGGAGAATCATGTTAAGGTTTATCGCGAAGCATCTTTACAATACAACGAAATGTTTGCATCTTAATCTTTTTATCAACATTTTTATAAAACTTTCCAGAGATTAATGAAGGACATTTACTTACGATGGCATAGCCTGTACCTAAGTTATTTTTTGAATCTGTTAAGCTGATTAGCAACAGGATTTTTATAAAGTTGCCAATATAATTCCTTTTTTATATAACAAAGGCGGCAAACAAGCGTACGATCCGCCCGATGTTAAGCAGTTACCGTAGCTTGCAATACCAAAGGCATTGCTCGCACGTTGCCAACCTCAAGTGGAGTGGGACAAAGGGAGGGGAAGGGTCGGAAAGTTTGGCTTCCGGCTCTTCCATCTTATAAACCTACATTTATTACCAAATTTATAAGAAAGTGTAATGATATACCCGCTGTAATGGGCAATTATGTCGTTAATTCAAATCTATTGCTGAATCATCGTCGTCTGGATTCGTGAGGATTATGGAAATGCGATGATGATTACCTATTTCAATTACATTAAAAATAACTTTACTTTTCCTAGTCATAAGTTTGTGTTATAGGTATTTTTTTATTATGTACGGGCATATGTTAGAGTAGGTATGTCGTATATCTCTACACGTGCGTAAACCGTATAGGTACAATCAACATCAAAAGTATCTTGTATATCAATTGTCCAAAAGCCTCACATTCTTACACACGTCATAATAATAATGACACCAATGGAAGGTCTCCAATGTATACGATCACTATACGAAATATTGAGTGTTCGTGTACTAAAGTAACTAAAGTAAGTTACTAAAGAGCGATATGTGACTTTTGTTGTTGACTGTACGTGTAGAGGTTGACAAACGATGACGTCATTTGGAATTGATTTGAACAATTCAGTGAATAATAGCCAGGTCGAGCAGTGTTCATCTATTATCGACTACGAGTGAGATTTGATTATTATTTACTACTACTTATTTAGTGACAATGGTGTGTGGCCTGCTCATATTTTTTTATGCTGTTCCTGAGAATGTACACCATCTTTAATTAATTGAAAAGAGTAACCATTGAGTATCTTGCCGGATCTTCTCAGTGGAAGCAGCATTCCGAACCGGTGGTAGATTCTGACTATTCATAAATGCTTTGTTGGCTTACGTGAATAAAAACAATTTTGAGTTTGAGTATGAATCCGCACTATCAATTAATGTTATAATTAAATTAATGTCTCCATTTATGGCTTAGAAGTGTAGATTTTCCTTCAATATTTTTTATGTTTTTGTCTCAATTACATCTTACGTTATACCTGATACCACAAAATCATCATTAAATGAATATTTTTCGTAAATACACATTTCCATGATTTGTTTCATATTCGGTTGGTAGCAAATATAAACGTTATTTGTATACGTACGTAGGTATACGTACCGGCAACGTAATATCACGTAATTACGGGACATTCAGCGCAGTTACAGTGTTCTCAACAGGAAATAAAATCCTTATAATACGCGTTTAAATCATTTTTATTAACTGGAAAAGGTCAGATTTATGCGCGAGTTATGTCGCTTATAATTGGCGAGACCTACTCTGAATTAGGTCCTCCAGTATGTTTATGTTATGTCGGCTTTCAATATAATTGTCCTAAAACCCAAGTAGTTATAGGGACGTCTTAATAATACGTAATTTCTATATGATTATCACTTTATTACGGTGAAAGATAACATCGTGAGGAAACCGGCATGTCTTAGAAAATCTTACCAATATTCGAAAGATCTTACCAATTTTCGAAAGACATGTGAAATCCGGCAACCCCCTCTGGGTCAGCGTGGTGGTTTACGGCCTAAATCCCCCTCGTAGTGAGGGGAGGCCTGTGCTCAGGAGTGGGACGTCAAAAAGGGCAGTTTTTTATTTTTATTATTAGTAAATCGAGATCAAGTCTAACAACGATCTTGGGTACGCTTATGACATTTCATTTTATATTATACTGGCGGCCCGCCCCGGCTTCGCACGGGTACATTGCGGTTACATTATTCGAGGTTTAGTAAGGATCCCTAATTTTTTTGAAAATATAATATTATAGCCTATGTCACCCGGGGATAGTGTAGCTTCCCAACAGTGAAAGAATTTTTCAAATCGGTTCAGTATTTTCGGAGCCTATTCATTACAATCAAACAAACAAAGTTTTCCTCTTTATAATATTAGTATGATGACATAAGAATGACATTTCCAAGATCGCTCTCAGATTTGAGATTGATTTATTAATACGGGCCATAGTATAGTAATAGTCAGCTCAAACGTGTAGGTAACACAGAGGTATATACAACCTGCAAAAAATATTTCCTTATAATATAAAACATCACGTCACATTGAGGACATTTAAAACTCCTATAAATATCGAAACCTTTGAATTATTGTCTGAGTTGTCATTTATAGATCGTATAGGTATACGTCGTAGGGAAATTTCCTTAATATCTTATTCTTAACCCTGTTAACGACCGAAGTTTCACCCATTATGTGCCCTTACACCGATGGACAACTCGTCTTCTGGGTATACTTATTTAAGTATACTCAGCTATTTAGCTACCTACTCCTAACGTTTAACGACCTAATAATGATGTGTTTGAGTACCTACAATTTCAATCATACCAGCTATTGAAAAAAGAATATATTGTCCCAATCTCACAGATTTTGTCATACTTAGTTCCCATTCTGACATGCAAATCGATCCAGCCATATAAAGGCTTGTGAAAACGAAAATTTCCAGTTATGTTTGCCTTACATCGAATACCTACCTATTTCAGATCCTTTTCAAAAACTCGTTAAACCCCTCACCATAAATCGGGAAGAGTATACATATTTCGTAATTTTAAAAAATAGTCGGCAATAAATTCAGTCGATGATGGAGCTTCCGACGGCAAATAAAACGAAGACAATCAGAATTGGCATTAAAAAAATTGAATATCGCTTGTATCGGACGGGTCTTCCGGGAATTGTGTATTGTGTCGTGGACTGATAATTGAATTACAATAGCATGGCGATTTTCAACACTTTATCATTATAATTATCACCGTCACCCCGCGAGTTCGATATTGGAGAACGGCGTGGCCGCAACTTTGAAATCGCGCGCTCCATTCGTGCCAATCCGCGGCCGCAAATTGCGGACGTGCCTTCCCTGCGGCTAATATAACAAATGGAATACAACACAGATAATCCTTGTAGTAATATGCCAAATTTGTTCTGATATAAAAATTGTGGCCGCATCAGAAATACTTGGGGAAATCAATTGAAATCTTTTCTTTTTATAAATCCTGTCATGCTTCGAGAACGGTTTAAATTAAACCAACTAAACTGAACGTTTACTTGAAGAGAATAGTAAAGTTTAAATCTCACATTACTAGTTTGCATTAATTTCAAATGGTTCAGGTTTTCGGAGGTGTCCATACTTGGCGATGATAGGTATTTAGTCCGTATTTTGACTATGTTAGATCTTTCAAGCGCACGAATTCTACATCTAGTACAGTCAGCAAAATGCAAATTGTTCGAGGTGGTGTGCGTTGATTGATCGCAACCGGCTAATTAGCGTAGAGTACAATGAACAGAGTCGTTGGCGGGTCGGCGGGCACGCTCGCACCCGCTAAACGTACGGAAATATTTGCATAATAGCGGCTTTGACGAGCCCTCCACGTCATTCGAATGCACTATAAACGAAATCGCTGGGAAATTGGGCCTTAATATTTACATACCTAACTATTATTTGCTTTGGCAGAGACCACAAAATAATTATTAATAAAGTCAGTGTGTTTAGACAACCAAAAACCAGTTATGAGTATCCGAATGTATACCGAAAGGTTCTGGAGGAAGAAATGTAAGGAAAGAGTTAAAATGAAAGATCAACTGCCATAGGCTTGTATTAATAAATCGATCTCAAGTCTGTGAGCGATCTTAAGAACGCTTTTGACATGTCATTTTGTACTTGTATGACATAAGAATGACATTTCGAAGATTGCTCTCAGATCGATTTATTAACTCCCAGAGTGTCACGAGCATCTACTCGTACGTCGGTGTATAAAATTTGAATGCTCCAAGTGTGGCGTTCACCTACGGGTGGGTATAAGACGCGAGCGGCCATTGGGTCTTTATTTTTGTACGTTTAGTAACACGTTAACGATCAAAGATAAATAATCTGTGTTTAGTATCGATTCTTGTAAAAAACGTTACTGATCGCAACGAAGAAAAAACAAATAAAAGAAATTTCAAACTTCCGAAATATTTTGACACTTGGGACAGAGAGCGCTTGGAAGCCGTGATCATTGGAAGGGTTAATACCATTTAATATGAACCTTAGATAACTAGATCCACTGAAGTTTACGTTACTAGCGCCGTATCTCGCGATATACGGCAGTTTCGTTGGCAAGTTTGCACCGTTTAGCATCAAGGTTAATTGGGCAGCGAGCGTTTTTTTGCGGGCCGGTATTGGCCGCGCGGGGTGAGATTGTGTCAGGTTGATGTGCAGCGTGCTGGAGGAGAGCCAAGCGCGGCGCCTCCGGGAGCGGCGGCGCTGCCAAAACATAACTGATCGATGCCTTCTACAATTTGCAAGCGGATTACGAGCTTCAGTTGATAGCGTTGAGTAAGACATAATATTTGAAGACGTATGATTTCGGTGGTGCACAGAACAGCTGTTTGAATCTTCTTTACGTACTCTGGCAGACAACGCACAGCCTCAACCGGTGGGTATAGAAGCATAAAATGTTGATCAGGAGTTTTTTTATTATAAAGTAAGTAAGCACAAAAAAAATGTAAATGCACCTCATAAGATAGCGCGCGCTCAGAACGCGCGAGCGGGCTTTTGCGATAGGTACCTATATAAAACACGAAACATCGACTTGCAAAAAAGAAAAATGAGGAACACTTTTTCTTAAATAAAATTTTTATTAAGTTAAATTCCACGCGGACGAAGTCGCGGGCACAGCTAGTAAAATAATAAAAGTGCAATCTTTAACTTAGAGACACCTATTTGGATTACCCTTTTGAACTTATGTTAATAAGATGTTTCTCGCATGTATTTATATTAGAAATACCTTTTCAAGAAGAGAGAGCTTACTTATCTCGAAAAACGAAGGAAAATAGTGCTAATACCTGCGCGATGGCAACGTAAGTAAGCGGCGGTGAGATAAGGGAGCTGAAATATTCATGAGGGCGCGGAATCCAATATTCCTTTTATCTAGTTAGCAAGCGCCGAAACCTTTTGAAATACAGACAGAGTATGCATTTCGTAGTAGTAGCACTAGTGATTAAACATTTTTAAAACACCTAAATATGTCTCAAAAGAGTCGCCTATCAAAATGTATCGTATAACATTCCATTAGAACCCTTTCCGTCACTATGACCTTGCGAATTGATAACCGTATAATAGTGTATTCCCCAAATGATATATGGGCGTTCACTCCGTCACGAGAGCTCAGGGAACGGATCATTCCCCCCGTGAGTTCGCGTCCGCCGGAGGATTCGCAGTTTATCTCTAGTTTCCCTTTGTGTCTTGTTCGGCTTTCCCTGAAGCCTGTGGATATACAAGCCATTTGATGGGAACAAACTGACGTACCGTATTGATATGAAAGATCGTTCGCCAGGATTACGTTATTCGAGCGTATTGTGAGCGCACATAGATAATAGTTTAGGGTAATGTTTTTTTGGGGCACAAAGTCGATACGTCGTTAATGGAGATAATATTTTTAATATATTTAATGGTAGGGTATGTGGTAGTGGCAGATTGAGGTAACAGAAATGCGGAAAGCTTTTGATGTCGGAAAGGATTTTGTAATGTAACAAACTTTTCTAACCGAGAGCTGAACTCTAAACTCGCAGTTACATTATATGAATAAAACATGCAAACGGAACTACTAAAACAAGAAAGTTTTTACATAGAAAACTACATCGACTTTGTAACCTTCGTCGCGGGTATAAGATGGAAAACTAAGAAGTTTTATTGAATCCGCAAAAATAGGTGGTGAACATTGGGAACGGTCTGAATTATCTTTATAACTGAAAGCTACCGGGTATAAAAAGTTCCTGCTTTGTGTCTAGAATATTGAACTCTGCAACCCTGCACGCATACTCGCCACAAATCACCACATTTTCATTTTGAGTGATTTATTCAAGAGCCGCGGCTGAGAAGAGGAAAATAGTAGTAGAATTCATTTGCAGCTAGGAGATTGTACGATCAAAGATTTTTGCTGAGGATAGCGAATTGACAACAGCTCATATAAATTCGTTTGTAGATATTATAGCTACGTTTCGTTCATTGAGCAAAAGAGCTGGTAGAATCCTGTTATTGGTTCATGAATGGACCCCGAAAAAGAGTTCATATAGCATAGAAATAAGTCTTCCAAACGCAAATAATCTTCACATACAAGGTAGGTACATACGAACAACAGAACTTTTCAAATATAAGTTGGACGAACGATGTGATAATTCGGAGAAGACGAAACGTGACGGAGTTTTGATTTATTTCCATGCAACTTTGTAACTGGTGCCCGCATTGCGGAATATATTATATATTTATATCAGTATCGGACGTATAAAAACTAGGTACGTAGTTGGGTATGTTTATAATATCCCGAAATATAGGTCGTTGAAAAATTTTAATGAGTTGCTAAGGCCAGTATTAATAAATCAATCTCAAGTCTGAGATCGGTCTTGAATACGCTTTTGACATGTCATTGTTGACTGGTGTGACATAAGATTGACTTTTCCAAAATCGCTCTCAAACTTGAGATTTATATAAATAAGATATTTCCGAATCAAAACAAAACATTATTAAATGTCACGTAATGTTAGAAGGGGAAGGCGACATTGTCACATCTGTGACAAACTGCACGTGGAACTCTTCCAGAACATGTGACGTAAGGGTTAACTTTAGCAAGCAGTGACCGAGTCCTCGCGAAAGTTAGCTACGTGCCGCAAATCCAGCGCTCCTAAGCGTCACCTTGGAACTTTTTCTATAAATAAAATATTGTCGCCATGGTACAACGAAGCGAAAATTTCTAAAAGGTCTATGGTACAATCATAGTGCTGCGCAAAGTAGTGTCATGACCAGTGTTATAATTGATTGACAAGTTCAATACAAATAAGATTCAGAAAAACAAAATATAAAAAAATGGGTCCTGTCGCGCGGGCTCAGCGAAGTCGCGGGCTCAGCTAGTAAAAAAATTACCCAATGCCCATTATTACCGTAGGCTTGTAACCAATCACGTGACCATTTACGTTTTATTATTGTACCATGACCGTCACAAATAAACGTCATTTGATCTGGGAACTTCATAGGTACCACACGACTAAACGGTTGCAATTATATTCAAAGGGGTTTTCATACACAACGCAACCGGTAACAATTAAGCGGAATAGTCAAGACTCGTAAACTGCCCTCGAATCTCGTCATTGAAAGAAATGTTGCTATAGCTATCTGTTCAGTCCATCATCTCTACATAGAATCGGAATATAGTGAACTCTGAAGAGTTTCGTCTCAATATCGGCGGTCATGGAACACGCTCTATTGTAATAGATATTCACTTAATCAATCTAAATAACTGCCTACGTTACATTTGCATATTTCACCGACAACAATTGTTGCCAGCCTGTACATGAAGCAGTTTAAAAGAAAATATTCGAGGTATTCGAGCGTGCAGCGTTGCTATTACGAATGGAGTCGAATTTTGTACAAACTCTACAGATGAAATGGAGCGAGCCTCGCGATATGATGTTACGCGTGCTTTTGTTCCAGCAACAATACTCGCACTAAATATGGCAGACTTTTAATAAAGCGAAACATTTTTAGTACGATGGTTTAATAAGAATAATGAATATCGCCAGACGAACATACCAACTGCATGGTCCCAAACTAAGCAACGCTTGTAATATGGGTGCCGTACAATGGTCTGGGGGCGATCCCAGTGACACCCAGATCTGGGTAAATTACGCAAAGGCCATTTCCAAAATTTGCCCCGGCGGGAATCGACCCCGCAACCACCATATGCCTTAGCCGAGCGGCTTACGTTCGAACCACTGCGCCAAGCGGTCGTCAAATTTGGAAACAAATAATAATGTTTACGTTCAATCTTGGGGTGAGCCGGCCTGGTTTTAACATGTATGTTGGTCTATGATAATTTTAAGAACATAAGATGCTTGTTTATTTTAATTTATTTTATCTTAATTAACTTTATATATGTTCAAAACAACTTGAAATTAAATTTAATTATTAAAGAGCTACGGGTTTTATTTACCCACAATAACACTACATTGTTAACATAACTTAGTTCTACTCAACCTATATTCAACTTTTAACGCAAATCATCTCAAACCATTTTTATTACCCATACAAGAAATCCGCCGTCTCGCGTCAAAAGCATTCAATAATAAACTCGACAAAAACTCGATATACGTCATCATTGCCAGGAATGGCTTCCCAAAAATCAGTCGACGTACAATCTGTCGTCGGCGCGCGTCCCATCTGCGCGGCGCGTTGCGGCGACAGAAAAAGCCCTCCATCAATCCAGTGCGAACCTATTACCTCGTACATTCCCGCCGTCCTTTCACATCACGCCGTACCGCGGCATTCCAGATATTGCCGAACCCATTATGACTGAATATTCATCACATTTTTGGGACCGCAGTTTTCTTTCCCTCGAATCAAATCATATGAGAACTCTTTACTAAATTATGCGGCCTTTCGCACGGTTAACCCGGCACCGATAATTTGTATACATTTCACTGTATCTAGGTGTCTAATACGGCCATTATCTGTGTGAATCACAAGTCGAGGTGAAACAGAAAGGGTATACTATTTTTTTTGCAACTTTACTATATAAATCTAAAAGTATTGGTTTTCTGGGATAGTTGAAGTACTAAAGGTTTCGTAGAATTATGAAATCTGTCAACAGCTGTATCCCTATAACACCTTTTGTTTTTCAAGTTTCCTCCAAAACTGATAGTTTTAGAATTACAATGTTAAGTTTTGAAAAAAAGTATACCCTTTCTGTTTCAACCTGTATAACCACAGTCGTTTTAAACATTCGAATCTTTTATCAATGGAACGTAAAATGAATATTAAAAAGTTGAGCGCAAGCTCGAAAATATTTAGTGAAATGTTGTCAAATCGTGTCTGAATCTAAAAGCATGGGGATCCGTCGAGTTGTCCGGCTCAACGATCAAACAGAACCGACTCTAGTGACTAATTGGAAAATAATTTGCCAAATGGATCTCAATTGTATAAATATATAAATATATCTCAATTATATAATAAAAAAATCTAAAGCACTGAATTTTTTTTTTGATGTATAAAGTGTTTGAATCTCAAACTAATTTATAGATTGGGCAGGCTAGAAACATAAACATTTCATTAGATATAAAATGTACCTATGTGGGTATTTTTATGATTTTTTTTACTCATGGTCGAATGTCCTTCAATTTGTTTAATTAAAATTTGAGTTCAGTAGTGGATTTTTTTGGTTGTAATTTCTGCCAAATGATAAATGATGTCAGTTTTCAGTTTCATGTTTACGGTTTCATTCGCTTGCCCGGTGCCGCGCCCGACGAGTCCACGTCACGTAATATATTACGCAAAAATAGTGTAATTTATTAGGATAGAGTTTCAGGGGAAAACATGTTCATTTGCAGGTGTACATTCTCATAACTCTACATCTTGTATTGTATTGTAGTCCCTGAAATCACGTAGTTTAAGTCTTAGGAACACTGTTTTGGTAACCAATGTTATTATATAAAGTGCTTATTAAAAATCTCCTCCGAAAATAGAATCTTATTGAAAAACTCGCGGTAATATTTTTTTATATACTCCACATGCCGCGGAGTGATAGAAACTTTGTGTTGTTCGTTTTGTGAACGTGCCCGCAAACGGACCGTGCACACGACTTTGCTAGCACCTGAATCATTCCAGCCTAGAATAACTATAAAGATATCAGGTCACATTTTTATAAAACATGAAGTTATAAGCCAATAATGCCGAATTTGGTTTTATTAAAATTGAAAGGAGACTAAGACTAAGGTGGATCTTAGGATACCTTCATTTCTATGAGCTGTGAAATGAAAAAATGAAACGATCCCATTGGTCGAAAGCTAGCCAGCCAGCCGTTTCGGCTCAAGTGGACACCCTTAAGTTGTAAGTAGATACAATTTTACTTATCCATTGCGACTCGGTATAAACGCGTCGAACTTTGGAAAACGAATCAGTAAATTACCAGATTAAATTCAAATAGATATAAAGTTTAATCTACTTTGTTGCGACAAACAAAAATCATTCCAGTCGGATTACTTCAGTAGACTGGAACTAGCTTCACAGCTAAAAGTCTGAGGAAAGCGTAAAGACTAAATAAATATAAAGATACTAGCTGTGCCCCGCGACTTCATCCGCGCAGTATTGGATTATTGGGTTAAAAAGTATCCTATATGTTAATCCCGGTTATAATCTATCTGTGTTCCAAATTTCATCCAAATCCGTTCAGTAGTTTTTTCGTGAAGGAGTAACAAACATACCTACATACATACATACATACATACATCCACACTCACAAACTTTCGCATTTATAATATTAGTAGGATACAATGAGTTGATATATCCGCCATTTATTACTGAGTTGTCATGTGTAATTAATTCATGTAGAGTTAATTCATCGCTACGTTTTTCCTTTTACATAATCCTTTCTCATAAAGCTTCGGTAGCGTAATTTTTTTTTCTGGATGTCGACGACAGAGCCACCTACCGGCTTGAACTATAGCTAAAAACCATCCAGATGACTCCATAGGTAAACAACTCAAAATCACATACACCGTATTTTTTTAGCCATAACTATGGCTATGGATTAATTTTAAAATTATAAACAAAATGATTTCCTAATAATGTATAGATCGAAATTTAAATTTTGGTGGATTGCTACGGCGTAGCACCGTAGTACTGTAGCGGCGTAGCTTCATCAAATAAATGTAGACCCGAGTTTGCGCGTCTGATGTCTACGGATCACAGGTCAAAGGGCAGGTCCGCACGTCTGTCTGCCTTTTGTTTTTCGATGTGAGACAGCTAATTACAGATGGTGTGTGTTTATCACTTTTGAAAGCAAGAAGCTTAGTATTTTTTTTTTTTTATTATTTATGAAATCTTTCAGTTTCCATGCACACATCACGCACGAGGTGCGGCTTTTCCGCGGGAAGGCGCTCTCCGCGATAATGAGTGACTCGCGGCATTGTCCCGCGGGCTGCTCGTCCAAATTACGAAGCCATTGTTGCTGAGATATTGTTCGGCGGCTCGTGGATATGTGCGAAAGGAAATGGAATTGCTCCCCCGCACTCCCGCCGCGGCGTGTGTCGCCCCGCGCGACGCTCCCTTCTATTTCCCTCGCGATACCGCTAAATGGAACTTGGATACTATACGCGACAATATTGTATAGGCACCTTGCTTGTCGGTTTTATTATATGCATACATTATATATTCCTTAAAAATCATACAGCGTTTTAGCTAAAAAATAAAATTAGGTAATTGGTTGCAAAGCTAGAGGAAATAATTATCTCGCACGAAAACGTTTTTGTTAGAGAGATTTATTAACAAATGTCAAAATTCGAACTCAAGCCGATCCTTTCTGTGTAGGCCTACGGAGGTACTTACAATTTGTAATTTTTACATTGGGCACGACGTCGACTGAAAAAAAAATGTATCATCTAGGATCATTGTAACTATTACTAAATTGATGTGGATTTACTCCAGTTTACCAATCGCCGATTTTGACACTATCTTTAAGTCTACTTCTTATTAATTTGTTAAGAACGGGAGGAAAGTAGTTTTACACTAATTAATCATAACTTACTTAGAAAATATTTTTTATTGTTTTATATATTGGAACAACTAAGGGTTATCTAACCTTATCAAGATCAAACACCCATAATTACGGTAGATTGTGTGTCCTTTTGCCGTGGCCATTTATATTCGTAACGCGACGAAACATAATTACACATGTCGTAAAAATAGAACGGAGTTGTAAAGCCTTTGAAACTCGCAACGTGCGTACGACCGATGTTGTAACATAATATTTTTATGTACAGTTAAAAGCGCTGGGATTTATCGTAAAAAATAAAATAAAAAACAGTTTCAACGACACGACTTTCCTTTTGGACCGCTGTGTTGATGTATAACAAAATATTAAGTAGGTATTAAATTCACGCACTTATTTCATATCTTGATGGGTTTTCAACTTTATTGATCATACTAATATTAAAAAGAGGGAAACTTCGTTTGTTTGATTGTAATGAATAGGCTCCGAAAGTACTGAACCGATTTGAAAAAATCTTTCACTGTTGGGAAGCTACACTATCCCCGGGTGACATAGGCTATAATATATTTTCAAAAAAATTAGGGATCCTTACTAAAAATCGAATAATGTAACCGTAATGTACCCGCTAGTAATAAATAAGTTATAAAGTAGGTACAATTACTTTTATAATAATTAAAGAACAATTATGAAATTTGTATTGTTTACATAAAGGCACTAGAACAGTATGCAATGTGTATTGTTTGTTGGCTAGTAAGTAATTAAGGTAGTTTTTTCTTATTTCCTTGCATTGAAATAATGTTAATATCGTATTATTAAATACAGACATCTTCAATACAGCCAACTACAAAGAAAGAACTTTTAAAAGTTAGCAAGGGCGGCTGTGAAGCCGAACTATTAAAGAATGAAATGGTTTTGTACATCTGGTCTCCGATATTGAGAGCGGAGTATTAAGACTTCGATACGAAGTCGACGATATTTCTTCCTCTTTTTATTCTATAAAAACAGAATGGGACATCTTGATTAGATTCTGTTGATATTTTAATTGTATGGTAAGTATAGAAGGAGGTGTTTAATTTGCCCTATTTGTACTATCGACCGTGAATTGGAATAGGTATGACAATATAGCACTGACACTTTTAAAATTGCAATGGGGATTATAAATAGTACTGAATTTAGTATATTCTCTATATTAACTAATAAGTACCAATTATTATCATTGGTAATTAGAAATCATAAGGCATAAAAAGTCATCGTCTCATTACATGTTCAAAAGAGATTTTATTCAGGGGTACAGTAGATATCGATTCATACACGAAGATGCAGTTGGGTATAAGTTTCTAGTATAACCCATATACCGTAATAGGTAGTACCTAAGTTGTGCTGTGCTGTTCGGCGCTGGTGCGGGCTAAAAACAAGGAGGTTCATTTATTAATTGCTCACCGACACTCGCTCAACTTCGCTTCGGAATTTTAACTGAATTTCGCTGCACTTTACAATTTAAGGTAGGTACATACTTGCTTGAATAGTTCAGACGAAAGTTGTATTAAAATATCAATCTTAGAAGCTGAGAATTATGAGAGCGCGTCCGGATTGGTTCAGTTTACTAAGGCATGCGATGGATGTATCTCAATGAGTCACAAAAACGTGATTTGACTTATTGAAAATAGTTTCTTTTAAAAAAAAGATTACTAGCCATGTGAGTTAGTCGCATTACTAGTATTCCCGTTAGCCTCTCCAGCTAAGCTAATACTTGTGTTAGGAGTGGGCTCACTTCAATAGTTAAATGGGTAGGATGGAGATCGAACTCGGAACCTCTTAGCTACGAGGGCAGCCCCTCTAACCACAAGGCTATTGACGCCTAAAACAACAATCTATATAATAATTATAATAATTTAGCCCTTTTGACGTCCCACTCCTGGGCACGGGCTTCCCCTCAACACGAGGGGGATTCAGGCCATATTCCACCACGCTAGCCCAGTGCAGGTTGGCAGATTTCACATGTCTTTCGAAAATTTGTTAGATTTTCTAAGACATGCAGGTTTCCTCACGATGTTTTCCTTCACCGTAAGCAAGTGATAATCATTTAGAAATTATGAATCCCACATAGATTTTGAAAAATCCAGAGGTGCGAGCCGGGGTTTGAACCCAAGACCTGGTGCCCGCAAGACGCGTGCTTTAACCAATCGGCTATCACAGCTTATCATCGACCCGGGTCTAAAGTGTCATCTGTCTATTTTCTAGATAACTAGCTATCTATTTTCTTAGTAGGTATAATAAAGTTTTTGGGGTAAGTATAACTAGAAAATGGGAATATGCAGTCTCTATATTGTGCATTGGTTTGTCGGCGTTGACCGCAAGTCGCCGGCGCCCTCTGTCGTCACAGCGGTGAAGTCACCACAACCAATCTCTCCGCAATGCATACTGTGCTAAGTTAAGCCGAGATTCTATTACAGAGAAGTAACTCGAGTGTAATACGCCACATGGAAGCGTGCGTCCAGCGTTAAGCCAAGCCGAAAAGGCGCTAAAGCTGTCATGAAACAGCTGCCACAAACTCAAAAGTTTCATCGTTCTTGGAAAGCGATAAAATCATTCGACCGTCCCCAAAGTGCTTGAGTTAAACCAGACGATTTTTGAGTCTTTACAAACTTTGAATTGTAATATTCGAGGTGGAAATTATCTCTACATTTTATTATATTTATACTACCAAATTCTGATTGTATCAACCATTTTGAGACGAAAATCTGCTGTTTAAGGACTGTCGTCTATGTATGGAATAGCGCATCGTGTCATTGGCTCCTCGAATCAAGAGCCTCAGGCCGAGGCGGTTCACTGTTTAATTAATGAGGGAAGTCCTCAAATAAAATGACGGATCGCGCTCGGGAGTCAGGCTCCCGCCGCACGCAAATGTTGCGGGACCAATCAACTTTGACGGCGACTTTCATTGCTTATTCATCACCTTTGAACACGTTCCATTACAAATGAGCGTCATACGGCTATTGAAATGTCTGAGAAGCGTGAAATAAGGATGGTACGTCCTGATTTTACATGCCTTTACTTTCTGCTAATCATACATAAGTTAATTTAAATGAAGCTGGTTGTGTAGGTAATCATCTAGATAGAGGTACTTACATGAACCAGTTACTTGATAACATAACGTTGTGAGCCAGAAAAATTGCTGGCTCAGCTCACGCGCTGTGGTTCAGAATGATCTCGCAAAGTAAATAAATAAGGATTTGTGTGTCCCGAGCTTGGTGCAGGGCGGGATTCTCCAAGCTGGGCGGGCTTCTTTGAAATAGGTAGGCACTACTAGGGTACACAGACTACTCTTCACGACGCTTATATTGTAGGGAGTCTAAAGCACTTCAGATAAGTCGATTCAAATTGCATCTAAGTGCCCAACGAAGTTCAGCCCAAATTGGCACAAGTGGACAGACAAGAGACTCCTATGTGAAAGCATGCCAGTGTGGCCGATTAACGTAGAGAACTTTGAGAATGTGTAGTACCCACCTATCCCAACCTTTGTCACTTTACACTGTTCGATGTAGGTAGCTCAGGTTAGCTCGATACTTATAATGAAACATTTCAATATTAAAGTGATTCTCATTCAACGCCTCTCGCATGTAAAGTGCGTATATCCTTAACGACTTCGAAAGTTTTCAAATAGCCGAAGTCGGAGGCGCGACGTGATAATTTGATATGGGGAAACGTGACTGACTTATAATTTACTAACTCGTTATGGATTGCTAAGGGTGAATTGTTCAATTGTAAAAATAAATCATGCGTTATTGAAATAAAACTATTTTTCGGATTTTATCGCGTTTATTAACTTTATGTTCCCGACGTTTCGGTTGCTTTACAGCAGCCATGGTCACGGGGGGACTGAGGTGTTAGACGTCCTGATGTTATAGTTAGTAACTGGGTACCCTCATATTTAGTTGTTGTTTGCGGTCCGATCCACACAGAAAGTGCTCACAGTGTCTCGAGGTCTTGCAATGGTACACTTGGTTTTGGATTTAATTATATTAATTACTGGATCCCAAGTAGTTTTATTTCAATGTGTAGTATTCGCGTAAATATAAGAAAACAATATCATGCGTTATTATTATGTACCAGTCTATAAAAAAAAGGGAATATAGGTCTTTACGCCCATTGTAGTCAAAATTCACTACAATATTGTTACTTTTTTGAATAAACCGGTTTACATCACAAATACTGAAAGCACGTATCGGACGTGTCAAATGCAAACACTGAACATTTTCACACTGCATACCTGGCGGAACAATTCAATATTAAAAATAGGAACACCATCGCCTGATAAAATGGTTGCATTGTTCGTTTTGCGAGTACGCTGGCAAGCGCTGCGGACCGTAACCACCGGCAATGATGGATTTGTTTGAAATAACGCAAAAAGTGTAGTACGTTCGATATTTAGTCTGTACACATAATATACTAGGTGAAACAAAAAGGGTACCTATACTATTTTTTTGCAATTTAACTTTGTAAATCTAAAACTATCGGCTTTGTGGGACAGTTGAAGTACTAAAGGTTTTGTAGACTTGTCAAATCTGTCAACAGCTGTATTCCTATAACACCTTTTGTTTTTCAAGTTTCCTCCAAAGCTGATAGTTTTAGAATAGCAAAGTTAAGTTTTGAAAAAAAAAGTATACCCTTTATGTTTCAACCTGTATATAAGAACTTATAAGTATACGAAAAGCCGGCTACATTCAACCAATATATATGATAATCATTGATTAGCTGTTTAAAATAGGTAGGTAATGAAGAGTGCTAGTTATAAATGGCAAAACATATTTTTTTGTTAAAATAGCGTCCGTCTGAAACTGATGACGGAGCTTACAGATTGCCGCAGAAGGCCGTCGACATATCTTATACACTGAGAATAATAAGATTTTTATAAAATGATACATACTCATTTTTGTCTCGCTTTCTAGCGGAGGGAAGTGGATAATTTTCATCCAACTGGTCCTAGTTATTCTTTTTTCGATAAAAATACTTGTGCGGGTTTCTAGACAATATAGTTTTTTCCCGGGACTCATCGAAGCGAATCGACCTCGGCGTCATCATTGGACACCATTGTCGATCCTTGCTTACATAGGAATAACAGTGGTAGGAGTGTGCGGCGGTAGTAGTCCCATAAAAAAATACTTTCATTCCTAATTTTAGGCCAAGAGAACTAATATATCTTGGCCACGCTGACATTTGGGTCTGCAACAAACCTATGCCACGACCTCAAACTACGGCAGCCAATATATTGGGACCAATACTCGTATATTGTAGCAATGTCTGAAGCAAGTGATGCATGGTGCATTGCGTGGTGGTTTATGTTTGTCGACCACAATGGAAGTGCTTCTGATGGATGCCCTCCATAAAATAATATTATATTCATTTTTTTTTATGTAAGCACTTAAAAATTATACTTGTCTCTACTTTCAATTTAAAATACTTTAAACTGAGGTAGGAAATCATTATTAACTATATTAATGGGTCGAGAAGAGCTATTGCGAAGCTATCAAGGTTCAGAATATTCCGTAGCAGTTATATAAATGCTGCTACTGTGTTAGAGCCAAGTTGTAGCCGATTGACAACGGCTCATATACGGGTTGGCTCGACCGCGGTAGTACCACCCTCTCACAGAACATCGGCGTAAAGTAGCTACTTATAATTGCTGCGTTTCGTACGATAGGTAAAAGCCCAACCTCCGTGACCTCCCTCTATCCTAATTCCCGCTCTCATTCAGAATGGCAACGTGCGAGAAATGCCATTGGTATTTCAAGGATCTGTAGGTTACGGTAACTGCTTAAGAACAAGCAGGTCGTTCGCTTATTTGTGAACTTTGATGTATATATAAAAAAAGTCTCGAACAAGAATCGTGTTTCCCAGTTTCATCGGCATTCGTGTAACTGCCAATGTATTACGTACAGTTCCCTTGGAAAATCTCGACGGGTTCAATTAGCACCATTTCTATGCTTCTCCTGTGGACGCTTAAATTTTATAAGTCGCTTTGGACCTTCGCAGGCGCTGTGCAACTTGTCGACATTACCTGGCCGTAATACCTTAAGATCAGATTCGAAGCGCAAGTCGGGACATTATAATGTACGAGGGAAGCAGCGTTATTGAATTACTCTCACACTTTATCGTGCAAAGAGGGAATTGGGTTAACGCTGCGATAGACCCTCAGGTGAGGAAAATTAGGCTGATGCACTACAAGCACTCACAAATTCGTAACGATAATTGGCAAAGATTTTATCTGAGCTTCAATTCCGAAAAACATACAGAGTGTGTCATATTTGTTGAATTTTACTTGCCAAGTGTACATTGTATATGTCAATTTAACAATAACCCTGTACAAAATAGTCGGTGAATAAGCGTACGACCCGCCTTATGTTAAGCAGTTACCGTAGCCTATAGAAACTTGCAATGCCAAAGGCATGAGAAAGGAAGTGTGACAAAGACAGGGGAAGGTAGGAGAGATACTTTTGAATAATGAAAATGTATGAAAACAAGCCACTGAAGCTGGAACGATTTTAAATTGTTATCAAAGCGTCATAATAGTATTGATTTAATTTTCGAAGGGTATGTATGTAGATAGATATTTATTTTTCGTATTAGATGCATTCCGCTATCGCTTGCCACATAATAAAATTAGTTTAATTTTCGAAGAGTATGTAGCTATTTATTTTCCGAATTAGATGCATAATGCATTCCGCTATCGCTTGCCACTGTGCGGCAACACTATATAAAGTAATTAGCGAGGTTCTTTGGCCTCATTGATTGCATTTCACATGACGGTCCTGCTTGCGACGCGTCTTCGATGTACGCTCTCACTCTGCAAACTTCAGAGAAAGACCATACAAATAAAAGTTAATATCTATTCTTTAAGGTACTGTTAAGATTAAACGAACATATACTCTGATAGTATAATCTGCAAAAATTATACATTTAAAATATTTCAAACACGAAAACCCACATGGCTGTCGCAAAATCTTAATTACAGCACACAAACGCCAAGCTCTACTAGTACGAGTATATACAATTAGATATTAGAGTATCTAGTTCCCACAATTACCGCAAATTGCTATTAATTGCTACTTACAACATCTATATAGGTATACAGCGCACATTAATTGAGTTTCAAGTGGCGCTGAAAGTATTGCTGGTAAGTTTATTAAAACACTAGAGGCAATTACTTGAGGAACAATTTTAGCGGATAAGAGGGAAGATCGACTTACGTCAATCGTCTCGGTCAAGGGGGCGTTCGACGAGAAATTTAAACAGGTTTCAGTGGGGGATAACTGTTTCAGAGGTGTTTAGTTACTAGATTAAAGTAAAGGGTTTTTGAAGTTAGTAAATATCTTATTTTAATTATGATACAAATTAAGTACCCGTAACTAATTAATTTACGAAGTACTACTGTATAGTGTTCTTGAGTCAAAGTATGTTCTGCATTTATCAATACTTGTGGTGAGTTACAATGATTGTACTTACGCCTTTTGGAAACATTTTATTAGCAGGTAAATAATAATGTAATCCCTGATTCCTGGCCCACGGGAATTATAGGGAAAGCACAAAGAATTTTGAATGACAACATTTTTTTTGATCCCAGTATTCCTTTGAGTATTTGTCCAAACGTTTCTTAACTACCGCGAATTATTTATGAATAACATCAATCTATGCGGCAATACAAAACGTTTTGTAAAAAAAAAATGTTAGGAATTATAAAAACCAACATTGTCCGTGATACCCTGTCACTTAACATTATAGAAGACATGAGTCAGATATTTTAACAACATTGGAAAATTATCCTGTTTCAGGATATAAATAACAGGCATCTAATTCATTGTCTGGCCACGGTACGCGATACGCGTGAGTGCTCCTAACACATTTGTTCTCAATAAGTGCGGACTACTCAGCAAATTGTTTGTGAAGAAATAGGACACTTGCCGCACCGGGTCGCCAAGTTAGGTGTTGTTAGTACGAGTAACTTTAGTATCATCTATTGTAGGTATAAATCACACGGGTGTATTTATTCTGACTATGTGTATAGTAGTAAATACATTGTTTGTAAGAAAAAAACTACTTATAAATTATTTTAAGTACTAGGTAGAGTCGCTGGGTTTAAAATACTAGCCAGTGTGTGTTTTGAGGATTTACATCCTCAATACCTACTAAACTATTTGACACATAATCATGGACGCTCGAGGAGCTAAAACCTTGTTTAATACATAAATGGGGATTCATGGTGATGATGACTTGTATTTTATTTTGTATATTTTTTTACGTCAACTCACAAGTACCAATTATTTTCTGGCATAGTGTGGAGTATTTTCTCAGAAATACCTTTTAAATATATACAAAGACATTCGCTATTAAAGTTTGCTAAAACATCGGACATACATCACTAGCTAGTAACCGTAAGACTTATTTTACTTTAGTTAATTATGTATTGAAAATAGTCATCATCCCCATTGAGTTACGAAACACTGTCTATCAAAAAGTCTATTAATACTTATCTTCCTTTGTTGTGATGCGACTTTTTTTATTTTACATCAACTTTAATAAGATATAACGACATTAGTCGACAGAGATACTGCGCTCGAATTTTATCTTCGCAACGTAAAGATTATGCAAATAAGATAATAGGCATTTTTCACTCGGTGCAGGCAATTTATGCGAAGTAGGTATGTACTACGTTGAAATGCACTTTCATGTTCATAGCTTTTAGTAGCCATAACAGTAATGGTACAACCAAGCACATTATTTAGATTATAAGCCATTTTTTGGTGGCGTGAATTGCTGAACTTTCTTCTATTATGGTCGATAAATAACCCATCGTTTACATTCATACCCATTTGTTCTAGGCAGTAGGCAGTACGTATACCTAGGTTCCAGCTTATTGATGAACTTTGAATAAAGCTGTGGCCTCAGCACTGTAGTTGGAAATTTATGATCCGTCACTAATAGACAAGTTAGTTCTGAGAGCCTGGTACTACAAGTTCTGTACAACTACTCCCTTTAATATTCGAAGCAAGTCAAGATAACCTTCTTTATTATTATAGCGAAACTTTTTTCGATTGCTGTTGTGCGGCTCCGAGACAACTTAAATAAATAATTAGGTATAACTTACAATTTATTTGCATCTGCTCTACTTTAGCTCTTTTACCAACTAAAAATGTAGATATAATAATTTAATGCCTTTAAAACACTCAGGTACTATTACAAAATTATAATTTTAACGGCGTGCTTCTCAGAAAGTATAATCTGTGAGCTTATTAAAATATAAGAGGCGATTACGTCTACAAGCAACTCAGGCTTGGATGAGATGCCGATCGACTCATGTGCTTCAAACATCTCAGGCGAGGGGCTTGAGGGAAATTTCAAACCGAGATTAATAAGCTTTCAGCTTAAAAATCAATATGATTCTCTTTTTATAAACAAGCTACGAGTATACATTTGTAAATAAATTATTGTACCAAAATAACTAGAGCAAAGCCGTTGTCTGCGATGCGTGACAGATGAAATTTTATGAGATATTTTACAGTTTGCTCTACTTTGATAGCGATACGAGTACCTAAATTAATATAATAATGATGTTAATTCATGTAGTAATAATATTAATTAAATTTGAATCCAGCTTCGCTGACCTATTTTCCGATATTTGTTTCATAGGCAGATAAGAGAATAGTATGTATATAAATAAATATCGCCAGACTGACACACCAACTGTATGGTCCCAAACTAAACACCGCTTGTACGATGGTTATCGTACAATGGACTGGGGGCGATCCCAGTGACATCTAGACCAGGGAAAATTACGAAAAGGCTATTTCAGAAATTTACTCCAGCGGGAATCGAACCCGCAACCACCATTGCAGTGAGCCAAGCGGCCTACGTTCGAACCACTGAGCCAAGCGCTCGTCAAATTTAGGTAGGTGCTCACTCGATATTTTTCGGACCATTATAAGGCTTAATTAAATCATTATAATGGCCCGGAACGTGTATTCCTACAACACGGTAATTACACGACAATCGCCGAAGTTATTGCCATTATAAATTCCGTGTTCTCAGCGGGAAAAGATCCTTTTAATGTGTGCCTAAATCATTTTTATTAACTAGGAAAGGTTGGATTTATGCGGGAGGACTGGCGCTTGTAATTTGCGAGATCGCTGTTGGTGTTGGATGCCGGTGTCCCAGTTAAGCTGGTTTGTAACTTGGCGCAGAAAAAATATATAACTATATCATTTATTAGATTATTAACGGTGTCCTTAATGGTGCCATTGGCTACAGCTCATACCTCAACCTCGGATGAAAATTGAGTTTATTTGAAGTAAGTGCTCTGATCCATCCTCTGCATATCTTAAGTTATCCCTAGACAACGAATGAGTTGGCCCTTTTGTCAGTCTCAAGAAGACTAGGTATCGATATCCATACTTGAAAATGTACCTACCTTGATTTATTTGTGGTTGTGTTTGTGGTTTAACGTTTTAATAACTTTACTAAAACATTATAATATGAGATCGGTTCTTTTCACAGAATTTATTGCATACTAAAGTTTTTATACTCTTTTATGTTTTTAGGAGATTACGTCACAGCCTTTTGCTGGTGCCTCGATGTTTATAAGAGTCCTCGACATTTCATGGGACGCAGAAAAAACCTGGTTTCGTTGGGGCTAAGTTGGTATACAAGGTGACACATAATGGGTATACTTGTTTTTTCAAAACTTAACTTTGTAATTCTAAAACCATCAGCTTTGGAGGGAACTTGAAAAACAAAAGGTGTTATAGGAATACAGCTGTTGACCGATTTCACAAGTGTACAAAACCTTTAGTACTTCAACTGTCCCACAAAGCCGATAGTTTGAGATTTACAAAGTTAAGTTGCAAAAAAAATAGTATACCCGTTTTGTATCACCTAGTATAGGTACTTACCTATCAAAATATTGAGCATATTCCGTGTTTCCAAAAATCATGTAGCTGTGTAACATATTTCACTTCTAACTGTATTTAAGATGTTATTGAAAATTGGTTTAATTAAAGCACGACGGGAACCAATTTTTGTTAGATGTTCCGAAAAGGTAAAAGTGTAGCGTAAAACAACATAAAGTTGAGCAATCAGGTGTAGCCTGGAAGGGCCTGGCTCGCTGCTCTCCGCTCAATAAACGCTTGCAACCGACCAAGTTGCGCCCTCTGCCGGCCGCACCGGAGCCGAGCTGAATTTCGCTATTGTAGGTCCCCCGGAAAATACCTACAATAACAACTTTCAGCGCAACTTTTTGGCAGAAAGCTTCATCCAACTTTGCGTCATCTCGTTCAGGATTTGAGCTCGACAGAGTTTAAAATTAATTGTTGTAGATGTACGGACAAATTCGTTTGACAAAGTTTAATATACGAGTATTGTAGTTGGGAGACAGATTTGTCTGTTTATAAAATAAGTATGCCTATATATTAGTTTGGTGCACTTTGTTGTCACGAATTTTGAGGTATCTGGGTATATTGGGCGAAAGCTCTACTCTACGCTAAAATGAACATAATATTCAAATAATTTTATGATCTTCAAAAATAATTGCAATAATATTTTGTGCACGAAAATTACAATTTAATATATTTCCCGGAATAATGACGAAGGTATCTTTGGTAAAGTAAAACTTGGTAGAGTTTAGGAGAAGATGTTGGCAACACAAATAGTAATAAGCCGGGGAAGTCGCTCAAACTGCGCGCCGCTTTCTGAAGCTTGGCAAACATTACACAAAGCGACGCGAACTTAGATATTGTTTGTTGGACATCCTTCTGCCGTAGAATTGGGCTACACATGAAGACTTAGTATTTAAATAACTAACTAGTATTTTACTTACGTATTTGCAACATAAATCAAATAGCAATTGATTTACTTGATAAATAATTTACCTACAAGGACGTGATTTTTATAATACAAAATGAAAACGGCAAGTACTTAGTAACCTATTTTCTGTATTTATTTATTTATGTAGTGTCTTGTACGTCTATTCATTCCGGAAAATACAAAGCATAAAACACTGGTGTCAGGTGAACCAATCGGTAAAGAGTACCACTGGAGGCGTTTCGCTTATTTACTATTAGCTATTTAGTGGCAATGGTGTTGCCTGCTCATATTATTTTTTTTATGCGGTTCCTGAGAATGTACACCATCTTTCATTCATTGAAAAGAGTAACCATTGAGTTTCTTGCCGGCTCTTCTCAGTGGAAGCAGCATTCCGAACCGGTGGTAGATTCTGACTATTCATAAATGCTTTGTTGGCTTACATGAATAAAAACAATTTTGAATTTTGAATTTCGCCGTAAAACGGTGAAAACCTATCTCATTTGCACCCACATCTAGAACATAACGCTACTCCACATATAACTTGCAAATGCGCCCGATGCATTTTGTAGACATTTTTATATCCCCGCAAAAGTTTTATTTCATATTAGCGTTTTCCCGCGCCCGCAAATTCATTCGCATTTACTTACCTAAGTATTTTTTTTTAATCCAGGTTATAAACTATCTGTGTACCAAATTTCATCCAAATCCGTTCAGCCGTTTTTGCGTTATTGAGTAACAGACATTCATATCTATAATACGTATTAGTAGGATACATTTGATACGTAAACATCAATTACCTATCAATCAAATTATTAGGTAGATATAGCATTATTATTAAAGATGAGCAAATATTTAAAATACTTTACTGGGATTCCATTGAGTTCCAAAGAAAGAATTCTTGAACTAACCAAATTAGTTCAAAACTTCCTTTTGAAATTGTTGCTTACTTCTTATCGGATAAAGTTTTGATTACTACACGATGACAAAAACTTTGCTTAGCCATCTGCGCCCTCAAAGGCATCACTACCTACCCTATTTCAGAATACTTATTCCAGAGCGGACGGTGTATTGTCGTTAGAAGGAAAAACATAGGTACTGAAACTGCACTAGACTTTAACGTAACTAGATTTTGTCGCGTCAATTATAGTTTGATGAAGCGGCGGAGCATCAGGCGGCCGACCCTTAATCACAGATAAATGAATTATGTAGGCAGCCGCCATCCATCACTGTCGCTAATTTAAGATAAAAGCCATAACGCTAGCAGGTTGCGCCACTGGCATCACCGCGCGACCACCATTTTACCTACCCTAATATCAACGTCATATTATAAGCAGTGAAAATTGTTGCCCGATGCGATTTGGAAATCATTTTGAAAGTAATATCAGAAAAGATTTTGGTATTGGCAACATCGTAGAAGCTTCAATCTATCATTATTTATAATAGTATAAAACAAAGTTCCTATCCGCGTCCGTAACTGTCTGTGTGTGCGCTTAATCCTTCAAAACTACGCGACGGATTTTGATGCGATTTTCACTGTCATTTAGATAATTTATACCGCGAAGTTTATACGCATAATACACATTGAATAAATAATACTACAGTGGAGAATATTCGTACAAAGCTAGGGAGGGTCGCCAATAAAAAAAAAGCAATAATCGAACCTGTCTCCCCGACTAGGCAGTTCGAGTCCCCACTCGAATTCTAATTGTCGAATCATGATTGCATTGCGTGTCGAGTGTGTATGCGTGGGTACTTCTGCTCGATAACACTGGCGTTTTGCATTCGAAAGTGCCTAAGAGTGATCCCTGTCCTGACATTGATTTGACGATACCAGACTGATAGTGTGCTTCAATGGTGCATATTGTATGGATTCGTAAACGGATCTATACTTAACACCTGTAGTGTTTTTTGCAGCAATTCCATTTCGAGCACATATTGCCCTCGTTAAACGCTGTGTGTCACTTCCTTGATGATCGGAATATCCGGTATCTGCGATAATAAAAAAATCACTACAGGTATCCCACCTAGTATCACTCACTCATATGATGAAGTGTACCCCAGGCATAGGTATACTCTGACCCAGGTCAATCAAAGATGCAATTAGGTACTATTCATTCAACGTGTTACACGCCAATCAACGAAGAAGGTGCACGTCGCTCTTATACTTAAGAGCGCAGCGATAAAAATGGGCCTTAATGTACCTAAAAACGTCAATACGAACAACAGCCCAAACAGCCTAGCATTAATTGTACCTACGGCTAACGCTTAAAAATCCACGCCCTAAAAGAAAACCTTAAGATATCATTAAACAAACAAAGTCAAGCGACCAAAGTCTGGTTTCGTGACGAGCGCTCAAGAAAACAGACGAGTTGGTCCCGAACAGTGTCACCATACCCGGGTGACGTCTTTTGTGAGCATTCAAAACGAGCTGAAGATGCTCCTGATTTATGTCCGCCCATTATTCTTACTTAAGGAGACGTAAACACATGCCGTTTATTCAAAGACCCGAAGTCTCGCTAAATAAAACTGACGGTGTACGCTCGAATACAATGCGTTTTGTAAAAGAAAATATTGAGTGAACTGAAGTACCTATAGGTAATATTGACATACGTATATACATACCTATAGGTAATATAAGTAATAGAATAGATATTAGAATAAGTAAGTAGGTATTAGATACGACTTACTCGATAACAAATCAAGTCGCAGAGAATAAGAATAATGTTTTTTTTATATATTTTGGTGCTTAATTATTTTTTATTTAGATTAAAACATATAAATTGTACTTATTGATTTAAGATGAATACAAGACATAATAATAATATTTTATTAAATAACAACAGGCAAGCTTTTTTAAGGATTGCAGCCAGCACTCATAATAGAATACCTACTACTTACTTGCTATAGGTAATAAATAGTCTTTTCATTACTCATACTCGGAAAGTAGGTCTGAAGTTGCCTGAGGAGCGGGTTGAAAGTAATACTTTTCCGCCCTAGGGAGAATCGCTTTCAACTGACAGCTGTCAAATTATTAAAAAAAAACTAGTTCCATTTTTACATTTCTATGGAACCATGTTCCAACTTTTTCTACAGTCACTCAATTGAAATGCACGATGTAAAATTGAAATAACATAAAATTAAGTATTAATTAATGAATATATATTATTAAATGACTAATTTGTAATTGAGTTTCAACCATTTCTTTAAAATAACATAGATTTGGGCAAAATATTAAAAATGAAAATGAAAAATAATGGCTAAATAAAGAAGTTGGCCGGCCAACGAAAAAATCAAAATTGACGGCAATCCGATCATCATTTGTTTTTTCGTAGAGTATTGTTCATACTTCCTTATACTATTTCTTTAGCCAATTCCTGTTTTAATTTTTACTTTCCTTGTATTCGTAATGAAAAAAACAGTGTTTACCTCGGGTGAAAGACTTATTCTGTCCCTCGAACTATTGGCGCCCTCGCTACGCTCAGGCGCCAAACCACGTCTCGGGCCAAAATAAGTTACATTCACCCCGTGTGTAACAATGTACTACCAACTATATGGCCACAATAAAAAATATCGATTATATTGTAAGCTATGCGGTTATATTACGTTGTCCTCAATCAAATAAGAGTCAAGCATGTTTTTCTTGAATGCCCCGAATTTTAATGAAATGAGGAAAATCCAACTTTTGAAGCTTGTGATCTTAATGAAATTCGTTGCCGGAATATTTACACAGGTAGGTATATAATATAATTTGATATTTACCAGTATCACGCTCTATAAAAATAACAACTTTTAAGTCTCCTGAATACTGAATAGGTGCTTAATACTTAGTCAAGTTTACAGGGTCGGAAATAAATATCTGACTACTTACAAAACATACCTAGTGGTCTCCCGGGTTCTTATCGCAAGAAGTTATGGATAAAATATTTTTTCTGTATTCTTCTTATGAGTAACAATGGCTTCATGAATCTTAATGTTAAGTTATATTGAATTGTATATTGATAAGTATCTTCTCAGGAATTTAAGTAATATGTTACCTACTCAGAATGATACTAACTAGCATGTACTTATAAGTAAGTACCTATTTGAGAAAATAAAAAATACATAAACAAGTGAACACTCTATAAAAAAATAGATAAAAAAACAAGGTAAAAGTAACCAACACTAGTTTAGTTTTATTTTATCTTTTTACGGTTGATAAAAAAGCTTGCTGTTGTTTTTTTTTATTATTATTAGTTAATTAAGCATAAAAAGTTTTCAGTCATCCAAAATACCTAACCTACTAACAAAAACTTTTTAAACCTTCTTCCTAACGATGAATATTTCGATGAAATGTATTGCAGCGCTAATATGTATTTTAATTAAATTCTGTAAAAATAAGGAGTGCATATCAAACATTGAAACGAGAAAAAAAACAACCTGCATACCTACTTTGTGGGGCCAATTTGTAAGTGTAGGTGCCCTCGCAACTAGATCGGTGCTTCGAGTGTCGTCGCTTGTATCCAAAAAACTTATTGGAGACTAAATGTGCCATACGTTTTTATGTATTCGGGAGATTACAGCAGCAGCACCAGTTTGCCGATGGCCCGATGTTTATGCGTCCCGTCATCTGAAGGGACGAAACATATACGAAATGAGCTTTCCTTTATGTGAGCTACGAATGGTTTTTCGTTTTTCCAAATTGATGTTGGTACACTTGTACAGTCACATCGTTCCCAGACTTCAATTACGTGTAGTAGTGCGTAGGTATAGTTATATAGGTACCTACTTAACTATATTTATTTTACTCTTGCCAGACGAAACGAGGCGTCGCGATTAAGTGTCAAAAAGATGTATAGTAAACCTTTCGAAAACACAATACAAATAGGGGTACTGGTGACGTTTGTCTCGAATGGAGTCACTTAACGAGCGTCTGACGTCTTTTGTGAGTGGTATTCAAAACGTTGTGAAGATGTCGCTGATTTATGTGCCCCCATTATTCTTACTTACAGGGACGTAAACACATGCCGTTCATTCCAGCACCCGATATGTGGGGCCGCCAAATAAAAGGGGTTACGGTGAGTATCCATTTTGTTGTTATGGCGGTTGGATAGAAAACGGTCGTCTGTGTCTCAAATGAATTTTCAGATCTTGGGGTAACCGTGACGTCATAAAAACTTGGATTTCTTATCTGGTTGTGCAAAATGCTCATTAGGGTTGTTGATGAAAATGCGTCACGGCAACTTTCCCATTGGAGGTAGGTACCGAAGAAGCCAGCACGATAACAGCAGCCGGAACACACTTTTCGTAAATTTGATATTTATTTACAGTTTTAGATTTACTTATTTATACGTATACTAGGTGAAACAGAAAGGGTATACTATTTTTTTGCAACTTAACTTTGTAAATCTAAAACTATCAGCTTTGTGGGACAGTTGAAGTACAAAAGGTTTTGTAGACTTCTGAAATCTGTCAACAGCTGTATCCCTGTATCATCTTTTATTTTCAAGTTTCCTCCAAAGCTGATAGGTTTAGAATTACAAAGTTAAGTTTTGTAAAAAAAGTATACCCTTTCTGTTTCAACCTGTAGATCGCGATATGATTCTACGTTAACTTCCCTTTCTTCGCTTCCCATGGCGCTGCTACTTTTGAGCACATAACAAATATTGGTTTAGTAAAGGCAAACAAAACTCACTCTACCTCTAGGCAGCAACTCATCTAACAGTGATAGGTCCTTAAAAATTTTGATTGTATACGATTTTTGTAAAATCTAGGAAGTCTACATAATAAAGGTGGTCCAAATCTATGTGGGGCCACTTGCTCGCTTTCCGCTCAATAAGCGCTCGTAAAGGCGCAAAGGGCGCTCCCTGCCGCCGCCGGCCGCACTCCGACCTACCTACAATAACAAGTGAAAGCACAACTTTTTGACAGAAAGCTTCGTTCGACTTTGCGTGAAATTGCGTCACCTCGCTCAGGATTTATGCTCGCTCTGAGATTAATTGGCGTCGAGACAAAGTTCAGATAGGTACTTATCTAACACAGTTCCAATATTCACAGTGTTCAAGTTTATTTTGGGTACCATCCTGTTTCCTACATTCCATAGGTATATTACCTAGGAGGAACATACCTGCATGCTTCGAACGCTTTAAAACGCAACAAGCAGGTAGGCAACTCACAAAAAACATCACATTAGGTGGATATTTTTTATGAGACTTATCACACTCCCACCACTCCCTTATACCCTGCAAGCCTGGGATGGACAATGGTGTCCAATGATAACGCCGACGATTAAGTAGAGATTAAAAAAATATTTTCTCGATTAAGTAAATTACTTAATCATGAAAATTTTATGTAATAAATAGTAATCATAGGTTTAAAAAATGTATATGTATACCTTTAAGTGTTAATTTTTCAGTTAAGCATCTACGGAATTTCTCCCAACTAGGTAGCAGATATCAAGATAGTACTTGGAACTTCCCTTGATGATGCACACAGCATAGTCTCGGTATTTGGAGCCGAGGCATCTCGGTTCTTGTGATAAAGCCCGTCACGTCATAAAAAGCAGACTATCTCGTCTGCATCCGCATCCGGGAAATAGCGCTCCCCATATAACCGACTGGTTGATGCAAATGCGCTTCCGTGCACTCTCTAAGACATTTTTATTACGCCCGGAAAAGAGTTAATATCGTTTTATGTAAAATCCTTTCGCTAGTTTCATTTAATTCTGCACCAAATTGAATATAAAATAATCTAGCGGTAATATAGTTTAATGCAATCTAGAATTAAATTATATTAATTTATGAAATAACCGCTCGCATGTTAACAAGCCTGGCAGTAATCGACTTGTAATCTAACATCATAACCATTTCGTATTGCTTCTCGTTGACTATGGTATACCTTGTAATCTTTAAATAGAAAAGCAAACATTCATTCCTAAAACATAATTCAGGTTTATTTACGATCATTGCTCGCGATTTGCTTTGCAATCGAAATAGGAACGCTGAACGCAACTAATGGTTTTCTTTCGTTCAAGAACCTATATTGCAGCTGCAAGTAATGTGCGCACATAGCTCCCGGTGCGCGGGATCGAACAATGGTGGTGGTCCACGAATGGTTATACATTTCTCAAGACGATCTATCTCATCGTATACCTAGATAAATGTTTGAACAGTCAGAAATAATAATTTAGGTGCAGATATGTACCTATATGTCTAGTGAATAAGACAGACTATACTTACGTAATTGTAAAATTTTCCGAGTTCCGGAGCGAAGCGAGAACTGTCAAGTATCTGGTTACGGGCCTTGAATGACTGTCACAGCCTTAGAACACATGTAATGGCCTAGAAATGGCTTTCTAAGCAAGTTCTGTTTTTGTTTGTTTTCTAAACTGATTGCATTTACGAGAAGCAGCCACCATTATTCAATAAAAAGTTAATAAAAATGTAGGTAGGTAGGTACTTGATGAGATGCTTAAAATTTTGTTAAAAAATTTGGATATCACGTGTTCTAATTTTTACTAATCAAATTTTGTTCTATGCCCATAATTCTTGCATACCCACAAGTATTATTCCGGACTTTTGAAACATGTCCTACCTATAGGTAAATAAAAGGATAATATTTAACAGCTTCAATATCTTTGAATGTCTCGGTTTATAGGATACGTAAATAACCTTGTCATTATTCAACCGTTTATAGCGGCCATTCCGAAGCTAGTAATTGGATTAATTATGGATGGAGTAAGTAATAATAAAGGCAATATATAAGTTTAAATCATTTAATAAAATAAGTGATGTATTAATTTCTTATAAAGAACACATTTTAAGAGCAGTCATTGGCTGTATCGTTAAAAATGATTCTATGCGTAATACAGTAACAAATAACATTTGAAAAATTTCATTAAATGGGTTCCTATTTCACATTGAACTAAACTTATTTCGAAATAAAATACAACCGATTCAGAGAGCTGCCTCTTTAACGATTGTGTAGACACGGACCGACTACTTTTTGGACGCCGCACTCTAGGACAAAAAGATTCCGAAACAGATAGCCTAATATGGTGTATATATAAGATTGACGATCGACCAATCACAATCAGTTATTATTTTCGATGGCCCAATCACAATGCGTTGCCTCCGCTTCCGCCCCGCAACTTTTTTCGGAATTATTTTTTATGGTGCAAGTTATACCCAGTGCGGAGTCCAAATATACAGTGGGTCTACAGTCTACACATGTTCACGTATTGTATAACACCTTAACAAGTTTCGTAGCTCGCGTCTAAACATTGTAAGGCCGTTTTCTATCTAACACACATCTTCATAATATATCAAGAACATTAGAAGTTTAAATATAAATTTTATTAAGCTTTCGAAAACCATCTTAAAATAAAAACGATAAAAATGTACCATAAAAACCATTAATATTTAACGTTATAGTTTTGTAATATATATTTTTTTCTGTACTTTTCTATCTATTTCCGATGAGAAAAAGAACTTTTTACAAGTTTTTAAGTACCGACATCTATTACAACAAAGAGTACCTATGAAACTTTCTATAATGATTTATGTTTTACAAAAACTTTAATCTCCCTTGCCGAGTCGCCTCGCCAATAAATTCATGCATATCAAAATATATACCAAATACATTTGTCTCAATCGTAGTGTCGTCATTGATATCGTTTCATTTAAAATATAATGCGACATCTTCAATATGTATATTAAAAATTCTTACGGCTAATTCGGTAACTGAACATAAAAAAAAAATGTTGTAGTTAGGAATAATTAGGTATGTACTAAGGTATGTACTGTTGTCCACACGTCTCAGGTGCGAACATTCCGATTTCTGGTGTCTTTATATGAACAAGATGTTGCCGCTAAAATTAAAGGACTAGTATTTTGTTCGACTGTCAAAAAAATTAATTCTATTGAACGGATATTTTAAAAATAAAAACATATAACATTTCAGTGCCACATCCCCATCGTCACTTCATATTTTATGGCACAGAAAGACAGACAGTATTAAAATAACTTTAGCTCTATGATATGAAACATACAAAATTAACTACAAATTTACACATTGCATCAGGTACGTACATTGTAATTAAACAAAAGCTATTAATATAAGCGTGTGTAACGATGGTCAGTTATAACGTGGAATGAAAAATTATATATACTAGGTGATACAAAAAGGGTATACTATTTTTTTTGCAACTTAACTTTGTAAATCTCAAACTATCGGCTTTATGGGACAGTTGAAGTACTAAAGGTTTTGTAGACTTGTGAAATCTGTCAACAGCTGTATTCCTATAACACCTTTTGTATTTCAAGTTCCCTCCAAAGCTGATGGTTTTAGAATTACAAAGTTAAGTTTTGAAAAAAAAAGTATACCCATTATGTGTCACCTTGTATATCTATATATATATATATGTAATCATTAAGTCGTATCAACATAAATGATTAACAGCGAACACACCTAATTACAGCTGATTTTGTAAAAAAAGTATTAATTAGAAATAAAAAACATGATTCTGGCGCCTAAGATGCGCATGAGTTGGAGTAGACGGGATTCGTTAAAAGTTGAACAGGATCGCAAATGCCTAGTAACAAATAGCACCTAGACCGGCGCACGCTGCGCCGGACGCACTGTCCGTTCGAATATGGCTAAGAAACAACAAATGGTTAGGCAAGCAAAATCGAATCACCATCGCGGGGAACAGAGATTCACCCTACACTACGAATTAAAATTACAACTATACAACGGCTAACGAGAACCAATACAAAGTTTTTTTTACGTATTTGGTGTAATTTTTTTTATTTTCGATACAGAATTAACCACAAATTTATAAAATGGCCAGCCGAATGTTAGACGAACTAGAACTCATACATCACCACTATTTCGTATCGCTTCTCGTTGGCCGCGGTATAAAACAATCGTCGTCTCGTATAAACAAATCAGAACTTTAAGTCGATTTAATATCACTCTTCAAAACATTATATTACAAGAATCGATAGACAAAGATATTTTTCAACAAGGATACTCTCACATTGAAACACTTTGAAAGAACAACATTGCGTGAGACGCGCGACCTGCGCATAGAGTCCTCAACTTACAGTAGTAGTATTATAGTCTTCCGTATTAATAAATCGATCTCAAGTCTGGTAGCAATCTTGAGTGCGCCTTTGACATGAGTGACATTTTCAAGATCGCTCTCAGACTTGAGATCGATTTAATAATACGGGCCTTTGACTTATGGACAGTCGTGTCACGGGCCGGCGAGTTCACAGACTCTAATCAGTCCGCGTGTGGTTCTCTTCCGTATCAACCTTGCAGGTTGCAGGACATGCTGCTATCCGTTGGAGAGCTCGTCCTTGAGCCACTGCGGCACAGGCCGGCCTATGCGCACGAGCAGTTTGGACAGCGCCGTGTTGTGCGGCGTGTAGTACCGCTTCAAGAACTTGGAGGATCGCTCCTCCATCGGAGGATATACTCGGCCTTTGGATTTGCCGAGGCATTTCGTTCTGTCTGCGCCCACGGCTTGACAGAAGAATCCTTTCTTCGGATCGTATCTGTAACAAAAGTATTTTTGTTACTAACGGCTCCCCTTTGTAGTTTGTATTGCAATTTTTGAACGGGGATTGTTCATTATCATATTTATTACGTAATCTATTTTGTGACTTATTTAATTATTAGCAATGTGAGTTTATCATATTACTAGTGTTCCCGATAGCCCCTCCAGCTAAGCTAATGCTTGTGTTAGGAGTGGGCTCATGACAACAGGATTAATTACCAGGATAGGGAACGAATCCAGAACCTATCAGTTAAAAGATTTGCCTCTTTATTCACTAGGCTATTGACGCCTTCTAAAATTATAATAGATAAATGTTTTGTCTATGCCAATGAGGGGCTTAGGACAAGTTATTTTACTCATGTATTTTTATTTTAAACATAAACAAGAAAGTCTTCCAGTAAGTATATTTTAACATCATTCCTTGCTAACAACACAGCAGACACAGAATACATCATCCAAATTATTTACCTCGTCTTACATTCCCTTTCTCCCGCTCATATCTATTATTCCACGACTCTTTCAATAATTTCATCATCCATTACGGCTGAACGTCCGAATCAACAGAGCGTGCGTCTGTTGTGAAGGTACATATGCGGGTACCTAACTAAATATATCATATGCTACATTATTCAGTGGGTCTATTATGTCGATGCGAGGATGACCTTTAGTTACGTGATTCAAAATAAGTGGCAGGGAATAAAATGGAACGGTGTGAATAATTCAAATCTTACGCGTAATGTAACACATTTCCTGAAGCCGGTTCCTTCAACACCCAAATATACATTAGATCATTAACATACATGTTTTTTTAAGGTACTGTTTTTTTGGCTATTTGTAGATGTCTATGTTTCACGGGAAATAACGTACACACTTGTTTTAAAAACTGCCTGAAAAATGCCTTTTCAATGCTCTTTCATGAGCTCCCCTCAGAGCGAGGGGAATTTAGGCGATAGACTTCGCATACTGGATCACTTCGAGTTGCCGAAATTCACAAGCTTTTACCGGTTAGATTCTCTCAGACTTGAAAGTTTTCAAACGATGTGTGCCATCATCGTCTCGCACGTGACACCTGAACTATTATAACTTGACCTATTAAAATCCCACGGCATATGTTGTACAAAGTTTCCATTAGCAAGTCTATCGCGCCTTAGTAAACTCAAGTCAATTTCCTTGGGATGGCTTAGAATCGCATCCCGCACTATGCAGATACGCCATTGTGTAGCGTTATTAGGCCAAGCGTGTTGGTTGCCTGAAGTTGGGCGCAGTTTAAAAGGCCATTGTTTCTGAGTTATCGGCAATTGCAGAGGTTACTGGCTGGCGAGCTTAAAATGTCTGAGTCGTGTCTATTAGAGGTTTTAGGCGTTTAGGCTTACGTAATTTACTAGACCGTGTTATTTTAGAAGAAACATGAAATATGACTTTGAATTGAACGAGATGAGACATAAAAAAAAGACATAAATTTAAGCAATGTGTTATAAAATTTGGCTGTCGTGTAAAGGAAAATTACGAGCTTTTTGTCTGTGATAATTGTCACCTTTATTTAAAATGGAATAATACACACACACACATATTTAAAACTTACAACACGACGAATGTATGACACGATTCGAGTTAAACAAATAAATAAACAAAAATGAATAAATATCGCCAAACTGACACACCAACTGGTTGGTCCCAAACTAAGCAACCCTTGTACAATAGACTGGGGGAGATCCCAGTGACACCCAGAGATATATCGAATTAAAACAAAGAACTCACTTGAGCAACTTATTGTAGTCGATATGCGGAATGATCTTGAGGAACTTCTGCAGCGTGTTCATGACGGCGGCGGGCTCGGAGCGCAGAGCCGTGCCGTCGATGACGTGCAGCTGGTGGCTGCTGTACTCCGCCAGCCACCGCTCCAGGTAGTGGCTGTACTTGCCCGGGTTCAGGCAGCGGTTCCTACACCACACAGGCAGGCAATGTCACTACATACTACTCAACGAGCATCAGCTGCGTGCTTTACACATTTTGGGATTATTTTTTTCTATAACAAAGTTGGCAGTCAGACTGACACACCAACTGTATGGTCCCAAACTAAGCAAGTCTTGTACTATGGGTACCGTACAATGGGAAATTATGAAAAGGCCATATCCGAAGAATTTGCCCCGACGGGAATCGAACCCGCAACCACTATGTGCAGGGAGCCGAGCGGCCTACGCTCAAACCACTGCGCCAAGCGGTCGACAAAGTGTAGTTAATTGGCTGCAGTTTGGCTCTCCCATCGTAAACCAGTTGTAAACTGGGCCCTACAAAATGCTGGCACGCAAATGGAAAAGGCGGGAACCTACTTCCTACTAATATTATAAATGCGAAAGTTTGTGAGTGAGGATGTATGTATGTACTAGCTGTGCCCCGCGACTTCATCCGCGTAGTTTTGGATTATTGGGTTAAAAAGTATCCTATATGTTAATCCCGGTTATAATCTATCTGTGTTCCAAATTTCATCCAAATCCGTTCAGTAGTTTTTGCGTGAAGGAGTAACAAACATACATACATACATACATTCATACATACATACATACATACATACATACATCCACACTCACAAACTTTCGCATTTATAATATTAGTAGGATGTATGTATGTATGTTTGTTACTCCTTCACGCAAAAACTACTGAACGGATTTGGATGAAATTTGGAACATGGATAGAAAATAACCGGGATTAACATATAGGATACTTTTTAACCCAATAATCAAATACTACGCGGATGAAGTCGCGGGGCACAGCTAGTATATTATAAATGCGAAAGTTTGTGAGTGTAGATGTATGTTTGTAACTCTTTCACGCAAAAACTACTGAACGGATTTGGATGAAATTTGGAACACAGATAGTTTATAACCGGGATTAACACATAGGATACTTTTTATCCCGATAATCCCGCAATTTTTGATAAGTTAAATACTACGCGGACGAAGTCGCGGGCGGGCACAGCTAGTACCTTTATAAAAATATGGTGTTGCATTGCCTACGAGATGATAGTGGGACTCAGATAGACCGATAATAGAAATATATAAAAGTAGATACAATAATCATCAGTGCTCGAGTACTGACTAATAAATATAATCAGTTAAATGCAGAAATACATTAAAATTCAATAATGAACATACTATCCAATGATCCTCCCAACTGGCGCAATATCGAATTGGAACATCACTATGGAAAATTATAATAACCTAACAAAACTATTCTAAAACCGAATGCCCTTCGAAAAGTAGTTTAGTAAAATAATTCCGCAAAATTAAATCTAACCAAAATAATAATTAATATTTCGAGAAGCTGGGATAAGCACAGTGCGAACAATATCAGTTTATTAATCCTCGCCTGAGCACATAGCTTTAGAAGGAAATGCGCGTGATGGCTGATAATAAATTCATAGCGGCTGTCAAGTACACAAGTAATCTTTTAGGCCGGCGCTGTTAAATATAACTGGCTTACGCAAGGCTTATGTAAGAGGTTAAGTGAGTTTCGTGGTATACGAAATAAATTTTACGACAATGGGCATTATACATATCTATATATATTATTTATGTAACTATATAAAGCACGTCTCAAGAAGAATACCAGTAAAAAAATAAATCAAGATAACTTTAAAATTAACAAAACTACAGCCGTTTCAAGATTAGATACCTACTAGAACTAGGTAGCTAGTTTAGTATGCCGTCATAACCGAGTAGTTTTAGCAAACTATAAATTTATTTCATATATATAATGTTTAATAATTTCTCAATAATAATATGTCAAATAAGTAGAGGTTATTTATGAGCGATATATATAAACGATATATACTGAATTTAATTTCAATCGCATGCCCATTCTTATATTGTCTTCACAGTATTAGCTCAATTATCCGACTGAAGTCCGTTTAAAATTCTCTGGAACATTTTACAGTAGGTCCACAATCGTTCGCAACTCTTGCACCGCAAGTGAAATATCAATATATTATACTGAAAGTCGGTTCGGCAGTTAATCGAATAAATCGTTTCCATGCCTATTGGTTCTCGGGGGCGGATTACGTGCGCCTAAATCCCCCCCCCTCTTGTTCATTTGGTCCATAATAGCGTCAAGTTAAGGAGCCGAATGGTATGAACGCGTATTAGGGGAATGAAATAATAGTACAGTGAACACGTTACATTCGTTATTAATGTACTAACGCGGAGCTCGTTCGCTGAGAAATTGTGATCCAATATAAGAGGGTCGAGCGAGGGAGTCGAGAAAATATGCCCTTTGCAGGCAAAAAAATCAAAAACGAATAAAAATAATGCTGTGATTAAAAATCGGATGTAAAAAAGATTAAAAGCGTATTATTAGTGAGTCCCTGTAAGCTAGGACCTATAACTAAATAAATTCGGGATGTGCATGAGAGTCCTCAAATCATTAACATAACAAAACGTAATAGTCCTTAGAATTAGCCTAGAATCTAATTAGGTAAAGAATCGTAGGTTAATAATGAAAGTTTTCACGTAAGTATAATCAGTCAGTATATTTCACGAAGACGCATGGATTAATGCAAACTGACCCATATGCCCGTGTTATAAGAGTCACAGCACGCGTTTTCTGGAAACGAACGAATCATAATACGCTCTTACCTCAAATCCCTGAGGGGCTTCGGCGCGCTGTCGTTCGCGGTGATGACAGTGTGGAACGTGTAGTTGTTCGCGACGGCGTCGCCGTGCGAGCGAATGTGTTGGTACCATGAGTACGCTCTGTTCAAAATATTTCCATATTTAATGTCATTACGATATAAAAAAAATATTTGGAAAGTTCCCATCTCGTTGGTGGAGAATTTACACGTCAATTCGCAGTCGTGTGTACTATAGCCTGAATTAAAAAAAGATATTAACTATCCAACAATTTCGAACGAAAAGCGTGCATGGCGTAGAGACAGATGTTATTATTTATTACGAATAGTGCTACTAGCATGCGTGGAAATGCTATTTTAATTGAATCGGAGAGCGGTAGTTGAGATCATAATATACAGTTTTATATACTGCTATCGGTGTACCAAAAGCTAATTTATTATTACAATAAAACACTGCGACATTAATCATGTAGCGTGCTTGAATGGAAACAGTTTTATTTAGGACGGTTTCCAGATTAATTAATAACAGCCGCCGAGTTGGCAGTTAAATTGTGGAAAACACTTGAACGTTTTTGATAACTGCCGTCTAACTACATACCACGAAGGAAATATTAATGAACGGCAGTTAAGTTATTTTCGATTGACACGTAACTTAACGTAATAAACGTGGAATAGCGGTTGTGTAGTTACACCATACTTTGTCTTCTGCTTACGAATGTCAAATTACTGATGACAGTAAGAGATAGTTCGGTGTACAACTATTCATCCGCTAATCCACGTATACGTATAAGAGGGTAATGAGTAATCGTTTCTGAGATAATTATGTTTAAATAAAAACTGCTGCATATATCCCAGTTTGAGCGCAAGCAATATGGAAATAATACTACTGTGCAATATTTTATATTTAGGGGTCGAAGCGGCGAACAGACTTCTGTAACAGCCTGTTGTAACGCTCGAATAAATTCTTCAAATGAATTCTGCCAAGGACTCCAGAAATTAAGACTGTGACATTGATTTGCATATAAATTATCAAGGAACGGAAGGCCGGCCGGATCCGCTGACGAAATATTTTGTCTTAACTTTCATCTGATTAAGGACGCGATTTTCGAGTAAGTTTAGAAACTGCTGTACCAGCAATTTTTTCGATCCGCCTATCACTTCAAATAGGTATATCGACATATTTTACAACTAGTTAGTAGATTTGTTTTATAGGAATACTATCGATGTAAAAAAATATGTCAATAAAAAATTAAGCCGACCTTAAAATAACTAGGTGCGCTAAAAAGCTTGAAATAAATAGGGGTGTGGTTTCTTTCATTTGGAATCGGTGCCAATGCAAGTAAATAGGGATAGGTACCTAAGAAATTAACCTAACGTAGTGTAAAGATAATGAAACTGACCCCAAATGAAATAAATTATGAGGCACCTAGTTATTTCTAGCTATTACGTGCAGTCACCTGGAGAGTATACCCTTCCCAACAGAAAAAAAAAGTCAACTTTTGACACGCACATTTGACATAATAAAAAAGAATATAGATAGATAGAAAATAATATAGAACATAGAACCTCATTTTTTTAAGTCGATGTAAAAGTCAAAACGGAGTCATAGCCTTCGCTGCAAAATTATAGTGTTTAAACTTACCTTTTAGATGGCGATATGAGTATGACTATAATCTTCACGTTGGGAAGCAGCGCGTGCGCCCTCCTCGGCACGAGATCGCCATCGAAGTAAGTCGCAGATTTCTCGAATGTAATCTGACTGGTGTTGCTCATGTTAGGCGGGAAGAAGTTCATGTACCTGGTGGCAAAATAGATCTTGGTAGAGTCCACCTTCATTTCGCCGACCTTACAAACGTTGTTCGATTACATGTCTAATCACATTGTAAGAAGGTTATAATTTGGTTTTTATTTTCGACCAATAGACCGTTTTAGGTTGCGAGATAAACGATGGTAGACGCTAGGTGTCGAAGTCATCATTGGACACCATTGTCGATCTTGGCTTACAGGAGTAACAGTGGTGGGAGCGTGTGAACTAGTCCCATAAAGGACTTATCGCTATTCACACCTTACGATAGGACTTTTGGTATAAATATAAGCTTTATTATAAAATATTTATTTTTACGCTAAGAAGATTTTAGTATCTATGTAATTCCAGTACAAAATGACATGTCAAAAGCATACTCAAGAGCGCAGATTTAAGATCGTTTTATTAATACGAGCCTTAGATGAGCTAGACCCATTCCGGTGTTAGCGACATGCTCAATAGTATGATATTGCAGGCGAGTCTAAAGTGGGTTAGCACAGTTTATTTATAACGACGCGTTAATACTTCCGGAGTTGTCTCTTTAGAAATGTTACGACTAGGCTTTATTCATACTAAGCCAATAAATAACTGCGCCTGAATAGTAGTTAGAGGTACATTGTTAAATAGTAGCCAACATTTTGTAAATGGTATTATTTTTATCTATACCTAAAATAAATTCAGTTGTTTTTAACAAAGTTTCGTCCTCAGATCTCGGCGTTGTTACAAGTTATGAGTTACTAAAACAATCTAACTTTGTTACTGGTATAAATTATGTTTTCCCTATTTTTGTATCATAGGAAGTAAGGTTTACTGTTTGTAAATCAATTTATGAATAATCAAAACGCTAAAGCTAATGGGATACAACTTTTCTACTACGATTAGGTACAGGTTTTAACAGCCATATTTAATATATTTTTATCCTTTCAAAATGCGTTTATGTTGCACTGAGAAAACTAATTCACGATTATTTTTTTAGTTACTATCATTGTAGGTATTTATAAAAGTGAATGTTTATTAAATGAAAACACTTCCCCCAGCAATCTCTCAGCAGAGCGAGATTCAATTGAGTTGAAAAAGGGGCCATTTCCATGAGAGGCTAGAATCACGGAAATAAAACAGTACACCAACGTCGTCGTGAAGTCGGAAACGATTGGGTCGGCGCGCCCTGTATTTGCAGTACGGTGCAGCCGGCTTGCTGCCGTTGGAATTCGATTACTGCCGCCCAAGGCATAAAGTTCAATTTTCCAGTGCACCGCAACAAAGTTAGTGGCAGTTCAGAAATGTTGGCTGCTAATGTGTTAATAAAACGCCACGTAACTTCGGTGGATTTTATTAGACCTCTTACCAGTGTAGGTTCTTGAATTAGTGTTTATCAATTTCAATACATATTTCTTGTGATATTGTTTTATATAATAACGCACGATATTTTTCATAGCGCCTTAGTAAATGCTGATGAACCTCCCATAAAAAATGGTATAAATATTTTATGTTCGTGGATCGAGTGGGATGAGTGATTTCAAAGTTCAACTATTAAAACCCATTAGATGTTTTTTTGGTAGTGAGGTTCTTATATATATTTCAAAACAGACCATATATTTATCGAACCTGATTATAAAAATTATTTGTTTTGATTTATAGAATTAATTTATTTGTAGAAACACCGAACAAAAACTATGCAATACTTTTTGTAGTTAGAATAAATAATTTCATAATTGTAATTTTAATGTAAGCATTCCACGCTGTTATACTAATGAGATGTTACCCGTCACGGCACTTTGAAATATGCGTGGGGTTTGTAACGGCCGCGGCATACTCAAACAGGTAATACTTTTTACCCGAATGAAAACCGCGTAGAAAAAGAGCATAAAACAAAGTAAATAGAATAATTAACCCTACGCTCGAGATAGCTATTTGTTATAACACATACATTTTTTTGCCTGAAAGCCAGCCTTTGTAGGAAAAAGGAAAAATGATATTCCATTATTATTCCTACAAAGTTTTTAATGAACAAGACTTTTAATTACTGTTTGTGTACTTTTAAATAATACAGTGGGAGATAAAATGATGCAACATAACAATTATTAAACAACATTCACGGAAGTACAAGTTCTAATAGTTTCATGCAAATATATTCAAGTACATATTATCCTACTAATATTATAAATGCGAAAGTTTGTGAGTGTGGATGTATGTATGTATGTTTGTTACTCCTTCACGCAAAAACTACTGAACGGATTTGGATGAAATTTGGAACACAGATAGATTATAACCGGGATTAACATATAGGATACTTTTTAACCCAATAATCCAATACTACGCGGATGAAGTCGCGGGGCACAGCTAGTAATATAAATATATTCATGGTACTTTACATGGGAATGACTTTGACATAAATTTATTATTATTATTGATTATTGAAATGCGTCAATAGCCTAGTGGTTAAAGGGGCCAAAGGGGCCGCCCCCGTAGCTGAGAGGTTCCGGGTTTGATCCCCATCCTGGCCATTAAACTATTGACGTAAGCTCACTCCTAACACAAGCATTAGCTTAGCTGAACGGTCTAACGGGATTACATGTAATGTGATAAATTCACATAACTAGTAATCTTTAAAGAAAATGTAAATAATATTCTCTGTCGCTAAGGATCCAACAATAAAAAGTTATTTCATAAATTGTAGTAATCAAAAAGTTCACTTACCAATCGAGTCCTTTCAAATAGTTATTGTTATTGAAGAACTGGAGCTCTTCATAGGTCGCGGGGCTCGGCAGGTTGGGCACTAATGACGGGTGCATCGCTAGGAACGTGTACAGCGCGGTGCTGCCCGTCTTCTGAGGGCCAATGACGAGCACCCTCGGCAATGTACCGCACCATTTGTTCTTCGACCATATCCGAAGGTGGCGGATGTCGTCACATGGATTCTAGGAAAATAAAAGCAGAACTTAACATTAATATTTAGGTCATTATCGTCACGTGGATTCTAGGAAAATAAAAGCACAACTTCACACTAATATTTAGGTCATTGTTGTCACGTGGATTCTAGGAAAATAAAAGCACAACTTCACACTAATATTTAGGTCATTGTTGTCACGTGGATTCTAGGAAAATAAAAGCACAACTTAACACTAATATTTAGGTCATTGTTGTCACGTGGATTCTAGGAAAATAAAAGCACAACTTAACACTAATATTTAGGTCATTGTTGTCACGTGGATTCTAGGAAAATAAAAGCACAACTTAACACTAATATTTAGGTCATTGTTGTCACGTGGATTCTAGGAAAATAAAAGCACAACTTAACACTAATATTTAGGTCATTGTTGTCACGTGGATTCTAGGAAAATAAAAGCACAACTTAACACTAATATTTAGGTCATTGTTGTCACGTGGATTCTAGGAAAATAAAAGCACAACTTAACACTAATATTTAGGTCATTGTTGTCACGTGGATTCTAGGAAAATAAAAGCGCAACTTAAAACTAATATGTATTTATTATTGCCGTCACAAGGATTCTAGGAAAATAAAAGCACATCTTAAAACTAATATTTTAAGTTTTTGGAAAAGCGGTTAATGTCTGAATAAATAAAGATATTAAGTGTGTCAAAATTAGAATGAGTCCTATTATTTTGTATCATGTTGATATAATAGTGCCTATAAATGCTTAGTAAATAATTCATCATGTTTGGACCTTTCATTCACTATGACGATACGCACTAAGTATATTATGAAAACACGTTTTGTAATTCAACATGGTACGTACTTCATTATTATTACATCGCCACTTAAGGCTAAAGCGCCTATCTAGCCCGCGAAGTTCAAATTTTTTGAGGTTTTTTTAGATTTTTTTCAAAATCTGACAATAATAAAAGGCACTTTTTGTAATTCGCGAAAAAGACCGTGTGCAGTGCATTTATTAATATATCCAACTTACTCTAAAACATTTCAAGAACGACAGCTGTCCAGATAATCTGGCAATTTTTGTATATTTAGTGATTTACTAGTATCATATCCACCGTGATAATATTTAGAGTAAAATAAATGTATTAATAAACGCATCGCATACTGTGTTTTTCGCAAATCACAAAATGTTGTCTTAAATGTTTTCAGATTTTGGATAAACTATAAAAATACTCGAAAATTTTGAATTTCGCGGGCTAGACAGGCGCCTTCACCTTAAATAAAATAATACACCACTATACTCCATTTGTTATAGCATTAGACAGAAGTTAAAAAAGGTTATTTTTAGTGTCCACTTTGTAATAAAAGTACAATTAACGAGTTACAGTTACGATTGACGTCGAATTTATTATAATCTATTTATATACCAGCTTGTCACACCTAACTGTAATAATATTAATTATTTATCTTATTAAATATATTGCCATTCATTTAAATAATTATTATTTCATTACAATTTAAAATTAGTGTCGATGCTAAAAACCTAAAAGAAGCAGGGGTGAACATACCGGGAACGTTTTTCGTTTCACTATAATCCTAACAAATCTAAAATGTTACCTAATCCCTTCAGAGGTTATGACAGCAGGGTATTTCTAATTTTGTCGGACTATGTTATCTATGAAATTGACGTAAATAATGTGCTGTAAAACATAATATAAAAAGTACTTTTATTTTGTTCATCGAAGTATTTAGCTAGTATTTTAAATTTATCTATCAAAAGTTTGTTAAAACAATTTTAATGTAATGACTCTAAATAAAAGTTGTTTTGACTTGGAAATAAAATGTTTTGCATCCCTGCTTCTACGAGCCTCTTATGTCTAATGTTATAATAAATTGAGTATACATACTTGCAATCTCAATGTACCAGTGTCTCGACTTGCACGTTTCAACTCTAGTTTTATGGTCGCGATAAACAACTATTTTACGTGCCGCAGCACACGATACAATGCATTTTCAATTCGCTTGTGTATCAATGATATCGTACATATCTCGGAAGGCAATGTTATATTAAAACTCGCGGCATGCATATTGTTTCTCGCGGGTCCGTGGCTCCCTCTCAGACGATATACGGGGCCCAGTCGTGCGTGCTGGATCGGTATGGCACCGATATAAATGGTAGCTTATATCAATCCCACGAGTGTGTGGGTTTGTTTGTATGAAACGCAGGAAACCAAGTATGTATTCTGATGTACTGGGCGACGGATACTATTTACCAAGTGTGCCTAGGAAATAAAAAAAATACGAATATTGTTTTATTTGATAGTAGAAATAAATGTATACTGAAAATATTATAAGTACATCGATGCAGTTATTTATGTGATCGTAAGTCTACTACAGTCGTAAATACTAAAGTTTTTGACTCTGGTGTTTTAATAACTTCAGCTAAACGGTCGGCCGTGAGATCTAGATAATAAATAAATAAGCAAGCTTCTAACTAGGCACCTTATATTTTTTTTAAAAGTCATACCATTTATAAAGCAACACTTCACTTTAACCTCCTTAAAAATATGGGGATTACTAGCATTATGTAGAAAATGAGTCGTTATTTGTAATGTTTCATTTTCCAAAATGTACATTTAACAAGTCATTAATTTGCTTAATGCTGGTTCAGTGTTGCATGTAATTAAATACCAACCAATTGATTAAAGTACGTGGTTATTTACATCATTTTTAAGACAAAAGCTTCCTTGATAAGCTTATTCATACTATTCAACTAATCTTAAATTCTAAGGAGCATACACAAGTGCATCACTTGCTTATCTTTATGAGAAAGCTAGTACAGAGAATATAGGTTAAGTTGATGCTTCATATGGGATGGGTGAAGTAGTTACTGCAGCTCACTCACACTACTTGCATCGTGACAATATTATGCAATATGCGGTCCTTCAGCGAATTGTATCTCAAATAATAACGTCAAAGATTCTTGTATTTTAACACGATACAATTTAACGAAATTTTACATTCAAGCATCCTCATTGACTTTAAAATTTCAGAGGACAGTTATCTCCACTTTTAGTCCTCCATTTATTGAGGATGTAAGTGAGAACGGCGGAATATTCGATATTCAAAATAAAACAGAGGGAGGAGATACGAATGATACGATATACAATTTATGATGAATATTTTGCCAACTTTACGGTCCGAGAGTACTGGCGCGGAAATGGGGAGAGCGACTGTCAAACGGAGAAAGTTAATTGATTCGACTACAATAGCTACTGAGTCGCCCCTCTAAAGCGTAACAGTCTATTTTATTTGCGTCAAAAGACTTCCAAGTTAGTTAAATGGAATCACTGATTAATAGATTGAGAGCCCCAACTGTCAAAGCCACGGAAGGACCCAACTTTGTGTGCACTCGAATGGAAGGATTGTACTACGAAGTGAGTGAACAAAATGCCACTCCTTTGTTTTACTTTTAAGTTTGAGTTCAATATGAAATGACACTTCAATTGCAAAAACCATGGGGTGATTGATGAAACTGCAAATATACCTATTAGCCTCAATTTTTTAAAATGTTTTCTTAGTCATTTGAGTCGAGTCGAGATCGCGTTCCGATCCGGTTGTAGACTTAAGGAAAATATGTAAAAATGACAATTTGTAAGTGCTCCCGTAGACCTTATAAATAAACGATTCGAAAACCTATGTAACTGTCATTTTCTAAATACTTAAGTTGTTTTAATTATGCAAAATTGACTTCGTTAAAGCCTATTATCCCGTAGACCTTTTCAGTTGTGTTAACGATTGAAAGTGTTTTTTTATGTCTAGTCAGTCCGTAACATTTTTCTAAAGGAAAATTCAGATCAGTCATTGTACACAAAATCCAATGATAAATAACGCGACAGGGCGCGAGTGTCAGTGGACTGGCCGTCCATATAAATACTAGATGTGATTGATCGATGCCTGTGCGTTATACCAGGGGCCGCTATCTATTTCGATCACGATAAACAAGCCCGCGTTTGGCTAATGCGCTGCCATTTCTCTTTAGTATTACCATAGATATACCATATATATTATATTTCGAAATTTCAGGTTTTTACAGGTTTTACGACCGCTTGGCGCAGTGGTTCGAGAGTAGGCCGCTCGGCTCACTGCACATGGTGGTTGCGGGTTCGATTTCCGCCGGGGCAAATTTCGGAAATGGCCTTTTCGAAATTTGCCCAGGTCTGGGTGTCACCGGGATCGCCCCCAGTACATCGTACGGTACCCATAGTACAAGCGTTGTTTAGTTTGGGTACATACAGTTGGTGTGTCAGTCAGGCGATATTTATTATTATTTATTTATATACCTACTTGAAGTCTCATTCCACATATTAAAGAAGACTTTCGAGTACTCTTGTTTACACAATGACGCTTTGCCTTGTATTGACTCATAATTTAGTATCTATTTTTAATTGTCAAACTATAAATATTTTTCTTAGAAAACTTTAGAGTTAGGTATTAAAAAAAAATTGCACCAATATCATACACTTTATAGACCTTAAAGTACGTTATTTAGAGACCTTTGTTAATCGTGGCTTTCAAGAGGTCCCAATGTTTGCAATTCATTACAGTAGAACTTCATCACCTTAAATTAAGTTTACAACTTACCCCCCATAACGGGTTCAGTTCATCAGGTCTCAGTTGGAAGTACTTGTCGGCCAGCGCGAGCGGCGGCGCGGATGATAGACGAACGTTCGTCCAGCATCGCAGGAACTTCACCACAGACTCGAATGTGTACAACGCGAGTCGGTCGTTGCCGTAATTCGACATGTGTGTCATGAACACGTTGATCTGTTGGCAAAAAGATAATATAATAATAATAAATAATAATTTAGCCCTGTTGACGTCACACTCATGGGCACGGGTGTCCCCTCACTACGAGGGGGAATCAGGCCGTAATCCACCACGCTGGCCCATCCCAGCCCAAATTGGTTGGTTTTTCTAAGACATGCAGATTTCCTCGCGATGTTTCCTTTACCGTTAGCAAGTGATAATCATAATATATAAATTATGATTCGCACATAGATTTCGAGAAACCCTGAGGTGTTAGCCGGGGTTTGAACCCAGGACCTTGTGCCCACAAGACATTATCAACCAATCGGCTATCGCTGCTGTGATAAAATAATGTGTAAAATGATATATTAAACATAATAATTTTAGCACTTTTACCGTCCCACCCACTCCTGGATATGTGAAAGCGCACATTGTAGCGGATTTGAAAATATAATAGGAGATAAAAAAAGAAGGGAACCAACATAATGCCCTGGGGTACTCCTATGTTAACAGTTAATAATGTCGATGCCTTTTAACTACAACTGACCGCAATATTTGAAAGTTAATACATATTAACACGACCATCATTTAATATCGGACACACTAATTAAATTATGACGTCAATTTGCTCCGTCCAGTACTTACTTCGCGAGGTAGTATGGAAATATCTTATGGAAAAACCATATAAATTTAAAAATATGTTATGAGTACGATTAATAATGATCAAGTAGGTAAGTACCTATATAAAAATAATAATAGATATGTACAGAAGCATGTAGATTATAGAAATATATCCAGTATCCTGGCATGCGCTCAAATAACCTCAGGAGATTTGGAGGAATAGGAATGAGTAAAAACAAATTATAATAGCATTTTTATATCAATAAGGGCCTGTGCACACCGCGTTTTTTAAACGCGCCGTTGACGCACGTTTTAGAAACGTGCGTCGACGGCGCGCTTTTATCCTACAAAAGTATACAGGCTGCGTCTGACACGCGTGCGTATCGCGTCTGTATCGCTACAAACGCGCGTCGACGGCGGGTTTAAAAACCGTGGTGTGCACAGACCCTATCAACAAAATCCCGAGCAGTTATGTAAAAAGCAGAGACAACACACTTATAAATATGTAACATTGTATTAACTCGGGCGTTACTCTGTGGCTATCGATTATAAAATGATTTGGGAGTTGGACCCAGCACTGACTCTCGGCATGACAACCACCAAAATTAGAAACCAAACAAGTTGATCGATAATAGAAGAGGCCAACAAGACCGAACTCCCTTAGTCAAGAGTCTCCCTGTCAGGAGTATCAGGAACCCTAATAAATATGCAATTTTCCGCGAAACAAGGCGTACTAAAAGGATAATTCGACACGTGGTTCGCCTCTAAACGAGACATACTCAGGATAGCTTGGTTATCACTGGGTTTATGAATATACATATACTGACTTTATTAATATAATATGTATTGATCTTGATAAGCTCTAACCTCAATTAATTATAATAACACGAAAATTAATTAATATTCCTTGAACAAAGTTTCCTAACTTCAAATACTGGAGCAAACACGTCAAGTTTTTACTAACTGGGTTATTGATGACAGTCTGGAACAGCTCGCCGCCCTGAATGGAGTGGTCGAGCCGGTGCCGACCGCCGGGGTAGCGCTCCAATAGCAGGGTATGTGTGAACAGACCACAGGTCTGCCGAGGGAGGACCATTACCCCTTTGTGTCGGAAACCGCGACGAAGCCTGTGTGAAAACAGCCCATAAATTTAATAAATAAACATACATATTAAACTATGTAGCTCGATTGGAATGATAGTGTATTTATAATAATAATCCATCGGAGACACCGTTATTAACCCTCGACGAAAAACGAGGGGTGTCATAAGTTCACCTTGTGTATCTGTGTGTCTGTCTGTGGCATCGTAGCGCCCAAGCGGATGAACCGATTTTAATTTTGTTTTTTTTGTTAGACAGGTATTCTGATCTGGAGTGTTCTTAGCTATGTTTCATGAAAAGTTTCAATGTAGTGTTATCTTAGTCATGAATAGAAATTAAAATTAAATCAAGCGTGTGTTATATTTCATTATTTCATACTTTTACAGTCTCACGCAATTGACGATATTATCGGGTTCGATTCCCACCGGGGTAAATTTCGGAAATGGCCTTTTCGTAATTTGCCCTGGTCTGGGTGTCACTGGGATCGCCCCCAGTCCATTGTACGGTACCCATACTACAAGCGTTGCTTAGTTTGGGACCATACAGTTGGTGTGTTCGTCTGGCGATATTTATATTATATTATTACTAGCTGTGCCCCGCGACTTCATCCGCGTAGTATTGGATTATTGGGTTAAAAAGTATCCTATATGTTAATCCCGGTTATAATCTATCTGTGCTCCAAATTTCATGCAAATCCGTTCAGTAGTTTTTGCGTGAAGGAGTAACAAACATACATACATACATACATACATACATACATACATACATACATCCACACTCACAAACTTTCGCATTTATAATATTAGTAGGATATCAAAGATTATCACATCGGTGATGAAGTGCGGTTGGTGTAGAAATTCTCATTCCACGTTTAGGTATTTTTAAATCGGCAACGATATTCACGTATTCCAGTTGCTAGTAGCTACTATAATTATCGGAATTTCATTGTCGACGCTCGGCAATCGAGATACTCGCCGCAACGCAACGTTCGCGGTCAATATAACAGTTTGGATACTACCGCAAACATTTGCCAATAATAGGGGCTCTTATTGCTGTCATTAAATAAATAAATATCGCCAGACTGACACACTAACTGTATGGTCCCAAACTAAGCAACGCTTGTACTATGGGTACCTTATAATGGACTGGGGGCGATCCAAGTGACACCCAAACCTGGTAAAATTACGAAAAGGCCATTTCCGAAATTTGCCCCGGCGGAAATCGAACCCGCAACCACTATGTGCAGTGAGCCGAGCGGCCTACGCTCGAACCACTGCGCCAAGCGGTCGTCAATTAGGATTGTGATGTATGACTTCATTGTACGTTTGCATCGGTAATGATAATCGGTGATGATATATAAAATTCCGGTGTGCGTGAGTTCGTAATTATTCTCCTCCTAAACGGCTTGACCGATTTAGATGATTTTTTTGGTACTTATGGGGTTACCAGGATGTTTTTTAGTAATAGTTGGACCCGGTAGATGGCTCTCTCGTCGACATGCGAGCAAAAGCTAGTACATTAATAGAGATAAAACGGACAGATTTATTCGGAACGTGATTTTTGTCAAATGTCGGTCTTATTTGCTTAGAATTTATATTCAGAGGCGATTTATTTACACATAGGTTTAGTTTTTTCGTAACATTAATGGTGGCGGTAAAACCGTATTTGTATTTTGGAGTGTGCTCTCGTATTACATAAGGTAAGGTATAGTTATGCAATGTAGCTACTGCATTAAATGAACTTGAAATTAAGTTACTAGAATCTTACTTATCTCAAATGTTGTCACTTAATCGTTCATCTCAACTTACCTACTTAATGTTAATGAGTGCACGTATATTAAGATCTGTAATCGTATGTTATACCTACATATAGTCGTTTAGTTTCCGAGTAATCATACTCCACATTATGATAAAAAAATGGATGCGCTTCTTGCAATCAGAGATCTTATGGAAGAAGACTCAGAGTCGGTTTAAACCGTAACCTATAGATCATCCTTTCCCAAAGTAGGCGATAACGCATTCTTGTGGGCGCTGCAGGCCTAAAGGGGGGCACCCAGAAAAAAATGGGGGCGTTGTGTAGCTCATAATAATCAATTAATTTAATTTGACGTTACAGTGGCTTCTCTATAGGTGACAAAATGGGGGCGCTAAAAAATAATTTATTCTCAAAGTGTCAAAACACAAAATAAGTTTGGGAACCACTGCTATAGATGCTTGCAATACCAATGGCAGTGCTCGCACGTTGCCGACTTGAAGGGGACACAGAGGGAGTGGAAGGGAGGAAGGGGATTAGTCTTCTGGCCCTCGGACTCATCGTACGAACCACAGCTATAATAGTTAGCAGAGTGTGGTATTACCCTGGTAACGTGCCAAATGTTCGTTCAGTTCGCAGAGTTTACGAAAAGTTAATAATTATGTTAATAAGTAATGAAGTTAAAAAAGAAATATCTATGCTACGTTTAATCTCCTTTTGTCTTTATATTACTTATCAATGTTTAGTATTACTACTTATAACATCAGCCATCTGCCAGTGAAAGTCCCGTCAAAATCGGTCCAGCCGTTTCGGAGATACTCTTTGATTTCATGTCTTTTTATTTTTTTAAGCGGAACCTTATTGATTATCTAAAATTAAAGTAGCCTAAGTTACTCCTTATAACATCAGCTATCTGCCAGTAAAAGTCCCGTCAAAATAGGTTCAGCCGTTTCGGAGATTACCCGGAACAAACATACAGACAGACAGACAAAAAAAATTAAATCACGTTTTTGCTATAGGTGTCGTATGTACTTTCATATGCATTTAGTGAAAAGGTGTTATTTTGATATTACAAACAGACACTCCAATTGTATTTATTTGTACAGAGTGTAGATGTATAGATAATAACGACGAGACCATTTAAAGGACCACCGATGTGGACCAATTCCAATGCAGTCCCCGAGAATGAACTTTGATCCCTGTAAACTGACAAAAATGGAATTGAGTGGCGCCGTGCTAAACAGTGATCGTGAGTTTGGCACGAATTTGGACGTCTTACATCCACTTCCATCGGATGTGGACTAATACCAAATAGGGTCGCAGTGGTTAGAGCGTAGGCCGCTCGGCTCACTGCACATTGTGGTTGCGGGCTCGATTCCCGCCGGGGCAAATTTCGGAAATGGGCTTTTCGTTATTTGCGCAGGTCTGGGTGTCACTGGGATCGCCCCCAGTCCATTGTACGGTACCCATAGTACAAGCGTTGCTTAGTTTGGGACCATGCAGTTGGTGTGTCAGTCTGGCAATATTTATTTTATTTATGATAACTCACCTGGCCGGTCTTAGATGCGGATACTCCTCAGTGCTGGTGACCTTCACGTCCCATACTTTCCTCCAAGCTTCGAACAGCGGCTCGTGTACGGGGTACACGCCGGAGTGGTGGGGAGACACCGAGTAACACGAGTTGGTGGGGATGCCGTGCTCTAGCGCGAACTGCTTGTTGAGTATCATCTCGGCTTCCAAGTGCGACACGTTGTTGTATAGATGAGGCTGCTGGTGGTTCCACATGTGGCAAAACCTGATGGCAATGTGTACCATATTTACCTATACGAGTATATTAGTAAGAAAATGAAGTCAGTAATTTATATAGAGGTATATAGATTACTGGTTACATTTCTTTACATATCATTTGTTAAACACTAAACCCATCTATAGGTCAATATAAAACAATAATTCATAAAGGTTACAAAGATTTTAACGGGAAGTAGAAGAGTGATGTTTTTGTTTAAATATCCGAAATTTGTTTCTTTGAATATTATAATGTGTAACGTTGTTGGAATCCTACTAATATTATAAATGCGAAAGTTTGTGAGTGTGGATGTATGTATGTATGTATGTTTGTTACTCCTTCACGCAAAAACTACTGAACGGATTTGGATGAAATTTGGAACACAGATAGATTATAACCGGGATTAACATATAGGATACTTTTTAACCCAATAATCCAATACTACGCGGATGAAGTCGCGGGGCACAGCTAGTATATAATAAATTGGAACAAAAGTATTGAAACCTGATTTTTCGTATTCTCCCAAAAAGTTTGGTACTGTGTCAGAAATTTGTCAGAAGTATCCGCAACTTAACAGAGAGTTTGGGGCGAGGGTATATAAGGCCCACCCAAGGGCCTTCATGTGGTTAACAAATAATAAAACATGAAATTACAATTTCACTTGAAAATGGCTTAATGCGTAAAGCGAGCCTAACTCAAAAATAAGATAACAAAATAAAAGGCAATCCGCTTCATGCTAAGGAAACGTCATGGTACATCAATTGGCTAATCACAATAATCCAAAGGTAATTGGATTCGATTCCGTTCGGCCTTCAGTTCGCACTCGCACAAAACATTAAATAATATCGATATATCAATTAAGTGTAATAATTAGATTAATAGAGTGTTATTTGTAGCGATCGTAAATCTAGGCTATTGGATGTGTTATAAGGTCAAACCACTAAAACTGTGACAACATAGTTATTATATTGACGAACGCTAGGCGCAGTGGTTTGCACGTAGGCTTCTCGGCTCACTGCACATGGTGGTTTCTGGTTTGATTCCCGGCGGGACAAATATTGGAAATGGCCTTTTCATAATTTGCCCAGCACTGGGTGTCACTGGGATCGCCCCCAGTCCATTGTACGGTGCCCATAGTATGAGCGTTGCTTAGTTTAGGACCATACAGTTGGTGTGTCAGTCTGGCGATATTCATTAATTTATTTATATGTCCTCATTAGACATCCACGTATCGGCTACCTTATATGGACTTGGAACACCCTGTAATAGAAAGCTTGCCAACTATGAAGGGGAAACACATCAATTTGGGAATAATTTAATTAACGACAATATTAACTAATTAGAACTCGGGTCAAATAACGTTGCCCCTGGGAACGCCTGTAACTAAGGAACTAATATATCGTTGGGACGACGAACCAACTTACCAGTTGAAGTGTTCCCTGTTCTTAAGTAACGCGTCATCCCCAAGGTTCTCGAGGGAGGTGCCGTGGTGGTAGTATTTAGCGCTGAAACCGAGGTTGAATCGAAACCCCGGCACCAGGCGTTGTAGAGCCGCCTGAGATGCTAACATAGCCGCTACGTCTTCTTCGTGAAGGCGGGTACCTTAAACAATCATTTGGCTTGAGGACCAGTCCAATGGGTATGATGAGTGATTTATTTGAAAAGGTTTTGAAAACAATACTGGCTAGTTTACGTCGTACGTAATAAGTAAATTTTCATATCAAATATCTCGAATATTTATTTAATATTTTCTTTTAAATAAGTTCACGTTACGTAAAATGAAAAGAATTATGTTAATTAGAAAATACCTATTTAAGAGTTAAATTAAATATAAGTCATCATGCATATGAGGAGCTAGCTTTTACTCGCATCTTTGCCAAGGCATGTTACGGTAATTAAAAATAACATACCTACGTCTTATTCTAGAGTTGAATTTACTATGAAACCATCTAAAAGCGAACCGAACTTAGTACTAAGGAATTCTAAAGACCAATTTTAAGGCGTATGCTATGTTCAGACGGTCTATAAACGTTTAATCTACACATTGATTAGGAATGACACCCGTATCGGCGCACGTGAATCCTAGTTTACATACTAAAGAATGCACAAAGCTCAGGTATTGTTATTCATTGCAGTTAAGTGCTAATATTATTCAAATCTACCTCGCATACTAATAGTCTTGACAAAGGTCCACAAACGCGACATTATGATACATTGATTGAGTTATTGTTTTTATTGTTACGGCTATGTAAAGAATCTGCATAATTTAGTACGGGAGCTAAAAATCTTCATCTTATATATAAAATTCTCGTGTCACAATGTTAGTTACCATACTCCTCCGAAACGGCTTAACCGATTTTTATGAAATTTTATATGCATACTAGGCAGCTGTGCCCCGCGACTCCGTCCGCGTGGAATGTGGACCACCCTTAACATTTAGGGGTATGAAAAATAGATAGTAGCCGATTCAAAGACCTACCCGATATGCACAAAAAATTTCATGAAAAGCGGTGGAGCCGTTTCGGAGGAGTATGGTAATTGTGACACGAGAATTTTATATATAAGATTCAGTAGGTCTGAGAATCGGCTACTATCTATTTTTCATACCCCTATAAGACAGGACAACGTCTGGCGGGTTGCTAGTATTATACAAAAATCCCGAGCGCGTGTTCATAATTGTTGTCCTAAACGGCTTGACCGATTTGTATGTTTTTTAACTGATGGGGTGACTTGGATCGTTCGTAGTTATAGTTGGACCCGGTAGTTGGCGCTGTTGTCGACATCCAGAATATACGATCGCAAAGCTGCGCGAAAAAGCTGCTTTATGAAACCAAAAGTTGTTCAACAGTGGGTCATAAAATGTGGTCAGTATGATCTGAATTGTCATCCACAATGCATTTTAATATTATTATTATTATGGGAAAGTATAGTCAGTCTGACTGCGGTACTATGTTAATATGGAAATATCTGTTGCAAACGTAATACGATGTAAAAATAAAATTATGCAAAACGAGACGCGTAGCTTCGCGTTCGTTTGACTAATAAAAAGGTTCCTGAGAGAATTGAAGGTGTGCAGATGTTTTGTTTTCGTTGAATTTAGGTAGTTGTTTTCAGAGATAAATCGTGTACTATGACTCTACTTATCACATATACAGACACAGGAAACTTCGTAATCACATATACAGACTCAAGAAACTTATTTTAATCTTCCTTTATGAACTTTTAAGAACCGATTAAATCTGAGCGCATTGTGAACAGATTTATAAGGATACATTAAGCGTATACTTACATTCTTAAGACATACATGAACAGTATGTATGGTTTTTCACATATATAAACTTGAACCTCCGTTTTAATAAACGTGGTATAGCGGGCGAATATTTACACACCGAATTATTTATTTCTGTCATCAGTAATATGACGTTCGAAAGAAGAAGACAAAGCACGGTGTAACTATACAACCGCTACACCATGTTTATAAATAAGGGGGTTATGAGATTAAAAAAATATGCTTACCTCTTTCTCCCACAAATATATCATCAATATCAACAAGGATCCACCTGTCCAAATTCAAACTGAGCTGCCCGTGACTTAGGTAGCTGAGTGCGTCCAGAAAAAGCAATCTATGAAGCCAAAACTGCAAGCCCGATCCGAACAGGACCCTTTGGACGCCGTCCAAACGACCGTGGTCTTGTATCACCGTCGCCAGTGGCATCCGATCCTCTGTAAACAACAGACCCATTGAGCATACCTGTGTTTTATTGCCGTCGGGACATAGAGGAAATCAGAAACTTGTTTTGTCCTCGATAACTATGGCTAGTCGTGCATTTTAAGCGGATATGTTTTCTCACACAATGAGAGGAAATTGAATTTGCATGAATAAGTAAACTCGAATGTAAACACAGGGTGCGTGAACTGTTAAATATACTAAATATTCCTAAACTAATTTGCAACATACACCAAGCAAAGTTTTCGTACACGGCCCTCCTAACCGAAAGCCAACTAAGTTGTATTTTGAAAATAATAAACACTTCGCTTTCTGACAATGCTCGTTAGCAATTCTAATCTTAATGCGTACAATATGTTGATCTTTATGATATGTATCATATACATAAGCCATTATAGTGTTAGTAAGTAACTATTCTTATATAAGTACTACATGTTGCGTTGCTTGAAAGAAACTAATATATAAATAAAATAAATTGAGATGAGTTTCCTCGGTGCTAAAACTTGAGAATAAACAAAATAAATATTCCGCTGTCTTAATCTGTTCCATCAGCTGCTTGCAGCTTTTGAGCTTAAGTAAAAATTAAACAGATTATTTAAATTAATTTAATGAATTCATTGTTATGTTTAGTGTACCTCGCTTCTTCTCCAAAGTATGAAATTGGCTTCATAATAAGTTTTTAAAGGTTGTTTATGCAGAAACCGTAGATAATCTTTTGTTTCATATACACGTGGGTATAAACGACGACGATGTGGCTTGCACGACGGTGGTAGGCACGAGCTGTAGCCAAATGACTACAACTAATATACGACCTGGCGCGACCATGGGGCCAAACTCTGTTAACCACTGGCATCTCGATCGACTCGCAATACGTGAAAACTGAAGTATCGCGTATCTGAATACGACAGTTTTGTCACGTTTTCAGATACGCGATACGTCAGTTTTCCTACAGAAAATCTGTCAAACTGACGTATTCAGGTTCGTATTTACGTCAGGACGCATTCATTCAGGTCTTGGTATTGAAAGCATCTATTGGCTACGGTAACTGCTTAAGGCTGAAGCGCCCACCTAGCCCGCGAAGTTCGAATTTTTTTGCGGTTTTTTAGAATTCTTTCAAAATCTGACAATAATAAAAGACACATTTTGTAATTCGCGAAAAAGACTATGTGCAGTGTATTTATTAATATATCCAACTTACTCTAAAACATTTCAAGAACGGCAGCTATCCAGATAATCTGGCAATTTTTGTATATTTTGTGATTTACTAGTATCATATCCACCGTGATAATATTTAGAGTAAAATAAATGTATTAATAAACGCACTGCATACTGTGTTTTTCGCAAATCACAAAATGTCGTCTTAAATGTTTTCAGATTTTGGATAAACTATAAAAAAACTCGAAAATTTTGAATTTCGCGGGCTAGACAGGCGCCTTCACCTTAAGGCTAAAGCGCCCATCTAGTCCGCGAAGTTCAAATTTTTTGAGGTTTTTTAGAAATTTTTCAAAATCTGACAATAATAAAAGGCACATTTTGTAATTCGCGAAAAAGACCGTGTGCAGTGCATTTATTAATATATCCAACTTACTCTAAAACATTTCAAGAACAACAGCTATCCAGATAATCTGGCAATTTTTATATATTTAGTGATTTACTAGTATCATATCCACCGCGATAATATTTAGAGTAAAATAAATGTATTAATAAACGCACTGCATACTGTGTTTGTCGCAAATCACAAAATGTTGTCTTAAATGTTTTCAGATTTTGGATAAATTATAAAAATACTTGAAAATTTTGAATTTCGCGGGCTAGACAGGCGCCTTCACCAAACAACAAGCATACCGTTAGCTTGTTTACGATACTTATAAACCATTTTCAATACATTGTGTTTCGCAGTAGTACAACAACGGTGTTCGATAATAATAGACGTAGAGTAATTACTCTGAGGAAAACCTCGCCGGGAATGGTATTAATATCAAGGATGGATTGCTCGAATCAATGTAAGTGTTATGGAATTCCTTCATTAATTAGGACATGATGACGGCGGGTGATTAATATTAATCGACGTTATTCGAGGCAACCATTAGATTTGTTCACGTGATATTGATGTAACATGTAATGTTGTGTACATTAATGAATCCACGCTGATATATGACGATAACATAGTATTATATCAGCTTTGTTTTAGTTACAAAGCATATAATAATTAAATCATTACTTGTTGAAATATCGTTGAATTCAATCTATACTAATGGCTCGACGGATTTTTATCAAATTAGGCACACATTGGTACACATTTGTCGCGCTACTTTTTATCGCGAGAAATGGAGAAGTCCACAAGGACGGCACTCGTAGTATTTTCACAATTAATCAAATTAATTAAACAATAACATTGACTAACTAACATTGCACTGCCTAAACGGGGTTTAGACGCATGAAATTTAGCACAGGAGTTCCGTACAGAAGGTAAGCCTTAAGAACATTTTTGAATGATTCCCAAAAGTTACTGAATTAAAGGTCCTCACCATCAGGTCCATACTCGATCTGTCTGAGCGCCCACGCTACCGGCTCGTACGTGGAACTGTTCGCCCTGAACACCGCCCAGTGGTCGCCGGGGAGCGCGCCCCATGCTGTCTCGCCAGCGCGTGCTAGGCGTAGCACTGGCGACGCTGAATTGAGTGTTGCATCCTACGTAAGTAGAGTTTAGATAGTGATATCTACTATATAAAAATAAGTCGGGTTTTCCTTCCTGACGCTATAACTCCAGAACGCACGAACCGATTTCCACGGTTTTGCATTCGTTGGAAAGGTCTCGGGCTCCGTGAGGTTTATAGCAAAGAAAATTCAGGAAACATTTCAACAGAACGCGGACGGAGTCGCGGGGCACAGCTAGTTTTATATAAACACCTTTATTTTAATACATAAGAAGGTTAGTCTACTGGCTTGAGATTCAGTAATAAGTCCACACCAACCAATGTATTGTCCTAATACTTTTGCATCTGATAAATATTTTATGCGTCTTTGGGTATCTTTTCGAGTTCAAGGACGGTAAATTTTCAGCATTCCATATTGGAATAAAATGACGTAGTAAACAAAAATAATAATGATTGCAAACAACGTCGCCGGTTGCGCTTTAAAATGAAATTCGAAAAATTTACAATGAATTTGTAAATCTGTAATTTGCATATGGGAAAATTTATTTCGTTTCATTCGATACTTTGTAACCGGCGGCTTTTTAATGCGTTGCACGAGCTGAAAATTGTTGTAAGTAATGTTTAAATTTAATTATTTACAACTTCGTCTGAATTCTTAAATGTTGAAACAAACGGGTTCTCGACGAAATCAAGTAAACGCAAACCGATTGCGATGTTTTTCCCCGACTCAATTTCAGTCATAGCGCTATTAAATTGCGCAGGTAAGAAAGCACACTATTGTATCTTATTGACTACCGACCAACTTGAAAGATAAAAAAAATACAAAGGTGCGAACTCCACAGTAGATAAAGCGATAATCTGCCTTCAGAAGAATAAATCGGTAAAACAACAACACTCACCTTCAATCTCAAATTAGTATGCATGAATAGAGGGAACCCTTTCAGCTGGGCCCCCACGAGGGTCTCCTCGCCGGGGGTCGCGAACGCCACGACGCCCACCGAATATTCCCTGCAATACTTGTCGAGAAGTTCTCGATTCCACTTGTCCATGTTCGCATATTTCGACAGCGACTCGAATACGATCACGCCGTACCGACCCTTGTCCAAAGTAGTGAGTACCGGCAGACTCTTGCCCGCTACTTCCACCTTGTACCTGCGTAGAGAGAAAATACGGTTAGCGGTACAACAAACTCTATTTCAAAATGTTCCTATCCTATGCGTGGATAAGAATAGGATGATATAAAGTAGGTAATTATGTCGACAGAACATAAACAAAATATGAAATTACGAAGCACAGCACCAAGGGAAAATATTAGGGACGACATTAATTTGGGAGATTACGTTAGATGTTGAGAGATCCGTCGGTCCCATTTCTCTCTCGCACTTGATTTTCAGAATTCATTATCATAAAACATGAAATTTTATTACACCTGTATTTATAACTCCGTAGGATAGCGGTTTTAACTCAATTAAGTTTAAACGTGAATGCTAACAGTAATATTAAATTTTAAGGATTACGCCGCAAATGGGAAAAGACGGAATTAGGGACACTTTCTTCCGTGCTGGCACTCTAACACTTTATTATCTTTTACAGCTCTGGGAATGGACAAATAGGTACAAAGGGGTAGAGTTATGTAATTTGATATAGTTTCGTATAGTTATGAGTAGTTGGAATTCGGTCTGAATCTGACGACTAAATAATTACTGCTGTACTATCACGACTAAACACGATACGTCGGGTTTTTTAACAGGAACTGTATTTGGTCGCTACTACAGCATTGGGAATGAACGAAGGTGTGAGGAAGTTTAATTAATTAATTAATCTTAACTCCTTATATATACGCTGCTTTCCATTTATATTTCCAGCAGAATGAGCAATACTCCAGTGGTGAGTTCAATTACTTGAGAGGCTTATGATGGTGTCACTGACGCGGAAAACGGTTGAAATTAAATGCTATTTAAAAATTAAGGCAATGCCAAATTGAATGCACCTAATAATTAAGGCAATGCTACGGTAGGAAACATTTCATAAAATTGTACCGTTTAAATGGCAGCTGTAAATAGTTTCCGTTTTATTAAACATGAACAAGCCGACGAAGTTTTCTAAAATTTAACTGTCCATAAACATTTGCTTTTAGGATACTCATAAATTTTCACCTATAGGTTTTTTTATACCTATAACAAAGTCAGCAAACAAGCGCACGACCCGCCTGATGTTAAGCAGTTACCGTTTAAGTTAGTCAGAAACGAAATTAAAGGGGGTGAAGTTAATAATGTATATCTTGAAGGTATCGAGAAACGGTCGCTCATATTGCTCAAGACTCGTTTCAATTCGGTCGACTGAGTGCACTTGATACCTGGGCCCTAACCACGCTAGCTACTCAAATTGTAATAGAAAAGCAAACGCTCGCGATTATTTCAAACGCTCCGCGTTTGACGTTTTGCTGACACCATACCATATCAATGTCTGTAGAAATCGTGAAGCTCGTGTCAGCAAAACGTCAAAAGCGGAGCGTTTGAAACGTAATCGCGAGCGTTTGCTTTTCTATTACGATTTGAGTAGCTAGCGTGGTTAGGGCCCTGGGGCAAATAGCAACTTGCGTATAGCAATTCCGTATTAAAATCGGCCGTTTTTACCTGTAATGCACGTTGCCAACTTCGAGTAGTTATTAGCTACTGCAATACAAAACTTTTGCCATTTTTATATGCGGACGTTAAAACATGCAGATAGGTACGCTTGTGTACACTTGGAAAGTCATAAAACGCCGACGACAGAGCGCCGTACGTGATACCTATACCACTGTTTAGTTGCGCTAACCTGTTTGTAATTACCTTAATTAGTGTCCTACCATTAAAACGAGAGAGCGCTCAGTTTAAATTAGAGCGCGCGAAACGGCCTATTTTGCCCGTGAACTGAATGCGACGAGGGCTAATTCGTGATAAGGGAGCGCGAGTGAGTTCAATAAAGGGGGGCAATGTCACGGCGCGCGACCCGGCGACCTCCTGCCCCTTAGGATAACAACAGTTATCGTAAAGAGGCCCGTGTTACAACGCTACGGTTTGCCAGTAAACAGAAAAAAATACGAATCTTTAAATCACTCTGAATAACGAGACCACGACATACATATTGCAAAGCTCAAGTTTAGGCAATTAACTCTGTATATTTGCAAAACTAACAAGGGTGTTAGGGCGTGGCGGCCATCAAACCGGGCACACCTAATTACATGAGAGTTAGAATTCAGGCTCGTGTTTGAGTTGCGAGGCCGCTTTGTTTAGTAGATTACTAGTGCACTGTTATGCGTTAAGCCAACAGAAGTTGCAAGCGGCCCGTAATAACATAAGCACCTACATATAAGGAGCTGCGAGTCTAGTGAGACTTACGAAGGCGGTCTGGAAGCACTCCTAAACTGAAGATGTAGGTAGCAATAACTAGCGGACTCGGTGTGTCTAAATTGGGGACAAGTCGGCAATGTTCCGAGACTTCCCTGTTTTTATGTTCGGCACTAATGGAACCTTGTGACTTCCTAACTCAAGATGGTCGTTCCATGCCTAATGGCATTCGAAAAAATAACGCCTCATAAGACACAAATTCAATTAAGAACACACATTACCTCGGCTCTGCAATATAAAAGCCGTTAGAGAAAACTTATTATACGACTTTTAAAATGTCTTATATAAAACTCAAGTCTTTCTTTCCAAGTTTTATTGTTAACAATTTTATTTTTTCTAACAAAAGCGTTTCCGAATAAGTAATTGAATTATTAGGGACTCTGTTGATGTTTTTGCTAAGTAGCATAAACTGTATTGAATAGCGCTAAGGGTATAAGGGGGTGTTCTCGAGACTGGAGAACAGTATCCATTAACGCTCTATTAAAAAGGCGATTTGCCCCCTTGTGCACTATAAAGCGGGGTTTATGAGGGGCGGGGGCAATAAACGGCGCCAAAGCTTACATCACGTGAGGGTCAAGTGAACGTACGCCATCAAACCCCCAAACAAAATAGGCCACACAGGACGAATCGCATGACGAATAATATCCTACTAATATTATAAATCCGAAAGTTTGTTAGTATGGATGTATGTTTGTTACTCTTTCACGCAAAAACTACTGAAGGGATTTGGATGAAATTTGGAACACACATAGTTTATAACCTGGATTAACACATATAATACTTTACTTAAGTCTACGCGGACGAAGTCGTGGGCAGATACTAGTACTTGAATAAAAATAAGTAGATTATCCGACATTGTTTTATAAAATTAGCACAGAATAAAAGTAGAAATACAAAATTCTCTACGTACAATATCTGCAATGGTAAGTAAATTAAAACCACTTCACTGGTTACAAACGCAGAGAAAACAGCTAATCTTTCTTTCACACTCAATTTACTGTTGTGTCTCACAAGTCTTAAAGCGCAACTCTACGCTATATATGCAATGCTGTTTACTTATATTTATGACAAGGTTTCGGGTGGGATTAAAGGAAACGGTGTCAAAACGACTTAATTACTTTATATTAAGTCGTTTTGACACAAACGAGCATTAACGGAGCACGAGGCGGCGAGATAGGGGGGCGGGATGCCGCGGGTTTGCCTTTAATGGCACTACTAACTAACTAACTGTCGCCACAACGACTCGCAGTAGACGCCTCGCGCCTGCAAACCTCGCTTCGCCCCAACATTTGCTACTCAGCTGTCACCTCACCTTGCTTTATATTTAATTAAGCTTACATTACTGCCTCCTCGTGTGTACGAAAGCTGGTGTTTGTTTTCAAATTATCAGCTAATTACACCGCACTGCATTGCGCGAGGTCGAGGTGATTTTGTTTAAGCAACAGTATTTGGGTCAATGAAATTCATAATAAAGTGGAATTTCAGCAATGTAACTTTTGTTTGCAGTACCAAATGGAATCCATATTGAATGTTTTGATTAAGTATTAGGCATTCTACGATAGTGGTAGAATTTGCCGGATTTAGAAATGGGTTTTGCAATCGTTTAATGGGTTAATTCCACCCATTTTACAAGTCATAAAACTGAAATCGTTTTTACAACAATTGTGGGGTGGGTCTACACCCCATTGAGAACTGTAAGTGAATTGTCAAATTAAAGTAAATTAGGCAGTCTTCCAACATGTATTCGAGAAATGTTTATTTGTTAACAATAGGGCGCCCGAGTCAGAGGAAAATGACATGAAATGTTTATATAAAAGTACAATTTTGTGAGCTAAGTGCCTTATTATCCTGTTTGTTTAGCTAACATCGTAGGACTCCTTAAGGACACGTATCTCGGCTATGTTTTTTACTACCGTATTTGAAGATGTATGTGCATGTTATGTACCTACATTTATAGGTAGTCTTACAATAAACGTAAAAGTAGGCCATTATGAGGACCAAACTTGTCTCTGAGGACGCATTTTGTTTAAGTTAAGGTATAACGTGAATAAGTTAGTACTCATAGTAATGTTTCAACACGTGCCTACAACTTTTTAAAGCCTGAGTGTAAAATTGAAATTACAATAACTGAACACAAGAACAGCCCATATTTTAAAACTTTGCGCATTAGATTTATAACAGAACAAAATCAGTACGTAAAAGTGTCATTACTTAGGGACATTCGGCACAAGATCCATGTTCTTTCCAAACTAGTTTTCGAATACAAATACCAACCATGGGGGTAAATAATGATGAATAAACGTGATTACTTTGTGTTTTACAAAAGAAACCGCCCGCGGAAGTGACTGTCCCGATAACGAGGTGGACAAGGCCGCATGGGAACACAACACTCAAATAACAAACATTAGGGCGTGTGTTGTTTAAGGTATACGGCAATAGTTCACCAAGGTTGCTGCTAACCGCGGGGTGGGTGGGTATATTTTTGTACTGATATAGGTATATATATTTTGCAGTTTGTCACGCGTCTTGCGGGCACCAGACCCTGGGTTCAAACGCCGGGTCGTACCTCTTGGTTTTTCGAAATCTATGTGCGAATCATAATTTCTATATGATTATCACACGCTTACGGTGAAGAAAACATCGTGAGGAAACCTGGATGTCTTAGAAAATCTAAACAATTTTCGAAAGCCATGTGAAATCCGCCAACCCGCACTGGGCCAGCGTGGTGGATTACGGCCCTCGTAGTGACCCAGTCCCGTGCTCAGGAGTGGGACGGCAAAAGGCCTAAATTATTACAATATTTATTTTACATGAAAGGACAACTCTAACTATGCTTACATCAATAGAAAAATGTTTGATACTGCAAACACGATTTATCAAACCGTCTCTATTGGTATATCTAAAGTCCTCCACAAGGAGATAAAAAAGTAACGTCGGCCGAAGAAAATCTTGATGTCCCACAAAAAATATCACGAGGGGAAACTAATTTCTGACCCGTCAAACATTTCATAAGCAAGCGGAGCGCAGTTCACTGAGGCTGCCTGTAGAGGAAAACCGATTTTTTTACCAACAAGAGCAAAAAATCTCTTATGACGCTAGGCGGGCGGTCGAGGCCCATGAGACACGACACACAGTCTGGATAACAACTGCGGACATTTTTAATACTGTTCTTCTAACTAGTATTATTGTGACGATTTTATGACATCATATTGCGATAATTTGAAATCTGATGTTTTGAATTTATTGTAGCAAGCACTTAAGAGTTTATGAAATTTGACTGTTATTAGGATAACAGTCAAATTGGCTCAGTAGGCTAAGCCAGGTAAAGTTATCATGACTCTATACTTTGAAATAGGTATACACGTTATTTAATTTTGAGATTTGTAAATATGGACAGAATAAAATATGGTACCTATCTATTGGTATAGTATATATGGACTTGGTTTAATTTCGCAGAATGAGTACTTCGTTCACATACGTGTTATCTCTATCCACTGGGCTAACCTCCGGGGTCAATGTTTGTAATTATATCCTACTGATATTATTTTATATGAATAAATGTGATTTGGATACAACATTGGCAAATGTATAACAAACATATAGGGATAAAATACATACAGACGAACATAGAACCTCCTCCCTTTGGGAAGTCGGCCAAAAAGGTAAAAATGGGATAAGAATTGTAATTAGTTATAGAACTGGAATTTTGATTAATTATTATTTGCGAACGTAATGACCGCGGTGTACAATGCGCAACGCAATTCCAACTATTTTAATTAGTTTACTAAAAAAAAAAATGCTCTTCTATAAAAACTGTAGCTATTAATGTTCACCGATACTGAGGTTTTTCTTAAGAAGAAACACAATAAATTCTCGGATACGAACGCCTTCCTATCTCGAGAACGTCGTTCCTCCATTTCACTTATAAAATAAACAGGTTTCCTCGCCCAATCGGCGCCCCGATGCAGTACATCACCTGGTGCGCATATTAGCTGTCAACGAGTACAAGCGATCGCTTCGCGCAACGAACAAGGAAAAACAAACAAGAGGGGGGGGGGGGGGGTTCAAACATCGCCCTATAATAGCCATAGCCATCAACCGAGCCAGCGCGGTAAATATTTACAAGATAACTTTTAGGAATAGGTTTTTAAGACGTGTAATGTACATTTCAGGAGCTGAATGCGATAATAACTGTATTCACACTTTTTGTTAGTTACCTACATAAGTATATCAATACAAATATCTACTGCTTTGTGTTCATTTTTTTCGGATTCTAAATTGGCAAGCGGAACAAAATGAAAATAATATGCGACGATTTATTTTAAACTTTTTGGTAGAAATCGCATTCTGAGGGTATGAAGCTACCGATAAAGCCGGTTTAAATGTATATTGATAGGGAATTGTGGCCGAAACACTGAAACCCTGAAACACTACACTACTACGGCTGCAACTATGACTGCAGTAAGTTGACAGAACGAAAACAGTGCAGTTATTAATAAAATAAATTAATGGTAAAAACAAACTTTTTATAAACAAGCTTTTTTAGTTAGTGGATTTAATGTGACGTTGTATTAGTTTTCGTGTTCTCTCAGCAAGCGCTTTCATATTTTGATACCCTTACTGTGGTAGTGCAGAAACAATAACTAGTCCGCCATCTTGGATGAACCGCCATATTAGAATTATAATGACGTCTCATAGGATTCGCGATTCTGTTTTCATTATTATTACCCCCAATTTTCCTTAATTTCATTAAATCCGTCTCTACAACTAAGCATGCATTGTCATCCAAAATAAGCGTGTATACCAAATTTCAGCTCAATCGGTTATAGATAATTGATTTAAAATTCAGTTGCAAGATTCCACCCGGACACACATACATTGCAAGTTAAATAAAAGCTTGTAATATGTACGATGAAACATGATTTTGTGCCTTTTAGTTATGGACGCAGAGGAATCGCGTTAACAGTATTACATAAATCAGTTGGTTATTATCGTATAAGGAAAACTAAACCGCAAGTACAACAATTGCCTAGTTCCGAAACAACGCAGTTGGTTCTGCCTTATCTGCCAACTGGTTCTCGACTATATAAAAAATAATGGTATCATTATTGACATCTGCATAAATTATAGGCCCATACTAATAAATCTATCTCAATTCTGAGATAAATTTTGAGTACGCGTTTGACATGTTATTTTGTACTGGGATGACATAAGAATGATATTTCGAAGATCGCTCTCAGACTTGAGATCGATTTATTAATACGGGCCTTAGTTTTTACAGACAATTTGCATTAATATGTCTCACTTTTGTCATTAAATTGACATTCTTTCGCGTTCCTTAGATGATGCGATTTTGTTAATTTACTGCGATGTGACGGCATATTGCTCAAGATAGCGTTTTGTCGGCTAATTTAATTTTTTTTAAAGTCAGGCAGATTATTTCTAAACAATTTTGTAGGCTCGAAAACAACACAAAATCTAAGATGTTTCCCAGCAACAGGTCAAGTAGCTCATTATCATAGTTACAGAGCCAACTTACCGTATACGGTTGGCGACAAGCAGTTCAGCGATGTCGCGTCCGAGCCGCGAGTAGGCCGACTCAACGATCACGAGCACCTTGGGGTCGATGCGGAGACGCGCGTCCGAGCGGTGGTCGCGCGCCGCTTGTTGCTGCGACGCGAGCAGCGAGCACTGCGACAGCGGCCGCGGCACGCGATCGCGCCATACCAGACTGAAAGTTACCTTATATTAAATACAAAGGAATATTCTAAAATCTAAGCACATAGAGAGTGTAAGGGGCATCTATCTCAAGTGATTTCCATAAATAAATCAAAAATGCGTTTTTCTATATATATATAACTCAAAGGTGACTGACATAGTGATCTATCAACGCACATCCCAAACCACTGGACGGATCGGGCTGAAATTTGGCATGCAGGTAGATGTTATGACGTAGACATCCGCTAAGAAAGGAGTTTGATTAATTCTACCCCCAAGGGGATAAAATAGGGGATGAAAGTTTGTATGAAACTTTGTCAATTAAATTCCACGCGGGCGAAGTCGCGGGCCCAGCTAGTTAGACATAAAACTGCAATGCAAATTAAAACTCACATTGGTATACCTAACTATATCATGATAAAATCAATTAAACATGCTGAAAAATTTGAGCATAATTAATGAGTTGAATCTATGGTATCAGTTTTCGTTACGATGTCCCTTACACCCTGTGTACTGGTTATCATTATAGTTAAGAATGACGTTAATAAAATATCAGCTTGTAAAATTGAAAATTTGTTTTGTTTCAAAGTACCTATCCTTTAGTTAACTAGGGATGTTCGCCGTAACAGATGAATATTAAAAATGCTAAACATAACGATTCCTGAATAAATGAGTAAACAATTAAAACTCAAGTTAAAATTGTGCGCCAACTAACTTGTAACAGAAAGGAAAAAATTGGAGGAAAATCAATCAGAGACTGCCAAACTTAAAGCCGCGTTTCGAGTACGAGCCACATCAAAGGGCCATTAAGGTTTATCTCAATAGCGTAAAATAAATAAAGGCAGGAATTTGTGGAAATATTTTATCCGTAGGCGGGAGTGGTCTTGTGAGCGGCTGAGTTTTGTGGCCTCTTTGCTTTAATGAAAGCCACGCCTGAATCAACCGGGAGGAAACTTTAACGACGACGCTTAAAATACATGCCTACCTACTTATTGGGCGCAAATACTGTCTTTATTTACCGCTAGGTCCTGTTGGCTTTTTGGTCTGATGGTTTCTTGAAAGTTTAGTTTATTTTCATCTTTAATGTTGTGTATTAAGGCTCGACTCAAACCGTTATCACATTGGAATCATTAATATAAATATCAGACTAACTTTTCACTTAGTTTTATAAGGGAAACTGTGCAAGATATAATGCTATACGACCCTTCAAGCTTCAATATGAATCCATTTGCTTTTAAGCTTCATTAAACTATAGATTTTATTTAGTAAACAACTGCACAGCTTACGGTAGCTTGCAATAAATGAGGTAATTACGGCTATTAGCATTCTTGAATCGGGGGCTGTATGCAAATCGCAAGGTAAGAATCGAATTACGTTGAAGTTACAGTAATATCCCAACGCGTCTACCCGTGTAGCAGGATAAGCTAAAGTTTAGCACTCGTCCTCGGAAGCATATGTAGTTCAATTCCTTGCCTTAGTTCATCCACGCAAAGTCGTAGATTGGCTAGTTGCTCTTATTTCTTATTTTCCTAGACACGATACCCTGTAGTCATTATAACAATGTGCGTTTAAATCAGCGACTTGGCAGCGCGTTAGCGGAACAGCTTCCATTAATTAGCCAGAACACAAGTTTTGCTATAAATTTTGCTGAGTCAGCGAAACTTGCCGCCCCTGCCGCTCATCTTGGGGTGTAATTTTAACTTAATAAAATAAAATATACGTGTCTATGTAAATGATTGCAGACAGATTTATGCAGTACCTATTTGATTTATATATACATGATATACCGTATTTTACAGGCAATTTTATCAAGATCCATCATAGACTGTAAGCTACTGCAATAATGTTAAAGAGGGCAAATCGTATCTACACATTAATAAGAGGTTTTCGATTTATCGTAACATTTGTCTTGTCGAATCCAACACACCATATATCGCTAATCGTTGCTAAGAGTAGCACCCAAGGAATAAAGTATATTAATTATTACTAAGTATAACATGCGAATTCGTTACAATTTTCTGTTCTTCGTTCGTTCCCGTCAACGTACCCGTGTGCAAATCTACAAGTAGATACTGCACTGTCCATATTTCGTAAGAAATATCAATTAAAATACAAGAAAAGCACATATCATCTGCCTTAATTAAAAATCACGAAATTGCTGAGAAATATTCGGCTCTCGGCCGCAATTTAGCTGCGCAAATCTGCCAAACAAAGAACGAAGAGGACGCTCGCCAAAGTTAAATGCCTTTAATACTTCCGCGAAGTTATTTCTTGTAGGTATTAACTGCCAATTTTATGCATAATGAATCTTTTGCTATTGAAATAAAGCTGAGTTAAATACAGATCATGATATTACACATAAAAATAAGAGAAGTTATAATAAATTCCAGACAACTGAACAATACAGTTTTTATTTAGTAAAGACTTATGTAGTTATAAAAGTGAGATTTAATTAATTTCGTAATTCAAAATTACGATTGAACTAGTACTACTATGTTATATAACTAGTAGTTATTTACTCTAGTACTATTTAGTGACAATGGTGTTGCCTGCTCACATTGCGTTGTTGTTCCTGAGAATGCACACCTTTTTTTTTGTTCATTGAATAGAGTAACCATCGAGGTTCTTGCCTAATCTTTTCAATGGCAGCAGAATTCCGAACCGGTGGTAGCTTCTGACTATTCATAAGCGCTTTGTTGGCTTACATTAATAAAACTTATTTGATTTGATTGATTTGATATATACATTAGTTTAAAATTAGGAACATATAATTTTCTACATGACGAGTACCTACAACACGCGTTAAGTAAAGCTCTGGATGAAAGGCTAGTAGTTTATAAAAATACCTCTATTGAACAACTAATCTCAATAAATAACAGTGCCCACCACGACGACGTGGAGTGTCCGAACGCGATAATTTCATATTATTAATTCGTATCAGCAACGTGTTTGCTCCCGATAGGACGGCAAATTGGATTTCATGCGAATGACGCATATTTTCAACTAGAGTAATTAATTAAATTCCGGCATGAGTCGATAAAATTTTAATGAAGATATTAATGAGTAACGGAATTAAGGCCGATGGCATAATTTCTGCCTGCACCTTCTACTACTGTGTTGTTTACACGCAAGGGTCTGTTCGATTTCCTGTAGTTATCCGCCTTATTTTTCAGCAGTCTGAACTTATTAATTATGTTTGAAAGATCAAAGTCATATTGTGTGTGTTGTGAGGTTGAAATGTTTGAGTATTGTTCCATAAAATTATGCTAGACTAAAACAACCCAGCCTCGGCTTGTAAAAACAAATGATTGCATTCGTGAAACGTTAATACGGCTTAAAATGAAATGAACTGCTTAAAAAAAGAAAAACCAATTCTTGTAGTAGTCAATAAATCAACAATGCTAAAACCGTTGCGTGCATCTATGATCGAGCATTGGAAATACGCTTTTACTTTCTTGTTCACACAATGTATGATAAAAAATATGTTTGAACTGGCTCTAGCGAAGCTGAAGGCGAAAGTGAAACCTGCTCACGATTTGCTGAAGATTACAAGGACGTTTGAGCTCGAATTTAGATACGTAATATTTATTTTACATAATATAACATTTTGAGATATGTAATTGTATTAGCATATGTATTCAAATTCTAAAAATACACACTCAAACGTTTTAGTTTTAGACAAGAGCATAGTAAACATACTAACCTTGTAAAAGGTACTGTGACGTAATACGTATAGAATAATATAGTGAGGACGGACAGGAGCATGACGCCGGCGACGCATTTCCTCACGTTGACGTGGCTGGCCAGCCAGAAGCAGCACCGCGGCGCCGACGTCTTGTGCGGGTGCGCATACTCCCCGCCCCCGCACTCCAACAGCGGCGTGCGCACGCCCCAACCCTCGCTCGCCATCCTTAACATCTACACACCACTATATTTACACACAATAGTAACACTTAGGCCTCTAAAGTTTTCACTATTACACTGTCTCTATCTCGGAACCCGAACGGCCGCGTTTGTCCTTGGTGGTGACGTTTTCTGTCGCCACTTGCCGTGTTTCCACATTTCATAGTGCCGCGGTGGTGTATGGGATTGCGCGTGCGCGGGAAGGCTCGATGCGCGTGCGCCGCGATTGACGGCCATCTCGAGCCGACAAACGCGCCAGTTCCCGGTTTAAAATGGCCGCCGACGCATTCTGGCGGGTTGTGCTCATCACGGCGACGGCGTGGGCTCCTGGGGCTAGAGCTCACGGCATCCGTCTACGAGACAGATCAACGTCCGCTACTCCCGCGTACATCGGTGATGTCTGGAACAACAAATGGCAACTGTGAAAATTCGATAAGCGCGATCAATTTCAAAATAGGCAAGACAAGAATGTAAAATACTCTCACTATAAATGGCCCTAACGGTTATCAATATGGAACTGCCATTTATTATTATGTAACAAGTACTGAGTTATTTTCCATTTAGCAATAAGTTATCCAAGGATAGCCGTAAAGCTAAAGCGTAGAACGAATTTATGACTAGAGATTGTATTGATATTATTGAAACCAATTGTAATGTTATAAATTGGTAATACTTTAGATAGGCCTTATTTAAAGCTCCACTGATAGTCGATTGCAGGAGTCGGCTGATTCTATGTACTTACACTACTTCTTATACATGCCATAGATCAACGATATACGTAAACAAGGACTTATTTTAATAACGCACGATATTTTGCAAAGCGCCTCAGTAACGGCAAAAAATTATGTACTACATACCCTAAAAAATAATCTGATGGGTTTCTTTCTAGCAGCTGACCTCAGATTAAATCAGTCGCCACCAACCGGGTGTAATTTTTTTGTGGTAGATACACCAGCCTGACTAAGGCGCCATACAAAATATCGTTCATTTTAAAAATTTGATCCTAATATAGAAGTTATGAGCAACAAAGACATAATAGTACGTGCCCCCTTTTGTCGATTATATCAGGCATCAATGTAGTAGGGGGCGAATCAGCAACACAACAGACAAATGTTCTTTTTGAAAACCTTCCAAACTATTTACGGTAACGGAGTGATCGAAAATAGGGCCGTATGATTGCCAGTTTGCGCTTGCGGCCACACGACCAACGCAAATAAAATAATAACGTACCCACTTTAAATATATATTATCATAATTTTATTATTAAATAAATAAATAAATATCGCCAGACGAACACACCAACTGTATGGTCCTTAACTAAGCAACGCTTGTACCATGAATACCGTACAATGGACTGGGGGCCATCCCAGTAACACCCAGACCAGGGCAAATTTCGAAAAGGCCGTTTCCGAAATTTACTCCAGCGGGAATCGAACCCGCAACCACCATGTGCAGTGAGCCGAGCGGCCTACGCTCGAACCACTGCGCCAAGCGGTCGTCAAATATTCTGTTTTATCTTTGAATCTGTGTTTGTTCAGTCATGAATTACTTAACTTCAGTAGGTCGTTTCTATAAATCCCGCCTCGTATATTTGAATGTAAGCTCGCATTGAAACATCTTTCCATCCCCGAAATAAATGTATTCAGCCGTGTAATTGGTGAACGATCCTCAAAATTCTGAATAGATTCGATCAATAATTGAATTAATTCGTTAAAATACCGATTTAGACACCTATAAAAGATTTGCACGATTCGTTAGATAATTCTATATTGTCATTTACTGCCATAAGGACACTGTTTTATTTGCAATGGATAATATTTGTCAATTCATCAATCGAACCCTATTTAATATCTGCAAAGTTTTATGTATCTACAGTGGGTGGAGCATCCCGAAAGACCCACACGCAAGAATGTTACCAAACATTGATTGTGCTTTTCTATGGGCGCATTTTTTTGGCGCAAATGTCGCGCGTTTGCGGCTCCGTAAATGGCCGTAAAGCTGCTCTATCTGTGGCTGCGATTGAATCTCGTTTAAAGTGCTTTAAACTCACGTTATCTGCGTCGAAAAAAAACGCCATGTGAATGTGCCCTAAAATCAAAAACAGATGAAAAAAAAACTATCTATCTATCTCCTGTGATCTTGATTACAAGAATACAACATTACATTCTCATACGTTTTTGTACGGACAAGTAGGTAAGAGAAAGAATTTTAGGGATGTCAGTCTTTGTGTTCGGTAAACGAACGAACCGTAATCGAGGACCCGCGAATATTGCGTGCAATATCCATTGTCCGAACATGTGCTTACACTGTAATGAAATTTCATGTGCGCACCCATTCTCAGATAGGAATTTTTGTTTCATTTGGGTAAATTGTCTGCCTAATTTTACAGACAAACAGTGTAGGTAAGTCTATTTAGTGACTAAAAGGGAGATTTCGGGGCGTCCTCTCGGAGCGGTGGAACGGAGACGCGTACGGAATCTGTGATTGTGCGACCCTTTGAATATTAACTAGCAGATGACCCGCTCGTAACCGGGCCACGAATCTACAAGGCTACTCGAAAGGTTAATTCAAACTGCTCACAGTCGGGACGTGCTTTATTTCGCAACCCTACATAAAATAAAATTAAGACAGATGTAAATTGAAAGAGATAGGTCCGAAAAAGGGATTTCAGGTAGTGTACTCTTACCTTCTTATTAATAAACGTGGATTAGCGGGGGAATAGTTACACCCGGAACTATCTTTTTCTGTCATCAGTAATTTGACATTCGAAAAAAGAAGACAAAGTATGGTGAAAAGGACATTTAATTATGTTATACACATGCATAATAATGTAAATCCTAAACATACGAGATTTGTTTTCTCCACCTATCAACCATTTTTTTTTTTAATTTTCCAAGGTATCTTTCTGTTTTTAATTTACGTTGTGTGTACACGACTACAAAGGAGACTAAGCAAATGAGAAGCACGCTAAAAATAAATTACCTATATAGAATTAAGAATTATCGTTGCCCGTAACGAATGAAAGAGAAAAGTGAAGTTGTTAATTAAAAGGAGCAAGGTCTGAGATCGTCCAACACCGCCCGTAGCAATTGTTCTAATGATAAAGTTCATTGTTATAACTGGCAGTGTAATTAAATAGTTAATGTAAAACGTTTTAGGCTCGCAGTGCGCCGATAGAGCTTTCAATGTAATTGTAACATCCCAGTTTTAATAATCGTTCTTTTTTTTTTTTTTTTTTTGATTTGACTGTATGTTGTTGGCCAGAGTGGCCATAACAACTTCACCCGGACAGAGGGCGAGCGCAAGTGCGCTCCAGCCAGAGGGGCAGGGGGGCAGCTAGCTCAAGGGCGCCACAAGGGACACGACCTCGGCTTGGGCCGCTGCCAGGAGAGGTGGCGAGGGTAAATCTACCACCGGATCGGAACGCGACCTCGACTGAAAAGATCCGGCAAGAAACTCAGCGGGCTTGTCGGGTGCCAAGGTGCGTCTAGGCAAGTAGACGCACCTTCTAGCGGAAGCGGGGGTTCGTCGACCTCGCCGGCGAGGTCGGTGTCTGGTGGGGAGTAATAATCGTTCGTAACGTGTAATAAACCATACTAAAGCCCACTTTAAATTGTCGCGACACGTTATTTAAGTATGATATAATACGAGGCATGCCTTTTAAGTTCTGTCGTTTCCATAATTCCCGGCAATTTTGAATTTGGAACTGTTCTATATTCGAATGTGTTTAAATTTCGAATCTCAAAACAGTTGAATGTATTAGGATTAATGTTATTGTTTAGTCACAGCGTCGATTAGAATCTGTCAGGTTACGTACGAAAATGAATCTTTCTAAGGAAAATGTTCGTGCAATAATTTTCTACAACTTTAGAAGAGGCCTGACACGGCTTCAGTGTTTTGAAGAGCTAATATCTGTGTTCAGGGATGAAGCCCCATGTCCACGGACTGTCGAACGCTGGTATTTAGAATTCCAGCGTGGACATACTAGTGTTAGTGACAAATCTCGCGAAGGTCGCCCAAAATCTGCATTCACTGAAGATAACATCATTGGAGTGAGACAACTAATTCTCGAAGATCGTCATGTGACGTATCGAGAGATAGAGGCTCTATTAGGCATCTCAGGGACAACCATTCAGAAGATCTTGCATGAAGCGCTTGGTGTAAGAAAGCTAGTTTGCCGTTGGATACCGCATCTGCTTTCCGACGATCACAAGGCGGCCCGCGTCAGATGGTGTAAGTAAACTCTGCAAAGGTTCAACCGAGGAGAGTCAAATCACGTCTACGACATCATCAGTGGTGACGAATCTTGGATCTATGCCTACGATCCTGATTCCAAACAACAATCTACAATCTGGGTCTTTCAAGACGAGCCAAAGCCGACTAAAGTTGTTCGTTCTCGAAGCACTTCAAAGAAGATGGTGGCCACGTTCGTTAGAAAAACCGGCCATGTTGCGACTATTGCACTTGATGATCGTAGAACGGTTAACGCAGAGTGGTATACCACAGTTTGTTTACCACAAGTCATCGCCGAACTTCGAAAATCTAACTCAAAGCGACGCATCATCCTGCACCACGACAATGCAAGTTCACACAGCGCTCGTCAAACGATTGAGTATTTGAAGCAGGAAAAAGTAGAAATTCTTGACCATCCTCCATACAGTCCTGACCTAAGCCCTAACGATTTTTTTACATTTCCTAAAATTAAGTCTTCGTGGTCAAAGGTTCCAGTCCAGTGAAGAAGCAGTCGACGCTTTCAAGTCAGCCATTTTGAACACCCCCACTTTAGAGTGGAATAAATGTTATAATAACTGGTTTGAGCGAATGGAAAAGTGTATTAAGCTACGTGGTGAATACTTTGAAAAACAATAAAAAGTACTATAAGGTTCTAGTTGTGTTTTTTTCTTCAAACGACAAAACTTAAAAGGCATCCCTCGTATCGGAGCAATTAAGAAATTATTATATCACATCTTTTGGTTGGAGTGTAGCCTTAGGGGCGCTATGACTTAGGTTTAGGTTAGGTTAGGTTAGAACAGTGACCAAAACGCGCGAGCCGAGCGAGCGAAGCGAGCGTGCCGCGGCAGCGGCCGGCGAAGCGCCAGAATCCGAATGTGTCATTAGGTTATGTTAGTTCCCAGTAAGGGGGGCTATGGAGCCAGCACTTAGACGAATTTTCGAGAATATTTTTTTTTTCGTTTTTATCACTAACCTAAACCTAAACCTAACCTAACCTAAGTCATAGCGTCCCTAAGGCTACACAATGACCCATCTTTTAGTCTTCAAGTCTTCTTCTTTTTATATGAGTTAAGGATATCTTACAGATAATATATAAATACTAGCTGTGCCCGCGACTGCGTCCGCGTGGAATTTAATTGACAAATTTTCATACAAACTTTCTTCCGCTATTTTATCCCCTTGGGGGTAGAATTAATCAAAATCCTTTCTTAGCGGATGCCTACGTCATAACATCTACCTGCATGCCAAATTTCAGCCCGATCCGTCCAGTGGTTTGGGCTGTGCGTTGATAGATCACTATGTCAGTCAGTCAGTCAGTCAGTCACCTTTGAGTTATATATGTATAGATAACGGAATACAAACATTAAGGCTAAAGCGCCCATCTAGCCCGCGAAGTTCAAATTATTTGAGTTCTTTTAGAATTTTTTCAAAATCTGACAATAATAAAAGACAAATTTTGTAATTCGCGAAAAAGACCGTGTGCAGTGCATTTATTAATATATCCTACTTACTCTAAAACATTTCAAGAACGACAGCTATCCAGATAATCTGGCAATTTTTGTATATTTAGTGATTTACTAGTATCATATCCACCGTGATAATATTTAGAGTAAAATAAATTTATTAATAAATGCACTGCACACGGTCTTTTTCGCGAATTACAAAATTTGTCTTTTATTATCGTCAGATTTTGAAAAATTTCTAAAAGAACTCAAAAATGTTGAACTTCCCGGGCTAGACAGGCACCTTCACCTTAAAATGAGGTTGTTAAAAGGCATACCGCTTATCTGAGTAGGTTCCTACGGTAGTGGGGCGGTGTGGGAGGGGTGTGTTTTCGTTACGTCAAATGACATGTGACTTCAATGTGCACACCCCTCCCGCACTTCTCCACTACCGCAGGAACCTACTCAGTTAAGCGCTTTGCCAGTTGTAAACACGATCTAGAAAACTAAAGATACGTAGTTTTATCTAAACTAGTGGTCGCCCGTGGTCGAAATTCTACCTTTTAATTTGAAACGTCTTTAAGGTTCTATTGTCGAAGACTATTTGATACTGGCACGCAGAATGCACTATGGAAGTCCGTTTTGTCAGTCAGACAGTCGGTCAGTTACCAAGTGAAAGTTACAAATGTGTGTGTGTCAAACGCATGGTGTTGTGTGTGATGTTTTATTTATTCACTAGCTGAGCCCGCGACTTCATCCACGTGGAATTTAACTAAACAAAAAGCCCGCTTCCGCGTTCTCAGCCCGCGCGACAGGATAAAAAAAACATGAAATTTTGTTTTTCTGAAATAAAAGTAACCTAAGTTACTCCTTAAAACATCCGCTATCTGCCAGTGAAAGTCCCGTCAAAATCGGTCCAGCCGTTTCGGAGATTACCCGGAACAAACACACAGACCGACAGACAGACAGACAAAAAAAAAATTAATCGCGATTTTGTTATAGGTGTCGTATGTACTTTCATATGCATTTAGTGAAAAGGTGTTATTTTGATATTACAAACAGACACTCCAATTTTATTTATTTGTATAGATTAAAATTTATTTGTAAGTATAATAATATAAAAATATTAGCATTCTGCACTCCTTCTCTATATAAACTATAAGTTTGCCAAGTTTCATACTCCTCCTTCCGCGCAATTTTCGTATTAAGCGGTTAAAAGTTTTTGCTTCACGTATTAATATATAGATACTCGACATAAAGTAGATTGGGCGGAATCAACGTAAACTAGTATACCTGATGAATTGTATTATGTGTGTGCTATATGAGAGGATAGGAATGAATGTAAGATAGTGATGCATTAATCTCATTTAGGGAATGGCCGCAAATGATACGGTCGGGTTACGGTACGGTACGGGTAATGACCGGAGACAATTATTAGTTAACCCTTGCCCCTATTTACAAAAGATAGTGAGTAGAAATTAGCCACTAGTGATTATGGCTATTAGTGTTGATGACTGGCAAAATACCAATTGAGCGTTACGATAATGAGCCAATTTAGATAAACTATTGAATGGCAGATCCGAATTAGGTACACGTCTGTCCGAACATTTTAATAACTTTTTCCCACTTCCATTATGTTACTATCAACCTTTAATAAAAAATCTGTTATTTTAAGCTCTACGCACTTTGAAAATACCCATTGATAGTGTTTTTCATATGAAAACAAAATATTTCAAGCGATTATTATTCGAAATATCCGCAATATCTCGCGTGAAATATATTCCTATCATCGAGTCACAATTTACAATCTCATATCCACAGTTCACGACTGTGGACAGAGGCGTAAATTATTACGGACGCGGCTCGAAAAATATATGTAAATTTACTAACCCTACGACATAAAGATAAAAACACCGTGAGAGAATAGACCCTTGGATACGCTTTTCAAGCCAAATCCTATACCAACGGAAATATTCTACTGTATGGGAAATTAACACATGCTATTCTTGCCTACGCATAAAATTATCCAAATATCTTTGTTATCTTGCCGATGGATTCCGGTTAAAAATGTAATTTGCGTAACGTTAGCGCCATTATATCACATCAAAAGACAATTCCCCTTACGGTACAGATGAAGGGAACTTATTATAACTTTGCTCGTTCACCACACCTCGCCGCCGCGGGCCTGTTCGGAAACCCGCATAATAATGCCACCGTAAGGCTGCGATTCCTTATCAGCGGAGCGCGTAACGTAGCGTAAATTGGAAATTGTATCAGACCTAAGAACAGCTCAACGCATTTTCCAAACATAAAATAGTTTGCGAACCTTACAAAAGTGTATTAACACGTAGATGTGTCTCGTTAATTGCCTAATTGGATATGGTTTTGCAGAATGGAATCTACCCACATGCACTGCTGCAGACCAATACCAACCCTTGCTTTAGTATTTCTAGGTTGGTTTTAGTTTCCATAAGTGTATGTGGATTGTTTCCATTTTGCAAGACTACGTCCAAGTTTTAAAGGTGCCATTAAATTCTAAAATAGACTTTTATTTTATTCAATAGGAAATAGTGATCTTTAATTGTAATTGAATATACGGTGAAATATGTTTCTTCAGTGTGTGTTCAACTAATGAAGGTCGATCTCCAGATTGATACTTACTACTTGGGTACCTAGTATTCACTTATGTCAAACGTGAGGGGACTCGCTGTGCTGTATGCCCGGATGTTGCACAACCAAGGTTTCTTGCTACGTCCGACACTTCTCTTTCCGGCAATCTTGTCTATCCCCATTACGGTATATTAGTCCCACTGATTTATCAAAATAATTTTAATTTTAGCTACACGCTACTTGTGCTCTACAAATGCTTCGGTTGAAGAATAAATACATTGTGCCCAAAACCTTACTGCGAAACTCGTATAACTCACGGATCAAACTTCTAAAATATTGGTCCGTGTGAAGCTGATGATATTCTGACAATGACAGGGGTCCGTCGAATATTCTCGAAGTGGACATGTGGATATTACATTCGTTTCGTGGTCTTGGTCGTATTGAAATGACAAACTTACTAGTGATTAGGAAACGGATAGAGCACGGTGTGGTTATTTTCCACCGTCGCAGTGATATTGGGTCCATATTTTTTGAGAGTACCTTAGGTTTTATAGCCCAAACTAACACGCCTAAACACAGAAAATCAAATTCCCGGTAAAATCTAAATATGAAAACAAATAATGCATTGTATTCTCACGAACGTAGGTAAAAAATATTGTAGACATTCTTGTATGTGTAACTAAATAAATGATATGTTGCACATTTGTACAAGTGGTGGGAACAGGAGTGTGTATATATTCTGTGTATATTTCAAATGAGTTTCGCTTTTTGTGGGTAAAAGCCGGCGGCATGTAAGGCGTCGGAACATCGCAGTAACGTCGCCATTAGGGCACGGAGAAACCCACAATTCGCCCGCATATTTGGTCAAGATTAATTGCCCTTAACATCATCTGTCAACCCGAGGGACATTCCGTGGACATTTTGTTTACCGTACAAATAGCTCTACATATTCGTCTTGTAGCACGTTATTAATCGTGCCGGGTCTGGCATTCAATAAACATATTATGAGAAAAGTAACATAATGAAATACGAATGTTTGCCTTCTAAAAGTATTTTATAACAATCACGTTCAAACAAAGGCTATTATGGCAAAACGGTCAGGGAAATAGAATATTACTAGGAATACAATTGTGGAACGTCCTTTCTTTTAATAAACTATAACAGACAATGCGGTTCGGAGAGGTTTCAGCGCAGGCCGCATAGAATTCACATTAGCAAAATGCAACAGAAGGCCCGCTTCCAAAGGAAAATGGAGTATGCCGTTTCATAATATATTTGCATGAATCTCTTACCTGATCGTTTCATTTGCTTAATGCAAGCTGCAGTGCGAACAACAATCGAGTACTAATTGTGATTCCACTAATTTGCATTGGCGTAACGACTTTCCCTCTGCCAGTCTGCCGCACCCTACAAGCAGCGCTTATACTGAACACATTCCACCCCACCCTATATTTGTACTGCAATGTTCGAAATTTGATCTGAAAGTCAGACTTTTATCGGGGTTCGCGCCTACTGCGTTTAATAACAATTTGGCCATAGACATTGGTATCTATTCAATTTATGTAGAACTAGCCTGTGCCCGCAACTTCGTCCGCGTAGAATTTAACATAACAAAAATTTCGGGATTATCGGTATAAAAAGTATCCTATGTGTTGTTAATCCCGGTTATAAACGATGTGTTTTCCAAAATTCATCCAAATCCGTTCAGTAGTTTTTGCATGAAAGAGTAACAAACATACATCCACACTCACAAACTTTCGTATTTATAATATTAGTAGGAATTAGGATATTAGTAGGATATCTCTGATCATAGAATAATGATTCGCTGCGAGTCATTTTTCTAAGCTTGTTTTTGTTACTGGAAAACAATACATTTATATATGCCAATACTGTGCATGCCAAATCACCACAAAACTAAATTGGACACATCTCAAAGTATTTCCGTGAAGGTTGACAATATACTTACTTAAGTCATGTTTAGTTTGCATAAAAAAAGAATCAGCACAACAATATTGATATTAAAAAAAGATTACTATCATTGTGAATTTATCACATTACTGGCAAGGATGGGGATCGATCCCGGAACCTCTCAGTTAACGAGGGCAGCCCCTCTAACCACTACCTATTGACGCTTTATTCGCTTTCGCTAATATTGCTTTTAAATTAGGCGACTTCTTTTGTATTCATGGTTATTTTCTATCTAAATAAAAATCATTTAGTACTCCTGTGTCAACAATAGGCTGGCTCCTGAGTTGCCAGTTAATATTAAATATTGCCCGCAATATCTGTTGGTTTCCAAACTCGTTTGAAATTGTACCTTTGTCAAGTTTGTATTTGTTGTATTTAATTGTATACTCGTCTAGCCATGTACATATTTTACAGTTGTTTATACCTCTACCTATTTTTTTGATGACATTTTCACTTTTAGTCACTTATTTTGAAAATATTTGATAATGAATATGAAGGTATTTTTTTGCAGAACCTATTGATAGGTAGGAAGCCTAACTATTAAAACTAACTTACGAGCAGTTGAAGAGATGTTCAATAAAATTTGAACATTTAAGTTGACATAAGAAGCTAATTTGTCATTAAGTGTATATGTATTGTATATTGATATATTGATTTGATGACATATTAGTGTTTAATGTCTAAATCAAATTTAATAAACATCTCTGCAACGGGGTATAACTCTCTTAAATGAATAAACCAGAACAAATAGGATGAGGCATGAATAGCAGGGTGCTATTTAATTGATCAAAGGATGATCAAACGCAATCACCGTTAGTGTTTCAATATTGATTCCCATATGCAACTACAATACCCCATATTGTAGTTCGCAGACCAATGCCGGTTGCAAACAGGCATCTCCAATTAACGGTGCATTTATGTCATCAAATTCCTGTTAGTGACGAGTGTCCTCGTGCATAATTAAAACAATCATTTGACGGAAGCTTCTAAGTGGTAGCATTTTAATATGCAATCTGTCTGTGACGTGTTCAATATAAACTGCATTGCTTGCATTAAATTATGCGAGTGCCACTGGTTTTACACGATTACAGTAAATTTATGCAAGACATTATCCGAGGACAGCCGCGTCGCATAACAACGCCTTCAGTGTCCGAGCGGCGCTCCGTCGCCTCCTTTATGAAAACCCTCGGCGTGATATATGGGCATGTGCCGGCGCGTTATTGCCTCCCTCCACGTCTTTTGTATGCAAACATCATTATTTTTTTATCAGCAGTTGCAGATAGCGGCTGAATTTTCCTGTTTGGCTTTTCAATTAATGTATTTTTTCATATTTGAAGCGTAGGCTTTTCGGTTTGGAGTTGTAAATGATTACAAAGCCATATTAATTATGAAAATTATGGAAATTTCAGAACTATTAGCAACAGGCACGGACCAGTGCTTTATTAATTCTCCAAAATAACAACGGAAAAACTAACAATGATATACGAAATGCTGTCGCAATTTTTCAAATATAGCTAGTTAATCACTTATATTAGTTATGATAAACTTATCAATTAATTGAACAGTTAAAACCACGTTATTCCCCGCTAATGACGACGGGTGGGGCGCGAGCGAGACGTGGACGCGCGATAATCTCCCGACCATTAGGCCCGACCACTCGTTCGCAAATCGTCCGCATATTTTGCCAAGATTAATTGTTCTCGAATATCATCTATCACGGTGAGCTCTCTCGTGACCGTCGCCGGCAGTGCGTACGACGTTTTATTTGAGGCACAATAGCTCCCCAGAGCACCGCAGTTGAGGTAATTAAATGTTTGTTGGAATAATGACACCGCCCCATAAAAACACGTTAAGTATTTTCGTAGAGGGCGGGAAGATTAGCTTAGAGCCTTTATGCGTTATTTCGGGGAAATGTGGGTGGTAATTAGCTAAACGACTATTTAATTTTAGGTGTGCAAAATGGTATACTACTGGCTCAAGTACAACATTCGGTATTTAACGGTGCTGGAAAATGGGGTCTATTAAGTATATTTCTTGATAAACTTTCAAGAAAATAATTAAAATCATCGTAATAGCGGGTCTAATAAGTTGATGTTCAAACTTAAAAGCGATTCTTGAGCGAAGTAGAGCAAGCAACGACCCCATTGTCGCATTTACATAACCCATTAATCTACCATTTAAATACTCCGAATCCTAATTTCGTTAGACAAAATTAGGGCGATTTCAGACTCTTCCGAAAGATAAATCCGTAGTTAAAAATACCCTTCGTCGAGTTTATTGCGCAACGGACAAGAACAAATTGAGTCAATCTTTTTTGCCGGAGACGAAAAACCGAAACGCTTCGCATTTCAGCATTTTCAACGTGTAAAGTTCGAGTATCAATCAAGCCGACCTTTTTTCAATAACGCTACCACAGGGATCCTTTCCGAGCCAATTTTTCGAGTAATTTCGCTCGTAGATTCCGAGTGTCCATTGGCTTTATGTACACGGGGTTAGTTTTTCGTTCGCGAAACAGTTGTTACTGATATTGCAAAAAATCTGGATGTACCTAATAAATCATAAATAATAATAAATTTAGCTCTTTAAAAGGTCTACTCCTGGGCATGGGCCTACTCTCAATGCAAGGACCGATTCACCCCTTAATCTACCACATTGGCTCAGTGAGCAATGGTAGATTTAATTGGTAGTAGATTAGTTTTGAAAAATGGTTAGATTTTCTAGGACATGCATGGTATTGAAATGATTCGCACATAGTTCCAAATACCCAGATATCAATCATAATATTATAAATGCGAAAGTTTGTGAGTGTGGATGTATGTATGTATGTATGTATGTATGTATGTATGTATGTATGTATGTATGTTTGTTACTCCTTCACGCAAAAACTACTGAACGGATTTGGATGAAATTTGGAACACAGATAGATTATAACCGGGATTAACATATAGGATACTTTTTAACCCAATAATCCAATACTACGCGGATGAAGTCGCGGGGCACAGCTAGTCAATCATAAATTAGATTCATAGAGACACTTTAATGTGTCTTACTTTTAACCATTTTAATACATATCATTAATCCCTCAATTATTAATTTAAAGTAGGTAGTGATAATACAGATATGAGCCAAACTCATAGTATTGCTTTAAAGAACGATGTAAAATCTGTTGGTACTTTACATTATCCAGTAAAGTGTTAAGAGTTAAGAATGCGAAAAGAGTTGATTAAAGAGGAAAGTCCTGTGCGGGTGGCGACAATGAATATTCAGTGCATATAAGCATAATGCGGCCACAATCTCAGTGCGGGCCGACAACGCTGTCGCAACTGCAGCGCTGCCCATTTCTCATCTTAAATGGTAAGAGCAACGCGCTAGCCTTAAGTCCTTTTTTCTTATACTCTTTGTAATTTAAGATTCAAGGAAGACTTCTTTATGAAGTGAATATCAGTTGCGTGATAATAATGCTTCAAGTACTATAATATTTTACTTTAAGAAAAGGTTGTTTTTTTTTAAAAAATAGATTACGATCAATGTTTGTTTATCACATTACTAGTATTCCCTTTAGCCCCTTCAACTAAGCTAATGATTGTGCTAGGAGTGGGCTCACGTCAATAGTTTAATGGCCAGGATGGGGATCGAACCCGGAACCTCTCAGTTACGAGGTCGGCCCCTCTAACCACTAGGCTATTGACGCTTCTAACGACACCATAATAAAATAAAAAAACCGGACAAGTGCGAGTAGAACTCGCGCCCTGAGGGTTCCGTAAAATATTTTATTATGATTTTAGATAGTTTTTCCATTCCTGGATTCCAATATCAATACCGGCAAGATATTTTAGTAATAAATAGTTCCCAAAAATGCTTAAACAAATTCGGGAACCCAATACAAACTGCAACCAAACTGAATAGCAACTACAATACAAACCCTTATTTTACACGCTTAGGGGTGGAATTTTGAAAAACGCTGAAATTAATATTTTTAATTTGTAATAAGTAGCCTCAATACTTATTTTCATGTCTCTAGGTTCAATTAATTTTTTTACCCCATACAAACTTTCACCCCCTATTTTATGCACTTAGGGGTGGAATTTTCCAAAATCCTTTCTTAGTGGATACTTGCGGTATATAAGGTACTTACTGTCAAAAATTCATTATTCAAACACCAGCGGTTTGGGCTGTGCGTTGATTCCTTTGTATTGATAAGTGAATTTGCGAAAAGTATCGAAATATGTGACATAAATCACCGTATCTTTTGATTGCGTTGACTTAGAAGCCTAATTTTTTTACACCTACAAGGGACCATAGCATTTGATATTTGGTATTAATTTCAACTTTATAACTCTACCCGTTTCTGAGAAAAAAGGTCTTGACAGACAGACAGACAGACAGACGGACAGACAGACAGACAGACAGACAGACAGACAGACAGACGGACAACAAAGTGATCCTATAAGGGTTCCGGTTTTTCCTTGTAAGGTCCGGAACCCTAAAAATAAAGCTCATCGTTTGGATGAACTTGTTATGGCATTTTCTCCGAATTGCAATATTGTATCATCAACGTAAACCAATAGTAGGTACCAAACATGCAAATATAAAATACTAGCTGTGCCCCGCGACTTCATCCGCGTAGTATTGGATGATTGGGTTCAAAAGTATCCTATATGTTAATCCCGGTTATAATCTATCTGTGTTCCAAATTTCATCCAAATCCGTTCAGTAGTTTTTGCGTGAAGGAGTAACAAACATACATACATACATACATACATACATACATACATACATACATACATACATACATACATACATACATACATACATCCACACTCACAAACTTTCGCATTTATAATATTAGTAGGATGTTAAATTGGAGCCGATCTGTTACGAATTGAGATTGATAACTGGAAAATCCCCTAACGTAATAATATCACCAATCGAAAGTCGTTGCGACAAACTTGGACGGGATCTATCACCATTCCCAAGAATACTGATGTGAAAAGGTTGTACGCGTAAGGGAAACAGCGCAGTTTTCTTGCGGCTGAACTATACGACGCCAATATTCTCAGCCGACCTTACACAGCTTATATAGTAGGCCTGTAAGTAACAGCACAATGCATGCTTGAGGAAACGCTGACGACATAAATGTGAAAAAATTCTGAATGACGGTTGAGACCCGAGGTCTGAGGTATACTATATACCCCAACCTTATTTTTTTTAGTTATTTATGCATAGCAATTTTGTTAGGATACTGAAAATTTGATGAAAACCTTTCCGTATTATCCATGATTAAAAAAATTGGCTTAGATATTCCACAACAACAAACAATTGTATAAACGTAAACTGTCACGCACGCGTCAAGTACTCGACAATTGTATTATCGATATAGCTTTGTGGTTAATCAAACAAAAAAACCTTTGTCGCCGAGGTCACCCACTGATAGGTTCAATATGAAAAATCAGTGACTAACGACGAAATCATAATAATATGGCTTGCGTACAGCACCGAATACTGGAAGATAGTAAATGAAATTTACGGTTAAGTAATTGACGAACAGAATTACAGACCGTTTCCTGAAATAGTACAACTGAAGAAAATTGAAAAAAGCATCTTACCCCTTTTTTCGGTTGATTACATTCGCAGAAATCATCGAAGCTACATTCATACACAAGAGTTCATAATCCAAATACCTAATGTTAGATAGTTTCAAGTATAATTACAGGTTTATCTGTCTATAAACACGTAAAAATGTTTTCGATAACAAAGAGGAAGCAACACTTAATTATTGTCACACATTTCGTACGCGAGTGGTGGGCGAGATCGCGGCGCGAGCGACACGTCCAACCTGCGACGCGTCTGGGGGCATACTGACTCAACTGACTGAAGTTTGAATTTTATTGGTGATACCGGAGGCGGTGATATCAGAGCGGGCGGTTCGCGCGTAGGGCGGGCGCGCCTACGAGCTTTGTGCGCTACGCGCTACGAGGAGCAGGCTGCAAAATGTTAAATAAAATATGGCTAAGAAAGGTTTCCCACACCAAGTTTTCTAAAAATAATTCAGGTTTGATAAAATAGTCGAGCGTGCCCTGATATTTCAACTACAACTTCCATTACTGTCCCGAAAATGTGAAGTAAAACATTGACTTCTTAAGAAGCTGGTTTCTAGTGGATGTCCTGTGATATTTTTTACTTAATTCATTGTTAGCATGTTCCAAAAAATATAGTCAAGAAAAATTAGTCGCGCTCCGTCCACGACAGTCCATCCATCCGGAGCCGCCGACGTCCGCCCGCTCCGTCGCGATACAGCTCCTCGATCCGACCCGATTAATACTAAGCACGCCAATAAATATTGATACTAGCTTCTTTGTCTTGCACGGAAGATTCGTTTTCTTTTATTAATGGGACACTCACGTTTGCTTGACAAATCGCGTACCTCAGATACGTTTCGGCTTTAACATTATTTTGCTTTTAGTGTACTTATTTTATAAGTGTAATATAAGTATCGTTTTATTATAGAACATTTAACGTAGGTCGTCAAAATTTGGTTTGACCAAACACTATCATGGTTGAGCAAAGTTAAGCATCGATGGTATAGTGAAATATATATATATAAGTATAATTTTAATTAACGTACCTTAGTTTTACGCTTGAATAAGTCTAGCTAAAAGGTATCCAACAAATATTTCGTTAGATTAGTCGTGAATGTCTCTGAAACGTAAACGTCTTTTGAGCTCCGAGCCAGATCACCCATTTGAAAGCGTGACGGACAGTAAACCGCTCCTAATTAATATATGCGGCTTTATTGAAAGGTATAGACTTGAAATTCCCGTAATACGCCAGTTTCTGAATTTATATGCCAACATCATTTGAGATATTACTTTACTAACTAGATCAATATCAATAGGCGTCTGACTTTTACAGTCCTTGAAATGGCATTTTCTTGACCTACCTATAAGTTTTGACGCTACCCTAAGGAGCATCGATATTCATAGATATGCAAACAGGTTTATGGAATAACTAGCTGTGCCCGCGACTTCGTACGCGTGTAATTTAACTTAACAAAAATTTCGGGATTATTCATCCCCTATTTTATCCCCTTGGGGGTAGAAATAATCAAAATCCTTTCTTAGCGGATGCCTACGTCATAACATCTACCTGCATGCCAAATTTCAGCCCCATCGGTCCAGTGGTTTGGGTTGCGTTGCGAGTTTGGGCGCGTTGATAGATCACTATGTCAGTCAGTCAGTCAGTCACCTTTGAGTTATATATATATAGATGCAAAATATTTTAGCTTGGAAATATTTAAGCGGGTTTATGTTGAAGAAGTTTCTAGGTTCTTGCTATCCTCGTGTGTATAATTCATGTATTTTTATTGCAGTTCTGGTCAAGGTTTACGGTAAAGAACGGGGAACGTGCATCATGCTAGCGGCACAAAGAGTCAGACACAAGGGGCGTGAACTAGGAAGCAGGCGTTCGCCCTTAATGTTTCGTCTAGTGTTGCCAGGACTTGTGGTCGAATTAGGATTTTTTTAATCTAAATATTATTCAAAAAGTTTATTAATTTCTAGGCGTAATTTACTTAGGTGGTTTCGAATGGAGCACTGTCCGTGACACAAGAGCATAGCATTGAGCAAGAGCATGCCAGACGATGCTTCATCGTAATGAATATCGATTGTGCGTGACGACCACACTTTCCATTTGGAGATTGAATCAATCCATCAAGAATGTACATTACTTTTGCATGAAGGGGTACCTAGAAAACGATATTTATCTATTGGTCTAAGAAATGTTAGTATTAGTACCTCAGGAACTTTCCCCAAAGCTTTTCAATTCCGTTGCACAAATTCGAAAAACAGACTAATTCGACGCGCGAAATCCAGGAGCATGTACAAAACCCTACTCATTATTTTATTACACTTGGTATCTTCTATCGATTCCGTGGCGAATATATGAGGATTGGGGCTTCGAAGAGCCTACCTTTTTATTGGCACATTAAATTCAACAATGCCTTCAAGGAAACAATAAATCAACGATTTATCTGTGTGATGACTGTATGATGTAATAAAATTTGGCAATAAAATTTGTAAGTATCGTTTACTTACGATTCAGATTGCGGAATACTAAGTAATCACTAGAATTATGTACTTTATAACCCCTCCTTTGCGTTGACACAACATTTATATTGTTATCTCTAGTTTATGGCAGCACCAGATGAAGAACAATATAAGTCAAACTCATAATCTTTTGATCCGGAAGACGTCCACAACATAACTAACATCTGTAAAAATGTTTCGCCAGTGAAAACTAGGGGTTATAATAGCAACCAGTATCTGATTCTTCAAAATCTCTATCTCGATTCATAACATAATGAACATCTAAACAAAAACAAGAGCGTCAAGAAAATGGTATAACATTACGCACAGAATGCAGTCCATTAATTTTAACAGGCGAAAAAAAACTGCAGATTCTGACGCGTGTTAAAGAAAGTGATAAATGTGTTAGCGGCTCCGTTTGACGCAACGAGGACGGCTATCAGTGCGGATCGTATGTACGCCCATGTTCACGCTATCAACTAGGCATGAAGATGATTGCTACTTTCAATTCATTTTCATTACGTGAAATTATGTTTGTCTTTCACTGTTATTTCACCTGTAATTTATCACAGTCAATGATTTTATTCACAGTGAAGTTTCACTACAAAGTCACTTGTCGATGATTCATCACGAAGACTGAACCAGTACCGGACGATTTGCGATTTCATTGAAATTATTTTTAACAGTCTCCGCCTATGTTGGTAGCAGATGCTACGTATGAAATCTTATATAAGGTGATTTTTCACACGCTACCTGTAAAATGTTCCATCATTACTATCAACAGCGGGGGCCGGCACGAGCGCCACTCACGCGATCCACTGTTCGTGATGACTCTCCCTCTCTTTCATACATACCAACTATACCGATCGTAAAACTTTATTTTTATTACGCTGAGATAACACGGTAACTCTGATAACGTTGAGAAATTTCCTTAATTACGGTCAAAATTTTTTGACTGTATGTTCATATTTACATATTTAGTTAATAATTTTCTATTTAATGTTAAAAGTGGATAGGCAGGGCACAGTGATTCGGGTGTCTATTGGACATTTATTCGCTATAACACGGCCAACGAGGAGCGATGAGAAATGGTAATAATTTCAAGTCACTTGCCTCATTTTGATAGTCAGTCGTCAAAGGCTGAATGAAGATGAAGGTTTGTTGAATGGTTGAATATTTTATTCCGACTAATCAATACCCGCGGTTCTTTTGCTCTCACATAACAATAACGCACGTACGTTACGTAACAGGTCTATTACTTAAATTTGTCCTTTTATCCTGTACTCTTTGAACTCCGCTTTTATGTGCTCTCGTTGCCATATGAACAAATACCACGCATTTTCACAAATTTCATTTGTCATTTGTCTAAAAATACAAACCATTTGTGTTTCTGTCAATTAGATAACAAAGGTCACCAATCCGGGACGTGATTTGACTTATCAATACTTATATCAGTAATATTTTAGAGCATATTTTATTGACGCGAATCGATACCCCAATTATTCCTATGACCGAATAAACTTTAGTATCAGGAAAATGAAAATACTTGAAGAGGTTTACAATTTACAACCGACTATTACTATCAAAGCAACAGTCGCCATTGCAAACTTTTATGCGTTATTTGGTTCTACTCTTTGCAAAAACTCGCCACCAAGAACTAGATAAAGCATGGTAATCGTATACTTACGTACAGTGCTTGGCGTATATGAACCTAGCAAACACCATTCTCATCATTTAAGTAAACTTGTAGGTTGCTGCAGTTTGAGAATTGTAAACACACCGCGTACCGTAATGGTGCATGAGATAATTTTAACGCACAAACAGCTTGGTTACAACCCAAACATCCCACTTCCTGAATTGCTAGACATGAAACGAGAAGTGGTAAGTATATACCTACGTAACTGTTTCATCAAGAACATAATTACCAAAAGTTATTACCGATAAAGCGAATTTAGCAGCATGTGTACCACGGCAAACGAGAACCGATACGAAAATGAATAGATTAGTTCAATAAATAAACGACAATAATGTTGCCTTCATTTTTTTAAATGCCAAATGTTCGCCAGCCTAGATGTGCGCCTTGAACTCGAACTTTTTACTATTTCGTATTGCTTTGCGTTGGCCGTGCTGTATTTTAACTACTTCCAAGCAAGTAGTATCTAAGAAGATTGCATACTTTGCAATAGCATTTACTGATGTTAGGTAGAAGCTTGCGTAGGTACAGCTACATGTGATCCAGCTGCGTACGGAACACAAAGGTAGACATCAGTAATGGCAGGCTCGTGTTCAACATGTCATGTTCTTAATGCGTCGTTCAATGGGCTCGCCTGCTTCATCCCGCCCAAGTATAAAGTTTCATGTACATATTACCACGTGAGCTCTTAGCCACCTTGCACTCAGCGCCTGCTGTAGTAGGTTCATTTATGAAAAGCTTTCAGGTTCGACACGGTTAGCGGGAAGCTCTATTCAAATCGCCTTTCCTTTCGACAAGCCTTTACATAAATCAACTATTGAATAAGCTGTTTTCTCTTTACTTCTAAAGGATTTGTTTCGACTTCCGACACATGGTTAATTTTATTTCGATGGGTCCCAAAGGTTTTCATGTCAAAGCATCATTGTTATTTTCATGCAGAGATTGAGGAAGTGGCTTAACGTTTCGGAAACTTATTGGATGAAAACATGGAAGAACATCATTATTTTTTCGTTTAAAAACAACATTCAATGTTAATCTCGCAAATAACATCACTGTTTGCCGATATAACAAGTGAGTAGCTAAATAAATAAAACAGCATAATAAGAAGTCTAAAGAAATGTCGCGATCTAAGACGATGGGATTTGATCAAATGGCAGATAAACAAACATAGCCTAACACAAACTAAGCTGAACTAAATCCCTTGGGTTTTTGTCAAGATAATGATGCGTCTAAGGGATTTGATCAAGATATTTACTTATTTTGCCGTATCCTTGCGTGGGCGAAATAAGCAATATTTCTGCTTAGGGATTAGGCGTGATCCGACAGAGTATTACTAGACCATTTCGCAAGCTAGGATATTATAAAATGTATCGTCATCACTTTATCTAAAATTTATCTTTTTGAGGGATTACATATAAACAGCGTAGTCAGGTTATGAGAATCATTTCCAATTTACATTAATATCCTCAACGTTGTCAATATAAGATCCTAGGCTTCTGTAGATTCTGATGGATGGACATACAGAGAGAACCAAGCGATTAGTTTTATATCCTACTACCTATATTTTGCACGACGCCGTAGTAAATGCTAAAGAGTATGTAGTTACCTAACACAAAAAACAATCTAATGGCAGAAATCTTTTCTGTTGGTTTGTACCTACAGCTATGGTTGGTAGCGAGTTATTTAATCAAAGGTCAGCTATTTGAAAGAAACCCATCACATTAATTTAACCTTATATAATCATCATATGAAATAGTACCAGTTTAACTTAACAATAATATTTAAATAGTCACGGATGATTGGCCGCCTGCGCAAATAGATAGTGCAGTCCGGTCGCAGTAGTGCATAAGCTTCGGGGCGCAAGTGACGCGGCAAGTAAGCGGCTCAGTCGGAGTCCTGCCTCAAGATCTTCCCACAAAGAATATAAAATAGAAAACTGTAATACAGTTCAGGGTATCGCTGATATTGACATGCACCTAAGATATTATTATTTGACTATTGGCTGTTTTATTGAGGCCGGACCTCTGAGTATTACTGTTAAGCTTTTATGATGGAACTGCTTGTTCATTTCGTTTCTAGCCTATACCGTCCCGTTACTTGATGTAATTGTCAGGCAGCCATCGAGTTCAACCTCATTTTGTGGTCCATTTGTACTGCGGGCTGTTAGTTGTGGATTTTACTTTCACTGTAACTTAAATTTATTACTACTGAAGATTTCGTAAGAACTAGAATCGTTTTTCAACGTAACTTAGCACTGGTCGGAATTAAACGCTTTGGGAGCGAAATGAAATGCCACAGTTGGTCGAAATGGAGGAATGGTGAAATACTTAAGTAAATATCTTTACAAGGTCAGTTTGTAATCAGTCAATATGTCATAGTAGGTAGGTACGTAGTGTAGTTGTCTGGACTATAACTTAAGTTAGAAGGTAGTGCATTTGGTAGAATATGTAAAATTGTTATTCCAAACTAATCTGGCAATAAATATTTAAAGGGTTTACAAGTGAGGCTTTAAAACTTTTCCATCAATTTATTGAGCGTTCATATAAAATTATTACTTGAATAAGTTTTGCATGTTTTGTGGGGAACAGAACATTTTAAAAGGCAAAAGCCGTAGTGGAGTGCAACGAGTAAAACTTTTTTCATAAAAGTACAACGAGGCAGTGGCCTGCGAAGAAAGAGCGCAAGCAACTGAACATTTGTCGAGGTTACTTATTAACTTTTATAACTCCAATGTTCTTAAGTAGGTATATTTGTTTCCATTTATTAACAGTAGCAATATTATAATATTTGTTATGGGTGGGTAATCAGGATTTCTATATCGTAATGAATTAATTTAAGTGACGCATTATATCGCGTCATATTGAGTTCAAAGTCTGTAATTGTATGAGTAATATGTTTTCAGACATAATTATAATAAACAACAAAATACCTATCGTGTCTCACAACATACGTCAGCCAATAATTTAAAAATTAAGTTAATATTACATAGCAGATTGTAAGTCGACGCGGAACGAACAAATGTAACTTGAGAATAAATTTGACCAAAGAATAGCGAAGACAATGCCAAGAATGTAGACGAAAGTTTTTTCATAAATGTGCAAGAATCGCGGAGGAGCGAACAGCTGACGACTGGCCCGGGGCGACGGGATGGCTCGCTTGCCCGACTTTCTAGCAAATGTGTTAAACGGGAAAGAATCTCGAGAATTCGGTCGTTAGCTTGAGGCAATAGTACCTACTATGGAAAAACTGTACGTCCGAAAATAAAATAATATTTTTACGAAGCCAATGTTCATGTTCTCGAAATTTATTTTATTAAGTTTAATATCATGTTTCATCTGAAATCACTAGTTCATTGGAATGAAATTGGAAATTTTACCTAATGCTTGTATATGATGGGTAGGGTTGTAATTGGTGTAATTAATATTATCTTCCAAACATTATATAAATTTAAAAACTTTTTGAAATTGCAAGGACTTTGGTATAAGACAAGCGAGGAATTTCGGTGATACAACTTGTCATAATAACATAAGAACCACTACTTACAAATTTATTTAGATATAGATCTCATATATTATAGACTACAAATAAAGCAAAGGGTTAAATTCGTGCGGAACTCTATAAATCTTTAAGATCAAACAAAACAAGAGACAGCTTGCGGGACGGCCGGTAACAACGTAGGTATAATTGGATTCGTTACCATTACAATAAACGGATTGTCGTGTCTAAACTAAATCAAACTTTGTTTCCGCCGGGAGTCGCCGTCGTGCTGCCATCGTTACAAGGGATATTGGGACCAAACTATAACCCACTTTAGTTCATTATCATAGTGCTGCGGGCAGTAGAAACTATTGAAAGATCGCTTAAGTTACACAACGGAGTTGGGACACGAATAGGTAAACAATCGTTAAACGTTTACTATGCAGTTATGCAATAATAAAAGTAATGAATATTATGCTATATTTAGCCATCGTAAATTATGTCAAGTAAGGCAAATTATTTAATGTTATCATCAAATATTATTTAAAGTAATCCCTCATCAATAAAAAAAAGTTGTGTTATTTTTATGCGACGACATATTTCAATTAATTTATGTAGGTACGGTAAATAAAAACGAAGCACGCGAATGAATTATACATTGCGCACTTGCAGTCATGCGCATGAGTGCAACCACACCGCAGGAGAGAGCGAGTGTCACGAAAGTGAAACTGTCAAATGTAACCGCGAGTTCGCACTGGACGAAACATGTTCACGCAACATATTGTTTTCTCTATTTTATGACAACAACATGTTTCGTGTACATGTTTCGTCCAGTGCGAACTCACGGTAATATAGCAACCACTGAATTTATGTATACGACGACGGTTCCCGTTGTCTATTACAGAACACAATATAAGTGATGAGTTTAATACGAGCCGTAAAATATTATAGCGCGGGGCACTAGACACATATCTTGAACAGACGTCTCCACTTAAAATAAGCTGGCACGATTTCAAGTGCCACCAACCTGAATGCGAAGTATTCAGTACATCAAAACCAGCTGTTTCTGAGTCCTATGCAAACACAGATACTCGTATGATTAAACATCGTTATATTATGTTTGCATGCGAGCTTACATACAACCATCGAATTTCAGCATCGACAGTATTCGACATTCGACAGTTACCCGTGTCATTTGTTTCTGTAAATATCGATGTTTATCGCGACTTTAGAGGGACTCGGGCAGTGAGTAACGGAATCCTATTTTCTGGAATATACATAATTTGTTATCTTAGGCCTTTGCAATACGAGCTTATCGAAGTGCAGACATTAAATTAGTTTTCCAGAATACCTCAGAAAAATAGTGAAACATCAACAATATTTTTGTCAGTATGTAAATAATTTTGGATATTATCAGACTATTTCAATTCAAGCATTATTTTTAAATTAAGTATTCGCTGCTACGTTTATAAATTCACACAAAAAAACTGGATGGGGTTCGACGACATTAAACGCTTTAACATTATAAACAAATAGTGTGTCTTGGCTTGACTCCAACTAACTGGGCTGGCGCCGGCGCCTACCGCTAACATTCGTGGCCCATTTTAAATGCACATATTGCTCTATCAGCTAAAGGTGATCTTTGATTTCCGTATCTTAACTCATAGACACTTACAGCATTCTCGAATTTAAAAAATGGAAACTGGAACATTTTCCCTTATTATACTGTTCCCAACCTACGACATTTAGTTAAGTTTAGTTCGTGTTCCAAAAGAATTAGCACCATTGTCTACATTTATAACATCTTTAGTATTTGATTTCAGTTTAGTACCCACAAGTCAATAAAATAAGAATAGAGAAGCCTTAATTCCCTCCAGTACATACATTTGGCTAGGTTGCCTAAGCTTACTTCCTACTCAAAAGTTTAAATTTTACCCTACAGTAAGACTTGTTTAATCACCTAATTGTCGACGGGCACGCGTAAATTTCACAAAACAATTGGATAATCCAAGATGCCTATTTATATTGTAAACTTGGCCAGTTTATTCTGGGTTTCAATTAAAGCGGCTAAGCCCGCAAGTTGCGAAGTTATAGAGGTCCTATTATATTTGCATGAAATTTGACTCACAAACCGCAGCCCCCCCGCGCGGCCGCGGTGCCGGGTCGACATGATTCGGCCCAAGTTGAAAGCTTTAATTACCTGGAGTGATCTGTTCACGCAGGTGACTCCTTAATTACGGGCATGAAATCGAGCTGCCCGTTCAACTGACACGTTTGCAAACGAATTATCATGACCCACATACAAAGCCTTTGTGTTAACCCTCGTGATTATAAAGGGATCGTCGTACAAAGCAACGCACATTAAATGGCGGAGATTGAAAAAAACTCTGATCGTGGCTTACAACGTGAACGTATTCTGACATAGAAGCAGACAACGAACGGTAGTTTACGGTAGTAGAGTCAAGCTGTGGCCAACTGACTACAGCTCATATTAGCGGGTTGGCTCGATCGGAGTAGTACCACCCTCTCACAGAAAATCGCCGTAAAGAAGCTATTATAGTTGCGTTTCCTAAGATGAGTGAGAGAGCCGAAAGACCAAAATACCGTTCCCCTTTAGGTCGACAACGTGCGAGCAATGCCATTGTTATAAAAAGCATATATAGGCTACGGTAAATGCTTAACATCAGGCGGATCGTACGCTTGTATGCTGACTTTGTAACACAAAAACGTACTTACGACTTCATTTTATAAAATACTAGCTGTGCCCCGCGACTTCATCCGCGTAGTATTGGATTATTGGGTTAAAAAGTATCCTATATGTTAATCCCGGTTATAATCTATCTGTGTTCCAAATTTCATCCAAATCCGTTCAGTAGTTTTTGCGTGAAGGAGTAACAAACATACATACATACATACATACATACCTATATACATCCACACTCACAAACTTTCGCATTTATAATATTAGTAGGAAGTGGTACGAGTAATTACACTTGTATCTGTACTCATTTCTTGTTCTAAAGTAATTTCTTAATAACTTCATCGCTAACTCGAAACGACAGTTTAGAATTACTGGTTTTTTTTGTTAATGGCCTAGAATTTCTGTTAATAAGTCGTATTCTTTAGACGGGTAATGCAACTGTCAAAACGGTAGTCAAAACGCATTGCTTTATGACAATGGCATGGCGGTTATTATTTGGCTAAGAATTTTAAGTTTTGACAGTTTTTACTTTTGACTTTTACCACCTGAAAGCATAAATAAATGGCTTAAGTAATTACTCGATGATTGTCTTCCTTTAATAAAGGATGTTACTTAATTGCAATTCGATCGTCTTACAAGATTAACAGACGTATGTTAAAAAAAAAATAAAAAAAAAAATATCGCCAGACTGACACACCAACTGTATGGCCCCAAACTAAGCAACGCTTGTACTATGGGTACCGTACAATGGACTGGGGGCGATCCCAGTGACACCCAGACCAGGGCAAATAACGAAAAGGGCATTTCCGAAATTTACCCCAGCGGGAATCGAACCCGCAACCACCATGTGCAGTGAGCCGAGCGGCCTACGCTCGAACCACTGCGCCAAGTGGTCGTCAACTAAAGTAAAGTAATATACACGTAATAACTCACATTTCTTCTGTGTATACGACTCTATTTTATGCAAACATTAACAATTAAGTCACATTAAGTGACATCTTGTAGTGTTTAACTTTCCACGTTTGCATAGTGAAAGCAAATTAATCACTCAAGTGGGAACCCAGATCACGAAGATGAAACAGCCTCATTCAAATATTAACCCACTTTAATTGCTTTTACCTTTCTGCTTTGCAACTCCCCGATCCTAATTGAAGGTAAAATTGGTTATTTCACTAGACTTCACAGTTCCACCCGCGATCAAATTGTATTTGTAGTACTAATTGAAAAACTTGCTCGTATAAACCCACTAAACCTTCAAGATGAAGTTCTTAAACATTAATTTCATAATAGTTAAGAGACTACACACGGGAATAGAAAAAAGCTAGACGAATTAAATAGGTGGAAAATAATTTTATGTTTATTACCATTAAAAGCAGACTATACGGGAGTATTTATCGTAAAGCAACAATCGATGACGAGGTTGTAAGTGACCTGAAATATTCCTAATTCTGTAAATATTGATAGAAATATTAAATAAGAATTCAATGAACGGAAATTTCAACGATGCTATATTACTAAACGTGCCAGGGAATTAGCATGCAAACTGGCAACTGTTTAATTAACAAGCGGCACCTTTCTGTAGTAATAAACGTCGCTCAGACGAGATAACAAAACAATTAGTTGATGCAACGCACTTTGATGTCGTTGAGGATTGTTTTCACTGCGAAAGTGGCGCATCTGTCGAATAATAACAACTACGCTTAATTAGAGCTCATTTAATAATTACCAAAGCATTGTAATTGAAAACCTAAATTCCTTATATTTAAATTTGTTTTAAGGCCTTACTCTAACATTTTGCAGTGAATTGAGACGACGGATAAATAAAATACAACATTTATTTTCTTTTATATCCAGCAAATAACTTGTCTATTCTAAATTCATATTATTGAATTTCAAGTAGATTTTTATCTTTATCGTTTGGTAATATGAATCTGAATTAAAAATATGGCATCGAAAATAGCAATTAATAAATAAAATGGGAATAATATTTCTTTACTACATTACGGTGTTTAGCAGAAAATTATGTGAACCTTGTCTTTTGATTGCACCAACAAGTACCCCTAAAAAAGTAAGGTATTTCTCTGATCTACTTATTGTTTTCAGTCACGAACAGCGCCGTAAGAGATGTACACTGTATACCATGAAAACCGTATACCATACCTATTAATACATCCCTAAGAGTTCATAAGTCTGATGCTTGTTAAAGGGCATTATCAGCAATAACTTCGCCAGACATACATTTTACAGTATTCTGGTGTTGTGATTGAGTTCAACCATACATAGATCACTTGGCTCAATACTTTCCATCTCGAATCAATTTGTCTGTGCACTATCTTCGGGTTAGACCCCTTGATGGCTCGATATTATACCAACCACTCGAGCCCAACCACCCTTCCCATCCCTCTGTCCCACTCCCCGTCAGTAGCATGCAAGCAATGCTTTTGGTGTTGCAAGCATCTATAATCTACGTTATTTGCTTAACATCAGGTTTTGCGCTTGATTCCCCGACTTTGTTCTATAAAAAAACTATACCTACTACCTAAAGTTAAATATCGCGCGAATTTACTCGATATAATGGTAGCAAATAGGCGCTCACATATTTGCTATTCCGCCTCCGTCTGGCTCTTTGAACTGGCAATTGACTCGTACCAATAACGTTTTGGTTTTCATACCTACTCCGAGCCAGCTTTTAACTATTTAAAGAAATAGTTTGACGTTCATTGACATAGGTACCTTCCACATGTATTGATAAATAAACATTGATAAAAAAATGCTTGTAACTTATTATTTTATAGGGTGAAACCCCCAATTGCAGTGCCGTATATGTTACCTGTAACAACAGAAAGGAGATATAAGTGTGATGATTAATTTTTATTAGGTAACGCATTTCAAGTTAATCATAAATAATAAATCGTAGAAGATGTGGTCAAAGGCCACTACTTCATTCAAAACTTAAATGAACTAACCCGTATTAATAATTCGCTCTCAAGTCTGATAGCGATCTTGGAAATGTCTTTCTAAGTACAAAATGACATGTCAAAACCATACTTAAGATCACTCTCAGACTTGAGATCGATTTATTAATACGGGCCTAAGTATATATATATAGGTACATGTCGGATGGAGATTAGTTATGGTTGCACCATTCTGCCCATACCTACTTATTATATTACTCAAGAACTGTCTTTGTCCTTTGAAATATTTAGTCATAGAAATTAATTTTGGAAGGTAAGAAGAAAATGTTAGTAACATTCAAGTAAATTAAGTATTTTTAATCGAAAATGCATACGAGTACAGTTTCGTGGAACAAAAACTTGTCTTACGAGTTACGTGACATTTTGCTTTTCGTCGAATGAGTTCCGTTTTCAAGATAAATTTGATACAAACTTCAATTTGTTTTGTTCTAGTATGGCAAAGTTTGACTAAAGTTAATGCCTTGTGCAGGTAAAACACAAAACATTATAAAATCGTGCAAGATCGCGGAAAAGGTGGAATATGTAGTAGATTTCTTAAAGATTTTATTATAAGAGGACCAACCCGTATACAAGGTTTAACTTGTATACTTTTAGTTAAATTTTTAAAAGTAAATCTGTTATTATTATGGTAGGAAAAGCAATTTAAAAACAGTAGATTTGTTTGCTCCTTGAATTTTCCAATAGGTACAGAAGGGGTCAGGTTCGAGTGTAGTAAATTTTGGCGTAAATTAAAAAGGTAGTAGCGTCGAAGCCGCATTATTTCGGCCCGTCCATCCCTCGTGAATCCAATTTGCGAGGCCCGACGCGACGTCTCTTGTAATGGGATTTCGGCCTCTTTCTAAAAGGCTATTTACACATTTCAACTACCTCATAATACGGTATTAGTTTCTCGCAAACAAAATACTGCCACTGTTGATCTTTAATTACTTACTGTGGGAACTCCATCGGCCGCCATCCGAGAGCAATAAAATATTTTGTAGACGAGGAGAAAAGTAAATGCAATACATACACAGAAAAATTAAACCGACTTATTTGTTTGAAGTCTGTTTTTAGTTGTGAAACTTGTAAACCACGTATTTAATAATTTCTGTAAAAAGTCCATATCTCTCAAACTACTGAACCGATTATGATGAAATAACTATGGAACCACCTATAATACCCTTTAAATTTCTAAACCCTTTCACACAAAAAACGGAGATCCACAATTGACGGAGAAATCGTTGAAGATAATTACATAAAAAACACAGTCACAGTCATGAAGCTCCTCCTTTTTGAAGTCGGTTAAATATTATCCAATATCAAGGTTTCTTTGCATGATAAATAACGTGAATCACAAAAATCTATAGAGCGCAACATCAGTTTTATTTAACTCAGTAACAAGAATACCAGATTTTCGTCCCGGTTTAATTACGCTCGGAAATGAAACGTGGAAGTTGTCCCAGAACTAATAATTCAGTAATTTATTAAAAGGAAAGAACGGTCATGAATTCACATTAAAAGTATATTTGTCCTCAGGTAACTATTTGAAGAGACAGAGCAACTTCAGGTTCGATTTGATTAAATATTTCAAATGAGCTAAATGTCTTGGGCTCTGGGAAATTTTGAGTGACAAACGAGCGGTTGAGCGCCGGCTGTGTCTCGAACTGAGTCCGTCACGTGCGCTCGGTAAATAAAATACCTACGTTCAAGTAAGCCGTCCCGTCTTCCCGTCTTCCCGCCCACAACCAAATGCGGGATGACAAATCTCATTCCGCATGCAAATTTCACGGCATAATCTTGAGCCACATTTACGATGGTTTTTTTTGGTGAATTATAATTGTTGTTATTTTTTTTTTACTTCTAAACATTTATTTTAAGAATCCCTTAAGAATTTCATTAGCTTTTCTAGGCAACATAACGAGCTATACTTTGATGTTGATACCCTCCTCGATAACCTAGTGTTGTACCCATAAAAGAGAACATTTTATGTCCTTTTATGCGGTTTTCTAGCACGCAGTGGCGGAAGAGCGAGCCAGCCGAACAGCGCGAACGCACGCTGAATCACAAAGTAGTAAATCAGTTCATTGTCGTGAGCGACTGAATATTCAGTTACCTACCCACGGCATTTTGGTGAATAACATTTGCATCTAGATAAGTCTGCGAAAGCGATCGCATGACCTACCCTTTAAATTTTACTTAATTTATGAAATCCGATCCAGAATCGAATGTCTAATGTGTTTGTTTTGAGAGAACGGATTCATTTCTGGTGTTACATGGTAACCTCAAGTTCCTGGGGTTTAAAAAAGCCCTTATTTAACGAGCCCTTCAGAGCGGCGAGAGTTGCGGCTGTGGCTCAGAGGTCCTTATGCATTAGCGCGTAGCAGCCTCATGTTTACTCAGCGTTACTTTGTATTTGTCCAACAGGCTTTGTCGTCCCTGCCGCTTCCCTAACCTGTTGGGCTCTTTACATTTATCCACCCACCGTAGCAAACGAGTTTTTGTTCACAGGTCTGGACCGGTCACCTTGTTCAAATATGGTTATGAGGTACGACACTCTAAAGTTGTTTAATGTTCAACGAACGGTTTCGTAAGTGGACAGCGCAGAGTCAATATTTTGCCTAATTTGATAGACCCCGAGGGCATTCCGAGAAGCCCATTATCGAAGTGTTTCCAAAACGGAAATGTAATTTTAGCTTTCACTAGAGTCTGAATCCAAAAATTTCATAGAGGGGACGACTGACTGATAGTAGGTGTTCAATAAGTTCTGGCGATATAATTATTGATAAACGATTAAGAAACATCGAATGGTTTTGTTGAAATCTCGATTGAAGTTAAACTGCCTTTGCTTTAGATACGAGTATGGAGTAAGCGTGTGCGAGCCGGAAATCGTCGCCGTCGACGACCCATCAGCGTGTCATCGGATTGGCCCGTAACGCGGGGCCCTATATCCGCCGCGAAATTGAACGTGATTCCCCTTCCAATATTGTGGGATACAGCCCTACACAGTTACATCTAGATTTGTTTGTGGGCTTTATACGATTTCCACACATATTTTGACAATGGGAGCGCTTTCAATCATTGTTATGTAGTTACGTATTCAAAACACATTCCTTATACATATAACTGCAAAACTATCGAAATGCCGCGCATAAATCACGTAGTTTTCACATAATCATACATCACCTATGATATCTATAACGTATAGAAACTCGATAGGTATTCTCGAATATGTTATCGTATCGATAGGCGATATTGAAAACGCGAAAAACTTAGTCTACACCCACCTTCTGGATTTCTGGTATACAAAGATCCAGATGGCGGATATACGCATAAGTTCTAGGAAAGGTAGCGATATGTCGTAACGTTCATGTCGACTATATAGAGAAGATCGTAAAAAACGTGCTTGTCTGTTTAAAATCAAGATTAAACTTCATATGGTCACGCTGGCGCACATATAGCACAATTATCTATTGAATTCGACCTCAAATTCCGAGCATACCTTAACTAGTGAGGAGGAATAATGTACGGAATTCATAAAACAAACGATTCCTACTATTATTTAGAGCAGGGATTCCCAAACTGGGTTCCGCGGAACCTAGGGGTTCGGTAGAATATTCATCAGGGTTCCGTCAAAATTATTGATTATAGGTTTTAGGTATTATTTATAGGTCAAACGTCCATGTGTACTTATGCATATGTTTGAGGGACGCAAAGAGAGACTTGTTGTGATTAATTTTTCTAGATGACAAAATATGTTTTGCTTTGGCGTTGCTCAAAATTATCGTACGTTTTAAAACGTACGATAGACGATGTTCTTATATAAATTTCGGTGTTGATTTGTAATCATTTGATATGGGGTTCCATAAAATAAAAGGTATTTGGTTGGTGTTCCGTTATCTTTAAAGTTTAGGAACCCCTGATTTAGGTAATATGACGTGTGTTATATATGGGGAGATATCAAACTGAACACCGCATTGCACGTAACCTCTAATGATGGAAACTTCAAAACAGAATATTAAGTCAGAAGTGTTTTCCAATATTGGTACGGAGCACTATAAAATTAAGTGAAATTTTAGCAATCGTCAACGCACGCGCTAATGCACCATTAATATTGTAGCGGCACTCGGAACACCGCCACGTCGTTTAGCAGTACATAACGGGTAAACAGCTGACATCATGTGATAGACGCAATGCATTAGCTGCCAGAGTTCATGTCTAGTGCTAAGCTCTGCCCAGAACATAGTGCTAACTATGTTGTCATTATCCACTGTACCACGGCCAACGAGAAGCGATATCAAATGGCAATAATGTTCGAGTTCAAGTTGGTCACCGCCCCGGGCTTGGTAGACCTTCTACGGCCATTTAGTAATTTCGTAGTTTATTTTATTTCTAAAACCGTAATGCTAATGAATAGGCTAAATATTAAACGCAATAATCCACTATTGTTGTATCGCTTCTCGTTGCTCGTCGCATAGTAGTGTAAGGTTTATGGAAATGCTAAACAATAGGTGAACGTTGGTTCATGTACATACTACAAATCAGGAGTATTTGACTAGGTGCTTATATCAGCGGCATTAACACGACGACACTTACGACAGTAAGAAACTATATTATTTAGGAGAAATATACTTTGAAGAAGTATTCATTTATGGTGCCTGCCTTGTACAATAGTGCAATAACTTAGTATAGTAGGTACATAGTGTAAAGAGGTCCTTTAATTTTCTATAATCTGTGCTTAGATTTTACTACGAAGCGTTAAAATACTAACAATCTTAAAGCTACTGCGAAAATAACTATAATAAATGTTTGTCTCGATGTCTTTACACTAACAACAGCAGAAATAGTTATGTATTTTATCCCATCGCTAACAAGGAGCAAAGATTTCATTAAACGAAGGTAATTGTCAACGATTTGAAGCGTTGTGTCCAATGAATCCGAGTTGGAATGACGACAGATGTTTCCTCTTGAGAAACTTCAGTTTTAAGTTTTTAACTAAAAGAATTCTCGGGGAACACCGACGACGATGCGATCGATCTTTGTTCACATTTATATGGAAAACCGTCTTACATAGCATGGAGAAGCTACATCGAAATTGAAAGAATCTAATTTGAACGTAGTGGCAAAACCGATGGGACATCAGATTTTTGGATTCAGTAAACGTAATGTAAGTATAACTATTATAATAATACTGTAATTCTGAAACTTACAGGTTAGTCTTTTGACTGAAATGTACTAGTAGATACAAAAAATCGGAGAATTATAATAATATAATTTATTATTTCAAATAATTTCAACACATTTCTCTATAGGTACATAATTTCTACACATCATTTCTCTATAGGATGAAACCTTCTTACGTAGAGCACTTACTATACCTAAAACATATTAGTTTACAGTTGAAATTTCAAGTATACCATAAAATCCTCTCTCGGTTACATAAACGAGTCTGAAAATCGTCGGGTGGACGACGCACCGTGACACAAGCCGTCACTCCCCTTAGAGAAGAAAACACCCGAATTAAATTCCTATCCTCCTCCCCCATGCGCGCGTGTTGTGGCTCCCGAACAAAAATTATAGCGAGAAGGTTAACAATGAGAAAAGTTCTCACAGAGATCGGCCTAAAGTAGCTATTTTGGCTGCGTTTCGTACGATTAGTTCGTGAGCCGTAAGAACAATAGAACTCCCTTCCCTTCCCCTCTATCTTTTCTACTCCCCTTCAGCTCAACAACGTGCGAGCAAAGCCTTTGGTATTGCGGACTTTGTTCTATAACAAAATTGTAGAGATTCCTAAAATTACTACCCTACTACGTGGCATCACGGTCAGCACGCAAGCAAGCGCCAACGGCTATTGTATCAAATATCACGGTAACGATACGACCGGTGTAGCTGAAACAATTGCAGAGTGGAAAAGCAAGTTATGGACACGGTGAAGAGAGGGGACAGGCGAGTGCATTAAGATAAAGCGCGTTGGGCGGGAGCCAGCGTCTCAAGTGTCCGGCTGGTGCCAAGACGGGCATGGGCGGGATGTCACCCGCTACTCCGCACTCGTGGCGCCCAATCATTGCAAAACAATAACTTAGGTACTTAAAATGAAGATAACTTGTACTATCTGCCGCTTTGACGACCGCTTGGCGCAGCGGTTCGAGCGTATGTCGCTCGGCTCGGGTTTGATTCCTTCTGGGGTAAATGACCTTTTCGTAATGTGCCGGTAAATCTGGGTGCCACTGGGATCGCCCCCAGTCCATTGTACGGTACCCATAGTACAAGCGTTGCTTAGCTTGGGACCTTGCAGTTGGTGTGTCAGTCTGGCGATATACATTTAAACTGCACAATTTATTAGTGCCATCTATGGATGGAACTGTCTACTGGTACCACGGCAAACGAGATGTTGTAACAATTTGCGAGTCAGAATATAGTTTCAATAAGGCGTATCATTGGGAATTGCTTCCCGAATGGCTTTATTAATATTAAACCAGTAAGATGTAGAACCAACTGGCTTTTAGTATAATTTTACTAAAATTTCATCTCGAGCACCATTTTACTCATTCATCTCGGGTATCGTCAAGTGTTCTTCACTCATAAATTTTGTGAGTCATAGTATCTTAGTAAGATGCTCCATCCAATTTGAATTAAAAGACTTGCGGGTAGTTTCGTATAATCTACATAATATATAAAAATGAATGTTTGTCTTTGTCCTTTATAGAATCGTAAACTATGCATTTGATCATGTCATGATCTTCAGCAAAGTGTTGTGCATGAGCCCACAAAGGTTTCTGAGATGGAACGACCAATCTTTGACAGCGTAGCAGCGCACACTGTGGTATTTGACTCGATTTTCGGACATGGTCTTTTTATTGCAGAATTAGATAGTATTATAGATTTATAACGTTAGAGTAGAACTCCCGTGTGTCAATTTCACTTATTTTCAGAATTATGAATTTTTAAAAAAGACGCTCTTTTTTTCGGTGAAAATTTTTAAAAAATTACTGCTCTCAAATTATATGATTATTTAATGATTTGATTTCAGTGTATATAAGAATGTCTAAAGCTGCATTTTATGAAGTAATTTTGGTAATTATATATGCAGTGGAACGCGAGTAATTAATTATTTTAACATTTTAATTCTTATTTTTTTACTCCTAAACTAAGCTGTAGTAGCAAATAATTTTGATACATCTAGAATATATATGCCATGGGCAATATGTATAAAAAAAACCGAAAGCTAATCTCACTTGGTATAGAACATACAGTGACTTAAGTTTTTTGAAAATTTTCGGCGAAAGTTCGGATGATTTTCATCGAAAATTTTAAACAAGTTATTAACATGCAGTACATATTTTATACATATTGCTCATGGCATATATATTCTAGATGTATCAAAATTATTTGCTACTACAGCTTAGTTTAGGAGTAAAAAAATAAGAATTAAAATGTTAAAATAATTAATTACTCGCGTTCTACTGCATATATAATTACCAAAATTACTTAAAAAAATGCAGCTTTAGACATTCTTATATACACTGAAATCAAATCATTAAATAATCATATAATTTGAGAGCAGTAATTTTTTAAAAATTTTCACCGAAAAAAAGAGCGTCTTTTTTAAAAATTCATAATTCTGAAAAAAAGTGAAATTGACACACAGGAGTTCTACTCTAACGTTATAAATCTATAATATTATCTATTTCTGCAATAAAAAGTCCATGTCCGAAAATCGAGTCAAATACCACAGTGTGCAGCGCGCGGAGGGTACAGCTAGTTTATAATAAAAACTAGCTGTGCCCCGCGACTTCATCCGCGTAGTATTGGATTATTGGGTTAAAAAGTATCCTATATGTTAATCCCGGTTATAATCTATATGTGTTCCAAATTTCATCCAAATCCGTTCAGTAGTTTTTGCGTGAAGGAGTAACAAACATACATACATACATACATACATACATACATACATACATACATTCATACATACATCCACACTCACAAACTTTCGGATATATAATAATAGTAGGATGTTAAGATTAAAAAAAAAGATTTTTAGCTAAGTACATCTTAGGTTTTAGATACTTACTTACTAATAATATTTCTCAAAAGGCTTTTGACTTTCATAATATTAATACACATTCTACCGTAGCGCAGCAGACATGCTTTAGCGCTAACAGATAACCTACACCTGGGTAAGCTGTCTACGAGCTCAGTACTTACAGCTCTTTTGTTTTGTATTTTCTATAATTAATTAGCTTCCAATCTAAGACCCTGAGCTATTATGAAACTACGTAAATGGCTAATACCAAGTGCTTGAGAAAATATTTATATACCCCGTCGAAATCTACTTATTGCGGAGTTAGGAGGGCTTTATTAAAATATTTGCATTTAGACTCCGGTCTCTGAGTAAATCCAATATCAATAAGCGAATTTGCCGAAAGCGCAATAAACCATTGAACCCTCTCATGGGTCGGCATAGCGTGGAACTCAGCAGTTTCTTTGAAGCGCATCCTCAGTTTGAGGACAATAATGAATTCAGGTCCGAGGTGGTGCGGGGCGAGGAAAGGGGGGGGGGGGGGCAGCGCTTGAGAGTGCTCGTACGCTCCACTTTGCACTTCCTCTCTTAAAAAGCGATTAATGACAGTGCGACCTTTGAGGAATGTGACGATCAAAATAAGAAGGAAATAAAATGCAATCAAGACTCGTTTATAGCTGCAGTAAGTAGGTGCTATATCATTTATATCTATGAGGAAACGACAATCATATGGGCAGTCAATCTCAGCATACTGCATAGTGAACCAAAACATGAAACCAAATATTCCGGATAGATGGGATATCTACTACCTACTATGAGTGGTCTCCTATTTTTCGCTTATAAACTATCAACTTCACTACATATACTAGGTGAAACAAAAAGGGTATACTATTTTTTTTGCAACTTAACTTTGTAAATCTAAAACTATCGGCTTTGTGGGACAGTTGAAGTACTAAAGGTTTTGTAGACTTGTGAAATCTGACAACAGCTGTAGTCCTATAACACTTTTTGTTTCTGAAGTTTCCTCCAAAGCTGATTAGTTTTAGAATTACAAACTTAAGTTTTGAAAAAAAGGTATACCCTTTATGTTTCAACCTGTATGTGACAGACCTGAGCTCCGGAAATACATTTCCCGGCTTATAAACATATTCCGGGGAAAAGCGCTGAGGTAATACAAGCAGACGTATGGAATCATATTTTGATGGAGAATTACACTACGGTATTTATGTTTATCGCGTACCACATGCTGGTAATAGATATGAAGCGTACGAGTTTTCGGCACGCGGAATTGTTTTATAAATAAAACACACACATTCAAAAGTTACGGCTGGCAATATCGACAAATAAATACCTATAATTTTTTGAAGGAAAAGTTCTAAACGCCGCATTTACGACAAAAAAGCTCGGAATAGAATAGGGCAGGTGCAGCGACAGGAGCGAGGAAATCGAATAAAAAGTGTTAGATAACGGCGTTTGTGCATTTCCACATTATCGGCTGAAATGGAATGTCGCCAACAATGCAATTAACTTTTTAAAACGTTGGAAGAGTTTTAACATAGATACCAAAAGCGCCCATTTAAGAGACATTTAATTTTGATTGAGTACTTATGTTAACCCGGTAGTTATTTCCTCTAGATGGCGGAGGTCAAAGTGCAGGGCAGTAGGTCCATTAGATGAGAGTGTTGGTGTGCCATTAGTCGTGACTTGGCATGCAGTTAGCTTGGTAATGTGCAATCAAATAGCGGCGGTGACTGCCAGTTAATTATGCGTACGGTCTATGAATTCAAATTGAGCGTGTAATTACTACAATGTCTCGTCTTGCCTATTTGTAAGAACACTCATCTAGTTGGACAAATCACGACTATTGTCAACCTTACGTATTATTTATTTGATATTTCGCGCAAATTCATAACATAAAGTGTTACAACTTTTGTCCAAGCTATAATAATATTTTAAATTATAACAAATTCAAGCTTTAGAAATTGTAAATATTCAAGGAAAATAATTTCAAGTCGACACAACGTAGAAGTTTCACCAGATTAAGACAGAATTTCCACTTTTATTTGTTTAATGAGCAAACATAAACAAGAACTTGTTCAAAGGGTGGGAATGTCTCCGTTTAACCGCCGCGACCCGGATTTCGTGCCAAATATTTATTTTAATTACATCTCGGTTCCTTCAAAGCCTAAGTTAAATGTCTAGCACCTTTCAAGCTAATATTTGAACTGTATATAATTTACTTATGAAAAATATAAAGACTTATCTAAATTATAGGTTTTAAATTTAACAGGTATGTACAATTGAATCAATGATCGCGTGACTGAATTGCACGTTAAATATATTATAGAAGAAATGGGAACGATGAGAATAAAAGTTATCTGCGGCGGACAATCGAGGAAGGATTTCCTTTGGGAATTACAGTCGTAATATGGCTAGCTCATAATGAAGTCGAGAGACTTAGTTACGGTGAGAAGGAAAAGAAAGCTATTATGTGCATCGCTAGTGTCGTGCAATCGAAAATGAACAGTCAAAGCGAAGTTAATTAAAACTAAACGGGGAGCCTCGGGGGACAATGCCTGTGCGAGACAACAAAGCGATGGGCGCCGTCATAACTGCTGTCAGCTTCAACAGCCAAGTATGATCAGCTAAGATTACTTGCCAACGAGTTCAGCACTAGCAGGCTAAAGCTACCAGTACGGTTTTGGGATGTCGATCTAAATAGTAAGAAGGTAAATTGGAGCAAAATGTAATAACTACTAAACTGTGAAAAATAGTGTCATGGAAACTAAAATGTGAAGAAGATTGTAAAGATTCTCATAATCGATTATCGTTGCAACATTTTGTGGAAACTTAAAACAAACAGGCATAATGTAGGTGCAGAAAATAATAATTCGTAACGCAACACAGATTTTGTATTTACGAGTATAATTATTAATTCCGAATGAATTAATAGAGTGGGGCACATCTGGTGATGGCAACGACGTTGGATTCCTTACGGCTGCAAGGGCGCAAACTAAGAAAACACATCTGCGCATAAATTCTGAACACGTCCGGCTATATAAATTCATAACTTTGAAACGAAGCAGAGACAGACGGTGCGCCGGGGTCGCGCGAATTAATTAAATAAATTAATTGAGTCAAAATTAAGAAAATTTATCGAATAGGTAGGTACTTACTTACTTACTTATAAAAAGTAGGATTACAATTTTTTGCGGTTAAAATAAAAAAAAACAATTAGACATAAGTAGTTACAAGTATCAATAACTTGCATACGTTAAAATATCATACATACCTAATATCATATTATTATTTACGGACGGATATTTTTAATTAGTTGAACCAACGTATCGAAGTGAGTTCACATATAGTATCATTACTAATTACTTGTCCTAAAATAACAAACATTTTAAATTAAGCAGCGCAGTGGTGCCGTATCCACTTTTCCAATAAACCGACGGAGTGCATAACGTGCCGAGATTACTTATGGCCCCCGGAGACCCGGAGTCGGTCAAACAACAATATTTGTTGTTCCAGGACAGTAGATTAATTTTTCCTGAGGCGTTTTACTCGACGTTCTCTCGAAAACGTACAGCTAAGCAAACTGACTGCATGAACTTGAAGACTTCATTTGATTTTTCTGCGAATCTAATGAAGTAAACAGAGGAGTCTGAACATTTTAGAAAACCTTTATCTGTCACTCCAGCAAGAAGCTGGTTTATTAAAATTTATCTGCTACATAGATGTGTAATGAAGCAAGCAAGTATACATCGTAATAACTAGGTAGTAGGTACGTCAGTTTAGGGTACTTCTGTATACAGTGCCGTAACTAAGTTGGTGCCAGCAGTGAACAGGCACAGGGCGTGGACCCTGGAGGGGCGCAGAAATGACGAGACCAGTACCAAATATTCAAGTTTTCAAGGGCGCAGTTACAGGAGCTCGCACCGGGCGCATAAATGCTACTTACGGCGCTGTCTGTACATAATCAACTTATTACCTAAATAAAACTCCAGTAGATTCAACTGTTCTATCCATATTGTAGCCCACGCTACCAACAAGTGGTACCCATGTTGTTAGTTACTTCCGTAATTGTAACAGAAACCAAACAAAGGAACGTTGCAAAATGCCCTCTCTACCTAAGTTATAAGAGTACAAAACTTTTCCTCGTTATAAATGAGGCCTTTTAATTATGAAAGAACAAAGAGGCCGTTTTCATGTAAGAAATTGTGGAAGTATAATTAGTAAACAAGACTGTATCGTTGGTTTGTTAGACCATGATACTTGACTATCATCAACCACCAACAAGTTATTAATCGGTTAAGTAAGTAATAAAGCTAAATGGTAATTACGGTGTCAAAGAAAACGTTGAAATGAACAACTTTATAAATAACGAAAACGACAGTCACAAATGCCACGTAGAGACAGAGTAGCACAGAATATTTCGTTGAATAGAATGTTGAATATAAAGCGGGATCAGCGGAGCATACTTCAACCACAGCCAAGAGATTTCTCTATTTGGAAGTCAACTTTGGTGCACGAGCGACCAAACCAACCAATGTGAATAACTATACCTAAGTAATCTCATCTGAAAAATAATTATGAAAAACGATCAAAGGCAACTCATATTACTGCAACTACGAAAGCATCAAATAACTGAGAGAGACAAATAGTGTACCTAAATATCAAATTGCTAATGCAAATGACTTTTCCATTTAATAAGTGGGTTAATAACAATTCATTAATAATGTAAGATGTAGCGACGAACTAAATAGTATAGGAGATATAACATTTCCTATATTAGTATAGTGAGTCATAAATGACATAGTGAAAAATATAATATTACCAATTAGATTTATTGCTTTAACCAGATCATAATATAATAGGAACATGCAGCACCAAACTGTATCAAAATATATTATGATGATGGAAATAATCGCAGTTGAGGCTATTAATACTGAGATCGTATTGTGTTCAAAGGTTGACGATGACGACGATTGCATCAATAGTACATTGTTACACGAGTGGTGAAAGTGACTTATTTAGTCCCGAGACGGGGTTTGGCGCCCGAGCGTAGCGAGGGCGCTAATAGTTCGAGGGACAAAATAAGTCTTTCACCCGAGGTAAACACTGTGCTTTTCATTACGAATACAAGGAAAGTAAAAATAAAAACAGGAATTGGCTAAAGAAATAATACAAGGAAGTATGAACAATACTCTACAACTCGAAAAAAAAAAAGATCCAGCCGGCCAACTTCATTATTTAGCCATTATTTTTCATTTTCATCTTCCAATATTTTGCCCAAATCTATGCTATTTTAAAGAAATTGTTGAAACTAAATTATAATTAAGTCATTTAAAAATATATATTCTTTAATTAATACCTACTTAACTTTATGTTATTTCACTTTTACATCGTGCTGTAATTGAGTGACTGTAGAAAAAGTTTGAACATGGTTCCATAGAAATGTGAAAATGGAACTAGTTTTTTTATAATTTGACAGCTGTCAGTTGAAAGCGATTCTCCCGGGCCGGAAAAGTATTACTTTCAACCCGCTCCTCAGGCAACTTCAGACCTACTTTCAGAGTATGAGTAATGAAAAATACTTTTTGCTATTCGTGCATGCTCAATATATTTCAACACAAATGGTAATAATATAGACAGTATAGTACATACAACGCATTCCTAGATAATGTCGAATGAAGAAAACGCTAGACGATACGGTATTCTGTAAATAAAGCAGGAACTGACTTTCAGAATTTAAGATTAATAAGGCAGACCGGCGCAGGAAAATATGTATCTGCTTAGAGTTATACGTAAAAACTATATACTTGTATCTTCGATTGTCGTAAGATCTAAAGTTAATTGATAATGGTGCCAAGCACGGAGTAATCTTCTGTTTATTTTATTAAATACTATATCTAGATATACGAAACGGGTTCAACATAAGCTCATTGCACCCAGGCACAGTAAAATAAATATTCAGATATGTTGTAATCGTAACTAATTTGTAAATAAAGCGTCAGCAATTCTAAATTGTGAAATAACATTGCTTAGTAACACGTGTTTCGTTAACACCTCGCATTTATGTCACTATAAATTCGGTGTAATTAAAATTTGCCCATAAACTAAATGTTTTATATCATTTCAAACCGTCAGATAATTAGCATTATGGAAACATAAAGCACCCGCATGCTACTAATAGCGATATGCTCGCAGGCTGTGGTCAGCGAATATTGAGCTTTAAGATAAAACGAACGACCACGAAGCATAATAAACCCCATTTATTCTCAGAATTTTAACGAGTAATATAATACGTTAAAGTTGTATGTTTATGGGCTAGGGTAACGGACGCTCCTACCAGGTGGCCAGTACTTGCCTTTGTCGGCTTTGAAGAATCTCGGAAAATTAGTTATCTCCATCGTAGACATTTTGTTATATTAGGTTTTACCGTCTCAACTAAAACCATAACATATAGAGAAGCTAATTAAGTTAAATTTCATTAGGTTTTCTTATCACATATGAGAAAATTGAATGTCGGGCATATAAATGTAAGCTTTATATGGGGAAAGCGCGTAAACGTTTCACCAGATTTTCGTAAAATAGGGTTTACGACACCAATTTGCTAAGATGACGCGGACACCCACGTCGTTATTCAATAATACAGAAAAATAATACTATGTCATGTGGCACCTCAAAACAAAATGAGAAATTTGACATAGTTTTCCAAAAACGAAACGACCCATATTTACGTCTGCAGACCAAAACTAACCCCAGGGCAAGTAAAAGTAGGTTGGTTTCACATTGCAAAAGTATATGTGGTTTGTTTCCATTCTGCAAAACTATGTCCAATTATGAATATTATACGCGGCAACAATTGCGAGAGGACGTGGTAATATACGCGCATATGACATGGATTCATTAACGCGCCATAGTCGGAGCGCAGCCCAGCTAACTGCCGCAATCCAGGTCTTAACGGAAGGTTATTATTTACCACCTGCTATTTGTGGTCAGTTAACACGGCTGTACCATTTTATTAAACATAAAATTTTATTTAAAACTTCAAAAAAGATATGCTTCAATCCCCGTTCAGGTACTAATTAATTGGCTATACCCATTCTATGTTGCTACCTTGCTTATAAAGCTGGCACTACTAGGAGGCTTGGAAGTAAATTAAACTTATTACGTATGCATATTTTAGGATTCATGAAAGTAAGATCCCAATCTCGTTGTGAACACGTTTTAGCAAATAATTATTATACATTTTAGAACGGTTGTTGAAATATAATTGTATAATATACAGAAATATCGAAGTTGACTATAAAATAGGAATACAGAAATTCCAAGATGATGAAGCAACAGTGTTTTCCTCCTTTATCTTAATTAAGACAGATAATATTCTTGTTACACACGTGGTGGTCGTTCTAATAAGTTATCTAGTTAGTTATGTCAGTGATAAATATACACGGCAAACAATGAAAGCCTGTATGTTTCCAAGCTCTGATGAATATTGTAGGAGCTGATTGTGTTTTATGTCCCCAATTAGAACGTATCCTTTCTGATCTCCTACATTTTTTCCTCCCGCTCCGCTAAAGCCTTTTCGGATAAAATGGATAGCTATAATGTTTGGCCTTCCATCATTAAGTCGCATTGAAAGATGAATTCCGGTTAATCAGAACGGTTTATAGGGTAAATTACCGTGGCATGGTCTTGAATAATTCGATTAGACGACATTATATTTCAGGGTAGAGCTAGTGGAATATATGTAGGTACATGGTGCTGGGATTCTGATGTTATTATGAGGCGAGACACATTAATTCAGGAGGTGAAACAATTGCGGCGGGCAGCTTCGTTAGACCGCCAGCGACACGTGTAATAAGATAAAGTAAGGCCCCGTGCCGTCCGTGCCCCGTTATAACAAAGGTCTTCCGACGTCGCCGCCGTGAACAATACCTACAACATGTTGAATGGATTGTCCTCACCCACTGCTATCCTGTTTAACTCTGCCTATGTCACTATTACACGTCTTAGGTATATAAGTACACGTACATACATAAAATCCACAAAATATCTTATAATAAATTATTTAGCATAAATAGACTGGGAGAGTTTCTCGTCTCGAAGATACGATTATCGAAAGAATATATAATGTGCGAGAAACTATCGCCGTCTAAATGGGCCTTTACTCTACATCTTTAATTTAAATAATAAGAGTTTTTTTTCCAACGATTACCACTCAATACTATAATAACAGTGGGTAGACAAATACCCGTTTAATATTTCATTTTGAATTGACGAATGAACCTTCACCTGACGTAATCAATAAGCTTCCTTCTGGTACCCGAGAACTTGACTGAAATCGGAACCCTCTAGAGATTCATTTCAAATATTTATTCAGATGACATGACATCTCCGTTTTAAGTAACGAAATAAAATACCACAAGGACCTTATTTCAAACTTAACCATAACGGCTGTGCGCATAGCGCCTGCTTCAGAATGTTGCTTTTACAGAGAATTCCGAACTTAATAAATATGGATATAAATTAGAGCTCTCACTTTATAACAACAACGCAAATTGGCAGTACGAATTTCTCCTTAATCCCTAATAAAAGTTTATTGCTAAATTGAGCAAAAATTTGGATAGCCGTTCAGAACGTTAACTTTGGCCGGAACAAAAGCGAGTTCTCCAAAAAAACAATGTACAAAAATTATACATAGGGAAATCCGTGAGATTCCGTGATAGTAAGCATCTGATGTTTAGTTTGTATAATATCTAACTAAAAGCAAATCGGTGTTGTATGTGCCCAGGTATTTGATCCAAAGATATCCGCCTCCGCAGCCTTGTCACGACATTCCTCGCCGACAAACTCGGTGTATCGTGGTATTCCAAGTGTCAAGGCGGTTGACATCCGGGGATCAGAGTGAAAGGGGTCGTCAGGAGACTATCTATCACAGACTTTACTTTGAGGATTAATGTAAAACAATAGATTCGGTAAGTACTATATTGGGTCTTATACATATATTTTATTTTGTGAACGTGAATAATAATATCTTTGTTACAGAAATCAAATAAAAGACGAAGACAATTCAAACAATCTTCGTACTAATGACATGGTTTTATTAGCCTACTTACATCATGGCATCTTTGTAGAACGACACATTTTTTATAGCGCGGAGGCCTACATACCTGAAAAAGAAAACTACAATAAATATGAAGCATTACAAGTAATGGTTCTAAGAAGTATGATTAAAACATAGAGAAGATTATACAGACTGGGTGTATCTATGTTTAGTAGGCGATATCGCCGACCACAAGCCACGAGAGGCACATATTTAACGCTGGAGGCTTATCTGAAACGAGGCGAGGCGCGCGGGCGCGGGGGAGGCACGTACTACAATATCGAGCCTATCTTTCTACTAATGGCCTACATGTGAAAGGTGAATAGCTCCATCCCAACGCGGAACGGAGGATAAGCCACTCGCAGACAGGAATATACGACGATTTATTAAGTTATCTAATCTTTATGATGCTGCGCGAACACAGAGAGAAGCAACAACGGGTACGCAATATTATGACTTATGTTTGTGTATTCATAGGCCTTTATACAGGTTGAAACAGAGAGGGTATACTTTTTTTTCAAAACTTAATTTTGTAATTCTAAAACTATCAGCTTTGGAGGAAACTTGAAAAACAAAAGGTGTTACAGGAATATAGCTGTTGACAGATTTCACAAGTCTACAAAACCTTTAGTACTTCAACTGTCTCACGAAGCCGATAGTTTTAGATTTACAAAGTTAAGTTGCAAAAAAAATAATATACCCTTTTAGTTTCACGTAGTATGCCAGCCATCCTTTCTATGTAATTTAAATACAAGACTAGATACTAGACTATGGTATATTAAGTGTAATAACTGTGTAATAACTGGTTTCACCGAGAGGATCAGACCTCAGTTTAGCTAGCTATAAGATATATAGATGATCATGCCTCTTGAACCTAGCCTCATGCCTCTAACATAAACATATTTTAGTATGTAAACCTACTTGTAAAAACCCCAATATGAGACTGGAGTTAAAATTTGGTGACTCAGAACGCTTCAATCATGCTCAACCCTTCCATGGTCGGGCATTACCCACAGAAACGTTAAGGGTATGTGAAAAACCATTAAAAGGTGCGACCATCAATTACCTACACGTAACTACCGCCCACCGGTGTACTGTCCACGTCACTGATGTCCATTTACGTTGAAACATGTTGGTCTAATTAATGGACACAGACTATTACTGTGCGGAAACCACATGCCGTGCGTAATGTGTCGTCCCCGACTTTTGTCATGGATATCTTGCATCTATTTGGTTATTTGTTGTATTACAAGTTTGAGCATGCTGGCATTGCGTGCGTGTAATAGGAATACCTATTTTTGGACGGATCCATTACAAAATTAAACCAGTTTAATAAGTAACAGCGTTCTACAGTATAAGAGATACTCATAATTAATAAAATGGATTTAAATAGAATAAAATATTTTCAGGTATATACAAGTTTCTAGCTCATTCAAAACAAATGTTTACTTGTAGTCTTCCTCAATAAAACGAAAACCACAGCGACACTGAATCGCAAAGCAGTAAATGTATTAATATTTCACTCTGAGAAGTCTGGAATTTAACAAGAACAAGAAAGGCATGAAGCACAGCTGTATTACGTAATAAGGTACAAGAAATGCAATTCATTTCGCATGCTGTCTGGCTGGAAGGCTAGCCACATGGTGAAAGATGGCATGTGTCGCACACAATCCCAGTTCGCAGCGACCAAGAAGTTATTTTATTGCAATGCGATTCATCTTTTACCAATGCTATTTAGGGTTCACTCAGAACATTTGGCATTTCCAGAAATTCTTCGTTATTACCTACCTTGACAATTCTACAAATAGATGAGACATATTTTAATATTTCTGTCAAGTGTAGTTGATTTAAATGATTGTATGTTATTTTAATACTAGGCTACACTTTACACATTTTTACTTTTGACATAAAAATATCTACTTACACACATGTTCTTACTTGATGTGTGTGAGTAACAATGGAATACTTACTAACTGGAGAACATAAAATCTACAGTGTACATGTACTTTTGTGTACGTAGTAGGTCCTGCCACTTTTCTCTAAGTACTCTTGAACAAAAGCTTTGCATACAAGATTAGGGCACCGTTTTTAAACTTAACTTTTTAGATTCATTAATTATTATTTTTTCCCTTAACACGTATACGTAATAATGCCGACCAAGGGTGTAGGGTATAATCATTCGGTTGGTTGATGAGGTGATTGAAGACGAAAAGGGCTGGTCTGCCGGACGTCAGCGAAAGCAGGGAGGTGACGGGCATGCCACCGGTGTTGCCAACTTATTTCTACTGCTTAGAAATCGAATGCAAGAAAAGTTTTCATTTTAAGAATATGCATAATTGTGAAACACAAGGTAAAAGAAAATAAAGGCCGTGTGTAGAGTTTAAATTATGCATTTATGTATTTTAAATAACGTCCTGCCTTGCTAATTATTATCGGCTAAAATAACATTCTAAAAGACACCGATTCCTATCTTATTAATAGTCTCTCATAAAAGTCGTAAGAACAAGATAGTTTTCCATACTCGCGCTCCTCCGCATTTGTCCTCAAGAGTTAAGTGTGGATGTTAGACAAAAATCTGGATATTTTTAGATTCCTATTACGTAGTTGGCAACACTAGACCGACACCTGGGTCCGGTCGGCGACGAAGCGCCCTAATGGCATGTCGCTCGTCCATCCGCCTCCGTGATTGATCGACACACCCTGTGACGTGTGCACACACATCGCTTACATCGCTTCTACGATATCGCTCGTAATCCATCACACATACCATTTCGTGGCGTAAATATGACTGCAGCACACAAATGATTGCAACTTTCGTAATGAGCCAGCTCGAACCAGGCAGGCAAATGGCTTGGTCCGAGTTGGCTTAAGGCGGTTTGGAAAACTTCTCATGTATTGTGCAAACTGTTCCCGTTTTTGTATAAGTTTCTCAAAATAACAAGTTTTGCCGTTTTTATTATTACCTACATTATTAGGTAAGTACTTACTTAATATCAAAATAAAATATATCCCTTGTCTGAATTTTTATAGTAGAGGTGGGTACTAGGTGTCAAAAACGATTTTCAAAAAATTACAGGTAACTGAAGTAAGTAGCGAAGTCTGAAACTTTTAAAAGAAAAATGTTCTGAAAAGTACATATCTTTAAAAGTAGGGATGTTGGAACAAGTATTAAGTAAAACGACGATCTCGTATTTTAGTAGGAATGGAAAATACCAAACCAGCCAAATTTGATTTTTATTGGTAAAGTTTTCTGATTAGACTACTTTATGAATAAGGATGAGCTTTTTCTACCGTTTCTTGAAATGTGTAGGCAGACAAATATTATTATTATTATAATATCTTTGTGACCCCTTCCAACTTTACACAGGCAAATCACTAATTATATTTTCTCCTATCTATGGGCAAGTGAAAAAATGAACTAAAATAAGATGAATTGGTTTCAAATCTACCAGAATCAGAACGCAAGAACCCAAGATAATTTTAGAATCGAGGAAAACATTAGCCTTGTGAAATAAACAAAGCTGATAACGGGTCCTGCAGTAACAAGGCCGGCTCGTTCGAGTGGAAGTGATCAATTTTCTCAACAATTTCACCGTCATCTTGAATCTTTTCAGAGACACAAAACATTTAGCCAATTCAGCGCACAGGGACCGACCGTGATAATAGAGCCTGTTGGCTGGGAGGGGCAGTCATCGCAAACATAAGCCATTAGCGTATTGTTAGCGTCTTTTCAGCCGTACCCTCCATTTTCTGAGGTTTTTGTTGAGTATCCTCGAGTATCTATATCAAAATAAATCACGTTTCGACATAACGAAAAAGTTCTATTGAAAACTGAACTACAATACTTATAAGCAAAGTCATGGAAAACGTAACACAATAAGGTACTGTTATAAAAGCATTATTGGGAACTCCCAATAATTCTTCCAAAAATGTACGTTGGAATTCCAACAAGGTTTTCAAAGTTAGTACCGGGGTAATATTCAATGAATGCATCTAAGTTATCTCTTGAACGGTGTTTGCAGACACTAATGTATGCTGCGGTCGGCCAGTGAAGACTGCCATAGGTATACCTGTGTAGCCGCAAACTCATGAACACGCCGCCGCGTGCGGCAGACAGACGATAGCGGCGTGAAGCCGGCCATTCTCCTCTGAACAAAGCTCCCCTGATCTAATCAAGGCAACAATACACCTCGGATAACTCCACAATTGAGCTGGAAAATAAACCCGGTCCGCCACCCGTGCCAACACACCCGATATTTTAAATTACAAATAATATTACACGGCACGGATACAAACGAGTCCATTGTAGGGCGTGTGCGTCCGACAGCTGTTTTAGATAACGTGTGACCTCACGTTTCACACACCATTACACCTACAGTGACGTCATCCACACGCTATCAAATAAATAAAATAATAAACTGTATATAAGTATATATCTACGAAGGTATGTAAGAAGAACGTACTGAATAAACAGATAGGGGACCATCTGTATTAACTTTAAATAAGTATGCAAATGAACGTTCTCAATCGTTGAAGCCTCGATATCCTGAAAGCATTTGAAACGGCTTACATCAAGGTAGCGAACGGCATTACACAGATGATGAGATACTGATGAGTTGATCAAGTTCCACCGATTGGAGACAATCAACGACTTAATGTATCTTGCAATGAGAATGCTTTGCCATGAACTGAAGGTGAAAGCATCTGCTAGAATATGCCGTAACATTTAGCTGAGAGAAAGTTTAAGCAATGCAAATTCCCGAAAATTAGCTCGACCACAAATCAAGAAAATATATAGGTGGTTGACTAGCTACTGTTATAAATAAAACTTTAGATAAATTAATGGACTTACTTTCGATTATAGCCTGTTTCTTCTATTTCTAAGCTCTAACTGACAAGTCTGTCCCGTTTAAGCGCCTTAACCTTTAACTCCCAAAAATGTTAAAGTGCTAGTAGTCTTTTTTGCTTTATTTTGAAAACTTATGCTTTTTTTGTACAAATAAACACGGCACAACCCCGACCTGACGCAACACAAAGAGTACCCAGCTTTTTATTTATGCGCTTATCTTCAGCCCTTTGAAAGGGCCTCTTGGGAACCACAAAATACGCTAATGAATGGTTTACTTAATAAGTACCTACTTGGTTTCACCACATTGAATACTATAAAGGGAAGTTGTATTCTAAATGTTTGTTTGTATACGTATTGAAGTGAAAAGCTAATGACACAGCCGAATCGCTGATTTAAATCATATCCAAAATAAAGGATCCAATGTTTTTAGAGAGCCATCACGGAATAAGGCCGGAAGCGGCCTTAATGGGATCGCCGGGCAACAACTCGGGTTCAATTGACCAATTTCAATAAAAAACCCGCACAGCATGTATCAGCTATATTGAATGTAGTTTATACTAATGGCAGGAATAAATGAAAATGCGGTTCCATCCATTCTCGTTTTAACGTTGTTAGAATGCCTTAGATTTTCATTTACTTACAGAGAGGTGATTCATGGACCCAGATATAAAAAAATAATTACATTAATGTATCATCAAAGTAGGAGTCTATTTTTAAATCTACTTATTAATAAAATCATGAGTCGCGTTCTAAATACGGAAATAATTCAACAAACATGTTTTGAAAACTGTTATGAACGGCCACAAGAAACAAACGGGTTTATCTGAAACCACCATTGGTTTATGGGTTCGTGGAATGTGCGCGACAGCCGTGCATGATAAAACGGACCCCCGTAGCAACACACAGCTGCCTGATTTGATCACAGATACATTTTGAGGGACGCCAATATCGTAGGCACGGTAAATTTTACTCTGTTTCGGGTCGTAGATAAGCATTAGGGAACAACAATTTGAAGGAAAATATTTAGTTATGTTGAGTAATTTAAAATAATTCACATAATATATATATCGCTAGACGAACACACCAACTGTATGGTCCCAATCTAAGCAACGCTTGTACTATGGGTACCGTACAATGAACTGGGGGCATCCCAGAGACACAAACCAGGGCAAATTACGAAAAGGCCATTTCCGAAATTTACCCTGACTGAATCGAACCCGCAACCACCTCGGTAAAGTGTGTCGAGCAAGGCCTACGCGCGAACCACAGGGCCAAGCGGACGTCCGCTTAGTAAACTAAATTGTACATGAACTACCTACTTACACTGTAAAGTTGTTAGACGCCGATGCTCTAAGTATCATAAATGTTTACGGACAGCAAAACAACATGATATTGCTATATCATACTGATGTAATGGTAGCTTAGCTTTAATAAGCTCCGGATGTGTGAGATAATCTATCTGTGCGAATGTTGCATTAATTTCGATGGGCCATTGTGTTATGCAATACAATCCCTCCTGTCCATTCCGGGCTCACGCTCTAGAACCGAGACGACCGATGTCACTGGCGGGTCGAGTGTGACTGACAAGCATGCAAGATAATGCGCTCCCTGCCTAAACAAAGCCTCGGCGCCTGGTTTAATCAACGATTCCATGCGAAGATCCCTGTGAGCACCTACTCCACCGGTGACAGATATAGTAAGTGATACGTGACATTAATTCCAAGTAGGTATAATTCAGAAGTAATGAATTATGGATACGAGTAATAAATTGAACATGGGTCGAGAGACGAATCTCAATTAAATGCGCCGTGTCATTGCCTGTCCACATTTATATGATAACGATCGCAAAAGTTAAGCAAATAGAAATTCAAATGTGAACACGGCCGTTTTGATTAGGAAACCGTGTCTCCGAGCAACAGCGGCTTATTTTTCCGTCTATTAAGATTTGTTTTGAATGTTTTAAATAAGTTTTTATAATGATATCTTGGCGTTGTGGAAGTGGGCGATTTCTTTAAACTAGGTACGCAAAGGCGTCAGTTGGCGTCATAAGCGCGGCGTCGTCGTGTAAAATGTTTATGGCGTCGTCGGGAGAAGGCAATTGAGACGTAACGTTGTTTGTGCGGTTGTGCGGGACCCGTAACGAGCGCGCGCAACTTGCTTAATGCAAGCGACAAATTACTCCTTCGTGTTCCTACATGATGAGGATGCCCCTCCCCTTCTAAATTAACGTAGGTATACTGTCACCTTGTTTATTACAAGAAAAACGAGATAATGCCACACACTTGTGTTTGGCGATGTTGGACAATATGGTGCTAAGCTAACACAATACCTATCACCTGACGACCGCTTGGCGCAGTGGTTTGAGCGTAGGCCGCTCGGCTCACTGCACATGGTGGTTGCGGGTTCGATTCCCGCCGGGGCAAATTTCGGAAATGGCCTTTCCGTAATTTGCCCAGGTCTGGGTGTCACTGGGATCGCACCCAGTCAATTGTACGGTACCCATAGTACAAGCTTTGCTTAGTTTGGGACTGTACAGTTCGTGTGTCAGTCTGGCGATATTATTATTATTATTATTATCATAGACCAGACAACAATGTAAAAGCATTATGTCCTCATTGATAAAATTTATATTGAATGGAATTAATTAACTACCCATATATCATAATGATAACATTGCATAGATAATAACCATTAAGTAGGCACCTACTTCAAGTAAGTACAAGTATGAGTCTAATTGTACCTGAGTATCTTACCTACCCTTAACAGGCATTGGTTTATATGAAAAGCTTATTATATTTTCACCAGTTAAGCCGGTATTTGCCTACGCGGGGAACATAAATGAGACTATAAAAACTGCATAAATGAGATGGTGCTAAACTAAGCATTGTATACATGTAAGTGGTCGTAGGTACCATTGATTGGAAGTGATCATAGCACTCAGATCAGGGCAAACTATGTATAGCCTCATTGATAAAACCTATCTCATATTAAAATGATTTTAGTGATAAGTACCTTATTACCTACTACTAAGTAGTAGGTAAATTGTACCTTTCCCTATGCTTAGTAAACAATCTTTGCTTGTCATTTAATCATTATATTTAAAAAATATTCAGAATGTTAAATATCGCAAGCTCTCAACATGCAACTATGTCCAAAAAATTGTCTATCACACTATGTATTTATGTCTTACTTTGCTGGTACCTAATGAAGGCTATAGCTGCCAATTGTACCTACCTACTATGTAGGAAAAAAAACAATATTACTATGGATAAACTCAATAAGATAAGCACCAAACAAATAAAGCTATAAATAAATAGGATAAATACTTAAGAAATTCTAACAAAAAAGGTAAGTAATAAAATTATTTTAGGTAAGTACCTATTACAATCAAACACAATAGGTAGGTTAGGTAGCTTCCAGCCAGCATTGTGCTTACCTCAAAGAGACAATAATGCCCACATAACATTTTACCAAATGTTTTCATTTAAAAGATTAGATCTACTTATTGGTCTACGAAAGTCAAATACTAAAAAGTTATTGTAAAAGTAGGTAAGTGATACTTTTAACACAAAATGTATACCGATACAAAAGTTTTGTGTGTAAAAATAATAAAAAGAAATGAATGAATGTTTGTACCTTTCAAATAAGCTTCCTCTGCGATGACGGAATGTTTAAAAATAACACACACTAAACAAACAGAACAGTATATTAGTCACACACTGAAAATCCACGAAAATGCACTGTAAATTGACAAATTATTGCTTTGTTTTTTATGTAATTTCATGTCATTAAACGAAGAACAAGAAAATGCGTCCTTTCAACCACCTACTTCACGACATTCCGATATACCTTCAACTTTGCGTTTTGTTTCGATTTTGATGTGTCACTTGACAATCAAAACAATTAATCCAATATTTTTCGCTATTTAACTTATTTGGCCTGTGTACATTATTTAATATAGTTTATGACTACAAAACTTTTAGTTTTTTAGATCTTACTGGAATATTTTTTGTATTTTAAACCCATATCTTTCTTCTGTTGAATTAGCTTTAAATAACTTTATTGTGTGATAACAAAACGTCAAAGGTTATAAAACGTATGCACTCCGGTTTAAAAAACGAGATTTTCATTGCATCATGCTATTAACTGTAAATAATGACAAATGGCTTTAATTTTTATTTTGAGTTTACCAATAATTACTTTACTTTGAACAGTAAAAGAAAAGAAAAAATGACAAAATGTCAAAAACTCTTGTCTATGTCGTGTCTTGGAGCCAAAGATAAACATAACCTAAAATTATCTAAAAGGGATATTTTGAATTTCCTCAATTTTAATTTATAAATAGCGTCATGATGTTAAGTAATATCTTAAAGAAAACTATCAGTGTATGTTTACGCTCCCAAAATGTGATTAGTAGTGCTGCAGTATCCGTCATCAAACGAGATATACATACTACCAATACAGCAAACGATCTAATGGAATTTTTTGATAATAAGAAAAATTGGGGAGAATCAAACATAAGAGTCGGTAGAGCGTGGAAGTTGGACGAATTGAGAATAAAATCAAATACGGATCTACACAAATTATGGTATGTGTTACTTAAAGAGCGTAACATGCTGTATACTATGGAGCATGAATCTAATGAAAGGATGAAGCTATTTCCGAATCCCGAAAGAATTGACAAAGTACAAGAATCGATGAACAATATAGAAACAGTAATAAGAGAACGCAATGTCGCTTATTACAAACTAGAAACAGGAGAGACAGGTGAGCGACCCGTCGAGGATGTCGTCAATATTTTTGGTCTTCCAGAGAAACATGAAAAGTCAGAATATTATTTGCCCAAATTTATGAACAGCCGGTGGGTCAGGCCGTATCTCGAGCACGGCTTGATAAACAGCATAGCTGTTAAGAAATTCTACAGGTTGAACAAGGAAAAACAAATTAATGAAGAAAGGCGAGCTCGCAACAGGGACTATAATCATGTTCAGCATTTATTAAAACGCTTCCCTAATATGGATATGGAAAAATTAAAGGCAGAGTATCCAAATGTAGATATTGAGAAAGCAAAGCGTACTAAAAAAGCCAGAGGACATTTTTTCCCTAAATATTGACAAGAAAAATCTCTCACCATTTCATTATTAATTGAATAAGTCGCAGAGATACTGTAGGTACTAGTTATTATTGTTGCATAAGCTACCTTACCTAATTAAACACCTATTTTATAATAAAATAATTGAAGTTTTATTAATATCACTGCTGCCTACTTAAGAAAATCAGGGTGTACAGCAGGCAACTGCCACTAATAATGTGAGCTACATCAATTAGTAAGCAGAATATGTTGAATAACAGTGTGTTGCCTGCAGGTGTTAGGCAAGCGATGCAGGTTGATAATCCTTACTAATATTATAAATGTGAAAGTAACTTGTCTGTCTGTCGTGCTTTCATGCCAGAACTACAGAACCAATTTAAATCAAATTTGGAAAAAATTGCACACATTTGGTGGTCTTATCGCAGGCTCCAGACAACCTTTGGATGCCGTGCTGTTGAGCCCCCACCAAAAAGCTTAAAATTCAGCAAAGTACAATGGTTGTGATCAGGATACACTTTACTATAACAATATTCATTAACAGACTTTGAATCTGATTCATAATAGAATGTATTAATCACAACTAAACCTCAACTTAAATATTTATTTCCTGCTTATACATAACAATGGCAATACTGATTGTTCAGTTCTTGTCCAACAGAGTCAGAACCATGCAAATAAAACTGTACTTCAATAAAAAAAATATAATCATAAAAACATGGCTAGGCTGATTCCACTTACAAATAGTTAATCAAGTGCAATCATAATTCACTATAGTAGAGATAGGTATGTGATGTAATTAAAAACACTGGAGAAGTGGTAAGGCACATACATTTTTAGTTTTAATCTTTCTACAACACTGCAAGCAGGTTAGGGTTTTATGAGGCTTTAGACCCTTTGATCTGCTTTGCCTTCGTTCCTCTTTCAGTTTACAAACCGTGAGAAGAGAGCACCAAACCTAAAAGTACTACACTCCTACTTTGTTTATCTAAGTCTACCCTGAATTCGGGTCGACGGACCTCGTCATCCGCCCTACAGATTGAACATACATTTTTTTAATGTACAGTGCTATAATCAGTAATAAGGACACTACTCTGAGGTCTGTGGGACATACTTAAATTGACATTGGTAGAGTAGGCAAGCAACACTCCAACCATACATTTATACTAGCTGTATAAGCCCTCAACTGAGTCTCGGTAACTAGCTAGGGTATACCTTGATTACTATTAACTTACATATTAGGAGGTAGGTATGTTAAAAATTAACCAAGTTCAATAAATTAATAATATCTGCCCTCTCATAATGTTAGAAATGTGCACATCAAGTGAGTACGCAATATTGCGAAGTTTTGAAGACCTACACAGCCCTTGGCTACACACCCAAACCGCGAGGCAACTTCCTCTTTCTCTATTATAGCTCTCTCTATTGAGCGGATGGTCCGACCTTATGGTAGGGTTTTTACTCATGTTTCATGTCCGAGGTGCAGTTGAAGTTTGAGTTTCCAATAAAAGAAAAAAAATAATATGAATCGGTGGGTGTTCACTCCAAATCGAAGTGAATAATAATATCACATTGTATCCTACAATTCTAACAATCCTATATTATTAAATATTTGAAACACATTTGGCAATTCCTCCTTGCTTTTTATTTCATGTAAAACTAACACTAGTTCTTTGATTGCTTGATAAATGTACTTGTACTTTTTTATAAATCCTTCTGTTACAGTATAGCACCTATGCTGAGGAAGGTTACTATCATTTTGTGTTTCACTGGCTTGTAACAATTGCTCATTCAAGCTATCCCAAGTTTCTTGTGTACATTGAACATTGTAAGTATCTAAAAAAGCATCAAGTGTAATATACATTGTATGTACTACATGATTAATATTAACATATGGATCACTATGAGCTGTCTTTGTATTCAAAACCAATTTTGGAAACTGATTATCATCCACAGTCAATGGTTGCATTAAACATTTTTTCAGTACATTGCTTAGTTTTCTTCTAATATTACTGGGTTTCGGAAACAATGGTTTTGATAAATTGATATCACACTCTGAGGATGGAAAGGATTTCCATTGTGACTTTTTCACAAAATCCCCCATAATTTTAAGTATACAGTCTTCTTTGGTTGTGAGTAAGTGCTTGATATGAGCCAGAGCTATGAGGTGTTGCATGAATGTAGGTTCTATCTTCTCTATTATCCTGATAATCGAGTCTTGGGGCATTTCTGAAAAATAGAAAAAAAAATACTGATCATGCATCAATATACTTTTTCTTTTACAACAGTGGTTCCCAAACTCATTTTGTATACTGCCCCCTTTGAGAATACATTATTTTTTAGCGCCCCCATTTTTTCACCTACTTAAAAACCCCTATAACGTCAAATTAAATTAATTGTTTTTTCTGGGTCTCTTACCGCCCCCCTTAAGGCCTGCAGCACCCACAAGGGCGATAACGCCCACTTTGGGAAAGGATGTTTTACAGCATAGAGTGCATTATCTTTATATATAAAATTCCAGTGCGCGTTCGTAATTCTTCTGCTCCTAAACGGATTGACCGATTTGATGTTTTTTTTGTACTAATGAGGTCACCTGGATAGTACTTAGCTAGTTGGACCTGGTAGTAGCGCTGTCGACATCAAGAATATACGCTAGCGAAACTAAAGCCAAAAACTACTCTTTAAATAACAATACTACAAAGTGCATATTACCTGATATAACTTCATAAAATTTGTTTGCGAAAATCGTACAGTATTTCCCTGTGTTTGGGTAGTCATTATTAGAATTTGTTTCACATACGTAAAACGTCTGAACTATTGTGTTGAGCCAAGTCTGTAGAGAAAAAGTAATTCTTATTTACATGTTGAAATACATATTTTATGCCTCAATTATGTATTTTGGCCAGTTTGTTACATTGCAAATTCGAATTACTGCAAGCTGTAAAACATGTGAGCAGAACATATTGTGTTCATCTGTACATCTGCCCACTCACACTGGTGACCCACTTTTAAATCCACTTTTTAGCGAGTACTTAATACTTTTCAAATTTATTGGAGGCAAATAATTTGTCATGCAGCAGCAGCAGATAAATATAAATAAGAGACATCTACCACTATGACTTTTTGACAGAACTATGCTTTACTCACTGTCATTATTTTTAAATGGTGAACAGGGTATTCAAGGTGTACCATATGCACAAAGAGCCTCAGTATTTGCCGGCAATTCATATTGACAGCCCCTGTGTATAACACATTGTCGGTCCACAGGACATGAGCCATCAAAGGCCTATGAGACCTCATGATTTGACACCCAAAATTATCTGTGTATCTGGAACACATTTCAAAATACATATCTTAATACATATTACCTGTTTGATGTCTTCTTGACTTTGATATATCTTCTAATGAATTCAAGTAGTGAAAGTAAATTGATAAATGACCAGAATAAAAAAGCTTGACAATGATATGACTGTTACTTTACTGAACTCACCTGGAATGCCATATACCTAAATCAAATTGTAACAGTTCTATAATACTCTCCAACACGGCCATTAGCCTTTCAATCCTCTCAGATCTCTTGAGTACTTCAAAAATTTCAAATTTCTCCTTCTGCCAGTGCAAGCCCTGGACACTCTGCAGCATTTCTTCTGGAATATTCTCATATTTATCCACAAGAGGTCCATCTTTGCTTTCCGAACTTATTTCATACTCCAACCTGTTCATACAGTACTTTATTATACCTTTGCTGCATTCAAACTCGTTTCTATTTGTAAATGTTTTGTCTTTGTTCTTCATCGGTGAAGTTAAGAAGGTGATGTAGCATTTCCTCAAGCTTTTGACTAGACATGGTGGGTGGGTACTAAAGTTTTGTGATAGTATTTGTTGGCACTTATCTATTATTTGGTTGACTGTGTAAGTTGAGCATTCATCATCATGGGCATTCTGGAACATAGTATTTATGACATTTTAGTAAGTACGTTATAACAATCAATTCTCATAATATAATATGTGATATTTGCTAGCTTGCACTGGACCAGCATGGTGGATTATGACCAGAATCTACCCTCTATTGAAGGAATGCCCATGCCTAATTATTATAATAGGCCTAAGCATTATTATTATTCTAGGTAATAATACAATCAAGTTAACTATTCTTAAAATGTTTTGTAGCTTGTATTAGGTAAACTTACATAGTAGCACAGCCTACCCATTTGGAAAAGCTATTTATTGTGACAGAATAGTTAAATAAGTACTTTAAACCGGGCCATAAAAAATAATAAAGTATTTTATAGTCTGAATGATAATTGATTTTCCAAATTAACTCACCAAACACCATGAACTTTATTATGAAACTTTGCTACTTAGATGTCAAGCCCTTGACCATTGACTTTCTATGGAAAATGTAATGGAAAGTGTATAAAATGTCACATGGATAGGGTATCAATTCAAAGGTATTGCTTATTCCCACTAAAGGGTACGTCTATAAGGGTTAAGGGCCTTTAAATATAAAGATAGCCTTTATTTCGGTATTATTTACATTAGAACCCTAATATTTAAATAGTTTTGACTTGGTCACTATCTGCAACTTCAGTTTATCCTCCGACAAAAGTAGTCCTCGTCCAGAATTTTCAGTCTCTCTATTTGTTGCTGATCTGGTCTAGAGGGTCATTTACCTTACTAAAATTATAAATGCAAAAGTAACTCTGTCTGTCTGTCACACTTTCACACCAAAACTACTGAACCAATTTAAATGAAATTTGGTACACAGATAGTCTAGAGCCTGAGAAAGGCCATAGGCTACTTTTTAATGTGTAAAAACGGTTGTAAGGGGTTGAAAGGGAGGCTGAAAGTTTGTATGGAAATATAGCTCTTTGCAGTGAAACACTGCAAATAGATCATTAAAGTACATATGTGTCTTATTTGTAAAATAATAAGCCTAAATAATTAAAAATGTTACCCAAAGATACTATTTCATGCGGACGAAGTTGCGGGCACAGCTAGTATTAATATACTAGGTGAAACAAAAAGGGTATACTATTTTTTTGCAACTTTACTTTGTAAATCTGAAACTATCGGCTTTGTGGGGCAGTTGAAGTCCTGAAGGTTTTGTAGACTTATGAAATTTGTCAACAGCTGTATCCCTATAACACCTTTTGTTTTTCAAGTTTGCTCCAAAGCTGATAGTTTTAGAATTACAAAGTTAAGTTTTGAAAAAGAAAGTATACCCTTTCTGTTTCAACCTGTATGTAGTAAATAATAATCTTAGGGGTGAAAATGATTACCAGCATTATTTCCACTATTTCTCTGAGGACATTGGCGGACAAGTACTGTGTTGGTGAAATACACATCTGGCACACCTCCAGTGCTTCGTGCCACATGTTTGTCTTCATCTCTATCATGAAGGACTCCTCGGCATATGACGGCATTTGATCTATATTTGTCTGTAAAAGTATGTACACATAAATGTTAATATACAGTCCATTGTACAGTGCATTGCTTTGTTTGGGGCCATACAATCAATGTCAAAACTCAACTCAAATTTGTTTTTATTCACATAAGCCAACAAAGCATTTATGAATAGCCCGAATCTAGCACCAGTTTAGAATGCTGCTTCCACTGAGAAGATCCGGCAAGAAACTCAATGGTTACTCTTTTCAATGAATTAAAGATGGTGTACATTCTCAGGAACAGCATAAAAAAATATGAGCAGGCAACACCATTGTCACTAAACAAGTAATAGTCCTACTAATATTATAAATGCGAAAGTTTGTGAGTGTGGATGTATGTATGTATGTATGTATGTATGTATGTATGTATGTATGTATGTATGTATGTTTGTTACTCCTTCACGCAAAAACTACTGAACGGATTTGGATGAAATTCGGAACACAGATAGATTATAACCGGGATTAACATATAGGATACTTTTTAACCCAATAATCCAATACTACGCGGATGAAGTCGCGGGGCACAGCTAGTAAATAATAATCAAATCTCACTCAGATTTAGGTATTTAAATAAAATGAAAAAGCTGGTGTGGTGAAGGCTGGTGAAGGTATGTTAGATTGGCGACTTTATATTTTTTTCTTTAAATCATTCTTGAAATTCTTCATTAGGTACTTACAAACACATGGACGTGGAGGAATAAGTAAGTAAGGAATGAAAGTGTGAACAAGTACTCACAATGTTTTTGTCACGATGTTTACAAACACTTGTTTTCATACATGAGGGTAAATAAACCAAGAGGAGTCTGCTGCGGTGGTCGAAATACGCTTTACACGATACCTGCTCGCAAGCCGTAATGAAATTTTTCCTCTTTTTAGCCTGCAAGTCATCATCAACTAATTTAACCGCCTTTATTCGTTTATTTAGTGATTCTTCAGATTCATTTTCCCTCTTATTTTTGTTTGTGGCTGTATTTGGAGTAAGCTTTCTTCTCTTCTTTCTGGGACTCATATCTTACTAATTTAACCAATGTTTTATTATAGCAACAATCAAATTACAATATTTTATGTACTTTTCGTTTATTAATATTATTTAGTTTATTATGGTTTGGTTCGTTTTTTTTTTTTTATTTATGGCTTCCGTTTGTATTTGACATTTGACGTATGACTGAAGTTAATTTTTTTTTTCTTCGCTCCTTGTGGAGCAGGTGGAGCAGGCTAAAGTCAATATGACCATACTGCCTGTCTTACGTTTTTCCTCATAGTGACTGACGTTAATTGCTCTGACAGCCAGCATTAACTTTTACTTTTTTATTATATTTAGTTTGTCTCGTTTTTCGCATTTAGCTGATGTCATGTAAATAAAAAACTGTGTAAATATAAATATAATTTTGGAAGCCGGTGAGTTTTGTATACATCGAGCCACTGAGCAATAACATTATTTTTTTCACTGATAGGATTTGATTGCTATCCACCAAACCCTATCAGTGCTGAAAAAGGCTAGGTCGTAATAGCCTATATTTCTGTGGTAATGGCCACAGACTTATAAATACTACGTATAAGGTAATAGCACATTATAGCAAATAACCTAATCACAGCGTTTAATGATAATATGTGTAGGTGCTTATTGACTTACACTTATAATACGTAGGTCTCTAATGATTTACTTAACTTAAAACCGATGTTTTATAACTAAAATACCTACCTATATGGGGAGTCTGCCCCGAAGGCGGGATAATACTTATACGTCGTAGTATTTATAAGTCTGTGGTATAAACCAACTTTTCGCTGATGGCATTTTACATTTAGGCACTCCTAGTAAATAATTTAAATGGCAATGGGAGACGTAGGGACACGAATCACGATCGGAGGTAGGCAAGTTACAATAAATGTTACGGAGCTCTTTTTTCCATAGGTTTCTAACTACGTCTACCTAGTTAGTAGGTACCTACCTATCTATAGGTATCTACCTAATTCAAAAATTATAATACCTACGTATTTTACGAAACATTAAAACTTACTAAATGTCCTGGAAATCAACAGACCAAAATGGGGTTTTTTTATGTAATTTACATAAAACACATAAGTAAGTACCTACCTTTGTAGCCGCTTAATTACTAAACTTATATTAGGTACCTAATACCTATATTATTAATTCTTATTCTTATTTGCTTAGGTACTGCCTAATGTTTACCCAAGTACCTACTTACATAAATTTATATTGGAGAGGAGCACATAAAAGAAAGAGAGTAGGTCATAGTCTAGGTATTTCTAAACTAACATTATCACTGTGTGGGTTACCATTTAGAAACTGCGAAAAATAAATAAATAAACTGAAAAATATCAAGGTCTATTAATAAATGTACGCAACGTTAGTTATATTGTAACGTTCGGCTGCGTACCCACCGCCGAATATTGTCAATTTTATTGATTCATACCTAGTTTACAGCAACCGTAAGTTCACGATCGAAGTTTACTTGTCGGCTGACCGCCGCTATATAACCACATTGCCTGTAGCAAAGGCATCAGTTCCGCAGGGATCATTGAGGGAGGTTCACCACATAGATACCACTTCCACAATAATGGCTTTCGTATACAAGGTATGTACTCTTTGGAGTTTTCTTTTCTGAGTGACAATGTTCATTGAAGATAAAATAAAAGCCGTGTTATAAAAACGTTATTTTGAAAGTGTACCTACTTACTTACCAAGTGTAGGCAGGTAACCAAATTATTACCCAAATATTTTCAATTCACACAATTTCATAAAATATTTAAGATAAAATTTAAAGCATTCAACTCTATGTTTTACATTTCCCATAATGTCAACTATACCCGGAATATTGGGTAGCGGCAGTAGGTACTTATTTTCAATTAAACTAATAAGATTTCTATATAAGTATTTCGGGCAATGTGTTCGCATCCACGACTACAAAAAAAATCTTAGCTTAAGCTATGTTCCATCTATTGAACCCTAATGTAAATAATACGCTAAATTTACATTCGACCCTTTCCCAAAACAATTACACGGGTCAATTATTAAATTAACCTCATTGACTTGGTAAAAAAATCCGGTCTCACTTTCTTCGTGGTCGATTATTTTTCATTGTCACTAATGTTGAGTAACAAGATAGTATCCATTGACCGCGAAGGCCGAAGTTTTTTTGTCATAGCTGGAAGTGTGTTCACAATAACAGTAACTATGGAGAACAAACTCTCACGCTATTATTGGCAAGAAATTATTCGATGGTGGACCATAGTCGGTTCAGAGTTCAAGTGAGTTGAAAGAACTTCTACGCATTAGCTTTCTCTTTTCAAGTCAATGCTTTAGTCTAGAGAATTGAACTAAGACTCTAACACGGAATGCCTACAAGAGACACTTGTAGCACAAAGTTTTATTTAACTTTTTTTTGCCTTGTTTCCCCATGGACGGGTGTTTAATAAATAGAGCAAGGGTTTGAGTTTGAATAGTTAAAGGTTGAAATGAATGAAGACGTACCCTTTGCTCATCTAATCATGTACATGTTACTGGATATATTTTTTAAACAGTTTATCATGATGTTTCCAGGTATTAACTCAATTGGCGTTAGCAGCAGTCGTCCTATCAGCTAAACAAGGTGGCTACTCGTACAATCGCTTCAGTGGACCCGTCAGTGGCCAGATCGTGGAAGTCCAAGTGCCAGCCGCAGAAGGTATCCCGGCTCAGCAGCACGCTGACTACGGCTACGATCATAATACTGGCAAGATAAATCCAGACACCGCCAGATACGCTCATTTGAAGACCGTTGATTATGTGGTAAGTGAAGAATAACAACCAAATATATATAGCAATTGTATGAACTCAATATAAGCATAGATTGTCTTTTAGGTTTCTTACAATGGATTCGTCGCTATCCCAGTGAAGCAGTTAAAGACATAAACGACATGCCTACTACCATCAAGTTAACTATTTTTAAGTTATTAAAGAAATTGTCTGAATACACCTGGTGACTTCCGCATGTCTGGCGGATATTCGCAAAATGAATGAAAGTTTATTTACTTATGAAAACTTTTCAGGCGAAACCGGACTACCAATACTCCTACGGTGTAGATGACCCCCATACAGGCAACCTTCAGAACCACAAGGAACACCGCGACGGTGACGTCGTCCAGGGCGAATACTCCCTTGTCGAGCCTGACGGTTCCATTCGGCTTGTGCGGTATACAGCAGACCCGAAGAATGGCTTCCAGGTAATTGGCCAGGTCCTATCATAGCACAACAAATTATGGGGATATTTGAATCACGAGAAAACCGAGGATTGATGATGGGATTAGTTCCATTACTAGTCATTACATTATTGGTACTCCTAGCTTACTTGGAAGAGTTTAGAATCCTATAAGAAACCAATTAGTCTATTGTTATTTGCTGCTAGGTTGATTGCATGTTAAAACTTTAAACTAAATAAATAATTCGGTACCTAGTAATAATAATGTACCCACTTATTATTTGCAAAATACTGGGAGTAGATAAAGTAATAGCCATTAAGGCGTAAATAGCAGAGTTCAGATTACATAATAATGATCTTACAATGTGTATTTCGAGTTGAGTGTAACCTGCCCTCAAAATAATAGACATCGACTAACAGCACTGGAATGAAAAATGTTACGCTTGGTTGCATCCAATATTCAGAGTAGATATCAAGTAACAAACAATAAACTAACATTTAAATATTGCAGACTTATTTCTCGCGATTGATTGTCAATGCGATCAAATGTGTTACAAGGTGTGTTTTTTACAGGCGACCGTACAGAAGAAGGCCGGTGGTCAGGTCCAACAGCCTATTCACTATGGCCACGTGAAGCAAGAAGATGACGACTCTAGAGAATACTAGTCATTTTGTATTGTTTTAGATAAGTGTTTTATACTTACTTGTTGACTATTTATTACTGTTCTCGCGCTGAATAAATGAAGGTGTTATTTAAAGATAATAGAATATTATATTTTAACAAACAAAATAATCCAGTAAAAAATTATAAGAAACCAAAATAAAAAAATATGAAATGATCATTTAAATATTTTCTGCAACATGGTCGTAGAGAATGGCACGACTATAGTATGGGTTTTGTCTCCAGAAATCAAATGTAATGATTGCAAATATCTTAGCTGAAAACAATGATTCATCAAAATGTGTAAAAGATAACAAACATCAAAGTCAGTCTATATATATAAAAATGAATTGCTGTTCGTTAGTCTCGCTAAAACTCAAGAACGGTTGGAACGATTTAGCTAATTTTGGTCTTGAATTATTTGTGGAAGTCCAGAAAAGGTTTAAAAGGTGAATAAATATGAAAGTCCATGCGGACGAAGTCGCGGGCATAGCAAGTTATAGATATAAATGCCAACAAACCTGCATGCATAGAGGATTGTCCGTAAGCATATCCGTAGCTTTCTTTAGACTCTTCGTAGCTTCAATTTCTGATTTAGCCACAATAATTTTTGCATTTGCTAATCTGACAGATTCGGCTTCAGCTGCCATTGCTTTTTGCAGTTGCAGAGGCAGTCTTATGTCTTTGCTACAAGTAGAATTATAATATTGGAAGAGAATGCATTTTACGATATTAACTGTTGCTATGAATTAAACTATTTAAATCTCTCATTATCACAGTACGTGAAGACGGTATCGATTCAATGTCTATCGATGTACTGGATTTTAACACAATGTGTTTCCGATTTAGCGTACCTATCAATACGAACTTTTTTGCTACAGCAGCGTGTGTCGCAGCAATTTTATTATAAACTATGTTCATCTTCCTTCAAACTCATATGATATCCCGATCTTATACTTACATTTCAACTCTTACAACTTTTACACCCCATTCTTTAGTAAGGTGTTTAAGTTGTTGGAATACTTGATGGCTAATTGCCGGCCGATCGCTAAGCAGCTCACTTAATTTCTTTGTACCAAGTACGTTGCGAAGTGTAGTTGCTGCTAAATATTGGGTTGACATTCTAGAATTGTAAATTATAATGGTCATAAGTTTATAATACATATACTAAAAATCGGAAGTAGATTAAGAATTCTTGGAACCAGACTTACTTGTAATCAGCAACGTTGATCACAGCCCAAATTGGTTCGTGTATTCTGTAGTAGACGACTGCATCAACGGACACCGTCAAAGAATCTTTTGTCAAGGCCTATTAAAAGATTTGCAGATTAATAAATGAAAGTAATAAGGCATATTTTAATGAACGCTAGCAAAATTACCTCTTGAGGCGGCACTGCATAACATATAATTCTCAAATCAGTATACTTGAGGGTGTCAACGCATGGTAGGTATAAGATAAGTCCGGGCCCAAATGCTTTATTTTTAAGCACTTTACCGTTACGTAAAATCACTGCACGTTCAAATTGCCGTACCACCTGAATGCAGCATGAAAATGTTGATTAGGTATGAATAAACAGAAATGTGATTTAATTTTCATTACTCTTTAATTTTACTTACCACAAATATGCAAAACAAAGACAGAGGAAACGTTAATATAACTATAATTACTGAGAAAATTATAAGAATCCTTTCAATTAATTTATCTTCTCCTGTAATATAAAATTAATCAATTGATTATTGAAGAATATACAAAAGTTATCATTATTAATGATTATTATCTGATAGGGTCACAGAGTTGAATATTAAATAAGAGAGATAGTAAGAAAATGAGGACCTTTGTAAGTCTGGGCTCGTTTACGGATACTGTCTTTAGAATTGTGGATAGAATCTCTTTCTATATCTACATTTGAATCACTTTGTTTGGATGGATCTTCAATTTCAGGTGAGTTCGTAGCATTATTCACATTTCTACTGGTACCTTGTACCATTTCAGAATATTTATCACAATATTTAAAGACGGTAAATAAGGTTGGGAGGACTTGTCAATCTTTGGAAGAGTCTTTGACATGAATAAGGTCATAGAAAATTGCATAGAAGCTCTGTGCATAGATGGTGGCATAGATGTTTGTTATTGCTTTTTGCACGGAACTATTTGTTACTTGACACTAGCAAAATAAAGAAATACTTTCACCTATTAAACTGGGTGGGCCCACAGTAAGAAGATGATATAATAATATTTTTGGCTGTGGGCCATATATAACTTACACTTCCGTGGGTGGGCCATATTATTATAGGAACAAAAAGGAACACCACAGTGAAACACTGATAAAATAGTATAATACGCACAGAGTTCTGTGATAATACCCGAGTATATGCGCACAGATGAACGATAATCTATTTTAATTATAACTGTAGGTATTAGGATCTGCTGTAATAACAAGTAGTGATTTACCTTCTTTATTATTCTTCATCTGTCACCTTACCTTTGTCATAAAATAGTGTAGCGGTTATTATCGAGGATTAGAAATAAGTTTATGTCGAGCCATGAGCCTCAGGAAGGTCCATGGGAATCGGAAAGAATATGGAGGTATTTTGTTGTGATGCTATAAAGTTCAATGTTTGAAGGTATCTTAACTGAAAGAATTAGAAAGTGGTACTTATGCTATTGATATATGAATGAACGTCAAGTTACTAATAATTTACTAAAATTATTTCAGTCGCCCCTGTGCAGGAAAAAGGTAAATTTACCATCATGGCTTTCGGGTTTTCCATCATTAACCTAGAAGCATCTCTAAGATTTTCCGCTGCTTTGATTTCGCCTTCTGCCTCAATTATCTTCGCTTTAGCCAGGCGTGTACCTTCAGCTTCTGCTGCCATAGCCTTTTGCAACTCGTATGGCAATATGACGTCTTTTCTGAAAACAAAATATGCATTTATATTCCTTATTTATACTCAACCGAAGCAACATTTTACTTACTACTCTACTGCGTCATCTATACATCTATACAAATAAATAATATTGGAGTGTCTGTTTGTAATATCAAAATAACACCTTTTCACTAAATGCATATGAAAGTACATACGACAACTATAGCAAAAACGCGATTTAAAAAATTTTTGTCTGTCCGTCTGTCTGTCTGTCTGTCTGTCTGAGTGTTTGTTCCGGGTAATCTCCGAAACGGCTCGACCGATTTTGACGAGATTTTTACTGGCAGATAGCTGATGTTATAGGGAGTAACTTAGGCTACTTTAATTTTAGAAAAAAAAAATTAGGGTTCCGCGTAAAAAAATAAAAACACATGACATCAAAGAGTATCTCCGAAACGGGTGGACCGATTTTGACGGGACTTTCACTGGTAGATAGCTGATGTTATAAGCAGTAACTTTTATTTTAGAAATACAAAATAAAATAAAAATAAAAAATGGGTCTGTCGTGCGGGCTCAGAACGCGGGAGCGGGCTTTTTGTTAAGTTTAATTCCACGCGGACGAAGTCGCGGGCTCAGCTAGTCGCAAATAAAGCTTTTGACATCAGTTATTAAGCTGCACATATAAAAATAATGTTACATTTCAACTCGCTCGACTTCAACGCCCCATTCAGATGTGACTTTGTCTATTTCCTTCCTGACCGTGAAACTGATGGCGCCTCGGTTAGTTAGCAATTCCGTCAAAGTAAATTGACCCAGAATATTTCTGAGAGTGGCAACGGAAATAAGTTCCGTAGCATACCTGTAGAAAATTGAGCCGTATGAATGACTGCCTACAAAGAAGAGAACTATGGCAAATAACAATAATTTAAGACCAGAATAATTTACGAGTGTGATTGAACGTTCAACAGGCAGTTTAGGGGATCCACGACATGGAAATAAACCACGGCACCAACGGTCACTGTCACCGAATCCTTTGTGAGAATCTAAAACACGACAAATTGATCAGCACTAAGCTAACAAAGAGTAATCCTGAGTTTAGTTTTAGTCAAAAGTATAATACTTCTTGCGGTTGTAGGTTAAATGATTGAGTTCTAAGATCGATAATTTGAACATCATCAGTGCAAGGAACGACCCATATAATCCCTGGTCCTGCCGGAGAGTCTGCACGAACTCTTCCAAAACGTAATATCACTGCCCTTTTATATTGTTTGACCACCTGAAAATTATATAAGTTCAATTTATTTGTAATTCAATCGATGACCAATTTAAAATATATAATTTAATACCTTGAAGCAAAATAACAGGATCAAAGGGAAAATAAGAACTGCTACTATAGCGAGAGCCCAAAATATTTTTTCTATAAGGGTTGCTTGTTTTATATCTGAAATAGGGAAAAGTACAAACATGTACCTACAAGTGGATGAACATTTTTTTTAGAATAGGTAGACTAAGCATCAAGTGGCTAAAATGAAATGCCGTTGCTAGCCGTCCGCTTCCGGCCGATTAATGTATGATTATTCGTCCGGTCATCGGATTATCGAAACTGCCATTCAGCAAAATCCACCAATAGGTGGTCTTAAAAAAATAACCCATACCTAAACTACGTACATATATAACTACCTAGTTCAGCCTGAGTAGTCATTCTGGCGAGAATTAACCGGACGACTAGACACTAGACACTTCCAATATGATAAAAAGAGAGTATATGCTTAATATTAAACAAATGGTTTTGAGAGGACCTGTAATAACGACTTTTGTTCTCGTGTCTTCCATTTTAACATCATTACGTCTTTGGTTCATTACAAGTGTTTGCATGAATTAAGTATTTAATTGAAACTTAAACCCAGAGAAGTATAAACTGCGAAATAAAACGGAAAAAAAGGGGTTTATAAACAATATTATAAACTTCTCTGTGCCAATATTTTGACAGGAAGTCTATACTTTCATGACAGTAGCTCTAGTCTCTAAAAGATTTGAATGAGTCTAAAAAGTCTTACACAGCATTGTATTTTCTTTGTGAGAAAGTTAATATGCTATATTCATCAGAGATCCGACATCCTAATTATTACAGCTATGCTAGGTACTAAAGAAGCTGCCCTAAGGGGTAGAAAAAATCCAGGGTGTGGGCCCCGGGCGTCCACTAACAACGATGACGTTTGAAGATCCCGGAGTACCTCCGATATGTTGAAGGTGCCACCGCGAAGGTTTTAGTGGGTTAGAATCCCCAAGTGGTCTTGGTATTTCTCGAAGATTTCCTCCACGTCAAAAAAAAGGTAGGTACTGAAGAACAGTCGAATAATTATTGTTTATCTTATTTTAATCATTTGACTAGAACATTCATTGCCACTATACACTCCACAGTTTGTCGTCTGGTAAATAACTTCATAAATTGATAGAGTGGGCCGTGCTCGGTCCGGGTCCGCTTATGAAGGTCTTCAAGAAGTCCATTGGGAATGGGAATATGATCGTTGAATTTTTCTCCGCCGATATCGTGTTCAGGGACTGAAGATAACGTAACTGAAAATAAAAATACACACGAATTGAAAACCACCTCCTTTTTGAAGTCGGTTAATAAGATAAATTACTTCGTCACCCGGTTAGAAAATTGACAATAAATAAAATGCAGAAATCTTTCGAACCCTATAATGGTAAGAAGCGTACCTACCTATTTTTAAATTAGTTTAAAATATCTGTCGTATTAAGACTTACAAAGGTAAGTTCTTTAATCAAAGCTAAAAACATATTTTTTATTCGAAATATTTTGATTTCAAGTAAAAATGTCTAGATCGCTAGACGGCCGTGATGGCTATGGTTGTTCGATTCTTCACAGGTACCTGTAGTGCCATCGGGTTGTCCATCATGACCAGTGACGCTTCTTTTAGCGCTTTCGACGCTTTGATTTCTCCTTCAGCTGCGATAATCTTCGCTCGGGCCTCGCGATCCGCCTCGGCTTCGGCAGCCATCGCACGCTGCAGTTGCACTGGTAGCCTCACGTCTTTTCTAAAAATCATTTCAAGGGCGCATCAATATTTTAAAATCAAGTGCCTCTTACTTTCATGTAGGTATTTTTCATTTTTAAGTGTGATAATAATAATAATATAATAATTTTGCCCTTTTGACGTCCCACTGCTGGGCACGGGCCTCCCCTCAACATGAGGGGGATTCAGGCCGTAAGTGTGAAACTCTTCGTAATCCCCACCCCGTCGGTGTTTTACGTTTAGTTTCAAGTTGGTAGTTATTTATTTTTTATGTAATATAATATAATAACAATACTGCTTTTTTACACTATCCAAGATAATGTTGTAGCGAAGTATGGGTACTTTACAGTTATAGAATACCTACTTTTAACAATTGTTCCATCGCTGCTGCTATAGCATTAATCAATTATTATTTATTAACTAGCTAAGCCCGCGACTTCGTCCGCGTGGAATTAAACTTAAAAAAAAGCCCGCTCCCGCGTTCTGAGCCCGAACGACAGAACCCATTTTTACATTTTTAAAAATTTTGTTTTCTAAAATAAAAGTAGCCTAAGTTACTGCTTATAACATCAGCTATCTACCAGTGATAGTCCCGTCAAAATCGGTCCGCCCGTTTCGGAGATACTCTTTGATTTCATGTGTTTTTATTTTTTTACGCGGAACCCTAATTGTTTTTCAAAAATTAATGTAGCCTAAGTTACTCCCTATTACATCAGCTATCTGCCAGTGAAAGTCCCGTCAAAATCGGTCCAGCCGTTTTGGAGATTACCCGGAACAGACAGACAGACAATTTTTTTTTAAATTGCGTTTTTGCTATAGGTGTCGTATGTACTTTCATATGCATTTAGTGAAAAGGTGTTATTTTGATATTACAAACAGACACTCCAATTTTATTTATTTGTATGTAGTATAGATTACCAGCAGTATCTTTTCAACCTACATTTCAACTCTTTCGACTTCAACTCCCCAAGGTTCCGTCGCTTCATCCAGGCTGGCCTGCATCATGTGGCTGATGGCTTCACGGTCTGATAGTAGTTGGGCCAGGTCGCGCATCCCCAGAACATTGCGTAGGGTCGTGGCTGCTAGAAGACGGGTTGATGCACTGGAATGTAAAATCGACAAACATTTATACACCTATCGATGTAGGTAATAAGCACTAAGTACATAAAAGTACCTATAACAAAATTAAATCAGTCATGTCCGTATCCCTAACATAAGTTTAGTAGGTACATAACAATAAAAGTTTAAGGTAGAAGCCATCATTGTAAAGAAAGTACTAATACTTAGTGTCTAATTAAGAAAATAAATATGTACCTGTAATCAGCAACTCTAACTACAGCATTCAGAGGTTCTTTTATGCGATAGTATACTACCGCATCCACGGCTACAGTCACAGAATCTCTTGTTAAAACCTGGAAAAATAAAAATAAAAGTAATTTTCCGCGGAAAATTGCACATTATTAGGTCCTGACACAGACGGGTTCTTGACTTGGAGTTAGGTCTTGTTGGCTTCTTCTATTATGACTCAAATAATTTGTTTTATAATTTACAAACCAAGGGTGACTGGTGGGACCTCCTCCCAAAACATTTAACGGTAATTAGTTTGTCTAGTCACATTTGAATTAAGAACAAAAATACTAGGTAGTTAAAAAACAAATAAAAAATTATAGCCCAATAAGGAATCCTCCATTAGTTAGTCACAGTGCATTGACAAGCTGAGCTATTTTACATAGCGAAATGAACTCTGCACATCTTCAAATATAGTTTAGCTGAGAACGTCTACAAACTAAGTAGCAAAGATTATGGGATGACATTTGGCAAGTTCAAATGTCGTGGGAAGCTCGCAAAGCCATTCTCCCGGCGACATCACGACGCGACATTGATTAATGTTATGAATACGGCAATTCCAGAACAAAACGATTTTACTATTATTATTAAAACTAGTTTCTGCCCGTGACCTCGTCCGCGTAGACTTAAATAAAGTATTCTATGTGTTAATCCGGGTTATATACTATCTGTGTTCCAAATTGCATCCAAATCCGTTCAGTAGTGTTTGCGTGAAAGAGTAACAAACATACATCTACACTCACAAACTTTCGCATTTATAATATAATTAGGATTACCGATTATACTCTCAGACTAGAGGACTCCCGCCACCGTGATTCAAGTAGGTAGAAGTCTCTAGCCACGACGAGACCCTTGTCGATGAAGAGGATATACAATACCGGCTCTTTAATTGGAATCAGCATTCTAAACTGCTGATAAATTCTGACTATTCATAAGTGCTTTGATGGCCTACATGATTTAAGAACTATGACATTTTGATGCAACTAATGACAGGTTCACACCAAATGATTGTCTATTAAAATAGTAATAATAGTTAGTACACTGATAAATTATTTTCAGTATCAATGAAATACAGGTTGAAACAGAGAGGGTATACTATTTTTTAAAAACTTAACTTTGTAATTCTAAAACTATCAGCTTTGGAGGAAACTTAAAAAACAAAAGGTGTTATAGAGATACAGCCGTTGACAGATTTCATAAGTCTACAACACCTTTAGTCCACTTCAACTGTCCCACAAAGCCGATAGTTTTAGATTTACAAAGTTAAGTTGCAAAAAAAATAGTATACCCTTTCTGTTTAGCCTAGTATAGATATTGATTGTTTCTCTTTACAAATAAGAAGTCGTAAAAATATAGTTATGAATGTATCTATATCTCTGACAGAGTAACGTGAGAAGATAGGATACCGTCGGACGTTATGTAGGTACTTTAATAAAATTAAAATCATGTAATAAGTTCACCCACAGCAACTGAACTTTAACCTCGATACATAACTTTTGACGATGAACTTCACAGATATAGTTTATTTCTAAAAAAATATGAATGGACATTATCGTGAACCAACTAAAATACACGTAGAACTGGTATTTGTACTGGAAACAACCAATATTATAAATATACGAGACGTATTCATAAAACACGGATCCATAAACGATATAACAGGCATCTTTGTGAACACAAATGCATCCAAATGGTTAATTAAAGCTGAATCACGCTGCAGTGTGCAATCTCCAGGGCAAGGCCACCCATAAATCTTTAACAATTTGTACAGGCAAATTCGTGCTACCAGATTATACGCACATTAAACTCGACTCTCAGTTGCGTTCTGCTGTTTGTTTTTGATTCAGAGACCAAGCTATAGGGTCGTGAAATTGTTCGATCGAAATGGCTCTACACTCGGATACATTGCATTTTGCAAAGAAACAAGACCGGGGCGGCAACGGTAGGCGATTGCGATGCGACACCGATCAAATTCTTATTAACATAGTGCCCGCATCACATGAGCGAAATTTTGTTAGTAAGAAATCGTCGTTGCATCGCATTCTTCTTACCGATGCGGCCCCAAATTACAACGTTTGAATAGGTATACTAATAATAGTAATGTTTTGCATCTGTACTTATTTAGTTAATAATAAAGCCTTCTTATTAGTCAATAAAGATACAATTGGTATTGCAAGAAAGCAACGGCGCCTATTTCCTAACATTAGGTTTCAAACAAATTTTCTACCAGATCTAACACTGACGAAAACCCCCATTGTTTGAAATCCATCAATCAATAATTCGACAGATTTAGAACGAATTTCAGCATAATTTGATTTTATTGTCAGCGTTTGCAAACTCTTTCGACGCGTTCTATGAATTCAGGTCACCTGGAAGTCATCATTTCTCAACTGCCGAACATTGGACATGCTAAAATAAACTATTTCGCTCCGATTATGACGTTGACCATCTATTTACATAGTGATAAAATGATTGTTCACTGAAAGATGATAAATAGAACCAGGTGTAGGCTATGATAAACGATACTTTAGAGAATGTACACATGGAAGACAGTTTGCTCGATATATTAAGTGTAAAACTAACAATTTTGACTGCTGAAATTCATAATGGTAGAGAATTATGATGTTAACCGAAATAGACAAGGGTATTTTTAAATGTATAACAAATACATTGCTCGCTCTTTTCCGACCTAAAGGGGAGTGGGAAAGAGGAAGGGGTTGGTCTATTGACGCTTTCGTACATCGTTTGAAACGCAGTTATATTAGCTACTTTGCTTAAGGCTAAAGCGCCCATCTAGCCCGCGAAGTTCAAATTTTTTGAGGTTTTTCGATTTTTTTCAAAATCTGACAATAATAAAAGGCACATTTTGTAATTCGCGAGAAAGACCGTGTGCAGTGCATTTATTAATATATCCAACTTACTCTAAAACATTTCAAGAACGATAGCTATCCAGATAATCTGGCAATTTTTGTATATTTAGTGATTTACTAGTATCATATCCACCGTGATAATATTTAGAGTAAAATAAATGTATTAATAAACGCACTGCATACTGTGTTTGTCGCAAATCACAAAATGTTGTCTTAAATGTTTTCTGATTTTGGATAAACTTAAAAAATACACGAAAATTTTGAATTTCGCGGGCTAGACAGGCGCCTTCACCTTAATCTTCTCTGTGAGGGATGTACCATCACTGTCGTGCCAGCCGGTAATGAGCAGTAGTCTATTTGCTACTGTTGACTCTACCTTCTAACTTTGAATATTTCTAACAAAAATATTTTAGTATAAGTTGTAGTAGCAGTCTAAACATAAATAAAGATTATGTAATTTCAACTTTGTAAGATGGCAAAATGTACAAAAAGTCTATCCTTTTTACGCTTCCACCGAATTAATTTGCTTTATTTAGTTTATTTTTGTAGAACAAAATATAATATTTATTATCATTACGTCAACTCATAGCCAGAAGATTGCTAGCATTTGCTGCTGAAAACGTATTTTCATCGGACCAAAATCGAATAATCAGTCACGAATTAATTACTTCTACAAATTATTCTACCACGTGGCCACCACAAGCCCGACCGGTGTGGCATTGAAGACCGTTAACCCAGTTGATTCCCTGCCATTCGGCTGGCTAACGATTAATTCATGTGGCTGTAAACTATCAATCAGAGTTTTACGACATGTAAAACAATCGTTACTTGTATACCAATTGTCTGGAAATCGACCCAGTAATAAGTCAACTATTTGTGGACTATTTGTGGAGGGCGTATAGAAACTAGGCACCTCTATTATGCTGTAGATCCGTGGAAATTTCTGAAGGTGGCCTGTGTATGTACCTCTTAAGAATGGATGGGTTGTGTACGCAAATTTTGCCTAGAATTCCATAGATGTAGGCATCTCGTGGAAATCCAGGTAGCTATAAAAAGTATTCTAAAATATGACTTGTGGCATAAAAAGTCCGTTAAACGAACACGTATAGAGACGTCACAGGTACGTATTTAAGAGTTCCGTATGTTTATTTGTGAACTGAAAGCCACTGACCCGGCGCGGCGGGTTTGATGTGGATTTTTTATAAGGTATACGCGGGAACATGTGGCGGAACCAGATCAGGAATCGACAGCGTCAAAACAAATTCGTTTCAAACATATGTAGGTGTACAGTTAATGCACATTTTAACGTATTTTTATTTGTATTCTATAATAAAAAACCTAGTAATGAAATCTATTTTTACACAAAATTGGTAAACGTAAATAAAGTATAGTTGTTTGAATTCTTATGTTTTGTAAAAATGTTCAATTAATTTGAATTGGTTCGAGAGAAAATCGAAATAATTGGGGCATAAAGTTTTGCAAAATAGCGCATCTAAAATCAGAAATACGATAAGTAGAAGCGCCAACAAATTCCTAAGGAAGCTGCAGATTATTTTATAACTCTGATAGTTAAATTCAATAGCTTACGTTTTGACTTTGCTGTCGCAATTCTCAAGCGGTATAACTAGACAAGGCATTCGTATTTGAATTATAAATTAAAACTGTGTACTTATAATCTACTATATAAAAATAAGTCGGGTTTTCCTTCCTGACGCTATAACTCCAGAATGCACGAACCGATTTCCACGGTTTTGCATTCGTTGGAAAGGTCTCGCGCTCCGTGAGGTTTATAGCAAAGAAAATTCAGGAAAAATTTCAACAGAACGCGGACGGAGTCGCGGGGCACAGCTAGTCTGTTTTATAATTATGAATCCTAACTTGACCGGTAAAAAAGGGCGATAGGCCTTAGGACCGATATTAAATTGTGATTTTTGTTGTTATAAAATAGATAGAACATCATTAGGTAAATGGTGTATATTATGTTCGTTTAGTGTGGAACAGGGGTTACAAGTAGATATTATCAACTTACCTCCTGTGGAGGCACGTCGAAGGAAACTGTCCGCAAATCCACTTTCCTGTAGGAGTCGATACACGGAAGTACGAAGAACAGTCCAGGCCCTCTCACGCCGCCTTTTCGAACCCGTCCTAGACGGAATATCACCGCACGCTCGAATTCTTGAACCACCTGGAAAATTATAGGTTTAGTTTATTTGCAACTAGCGATCTGCTCCGGCTTCGGAGTACTTAGATACTCTCGACTTTTTAGTACTATTTAGTAGTATAAAATAAACATATTGCGTTATAAATATTCTAAGAAAAAAAACTTTAAATGCTAGTGAAAACCGCATCAGAATGCATCGTGTAGCAAAGAAGAAATAAGTGGACAAACAGACAGACGCGGATATGGCGAATTTGATTAACACTATTTTTTGAGATACACGTGAATTATCGAAAACCTGATTCTACAGGTTTCATCTCAGTATTGGTAATGATTATTAAAATATTTATTTAAATGACGTAATTTTAAAATAAAATAACTCATAGTAACATTCAATAGCAAGAATCTTTTTTAGTCATTGCAGAATTTAATAAGTAGAAAAAGTGTTAATCATGACTTTCACTACCTGGACACCCTTGATTAAACTAACTTACTTGCTGAAGACATACATACCTTAAAGCATTCGAAGAGCGAGAAAGGGAAGGTGACGATCACGAGCAAGAATGACAGAAACGTAGCACATCTCTCAATACATCCCACTGCTTCCGGATGTGCTGTCACACACAAAAATATTTCCTAAATAAGTAGATACACAAATCACTCGTAATCTAATTGATACCTAAACGGCGTATTTTCTATATTGTTAAGGTATTATGAAATTATTTACTTGACTTTACTAACACAAATGAAGTAACATTGTTTTTAAATAGCCCTTAAATGTCCCACTCCTGAGCAAAGGCCTCCCCTATACTTCTCCACACATCTGTGCTCTGGGTTAATTCCTGCCAAGATGCCCCCGCAAAAATCCATTATAATTGTTTTTCTAACAAACGTTTGGTTAATTTAGCGTGTAAAGCGCGAATTAATTATCAAGCCTCCTCGCAAGCTTCCACTCTTACTGTCAAGGTACTTACGCATTTGTATCGTGATAGCGCAAGAAGTACCCGTATCGCAATCTAAAATATTCAAATGTACAAAATTAGAGATTATTTTTAATTAATATCAAACGTCAGACGCACTAAGTTCACTTGTTTACTCACGACTCGGTACGTTGTCACGTCTAGTGCTAACTGTTCTCAGTTCGGTGCGCATTTTGAACAACCGACCGACGTTACTTATGTGTTATTATGTTATTGTTATAAGGGAGCAGTAATAAAACGGAATGGCGGCGTTGAACTCGGCTAACAATCGCGGACTGCGCTGACATACGAACTAACTTACTGTCAGAAGAGTCCAGCTGTTTACACGACCCAAAAACTACACCGACTCCAACTAAAAATATCAATTACAATGCGATTTTCCACAACAATAAGAAAGCTATAAATCACCGTTGATAGCGTTTAGTCAAAATGTATTTACGTATTTCGAGGTAACACTCCACTTCCCCCGAGTCCTTGTCGTAGCAACCGAAATCCATGTGGTACGAGAGAGCGCGTAATTTTAAACGCATTGACAGTTTTGTCAATCGGTGTAAAGTGGTCGTGTCTTCAAACCGCTGTCTATATTGATACTAAGGTGAGGCGCGGAAGATCAGGTTGTTGATAAAAATAAATAAATAACGCATTTTCTGCCATAAAGACGGGCGCGAGCGGGCGCACACCGGACCGCGGTGCTCCAATTTGTGAGAAATAGGTATATTAGAAGCGTTCCACGTACCGATCTTGTACTACATAAATTATAAGAGGATGTTTGGGTCATAAATCGCCGAATATCCGATTGTTTTACGATAATACGCCACCCGGAGATCTAAAGCTATATCATTAAGTAAAGTACCAAATTATTTTACGGCTCTAACATAAAATATGTTTAAGGATAACTTCTACATTTGATCTATTTTCAGGGTACATCACATCTGCAACGCGGTTTGAGGAACATGTGGTATAACTTGTTATATAATATTTACAGCACAAATCAATCGCTTGTCTAAATATTGTATACCAGTTATGATATTATGTTTGTTTTGTTTTTCGCTACAACAATGTTTGATGTAGGTATAGGGAAGCTTGACCATACTCTATGCAATACATACGTGTAATTACGAGTATGTAAGTACCTATATGTCTGTACGACACGATTATGAGGAGAAGACTGAAAAATTGCAAAGTATTTAAAACACGCACCCACACGAAAACGAAATGCTTTCTGTAAAGCCGGACACCTACTTAGTTATTATTTTTACGATAATAACATTTTTATGACCAGAAAATAGTCTGGATTGCAGAATTTTCACATCTGCATAGGTCTATGACCAACATAAACGTGAAAAAAATTAGTTTTTGTGGGCGAACGTGTTAGTAGGTCATAGCTCTATCAAAGTTTGGTCGTCTCGCGTGGCGTTATCTTTGATCTTCGTCCGACGTCTCCCGTTTATATGAAGTTATTTCTGTTCTAACAGTTTTGGATAAAGGGGAAGGGAAGAGAACAGAGGAATGCGGGAATCTACACAAAAGAGAGATTTGAATTTTTTTATTTGAAAAGTTACCTTGAGTCTTATTGTTACGAATCAATTTTGACAACATTGGTAACAAGTATAAAACTCTATGTATAGAGATAGTACTAGCTAGCAGCTGGTGCTTGTCTCGTCACTACTACATATGTCCAGCTTAGGGACAGGAAAGCTGCTAAATACATTGTGATGAAGTTATTCGTAAGCGGAATTACAGTACCTAGTAGCAGTAGTATTATCGCAGGAAGCGTTTTGATATTTACCTAATCGTAAAGGACGCGTAATATCCTCTCACGTACGTTTGATGGTCGTTTAACATAATCTGACATTTAATAAATTGCCTTTAAATGTACCACGCACAGGAAGTAAGAATAACTATTGGTACCCAATAGTTATAAAGTTAAGATCTCTAGTTTATGAGAACCCTACCCGTACCTAACTCTACTAGTAACTCTACTAATTACCTATAGTCAGTATAGAGTTCAATTAATATTGTAACGCATAATGCCAGCTGTTGTAATTGCATTGAAAAGCTTATTTTATGTTGAACCACTTTTTTTCAAATCGGACATTCGTATATTTACATTTCATTTTTACACATCATTAAACAAATGATGTGTAAATAAATGTGACGAGTATACTCGAAATACGAGTAATTTTAAAAATACTACTAGTGTCATGCAATAATAATGGTAGGGCCAAAGAAATCAACGCATAACATGTATATGTCGCAGCCAACTAGCTTAATTCGCCGTTCAATCAACAGCCTAGGCACTTTACTAAAAAGCGCCATTCAACTACCGGCCTAACTGATATTCAGCCGTATCGTCGGTTACAAAATTTAATAAACTGGCTGGCTAATGCTTAAGCAACTGGTTGACATTTAAGTACTACAAAACTTTTTGAAAATACTACCCAAGCAGAGCGACCCGGATGGGTTTAGGTTAGGCTAATTTTTTTTATGACCCCACAGAAATCCACCCGGAAAGTAGGTTCGGTGGATCTAAACAATTTCGTAAAATACCTAAGTACCTAAAATTATTCCATTAAAGTTGTTTTTTGCCAACGCCATATTTACAGTTTGGTGACATTCGGCCCTAGGTGGCAGATAGTGGAACTAAATTGAAGTGAAGAGGCTAGGCAATTAATTAAACGGTTAGGCAAGTAATTAAACGTCATCGATCCAAGTAATTTGCCTAGCTGTATGATCAAATGGCTGAATATCATTCAGGCCACTAGTTGAACGGCGCTGTTTAGTAAAGTGGCTAGGCTGTTGATTGAACGGCGAATTAAGCTAGTTGGCTGCGACACATACATATTCGTAATAATACAATAATTACTTCACCAAACAGGCACACGTCACGGCTGTGGTGAATCAGCATCATTGTCTGCTGCTCTCATTCATTGGCGATGTTCATTGCTCGTAATAATGCTGAATCATACTTCAGAATTTAGTATTCTGCGCTTGAGATGCGTGCATAATTCACCCGCCTCTGTGAATCCAATCCGCTCAGATGCCGGCCCGGATGGCCGTAACGCCCTGATTTATTGAATTGTTTACGTCATAATATTGTGTGCATGCATTTTATTCGCCATTGTTGTTATTTATAACCAGCTTTTATTGTTGTACCTAAGTTTTAATCTAGCAATAAATACATACTGCTGGCGCCTGTCTAGCCCGCGAAGTTCAAATTTTTTGAGCTCTTTTAGAAATTTTTCAAAATCTAACAATAATAAAAGACAAATTTTGTAATTCGCGAAAAAGACCGTGTGCAGTGCATTTATTAATACATTTATTTTACTCTAAATATTATCACGGTGGATATGATACTAGTAAATCACTACATGTACAAAAATTGCCAGATTATCTGGATAGCTGTCGTTCTTGAAATGTTTTAGAGTAAGTTGGATATATTAATAAATGCATTGCACGCGGTCTTTTTCGCAAATTACTAAATTTGTCTTTTATTATTGTCAGATTTTGAAAAATTTCTAAAAGAACTCAAAAAATTTGAACTTCGCGGGCTAGATGGGCGCTTTAGCCTTAAGTGTTCTATCTCGAATCTTATGTGATACTTTTTTTAGAAGCCGTTCCGTGCAAGTGCATTTAGCCTGTTTTATCGGCATTGGTCTAAGGCCTCAACCAGATATTGTGATAAAGAGTTCTCTAACCGAGAAATTAAGATATAACTTCAGATATACCTTGTATAGAAGGTTAACTATAAAACTTCTATACCTATCAATACTGGGTGTAAGGGATATCGTAACGAAAACTGATACCATGGTTTCAACTAATCATTCTGCACGGCCCCCAGACTTTTTTATCGAAGTTTTCATGAATTATGCAAAAAACTTTTATAAATTTGTAAATTGATATTAGCATAAAATGCGTGCTCGAAAATATCTTCGGAAAATTCTAACTCTGGGGGCTAGAATCATGAGTTGAATTCATGGTATCAGTTTTCGTCACGTTGCGCCTTCACCCTGTAGGTATTCCTAGAAACATACAATCTATCTCCTCATGCTGGACCACGGGGTTATAATTATATGATTACTTTTAAAGCATATATGCGTCGTTGGAATGAAGTAACCAATCTCTGTTGGTGCAAAAAATAAATTCCTGTTCTATAGGTGGTGCTGTTTAGAAATCTCAGAACACAAGTGATCGATTTTTATTGGAAAACACTTATTAAGTCTATGAAGGGCCGTAATGTGAGATATTTCTGATTTCAAAACTGCCGTCTATTAACTTAAGTTAACGAGATTCTGATATTTTTTGCTTGGATTCGAACTAACAAAGTTAGATAAACATTATTACTTTTAAAAAGCTTATTATTTTTAAAGTCCTCGCTTTCTGTATATATTTAAGGATTCGCACGTTCATAGGATCACAATACTCGTATTATACCTATAATTAGCAGGATATATTACTGGCTTGTCATTCTAATAATATTATACCGAAATGTGAATGTTTGTATGTATGGATGTTTGCTACTCAATCACGCAAAAACGGCTTCACGAATTTCGATGAAATTTGGTACACAGATAGGGTTTATAACCTAGATTAAACATATGATAATTCACTTAAGTCCACGCAGGCGAACGTCTAAAACCTTTTTCTAACTCGGTTAGATGTCCTCCGTAGGTACTTCATTCATAAATAGATATCTATTCTAGCCGCTACAGGTACTACTTAGATACTAGCCGGCCCTATGATATAACGCTACCCTGTTATTATCTCTCACAAAGATTATGTAACTGAACTAAGATTGTTACGTTAGATAATAAAATATACGATGAAAAAGCAATAATTATGGCTAGAAGAAGATTTGTGCCTTTCGTTGTAACAACGAAGAGATGGGACATAAACACTATTGTCACAATTAATGTAAGCAAACGAATGGCTCCTGTCGAAACTCAAACAAACCTGTGCACTATTTTTAATACACATAAGGTCTAACGTGGCAATTATCTGAAATGCTTTCTAGGCTCTTATTTATTGCTCATATAAAATCAGCGCACCTAGCGTGGGACTGAGTCAGGTTTCGAAACGAAATATTTTGCACGAATGACTGATTTATATCGGTCAAGATGCAGAACAACTGGACTGAATTCTGCAATATCCTCTATCTTAGAATGTCGTTGGATATAAATAAGCAATTGTTGTTTTATATTTACATTTTAACCGACTTCAATTGGATTTATTAGCACCTAAAAAGGTGTAATAATATGAATATGTTCGAAACTCTTCTTCTTATTTATAAAAACCTGTGTAGTTGTATTCGTTTTGACATAAATGTTGAGCATAGCTATTTCTTCGTTATCGTTACATCTACATATTTGTCTCGTAATGAGAAGAACTGGTATTAATTATGATTGTATAATATTTATTTATTAAGCGCTTTCTGATACTACAATAATAATTAATATTTTCTGGGACCCTGAAATAATTCGCTTAGAGGTACAACTAATAAACGTTTTACTAACTTTCTTTATTTTAGAATCAGCTTTTAAACTATTAAGGGTCAAATTAATAAGTACTAAGGGCACGTACCGCAGCAGGTGTACAGATGGTGGGGCCCTATATTTATAATGGCTGCGCAAGCGCAGGCAACCGGGAGTGTTTTGTGTGTCGTCTAGTGCACCTACGATAGGCTCTAACATGCTGGTGAGTTGAGTTCGTAAATAAAAATAATAAAGGCCCAATACTGGTATTAATAAATTGATCTCATATCTGAAAATTAAGCTGTAAATGTCATACAAATAAATATGAACTGCGGACTGCAATTCAACTGTAAAATTGCAGTTTATATAATACAAGCTGTGCCCGCGACTTCGTCCGCGTGGAATTTAATTGACAAAGTTTCATACAAACTTTAATCCCCTATTTTATCCCCTTGGTGGTAGAATTAATCAAAATCCTTTCTTAGCGGATGCCTACGTCATAACATCCACCTGCATGCCAAATTTCGGCCCGATCCGTCCAGTGGTTTGGGCTGTGCGTTGATAGATCACTATGTCAGTCAGTCAGTCACTTTTGAGTTATATATATATAGATATATCCGAGATCGCTTTCAAAGTTTATATCGGTTTATTAATACCTACTAGGCAATAACATATTTTTCAACCAATTTTCAAAGTTCGTTTAAATTGTGCCCTGGCAAGAAATATGCAAATTGCCTAATAGAGTTGGATATTATATTTTAAAACTATATATAGTTTTTCTTTCAGGTCATGTTAAGACCTATATCCCAAAACTATGACTTTGTACAATCCTTCTTCCATTATATTTGAAGTAAGTATATACCATGAACTATCATTCTTTTCAGGTGTTATTAGTTCTTGCGTACGTAGCCATAGCAGCAGCGGCTCCGGTAGAATACGGCGGGCTGTTCGCGCACTCACCGTTCGCTGTTCACTCGGCACCCGTGGTTCACGCCGCACCTGTGGTTCATGCCGCACCTGTGTATTCCTCACCAATAGTACACGCTCCGGTAGCCGTCGCACACGCTGTGGAAACTGTAGTTAGTATTGAAGAATTAAGTTCCATGGTATAGCACGTAGATAATATCATATCTGTTATCTAATAATTTGATAATGCTTTGCATGAGTTACAAACCCTATTTCATTTGGTGAGAGATTCATACGTTTTAGAATTCAAAATTAGACCATTAAGTCAGCAGCACGAGTTTTCTCTATCTTTCTAGTTTTTTTAACCCCCGTTGTTTACGTTTCAGTAGTGATCTCACGTACTTATTGTCTTGGTAGTACATTACACACATGAAACAACCTTTACCCCAGTCAACGAGAAGCGATACGAAATATAATAGATTTGTTTTAACCGTTTCGTCTTCATTTTTAACATTACGGTTGACGACACAGAGTGAAACACGGATTTATAAAATGAGTTAATGTTAATCTTAGCGAGCTGACAGTGCCTGACATGAACTCGAGCATTATCACCATTTCTTATCGCTTCTCGTTGGCCGTGGTGAAGTCACAATTTATACAGCAACTAAGACAAAGTAAGGCGAGCCATTTGCGCCTACGCTAATACGGGTTGCAACACTCTACACACTTCGAGACTCTATGTTACACTGTGCAGGGCTTGTTACGCCTCTTAAGATAGTAACTTTAATTCAAAGGTGTATCTTAATTCATTTATTTTACAGTCCTACCCAAAGTATGCCTTCAATTACGGTGTAAAAGATCCGCATACTGGTGACATAAAATCGCAACAGGAAGAGCGTGATGGAGATGTTGTTAAAGGTAATTGTTATAGGTAATTTTGATGAAGTAGAGGGTGTTTCTATGTAAAATCCTATTTTAAAAATGTACCATATTTGCATGGCGTCTAAATAAACGCTAAAGATGATGTACCTACCTACAAAATAATAATCGATGATAAGTATTTTCTGTTCGTTGGTACCTACATGTGGTTAGTAACTGTAGTGAGTCATCGAATCAATCAAAAGGTCGGAAAGAAACCCATTAAATTACTATATAACTTTATTGCGTTAGGTACAAAAAATATTGCATTTACTCAGGCGCTATACAAAATATCGTGCATCATTCAAACTAGAAGTAATATATTTAATTTGATATCCGATAAAACATAATGTTTATCTATCTCAGGGAGCTACTCATTGGTGGAACCGGATGGTTCAACCCGCACCGTGTCGTACTCCGCGGATGATCACACCGGCTTCAATGCGGTCGTTCACAAGACAGGACACGCTGTTCATCCGGTATGATCCAACTAGTTTGTAATAATGCCTTAATAGATGTCGAGTGATGTGGTACCTCTAATCACTACATGGTATAAAACAAAGTCGCTTCCCGTTGTCTGTCTGTCCCTATGTATGCTTAGATCTTTAAAACTACGCAACGGATTTTTGCGGTTTTTTTAATAGATAGACTGATTCAAGGGGAAGGTTTATATGTATAATACATGCATAATATAGCAGCATTGCTCCCGTGCGAAGCCGGGGCGGATCGCTTGTCCTATATAAAACTTATATCCTAGTTTTGATTTAACACGTTGCAAGACCATTGAGGTTTTGTTTTGGTATCTTTGTGTTGCACCGAAGATCCTGGCTTATAAATGGTGTTTCGAAAGTGTAAATAATAATTTAGGTACGTATATGGTAGCTGGTAATATAGTTGCCTCGTGAAGAAAGTCTGTAAGTAGGTAAATATCATATATTCTGAGGTATGAGCCTTTGAATATTTGACACAACTTTTGTGTCCCAGCCTGTTTTGTGTGTTGGACATAGAACAAGTCTATGGCGTAGAAACCGGTGTAAACTGTATTTATTTCACACATCTTTGTATTTTAAAATATGATTTCGATAAAAAATTTAAACTTTCCAGTTAATCCTACGTCCCATACTCATCAAAGCCCAAAGTATTATTCCGCAATTTTGGAAACAGCCTGTAGACTCGCAAGAAAAACACCATACCTATTAATGTATACGTGTAATAACTGACGCGACTATTTAGTACTAGTTTCCTAAAGCGAAAGTGCATTAGATAATCTTGTAAATTATTGAATGGACTTGAATTATGCGTAGTTTTTCATCTTTGATAAACTTGTTCTGTGGGTTTGGTACGGCTAGAAGGTAACATCCTGTTTGTGGTGTCGATAATTTATTTGCGAGATATCCCATTAAGGTGAAGGCGCCTGTCTAGCCCGCGAAATTCAAAATTTTCGAGTATTTTTATAGTTTATCCAAAATCTGAAAACATTTAAGACAACATTGTGTGATTTGCGACAAACACAGTATACAGTGCGTTTATTAATACATTTATTTTACTCTAAATATTATCACGGTGGATATGATACTAGTAAATCACTAAATATACAAAAATTGCCAGATTATCTGGATAGTTGTCGTTCTTGAAATGTTTTAGAGTAAGTTGGATATATTAGTAAATGCACTGCACACGGTCTTTTTCGCGAATTACTAAATGTGCCTTTTATTATTGTCAGATTTTGAAAAAATTCTAAAAAACCTCAAAAAATTTGAACTTCGCGGGCTAGATGGGCGCTTTAGCCTTAAAATAGATATGTGAAATATTTTACGTAAGGGCGGCGGTTATGTAATTGTGTCATTGGAACGAAATATATATCTTCTTAACGATATTTCGCGAGGCGCCGCGGCTAGTATCTAGTAAAGCACACGACGTACGTACCACAAAATAACTAACGGTATTCATCTTTTCTGCAATTTTTTTTTATGTGGGTAACAAAGTCGGCAAACAAGCTTACGACCTGCCTGGTGTGCAATTACCGTAGCCTATAGATGCTTGCAATACCAAAGGCATTTCTCACATGTTGCCGACATGAGGAGAGTGGGACAGAGGGAGGGGTAGGGACGGGCTTGTGCTTCTAGCACTCTCACTCATCTTACGAAACGCAGCGATAATAGTTACTTTTCCTCGAACTTAACTGGGATTTGATATACTTACCATATTTGATAAAAAATATCATGGGTATGAGAGTGAGCGGTAGTCGGGGTAGGGGACGTCCTAAAAAGACGTGGATGAACTGCGTGGAAGAGGGTATGACCGAAAAGGGAGTGAGTGTAGAGATGACGGATGATAGGCTTGAATGGAAGAAGAGAACGTGCTGCGCCGACCCCACCTAGTGTGGGATAAGGGCAAGGTGATGATGATTTGATAAAAAATATCAATTTATACAAATAACTTGTCTTGGGGCCTGACATTACACAAACGTAGTTTCACTGCGATTGCGAGCCGGCGTGCGCTTGCGCAAACATAATGGCTCGTGGGCTTATAAGGAAACATAGCAAATCTTGTTCGAACTATTTCGAATTTCCCAGATAAGCCGATATGCCTATTTCGACTCAATTCCAAGTAAGAACTAGAGATAAAGTTTCTTTGGGTCAATGTGCTCATTGTTAAAACCCGCCTTTGAGTTTAAGAAATGCCTCAATTACCTAATCAATAGTATTTTGTATAAAAGCAAAGACGACACATTTTTTATTTTTCTTTGACTTGATTAATGGCACCGGTAGGTAACATGTCATGATCCCAATAAAAATACCGATAAAAAGATGTATGTTTGATGAATATCGTTTTCCGTGGGTACTCTCTGATTTTTCGGAACATAAAGAGTATTCTATTTATGTTGAACAAAAGTGTCCCGTTTGTCATCTATCACAGTATACAGCGTCTATAGCTGGCGAAATGCAACGGTAGAGTGGCTGCGACCTTGAACCATAATGATACGGTTTATGATCTCAGAGAAAATAGTTACCTACCTAACTGCTTGTTGGAATTTGTCATTTCAAAATAGGTTAAGTACTTACCAACTTTTGTTTGTTGTGCAAAATGTTTGTCAATTTCCAATAAGTAGGCACATAATAAATTTCGACAAATAAGCTTCAAGAGAAAGGACCTAACCAAAATAGTGATAGTGCCCCACTACTTAGAATATTAGGCGTGCTACATCCAATCTCCATACGAGTAGTAAAATATGAATTTATGGTTAAATTTTGATAGATGTTTGTTTTGTCCATAGGTGGCAGCACCAGTGGCGCACTACGCCGCGGCCCCAGCCATAGCGGTGGCGTCTTATGGACTACACCATTAAACCACCTACAAACTACATTATCTCAGACGAAAAGAATAAGGTAGATGGAGAGCGTAGAATTAGTGACCGACTCCAGCAAAAGGAACATCAAAGAGGGTAGCATCCATCCAGATTATTTTTTAGAATTGTTGATCGCTGTTCACAAACCGCCGCAATCGCCGCACTGCAATCGACAAACTGCAATCAAAAATTGCATTTATACCGTAATGCATACTTTTGCTGGCTGTACTCAATAGTTAGATATACGCGCTCCGTCTAAGTTATTATATTCACCTGAGTACATTATCTATATAATGATATTGAAACTAAAATACTCTGTAGACATATTTTAATGTTATAATTACTAAGTAAAGAGGTTATAATTAAAGGTTAAGTGCAGAAGGAAAACTGGATACAAATCGCGAATGTTAATTGTTTTGATTTACGAATGTGTGAATGTACAGTGTTCGTGGATATTTTGTTCACAAAAAGTGATCGAATTGCCATTGTAGAAGCATCTGAAGTACAAGTAGATGTTATTATTTCTTTTATATGTTTTATTGCTTTTATATTTTAGTTGGTAGGCACTTATTTAGAATATTTTTAATATCTATTTATTTATTAATAAAGGTTTTGTACCATTCAATTTATGTAAGTAATATAGAACACGCTCGTAAACATAGTTCAGTTTTATTTGCCGTGATCTCAATATCATGACATTGTTTGTTTTTTAAACTCAAATCCTGTTAATAATGTTTTGATTTAATCATAATTTATGTATTACTAACTATTGTTAACTGCATAAAGAGCTGTATAAAAGGTGTGTTTGAATGATTGTCCTAAGAGACATTAACTTTTTCATAAATTCTTTCAAAGTTCTTTAAGTAATTAAAATTTTGTTTAGTTCTATGTCTCGGCTTTAATATTATAACCAGTCAAGTGCGAATTGGGCTCGCGTACTAAAAACATAGCATCCTAAAGATTATTGAAAATACTGCTAACTATTGCATTTTTGATGGCCCACTCTGGAACACGCATAATATAAAGATATTGTAAGGTTTCATTTGTTTCTTATTAATGTAATCCTCAAACTTTTTCGCTAAACATGTCGACAAAAAAAAATATGATCGTTTAACACCGTCGTGCTTAATCGGTAGGCTGTTTAAATAAATGTGCTCATTTAGGCTCTATGAAATATTACACCAATATAAAAACACCGTTCGGTAGCCAGCCTCAATAGGGAACGTGATAAATGTAGTCATTTAGAGTCAAAGTTGACTTGGAGTTTGGGTGTCAGATATATTTTTTAAAGTTATTTGGTACATAATATGTAATACCTATACCTATACGTTAATGTAATATAGTACTACCCAAGCATATTTTCTTCTAGTTCAAAATCCTAATGGTGATGGTATGACGGCTGAAATTTGAAATAAATATTTTAAGGACCTTATATGTAGGTAGATATACTAAGTTACGTGAAAAAATAATGCTTAGCGACCACTAATTTGGCTATTAATAGGTATCTCATGCTTTTCGTATAAATAATACCTGGGTAGAGTCCATCAACCTTTCCAAATTAGGTCAATTCATTCTTGTTTCATACAAGTTAATTTGTTGAGGACATCTTTATAGTATAATATATTTGTCATAAAACCCATATATAAACACACCCATTTTGGAAATTAGCCCGTTATTTTGATGGTAGGTGTTCCTACACCTACTGTGCTGTAGTTAGGTACACTTAAGGTAGATATATTTAATGTGTCCCAAATGGTAAAAAAAACGAATACCCGAATTTCTAAAATCAGCGAATATGCAACCCCTGGTTTATGTATGCAGAATATATTCATGCTGTATTCAGTTTTTTGTAATTTAGAATTTGTGCTGTGTAAATATTTGTGCTGTCAAAAAATAGAGCCAAAAATATAAATCGATGTAAATGTTTCACAAGTTAATACTCAGGGTTATTGTATTAATTTTTAGGATATGGATTTAGGATATTTTTGATGTAACTAGTGTGTATTTTTTTAGGTAACAAAGTCGGCATACAAGCTTACTACCGGCTTGATGTTAAGCAGTTGCCATTGCCCATATAAACTTGCAATACGACTGGCATTGCTCGCACCTTGCCGACCTGAAAGAGAATGGGATAGAGGAAGGTAAAGAGAGGCAGAATGGACTTCCCACTGACTTGACCGGGGTAGTACCACCTTCTACAGAAACCTCCACAGAAACTCGGCGTAATGTCTAGAGTAAAGTATAGCTGCGTTTCGTACGGCAAATGAGAGAGCCGGAAGTCCAACCCTCTGTCCATTTCATACTCCCTCTATTCTACTCTCCTTCAGGTCGGCAACATGCGAGCAAAGCCTTTGATATTGCCATCATCTTTAGGCTACGGTAGTCGGTAACTGCTTAGCATCAGGCGTGTCTTCCGCTAGAAGGTGCGTCTACTTACCTAGACGCACCTTGGCACCCGACAAGCCCGCTGAGTTTCTTGCCGGATCTTCTCAGTCGAGGTCGCGTTCCGATCCGGTGGTAGATTTACCCTCGCCACCTCTCCTGTCAGCGGCCCAAGCCGAGGTCGTGTCCCTTGTGGCGCCCTTGAGCTAGCTGCCCCCCTGCCCCTCTGGCTGGAGCGCACTTGCGCTCGCCCTCTGTCCGGGTGAAGTTGTTATGGCCACTCTGGCCAACAACATATAGTCAATAAAAAAAAAAAAATTAAAAAAAAAAAACAGGCGGGTCGTACGCTTGCTTACCGACTTTAAAAATAACAGCTCAAACACCATTTTATTTAAAAAAAAATGTAGCTCCCAAACAAGTAAAGTCTCTTTCAAAATGCACCAATCAATTCAGTTTTCCTATTCCGTCAGCTCAATTAAGCACAACACACATTTTGTCTTGCCTCCTTTTATGTTTCACTTTCGTCACTTAAAAGGTGTTACCTTATCCTGACATGCCTAGTATGACATCACTAACGGATGCGGGCGAAATTGCCTTAACCCACAAACTCGACGAGGTACGTGGCTGTTGTTTTTTGCCAACGAAAAGCTACTAAAAGGAGAAGCGGATAATAAGTTCACGCATGTGGACACCGCTCGTGTCATCAAGCACACTTCCGTTTTGTTGTTTGTGAAAATTGTATTTTCAATTGTGTTGAGATTATGGAGGCTTTTAAGGTAAGCGATTTTGTGACTTTTTAAAATAGGATGTGGCTATCTTATTCTTTATACAGTATTTAAAACGGCTGTTAACAGTGTTCGCTAACATTCCTCTAAATTATCATTAATTAAGTGAGGTACACGTCTCCAAAATATATCCTGGAATTACATATCTCCAGAACCCAAAATTAGATTATTTCTGCATGTTTTAATGATATTAAACAGTGACAATATGAGAATAGATTTAGGAATTCGGGCCGATTAGAACCTAACTATTAATAAACCGTCATATAAAATAAAATTAGAAGCTAAAGCTATAACAATTGTTATAATTTTAACCATTAGTTAATTTACTTTACTAAACAAACACGGGAAGGAGAGTTCGCACATTCGTTACTTCCCAGTTTAGTTAATTAATCACTCAAGAAACAAAAAGTCAATTAGATCTTCGAAAGATATTTAAACAGTCCTGATGAGGTGTATCGGTTGGATAATACCGACACTTGACTAATGGCTTACATTACTCAGTCCGACGTAAATAAAGATGAATGATGCGCGCAAAGCTTTTTGTTTTGATATTTAGTGCGTGAGCTTCAGGAGCAAGTAAGGAAAATAATATTTAATAGGAATGTAATTGAGTTCATAATGGTACCTGGTTAGTTATAAAATATTGGATGGTGTGGATACTTAATAAGTACTTACATAAAAACGCAATTATCGTAAATAAAGTACGTGCGTAGATCAATATTTTTTTATAGAATATAATAATATAATTTATTATTATCATTCTGAATTGTAAGGAAAATTATGGTATTTTAGGAGTTTTAAACAGGCTTACTGTGTTCTAAGTTTTGTCGAGATATAGATACATTACTTATATTATTTTGTTAATATATGTGCTTGGTATAAAGTTTTAATAATATTGGCAGGTGTTCCTTGCTATGGTATGGCTCCAAACGGCGGTGCTCTCGGCCCCGAGACACGCTCGACTGAGTGTTGCCGAAACAATACCAAGTTATTACTACAACCATATTAATGGTAAGTTAAATGAACAATAATAAACTAAGTACATTCTTAATAAGCGTCAGATACATACAGAAAAAAAACGTTAACAAATTATTTGTGTAGTTCTTGGTCTTCTTTTTAATTGTATGTTATACAAAACGTTTTGTAAATAATACTAAAAGGGATGATAGAAACTACAAGAGTCATTAAAATAATGGGACTGATTCCGCCACACACTCCCACATATGTTAGGTACAATGTAGATCGACAATCATGTCCAATAATGACGCTGAGGCTAGACCTTGGAGGAGTCCAGGGAAAAAGCTATATTTACCATTACAAAAATTATGTGACGTCATTATTTTTTCTCAGTGGATATATTTAGAATTAATTTATCACCTCCAAACGTCACTAGGTATTATAAGTATGACGCCCCTATTTGCTGGACCGTACCATCCAGTTGCAAGAGGTTGTAGCTCATACTTACCACCTGATGTTTTATTATTTCAGGCAACCCCGAAGTTTATTCCTTCGGCTACGACGTGTCGGACCCTGATACTGGCAACACTCAGTTCCGAGTTGAAGAGAGGTACCCCAACGGCACGGTGGCTGGCAACTACGGATACGTCGACGCGTACGGCACCCCACAGAGATACCGATATATTGCCGACGAAAATGGATACAGGTAGACAATAATTTACCGTTAGGTACTCCCCACGCTATTTTGTTGCTTGCTTACAGTCTATTGCTGTTCCTGAAAATGTCCACCATCTTTTATTCATTGAAAACGGTAACCATCGTGTTTCATGCCGGATCTTCTCAGTGGAAGCAGCATTCCGAACCGGTGGTAGATTCTGACTATTCATGAATGCTTTGTTGGCTTACATGCATAAAAACTATTTTGGCTTTGAGTTGAGTTAAACTATATAGCACTAAAATAGTTAGCCAAAATATGGTCATAAGCTTTATAATAATAATAATAAACTTTCATTTCGGATAAAATCCATATTACAAAGGTAAAAAACTAAAACTAAACAAAAATAAGTATCAATTACAATACAGACGCCTGTTGGCACTGTAAACAATGTGAGCTCTCCTCCAATGTTTCATGAGAGTACAGTCAGCGTCCAGGTTTTGAGAAACAGTGTCCAAGAGGCTGTTAGTGTTTCCCCGTATTCTGGAAATAAGGCATGAAATGCGTTTTCGCATTATGACAAGCGTATTCTTTTAAAAGTTTGTGAATATTTTTTGGAAAATCATGAACAGGTAAGTATGCTGCAATGGCAGTAAAAAAAATTATATGATGCCTCGCGTGAATCTAAGTTCAAAGTTTTTTTTGTGGTTTGTGCCCGTGAAATCGCCAAACGGACCCAATGGAAGACCAGCCCTGGTTCTTGTCAACCAGCACATGCTGAATTGGGTCTGTTTGTGGCGAACAGAATTTATAATTTTTTTTTATATTGTTTTACTCTATTTGCTGCTAGCTTAGACCATTTAATTAGTTAACACCTCTCTGGCTGCTAGGCACAATAAAGTTTTTTTTTCTTTCTTTTTTTCAAAGGTTAGGTAAACCTGTATGATCAGTCTCAAATTTTGTGAGCTGCAAAGGACTTACAGTACGAAATCTCTAAAACCCAGCGCAATTCTGATAGCAATACTTTATAAAGCTATAGCTATTATGATTCGTTAGGCGCGTCAGTTTGTCGCTATAAAATTGCGCGTCCCTTAGGTCTATCAATGACTATCTAATAAAGTTTTAAAAAAATTATAAACAAGTGTTTTGTTAACAGGGTTTCCCAAGATGTTGCAATCACACCAGTTTACCCAGCTGTGAACTCGGGCAGCGAGCCCGTTGAATCTTCTGTTACATGGACTCGGCCGAAGAAACCAATTAAGAAGAAAAATGATAATGATGTAATAATTATGCATAGGCCTGAAATTCAGAGAAGAAACGATGTGCCTGTATATTCAAGAAATCCAAGTTACTATATTGCATATTGAGACTGTTAGAAATGTAAATATTTATTAGTCTACGGCTTAGGACTGAAAATAATGTTTTTTTGTGTATTTTACTTAATATTTATGTGTAGGCATTAAGCAAGAAGGTAATTACTTTTTTGAGAAATTATTTAAGGGATAAAAGCAGAAAGTACCATAGAGTTATAGCAAGTATACTAAGAACTTTATACATAAAAGCTTCTTGAAGTATACATTCCGATTTCGATTTAAAGTTTATGGCCATTAAAAAGTGAGTTTGAATTTGTCATGTTGACAACAACAGAGTGAAATCTACCCAGAATATTTTTAAGATTTTACAAAGAATAAAACTATTAAAAATGTTTCTACACTCGTGGAATTCTTGTTTATTATTTTTTATGTTCCTCAACATAACATGGAGTAAGTACAATTTAATTGAAACAACCTCCAATCCCCAATAGGGTGTCCTAATACCAATATATTCCCTCACGTTGCCCACTGGCTGCTTACTTGCTTCCCACGATCTAAATATAAAGAAGTTCTATAGATGTACTGACTCCATGCTTCAGTCACATTTTATCACTAAATTTGTTTCCTGCAGGTTATCCAACTGGCAAACCAGATTTGGAAACACAACCCGAATTAAGGGATGAACAAACTTATCCCAATGGGACTGTTGTTGGCAAATACAGTTACACAGACCGTGACGGCAACCCTATCCAAGTGAAGTATTATGCTGATGAAGGAAGTTATGGGTAAAATATTAACTCATCACATCCTAAATCAATTTCTATTAGAAGCTTTGTTGTCTCGATATAAACTGTATAATGTTTGACTTTTTATTGCTTATTTATTTTTAGTGTTGAACTCAAGAGTATCAAAGTGGTAGAACCGCCGGCAGACCTCTCACTCTCTACATTGCAACCAATAAAATTTGACACCTTGTTGCGGCCCACTGAAACGCAATTTAAACTTCCGGCTGAAGCAATGAACGCTAATTATCCTGTAGTGGGTAATAAATATAAAACTAACGATCCACTTGATTACTTAAACAAAGATAAGACCAAAGCCAGTTATTATAAGGCAGATAAAAGGAACTCTGATTACGATATTTATTATCAAAACGAACTGAATAGTCCCAAGAAGTGCAGCAATGAAAAAGTCCGAGTGTATTTGGATAAACAGAAAAGAAGAATTAGGAATGCTCTTGACAGTTTTGATGCTGCAAAATTTTGTGAACAATTTTAATAAATAACACATTATTAAGTATCATCTCTTTTTATTTTCATTTATCAATGCAATTGACAATGATCTTAATGTTATTATCGTTATCTAGAAGCTTATTGATAGCTTTGCCTCTAACCATAAGGCATTCTGGCCTCTCATAAATGGATAAAGGATCTTGTTTTTCTTTAACATGAATAGCATCTCCTGTGTAACCGTAACTTAATTTGTTGTCTTTTCTTGATATTATTATCTGAAAAAGAATTAAAATTTACTACTCGTTTTATCTAAATTGGTTGAACACCATTGAGAACTTACTGTATATGTTTTTTCTTCATCATCTAATTTGCAGAGCCAAAATAGGACAATGTCGTCATTTCCATAATTTTCAGGTCTATTGATATTCAATTTACTGACCGTTTCATAATCCTTAGCCTGATTTTTGTTGGTCTGAAATCATAAGTACACCACTAGGTTCCTTGTTATAGCTAAATTCCAATGTGGAATCTGTACGTACTTCTATATTCCTGTGGTAATCTATGTTTCCAAGCTGTAAACAATCAATCCTCTTCAAAACATGTTTTGAATCAGCACGTTGGCTTAGTTTTAAAGCTGAAATTTGAAGCTTAGCAGCCATTAGCAGTAACAGTTTGTTATTATGGTTTAAATTATTGACATGACTAACAGAGTCTGAGTTTTGTGTCACCTGACTTGATCTGAAAAAATAATGTACCAATTATGTAAAGGGAACATCGAATAACGCAAAGTGTATAATTAGAATTAATACAAACCTCCCAAGTTTTTTTATCAAAATCATAGCGATACATTCTGTTTCTGAAGATATATTAGATTTAACAAAAAAATCTTGAGGTGCTACTGTTATTAAAGATATTCTTGGAACTCTTGAATGATCAAAGTAAAAATGTGACATAATTGAATCTATGGCTACCGATTTTGCGCAATTTGTTACTGGACAAAACACTGGTCTGAAAAGGATTAAAATTTAAATGGTAAAAATTAAAATAGTCATGGCTTAAAGTTGAATTAACTTGTTCTTACCTGCGAATCGCTTTGGTGTCCTGAACATCATTTTCCATTTTATCAGTATTCATATAACTGTTTTTAATTAAACTGCATAAACTAGAGTTTGTAGATGATTTGCTATCATCATAGTTCTTATTTCTATATTCAACAGTTACATCAGTGTTCGGTCCCTGAATGACAAAAGTTTATTATTTAAATTTCATTTTAGAATGTTTAAATTGTAAATTATTACCTATGTATTTTACCTGTCCAGATGACTTTTTTTTATTCATTTTCCTAGTTACTTCATGATTATTTCCAAATATTTCTGGAATGTAATTATCACCATTATTCATAATAATTATATAAGTACTTATTAACAAGTGGTCGCCCGTGGTCGAAATTCGACCATAATTCATTTAAATTTTAATTAGAAATGGCATTTAGGCTCTATTGTCAAAGACTATTTTGATGATGGCACGCAGAATGCAGTACCCATGGAAGTCCCGCCCTCCAAAATAAAGAAAAAAAAACTGTCACTGTTTGGCAGTCAGACAGTCAGTTAGTTACCAAGTAGAATTTACAAATGTGTGTGTAATGTTTTATTTATTGATTTAATGTATTTTATATGCATAATAAAAAATATTAGCAATCTGCATTTCTTCTGTACATAATCTATAAGTGTACCAAATTTCATACTCCTCCGCGCAATTTTCGTAAAAAGTGGTACAAAGTTTTCCTTCACGTATTAATATATAGATGTGAGGCTTTAATTAAATTATACATAAATAGTTATTAACACATTTTTAACTTACTTTGAACTTGATTGGCTTTATCCATGTAATCGCCACTAGCAAAATTTTGAAAGCTTCTCGATATTTTACTTCCTCTACTTCTCTTCACGTTGTCATGAATTTTATTGTGTGCGTAATCACCGCAATCATTCTCACGTCTCAGCTCATCTGTGGAATAATTGCAATAACGTTTAACATAGTTTATTTTTCTTCAAGGAAGTCATGTGATAACACAAAGTTACCTACTTACCAATGTTTTGACAACTCCTACCGGTAACATTGCATGACCAGCATACATGACTTACTTTTTCCCCATTTGTATGTATAGGACATCGCGTGGAGCCCTTTTTCAAATATGATGTATGGTGTAAGCACGTCTGAAAATTACAAGGTTTAGTTTTCAGCTTCATTTTATTGTTTTGGAATCTTGTGTTCGTTGTATCCGTAATACTATCTATTTGACCATTTTTTTATGTTATTAATATACAAATCTCTATTGAATTTTTTGATCGATTTGAGGTAAATAAATTATCTTCATCATCATCCTGCTCTACCTACTCTAACAAGCGCAGTATTAGACTGTATATTATATAAGTGTAGTTAGTATGCAATGGTCGGTCTCCATGAGCGATGTCCATTCGATCCAGATGTGTCGCGCTGCCCCAAATGAGGTAACTACGAGCTCTATTAGGTATATGTTATTTAACATCTTATTATGTTAAGGTGAGAGTCTTAGTTGCGGAATAAGGCTGTATAAGTAACAGATATTCCATATTTTTATGCTTGTAATTGAGTAGTTAGGTAATATTTTTTATTATTCAGCGGACTTGCCTCATGGTGCGCAACTTAAGTAAAACAAATAGTGCACCTTTTCCTTTACCTTACAATAATCCAGACGCGATAAATGAGTCTAGTTCTTTGTAATTGTAAGCAAACCTGCCTGATGTTAAGCAGTTACCGTAGCCTATCTGGGACAAAGGGTGAAAAGGGAAGGGGGTTGGGCTTTCGATTTTCTTTCTTATCGTAAGAAACGCAGCTAGAACAGCTACTTTACGACGATCTCCTGTGAGAGGGTGACAACCCCCTGTTGAGCCAGTTTGTATATAAGCTCTACATTTTAGCTCTACTTTTAAAGCGAGATTACCACCTTGAAATGACCTTGATTTTTTAAGCTTACATTGTTTTCCCCATTTGCGTTTAGATACTAAGTAAAATAATAAGTTAAAACGCGTTATATCGCTTTAAATGCATCTCCAACCACATATCCTATACAAAGTTGAACACCAGCGAAGGTAGGTGTTCATTATTCCGCATACTCAGTTATGCTAACACGACGCTTCACAGTTTACTACTCTACTTAATGTTGGCGCAGGAATTCATATACATAGCGAAAGCGAACACTATTCCTCTTAATAGTATTATCGTGTAGCCATCGGTTTGTGTCCGGACTCTATGACGGAATAAACAGCGCTCTATATTGAATACTAATATTGGATGATCTGATCCGATTAGTCTCGCAACGATTAGGGATTACGTTACCTTCTTTGACATAATTATGTACAGCAAATAGTAAACAATTGTAGCAATAAAATTATTTATAAATAAAATATGATCACTATAAATAAATCAATGATTGACATTAAAGCGACATTGAAAGAGCTTTGTTTTTAAAAGTTGTCTTCTGCAGTGACATACATTTATCTAAGTAGGTATTATTCGTAGTACTTTATTGGCGTTTGCTGACTAAAAGTTATTCGACGAAATCCTTGTAAACATAAAAAAAATCTACAAGTGCCATGTTGAGCCATGCACAATGAAGGGTTCCGAGTCATTGAAGGTAATCTGTTTAAAATTTCACCCCAGGTTGAAATAGGTACTAAAGTTGTATACATACTACTACCGACATCTATCGACACCATTAAATACTAAGAAATGGACTAATGAACATAAAACATACATTTAATGCTGTTATTTCATTGGAATTTATTAACAATGTATCCAATTTCGTCTGCATAATCTTATTCATATTTTTGCAATAGAACAATGTAAGAAGTATCGGAATTCATTACGTAAATTTTGATTTAATCTTAAAAGTTAAAAATCTCGCAAACGGAATTTGTGATGACAAAATGTTGTATGAAAATACTACTTTATTTGAAAATACCTTTTCAACGATACCCCACATGATGGAGTAACTAAAAAAAAAATATCCCCTCTTTCCATGTTGGGCGAGGTACCTCAAAAAAAGTAATTTTGGTACATTTTATATTTTTGCAAGTGAGATCTACTCTTAAAGTATTTTTGTGCCAAATTACATCAACTTCCGTCAGAAACTGTAGAAGTTATGACCCTGTGACAGGTCGGGACAGACGGACGGACGGACGGACGGACGGACGGACGGCCGGATAGACGGACGGACGGACGGACTGGATGATCTCATAAGGGTTTCTCGTAGGGACTACAGAACCCTAATAAAATGATATATTAAACGGTGGTAGAGCTAAGCTGTAGCCAATTGATTACAATTCATATAAGTACGAGGTGGCTCGACTAGGGTAGTACCACCTTCTCACAAAACATCGACGTAAAGTGGCTATCATAGTTGCAATTTCATACGATGAGCTAGAGAACCGGAATCCCAACCTCCCTTCTCCTCCCCCCCGTGAATGTCGACGACCGCTTGGCGCAGTGGTTCGAGCGTAGGCCGCTCGGCTCACTGCACATGGTGGTTGCGGGTTCGATTCCCGCCAGGGCAAATTTCGGAAATGGCCTTTTCGTAATTTGCCCAGGTCTGGGTGTCACTGGGATCGCCCCCAGTCCATTGTACGGTACCCATAGTACAAGCTTTGCTTAGTTTGGGACCGTACAGGTTGGTGTGTCTGTCTGATGATATTTATTTAAAAAAAAAAGAAAAAAAAATGTGAGAGCAATGACTTATGTATTGCATCTATAGGCTCGGTTACTGCTTAACATCAGACGGATCGTTTGATTGCCAGCTTTTTCAACGATATATAACTTAATGCTAACACGATATATTACTTAACAATAAAACGGTCTTAAACTCACTAACTTCAATAGTTTTAGCTGTACATTCTTGGTTTTTAATTTTCAATCAACTAAAAATTATACATTTCCAGTATTTCAAGTTATAAACAGTCAATCATAATTAGTTATAAAACCGATTGTGGTCTGATTTTAGTGTTTACAGTAATTATTACAGGCATGTTACAGACGCTTTGAGATTATGTAACAGGGGTCACATAACTGATAGATATGTAATGCATTACTTCACTAATTGGGCTGAGCGTTTTTACTTCAAACCAATCGGTAATGCATAATATTGAGTTTGGGAATTAAATATACCTGTATTGCGTAATTATTTAATCTTCAACCATGATGAATTGTTCAATCATTTCTTATGAAGAATAGCGAAAAATACTCAATGGAGTCTCGGGTCCGATTTTGATGAAACCTAAAATTCTAGGCAGGTATCGAACCCGTTCATTTTTGTAAAAACACACATTTCAAGATTGCACCATTCGAAAGTGTCATTAATATGGGAACAATTCTGAGTAATCTGTATTAATAAAGATACTGTGATAAGTTAATACTTATTAAAGAGTTATAAGATCTACAAACTCAACGATAAAAAAAACCAATTGGCATGAAACATTAAGTTTCAATCAATTCTTGAAACAATTCCGACAATAAATATGGTCTCATTACATATGTGTTATAAGTATTATCTAATTCCACATTTTATATTACAATACTAGCTGAGCCCGCGACTTCGTCCGCGTGGAATTTAACTTAACAAAAAAGCCCGCTCCCGCGTTCTGAGCCTGCGCGACAGGACCCATTTTTTTTTGTTTCTAAAATAAAGGTAGCCTAAGTTACTGCTTATAACATCAGCTATCTACCAGTGAAAGTCCCGTCAAAATCGGTCTAGCCGTTTCGGAGATACTCTTTGAGCTCATGTGTTTTTATTTTTTTACGCGGTACCCTAATTGATTTTCTAAATTTAAAGTAGCCTAAGTTACTCCTTATAATATCAGCTATCTGCCAGTGAAAGTCCCGTCGAAATCGGTCCAGCCGTTTCGGAGATTACCCGGAATAAACACACAGACAGACAGACAGACAGACAGACAGAAAGACAGACAAAAATTTTTTAAATCGCGTTTTTGCTATTGGTGTCGTATGTACTTTCATGTGCATTTAGTGAAAAGGTGTTATTTTGATATTACAAACAGACACTCCAATTTTATTTATTTGTATAGATAATGGCCTCCGTAATCTTATTGACTTCTGGAGTGAGTATTACAGTCATTGTGTCACATAATTAGGTGGAATAACGAAAGTAGGCTACAAATCACGCACATAAGGGTTTACGTAACAATTCTCGCGCATTAGTGACATATTGAAAGCGAAATAACTCAAAAGCTACAATTTTGTTGGGCAACCGAGCGTCATAGAAAATGTTCTTAAAGCAAATTGCTTCTAAAAATTTTCCTTTCAAGAAATTTATTCTACAAATCCATTTTAATATTAATCAGAAGACGTAGTGGAGGTAACAATGTCCACAGGGAGTACCGATGACATCACACGCTTCCAAGACGTCAAGTCTACTAATTGAGAACCAATATGAATTCATATTATCTTCGTGAGTTCCTCATCGGACATGAAGAATGTCTATCGCCAAAAAAATACGATTTGTTAAATTGATTCCCTTTTTGTAATCTTTTTGTTAAATTGTTTCTCTAAAATTATCGGTCGGTACCTAAAATCTTTATTTTACCGACTCTCTTAATTTGCCGAATTTACCCTCCGAATTTACCCGGTTTTACCCTCCTTAAAAGTATACCTATTAACTGTAACCCTACTACCTATTAACTGTAACGCATTGTAATCTCTTTTTATACTTTAATGAGGTAATCAATTTGTACGTTGCATGAGCTGATTACTATGTTTTGTTATAATGAGTATTTCAACAACTGCATGGCGCACAACCACGATATAACTGCTTATTAAACGACAATAGTATTTTTTTTTCTATCTCTAACAGCACAAAAATTAGGCAAACCTTATCGAGTTAGCTTGGAAGGTTTACTATCTTGTATTTAAAGAATAGGCACGAAGTAAAATTGTCAGGAAAAAATGTTGATTTAAAAAAAATAAAAGTGTAATGATAGCCGATTGTTTAAGCATGCATTTTGCGGACGAAAGCTCCTGGGTTCAAATCCCGATTCACACCTCTGGGTTTTTCGAAATATTTATACGAATCATACTTATGATTATCATTTAAGATGAACGAAAACATCGTGTGGAAACCTGTCTTAGAAAATCGAATTAATTTCGTGGCATATTAAATCAGTCAATCCACACTCGGAATTGCCCACAAGAGGGAATTTAAAAGGGCTCGTTATTTTTATGTTTTCTCGCTACATATTCGTAGACAATAACAATATTTTGCGTGACCATTAAGAAATTAAAAAAAAATGTAAATAGTGACTTACTGCATATAAAGAGAACATACTCTATCATAAAATACAAGCCTATATTAAGACAACACAAGTTAACAAAAAAAAATAAACAAAATACATTTAATTTTATCTACTATATAAATATAAGTCGGGTTTTCCTTCCTGACGCTATAACTCCAGAACGCACGAACCGATTTCCACAGTTTTGCATTCGTTGGAAAGGCCTCGGGCTCCGTGAGGTTTATAGCAAAGAAAATTCAGGAAAAATTTCAACAGAACGCGGACGGAGTCGCGGGGCACAGCTAGTTTGTTATAAATATTTGTAGGGGTATTAGCCGATACCTCGGTCCATAGAGTGTCGGCCCACCACCACGCCTATGTATGTTCATATAAATTCGCCGTATAGTTTCACTAACCACACTCGGTACATAGCATTTGCAACGTGAGTTCTATTCGATATTTTCCAATTAGTTTAATAGCTGTTTTGGTGATCGTCCGTACCTTAGTAGAGGTGTCATTAGTACTTGTGTTTTAAATTTGTGAATATAAACATGGCTCTCAAGGTAAGTTTTTTAATTATTTATCATAATTATTATAATTACAAGCCAAATGTGACCTCATATACCTCTTTATTCAAATTCTTCCATGCCTAAAACTTCACACCTAAAGCTTGTAAGCCCCTAGACGGCAGCCTGTAAAGTGGTCTAAAAGTTGGCCTATTCAACTATTTGAAACTAAAACAATGTCTAAGACTATGTTTATTTATACAGTAAATTTGTATTTAAACTTAAATCATACTAATATTGTAAAGAGGAAAACTTTGTTTGTTTGATTGTAATGAATAGGCTCCGAAACTACTGAACCGATTTGAAAAAATATTTCACTGTTGGGAAGCTACACTATCCCCGGGTGACTTCATACTAATATTATAAAGAGGAAAGCTTTGTTTGTTTGATTGTAATGAATAGGCTCCGAAACTACTGAACCGATTTAAAAAATTAATTCACTGTTGGGGAGCTACACTATCCCCGAGTGACATAGGCTATAATATATTTTCAAAAAAATTTGGGATCCTTATTAAAAAACTCGAATAATGTAACCGCAATGTACCCGTGCGAAGCCGGGGCGGGCCGCTAGTCTGTAATAAAAGGAGAAACTGTGTAACTGATCTATCAACGCACAGCGTAAACTGCTCGCGTGTTAAACATAAAATGTTGACAGTAGAAATCCTTTATACTGAAACCGTATCAAATATTTTGGAAATTTCCACCCCCAGGTGGGCAAAATGGGGGATGGAGGTTTTTATGGAAATTCCGTTTTTCGATCCACGTGGAAAAAGTAACGAACAAAAGCTTCTTATAAGGTGTAAATGACAGTGTGTATATTTGTAAGTTTCTCGGAGTATCCCACGAAAACAGTTTTAGATGAAATTAATATTTACAACATCACACTAAGTAGCGATTATGTCTTTATGATATAACTCTCAATTGAAAAACCCCCGATGCGACGACTTTTTAAACTACAAAAAGCTGATATTAAAACGGCTGAACTGATTTTCATGAAACATAGCTAAGAACACCCTTGATCACAATACTTTACTAACAAAAAAATCTAAATTAAAATCTGTTCATCCGCTTGGGCGCTACGATGTCACAGACAGACACACAGGTACACAAGTTACACTTTTAACACCTCTCTTTTTTCGTCCGAGGTTAAAATACTTGGGAAGAGTTTATCTGTAAAACTGAGAGAAAACAAAAGTACGGAGCGGAGGCGATGACATTACGCAAAAAAGAAATTCCACGTAACCGCTATGAATGGAGTCATGAAAGCGCGTGCCTGGGAACAATAGGAAAAACTCCATTGTTCCCAAGACTTGTCGTTCGAAATAAAAACATGCAAAACTGGTGACAACACCACCAAATTCATAGGTTAATCCAGGTTATAAAGTACTTTACACATTAAGAATAAATCATATTTTTTTAAGAAGATAGTACATTATTTTTTATGGTATTGGAGTCAATTATGGACATGTAAGTAGCAACTATTGCAATCCAAATCTCGTATCAACATCACCATTTGTGTACTTTTATGTGATAAACTCAGTTTTCCGTTAGACCCTCCAGTTAAGTTAAGCTAATGCTTGTGTTAGGAGTGGACGGTCGATAGTTTAATGGCCGGGATGGGGATCGAACCAGGAATATCTCAGCTACGAGCCCGGTCCCTTAAACCACTGGGCTATTGACACCTTTATAAGTGTATGTTTAATATCTTATTATGCGGATTTTATAAAATATTACATAGTGTTGAATTAGTGGTTAGTGCTGAAGTTTAGTCAGCGGTTTCAATTACCAAACGGACGCAAGCGAGTGTGAGTTTCGGGAAAGTATTTTTTTTTTGCAGGTAATAAGTAATCGAATCGTTTTTCTTTGCAAGCGGAAAGCTTCCTAGGTAATTACGTGCAACTGAAAAATTAACACCTGTATAATTACAAGATTCTGTTGATACCACAATTACATGCACCGTATGTTACGGTTGAAATGTTACTATGTATCATGTTATCATTATGAACTAGTATAGGTTTTTAATACGACACTTCCCGTTTTCAAAACATTCTTAGTCAATGTTATGGGTACTTTACAAATTATAGTAATTTATGTGACTCCGCTATTAAATTCAGATACCTAATAGGTTTAATGTTTAGGTGCAGATTTCTAAATAATTATGGCTTAGGTACACCAGAGGTTTTTGCGGTTCTTACAAGTCGCTGATATATTATCATCCTCTTCCAGTGTAGATACAAATTGAGAACGATAGAATTCGTAGTGTACACTGGCCAAATAGAGGCACGTTGTGGTTCCTTCCCCAAAAAAAGGCCATAAAATCTTATAACCGTATTATTAACAATCCCAGGTGATCGCTATCCTAGCACTGGCGGCGTGCGCCCACGCAAGACTAGTCTCATACGTGCGGCCCGTGAGACCTGTGGACCTGCAGCCGGCGGCGACCTACGTGCACCCTGAGCCAACCTACCAGCACCACCACATCTCTGAGGATGAACACGTCGACTATTATGTATGTACTTCATTTTATTCTTTAGTGTCATAATCGCCAGGTCGCGTTTGGAGTCTTTGTTGGAGTAAGGAAAAAATCTAAAATTATTCATAAATCAATTCGGGCTTTATGTATTTCCTCATCCACTGCAACGAACATGATAAACTATTCAAAGGTTTTTTATATACGCTCTGGGGTTTTGGTGAGAGTTTTCAACGTATTAAAGTACCAACTGAGTGTCAATCGAATGTCTCCATCATCGAAATAATAAGTATGTTACGACAGGTTCATGGTATCCATACATAAACCAGTAAATCTGAAAGTTTCCGCTAGGGGCACTGCTGAGTAATGTATGGAGGCATTCGATCATTCAAATGAACATTTTTAGTGTTGTTGTTTGCGGTCCGATCCACGCAAAAAGTGCTCACGGTGTCGAGACACCGTGAGCATTTTTAGTGTTGTCAAATTATCAAGTAAGTATACTAAGCCCACAGCTATTAATGGTAGTGAATGAAATAGGAAATAATCGTAATAAGAACTCGACGGTTACTTAAAAAACGAAATGTGAGTTAACTTCTCCAATTAAAGCATTAAGTAAACGGGTGTATCCCGTTTAACAACAATCAACAGAACACATAACACATGCACATGCAATTACTTTCGGCTCGGCATTACGTCTGTGCACATAACAATATACAATATAATAACATTGCTATTAGTGTTATGTTCTGCACTAACTACACAACACTGCTGATTGTAAAATATTCGAGAAAAATGTTATGTTCATGTTCAAACTGATCAATGATTACAATATCAATAGTTGTTCGATTTATTGATTGTAAATCGACATACAAATGAAATTTTATAATAACGAATAAATTAATTGGAAACTGAATAATATAATTTTATTTACCTCCTCAATTGTTTAAAAGTAGAGGTATAAAATTATCATTATGAGATTTTAAATTGAGTATGATTAAATTAAGACTGTTTTGGTTTTTTGTACCCACTCAGTTCAATAAGCCTGTCTGTAAGTTTTTATTTTTTGGGACTTACTTTTTTGAGATTATGTTCATCAAACATAATAAAATATTTTCTGATAGTCCAGTATTTCATACATACGAGCAGGGTTTTCACGCGTGGATTGTACTTTCATTGTATTTCGCTTTGAAAACAATCTTTAGTCGTACATTTTACGACAAATTATCAACTTCCTATTCGTCAAACAATGGAGTATTTTTTCAAGAGATAAATTCTAAGTACCTAGTACCTATATAGTGAGATAATAAAGGAAATCACAGTAAGCCTGCATCTATAATATGAATGAGCAGGAATCGGTTCGAACAAGATCTTGCTTCCGGTGTGGCGTTCCGCTTGTGATGAGCCGCGGTCTATGCGTGTGCACCGGTTTAGCTGGTGTCTAGTTTACACTGTGGTATAAAGTATAAGCGAATAGAGATTTTTAATTTAAGTGAAGATATGTCTCTACATTGTTAGTTATTCAAATACTTATAAAAAAAACAACTTATTAATATTATATCCTATTTTTACGAATCTCATCAACTAAAATAAATGTAATTAAGTTTCGTTAAAATCTTTTTTAGACTTTTACATCTCGTCACATTCACATCTAGGAACTACCCACAATTAATTTGCTTATTTTATCGGTCATTTTATTCCAAAAATAATAAATTTCCAAGTTTCGAGCCTATACCATCTTAGGAAATTTATTTTAGAATAAGTACCTGCTACAATTCAAAATTTGTGAACGTTTTAATTCCAAAATACTTCAAATAAGTATTAAACAGCTATTTCTTTTCACTTGTAGCACAACAAGAACGGTGTTGACAGGAAAAAATTGTTGCGCAACCGCACGTGGCGGTCGTTCAAACGGTTTCACTGCACGCGATACGCATGACATTTCCGAGTGTTTAACTTATAATGCATACGGTATTTGACATTGGCATAACGTTATATAATTACTATTTTGGTAACCAGGTCACCACATTTCCGTTTTGACCTGCATTTTTATGTTATTTTATAGAATAGATTACGGATTCATATGCCGATAGGTTTTTATGTAATGCATCGATTAATTAAGCAGCTTCCGATTTGAATTGTGAAGGAATTAGATATCGTAATGTCAATAAAACATTATATTTTGTATAAAAAAAGTCAGCATATACCGTACGACCAGCCGCTATAGATGCTATCCATAGATGCTCGCACGTGGCTGACCTGATGGGGAGTGGAAATAGGGTTAGAAGGAGAGGATTTGGGAGTTGGGATTCCGGCTCCCTCATCGTACAATATAAATATATTAGCTACTTTACGCCGATCTTCTGTGAAGGGGTGGTACTACCTCGGTCAAGGCACCCTGTAGTTAATCGACTAAAGCTTATGAGCTATAATATGCAGCTTGGCATCAACATATAATTATTACCTACTTCTGACTTATGAAACACCTTGTATATCCCCACGAGATGTAGGCCTAAGGCTTAAATTAGCTTATTATTTATCTTCGATGCGAATAAATTGTGACAGTGCTTAAAAAACATATTTTTATATTTCCAGGCTTACCCGAAGTACGTCTTCAAATACGGCGTTAATGACTTTCACACCGGCGATATCAAGACACACCAAGAGAGTCGCGACGGCGATGTCGTCAAAGGTACCTCTCATTCATTTACAATAGCTGTAATTATGTTATTCAGTTATGGCGTAGTTCCGAAATTTGCACCGGCGGGGATCGAACCCGCAACCATCATGTGTAGTGAGCCGAGCGGCCTACGCTCGAACCACTGCGCGTTTGCATGCCATTTCTCATGAGGGAGTTGTGTATCTTAAACGTGTATGCATTGGAAAGTAGGTACTTATATGGTTTTTCTGATCATATAAGTAGGCACTTACTCACTTCGTTGGTAACTCACTTCACGCTAATATCAACTTTATTTATTTATTTAAACTCTATGCACAAGTAAAAACACAATGTACAAAGGCGGACTTAATGCCTTATGCATTATCTACCAGTCGAACTTAGGGTGGTGCAGAAACAACATGGCGGGTGCAACTTAAACGAGAGAAATAGAGAGTAATTTATACCTATATACATATTATTGATAAATACATAGATACATACATACATATAAAACAAAATTGTTAAGAGAAAAAAAAAGTCCAACGAATTACCGCTGTGACGATTCTACCAACTTCTTGCGAATGTGCTCTCGTGCCTTCACCTTAAAAGACAACCGACTTTTTGCCGTCCTGATACTCAGAGGGAGCGCGTTCCAAAGGAAGATCGCCTGGACAAAGAAAGAGGAGTTGATAAACCCAGAGCGGTGTGAGGGACATCGTAGGAGTAGATCATTTGTCGAGCGCAGATTTTTACTGTGGGCAGAGCAAATTAATTGTATTTGTGAAGTTAGATAGGGGGGAGAAGAAGGATTGTTTAGAAAAGAAAACAGAGTAGTCAATGCACTTAGTGCTCTGCGCTCACGAATGGGAAACCATTTTAATTGCGCTCGATGCGCAGAGACGTGATCATATTTACGGAGGTTGAAGACAAATCGAATGCAGTTATTTAGAAGGCGGCTTTATCAACTTGAATTCAGGTTCTTTTTAGTGTGCGATAAATCTTGTTTATTTTATTAGATATTATTTCACAGGTCAATACACAGTAGTCGAGCCCGACGGCTCTATCCGTACCGTGGACTATACGGCCGACAAGCACAACGGTTTCAACGCGGTAGTCCACAGGACAGCCCCGATTTCGCCCCATGAAGCTGCCCACCTCTATTAACGAAAGAAATGTATAATGTAACGTGTAACCAAGATTAAAAACAATCTTGGATTGCTGCTTATCGTTTGATCGATCTCCTGCTATCAATCTACGATTGATTATTGGCAAGTGTCACTCAAAAATTGAGTTTATGATTCAGATTTTGACGGGAGTTTAATGAACGTCTTACGACACCGAAACACACTTTTCTGAAACCTTCGTGCAGCTTAAGTGTATTAGTTATACAACTGCTTACTGTTATATTATTGTTAAGATCGGGAGAGTGTGGCTTTTTATTACGCTATGACATCGTCGAATTTCAACACTGGCTACGGTAGCCCGACATTTACTAACCTCGATTTTGATTGAACTAAAATTGGTTTGTAAAGAAAAAGATGATTGAATAATGCCAGTTAGTCTTGAGCTTTCCCTACTTTAATTATGTTCTATTTGGCAATTAAATTATTGTACCTAACCAAAGAGATCAATCTGTCGATCTCGTATGATTGTGGTCCAATTTGCCTTATTTATTGTTATTGTTAAATATTTCTAGGGAATGTACCTGAATTGTTATAGGTTAGCCTATTTTATTATTATTGTAAGATTATTTGTTGATCTATGTGTTTCCTTCGTCAATAATAATTAATTATAAAGTAATTTTGTCAATAAAATTACAAATCGTGAGGAGTATTTTTATTTTCTATTCCTTGGACTTGTTGGTACCTATTGAAATACCTATTGGTACAAAAATGTTAACGATGATAATTTTTTTATTGTATAATTAAATTATATTATAATTTATTGCATAATTAAATTATGTCGCGGGAAAAGTGCTGGGTCCTGATTAGGTAGGCACGTTTATGCTGGGCTAAATCTAATATGGCAAAAAGAAGGGGGGAGGCAGAGATAAGGTAGAGGTAAGGGTTAGGTCATTGTCACGCGTGTACATTACCGGCACGATGGAGGCGGGCGCATTCCTCGGGTGGTATGGCTGGATCCTCAGGTCCTTCAGCACGGGCACAACATTGGAGCGCTTCCAAAGGGTTTAGAGTTCACACAACACTAATACTCAGAAGATTAGGTAGATTTCACCCGATTAGGAATTTTACACAGGAGCATGCGCGAGGACTTATATGTCACACAGAAGTCGGTCAGTACAATGTCATGAAGGGGAAAAGGACAACAGCACAAAATATCACATTAATCGGGGGTAGGCAGACACATTTTAAGTATGACGGACGATTGGAACCAGTGATATTACCTTAAAAATAAATTCAAAATCGGCAAAAATACTGACGAAAAATAAATACAGTTTGGAATAATACTAGCAAGTCAAGTATAACTTAGTAGTTTTTAGCAAACCTTAATCACAAATATCAATGTATTTATTGCTTATAAGGAATAATAAAATATACAAAATTAAGGTGAAGGCGCCTGTCTAGCCCGCGAAATTCAAAATTTTCGAGTATTTTTATAGTTTATCCAAAATCTGAAAACATTTAAGACAACATTTTGTGATTTGCGAAAAACACAGTATGCAGTGCATTTATTAATACATTTATTTTACTCTTAATATTATCACGGTGGATATGATACAAGTAAATCTCTAAATATACAAAAATTGCCAGATTATCTGGATAGCTGTCGTTCTTGAAATGTTTTAGAGTAAGTTGGATATATTAATAAATGAACTGCACACGGTCTTTTTCGCGAATTAAAAAAATTGTCTTTTATTATTGTCAGATTTTGAAAAAAATCTAAAAGAACTCAAAAAAATTGAACTTCGCGGGCTAGATGGGCGCTTTAGCCTTAAAATATTTAATAAGCGTGCATGTGAAATAACTGCATATCTATTACAATACAATATGTATACCCTACATACTCGTATACCTAGTATTTGTAGAATAATAAGAATATAACGTTTGTCTGTACTTCTGTATGAATGGGAACAATCAAGTGGTATCAAGGCTGCATCGGAACAATAGCGAACTCCCATGGTTATTCTCGTAAATAGGTTTTTTTCTGGGTTCTCAACTTTAGGGCAATTGAAATATTGTTAATTTGGCGATATTATACATGGTGTTAGGGGCATCTATACAAATAAATAAAATTTGAGTGTCTGTTTGTAATATCAAAATAACACCTTTTCACTAAATGCATATGAAAGTACATACGACACCTATAACAAAAACGCGATTTAAAAACATTTGACTGTCTGTCTGTCCGTCTGTATGTTTGTTCCGGGTAATCTCCAAAACGGCTGGACCGATTTAGAGGGGACTTTCACTGGCAGATAGCTGATGTTATAAGGAGTAACTTAGGCTACTTTAAATTTAGAAAAACAATTAGGGTTCCTTAAAAAAAAATTAAAACCCATGAAATCAAAGAGTATCTCCGAAACGGCTGGACCGATTTTTACGGGACTTCCACTGGTAGATAGCTGATGTTAAAAACAGTAAATTAGGCTACATTAATTTATGAAAAAAAAATGGGTCCTGGTGCGCGGGCTTAGAACGCGGGAGCGGGCTTTTTTGTTAAGTTAAATTCCACGTGGACGAAGTCGCGGGCTCAGCTAGTCGTAACTAAAATTTACACAATGAATACAACTAAATTTCTGGGCAGTTGGATATTTCCGTCAATATTTTCATGAATTATGCTAAAATATTTCAGCATATTATGGTCCATGAGACACATGATTGAAAGACTCTTGACTAACGAATTTCGGGCTTGTTGGCATTTTTTATTATCGATCAAGTTACTTGGTTAAATATTTTGGAGGTTTACAAGCTGAGGCAGAGTAGGTCCTTCTTGTAAATCAGTCCCAGGTTAAAAGGCTATCGGCAAATTTCTGTACTTGGATTTACATGTTGAGCCACCTAAAAAATAACCAAACATTTTAACTCACATCAGGCCCATGGTTTCTTGGAAGAGAACTTAAAACATATTTAAACGTAAGTGCTAAGTAGTGTTAACTAAATGTGGTAATACAATTAACCTTGTATGAACTTTAACTGTTTGTAATTACTTCATTAACCCTTTGTATTCAGTCTTTTTGTTAACGAAACAACAGGACATTATATTAACACATCTCGTTAAAGTTGAAGATAATCAAAAAATCAGTAGGCCTGACTGATATCAAAGCCAGTCAGATTAAATTATAGAAACTCATTAATTTTTTTTTATTTTACCAACGTCAATTATTTTGATAATAGATTTGTTTTGTTTTGGATACTTACCCACCCTATCCTATGTTATCTTAAAGTCTTAGTAAAAGTGTCCATGGCTCGTCGGTATATAGATAATGATATCCGGCTGACGGATATTTGGATGTTTTATGACACTTTCTGCGCAATGACAGACTTTATTTTTGCTAACGGGGAGGAAGTCCCTTTGTGGGAGAGACCTGGTTATAGGTATGTGGGATTCGTACCCACTAAAATCTCTCCAGTGGTCGTCTTCAGCACGTCCGAGGAACTCCAAGATCTTCTGACGGAACCCTCCAGTGCAAACTAAGACAGACCTAGGATTTTTAATAGCTCTTGACCTCAACGCACAGGTATCGCGTCACCATTTATATCCTAGCAGATACATGAGACACGTAGGCACTAACTATTGATTGGCGCTTATAGCGAATCAAGCGAAGGTTTATTTATTTGATTAGAGGACATACCCATTGTTCAGAGCAGTGAGGAAGTGCCAACCTTTGCGGGCGAAGAGTAGCGGATCCGACGACGTTTGTCTACAAATAATGAAATAAATTAGTCACCGCTTGTTGGAAGTCCTTGTTTGGTTTCACCGATTAGTTTTGCACTTACTTGTTACTGAAGAATATTGCTCGGTAGGTAATCTGTATGGTTTTTTAAAGACGTGTGAAGCTTGCTAATCCGCACTGGAATAGCGTGCTATAGAGCGAGCCTTTTACGGCGTGTTATTTATGGCGTATTATAATTAGTAACAATATCTATCTCTCCCGTGATGAACACAAATTAAACTGTGGTAATTATACTATTATTTTAACTATATTACTTTTTTTAACTATATTATTATTATTTAGGAAAATGCAATATAAGCCTTGCATGAAAATCTAAGCCTTGATAAATGGTACAGATAATTAAGGTTTCGATACCCATTGTTGATTAATATATTTAACCTGAAATTATGTCGCACTTATTGCCGTTACGAACAAAGCGTTATTTTTTTAAGAATACTCCAAATTAATTAATCTTCCTTTTATTTCTACCCTGAACGATTTCGTCAAATGTGCAGCTTGCGAATTATAAGGAAACTGTTCGATTTTGCAATAAGTCACAGCCTGGAAGATAGCCTGATAACTGTGTGCTACTACATATAATTCTACACTAGGATTTATCAACTTAATGTTAACAATTGACACATTTGCCTACCCTATCTTGGCATGGTGTTTTTAGTTCATATTTTTCTGAATGAATGTACCTACCTGGTTTTAAATGGCACTTGCTAAAACGCCGTTTTTCTTTACCTACTCTTAATCTCCTTAATCGATTTTCCTAATCAGTTTTAATGATAACAAAAACCTCCCGAGTCTCAACCGAAACTAGTGCAATGAAGCAACCTAATCAACATTATACCGTGTGAAACTTTTCTTAATTAAATACAACCGCCTCCCGGAGAAGGAAACTTCATTTTCGGTGTTGCCGCCCGCCAAAGCTAGCTGCACTAATAAGGCCACATATAAATGCCTGTGAACCCTCTATTGTGGCTATTCAGGGACCAGACACACTGCAAGACAGTTGTATTGTGAAGTGGTATAATGTGCAGTTATCAATGTTTGGTTTTGGCGGTGTTAGTGTGTGTTGCGCTGGCGAAACCGAAGATTAGAGCGTTTGATCCTGCGTATGAGCCGAGCTATGATTATTATGTGAGTGTGTATTTAAGAAAAACTTTTGAAAAAGCTTACAATTAGATAATACTGAAGAAATATAATTAGTTCTATTGCTCCATCTAAAATTAAATAACACACCACCAAGGATAAAAGTGCTGGGAGTTATTCTGCTTATTAAAATTACCAATCTGTACATAGTACCTATGTCTATCCGCGTCTGTCTGTTTGTCCACTTAATTCTCTTATTTTTTTTGGGTTCGTTTGTTTTTAATATGTTTTTATTAACTATATATTTTGGAAGGTTCGTTAGTAGTAAATAAAATAAATAAATAGTTATTTAGTAAATAAACCATTTCAGGACCCACCAAAATACGCATTCAACTATGGCGTAGCAGATCACACGACGGGTGATGTGAAATCACAACACGAGACCAGAGACGGCGATGTAGTCAAAGGTATTTTTATTTCACAACTAATTTATTTTGTGATTTATTTTTTAACTCGTCAAATACTTATAAACATACCTAGATATTATAGAGTTAGTAAGCTTTGCTCCTATTACAAAACGTTTGAGATCGCTTCGGTAATTCTGGATGCCCTTTGTAATACAAAGTATGATTATGATATTGTGTTTACCTACTCAGTTTTAGTTACTGTATCTTTTGTACTTATTTAATGAATCACTCGTACCTGCTAGATACTAATCAGTAAACAATAGCAGAGGTGAATGATACCTGGCGGTTACAATGGCCACATTTTTCCAGCTAAGTCTTGTAACCGCGCGGGAAAACCTGCTACAGTGGTTTGTTTGTGGTGTTTTTCTTTCCCAGACCAGCGTGGGAAATAACGATGATGATAAGATATTACACAGCTGAAAGGGTTGATAAATGTTCAAATTATCTTGTTTAAGAGCAATACCTAATGATATGGGCAATTGCTTTTTAGAGCTTATTCAGTTCAGTTTCAATTTGGTAGGCACCCATACAATAATATATAAAAAAATAAATTAAAGTAGATGTCATAAATATAAAATACTTGCTTGACCCGACAGACGTTGTCCTGTCTTAACTTTTAATATTGAATTCAAATTGTTCCGCTCAACTTTCTTAATTTTTCCTCTCAAAAAAACCTTCACCTGACAAAAACACAACAAAAAAGAATTTGCAAAATCGTTCCATCCGTTCAGGCGTGATGCGATAACCAAGGAAATAAAGATTCACTTCGTCCGCGTGGAATTTTGATCCTTTCTTAGGGGATGTCTACGTCATAGTAGCTTTATGCATGCACAGTCTCAGCCCGCTCGGTTTAAAATTGACAAAGTTTAATACAAACTTTCATCCCCTATTTTATCCCCTTGGGGGTAGAATTAATAAAAATCCTTTCTTAGCGGATGCCTACGTCATAACATCTACCTGCATGCAAAATTTCAGCCCGATCCGTCCAGTGGTTTGGGCTGTGCGTTGATAGATCACTATGTCAGTCAGTCAGTCAGTCACCTTTGAGTTTTATATATATAGATGAAGACAAACCAATAACAGTACCTGTCTGTACTCGAAGTTTGTTGGGATAATGTTTATTAAATAACGTTTGTCACGGAACAGGAAGATCTCAACGTGTTTATCACCTCTGTGATTGATATCATTATGCAAATCTTAAGCTCATAGACATTAATTTGTTATTATCCTATTGTTGGACCACCGTTTTGGTTTAACGTTCGCATAATTCAGCTATTATGCCCATTTACAACGCGATTGCCTTCAACTTTGTGAGGGTTTATCAATGATAGTAGGATTTATGTATTGAATAGATTTATTTGGTGATTTTATATGGTATCTTCTTGGAGTATACCTTAGTCTTATAGTGGGCATGATGATATTTTTTATTGCGTAATTATATAAAGTATCCAAAGTATGTATGTAAAATACCAAAGGTATGTCGTAAGTCATATTTAACAGTGGAACAAGTTTCAAAAATACTGGCGTTTAAAGTTTCGGCAACAGTTAAATAGTGAAGTATCACGTCGCAACTGAATAGTTTTAGCAAACTAAAATAGCGAATACCGTTATATTTATTTAATGTTTTCGAAAAGTTATTTAATTCATATATAAATTGCAACATAAGTCACTATACCCATAACATTGCAAATAATTTGGTAGGCATATATCTCTTCAATAAGCTTACAAGTTGTAGGTACCTTCTTAACCCACCATGTTCTTTTCTTCTCAGGTCAATACTCCCTAGTAGAACCAGATGGTTCAATCCGTACGGTGGACTACACCGCCGACCCGGTGCACGGTTTCAACGCGATCGTCTCCAAAAGCGCCCCAAACGTTCACGCTGCGCCCGCGCCCTCCCCACAGGTCAAATCTGTGATACAGTACGTGCCAAAACCGGTACCAGTCCCTGTGGAGATACCAAATATTTACCCGCAACAAGCGTACCCGTCACCTGGGCCAGGTTACGCTTCGCCTGGGCCGGATTATGCTTCACCTGGTCCAACTTATGCGCCACCTGGGTCGGCTTATGCCTCACCTGGTCCAACTTATGCGCCACCTGGGTCGGCTTATGCGTCTTCTGGGCCAGCCTACCCGTCTCCTGGACCCACTTATGCCCCACCTGGCCCAGCATATCCTTCGCCTGGACCATTCTGTAAGTATTTATAATTACTGTTTATTGTACTATGAGAAACTATGAAATTATGATCCCGGCCTGAATCCCCCTCGTAGTCAGGGAAGGCCCGTGCCCAGGAGTGGGACATCAAAAGGGCTAAATTATTATTATATTATTATTATGTCCTATGAGACGCCTACTTGAGAGTTACTTATAAAATTTGATCAACAACTCTGATCGAACTATTGCATAATTTTTTGGGTGCTATTGCCATAACTTCTATTTTTAGTAGGTAATTAGTAAGTATAGGTCGTCTCACGGAGGCAGAAAGACCAAATCAAGTAATTAAGATAACATGCTATTATTTTAATTATCTTTCGAGTTGCGGGTCATATCATCAAAGGAAACGTCAAGGTATTTCTACTGTTCGCCGACAACTTTAAGGAATGTCAATATACCCTACGGTTTTAATTCACCAAACACATAAAAAGTAAACAATATAATGTGTTATTAGCGTCTTATAGCGATTGGTAACTGCATTGTTCAGCGTTTCTATTGTATCTTACTAACAAAATCCATTTGTTTTGGTTCCAGTGTACTCAAAGGTTGGCCCGCCTCAGTATCCTGAATACGACGGGTTTGACTTTGAAGGCCCTTATCCTCCACCGCATATGATTATTTAAGGGAACGTACAGTGCCACAGCAGGAAATACCATACTACAGTATATTTCACATAGGAAGTCCCGCGGAAAAATACGGAACTAAAAGGTACATAGTGTAAATTATATTACGGCACGCGACTACAGCGCCTCATCTACGCGACTTCGCATGTGAAATAGACTGTAAACAAAAAAATATGTCAAGGCTCCTATTATGGTCAAGGCTCCTGAAAAAAAAGATGAAAGTCTTGCAAACGGGACTCGTGATTACAGTATTTTAAGTTTAATTTAAATATAGTCTAAATAATAAATAAAAGTAAATTGAATTTGAAGTTTTCACATCCTCCATTGTTTTCATTTCGGTTTAGCTTTGAAGATCTGCCTTTTTCAATCTTTAATGAAATGTGCAATAAAGTTTATACTAGCTGTGCCCCGCGACTCCGTCCGCGTGGAATGTGGACAACCCTTAGAGGTAAGAAAAATAGATAGTAGCCGTATCTCAGACCTACTCGATATGTACACAAAATTTCATGAAAATCGGTCGAACCGTTTTGGAAGAGTATGGTAACTTGTTAGTTATTGTTAGTTACCATACTCTTCCGAAACGGTTCGACCGAATCTTAATTATAAAAATCTCGTGTCACAATGTTTTGGGACACGAGTTTTTTATATATAAGATTATAAGTAACTTGCAGTACCCTACTTGGTCGTACTAACCCAGAAACCTTTGTGGGCTCATGCACAACACTTTGCTAAAGATTGACAGACAAACATTCATTTTTATATATATAGATTATAAGGCACAACTTATAAATGCGCCTGCTATTAATTTAACAAAATAGTTTTGTGTCTTATTACTAACACTGTTACGTTAGGCGCTACCGTAGTATTGAACAACACGTAGGTATGTACAGAACTCTAACTATGTATTTCTACGACGCCTGAGCAAATACACAATTATGGCTTAAAATAACGGTGCTAAACAGAATCTGGCAGGCGCAAGTAAACATACTACAACAAGCTAGTGCAGTGTCACAAATATTTGTGTCTGAGACTAAAATCTTAATAATAATTTAGCCCTTTGACGTCCCACTCCTGGGCACGGACGTCCTCTCATAACGAGGGGGATTCAGGCTGTAATTCACCACGCTGGGCCAGTGCGGATTTCACATGTTTTTCGAAAATAAATAAATAAATATCGTCAGACTGACACACCAACTGTATGGTCCCAAACTAAGCAACGTTTGTACTATGGGTACCGTAGAATGGACGGGGGGCGACTCCAGTGACAACCAGACCAGGCCAATTACGAAAAGGTTATTTCCGAAATTTTCCCCGGCGGGAATCGAACCCACAACAGCATGTGCAGTGACCCGAGCGGCCTGCGCTCGAACCACTGCGCCATGCGGTCGTCAAAATATGTTAGATTTTCTCAGACATGCAGGATTCCCCACGGTGTTTTCCTTCACCGCACGCCAGTGATATAATCATTAAGTATAGCAATTATGATTCGCACATAAGTAGATTTCGAAAAACCCATTAAAAACATTGTGCTACATAAATGAGAAGCAGTTTTTCAAAAAAGATTCTGACAGATACATTTTATAGCTAATGAAAGTAGATTCCAGATAAGTAGATATTCAACGACTATATTTTTTAGCAACCTCTCTTTGTTGTAATATAAAAGTAGAGTTTTATCTAGGCAAGTTTTTTTATAGAGTGAACTGTTACAAATGAATTCAAAATCTTTTTGCTGGTACTAAAATACGTTATGGTGATAAAAAAGGTGGAGCGTAAATAATCTGATCCGGAGGAGCGCTGAGAATTTATCGTTCAAGAGCAAATCGTGACCGTCAATACTGAATCCGGAATGCCATTACAAACTCGTCTTCATTTTTATTGTAGTACACGTGATTGCATTTAAACAAATCCTTCCACAAGCAAATACTTATGAGTATTGATATATTCACTAACTTACTGGCAGGGTTGACATATCTTTGCTCTACGTAGAGGCAAATCTAATCAATTTTTACTCTTTTATACTGGGTTTCTGAAACGTTTTATATACCTCAGGTCTTATTTTAATAATGCAACATATTTTGCATGGCTCCTTAGTCAATCTTGAGATTATGAATCTACCACAAAAAAACTTACCCAAAGTGTTTTTCATGTGTTTTATTATTTGTAATAACACGGTAAATGACTATAGATAATGTTAAAAAAGTGTTTGTACTATCAAATTTGAATAATGCAGAATAGTTGTGTTAAAATCACTCTGGAGTAGGTAAAGGTTAACTTAACATATTATTATCTCATAAAATTAAGTGGAATGACATATATTATTTTTAAAAGGATGTTGTCTTTATACCAGACAGGTTGCTATATTTATTTCACAAAATGTAACGCTATGTCTTAATTTTGAAACTTGTAAAACTTATGTCATTTCAAGCAGAGGATTTTTTTCATCCCGAATACAATATGTGGAGATAAAAAAGTTAAAGTTAGTTTGAAAATTTAGGTATCTATATGTAAACATCACCACGAATTTCAATTATACTTGACAAAGTGATAGCCTAGAGATATATGTATAGCCTTTCATCAGAAAATAAGGTGTTTTTTTACGGTATAGCCAAAAATATGTATTAAGTCGCTGGTTCAGCTTGTTACGAAATAATGGTCCAATATTATTTGAAGCAAGTGTACCTACGTTAACTCCTATTAGTGTAATAGTTCACGACCCGTGAGCAATTCACAAGCTTGCGTGAACAGATTGCGATAAACATCGCGTATCGATTCTGAAGGAACTTTTGTTAAATTAACTAGGACACAAAGTCTGCAAATTTAAATCGAATTGAAAAGCATCGGTCATTTAATATAAATTTCGTGATTTCTTAAAATTATATTTAATTATTATTAAGATGACATAGCTATTCTTTGTCATTATAGCTGGCGGAAAAAAGTTTAAACACACGTTGGGGTCACAAAATACTGCACATACCTATAATTGCTCTCCGTAGTCTTTTCTATTTTTAACCGACTTCCAAGTAAGGAGGAGGTTCTATGTTCATTTGTATGTGTGTCCATTTTTATGCTTCTTATCGCGTTAATTAAAACGGGTCGGGGTGTGCAACATGACCGGTCGTCGATTGATAGTCATCACCTTATCTGTCGGACGCAACAAGCTCATGGATCAGATAATTCCATAAACTCACACACATACACTTTTAACACGCTCTTAAGACGCAGACAAAATTGACAATTTTTTTTTTATTTTATACTTTTTGGAAAGCTTACAGCTAGACATATACAATAGAAGACAAAATAAACAGATTAATAAGGAGTAAGGCCAATTAAGAGCTTTCACATATACCAGAAAAATTGGTAGAATTAATTTAACAGGTTAAGTTAGACAGAAATAACAAGAAATGTACAGTAAGAATCGAGAAAATCAAGCAAATGCGATAAAACAAATGAGATAGAAGGTACAGAAAAAAGATAATAGACGTTATAGACAAGCTATAATATACATACATAAGTATATTGCTTTGTTATACAGCTCCGTATATAAACAACGACAAATTAGGTTTAATAATCAAATATTTTACTTAAAATAAAATGTCGGGTCTCAATTCGTTCCTGTTCCTATACGGTATACTTTACGGGAGAATATGACATTGAACAGGTTCTTATATGAAAATAATGTACCAACATCGACCCTTGACCAACTAGAAATACAATTGAACGCCGCCTCACATGTTCAGTAAGCAATTACATCACATACCTCTCTACGTACGCTATCAGAATTGTGCCTCTGGCAACACTACTAGAGTGACATTAAAAAAGTATGAGAACCCGAAGACCTTTTAAAAGTATTGCTATGACATCCGCCGATTCGTCACTCACATCTCGCGAATATGCACTATCGGTGATAATCGATTAGTCATAACAATTAGCCTGCATCGATTCGATGCTATTTAATCGGTGTTGCGTTAATTTTTATAGGATTTTGATTGCTACTTATATACGGGTTACATAATGTTTCAAAACATGTGAATGTTGAGTTACGCTGTATTTGGTATCGTGGGTTAAATTAAAAGCTTGCTTATCTTTTAACTATTTTTGACTGTGGCTTTCTTCGTGTTGTTTTTTTTTTGTTAACCTGGTATCGATATTCATGGTGAACATAACCATGTACATAACCATGAACATGAACATAACCATACATGGTGAACATGGTTGTGTTCACCATAAATATCGATATCAGTCAATAATCTCAATCTGAATCTGTTTTAGTAGAAATTAATTGCAGGTTACACCGAATGAATATATCGAAAATAATCGGGATTTACCTGGTTCTTTGGATTCCAAGGTAATCGAAAGCCTAGATTGTCAGAAAAGTACAGTCACAATACTACATACAGTTGACTTTGCAGTAAGTATCCTACTAATATTATAGATGCGAAAGTTTGTGAGTGTGGATGTATGTATGTATGTATGTATGTATGTATGTATGTATGTATGTATGTATGTATGTATGTATGTATGTATGTTTGTTACTCCTTCACGCAAAAACTACTGAACGGATTTGGATGAAATTTGGAACACAGATAGATTATAACCGGGATTAACATATAGGATACTTTTTAACCCAATAATCCAATACTATGCGGATGAAGTCGCGGGGCACAGCTAGTTTCAAATAAAATACGACATCACAGAAAATATTTAAGTTGTAATCTCTGACAGACAACTCAATATTAGTTTTTGATTATGGGTACGTTGCTTACACAATTCTTGAAAACGAGATAAAATAAAAGAAATCTAGGAAACCGAAATGTAAATCAAAAGATAATACACATATTTGCATAGTTTAATTTAAAATGTTACAGATTTATTGCAGGTTAAAATGTATAATATTCAAATAAATATTGGTGACATTCCATTTCATCAGTTTACTAAAAACTAACTTTGCGTTTTACAACAGCGCGAGCGTTATAGGTGCATAAGAAAAAATAAAAAGTTGGCAAGTGCAAACTATTTTTTTTCATGAAAACGCGTAAAACCTTCCTAAATGTTGGTAAAAAAACTGACAGTACATCAAGGCATAAGTTTTGTGTCTAATCGATTCTATTTTTTTATAATAATTTAGTTATAAAAAAAAATATTTTACTGTTATTTATGAATGTAAAGATTAAATTATATAATAAATTAATTAATAAACAGGATAAATAGGATTGCTTCATTTTCCTCAGCTCATAAAATGATGCGATCCCATTGGTCGAAGCGAGCAAACCAGGTAGCACAGCCAGCCCGTCCGGCAGAAGTAGACCGGCACACTTATGAAGAATAAAAATCGAAAACAAAATGTAATATTATAATTATATATATACGATTGCACGTTTATTGAATGATCCTACTAATATTATAAATGCGAAAGTTTGTGAGTGTGGATGTATGTATGTATGTATGTATGTATGTTTGTTACTCCTTCACGCAAAAACTACTGAACGGATTTGGATGAAATTTGGAACACAGATAGATTATAACCGGGATTAACATATAGGATACTTTTTAACCCGATAATCCCGAAATTTTTGCTATGTTAAAATACTACGCGGATGAAGTCGCGGGGCACAGCTAGTGTTATATAAATAACAGTTTGTTCTCGTATATCACTTCCTTAACGTAAATTTGTGAGCAAATTGAACGTACGTAACGTGAAGGCGCTTCCTCTCTCTCGCTTCCTACTCGGACATTCCTTTAAGGAGCTTCGCACACAGAGCAAGTTTTATTTTTATTTTATTAATTTTAATTCACGTGTTCATATCGAACGGCAGGTTTTGACGCTAACGACATGAATAACCTGACTCTATCCAAAATGACGATAAACTTCAACTTCCATAAAAATAATAATTGATTGTAAATTAAGATTTGTACGATATTTTTACAACAACTGAGCAAAGTGAAAAGAAATGAAATTTTATTTGTTTTAAAACACGGGTCATAAAGTTTTAGAATGTAAGTGTGTAGTCTCATCATGTTTCGCCAAATGCATACAATTTTTATCGAGCCTATTAATTATTTATATATTAAATACATGAATTATTATCTATAAATTATTATGGGTACCGTACTATGGACTGGGGGCGATCCCAGTGACACCCAGACCAGGGCAAATTACGAAAAGGCCATTTCCGAATTTTCCCCCTGCGGGAATCGAACCACCATGTGCAGTGAGACGAGCGGCCTACGCTCGAACCACTGCGCCAAGCGGTCGTCAAATAAATGGTTATTACTTAATTTCGTATAAAAGAGACACAAATCTAGAGTTTGTATCAGCTACTACATCTTTCAATGTTCAATGAGTAGTATTCTTTATAATATAGCAATTATTTCTGAGGCCCAAGCTTACTGAGCCAATTACGATGATACAGATCGATCAAAGTGCCTTCCACCAATTACTCTTTGTTGGAGATTAAAAGGGGTATTATCTGCCGGTGAAGGTACAATGGCCCTTGTTTTTAGAAATGAATCATTGTTAAACGGATATAGGTGCTTGATCATGCCAATAGATGATTTAAAAGATTAATTTGTTGATTATATTGTTTGCATCACGAAGTTTATAATAAAAGTACTTATTTATTGGTAATTAACAAAATTAAAGTGGCTCTACAACTAATAATAATTATGTAATACTCTATATTATTCAATTAATGCATAAACTTAAAGTAATAATTATACTTAGGACTCTTAATATCTCACATGCTGGCCTCCCTTCAATGCGAGGGGGATTGAGCCCAGCCATCATGTTGGTCCAGTGCGGGTTAGCGAATTTCACATGCATTTCCAAAATTGGTTACATATTCTAAGTTATGCAGGTTACCTCACGATGTTTTCCTCCACCATTGCTCGTAAGCAATAGATAGTGATTGCATATACGTACATACCAATTAATTATATATGTTTATAGTAATGATTATAATAATATACACAAGCAGATTAATACTGACAGGCGTGGAGCGTCCGACTGCGTTGTATCAAACTCAATGTCGACTCTACTACCTAATAATTTTATATTCAGTGATAATTATTAATAGTTTATTGGTGTTCGGTTTTTGTAGAATAATATATCACTCTTATTTAATCAGTCATCCACGTAAAATTTGAGGAAGGTTTTTAATTAAACAAAGTCGATTAACAAGCGTGCAACCTGCGCCTGCGCCTGATTTACCGTAGCCTATTAGATGCTTGTAATACCAATGAGAATGCTCACACGTTGAGGAACTGAAGAAGAGTAGGATAGAGGGAAGGGGGAGTTGGGCTTCCAGATACGGTTTGTATATTCCATCATCCTATAAAAAATATAACTACCTACTGTGTGTAAAGGCTTATGGAAGAAAAACCATATGCAGTGAAATAGGTATAATTTTCTTCGGAAATTATCCCAATGAACATATCCTTTGTGAACACCATAAATAAATATCCTGAAAAATTTAATTCAGCACGGCTCTAATGAGTAACGATGAATATGTCCTTCCAAGAAAAAATGTGAAGTTTCGAAAGGGGCCAGACAGATTCGTCGCTACACATTGCTGATATTTAAATAACACAAGTTAACATTGGTCCAGTATAAGCTGGGGTGCCCTTGACTTTTACAGATTGCCTCCCAACGCTTCCGAGGAGCGACAATGATAGACTCATGACATACGACTGTTTGATGTAGCGCAGCCAATACCAGTAGCGGTTAGGAAACGCGGCCTTTTAAGTTTCGAAATATGGATCACTTCGTTCAATGTTCATGCGAACGATTTAAGCGTAAGAAGACAGTACCACAGGTTGGTGCGTAAGCTTTATGTATTCTTATCTTCTCACTCTGTGTATGTAATGATGTGATTTTCATGAAGGATACCGAAATTCGGAAAATAGGTAAACAACATTTTATGTCACAAAAAAAATTTAATTTATTTACAACACAGTCGGCAAACAACCGCACGATCCGCCTGATGTTAAGCAGTTACCGTAAGGTTATAGTCGCTTGCAACACTAAAGGTATTGATTGCACGTTGCCAACCTGAACAGGAGTGTGACAGAGAAGAAAGGGCTGTGCTATCAACTCTTTCACTCATCGTATGAAGCCCAGTTTAAACAGCTACTGGGGTAAATTGTTACCACCCTGATCTATCCAGCCCCTATATGAACTTGCCGGATCTTCTCAGACGAGGTCGCGTTCCGATCCGGTGGTAGATTTAAGAAAAAAATATCTCTGAAAATTGACAATTTGTAATTGCTCCCGTTGGCGTAAATAAAATAAACGCTTTGACTTTGACATGACTTTGACTGTCTGTAGTCAATTGGTTAGAGCTAAGATAAAATATCATTATCGTCCCTATAAATTCTAATACACTGTATAAATGAAAATCTAATAGCAGTTGAAAATATATTTATTGTAGGTAAGTAGTTCCAAAAAATCATAGTTAATTCAAAAACAGCAGTGATACGGGGCATTGATCAGGCACCGTTTCCTGTTTGAGTTTATTTTAGGTACTCTATAAACACATACCTATAGCTTCAATCAATTTGAATGTTGGTTGATGCACTTACGAGTATGTGAATATAAAACAATTCTTTACTTTCAATTCCATATTATACTTCAGTATAGATGCACATTGAATTCAAGCTACTTTATGCTTGCGAAACTGTAAACATAATCTAGTAGTGGTCATATTTTGTTAACACATCTGTACTTACTGATGTTTGATCATTATCAGTGTTTGATCGTTGTGTATTCAATCTTCATTACACTGGAATGTTAGTTTCGTTTCGTCGCTTTACCGTGTGCTTTTAAGACGTCGTGATAGCATCTTGGGGGTGGTGTTACACAGGTAATACTTAAAGTATGGGTGTGCCGATGCTTAAGAGATAAGAGCTAAGGACTGTGGGCTTGTGAAACTTTTTTTATGTAACAAAATCTGCATACAAGCCTAATACCGGCCTGATGTTAAACAGGTAATGCTCACACGTTGCTGATCTGAAGGGGAGTGGGAATTGGGATAAAGGAATCCCCGGAATACGCCGATCTTCTGTGAAACTAATCGATTATTGGACTTATACTAAAAACTTAACTTGGTAGCCCCTGCAAATTTTGTTGGTACCCAAACTAAACTTCACTTAATTACCATTAGCAACCTTTTAGATGTGTTTAATTGAGTTAATTTGAGGACAACAGAATTGGGATCACTTTTGAGACCGAAGAATAAAAATATAAGAAGGCAAGAAAAATTTACGGCTGTCCAAAACAATTATGGAAATGTTTGAGTCACCAATTTTGCTCTGAATCATAATGATATGATTTACTCAATAATTAAATATTAATATCAAATAAGTAGTACAAATATTCTTCTTGAGCATTTTATAATGTAAATAATATTTTCCTCATAAGTCTATTATTTTCCAGGCAAGTATTATGAAAGGTCAAACCGCAAAGTAGAGTTTATTTTTTTCAACGTAGTTTTCTTGTTTCAATTTTATCATTCTGCTGGGCACTTATGATCTGGAAAAAGGTAAAAAACCAAATTAATTGTGTTCTCTGTATCGATATTAATAATACTGAGTGCATATTAATTAATGACGTAAACACATAATAGGATATGGATAAGGATCTTCCACATGTGAATGACTGGCGTTGCCATTTAAACATTTTTATTAAACACTTTTATCGATAGATGCATTGTACGCAATTACTGTACAAGTCCGGGTCATGGATTTGTTTTGAACCGACGGATTAAAAATATTATATTGTGACATACTAACAGATGAATCATTGTTCAGGGTTTGCGCCGTAACTGAGTAAAGTCTCATGAATCTTTGTGAGGAAATAAATATAATAAATACAAAAAGATCCAATTTTTTAAACTATTCTGAATTGAGAATTCCTGATTTAAAGGAAGTATATTCGTCTGCAAACAGAACTAGTTGCCTTCAAGCTTCCTTAAATGCTACTTATTCCGGTTGCTTTGTGGCTTTTTCACAATTCTCGTTGAGAGAAAACTTAAAGATGTAATTAGATCTTTAAGCATTAGCTAGTAGCTCTGATTACTCAGAAATATATAGGGGAAGAAAACATGTAGAACAGATAAGCGGTGACAGTCAGCATGACTGGAAAGTGAGTATTATTAATTCAAACTCAAAATTGTTTTTATTAATCTAATCCAACAAAGCATTTATGAATAGTCAGAATCTACCACCGGTTCGGAATGCTGCTTCCACTGAGAAGATCCGGTAAGAAACTCTATGGTTACTCTTTTCAATGAACAAGAGATGGTGTACATTCTCAGGAACAGGAACATAATATGATCAGGCAACACCATTGTCACTAAATAAGTAAATAATAATCAAATCTCACTCAGATTTAGGTATTTAAATAATATGAGAAAGCTAGTTTAGTAGGGCGTGCATACCTACTCACATTTTACATCAATTTAAATAAACGTTTCTAAACCGAAATAATAATTAATAAAACAGAGGTGGATAAGAAGATAATAATTGCTTTGGTGTGATGCCTTCCATGCTAAATAAATGAATAGGGTTTAACGACAATATTGTTAAGAGTAAAGTGAGTGGACCAATCCCCGCAAGCAGCGCCCGCGCACGGGCATGACTTGAAAAGCGGCATCACTCTCCTCAACCATAATAGGGGGAAGAGGGTGACCCGCTCCACAAAGCCACCGCAATCAAGGACTTTAAAGTAAGCATGACATTAACATATAAACTAGCAATATAAAATATATAAGGAAAACAGGTGTTCAGAAAAACCAAGGATTGATTAAATTTACCTCTATCTATATGAAAGACTAGCTGTGCCCCGCGACTCCGTCCGCGTTCTGTTGAAATTTTTCCTGAATTTTCTTTGCTATAAACCTCACGGAGCCCGAGACCTTTCCAACGAATGCAAAACCGTGGAAATCGGTTCGTGCGTTCTGGAGTTATAGCGTCAGGAAGGAAAACCCGACTTATTTTTATATAGTAGATAGGTACTACCTATAATATTTCAATTCAGTCCTGTTAGAAGACGAGCATAGGTTCTTGTCATTATTCATCCCACTATATAACTACCTGTGGATTATTATTAATAATAATAATATGTAATCTTTGAATCTCAAAGAGGATCACCTTCAGTAAATTTAAATATCAACCATCGGTAATGATGCATGAAATGGTAACATTAATTCAAACCAATTAAGAGAGGGTAATTAATCAGAACTCATATGTTAATCGTAATATTGATAAAAGTTGTTCCTATCGTAAAAGGGAACAAAGACCTCGAATAAAAGTGCCCATTGTTGGGGGTAGGAGGATTGCTGTTGAAAACACCCCTGTCACTCGTCAGAAAAATTCTCACCAAATTTTGTTTTTCCGAAAATGTTTTGACAGAGTTACTGTTTCGTTACGTTATTCCGAAATGTTTTTTGGCGATACCTATTTGTCATTTTAAATACTTGTATTTATTGCATTTTTGCTATTTTTGCATACACTTTTTATTGACAGGACATACATACCTACAGTTAAATACAACCAAGTATCCACACGCACTGTCAATATTAGCTACCGATAACCATTTGTTTACTATTACGAAATGTGCATACCTTACATTGCCGATAAGATAAGGATTTGCATGAAAACGGGCGAAAAGGATAATAATTTTGCATACCCGTGTATACCTCGTTGATTTCACGAAGAGGCGCGCTGTAACTCTTATGACATGAGTATATGGGTCAATTTGCCATAATTCACGCGTCTTCGTGAAATTGAACTAAATATAACTGTCCAAACGTGCAGGTGTACACCAATTCTAATCACAAAACTCTACCACGATATTTGGTTCGATCGTGAATTTTAAACGTAGAGACGACTAGAATGACGCTTTTGAATTACCTTTTTTTTCAGTAATGCTGCTATTATTTTGATGGTAATGGATAGGTCCTGGCCCTGTTTATCTCAGTTCATATTGTATATAATGCATTTTGAAAGCAATCTTTTAGTAATTACACGTAAACAATTCAGTGACTTTGACTAAGACAAATATAAACTAGAACTTGACATTGTGTTTCATTGTAGGAGTACACAAATACGAATTCAGGAATCAGTGATTCTGATAGTAATATTTTAAAATATTGTACTTCAAAGCTGTCAGCAACATTTTATACGCCATAAACTGGAGCGATCACGTTCGTGTATAGGGTGACCATGAGTCGTGATTGACGGCAGACGAGTCTCCTATTACTGCGCCATCTTACAGCATCGATGCAGGGCTGCCAACCATCGTATATTTGTATTATACCCATATTTACTTCGGTCAATATTTTTGTTTATAAAAAAAGCATAACTCTTATTTCCAACTTACAGCGAATACACATTAAGGCTTATTTTCGCAGTACAATCTAACTTGGAACTTACTTTGTTATGCTTTATTTTATCCTTATTTTCGCTTCATATCTTGTAGTTTGTAAGACATATTATCAAAAGCTTTTTATATATTGAAGCTTCTAACCTCAGAAGTTGTCGACTCTTAAAGGAATACAGCGTTAGTTAATCGTGTGTTTCATGGCATTCAATTAGCTCTGACTCGGCTTTTTATTGAATAAATAAACATATTTTATTATGAGCTAGACCATCGCGCGTGAAGCGCAGGGCTACCGACTAGCATAAATCACACAATAATTGCACACTATATAACACTGTGAAGGCTATGGTAACTTATCGATGTTAATCTGCATGATTTTACTAGCTCGTGGCTGAGGTGGTATGCGATTTGCTTTTATTACGTAATTACCATGTGTGGAGTTGAGCAATTTATTAGTCACTGCGTGCTTCAAATGTATCGAGTAGGTACCAAATAAGTTGTCTGTTTCAGATAACGCTATCTATAAGTTCTGGAATGTAAAGTGTCCCAAAAGTCCACTGTCCAATAGCGGGTAATATAACATACTGTATTATGGAAAAGTACATACATAGTAAGTACATCTATTATAATAAATTGTTATTTAAAAAGCAATATTATTTATATGTCATCAAGATACCAATTAAATAAAAGACCATTCTATGTAGACACATGTCATAAACAATAGCTTAACGAGATAGGAGTAAGAATATATAACAACAAATATTTCAAGTTTAAGTGCACATAAAGGTTGTCATAGCGGTTTGTAACATTAAAGTTCAACAAATTGCCTACATACAACATAGTAACTTAACCGACTCTAGATGTAAAGTGCATAACAGGCTCTCTAGTAGCGCTGTTTTTCTATCATTCTGTCACAATCAAGGTGAACAAAATTATAATTTGTTATAACATGTCAATTCACATGCTTCTAGGTTATCGCCTTATATTTAAGGTAGATAAGGCGTATATTTATAGAGGCCTAAGTTTTTAGATCGAGGCTACGTTCGGCGATACGTGAGGTGGAATTCGAACCTTAGGATTATCGAAAATGTTCATCTTTGAACTGCTAAAGTTCGTGATTTTGTTGCGCATCCCATTATGCGAATTATTCATGTCTTACCTTTTGTATTTATTAGGTACAGTACACATTGATGTTATACACACAAAATGTTGACAGGGCGAAATCTCACTGACTAAAATCGTTGAAAATCGTCACTTCATATATATTATACTAGCTGAGACCGCGACTTCGTCCGCGTGGAATTTATCTTAACAAAAAATCCCGCTCCCGCGTTCTGAGCACGCGCGACAGGACCCAGTTTTTTAAATTTTGTTTTTCTAAAATAAAAGTAGCATAAGTTACTGCTTATAACAACAGCTATCTACCAGTGAAAGTCCCGTCAAAATAGGTCCAGCCGTTTCCGAGATACTCTTTGATTTCATGTGTTTTTCTTTTTTTACGCGGAACCCTAATTGCTTTTCTAAAATTAAAGTAGTCTAAGTTACTCCTTAAAACATCAGCTATCTGCCAGTGAAAGTCCCGTTTAAATCGGTCCAGCCGTTTCGGAGATTACCCGGAACAAACACACAGACAGACAGACAGACAAACATTTTTTTCATCGCGTTTTTGTTATAGGTGTCGTATGTACTTTCATATGCATTTAGTGAAAAGGTGTTATTTTGATATTACAAACAGACACTCCAATTTTATTTATTTGTAGTATAGATGGATATAGCCTGGTTGGGCCGGGGGGTAGTACCACTCACTCATAAAAGATCGTTTCGTACGATTAGTGAGAGAGCCGGTAGCTCAACCCCCCGTCAATTGCCCTCCCCCTGTCCCACTCCCCTTCATGCCGGCAACATGCGAGCAATGCCTTTGGTATTACAAGCATCTATAGGCTACGGTAACTGCTTAGTATCAGGCAAATCGTACGCTTGTTTGACGACTTGTTCATATAGAAAACTTAATTCAAAGCAGGTAAAAACTTTTTATGGTAATATTTTTGAAAGTACCAAGACTTTAGACTTTCAAAACAACTTGTATAGTTCACGTTCTCAGTTATTTGGATTAAGTACCATGTAAGTTACGTTGCCAGTATTTTTAAGTATGCCTCGAATTACTTAATAATACAGGTCCTGCAACAGTTCAACACCTTGCAACATTTTTAAAAATAAATAAATGTATGCAGGTATAATGTTAAGAAAAGTGACATTTAAAAATACATAATAATTTGCACATGTGTGTCGTTATTGCGCACTTAAATTTATTTATACGGTAAGAAACAATTGATTTTTATGTGCATTTTTTAATATTATTTGCGCAATTATTTGTGCCAAAGTTGTACGGAAGGACTTAAATCCTTATATGGAAATGGGATTTCGTTATATTCGGAAAATATATCAGATCACTTAGAGTTGTTAATCGTTTAATGGTTACTTTAAATAGCGAACTATTATAAAATATTGTTTAATTTCGACTAAGTTCAGTGTAAGTATAGTCACTTACATCAATATCCGTTCAGTACGAACTCTAAGTATGTCTAAATTAAGATATGATTTTCCTTATCCATTATATCTTCCAAAAAACATCCTCACAATCGCTATATGATAATTACAATACGTAATTACCATCCCGTGATATTGTATAATTATGATACAGGCATGTTGATGAAGAACTAGTCACAAAGCTACTGCATAATTGCGCTTGTTAGCCTTCGCGATGCTAGTTTTTGTTATACGGACATCGCACTGTGCTCACTATGTAGAGTATTTAAATAAATAATTACAATGATAGGAATCGGAGACTCGGAAAAAAATATCTAATGTACTTAAGGGTAGAGACAGATGTAGCGAACATTGCGCGGCTGGTTTTCACGAATGAGGTTTTGTTCTTTTTTTTTTTTATAGCCTATTTTACGTCCCACTGCTGGGCAAAGGCCTCCCCTTTTTTACGCCACAGGTCCCTATCTTCGGCTTGTTGTGGCCACGATTTACCCGCAAAGGTGTTCAAATCGTCGCACCATCTTCGCCTTGGTCTGCCGCGACGTCGGTGACCATCTTTGGGCGTCCAAGTATTAATACGGTTTGCCCACCTTTGCGGATCCATGCGTGCAACGTGGCCGGCCCAGTCCCACTTCAGCTTTGCTGTTTTCTCGCCCACGTCAGCGATCCGAGTGATGGAGCGCAGGGTAGTGTTTCTGATGCGGTCCGTCCTTTTAACATGTAGTATGCTGCGCTCCATTGCTCTTTGGCAAACCTTGAGTTTGGATTTCTGTAGCTCCGTGAGTGACCAGGTTTGAGCACCGTAGGTTAAGACGGGCAAGATACACATGTCGACGAGTCTACGTTTGAGACATACTGGTAGATGACCCTTCATCATATCACCCATGGCCCAGAAGCTCTTCCAGGCGTTATCGATCCGTCTTGCGACTTCCTTGTCTTGCCGGTTTTTGAACGAGACTATCTGGCCCAAGTACGTATACTCGTCGACATATTGTATGATCTGCCCGTCCACTACGACCCTACGTTTCGTGCTATTGGTCATGCTGTGTTTTGGACCTGTTCATAGATAATCCAACTTCAAGGCTTACCGTGCTCAGTTCTTGGAGCATATGTTGAAGTTCTGAAGCTGTGGACGAGAAAAGCACTATATCGTCAGCAAAGCGAAGATTGGTCAATGTAAAACCATCAATATTAATTCCCAAGGACCGCCAGGAATTTTGCAGTTTGTGATATATATATATATATGTTATATGTATGGTTTTGTTCTATCAGTTGAAAATACTTATAGTGCCGTGATACATCTCAAAGAATAAACTGTATTGTTGTATGAATAGAGTGAATCATTAAATACATATATAATAATATTGTAATTCAAATATGACTTTTGTCTAAAAAGTATGTTTACTTTGGCTTGCTTAACTTGCTGTTCTACGCGCTACGCACTCTATTCCTCGGGCGATTTTTATCTCCACTTTGTTTTTCAGCCGCCTTATCGTAGCCCACAGACGCTAGCAATACCAAATGCAATGCTGGCACGAATTAACAATGTTAACGTCAGTATTGATATGTAAAGAGGTAGGTCGTTTCAGGGTGAATTTTCGATTATAATGCAATGTCATCGTTGTTTAAAGGTCACCACACATTTACAAGGATCAAGTAAAGTTATACAAGGTTAGTTTTTGTGATCATAACATTTCGAAACTTTGACAGCTATCAGGATGTTCTAAAGCGTTGATGTAAGTACTTTACATTTACAATAAGTTGAATTTATTAAGTCCTGGCAGGATAAAATAATTCAATTATAATTCAATACCATTTTAACAATTGAAAGTCCAATGAACTATCTAACTGACGACGCATTTTTATCTATACAAATAAATACAATTGATTGCCTATTTCTAATGTTAAAATAACAACTGTTTACTGAATGCATATGAAAATATATAGATACGGTAATTATTTATAGTGAAAAAATAACTTAACAAAATTTTGTATGTCTGTCTATTGGTTCCGGCTAGACTCCGAAACAGTGGGACCAATTTTGACGGTACTTAAATTGGTAGATAGCTGATGTTATAAGGAGTAGCATAGTCTACTTTTATTTTGTCGAATTACCACGCGGGTGGATCCGCCGACAACATAAATTATTAGGTATTATTCATATATGATATTCTCAGGACTTGAATCTTAAAATGCCTACATAAGGATCAATAAAAAAATAATTAATATACAAAATAATAATTCAACACAGCAATTTAAGTTCATTGCCTCCTAAGTCGTTTTATGTAGATAATTATTAAATGACCATGGTAATTACGCAGTAAAAAGGTTGTTTGTGTGAATGCCGTATTTTTTTCATGACCAAAATGTTAAGAACTTTGACTAGATTATTTTTTGTCAATTCCATTAGTAGTTCTATTTTATTAATTTTTGTTCTTCCAATTCCTAATAAGTCTTTCGATTAAATTCGTGCGGGTTCCAAGACAATTTAACTTTTCCCCGGGACTCGTCGAGGGTCGAACCTCGACGTCATTATTGGTCTCACCATTGTCGATTCTGGTTTACAGATTTATATTTCTGTTGTCGAAAAGTTAATGTAAGTAAGCATGTATTCACACGAAGAAGCCGACACTGTTCTGTTTTTTTTTACATATACCTGCTGTGTTTGATATCGGGCAACAGTAAAATGTCTACATTTTACGTTATCGGTGCCGGGTTAACCGTACGAATGACTGCTAACTGGTTTGTACTTAGTAGTTAACTCGATTGTTTTATTATTGAAATAATAATGGGCAGATTGCCTGGGTATAATGCCTGATACTAAAAAAATACATTTGTAAGTATGTATCTTGTTGTTCTATAGTCTAGAAAAAAAGGTTGTTCAGATAAGTGTCACTTAAATGTTAAGCGTCTGTAGTTTGAATTAATTTGTCACGATTTGTTGATTCTTATTACTTACCTATTCTTTTTATTAAATGTTATATTCACTAACCAAATATTATACTAGTAATATTAAGCAGTCGAAGTTATAACAGAGTCAGTCATTTTCCGGATCTTAAGTTTGTTCGTGTATAATAAATTGTATACTTCAAGGTACTTTTCGTATTTTGCAAGCTTAACTAGCTATGGGAAGGCATACATCGATGGTATAATATCGTCGATAGAAATAGTAGTAAAGTAATAAACGACCGCTTGGCGCAGTGGTTCGAGCGTAGGCCGCTCTGCTCACTGCACATGGTGGTTGCGGGTTCGACTCCCGCCCGGGGAAAATTTTGGAAATGGTCTTTTCGTAATTTTCCCAGGTCTGGGTGTCACTGGGATCGCCCCCAGTCCATTGTACGGTTACCCATAGTACAAGCTTTGCTTAGTTTGGGACCGTACAGTTTGTGTATCTGTCTGGCGATATTTATTTATTTATTTAATAAAGTTCGTGTCTCTTAATTTAAACTATTGCAAGTCCATAACGGGACCATATGCCTTTGTCAATGCTTTTTTTACAACTATCATTATACATTAGATTTACAAAACTGTATAACGTTTCAATATAATTGCTAATACGTTGAAATTACAATCTAGAGAACAGTCCATTATATCAAATGGCTTGATTAATTGCTGAGCTAGAACTACCTAAGTGTGGTTTTCTCGGACCGTGACATTAAAACTAGTACTAATGTTATTTGATATTATCCCGCTCTGCCAATTTACATTTTGGGCGTGGATAAACATTGATATAATTACAAGATTGGGTCAATTCAGAAGTATGTTTCGTAATTTAAAACCAAATGAAAAGCGTTGGGGATAAACAATTTGCAAATATAATATTAATGACCAGTGGTTTTCGATTCGTTTTAAATTATCAGAATTTGGCCTGTGTTAGTTAATCGATCTCAAGTCTGAGAACGGTCTTGGGTATGCTTTTGACATGCCATTTTGTACTGGAACGACAAGAATTACATTTTCAAGATCGCAGACTTGAGATCGATTTATTAATACGAGACTTAGGGCCCAGATCGAGGCACGAATACCTATTATACGACAATTATTGTTGAAACGCTTTAAGTAGATTACTTAATTTTTTTCTTGTTAACGTAAAATACATATCTAGAGTGTGTATAAGAACCATAAGGCTGCTTTGAAAACTATGTGTCGGATAAAACCAGTTTTCTCACTGAATTCAAACAAAAACTACCAGCCATCAGGTGTAAAATAGGTTAGTAGTCTTGAGAACGCATCGTTGATGCAATACTAGATGAGAACGCATCGGAGATATTCAATTTATATTCCAAGTGTTTTTCCCTCGGCTGCGTCGTGAGCAGGCGCCTGCGCGGGACGTGAGCACAGAGATTGTTTCCTCACGATACCATATTTTTTTCTGACAAGTACTTGTTTTCGCCTATAACATACTAGATGGTCCCCACGACTGCGCCTGTCAAAAGAAAATCCTTTCACAGATCACATTTACAGGCTAGAGGAGCACGCAAAAAATATTTTAAGCTCGAAATCTCTAGGTTCCAAGAGCGTATCAGTGGATTACACTCCTTCGCTTTTATATTTCTCTGTAAGAAATTTTAGACTCTTCAAAGCAATCTCCTACTAATAATGTTTTACTGTAAATGTCCCAACTGTTGTACTTTTTCAGTGAAATGTAGAGTACTCTATCTCAATTACTAACGTTATTGAATTGAGTGTAGGTATTTGTTGGTGCAATGGGATTTGTAAACCTGAAAGAGTATTTACTAAGTAGCTTTTTTAAGTGACAGCTCTATAAATGACACTGGCTGAACCTGCTTTATCTAAACCGGTTTATGAATTTAGAATGTATAGAGATTTTAGATAAGTTAGAGATAAAATCATTTTAAAATGTGACGTAGGTTTCCTAAAATACCTAGACGATGGAATTATCAAAATGTATAAAAGTAATAGATAACTGTGTGTATTAAACTATACAAAGAATAAACGTTGATAGTGTAGAGGCATTAGAAATGTAATTGTTTTAATTAGAAATTACTTAACATATAGCTCAAGTTGCTACAACACGTGTTAAAGCAACTGTTGAAATATACCAGCCTAATTGCTTACAAGCGCCTGTCTTATAAATTTTGTAAAAGCTATTGCTTGTTTAGACAATTCTAGCTTTGTAGAGCACAAGTCAATTCAGGTGACATTATTTAGTAGTCATAATCAATTTGTATTCCGATTGTTGATTAATATGCTCAGAACAGCAGCTGCAGTGATTTGTATGGACATATGTTAGCGACTGGTCAAATAAAGAATTATGATAAATGGACACAAATTTAATTTATCATTCATTTATTCAAAATACCATTTAAATAAATTAAAAACCTTCAATTTGAGGTTCCATTTTTAGAGACGGGTATAAAAAATCATAATATAAATCTGAAGTTTTGCATGGATTAAATAATAGTTTTCGAATGTTCTTTGTAAGTTTTGTTAGAAGCATTTGTAGTGTTTTTTCATTGTGAGTGTGAGTGGTAACTCTACTTATTTTAAAAAATAAGGTCATTCACATATCGACACTTCATTATATCGAGTATGTATCGAGTTAGGTATTAAACAAACAATATAATTATAGGTAACACACCTATAATGTGCATTTATTTATATTTTAGAGATTCAATTTTCAATACAATAAGATCTTTTTTAAACACTCAAGCTGTATGGCTCAATCGCAAACAGTGGTGATTGAGTCGTGATCGACTCAGATCAATGATTCCTAATGTTGATTTTATAATTTTAATTGCGGCACGCATGTCTGAATGCACGATGTGATGATTTCGTTTGTTCATAATGCTTGTAGATAATATTAGTTATAATTAATTCGTGATTTACTTCAGTGCGTTACCTAGCCGCGTGTCGATACAAACGGGACGGAACGAAACATTTATAATATTATTTAATGATTAAAACTTGTATTTTGGAATGCGATTTCAGTATGTTCATGTACCTAATTAGTTGACTAAAAATAATAATGAGGTTTTTTAGTATAATAAATATGAATAATAAATAAATCAAGGTATAGTCGTCAAAATAATAATCCAAAATATTTAAATATTTTCTGTTATCATTTTAAACAATGTTATAAAAAGGTTAATAAAAACACTTGTTGTACAAATTATTGTCATCATTTGTACAATTTCGTACTTACAGAAACTAAATTATTTATTGTATAAGAAAATAGCTAACGGACGACTGAATATATCCAAAAAAATGTTGAATAACAAAAAATGTCCTATGAAGGTCACCTACCTATTAAACCAGCTCCCAACCTTTGCAGGCAATATAATATTGAGCACATATCTTAATAATAATACCTGTCTTATAACGATTTAATAAGATACAGATCACGAAGGAATAGTATTAATACGTTAGAATCTCATCCAAATAATACAGTCAGCGTCTGATACACAATAAAGTATAAATAACAGCTGCAGGAAACTAACTATTGCTTAGAACATAGCAAACTATTTTGTTGATTCCAATAAATAATATAAAACTTGACCCTGATTTTTATACTCTACTTATATAACTTTGAAAAAAAGTTTATAGGTATTTATTCCGTTTTTTTCATAATTATTTGACGGTGACTGTACCTGCCTATCTCTGCAATAAGTCACGACTCGGCTTACGAGTTACAACACGGAGCATCCGAATACTCGTTAAGTGCGGTGTAAGGCAGCCCTAACCGAAATGGTGAAATAGCTTGGATGCATCTGATCATCTTGCAAAATACTTAGTACTGAGAGTACGCGGTAAAATCGTTTACTCGTAACGAAATTTGAAATTAACTAGAAAAGACGATTCTATTCCCAATGAGAGGTAAATTGCGAGATATGCCAGTGATTTAGGTACTCCGATTGCGTAACGGCGTAATGTGGCTTGGGCTTGTTGCATTTGTTCTGTAATGCGTACGCAGACACCAATGATCTCTGAACCATAATTATGAGTCTCTAACTACACCTAGTATACAGGGCTGAGAATATCACACAGGGTATATTATAATTAATCTGGAAAATAATGCCGAAGCAAATAGTGACGCTACAAAAAATATTGCTTAGATCTGAAAACTATTATTAAGTTTTTTTATATAAAACTACTAGCTGTGCCCGCGACTTCGTCCGCGTGGAATTTAATTTAACAATCATCCCCTATTTAATCCCCTTGGGGGTAGAATTAATCAAAATCATTTCTTAGCGGATGCCTACGTCATAACATCTACCTGCATGCCAAATTTCAGCCCGATCCGTCCAGTGGTTTGGGCTGTGCGTTGATAGATCACTATGTCAGTCAGTCACCTTTGAGTTATATACTAGATGATACAAAATGGGTATACTATTTTTTTTGCAACTTAACTTTGTAAATCTCAAACTATCGGCTTTGTGTGACAGTTGAAGTAGACTGAAGGTTTTGTAGACTTGTGAAATCGGTCAACAGCTGTATTCCTACATAACCTTTTGTTTTTCAAGTTCCCTGCAAAGCTGATGGTTTTAGAATTACAAAGTTAAGTTTTGAAAAAAAAAGTATACCCATTATGTGTCACCTTGTATATTTAGATGTTGGCAAACATTCGTGTACGACCCGACTTAAGTGGAGTGGGACAGAGGGCGAGGAAGGGCGGGGGGATTTGGGCTTCTGGCTCTCTCCCTCATTGTACGAAATGTAGCTATAATAGCTACCTTACGTTGACCTTATGTAAAAATGACAGTTCATAAGTTATAAGTTTAGGTATTTCATTCAACACAACAACTGGTCCAGAAGCCAGGTGGCTTTACACAAAAGGATACGTTTGTGAATTGTTATACTTCCATTTATAAACGACCGATATGGTAGGTAAGTAATATAACGAAGGTGGTCATGTTACCAGACCTTGAACACAGGATAAGAAGGTAGTATTGTGTGTATCATACTGGGTTGTATCATAAATTGGTCACTTTTATGGCTAGAACCTTCAAATAGTAAGGCGATTTTTAACCTATAGATGTTATCTATGGGGATTTAGATAAGGGTTATTTTTATAACCAATCCAAATATCCTGGGTTCACAGAACAACTTAACTAAGTAGGTACCTACTTATGTTGTTTGGGTTTGTTTTTTCCAGATAAACACGTTTTGTGGTAAAAAAAAAATACATATAATGTCCTTAGTGAAATGGCTATGGAACCCTTCATTGTGCATGGTTCGACATGCACTTGGCCGGATTTAATCTTCGATGCAATCAGTGCGACCTGGAAGTCTGTGATAAGTCGCCTTGTGTCCAAATCTTGCAACAGTTTAACTTGCCTACCGCCATTTGGCAACCCTAATCACTTGTACATTCTCTGCCAATGCTCTCCACGCGAGTGGAGTTACTGTTAAGGTAAATGTTTCAGCTAAGCCTAAGTGACTGTGCAATCACACCTTAATAAGTAAGGCTATGATAAGTTTGATAATTATTGACAGTAACTAATAAATAATTAAGATTACCACGCAGTATGAGGTTAAATGCTTACAAACTACCTTACAAATTACATTTACACAATACCGCGTGATTTTATTAACCTACCAGCTGTTCCCGCGACTGCGTGCGCGTAGAGCGAAATCCTTTCATAGCGAGCACCTAGACGCATCTTTAAAGTCCGAAGATCTTAACAAGTATTTATTCAAAATCAGCAGGTCCTCAAGCCTCACGTTTTAGGTAGGTAATACCCCTTCAGTGACAGGATTTAATGATAAAACTTAAAACTTAAGTATCATAATTTCATGGTATTGCTATGGTTTCTGGATACATGTTTCATGAGAATCGGTCCAGTTGAAGTGGTTAAAAATGCATCGCAAGATTCTTGGCTAACACACAATTACTACCCATACGATGTCAAGCTAAATTTCATATAATAATTATTAAATAACATAAAGGCTCTGATGAAAATATAATTAACTAGTTTCTGCCCGCGACTTCGTCCGCGTAGACTTAAGTAAAGTATTCTTTGTGTTAATCCAGGTTATAAACTATCTGCGTTTCAAATTTCATCCAAATCCGTTCAGTAGTTTTTACGTGAAACAGTAACAAACATACATCCACACTCACAAACTTTCGCATTTATAATATTAGTAGGATATAGGAGTGAGAGGTATAATAATAACCACTCTAAAGTGCTCTTCGAAATAACGTAAGTTCCGAAAACAGTTATTGCTATGGAACGTGAACTATTATGTACGTAGGTGTAGGTACTGGTATATATTATTACCAACAAAGTTGATGTTTATAACCACATAAGACATAAGATTTCGTTTAGAAATTCCACTTACACATTTCTATAAACATTTATTTACAACTAGCTGTGCCCCGCGACTTCATCCGCGTAGTATTGGATTATTGGGTTAAAAAGTATCCTATATGTTAATCTCGGTTATAATCTATCTGTGTTCCAAATTTCATCCAAATCCGTTCAGTAGTTTTTGCGTGAAGGAGTAACAAACATACATACATACATACATACATACATACATACATACATACATACATACATCCACACTCACAAACTTTCGCATTTATAATATTAGTAGGATTGCTTTACAAAGCATTTGTAAAAGTGATTTATACCTATAATACACACACGATAGCCTAGAGGTATATGAACATAGCTACTCTTAAATGAGTGAACGATAGATATTCCTACAAAGGTCAAAGGTATCTCTACTAATTGGGACACCGAAGCGACTTCACAAATTCTAGCAGGAAACAAACCGCAAGCTAAATCTGTTCTAAACTAGGTGTTGAGGCGCATTCGTTTAGTTATTGCAAAGGCAAACCTAGTGTTCAATAAACCTGAGAAAAAAGCAATCGAGAAGTTGGCCTGTAAGTTGTTGGGCACAAAGCATTTTTTGCTTCACCTTTTCTATCCAAGAAAATGATACAATTTTCTAAAATTATTGTATTTTAGTTACAGTTATATTGATAAGTACAAAATAATAATATTACTATCTCAATCTTATCTCATGGGGCTCAAGTGTGCTACTTAAATAGCGCTTATTAGAATTAAAACAGATTGTATATGTTTATTGAAATAAAACTATTATTCGGATTTTATCGCGTTTATTAACTTTATGTTCCCGACGTTTAGACGTAATAGTTTTATTTCAATGTGTAGTATTCGGGTAAATATAAGAAAACAATATTTGTTATAAGAAAACAGTTTTGGTAGTAAGAGCCACGAAATTGTTGACGTAATTACTTTAAAAAAGAAACTATTCAGTTGGAAATTCACTGGCGTTCAACGTATAGGTAGACCGACTGCCCAGGATTTAAATGACTATTTTTGGCACGAAGATATTTTTTTAATGTTTTTTATTTAATAACCATTTATTTTCCAATGGACTGGAAGCGTATAAAATTAGCAGTCCTAAGGCCCAGTAGGTAACCTACAAAATACTTTTGTTTTATGACATAATCAATTCGTATTCGATCCTTATCCGAGATAGCACGTGCCCCGACTTAATGGCGACGTTTGTAATCAGTCTGTCGCACTTGTTTTCGTCCAAAATATATATCTTTATTCCTTTTAAGACGCGTTATAACGATTGTCCAGAAGCGTTGTTGCGTACTTAAGGTGAGAAGTAATGTTTCACAACTTAACCTTTAAAAATAATGAGATCATTTCAGTAAACAGTGGCTTATTTTGTTTAAGTATTTAGATAAGCTTTATCATAATGTGTGTTAGTTGGAAGGAATTGTTTGCCTCATGCTATGAAAATACCTCGGCGAGGGCAGACATACGTCAGTTGTGTTTCTTAAAAAGACTTTGACAAGGTTAGCGCCGCGGGGAATGTGGCTTCAATTGTTCCAACAATTGTGCATGTATTAAACAAATTGTTAATGAAGAGTTTTGATAGACATCTTTAAAAGCTATGCATTTGATTAGCGGTTTGTTATAGGAATGGTATTATTAAACACCTGCACATTGGAAAATAAATGCCAAAGCTGATTTATAACTTACCGTTGATTTGTGTTGGTTCTGATAATAAAAATAATTAAAGCTTCCTCTTCAGAAAAGCCCTAGTAAGTTAGGCAGCCAGTATCTAAAATTGATGACACTGGTTGTAGGAATACTTATTACTTTGTATTTGTTCAGTAAAAGGTCTAATTTGTAGACATCCCCTTGGAAATATATTTTTATTTATCTTAGTAAAAGTTGGTGGACGTATCATTATTTTTCTTCTACTACCTATCTCTCATTTTTTTCTGATCTGCCCATAGTGTCAGTTACACAAATATATGCAATAAATTCAACTACCTATAATGGGTTTCAAATAAACTTATCCGCGTTGAAAGGGCATATTTAAATAATAATAAAGTCTTATTCATAGCTACCAGTGCGAACCACATTGTTAGCCCGCGCGTAGGTGGGTGGTACCATTGTCACTGTCACTGGTAGTTCCCAAATAAACTGGCATGCATTAAATGGTAGGCTAAAATTTGACAGTCATTACCAGTTGTATTATCATACAATAAGACCACAGCCTCTGTTTTGTAGAGATCTTTTTAGCCAGGAGATAGGGTACCAAACGCTCAAAATGGACACAAAAATCTTGACAATGACTTGATAGTCTTACCTCGTGCTAGGATAAGTTTAAAACTAACGCTCTATAAGAAGGTTAATCTATAAAATATACCAAATTTAAAAATATCTGATCTTATTAAATAAAACATTATTTTATATAACAAAGTAGGTAAAGAAGCTTACAATCCACCTGACGTTGTATACTTATCGTATGCTAAAGATGCTTGCAACACCCAAGGAATTCCTCGCAAGTTGTCGACCTGAGGATGAGGGGGACATAGAAAGGGGATAAACAAAATGCAGCTAATAATACTTAGCTACTTTACGCCAATCTTCTGTGAGAGGGTGGTCTTACTCCGATCGAGCCAGCCCGTATTTGACATATAGTCAAATGACTATAGCTTGGCTCTTCCCCCTTTTTACGAATTGATTTTTATCAAGTTTCTTAATGCCAAGGTAGTGATAGCCGATTGGTTAAGCACGCGTCTTGCGGGCACCAGGTGTGCGAATATGTGCGAATCATAATTTATATATGATTATCACTCGCTTACGGTGATGGAAAACATCGTGAGGAAACATGCGTGTTTTAGAAGATCTAACCAATTTTCGAAAGACATGTGAAATCCGTCAACCCGCACTGGGCCAGCGTGGTGGATTTTGGCCTGAATCCTCCTCGTGTTGATGGGAGGCCCGTGCCCAGAAGTAGGACGTCAAAAGGGCTAAATCATAATGATATTTTATTCTTAATGCAAAAATATTACCGTGAGACTAAGTAAGCTTACCGGCCATCAGCTCCTTGCCTACATAGTTAGCTCGAAGGTTGAAACGCCATCTCGTGAATCGATCCACGTACTTCTCCGATTAAAAATGTTTAATGGTGTCTTCGATAAATAATATTGAAAGCAATCTTGATGGCATTTGGCCGTGGCTTTCTGTGTTTGGAGTTACGTTACGACACACGTACAATTGAATATCAGATATGTGTATACTGTATGACATATCATGACGACGAGGGAAAGGTAGAGAGGCCTATGCGCCATTGTAGGACGACAATTTTCGTGACCCATTTAAGGTCAATAAATTTTCCTTTCACCAAGCAAGCCTGCCTTTAACATTGTACTGTTAGGAACAATACAATAGGAGTGGAAGTGATGGTAATACTGTTGAAGGACTAGGAAGGGACCTGCTCCGCAAGCCGTTATATTAGAAATTCATAATTTATTTGACGACCGCTTGGCGCAGTGGTTCGAGCGTGGGCCGCTCGGCTCACTGCACATGGTGGTTGCGGGTTCGATTCCCGCCAGGGCAAATTTCGGAAATGGCCTTTTCGTAATTTGCCCAGGTCTGGGTGTCACTGGAATCGCCCCCAGTCCATTGTACGGTACCCATAGTACAAGCTTTGCTTAGTTTGGGACCGTACAGTTGGTGTGTCTGTCTGGCGATATTTATTATTTATTTATTATTAAAAAAGTTAATAATATGTAAATCATCGGTGGTAGAGCAAAGCTGTATACAACTGACTATAGTGTAGTACCACCCTCTCACAGAAGATCGGCGTAATGTAAGTTTTACCTGCGTTTCGTACTATGAGTAAGACCAATCGCCCCTTACTTCCCCTTCCTTTGTCTCACTCCCCTTAAGGTTGACAACGTGCAAGCAATGTCTTTGGTATTGCAAGCATCTATAAGCTACGGCCGCTGCTTAACACCAGGCGAGTCGTATGCTTGTTTGCCAACTTTGCTATATATTTACACATGCCAATAAATACATTTGAAATATCTTTTTGTTTTATAGCTTTTTAGTAAATTTATATATTATGAAAATATTTTTTGTATGCAGTTTTGTTGTTCCGGCTGATCTCCAAAACGGCTACACCAATTTTGACCGGACTTTCACTCGAAGATAGCTGTTGTTATAAGGAGTAACTTAGGCTCCTTTAATTTATCTAAGTACCACCCAGACGGAGCTTAGGGCAAAAGTAAGTGCATTGATAAATATATTATCCAGTATTTTATGCCCATCAGGCATGGTTTGACCGAGCCGAAAGTGTTACACGCCATTCGTCTTGGGATGTCATCATCGATGTGATCTCACAACGCAAACACATCTATTGTTATATGATAAATGCTCAGGGGAAGGCCTATAGGTTTGATTTATTATGTTTGTTCTTCACGAGGAAATGTCACGGGTAATTTGTTTTTCGACTTCGATACAGAACGTTCTCATTAACACATTGATCTTTCTATCTACGTTGACAGATACTTACTATAAAATGTTATATGAATATTGGAAAAATATCTGTGTATTTTGATAGTATATGTATAGACGACCGCTTGGCGCAGTGGTTTGAGCGTAAGCCGCTACGGTCACTACACCGGGTGGTTGCGGGTTCGATTCCCTCCCGGGAAAATTTCGGAAATGGCCTTTTCGTAATTTGCCCTGGTCTGGGTGTCACTGGGATCGCCCCCACCCAATCCATTGTACGGTATCCATAGTACAAGCATTGATTAGTTTGGGGCCATATAGTTGGTGTATCAGTCTGGCGGTATTTATTTATTATTTACTAGCTGTGCCCCGCGACTTCATCCGCGTAGTATTGGATTATTGGGTTAACAAGTATCCTATATGTTAATCCCGGTTTTAATCTATCTGTGTTCCAAATTTCATCCAAATCCGTTCAGTAGGTTTTGTGTGAAGGAGTAACAAACACACATACATTCATACATCCACACTCACAAACTTTCGCATTTATAATATTAGTAGGATTAGGGATATACAAAAATCCGGTGTGCTTGTATTCGAAATAACTACTGCTCCTCCTAAACGGCTTCATCTATTTCGCTGACTTTTTTGTATTGATGGGGTCACCTGGATAATTCTTAGCTATTGCCAGTAGGTGGCGCAGTTGTCGACAACCAGAATGCTAGCAAATCTGCTGACAATGGCCTGTAAATGGATACAGAATCAATTTTATGCCTATAGTTCAGTAAAGATTAGTGAATACGTTACGTTGATTTAAATTAGTATTCGTTATATTCACTGCTCCACGGGAACAATAACTTAATAATACATACGAACTCATGTTCTGTAACTTCGATGTAATATAACACATCACATAATGTTCAGTCTTCTAATAATTAGGTAGTTTATTTCACGCAAACAGTAGGTTGATACAGAAACTCAGCGCCTAAAATAGATATATATTATATATAATAATAATTAATAATAAATATCGCTATACTGACACACCAACTGTATGGTCAAACTAAGCTACGCTTGTACTATGGGTACCGTACATTAGACTGGGGGCGATCTGAGTGATACTCAGACCTGAGCAAATTAAGAAAAGACCATTTCCAAAATTTGCTACGGCGTAAATAGAATCCGCAACTTCTCGACGCAGTGAGCATAGCAACCCAATTAAACCACTGCGCCAAGCAGTCGTAAAATAAGTATAATATGTATAAATATATATGTATAATACGACGCACATAGGCGACGTATATACATTCATTAAATTACTCTAACAGAACATATCCGTATCAGTTCAAATTGAATTATATTTGTAATAACATTATTACTGGTATCTTCAATAAAAAAAAGTCGTGAATAATTATAATATGTGAAAATGTAAATTAATTACGAACTAAGACTTTTTTACTGCACACCCATCATAATAAACCATATCTACTACGCATTATAAATCTACCAATTTACATAATAATTAAACGTTAACGATCTAATTAAAATACCATAGACCCTGAAACTATTATTATACGATTGCATCATAAATCATAGAACGATGTTTAGGTCAAATGGCATGGAAACACACCTATGACTCTACAGATTATCCTGATTTACCAGTCATATGAGAACCTCCATGCCTCCCGCTGTGCTGCCACAATTTACCTGAAGGAGGAGGATAGGAACAAGCCTTAAAGGTCAAGTTGACTGGTCGTGATACAAATTCGGTAGGTGTCAACATGATTGAGCGGCCTCGTGGGAGGGCGCCAAAAGATTTAGAACGCTTATTGCTCTCTTGATGGATGTAATGTGAGACCATTATGAGAAAATCATAACGCCTACTTAAAAAAAGGTAGACGTGAATATAAATTTTATATCTTAATCATATATGATTAAGATATGAAATTTATTTTATAATTATATTATAATATATATAAGTATATATACTTAACTCAGAGTGTCTCAAAAATCCGAATAATACTTGGGGTTAAAATACTTGAGTTGTGTTTGAATGAGTATCGACCGAGCATAAACTTAAATGGTATGAAAACGAATCGAAATTAGAACGTGTTTAAAAATATTGTTCTTTTCTTGCCAATTTTTATAAAAAACTAGTTGTGCCCCGCGACTCCGTCCGCGTTCTGTTGAAATTTTTCCTGAATTTTCTTTGCTATAAACCTCACGGAGCCCGAGACCTTTCCAACGAATGCAAAACCGTAGAAATCGGTTCGTGCGTTCTGGAGTTATAGCGTCAGGAAGGAAAACCCGACTTATTTTTATATAGTAGATAATAATATCAAAAGTACCTACTCTGCAAGTTTAACCAAACTTTTTCTTTAAAATACTAAACTAGTACACACTCTACGAAAGAGTATTACTACGAAATAACTATAATAGTAAGACAAACAAATAAAGAGCTTTTCACATTTATTTACTAGCACAGATAAGGCTGTGTAAAAATTGGGGCTGATAAATTATAAGGTAATAAATACAAGATATCGGAGGAATCCTACTAATATTATAAATGCGAAAGTTTGTGAGTGTGGATGTATGTATGTATGTATGTATGTAAGTTTGTTACTCCTTCACGCAAAAACTACTGAACGGATTTCGATGAAATTTGGAACACAGATAGATTATAACCGGGATTAACATATAGGATACTTTTTAACCCAATAATCCAATACTACGCGGATGAAGTCGCGGGGCACAGCTAGTAAATAATAAAATCATTATCATCAAAAAGTGCAGTTACTAATTATTTCTAATATCATAAACCACATTCAAACGTAAAAATATTTGCACGTCATACGTTGTTATTAATATTGTATGAATTAATTACATACAATGCAGGATAATAAATATGTTAATCTGTGCATTTAATGTACATATAATTCACCCAAATAAAGGAAGAATGGCGGCATTAAGTACTAACTTAATTTATTAATATTATTCACATTTTATTGGTCATATTTTTTATTGTTTATCCAATACTCGTATTTACATTGAGGTAAACGTGCAGGTTCCTATTTTATAATAATATTTCAAATTAAATTCGTGAGATACATGAACTCTGCAAATCAAACAAGGTTACACCACAGTGAACAATTTAGATGTAGTTACTTGCACTTTATTGCATACACCAATTGTTCAGGTATTCACCAGTCTGGTTCTTAAAGAAAGCAGGACATTCGTTGCGGCAATTGCGAGGCGTCTGAGGACATTGTCTACCCTGAATACTTATCACATAAAATTACCAAATATTCATTTACTACATAACCTATACAGTCTGACCTAGTCAACGTTGAACAACGATGACCAGACGGTAAATATACACTGTGAGCAACTTTATTTAGCTTTGGAAGGATTTATTATATGACTGCGTACGCGGCGATTGTCGTTTGTTTTGTGCAAAGATATTTCGTGCAAACCATTTCGCGCGTGCGCGTTACGATGAAACGAAATTAAACCACATTCATTATACTAAATAGTTAGAAAACAAAAGACATAAAGGACATTTTGTTAGTACCTATTTAGATTATATCTTATATATAAAATTCTCGTGTCACAATGTTAGTTACCATACTCCTCCGAAACGGCTCGACCGATTGTCATGAAATTTTGTGTGCATATCGGGTAGGTCTGAGAATCGGCTACTGTCTATTTTTCATACCCCTAAATGTTAAGGGTGGTCCACATTCCACGCGGACGGAGTCGTGGGGCACAGCTAGTAGTATATAGTTTAGTTTTGCCTACGTATGGGAGATTACGAAACGATGAAAATTGTATAACGACGGAAAATTACGTAACCTCGAAAGAGTTAATCTTAACAATATTAATTGACAATTTGTTGAAATTCTTCCACAGCTTGAACTTTTCGTTAACATTTTTCATTCATTACGAAATACTTCAAATTGTCTTCGTGAACGTACATTGACTAGAATATCATGAATGCCGAGACAATGGAAAGGCAAGGTCGTTAACCCTTCTGATACAGGAAGGTTTGTAGGAACTTTCATACATTCTTCCTTCGGTAACCGGGGACGAGCCTCGAAGGTTATTCAATGAGGAAATGAAAAAGATTCGCCTCTAAACAGATTTATTATTCAACATTCACCTTGAAATTAGTTATAGGTACGTTCTTCTTGCTTGATTTTAGTTCATCGATGTAATGAGAGAACAGGTTTCTTGGACGTAAAGACGCGTTTAAAGCGTGCGACTTAGCCGCTGCTATTTTTTATTAACTATGGGTATTGCAAATAATAAAGAAATGAGGTTTGGTTTAATTGAAAAAAGAAGTACCTACCTAATAAGTTGTAAGTGCTATATCCTCAAATCCTTTATCAATCTTGCTTTCACTGCAAATTTATAAAGCTGGGAAAGCTTGCTAGATCTTTTAAAATTAAATAAAAATTAAATAATACAAGTAGTATGTCCAATTGCTCGCTCGCAAAATCTTACCTATCACGCCCCGCCTCATTTTGATAATAATTATATCAGCCTATTCTTGAATTTTTTTCAAGATATGTGCAACCTGAAGCATCCTACGACAGACTTTGAAACTTATATCCGAAGTCAATATAATTTAATATAAGACATAAAGACATAAAATATCATTAAATCAATGGGATATATCGTTTTGCAGAATAGAACCAACCCAAACATACTTCTGCAAACTGAATCTAACCTACACACACTGGAACTAGGGTTGGTTTTGGTCTGCAGAAGTACCTATGTGTTGATAGATTTCACTCTGCAAATCTATGTGTGTATTAGTTTTTTTTGCTTTATGCACTCACCCTATCAATGCCCGTAACGGTGGTCAACGAACAAGTACCTACGTATACGTCAAGTTATCAACATGTTACTAGGAAGTAAATTGAACACTTTATGAGTACAAACTGGTTCACGATATGATATCGAACATAGCTTGTTTAAATGTTAAGCACGGTGACATTTTCTTTAAATTATTCTTGCCTGTGTCTCGTTAAAAAAAGTAATAGGACACTAACAAAAAACACTTAAGTGGTTATTATTAATTTGAGTTGGAACTTTATATTACTTTTTTATGTATTAAAGTCGGAAAACAAGCGGATGATAGAGGCTGAAGTTAAGTAGTTCCCGTAACCTAAAGTTGCTTGCAATACAAAGGGCATTGCTCGCACTTGCTGAAACCAACCCTAAGTGTTCCACTGTTGGACAAAAGCATCCTCTCTCTCCGGGCCTTCTTGATCTGGTTGTGTCTACTTTTAACTCGTAAAGACGTCCAAATCGGCAAACAGTCTTCAGCTGTAATATTGTTGTATAATTTAACGGAAAGTAGGTAAGTAATGTACATTTTCTTGAGATTTAAAATTACCCAGCTCAAAACGCCTTAAATGTAGAATTTATTTCTACTACCTAGTAGGTACTTAGTACCTTATTCCTGAATATATTACGTTTTGGTTAATATACGTTCCAGAAAACGATGAGAAAGTCAAATATTGACGTATAACTAGGAAAGATAAAATTAACTTGAAAATCCTTCAACACCCAAACCATGGTTGCCTTCATCTTCTGCTATCTGGGATCGGTGCAGTATGTTAATTGTCTCACTCAGCTACGAATGTACAAGCCATCTTAGTAACATCGTGTCTGTGCTTGAATGGTGACAGCTTCCCATGTTGTGGTGGATACTTTGTCTATGGAAAAATGTTGTTAACTAATCTATGGCTAAAAATAAAAACTCTCTCTATCATTTCTTTCTCATGACAATCATCGATTTTTAATTAAATCCAAAAACTCATGCATCAAGAATATCGCAGTTCACCATCTTCGCCTCGGAGGACTTCAACGCGCAAACATTGAGCACAGACGCGATGTTAAGATGCTAAGATGGCTGGTACAATGTATGACATCAACAGCTAACATTACATATTATGTAAATGTCTCGTGTATTATAAATACAACGAATTAATTCATTGTATTACTTATTATTATTAAAATTACTTCCACAATAAATTAATTAGAACTACCACTAGCTTCGCATCTGATTTTATTTTATTGATTGGTGTGCATATAAAACTTTTCTTATTATAAATATCTACGGCTCCTATCTACTTTAGACTAGTTTGATTAGGTATGTAATCTGAAATCATTTATAGATTCTGTCCAAGAAAAAAAGGCTGTAAGTAGCAACTTATAGGTACCTATTCAAAACTATTCGTAGACGTTTTACGAGTATTTCATCGGATTCAATAAACATTCGACGCATGTAATATTTTATGCCAAATATATAAGATATTTTTATGGCATCGTTTTGTAACGAAAACAAGCGTTTAAATTTCACCAAGTTACGTAACCAATTCGTAATGGTAAATGATCATGGAAATTCGTATACGGGTAAATAATAGGTACTATAAACTAATAGATACATTGGTAAACCACATAGAAATACAGGCAATAGGTTATCGAGTTATTTAGTAACGGATACGCAATTATTGTGTTACTAAACTCATACGCGGATTACAATCATGTTAACGTGGCCATCACTTAATTGTAAAAAAACAAAGGAAGTAACTTATGTACAGTCAGCTTCAGAATATTTTTAGGTGTACCGACAAGAGGGAAATTACTTAATAGGTTATAAAATATGTTTAACATCACACCTGTAGGAATGTTTTTAATCTTAAATTCGAAGTAAAAATTCTTATTCTCGGCCGCTTTTTAATTAAGATTTAAGATCAGTAACATAGATTGGTAGCTCATAACATGAGATATTTTATTTCACCAAAACATTTCATTTTATTTTAACGGTGTTGGTAGCATTGCGGTTGCTTTCTTAAAATTCTTACTTTTTATCTTTGAATTTGATGATGATAAACTGTTTCTGTTACAACAAGAACGCTTCAATAAAATGCAAGGCCGTCGATACATCCTTTCAATGTCACGTAGCTGATACACTGACGTGTTGACCCCGACTGCGGTCACTCGGTCATATTATATCGTTAGTAAGAAATTAATTTAGTTGTAACTCAATGAGAACGGCATCAGAGAATATAGGCATAGGTGTTTGGTTGAAGTTCTAGTTTGTATAGTACCTACATGACCTCTTCTTACTATTTCAGTGTAAAAAGCTTCATAAATATACACATATTTTCCCTAAGATTATAATTAATTATATTGTACTTAAATAAATAAATATCGCCAGACGAACACACCAACTGTATGGTCCCAAACTAAGCAACGCTTGTACTATGGGTACCGTACAATGGACTGGCGGCGATCCCAGTGACACCCAGACCTGAGCTAATTACGAAAAGGCCATTTCCGAAATTTGCTCCGGCGGGAATCGAACTCGCAACCACCATGTGCAGTAGGTCGAGCGGCCTACGCTCAAACCACTGCGCAAAGCGGTCGTCAAAATTTCCATACATATTAAAAAATTACAAAAACACTAATACCAAAAAAAAATTAAACAATAAAATGTGGTCTGCGGGGTTAGCGTATGGAGAGCATGAGACAAAATCGATTTAACTAATATTTTGTCTTGTCAAACTCAGCCGTGAATTTTGATTCTCAAACCGTAGGTACCTACAGTGTTAATACGTAACAAGGCAGAAACTGGTAGCGTTCCAGATGAATGGAGAGTGGTTCTCCTAAAACATTCTGAATACGACCGGCGATTGGTTATTAAAGACTTGACTGTACCTACGCATAAGCTAGATGGTTTCAATCTTTAAAGCTTTTTTTTTAGTTATTAGCTATTTACTGCAGGCGTCTTGCTAATAAATACGTTTATAATTGACTAGCTGTGCCCCGCGACTTCATCCGCGTAGTATTGGATTATTGGGTTAAAAAAGTATCCTATATGTTAATCCCGGTTATAATCTATCTGTGTTCCAAATTTCATCCAAATCCGTTCAGTAGTTTTTGCGTAAAGGAGTAACAAACATACATACTCACAAACTTTCGCATTTATAATATTAGTAGGATAAGTACCTTGGTATTGAAGAAAAAAAATTATGTAAAATTGACAATTTGTAAGTGCCCCCGTAGGCCTAAACAAAATAAACGCTTTGAATTTGAATTTGAATTCTTGAGATTTATTGATTTACCAATCTCGAAATAGCTCGAGATAGCTACACCGTACCCACCGAGCTATGATATTTTTGAAATTAAATGTGAATGTGAATGAAATACCTGTAAATAGATTTAAGTAGGTGCAAAAACAAAATGTACCGGAACGAGACTTGCGGAATCTCTAATCAACAATAACGGAAATGAATTTTATGTAATGTGGAAGTAATTTGGTCGATATATTAGCCCCATATTTGTGAAGATAGAGGGTGTGTCTGTTATGTACAGTTTCTTGTGTGGCACGGAAGAACAATATTTCATATAGGCTATATCAACCAGAACACTTGCAATTATCGTTTCATAGGCGTATGTAATGGTTGTCATGTAAATACACTATCTATACATACAAATAAATAAAATTGGAGTGTCTGTTTGTAATATCAAAATAACACCTTTTCACTAAATGCACATAAAAGTACATACGACACCAATAACAAAAACGCGATTTAAAATTGTTTTGTCTGTCTGTCTGTCTGTGTGTTTGTTCCGGGTAATCTCCGAAACGGCTGGACCGATTTTGACGGGACTTTCACTGGCAGATAGCTGATGTTTTAAGGAGTAACTTAGGCTACTTTGATTTTAGAAAAACAATTAGGGTTCCGCGTAAAAAAATTAAAACACATGAAATCAAAGAGTATCTCAGAAACGGCTGGAACGATTTTGACGGGACTTTCACTGGTAGATAGCTGTCATTATAAGCAGTAACTTACGCTAATTTCATTTTAGAAAAACAAAATTTTAAAACATGGGTCCTGCCGCGCGGGCTTAGAACGCGGGAGCGGGGTTTTTTGTTAGTTTAAATTCCACGCGGACGAAGTCGCGGGCTCAGCTAGTTACTAATAGTTATAAGCAATTTATATAACATACAGGGTTGTTGCATACCGGTCCGGCTCCGGAAAGGACGCGTAATCATTATTTAATCTATGGTATCAACGATAAGTTTCCACGTGTAAACCTTCTTGCATGCTAACCGGAATATTGGCACGGTATACTTAATAAAACCAAAGGAAGGCTTTATTAGCTTAGTGGTTAAAGAGGCCGCCCTCGTACCTGAGAGGTTCCACGTTCGATCCCCATCCTTGCCATTAAACTATAGGTCTGAGCCCATTCCTAACACAAGCCATTAGCTTAGCTGGAGGGGCTAATGGAAATACTAGTAATGTGGCAAACTCACAATGCTAGTAATAAAAAAAAACAGAAAGCACTGAGTAAGGTTATTTATACTTTTATTTTTAAATATAACTAATGTTGTTACTTAATTAAAATGTGCTCAAATAGATGTGCTTTTAAGATATACCTCCTCGTACAAATACTAGTGCCTATTCTTGCTTTACGATATTCGCATTAATTTAAACACAGCAGCTTCCGTAAACACCGATCAAGTTTTTTCGAAAAATAATAAAACAAAATAGTTTGTTGCACGGAAACTTCGTACGTGTTATTGTTTACGTGTTATTTGTACGTGTACGAGTTATTTGTTTCCATAATTATTTTAAATAAGTAGTTTACATGAGGTTAATGACCATTCAGTCGCAGGTAACTCAAAGATCGGATTGAACTCTTAACTGAATGTTCTAGTACTTAATATAGTCGATTTTTATCAGGCATTTTCCTGGGATTAATTTAGAGGAACAACGTTTGACGAAACTTATACTTATGCCAATTTTGAACCCAAGTCTACTAATCAAACAGTGCGTAATAGAATAAACTATTGATTTTGTGACTTTTTGCACCTTTGGTAGTCATACCAAACACGACCAATTTTTTACCAGACCACTGACTGACAAGACGCTTACTGACAAAGACTTAACAGTCTACCGATTTTTGGCACGAAGATAATATTAATTACCAATGAAATGGAAACGTATGAAATTAACTGACTTGGGGCTGTGAACGTTCGTTCATTCATATGAGTATTAAGTTTTGTATCGGAGTATTCAGGTCACCTGAAAACCTGTGCTGGCGAAGGTCGAATCAGATTCCGCCGGGGTTACCTGTAGCCAATGGTAGAGCAGGTTCATCGTTGTCCATATTTAACTACGTGATATCTTGCAAGGGCGGCAATAGGGTCAAATAAATGTTTATATTATCCAGGACACGATAAAAAATAAGCATTTCATTTTCCGTGATCGCTTCCATGTACGGCAGTTGAAAAGGTTACTGACCAGTTTGTCGAGAGCCTAATTAATTGATAACGCACGAAACTCATCACCTTCGACAGTTGATACGTGTGAAAGTGGGGCTCAATGAAAAAAGGTGCATCTTAAATGAAAGTTAAACATTAATATTATAGAGTGAACGGTAAGTGCTATTATGTTGCCACTTAATGTATTATCATGTGTTTTATTTAATTAATTTGGTAGAAAGGTAAATGTCAGCCGTAAATCGTAGTAATTGAGGTATAATAGGTATTACCTTTTGATGACTAAGTGAGTGATTGGGTGATAATGAGACTTATTATTTAATGGGGATTAATTAAATTTGTTATTGGAAATTATTCAAAGAGAAGCGGTATTTATTTGTCATTTAATTACCTAACAAAAGTAAGTATTAATTTCAATAAATTTAACATTACCGTTCATGTTTATGGGTCACGATATTAGTTTCTATTGACGTCATCTTGCTATAAAATTATAATTTACTAACACTAGGATGGAACAGTGAGGTAAGTAATGTCTGTAATAACTGTTGCATCATTAAATTAGCCATTAAAACTCAACTAGGCTTAAATTTCTAACATTGAAAGGCAGCGTTGCTTATGAATGCAGAAAGTCTTCAAAACGGTTTTATTTCAGTAAAGAAAATTTCGTCACTTGAAATTTCAATAAAATTTCACGGTCATTCAATTTCTATCCACATCGATTCATAAATACGTGATCAATTTTATTGGTATTTTGAACGGGGGTGAGTAACTCATCTCTGTTGAGGAAGCCGCTTACGAAAAACAATATGCATATCTTGTTGAATGATGCAAGTTTACTTTGCGAAAAAGCGTTTACATGCTATTTTTGTCGTACATATATCGAGCTTATCCATGGTACCTATCGGTTATCAGGCAACGCTTCGTGGTGCGCACGCGCAGACGAACAGTTGATGTTCGCGCGTCGAAAGGAAGACACATCCGCTAGCCGAGGCTAGCGTCGCGTCTGTGACTTTGTGATCGATAAATTTACGAGTGGTTCTGATAATACAATAAATTTGATAACGTGCAAGCGGATTCATTTGGATAAGGGGTGCGTTGTGTTTTGTAATTTTTTGCTACAGAGTAAAATTGGTGGTATATATTACACACATTACGTAATTTTTCATGTAAACTATTAAATATGCTTTTAATTAATATTATTGCATGCAGATATTGTTTTTATTGGTAACGCGACATATACATTCATACCATTTAAAGTACGATCGTAGTCATATGAAAATGCATGGGCGTTAATGTAAACCAGTTTTTTGTCCATTAATCATTTTATTATTCAATCGTTATAACTGTCATTATTATTAATTAGACAATTATTTATCGGTTATTTCATTTTGCATTTAGCCCTTACTATTTAAGCTCATGCGGACTATTATTGGACCGTAGCGTTTCCAAACTTCCGCGTAGCATATGCATAAATAAGCGTTCCGCACGTAGGTGTCAAATATGTTTTAAAAATATTTCAGGATTATGTAAGTACGATTATGAGAACATTATTAAGGCTTTCTCTACATAAATATAATGTGTATATCAAAATGAATGGAAACTCGTTGCCCGTGACGAGTATGTTATGCGAGATATCACAATACCTTCTATCTGCATACTTTAGTATGTTATTAGCGGGGTTTCGGACATCGTAATACATAGGTATGTGTACAATAGACAGAGGTATTATGTTGATGTTTTGATGCTCCTCTTGTTTCTCGGAGTCAGTACAATTGTACTGACAAATTTTCTCCAGTCCTTACTGAGAATCGATTATTTTATGGAAGTCCTTTTGTCTGTTAATTACCTGTATTTTCAATGTCAATGACAATACAATCTGTTCATATTTCTCAAAGTACAATGTCCAGTTTGACTACTAACAACGTACAGTGTGTAATTCATAAAGGCGCAATAACGTCAGCTATTATAATTCATTTCCTTGCCGAGGAGAACGTAAGGGCTAATGATACAGGTGGCTCCGAGCTTACGCCACTTCAGTAGACAGTTTCAATCAGGTATTAGTGGGAACAGCCAGTCTGTTCCAGAAAGTAGCATACCTAATATACTCATTATAGGACAGGAGACGCTTAAATTAACCCTTACTGTATAACTAACAAACTATAATAATGACTGCTCATGTCCAGAATGAACTACGAAGACTATAAAAACTACAAAATAACTAATAATACTAATGAACTATAAAAAAAAGAAAAAGTGGTAAGTGGTAGTGGTATCAAATAGTATATAGTGTGTCTAGATGTTCAAAACTTGCGCATTTGTAGAAAAATAATGCAATAACGACTTTTTGTTACATTTTTTAATCAAAGGATTATATACCTTATTATTTATACACAAACTATTATTGAATGCAAATGACTTGGCAGTTATGAAAAACAGATAAAGCCCGTTTAGATAACATTCAAACTGAATTAATTATTTTACGTGACAAACAAGGGAATTTTGTACCGAATTGTAAATTTCATTGTCAAAGCCAATAGGATATTCGTGGACCATCGCGAACAAACAGGCTTCTTCACACATTGTAGTTTGTATTTCAAAACTTTGTGTCGATAGTTGTACCTACTGTCAGCATGTTAGTGTTCTAAATCCTTTTTCAAGGCTGAACACTTCATACTATCCTTTATCGGTTTTCTCCGCTAGTGTTTTCAACTTTGTTGTTTTAAGCTTTTTAGGACCATTGTGTTAAGGATTTTTATTTTTTCAGCCACCGTGTTTTTCACATTGAGAGCTAATCAGCTTGACCATACATGATTTCTTTTGTCACATTTTAATTTTTTTAAAGGATAAATCAGTACCATTCATTCAGTATGCAATTTATACTGCGGTTTTAAAATATTGTTATTGTTTTTAACTTTGTCATTTTTACATAAAAATAACGTTTATTGACGACCAAAACAATTAGCTTGTAAGTATCGCTTGTTATTCAATAATATAATTAATAAAAAATTAACAAAATATATAGTTATACGCTTGTTTGAAAAAATCTCTGCGTTCCATCTGTGTACAATGTGCGTACTGTCTTTAGATTTTTTTTCATAAGAAACTTCTCCAGACAATAATAAACACAATAAAAATATTTTTTCGATTATCGAAATCGTTCCATCCGTTCACGCGTGATGCGATGACCAAGGAAATAGAGATTCATTTTTATATAAGTATATAAAAGATAAAACAATACACCTGCATGCCTGTATTCCTTGAAAGGGTTGGTAGGGTGTAACCACATTTCAACAATGGTCATTTCGGCCACTATGTAAACCGAAGCTGTGGGCTTAGGCTATTTTATTTATTACTTTTCAATAAATAAGTAGGCGATTATTATTTTTAATCAGTACCGTTTACGTTGTTGTTCTTGTGATTCGGCTCGATCTGTGAAATTAGTTGAATGGGAATGTGTGAGTTTATATTTCGTTTTTATTCAGTGTTATTGCAAGTGTAAATAAAACTGGATTAGTTTTATGCCAATGTTTGCTGTCATTTAACATTTTATAATGATTTCTTCACAGGAAGATATGTAACCGATAACCGTGAAGTTTTGACGGTAACTTTTTGTCATTGTGAGGTTTCAATCATTAATTATTAAAGTAGGCATAATTAAAGACAGGATTCCGCTCGGCGATGCGTGACGCCGGTGCGTCCGTGTCTGTCGTGATATCATCAAATTACTATTAATGAAGACGATTAGAGGTTTTTAGGGTTGATCTATGATTTAAATTTCCGGAAGTAAAAAAATATATAATAATAATTATAATAAACTCACCATCTAAATAACTGAGAAAGTATAGTTTCCTGTTCTGACTATTTTTCTCTGTTATATTAAAATAACCATATTATTAATTTTAAAATATAATATTAGTTAAATAAAATTTATAAATTAATATGATACATATATTTTACATAACGAATCTCCACATACAATAAGTAGCTAGTATTAATTGCGCGTTATTGAGCAGTTTTTGTTGTATCTTCATTATAATATTTGTACCGCTCTAGTTCTTCATTTAATTTTATTATTCCATTATAAGCCACTGACATTTACCCGTTGCAGTACATATAGCAGTGATAGCCGATTGGTTAAAGCACGCGTCTTGCGGGCACCAGGTCTTGGGTTCAAACCCCGGCTCGCACTTTTCGAAATTTATGTGCCAATCATAATTTCTATATGATTATCACTTGCTTACGGTGAAGGAAAACATCGTGAGGAAACCTGCATGTCTTAGAAGATCTAACTAATTTTCGAAAGACATGTGAAATCCGCCAACCCGCACTCTGCCAGCGTGGTTTATTATGGCCTGAATCCCCCTCATGTTGAGGGGAGGCCCGTGCCCAGGAGTGGGACGTCAAAAGGGCTAAATTTTTATTATTTACCCGTTGAACAGAGCATGTTGCAACAGCCACAACAATAACAGCCTGTGGCAACAGGCATGATGCCACAGAGATACAGAGAAGTCACTCATTTTTCCGTAAGCGGAGCACGAAAAGTATTAAGTGTACTTACAAAGACCAGTTATAAGTTGTTGTTAAGATGTAGATTTACACAAGGCGTCTGCATGGCAAAAACTTGAAACAAATAGATTTTCAGTGTTTGGCTAAATAGTTTGACCTGGCATGAAAGAGTTTCAACCATTCCATTAGCAACATTCTTTAAAATATTATTTATTTTAACTGCTCATTTGAATATTTACAGAAATATGAATAGCTAAACTAGGTTACGGTTTAAGGTAAATGTATTTTTCCCCCGTCTGCTTAAATCTGGCTCTGCTGCCATAAGAATAATTAAGTCTTGAACTATCCTTGTGGTTGAGGTACACTAATCATCTGTGAAACTGTGAGCAGAGATATATAAGACACAGTAGATTATTATAATATTAAACTTTCCGCGCTGAATTAAGGTATCAAACATAAATAAGACTAAGCTTAAATTTCACATTATTAACAAGAATATGGAATATGTGCCGTGGTTTCGTTGCATTTCAAAGTGTCGATGTGCAACCTCCTTCATTAAGCATTCGTAATGAATCCGCGCCGGGTCTCAACGCGCCTTATAAAGAACATTAATAGAAAGTTAATTATTTACATAATCCATAAAAAGTTGACTCTAAGTACTCTTGTACTTATTTGGATATCTGTCATAAATATTTAAGTTGGAAATTCTGGAGTATAGGAGTAGATATTTTTTTAGCAATTTGGACAGATTGCCCGGTATTCTTTTACGTTTCTGTAGGGTTTAATTGGGTGACTCGGACCAACGTAAGCGGTCGGTATAAAGCCTGAAAAAATCTGTCAAAAGAGTCTCATCTTAATTTGCCACTGTTATAAAAATACAACAGCAAAATGATTTTTGTATAACCTAAGATTTCATTTAGTTTTTTTTATGAAATGTTTTGTAATTACAGCAAACGAGGCATTAGGTACATACATCTTTGCCGTCCAATTGTTGGGTCTAAGAGTGCAGTTGGCAATCGCTCCTTGTATAAATATCGGTAATTTTCCAAATCAGCATAGCTCAGCTGACTGAAATACAAACATTAATGGGAAGATTGCTTGGAAAAACAAGAGATTTTCTCATAACATCTTCTGCGATTATAATTTGACTCTACCAGCATGGATGTTTTAAACAAATGAGATTCTACACTAAAAATATGTATCTGGTTAATCTTACTGTGTCGCCCATCCGCCAGTAACACTTAAATCGGACACGTTGTGAGAAATACTTAACTCTTGTATTATAATTAACATTTTCTCGATGATCTTTAAAGATAACGACTCTAGAGTGGCTAGATTAGATCTAGCCCGATGTTTTCGAAATTGAATTAATTTAAGAGATCTACATAAAACGGTTATATCAATAACTAAATGGTTAGGAGGTTGAAGGATATTGTATAAGAGTTTTTTATTTTCAAAATTGAAAGTTAGATTTTAAAAATATATGCAAAATATGTTTTGTACTAATAAATAAAACAATCTTTTATGAATATAAATCGTTTAATCTTATAAACATTAATTATAGCACACATAAACTATATAAATCTTGCTATTGAGGATCTAACCTAGAAAAGAAAATTCCTTAAGGAATTAAACAGCAAACTCTACAAGATTTTACAGTTACGAGAAAGATTCTGATACATCGACAAACAAAAAACGACCTTATTAATCTAGAAAAATAGGGGCTGGCTCGACCGAGGTAGTACCACCCTCTCACAAAAGATCGGCGTAAACTAGTTATTATAGTTGCATTTCGTACAAAGCGCGTGAGAGCCGGAACCTTAAATCCACTCAACTCCATGTGAGCAACGTGGGAGCAGTGGAATTGCAAGCACTATAGCCTACGGTAACTGCTTAACATCAGGCGGGGAATACGCTTATTTGCGGACTATGTTGACTTGTATATGTAAGAATAACACGGAAATCACTATTGGCTGCACTAACATGGCGAATGGTCTTTTGTCCCTGCGATATCTCATATCAGATGTTTTCGACTCTATATCGCTTCCCATTGCCTTAAAAGGCTTCAGTCGGGAAGCATTTCACTACAACTGTTATGCACCGGCACTTGTTAGTCACAAATTGGATTTTCCTTACGGCATCTAGAGCAGGCAACGGTTATTCTTCGTACGGTATAAAAGGGCAGTAAGGAAGTTTCAACGATCATCTTTCAACAGACTGTGACGTTATTTAGTGAGACATTAAAGTGTATGAGACTAATTAAACTATCAATACCGATTTAGGTGAGAATGTGTTTTTATCGGTACGTTTTCTCAGCACTGTTAATAATGAACCATTTTATAATTATACTTTCTGACCTTGACATTGTTTAGCGTTTACGATAAGATCATTATAATTACTGTTTTGGGCTGAAAATGAGTCGCAAGATACGTTTAGAGGCATAAATATTGTTACAGCAGCGAGTGATTACCAAATTGGTAAAACAATTCTGGGTAGTGAGTAGAAATATAAAAATTAGCCTTTTGTTACACCATGTAACTTGACCTACGTTTAGCCTATTAAATTCACGGCAGAAACATGAGACGTAACTATTAGGAAGGTGTTGCAATAATTTATTCGCTATTAAATACTAGTGATAAATCAGTTTGAATTTTAGTGGCTAGGTTATGCATTTTTATGTTCGGAACCTAGTTCTTATCTACTAGTTGGTAGCGGTACCGGTCCGATTGGTATATACGCACAGAGCAGCCACGGATTCGGCTTTAGTATCGAAACATTGACACAACGGGTGCGTGAATTTCAAACGAAATAATCTCAGTTACCTATGCGTATCTTTTTTTTTTCGACTTGGTCACCAATCAAGCTGGGGCCCAACTCTGATAACCGCTGGTATATCGACCGACTCTTAATGCGTCAAAATTGACGCATCGCGTATGTGAATACGTTAGTTTTACAGATTTTCTATAGAAAAACTGATGAACTGACGTATTCAGACACGCGAAACATCAGTTTACCTACAGAAAATTGGTCAAAACTGACGTATTCACATACGCGATACGTCAGTTTTCCCACAGAAAATCGGTCAAAACTGAAGTATTCACATACGCGGTACGTCAGTTATCCCACAGAAAATCGGTCAAAACTGAAGTATTCACATACGCGGTACGCCAGTTATCCCACAGAAAATCGGTCAAAACTGAAGTATTCACATACGCGATACGTCAGTTTTGACGTATTGCGAGTTGATTGAGTTGCCAGTGGTTAACAGAGCTAGGTCCCTGTTGTACCTACCGTATCTATCGAGTTATTACTAAGTCAATAATTTTACATAATTACAAAAATAAAAATTCTTAGCCAAGCCATAGTCGTTATGCAACAGATTTTGACCCTCATTTCGACTATATTTAATTGTATAATATAAAATACAATGTACTAATATATTAAGAATTCCTCATCATTACTATTATCAGGAGTACTTAGGTACTAATCTACCTACCTTCTTAGCACTTAAGACTTCAGACTTTAATTGAAAGATGATAGACAGAATCTTTTAGACTTTTTGATTTAATGATACCTAGGTTATTATGTAGGAGCAATAATTGATATAAAGGTATCTATTGTGCATCAAACTCATAGCTATTAGTTAAATCGACTCCACGTTACCCAACTCCACGTTGTTTGATTTGCCACTAATGCCAGTAAATTAAGTACCTATAGATATTACTCTTAAGATGAGTCTATAAATGATCGTTCGGCTGATAATTCGGTCTATTTCAAAGCATTCCTTAATTATCTTTAAACTCAAACTTAACTCCATTTATTTTATTTAGGCCTACGGAGGCACTCACAGATTGACATATTTACATAGGTATTTCGTTTTAATCGCCAACGTTTTATAACATATCTAATTTGTACATATAACAGGTATTCTGGTAATGTGAGATATAATAAAACCATTTTATTGAAATTATTATTAAGTATTAATTCAATTGCTCCGACTATTCATAAATTCGTTGTTGGTTTACATGAATACAAACAATTTTGAGTTGAGTTGAGTTTGAGTTGCAGGTTTCTTCCATAAACTAATGATGAGCCCCCGCTTGCACCCGTAAGACGGGTATACACACGCCGTGATCTAGTTGATCTCTACGCCCAATTCGGTTTCAACACGGTCCCTTCCCGTGCGAACAAAATGTCTTCTCGATTTCACAACCCAGTCTTTGATACAATTACTTATGTTAGAAGGTATTATCTTGATCTCTGTCATCGGATATTGGCTAAATGCAAACAGCACTGACCTTCGTACATTCTTTATTTCATAATTTAATACTTAGTATCGAAGCGTTCAATTTTATTTATTTGTTTGAATGTATTTAAAGTATCTTCTTACTTTGGTTATGGGCGCAAAGATGTCCCATTTTTGTTGACCTGGGCCCCAACTCTGATAACCACTGGCATCTCCATCGACTTGCAATACGTCAACTGACGCATCGCGTAACTGAATACGTCAGTTATTCTATAAAAAGTCTTGAAATAAAACTATTTTTCGGATTTTATCTCGTTTATTTACTTTTTTATGTTCCCGACGTTTCGGCTGCTTTACAGCAACCATGGTCACGGAGGGACTGAGGTGTTAGACGTCCTGATGTCATAGTTAATAACTGGGTACCCTCATAATTAGTTGTTGTTTCAATGTATAATATTCGCGTAAATATAAGAAAACAATATATAAAAAGTCTGTCAAAACTATAGAATTCACATACGCAATACGACACTTTTAACGTATTACGAGTCGATCGAGACGCCTGCGGTTAATAGAGTTGGGCCCCAGGTTATATCGGAGTAAAAAGAAGTTTACCTAACATAACTAGATGTTAAGTTATGTTTAAAAGTTACCTTATAGAATTAGCACATTGAATGGTAAAGAAGTCGTGGATTAACATTTCGTTATGCAAAAATATATATTAAAAGTGGGTCATTCTAATGTCCCACTTTCAATACATACCTAGATGTAGTTAAATGATAAGATTTTTAGATAAGGTGATTTTTAAGATTATATTTAAATTTCCAGTTAAATATTGCGTAATTCTTGGGTTGTAACCGCTTACCAAACAGTAGGCATAGAATATCAATCGAGTTTTTGATGCTTAGGTATCTCGATAAGTTACGTACCTACGTTATCTAATACGGTAGAGTTCCTGTGGTGACGTTTTGTCGGGTTAAATAACATTTTCCTAAATAGATTTCAAAAAACGCGTGCTATAGAGTTTGTAGTTTCGTTTCTGATATACAGGGTATTTCAAACGTCTGAAATAATATTTAAGAGTTTGGAAGAGTAAGGGACTAAGTATTAAATCCTATAAACATTTGACCGAACATTTTTTTTTACTTTTGAAACATATTGTGTTAGACATATTTTTCTTGTCGCCGCCTAAGGCCCAGCGCACACCGCTGGAGGCGCGGCGGAGAGCAATTGAAGACAACAATTTAATATAAACCTTAACAACCTTGACATACGGTCGCTTGAATAAATTCGCACGCGGTGCTCGGAGCGCCCTCAAGCTAGTACAAGATCATACGCGCGACTGCTCATACATACCGTATGTCAAGGTAGTTAAGGTTTATATTAATTTGTTGTCTTCACCACGTTGCTCTCCACCGCGCCTCCAGCGGTGTGGGTCTTAGTAAATGGCAAAGATGACGTACCTATAGAAAATACCTAATCAGATGGTATAAATAATTTCTGTCGGTTGATAAGCTTACAGCTTCGGTAGCGATGTGATTTAATCAAATGTCAGCTGTTGGAATTAAAACCACCAGATTTTTCATTTGTGGGTACCTACATCATCTTTAGCATTTACACAGGTGACGCGCAAAATGTCTTATATTTTACGGGTACGTGTTTAATAGGTCAGACAAGTTCAGTAAAGTCAGACAGACTTTGAGAAACGCAGGATCTTCAATTATATTTTTGTACCAACTTTTTTATAATGTAAGCATCAGGAAAAGGAATATAGATGAGGACTTGTGATTGTGTGCATACGCAAAATCAGTTCTCAAGACTTGATTTATAGGACCGCATTGCTTCCGTATACTTACTTCTATCTTTAGGCATCGTAAAAACCTACCAGTAATACTAGTTTCCACGCCTATACAGTGCTCGGGTTATATAATTATCCAAATTCAATAATTCTATAGAGTTTGGTATAATTATCCGCTTCTTGAATTGGTATGGCATATTAAATTTAATTTTGTTTTGGTGATGAAGCAATTTGTTATTGGAAATGGCCTGAGGCGTAGGAATTGTATTTCATTGAAAAACCAATACATAAATTGTATGGTTCCGAACTAAACATGATTTGGTGGGTACAAATTGGACGTAGTTTTGCAGAAATGGAACCAACCCACACATACTTCTGTGAACTGAAACCAACCTTCAACCACTCGCACTGGGGTTTGAATTGGCGTGCAGCACTAGGTATTAGGGTTTGGTTCCATGGGCAAAACTATATCCAATTATAGTTTTGCCCATGGAGCCGATACAGCGAATATAGGACGACTGGCTTGATGTAGTTTACGGATGGCTGCTCTGTTCTCTTACGGCACTGGGTGGTGCGGGTTCGATTCCCGCCGGTCCGAGTGGTACTGGAACTGCCTCCAGTCCATGTTCCAGGATCCAGAGTACAAGCGTTGCTTAGTTTGCGACCATACAGGGGCTCAAGTCTGTTTATCGCAATACGTCAGTTTTGACAGTCAGTCAATAGAAAATCTGTCAAAATCTGACGTATTCAGATTGCGATTCGAGTGGTAGTCAAGCGAGATGCGAGCGGTCAACAGACTTGTGTCCAAGTTGGTGTGTATGTTAGTAAAAAAAAAACCGCTACAAAAGGTTTTGTCCAAAATTTGGGGCGTAACCTTCAGATCACATAAAGGACGCTCCGTCAATCAATGAATGAATTCAACAAAGTGAAATTTAATTACGTAACGTGCGATATTGTTATAATAGTTTGATCGTAAACTATCAATTTCATGGTTAGTTAAGGTTGTCATTAACCCAACTATTATTAATTGCCATTATTAGCCTGTCGTACAGTCAATAGATATAGAAATGCACGGCTTTGGAATTTGTTAACCGACCTATTATTAAAAATGTTTACAATGCTAAGTAAGACGGCATGTTTGTAGCATGCTAGTAAGACATCATATTTATCGCATGCTAGTGCAAAGTGCGACTTATATTATGAAACTAGCTGAGCCCGCGACATCGTCCGCGTGGAATTTAACTTAACCGCTCCCGCTCCCGCGTTTTGAGCCCGCGCGACAGGAGCCATTTCTTTTTCATTTTTGTTTTCCTAAAATAAAAGTAGCCGAAGTTACTACTTATAACATCAGCTATCTGCCAGTAAAAGTCCCGTCAAAATCGATCCAGCCGTTTCGGAGATACTCTTTGATTTCATGTGTTTTTATTTTTTACGCGGAACCCTAAATGTTTTTCTAAAATTAAAGTAGCCTAAGTTACTCCTTATAACATCAGCTATCTGTCAGTGAAAGTCCCGTCAAAATCGGTCCAGCCGTTTCAGAGATTACCCGGAACAAAGACACAGATAGACAGACAGGCAGACAAAAAAAAATTAAAGCGCGTTTTTGCTATAGATGTCGTATGTACTTTCATATGCATTCAGTGAAAAGGTGTTATTTTGATATTACAAACAGACACTCCAATTTTATTTATTTGTATAGATCAAGTGGCTAATCATGCCTGGTGCATCCACACCAACTAATTTAAGGACGCGTATGTACACTATGGCTCAACAGTTGAGACTATGCACGCCGTCCGCGCAGAACACACTACATGTCAAAGAGCATAGTACACCAGCCTATAGGGTTGTCATGAATTGATTTGTAACTTTACTCAAAACAAACGTTTTTCTTGAGTTAAAAAACATATTATTCTAATAAATTTATAATAGACCATAATATTGACAGCACTTATTAAATTTACAGCAAAAAATACATGTTGAATTTTAACGTGATAACGAGCGAAAATTGGATCAATTCATTCCCAACTTCAAATTTAATAATTAACGGGTAAGTGATCGATGTTGCATAATAAACTTCTCTATTGACGGTGTAGGCCCTCCGTAGGTAATATCATGTGCGTGTCGACAATATCTAAAGAGACCGCCATTTATATTCGAAACTGTTAATTAACAGTAATAATCATCTATATTATGTTATTATGGATGTTCTTCCTAAGAAGCACCTGCGGGCTGTAACTATTTACGTTTAAAGTCCGGAATTACGGAATTATTTCAATTCTTATAACACGAATTCGACCTCTGAACAAGTTACGATAGTTGTAAAAGTAAGTCACAGTAAATTCATCCGCAACTGTGCCTCTGCCATAATATCATAAGTACGAGAATTCTTTACATCATCAGAAGCTTCGAAACGGCTTTAAGAGTTTAATTTTGTTGGGTAATTTTTATTATAAACTTTTTTAAAGGTTATCAGTGGCATAATAATCTATTAAACAAATTGATGACTCGCCAAAAAAAAAAACTCTACATTCGAACGTAAACAACCTCCTAGGATGCAAAGTCATGACATTGTTCCGACTGCGACTTGTGTTACTTGGATTACTTAACCCTCATGTAACAGTTTGTTCTAATTCCTCAGTTGCACAGTTCACAGCACGCTCAACGTGCCCATTATATGGTAATTGAGGGGCAACACGCGAAATTGCTAAAGATAGCAAGCATTTATCATTGAACGTTCGTCTTTAAATATTTTACGACAAGTTTTATATGACAAGTGACTCTAGCGAACTTATAAAAGCGTGGTGGAGTTTCTGAAAATAATATATTAATGTTATTTTACTTAACAAAACAAAGCTTACCGTGTAAGCTTAATCTTGTGTCAATAGAGCGTGTAACCATGGTGTTATCTTCGGAAATACTCCCGATAATCTTAGCCAAAATTGCTCATACAAAAGCCAAAGGTTACATAAACAATATGTTATGGTATGAGGGATGGACGTATCGCATGCGAACCGCGTTACCGTCATAGACGTGAGATCCTCTCCATAATTGATGTTCCAAAAATCGATTTCTTCATCATGAAGAAGAATCTCATGATGACTGGTATTAAGTTTGACGCAACATGCTGGCAACCGCCATTGAGTTTGAAGTGTTTAATGTCTTTGTGGTTTACCGTTCAAAGTAGGTGACAAGTATTTCCTTAAGCATACTACTTATTATATTGATGCATTTAGCTCATCGTAGTTATGAGCCTAGAGTGTAATGATAGACTTTTTATTTTTAACCGCCTTCAAAAAGGAGGAGGTTCTCAATTCATGTGTTTCTTTTTTTTTAACCTACTTATTTCTTCTGCTGGACGTAGGACTCCCCCATTCGCTCCATTTATCTATTTCCTCAGCGACTTTGTCGAGTCCTTCTCGAAGACGTCCAGATTGTCACGCCATCTCTTTCTAAGCTTTACTTTCTAGACTTTTCTTTTCCCCACGAAAATTGACAAGTTTTCTCTAGGTATTATATTATAATGCAATATGAATCAGTAACTGCCTAGTACCCTTATGCTAGCTGTTTGATAAAAAGGCGTTCAAAAGTTTTGATTGGTTTAAAATATTATATCAAAGTGATTAAAATGTCATTTCATGAATCGGGAGGTTACAGTTACAGTACATTCATAATTATTATACATGGTGTGTCGCATTCATGAAACGTCGGTATTAATGTAGAGTCGGCTTTAAAGAGACTAGGACAACATGAAGCTAAAACGGAGACCTCTATACCTCAAAGTTTGGTCTACGTGAGAACGCGCTACTTCACGCGTTCACGGAAGCGTTTGCGAACGCAGCTTCGTTCTATGATTGCGTTTGTAATCTTCAATTATTTCATCATATATTTTTTTAACAAAGCGGTGCGCTGTGTACATAAGAAATGTTTTCGCCATTTTGGTAAATTGCGGGTGTTACCTACGCACGTATTTAAATCATACGAGAAACACAGTATTTTGTCTTCGAGGCTTCATTGAGTCTTTGATTTTACGACTAATGAGATTACCTCGCGTAATTCATAAAGTTTTATAATGTGGCAACCCTGTCAAGCGAATAGTAGGGTGAAAGTTCCAAGATTACGATATTTCAATTTTGCGCTCTGCGGTTAGGCACGTACCGGATTTGCTTTGAAGCGAAATCTCATTGAAAATACAAAATGTATATTAATAGTGAACATGTCCAAAACAAATTTGAATTTGAAACTGTTGAAAGTGTACTTACTATTCTAATGAACATTTGGAGAGTACATTAAATATTATATTTTCACTTAGTTAAAAAATAATGTACGTAGACCATTTTACTAAATGTTATTTGGAACGATTTTTAACAATTTTAAAAGGGAAATCAGAATAATAGGCAGATTTCAAGAGTAAAAAAACAATTTAAACAATAAACACAATATAAAATAACATAGAACTTTACAAATAAGCAAGCTTTGTCACTTGTTACGGTTATTTGTTCATGTTCAGATATGTTTTATTACAATAAACGCTTTCTATGCAGCTACCGGTAGTATATAGAACTCCTTGTATGCTCCTTGATACAAAAACGGATTATGTATCTCATTTTTATGTGGAAAGATGAACCGACGGCGTGCAATTAGTATTGTACTTGAATGTGTGTCGGCTCGACCTCAGTGTGGGGTCTCAAGAAAAGCGGGTCGCGATTGATAGTACCTACACGGCGATAAGGTTTGACGTCACTCATGAATGCACGGTGTGAGATATTGCATCAGATAGAAGGATTAATTGTGCGTTATGGGAACAGGAGATAAGACGCATTTTGAGTAACAGTTTGTTCGATATAGCCAAATTTTATCTAATTTACTGAATTAAACTGAACTGATTTTTCCACCGTTTACGCTACGTCATAAAAATAGTCATTTTAATTTATTGTAATCCAAACATAATACATGGTGAAAAAAAAGTTATCATCATGACATAAGTGATAATTGTTTTTGTTGCAGTAGTAAATTAATTACATTGGAGCCAACACTTAACTAACTGTATTTTCACACAGTTGTCATTCAGGTAAGTCGAGTCTGCTTTCGTATCATATGTTTAATTTAGTGCATGCACACATTGTTTTTCGTACGAGTACAAGCGTTGTCACCGCATTCTTTATGGCCTCAATCCCACCGTTAAATAATAATAGCTCGTGACGGCGCCTAACCGCGCCGCGCGCGTAACTTACTCTTTGACATTACCGAATGTTACGTAACAGATATAACGTGTATAGCGATGGGGTTCCCATGTCAACGCACCAAGTAACCTATATGTGGTACGCTACATTATGTAACGTTCGATATGTATCATACGAATCGTTTTCTATTACGTGTCGTCGCGCATCCGTAATTGACTGTCCAATCCAATCTTGTAATGTTTTTGGCGAATCTGATTACCGGAACAGCTTTAAACATGAACAAATATAATCAAAGTAGTAGTATTTCAAATAATTATAATTTTATGGAATAGTTTTCGGTAATGTTGAATATGAAGGAGGATAAACAATGCTTTTTGAAGTTATCAAATTACGTACCTACTTATGTCAAGTATCACTATTATTTTTAAAAAATATGGGTTTAGGATGGACGGACGGACGGACTGAATAATCTGATAATATAAAAATTTCTTCAACTTCCGTCAACAACTCTAGAAGTTATGGTACTGTCTCAGATCGGGACTGAATGATCTTATAAGGGTTCCTCGTCGGGACTACGGAACCCTAACATAATTGTGGCAGCCAAATACTGAAGTTTCGGATTTCGATTTAGCACTAGTATTACTAAATTCAAACAATTCCCACTACAATAAATCTATAAACCAATAAAATTCAAACTCGTATTGCAAAACACCAGCCTTCCTAAGATTTATGTGTGCAGAGATTTTTATCGTAACTATTTGTTTTGCAGTACCTATGCGTCCTATTACTCGGGTTGGTTATGCAACAGCGGATTGGCCGTGAACTCGGCGCTCAGTATACAACCGGCCTAATAATGTGTACAACTTTAATTGCCGCCTTCCCGTTATTGTATTAAGATTTAAATACTCGCGTGTAAACGCGAAAAATCTTGAACCTACGAGTAACATGCTATGTTTCTACGTAATTAAATTTATTTGATACTTGTATCAAATCAATTTAATTTGGCAAGCCTTATGTTTGTTTTTATGCTGGGTTTTTTTTCTCTTTATTCTTTCAGGCCTTATCTCATTTATGTTTTTAACCCCCGACGAAAAGCGACGGGTGTTATAAGTTTAACATGTGTATCTGTGTATCTGTGTATCTGTGTGTCTGTCTGTGGCAACGTAGCGCCCAAGCTGATGAACCGATTTCAATTTTGTTTCTTTTGTTAGATAGGTATTCTGATCGAGAGTGTTCTTAGCTATGTTTCATAAAAATCGGTTCAGCCGTTTGAAGATCATCAGCTCTTTTGTAGGTTGAAAAAGCCACATTCACGGCCAAAACCAACTTCCACGGCTCGAATCCGATCGAAATTTGGGCTCATTGGAATAATATCTTTGCATCACTTGAGAACGGCTGAAACGATTTCGCTTTATTATATTTTTAAATGATCGTAATAGTCTGAACTGGCTTTTTACAATATTATAAATTTGAAAACTTTCCCGGATTCTGGAAAAAAATGATATTTTATCAATTTTTATATGAGATTTGTGTATGAACTAAAGACGTTCCATAAGTCACGTGTCAAATGATGGATACGCGCACGCGTTAAATTTTGCTAATGGTCATGGAATATTACGCAATAATAATTCTAGAGGGCGCTGCTCCGCCATTGAGAAAAAATACAGAAAAGAAACTAATTTAATATAATTTTAGCGTTATTTGGACGAACTAGGTAAAGTATACATTTGATGAAAAGGTCGTCGCATCGGGGGTTTTTAAATTTTCAATTTAGAGTTATGCATTGAAGTTTTCATTCACAAAAATACTACGGAACCTATAAAATACAATTCACACTGCAGAACGTGTATGATTGTTCATTAAATGAAACCAAATTATATAAAATGCAAAGTTATATCTTCCGTCAAGCAATTGTACTAAATTGTAAACGGCAACATCCTACGTTTTAAATAAAATTATGGATCCGGAAACAACTTTAGCGAATACGTAACGAGATGCCATAAATAAGATCAATTATTTTATTAATACCAGACTTGTTAAACTTGGTCCACGTCTTATTAAAGTTGTCATTATGATTGAAACGACCACTGGATAGTATAACTAAGGACTACTGAGGGGATTCGATCACTATTTCATAATAATAAATATCGCCAGACGAACACACTAACTGTATGGTCCCATACTAAGCAACGCTTGTACTATGGGTGTACCGTACAATAGACTGGGGGCGATCTCAGTGACAACCAGACCAGGGCAAATTACAAAAAAGGCCATTTCCGAAATTTACCCTGACGGGCAGCCGGTGCAGTGAGCTGAGTGGCCTGCGCTCGAACCACTAAGCGGTCGTCAGTTCTTGCGAATTACCTAACTATCATATCACTATGACAACTCACAACTCTTAAAAGATCAGCGTAGAGTAGCCATTATAGCTGCGATTCGTATACCTTGAAAAAGAGAGTGGATGCCAAACCCTCCTGCTTTCCCCCCTTCGGGTCGCCAATGTGCGAGCAATACCTTTCGTATTGCAAGCATCTATAGACTACGGTAACTGCTTAACATCCGGCGGTTCTTCAGATTGTTTGCTGACTTTGTTTCATGCAACATCTTTAGTATTATGCCAGCATTAGAATAACAAAACAAAATCTATCATCCGCTAAGTTTTTTTTTTGTTATGTAATTTTTATACCATTCAAAATTCTTAGCTTTTAAATATTTTTTTCCTTTTCCTACTTCAAAAATCTGCCGGATATATTAATAAACATTCCATTAAATGGTATGAATTAATAACGTATAGTTCCCATATACGAGCAAAAACTTGAGTAGGCATGACAACATCCTGTACACTAGACACTGATGATAATATACATTTAAACGAAGAATAATTACTTCCTTATTTTTTACACTATACAAATGCCACTTTTATACACTTGAGTTAAAACAATGGGTTGTTACATGCATGCCGTTAAAACAATAACATCAACCAAAATGACATTTACTTTGTACAACGTTTTGTAAAATTAATTGACCTTTCCATAAATTTTTGTATGTTTTTTTAATATGTTCTGTCATATATTTTTGTATTTGTATGTATGAAGTTTTTTGTTTGCAAATATTACTGTTAAAGGTAGAGTTCAGGAACATGTTAGACAGAAACATTAATAATTAAGTCTGAAATGTAATTAGCTACTTATAGTAATGGGATGATAAAACAAAAATATAAAATAATATTCATAGAAGAAAATGTTACGGGGCTATGTTGATAGGAGACAATGGAATGGAGACCACGTATGTTAAAATACGCCTAAAACTTAACCAAACATTTCGAAATTATACAATTTAATCGTACCAGTAGATAATAACAATAATCTTTACTTAACCCAAAAACCATGCAGACAAGACCATATATTATATACTAGATGGCTGGTCTGCCATAACTTTACAATATAAATAATATTACCATCAAGATTAGCTACCCTTATCGGGCGAGGCGATAGACTATAACTACAAGAATTTTACATATATTAAAGGAGATGTTTAATATTAATGCTTGGACTGCGTTCGTTACAAAGTAGTCGTGTGACAAAGTAAATATAACCTTGTAATGTGAGATAAGGCTCGGCTCGACATCCATTAAAGCGCCGTTGTAGGTTCTACATAATTTTTAACGCATATTCCTTAAAGCTTGTTTGGGAAAGAATGGTTTGTTTCTTTCTCTACCTACTTTGGTTACGCACTAAAAGTTATGACAAACGTACATCAAACTTCCGTCCAACTCCCCTTCAGGTTCGCAACGTGCAAGCAATGCCTTTGTTATCGTAAGCATATATAGGTTATACCGCTCTACATCAGGCGGGGGTTGTTTACCAACTTTACAAAAAAGTTCACATACGAGTAGGTACCTATTTGTCATTATCCTTATCACGGTTCATTATTGTACATACACTTAGGTATTTTTAATTCATTAAAGTAGTATATTTGCTTATTTAATAAAGAAAATGATGTTATTATCAATAAAGTGCCGAAAGAAGGCTTTATTCTCTATATTATTTATTAAAAATATTAAATACTCTTAAAATAATTTGGTCATAATACTGCAGAAAATTTAAAAAAATATAAACAAGTACTATTAAAGATTCTAAAATGGTTCAAAGCGAAACAAATCTGCGACGTAGAATTGACGAGCTAACCTTGTCCTGCGAAGCCTATGATGTCATTTGACAAATTGACGGACTATTTACATTAATTAGTTACATAGTGAACACATAAAATGTAGATACTAATGTGTGTTAGACGCACACAAATCAATGTTACCTCGGTGTGGGAGGTCGTTGGTGCATTGAACACGCTTAGGCAAGTTATAGTAATGAAGGTTTTTTAGGCATAATTAAGGAAACAATGGGATATACACAGTCGACGGAAAGTTTCCGTGTCGGAAACGACAGCTTCCATTTTTCTTCTAATTCATATGTAAAATCATCATCATCATCATCATCAATTTAAGAGCGATGCTCTTGTCGGTGGAGTGTAAAATAGGAACTATTAATTTGTGTTTCTTATGAATAGAAACTCAAATGTGTGTTATGTTAAGGTGTCATCTCTGCTACTATTTATTACAAAATCATTGTCCATATAAACTATTCAACATTCAGACAGTATAAGTAAACTACATGACTTTTACTTTAAACAATGATTTGTGGAGTATGTTCCTAAGCTTTGTAAAATCCCTCCTTCCTTAGGTCATGCGATCCTATTAGTCGAAAGCGAACCCAGTAATACCACCCGGCTTAAGTGGACGGACACCCTTAATCTCGGCCTACAAAATCTACGTCAATTCAAAGGTGAGGACGATTAATAATAATGAATAAAATGTCGTATCTATTTACGTCTTAGGTGCTAATAATATGCAAGAAACGGCTACGAGTTCAAACCTTAGGTCATGGTTAACAACCATAGCTTCATAATAATAACTTCGCTTATAATATTTTCCACATGAAGCTAGTTTATGGAAAATAATAATAATACATTTATCATCGTAAATTAAATGACTTGTTGTGACCTAATCACATGAAAAACAATAACCCACCACAGCTGTATTCCCTGAAGGAACGTACAAACACAGTTTTCAATAGTTAGGTATATTCTGGATCTGAAATAAGTAAGCGCTATAATTTATCTCCATTTTAGGGTGATCGTACCGCAAGGCAAAAGCCTGTGAAGTGGGCCCGCCCGCCTCGACCCATAGGATCGCTTCATGTTCTGTCAACTTAGGCATAGCTGGGTCTGCTTACTGCATTTAGGTGTAAAATACGGCCATTATCTGTTTTATACTTAATATCTTTTTCAAGTGGTGAATTCCTCTCCTACTACTGAAAATGTATAAAAGCTATAATTAGTGAAGTAACATTCTCACACAATATTGCTCTGTGCGGAACACTTACTATCATATTAGTTATTAGCTGTCACGCGAGAATAAATACGAAATGAGAACAGAGAAAGGGTGTGTAGGTATCGGATAGACTCTTGCCCTTCCTTGTCACAACCTGTTGCTTACGTTTGGTTACGCCTCATACCCGTGTAACCTGTCATAGCTTGCGTTATTGATTGGGCTCTCAAATATATTGTTGCATTCAAAGTATCATTTGTTTTGTCTAACGAGTTTCCGACTCTAGTGCTAAACGTTTCGCATTCTGCGTTTGAGAATAGGTCGTAATTTTTTATCATGACGGTTCGTTTCAACTTTTTTATTGTTGGTTTGTTTTATAATAACAACATGAAAAACATGAAAACACAAACAAGCATGGGTTGTGAGTATTGTTGTGTAAGCTTTCAATTCCTGTCGACTCTCTCCAAATATTGTTTTATTCTGTGTAGTTTCTTTTCAACTTTTGCTGAAGTATGGAGGGCTGTGCTTTACTCACCCCACCACATTTGACACAATTACTTATTAACAAAAAAAAATCAAAAACCAGCACTAATAGGTCAGACTTCATTCGTTATTATTTGGAGTCCCTACTAGGTTGGCTCTTTTTCCATTAAACACCACCCACCACCATCATTCATTATTCTTCATCAAGTCACAACTGTCACGACATTATAATTGACAGAAACTCCTATCACATTAATGCGACGAGATATTCAAAACCTGTTGCAAACAGTGGTTGTACCTATTCACGTTACGATCCATTGGGTAACGTCGCCCGGCCGAGTGGGTGGGATATCTACATTTGCATTACCTGTCCTGGCTGATGCTGGCTCTTTGTTATTTAACGCACTGTCAAGGCGCGGTGCCAAGGAGACAGGCCAATTATATTGTAAATGCTTCCTCGCGATTGTGCTTGTTCTACATAAGTGTACGTAACTATTTTGTATCGTATGTCGGTCTCATCCAATAATGGTTTTGGAATCTTTACATCTATTAAAACTATTTGACATATCCATAGTTTCCCTTTGAAGGACTAGGCCCTCTGTCACGCTTGCAAGTCAGGCCCGATAGCGGTATGATCTTCGACGAATCCCGGACGAAAGCTAAATACTCTTGGAACCCGCACGAATTTATGCAAAAGAGAGATCAGGAGAAGTTGGTTGTTACTTTTATGGTACTTAGGTTATGTATCACTACAAGTATGATGGTTGCTCCTAGGCCTCTGGGGATACAAACAACAATATCAAGGTGTAAGTTTCTGATACTAAAGAAGTCACTAAAGTGATAACTTAATAAAGTAATTCCATTATCTTGTTGTTGTGCCTGTTAAAACTTATTTTGAATATCGAAGAGTACATATTTGTTACATACTTTTGTTTCGTTTTAAGATCATATCCAAGCATTGCGACTTACTGCTGTGACAATGTGTAATTGGCTTTAAATTCTGTGTAAACGCAAAGAAATTACTTTATAGGTACACGTAACTTGCAAAATAAACTTTGAATTAAACGCTATAAAGTTCCGTTTTATGTGAAGCCTATAATTACGATACGATGCTTCGTATAATTAACGAGTATTTATATGCAAGCGGTGGAATGTCGCAGTGAAAACAATTGATACAACCTGCATATTGATGGATCAATTCAATTAATTGCTTTAATTAAATGCCACGACAAGTCAACCATCGACCTGATTTTGTAAATAGCTAAATCTAATTAATGTTTCCATTGTGTTGTGTGAACTGGGTTTGTCAACCTCTTATGCGATTAATTATGGTTAACCCTTCAGTTCGTAAGGTACCTACTTAGATGAGTTTGTTAGGGAGACTCTGCCTGTACTTAATAATGGGTATGATGAGTTATAATAAATTTAATAGATTTTTTAGACTAACTCATGTATTCCAATTATTTTGGATAAACTGTAAAATATTTAAATAAATACAAAGATATCGCTATTAATTTTTGTAACTATTTAGTTATGACGTCAAACTACACTAGCTAGTAACCAGATTTAATGTTTACGAAACGTTGTATTATTGACAGTTTTAAAGATTACAATAAAAATAGTTATCTCGACAATTATTTGGTGGGAATTGTTACCGATTATTATTACTTGCAACTACTTGAAGTGTATCTCATCTTCTTGGTCATATAGATGTTTGAGTCTTACATATTATTTAACTATAATTAGCTTAAAAAAATATATACAAATGCCATTTTTTCAGCATTATTCTTTGCTTTCCATTGTTCACGTTTATTATACAACGTATAGTCATGTTATGTATACAGCTACCCACAAATACAATTAATCTTATATATAGACGGAGACTGATTAAATTAAAAAAAATAGTTCCTTGTATCCCTTTTAGTATATATTCCGTAAACGTTTTGTAGTACAAAATCTTTGCTTTGATCCCAAAACGTTAACTAAAAAATACAACCATTAATAATATTAATCACTGCGAAAATCATTTACTATCGTATTTATTTTCTCATGGTAATATCTAAGCAGATGCATGAGAAGCCGCGTGGAAAAACTAGTACGCAATAAACTTTTAAAAGAATACCGCGACTCTTTTACCCCAGAGCTGCATTGTAAATGGCACGAGTGTGCAGGTTGTAAATTAACCATCGAGTTGGCAAGCGTGCGTCGTTTCACAATAATATGCTTACATGGCCCTTGGTGTTGCTGGTTTATTGTGAAAACAGGTAGAACATTCATTTGGATGACGTTAAAAATAAAATATTTAAAAAAGGAATTAAAAATTGGATAGATATTTGCGGCTTGTAGACAATGAGCTCCTGGTCCAAAATATATCCCTATGTCCGGTATGGTCCTATCCGGTATGATTATTCACTTTTCATTTATTATAATTCATATAACATTCTTTACAATATTATAACTACCTGTAAATTATCTTAAAGTAAAATAAAAGTAAAATAAAATTATAAACTACACTGAAGAAAATCTACTATATAAAAATAAGTCGGGTTTTCCTTCCTGACGCTATAACTCCAGAACGCACGAACCGATTTCCACGGTTTTGCATTCGTTGGAAAGGTCTCGGGCTCCGTGAGGTTTATAGCAAAGAAAATTCAGGAAAATTTTCAACAGAACGCGGACGGAGTCGCGTGGCACAGCTAGTTAATTATAAAAGCTTTGACAATGAATAAAGAAGTCTAATCTCAACTGAGCCTATTTTAGCTTAGCACATATATTTTTAGTATTATATTTTAAGTATCTACCTTGTACCTACGTGAAACTACTGTTTTAGTATGATACATAGGTATAGTTATATAAGAGTCTACTCTAAATAAAAACTACAGGAAAACTAACGGCGATTGGGTAATATCAGCTTTAACGTGTTAAAAGAATGCGGCGCTTGCATGTTTGCGACAAATCCTCTTACGTCTAAACCCTAGTTTGGTAACTTAGATTTATGCAATTTTGTCGGTATTTTTGTAATAAATTAAGTTTTAATTTAGTCCAGAGACACCGACGCTGTTTTTGGTACGATATTTTTCTAATTTAATTATTTATACATATAAATGCAAATTATATTTTTTTTATCTCTATTTCGTAAGATAAACCGATACAATATAATGCTCGCATTACGAGCTGAAAACTTGGAGAAATAACCAAATTTCAAAATGAGTAAGCTTTGTAGTACTTTTATAATACTTTTTACGGTGGTAGAGCCAAGCTCTATATCATCATCATCATCATCATCATCATCAGCCGGAAGACGTCCACTGCTGGACATAGGCCTCCCCCATGGAACGCCACAATGGACGGTTGCCCGCTATCCGCATCCAACGGCTCCCCGCGACTCTCACCAGATCGTCGGTCCATCTAGTGGGGGGCCGTCCAACTCTGCGTCTTCCGGTTCGAGGTCGCCACTCGAGAACCTTTCTTCCCCAACGGTTGTCGGTTCTACGAGCGATGTGGCCTGCCCATTGCCACTTCAGCTTGCTGATTAGCTTTATATAGCCAATTGATTAAAGCTCCTATATAAGCTGGCTCTACCGGGATAGCCCTCCCCCTCACAAAAGTGCGTAAAGTAGCTCGTATAGCTGCGTCTGGTACGATGAGTGAGAGAACCGGAAGCTCAACAACCCTCGCTTCCCTTCCCTCCGTGTCACTCCCCTATAGGCCGGTAACATGCGGAAAAAGGAGGCTTTACTATTGCAAACATCCATCTATAGGATTTGTACGCTTGTCGACTTTGACATATAAAAAAAGATAAGTGAATGAACCAGTAAGCGTATTGTTTTCACCTTTTTATAATTTTGAAATGCGTACGTAGTTAGTCCAATCGGACGTGGAACGATGGCCACGTAAAGTGCACACTGGACAAATTTAGCCATTGCAGATTTATTGCAAATCCTACGTCTATGGAGATAAAACTCCTATTTGGGTAATCCGGTGTCGATTAGCGGGTTTAATTAATTGTACATTGGCGACTAATAGACTGGAATTCGGGTAATTATACTTAAGTCGTAACTCTATACGTGGTAAATTTATTAGATGCAGCGAAGGCATTTTGTGGACTTTAAAAAAATATTAATTTGAAAGTAAATTATAAGGTCTTATTTAATAATGCACGATATTTTTTAGGACGCTTTCTTCAATGCATGATGTACCGAATAGTAGTTTTCTTTATTTTGTTTTACATTATTAATAAGAAGTTAAATAGACACAGGTACTCTTTTCTTAAAATGGATATAATATTTTGTTCTATCCATATTACTGTTTTTTTGAAATTTAACATTAAGCAAGTTTAGGCAGTTACTTAAAACTTTTCGTGACCAATTTGTAATTGCACGAAATTAGATAAGTGAGAAATTATTATTACAAAACCGATAACTACACAGATAATTTAGCCATGGACGCGTAGGTATACAAAATAAAATAGATGAACAGGTATGAATAAGTAAAAGATAGGCAACTCTTAATTTGAGGAGCGTTCAACGTCAAAAACCTTTGATACCAATTAAAAGGTGACCTAGCAAATGCAATATAATAATTATGCAATATTATTTATAGCTGCTACGTGGGCTACAGAAACTGCGTAGAATATAAGATAGAATAATTTAGATCGCACGTAATGATTTCTTGAAAAAAAGAAAAGTAGAAACTTAATCGAACATTATAAAATGTGGGAATTGGAAACGAAATACCTGTTAATTAATGTCCTTATCCAAAGTTACGTGTCACACCATATAACAAATTCGCGTGCAACTGTTTCCACGGAAATAAAACCCATTTTGGTAATCAACACCAAACGTAATACAATTTATCACATCTCGCCGATTGATAGACATCTGACATCGTACCGCCAACTATAAATACATGAACTGTAATTCAATCGATAATGATACTTATTTCATGCGAATAAACTCTATTGGCCGCGTGTCATGTGGCAAAATTCTTGTGATTTAGGGCTGCGGACATTAATGTTTAATGATTGCTAGAATTAGTCGACGCGCTTGTATAAATCTGTCCTGTAGGTAGTTAGATTGATTTGATTAGAAAACCTAGAATGACTTACTGTAAATTATTTTCTATACATGGGCTGTTAATGGGATATATTAATTGAAGTTACAGCTACAACCGACCGGGCCATACGTGCTTTAACCAATAACTGCATTGTACAGCTCCCAGCGAAAATATCGATGAACATAAACAAAAAAAAAATTATAGAGACGAACATAGAACCTCCACCTTTTTGGAAGTCGGTTAAAAATATAAGTATGTGATATGTATACTTTACTGCTGTGCCGTCTATACTGTCATAATGACGTGACATATAGTATAGCCGACAGTGCCAACTAGACTAAAAAAGTGTAACTAAAAATAGTAACTAAGAATTTCAGAAGTCGCTAGTTGTCGCTAAAATAATTCGTTTTGGTTAGCATCTGTGATATCGCTAAATGTTTTCCATAGAAGACCAGCGCTGGTTGTTGACAAAAATAATAGGCATGCTGAATTGGGACTGTTTATGAACGATAAGCAGTATATAGTCCATTGATTACAGATTGCTAGGCTTTACCACACACGAGCTTTACACCGTTACCTGTTAAATTGTTTGGGTTGTTTTATAGAAATTCATATTTTACGAATGTCTTAATAATAGCAATCTTTTTTTAAATGCCTACCTTTCCAATAAGAAAATAATAAATAATAATAAATATTGCCAGGCTGACACACTAACTGCATGGTCCCAAACTAAGCAATGCCTGTACTATGGGTACCGTACAATGGACTGGGGGCGATCCCAGTGACACCCAGACCGTGGCAAATTACGAAAACGCCATTTCCGAAATTAGCCCCGGCAGGAATCGAACCCGCAACCACCATGTGCAGTGAGCCGAGCGGCCTACGCTCGAACCACTGCCCCAAGCGGTCGTCAAATAAAAACCTATATAATTTCTATACTTACCTACTAAAACATAAGTACCTATAGCGTGGAAACAAAAGAATTAAGGCAAGCTATTAAACTATTATTATGGTACATAGCTACCTCATTACAACGAAACTCTTATTTAACCTACACCATATATATTCAGTGTTTAACATTTTTCAGACAGCAGTCCCCATTAAACAAATCGTCGACATTACAATGATTAAATATGACTCCAAAAAAAGGAAACAATCTTACCCTTATATACTTAATTACGTTAATATTTCAACTACGCTGGCATGGGACGGCTTAACCTTTCAAAATTATAAAATTTATATTTCCAGATTCCTTTTAAAGTGCGTTAATGCTATATTTTGAAACATTCCTTTTATTCAATACTGAGAAAGTGGAACTCGCGTGGTCGCTCGCAGAGAATGAGGTAACCATTGAATGGAAATTAAAAAATTCCAAAACATGCCTCATTTTATTCTTGGCACGAATTTGTGCCGAGCCGCGACCGAAATATGGTCATTGCGCTCAATATTTTGACGTAAGTTACCGATAATGTATTGCTACATTTTGTGATCAGAATTGGTGCCATCACTCTTTTCAGTACTTTTATTTTATCTATATTTAGGCATCCCAGGCTCATAGATATATACCTTATAAACTAAAATACATAATAATAACTAGCTGAGCCCGCGACTTCGTCCGCGTGGAATTTAACTGAACAAAAAAGGCCGCGCGACAGGAGCCATTTTTTAAAATTTTGTTTTTCTAAATAAAAGTAGCCTAAGTTACTGCTTATAACATCAGCTATCTACCAGTGAAAGTCCCGTCAAAATCAGTCCAGCCGTTTAGGCGATACTCTGTGATTTCATGGGTCTTTATTTTTTTACGCGGAACCCTAATTGTTTTTCTAAAATTAAAGTAGCCTAAGTTACTTCTTATAACATCAGCTATCTGCCAGTGAAAGTCCCGTCAACATCGGTCCAGCCGTTTCGGCGATTACCCGGAGCAAACACACACACAGACAGACAGAAAGACAGACAGACAAAAAAAAATTAATCACGTTTTTGTTATAAGTATCGTATTTACTTTCATATGCGTTTAGTGAAAAGGTGTTATTTTGATATTACAAACAGACACTCCAATTTTATTTATTTTTATAGATATAATAAATAATTTAGGGAGTTCCAAAATTACGAAAATAATAATAATAGGTACATGTGTGATAGCTAGTATGTATGCGTCTTCAACTTTTATTTCGTATCGCGTCTACTGTTTGCATTAGTTTAATGAGTTGAAACGCATGCAGTTCATTGTCTACACTTTTGCGCTTTAGTCATTTTGCCTAGTAACTACGGCCGCCAGATCAGTGTGCGTAGGCGGCGAACGTGCTGTCATAGCTATTTTGACGCATTCTTGCATCGCACTATGTACATAGGTGCCTAAAGTTTTATTTCAATTAATATTTTAATGAATAAAGCATCATCGGATAACCAGCAGCAACTTTACCACGGCCAATGAGAAGCGATACGAAATCGAACAATTTATTTCATGAAATAAGTTTTTAATGTTTCGCCTTCATTTATTTTTAATTAAAATTACGGCTTCTACACAGCGTGAACTACGAATTTTTAAAATGGCCGGCTGAATGTTGTTGACCGACTTGAAGTTGAACATTAGTACGACTTCATCTCACTTCTCGTTGCCCATCGTATAGTTACTCGTGTCATCACCATATTACATAGTTGCAACAGGTCCAAACAAGCTGCGTTATCACCAGGCGTTGCAATAGAATGTCAGGCTCTATTTACCGGTAGCGCCGTGATGCGTGCGCGAGATACAGCCGACTGGTTCACCTTTCTTCCTTTACAGTTTCTTAACTGTGTGCTCGTATTGCACGTAGTGCGTTGGGGACACCTCTAGGAAAATACTACCTTCAAAACAGTGGGATTTTTTAAAAGTAGTTAGTAATGTATCTTTTAAAATATTAAATTGCTATAATTATTCTTTGTTACTTGGATATTATATACGACTAGCTGTCCGCGTTCTGTTGAAATTTCTCCTAAATTTTCTTTGCTATAAACCTCACGGAGCCCGAGACCTTTCTAACGAATGCAAACCGTGGAAATCGGTTCGTGCGTTCTGGAGTTATAGCGTCAGGAAGGAAAACCCGACTTATTTTTATATGGTAGATTTCGGTATTGTCTGTGTTATTTCAGTTTATTTCGAATTTGTAGGGTTTCTGTATATATATTCTATATTTCCTTTCAGTATGTTTTATGTAAATAACATAAGCAACAGCTTTCAAACTTGACACACATAAAATTCTCACCAACAAAATTTAAATCGAATCGAAAAATGCTAGTTAAAACATTTGTGAACGGATTGTAATTTCTCAAAAATTGAAGAAGGCCGGGTGGTACAAAGCATTTATTTAAGTATAATCTTTAACCCTATGTTAACACATACCGTTAAATTAAAATACCTATTTACCTGTCCTTATACGCATTGAACATGCACTTCGAATGCCGAGCGCAATTTTTGTGATTCACAATTCGCATTAAATAATCCGCAGTAACGTCAGCAACGCTCGCCTTTCGAAATATTTAACATTGCCCAGAATAATTACTGTAACTCACGCTTTAATCTATGTTGTATGTAAATTAATGTTTTCATAATAATCTTTTTTTGCTAAGCGCCGACCGATTGGTAATTTCTCTACAATTATGATGAGGTATAATTTTGTTTGGACATATATTATTATGGCCATAAGTGGCGTTCTTGGTATTAATAAGACGGCGCACGTAATAACTTAATTAACGTACACTGTAGGTATTTCACTCGAGAATTATACCGTTAAATATAAGGAATGTCTTTTGTTGCAGGGTGAAGAGACGAATGTCAAGGTAAACGACCCACAAACTGACAAACATGAGATTCTCGGCGAGGTTACAGGTATGAATACTTATTACATTAATAGATAACGTTGTGAAATTCCATGAGTAAGCATCAACAACAGCACACAATATACATTTAAATATCAAAGCGGGAGCCCAATTTAATAATGATCTGTATTATGCAACTTTTAGTTGCAAAGTTGCCTTAATACATGTTTTTCTATAAATTGCTGACTAAAAGTATGGATGTACACACACCTTATGTTCTAGTAATAAAACAAAAGATCAACGATTAATGTACCTGATTAATTAGTTTATTGCATTAATTTAGCCGAATTCCAACGATTTAACGCAAACAGATATACCTACCTATTTGTATTTTATAATCGTAAGTTTGGTAATTCAAGGTTGCTTCACTGATGTGCTAACTGTACATAAACAATGGCGACCAGTAGCATAAAAGTGCGCAATCGACGAAGCACTTAATAGATAAAATTCGTGCTTAAACTAGCTGTTATTTGCAACTGTATTATGTAGAGAGGTAGAGATGTTCACGTGGGAAAGATAAGCATTAAATGCCCCAAGGCTGTGGGTTGAAGATGCATGATGCTGATTGGGTGAACTATATTAATTATAAAATGATGAGAGTCCGGTTTTCAACACTATGTTTGTCTAATTATTTCTTATTCGTCTCTATCTCTAAATATAATATAACGCAGTCGCTATGCGTGCGTGTCTGTTTGTTTATCCGCTTAGTTCTTCTAAAGTACGCAACGGATTTCGATGTGGTTTTCACTGTCATTTAGGTAATTGCTTCAGGAAGGTTTTTATACCGATAAAATATTCTAATAACATTTATAACTAACAGTAAAAAGCTGTGAAAACCGGGCTTTGCTATTAATAAAATTGCAATAAAAAGGCAAATAAAACATAATTTTGCATAGCACTATGATTTGGGATGTTTGAGAACTACTTCCGCTTACAGGCCATATATCAGAAATGTATTTAACGATTGTCAAATGTTTTTAGCGAGGAAATGAAAGACTGCGTTGCATGTGATACCGTCCTTAGGATGAGACATAGCTTTATCAATTCACATCACAAAAACTTGATCTAATAAAATAATTACCAATTTAAAATGAAAAAAGTACATATGCATGTATTTATTTTTAATTTTTATAACCTTTCGCTGCAAGGTGTTATGTAGATCGTTTAGTTTCATACATGTTTATATGCCAAAGAACATCAGTCAATGTCATTGGCAACGATACGCATCATAAAGCATCTTGATGCAGTCATAACTATTCCAGGAAATCTTACTGAATACAACCAACGCACTTAGGTACTCTTGAATACAGGATGGCTGTTTAGTGTTTCGTGAAAATTATAACTACGCCTAGCGGGAAAAACCATGAACACTTTCAGATGAACTACTCACGATAATTTATACTTGTATTGTATGTAGTTTGCTATGGTTTTTAAAGAATAGCAATATTGTTATGATAAATCTGTAATTCATACTGTCCCGAGTTACAGCATGTATCAACCACAGTGGGGATAAAATAACATAATTAATATTTTGTTAGCTTGTCTATTTTTTCTAGCGTTTAAATTTTCTTTCAAGAACGAGCTCTTAATAACACTCATAAAAATCCCACTGTATCTTATAACGATATACTTTTTCTCCACTACATATTTTATAAGGATGTAACCACACCAATCGACCGTGGATCGATCCATCGCTGGTAGCAGAGATAAGTCGACATCGACCGTCACTTTTAACATAGAGCAATAGTTGATCAATTTATATAAAACACCAAAATCTACCGTTTTAAATTTAATTCCAATTTGCAGTTGCTGACATGCCTGATGGTGTACGCGTCCAGCGCACACGCAATCATGGTGAAGTACGGCACGAAGGGCGGGCCCATCGAGCCGCCGGCGCCGGAGCCCGCGCTGCCGCGGCCGCAGCCCTACCGCACTCCCGCGCCGGTCTGGGAGGAACGATCGAATGACGCGCCCGATCCCAATGCTCAATGGTAATTTAGTCAGGAATATTTTGTTTGTTCATTATGAACTAACAGCCAACTTTTATGTTGCTGTGTTGGAGGTTAGAAATGGCCTTGGAATATTTGCCACAACTTTCATGTTGGGGTAATATTTTGTAAAAAATTGCTTATTACTTGTTTTTTTTTTAGTCGGTGCATAAGGATTTTGAAGAAATGATCGATTATGGATTAAATATTTATACCATTTAATGTATGCTTGAAAATCATGCATACTCGATAAGATAGTAAAGACTTTAATAAACTTTGCCACTATCATCACCAATCTTAATAGCTTCTTTAAGCCAATCTTATGTGAGAGGCTGGTACTGCCCTGACCGAGCCAGCTCGTATATGAGCCATGTAACTGTTATACCTCTTATTATGACAATTTTTATTCTGTATGCTCCACAGTTGCCCTACGTGCTTTGTTTACTGAATTTTATACATATTATTTTCCTTAGGCGGCCTCCGCTCTTCATACCTCAGCCGTTATACACTAACGTCAAGTACAACGCACCTGCGCCCGCGCCTGTGCCACTCAACAACGCGCAACGTTTTGTCGACGCCTACCGCCCTGTTCAACAGCCGATCTACGCTCAGCCAACACAAGACTACCTTCGTCCATCATTCCTCAGCTCTCAAAGATTACCCGGAGTTGGTCTCCGGTACTTCATACCTGCTTACGTCAATGAGCCGCAGCCGAAAGTGCAGAATACGAGACAAGAAGACGCGAAATTGAACCATATAGACAGCAATGATATTGGTACTATTGGAAAAGATTCCGCCACCGATTTCCAATGGAAATATGAAAAGGATGCTACAAAAAGGATTATAAGAACAACCCAAGGGGTGAGTAGACCAATGAACAACGTCAATATAATTGTTCCCTCGTATTTATTTATATTTGCTTTTTAAAATTGAACAATTAATACTTTTGCAATAGTTATCTTTAAATTAAAATATAGAAAAGTATTATTTCTACCATACCAGTATTTCTGAAACATAATCTATGCATTTGTACGAGGGTCCTCATAATAATATCTCCAGATTAAAACCATCTATATCGTTACAAAATAAGCAACGCTTGTACTATGGGTATCGTACAATGGACAGGTGCATATCGTAGTGATACCCAGACCATGCTAAATTACGAAATGGTCATTTCCGAAATTTACCCCGGCGGGTATCAAATCTACAACCACCAGGTGAAGTAAGCCGAGTGGCAAACGCTCGAGCCGCTACGTCAATAGTACATATGTTATCCTTAAAACCAGTTTAGGATCTATGAAACATTTATATTCAGAGCAGGCATCCGTTGCTCACAAACGTTTGCCCATCGTTAAATTGGCTGATTTTTGTACCAGAACTGAATGATGTTTTTTAAACTTCTTTTTTATCTTTCTAGAGCATAGGAGGACCGACGTATCAATGGCCAGTGTACGTGCCTCGGCATCGCTAACGTTACTTTGTTCTTGAAGAGAACAGTTTAATTAGGTAACCTGTGATGTCATTAGATAGTGTAGTGTATAAGACAAAAGTGCCAGATGATATTTTTAAACATAGAACCATATGGCTGTCAGTATTCTGGCCGGATAATCAGATTTTAAATTGATAGTCTGGAGAAATTTTCACGAAACATAAAATTGTCGTTCCTTTTTTATATTGTATAGCTGGGTGTTTGCAAAAATACATTTTTACCTGGAAATTAAAAAGTATTTTCATAATTGACGACATTGTGAACTATATTTTTTTGTTGATGAACAATACGTACTAACTTTTAATATTAATTTCCGTATGTTAAATTTATTAGTTCCTGTTTCTTGGAATAAATTAACGTTAGGTATGTTACAAAAAGAAAATTGGCCTTTCATGGCAAACAATAGATACCTTACATAAATGAGATATATATTGTTCCTTTCAAATATAAAAAATAAGGCCACATTTGTAAATAAATAAAAGTATGCTTCACGTACGTAGTAATATGACACTGTCATTATATCGTCCTATATTTTACCTATGCGTTACATACTCACTCATCCAGTCGTCAGTATAAAGTTTTTGCTATCAAACGAAAATAACTGATTCAAATTAAATGGGTTTGTTAAAATACCAGCCTTATTATATCCAGATATAGTGACGGAAGTTCTTTGTTCACATTTTTAACACTTTTTGCTATTCGTATATGTAATTGTTCACGTTTTTACCGACCACTTTCTGCGAACCATTGAATAAAACGTTGAATCTTTATTTAATGACGTTGAATGGTCCTTAACTCTATTGTTATCCATTTTGAAATATCTTTATGTAAAATGAAAGTAACTTTCGTTTCGTTTTGTTATTATCTTTTAGGGTCTGTTCCATTGCTGCTTGATGAAATAGCTGAGCTAATTAGGAAGTCATTATACAAGAAAGCTATACTAGTCTTACTGTCTTACTCTAAATATACGGAATATTTAATAAATAACCGTAGACTAGTAACCTGATAGACAGATGTTAACAATCTGTCGGCAATATAACAATAACAACAAAGAAAATAACGACATTTGTTGTTATGATTCCATATAAAGATTGGCTTTTTGATATCTATAAGTATTTCCTGTAGCAATGGATCAGGTTACTCAACGATTAAGTTACTCTATTGTTTTCGTATATGCATCTTTTAGCTGTAATTACGCTTGTAAATATGTAAAATAAACAAATATATAAATATTAACCGTCGTATCATTTTGTGAAGACAATTCCTCATCCAATTAGGTAAGTTGTTATATAAACCATGGGCTTACAAAACAATAGAGTTGGAAGAAACTGAAACGTAACAAACCGTAAGTAATGGAGGGTGCGTTGGACGCCATTATACCTACGTGTGTAATACAGCGCGGAGGAATCCGCAGATAATTGTCTACCGTGACTGAGACACGCAATTGTTATAACATGTTTAATTGACTCTACGTAATGGAAATCCTGTAAATAGATACTATTCTTAGAAGATGTCATAATGATCAAGTATTATAATTATAATGTACTAGCTTTTGCCTCCAATTTCGCAAGCGTAGATTTTATTTTCTAGATTTCGATAACAGTGACACCATAAGTTTAAAAATTATCATCAAAACCAGTCAAGCCGTATAAGAGGAGGAGAATGACAAACATATGCACATTGGAATTTTATATATAAAGACTAACGACTGCCAAGGCGTCGCACGGCTTTCTCTACTATTTATAAATTTCATTAGTATAGTCACAACCGCATCAAAACTTGTTGAGTAGTTTAGAAGCAGTAAGCAGACAAACAGACGGACTCGGATAATGGATATGTTTGATACTATTAAAGACTAAACTCATACACAGCAGAGCGCGTGAACTAAACTCGAACCATTGTAAAGACAAATCACAATAAGGCCTACTTAGAGATAATAATCTTAGCCTAAATTAAGACAATAATAGTAGATCTTGATTTAAATCTAACATCTATGTTAAGAACTGTGTGTTCACTGCCAATCAAGATAATATCGTCGGGGATAATTTCGAAGTGGCCTGCGAGCGCGCAGTCACAATGAAATGATGAAAGAATCGCAACGAAATATTTCACCAATGCTGTAAGTATTCACACTATTGTTGGCTACGATTCCGACTGCCATATTTATATTTCATTTAAAGTATTTTTTACGAGAGATGTTTAGTATGAAAAAATACAATAAATACCTTATTATAAATAAATAAATATCGCCACACTGACACACCAACTGGGCCCTAACCACGCTAGCTACTCAAATCGTAATAGAAAGGCAAAAGCTAGCGATTACGTTTCAAACGCTTGGCCAATATTTGGTACCACGCTAGCGTCTCATTTGCGAGTGGCTTATGTCATCGAACGCTTTGTAGTTTTTTTTATTGGATCTGCGTTAGTAACTACGTTTGGTTTTATGCCAATGTTCATTAAAAAAAACTCTGTGAGTGGGGGCAATTGGATGAATATTAGTGAAACATGATTATTCGAGTTCCCCAATAAGTCTGGTAATATTAGGCCTAGGCAAAGACCTTCATATTATTATAAAACTTGAAAATTATATTTACTCGACATTGGCTAAATGCGTAAAGCAAATCATCGCAAATAAACTTTACTTTAAAAAAAAACGAATCAGTCGCAAGCTCAAGGTCAAACGCTAAGAATCGCGAGTGTGGTACCAAATCAATGTCAGTATAAATCGTGAAGCTTGTGTCAGCAAAACGTCAAAAGTGGCGCGTTTGAAACGTAATCGCTAGCTTTTGCCTTTCTATTACGATTTGAGTAGCTAGCGTGGTTAGGGCCCTGTATGGTCTCAAACTAAGCAACGCTTGTACTATGGGTACCGTACAATGGACTTGGAGCGATCCCAGTGACACCCAGACCTGGGCAAATTAGGAAGAAGTCATTTCTGAAATTTGCCCCGGCGGGAATCAAACCCGCAACCAGCGGCCTACGCTGGAACCACTGCGCCAAGAGGTAGTCATTATAGATCCTTTGTTTTTAGACTTATCTTACCAGATACTCGTATAATTGGTACCCCACGCTGCAGTCTAGTAATTTGCGCCTTTGACGTCCCACTCCTGGGTATGGGCCTCCCCTCACTACGAGAGGGATGCAGGCCGTGATTCACCACGCTGGGCCTGTGCTAGTTGGCGGATTTCACATGTCTTTTCTAAAATTTGTAAGATTTGCATATTATAATTGGTAAGCAAGTGATAATCATATAGAAATTATGGATTCGCACATAGATTTCGAAAAACACAGAGGAGCGAGGCAGGGTTCAACCAGTACCTGTGCCCGCAAGACGCGTGTTTAACCAATGAGCTCTCACTGCCTCGGTATACCACGTTAAATTCCACGCTATAGTCTATAAAGAATATATTCTAGACTAGGAAGTCCGTCTACTTGGCTGTGCTATGAAGTGGGTCGCCTCATTAATCGCTTCATTTCCTCAGATTCACCCGGATTAGCCCAAGTTGACAGGAAAATAAGCGATCCTATTGGTCATAGCGGGCGGGCACGCCTTATAACACAGGCTAGTGGACGGTGACCCTAAAGCCTCCATTCATTCCAAACCAAGATGACACCGACTATTATAATAACATTACTAACAAAATGAGGCGATTCGTTTTTCGTGACTCCGTGACACGTAATAGGAACTTCGATATCGTGAAGAGTTACCGCGACTCGTGACGATTGTGTTGCACAAATGACACTTCCTGGTCGCGTTTGATGATCCGCCATTAGGATAAAAGATTACTAGATAACGGATTACGAAAAATTGATATCTAGGTAGAAGAGTGCGAAAATATACAAAAAATATTAGCTTCTGGCCCCATCTTCGCTAGCGTAATTTCTGAATGTTGACAAATGCGCCACCTATCGGATCCAACTATAGCTAAGAACCATTCAGGTGGCCCCATAAGTAGGGATAAAATATGATCAAAATCGGTCAAGCCGTATAGGAGGAGAACAACAACAAGAACACACCGGATTTTTTTATATAATACCGGAAGAAGAAAAAAATTCTACCTAGACACCTTCTACAAAGGAAGATGGCGTGACTTCCTGAGACAAGCCACATCTGCCTCTAACAACCCAACATTACGACCTTGATACAGCAAGAGTGTAACGAGAAAGAACATAATTGTTTATGCAATTTATCAAGGAAAGTAATTAGGTATAATGTGAATTCATAGGGCTTTAGGTGTCGTCTCAATACACACAGGTTTCGGCTATTTTATTTAATTTTATTACATTAATTGAAAAATATAACAAAATTACAGGGTTCGTGTGATTTTTTTTCGTATGACCCCGCAATAAACATACAGGTGTCCAATAGGTGTCCCAGGTCCTTGTTAATGAATCGATCTCGAGTCTGAGAGCGATCTTTTAAATGTTATTCTTATGTCATACGTGAGAATCGTACTTAAGACCGCTCGAGAACTTGAGATCGATTTATTAACACGGACCCTAATTACATACATAGTGTCGATGTCAATATAAAAAAATAAATATTTGTATTAGAAGAACGGCTAAGACAACGCATATTGTCATGAGGGAACTCTCAACGGTATATAAATACACACAAAGGTGGCAACAAAATAGTGCCACTGATGAAATAATGTGAAATTAATAATGACCTTTCATGCCTGCCAAGCCCTTAGCAAAATGATACCGATCGAAAAGATAATTCCTATTATAACCACAAACCAAGAGTAAAGCTGTCGTAGCAGGTGTGGTGATTAACCACTTGTTAACCTCTCTCAGTGCTAAATCACAATTTCGAAACAACGAGAAACGTGAACTCTATGACCTAGGCATAAGTGCCCCATTAGTCTCTCCGGATTCTGGATTGAGTGATCCGTCAACGCCGAAACGAAATCTAGGAAACATTAAGAATGGCATTTTTGAATTATATGTAGAGTACTTTGCTCAGTTCATTGTTATAAAAATGTATGCGCTGATTGTAGCATAATGGATGTATTGTTAAAACTGTACTACCAACAAGTACCTAAATCGGCGGTACAGGCACCCAATATTAACCTTTCATAAAAAATAAATGGGTTCCAAATAACAGCCGCATAACAGAAATTTATAAAAGTGTCTACTAATTCACCTACTAATATTCTACTCTACGTAAAGTGTTTACTAGTTCTTACTGGTAATTAGGAATCGCTAAGCAAATTTTAAAAGAACACCACTTAACTCTACCTATGTCAGAAACAGTTCTGTATATAACATATTTAAAAAAATATACAGAAATAAGATTTTCATAAAAAATATTTCAATAATGTAATGTGACATTATATCCACACGTAAGTACATTACGAACGTGTTCACACCCATAAAGATAAAAAAATATAATATTAATGGGAGCATTACCAAAACACAGAAATAATAACCTTGTAACGTCGGCACGTCACCAGATAAAAGGTTGCTTCGTTGAAAAATTCGCACGTATATTTAACATTTTACATCGAGAAAAAGGGTAATCGACCGAGATCTCTTATGTGGTTGATATTTAATAATGTTGTTTTTTTTTCCTCCCCTTATTTGTCTGTACTATGCCCCTTAATAAGTACTATCCAATGGACCGACGAAAGCCTCTTAACTCTTTCATTCAATCATTTAATTAAAGTGTCCATTATAAGTTGACAGGTACGGACGATCATTATCGCTGCAACGCTTGATACACGCCCACACATTTTACCACATCTTTACGACACGACCAGAAGATATGCATATTTCAAAGATTACAACACCTGTGTTAAACAAAAATCTAGGTGTACGGTTAACACCTAACGAAATATAGCTATATTTAGCCTACATTTTAATGGTTATGTCAACTATATACCTCACATCTTGCGTTAACTAAATTAAGTTAAATAATACATTAGCATAACTTTATCGTTGAGGTTAGCAGCTGTGTGCGCGCAAGTTATTCAGACGGCGGGCGTTTTGATAGAGATAGTTTCTTTACCTAATAATATATCCACTGACATTTAGAATACCAATTTCATCATTTCCTTTCTACAAAGGTCTTTTAAATAATGTCACAATGTTTAGTAGTAATCAAACCACTTGTATTCAGCTCAAATAAAATTTTCAGACTTGGAAATTTGATAAATTAAATTACTGTTAAAAAAATGTGAGAAACAATGTCTCAAACAAAAAACTCGAGCATTTGAGTAGGCTTTCATGTATTCAGCCGTTGTTCTATAATTTATCGTGTTAAATTTATAAACTATTAAAAATAAAACAAGAAATACTGTATGTATTCAATGTATTCCAACCTGGTACATATAACGGTCTGTGAATGTCGAAAACAAAACACATTAATCCAGATTATATTTCGCCAATAGCTCACTGTACAGAACGGACAGGTATTTGCGAGTGCACACGGCTTCAATTAAGCACAAGAATTACAACAAGAGCTTACAGCAATCGCCTGCGCACCATTCTATTATAACATTTTGCCTCGTAATTAGAAATTAGCTATAATTGCGTAGCTTTAAACATTGCTCGGTCCCAAAGAAACTGAATTCGCCACGCAGACAATGATTTTGCTTTGAAATGTGAGCTAAAGTCGCTTAATTGGTAGATATACGTTCAATTACGGCTGTACTGCATTCTGTTTTGGCTTATTTTAATAACTAACTTGTTCACGACGCCTCCCACGCCACCTAGCGGCGAGCACCGGAAACAAGCGGTCCGGAGAAACTATATAAGGCGCCGGACCCGTCGGACCGACCCCTGTCCAAGCAAGACTCGCCTAACACAAATTTGTTAATTTTTAATAAGAAATATACTTGTTTTAAACGTTAAATAAAATAATTATTGAAGCCAGCCCTTACCACGTCAATCGATCCGAGCAAGACACGGAAGAAAGAAGCTATCGTTTCATCAGCAAAACCAACATTTGGACCATCGAAGCCAAATCAAGAATCAGCATTAAATCAACGTGGCATCAGAGGGTTTGGCCAATCAATCGTTCATTTTTATCCTATCCTTGTATTTGCATTTGTACTAATACCGTTCTCAATTATAGCGCCGGCCGGCACGCGAGCCCGAGCGTCCACCCACGCACGGAAAAATTGTGAGTACCCTTGTTTCACATAGACTGCCATAATGACTACCGAAAGTGAATTTAGTGAATGTTTATCCGAAAAATCTACCGGTTTAGCTCGTGAGTTAGTCAGAAAAAGAGGAACAGTTAAGGGTAGACTGACTTTGTTCTCAAAGTTTGTAAATTCTCTTGGGAAAACAGCTTTGTCAGATCCACGTAAATCGGAATTAAAAATACGTAAGCAGGCAGCCATGACATTACTAGTAGAATTTAACGAAATTCAAACTGCGATGGAAACATCTGCATCAGAAAGCGAATTCGAGCAACATCTGGCTGCTCGTGAATCATTCGAAGATTTGTATTTTAAAGTCATGGCTACAGCTGATTGTTTGGTAAATGAGAATGAATTAGAGAACGGATCCAAATGCAATGCTTCAAAATCGTACGTAAAATTGCCCACTATCACACTACCCACATTTGACGGTTCTTATGATCAGTGGCTAGAATTTAGGGATATTTATTCTTCGGTTATTCATGGGTCAAAAGAACTGGATAATATACAAAAATTCCACTATCTGCGTTCGTCACTTAAAGGAAGTGCTTCACAAGTGATTAAATCTCTCGAGTTTTCTTACGATAATTACGAAGTGGCATGGGAATTATTACAAAATAGATACAATAATAACAAATTACTAGTGCATAATCATGTTAAATCATTATTTTCCATGCCTTCAATAGGTAAAGAGACTCCAAGTACGATTAGGAAGTTAATCGACACAGTCTTGAAAAACTTACGAACGTTACAGTTATTAGGCGAGCCCACAGAGCAATGGGATACGTTCATCATTTATTTAATTGTCTCCAAGTTAGATGCAGCTATTGAGAAAGAGTGGGAAACACATAAAAATACCCTCATTTCCAATAAACCAGAATGGAAACTGCAATTGAGTGAATTGATAAAATTCTTGAGGGACAGGGCAGATACGCTAGAAATGATAAAAGTTAGTCATCCTAGTCAGAAACCCACACAAAATGAAACCAGTATAACAACTCGGAGTTGTGTTGCTACTCAAGCAAAAAAGGTACCTTCGAAAGCAAAGCGTACCTACACATGCACTTTGTGTAAAAATCATCATCCACTGTATGCTTGTCCCCAGTTTCTTAGTTTAACTAAAGAAGATAGGGCCAGCTTAGTGCAATCTAAAAACGTTTGTAGTAATTGTTTACGCGCAGGGCACACGGATAATGATTGTTATTCAGGACCGTGTAAACGATGCAATCAAAAACACAATAGCCTTCTATGCAAAGAGAACGAGTATGAAGTGAACGGCAAAAATGAGCCCACGGTTCAAGGTTCGATTCCGACCGAGAAGCTCGACGTCCACGCTAACTTCTCAACCTCACTACACGCCACGACATGCAACCCTACTATACACAGCGGTGAGATAGCGAGCCACACAAGCACACAATCATTAAATGATCAGGTTTTGTTATCCACAGCATTGGTAGAAATTGCAGATAGTGACAACAAATATCACACGGCTCGTGCACTACTCGACAATGGTAGCCAGCATTCATTTATAACACAATCATTATGTAATAAATTAAACACAAAAAGCTTACAGTCCACTTATCAAGTCATAGGTGTAGGTAAGTCAGTCACACAGACTACGCACTCATGTGTTATCAATCTTAAATCGCTAGCGAGCGATTATTCCGCACGTATTAATTGTTTAGTTCTACCTAACATATGTACGAACTTACCCTCTTTAAATATAAAACCACACAATATTAATTTACCGGGGAATATAGTTCTTGCAGACCCAGAATATTTTATATCTACTCAGATAGATATACTGATAGGGGCTGATCTGTTCTGGGACTTGTTGAAACGTGATAGGATTCATTTAGCTAGTGGACCTTATCTATACAATACACAACTAGGTTGGATAATATCCGGTCCTATCTACTCTAATAAGTTGCAGTCTAACAGTCAGACTCGTTGTAATTTTACACAATCATTAGACACACAGTTAAGAAAGTTTTGGGAGATCGAAGAAATCACGCAACATAAACCATATTTATCAGCTGACGAGCAAGCCTGTGAGGAACTTTTTATAAACACAACAGAGCGGGTAGATGGAAATCGTTTCTCCGTTAGGATTCCATTGACTGAGTCGGCCGAGGCGCTCGGCGATAGTTATAAAGTAGCAAAAAACAGGTTCTTGTCACTTGAACGTAGATTAGACAAATCACCACAGTATAAAGAAATGTACAGTAGTTTCATGCGCGAATATTTAGCCTTAGGGCACATGACGCGCATAGAAGATTACACAAGTCCTCATTATTTTCTTCCACACCATGGAGTCTTTCGTGAGGAAAGCACCACCACAAAATTACGCATAGTATTTAACGCTAGTGAGAAAACATCGTCAGGAAAATCTTTGAATGATATTCAGTCGCCCGGTCCAGTACTTTTAAATGATTTATTTTCAATTTTATTACGATTTAGGCAATATCGGTATGTCGTATGCGCTGACATTGAGAAAATGTTCAGGCAAATACTCATACAACCACATCAAAGAAATTTACAGTTAATTCTATGGCGCGAAAATAATACAGAGCCAATCGATATGTACCAGCTTAATACCGTAACCTACGGTACTGTTTCTGCACCATATTTAAGCATACGTTGTATTCGACAGTTAGGGTTGGAATGTAACGATAAACAAGTTTCGCGAACGATGTTAGAAGACATATACATGGACGACTTGATTTTTGGAAATGATGATGAAGTACACTTATCACACATTTGTAAAAGGTTATCGGATGAATGTTTGTCAGCCTGTTTTCCCTTACACAAGTGGATATCAAATTCACAAAATGTTCTACATTCTGTGGTGAAGGGTAATAGCACGTCAAAACATCTATCACTAGGCGATAACTGTCAAAGCAAAACGCTAGGGCTTGGTTGGTTAAATGGTAGTGATGAGTTTAACTTTACCTCAAAGGTAAATACGAATGCATCCAAGCTAACTAAACGGTTTATTTTATCCACGGTCTCACAAATCTATGACCCCCTGGGTCTGTTAGCTCCTATTGTTATTATAGCCAAGATATTATTACAAAGTTTATGGTTATGTAAAATAGGATGGGATGATATAGTGCCCCAAGATATAAAACAAAAATGGGAACTTTTCATTACCTCATTAAAAAATTTGCACGAAATTCGCGTACCTAGGCATGTTACATGTGTTAATCCTCACTTAATAGAACTTCACATATTTACGGACGCATGTCAGAAAGGTTTCGGTGCGTGCGCATACATAAAAACAATAAAAAATAACAATATCACAGTGAAGCTACTTTGTGCCAAGAGCAGAGTATCGCCGTTAAAACCGGTTAGTATTCCGCGGCTTGAGTTGTGTGGCGCATTAACGGGTGCTAGGTTATACGAGAAAATAATAAAATCACTTCGTTTGCGATTCCATAATATCGTATTTTGGACGGATTCCACTATTGTATTAGGATGGCTTAAAATGTCTCCTCATTTACTAAAGACATTTGTTCAGAATCGAGTGGTGGAAATAAACGATATAACAAGTGAATCATTGTGGTTACATGTGAGCACTAAGGATAATCCCGCAGATTTAGTTTCGCGTGGTATGTACCTAGATGAGCTCCGTTCATCCTCGTTATGGTGGACAGGACCCAGATTTTTACATGATAAGGTAAATAATTGGTCGCAAAATAATCATAACATCACGAACACTGATTTGCCAGAACTAAAAGCACATACACATATAGTTAGCACAGCGCACAGTGTTGTTTTGACAAACCAGAATGCACAAAGTAAAACTGTAGAATCACAACTATTTCCATTTAGCAGGTTTTCACAGTTTAATAGAATGCACCGTGCCTGTGCATATATGTTTAGATTTGTATACAATATTCATCCCAAAACAAAGGCTAACCGTCTTTCATGTCCATTAACAGTGGAAGAATTAAATAAAGCACTAACATGGCTTGTAAACATAGTACAACGCCAATCATTTTCGACAGAAATTCGCGCATTAATAAACAGAAAACCAATAAAAGGTAATCGTAATGTCTCCGGTCTGAACTTGTTTATGGATGAATGTAGTACTATTCGAGTAGGTGGGAGAATACAAAATTCGACAGATTTTTCATACTGTAAGAAACACCCTATTCTACTGTGTAGTAAACATTATTTTACTGTACTACTTTTCAGATATGAACATAGGCAGTTGCTACACGCTGGACCTCAGTTACTTCTGTCACACATCAAAGATAACTGGTGGCCACTAAGCGGTAGAAACTTGTCAAGAAGGGTTGTGCATCAGTGTGTCACCTGCAGCCGAGTGAGAGGAAAAACGGTACAACCTATAATGGGTAATTTACCAAGGGAAAGATTACAGATAGGTTTTCCTTTCACAAACGTTGGGGTTGACTATGCTGGGCCTATGTTTATATTAAATAAAAAGGGCCGCGGGTCTAGATTAGAGAAATGTTATCTCTGTATTTTTATTTGCTTTTCAACACGCGCATTGCATTTGGAGCTAGTTACTAGTCTCTCTTCGGAAGGGTATCTGTTGGCCTTAAAAAGGCTTATAGGTCGCAGAGGAAAACCTTACCAGATTTTTTCCGATCACGGAAGAAATTTTGTAGGTGCCCAAAAGGAATTTGCAGATTTTTTGAACAAAGAATCTCGGAATATTATTGACTGTATGTCTAACAATAATATTATTTTCAGATTTATTCCACCGTATGCACCTCACTTTGGTGGTCTATGGGAGGCAGGGGTAAAGTCGTGTAAATATCACATAAAACGCGTAGTCGGTAACGCCAACTTAACTTACGAGGAGTTCAGCACGGTATTGGTACAAATCGAAGCCGTCCTGAACTCCCGTCCCATGTGTCCAATGTCCACAGACCCTAACGACTTTAATCCGCTGACACCTTCACACTTCCTGATTGGCCGGCCTCTGACTTCTCCCGGCTGCGATGACGTCACCAAGAAAGCTGCACATCAGCTGTCACGCTACCAGCGTGTCGAGCAAATGCGGCAACACTTCTGGCAGCGCTGGTCCCGAGAGTACATAGCTGAGCTACAGACGCGGACCAAGTGGAAGACAAACCACGATGATCTGGCATTACACACACTTGTGCTGGTAAAGGATGATAACCTGCCTCCGTTAAAATGGCGGATGGGCAGGATTTTAAGTATTTTCACAGGAAAAGATGGCGTTTCCCGTGTGGCCAACATCAGCACGGCCACGGGAACGATTCAGCGGGCCTTTTCGAAGATCTGCCCGCTGCCCTCATCATCAGAGGACATCAATATCACAGATGGCTGAGCACAGATGGCTGAGCACTTTTACGTTGAAAGCTGAAGCTTTCAAGGCGGGCGGCATGTTCACGACGCCTCCCACGCCACCTAGCGGCGAGCACCGGAAACAAGCGGTCCGGAGAAACTATATAAGGCGCCGGACCCGTCGGACCGACCCCTGTCCAAGCAAGACTCGCCTAACACAAATTTGTTAATTTTTAATAAGAAATATACTTGTTTTAAACGTTAAATAAAATAATTATTGAAGCCAGCCCTTACCACGTCAATCGATCCGAGCAAGACACGGAAGAAAGAAGCTATCGTTTCATCAGCAAAACCAACAAACTAGCTTTTTCCCGCTGCTTCGTTGGCGTAGATTTTATTTTTTGAATTTCGACCACAATGCCCTCGCCGGGTCCAATTATAGGTAAGAACCATAAAGTTGACATCATGAATACAAAAAACAATCAAAATCGGTCAAGCCGTTTCGGAGGAGAAGGATTAAGAACACACGCACATCGGAATTTTTATATAAAAATTGTAATACATGTCAGGGACACATTTTAGCAAGCATTAAATAAAGTATGTTATAGTATTTAAGAATTCTTACATACCTTAGGACTTTAAATATTATCCCTTTTTAGTTTGCCAAGGTTAGGTACTAGTCTCAGGGATTCAAACCCTAGTCGGCCACGATCTAGAAGCACATTGGCGGACTGATTAGTCTTATCATCTCTTTATTATATTTAAATATCTACCAATAGGTATCTTATATTTAAATTAGTTCCACTTTATATTCGTATCTTCTATTTATTATGTAGACATGTGTAAAGCTTATTTATACCTATAATACTGCAGTGAATTCACAAAAAAACACGTCACTGTTCCACGAAGTTTCTAATCTAAAAGGGTAAACTTACCTACCACTTAAGTATTGTTGACTGTTGGTATGTGGGAATCCCTGCTGGAAATAAATATTGAAGATATTATTTTCCTGTTATTCCTTTGAAACCTTTTCTACCGCTACATACTACACACTCTAGACACTGCACCATAATATTTATAACATGAATTATATTAAGTATGTGTAACCTTCAAAAAACCATTTGATTTTACTTTTTGTAATCTTCAAGATAATAATAGATAAAAAACATATTCGCTTATTTGTACTTACCTATTAAAATATCAGAAGTATGCTGTTATCATTCTGATAATTGCCTATACAGTTTTATGCATGTTTCAGTGAACACTTTGCTAAAATTTGACCGACATATAGGAGAATTCATTATCACTTTAAGACCACAATCTTCGCGTCAAATAAGTTCAACCAACCTTAAACCTCCAACACTCGGAATTCGCAATTTATTAGAAGTTCTTGGAATTGCAGAGCCGTTCAGATATTTTATATTATCACGACTCATTAAAAGCCGTTTAATTGGCCCACATTCTCTATACGTATAGTTGACGGTCCCAAGCCGTAGACAAAGACATTGAGTTATGTGAGAAACTAGTTGTGATACGCGCCGATTTTTTTCCTAAATGTAAAAGGAAATACCGCAATCTCTAATAAAGTCCACATTAATGAAATAAGTAGGTACATTATTATTAAAAGAAAAATAAGAGTAAGGTATTATTTACTAACATTTTGAGTTTTTTATCTATTATCGATATTATAAGCAGTGTTAGCCGATTGGCGTCTTGCGGGCACCAGGTCTTGGGTTCAAACCCCGGCTCGCACCTCTGGATTTTTCGAAATCTATGTGCGAATCATAATTCCTATATGATTATCACTTGCTTACGTTGAAGGAAAACATCGTGAGGAAACCTGCATGTCTTAGAAGATCTACCCATTTTCGAAAGACATATGAAATCCGCCAACCCGCAAGACCCGATGAACATTAATTGAATCAATTTTTGGTAAATTAGAAAATGAATAAAAAACATAAAATATCGTTTTATAAAAATATCACACCTGACATTCACTGTTATGAATAAATCGATCTCAAGTCTGAGAGCAATCTTGGAATTGTCATTTTTATGTCATACTAGCTGTGCCCCGCGACTTCATCCGCGTAGTATTTTAACTGAGCAAAAATTTCGGGATTATCGGGTTAAAAAGTATCCTATATGTTAATCCCAGTTATAATCTATCTGTGTTCCAAATTTCATCCAAATCCGTGCAGTAGTTTTTGCGTGAAGGAGTAACAAACATACATCCACACTCACAAACTTTCGCATTTATAATATTAGTAGGACCAGACAAAATGCCACGCCAAAAGCGTACTCAAAACCGCTCTAAGACAGATTTATTAATACGGGCCTAAGGAACGTCAGACGACGTCAGGCGGTGACGCGACGATCAGCTGACATCAGCAGTGGATACCAAAATTAAGATTCACTTTCGCACACTCACTTTCATTGAAAGTGCGAGTGATCATGACCTACCCAAATATCGTGATGACGCGGAAGTGAGCTGTGACGTTATTTGCGTCAAACTTTCACGGAACGTCACTGTGATTGAAAGTAAGAGTGACTTGAAATGGTATCACCCACTGGTATACTTTCACGAACCGGCACTTGGATAATCGGTTATTATTCATGTTTGTTATGTGTTAGGTACTTTAGATAAAGAAGTGTGTCTCGATAGTATACTACATAGAAAAAAAATTTAGGCTTATAATTGTTGTTGCCGGTTGTTAATTAAATTTCATTAAATACAATGTGATATAAAACTTTTTGAGAATTTGTTTACACAAACTCAAAGTCGCACCTGCACCTCGAAGCTTGACGACGGATGCGTGGGTCATTTCACGAGTAGTGTGCCCATATGCCATCGTAGTGGATGTTCCCGTTTACATTTTTGGTACAAAGTATAGTGGCAAAGCCATTCTATAAATTGCAATAGGCTATCGTACACCCCAGCTCAATTACACCTATAAAACCTAGGTACCTACCTCATTATTGATTGATTAAATTCTGAAACCGATTTTCTATAAATACCTAAATAATAAAAAATCGGATTCTTTGAACATAGGTACTTGTATGATTGAAGCTTTCATCTTCTTATAGATATCTTGATCAGTGTGCCAGGAAAAGCGTTATAATAAGAGGTGAAGATCTTGAACGAATTATCGTTCAAGATCTTCACCGATATATATAGATCTTAATGTTCACACATTAATCTTATTACATTACATGCGATCAATGCAGACACATTATACTATGCAGAACACAAACAGGTTCCTGTCTTGACTCATCGCAAAGTGCAGCCGGCCTTGACCAACAAACGTGACATTCGATAAACGAGTATTCTTTCGATACTTTAAACACCAATTAAAAGTTTAATTTACGAATTGAAGTCTCAAAACAGCGTGAGATTACGCAACTAACTCTCGGTTTATCGAACGCTTTAAGCGCTCATTAATTAAAAAACATGTAAGTTTAACATGGCATACTGCTGAATTGATGCTGAAGAGTTAAGGAATCTGAATTGCTTTAGTAAGTAAATATGATATAGTATCTTTTACAACTTAAGAACTACAAGTTGAAACAGAAAGGGTATACTTTTTTTCGAAACTTAACTTTGTTATTCTAAAGATATCAGCTTTGGAGGAAACTTGAAAACAAAAGGTGTTATAGGGATACAGCTATTGACAGATTTCATGTCTACACAACCTTTAGTACTTCAACTGTCCCACAAAGCCGATAGTTTTAGATTTACAAAGTTAAGTTGTAAAAAAAATGTATACCCTTTCTGTTTCACCTAGTATATTCAAAAACAAAATACCAATGACAATTCACTATTTAATGCTAGTTAACATGATAATTAATGTCAAAATGTTGTGTATGTGTTCCACTGAAAAGGAGACTGGACTCAAGTTGAGTTGATCAGCGTTTGAGAATCCCACTGCAAGAGAAGGCGGTACAGATGATGTTTACTTACCAGTCCTGAGACGATATCTTTTTTCTGGTGTTTGGATTTGGTGTATGTATCCTTAGCGATCTTTCACACGAAGAAGATGACACCATCCATGTTTTTATACACTTTTGTAAGATAGTGGCCGTATTACCCGTCCAGATATAGTTAAATGTTTGAACATTATCAGTGTCTGGTTAATGTGTGAATCACCACGTGTGCATATAGGTTTAACAGTAAACAACACAGTGACCTTTATCATCCAGCAAAAACATCGTTAAAAGACGTTAATTATAAAAAAATACCTACTTCTCTTACTGTCAACACATTATAAATCAATCATACATAATTTCAATGAGCTACCTAAAAGGTCAATATTGCTTGGCAAAATTATTAAGTAATAATGCTTTTAATAATTGGCTTTATGAACATTTTTCTTTTTAGTTACAAACAAAATGCGATGTTCATCAACACATTCCTAGAATGAATCAACGATTAGTAAAGTGACTACTGGAATTAACGAGCGTTAGGGCGACCGTTCACTTGGCTGTGCTATTAAGGATCCCTCATTCCGTTTGGCTCTGAGGTTAAGGATCTTGGTCTGCTTGTCGACACCTGTCTTGACTGGCGTAAGCAGGTCGCGAGCGTCAGTCAGAAAGTGACTGGTACATTGCGATCGCTGTATCGACTGAAAAATCTTCTCCCCGCTCACATAAAGGCGTTGCTTGTAAAGTCCCTAATTTTCCCCATTATTGACTATGGTGATATGTTCTACTACGACCTGAATGCAGATCTCCTCAATAAACTTGACCGCCTTCAAAATAACTGCATTCGATTTGTCTTCAACCTCCGTAAATATGATCACGTCTCTGCGCATCGATCGCAATTAATATGGTTACCCGTTCGGGAGCGCAGAGCACTGAGGGCATTCACTACTCTGTTTTCTTTTCTAAACAATCCTTCTTCTCCCCCCTACCTAACTTCACAAATTCAATTTATTTGCTCTGCCCATAGTAAAAATCTGCGCTCGACAAATAATCTTCTTTTACGATGTCCCTCACACCGCTCTGGGTTTATCCGCTCCTCTTTCTTTGTTCAGGCGATCTTCCTTTGGAACGCGCTCCCTCTGAATATCAGGACGGCAAAAAGTCGGTTGTCTATTAAGGTGAAGGCACGAGAGCACATTCGCAAGAAGTTGGTAGAATCGTCACAGCGGTAATTCGTTGGAATTTTTTTTTTCTTAACAATTTTGTTTTATTATGTATGTATGTATCTATGTATTTATCAATATATGTATATAGGTATAAATTCCTCTATTTATCTCGTTTTAGTTGCACCCGCCATGTTGTTTCTGCACCACCCTAAGGTCGACTGGTAAATAATGCTTAAGGCATTAAGTCCGCCTTTGTACATTGTGTTTTATACTTGTGCATAAAGTTTAAATAAATAAATAAGGAGCCCACATCGACCCTTGGGAGCACATCATTTCAAAATGAAGCGATCCTATTGATCTTCGCATCCGGGCCTGCTTCATAGCATAGCCAAGTGGAAGGTCATCAAAAATTGCTTAATTTCCTCGGCTTCACCCAGCTTAGCTCAAGTTGACAGTAAATTAAGCGATGCTTTTGGTTGGAATGGGTAGGCCCGCTTCGTAGCACAACCAAGTGGACAGTCATCCTTAATATAGAGTTCATCACAACACGAGGTGTACAATAGAAAAGAGCACAAGGCCTGCATGTGGCGACTCGTTGCATAACACGCGACATCGTCATAAAAGGCTCGCTGATGGGCTGCAACGAAGTACCGTGAGGCTCTAGGTTACCATAGTTTAGTGTATGAAAATAAATGAATTGAAAATAAAATGTTTTATTATTTTATCCAATAAATAATATGTAAATGACAATCAAAACAAAAATCTCGATTCGAATCGATGTTTCTGTGAATCGATTTGCTTATCCAGGACCCAAAAATAATTAAATCTAGGGCTCTGGACTTTCAGGAAGTATACAAGACTAGTAATTTAAAAATAGTCACCACATATACACATAGATTGATGAAAAGTTTCACGGTGGTAGAGCCAATTGACGACATCCTACTAATATTATAAATGCGAAAGTTTGTGTTACTCCTTCACGCAAAAACTACTGAACGGATTTGAATGAAGTTTGGAACACAGAAAGATTATAACCGGGATTAACATATAGGATACTTTTTAACCCAATAATCCAATACTACGCGGATGAAGTCGCGGGGCACAGCTAGTTTCGTATAAGGGTGGACTCGACCGGGGTAATCTCACAGAAGATCAGCGTAAAGTAGCTATTATAGCTACATTTCGTACGATGAGTGAGAGAGCCGGATGCCAAGTCGAACCCCCCTTCCCCGCCCTCTGTCCCACTTCCCTTCAGGTCGGCGATCAATGCCTTTGGTATTGCAAGCATCTATAGGCAAGTGATAGTCATATAGAAATTATGACTCACACTTAGATTTCAAAACATCCAGAGGTGCGAACCGGGGTTTGAACCCAAGACCTGGTGCCCGCAAGACGCATGCTTTAACCAATCGTTATTAAATTATTAGCCGACAGTATTACAGCATACAAGTATATAGCTTTAATAGGCATCGCGTTAATTAAATCCGTACTATCTTTTAATTTGATTATGAATAGGCTTTTCAAAAAATCACTGGCGTCTCCCTATATAAGAATTGTTGGTCACAAACAGTTTATGATGCACACGGTTAGATGCGCCCGCGTCGCCTAAACCGGTCGCGGTTAAACAGCTATTTTGTCTATCGCGTATCGACCTGAACGCGACGCTTTTATGATCATACTCTAGCTTGTTAAACTAAAATTGCCGACTTACATAGCAAATTATTGACTTTAATGCCAACCATCTGATAGGGATTTTAAAAGGCTAATTAAAACTTTAAGCGTTAGGCTGTAAGTATGCATACTAAGAACTGATAGGCTGAATAATATTATAAATATAAGGAATATATATATATATAGTACCTAATATATAGTGGTCCGAGCGTAGGCCGCTCGGCTCACTGCACATGGTGGTCGCGGGTTCGGTTCCCGCCGGGGCAAATTTTGGAAATGGCCTTTTCGTCATTTGCCCTGGTCTGGGTGTTACTGGGTTCGCCCCCAGTCCATTGTACGGTACCCATAGTACAAGCTTTGCTTAGTTTGGGACCGTACAGTTGGTGTGTCTGTCTGGCGATATTTATATTTATTTATTTGACTAAGCAGTCATTCACACTATGAAAACGATACCGGATCGTCACCCGGACACAGTAAAATGTATGGAAATTATCGGTGTTGCATTAACCGTGCGAATGACGGCTTAGCGTTTCAGAAAACATTTGTAGAAAATAAAACAAAAAAATAAGGATTTTTTCTCTTCTTCATAAGATTTGATTCGTTTTTAGAAATACGCGCTGTACTAAAGATATAACAAATTCCCAATGAAACTGTAACTATCTCCTATTATCACATTTCTTCGCTAATAACAAGGTATGTGAAAATGTTGTCCAAAATTTGGAAACTACAAATAACCTTCTACCTAATGTAATCTCCATCAAGTGTCTGCAATTGCAACTTAATTACAATATAACCACTAATAAACATCCCTCACGTAATGTACACCTGGAGGGTACATTTACATTCAAGTTTCTTAATGGCGTTGCATCAGTGTTGGTCAAGAGAGCAGATTGATGGCACGCTCCGAGCCACCCGACGGATCAACAATACGGCACACGATGACCCAACACTTCTAATATGAAAGGTAAATGTTGGCAAGAACGATAAGAAGGGAAAGATAGTCATTGGGGACAAACTACCTGAAAGTTTGGTTATAAGTTTATTCAACATTTAAATACTAGCAATGTGAGTTTATCACATTACATTGCTGCTTTGCTAAGCTTGAGTTGACACAGTCAGTTCTTAGAAGGATGACCGCAAGTGGTCGAGGCTTGCGTAGCATATCTGAATAGCTCATCAAGTAGATAGATGTAAAAATGACAATTTGTAAGCCCCCTAGACCTATTCAAAATCCATACATTTCATAGTATTTCCCTTTTCCGGGACTCGTCAAGAATCAAATCTCGGAGTCATCGTTTAACACCATTGTCGATCTTGGCTCACAGAAGCTGTAGTGTTGGTTGCGCGTGGCGAGCTTAGTCAATTTTAAGAAATGCATACATTTCTGGCACACCAACGCAAAAAACTATTCTAATACAATATATTATATTTAAAAGAGAAGTAAATTAATCTCAAAAATTACCTATTTTGGGTCAAGGGCACCAAGTTGTTTTTTGATACATTTCGTAATCGAATCCTAATGTGGGTAATTCAAAGAGCAACAATTTAATTGGTGTACTCGTAATTGGTATGTCTATCAATGAATCAATCCCAGACACAGAATGTTCGTTGTTGGTTTATTTTTAATGTCAACACTTGATTTTTTAATTGCACGGTTGTATATGAACATTTTTATTAGACTACGAAAATATTTAACGGCTAGACCGAGAGCTGGTGATGTAATATGAAAAAGAGCTTTGAAAATTATATATTAAGACTTATTATTATTTAACTACAATTATTGTAATTAAATATGTATGTTATGTATAGCATACTTAAGTAAATACACGTGTCTGTGCTAAATGACAGATATGCTCTATGTATAAAAGCCTACTTATAAGATTATAATAATATGTGGCATATATAACATAATAAATGCATCTCATATGTAACAATTTATGAGTCACTAGCGTCCCGCTCCGGCTTCGCACGTCCTTTCTCATTCCAATTATAAAACTATCCGCAGAGTGAAAATTCATATCAAAAGCCATTGCGCAGCTTAGACGAACTAAGCGGATAAACATACACATGCGCGCAACGACTTTGTTTTATACACAAAAGCTTTAAAATCACATCGTTGCAACCACTACCTCTTAGACTATTTACTAAAATGAATAGGTTGTTTTGAAATGCTACTTACACCTACTTGTTTTCAAGATATTTATTTTACAACCTAATTGAGCGAGGCCTAGGCAATTAGCCGCTAATGTACTGCACGACGGCGTTAATATATTAGGCAAGTAATATAACACCCACCAGTCATAGTATTTTAGTGTAATGTACATAAGTTAAAGCGTGCACCTGAATGGGTAATTAATGCCATCATTCTTGAAATAGTTTCGTCGGTAAATATATATATATACTAGCTGCGCCCCGTGACTTCATCCGCGTAGTATTGGATTATTGGGTTAAAAAGTATCCTATATGTTAATCCCGGTTATAATCTATCTGTGTTCCAAATTTCATCCAAATCCGTTTAGTAGTTTTTGCGTGAAGGAGTAACAAACATACATACATACATACATACATACATCCACACTCACAAACTTTCGCATGTATAATATTAGTAGGAATTTTTTTTTAAGATTACTGGCAATGTGTGTTTATCACATTACTAGTATTCCCTTAAGCCCCTCCAACTAAGCTAATGCTTGTGCTAGGAGTGGGCTCACGTCAATACTTTAATGGCCAGGATGGGGATCGAACCCGGAACCTCTCAGCTACGAGGACGGCCCCTCTAACCACTAGGCTATTGACGCTTCAGAACAGAACTAGGTTTGGTTGACACTAACCCCTTTATTAATAAACATAGTTTTTCTTCTTCTTTTTTTTAAATATGGCTTTCATCGTTAGGTAGGCGATGATTTTGCCAACAACAGAGTTTTATGTGACTGATGTTCGGTAGGTCTAGGTGAGGCTCTTTTTTTTAAAAAAAAGATAATCTAAAAATTTTGAAGTTGGATTGTACGGTTGAATATTAAATAAACGTAGTTTAACGGTTATATAGTTACATCATCCTTTGGCTTCTCATTTCGAATGTCAAACTACTGATGACAGAGAGGGATAAATCGGTGCGTAACTATTCGCTACACCACGTTTAATAATAAGGGGAAACGTGTCCATGGGAGACCTATTTAAGGATGCAGGAGATCATATTAAATTATTTTTATAGGAAAATGATACCTATGATGTGCAAACCATAGTTGCAAGCGAAGACCTTTTAGTAATTCTCGCTTCGATGGTGCAAGTGCTCTTTATTTTGTTTGACACACACATGGCTAACCACAAATTTATAAATGCCAATTGAATCAAAAGTGACAGCTCTAAATCAATCAAATATGGTCACAGACGCGGCGGTATGGCTTGTCGTGATTGGTACGAGTACTCCTATGATGTTGTATCCCTGTATGAAAAGATGTGCGGTCAAATTCTCGATCTGAATCGATTCTCGGTTCAATGCAATAGGCATCGATTCCTACTGCGGTAGAATCAGACCGTGCTCACACTATAATTAATATCACGGTCCATTTCGATTCACGTTTTCCCGTATCGAATGCTGTTATCGTAGTGTTCGCTCCGTCAATGATATGGGGCATGAGTGCCTACATCTGAGGATTTCGAAACTAATATTACAATAATATTATTATACTTAATGTTTTTCATTATTTTCATCTAAAATATTATTGAATATGAAAAATAATATCTTATCTCTACGAATAAATGATGACGCAATAAAATCCGAAATAATTTATTACTGACATAGTGAATAGTTAATGCAAGAAGAATTTCCCGTGAATGGTATGAACCGGTATTTATATTAGTTAGCTACTGGGAGGAGTAATGTAGGTAATAGATTGTAGGAATTTGGACGCAACCAGAGACCAGCGTTATATGGGGGTTATACGGCAATTAGAATGTATCCGAATACCGATGTTAATTTGATAATTTGTAACTATTTCCCACCGAGTAATATCTTTAATCATTCCTATTAAGTATTATTATTTATACTTACATAAAACCTATGCACTATTTTTATTCTTACTCTCTCGCTCTTTTTAAAAATGAGAAAATATCAGATTCTGCAACTAATACAAAAAATCTGCCATGAGTTTACGCGAGGTATGGTTTTATCCCACTAAAATTCAGAAGCGCTCGAGGCGGTAAAGACCTAGTTGGGTAACCACTAGTGCAATGTACAACTGTAGATTACTGAGCGTTTACACCATAGAAAATGTAATAACAATATATTTTTCAATCAATCAATCAAAAATTTATAGTGGAATACACAGGTATTTATAAGATGTTACAATTATATAGATATTCCGCTATGTCCCGCCGTAGTAGGCATATAATATTAAAATGCTGTTATAAAATACAATGTCAAGACTTAATTTTTTTTTTTTTTGTTAACACAAGTTTCTTAGACGTTCAAATTCTAATTCAAATCGTTTATTTTGTTCAGGCCTACAGAGGAACTCACAAATTTTCAATTTTATTTTTTACCCTCTGTCTACATCCGGATCGGAACGTGACCTCGACTGAGAAGATCCGGCAAGAAACTCAGCGGGCTTGTCTTTTTACATTCTTCTTGCTTTGTTTTTATACCGTCTGCTATTTCTATGGCTATAACACATAAGCCCGAGTCGAAGAAAATAACATAATATAAAATATCATAACTACGCACCTTAGTGGGTACATAAACTCATCGCGCACATAATTTTAATCTAAAATACCTAATAAACAATTTCATTTCTAAGACCTTTGGCTATCAGCTAGCAATATTCAGTTTTATAATCCAATAAAGTTTAATGAAGTAAAACAATTCCTTCATTATGAGCATAGGTTCTTGCATTTAATTAATCATAGATACCTACTGGTCGATTTCTTCAAATGATTACTGTCGATTTTGAATTGAAGTTAAGTTAATCAAAATTTATACCTATGATGTAGGTACCCTAGGGAATCATAATTGGGAATTTGAAAAAAATAAAAAAATTTTTTGTTATGTATTTTGAAACTTTATTAATAATAATATTGATATTTAAAGCAAAAAACTAAATAATAGTACATTGTTACACGAGTGGTGAAAGTGACTTATTTAGTCCCGAGACGGGGTTTGGCGCCCGAGCGTAGCGAGGGCGCTAATAGATCGAGGGACAAAATAAGTCTTTCACCCGAGGTAAACACTGTGCTTTTCATTACGAATACAAGGAAAGTAAAAATAAAAACAGGAATTGGCTAAATAAATAATACAAGGAAGTATGAACAATACTCTACAAATCCAAAAAAAAATAAAGATCGGATTGCCGCCTATTTTGTTTTTTTTTCGTTGGCCGGCCAACTTCATTATTTAGCCATTATTTTTCATTTTCATCTTTAAATATTTTGCCCAAATCTATGTTATTTTAAAGAAATTGTTGAAACTAAATTATTTTTTATTTTTTTTATTAGCCTGTTTTTGTGTCCCACTCCTGAGCAAAGGCCTCTCCCTTAACACTCCACAAAATACGGTCTTGTGCTGTTTCGGGCCACGTATCTCCCGCAAAAGTGACCAAATCGTCCCGCCATCTTTTCCTGGGTCTACCCCGGCTGCGGAAGCCGTCTTCTGGTATCCAATTTGTGATGGCCTTTGCCCACCTTTGCGGGACCATACGTGCCACGTGACCAGCCCATTCCCACTTCAGCTTTGCAGTCTTTTTCCCCACGTCAGTGATGCGAGTAATGGAGCGCAGGGTGGTATTCCGGACGCGATCTCTCCTCTTGATACCTAATATGCTGCGCTCCATTGCTCTTTGGCAAATCATGAGCTTGGACTTCTGTTGCTCTGTTAGTGACCACGTTTGAGCACCGTAGGTTAGGACGGGCAGGATGCACATAGCACAAATTATAATTAGGTCATTTAAAAATATATATTCTTAAATTAATACTTAACTTTATGTTATTTCAATTTTACATCGTGCTGTAATTGAGTGACTGTAGAAAAAGTTTGAACATGGTTCCATAGAAATGTGAAAATGGAACTCGTTTTTTTTAATAATTTGACAGCTGTCAGTTGAAAGCGATTCTCCCGGGCCGGAAAAGTATTACTTTCAACCCGCTCCTCAGGCAACTTCAGACCTACTTTCAAAGTATGAGTAATGAAAAATAATTTTCAATTAATTATATTCAATTAAAAACTGATAGAATTTAAAAAAAGACTGACTGACTATAAACGCGCCATGCTTGGTCACGTTATAGTTGTGACGTCATAATGTTATAGCTATTTAATAACAGTACAGCGTTTAGGGCTATTACACGTGACTAGACAATAATATTGAAAATTTATTCCTAAAAAAGTTGTTAGTTGGTTATGATTAGCTATGTGTGATAAAGGATTTATTAAGGCAAAGTCTGATAATATTCCTGATGTGGATATATTTATGATAACCAATTTTATACCAGTTTGTCATCTTGGGGAACATTTAAAAACATTTTTTCAGGAGTTGTTTTTGTAGTATTCATGCATAATGGTACAAAACAAGAACGATAACTTTTGAGGGTCGACATTTTCAATATAAATATTTGAATATTTAACAATGACAACAAAATTAAATAGATCAAAACACTGTACTTATTATTTCTATATGAACTGCAATGAGGGAAAACTAACATTATGACGTCACACGTGCTCGGGTTTGTTCGGGAGCTGTCGGCGTGTCTTCGGTACTGAATTAAAAAAATAATTTTTATTTTGAAATAACTTTTAAAATTATTGCGAAAATAAAAATGTTTTGTTATAAAACTTATATACGATCTTGCCATCTAACACTTTTTCTTTTTTTTTTTTCAAATTCCCAATTAACTGATGCTTTGGAGTAGACGCTCTGCTTTTATATATGTATTTCTATACTTCTGCTCATATAGGTATAGTTACTTCAATACAACAACATTTTTGCAATGGTGAATAATGTTCGCCGCTGGTAAACTTATAACTTTATCGGACATAATTGCGTTCGTTTTCTCCAGTTCTGTCTTTGAAGCTAAAGGGGATAAAGATCTCTATATATAGCTAAAGGGGGATATGCACGGATTTTAGAATCCACTAGGGACATAAATCTCAAAGGAGCTTCTACCCTTGTATGATGCAGTAATAAGCGATCAAAAATAAGATTTATTTGATTTATTTCCACAAATGTTTAGTAATTGCGTTGTCTCCTAATCAATCTATCTAAACTTCTACCTGCAAATAAATCAATATGAGCGCAATTTATCCGCACATTCAGTAAGCTTAACACAAAATAGTGAAACGTTTATAGGTGTGGATTTTCTAAGGCAAGAGGTCGTGATCCCTACGTTGAATTATGGGTGTTAAATTCATCCAAATATATGTATACATAGATAGGTGTGCAGTATATTCATGTATTTATCACTAAGGTGAATGCTACTTACCTTTAACCATACACACCTTCGGCTTTTGGTATGCGATTTTGATAGTTTATAGTTATATTTAGTTGGGTAGCTACTATAAATAACAATTACTAACCAGGTGGATAAAAAATAAAAAAGATACAAAAATGCTGACAGCCTAGTTGATCTTGGAAATGAAGTCAGTTCCCTGGTTTGACCTTTAAGTAATGGAATCAAAAATAAACACGTTTCTTCGAATTTATGTGTTCCTAAATTGCAAATGATCGTGACATTGAAGTGGAAATAAGTCGGCAACTTTTGCTAACATTGCGTCATCCGTCCTCTCTTGAGTCTTGACGCGCAGGGCACGCGGATATAAGGGACATTAACAGATTGATATTGTGATAATAATTGTAGCAAAGTAAAGATCACTTGACATAAGTAATGTATAAGTTCTTACGATACTAATGTATGTGTCATGAATGTAAAATTAATCTAGTGGTTTTTAATAAGCTACGGATTACTGACTAAATGCTAAAATAGATTGCCCTCAATTATTCTTATTCTTTTATTGCTGTATTTGTCGTCTATTTTTATGTATGGATCTCATACAATTCAACTTCAAAGGATTAATTATTAACCTCTCCATATTAAAATCTAGCTTAGGTAGGTATATTATTAGACGTGTGTATTCGGCCACTAAAATAATCGATTTGTAAATATAAATGGAAAATTAGTATGTATTAATTCTTGAGCAATCGAATTGAAATTATACATACAGGGTCTTGTCAATAGAATCTTAATCTCCAATCTATGTTAGATTGGAGATACTACTGCAATGCGTTCGATTACCATTAACTTGTGTTACAAATAGAAGGCCGCAAAATATCATCAATAATTCGATGTAATTTTGCAGAATGGAAACAAACTACATAATATGCTCCTGCAAACAGAAACCGACCTACGACCATTTGAAGTGGGTTGGTTTTGTTTTGCAGAAATATGTGCCTGTTGGTGCCGTTCTGCAAAACTACATCTAATTAGGCTAAATAAAAAATGTCACCATTATAATAATAATAATTTAGCCCTTTTGACGTCCCACTGCTGGGCACGGGCCTCCCCTCAACATGAGGGGGATTCAGGCCATAATCCACCACGTTGGCCCAGTGGGGGTTGGCGGATTTCACATGTCTTTCGAAAATTGGTTAGATCTTCTAAGACATGCAGGTTTCCTCACGATGTTTTCCTTCACCGTAAGCAAGTGATAATCATAGAGAAATTATGATTCGCACATAGATTTCGAAAAATCCAGAGGTGCGAGCCGGGATTTGAACCCAAGACCTGGTGCCTGCAAGACACGTGCTTTAACCAATCGGCCATTAAGAATTCGAAAGATAAAGTCATTAAACAAGTTGTCTTATCTTCGAAACACATACAATTTCAGCCATCAATTATTTATTAACGGCAAGGTTCATTGAATAATTATCATGAAATTATACGAACGCAATTTTTTAAATAACCTTATCACTGTTAGGCAATTTATAATAACCGTTTTTATTTTTATTTTATCACACTGAGTGTCGAGTTCACCAACATACTAACAACGGCTCGATAGAGCTTAGGGGATTAGAGTGGCTTAGAACTGGGTAGAGAGTAGAGTTCAGAGAGATATTAGATGACATTTACATAAATATTCATACTTCTTCTTCTTCTTTAAAAATATGACCTTTTGCCAATGTCAAAACAGATGAAATAACAAATAGCATTAACAAACGTAGTTTATAACGATACAATATAATAACGTGACTGCCTACGTTGGACAACCAAAATGGAAGCCCAATTCGAATATTTGTATTTTCAGATCAGATACCTTTTAGAACTTTTCGCTTCGCTCCTTAATCTATGGTTCAGATAATTTCATCCTGAGCGATTTTTTTATATATGGCTAATTTTGTGACACATCCTAATTTGACAGTGACAGACCAATTCAAATTTAATATATGCCATCTATTGGGTTCTAAGGTTATTAAGGTATTTATTTATATGAAAACACCTCATTTAAGGCCACTCATGCTTCATTTTAAATATGTCTGATGATTTAATGGCAACAAATAAATCACTAAAGCGACGTACAACCAGGTAAATAGACTAATGGCCAGTACGACGAAGGTTTTCTTAATTCCAAGGCAAGTGTGAAATCGCACTCATCAGCATTTAACCCACATTTAGTGGCCGAAGCATTCTAATCGAAAATTTATTGGACATAACAATTTAGGTGTTTAGGTTCTGTATTCTGAAGAAAATGATTTGTAAGTAAGTATTCATTCCCGTCATTTAATTTTGTTAAATAATAAACGCATCAAAAACAGCCTAGATGGTGGTAGAGTCAAACTGTAGCCATTTGACTACAGCAGCTCATAGGGCTGGCTTGACTGGGGTAGTAGCACACTCTCACAGAAGATCGGCTTAATAGCTACAATAGCTGCGTTTCGTACGATGAGAGAAGGAGAGCCAGAAGACCAAACCTCCCCCCTCTGATCCCCATCTATCCCAATTCCCACTCCCCTTCAGGTCGGCAATGTAAGCAATGCCTTTGGTTTTGTATTGAAAAAAATGTACTTACCCATTAGGCCTCCCAAGCAATTATATGCCGGTCGTAAACATGGTTAGAACAATTTAATATAATTTTGGAAAATAAAACCAATCCACGCAGACTTTGCAAACCAAAACCAACCCTAGGTTGTGTGGTTGAAGGTTGGTTTCAGTTTGGAGAAGTACGTGTGGTTTGGATCCACTCTGCAAAACTACATGCTAGTTTTAATTATCTATCATCTGCCTTATCCGGAGTGTCTACTATCGATTCTCATCTAAAGTACAAGTTAATGCAATAAGGCGCATTTTGTTCACAGGTATGGTCATTTGTGTCTAGGTTGAATAAAAAATAAATATGAAGTTGTGTTATAAGAAAAATATCGTTACCAAGTTAAAATGCCTATTGTTGGCTACATAGGTAACTAGTTAGGTAGGTACTTTAAGAATAATTTTATTGAGTTCTTATATTGAATGTAACATTTATTTTATCTTTGTAAATATATTTCTACCTATAGGGACATCCAAATCAGTCAAGCCGATTAGGAGGAGAAGAATAACAAACACACGCACAGCGGAATTTTATATAATAATGTATAAAGAGTATGCGGGGTACGGCATGGCTTCCCCTAAGTGTTTTTAAGGTAAAGGCGACTGTCTAGCCCGCGAAATTCAAAATTTTCGAGTATTTTTATAGTTCATCCAAAATCTGAAAACATTTACGACAACATTTTGTGATTTGTGACAAACACAGTATGCAGTGCGTTTATTAATACATTTATTTTACTCTAAATATTATCACGGTGGATATGATACCAGTAAATCAATAAATATACAAAAATTGCCAGATTATCTGGATAGCTGTCGTTCTTGAAATGTTTTAGAGTAAGTTGGATATATTAATAACTGCACTGCACACGGTCTTTCTCGCGAATAACAAAATGTGCCTTTTATTATTGTTAGATTTTGAAAAAAATCTAAAAAACCTCACAAAATTTGAACTTCGCGGGCTAGATGGACGCTTTAGCCTTAAGATACCCTGCTTCCTCTCGAGATTCGGCATTCAAAAGAGATATTGAATTGCAAATTATGATAATTTGCAATTCAACATTTGATTAAAAGATAATTAATTTGGATAATTATTATAATTCTGCAATAAGGTAGGTACCTACTTCCTTTTTTTATTTGGGTATCAATTTAAAGAAGTAGAAAAGTAGTGTATTGACTAATGCTCTAAGCGCATATTATTTTAATTTCTGTTTTGCAAAATGGAATTAACAGCGCCATCTCTCAACAAAGATCAGCAATATTATTCTATACTTACTGAATACTGCGTAGGTAACGCAGTATTTAAGTACCCTTCACCATAAAAGACTAAACAAACCCCCATGTGCATGCGCAAGTAAGGCTGATAGTAAAGTTAGTTCCAGTAAATATGCCTAGATGTCTCTGTTATCAATGAGAAAACGCTTGGTAGAGTTTTTGCATGGAATTGATATAGGTACCTTCTATTCAGTGACTATTCTTCACTTGTGTAATCAAAATATATATAATTTTTGGAGAGATTCATGTAATATTTACTCTACCATAACTGGAGAACCAAAAATACGAGTAATAATTATAATAATAATAATTTAGCCCTTTTGAAGTCCCACTCCTGGGCACGGGCCTCCCCTCACGACGAGGGGGATTCCGGCCGTATCCACCACGCTGGCCCAGTACGGTTTGGCGGATTTCACATGTCTTTCGAAAATTGGTTAGATTTTCTAAGACATGCAGGTTTCCTCACGATGTTTTCCGTCACCGTAGCAAATGATAATCATAATATTATAAATTATGATACGCACATAGATTTCTAAAAAGCCAGAGGTGCGAACCAGGGTGTGAACCCAGGACCTGGTGCCCGCAAGACGCGTGCTTAACCAATCGGCTATCACTGCTGTAAAAAAAAATACAAATACCTTCCTAGTTAAAAACACCATTCAATTGGTCACTGGATTCCTCAAACCACAGATGATGACTCAAATGTTGTGCCTCTTATAACAAGATAGAGGGATGATGGAAATTATATGGTCTTCCTACCATTTAATACTTACAAGGTATAACATTATTACTGAAAAAGATAAGATGTTTGTAAAGTAGGTACCATTTAAGTAGGTAGGTACGAATTATACTTGGAACGTGTACTTGAGAAATTTTGAGTATGACTCAGCGATATTTTTGAATCACGGCAGACTAATCAAGGTTATATTTTGTTCCAATCAGCGTGTGAACAAACCTAGTTACTTGCACGCCCTACTTACAACTGCATAGTGCTAATAACACATAGTGCGTAACCCTGGTCAGAAGTAGGTATGTGTTACTTGTTACCGAATCAAAAATAATGAAAACTCTTTCAAAACGTATATTTTCCAATCCATTTCTTTCTACTTAAAAGTATTTGGAGTGGTCTATTGATTGTTATTTACTAAACGCAACAGGTATTAGTAACTATTATAAGTTAAAGTAAACTTAAAGGGAATTTCGCAAGTAAAGGTACCTAATCTCTGGTTTACTTTTCATAAAGCATCAGGGATGCATTCGTGAGGACACCTGTGCATATATTAGAAAGTCCAACAAATTTTCGAAAGACATGTAATCAACCCACCCGCACTGGGCCAGCTTCATGGATTTCAACCTGACTCCACCTCACATTAAGGGGAGGCCTATAACCAGGAGTGGGACATTAGAAAGGACTAATTACTATTATTAAGTACTATTATTTATGGCATTGAAATTTGTATATTTATCTATTGTCTGCAATCAATCATAGGTACCGGCATCATAATCAAATTACGAATTGTGAACAAAAAGGGACAAATCCATTTGGGCCGTACAATCTATGGTTCTGCCATGTACCTTAAATCATTGTTAACAGCACAATAAAATTGGGCTTATGTACAAAAAACATCTATTACATAATAGTCTACAATGATGCCTATTCAATCGCAAGGAATTTTGTCACAATAACGTAACCAAGACGTGTTATTAACAACAAATCAAATACCATTCAAAAAGGTGTTCTTTTATTAAATGATAAGAGTTTTTAGTAAGACTGAAGAAAAGTTGATAGTCATAACCACAGTGGTATTTTAATAATAATTTGTCATAAAACAAAAAGTTATGGCTTAGCTCAGGAGCTAATGGAAAAAATATGTACGCTATAACCGGTTCAGCTCAAAAATTGGTAATTTTTGCACAAAAATAAATAAGTAAGTAATTAACTATAGAATTCGGATTCATTGAAATATTCATGTATGTCTTAGCAATTTTGAATAATGGCGTACATGTGCATGGCGAACTATATACTATTAAATAAGTTCTCAAACAAAAACCATTAGATTTTTGATGCCACCAGCGCCTCGAGTGGTTGCCGTTTCCAACCTTGACAACCAAGTACACGTATCGATCTACTTCATCACATTTCCTTGGCCGACTAGCACGTACCAATGTGGTACATTTTTTCCGTCGAATCTTGCCTTGCTATAGTTGAGATTATCATTTTACTATGTTTAATGAGGTGGTGGCAGGCAATTTACTTTTTACAGTTAGTGCAACAAAGTAAGCGGTTTATCTGCAAAACGTTAGTTAAAAATTGTATTGCCGATCTCTTTAAGTATTTTCATAACTACCTATATAGGTACTTCAATCATAGCTGCTGAATCATCTGTAAAAAAAACAAGCTTTTATAAAGCAGACACTTCATCCTACCTCATAATAATGGATAAGCAATTGACCTATGGGAGATTTTATAAAGTATTATTGCAGTACATCGATTAGCCGTCATAGTACCTTTGTTCTTAACGGTTGCGAAATGAAGGGTTTGGGTTGGAAACGAAAATTGCGGCTAACGATAACATTGCCTCGTTCCAATTCCATATTTGGGGTATTGATGGTTCAATTAAACCATCGATTTCTTCATGAAGAAGATGAGTTATTTCAAACTGCAGTTTGTAATAGCTCTTAATTTTACCCCCTTAAGGTGAAGGCGCCTGTCTAGCCCGCGAAATTAAAAATTTTCGAGTATTTTTATAGTTTATCCAAAATCTGAAAACATTTTGTGATTTGCGAAAAACACAGTATGCAGTGCGTTTATTAATACATTTATTTTACTCTAAATATTATCACGGTGGATATGATACTAGTAAATCACTAAATATACAAAAATTGCCAGATTATCTGGATAGCTGTCGTTCTTGAAATGTTTTAGAGTAAGTTGGATATATTAATAAATGCACTGCACACGGTCTTTTTCGCGAATTACAAAATTTATCTTTTATTATTGTCAGATTTTGAAAAATTTCTAAAAGAACTCTAAAAATTTGAACTTCGCGGGCTAGCTGGGCGCTTTAGCCTTAACAATTTAGATATCTACTTGATGGAAGTAATAGTATTTCCAATGTGGCAAATTAGGTGGGTACAAAATGTTTTATCTCTTGCGTGATTCAGAAGGCAAGTAAAAACGACGTAAAGCGAAGAAGAACGACGAGGAAGAGGAAACGTAAAGTCCTGAAATTTTCACAGCTCAAGATCAGTGAAAGGCACATTTTTTTAAAATATTACTTAAACAATATTATGAGCAATAGGAGACTCGATGTGTGGTTTGTGTTAGCCTAGTTATAGACAGGCATCGTTTAGTGGATCTCAATAGGTTTTACTTTGTTTCGTAACTGTCTTGAGTCATAACAGTATTACATAGTTGTAGGTAGTTTATATTAAAGTACTTGTTACCGTATGTGAGTTAGCAACATATTATATACTAGCTGAGCCCGCGACTTCGTCCGCGTGGATTTTAACTTAACAAAAAAGCCCGCTCCCGCGTTCTGAGCCCGCGCGACAGGACCCATTTTTTTTATTTTGTTTTTCTAAAATAAAAGTAGCCTAAGTTACTGGTTATAACATCAGCTATCTACCAGTGAAAGTCCCGTCAACATCGGTCCACCCGTTTCGGAGATACTCTTTGATTTCATGTGTTTTTATTTTTTAACGCGGAACCCTAATTGTTTTTCAAAAATTAAAGTAGCCTAAGTTACTCCCTATAACATCAGCTATCTGCCATTGAAAGTCCCGTCAAAATCGGTCCAGCCGTTCCGGAGATTACTCGGAACAAACACACAGACAGACAGACAGACAAATTTTTTTTAAATCGCGTTTTTGCTATAGGTGTCGTATGTACTTTCATATGCATTTAGTGAAAAGGTGTTATTTTGATATTACAAACAGACACTCCAATTTTATTTATTTGTATAGATTTGTAACAGTCCGAGTTCGGCTGGACACAAAATGGAGAGACATATAGCTATACAGTAAGCTTATTGTTAGACTAGGCTAACATATAAGTGGGGAGGATATAGTATACTTACCTACTGACACATAAAGCACATTTCATGGTTATCAAGTACTACTTTTTAAGGATATTATGACTAACAAATCCGGGATATTGGGTTAATTATTAAATTTTATTGATGCGGTATATAAGATGTAACAAAAAATTGTAATGTTAGGTAAAAAACAATGTTATCTAAGTAGGTACTTAATATTTATTGTACACACAGTATGAGAAATAAATGAACTTACTAGATTTATTGAAGTGAGGGAAAAAAAAATATGAATTAACTCAAAATAGTATCGTTATAATTGTTGAGTTTACAGTATTTCAGAAGAATTAGTCCGATGTGCTAGACGTCTGTTCCGGCTCTACATAGGCGTCCCTCAATTACTCTATACATCACAGTCATATAGTGAAGATATTTGAAATTTTATCACACGGCAGACGATAATATTGGTTTAAGTTACCTCATTCAATATTAAAACGAACATTATATCTCGATACAATGCCTATACAACGTACCGGGTAATTATTTATTGCAAGTAATTGCGGGCCAAATGAACTATGCAGATCAATTGGTTTGATACCTACACATTGCACTTAACAATTTGTAAAGTTACGATTGGAGCCAGGTTTGAGGCATCTCGACAAATGTTTGGGCTGGATCACCAAACACATATCAGAACTAAGTATATAAGAGTCACTTTGCAAAGACAGAAAAAGTAAAAACTACTCTTGCCCCGAGGCAATAAGATGAATACTCAACTGATTCGTCTGACCACACTGCCCGCTCCGTTGATTTAGTAACCAAATCAGCCTACCTGCCTGGATATTTAACATAATATTATAGAGAAGCTGAAGTCCTATGCTGAAGTAAGATTAATCCTCATATGTAGAGTCAACAAAGCTGAATAGAAATTCGACCACGGTCTCAAAACTGCAGCAAGCTGAAGTGGCAATGGGCAGGCCACATCGCTCGTAGAACCGACAACCGTTGGGGAAGAAAGGTTCTCGAGTGGCGACCTCAAACTGGAAGACGCAGAGTTGGACGGCCCCCCACTAGATTGATCGACGATCTGGTGAGAGTCGCGGGGAGCCGTTGGATGCAGATAGCGGGCAACCGTCCATTGTGGCGTTCTATGGGGGAGGCCTATGTTCAGCAGTGGACGTCTTCCGGCTGATGATGATGATGATGATCAAAACTGCATTGTAAATTTAGCCTTAAGGTGGGAGAAATACTTTTGGTATTGCAAGTATTTATATAGGCTACGATAGCTGCTTATCAATAGGCGGTTCGTACGCTTGTTTGCCGACTTTGTTATATAAAAAAAGACATGAATAGGACTAAAATAATGGTAGTCTACATTGAGAGTGTTGTTTGATGTATGTTCACATGGTAGTGTCTAGGTTTGCCCACTAATTTGCACCATGCCTTCTTTCGCATTGTTAAAAGTGTTACATGTTGAAAGTTCCAAGAACTAGTGCTCAGCTGCTGATTAAACTTAACCCAGACCTAATTTATTACACTTACATTTTATTATATTTTGGCCTCAATATAAGTCTAAAGTTATGTAAGTTATCATTATTATATTAAGAAACGTCTTCAATCAATCTCGAAAGTAAGTAGATGTTTTTTATTTAATTATAATTTATATCGATTCCAATCATATACACTTGCAAATGTATCGCTAGTCTAGTTTCTGTAAATGTGTTAATTTCAAAATTATTCTTATTTTGAAGTAAACAAAACTGGGTGGGTGTATGTCGCATCGTACGATATATGGTTTCGATTTATTTCACTAATTTATATTAATTAAAATACCTTTTCAACGATATACTACATGATTGGGTATCTACCTATAAACAAATTGTTCACTTTCCATATTGTACATCTTTTTATTTTTACAATTGAGATCTCGGTACTATTAACGTGTCTCTGTAATATATTGCATCAAATTCCATTAACTGTATAAGTAATGACACTGTGATAGACTCGGACGGACGGATTGATGCACAGTTGGGCAGACCAACGGACGAGGATGGACAAAAATACGGACAGACGGACAAACGGATGGACTGGAGGATTTTATAAGGATTCCTCGAAGGTATTAAACTAAACTAATGAGACATTATTTATGACTTATGAGCAATAAAGAGTATATCAGTCTAATAAATTATTTTTGGGTAATTTTTGAGAAACCCATCAAGTACCTACATTTTATTAATCAACTAGTATCGAAATATTTAAATATAATTTTAAATGTACCTAGCATATTACAGAAATTTTAAACATTTTATCTACTATAAAATTTACACATATTAGATTATTTTCAAACATATGTAGTTAGTATCTATCTATATTCATTTAAGTATAGTTTTTAGTTATGACGTCCGTGCCTATAACATAAACGAAACATAAACGAACATCAAATGTTCGAAATTCTAAATTGATTCATAATTAAACTTAGACCCCTTGCAAGGTAAATAGAAGCCTTATTATCATCAAGCAGTTACGTCTAACTTGGAACATCGGCTGTGGTGTAACGTACATTGGCGCTTATAAATAGTCTGGTGAGGCCAGGACAGCATCAGTGTTAGTTCGACTCCTGTTGGCTCTGCTGAAGAGGACGAAAGTGACCTAACAGTGTAAAATGCGTGTATTACAAGTAAGTTTGGTAGTTTAGTGTAATGGTGTGACTTAGATAGATGTTTATGTTATACGCTATTTTATTAATATTAAATAGATTCTAACCGAGTTTTTACAAAAAAGTTAAACGCGTTATGGGTAACTCGTGTAATGTCAATTTTTGCTAGTAATGAAGGATCAAAAAATTTATTTTGTTTATACCTACGGGAGCTTTAAAAATTGAGATTTTTATATTTTGTCCATAAATCCAGAGAAACAGTGTGAAACAAAGCGGGCTTGTCTTTAGATTTATATTAATCGCTAATCTATATTCAATACAAAGAGCAGGTCTGTACTCTAAGAAGGTACTTCCGGCTCTCTCAATCATCGTCCGAAACACGGCTTTAAAAGCAATTTCAAGCCGATTTTCGCGTTTTTTATAAAAGCTATGAAAATATGACTACTACAGGCTGTACTTCTTATTATCAAATTACCTAATTGCTACTGGCTAACTACTGTGGTTATTACATGCGGTAAACATATAGAGAGGATTCATATCGATAAAACAATATCATTTTATTATCCGAATGGGAATCGGATCACATAATTCAAGTAATTTTATGTAAGTTTGGTTCCGGACTATTGTACAATAGTACCAATACATCAATTGACTGCATGAACACGTACGTACACGTACACGTAATAATGTGAGAAATTAACACTATAGCAAAACATACGGAAGTTGAATGGAACGAATACCTACTTCTGTGTGTTATCTTGAGAAATTACCTATAAAAAATGGTGTTTGAGAACATTTTATATTGTTCCCCCCGTGTTTCTTGTTGTTCGTTAGAAGAATAATAACTCGCAGAGAGTTTCGTACCACCCCCCAAAGTGAGATACACTTTGGGTATTTAAGAAACCGAAACTACATTACGACAAGCTATCGCACCCCTAAGAGTTAACTAATTCACACGGAAATAAAACTATTTTTACGGATTATATCGCGTTTATTTAATTTTATGTTCCCGACGTTTCGGTTGCTTTACAGCAACCGTGGTCACGGGGGGACTGAGGTGTTAGACGTCCTGATGTCATAGTTAAAAACTGGGTACCCTCAAAATTTAGTTGGTGTTTGCGGTCCGATCCACGCAGAAAGTGCTCACTGTGTCTTGAGGTCTTGCAATGGTACGCTTGGTTTTCGATGGGTGGCTGGGTGCTACCACCAACTTGGGATCCAGTAATTAATATAATTAAATCGAAAACCAAGCGTACCATTGCAAGACCTCAAGACACAGTGAGCACTTTCTGCGTGGATCGGACCGCAAACACCAACTAAATTTTGAGGGTACCCAGTTTTTAACTATGACATCAGGACGTCTAACACCTCAGTCCCCCCGTGACCACGGTTGCTGTAAAGCAACCGAAACGTCGGGAACATAAAATTAAATAAACGCGATATAATCCGTAAAAATAGTTTTATTTCAATGTGTAGTATTCGCGTAAATATAAGAAAACAATATAATTCACACGGTTTACCCGGCACTGATAATTTCTATACATTTTACTGTATATGGGTCAACTACGGTCATTAAATGTAAAAAAATTATAAACCAAGCGGAGTCGCATTCTTCTTGCAAATTACCGCTTACCTATCGCTCCTCTATCTAACTATCTCCGTTAGTTCTTTCATTTCCAGAAGATGCGTAATGTGACTCTCATGACATTGACATATGGGTAAATTTGCAATTATTCACGTATCTTCGTGAAATGAACAAACTATAAGCAGCTAAATACATTTGAACTAACAAAATAATAAGTTCCTAATAAACCATATAATATTCAAAATATTCTTAAATGTACAAAGGAATTATATTTATTTTCCCGTAGAATTCAAATTTAATTTGAATACACCGTACAATATGACGCCTTGAACTTCCTGCATTTGTTTGCGTATCCTATTGTTCTACATAATACGGTGCAGTGAGATAATATTCAATACGAGATTGCGTATAACATGTAATATACCTGCTGTATTGTTATTGTGTTATGAACGAAAATTCAGACCTGTGTATAACACTGACCTTACTTGTCATTTGTAAATGCATAATTGTTGTAAACTGTCTTCATTTTTTTATTAAAGACAAAATATAATTACTCGTATAATAGATGTGTGATATTCGAACAATTACTGAAAGAGCTGAAAGACCAAAACCTGAGGTGAGCCACCTTCGGCATTGCAATCATCTTGAAGCTATAGTTGCTGCTCAACTTCAGGGAGGTTTTACGCTTGTATGCCGACGTTGTTATTTTAAATAATATCTAAACAAATAAATAAAATTGCAGTGTGTGTCTGTTTGTAATATCAAAATAACACCTTTTCACTAAATGCATATGAAAGTACATGCGACACCTAAACAAAAACGCGATTTAAAAAAAAATGTCTGTCTGTCTGTCTGTCTGTGTGTTTAGTCCGGGTAATCTCCGAAACGGCTGGACCGATTTTGACGGGACTTTCACTGGCAGATAGCTGATGTTATAGGGAGTAACTTAGGCTATTTTAATTTTAGAAAAACAATTAGGGTTCCGCGTAAAAAAATTAAAACACATGAAATCAAACAGTATCTCCGAAACGGGTGAACCGATTTTGACGAGACTTTCACTGGTAGATAGCTGATATTATAAGCAGTAACTTAGGCTAATTTTATTTTTAAATTTAATAAATGAAAAACGTGTCCTGTCGTGCGTGCTCAGAACGCGGGAACGGGCTTTTTTGTTAAGTTAAATTCCACGCGGACGAAGTCGCGGGCTCGGCTAGTATGACATATACCTACTGTAAAAATAATATTATATTTATTATAGCAGTGATAGCCAATTAGTTAAGCACGCGTCTTGTGGGCACAAGGTCCTGGGATCAAACCCCGGCTCGCGCCTCTAGGTTTTTCGAAATCTATGTGCAAATCATGATTTCTATATGATTATCACTTGCCTATGGTGAACATCGTGAGGAAACCTGCATGTCTTAGAAAATCTAACCAATTTTTAGAAAGACATGTGAACTGTTAACCCGCACTAGGCCAACACGGTGGATTATGGCCTGCATCCCCCTCGTGTTGAAGGGAGGCTCGTGCTCAGGAGTAGGACATTAAAAGGGCTAAATTATTATTATTATGTATTATGAAATAAAATAAATGATTTATTTTCAGGTAGCTGTGTTAATTGCAGTATGCCTCGCCGTTGATGCGGGATACATCCAGCCTGGCTACGGTGGCTACAATACCGGCTACGTCAGTAATGTTGGCACCGGCGGTGGCTATTACGTGAGTTAGAATAAAGCTCACAATCCTTGCTAGCATTGCTTGGTTCTTTCGCTCTTACCTTTCGGATGTTAGGCTTGCCCCATATTTTCCTTAAAGTACGTCCAATAAGATCAGGTCTATGAAAACTCTAGTTATACATCAAAATTACTCCCACACTGTTTACAAAACTTGTCACACAAATTGTTCACAAAACAGTTATGTTGTTTAAACACCATGACGTCCCATATTGCGACAAGGGTTTTCATCACAATCAGTAAATGCTGGTTATTTTGTATTGTGAATGTGGGAACCTTGAAGGGAATTCGGATATCTATGCCATAAGGTGTCTATTTGGACATACAAAACAAAAGTCAACGAAATACCTAATTGTCGTTTTATCCGTGTTGTATTTCAACATGTTAATGTTGTGTTTTATGTCCTAAAACTTTACTACCTTACAACAGCTTTTGCCATATTGTTACTGTCAAAAGAGTAAACAAAAAGCAATGTACATCTTGGTATGAAAAAATGTAAGTTACGTTTAGAGCGCGTTGATGTCTTTTGAACTAACGTTATTATGACATCAGCCGCTACTGTGCTGTACAAAGCCCACGATAATAACTGCTCGTTTTGTTTACATCATAACATAATGGCAATAGATTGGGTAGGCACTTAAGTTACTAATTTAAAGAAATAGCTACTTATACCTATAGATTACATTATATAAATAGCTGTTAGAATTCAGCATTATAATAATGTAGAGCTACAAAATTATATTTTTAAAATAATGATTTTAACGTGTGTTATCACTTTTTATGACTATACGAACAATTTACTTAGCATATTCAATAAATAATATTATGAATATTTTGTATTTCCAGTCATATCCAAAATACTCATTCGATTATTCAGTGAATGATCCACACACCGGTGATTACAAGACTCAATGGGAGAGTCGAGATGGCGATGTTGTTAAAGGTACACAACTCCTATATATTTGAAGTTGCTACTTTTGCTTTATTATTTTAATAGACAACATAAACAACATTGCGTAGAATTGCTGCCATTGTTTATAAAACGTACCTACCTAATCCATAATAATTGTCATCGGTAAGTTTCATAAGTGATATAATTTTTATTCCTCAGGTGCGTACTCTCTAGCGGAGCCAGACGGCACTACTCGCATCGTAGAGTACACAGCTGACAAGATCCACGGCTTTAACGCTGTCGTCAAACGCGTTGGTAAAGCACACCATCCACAGAACTACCAACGCGGCTATTCTGGTTACTACCCTCACTACTAGATGGCGCTTTGAGAACACAACAGAAACTACGTCCACCAATAGATGGCATTGCACAAAATTAAGTTTTGTACAAGTTTTTCACAATCAGTGCCAGACTGTGATATTAACTTCGATTCTCATATTTATAATCTTCATTATTTTGTAAACGATCAAAATACGACACAACAATTATTAAACATAATAGCATGTAAGATTCTCATTATGTAGTTCGTTAAAATTGTTTTGATACTTACAGATTAAATAAAAAGAAAATGTTTAAAAATATTAGACTATTATTTTTTATGACAAACGAAAGTTCAAATTCAAAATTCAAATTCAAAATTGTTTTTATTCATGTAAGCCAACAAAGCATTTATGAATAGTCAGAATCTACCACCGTGACGTGATGAATGGAGACAATTTCCTGTAAAAATACATCATCGTTACACAGGTAGTTCATGCATGAAATACTGTTGAGCGGTCATTAATAAATTTAAAGGTATTTCCACAAGAAAGTGAACGTCTCGTATCAAATCCGATTCTGATTAAAATCCTCACGCGATACAATTTAGGAGAGTATCATTATTAAGATCATGTCCACACTATACCTCAATATCACTTATATACTTACTTACAAATATAAAAAAATTGTAAGTATATTATTAACGCTCAAAAATAGTAATAGTACGTACGCAGCAAGAGAGTGGTGAAATTTATGGCATATCAGAATAATATTTTGAGTTCAAGTTGGTACTATTCAAGTTGTACAGTGATGTCTGTGTCGGAAAAGCAAACGGGATCATCTTTCTATTCACCCAGAGACTTGTCAAAGTGTTCACCACATGTCAACATTAATAGTTCTACGAACAGATGACGCTCTCCTAAAAGACGATTAAATAAATACTGACTCTTGCTATGACACAATAAAGTGCAATTCAGCTCACACACCGCTGCATGTGTAGATACCTACAAAGGTATCTCTTTCGTACGAAAAGTTCTAAGTGCTCTAGGCCTGCCTCAATGCAGTACGTGGGTTGAAAAAATGACTAATCACACACCATCACCCATCACATTCATTATTTAATTTAAAACAAGCACGATTATATACTGCCAATTATCTACGCCAGAATGATGTTGTGTGGACTGTATTTTATTTATTGACGGATAACACTTTACAAGCGTCAGTACTGCCGTCTCACATGAATGGGTTGTAAACTTTAATTTAAGGATATCGCACTAATTAATGTGAAAAAGGAAAATATTCAATGTCAGCTATGACGGTGAACGGTAAATTACTTTCTTTTGTTTTACAACGTTTTGTTCCATGTACCTAGTAAATGTGCACGTTTGCGGTATGCTGCCAGTATTTTTTCATTCCTCCTTTGTTCTCGATGTTTATAACTACCTGTATTGTTAGTAATTAGTAAGACACTCGTTCGTACCATTGTAAAGAGACTTATCGAGAATGTTACATCTCTGTAATGTTTCCGGAGCGTAATCAGGAAAATGTATGCGGAAACGATGAAACATAAAATTTTCTTGACTTTCATGCCATTTTAAGATCCCTTTTTTTGGTAATTTTAGTTGGTATTTTAGTTTTAGAAAACTTTACGTTTGGATGTTATCATTATGTAAAATGAAATGAAAGTAATGTTTATCTGGGTAGCAACAAATTATGACCAAAAAAATATTACGTCCGGAATACATTAATTTTTCCTCGGATCTTGTAAATATAAGTTTCCTTCGCACGAATCATAATTTATTAAAGCTGTTTATGACTTCATTATTATGATTATTTTGACGTCTTTATTACCGTTTTCAACAAGTACCTTACATTTAGCTGATGGAAATTAACAATCAACATTTAATATTATGAGCCAGATATTTAAAGCTAGCATATGTATATATGTGGCCTTAGAAGAACTTTCATGCGCGCTCAAATTATTATCATCCAAAGTAATGACAAGTAAACCAAGAGTATTTGAATAGGGCCTTTTACTGACAAATTTTCAATCCAAACCATATAAAAAAAACATATTTTAGGAATAAGTTTTAATACACCAAATAAGTTACTAATTATCAAATCGTTACCGGCAAGTGTTCCATAATTAAATGTCATGCGCATCCTAGTCCAGTAATTGCGCGGACACTTGTGTGGGTGTGTGTCGATGCATGTGCAATCCGGGGGTGTTCCTGTGTGTGTTTATAAATAGGTAAGTGGTGGCCGAGGCGTCGTCTTCATCTAGCTTCCAACCTTGAAATGGACAAGTGCGTTGGATTATTTTAAGGTTCCTCTAGTGTTTTGATTTTGGATCCCTTGTGTCGTGGAATTGGATGGTGGCTTTGAATTGCAATCATGTATAAGGGGCTAATTATATTGGTATGTATTTAAGTACATTATTTTGATAGAAAATTGTTTTTGTTTATTTTTTGTGGAAACAAGTGATGTAGCCTGCAGTGCATAATCAATTTAGTTTTTTTTAAGTTGATTTATTTTCAATTCTAGATCCTTTTGACAAATTTGTTGTCAACGAATTGTCAGAAAGAAGAACTTGCCGATAAACAAATAGAGACGACGAATGAAGTAAGTATATTTTTTTTTATCACAAGCTAAAGTTTCTTCCAAGTAACAATTGTAGATATCCACTTATAGCATTAAGTAATAATTTCGAAATCAACTTTACCTCGTCCCACAATCTCTTTTGGTTGAATTTGCTCGCACGTATTTTGGTACCTATTGTTCCTTTTCTTATTTTATAAAAAATCTTAATCTGAAACTATACGCCACGTCTTGTTTCTGAAATAGCGTTAGTCACTTTATAACATGTAAGTATCTACCTTATTCGTTACGGTAATATTATCAGCTGACAGCTCTTGCCTTATGAAATTCAAAAAGTGGCTTTAACACTATGCATGTAAATTAATTGGTACTTCAAGACCTTGAATTTTATTGGTCACTAACTTTTATCCCCAGGTTCGTTAGTGTAGCTTTTCTTTTCTGGATGTCGACAACATCGCCACCTACTGGCTAAAACCCATCCAAATTACCGCTAAGTACAAAAACAATAATAGAAATTGAATTACGAATACACGCATACCGGAATTTTATAGTGTTCATGGATTAATTATATTTAATTGCTCTTTAATTATGACATTATTTGTTATGACATTGCAGTGAAAATATTAGAAGTGATATTGATGGCTATCAATGCGCATGCGTGAAGTCACGCGATTTTCACTGGTCTCTGAAGACAGCAGTTGAGTGCGCACGTACAGAAATGTAGTGGGCGTGGAAACTATAATTATCAGATTAATTAACTTTACAACTAGTCTACATTGTCGTTTTTCTGTAAATTCATAATGGGCCTGATTAATATTTTTTATTGCATAATTAGCTAGGTATACATAAACGATGCGTCTTACGATTACTACCAGTAAAATACATTTCAAATAACTATTTGAATTGGCTTACAGACGCTTAAAGTTTTAGCAAACATTAACGGTAAATTTTATATTAATCAAATATATTGGAAAAAATATTTCACAATACTTATGTCAAAAAATAATAAAATTGGTACTTATGATTGACTAGCTGTGCCCCGCGACTTCATCCGCGTAGTATTTTAACTTAGCAAAACTTTCGGGATTATCGGGTTAAAAAGTATCCTATATGTTAATCCCGGTTATAATCTATCTGTGTTCCAAATTTCATTCAAATCCGTTCAGTAGTTTTTGCGTGAAGGAGTAACAAACATATATACATACATCCACACTCACAAACTTTTGCATTCATAATATTAGTAGGATGATTTTCATTTTGTCACCTTGAACATTCTGCTAAATGAGCGCAATCTTTTTTACATGCGTGGCTATTAGCGCAATAATCTATTATGTGTATAAAATTCCGGTCTCCAATGTGTTCGTAATTCTTCTCCTCTTAAATGGTTTGAACGATTTTGATGCTCTGTTTTGACTTATAATGTCACCTGGATGGTTCTTAGCTTTAGTTGGCACCGGCAGGTGGCGCTGAAGTCGACATTTAAAACCAAAATCTGCGCTAGCTAAGTTGCGGGCGAAAACCAGTCTTCCATAGATTTATTAAATTATATCCTACAATTGTATAGGCCTTATTAACGGTTTTTAGAAAAGCATTTAATTCTAATAATCTTTTGAATTCCATTCATGTCATTTCAGCCAAACACTAACTAGGCATAAAACATTTTAAAAAAGTTACCGTATTTATATATATTTTAAACAGCTGAACTGATTTGATACATCTAATTTCCAATAAAATTTGTATTGTCCCAGTATTGTCAGACCCCACCAATCAGTGGATTTACGTAAGTAAAGTATCCTATGTGTCAATCCAGGTTATAAACTACCTTTGTATCAAATTCCAACCAAATCCATTTAGCCGTTTTTGCGTGATTGAGTAACAAACGTCGAAATATACAATATTGCACATTGCACATTTATAATAAGTATTAATAAAATATAGGAATATTTTTTACAATCTTATCTAGTTCTATTCCATATTCATCTAGTTATGTCGCAACCGTGCTGACAATCCCTTTGCCAGTACAACTACAAACGCACCAACTAAACCACAAACGCGGCGGTTATCACTGACGAAACCCGTATCATGTCAATACACACAAATACCTATTGAAAGTGGTCATTGAATTTCGAAACCGCCAACATATCTCGTTCACCCACTTTTCTCCAACCGACTTGACTAGTTTTGTTGTAACACTGCTCCACTTGGTTACCATTTATTTTTTTTAAACAATATTATGCAAATTATCAGCTGTAATAGGCGAATTGGTAAAACGCTTGCGTTGGCGACAAGAGAGCGCACGTTGTATCGTTGAGTTTTTAAAAATGTATATACGAATATCATTTTATTAAACTGATTATGGGAAAACTTGCAGGTTTAAAAAACCTATTTTTTTCGGCCTTTAATCCGCTCGTAGTGAACTATGGCTAATAAAATCAATTTTATTATTGAATTCAATTATATAGTGCAAATAATAATTGCAGGAACGATACGAATATGTGGTAATTAAAGCGTTATTGTAATTTTTTTTTCTGTCTCGCCTAGTAAAACTTTCATTACTTTCGAATTAAATCTTGCAATTATTCGCTCGAATTAGTGTCATAATATGACTACATCCGTAAATATGTATTATGTACTTATTAAGATTTATTAAGATTGATATAAGACTTATTAAGATTACAAAAAAAAAAACGCTTTATAATAATAGTGTCAAATTAATTAAAATATTGTTTCTTACACACCATTAGGTTTCTTACCAATTCTTATAATTATTAACACCAAAAAGTTCGTAACATAATAAATAGTGGATCTCATCGTGTGAATCGAAGCGGAATGGAAACGAAAGTGAACGATCCGCCATTGACATTGAATTACGTCGCGCGATGCGCATGCGGCTCGCTCATCTTGAACTTGACGGGAGAAGATGGCCGCCAACAAGCGACATTTATATCGCTGTATCTCATGTTTACATCACAACTCTCGGAGGTTATTGATCTCACTATATTGTATTTTGCGTGCGTTTCGACAGTACGAAAAAATCACCGGAATAATTATTATTTATAACGAAATTGCAACACAATAAAAGATTGGAGTCATTATTAAAAGAAAATAACTTTGTGTGCAAAATAGGGAGAAGAATTCAGAAATAACTAATTTTCATTCACAATCTGAGTAGTTTAGCTAGTTTTTTATTCAATCCGTTTTCCATTCATTTGTATGGAACCGTTAAACGTTGGCTTAAATGAATGTTGAGCAATGGGTCGTGACCGAGAGTGGTAAACGCGGCACGCGTTGCTAGCAGCTTGACATTAATATACTCGCTCTACGTGAATGTAATTACCCGCATGCCTGTGTTATGGAAACGATTAAAGCCCTCATTTGTTATTCTGAATATTAAACATCGATGGACATGCAATCAAATTGTCATATAATGAGTGAAATACCGAATGCACGCAACTATCACTTCACACATTCTCTTAGGTTTTTTATGATAGCACTACGGTGTAATTGTGGGACAAGGAAAACAATAATTGTTGAATAAATACGAATTAATAACTCTTTCTTTGCCTTCAGGGTAAACCGTCCTATTCGTTTAGTTACGGAGTGTCCGATGCCCGCACTGGCGACGTTAAGACTGTGTGGGAGACCAAAGATGGTGACACTGTCAAAGGTAATATTACCTACCTACTTTAAGATCAATAGCTACGTTTTCTAAAACCAGTAGGTAAAAATTTGCTTTTCTTCTGGATTTTCTAAAGGTCAAACCTAGGCGTCATGAAGTCGTCACGAAGTGAGAGAGTCAACTGAGTCTGATCTTACTAAAAATACTATTATTAGTACTTTTTTGTTTATCCATTTAAAACTTTAATTAAAAGAGTAAGCAGTAAGATAAAATTATGAACAAGGACCTAAAAGATTATCAATTTTTAGTGAACATTGACAATCAGTTACTGCATAATGATTGCTTTGGTTTTACAGGTCACTACAGTGTCCTCGAGCCGGACGGCTCTATGAGGAGCGTAGAATATTCAGTAAGCCCAAATACAGGATTCCAAGCTGTCGTCAACACGGATGATGAATCAAAGGGAACACAAGCCATTGGAAGAAGCATAATGGAAGACAAAGCTATGATGGACTATGAAAGGTATTATGACTTACCCGAAGATCTGGGTGACGACTATTACGAAAAGAAGAGACCGAAACGGCCCTATGATACAATGTACAATGAATATTCAGTGAAGAAGAAACCAAAATATCCCATAGATTCAGAGCCCAGTGATTACACTCACACATTTTCGATAAAACATCCACGAGACGAATCATCGCTTGATGCTGAACCAGAAAGCCACGTCGGATTTAATTTTGATCCCAATTGCAAATCTAAAAAGAAGAAAGAGAAATATAACAAAGAAAGTTTATACCCCAACCGCGATTTAGATGTAAAGAAAAAGATTCATTACTCAGATTCATACAAAGATAGTTTCGATAAATATACTGATTCCAGCTACGATTTCGAAAAATATATAAACAAATATGAAAACGGGCGTTACAGGCCTCAGAAATTTGAGGATGTTAATGTAAAGCCCGCTGCGTCCGTGAAGTACACGTTCCCAGTTCTGCCACCAGATATGATGCCACCTGAAAAGTATTACCCAGATGACTTCCCTCCGAGGCCTAAGAAGAAGAGGCCATCCGTAAACAAATACCATTACCCTATTGAGGATCCAGATGAATACGTGTTAGTTCCTAAGAGGAAGCTCAAGAATCCCACAAGAATAGTAGAGTCTTACGATTATAGAGAGCCTGAGGATGAATACGAACGTCCTCAATATCCTAGTTTCGAAGACGCACCTCAAGACGATAGGTTCCTCAGCGCAATCAGGGGCGGAAGTCAACCACCAGGTGGAGGTCAGAAGGAGGTGATACGAAAAGTAGTAAAGAAGCGAAAGCCTGTTCTAAATTTACTAGACGTACTCGACATTTAATTTGCATTTGGTAAATACAAATTAGATTACCTTGTACTCGCGTTGTTATGGAGTCAAAGCCGTGATCTGACTGGAATGATATTAGTGATAGTATTTTTAGACAAGTAAATTATTAAACGTATTTTTTTTATTAGTTAAGTCTGCTGTTTTTATGCTTTTCAGTATACCGATATACAGAGTCCTAAATAATAGTTATTTAGGATTTACATAATAATGTATGAATAGTATATGTCTACCTGGGTGGTTCCTAGGATCTTTTTAGATGAAAACACTGGGACTGAATAGTCAACCCCTAGTGATTTGCGTTATAAACTTAAAGATTCTTAAAAACTCGACTTCAGGGCCCTAAAATTATGGTGTTTAATAGTACATTGTTACACGAGTGGTGAAAGTGACTCCCTCGAACTATTAGCCAAATAGCCAAACCCCGTCTCGGGACTAAATAATTCTTTCACCCGAGGTAAACACTGTGCTTTTCATTACGAATACAAGGAAAGTAAAAATAAAAACAGGAATTGGCTAAAGAAATAATACAAGGAAGTATGAACAATACTCTACAACTCGAAAAAAAAATAAAGTTCGGATTGCCGCCTATTTTGTTTTTTTTTTCGTTGGCCGGCCAACTTCATTATTTAGCCATTATTTTTCATTTTCATCTTTAAATATTTTTCCCAAATCTATGTTATTTTAAAGAAATTGTTGAAACTAAATTATATTTAAGTTATTTAAAAATATATATTCTTTAATTAATACTTAACTTTATGTTATATCAATTTTACATCGTGCTGTAATTGAGTGACTGTAGAAAAAGTTTGAACATGGTTCCATAGAAATGTGAAAATGAAACTAATTTTTTTTTTATAATTTGACAGCTGTCAGTTGAAAGCGATTCTCCCGGGCCGGAAAAGCATTACTTTCAACCCGCTCCTCAGGCAACTTCAGACCTACTTTCAGAGTATGAGTAATGAAAAGTTATTTATTTATTTTTATTGGTTAAATTTGTTGGTTTTAAGAACAGCAAAAGAAATTCCGTTTCACAAACGGACAATCTAAAATAGCATACATTACGTATGCAGCATAGGACTGGTATTACGCAAAACGGTCTCACAAAGATAGTGAAAGTGCAAAACCTCGGAAACTGGAGCGAGTGGGAGGTTCGGCATCGTATTACCTCACAAGGACGTTCAGAGATATTTTTATACCTTACTCGATATTACTGCAGTAATTAGGTCACTCTTCGATTGTTATTTCGGTAATTAAGATTATATTTAAAGTGCAACGGACATAGACCAGTTCCAACCATATTGTGACTCATAAAAGAAAAAAGTGTTGAGCTGTTGTTCGATATCCGTGCTAAGCGTCAGTAGCGTTACAGTACATACTAACCGCAGCTCTTTTTAACGCTTAGTTTTTTAAAAGATTTCTAAAAATGTTGGGTTATCACATTACTAGTAGCTGCTACCTTGTTTTATATAACAAAGTCGGCAAATAAGCGAACGACCCGCCTCAAGTTAAGCAGCTACCGTAGAATATAGTTGATTGCAATACCAAAAGCATTGCCAACACGTTGCCAACCTAAAAGGGTATGGACAGAAGAACTTATCGTACAAAACGCAGCTGTAATAGCTACTTTACGCCGTTCTTCTGTGAGAGTTTGGTACTTGAGTTGAGCCAGCCCAACCATGAAACATGAAAAAGTTCCCTCACCCTCCTCAACTAATTCTTGTATTAGGAATAGGCTCACGTCAATAGTTTAATGGGCAGGGGTGGGCTCGAACCCGGAACCTGTTAGTTAAGAGGGCATCCTTGTAACCACTAGGCTATTACCGCGCAGGTATTGGGTAAGTTCCTAGTTATTTAGTTAAATAATTTTTAGGTCGCTGGTGACTTTATAATTTTAAAAAACCTATAATGAATAAGAAAGGTTATAAGTAAGTACCTGTGCAATCAATCACACTTCTATATCCGACTCCATGTCACATGATAGCTATGTCATTGTTATGGAAATGTCTACAGCGAGGTCAATCGAGCTGATCTGCATGAAAACCTACAATTTCCCATGAACCGTTCAAATCACACCACACCCATAAGCGGTGACAAGACACAATCACGGTGCGCCATATATGACTGCTGTCACTGTCTCAGCGCTGCACGCGTACCGTGGACATTCACCGGGGCGCGGCCGTGACACAGTCGATATTGCTGCAATGCACGGCGGCGCTTTGTGCTCAATGTTGTTAGGGGCCCAACTCTATTAGCGGCTATCGCTCGATTCAACTCACAATACGTGAAAACTGACGTATTTTACGCGATACGTCAATTTTAACGTATAGCGGGTCCAATGTGAGTCAGTTATTATCAGAGTTGGGTCCCAGGTATCGAAACTTAAATAATAAATAAATATCGCCAGACTGGACACACCAATCACCAACTGTATGGTCCCAAACTAAGCAATGCTTGTACTGTGGGTACCGTACATGGACTGGGGGTGATCTCAGTGACACCTAGAATAGGGCAAATTACGAAAAGGCCATTTACGAAATTTACCCCAGCGGCCGAGTGGCCTAAGCTTGAAACACTGCGCCAAGCGGTCGTATATATAATAGAATTTATATCTTTTTTAGACGCTCTTTAGTGTCTTGACATACATACATTTGGGAATACAAAAGATGTTATTTTGAAATATTGAACGCAGTTACACTGATAAAAAGTATTCCGACAGAAAACTATGTTTGTAGTTCCTTATATACCTTTTAGTATTTTATACTAAACATTGTTGTGATTACAGCGAAGATGTATGTAAGTAATGCCTCGTATTCATCCTACTAATATTATAAATGCGAAAGTTTGTGAGTGTGGATGTATGTATGTATGTCTGTATGTATGTATGTATGTATGTATGTATGTATGTCTGTATGTATGTATGTATGTATGTATGTTTGTTACTCCTTCACGCAAAAACTACTGAACGGATTTGGATGAAATTTGGAACACAGATATATTATAACCGGGATTAACATATAGGATACTTTTTAACCCAATAATCCAATACTACGCGGATGAAGTTGCGGGGCACAGCTAGTAAATTATATGTTGTAGTTACAGAACTTGCGGTATCAAAATTTAAGGCTAAAGCGCCCGTCTAGCCCGCGAAGTTCAAATTTTTTGAGTTCTTTTAGAAATTTTTCAAAATCTGACAATAATAAAAGACAAATTTTGTAATTCGCGAAAAAGACCGTGTGCAGTGCATTTATTAATATATCCAACTTACTCTAAAACATTTCAAGAACGACAGCTATCCAGATAATCTGGCAATTTTTGTATATTTAGTGATTTACTAGTATCATATCCACCGTGATAATATTTAGAGTAAAATAAATGTATTAATAAACGCACTGCATACTGTGTTTTTCGCAAATCACAAAATGTTGTCTTAAATGTTTTCAGATTTTGGATAAACTATAAAAATACTCGAAAATTTTGAAGTTCGCGGGCTAGACAGGCGCCTTCACCTTAATCAGGGATACTAGGGCCTACGAAAATCATTTACGGTAGTTTTTTTCAGTGTTAACTCCTGAATAAGAACAATCCCATTAATCATTAATTACATTAAACATTCGGGAGTGGACAGGCATCGCAAGCGCTGTGCAAATTTTCCGCCTTGCGCAAGACAGGAATACATTCCACAAGTTGTTAGCCGACCTTCACTAGTTGGAGAGGCACCAGAAGAGGAAGACATTAAACAATCATTAATTTCCTCGAACAGGCTGCTATAAACAATGCCGACCCTAATACATAAGATATTTATTATATATAGAAGCTATTCGGCTACTCGGTCGGGTTATAGTTACTATTGTTTTTTTATTGTCATACGAGTATTGTTACAGTCTGTATCTGACAACACTACTAGTGCTGCGCGCTACCAGCGAGTGTGCACAAGTGCGCAATCAGCGTCCCTAATCCACGCATAGAGAAAGGGTCCTTGAATAATGAAATTACATTTTATTTCATTCCAACATTTTAAAACTGTTATCTTATATATTTATTCAGAGGAATTGTTTTTTTTTACCACCATTAGTCCCTTAGATTTCTAAAAATATCACAATGGCTTTATTATTAATCCAAGATTGGTACCTACTTGTAGAGCTTTGATTGCTCGAGTCGCTAACGCCTATGAAAAATGTTTGTTTGTCTAGCAAATTTGCAGTGCTTCAGGTTGCTGATTAAGACTCTACATTTTTCACACAGAAATATGTTACGTAGACGCTGCCAATTAAGGAAATACTCATGGTAGAGCTTTAGCAGAGTTAACAATACTAGCACCATTATCAAATGAGACACAGAAAGATAACCTCTCACTCCTTAATATTTTTATGACGTCATTATTAAAAAGCTTGTCTTGTGTGAAAATCAGGTTAATTCCCATTTTGCAATTATGTGGTAATAAATAACGTTTAAATCTCATTTAGCAATGATTATAGACTTCCTTTTATAAAACCTATGAGTTATTAAACATACTATTCGATCGAAATATCAAGTATAACTTTTAATACCTAGTCATTCATCGTAAAATGATTATAGATGGATAAGTAAAGTACCTACTTAATGAGTTTTCAAAAACTACATACGAGTATAATACTATAAACTGCAGTAATACCTTAATAGTTTATTTTCTTAAACGAATAGAGAAAGGTTTTGTATTGATCTGCTGAAAAGAATAGACCTATTATAGGTCAATTCTTTTAATGTATTTTTTTTTAATACTAAAAAATCCTGTTCATTGCAAAATATTTAAACAAGTCAATTAGAGATACCGACTGAATTGGTATTTAAAATATTGCAGTATGTTAATAGCTGTCACTCGGCAATTTGGTACTCAAATAAATTACCCTAGGTTGCAAAATTCCTTTAAGTGTATACATTTGCATAAACCAGTTTTAACGACTTCCTATTTCATCACAAGCTCATAATAAACATGGTACATAGTTACCTATAGAGGTACCTATGTATTTATATATTTTGATACTTTAACAGTAAGTGGATTTAAAAGAGGCTGGTTAATTTCGAAATTAAATTAATTGCGATATACCACTTTATCTTCACACATTTAAGTCTTCGAATAAAAAAAGTCGCTTCAAATTTAGTTTACCTAACTTGGCTACTTAAAGAACACAATTTAGCGCTTATCTGTATAGGTAGAGTACATCAGTTACAAAAAAAGCTGGCCTAGGCTTGCCGGCAAGCTAGGAATGGCAAGTTAGTCAGTAATTACAGGGGTCTACATAAAAACTATTTAGAAAACTGCATAATTCTGAGTTTTTGCAAATTATTTTCAACTCAATTTATTACTCAATTAACGTCTGGAGAATATTAATTCCATATTTGTTTTCTTTTTCATAACATTTATAAACCAAAGGAAAGGATATCGTTCTTGGCTTTCAGGAATAACAGTGGTGGAAGTGTGTGGCGAGCCTGGCTCCTTTAAAAACCCAAGGATGCATTTTAATTGGTCTTATAAATAGATAGGAAAGACTCTAGGATTATTTACTAAATGATGTATAACTATAAAATTGCTCTTTGGTATAACTATATAATACTCATATAGACTTACATGTCAATGTAGAGTACTAGTTTAATTTAAAGAACAGACATAATTTATTATAACACTAGATTTATGACTACGCAAGTAATATTACTAAATTAGAATATGTTACTACACATATACAAGTAATATAATTTTAATAAGCGCGTGTGAACATAAATGTTACACATTAATTATTCTGGTGTCAAGTGTTACAGGTAAAGTGTACTTGCAGTGCTTTACCATGGATTTTTACGCATGCTTTGCATTCGCTAGTCGTTAGCTACTACGTAAAATATTTGCAAAGCAAATTTTCCAGCGCCTCTATGGATTACCCGAGGAACTAACAATTTGAAAATCAAATACTTTCCATCAACGTTAGTGTCTCTATCGTATATTTAACTCACGGTAGAGCTACTAATAAAACTTAGAAAACATCATTTACGAGTTTACCAATACTATTAAGCCAAATTTAAGTTATTCGGTCCTTAAGGTTAAGGAAGGACACTTGGAGGACAGACGCCAGTCGATTTACGTAAATCTATACAAATAAATAAAATTGGAGTGTCTGTTTGTAATATCAAAATAACACCTTTTCACTAAATGCATATGAAAGCACATACGACACCTATAGCAAAAACGCGATTTTTTTTTTTTGTCTGTCTGTCTGTCTGTCTGTCTGTGTGTTTGTTCCGGGTAATCTCCGAAACGGCTGGACCGATTTTGACGGGACTTTTACTAGCAGATATCTGATGCTATAAGGAGTAACTTAGCCTACTTTTATTTTAGAAAAACTAAATTTAAAAAATGGGTCCTGTCGCAGGGGGTCAGAACGCGGGAGCGGGCTTTTTTGTTAAGTAAAATTCCACGCGGACGAAGTCGCGGGCTCAGCTAGTATTAAATAAATTGCTAGAATAAAGGAAATGCTCGCACGTTGCTGAAATGAAGGGGAGTGGGATAGAAGGGGGGGAAGGGAGTGGGGGCTTTCGGCTCTCTCACTCATTGTTCAAATCACAGCTATAATAGCGACTTTACGTCCATATTCTATGAGAGGGTGGTACTACCTCAGTTGAGCCAGTCCTTACATAAACAGCAGTCACTTGGCTACAGCTTGGCTCTACGACCGCTTAAAAAAGAAGACTGATAGAATAATGTAAGCAAGTAGCGGGGTGGTTTCTTGCGTATGACATATGTAACATACCTATTATACATAAATTAATTAATGCCTTCTCCTGATAATTCTGTACAAACTTATTTCAGGCTATTTATATGATAAAAAAACTGAAAATTTAAAAAACCCCCGATGCGACGACTTTTAAACTACAAAAGAGCTGATAATTTGCAAATGGCTGAACCGATTTTAGAATACCTTCCTTCAGCATACCTTTCTAACAAAAAAACAAATACACAAATTAGATTTTATAAAAGTTAGACTTTTTGTAGGTCAACAAAAGCATAGAGTATTTATTAATACTTCCTTAATAAAATGTTCCTTACTCTCCTGACGTCAAAGGCCTGGGGATAGAGTTTCCTCCTGATAATGTTAGTATTGATTTACGAATATTTCACTTGTAACTAAATACTATCCTTATTGAATTCTCGTATTACAGTGGGTGGCTACACGTGGTATGTTCAAATGAATAGTTTAGGCAAGATTAGCAATATGTTTTAGCATTCAATGGAAATATTATCTCTACCTTACTACAACCCATGATTAGTTGTAATATACTATATTTTGAGTATGGAGGGCTTTGCAATTTTGTTTGCGTATATAGTACAATATGAATGTAGAATCGTACTATCTACCTTAATAGGTAGCCTATTTAGGGTATTTTAATATCCAGACTTTATAAGAATTTCTCAATGGTACAGACAATATATTTTTATCATTATTTCTGAGGCTGCTGTCGGTTCTTCAGAATAACGAATGTTAATAATCAACTTAATATCTCAATGTATAGTACTGCATGTACTACTTTACTCCTCGATATTCAAACGGGTTTCACGATATGTGAGATTATTTTATCAATTTGACAGGTTCCTACGCCGGCGGTAACATACATGTACATTTAGCAAGAACTACACACCCAGCACGAGTTAATACACTACGTGGTGTACCCGGTACTACCGCTTACATCTATACAAATAAATAAAATTGGAGTGTCTGTTTGTAATATCAAAATAACACCTTTTCATTAAATGCATATGAAAGTACATACGACACCTATAGCAAAAACGCGATTTAAAAAAATTTTGTCTGTCTGTCTGTCTGTCTGTATGTATGTATGTTTGTTCCGTCCGGGTAATCTCCGAAACGGTTGGACCGATTTTGACGGGACTTTCACTGGCAGATAGCTGATATTATAAGGAGTAACTTAGGCTACTTTTATTTTAGAAAAATAAAATTAAAAAAATGGGTCCTGTCGCGCAGGCTCAGAACGCGGGAGCGGGCTTTTTTGTTAAGTTAAATTCCACGCGGACGAAGTCGCGGGCTCAGCTAGTTGTAAATATTATGGTAAGTATTCATTAAATGAGCTGTTAACATCAAGTCACAGTTACAACGACTGTTAATTGAATTTATTTGAAATCTAAAAGTTTGCAAAATATCTTGAAAATAACATTCGGTCTGTGCGGAATTGGACCTTATTTGCTAATAAAGCTCTCGATAAAGCCGGCTGCTGGGAGGTTAATGACATCGGATAGATGAGTCACAGCCACTTGACATCCGAGACTATGCGGTGGACGCTCGGTACCGGTTAAGGTGTGGTTTGTTTAATGCGAATTCATAGTGCCTGTGGCGAGTAGTCGCACTTTTCACTGTATGCATACAATGGGTTATAAGTTCAATAACTCTTTATTTTATTAATGTTGTATTTTATATGAACGAATATATTAGGTACTTTAATCTGTCCATCTTAAAATTATGGAGTGAGGATTATACCCTACAAATCCTGCTGTTATTTCACAAAGTGACTTATTAAGTAAACACTTTTTACAATTGAAACCATGGATATTGTGAAAGTTTTAATGGAACCAATCCTTTAATTAATACAGTTCGGTTCACGTGGAACTAATTATAAATCAGTGCTAACTAGTTTCTGAGCTATTCTTGGACTATGCTAATGGAACTTCGTTTATTTATAGCATTCATTGATGTAAATACTATGAGCGGATCCAACGCAAGCTGTTTACCAAAAATGTTTTATTTTATTGAATGAAATAAAAGAGACTATACGTATACGATATTTTTGATGACCGCTTGGCGCAGTAGTTCGAGTGTAGGCCGCTCGGCTTACTGCACATGGTCGTTGCGGTTTCGATTCCCGCCGGGGCAAGTTTCGGAAATGGCCATTTCGTAATTTGCTGCCCCCAGTCCATTGTAAGGTACCCATAGTACAAGCGTTGTTTAGTTTGGGACCATAGAGTTGGTGTGTTCGTCTGGCGATTTTTTTTTTTTTTTTGTGAATTACTGATCTTAACCACTGATTTAAAAAATCGTACATTTTACGAAATTATAGGAATATTTTATCTGACTTTTATAGTATCAACATCGAATGCAAATTTATTATTTAATATAATGTATTAAATATCCTACAAAATGCAGCTTTATAAAATCTCTACCTCATTCCTAAAGACATAATTGTACGGTTCTCAATAAATTTGTGAATAATTATTATACCATTATACTTGCAAGCTACGGGGGCGTGCGGAATGCAACGTCTATCTGGGCACGCGCACGATCTCCTATTGTTTCTATAATCTCAGTATCAAGGCTTTTATGCTGTCGAACTATGTACTCAAAATAGGTCTAGAAAATATCCGATAAAAAGATATTAAAATTTTGTGGTAACAGACCAGATGAAAAATATTATAAAAAAGAAAATTGAACACACATTTACAATATCTAGTGTACATTTTATTTTCTGGATTTCAACAAAAGCGCCATCTACCGGGTCCAACTATAGCTATGAACCCATAAGTGACCCCATAAGCACCCCATTTGTACAAAAAATATGAAAATCAGTTCAGCCATTTAGAAGGAGAAGGATTACGAACACGCACCTCAGAATTTTCTATTACAATTAAAAATATTAGAACCTTGAGTAGAACGGGGTATAACATTACAAACAGCTCATCGAGAAATCACTACCATCCAAGGAATAAAATCAGCAGTATTAAAATAATGTTATTAGAGTACTTGACACAAATGCTTACCCAGAAATAGTGTTATAAAATCTCCTGAATTGATTGTAGAACATAATTGTTCTAACCAAAACAAGTTACAAAATATGACCAAAACCGTAAAGGTGCTACAGTTTTCCCATGGGTACCGGCTCCTATAACATGAGAATAATTCCATTATGGCCATGCAACGTTGTGGTCGTATGCCATTTTAGTTTTCGCCGTATAAGGTGTTAATTTTTTATTTTTAACTAGCGACCCGGCTTCGCACGTGTGCAAGAAATCTCTAAAGCTATCAGTGTTTCTCTTATATATTATTTATGTATTAAACATATAAACCTTCCTCTTGAATCACTCTATTTATTAAAAAAATCGCATCAAAATCCGTTGCGTAGTTTTAAAGATCTAAGCATAGATAGGGACAGACAGCGGGAAGCAACTTTTTGGCTGGAGTGCACTTTTGGCTGGAGCGTACTTGCGCTCGCCCTCTGTCCGGGTGAAGTTGTTATGGCCACTCTGGCCAACAACATAATAGTCAATTAAAAAAAAAAAAAGGAAGCAACTTCGTTTTATACTATGTAGTGACGTCACGAATACGTAAATATAAATAATGTAGACCTAGATAGGTACGTATGGTAAGGTATACAATACAATCAATGTAAGTAGCAGGTCTGTCGATATTGTCATTTATCAATCGAATACATGTATGTTTTTTTTTAAGAATGATTACTTTATCACTTTACTAGTATTCCCGTTAGCGCCCCCACCTCAGCTTATGCTTGTGTTAGGAGTTGGCTCAGTTCAATAGTTTAAGGGCCAGGATGGGGATCGAACTCGGAACCTTTCAGCTACGAGGGCGGACCCTCTAACTACTAGGTTATTGACGCCTTTAGATACTATATTTTGTCTGTTCATAAGTGTAATAAGTAATTTTGATTTCAGATTTGTTTATGTCGTATGCGGTCCTGTGTGACAATTTTGGTGGTAATCGGTATGCTCAAATTCGTATACTCAAAAGAAAACCTTTTAACCACTCCGCAACACGCATCATACGCATAAACTGATGCATATTATTTGACTAATAACAAATATTTCAGATCTATCCTACTGTTTCTTACAGAAATTAGCCAGAAGTTTACATTGTTGCAATCCTTGACACAATTATTTTACAGAACCCAACTATTAGGTACACTATCTTAAACGACACAAGTTTATTGTCTTGTACAGCCATTTTAACTATATCGGCGTATTGCCTTAAGGATTTATTTATTTTACACAGAATGTATCGCGAAAATATGTGGAACTATAAATAAATGTACTGTTCTGATACCAATTCTTAGTCTAGACCACAAGCTACGTTAGAATTGTGTGGACACGCCTACGATAGTACCTACGCACTTAAATAAATGTTGAGACATCACTACCCAGATCAAACTTATTGAACTCAAAAACTCGCTTCGTCGCTTTGAGAAAAAGATACTGTAACAACTTTTGCTCTCTTGAAAGAGCTTTTGCCGTCCTTCCAGATTTGAATCTCCATAATAATTATGTTAAGTATAAAAGCTATTTTAAAAGATCCTTAACCAGGGATTAAATTAAAGAATACTAACAAAAATGATTATTAATCGTATCCATCGTGTTCTAACGATCTAGTCTAGCAGGGCCAGCGCCCACAAAACACACATGTATACGTAGCTACATACTTCCCGCGACACGCCCAGGTGGGACTCTAGCCTGTATCTATAGGACATACAGCCTCTATATAAACGCCAGGTATCTCATAATTTGGCACACAACAAGTCCTAGAGCTAACAGTGAAGTACAGCTTAGATTTAGACAAAACATTAAGAAAATGTTCGCAAAGGTAAAGTGCTGGAGTGGTTTGTAATTAAGATTGTATGATGTGTGTATAGGCGGTTCTTTTTCGTGAGATTGTGAAAATAAAAGTAAATAGGACACCAAATATAATTTAGACTCTGTGTACGACTGTACCTATGTTTTTTTTTCAACAATATTTTGTTTTCTATATATCATGCATATTTTCGTGCTCTTACCTATTCCTCTGAAGATACAGACAGAGCTTTTTTTTTGAGGTGTTATAAATATGTACAGAAAAATATCATGTAGGTACTTCAATAAAGTTAATCAGAATTCTGAACTCTGTATATATACAAAGAGGTTGTAACATATTTTGTCATTTTAGATTCAATGGTAGATAAAAGCAATTTCTCCTCATATACTATTCCATGTTAATGGATACTGCGAATTTTAATAATAAAACAAGTATTAATTTTAATAAAATCTCTATATCCATAGGTGATCTTCGCTTGTGCGCTAGCCACCGTAGCCCGTGCAGGGCTGATCGCGGCGCCTCACGGGGCCATCTCATCGCAAAGTATTGTTCTGGGCGCGCCTGCCCTGGCGCACGGCTATGCGGCCGCGGCACCTGCTTATGCCGCCCCTGCATACGGTTATGGTCTAGGTATGTTACGAAACTACCCATTTAGTAACCTTTAATCACGGTATTCGGTCAGTAGATATTTCCAAGATAAATTAATAGGAACGAGTAGACAAATCACTGGTACCTAGCTAACTTGAGTTCTGTTTGATTACTGGTATCCTTTATGAGATGCATACCTACTAAAATAAATGAATAGGATCTTGCAGCCAAACCACTGGTACCTAACTAACTTGAGTTCTATTTGAGTACCTGTGTTCAATTTGGGTTGCGTACCTACCAAATTTGCCAATAAGTAATCATCGTAAGCTCATAAAGATTAAACTATAAGCGAGCATAATTCGCATAGAGTTCCATTAATATTTTAAAGTAACTATTTTAACAGCTTAAAAAAATATCAGGGAAAATAAAATAAAACGATAGATTTTTTGTCTCTTGCAGGTCACAGCGCGGTTGTTGCGCACGCGCCATTGCTGCGAGCGCCCTACGCACACGCCGCTGCCGCCCCTGTGGAGATTTATGTGAGTCCATACCTATTTCTATGTACTAGATATTGTTAAAAAAAATCTCGCATTGAGGCAGATTAGAATAAAAATCAACTATACATTATTATGTTACTTGCTTTCGCCACTAGCGTCGCTAGCATAGATTTTATTTTCTGGATATCAACAACAGCGCCACTTACCGCATCCAACTATATAACCATGAACCATCCATGTGACCCAGTTGGGTCAATATGTAAAAAAAACATCAAAATCGGTTAACCTGTTTGGGAGTAGAAGAATTATAAACACACGCAAACTGGGATTTTATATATAAAAATAACTACTGATTATGCACGCAACAGCGTTAACATAGTAGTCATTTTCTTGCCAATTTTATGGGAAAAACGAGATAAAATTATGTCGTCACAATATGTACGGTTGATGTATATTGAGCGTGATAAAAGCAATTAGGTATATCATTTTGCTCAAGTATTTTTTAAGTTTATTATTCACAAATAATGCCATGATTTTCAGTCCCACCCCCGTTACCAATTCAACTACGGAGTCACTGATGGCCACACCGGCGACCAGAAGAGCCAGTGGGAGGCCCGCGATGGCGATGTCGTGAAGGGCCAGTACTCTCTGGTCGAGCCCGACGGCACCGTCCGCACTGTTGACTACTCCGCTGACGACCATAACGGGTAGCTATCTAGTCATTTTAAACTTTATGTTCTTGATATTTAGATACCTAAATTAAGGAGCACAATAATAAGAATACGATAGTCAAATCGCGACCAAACCTATTTTATATTAAAATGAAAATACATACGTTACTTTGACGCTAAATAATAAATAAATATCGCCAGACGAACACACCAACTGTATGGTCCTAAACTAAGCAACGCTTGTACTATGGGTACCGTACAATGGACTGGGGGCGATCCCAGTGACACCCAGACCAGGGTAAATTACGAAAAGACCATTTCCTAAATTGACCCCAGCGGGAATCGAACCCGCAACCACCATGTACGGAGTGAGCAGAGCGGCCTATGCTCGAAACACTGTGCCAAGCTGTCGTTGAATGGAGGGAAAGATTAGTAGATATCACATTGAATCAGTGTAAATCTGTTGATCAGGTTAAATAAGATGACGCAAATTATTTATTCAATTGACGCTATCACCTGTCCCACATATTATAGCGATGAGTTACGAAATAATCCAGAATACTGATGCACTTTCTCTTATTTGATTTTGATTATTTAATAAGAAACCACAAAGGCACTCATGAATGTATATTGTTTGTTACATAATATCCCTATGAATATTACTAGCCCCCCATCATCATCTATTTAGCACCTAATTAGATCTACTATATGTATATCTAATTATATCTTCATGAGACCGCAAACGTGACAAGTGATAATTAATCCCAATAGCACTTGTACTGTCTCGTCTTCATTAGAGAGGTCTGACAGCTTGGGTGGCAATGTTAAGCCCTAACAGGTGGTTCCTTCGGACACACTCCACCAGTAACATACAGTTGCTAGAGTGAAAATAACAGAAAACAACATCATACGAGTGCATTTGAGTATTGGGCCGATAATTTATTAATCGCAATTAATAATCCTTTTTCAGATTCAACGCGGTTGTGAGCAGGCAAGGCCACGCCGCGCACCCCGCGGCTGCCGCGGTGGTGGCCGCGCCCGGATACGGATACGGCCATGGCCTCGGCCACGGACTCCTCCACGGGTAGACAACGACGGCGTAACGACACCGATGACACCTATTTATTACTCATACTTAGCTTAAGCACGGACGGAATGCGACAACGAAGAGATTGCAACACGGCAACGATAGACTCGGACATGAGGTCTAAAGCTAACCGTTTCATAACTTGTATACGGAACTCCACGATGCAATTCTATTCGAACTACAAAGTCCATTAGAACTTTTGTATAATATTTTCTTGTAGTGTCTAAGTATTTCCTTTTCGAGAATACATTTTGTGGAACGTTAGGCATAATCATTGCTTGCGGGGTGATGGCGGAACTCGGTTTTTGTGACTGATAATAATGTAAATTAAATATAACATTTCATATACTTATGTTTTTCATTAATTATAACATTATCACTAATGATAAGAAACAAACGGTCATTCCTCTTTGCGAGTGCATAACGTGTGAGTAATAAGTAGGTTTACAAGGAAAAAAGTTTCTATAAATCTTATAAATAATTAACTATCTGAGTTAATTAGAAGACCGCTTGGCGCAGTGGTTCGAGCGTAGGCCGCTCGGCTCACTGCACATGGTGGTTGCGGGTTCGATTCCCGCCGGGGAAAAATTCGGACAAGGCCTTTTCGTAATTTTCTTAGGTCTGTGTGTCACTGGGATCGCCCCCAGTCAATTGTACGGTACCCATAGTACAAGCGTTGCTTAGTTTGGGACCATACAGTTGGTGTGTTCGTCTAGCGATATAAAAAACATAAACTGACAGTTAATTGTGATTGTAGATTGTTTCTAAAGACCTGTAGCAGACAATACATAGCTAGACACACCGAAACATTTGTAGAGTTAAAATAAGCATAGGTAACTTTTGTGTAACCTTCCACATGAATGCGTCATAGGTATCAGCCGTGTCACCGACTAAGTTGTTAAAATCGGTGAATTTGTTCCGAAAGGGCGATAAAACGGAACTTGTTTTTTCTGCCTTTTAATACGTAACAAAGCCGGGGAAAGATGAGGTTTTAACCAAATTTTTTGAGTATATAAAGGCCGAGTGCGTCTCCAGTTATATCATTCAATTATTAAGTTCACAACAATACACCCGAAACAAAATGTTTTTGAAAGTGAGTATTTGTTTAAAAATATTATAAGATATAGTTAAAACCTTTGCTTCTAAAATATCGAAGTGTTTAAGTCCTATGGAATTCCACCCAGTTATTTCAATCTTAAAATCTCTAACATCTTTAAATATATCAAAACAGGTCTTCTTCGCCCTCGCCTTAACGGCGGTGTGCGCTCAAGATCACCATGGTTACGAGTATGGACATCAGGGTCATGGCCACGCCTACTCCTCGCAGTCCATCATCCGACACGATGTTGCCCATGGAGGAAACTATGGCGGTGAACACACCGTACACCTGGAAGCCGCTCACCATGCTCCAATCGTTCAACACTATGAAGCTCCTGCCGTAACCCTGCATCATCAAGGAGGTTCTGCCCATCATGAGGGTTTAGCTCTGCATCACGGAGCTCAAGCCGCACATCATGAGGCGATATCTCTGCAACATGGAGGTTCAATCCATCATGAGGGTATAGCTTTGAATCACGGAGGTTCAGGTAGCCATTATGGTGGTATATCTGTGCAACATGGAGGTTCAGGTAGCCATCAACAGGGTATAGCTCTACAACATGGAGGTTCAGGTAGCCATCATGAGGGTATTACTCTACAACATGGAGGTTCAGGTAGCCATCATGAGGGTATAACTCTGCAACATGGAGGTTCAGGTAGCCATCATGAGGGTATAGCTCTGCAACATGGAGGTTCAGGTAGCCATCACGAGGGTGCGTCTCTGCACCACGGAGGTTCAGGTAGCCATTATGAGGGTTTATCTCTGCATCATGGAGGATCTGCTGGCCATCAAGAGGGGTTATCTTTACACCAGGTTGGTTTGGCTAGCCATCACGAGGGTTTATCTGGGCACTATGGAGGCTCGTCTAGTCATCATCAGGGTTCATCACTGCATCATGGAGGCTCCGCTATCTATCATGAGGGTGTGGCTCTGCATCACGAAGCTGCTGCTGTGCAGCATGTGGCTTCCGCCGGTGCATCGCATCATGGCAATTCGGGACATCAGGAGTATCACGGAGAAGACCACCAAGTTGATTATCACGTAAGTTTTTTTTTCATAATCTTAAAATCTAACGAAACAGCAGTTTAAATCTCCACTAATATAATAATAATAAGCAAGTTTGGCGAGTTGGACAAGCATTAACAAGCAACATGATTTAAATTACCTACTTTCTTATAATATTTTTCAGTATTGTCTAACCAACTTAGTTATAAAAATAGTTTTTTAGGACTTCGATATCCTTGACCGTTCTAAAAGAAGTCTAAACACTTTCTATCCAAGTTTTCTTTTCGTATATGACATTTAATATTATTATTTAATGATCTATACAACAAACACTTTTTGAAACTCCAGGCTCACCCCAAATATGAGTACGAATACAAGATCGATGACCCTCACACCGGCGACAACAAGTTCCAGCATGAGATCCGCGACGGTGAGACCGTGAAGGGTGTCTACGGACTCCACGACGCTGATGGCTCCATCCGCACCGTAGAGTACACCGCCGACAAGCATAATGGGTAAGAGAGAAATTGTTGTCTTATACCGCTAATGGATTATCTAGCTTGAATGAATGATATGCCATATCAATGGGCGCCTAATATTTAGGACTGAATAGATTCAAGTGAAACTACCTCATGGGCACCTCGAGTAAGCTGCCGGCATTGGCCAAGAACAAGATAAGAGAGATAAGAATAAGAAGAAAGTCATACAAAGTATACTACGGTCAATGAGAAGGGATTTTGGCACATAATTAAATACGAATTACTAAAATGGCTACCCGAATGTTATAACCATTTCGTATCGCTTCTCGTTAGCTGTGGTATAGTTATGTTATTCCATAGATAAAGAAAACTACACAAGTTTTATTTATGAGAAACATTACGTTTATAAACATAAATTGAACATTTATTCCATGCCCAAATTGTTTTCAGAAAAGTGATTTAATTATTTAGAAATCAAGTTTTAAAATTCAGATGAAAATGGGTCATCAGCCTTATAATATAATCGTTTTCGGACTTAGGCCCGTATTAATAAATCAATATCAAGTCTGAGAACGATCTTGGAAATGTCATTCTTATGTCATACCAGTACATAATTACATGTCAAAAGTATACATAAGACCGCTCTCAGACTTGAGATCGATTTATTAATACGGTTTTTAGACACTTTCATACATAAGAAACGTCTTATACCGTAAAAGTGTCTAAGGCCCGGACTCAAAGGGTACCTCTAATAGTTAACGCCCTATTAGAGGTACCTTTTGAGTGATCTATAGAAATAATCATGTGTTACATAATATAGTGCAGATTTCTTAAAAAGTTATTCTTAACTTTCAGTTTTAACGCCATCGTGAAGACCGATACTAAGCACGTTCACGGCCAGGGCCACTACTACGGGCATCATTAACAACATCCACAAATACCTAGAAGTTATCTCATTGTAAACACGTTGAATAAATCTAGTCTAATGTGTTAAAGAGTGGTTTTGTTCTATATAAAAGCTAACCCTATTTCTTATAAACATAATTTAGTGAGTATACAGTTACACAATGCTTGTCTTCTTCATACAAATATCAAATTACTGATGACAGAAAGCGAATTCGGTTTATAACTAGTCACAACGTTTGTAAGTAGGGTAATCAAATATTATTAAAGTGACTACTAAAGCGAATTTGGAAATTTTCATCCATGTTTGTGTTGTTCTAATACTCAGACACACACACAGACAGACTCTTGACTAAGTTGTCATTCATACGGTTAACCCGGCACTGATAATATCCATATTATTTACTGTATAAGGGTATAAGGGTGCCAAATATGGCCATGTCTGTCAAAAATATATGGAAAAAACGTTGTTATGTGCATTGTGTAAATTACCGCTTACACTATATCACCATAGCGTTATAATCACTTTTGATTGAATGAAAATAATCTAAATATATAAAACTCAAAGGTGACTGACTGACTGACTGACATAGTGATCTATCAACGCACAGCCCAAATCACTGGACGGATCGGGCTGAAATTTGGCATGTAGGTAGATGTTATGACGTAGGCATCCGCTAAGAAAGGATTTTGATTAATTCTACCCCCAAGGGGATAAAATAGGGGATGATTGTTAAGTTAAATTTCACGCAGATGAAGTCGCGAGCACAGCTAGTATATAATATAATTGCAACAAATCTGGGCCAACAGTGTCAAAAATGATTGAATCGTTAGATAGGTAACTGTATAATAATATTTCGAAACTGGCAATCACTTCCCGCAATCGTAATACGTTTGTATTGTCTTGATTGGTAAACCTGATCGTGTTGCTATAACGTTTTGCTTATTATATATTGGAATCTTATCATATAGGTACCTATTTACTTTCTGTAGAATGTTCTAGATAGATACATGGTACCATTAAACATAAAATATGTTAAATACCAATAAGTAGGTATGTACGTGCAAATATAAACGTTTTACCTTTTATGATAAATGTTATTTTGGATAAACAAGGTTTATGGACAAAACTATAACGAGGAAATCCCTAAAATTGTGTAATGTGAGCTAATTAATTATTGAATAACGGTTTCCCTAAAATTAAAAAAAAACTTCAATTTGAATAATAATAATATTAAATAAGTAAGCTTTAATAAACGCTAATACAGTTAGGTACACATCTAGCAACAATACAACAAAATAATATTAATAATAAAATACGGCAACATGAAATTCAGTCTTCAGGCGACTTAGTTCTGATGATGGCTCTCGATCTGAACGTGATGACCAGGGGCGGAGTGCTTCACTACTGCGTTGAAACTGAAAATAAATTGAAACTTTCAAGTCCACGAAAAGCACCACCATTTTGCATTTTTCCTCTGTATTATCGTCGATCACAGATATCAAATATTTATTTCCCTACAAAAGACATCAACGTGGTAATAAGAACAGGTAATAAATGCTAAATAGATACCTACAAGAATACTAGTAGGTACTCATAGGGTAGGTACTAATGATACTGTGTTATGCAATTATTAAATACTAGATAGGATATTTGTAGTACTAAAAACTTTGCAGGAGCTCCTAGAGTCTATTGAAAATTCGATTATGACAAGACCTGGCTGCATGCGTTAATATCGATAAATCTAAATCGAATATTATTATTATGAGAATACTTGCCATGAATTGTTATTAAAAACAAAGTTTTGAAATAAAATTTAATACAAGACATTGCTCTATCGCACGAAGCATTGTTCGGACACCGCTATAGAAAGTGTAAACAATACATTTAGACAGTGCGTGTCACGTCTCACTAAGAATTATAGATAAGCGGGCCTGTCTGTCTAGCCGTAATACATTTTGAACCGCACTTTCAATGCGTACTTACAATAAACTTAAATTATTTCAAAATGTATGGAGGCATACTCATCTAAATAATGTCTGCAGATAATTAATGATTTAACGCTTCGAACGTAACATAAGTGTGAGACTTTCACCTTATGTAGTAATAATGTAAAAAAAGAAATGAATGACCTGTGGGACCTTAGTAATGAAGGCGGGGTATTAATGAATGGATCACCATTACGTAATGGTTATTTCAGAAGTAAAGTTAGATGGTCACTGCTAAATAAGCGGTAACTAATTTTAGAACATTGTAAAAAGTTGTGATTAACAATATTAAATTTTTACCCTCAGTGTAATGCCAACTTTTTTCTATGAGTAACCCTATAATTATATGACAAACAAATGACGTAATATCAAACTGGTCATATTATACTACGGATCCTAGTAGCTAAGGTATTTAATAAGGTGCTTTTATTTGCTCTGAAGTGGTAGAGCCCAGCTGTAGCCAATAGATAAATAGACTACAGCTCGTAAACGGGCTGGCCCGACCGGAGTAGTACTCTCTATACTTAGTGAAACAGAAAGGGTATACAATTTTCTTTGCAACTTAACTTTGTAAATCTAAAACTATCGGCTTTGTGGTAGTTGTAGACTTATGAACTATTTTGTAGACTTATGAAATTTGTCAATAGCTGTATCCCTGTAACACCTTTTGTTTTTCAAGTTTCCTCCTAAGCTGATGGGTTTAGGATTACAATGTTGAGTTTTGAAAAAAAAGTATACCCTTTCTGTTTCAACCTCGGCGTTTACTAACTATTATAAATACATTCCGGACAATGAGTGAGAGAGCTGGAAGACCAACCCCCCGTCCTTGCCTTCCAGCACGTATGGGCTTCGGTAACTACTTAACATCAGGCTGGTCGCAAGATTTCTTGCCGACTAGGCCCGCCACTTACTTCCACAACTATTACTCCAGTTAGCTAGGATCTACAATGGTGTTCAACGATGATGCCGAAGGAGGATCTTCGATGAGTGAGTAAGGTGGTAAGGTAAGCTTACCCGTGATGTTTGTCAGAACTGTACTCCACAGTTCTGATGGAGCCATCAGCCTCGTGCAGGCTGTACACGCCTTTCACGACATCGCCATCACGGATCTCATGGTGGAACTTGTTGTCACCAGTGTGGGGGTCCTCCACTTTGTACTCGTACTGGTACTTGGGGTACGCCTGCAATAGTAAAAGCACATTTAAATAATTCTAATTTAAATTCACTCTTCTAACCATACATCGCGACTTAAACGGTCCAGTATGTGATACGCATAAATGAATAGAAAGTTGCCATAAAAGTTATATGTAGCTGGAAATGAGCATTATAAATGCAAGCGATGGACACTTACGTAATAGTCGATGGGCTCATCGTGGGACTCGTGAGATTCGGCCTGGTGGTAGACGGGAGCTTCGTGGTGATTGGAACCATGGTAGCTTACACCTTCGTGGGCTTGTGCGTACTGAGCTTGAGCCCTGTGAGCCTGGAGAGTCTGGACTTCATGTACGGGTGCCGGGTAGTGGGCGGACTGAACTTCATGTTGCACGGGAGCTGGATAGCGGACAGTCTGATAATGCTTTACAGGGGCAGGACGGTGCGCAGGCTCCTCCTCCTCTTCCTGTACGTATTGGTAAACAGGGGCAACGTGTTCGGAGCTGGAATCCTGAGAAGCTTCCTGATTGCCGAGAGATGCGTGATGAATGATGGACTGCGAGGAGTAAGCATGACCATGGGTCTGGCCCTCGGGAGTAGGCCTATAATGAACTTCTTCGACGGGCGCGTGCTTGTACTGGACTTCTTCAGCAGGCACGTGTTTGTACTGGACTTCTTCAGCGGGAACTTGTTTGTACTGAACCTCCTCAGGTTCCTCGTGCACCCTTATCGGGGCATGGTCATAATGCGGCCTATATTCCTTAGGCACTTCATGCTGTACCACAGTCTTCAAGGTATATCCGTGCTCCTGGCAGGATGCCACCGCAACGAGGGCAAGAACTAGGACCTAAAAGCACAAAACCAAAGGATTAAAACAATGGAATCACTCATTTACGTTTGGAGCACATTATGTGCAGAACGCACTTTAGCTAGCATTGTGTTCTTTCTCCTTTGACTTCCGCAGTGGAACTGATGAATTAACATAGTCATTAGCTCAATATATACCGGAGACGTTACGAGAGAGTTTTGAATCAATTTGCTGCCGCTCGGGGCGTCATGTTTGTAAACCACGGCGCGCGCGCAGATCTATGATGTAATTTACGTAACCAATGTGAAGGTTGTCTCTCCACAAACTATTGCACTACATATTTGATAGCTGTCTGATTAATTAATTATAAACCTAAAGTGTTACAGGAAATCTAAGCTTTACTATTGGTTCAGTTCGTATTGTTATATAACAATGGATAAAATTTAGTTTATCCACTTCATGTATAAAAGCATTACGTATGACTGTAATTATAATTGATTTTTTCCTTTCCATTTATTATTTCCTTTGCTTCAATCATATAAGTCAGGAAATATTAATACGTAAGGGTTTTGGGAAGGAAATATATAATGATAACTTGTTGCCGATATCTTTGTATGTATCCAGTGTTTTCTGTAATATTTTTTATTATGCAGATAGATAAGGTTGAAAATAAATAAACCTGCTGTAAATTCTGCTGTTATCAACTAAAAGTATGTGACAGATGAAGTCATCAGCAGTCATTAGTTGAAGATGTTACGATGTAACTTAAATTTATTTAACTTTTTACTTAACTCTTAATAGAAACTCAAAATTTACAGAGAGAAATCCCAATACTTAGTATTCAAACATAGCTCTGTAGTTACTTTGCATACCTACTTTTTAAAATTCGATTAATTGTACGATTTCACTCTCGAAATTATGGCTAAATTTTGTTAATTCGCTTTATAATGCCTGTACCGTACTTTATTAGGCATGATCTTAATAAGTAGTAGGATTACGGCTATAAATAAATAAGTAATTGTTTTTTTTACATTTGAAAGGTATAAAGTATGGTTAAATCAATGCTTCAATATTTTTCAAGCTGTTTTAACGACCTCAGACCAGTAGAGCTTATTGTTAATTACAGACGCGTTGATTCAGATCTCAATAAAATAATAAAAAATCTTTATAATAAATAAAATAAATAAAAATATCGCCAGACGAACACACCAACTGTGTGGTCCCAAACTAAGGAAAGCTTGTACTATGGGTACCGTACAATGGACTGGGTGTGATCCCAGTGACACCCAGATCAGAGCAAATTACGAAAAGGCCATTTCCGGAATTTTCCCCAGCCGGAATCGAACCCGCAACCACCATGTGCAGTGAGCCGAGCGGCTTACGCTCGAACCACTTGGTATTTTCATGTTACCCCAGAGGAGGACAGCGGCATTCCCGTAACCCAACCACAAAGCAGGATTCTAACCGTGGGGTTTTAGTCCGTAGGCTCCAAAGAGTCAGTCAAATGACGACCGCTTGGCGCAGTGGTTCGAGCGTAGGCCGCTCGGCTCACTGCACATGGTGGTTGCGGGTTCGATCCCCGCCGGGGCAAATTTTGGAAATGGCCTTTTCTTAATTTGCCCAGGTCTGGGTGTCACTGGGATCGCCCCCAGTCCATTGTACGGTACCCATAGTACAAGCTTTGCTTAGTTTGGGACCGTACAGTTGGTGTGTCTGTCTGGCGATATTTATTTATTTATTTATTTATAATTTAACCCACTTGCCTTCCCCCGGCCTTGCGGGTTGTCCCCACGCTAAAAAAAGAGGCAAATGAGTAATTAAAACTGTTATTAACCTAAGTATCTACCTAATGTAGATGCATCATTCATTGGTGGATATTCCAAAATATGTGGTAACATACAGTTGTATGCTACCACATATCATATCACGGAACATAATATCTAATGAGTTCATTATATATGTTCCGGACCACCATTTGCTGTTTATGACACTGGATAACGTACTTACTATTACTTTATTACATAGGTTGTATTCCGTGACTCCTTACCTAGAGTATATCTCAAGTCCATTGGTTAAATCGTTCTAGCTCCTTACCCATACATGATACGAGGTGATTAATACCTGTAAATTTTAAAAAATACCCAATAGAACCTTCTGAATTTATGCGTTCCTATTTTTTTAGCGGCGGTATTGACGCGAAACATTTTTTCTTCATCACATTGAAACTATTTTAATTTAGTTCTCCATCGTGCATATTTAGAAACGCCCTATTTATTTCATAAAGAACTATCACAATAGATACCCAATATTTTTTATTGTACGCATTGTATACTGTGCAAATACATACTATTCTCTCTTACACGAAATAAAACTTACACAATTGTGGGTATAATTTCGTTTTAAATTGTATAATGGCCTTCACCGTGCGGACCAAGACGATAAATAAAATTATATAACACCGACCCATCCATTTATAATTATAAGCGATGTAATCTGTAATGAACTAGAAAAATCCATTCAAATTGACTTTTTTTGCCATCTCGTCTCCCGTGACAATCGAAAGTGACCTCAACGGTGTCATTGTCGTACTTTTTGCCGTTAAACCAGGTGAACTGAGTGCTCACGCATTGAACCTCTGTATCGTGACAGCCGTGAACTACATTTAAATATTACGATCATTTTGCAACTTCCTTTACAACTTTATAGTTTCGATTTCATTAATTACATATCCTCAATTACTGAATCACTTCACGCGATCAATTTGATTGTACTGCGATTGTTAATTAGATTTAGTAGACCTTAACCGATAATTCCTTATTTTTCATTTAACAAATCGTCAAATAAGCAGTTACAGTAGCCAATAAGATGTCTGCAATACCAAAGGTATTACTCGCACGTTACCATCCTGAAGGGGAGTGGGATAGAGGGAGGACAAGGGGGGGGCATCCGGCTCTCTCGCACATCGTACGTAACGCAGTTATAATAGCTCGAGTTGAGTCGAGCCAGTGCGCTATATGAGCTATAGTCACTCGACTACAGCTTGACTTACCATTGTAATAATTTCCTTGCAACTACGTTAGAAATAGAGTCCGTGTTTATTCAAATTAGTACCTTCCTCATTGCTTACTTTACATAGCTGTTTAAATGGATATGTAACGAGTGAGGTTAACTTTCTATGGAGCCGGAATACGGATTCGTTCAACTTATCGGAAAAAATCAGTACTATATATACTGCATACCTAATACTCTGATGTACAATGTCTGTTGTGTTGCATCTGTCTTTGTCACGTATAATGACGCATCCGATGATACCACTACTGTTGCTTAACTTTAAGCTGTTTACAATTCCTAAGTCTCATAACACTGTAGACAACAATGATTAGTGTTATTACTATTATTTCAAGATTCTTATGTATACCTAGATATGAGGACATAGGTTACCTACTACCATTATCACCGAAAATGGGTGTTAAATTCAAATTCAAATTCATTTTTTTTTATTTCAGACCAGAGATCCATATGTATGTTAGTAGAAACGCCTAACGCGCCTAACGCGTAATCTATTGTTAGTAGGTAAATTAAATGTACATACTTAAACTAATTGGTGACATATACGTCAGAGCGTACATATCTACTGGCCCAGTGCTTGACAAATGGACCATCAATTTTGTCCGCCAGTGTAGTTAAGTAGCAATTATAGCTGCGCTTTGTAGGGTGAGTGTCAGAACCGGAAGCACAGTCCTCCTCCTCCCTTCCCTTTCCACTGTCCCACTCCCTTTAAGTCGGCAGCGTGCGAGTACTTTCTGTGGTATTACAAGCATCTGCCTATAGGTCTGGACTAAGGATATTTTATATGTGATTTTAGATTAAAATAAAATAGCTGAGTCGTCGATAGACTACTATACCATTCCCGGACCGTACATAGTGAATGGTTGCCGTCAACTGGCGACTATTGACGATGACAGTAGGTGGGCATCTCGTTGGAAGAATTCTAACGAGGCGAAGTGAAAACTACGCGCTTTGACTAGAATTTCTGCAATATACGCACTCCCCACCAACGAACTTGGATTTACAATAAAATTAAGGCGTCAATAGCCTAGTGGTTAGAGGAGCCGCCCGCGTAGCTGAGAGGTTCCGGGTTCGATCCCCATCCTGGCCGTCAAACTGTTGATGTGAGCCCACTCTTAAAACAAGCATTAGCTTAGCTGGAGGTGCGTATGGGAATACTAGTAATGTGATTAACTCACATTGCTAGTAATATTAAAAAAAAGCTCGGATCCAATTTGTAGACTTCAAACTAAAGAAATGAAATGAAGAAATCACGCAAAACTCGTTATACCATAATAATTTATTTACAAATAACATTCTACTACTTAGATTAAAAGCGAGCAATTGTTTACAAGGTATCAACAATTAATGGTGGTAGTGATATTCGTGCGTCGAGTGCCCTTTGTGTACGATGTCAGCGTTGAAACTGGAACAAAGAAACGGTTATCCATTATCACTTAAATCATTTTTTTAATAATTAATATAATAAATAATCATTTAATTGTTATAGCCTTAAGAAAATATGAGATCTTTTAGTATTTGAGTTACAGCCTATTTCTAAAGCGGTACTCAGGTTGCAAAAACCAAAGTCTTAGGAAGTCCCTTAGATGCGGCGGATTATAAATACAATTTAGTTCCGTATTTTTCCGCGGGACTTCCTAAATGTAAAATAGACAGTAAGTATTCATCAGCAATTACTTTAAAACAAGCAATAGAATTATTTTATTCCTAATTGAAAGTGAAAATAGTGCTCACCCAGATTTTTTATCAGAGGAGTAATTGACGGTTCTGATAGAGCCGTCGGGCTCGTGCAGGCTGTACACGCCCTTAACGACATCACCGTCGCGGGTCTCGTGCTGGTACTTCTTGTCACCGGTGTGCGGGTCCTCCACTTTGTACTCGTACTCGTATTTGGGATGAGCCTGAAACAATTACAATATATCAAACACATTTCACAAATATTAACAGTCGAAGAGCTTAGCGCTTTTACTGTAGTAAAACCAAACTGTACCCAAACGACTGGAGCTCATATACTGGCTGGCTCGATCTTGGTAACACCACCCTCTCACAGAGGATCGGCATAAAGTAGCTATTTATAGCTGTGTTTCGTACGATGAGTAAAAGAGATGGAAAAACAACCCCCTCTCTTACCCTCCGTCTGTCCCACTCCCCTTCAGGCCGGCGACGTGCGAGCAATGCCTTTGGTATTGCAATGATCAATAGGTTTTGATAACTGCTTAATGCTATATTATGCTATTGTAACAAAATAAAAAATAATAATTATAAACTCACATAATAATCAATATGTTCATCATGATGATCCTCATGGTGAGATTCTTCATGGTGAGATTCCTTATGATGGGCCTCCTCATGATGCGACGCCTGAGCAACATGATGTTGAACGGGAACTTGAACTGCGACATGGTGAACTGGGATCGGAACTGGGACATGTTGAACTGGGATCTGAATTGGGATCTGAATTGGGATCTGAATTGGGACACGGTGAACGGGGGCTTGAACGACCACATGCTTAACAGGAGGAGGTGCGACCTCTTGTACAACCTCGTGGACGGGTATGAATAATTTTGGGGCAGCTTGACCATGAGTGTGGGTGGCATGGATGTAACCAGCATGGCCATGAATGGCATGTGTGTGGTGTGCCACAGGGATGGCTTTGTGTTCTTGATAATGGTGTTCAACCTTCTTAGGAATTTCGTGGGTCACAACCGATTGGTGAGATGTCGTGTGATGGTGATGATGGTGGTCCTGGCAGTACGTCATCGCTGCCATGGCGATGAGAATTGCTATTAACTGTAAAGGCAATATTGATTGAATTGTTAAGTATAAAGGAGGTAATAGAAATCAGTTTGGAATTGACACTGACTGCATTTAATTACAAGAATTGATTGAAAACAAAATGTTAGAATAATATTGAGACAATACTTGTCAAAACTACTTTTCAGTAGTTTTTTTTTATGAATACTGTCTAGTTTATCTGGTTACTGTGTGACTTGTAGTATGAACTAAATATTTGGAATAAAATGAATGTAACCGAACTTAATTAACTAAGTTTTAAGAAAGTACCTTTGGAAACATTTTACTGTTGTATTTACAAAAGCTCTTGCCAATCTGATACTATAGGCCTCAGAAACTTTGGATTTTATACCTCGAAAATGATTTAAAAACAGGTTTGCTTATTTCGGAACCAAGTAATGTGGATGTGTGCATTCTTATGCACTGAAAATTTGGTTCACGTTAACCCACGCAACTGGTTCTTCAATCATGTTTTGATTTGAATCACAGGCGCAAAGGAAGAAGGGTTAAGAATACCTATGTCATTATGATTATATACTAAAATTTATATTTAATCTTATGGATTTTAGTCGATCGACAGCAAAGTATTACGTAACGATACCTTTACGTATGTTCTCATTATGTTACCAATGATAGTGATAGCTTTCTCGATGAGGATATAATTAACTATTAAGATTGTGCCACGGGTTCACTTTATTCTCACATTAACTTTAAAACAATGGTAACAACATTTTGTTTAACAATGAAAGAAAACATGTTAAGATAATACCAACTGCTGTGCTGCTGACGCAAGAGGCTTTTAAAGATGGAATCAAAATATAATATATAAAGAATTACTTGATTACTATACTAATTGATCCAAGTACTATTATGTTGGCAAAAGTATTTGTCAATCTCAAATCGTCATGTAAGTTCAAGTTTCTATACGAGGCAGGTATTTATAGTTATATTTTCTCTATTTTATAACTTGTAGATTATAAGTAAACTCTATTTTAGCACTAAGAAATAACAGAAATTAAAAAAAACACGTAGGTACCGTTAAAATTATGTAGGTACTTACAAAAGTTAAAATAAAATACTAAATTTAGGTTCTAATTTTGGACACTAAGTTTACTATTACGACAACTAATTTCAGTCGTTTAATTGGCTGCAATACGTGACACCCAACTATGGATTGTTTCAAAAGAGTTTTCATAAATTTCAGTTTCATTACATCTACATCAATTTCATGAACTAAAATAGTAATAGATTTTCTTTATCATGAAAGAGTTCGTCAACATAATTGCTATAATCCCTTTAACATCGTTGCACTAACTTATTGGAAACATTTTTTTCTAGTAGTCTTATTTTTCTATTAGTTTTTTTCTCAATATACATTTTGTGTCGATACTCCATAGTAACTTGCATAATTTACCTCTAACGAACTGCTATGTCACACAGCAAAAGTGTACGCAGGCATATCGAACAAACGCCTTTACGAAATAATTGCAAACGCCGCATACTGAACTAAAGTTCGAGAATAGATTGAACTGTCCATAACTTAGAGTGAAATCAATATTACCTTGGCTACCTTTGTTATTGATATAAAAGACGTTGGGCTTAATGATTATGTATCAGTTCGCTACTGGACTTACCAACATTAGGACAGCAACCAATAGAAGCAATTTAGCAAAAATGTTCTCAAAGGTAAAGTTTGGTATTTCTATAATAAATTTTGTGATGTGAAGTGTTACTTAAACCCATTGTTTACCATAAACTTTAGGTGGTGTTATAGCGCTAACTAAAATCATCAGACAGAGTGTTCGGTCTATTTGCATAAAAATATATTCCAGAAATGGACCATCATCTTACAATTGATATTTACAATTGACATTCTATTCCTTACGTCTCCTTGTAACTTACTAGGCCTCCTAGTGGTTTGGTATTTTGGTATTTGGTTATTCTTCTTCATTTTCTATTTCATTTATATTAACCCCATAGCTGCAACCTGTTGAATCATGTATGGATTTGACAAAGTGGTTATCTTGAGTAATACTTTGTTGCTAATTGATAAGTTTCTTCTATCCAGGTGGTGTGCATCGTCGCTTTCGCAGCTGTGGTTGAGAGCGTGCTGGGCCACGGGCACGGCTACTCTTCCCAATTCATCCACCGTCACGACGGCCCCGCGCAGCCGGTCCAAGTAGCGGGACACGACGGTCATGGATACGGTCACGGACATGGTCACGGTCACGCTGTAGACTACTATGTAAGTTACAGACATTAGTTTACAATTTAAGGATAGGATACAATTTTTAGTCAAAATCTTTAATTGGTATGATCGTACGAAAAGAAATCGGTAAATGTTCACCATTATAAGATTTCCTGTAATTGCATTATATTACAATCTGTGTACTAACAACTTTTTCAGTATAGTTTTCATTACTATTTTATCTATTTCTCTCATTAGGCTTACCCGAAATTTGAGTTCGGTTACAAAGTGGAAGACCCTCACACCGGCGACATCAAGTCCCAGCATGAGCACCGCGATGGTGACGTCGTGAAGGGCTACTACGCCCTGCACCAGCCCGATGGTTCCGTCAGGCATGTCGACTACCACGGTGACAAGCACTCTGGGTACGTCTAGATTCAATTAACCATTTCCATATCACAGTTATTACTACAAACTAAGTGGGTATTAAATAGATATCTACTCAGAAGAGTATACCACTGGATTAATGTCGGCAATATTCAATTTCAATTAAAGTTTCCTATCAAAGGTTGGGTATGATTAAAACCCACTTCTTTCGGGACCGAAATTCTTATTATCCTTTTTACCATTGACGTAAGTTCTTCAGCCACGTTAATCTCCTACTACAAGGTCTGATTCCACTCTGCTTCGCATGAAAATTTAAAGAAGCGCATTATTGGACACAATCACATTATCAGAATATTACCATTTCTCTGTAAGATTTCTATTAACTTTCCTATTTGTATAACACGGAGCTGTTTCACATTCTTATAGGTAGGTAGTATCTTTGTTTGCTTGGAGTCATCAAATTCCATATTTGAAACAATAGTATAACTTTTCCATTCTTTTGGGTTCCTATGATTAAAAGTACTCAGTGCCTACTACTATAGTGTTCGTCTTCATATATCTAAGCCTCATCTTCTTCCAGATTCCACGCTGATGTGAAGCACAGCACCCACCACATCGTCCCCGAGGCGCACCATCACCAACACTATTGATCAATGATACGAAATCGACCGTTGATGTCTATTGTTAACTGTATATTAATCTGTGATCTATGTTATGTTTTGATACTTTATCTACGCAATAAATTTTGTACACTGTTTTATATGTTGCATTTGTATCATCGCTTACCTTCTCTTTATTAATTAAGTTGTCGTTTCAACGATATCTACAAGTATTATAACATTATAGCGGGTTCGATTCCCGCCTGGGCAATTTTCGGAAATGGCATTCATTGTACGGTTCTCATAGTCCAAGCATTGCTTAGTTTGGGACCATACAGTTGGTGTGTCAGTCTGGCGATATTTATTATTTCTTATTTGAAGACATGTAATGGTCAACTGACCAAAAATTACGTACAAAAAAGTTGCACCACGTGCACTGAGATACAATCAAATTGAACACAGATACTGTTTAAAAGGAAATCAATAAAATATTATAACGATTTGAACGATATCTGACAATGAAACTTTGACAATTGTGAAATTTGTATCAAAAATGTGGGTTGCGTTGTTATATGGAAATAAGTTCAAAGTCGTTACACCGTTCGGAACTTATGACGTGGTCCAATTTGCCGCGTGACCGTGACCGAGGGTCATTAAACCAATGGTGAACTGCCCCACAAAATATCTTAACATTTTTTTAAGATTAGATTTTGTCTTTATAAGTAAGTGTTATCCATTCAATGATACTTAAATAAACGTTGATAAAGTAGACGTTAGGATAAAAGTTCAAGCCATAGCTATATTTCAACGTAACTACCGTTCGAACGGAACATTTTTGGTTATAGATTAGATTTGGTTTAGCTGAAATAAAAAGTGGTATCTAAAAATCACGCAAATTTTTCTGAGCAATATTTTTTTTACATAGTAAATGTATAACCCAACTCAAAAAGATAACATTGCGGAAGTTGCTCGGAAGAAACTAAATCAAGAACGTTCGTTTGACAGCGGCAAAGAGGTTTCCAACGACATACTTGGTATGAGCAAGACTTATATTATGTTTCCAGTTGTGTCAAATTAGTTTAGATGTAGATTTCCAACAAAATTTAGCACTATTATAATATTATTATAATCTGGAGAAATAAAAGGATTAAAGTTCCAACATTCAAAAGTATATCATTTTATCGTTCGATGTGTCATCGCCCCGCCATAAAGAAAGGTAAGAGTTAATTAAGGCAATAAGTATACCTTACTCAAGGTCGCCTGACAAATTGGACATGTGGAGTTAACTGGTTGGACATTTTTTAAGTAGTTATGCACTTATTACAAAATGCTTCCCAAGAAAGAATTTATGTAAGTTTGTATAAAAAGAAAATTACGTACTACAGAACTATCATTCACATAACAGTATCAAAAGAAAGAACAAGTACTTTCAAAATAATCAAAATGTACAAAGTATGAGACTTTTATTGATAATTGAATTACAATATGATGTAATAGATTGTAATCAATATAATAAATTTACATTGTAACGTTACAGATCTTTCTAATTGCTACAATTGTTGCGGCGGTCGCCGCACAGGATGGCCACGGCCACGGCCACAAGCAAGAGCACGCGTTCTCATCTCAAAGCATCGTGCTGCACCTCAACCACGAGCACAAGCACGAGCCACATCACCACGAACATCACCAAGAGCACAAACAGGAAACGCACCATGGACACAAACAGGAAACGCACCACGAACACAAACAGGAAACACACCTCAATAAGCATGCAGAACACCACGAGCAAAAACAGGAATCGCACCCAAAGAAGCATGAAACTCACCATGAAGAACACCACGTTGATTATTATGTACGTTAGATCTCTAATCTCAAAATAATAAGTAGTCCGGTTGAAATAAATTTAAAGTAAAATGTAACATTTATTGCAGGCACACCCCAAATACGAGTTCTCGTACAAAGTGCAGGACCCGCACACCCATGACTTCAAGTCCCACCACGAGCACCGCGACGGAGATGTCGTGAAGGGCGTGTACAGCCTGCACCAGCCCGACGGCACCGTCAGAATCGTCGAGTACCACGCCGACAAGAAGAGCGGGTAATTATGAACTTAAATACACCGTAATAAGAGTGTTGAAATATAGTTAATTTGATTTTAATGAATTCAAAACAATATTTGTTTCCTTACAGATTCCACGCTAACGTGAAGTACGAGGGTCACGCCAAACACGTCATCCCTGAACACCATCACTGATCACGTGGCCTGTTATTTATTTTGTCTTAATTACTGTAATAAGATTGTTGATTATGTAAATATATCGTGAGATAATTTAGGAAACACTTATTTCATAATAAACGTTATAGAAAATATTTATTGTGTTTTCGTTTAAGCAAGCATAAGTATTCAACATAGTGAATGCAATTGTAATATTCATGACAAGATTTCCTGAATTAAGAACCTATTACAATGGGTAAGAATATTTTTTCTATATCCTTAGCGACTTGTTGAATTGATTTGTTATGAAGTACATAGTAGCGACTTAACTATAATGACTTATCATTTAATATAATGGACTATTGATTCCACAAATCTAATATTAACTAGTTACTGTCTCAGGCTGTATTTCTTTGAATCAGTAATTTCATGTACATGTAATGTGTATGTAAATCCATTCTGCTAGGTATCGATTCAATCGAACATTCAGTTTGATAGAGGGCCTAGCAAAGAAATAAATATGTTACAGTTTAAGGAAATACTTATGTCTTCTGTAATGCTTATCATACTAATATTATAAAGAGGAAAACTTTGTTTGTTTGATTGTAATGAATAGGCTCCGAAACTACTGAACCGATTTTAAAAATTATTTCACTGTTGGGAAGCTACACTATCCCCGGGTGACATAGGCTATATTATATTAAAAAAAATTAGGGATCCTTACTAAAACTCGAATAATGTAACCGCAATGTACCCGTGCGAAGCCGGGGCGGGCCGCTAGTTATTATATATTTTGCATTATAATGTTATACAAAAATAATGCTGGACGTTGGACGTAGATAAACAACTAATCAAATATAACAATTAAATAGGTACCAGCGGATACTGTAGCATCCAAAATTACAATGTCTTTGGTAGCACCTAATGATTTATTTAAAGTAAAAGAGATAATTTTAAATTATGTCCATGTACAAGGACACAAAAAAATATTAGTCAGAAAGTGAGTAATTAGAAAATTAGTAAGTAAAAAATTAAAATCATAATTAGCCCTTTTTAGGAACCACTCCTGGGTACGGACCAACCCTCACTGCGAGTGGTATTCAAGCCATAAACCGCAGAGGCCCAAGGCGGGTTGACGGATTTCACATGTATTTCGAAATTGGATAGATTTTATAAGAAATGCAGATTTTCTCACTATATTTTCTTCACTGCAGGCAAGTGATAATTATATTTAAATTATTATTCAAACATAGATGATGTATATCATTATTTTTTAATGGCTTATTAAGAGTTCAATGATATTGATTAATATATTACCTACATGAAAAATGTAGGCAGCAATAACTTACTAAATACTTACTATTTACTTAAAGAAGATATTTAATATTGATACTAACTGTATTGATACCCTTTAAACGTAAACTCTAACATAATGAGTAAGACATAAAAGTTTTTACATGTATCTAGTTTAGTTCTGTTCTAAATTGATTACATCAGAATCAGCGTCAGTTAATCCTAGGTACATGGGTGGTAACAATACACTAAGTATATTCATTTAATGACTCCATGTGGCCGCTTACTTCACATTAATTGTATTTGTCATGAGAAGTTCACTCAACGGCGACTTTCAAGAATTTATCTCAAGTAGGAAATTAAATTAGTTTGAAAAAACAATAATTAATTCATAATAAGAATCACATTATTTTTCAACTAAGGACTACGGAAAGATATGAAATGGGATCGGACGGCATAGGAGGAAAAATAAACAACTCTGATAGAGATATGTTTACTCCGGACTTAAGTATGCTATTGACTCTACCTACCTATAGTGTAGAGTAACGAAATTAACAGACTGGTTTCTATACTGCAATGTACGGTTGCAGTATAGAGTTCCAAGAAAATGTGGGATTCGATTGTAATATTTTTATTATGTTAAACGTCTTTAAAATTGGTGTAGCGCACTTATCTTATTTTCTGCATCCACTTAAGATTAGGAAAAAAAATGGTTTAAATGATCTTAGTCCATCCGGCAAGGACTTTAAAGTTCTACAGTCATCATTTTGGAGGCTATTCAAATTATTTTGTTTAGGCACAATAAATTATTTATCTGGAGAAAGCTTATCTTATTACAATCCGGGTTCTGATTTCGTGATCAATATTCTGATACCTGTTTAGCTATTAAATGCATGTCCTATTTTGTAGTCAATGGAGATTCCAAGACACGGCAATGGTATTTCATTCATGAATAATGCACGTAATGGCAATGATATACAAAAGAGACATGCCAACAAACTGAATATAAGCAATACACACATAGGTATTCAATTTTAATTTCAGCATCGATATAATTTCAATAATGAAAGGAAAAAGTACTAATTACGTAGTGTTAAAGTACCTTATCAAGGTCGACTCTCTTGCCAAAATCTGATCTGCAGACTTGGTGGATACACTTAAATATTGTGTCATACTCCTTGAGTACTTTAAGCCAATGTGTATAAAAATACATTTGCGCATACGAAGATTATCATTCACTTGTGAGCCTCAAAAGTAAACAGACAAAAAATGTTTAAGGTATAAACGTAATAATAATTAAATTAATATGATTTTATTATTTCATAATTTTACCTGCGATTAATACTATTTTGTTTCGGTGCTTACAGATCTTCCTTGTAGCTACGATTGTCGCGGTGGCCGCCGCCAGACCGCAGGAAGGCCATGGTCACCATGAAGAGCACCACATCGATTACTATGTACGACTAGAATTGCTGCATAGCAAAACACGCCTTTAGAAATCTGATATATTTCAGTTTCATAACTATAATACGTTTTTCAGGCTCACCCCAAATACGAGTACGAGTACAAAGTGCAGGACCCGCACACCCATGACTTCAAGTCCCAGCACGAGCACCGCGACGGTGACGCGGTGAAGGGCGTGTACAGCCTGCACCAGCCCGACGGCACCGTCAGGATCGTCGAGTACTACGCCGACAAGAAGACCGGGTGAGCAAATCTTTTCAATAAGATCCATATTACCAAAGACCAGAAAGTGAAATGAAGGAAATAATAATAATTGTTAAAGAAAAAATGTTATTATGTCAGTGTTTTGTTTTGGCAGATTCCACGCTAACGTGAAGTACGAGGGTCACGCCAAGCACATCGTCCCTGAACACCATCACCACCAACACTGATCCCTGACGCCCACCTTTTTGTTATAATGTTAATTGTAAGGTTGTTATTTGTTGTACTTTATATAGAAATATTTGAATAATAAATAACTAATTAATTTGTGAAAATTTTGTGATTTTATTTTCAATACAGGATTGATTAATTAATTGATTAGGTTCAGATGGACTCATGCAATTTATAATCACTTTTTAATTTTAATTTCCATGAGTTATGTTTCCAATGCGGCACATTTATGAAACGCATTTCTTGTATTTACATCTATTTTCCCAATTTAAAGGTAATATATTATGGTACTTTGATTGAACATTATTTCTACTAATTGAGGTAATGTGTAATAATAATTATGAGACAATAGGAATATAATGAAATAGAGTTACAATTAACGTAAGTGAAATAAAACTATTAAACAACTTTGTGACCTAAGTCAGACCAATGTTAGCAGGCATGCCGATTTGTGTTTTTACGAAATTATTACAAACACTTCATACCATTCCGTGAATAATTTCACTCGCTAATAACTTATAGTGAAATCAATTTTGCCTTGGATACATTTGTTACTGATATAAAAGAGCTTGATCTAAGACCATATGTATCAGTCGACTTCTGAATTTAGAAAATACAACTACCAATCTTTCAAACAACTGAAATGGTTTCTAAGGTAATTTAAATAAAATAATAAAGTTAAGTGACAGTGATGTTAAAGAGAACTAAAATTACGAAGTAGTGATGTGATAATTACGAAGTACTTTATTGTTTCTAAACTTTATAATAACATCGATTTGATGTCCGATAATATAACGTGACCTTCCGACATTAATCATCGATGGTAAAACGTGGCTATTGACCAACGATTCGATACCGATAAAACCTATTCTCCTAGCTTACTACATCATGATTATCTATCGAGTTATTTGACATTATTATTATTGTATATAGGGGCTAGGCCCGATCCAGCCTCGGAGGCCTACAGTGGTGTCCAACGAAGTCGCCAAAATCTTCGGCGATTTTCGGCGAAAAGCTTATTTGACATAGAAAAAAAAACAAACAAAAAAGAAAAACTTACAATAATTATAATACAATAATTTAGTCCTTTTCACGTCCCACTCCTGGGCACGGGCCTCCCCTCAACACGAGGGGTCATAATTCAGACAATAATATAAAGTGCATAATATCCACCTTCCCCTATTGCAAAACGGGTAAACGGCTTGACCGATTTAATTTTATTTGTACTTGTGGTGTAACCTGGTTAGTTTTTAGCTATAGTTGGACTCGGTAGGCGGCGCTATTGTCATCACCCAAAAAATAAAATCTGCGCTAGCACAGGCTGCCATGTATAGGCCGATTTTCACAAAATAAGAATCACAACTCAATTATAACTTACAATACTCACAATTTTCAGGTTTTGTGCGTAGCTGCCCTTCTGGCTGTTGCCTTAGAGTCCGCCTATGGACACGGACATGCCACCTCCTCCCAACACATCCACAGACACGATGGACCAGCCCACGAGGTGGTCATCCACGGCCACGAACATGGACACGGACATGAAAAACACGTCGACTATTATGTAAGTGTCTAAGTACATTTAAGTGTAAGTGTAAGTGTATTATGTAAGTGTAAGAGTCTGAGTATGCATCGCGGCAGCAAGTAGACTCACTTCTCCCCTCAGAGCTGACTTCCTGGAATACTGTTCCACAAAATTGACCTAATAGTCCTGTAGTCCCAAATTAATCACCTTTTTTAAAATACTAGGTATCATGAAATTGACTGGGGCAATCGCAAATTACGAAAAGACCCAATCCAAAATGAGTGTTGATGGAATTTGGACTAGCAACCACCGGCTGCAACCAAATTTCGTGACTATAAGGTTCAATTTGGGTATGCTACAAATGTCATGTATTTTCACCAGGCTCATCCCAAATATGAGTTTGAGTACAAAATAGAAGACCACCACACCGGTGACAAGAAGTCGCAGCACGAGCACCGCGACGGCGACGTTGTGAAGGGGCACTACTCTTTCCACGAGCCCGATGGCTCCATCAGACACGTAGAGTACCACGCTGACAAACACACCGGGTAAGAATATTTTGAACTCTTATACTGTCAATGTTAATTCCTAAAAAAACCCTTCTGCACAGCTGGTAAAACCGCCCCCAATAGAAAAGAAACCGATATAAAAATAGCTATTGTGAAAAAGAAAATACATACAGATAATTTTTATGTTAATCTTACCAAGATCCCTTTATAAAAGATCAACAAATGAGATAATAGAATTCGAGTGAAATAAGTTTGATGTAAGCAAGAGAAAACCGCAATCTGTTCAGCATTTGGAGAACGACCGTCAAAATTCTAGGTGCCGGGTTCAACAACACGTTAACGGACTGCCCGAGAATTAACCGACTGTTTGATATACTGGTAACATCGTTTACTGTAGTAATGGTCTGTGAGTGTGTGGGTAAACTGAGCCCTGTAACTTTGGCAACCGGAGTTAAAATAAGAGTAGTTTAAAATCGTAGACTTTTCATTACCTATTAAAACTAAGTGCATTTTAAATATGAAAATATATTTATTTTAAGCCATAAACATTTAATTATACTCATAATATTGTTACGAAAAGCAACAATGAAATGAATAACGTAACAGTGTGTAATGAAAATCTACAGTTCTATTACAACACGGATTTATTATCATCTAGCGTAGCAATGACCGTGAACTAGACGTTGAAGTAAATGGCATGATATAATGACTCTACTAACTGAATAACTGAATTTTATATTGACTCTATTATAGCGATCAAAACAACCACTTTTACAACTAGAACGACATGGTCTTAAAAAAACGTTTTTTAATAATCTGATCACGACAAATACAAAAGTCGTTTTACCTTTTTATTTGGAGATGGAGTCATAGAGACGCAAATTCAAATATATGAAGTGGGCATAAGTGGCTATAAGAGTTGCTCTACTTATATTAACCATCACAACTAAACCAATTTTTGTACGTTTAATAACTGCCAATAGTTGTTCCGTAAATGTAGAGAGTCAATTCAATGCATGTGTATGGATTGTAAAGGAGGAAGTTCAATGTTTGTCTGTATGTAATTTTTTATTATTATTTTCACCGATCTCTTCGTCAATTATTGTGGACAGATTTTGTTTTTTTAAAGGGTATTGGTACCAACTCTATATGAAACAAATTATAAGGTCCCTAGTTATTTCGTGCTTTCTAAGTGCACACAGGTTTTTGGAAGTCGGTTTAATTATTAATTAAAATATTTTTTCTTTTCCCAGTTTCCACGCGACTGTGAAACACAGCACCCACCACATCGTGCCTCATCATCATCATTAAACTAATTACTTCTACATTAATCGCTGTTTGTTAATTGTTTTCTGTGATTTTGTGTTTATTGACTATGATGATTTTTGTACATTTCATAATAAAATAATTTGAAAATAATGATTTGTTTGATTATTGTCCGATTGTTTAAATAGCTCAATTAAAGAATGTGCTAAAGTTACACCAAGCACTAAGTAATGCAAAGGTTTTACACACGTGTAGTTAGCAGGAGTATATCCTAACTGTAACTTAAAAAATAAAAACAAAATATTACTAGCTATGTGGGTTTATCACATTACTAGTATTCCCGTTGGTACCTCAAGCTAAGCTAATGCTTGTGTTAGGAATGGGCCTACGTCAATAGTTTAATGGTCAGGATGGGGATCGAACCCGGTACCTCTGAGCTACGATGGGGGGCCTTCTAACCACTAGGCTATTGACGCCTCAAATACTACTATAGCACTAATACTACAAAATAGTAGTAATATACTTATTTATCCCAGCGATTGACATCAGTAGCCTATTCCCATATAGTTTTATAATGGGTCACCTTACAGTCTTATATAATTTGGCTTCGATTTATTTTATTACTACGTAGATATGTGTGGAAAGGTAAAAGGCTTTCGCCCAGAAGTAGAACAATACCGCATATACTGAAAAAATAATAACATCAGCAAATGATTTTTGTAGTTCCTCATAATATTTTAGTGCTTCATACCAATGGTTTTATAATTACAGAAAATGACTTATGATAACGGTTGATTACTTACATTTTTGATCTAATTACAAAACGTTTGGCTTAAAAAAAATACTCAGAGCCACTGCTATGTACATTTAGCAATATTAGTAGCTGAACATTCTTATCTTTTCAAATCGGCTTTTATTTTAGAAGCGTTGGTGAACATTGTCAAAACCAAATGTTAGCAACAGAATTTAAATATTGTTGATATCAAGAAAAGTTAAGAAAAACGGAGAATGTGCAGCTACTTGTGTTACTGATCGTAAGAGGACTCTATTAAGATTTCTATGAAACAACTCTTATCTTAGGGTAGGTTACCTACCTAAGACCTAAAACTCATCAATATAAATTAAATCTACAAAAAAAACTATGGAAAATATTTCGGTAACTCGAGGAATAATACTCGTGAATAATACAGGAACACATGCTACAGATAATTTACTAAACTGAAGTAGGGTCAGGAGTATTTAATTCCTTGCTCTATCATCTATCCAAGTGCTAAATTGTTTTCTAATAAAATCATTATTGGCAGTATTTATGCAATCAACAAAAAGTATCTGTTAACGATTTCTTCGCTTGTTAAATGCGTGCAATGTCACTTTACCTTAATCAGGTGTTGCGTGTAAGAATCAGGTTTTGTTACTGTAAACTTGATTTTTACGAAAACGAACGATATGCTCTTATTTGTTTCGTATAAAAGCCAAAATATGCCTGCAGTGGACCATCAGTTATCATTCACTCCTTTGACAGTAAACAAGGTTTTATCAATATGTTTGGAAAGGTACAAAAATCTCAAAATTAAATTATCTATTCTAGTTTTAAGAGAAAAACTGTTTATGTGTTGCTTATTTTTTAATATCAAAAATGTAATTAAGGTCATTCACCCCCGTGATGGATTGTGTGTGATGTGACAGTAACTCAAATCTTATGCTCTCAAGGGAAATAATGTTTTTAGTACGTCTGTATCATGATGCTAAGTTGTTTTATGTAACTGTCTCCAGGTATTCCTCATAGCCACCGTTATTGTGGCAGCAACTGCTCAAGATAGCCACGGTCATGGCCATGAGCACGAGCACGCGTTCTCATCGCAGAGCATCGTGCTGCACCAGGGACACGAGCAGAAGCACGAGCCGCACCACTACGAACACCATCACGAGCACCAACAGAAAATCCACCACGAACACAAACAGGAAACGCACCACGAACACAACCAGGAAACCCACCACAAAAAGCACGAAGAACACCAGGGAGGACATCATGAGGAGCACCACATCGATTACTATGTACGCCTGGAGTCATTAAATATCAAAAGAGGCCTTAAATATATCAGACTTCATTCAGGTCTATAACTATAACACCTTTTTCAGGCTCATCCTAAATATGAGTATGCGTACAAAGTGCAGGACCCTCACACCCATGACGAGAAGTATCAACACGAGGCTCGCGACGGAGATGTCGTGAAGGGCGTGTACAGCCTGCACCAGCCCGACGGCACTGTCAGGGTCGTCGAGTACCACGCCGACAAGAAGAGCGGGTAAGCTTAGAGACTTATTATGTTATACTCTAAAACAGTACTAATAAGATCAGAATTATTACAGCGGATTTCCATTTACAGATTCCACGCTAACGTTAAGTACGAGGGGCACTCCAAACACATCGTTCCTGAACAGCATCACCACCACTGATTCCATCTGGAGTCTTATTTTTTTCTATAAGATTGTTATGAATGTTTCAAATTGTTATTAAAGTGTATGTTGGATGATTGTTAATAAATAATAGACTGAATTTAATTGGGAAGTGGATTTTTTTTCTTCCAACTCCTCCTATGATTTCTTTTGATGAAATTCGTGCGGGATTCGTGCGAAATTTTCCCCGGGATTTGGGTTTGACGTCGAGGGTCAAACCTCGACGTCATTATTGGTCCCCATTGACTATCCTGGTTTACAGGAGTAACTGTGGTTGGAGAGTGTGGCGGGACCAGTCCCACATGAAAAAAAAGATTGAATTGAATGGTTGTATTTAATATATCTCTTAATGAAATCCATATCTCCTACTTAAAAGAGCTACAGCTAATTAACATTGTATTTTTTTTGTTCCACATAAAACAATTCTTGTAGAAAAGTCTCGTAATGGAGCATAAAAGTTACCAGAATTAACGGAGCTAAATAATTCTAAGGTAGCGATTTGTAGAACTTCCACCCAATATAACCTGTACATTATCTTGGCTTGAACATGACTATCATCACAGTATACTCAGTTTTTCTCATAAATACGACGGTTTTTCAACCATATAAAACTTTTCTCAATCTATTTGTATGCTGTAAAAATATAGCTAGGTGTGTACGTGCGAAAATCGATGAGAACAAATTATCTACTGGAATGATATACGTTGCTTAAACTATACTTATAAGGTTTTAATGGTGATGATGATGATTATACCACAAAAAAGCGGAAGAATTTATTTCTAATTGCTTAAATTAAATTAAATCACCCGCCACCAACAGTGTACCAACCAATAGAAAATATTAACCTAACCAGATATTTTTTGTGGTAGATATTTAATAATACTTTATATAGCTTCATATTATACTTTCATCAGTTTATTATGATTCGAACGGAAAATATGGAAATAGATTGTCATTATTGATGGTCACACTGTTCTCTGTTTCTCTATCTATTGTTCTCTCTATGTCGTTATAATGGCTAGAAAACTATTTATGGGCAATGTAAACTGATTTTTCTACAAGAGCACATAACAAGGTAAGTATCAAAATTGAAAATATAGCACCTTCCGCATACATATATGCTTAAACTATATGCTATAACGGATATGCTAAAAGCTATATTATACTGTATGCTACAAGACTTTGTGTAGGCAGCAATCAACAAACGCTAGCAGATTCCTTACTAATATTATAAATGCGAATGTAACTCCGTCTGTCAGTGTGTCTGTCGCGCTTTCACGCCAAAACTACTGAACTGATTTAAATGAAATTTGGTACACAGATAGTCCAGAGCCTGGGCTACTTTTTAATGCGAAAAAATGGTTGTAAGCGGTTGAAAGGGGGGGGGGGGGGGGATGAAAAGTTGTATGGAAGTATCGTCGTTTTAGAGCTTATTTTTTAGGCTGTTGATTCGACATAAATAAATATTCAATTCATAGTTTGTAAAAGTTTTACCCTCAAGGGCGTAAAATAATTAGCCTAAATAATTAACAATGCTACCCAAATACACTATTCCACGCGGGCGAAGTCGCGGGCACAGCTAGTATCTTATAAATGGCTTGTGATTGATTATTCTCGCAACAAGAATTATAAATAGCAATAAGCACTAAACATATCAAACAAAGGTAGGTTCCTGAAGTGGACATCTACATGATAATTTTGATAGCGATTATACTTAAACATGAATATCTTTTTCACCGTTATTACGCCATAGTGAGCGACAATTCATGATTTTTGACGAAATAATTACAAACACAAACGCACGTTATAATTTTTACAGCCTACCATTTAGATCGAGGTTACGTTGGTATGTTCCATTATAATTTATATAAAAGACATAGATTGTCTTTGCCATGTATCAGTTCTGTACTGACCGTGGTTTGTTTTGCGACCATTAGACACCATATCCATTTTTAAAATGATTTCTAAGGTAACATTAAAACATGCGATTTTTTTCTTAAATAATAAATAAATATAAATAACTATTTGAATCTACAGTTTTAGAATTGGATTAAGGATTTTTTCATCCACCGATACATCTAATTTGAGGACTCACTGCACGGGGTGGTTGCGGGTTTCGATTACCGCCGGGAAAATAATTGTAAATGGAATTTTCGTAATTCACCTTGGTCTGGGTGTCACTGGGATCGCCTCCAGTCCATTATACGGTATTCAATATACTCATAGCGCAAGCGTAGCTTAGTTTGGGATAATACAGTTACGGGGACTGATCCCATTTATAACTACACCAAAAAGGTTTCTCCAGTAGGTAAAAAACTCATACTGTATCTACTGTTATTATTATCCTAGGTATTGTGCGTATTAGCTGCTTTGGCGGCGGTGTCCGCTGGGCACGGGTACTCGGAGCAGCACATCTCGCGGCACGACGGACACCACCAGCTCGTGCACATACACGAGCACGGACACGGGGGCGGCGACCACGGACACCACGAACACCATCACGTCGACTATTATGTAACACACCGGGCCTGTTTAAAAAGGTAATTCATATTTGCCTTAGCAAACTAGAAAAAACATATTGTTATTGCTATCTCCAGACCTACCCCAAGTACGAGTTCGAGTACAAGGTGGAGGACAAGCACACGGGCGACCACAAGTCACAGCACGAGCACCGCGACGGCGACGCCGTCAAGGGGCACTACTCGCTGCACCAGCCCGACGGCTCCGACAGGCACGTGCACTACCACGCCGACAAACACACCGGGTGAGACCTCTTAATGAACCCTCTTAAATAACCCTGCGAATTGATTAATGTTTTACAATCATTTTCCTAATTACTGTTTTATCTTTGTCTAGATTCCACGCTGACGTGAAGTTCAGCACTCAACACATTGTCCCTGAAAAGCACCATCATCATTATTGATCTGATTAATGGTATCACAGTTACAAGTTTTGCTGTAAACTGCATTGTTTTTCCTCAAATTTTGCAAATAAATAAGGTTTAAAAGTTTTGTGGATTTTTTTCGATTTAAGACATCCCTATTTTAATTTATGATTGACTGCAAAGTTCGTTAAGTTTCGCCTGGGAATTAATACTTACTTCTCGCTAAATAGGTATGGCTTAAATCCCTTTTGCCATGCGTTAATCAACAATTATTATTATTATCTTTTACGTGCACAAGATGGTAAAAAGGTAGGAACCTTGAAGTTTTTCAATCTTAAAACTGGTTAATTATTTCGAAAATTACTTTCACTGTCACTTAATTTTCAGTATATAAAGGTCCTTTAATATTTTGGAATTATCACTTGACAGTCATAAGTAGAAGAGAACACAGTCAACTTAAACATGTATTTTAAAGTAAGTTTATCTACTTATATTACAAACAGTATTTGACCCGAAAAATTCAAAGTAAAATCCCTCTAAATATTTAATAATAATATGATTTTACTTCAGATTTGCATTATTGCCGTTGTCGCCGTTGCCGCTGTAAAGGCACAAGATGGGCACCACAAGAAGCACGAAGAACACAACGAACATCAACACATAGATTACTACGTACGACTGTGAACGCAAAATATGCACCTTATTTTAATGTACATTAAGATCAGTATACTAACTCAACGATTTTACAGGCTCACCCCAAATACGAGTACGAGTACAAAGTGCAGGACCCGCACACCCATGACTTCAAGTCGCACCACGAGCACCGCGACGGAGACGCGGTGAAGGGCGTGTACAGCCTGCACCAGCCCGACGGCACCGTCAGGATCGTAGAGTACCACGCCGACAAGAAGACCGGGTGAGCTGAGGCACTCATTGTATACTCTAAACTACACAGTTTAAGATTCAAATTACTAAAGCTGTTTTCATGGTCACAGGTTCCACGCCAACGTGAAGTACGAGGGACACGCCAAGCACATCGTCCCTGAACACCATCACCACCATTGATTCTGATACTCCTTGTTAATATTACAGATAACTGTTATGTTTAATTGTATGTTATTATTATGTTACCTACTTGAAAGAATAAAAGTTAACTAGTCAGTGTGAATAGTGGTATAATTTAAACTTTTTTCCCCACGAAAATAGCATCATAATGGATGGAATTAGAAAGGTTGATTTATTCTGATCTCACACAATTAAAATTTCACATCAAGTGGAAAATAAAACTTATTTTTTTGCCAATCAATTAAGAGATTAATAAATAAGGATATAATTTTGTATCTGGACTAATAAATAAGGCTATATCTATCTTGCGAAAGTACATGTGTAGTTAGGTACTACTAAGGACATAATAATAATAATATTACTTATTATTCCGCAACATCCTGTCACTTATGTCGTAATGGTGATGATGACTATTTATATTTTACATAATTTTATTTACATTCCCTTCGATGACTTCCCGTGAAATATTTTTTAAATCATTTAATAATTAGTACAATCCATATTTCAAAATAGATTTAAAATTTGCAAAAATTTGGAACAGACGTTTAAAGTTTGGAAAATAGTACCCAATAGCAGTAGCTTGTGACGCACTACTTAAGTTAGTAGTTTTAGCAAACTTTAATGGCAAATAATATTTATATTTATTTAATATTTTACAAAAATTGTTTTCACAATAAGTAGATATATGTAAAAAATAATTGGCACTTATGAAATATTAACACAAAAAAATACTAAATTGTATATCACCATTATCATGTCATTGCGTATGGATTATGTGGGTAAGTAATATTTTAAGAATACCTACCTTTTTTATTAGGACTGGTCCCGCCGCCACACACCAGTGGTGGTGGTGGTGGGGTACTACTGTTACTCCTGTAAACCAGGATCGACTATGATGACCAATAATGACGTCGAGGTTTGACCCACGACGAGTCCCGGGGAAAAGTTTCATTGTCTTGGAACCCGCACGAATTTAATCGAAAGAAATAATAGGAGGAGTTGGAATACCTACCTTTAAAAATATTGCTGCGTGCTGCGCTCAGGCATATATTGAAATGCCACTAATGGTGACCACCCTTTAATTTAAAGGCTGGGTCAACCCAGATATGTTTGATGTAAATTACTATAATTTATTCATTTTTTTTATAATTGGCGTGTCGCCGGTCCACTTTGCGGTGCCTATAGTACAACCATTGCTTAGTTTGGAACCAATAGTTGGTTTGTTACTCTAGCGATATTAAGTATCTATAGTATACGTGAAGGAAAAACCTTGTTCCCCTTTTTACGAAAATTTCGCGGACGGAGGAGTATGAAATTTGACACATTTATAGTTTATATAGAGAAGGAGTGCAGAATGCTAAATTGTTAAAAAATATGCATAAAAAATACATTAAATCAATAAATAAAACATTACGCACACTACCATGCGTTTGTCACACACTCATTTGTATCTTCTTCTTGGTAATTGCCTGACTGTCCGACTGACAAACGGTCACAGTTTTTTTGCTTTATTTCGAAGGGCGGGACCATCTTAGTGCTTTCTGCGTGGCAGTATCAAATAGTATTTGATAATAGAACCTTAATGACGTTTAAATTAAAATAAATGAATTATGGTCGAACACGAACGACTACTATCCTACTAATATTATAAATGCGAAAGTTTGTGAGTGTGGATGTATGTATGTATGTATGTTTGTTACTCCTTCACGCAAAAACTACTGAACGGATTTGGATGAAATTTGGAACACAGATAGATTATAACCGGGATTAACATATATGATACTTTTTAACCCAATAATCCAATGCTACGCGGATGAAGTCGCGGGGCACAGCTAGTTATTATTATTGTGCCCTTTTTGAGCGTTTGTTTTATGGTAATCAGTTTGTGCAATTTAATTATATTATAATATTATATCCATGTGATCCGTTTTGTAATTATAGCTTCCAAATATTTATAATATAGAAATACTGTCTTCCTACTTTCATTAACTTATCTATACAAATAAATAAAATTGGAGTGTCTGTTTGTAATATCAAAATAACACCTTTTCACTAAATGTATATGAAAGTACATACGACACCTATAGTAAAAACGCGATTTAAAAAAATTTTGTCTGTCTGTCTGTCTGTCTGTCTGTCTGTGTGTTTGTTCCGGGTAATCTCCGAAACGGCTGGACCGATTTTGACGGGACTTTCACTGGCAGATAGCTGATGTAATAGGGAGTAACTTAGGCTACTTTAATTTTTGAAAAACAATTAGGGTTCCGTGTTAAAAAATAAAAACACATGAAATCAAAGAGTATTTCCGAAACGGCTGGACCGATTTTGACGGGACTTTCACTGGTAGATAGCTGATGTTATAAGCTACTGCTTATAACATCAGCTATCTACCAAATAAAAGTAGCCTAAGTTACTACTTAGGCTACTTTTATTTCAGAAAAACAAAATTAAAAAATGGGTTCTGTCGCGCGGGCTCAGAACGCGGGAGCGGGCTTTTTTGTTAAATTAAATTCCACGCGGACGAAGTCGCGGGCTCAGCTAGTTATTTATAAAGTAGGTACTTGGGTTTAATAGTGCCTATGCCTAGGTATATTTTGTAATGTCTCAAGTTCATAATTACTCTTCTATATACCCTCAGTATTGGGTATTTATGGCGTAAAATTACACATTCCATCCCTTTTGATAATTATTAAGACAAATATTTTATAGAGGTAAATGACAATGAGTAACAATATAATTGTAACATATTTTTTATTCTTTAACACTTTACAATGAAGTCGATGGTATAAACAACAATAACAAGATATCTTAAAAAATTAACAATGAGGTAGGCAGTCACATAATCAATGGTGTTCAGGGACGATGTGCTTGGCGTGTCCCTCGTACTTCACGTTAGCGTGGAATCTATAAACATGAAACAGCTTTAGAAATTTGAATCTTAGCAGTAAAACTTAGGGTAAACAATAAGTTTTTCAGCTCACCCGGTCTTCTTGTCGGCGTAGTACTCGACGACCCTGACGGTGCCGTCGGGCTGGTGCAGGCTGTACACGCCCTTCACGACATCTCCGTCGCGGTGCTCGTGCTGGGACTTGAAGTCATGGGTGTGCGGGTCCTGCACTTTGTACTCGTACTCGTATTTAGGGTGAGCCTGCGTAATGCGGAAATTTATAAATAAATATCGCTAGACTAAAACATATACTGTATGGTTTCAACCGAAGTAACCCTTGCTCTACGGGTTCTGTACTGGGGGCGATTCCAGCGACATCTAGACTAGGGAAAATTACGAAAATCGAATCCGCTCGCTGCAGTGAACCGAGCGGCCTACGCTCGAACTTCTGCGCCAAGATCTAGACAAACTTCAGAAGTACATACATAGTAATCGACGTGGTGCTCTTCATGGTGTTGATCATGCTTCTTGTGGTGAGTCTCTTGCTTGAACTCTTCATGCTTGTTATGGTGGGTTTCCTGTTTGTGCTCGTGGTGGAGTTCGTAGTGCTGCGGCTCGTGCTTCTGCTCGTGTCCCTGGTGTAGCACGATGCTCTGCGATGAGAACGCGTGCCCGTGCTCCTGGCCATGACCGTGCTGTGGCATAGCACCGGCAACCATAAATGCGACAGCTACTAAAAGAACCTAGAAAAGTGACTCCGTTAAACTATATTTCTTTAATAAATAATTTTAATAAGCAGGTAATATGAATACTGCAAGAGTTTCTTACTTTAGCAAACATAATTAAATTGTTTGTGTTCTCTTTTAGTAATGAATGATGAATGATAATTAACAAGGATACGTATTGACTTTATATACGCGTAAATAAAGGTACAGTGAAAGCACTTTTCGTAACAATCTGCTCCTGTACAACCAGTTTCTGTGAAGCTCGTAAAATTGAACGCAAGGTGAAGGTTAACATGTGAGAAGAGATCTTGCATTATATGGCTAAGTATGTATTAATAAATATATCAAATTGAACATAGAAAAACTAGAAATTAAAGACAAATATTTATTTTCAATATTTATTTATTAAACAAAACAATGCAATCAACAAAAAAACATTACCAGTAAATAATATCCCAGTCGTATAAACAAATAACAATAAAGATATAGGTAACCACTAATCGTGATGGTGCTTCTCAGGAACGATGTGGTGAGTGCTGTGTTTCACGTCTGCGTGGAAACTGAAGAAAAAAAAATATGGTTAGTATTATATTTCACCACTGATTACTACCAACTTGGAAGAGGAAGTGATCTCGTATCTCACCCGGTGTGTTTGTCGGCGTGGTAGTGCACGTGCCTTTCGGAGCCGTCGGGCTGGTGCAGCGAGTAGTGCCCCTTGACGGCGTCGCCGTCGCGGTGCTCGTGCTGCGACTTGTGGTCGCCCGTGTGCTTGTCCTCTACCTTGTACTCGAACTCGTACTTGGGGTGGGTCTGAAGATAACACCAACAAGACGTATTTTTAGTTTGCAAAGGAAAATAAGAATTACTCATTTAAATAGGTCCTGTGTGTTACATAATAGTCGACGTGATGGTGGTCGTGGTGTCCGTGGTCGCCGCCCCCGTGTCCGTGCTCGTGTATGTGCACGAGCTGGTGGTGTCCGTCGTGCCGCGAGATGTGCTGCTCCGAGTACCCGTGCCCAGCGGACACCGCCGCCAACGCAGCTAGTACGCAAAGCACCTACAGTCAAAGCGACAAATGAATTTTCTTAGCTTACAATTAACACAGGAAGCCTAATGATAATAAATACGCTTGAGTTCCCTGAAAGGGTAGACGAAAAGAATTTTATTTTTTTATTATGGAGATATTAACTATCTCGCTAATGGTGATTTGATCCCATTGTAATCCGAGGCATACTAATTAAATGTGTTATTATTTACTTTACTATTTTTTCTATATCAAAATAAAAAGTCACAATGCTAGGCAAGAAAAAAATCTACCTTAAAGCACATTTTACTTTATTATATCAAAATGTTTGAGATGTGGGGTATGCTAATGACCGTATTCAGTAGCAAACTGATACGTAGTATCAAGAAACAATGTCTTTTATACAAAAAGCATTTCAGCAACTAAGGCAATATAACCGTCAAACTAAAATGATAGGCGATTAACATTTTAATATGCAATTGTAACAATTCCATGTAAGCACTTGAGATTACGCCATTGCATTATCAATGACAAAGAAAGTTTATTTCGCGTTCTATTGGCAATGTTATAGTATGTATACGTTTACTAGTTCAGCATAACAATCAATCCTGTTATAATTGATGTCAAACCGCAGACAGATTTAATGATTGCGGAAACAGTTCTAATTTTCTCTTATAATAATATTAATAATTTAGCCCTTTTAGCGTCCCACTCCTGGGCATGATCCTGTCCTCATTACAGGTGGATTAAGGGGGATTTTACACTGGCCTAGTGCGATTTATCGAATTTCACATATCTTTCGAAAGTTGGTTAAATATCCTAAGACATGCAAGTTTCCTCACAATGTTTGCCTTCACCGTAAACAAGTGATTAATATAGAAATTATGATTCGCACATCGATTTGAAAAATCCCAAAGGTGCGAGCCAGGGTTTGAACCCAAAGCCTGGTGCCCGCAAGACGCGTGCTTAACCAATAATAGGCTATCATTGCTGTAATAATTTTCCCTTATTTTGTATCCTGCGTGATTGGGTAAGGTTTCGAAGATATGCAATAAGTATTCCATCAATTTGATGTCTTTAAAACATAACTTTTCAATCCTCTTCTTTAGTAGGTGGGTGTTGGTTTTACTAGGGTGTAGAAAAAGGTATAGGAGTTAAAATATCTTCATTAGACCTATATTATAACTATGACGTTTGCATACGTAAGTTTACATCGTCACTTGAACAATTATTGTTGGTGTGTACATAACGTGAGCTTTTACGAAACATTCCAAACATTATGTTTCCAAATATCGTAAATAACAATTTTAATTGCCGAAAACTTAGAGTGAAATCGACGTCACCTTGATAGCCTTTGTCTTAATTGAAAAATTGTTTTGCGTTTTGTATATAAGTTCGGAATATTTGTTGCCATGTATCAGTCATCGCTTAGCTTAGCAAAGAACACAATAAACCGATTCATTCAAAATGTTCGTTAAGGTAGGTATTTCAACAACATCGAAGACAAAATAAAAAATATATTTAAAATTCGAAATCATAACTAAAAATCTATTTTGTCAATGGTGACACATTCGAATTTAGACCTTAGTAATGTTATCAAAAAGTTATTATTTGTGTTGCAATTTATTCCAGGCTCTGTGCATGCTAGCTCTTCTGGTGGCCGCGGCGTCGGCACACGGGTACTCGGAGCAGCACATCTCTCGACACGACGGTCACCATCAAGAGGTCCACATTCACGGCCATGGAAAGGACGACCACCACGATCATCACGTCGATTACTATGTATGTACTTTAACTTTACTTTGGTAGGTACCAAAGGTAGTACCAAGTTTGGTAGGTAGGTACCTACGGCGGTAGAGTCAAGGTGTAGCCGACTGACTACAGCTCATACTTGGGCTGGATCGACCGAGGTAGTACTATCCTCTCACCGAAGAACGGCGTAAATTAGTTATTATAACTGCGTTTCATACGGAGAGTGAGAATGCCATATACTCAACTCCCCCTTTCCGTCTATCCCACTCCCCTTCAGATCAGCAACGTGCAAGAAATGCCATTGGTATTGCCAGCATCTATAGGCCACGGTAACTGCTTAACATCAGGCAGGCCGCAAGCTTGGTCGTCGACTTTGTTACATAAAACAACATACGTTATTTCACCCCTACACAATGACGAGGTACTATAACATGTTAAAGGCGACTAAAGAAAAGAATACCATAGATCTGCAACGGCATTGTGATGAGACAAAACATGACATATGTGCGGCTTTCATCAAAATCAAAATTATAATATCGTTAATTTCATATTATTTATCCAACAGGCTCACCCCAAATACAAGTTCGATTACAAAGTAGATGACGACCACACCGGCGACCACAAGTCGCAGCACGAGCACCGCGACGGACACGACTCGGAGAGCGGGTACAAGGTGCACGTCGACCACATCGTGCCTCATCATCACCATTGATGGTTCAAATAGATGATGATGAACTATTACCTCTAATATTGCTTAGTTTTGTTTTATTTTCTGTTTGCTTTTTACTGTAAATAAATTTTACTAAAAATACTTTTTCTTTTCATTTTATAGCAAGTGAAATAAACCTGTTTGTAAATGATTCTATAATGTAGGTGACTTTAACCCCAAAATATGATTTAAAGGACAGTAAATTCCAAACCTGTCAATGACTATTTGGCTGGTACCAGTCATGGGTTGTTTTAGTTGAAGTTGTTTAGGTATGATAGCGTTATACCTGGCATTTTGCAAACAAGTCCTTTCAGCCCCAACCCTTCCAATGCAATGTTTGATAAACTACATAGAGTGATGGAAAGTGCCCTATCGATATAATATCGTAAAAGTCGGTTAATAAAGATTAAATCATAACGAGTTACAACGATATAAGTGTTATGTGAGTTTTTTTTTATTAAGTTTTTGACCACAGTCTCACCCGATGGTAAGTTACGATCTGGTTTACGGCGGTGCATACTTGCCTAGACCGTACTTGTTCACTCTCGACTTGAAAACATCCTGGTTATAGTCAGTAAAATAAGAAACGCGTGCGGAGACATGCAGTCAAATTTGGCGTATTTGTTCTGTTATATCCTTATGAGTTTGAATAAATAGGTTCCTGAATACCCATAATAAATGATTCTCCAAATTGTTATTCATGTTAAAGCAGTACGAATGTAAATTTCAACAATTAGCGTAAAAACTCTGAATCGATCCGTTTATTTGAAATCTACAGATTATAATAATATAACTAATTCAAAGATAAAACAAAAAGTACTTACCAAAGAATATGTGATCAAAAGGTAAATTTAAAGGGAGAAGATGCCCGAGATGTTTCTGCTGTAAACTGATCAACAGTGGTGTCCAACAGTGTTTGTTTAGTGCTAGAGTCACGCTGTACCCAACTGGATAACAGATCATAAGGCTGGCTCGGCCGGATTCCTACTACCCTATTAAAAATATCGGCGTTAAGTAGTTATTATAGCTGTTTTATGTACAATGAGTGAAGCCAACCCTCCTCCACTTCTTCTATCCCACTCCCCTTTAAGTCAGTAAAGTGCGAGCTTTACCTTTAGTATTCCAAGCATCCATTGACCACAATAACTGCTTAACGGCAAACGGATCGTACGCTCACTTGCCGACTTTATTCTAAAAAAAAAAGATACTAATGCACCTAATAGCAGTGATTGCCGATTGGTTAAGTACGCATCTTACTAACCCGGCTCGCGCCTCTGGGTTTTTTGAAATTTATGTGCGAATCATAGTTTCTATATGATTGTCACTTGCTTACGGTGAAGGAAAACATCGTGAGGCAACTTGCATGTCTTAGAAAATCTAACAAATTTTCGAAAGACATTTAAAATCCACTAACCCGCACTGGGCCAGCGTGGTGGATTACGGCCTGAATCCCCCTCGTAGTGAGGGCAGGCTCGTGCCCAGGAGTGGGATGTCAAAGGGGCTAAATTATTATTATTATACAAAGACACCTATGGACCTTGACAAAAGCTAAATTGTTATTCTGATTACGTCGTAAACGTATCGGGCATTCAAGTGGCTTTAAAAATCAAGCCAAACTTCTAAACAAAAATGTAAACCAACCATAGCCCAAGCAATATAGTTCATTAGCCAGACTTATAGGACAATAATATGACCCTAATATAAATTGGTATTAACTATAGCGTACAATACTACTTATGATATAAAAATGTTGTTATGCGTACAACTCGTCTGATGTTAAGCAGTTACTGAATATAATTCTTGGTCTTCCAACTCTCTCACTTATCATACGGAAGGCAACTAAAATAGCTACTTTTAACCGATTTTCTATGTATACTACTAGTCTATGTACAATCATTTAAATCCCAGTAAATGTAGGCAAGTCTAAACGTTATTTTTAAAGATACCTATGTGGAAACGTACGTATGTCCTGTAAGATTCATCAATCGAGGCAAAATAACATTTCGGAACATGCTAGGAAAATGGCTAACTATTATGGACTGTAGTTACAAGACAAGATTAGAAATGACGCCAGAGTATCTCGACACATTATTAAATTGCAAATGTTTACCAACTTGTAATAAAGTTTGTAGGTAAGTTATATTTTCTTGTCAAATTTATATTAAGGCTAAAGCGCCCATCTAGCCCGCGAAGTTCAAATTTTTTGAGTTCTTTTAGAAATTTTTCAAAATCTGACAATAATAAAAGGCACATTTTGTAATTCGCGAAAAAGACCGTGTGCAGTGCATTTATTAATATATCCAACTTACTCTAAAACATTTCAAGAACGACAGCTATCCAGATTATCTGGCAATTTTTGTATATTTAGTGATTTACTAGTATCATATCCACCGTGATAATATTTATAGTAAAATAAATGTATTAATAAATGCACTGCACACGGTCTTTTTCGCGAATTACAAAATTTGTCTTTTATTATTGTCAGATTTTGAAAAATTCCTAAAAGAACTAAAAAAATTTGAACTTCGCGGGCTAGACAGGCGCCTTCACCTTAAGCTAAAGGTCGCACCCGATTGTAACTATGTATGTCTCTTCTACGTAGTATTTCTAATGTGTTTTAATGTCTTTCTGAACGCCCCGCAGTATGATTACGAAGTCAATTTGGTCTGGAATCTTGACGGCTACATAAATTCAAATTCAAATTCAAAGCGTTTATTTTGTTTAGGCCTACGGGGGCACTTACAAATTGTCAATTTTACATTTTTTTTTTCTTATATCTACAACCGGATCGGAACGCGACCTCGACTGAGAAGATCCGGCAAGAAACTCAGCGGGCTTGTCTTTTTACATGTCATTTTTTTATTATTTTTTTTATCGCCAGTTGCTTATATTCAATAATTACAAAGGGTAGTAGATATTAATATAAATATAAATGGTACCATGTTTAAAATAATCTCGTAATATCGTAATCACCAACAAGACAAATGCGTGCACTCTACGTTAAATTATTGTCGTTTAAAATAATGCATGGTAGGTACCTACGTGACGCATGTTGCGTAACTATAATATCAAATATTGCTTTAAACAATTACGTAAAAGTATTTAATTGCTAAAAACTTAGAGTGAAATCATAATTTACCTTGATAGGTTCTGTTCCAATGCCCAAGTTGCTTTCAGTTGTCATATAAATATAGAGACAATTTACTGCCATGTATCAGTCTATTGCTGTGTTTAGTACCAGTAATACAATCTTAAATATCCATACAAAATGTTTGTCAAGGTATTATTTAAATCAAGACTATTCGTCTTATAAAAATACATTTAAATTTGTATCAAATTTAGTTTAATTATAAAAATATAAACGTACTTACTTTGTTTTAGGTGCTGTGCGTACTAGCTGCGTTGATGGCGGTGTCCGCTGGGCACGGGTACTCGGAGCAGCACATCTCGCGGCACGACGGACACCACCAGCTCGTGCACATACACGAGCACGGACACGGGGGCGGCGACCACGGACACCACGGCCACCATCACGTTGACTATTATGTAAGCAGCGCTGTCTTATTGTGAGTGAAAAGAATGTCAGATCAACGCTCCTAAGTTTTTTAACGAATATTTATCTCCTTAAAGGCATACCCCAAGTACAAGTTCGAGTACAAAGTAGATGACGACCACACCGGCGACCACAAGTCGCAGCACGAGCACCGCGACGGACACGACTCGGAGAGCGGGTACAAGGTGCACGTCGACCACATCGTGCCTCATCATCACCATTGAATACATTTTTGTTTATGCATTCTTACGTCGAATATTTATGTTTCTTTTTTTGATAATAAATATTAAAAATATAAAATTATATTTTTAATGGTTTGATTTGGTACTTAATTATTTACACATATTATAACCTTTATTCACTTGACTGAATATCGTGTAATTTCAATCTTTCTAAATAAATTATATCTAAAATAAATACAAAAGCAATAAATAGGTATGTAATGACAATATTTTAAGCACTACATAATAGTACATTGTTACACGAGTGGTGAAAGTGACTTATTTTTCCCGAGACGGGGTTTGGCGCCCGAGCGTAGCGAGGGCGCTAATAGTTCGAGGGACAAAATAAGTCTTTCACCCGAGGTAAACACTGTGCTTTTCATTACGAATACAAGGAAAATAAAAATAAAAACAGGAATTGGCTAAAGAAATAATACAAGGAAGCATGAACAATACTCTACAACTCGAAAAAAAAAAGATCGGATTGCCGCCTATTTTGTTTTTTTTCGTTGGCCGGCCAACTTCATTATTTAGCCAGTATTTTTAATTTTCATTTTTAAATATTTTGACCAAATCTATGTTATTTTAAAGAAATTGTTGAAACTAAATTATAATTAAGCCATTTAAAAGTATATATTCTTTATTTAATACTCAACTTTATGTTATTTCAATTTTACATCGTGCTGTAATTGAGTGACTGTAGAAAAAGTTTGAACATGGTTCCATAGAAATGGAACTAGTTTTTTTTTTATAATTTGACAGCTGTCAGTTGAAAGTGATTCTCCCGGGCCAGAAAAGTATTACTTTCAACCCGCTCCTCAGGCAACTTCAGACCTACTTTCAGTGTATGAGTAATGAAAAATATTTTGTAAGTAGTTTTTGGATTTTTATACAGTTGTTCTAGAACATAAATGTTATTAGAAAATAAGCCATGTTTTAAACATTAAGGAAACTAATTACAATAGTAACAATAATACTGCTAAATACGAGTATTATTATGGCATTTCGGATGAGTTGACTTCGCGGACAGCGGCTAGGCTCGTAGTTGCGATAGTAGTTCTCGTAGCAAGTCATTTCGTAGTCACGGTCACGGACGCAGTTTCGAGTAACGTGCTCTAGTCACGGAACGCCTTACTACAAAGTTTCTATAATATACACTAAACACGCAGAGAATAAGTACTTAAAGAAAATATGTCTATATGTCTTTTACCCCTTTTTCTGATATGTAGGTATATTTTAAAGTTGTACGAGTACCTACCACCAGTCTATGAAAATAGGAGTATGTCATGCTACTGTGTAAACATAATTACTAGTGCTGAAACATTGTATGGACTAGTAATGTTATTTTTATTTTTTAATGGCATGTTTGTAACTTACAATTGACATAGATGTATGACTGGCTGAAGGACAATGGGTAGTTTTTAAAAGGAAATTTACTTACATAATAAATAACCAGATAGTTATACTACCAAAGAAATTGTTATAATTATTATTACAATTTCTTTAGAAACATGTGAGATGTACGAGTGATGGGTAATGTTAGAATACTAAGATCAAAATTAATTAATGTATCTTTTGTTACGATAGTATTATTCCAAATTAAGAGTTATTCCGGTCCGATCCACCGTTCAGGGTTTCACAAATTAAATTAAATATTTTATGCCGATCGGATACCCTAATTATCTATTAACAGATTTTTGGCACAGTCAGGAACAAAATTAATGTAAAGGGTTTATTGACCATACGTATGTTTGTAATAGTTATTTTTACTTACTTAGTAATGACGAACAACTGCTCATTATTTTCGTCTTGGCCAAGTCACTGCACCCGGTTAGAACCCTTATTAATATTTTTTACCTGCAAAAATACGTGTGTGCATTGTGCTACATTGTTATCGCCTCGGAATGCTTCTTATGACATGACGACATCAAAACTATTTTTAAAAGGCTGCCCAAGGGTTTTATATTAGTATTTTAAATGAATAATTTTACAAATTTTGAGTTAATCAAATAATTTAACAAACTCAAAACTTTAATAAATACATTTTTTGGTCAAATGGGTCATCATTATATAGACGATGGCCAAGCTATTGCTTACGTATCATCAATCGACCTGAATCCAATTGTAAGAGGTATTACTGGGAAAACTTCAACGACCTCTTATGTTCGAACGTAGGCCGTTCAGCCAACAGCACCACGGTTCCGAATCCTTTGGTACAAATTTCAGTAAGGGCTTTCGTAATTTTGCCTAGTCTGGGTGTCACTGGGATGGCCTGCAATCCGTATTATGGTACCCATAATACAAGCATATCTGAGTGGGGAACAATTTTTTATATTTTTAAATTTATTTAGATTAGATATTTTTATTTAGATTTAAAAATATAAAATGTAATAAAATGAATAAATGGAATAATAATAATAATAATGTAGCCCTTTTTGAAGTCCCACTCCTGGGCACGGGCCTCTCCTCACTGCAAGGGGGATTCGGGCCGTAATCCACCACGCTGGCCTAGTGCGGGTTGGCGGATTTCACATGTCTTTCGAAAATTAGTTAGATTTTCTAAGACATGCAGGTTTCCTCACGATGTTTTCCTTCCCCGTAAGCAAATGATAATCATATTTAAATTATGATTCGCACATAGATTTCGAAAAACCCAGAAGTGCAAGCTAGGGTTTGAACCCAGGACCTGGTGCCCGCAAGACGTGTGCTTAACTAATCGGCTATCACTGCTTACTAAACAAATACTAAATAAATAATGAAAATATTGCAATTAGAATGCTCACTTTCATTATCAGTTATCGTTCTAACGATTACGTGATTGTGAACGTATAATTTAAAAGAAATTATTACAAACATTCCGTATGCACGGTAACTGAAAGTGTCGTAAGTTAACAACTAACGGCTAATTTAGAACGAAATCAACGTCACCTTGGTTGCTTTTGTTTTCCATATATATACTTGCGGTTTGACGGGTATTTATCAGTATCATATTGAGCTTAGTATCGTTAGGACAAGAATTTAACTTAAAAATAAAATCAAAAATGTTTGCTAAGGTACAGAATACTTTTTGTTCATTTTTGTTTAAATAAGTTTACGTAGTGTTCGATATATAAATAATGTGATGGAATGTCAATAACAGGTGCTGTGCGTACTAGCTGCGTTGGCGGCGGTGTCCGCTGGGCACGGGTACTCGGAGCAGCACATCTCGCGGCACGACGGACACCACCAGCTCGTGCACATACACGAGCACGGACACGGGGGCGGCGACCACGGACACCACGACCACCATCACGTCGACTACTATGTAAGACACAAGGCCTGTTTAAATCGGTAATTCTTAATTGCCTTAACCAACTATAAAATACATCTTGTTTTATTGTTATCTCCAGACCCACCCCAAGTACGAGTTCGAGTACAAGGTGGAGGACAAGCACACGGGCGACCACAAGTCGCAGCACGAGCACCGCGACGGCGACGCCGTCAAGGGGCACTACTCGCTGCACCAGCCCGACGGCTCCGAAAGGCACGTGCACTACCACGCCGACAAACACACCGGGTGAGTAAAAAACTATTTGCTTAAACAACTCCTTAATCACCCAGATATAAATCGTCGATGCTTATTTACCTATCTACTATAATTTTTTTTTATATTTCTAGTTTCCACGCTGACGTGAAGTACAGCACCCACCACATCGTCCCCGAGAAGCACCATCATCACTAAACTGTTATACTACTTAATTCATTACCTAACTACAAATGCCATTTCTTTTGTTTTTGTTAAAACACTGTTAATAAAAGTTGCGCTTATTATCTTTGAATTTTTATTTTCCTTCCTTGTCCGAAATATATAGTTGTTTTGAAAGAGAGAATAAATAAATATCGCCAGACTAACACACCATATGTATAGACCAAAACTAAGCAACGTTTGTACTATGGGTACTTTGATAAAGGAATGGGTACCGTACAATAGGCTGGGGGCGATCCCAGTGACACCCAGACTAGGCTACAAATTACGAAATGACTATTTCCGAAATTTGCCCCGGCGGGAATTTAACCCGCAACCACCATGTGCAGTGAGCCGACCGGCCTACGCTCGAACCACTGCGCCAAGAGGTCGTCAATAAATAAATAAATGAATGAATAAATAAATGATAACATTAAATGTAATTTATCAAATATACAGTTTGTAAACGCCCTCAATACTTATCGCCAGGTTATAGTTTCAATCACGAATAAGAATTAACTAAAGAAAAAAAAAAATACATTATTTTTATGGTTGCTAGTTAAATCCCTTTGAATATTTTTTAGTAAAGGTTTTATAATAACAAATAATTTATGAATACGAGACATTAGGTACATTAATCAGTGCTACATTTAGTAAATATAATAAAATAAAACTACTTCTGACTCTACTGAATTAAAAAAAAAGAATTGCGGTCGTATTATTTTTTTCTCAGTATAATAGGAACATAACAGTATATAGGAACATAATTAGCATCACTATGTTGCATATCACCAATTTCAAAGAATAAAAGGAAAAAAAGTATGCAAACAAAAGAACTTTCTTCATTAACTACTGGCTTGGTGTCGTTAACCCGCAAAAGGTCAATCGATACAAATCAGCTGTAAATATGCATGCAAAATAAGAACCTGTTTGGAAACAGGTTCTTATTTTTCTCGATCATTTACAAAATTGCGAAAAATTAGTTCACCGTAGTAATTTCGGCGTATAAAAGGGTAAGTAGTCAGTTCTTGAATTATCAGTCGCTGATTACAGTTAACCAAGTAACCATCCAATCAACAATCAACATGTACAAAGTAAGACTGATCTGTCTTTTACATAATTATATATTTTTTTATCTAACATTTTTTTTGTCTAATTATTTTGCATTCACTGCTCATCTCTATAAAAATGATAGCTTTGGTATTAAATTAGAATTGATTGTAAGGATATAAATATTTGAAAGTAAGCTACTGTGCTTTTGTGATCATATGAGTGCTCATCAAATACAGATTTTATAGTAAAATTATTGTTCCTCTCAGTTATTGGTACCGTTTGTGCAGATCTTCCTTGTAGCTGCTGTCTTCGCGATGGTCGCCGCGCGGCCACAAGAAAGCCACGGCCACGGCCACGAGCACGAGCACGAACACGCGTTCTCGTCGCAGAAGATCGTGCTGCACCAGGGACCCGAACACAAGATTCTCGTCGACGTATGAGAGATTTATTTATGCACTATTATTGTTTAGAATTTAAATACAATAACTTATCTAAAAGCCAATAAATAATCGTTACAGGGCCATGCTAAATACGAGTTCGCGTACGAAGTGAAGGACCCCCACACCCACGACCTGAAGTCCCAGCACGAGCACCGCGACGGAGATGTCGTGAAGGGCGTGTACAGCCTGCACCAGCCCGACGGCACCGTCAGGGTCGTCGAGTACCACGCTGACCACAAGAACGGGTGAGGAATTAAAACTAGTTGATATTTAATGCTAAATAATAAGGTATAATATTAATCATTAATCACTTATTCTGTGTTTCCAGATTCAACGCCAACGTAAAGATCGAGGGTCACGCTAAGCACATCGTCCCTGAACACCACCACCACCATTAAAAAGACAAACACTTTAAATTTAATGCGACAGTGATTGTAGCACTTATTTATTTAAATACTGTTATTTGATCATGTAAATAATTTCGATAAAATAAAAGGTTTTGTTTTGTAATTTTACGACTTAATTTATGAACTTTCCTGATGATAATATATTGAATTGAACCTGTTTAGTCCGAAATTGGGAGTGAATCCATAGTCTGAATTAGTCCAAAATCTGGAAGTGGGCAATACAATGCAATACAAGCACTAGCAATTTTAGCTAAATGTAAAAATAAAAAGGAAATAAAAAAAGTAATAGGTTTTAAAAAAAACAGCCATGTTACGCATCATCAGACACAAGAAATCCCGTAACTGCCGTTACTATTAGTTCAATATTATGATTGAACTAACAGTAATACTAGTAATTTTGTAAATTAAATATTGTTAAAATCACAGTTATCGTAAACATATCCAGTGGTAATCGAGCCTAATTATAAAGCACGCATATATTCGCCGCTTCGATGCTCGATAGAGTCGTAAAGCTATGCTATTTATGCGTACAGTATGGATTCGGATTTTTTAACACGACGAGTTGTAATATTAAATGCAATATTTAAAACCATTATAATAGGTTCACAATGCATGTATCTTGAAAATTCAGGACCGATTTTTCGATCTAGTTGCTACAACATCCTACTAATATTATAAATGCGAAAGTTTGTGAGTGTGGATGTATGTATGTATGTATGTATGAATGTATGTATGTATGTATGAATGTATGTATGTATGTTTGTTACTCCTTCACGCAAAAACTACTGAACGGATTTGGATGAAATTTGGAACACAGATAGATTATAACCTGGATTAACATATAGGATACTTTTTAACCCAATAATCCAATACTACGCGGATGAAGTCGCGGGGCACAGCTAGTAATATCATAAACACAACAAAAATCCGCGTTAAAACTAGTTTATTAATTCTGAATATATAGAAAAGGGCATGTCCTGCAACATTGCACTAAGGGACTAGGATGATCTAAGATGTAGATACATTGAATAGTAATAAATCACTCTCAGAATAATTAGGTCTATAATCAAGGTGTAAGAATTGTGCTGTTAATATACCCCCTTATCAATATATTAGCGGTTGTGTATTTACACCATACTTTGTCTTCGTCTTTCGAATGTCTAATTACTGATGGCAGAAATAAATAGTTCGGCGTGTAACTATTCACCCGCTAATCCACTTTTATCAATAAGGGGAAAAGATAATTACAATAACGTTGTGCTAAATCTGTATTAAAAAACAACAGCTGGGTAGTTGAATGTAAACCAAATTTGTTATGGTTAGGCGTTGATCCCGGCGCGGCGTAAAGCTTCATTATGCGAGTGTGTTATATTCTTTCTAATGCAGCGTCCATTTTCATTTATACTGCTGTAATATTACCATAATTGTCATTAATATAGGTATCGATTTTAGTCTCAACCATCAGCTGTTTTATTCTCATTTTACATTTAGTTTGAGTTCAAATTTGTAAACACCGATTACATTATCGTGAATGTAATTTTTTAACGAAACTATAACAAACATTCCGTATGCACCGTAACTGAAAGTGGCGTAAGTTAACTGCTAACTGCTAATTTAGAACGAAATCCACGTTACCTTGAAGCTTTTGTTTTCTATAAAAAGTTGCGGTGTGCAATTGTTTTTATCAGTTTCAAATTGAAAATAGGAACGTTAGTTTGTACTTTGAAATAGTCAGAATGATCGCTAAGGTAGGAAATAAAAATATATTTTAATGATTTCTATATCTCATCAATGAACAAAATTGATTAGGTTTATTTACAACAGGTAATATGTGCGCTGGCTGTGGTTTGCACGGTATCGGCCCATGGACACGGGTACTCGGAGCAGCACATCTCGCGGCACGACGGGCACCACCAGCTCGTGCACATACACGAGCACGGACACGGGGGCGGCGACCACGGACACCACGACCACCATCACGTCGACTACTATGTAATACGCAGGGCCTGTTTAAATAAGTAATTCTTATTTGCCTTAACCAACTGGAAAATACATCTTGTTGTTAATGGTTTTCTTCAGACTCACCCCAAGTACGAGTTCGAGTACAAGGTGGAGGACAAGCACACGGGCGACCACAAGTCGCAGCACGAGCACCGCGACGGCGACGCCGTCAAGGGGCACTACTCGCTGCACCAGCCCGACGGCTCCGACAGGCACGTGCACTACCACGCAGACAAACACACAGGGTGAGACTACACTTCCTTCTTCTAAGAAAAATTGTAATAAATAGTGGTGGAATTTTATTATACTTAGCTACTTGCTTTTATTTTCCAGTTTCCACGCCGACGTGAAGCACAGCACTCACCACATCGTTCCTGAAAAGCACCATCATTAGTATATTTATATCGTTTTGTTCATTGTTTTAGTCACTTAAGTACCTTCTTGTTATAATAAAAATAAAAATTTGATCAATTCTTTCTGATTTTTATTAACTTTATATATACGACCTATATATAGAACTAGCTGAGCCCGCGACTTCGTCCGCGTGGAATTTAACTTAACAAAAAAGCCCGCTCTCGCGTTCTGAGCCCGCGCGACTGGACCCATTTTTTAAATTTTGTTTTTCTTAAATAAAAGTAGCCTAAGTTACTGCTTATAACATCAGCTATCTACCAATGAAAGTCCCGATAAAATCGGTCCAGCCGTTTCGGAGATACTCTTTGATTTCAAGTGTTTTTATTTTTTTACGCGGAACCCTAATTGTTTTTCTAAAATTAAAGTAGCCTAAGTTACTTCTTAAAACATCAGCTATCTGCCAGTTAAAGTCCCGTCAAAATCGGTCCAGCCGTTTCGGAGATTACCCGGAACAAACACACAGACAGACAGACAGACAGACAATTTTTTTTTAAATCGCGTTTTTGTTATTGGTTTCGTATGTACTTTCATATGCATTTAGTGAAAAGGTATTATTTTTTTATTACAAACAGACACTCCAATTTTATTTATTTGTATAGTATATAGTATAGAATTGGAACTATCACTACTGACTATCATTTATGCTCGTTGTATTGATAACTGTTAAATAAGGCATATTTAAAAAAAATGCTCTTTTTCAAACATTTCATACATGAAAAGGACGGCGATCCATAATCATTCGTATATTAATGTACCTACGTACAAATTGGCAAGGATTAAGTAGATCAATGATTATCAAGCCAAAGAAAATAAATACCAATTATAATAATAGTAATTAAAACTAATTATAAAAAATAAAATTGAATCTCATCTTACATCATGTCTGTTGAAAACTTTGATAAAGGAAGTCTTTTATCAAAGGTTGAAAAGGACAAGAACTTGATTTTATATTTAACTAGCTGTGCCCCGCGACTTCATCCGCGTAGTATTGGATTATTGGGTTAAAAAGTATCCTATATGTTAATCCCGGTTATAATCTATCTGTGTTCCAAATTTCATCCAAATCCGTTCAGTAGTTTTTGCGTGAAGGAGTAACAAACAAACATACATACATACATACATCCACACTCACAAACTTTCGCATTTATAATATTAGTAGGATTTTTCAACTAACTTAAGGCTTTTGGTAACTTAAGTAACATACAAAAATACTTTAGTCGTAAATTATAACTTCCATTCAGGGCATGTTTAAGGTCAATCAATACAAATCAGCTACAAGCCACACATACTGGATATAATTTACAAAATTGCGAAAAATCAGTTCGCAGCACTGAGGTACTGCGTATAAAAGGAAAAGTTGTCAGCCCATGGATTATCAGTTATCGAATACAATTAACGAAGTGAACATTAAATCAACAGACAACATGTTCACCAAAGTAAAATATTTTTTCTTCTATTTGACTATCGCTTGTTTGTGTTTGAAATATCGACCGTATTTTCAGAGGAAATTTTAAACAATATAATATACCTACTAGCTAGAATCTAATAATAAATTCACAGTATGATAATAAAAGTTATTAAAATTATCTCCATATGAATTTAAATTAGAAATTTATTTTTTACACTTTCCCTAATGTATAATTTTTTAATAATTTGCCTAGCTTAACAAATATTTAAACAATGTTCCATGATTTGTTCAGATCCTTTTCGTTGTTGCTGTCTTCGCGATGGTCTCCGCGCGGCCGCAAAACAGCCACGGCCACGAACACGAGCACGAACACGCGTTCTCGTCGCAGAAGATCGTGCTGCACCAGGGACCCGCACACAAGATCCTCGTCGACGTACGAAAGATTCACTTATGCACTATTATTGTTTAGAGTTTAAATACAATAACTTATCTAAAAGTCAATAAATAATCGTTACAGGGCCATGCTAAATACGAGTTCGCGTACGAAGTGAAGGACCCCCACACCCACGACCTGAAGTCCCAGCACGAGCACCGCGACGGAGATGTCGTGAAGGGTGTGTACAGCCTGCACCAGCCCGACGGCACCGTCAGGGTCGTCGAGTACCACGCTGACAAAAAGAGCGGGTAAGCAAATATAACTGTAGTTCAAAGTGCTGATTATTTATTGATTTAATATAATCATTATCGTTCTGTTCTTTCTAGATTCAACGCCAATGTGAAAATCGAGGGCCACGCCAAACACATCGTTCCTGAACATCAGCACCACCATTAATGATCTAGTCGAATATTTCATGATTACCTACCTATACCTATCTTGTTATGTTTTATTGATGTAAATAATTATTATGATAAATAAATACCTACTGTGTTGAGTAAAATATTAATAAAAACATCTTATTGCGGTCCTCAGTTAAATTAGTAATATTACCATATATTTACAAATCAAAATAATGACAATAATAATATACTCGTATAAGTAATTGATAGATCAAATTACGTAGGCTACAGCCGAAGGATGCAAAAAAAATCTATTTTATTTTAATTAAATTTAATTATTAAAGTATTACAATGGTACTAATTTTATTCTAATTAAATTAGGCGTGATTAGTGGTCGATGCGAGACCCAAGAATGCCTGCCGTGGTGGCCCCACGAGCCTCGTGGTCGTCCATTGACGTCAATGCTGCCTCGTGCCGCTGATGGTGCAGTTTGGATGTTGTTTTGGGTCAATGCATGCCTCGGCAGTTTTCATAGTGTAGCCTTGCGTAACACCTCCCCCCGAAGAGCAGCGACTAATTGAAGATGGGAGTCGTAAATTGAGCTGGAGGTTGATTGGGTTCAGCTTGTCTGGGTTCAGGAATAGCGTATACTGTTTGCATCTCGTGTTGTTCCTGTCTTGGCGCTCCTGTAGGCTCGTTTGTTCGTTGCAGGCGGCGGTTACGGTGACACAGGCCTCCAATCAATGCGCATGCACTCAATAGTACCACGTACATTGGGACGGTGGTGTGGTATAAGCTGTAGTTGGTGTCATCTTTCAAATCTAGGGGCTGCTGCTGAGATATCTCCGAATTGATTGCATGGAGATTTTCTAATTGGATGGAATTCAGTTTCAGCTCGGGCGGTACGCATGGATTGTTCTCAGTGTTGTTGGGCAGGTCCATTAGCTTCAATACTTGTCCTCGCAGACGATCGTGAGCATTGGAGATCGTGAACTGAGATGTTTCTAAGTAGCATTTGTGCGGGACTATAGCGAGATAACTGCCTTGTAGTGTCTCGTAGGAATCTTGACCGCAGGACAGATGAACCATCGTAGGGATGGGGAAGCTTATGATGTGGTGTTTCTCGTCCAGTTCTTCAAAGGCCGGTTTATCCAAGGACACCGTGATGGGGTTGCAGGTGTTGTTTCTCCGTTGCGTGATGATAAGCTGCTGGATACAGTCATCTGCTTGCTGGTTTTGGAGTCTCGGCTTCTCTTGGCACAGATACCACTTGCTGGTCTTCGGGCATTCAGCCTCTATGTACCTGAAATCTTTCTCGAAGATGGCCAGGAATGGATGAGATGGGAGTAGGATTTCGTGGTTCTTGTTAGGGACTATAGAGAGTTTATAGATATCAAATGTGGGAGGTAAAACTAAAGGGAACTTATAGACTATAACTATTTCGTTATCTACGTAGTAAGATCCTAACTTAATTATATCGAAGTACTCTCTAAGATCTAAATCTATTATTCTTTCGCTGCCATACAGTGTACGCAGCTTGCTAATCATATCGCGTAGCGTGTGCAGGTTTAAGCTCGCGTGGTGCATCGTAGACGTTTTTATGAAGGCTAATACATTCTGTAATTTGATCAACTCTTGAGCAATCGAGTCAACATTGTCACTAAGTATCGTGAGAGTTTGGCCTACATGTGCAGTCTCCTTACTAGGTTCATTTTCTCTAATTCTATTCACTAGATCTACTAATTTATCTTGGTTATTGATGATGTTACCTATGACTTTCGAATATTGAGACGTCCAATTCTTAGAAAGACTAATGTGAGAGTTTAGTTCAGCAATTATCTTATTCTCGTTATCTCGAAGGGTCTTAAGGACTTCATTATAATGCAAAGCGTCGGAATAATCGAGATTGCCGGTCACGCTTTTTATTATGGACCCTAGACCATCTACGAGTCCCCTTTTAACACGATTTGTTTCAAACGTTTCTAATTGATCCAATACACTGCCAAGCTTATTTTTGAGGTAATCTAGACGGGGTTCAAATAAGGAATTAGTTTTGGTATGGAGGTTAGGACTTATTTTGTCTAACTGGGTTTCGACTGAACTGATTTTGTCTCTAATGTCCTGCAAATTAACGTATTGAAGAAACGAATGGTAGTTGGAAATTATTCTAGCGGGACCTAATTTAAAGGGCAGGATACCGGGACCATTGTCAAGACTCTCCAGTCTGATTTCCTGTGTCCGGCCTGACTGTAGAAGAAGATGGAGTATCAGGAACATCCTGGAACAATTGGGCGGATTTAGGGAGTCTCTTAAGCCTAGTTTTGGCAATGGGGCCTCGTTTTTTCCTAGTATATATATGGATAGGTAAATCAGCCATAACCACATCGTGGGTATAACGGGGAGCTAGCTTTTGGCGTGAGGCCAACGGATTTTTGATAAAAATCTGTTGTTCGGGCGAGTACTCAATCTCGGGTTCCCTACTCTTATTTCGGTTGTCAGTCAGTTCTTTGCGGGATGCGTTAGAAAGATCGTGTATCGCGTTATAGGCCATGGTCATTTTGTCTTTGTGATTTATCATGTATTGCTGAAGTAGTTGTGAGGAGATGTCGATGTCGAACGGATCGCGGGGATCAAAGTGACCCGTGATCACCTCAATTGGTCTACACTTCGTTAGGCTGTGAATACTGTTGTTGTAAGCTAGAAGAGCATAGGGCATGAGGTTGATTACGGATTCAGATTTTTGGCCGAGTTTAAGAATGCGGAGATGTTCTAGTATCGTAGAATGAAACCTTTCAACTATCCCATTTTCGTTGGGTGTATGAGGCGCTACTCTGTGGTGTTGAATCTTATGGACCCTGACGAACTCTGCGATAAGCTGGTTGGTGAATTCAGTGCCGTTATCTGTAACTATAGTGATTGGTATGCCGTGGTGCGTGCAGAAATTAAGTAAGGCTTGCAGTACGCTGATAGCGATTCCATATCTTAAATAGTATGCCTGACTGTATTTAGAGAATGCATCAACTATTGTTAAGAACTTTTCGCTTTGAATTGTTAGGAGATCTAAATGTACTAATTCAAAAGGTCTCGTGGCAGGCGGAACAACTTTGAATGCTTGTTTGATGGGGTTGCGGTCGTACTTTGCTTGTCCACAGGTGGTGCATTCATTTATAAATTTGGTGATGTTTTCTCTCATTTTTGGCCAATAGTACTTATGAGATAGGGCAAGATAACACTCATTAATACCTCGGTGGTTGGTCTTGCCACAGTGGTATTTATTAATGATCTCTTGTTGCTTGAGATATTCTTTGACGTTTTCTACCTCGTGTTTAGTTAATGTTAGGTTCATGAATGAATTTTTAAAGGTGCTCTGTATGATTGGAATGATCGTGTACATTGCTAAGTGAGGATTGATTAGTAACCCAGTTTTAATTTTTGGGTGGACGTACTCTTTAATTGCGTTGATGACATCTTCCTCTAAGTTATTCTCAGATAGTTGGACAGATATGCGGGTGTATGTCTCAAAAGGTTTGGAAACTACTGGTCTGCCTTTAATATCACCTACTATGTTGAAAATTAGCTGTTTTGTGAATTTGTTCAACGGCTCATCTGAGATTGGTATTTCTAGAATAGGATTCTCATTGTTAGTATGTACTGTAGCGGTTCTAGAATCCTCTCCAATATCTGTAGCTGTTATAGTTCGAGATTCGTCTAAGGTGGGTGCTTTTTCGGATGGGTTGACAACTATGGACATGAGTTCGTCGTTATGTATCTCAATGCGCGATAGGGCGTCGGCGTTTGTGTTATTTTTGCCTTGCTTATAGACGACCGTAAAGTTGTACTCGCTAAGCTTCAATCGCCATCGGGTCAGTCGGGAATTAGGCTCTTTCAGGTTCATAACCCACTCTAGGGGTTTATGATCTGTGACGACTTTGAACTTGCGGCCAAATAAATACGGCCTGAAATATTTTGTGGCCCACACTATTGCTAGGAGCTCCTTCTCAATGGTGCTATAATTACACTCGCTTGAGTTAAGAGTTCTAGACGCGTAGGCAATTGGTTTATCCGAACCCACAATGCCTTGGGATAGTATGGCACCTATAGCTACATTTGACGCGTCTGTGGTGAGTATGAATTCTTTGGTGAAATCAGGGTATTGTAAAATGGGATCGTTAGATAAAAGCGTTTTACAATGTTCGAAGCATGCGGTGTAGTTTTGATCTAAAGTGATTTTTGAACCCTTTTTGAGACATTGTGTTAGTGGTTTAGTGACGCGTGCGAAGTCCGGGATAAACTTTCGGTAATAGCCAAGTAGCCCGAGAAAACGCTTGATTTCAGTGGTCGTTTTTGGTATAGGGTATTTCTGGATAGCGTGGATTTTATTAGGGTTAGGTTTAACACCCTCATTACAAATAACATGGCCTAAAAACTCAGTCTCTAGCTTCAGAAATTCAGACTTATCCATCTGGATTTTGAAGTTAGACTCGCGTAATTTTGTGAACACTTTCTCCAGGTTTAAGATGTGCTCCTGAAGGGATGTACTAAAGATAATTATGTCATCTAAGTAGACCAGACACACGTCATTTTGTAGGTCTCTTAGAACATTATCCATCACGCGCTGGAATGTTGATGGAGAGTTCTTTAAACCCATGGGCATTCTTAAAAACTCGTAGTGCCCGTTTTCTACGTTAAACGCGGTCTTGTGGATGTCCTCGGGGTCCATTTCCACCTGATAAAATCCACTAGCTAGATCTAAAGTTGAGAAATACTGACACCTACCAAGTTTGTCAAGTACGTCTGTTATGTTGGGGATGGGGTACTTGTCATCAATCGTTTTCTCGTTAACCTTGCGGAAGTCAACGACAAGACGCCACTTTATTTTGCCTGAGGCATCTGTTTTTTTCGGAACGATCCAAATTGGAGAGCTCCATGCGGAGTCTGATGGTCGTATGATGTTCTGATCAAGCATTTTTTTAATCTGATCTCTGACTTCTTGTCTATGAACATATGGATACCGATAAGTTTTCGTGTGTACTGGAATCTCATCCGTGGTTCGAATTTTATGTTTTATCTTGTTGGTGAATGTTAGAGGTTCTCCCTCAAGATATAACTCTAAATTGAAAATTTAAAAACCCCCGATGCGACGACTTTTTCATCAAATGTATACAATAATCAACAGAAACTCTGCGTAAAAGTAGTCATTATTTTGTTATGACATTATAATAATTGACATTAGAATAGACAACGAATCTAAATATTGATGCCACGGAGGTTTAATTCCTAGTAAAATATTATCAATTATGATTCAATTTCATGTAATAACTCTGGTTGAGGTAGATGGGAGCAGCCCAGGGGAAGAATTTTCAATAACGCTAAAATTATTTTAAATTAGATTTGTTTTTTTTCTCAATGGCGGAGCAGCGCCCTCTAGAATTATTATAACGTAATATTCCATGACCATTAACAAAACAAACAAAATTTAACGCATGCGCGTATCCATCATTTGACACGTGACTTATGGAACGTCTTTAGTTCATACACAAATCTCATATAAAAATTGATAAAATATACATTTTTTCCAGAATCAGGGAAACTTTTCATATTTATAATATTGTAAAAAGCCAGTTCAGACTATTACGATCATTTAAAAATATAATAAATCTAAATCCTATAATCTCAAATTTCGATTGGATTCGAGCCGTTGAAGTTGGTTTTGGCCGTGAATGTGGCTTTTTAACTTACAAAAGAGCTGATGATCTTTAAACGGCTAAACCGATTTTCATGAAACATAGCTAAGAACACTCTCGATCAGAATACCTATCTAACAAAAGAAACACAATTGAAATAGGTTCATCAGCTTGGGCGCTACGTTGCCACAGACAGACACACAGATACACAGATACACAGATACACAGATACACAGATACACAGATACACAGATACACAGATACACAGACACACAGATACACAGATACACATGTTAAACTTATAACACCCCTCTTTTTTCGTCGGGGGTTAAAAACACGTCAGCATAGATAGCGCAGAGGCGTTCCAAATTTAAGCGTTCCTCCGGGTTTAGGTGATCAGTACGGAGACGAGAAATAACTTCTTTCGCGCGGTCTGATAAGGTTTCAGTACATTCAGACTCGATATTGTATAGTTCGGCTTCGACCGGCCGATCCATTGAAAATATGACGTCATTACATGATTGATTAGTGATCTCGACCCAAGCGCGGTTATTAACTACTTTGGTTAGGCAATCCGTTATTAGACAATTACAAATGATTTGGGTTTCAACTAGTACATCTCCGTCGCTAGAGTTCACTGGTAGTCTTACAATTTTTGAGGAATTCGCTGGGATAATTTCCTCATAAAGATTAACGTTCCTAGAATCGTACATCTGAATAGGTATTTGACTACCTCGGGTTATTAGTAACTTATTTCTAAGATCTATATTTGAATTCCAAGTATCTAGTAAGTCGAAACCTAACAGGCCATCGAAATAATTATGAAACTTATAAACGAATAGCGTCAGATTACCGGGCTCGCGGAATTCTGGGAAACAGGGCAGTGTAATCGAGTAGTTGTTTTTACTCGTAGCGTGTATATTGGTCACCTCAAACGGGTCGTAATTTAAAGGGACATGTGAAAAGTATTTTTCGACAGCTTCGGGGCTAATAAAGGATTGGTTTGCACCCGTGTCAATTAAAAATTTTTATGGTGGATTTTTTAATTGAATGTATCCGAGCTGTCTCTGAATATGAAAATTTAATTCTATTTTGGTTTTTCGATATTCGACTCCTTCTGAAAATTTTCGTTCATAGTAGAGGCCGGAGGCTGTCCCACTTCCTCTACTATGGCGGGCTCAGGGTAGTTATACTGTTCCTGGTAGCAAGGTTGCTCATAATAATCGTCAGAGTGGTAAATGTCGTAGTAATCGTTATAGTCATAATCGGTGTAGTAATAATTATTGTCATAGTCAAATTCATTAAAATTTAGCTCCCGAGTTTTAAAATAATTGCTAGGTGGCGGGTTGCCTGATACACGCCAGTCACGGGTTGGTAGCAGTTGCCTTGGGGTGAAATGTTGAACACCACTCATTGGACGGGGTACGTTATTCCCAAAATTGAACGACTGTTGGGGTTGTGGCTTACTAGGCATTCTAAATACGTTAGTATTAGGGTTGTGATTCGGAGGAGGGGCGCGCATCATCTGCATTGTTCGAGTGGGGCCACGTGGTGTTTGCATGTGTTGTGAGAGGTTAGGCCTCCAGCTTTGGGGGGTCTGAGGCTGTATTGGCTGCTGTCGCGATGAACCGGGCATGCTGAATATTGGTTGTCTAAATGGCATGTCCATCGGTTTAGGCAGCAGATGGTTGACCGGGAAATTGGATACCTGCTGAAAGTCTTTTCTACTGGACCCACCTTCGTTGCGCTGTTGTAGATACAGCGTGTTGAGCTCCTCCTGGACAAACTCTAGGGCCTTCTCCATGGTTGGGGGCCTCATGCAGCGTATCCTATATCCTAGGGGATCTTTTAGACCTCGCAAATATGCTTGGAGTGTTAAATTCTGATAAAGGTCGCGCTTAGCCTGGATCGTAGTAGGTATGGACTCGTGCAAGTGGACATATGTCATTATGGTGCTGAATAAGTTCTGGCACCGTTCATAAAACTCTTGCGGGGTGTTAGCCCCTTGAGTCTGAGTCGACAAGTCGCTATAAAGGGCGGTCTCGTCCCGATGGTCAGCGAAGTTATTTATTAAGGCCCGTCTAATACCCTGCCAGTTGTCGGGGATACCATTCGCGTTAATAAATCGGGACGCGGAACCCGTAATTTTATTTAAAATTCCGTTGATAAGGGCTAGATTAACTAACTCGTGCCCCGGCTCGGTCCGGAAATGTGCCAGCACCAATTGGTCACATAACCCTATGAAGCGCGTTAATATGTGGGGATTGCCATCGAATTCTGGCAATAGCCTAAGTGACTTGTAGACGTAATCTACCCCGGTGTGAACACTACCTTCAGTCGCGGTCGCCATGTTCGGTTCTAAACGTCTTCTTTCGTCTACAGTACTTGACCTGCTACTAGCCCTAGACCTAGGGGTCCGCGATTCTCGTGGGTGAAAAATTGTTAATCCTATATCTTAACTGTTACACTAAAATAAAATGCGTTAAACTAATGGGAGTACCCTATTTGATGGCGTACCTAACTATAGAATAAAGCTAATTAAAACGAACCTATAATAATTCACTACACACAAAAATAATTATACGGGACCAATACGGAACACATACAATAAAATTACACAACGAAATAGGTTGGGGTTGTAATAGGATATTACTAGGAAGGTAAGGACTGAGAAAGATTCAGAGCACTTACAACATGATTTTTCTGCCGAATCGAAGTCTGGATTCTCCCTGGACTGCAGCTCTCGTAGGTTCAGATTGCCGGCGGCCGGTGTTCTATACACTGACTCTACTTTACGACAATCCTACCGACTGCGCCAATTACGTAGGCTACAGCCGAAGGATGCAAAAAAAATCTATTTTATTTTAATTAAATTTAATTATTAAAGTATTACAATGGTACTAATTTTATTCTAATTAAATTAGGCGTGATTAGTGGTCGATGCGAGACCCAAGAATGCCTGCCGTGGTGGCCCCACGAGCCTCGTGGTCGTCCATTGACGTCAATGCTGCCTCGTGCCGCTGATGGTGCAGTTTGGATGTTGTTTTGGGTCAATGCATGCCTCGGCAGTTTTCATAGTGTAGCCTTGCGTAACAATCACGTAAACCTTATATATAAAATTCTCGTGTCACAATGTTAGTAACCATACTCCTCCGAAACGGCTCGACCGATTTTCATGAAATTTTGTGTGCATATCGGGTAGGTCTGAGAATCGGCTATTATCTATTTTTCATACCCCTTAATTTTAAGGGTGGTCCACGTTCCACGCGAACAGAGTCGCGGGGCACAGCTAGTAAATAAATAAATATCGCCACTGACACACCAACTGCATGGTCCCGAACTAAGTAAAGCTTGTACTATGGGTACCGTACAATGGACTAGGGGCGATCCAGAAACTAAACGGAACAGATCGTAGAAACTAAATAGCGATTAAAATTTATATAATAGAAGGGTGCAGTATAAGTTAACCCAATTTCACATAATATTGTTTATTAAATAGAACACCCTAAACTTAACAACCTCAAGTTAGTGGGTATGGTTTGAAATTTCCTAAATTTCATTTACATGAATTTTCGGGATAAGTACCTGCTCGAGAAAACTGTAACTGTTCAATAGGTACAAGTTGCATTCCGTTTCTCATGTAACCTTAATGCAATAAATTAAAACGTAATACAATAATAGCATTAGATAGGTCAAATAAAATGATAATTTATGTACAATTTACAAATTTTATTGCCTACAAATTATGATTAGGGTAAAAGCCGGATAGTTGCCTCGGACGGATACATGCCCCGGTTTTTAATACACTATGTTGGGAACATAAGTTGTGATTGCGCTTTACTACAATAAGTAGTGACCCCCCGCAGGCCTCAGTGCCGTCTAAGCCATCAGAATAGGTGCAAGTGTTTTGTCCATGTGAGCAAAAACTTACAGCGGCGAAACTTTGAGGGGCGTTATAATTATATTGGTAAGTAATTACTATTGAATATTTTTATTACTGATCGTGGTTTCACTCAACTTTTTTTTTCTTTGCATGCATTAGAGTTTAAATTACATTGTTTATTATGTTTTATAGCTAAATATTTTTTATTTACTTCGTAAATAAAAAGGGCAAGTATCCGCATCAAAAAGGATAGTCGCCCTATTTACTTTCGCGGATAGTTGCCCCTAGAGTGACTAAATATTTTTTAACAATCAAAGCCGGTTTTTTTTTTGTTGTTTTTTCCAATTTACTGTGACTCGAACTTGTTGTAAATAAAATAAATATCTACTCAACTGTTCTATATATTTATTCCAGATAAGCAAAATGCCTCTCAAATATAAGCGAAAACCAGGCGTGGTGCCACGCAACATCAACTGGACAGAAGATAGCTCAGCACTTGTCTTGGAAGAATTGAGACAGAAAAAAATATCAATGAGATTTTTCGAACATGCATAATATCCTCACGAACCTTAAGAAGACGCTAAGAAAAAAGTAACCAGCAACTGCTAACTCAAGGAAAATATCATGTTCTTGCTTTTGAGAATGAAAAAAGACTGGTAGCTCATATATTGAAGCTCGGAGACGCCGTTTTTCCTCCTGACAGAAGTAAATTATAAAGACTGTTAAATAATTAATAAAGATTACTTTAATTGATATAAATTTCTTTCAATCCAAAATAAAAATCATACCGAGGTTACTATCCCCGCACGAGGCAAGTATCCCGCGAAGCATTTTCCACGCTAGGCTACTATCCGCCATAGTAGGCAACTATCCCTTTTCTGAGAGGTGTAATAAAACAGTATTTATTCAAAACCATTGTTAATTATGTATACAAAAATAGGCTATTATGGAAGATAAAAGACCTATGTTTTGAGATATATACTGAATAATTTTCAGCAAGTTCATATTTTATTAAAATTTAGCTTTTTCGAAAAGTGGGGCAACTATCCGGCTTTTACCCTAAACTAAATTTAATTTGCACATGCATTACAATCATGAGGACGCGAGGACGACAGTATATTTAGTTTAGTGAAATTAAGTGTGTGTACTAACCCATGCTACCCTCTTAATCCTCGTCATCTCGATCTGGTAATGCGCGAGGTGCTGGTGTGGGTCATGTCCCGAGGGTCATGTTCTCGTTTATTACAAATTCTTTGATACTATCAGAGTTAGCACCGATATCTCACACATATATTATAATATTCAATTAAAGCTATGATTTCGATTGTGATTTCTGACTTAATGGCAATAAATTAAAGTCTACAGTGGCAAAATTATGTACATACCTACTACCTATTAATTTAATACAGTAATTTTGACGAACAACATAATTATTTTAGAAGTAGACATGTACAATAGTAACCTTTTGTACTGATAATAATTTTACGATATACTCGTATTGTATAATTTATTATCGAAGGTGAAGGAAGAGTCAGTATAATAAATTCTAGTTTTACAGACATTTTACTACCGATTCGATTATATTTCTTACATAATTCATTCATTCTTATATTAACATTTAAATAAAGAAATAAATAAATATCGCCAGACAGACACACCAACTGTACGGTCCCAAACTAAGCAAAGCTTGTACTATGGGTAACGTACAGTGGACTGGGGGCGATCCCAGTGACACCCAGACCTGGGTAAATTACGATAAGGCCATTTCCGAAATTTGCCCTGGCGGTTATCGAACCCGCAACCACCATGTGCAGTGAGCCGAGCGGCCTACGCTCGAACCACTGCGCCAAGCGGTCGTCAAAATAGACGCATATGCGTTAGTATTATTTCATAATACAATGCACGTAAGTTAATAAGTTTGAGAAATCAACGTAACCTTGGCAACTTAGTTTATATATACAAAATACTGGCTTCAGTGAATATGGATTAATTTAGATACAAATCTTACAACCTGTTGTTAGGTGAACAGTAGAAAGAAAATGATATTGAAGGTAGTATAAACTACTTAGTAGTAGCTACATACTTTGTGCGTCGGGTGTTGTTTGTACGGTGTCCGCACGGGTACTCGGAGCAGCACATCTCGCGACACGACGGACACCACCAGCTCGTGCACATACACGAGCACGGACACGGGGGCGGCGCGGCGACCACGGACACCACGACCACTACTACTGCCACCACGACGTTATTGTAGTGTGTACACATCCCGTTATTAATAAACGTGGTATAGCGGGCGAATAGTTACACACCGAATTATATCTTTCTGTCATCTGCAATTTGACATTTGAAAGAAGAAGACAAAGCATGGCGTAACTATACAACCGCTGAAGCACGTTTATTAATGAAGGAGGTAAAAAACGTATGTTGTAATAAATATTTTGTGATTAATTTTGTGTTGTTGAATTTGATAAAAACGTATATGATGCCTGAATAGTGACTAGGTACTCGAGCTGCAAAGATATGTACTCCTACGTTTTATCAAAAGTCCTGACATTCATAATGGAGCGGTAGAGTATTGAGTATGGAAAAAATTAAAACTCACAATTTCCTTTTAAATATACAATATTTTTTTTAAATGAGCGACTTATGATAAATGAATGCATTAGTGGAATGTAGTTGACCGTATGGAAGGTCACCCATTCAGTGGATGACATCCATCGTAAGGCGCACACTGCCTTTATCAAGCCATTCCTGGACTGTTACGAAAAATGATATCAAAAACGCTCAATATTTGGCCGAATGCAAAACTTTTACAACCCTGTCAAGGTCAATTGCTTTTGGCGTAATGCGTAAAACCGGTCGAACTCTACATTTTGTTTACAAAACTGCGATAATCTTTTATGTCATAATATGGTAAGTATATAAAGAGAAAATTGTATACTTACAATTATCATTTACCGATCAGTACTTGAAGTGGAAGCAATCTCCAAAAACATTATCAATATGTATAAAGTAAGTTTTTTTAACTTAGCTCTCTTTGTTATGCATAGTTCCAAAATAACCTATAATCTAAGTTATCCCGCCTTAAAGACTAGACATAACTTTCGAGATGAAGAAATATAAAAAACTTAAGTTTTTTTTTAATTCTTACCTTGAATAACATTTTTGTGTATAGATTGGTGTCGTCGCTGTCTTCCTCTTCGTGGCTACCGTACAGGCACAAGACGGTCATGACCACGGTCACGGCCACGAGCACGGGCACGCGTTCTCATCGCAGAGCATCGTGCTGCACCAGGGACACGAGCAGAAGCACGAGCCGCACCACCACGAACACCACCACGAGCACCAACAGGAAACCCACCACGGACACCACGAGGAGCACCAAGGACACCAAGAAGAGTACCACGGACACCATATTGACTACTACGTACGTTATATTTCAGATATTTATTTGATGATAGCTTCTTGCAACAGTACTTGAACTTTTAATCTCTGATATAGGCTCACCCCAAATACGAGTACGAGTACAAAGTGCAGGACCCGCACACCCATGACTTCAAGTCCCAGCATGAGCACCGCGACGGAGACTCGGTGAAGGGGGTGTACAGTCTGCACCAGCCCGACGGCACCGTCAGGATCGTAGAGTACCACGCCGACAAAAAGACCGGGTGAGAACATAACCTATTGCTCAGAGAGTAAAGACTATCTCTTTATTTTCTCTTATTAATGTAATTTTTCTCTCTCTCATATAATTGCTGTATTTTTAGGTTCCATGCCAATGTGAAGTACGAGGGTCACGCCAAGCACATCGTTCCTGAAAACCACCACCACTATTGAAAGCATCACAATTAGTTTAAGGAATTGTTAACTACTGCTACTGGTTATTCTAATTGTTAATTAATGTCAATAGATTAAATATGTTACAAAATTAAAGATTATATTTTCGTATAATTACCTTTTATAACCTAATCCGTAAATCATAAGACGCAATAATCATACCTAACTAAACTAAAACATCACAAGAAAATATAACAACGGGACTTTAAAATAGGATAGTGTCAATGAACTATGTAGGTAAGCTTACGGAGATATGCGAATAGCTGAAAAATCACTACTTAATCACAAGTAAATTAGAAATAGGTAATTTAAAATAATAAAAAATGAAATAATATCTAATTATGAAATATAAAACAGATCACTAAAATTCAGTCTTTGGCTCAAATATGTATAGTTCCAGCTGAGCTGCAGGCTGTTGCATCATGGGAATTTTAGACTGAAAATAGTTTATTTTGAAGAATTGCTTGTATTTCAATAAACATAATTTCATACTGGAGGATAAGAACAATAAACATATTTACGTAGGTATTAATGAATGCAAGGACTAGATTCGTCATTAAAAGTTACGTACCAAAAAAACTATTGATTATCAATATTGTACTTATGGCTTTGATTCGTAATAATTAATCTGGTACAAAACAGATGAATTGACAATTCAGATATAACCAAAAACTTACTTCTGTAGGTTAGCAACTCTATAGGTCTTGATATGATACTAAATACACTTTAAAGGATAGATAAAAAGTGATTAACACATTTTAAAAGTGATTATACTCAAAACAAATCTAGATTTTGACTTCTGAACGATTACTTCCACACGGCGACAATTTACCATACCATAATGAGTATCTACAAACATAACTGTAGTTATTCACATTTAAAACAAATATAGTTCACATAAAAACACCTGGCGAAAAGCAATGAATGTAAAAAAAAATGTTTAAGTAGAGATTAACAACCTTTTTATAACTAGAAAATAAATAGCTACTTAAACTTTTTTGACATAATCCTCCTTAGTAATATACGTGAACTAGCGGGCGAATAGTTACACACCTATCTTTCTGTCATCAGTAATTTGACATTCGAAAGAAGAAGACAAAGTATGGTATAACTACACAACGGCGAATTGACGTTAATTAATAAGGGGGTAATTGTTTTGCCATGGAGTCTTGTGGAGTATGTAATACTTCCCTCTAGCCTCCAGCTTCGCAAATATTATATTATTCTCCAGGTACACTAGTTAGTCAATGAAAAGGGTAGACAAAAATATAAGTACCTTACCTAATGATTAATGAATGATACAATTTAAGTATGCTTTAAACAATCAAGTAGATTTTAATTTTTTAAGACTACTTATACTCTAGTAAGACAAACTCTGTTAAGGTGTTACGCACAAGTGCTGCGTTTTCTAGATGCGGCTAAAATTAATTTGTTACATAATATGTGTGTTGACTTTACATAACCGCACCTATAAATTTAAAAAAACTATAATAACTTACTACAAATCTAACCTACGGATGAGGTGAGTATCAAGATCGTGGTAAATAAAAAAATCGCATGGGAATCAAAGGTAAATAGTACCTAAACCTGGTCAGTCCAAAAATATTTAATACCAACTGCACATACCTGCTCCAGTCAGACATAATATTACCTACCTGGTCAATCAAAATCATGCTCTCCTAACATATCCATTTAACTGTACTTCAATAATAGATTAAAACCTTAAAGCTTAAGGTGAAGGCGCCTGTCTAGCCCGCGAAATTCAAAATTTTCGAGTATTTTTATAATTTATCCAAAATCTGAAAACATTTAAGACGACATTTTGTGATTTGCGAAAAACACAGTATGCAGTTCGTTTATTAATACATTTATTTTACTCTAAATATTATCACGGTGGATATGATACTAGTAAATCACTAAATATACAAAAAAATTCAGATTATCTGGATAGCTGTCGTTCTTGAAATGTTTTAGAGTAAGTTGGATATATTAAGAAATGCACTGCACATGGTCTTTTTCGCGAATTACAAAATGTGCTTTTTATTATTGTCAGATTTTGAAAAATTTCTAAAAAACCTCAAAAAATTTGAATTTCGCGGGCTAGATGGGCGCTTAAGCCTTAAAGTAAAAGTAGTGTAAGTAGGTACTAAATTTCATATTAGAGTAAACCAATATGACCAATAAAATGCATAAAAATATTGCAAACTTGAAATGTTTGTAGCAACAGCTGCTGCAGCGCTGCTAATGGACTTGATTACGTTTATTTACCATTAAAACACATTAAGTCTTGCAAATATAGGAACAAAAGTGTGTCCGCGGCTAAAATAAAAAAAAGCAAAATCTTTTATTTACGTTGCTGACAAACTGTAGAAATTCATGAAAATATTGATAGAAAATTCAAACTCTGGCGGCGGTCCAGAATCTTGAGTTAAAGCCATGGTATCAGTTGGACCTACTTTTGCAAAATGGAACCAACCTAGAACCACTAACACAAGGTTGGTTTTGGTCTACAGTAGTGCATGTGGGTTGGTTCCTTTTTGCAAAAGTAGGTCCAGTTATTCTTACGATGCCCCTTACATCCTATATAACTAAGTCGGTAATCAACCGTACTCCCCCCCTGAAGTTATGCAGTTACCGTAGCCTTAAGATTATTATAATACTAAAGGGGTTTTTTTTTTTTCGTTGGAATACCCTTTATGGGTCCCCTCACTCCTCGGGGGAGGCGAGAGGGGTATGTGGGAGTCCCTGCGCCTGAAGGGCGCAGTATACCCACTAAAAACCAACGGTGTACCACCCTCCGCCATGTAGAAGGGCGCCCCGGGACCATGTGAAATGCTCCGAGACGCCCCGGCGGACGGCCCGGCAATTATAATACTAAAGGCCTGCTCGCACGTTGCCAAAATAAAGTAGGATATACGGAGGGGTTAGAGGGGGGTTTGACATCCGGGGGTTCTCTCACTCATTGTACGTAACACAAGTATTATAATTACTTTACGTCGATCTTCTGTGAGAGGGTTTTATTTATTTTTTTCGAAATAAGCAATTATTTGACCACAATCTCACCTGATGGTAAGTAACGATGGGGTCTACGGTGGTGCATACTTGCCTAGAAGGTACCGGTTCACTCTCGACTTGAAAACATCCAGGTTATAGTCAACCGGGAACAAAGACGCCGGCAAGGTGTTCCATTCCTTGGCAGTTCGCACAATAAAAGTGGAAGCGAAACGCTTGGTACGAACTGAAGGAATATCCACGGTGTATGGATGCATTGTATCCGTGCGTCTTGTCGTCCGATGGTAGAATGGAGATGGGGGAATTAACTCATGTAATTCCATCGCACACTCCCCGAAATGTATTCTACAGAAAACTGATAGGTAGTACCATCCCGGTTGAGCCGGTGTGTGAGTTGTAGTTAATTGGGTACAGCTTGTATTAATTGGATCGTAAGGTAATCAGTTCAGTTCAAAGATAGTAAGAAATACTTTCCGGATTATATATTTATATATATACTAGCTGAGCCCGCGACTTCGTCCGCGTGGAATTTAACTTCAACTTCAAAATCCTTTCTTAGCGGATGCCTACGTCATAACATCTACCTGCATGCCAAATTTCAGTCCGATCCGTCCAGTGGTTTGGGCTGTGCGTTGATAGATCACTATGTCAGTCAGTCAGTCACCTTTGAGTTATATATATTTAGATATATATATATTGGGATAAATATAACAATAATTTCAGGTTATTAAGTACCAGTCTCATATTTCAATACATATCAAGTAGGCAAGGTATGTTGATATAATGTGCAAACTGGTTGAACTTAATATTTACGGTTTCGAAAAATGAGTTCAATCCCTTTTGTGGTGCTGTGTTATGTGTATAAAAAGACAGATCTTGAACTCATACACTATCAGTCAGTTATCAGGATCGAAGGAGCGCAGTCACCAATCACCATGAACACCAAAGTGAGAATATAATTTTAATTAAGTATACATTTTCAAGAGTATTTTTTTTAAAAAAGCAAGTGTATATTTGAGAGTTACCTAATTACAAAGCTGACCAGAACTATAAAGTTACTATTATTAATCAATTATTATTTAACAAATTGCCTAAACACAAATTAAAAACTCCACTCAAATAAGAGTCTAAGCAACTTGGTACAACACTAATAATTATCATAAATTAATAACCCACAGATCGCCTTCTTCGTCGCTTGTCTCGCGATAGTCGCGGCGCGGCCACAAGACAGCCACGGTCACGGACACGAGCACGAGCACGAACACGCGTTCTCATCGCAGAAGATCGTGCTGCACCAAGGACCCGCGCACAAGATCCTCGTCGACGTACGAAAGATTCACTTATGCACTATTATTGTTTAGAGTTTAAATACAATAACTTATCTAAAAGTCAATAAATAATCGTTACAGGGCCATGCTAAATACGAGTTCGCATACGAAGTAAAGGACCCCCACACCCACGACCTGAAGTCCCAGCACGAGGCTCGCGATGGAGATGTCGTGAAGGGCGTGTACAGCCTGCACCAGCCCGACGGCACCGTCAGGGTCGTCGAGTACCACGCCGACAAGAAGAACGGGTAAGGACTAATCCTAAACATATGTAATGAGGTTATCACATCCACAAGACAAAACGCCTGAGATTCTCATCATAATTAATCATACGAGTAATATGTGTACATTAAAAGAAACCCTCCCCTTCTGTGTTTCCAGATTCAACGCCAACGTAAAGATCGAGGGTCACGCTAAGCACATCGTTCCTGAACACCACCACCACCAATAAATATACCTAGCTGATAACTTAAGTTGTTGATTGTTTGATTACTCGCCCTGTTTGTGTAAATATTATGATTTAAGTTAATAAATAGTAACCGGTTAAAATTTTCATTTTTTTATTTGCTACATGGAAAGGTTGATAATTTATTTAACCCTTGTGAGAAACGTTACAAATACCAACAACACTGCTATATTGATTCCCAAAGAAATCGCAAGAGATATTACATCAACATGAAAAGATACAAGTGGATATAATATACGAAAACTTAGCATAGGAAATTAGAAAATATTTCCTCTCAGATGGTCTATTCTATTCATCTTGGTTTGAAATCTACACACCAAATTTATAACAATACTCTTATTTTATTTTCAAGTAGTACATATAAATTTATTAATTTATTCTCAGGCAACGCAGGCCCATAGACATATACCTTATAAACTAACCAAAGAATTTGTAATTATTATTACAAATTCTTTGTAAACTAACATACATATTTATATTTAACACTTAACTAAACTATGGGTGGTGACGGCGGCAATCTCCCCCGAAAGCGCCTAAACACCACACCCTTCGGCCAGTATACTTCCTGCATGAAAGTTGTCAGCCTGTCCGAGGGGACCCTAACCACAAACGCCTTGAAACTAGCGTTGTGATTAGAGTCCAACGGCTGAACTCTCAATGAGACATTGCTTTTTATTTTGATGTACTCAGCAATGTCCCCCGCCGTGCTGGTGTAGTGGAGGCGGGACAGGTAGACTGAAATAATAATAATAATATCGCCAGACGAACACACCAATTGTATGGTCCCAAACTAAGCAAGGCTTATACTATGGGTACCGTACAATGGACTGGGGGCGATCCCAGTGACACCCAGACCAGGGCAAATTACGAAAAGGCCATTTCCGAAATTTACCCTTGCGGGAATCGAACCCGCAACCACCGAACCACCGGATGTAGCGAGCCGAGCGGCCTCGACCCACTGCGCCAATCGGTCGTCCATTATCATTATCGTTTAGGTATGTACTTGTATTGGGAAAAAATATAATGATACACAAGCACCTGACAAGTTTATGCAAGTCCTCTACAATAGTGACATATAGGCCCGTATTAAAAAAGCAACCTCAAGTCTGAGAGCGATCTTAAAAACGTCATTCTTATGTCGTTTTGTATAAATACGGGTCATAATGTCGTGATGCATTAGCAAATGCTACGCCAGAACTATTATTATTGGCTTTGAAACTACTTAACATTACAATGTTAAATAGGTAGTACCTATCCTAAAATTGATGATTGGAACTTGACAGCCCAACAGGGTGAGTACCTGAAGTATTGTTTTAAATGTTGGTTTGTATGATCGATATAGGATCTACCATAATTAAGTATATGGTATTTGCATTAATCAAGAAAAGGGTTTGCAGACAATGGAAAAAGTAACGCTTGCAAGGAAACCCTATAGAAAGACAAAATCAAGAGCTGATAGATAGAGGTTGCAATAGATAATACACTCCCTTCCCTTACCCAGTCCTACTCCCCTTCAGTACTGATCACTGACATATACGAGCGAGCGACCGAACGTCATCCTTTTTTATAGAACAAAGTCGGCAAACAAGCTTACAACTGCCTGATGTTAAGCAATGAACGTAGCCTATAGATGCTTGCAGTACTAAAGGCATTGCTCGCATGTTGCCGACCTGAATAGGAGTGCCCCAGAGAGAGGAAAAGTGATGTAGGGTTGGGCTTCGGGCTGTCTCACTCGTCATACGAAACGTAGCTGTAATAACTATACTACTTACTATCAATACTTTACGCTGATCTAGCCGGAATGAGCTGTATAAATTGGCAGCAGCTAGACTCTACCAGCGAAAAGTTTTATTTTCTACGACCTAACGTAGGCCGCTTGCGGTGGCAACGGGTGGTTGCAGGTTTAATGGATTCCTGTTGGGGATAATATCGGTATTTATTTATTTTATATAAATATGGGTGTGGCTTGGATCACCCCTAGTCTTTATATCCACAATACAAGCGTTGCTTGCTTAATTTGGACCATAGAGTAAATTAGTAATTTATTTCAAATTCGAGACAAAGAATACCAAGGTACCTAGATAAAAGTGCCATGATTCGCAAACATTATGACGAGGTCTCACCAAAGAATTTGTTATAATGTCTTACTATTACAAATTCTTTTGGTCTCACAGTGCGCGCAATTGCTCAACGCATTCAAATTTTTAAAAATATTGTTATTAATGAATAGATAATTGTATCTTGAGTATTAGACAAGTATTGTTTCTGCATGTACAGTCGTTATATGCTAAATCAGTAATTGAATATTTACACATTTTTTTATCAGATGACGTTGTTAATTACATGCTGTTTTCACGATTATTAAAACACACGTCCAGCCAAACATTTTATAGTTATTTAATTTCCCAAAGACGCGTGTATGATTGCAAATTAACCCATATGCCAATGTCATAAGAGTCACGGCATGGGTCTTCGTGAAATAAACAAACTATAAAATGTTTAGCTGGACGTGTGTTTTAATAATCGAAAATTATGAAAACAGCATGTAAGTTAACTAACGTCATCTGATCAATTTAAAAAAGCGTGAATATCCAATTACTAAGGGTACAGTGTTACTGAATTTGCATAAAACGAGTACAAAGGAAAGTGCGTAAAAGCACCTGTGCCTACCTCAACCAAGGTCTTTGTATCTTATGACACCCCCAAATCAGTGTTTAATAAACTGGTTAAGTTTTAATAATTTACGGTGTTACGAGATCACGACCTACAGGGCCAAAATTAAGTTCCCTACCACGTATAAAAGGACCAATTGTGCATTTGTGTATTATCAGTTACCTTCCAATCTTTGGTCACTGCACAACCAGACAAATATTAAAATGTACACTCGAGTAAGTTACTGGATCTCATTAAATAATTATCGTTACTTTCCTAGATTTATTCTAAAACTAAACTTTTACAGCTAATAATTCTAAAAAGATTTTATTACTTACTAGCGACCCGCCCGGCTTCGCACGGGTATTTTAAGTGTTTCTCTACTATATTATGCATATATTATACATATAAACTTTCCTCTTGAATCACTCTATCTATTAAAAAAAACCGCATCTAAATCCGTTGCGTTGTTTTAAAGATCTAAGCATACATAGGGACATACAGACAGCGGGAGGCGACTTTGTTTTATACTATGTAGTGATCTGATGGGTTATTTTCTTATGGCTGAGCTTTTCATTAAATTTATGGCTACAAATTAGTTACTACCAACCAATTTAATGGTAGGTATATCATCTGTACCATTTTCTAAGTCGTCAATTTTGTGGTTCAGTTGTTCCTAGTCGCTATCGCTCTCGCTGTGGTCTCTGCTCGGCCACAAGACCACGGTCACGGTCACGGCTACGAGCACGGGCACGCGTTCTCATCGCAGAGCATCGTGCTGCACCAGGGACACGAGCAGAAGCACGAGCCACTCCACCACGCACTCCACCACGAGCACCAACAGGAAACGCACCACGGACACCACGAGGAGCACCAAGGACACCAGGAAGAGCACCACGGACACCATATTGATTACTATGTACGATATAATTCTTCTAATTATTTTTTGTTCTAATTAACTTTGCAGCTAAATATCTGTATTGTATATTTCAGGCTCACCCCAAATACGAGTTCGCGTACGAAGTAAAGGACCCCCACACTCACGACCTGAAGTCCCAGCACGAGCACCGCGACGGAGACGCGGTGAAGGGCGTGTACAGCCTGCACCAGCCCGATGGCATCGTCAGGGTCGTCCATTACTACGCTGACAAGAAGACTGGGTAAGGCTTTCCCCTTTAGCATTTCCCGAACTTACTCAAAATGATAATGCCCAATCTATTATATTTCGCCAGTATCAGATCTATCATCTATTGGTATTGTGTCAGTTAATTTTTATAAGATTTATTTATTTACTTTTATTTCACAGATTCCACGCCGACGTCAAGTACGAGGGACACGCCCAACACATCGTCCCTGAACACCATCACCACCATTGATACCTGATTGCTAATAATTGAGAGTGAATTGTTAATATTGTTGATTATGATTGTTACATGATGACTGTTTTTGAATACATTTATAAATTATAATTTTTGGTTCCTTTCTCTTTACTACAATAATATAAAAATATACTAAAGTACCCCATCATCGTTGTTCATGCCAAAAGAGCTGCTGCATTGCCGCATAATCAACGCAGAAATAGCGAGGCCATTCCATCTTTCGTGGCATCAGAGACATAAACCTGAGTTACAATAAATTATTACTTAATACAATTAACAAGTTCAATAAACGGTACTCTCATGAAATGAACTTGAAAATTGCTATCACCGCTATCACAGCTTTTACGAAATAACTGAAAATACGCAATACCCATATCGTGCATAATTGTTACTGCCGATAAAATAATTTGCAGTGAAATCTATTACCTTGGCTACAACGGTTTTAAACTGTATAAAAGACGTGAGTTTTAGTTGACATGTATCAGTTTACAACTAGATTTAGAATTGTAATTAACAACAAAGATTTAAAAAATGTTCTTCAAGGTATGTTAATCTAGTTGAGCCTAATACTTAGGTTCCTACTTGTGCCAGTCATGTGTTCAGTTTATAATATAGTATAGTAGTCCATAATGAAAAACGCTTATAGAAAATCAAAAGTGCTGGTGAAAGTAATGATATAGGTCTACTAAAACGCTCTAAATTTTGAACGTTGGAGTTGTATATATTTCTGGCCCTTTTCTAATTTGTATTGGGTCTACTTGGCTACACTAATTTTGGTGACTGCCGTCTCCCTTCGAATGCCAAATAACTGTATTTACCCGTCGTCACATTTTGTAGGGTTTCAATTTCCTACAACTAGTTTTATAAATGACTAGCTGAGCCCGCGACTTCGTCCGCGTGGAATTACCCGGAACAAACACACAGACAGACAGACAGACAGACAGACAAAAATGTTTTAAATCGCGTTTTTGTTATAGCTGTCGTATGTACTTTCATATGCATTTAGTGAAAAGGTGTTATTTTGATATTACAAACAGACACTCCAATTTTATTTATGTGTATAGATTAAAAACATAATACGGCGATGTTGAACCTGAGCTTATCTATTTATAGGTACAATTTGTGCACTTGATATTTATTGATGATTGCTCCTATGTCGCTTCTTTCACACGAACATACTTGACATTTCTTGATTGTTTTTTAAAGGTGTTGTGCGTGCTATCCGTCGCCATCGCAGTGTCCGAGGGACACGGACACTCCTCCCAGCACATCTCGCGACACGACGGACACCACGAGAAGGTGGAAGTACATGGCGAACACGGACACCACCACTATGATTACTACGTTAGTTCTTATCTCTTCTTCGTTACAATACTCTTCACAGAAAATGGGTTTATTTTACGATACGGTGTTACCTAAAAAAGTGGATAGTATTTCAAAGATTAAATAAAGGGGGTTATCTACTATATAAAAATAAGTCGGGTTTTCCTTCCTGACGCTATAACTCCAGAACGCACGAACCGATTTCCACGGTTTTGCATTCGTTGGATAGGTCTCGGGCTCCGTGAGGTTTATAGCAAAGAAAATTCAGGAAAAATGTCAACAGAACGCGGACGGAGTCGCGGGGCACAGCTAGTGCCTTATAAAGGTCAAGCTACGCGGGCAATATTTTTGGGCAATAGTTGCCCGGCAACAGTTGCAGGAGGAATAGGAGCAATTAGGGGAGCAACCTGGAGCAATATCCTAATATTGCAGTGATTAATTGTTACATCTAATCCTTAGTGTATCAATATTTTTCCCTATTCACTAATTCGCTCCATGTCGCACTATATGGTGTGACGGTATCCCTAGCAACATTTGCTCCATGTAGGCATCTCGCAAATTATTTGATTTTGTTGTGACATCAAAATGCCTAGGACTGAGCAATTTCAGTTGCTCGTGTAAATGGGCCTTAAGAAAGTATTTAATGTTGGCTTTAGATTGCTTATTATAACTGAATTACGTTTCAGACCCACCCCAAGTACGAGTTCGAGTACGAGGTGGAGGACAAGCACACGGGCGACCACAAGTCGCAGCACGAGCACCGCGACGGCGACGCCGTCAAGGGGCACTACTCGCTGCACCAGCCCGACGGCTCCGAGAGGCACGTTGACTACCATGGCGATCACCACACTGGGTGAGTTATTTTATCAATCTTTATGAAGCGATAATACTAAGGTTGAGCCTCCTGTATGCTGACAGCTAAGGACTGACCATCGTTTCATTCGAGAGGTCCAGGTCAGTACATTAGGAAATTAGGCACAGTTGTTGCTAGAACAAAACCCAGAAGTATGTATTTCGAAAAGATATAAGGTACACGCTTCCACTCCTAGTTTAAACACGATTTTCCGATGCACTATTTGGTACATAACATACCTAAACCTTTGGTACATTTCAAATGTAGAAAGTTCGGAAGTACCAAATAGAAGTTAGTGATGGAGATAAGTCTATCTATAAAATAAATACTTAACTTTTTGTTTTTTAATATACTTTCTTTGTTTCTTCAAGGTTCCACGCTACAGTGAAGCATAGCACCCACCATATCATCCCTCACCATCATTAATTAAATAGGCTAAATGAACACCAAATCGTATAATTTGTTTGAATTGTTATTTTTTTGTATTAATAAAAAATATTTTAAGCTTTATTGTGTGTTTTGAAAACTTCCACAAATATTCAATGCTTCAAGACTACGATGTATTTACGAGCTTTTCGAAGATTGAAATGATAATTTTATTATTCTCTCGGATAAGTCAGCTATTCTTATAAGCATAGGCGTACGGAGGGTGCCTGCTAATCCTGCACCTGAACTGTCACCCTTTTTTCATTCAAAACTCATATTTAAGTCCCATTTTCCTTTCCCTTTACCTGCAGGAAATTCTATATTTCCAACTGCCTCTAAGTTACATGGCGACAGAAAATATTGCTCAAATATTATTGTCACGACCGCGATTGTTTAAAACAGTTTACCACTGAATACTCAAACGTAACTCAAATTTCAGTGCAGCATAATTTTGACGCCCCATACGAAATTACTTATGACAATTTCTCAAACAGCTATGTGGGACTTTTGAATTATTTGAGTGACTACCTAGCGTTTGAGTATATAGAAATTGAAATGGAATGATATTTTTTAAAGTAGTTTATTTTTTGTGAATTAAAAGAGGTAATAAATTTGCATGTCATAGCAGACACATACTGTCGCATAGGTAATACAGTTCAAGGCATTGTCTTATGTTGTATTATTTACTTTCTTATCACACACCGAGAAAGGGAGAGTTATAAAGACCAAAAGTTTCAAGGTTGAGCTAATAAAGCCGTCAGTTAAAAGGAGTTAATTAAAACTATATTGGGTTTAAAGAAACAGTTTAAGTGAAGTAATTTATAAGCATACGATAAGATTAATATCTTACAAGTTCTTATGAACTACAAGCATCTATAGGCTGCGGTAACTACTTAACATCAGGCGAGTCATGCGCTGGTTTGCTGACATTTTTAAATACAAAATAAATTAGGAATAAATTTTATCAGGTAGTTTTAAGATCAATCTGAAATAGGAAACACTGGTCGGTGACTGTAGTTATTTTCATTTGTCCATATATTCTTGGTGTGATATACCCACATATGAAACACTATCGATATTTTTATTATAACGTCATAATTATTATTAGTACTACCTTTATTTTTTGCAGTACTTATGTACCCACCCATTAGATCTCTATAAATCAAGTCACCTCTGTATTTTCGAAAATTAAAGATATTTTTTCATTAAATAATCACATTCTTTATTAACAGTTACCAAGTTCACAACAAATAACAATCATAACTTCTATTCAGCAATAACATCGTTTAGTTAACAAAGGTGATCAATGGTGTTGATGGTGTTCGGGAACAATGTGCTTGGCATGGCCCTCGTACTTAACGTTGGCGTTGAATCTAAAACAAAAAAAGACAGAAGCGTCAAAACGAACTCCTTCAATGTTGTGTTATCCTGGTACCATGACTCCCTATAGAGTATTAATCTCACCCGCTCTTCTTGTCGGCGTAGTACTCGACGATCCTGATGACGCCGTCGGGCTGGTGCAGGCTGTACACGCCCTTCACGACATCTCCGTCGCGGTGCTCGTGCTGGGACTTCAGGTCGTGGGTGTGGGGGTCCTTCACTTCATACGCGAACTCGTATTTAGGGTGAGCCTGGAATATAATTAATCACTGACTTTTAGCTGCAAACTTTACTAGTGATTTATAATTTGATTAGAAGATTATATCGTACGTAGTAATCAATATGGTGTCCGTGGTGCTCTTCCTGGTGTCCTTGGTGCTCCTCGTGGTGTCCGTGGTGCGTTTCCTGTTGGTGCTCGTGGTGGAGTTCGTGGTGGAGTGACTCGTGCTTCTGCTCGTGTCCCTGGTGCAGCACGATGCTCTGCGATGAGAACGCGTGCCCGTGCTCGTGGCCGTCTTGTGGCCGTCCTGCTACTACGCCGAGGGCGACAACTAGGCAGATGAACTGTAAATAGAAATACCTACACGTTAGTATTATCTATAAGGTAGGTTATTTTAACCTTTAACTGGAATAGTTACAATATTCACTTACCTTGACGACCATGTTGTTAATAAAACTGGAGTTTTTCGTGTGAGTAATACCAAATAACCACAAGAAGTGTGATTGATCCAAAATTGGAATACCTTTTATACGAAATTACTTGATATAGTTTTCGCAACATTTGAACTTGATTCCATGTAAAATATACACAAGGTTTATGTTGTAGTAATTTTTAATTTGTGTACCTTATACATTATGAAAGTTGATTCAGATTGAGTAACCTTTAAGTTCATGAATGAAAGGTTTGAAAGTCCATAATGGAAATTATACAGCATCTATATTTTTATCAACACTCACAACTAGGGATAATTAATTAAAACAAAGGCACTCATAACTGTCAAACAGAAAGACACTCCTTAAGCTTTTCATTCCCAATCAGAAAAAAAACCATAGGTAAGTAAGGATCTACTTTTTTATGTTATTTGAACTAAATTTAGTGTGCAATAAAGAGTTATCATCCCTTTTGACGATTATTCCTTTAAAACGCTTAAAACAAAACCAATATTCCACTATCATCATTTTAAACTACCGTGGCGCCTTAACGTTTTTCTTCAATTCTTCAAAAGCGCCATCTGTAGTTCCGGTGAAACCTCAGAGGTATTTAGCAATACGAGTATGATATTGGTTTCTTAAAATGTTTTTTTGAGTACTTTCAGCTCATTCATGAAGTGTCTTGCAATCTTTGAGAAAGTTTTGCAATACCAAAAAACACATTTTTTATAAATTGCTCTCTATCACATCTCTCTAAAAATGTCTTTAGAAAAAGAAACAGTGCCGTCTGGGGATGCCCGAAAGCAGCGAAGCTTTATAGTATAACTAGCTGTGCCCCGCGACTTCGTCCGCGTCGTATTTAACTTAACAAAAAATTCGGGATTATCGGGATAAAAAGTATCCTATGTGTTAATCCCCGTTATAAACTATCTGTGTTCCAAATTTCATCCAAATCCGTTAAGTAGTTTTTGCGTGAAAGAGTAACAAACATACATCCACACTCACAAACTTTCGCATTTATGATATTAGTAGGAAGTATAATGCGTAGGGCGTCGCAGCTGCCACTCTGTATACCTATAGGTATATATCATGTAACGCTGCTGACGTCTGACGCTTAGCACGGATAGAGTGGCCGCGCGGCGAACGCCTCGAGCATCCGTATAGAAGCTTCGCTTCAATCAAAATTCAGACCATCATTTCTGTATAGCTTATAATTTCCCATACTATTTCTCAAAATAACTATTTAAAATCTCTGTTATTTAAATCAAAATTTCCAATATGTGGATTAACACTGTATTGCTTATAAGCGTCCAATTTTGCAAAGCCTGTTAAGAATGCTCACATTTCTTTTGTCATCTAACTCTTATTATTGGCTTCAGTGTAAGATCCATTAATTTGTGTTAGGTTACCTATCTTTCTTATTGCATACCTACTAGTATTTGGCCGCAGCTTCGTTAGCGTAGATTTTAGTATCTGCATGTCGACAACAGCGCCACGTATCGGGTCCAACTATAACTAAGAACCATCCAGGTGACACTAGGACGTTTTAACCACTGGACGCGCGGTCTGGCCTTGCTCACGTCTACTCGCTAGCCACGCACCAATAAACATTAGCCTTGGTAACTACCAAGACTTCATACTAGAGTATACTAGAGTAGACTGCGTAACAGCTGTTACGCAGTCTACTCTAGTATGAAGCGCTGTCACGGTCTTACTTATTATTACGCTTCATGCTAGAATAGTGTAACAATAGTCCTATCCTGCGAAAGCTAGCTAAACGTGTTTTTATACTCTATCGAGTAAATCTCGCGTCTAGTGGTTTAACCGTCCTAGAGGTGAGCCCATTCGTACAAATATAGATCGAATTCGGTCAAACCATTTAGGAAGAGAAGTAGTCACAAAACACATCTTAAAAATAGTAGATGTTGTCGGATTAAAATATATTCAATGAGGGCAGAGCGCAGAGCTTATTATTGAATAAAAAAATCGTAAATACGCCTAAATGAATCCCCAAAATTATTAGGTACTTAAGTACTTAAGTCACGATAGAATTGAAAATTACACTAGAGCATCTTTATAAAGCAATTTTAGAAGTTTTGATCGAAAATGTATTATGTTCTAATTTCTTAACTAGTCCATGACTTTTTATTATCTTGTAGTTTTATTTTGCCGTAGGTAAATATTTCTTATATATCTGTTGTTTATTTCCATAACAGATGGTACCTTCCCATTCATTAGGATTATTCTAAAAGGTTGCAAAATAAAATAAATATACTGAAATTATGTGTGTAAGTAGGTATATAATTTATCACGTTATTTATAACAATAAAAACAAAACTGATACAACAAAATCACAACAGGTAACAATAATCCTTAAAACATATCATCACATTTATTAATAACAAAATTTTCATTAGTCTGGTTAGTCAGTGTCAGGCGCCTATTGGTGCTGGTGGTGTTCGGGAACAATGTGTTTAGCATGACCCTCATACTTCACGTTGGCGTTGAACCTGAAACAAAATAGAATGGTTACTAAATGTAAGTACTTTCAAACACTCAATGAGTAATAGTCGATCCTAAATACAATATATGAACTACAACACTATTAAATTGATACTAAGGTTCAATTTCCATAGATAATAATTTCTCACCCGCTCTTCTTGTCGGCGTAGTACTCGACGATTCTGACGGTACCGTCGGGCTGGTGCAGGCTGTACACGCCCTTCACGACATCACCGTCGCGGTGCTCGTGGTGGGACTTCAGGTCGTGGGTGTGGGGGTCCTTCACTTCGTATGCGAACTCGTATTTAGGGTGAGCCTGTATTAGAAATAAAACATTAAATTACCGATTCAGAAATTGGCCATCAAAATATTATGACTCCATTCAAATTTATCATCTTACATAATAATCGATGTGATGATGTCCCTCGTGATGTTCTTCCTGGTGTCCTTGGTGCTCCTCGTGGTGTCCGTGGTGCGTTTCCTGTTGGTGCTGGTGGTGGAGTTCGTAGTGCTGCGGCTCGTGCTTCTGCTCGTGTCCCTGGTGCAGCACGATGCTCTGCGATGAGAACGCGTGCCCGTGCTCCTGGCCGTGACCGTGGCTGTGGCCATCTTGAGGCCGCGCCGACACTATCGCAAGGGTAAGAGCTAGGCAGATGAACTGTAACAGATTTTAATAATAATATAAATTAATTCTTTAAATGGCGTATAGTTGCTAACTATGTATTCAGTTTTAAGTTTTCGTTTTATTTCGCTGAATATTTTCCGAATAAAATAAAATAAATAAATTTTAATTTACGAACATTTGAGACCATATTGAAGTTTTTAAATCTAAAGATTCTTGGGTGCTTAATTGCAGTTGACAACTACAAGTGTGATTAACCCAAAAATGAAATACCTTTTATACGAAATTACTTGAGACAGATTTCGCAACATTTGAACTTGAGTCCATGTAAAACACACGCAAGGTCCCTGGGGCAGTATCTCTTACGTCCCTACTATATGCCTTCTACGGATTGTGAAAGTTAATTGAGAATCACATTTACTTTGTAAAGTTAAATACTATTTTCCTTATTAGGTAGCTTATTGTTGACAATTTTAACAAAGGGAAATAACACATTTTGCCCGATTCTGTTAAAATCGTTTTAAAATAACTCGTATATACCTATCGATTTTAAATAAGGAGGAGGTTCTGTATTTCTCTGTATATTTTTTTTATGTATTTTCACCGATTTCTCGGTCAGTTGTGGACCGATTTCACATGACCTACTCCAAATAAAAGAAATTATAAGGTTATAACTACTTATAACCTTACTACTAATTTCTAGCTATTTAGGGCACCTAGGTATTTTTAAGTGGGTTATTATTTTTTATTAAAACATTTTTATAATTTTAATCAATGTTATAATTATTCCCTAATTATCGATTTCGTTGATTACACGAGGTAAGTACCTACCTGCCATTAAATATCGATTTTAAACTTACCACGTGTAAACTTATCCGCAATATTTATTCATATACGTTTTATATATTTCCGTGTCATTTAAGTTATTTCATGCAGGTTAGATGTGGCCGAATAAAATGCTTCTCATTAATAAGGGATGTACTACAAATACGCATGATTAATAATTTGGTTACAACGACATAACACTCAATGGCCGAAAACTGGACCAGTTTTAAATCGGCTAGGTGTCACATTTTTAAGATAATTTACACAATTATAAGCCCTATGGACGTACGACACAAGCGAATCTCATTTTTTCCAAAAATACCAACGTGATGAAAGTAAACGTCCTTGGTTCACCAAAATAGTATTTTCTGGAGCAATTTTTAACGAAAACCGGCCTAACAAAGGCACAAATAAATCATTCAGGTAGCATGAATTAAACGTATAAAATGGCCAATCAATTTTAACACAACATCAGTTAACGAAAATACTTCAGAGTCACTTGAAAGGAATACCTCGAAATGATAAAAGTAAGATTTATTAATCTATTCATTTCTTATAACTATTTAACAGCCATAAAAATGCTTAAATAGTGATTTCAGTATAATTTTTCAATTACAATTCGCTCATTAGGCTTACCAAGCACCTAATGGTTAAAACGTAGACTAACAACGTGTAAATTGTCGCATTACTAGGATTCTGTAAATAAAATCAACAAATCAACGCAAGTTTTGTTTTGTGAAGTGTACATTATAATATCTTATTGTTACGTTCACAGATAATTGCTATAATCGCCTTCATAGGCGCCTATCACGCCGCCGCAGAGCACGCCTACTCCTCCCAGAGTATTGTGCTCCACACCTCCCACCACGAACATAAGCCTGAGCAGCATGGCCATGAGGAGCACAAGCACGAGCACAAAGAGGAACACCACGGCCATGATGAACACAAACATGAGCACAAGGTTGAACATAAAGTTGAACACAAAGTTGAGCAGCACGGCCACGACGAGCACAAGTACGAGAAAAGGGTAGAGACGCATGGGCATGATGAGCACAAGCATGAACACAAGCATGAGCACATAGTTGAACACAAAGTCGAACACCACGGCCACAACGAACACAAGCACGAGCATAAAGTGGAGAAACATGAACACGATGAGCACAAACACGAGAACAAAGTTGAGCACAAACATGAGCATCAAGTTGAGCACAAACACGAGCACAAAGTCGAGCACAAAGTTGAACACAAAGTCGAGCACAAAGTTGAACACAAAGTCGAGCACAAGCAAGAGCAGCACGGTCATGAAGAGCACAAATATGAGCAACATATCAAATTCACCCCCGTTGTTGAGAAGTACGTCCCTGTGTTCACCAAAGTCGAGGTGCCTGTGAAGGCAATCCCTGTCGCGAAATACGTGCACAAGGTTGCTGAGGAGTCCCACCACGAGGACCATAACCAGAAGCATGCTTATTCCGAACAGCATATTTCCCGCCACGACGTGCCTGCGCACCCTCCTAAGGATTTCGATAATCAATCTGTAAGTATTACTTTATAATTTTACAGTGCAAACATATATTTAGTCCAACAAAATATTCCGGCCTATACCATGGTTCATGGTCAAATCACACAGTGTGTGCGCTCATCCACGTTGTAGATCTTCGTAACATTATCATAATAACATCTGTGTGTGTAATAAATCACACCAGTAACATACTCAGTTCAAAATTACGTTCCTTTACACAGGGGCCAGCTAAATACGAGTTCCAATACCAAGTGAAGGACCCCCACACCGGGGACCACAAGTACCAGCACGAAGCGCGTGATGGCCACAATGTCAAGGGAGAGTACAGCCTGCACGAGGCCGACGGATCCATCCGTACTGTGAAGTACGCCGCAGACAAACATACTGGGTAAGACCAATGTACCTGTATGACACAAAATAATAAAATCCGACTACTCCAAAAAATGTAGGTAAAAATTATTGTTATTTATTTTTATTATTTATTTATTTTTTATTTTCCAGTTTCACGGCTGACGTCCAGCAATCCACCAAACACGTTGAGGAGAAGAAACACCACCATTGAATATAATAGAAAAAACTAACCTAAAAATGTTTATTTAAACTTATTTATTGAGAAATTTTGCTGTTGTAACTTAAATAAATTATTTCTTCGCTTAATAAACGCCTGTCATTTATTTTCAAGATTATGAGAGTAGTTATAAATTGCTCGTTATTAAAAAGAAACGATCGTAAAATACCGACGTGAGTGAGTATAAAATTGAACTTCCGATCATAAACACATATTACATTGCACAAAATATAAATGAGCTTCCTTACTATTATCTGTACAAGATAGCTTGATCTCTGCGACAGCTGTCAGTAAAATCACGCCTATGAAGTCCTGAATTTCATAATAGCACAGACAGTACCTGTCAATGTCACACTTTATGGGCATGCCGACCTAATTAGTGATGGGCGATGAATCATCGTGACCACAGACGATATTTTAAAGAAAGCTTGATTTATATTTTAATTTTATAAGTATTTTAATATCATAACATTATTTACATTTGTACATACTTGATCTAATATAATAGTGAGTAAATAAAATCCAATTTCGGGAGCGGGACGTCCGATTTGATAATATTTGCGAACAAGAGATTATAATAAATTTAGAATAAATGTCATTTTATATTAAAATATTCGTTTTTAGCATCGATGATAGCATGAAACCTCGATAATTTCTATCGACAATTTTTTATATCCTGACCCTATAAATGTCAGTTTTCCGTCTGTCAAAACGATCAAGCTAACTTGTACAGAATATAGTTGGAAAACCTATGAGGACTGCTTATGTACAACAAAATAAGCTCGCTGTGAATGAAATAAAAAATATATTGAATTTCCCAAACATTACTAAGACATATTGTTTTCTTATATTTATGCGAATACTATACATTGAAATAAAACTATTTTCCGGCGCACCACGAAGTCTGCAATCTGTAAACATGTACATGACCGCACCCGCCATTATATCAGATTTGATAAACCACAGATCCTCGCAAAAGAAACCATTGAAATTAAAAAACATCCTAATTTCAATAGGGAAGATGGCTGGGTGCTACCACCAACTTGGGATCCAGTAATTAATATAATTAAATCCAAAACCAAGCGTACTATTGCAAGACCTCGAGACACCGTGAGCACTTACTGCGTGGATCGAACCGCAAACAACAACTAAATATGAGGGTACCCAGTTATTTACTATGACATCAGGACATCTAACACCTGAGGCCCCCTGTGACCATGGTTGCTGTAAAGCAGCCGAAACGTCGGGAACATAAAAAAGTAAATAAACGCGATAGAATCCGTAAAATAGTTTTATTTCAATTACTAAGAAAGTTTTTTTTTAGATATTATCTTTTTTTTATAAATTCATTAATAAGATTTTTTTATATTTGTGCTGAGGTTAATATTATGTAGATTTGTTTTATATAACCTCGGTGAGCTAATCTAAATGGTTCGTAACTACTATAGAAGCACTTTGTAAGTACCTAAAATAGAAGGCTGGTATTAATACAAGTTATTTTTTTTTATAAATAATAAAACTTACAATACAATTTTAATAAAAAGCTTAGAGCCTACGCTAAAATAAATTTTAGTGATCATATTCAATTGTATGATCTATTGGTTTTTTCTATCTGAATTATACACACAAAAACACGTCTTATTTTCACGGAGTATCGTATTATTGTGTTCTTATAGGTTCAATTAAGTAGGCACATCAATTAGTCATACATATTACATGTGATGTTGAACTTTTGAACAACTTTAGCCCGTCGACCTTGCCACGCCCAAATTGTATCTACTATATAAGCGGGTCTTTGCTCATACAATGCATCAGTTGCAACTCAAACATCTCAACATGTTCGCTAAAGTAAGTGGTATCAAATGATTAGACCTGATACTGGAGTCATATAGTGGAAATGTATCAGTGATGTGTGATGGAGTTGATTATAATAATTCTGTTTCTTTATAGGTATTCGCTCTGAGCGCCGTTCTGGCCGTCTCCTCTGCCGGTCTCCTGGTGGACCCGCACTACTCCTCCGCCGCGGCCGTCTCCTCCCAGAGCATCGTGCGCCACGATGAGGGTCATCCCACAGCCAAGCTCGCCTACCACTCCGCTCCCGCTGCCGTTGCCTACCACGCCGCCCCCGCTGCCGTCGCCTACCACGCCGCCCCCGCTGCTGTCGCCTACCACGCCGCCCCTGCTCCCGTCGCCTACCACGCCGCCCCTGCTGCCGTCGCCTACCACGCGGCTCCTGCTCACTACTCTCCCGCCGCCTCCGTGTCATCCCAGAGCATCCTGCGCCACGACCAGCCCGCCAACCTCGTAGCCGCCGCCCCCGTCCACTACGCCGCTGCTCCCGTCCACTACGCCGCCGCCCCCGTGCACTACGCCGCCCCCGTCGCTAAGGTGCTCGCGCCCGCTCACAAGGTCCTGGTCTCCGCTCACGATGACGAATACGTAAGTGCCCTTACTGTATTTTAATAATCGCTTTATATTTCACACCTAGTTGACGTTTAATTCTAACATGAAATGGTTTTGCTCTCACAGGCTCACCCCAAATACGACTTCTCGTACTCGGTCGCTGACGGCCACACCGGCGACAACAAGTCCCAGCACGAGTCCCGCGACGGCGACGCTGTGCACGGCGAGTACACCCTCGTGGAGGCCGACGGTTCCGTGCGCAAGGTGGAGTACTCCGCCGACGACCACAACGGCTTCAACGCGGTTGTGAGCAACTCCGCCCCCGCGCACCACGCCGCCCCCGCCACCCTCCACTACGCCCATCATTAAGAGCTACCATTTGTCAAGATGCGATGCCTCATAATTTTAAGGATGACAACTTATTGTAAATAGTGTTTATTTATTTATGAATAAAGAAAGCATATTGTTAAATATAGCTATACCTATTATTTTGAGAACCCCGTTTTAGTAATGTGACAAGCTGGTTTACCAATGGGTTAAATATAAAACCTAAATGCATACCACCCACAGAGTTATAAGATAAATAAGATGCATCCAAATAAAATTCAATATAGCGGTGTCACTGGCATCGCCCCAGTCCATTGTAGGTACGGTACCCATAGTACAAGCGTTGCTTAGTTTGGGACCATAAAGTTGGTGTGTCAGTCTGGCGATATTTATAGAAAAATAAACTTGAGAGGTGTCAAGGGACACCCGGATGGAACGAAGTTGCGATTGACTGACCGACCGACCGACCGACCGACCGACCGACCGACTGACCGACCGACCGACCGACAGACCGACCCACGGACCGACCGACCGACCGACCGACCGACCGACCGACGGACCGACCGACCGACCGACCAACCGACCGACCGACCGACCGACCGACCGAACGACCGACCGACCGACCAACCGAGCGAGTGACTGACTGAGAGAGAGAGACTCACTTAATTTTTTCCGTCTAGCCCCCTTTCGCAACGCGCGATAAGGAACTTCGTTCCAATAAAAATATAATTACCTCCACCAAATGTTTTATACCAAGTTTTATAAAACAAAACACTTAGGGCTCTTGATAAAAAATATGCCTTATCATGCCTGTATTTCCTGAAAGGGCAGGTAGAGGTGAACTGCAATGCAACCACATTTCACCAATGATGTTTTCGCTCCCAATATAGTTTGCGGCAAGCCCATTTCCATTATACCGGCCGCATACGTCCTTTTTACTTTGGAAAATGTATAAAGTATAACAAAATATTTGATTCCTCTTCTAGGCATCAGTAGTTGGTATGGCACTTATCCTATTATAACTTCAAGTTAATGTAAGCGGTCATTAACATGGTTAACTAGAAATAAAATTGTTTCCATATACAGAGAGTCAAATACATCCATTATCCGTCAAAAATATACATTAAATACGGTGACCGCTACATCATTTGAAGAACTGTTTAGGGTACCTATTATTGTTTACACAATTATCAGGATCAGATAGATTCCTCATCCCACCTTATGTATTAAACTAAAAGTATAATCCGATGCACCAATTAGATTAACCACTACTCAATAAAATTACTCAATTAGAAGTAATTATGTCAAGGTACTCAGGATAAAAATATACAGTTGATTATTGCTTCAATTGATCAGCTTCAACGGACCCCAATGGACTCTTTACAGAGGACCTACTTATGCAAAATGGAACCTATTTGCAACCACATGCACCGCATTGCACAGGAACCACATGCACTACTGTAGACCAAAACCAACCTTGTGTTAGTGGTTCTAGGTTGGTACCAGTTTGCAGAAGTGTGTGTGAAAATGGAACCAACCGGTTCCATTTTGCATAAGTAGGTCCCGTCAATCTTGTATTGACTAATAAAAAAAAAATATAATTATTGTATGGAAACCTGACATATGTATTAGTCATATCTTTCTTCTAGTTCCCAAATTCACAATGCGGTCCTAGCGGGTTGGCAAACTTTACTCGTATTTTGAATGACTTGCAAGAAGACGTTTCCTCTCTCTCGATATTTCCCTTCAATAATATATTATTTTTAATGTGATATATGTAACGGAGAATTAAATTAAGTTAATTTATTATTCAATGTATCTATTTTGGTAGACCTAAGATCAAATCATTCCTAAGATCAAATCACAAACGAATCGTAGTGGATTGTGCTAAAATAGTTATATTATTCCGACCATTATCATATTTATTTGTGTACCTTCTTTCTATAAAATATACTTAAAGTCTCGTATCTTATACCCAAGCAGTCAATATCGCTTATCGCGTATTTTATAATCCTATGTCAGCACCAAATTCTGATAAATCTGTTTTTACTCCTGTATATTTACTATAGGAATATTCTTTGGTAGAAATACAAAATTTTCAATATTCATAAATTTGCTTCGTTTATTTCAATAAATACCAACTATTTACAATAAGTTGTGTCTTAAAAACTACATGGCATCTGTGAGACTAGTGGAACTTAATGATGAGCGTAGTGGAAGGCGGCGGGGGCGGCGTGATGCGCGGGGGCGGAGTTGCTCACAACCGCGTTGAAGCCGTTGTGGTCGTCGGCGGAGTACTCCACCTTGCGCACGGAACCGTCGGCCTCTACGAGGGTGTACTCGCCGTGCACAGCGTCGCCGTCGCGGGACTCGTGCTGGGACTTGTTGTCGCCGGTGTGACCGTCAGCGACCGAGTACGAGAAGTCGTATTTTGGGTGAGCCTGTGAGAGCAAAACCACTTCATGTTAGCATTGAACGTCAACTAGATGTGAAATATAAACTGATTATAAAAATACGGTAAGGACACTTACGTATTCGTCATCGTGAGCGGAGACCAGGACCTTGTGAGCGGGCGCGAGCACCTTAGCGACGGGGGCGGCGTAGTGCACGGGGGCGGCGGCGTAGTGGACGGGAGAAGCGGCGTAGTGGACGGGGGCGGCGGCTACGAGGTTGGCGGGTTGGTCGTGGCGCAGGATGCTCTGGGATGACACGGAGGCGGCGGGAGAGTAGTGAGCAGGAGCCGCGTGGTAGGCGACGGCAGCAGGGGCGGCGTGGTAGGCGACAGCAGCGGGAGCGGCGTGGTAGGCCACGGCAGCGGGGGCGGCGTGGTAGGCCACGGCAGCGGGGGCGGCGTGGTAGGCAAGCTTGGCTGTGGGGTGAGCCTCATCGTGGCGCACGATGCTCTGGGAGGAGACGGCCGCGGCGGAGGAGTAGTGCGGCTCCACCAGAAGACCAGCCGAGGAGACGGCCAGAACGGCGCTGAGTGCAAGGATCTGCAAAGATATCTAGTTAGTTTCTGATATAAATTACACTGTAGGTACTTAAAAAATATATCTTCTTAGCCTGATTGCTAGTTACATAACAAAACTACGGGGTAAATTTTAGGGGTAGGTTTTCGATTGAAGTACTTACTTTGGAGAACATATTGTTATGATTGTCTAAGACACAACTGATGCATTGAACATGGCATGATCGGTTTATATATCTTGCGCTCAGCTTTAGGCGAGACAAGGTCGACAGGTCACGATGCTCGCACATTTGGAAGCTTTCTCTATGCCCACTAAACTTGCATTACAAACTTATTAGTAAAAGTTCGGTGAAACATTTGACAGATTTAATTTCACAACGGTATGTATTAGTTGCTTATCTCGCTTATTGAGCAAAGTGTCACGAAATTGACAAATGGGTACATATTTCTTGTTAGCGTTACATAATCACAATGTATTTAGAATTGCCTTTATAGTCAGAATAATAATAGTTTGCAGCTTTGTTATCGTAGATTTTATTTTCTGGGTGCCGTCAACAGCGCCATCTACCGTGTCCTACTATAGCTAAGAACCATCCAGGTGATCACATTTGTACAAAAATCATCAAAATCGATCAAGCCGTTTAGAAGGAGAAGAATAACAAATACTGGAACACCGGAATGTTAAATAAAATAAGATTAACTGAGGTAAGTACTTCTCAGCTGATCTTCCCTTCAGGAACGGGAAACATCAAACACCAGTACAATGACACAGAAAAATCTCAAGAAACATGATAAAGAAACAAAAATAACTCTATTTTATTAATGACCGCGCATCACCGTGACCTCAAGCTAGGGGCTTTGAACTGATATTATGTAATGAAGATGATTCATCCATTCACAACTACACTCGGCAATAAACTTGAAGATGATCTCATACTATATACGAAGTTACTACTGAATAAATAATAATAATGCATATATTTAAAATGTGCGTAATTTGTAAGGGTTCCAGGTTCCAAGACAATTTAGCTTTTCCCCTTTTCCCCAGGACTCGACGAGGGTCAAACCTCGGAGACTTCATTAGGCATCATTGTCGATCCTGGCTTACAGAAGTAACAGTGGTGCAAGGGGGTAGCGTATGCCAACAAAAGGGATAGGAATTAATATTTCATTCATATTTTCAGATGGAATTTTAGCAATTGTTTAAGACCTTACCAAATGAATATGGAGCGCTGGTACTCATAAAATTGTTGGCCGACTCTTAAGCCCACATGAGTGTTGTTATTTAAATGGGCAATATATGCAAGCAACAATATTATATTGTTATTCATAATAATATTTATTCCTTTTTGATGTCTCTATATGAAGGTTCATGCGTAAGTTATAAAAATTATTACACGCCAGAATAAAATTAAGCTTATCGGCATATGCAAATGTATCGAATGGTACTTTTATGACCCACTTTTAAGGTCATGGATAACACGTACGATTGGCCGGCTCGCGTCATGGCAGATTACGATATTAATTTTGTACGGTACATTGTGTTCGCAAGAATGGATTAGCGGTTGAAGTTTAAACTATAAAGCCTTTGTGCAGGCGACCTAGGAAGTATAGGTCAAATAAAACAAGTTATTGAAGGTTCGATGTGGGTAATAATTAATTGCAGTGTGAATGTATGAAAATGTTAATGATAGAAACACCTTCCGTCGAGGACAGTAACACACATTATTTTTATATTTCTCGTTACTGCAACGGCTAACTCGTTTGGCTCCTATAACGTCAGACCGTATTTTATACTTTGATGTAGAATTGCTTGTTATTTTATTATAAACAAATATCAAAACGCTTTTGCTCAAAACTTGGGCAAACTTTTTGCTCCAGGCTATCGACCGACACCACTGCTCGTGTCAACAACTTATCTTCTAAAACAGCCAACGATATAATTTAAGCGTTTTCGTAACAATACATTTCGTTAGTCTCAAAGAGTATAATGATAAATTTAAGCGTTTTATTAATAGACTATCAATTTGTAGATTGTTTAATGACGTACACTACACTTATTACATCTAAAATAGCACACGTCAAGGTAATAATAATCATCTATACAAATAAATAAAATTGGAGTGTCTGTTTGTAATATCAAAATAACACCTTTTCACTAAATGCATATGAAAGTACATACGACACCTATAGCAAAAATGCGATTTAAAAAAATTTTGTCTGTCTGTCTGTCTGTCTGTGTGTTTGTTCGGGGTAATCTCCGAAACGGCTGGACCGATTTTGACGGGACTTTCGCTGGTAGATAGCTGATGTTATAGGGAGTAACTTAGGCTACTTTAATTTTAGAAAAACAATTAGGGTTCCGCGTAAAAAAATAAAAACACATGAAATCAAAGAGTATCTCCGAAACGGGTGGACCGATTTTGACGGGACTTTCACTGGTAGATAGCTGATGTTATAAGCAGTAACTTTGGCTACTTTTATTTTATAAAAAAATAAATAAAAAAAATTAAAAAATGGGTCCTGTCGTGCGGGCTCTGAACGCGGGAGCGGGCTTTTTTGTTAAGTTAAATTCCACGCGGACGAAGTCGCGGGCTCAGCTAGTTAATAAGTATAATTTCATTTCTATTTTAAGTTGTATGGCTTTGTTTAGCTCACATACTTTGTAATTACCTTGGAAGTTAAGAGAGGTTAATATTTAAATGTATGATTCGCTTACCTAAAATACATTACGATATGATGGTAGGTACCTACCTACTCACATTAATAATAATCTAAAAATACAAACCGGGTAAAGCAGTCGTTTCGACTTTACCTTAGTCGGGAACGGAACTTAAGTCGTCGAATTTGAAAGTAATGTAAGACCAATGATTACAAATAGTGTGTGAGAAAGCAATATTTTTCCCGTCGCTACATCTAACAGACTTACAGATCGCTCTAATTAGAATTGTCAGAAACATTATTTCGTAAAATCTCAAGCCACAATCTACATGTCAAGTTATACGTATCTGTTGCCTCTTAGATTAAAATACATTTATGTAATGACCGCTAAACAAGTGGTATTAGGAACAGCCGCCTTTAAAAGAATATTGTGGCGTAATTATAACGTCATGGAAATCACAGATTATTTATTTAATTAATATTTAAATTCTCTTTCGTCTTGAATCAAATGATTGTAGGTACCCTCCTTTACTGGTAATATTACTTATCGTATTATTTGACGATTACTAGTAGATATGGGATTTAAGCAAAGTGTTCCAACAGTACTTTAAGAAATAAGCCTAATTTTAATAATGCTCGATATTTTGCATAGTGGCTTAGTAAATGCTTAAGAGTATGTAGGTACTTTCCACAATACTAATTAATAATCTGATGGGTTTAGTTCTGACAGTGGATCTTTAATTAAATCACTGGCTATCAATCAGTTGTACTAATCAACAGATTTTGATCATCAGATACATCATCTACAGTATTCACTTAACAGCCATGCAAAATATCGTGTATTATTAAAATAGTACCTATGAATTCTACGAAATAAGCTACAATTCCAAATCACTCATACACACAATTCGGTTCGGTATTCATTGTGGATACCTCATTTCAATCGAAGAATGAAAGGGTGACGCAATCCGATCCCATCGAACAATAGACTGAAATTTAATAATTGTTCTAATGTTGATGTCATCGGATGTTAATGAAATAAACACGAGCGTAGCGACGTTTATGCGTTAGTCGACACTCATGTACCGTGAAGTGCATAGAGGATACGTTATCTTTGACAAAAAATAGTGAAAATTTTAAATCCACGGAACAATACAAATGATGAGCGCAAACAAGTGTCTACTCGATATATTACGGTCGTAACCATTGTGTAACAAGTGATTTCTCTATGTGATTATTAAATTAACTTACAAGTGAAACCAGTTATACTCAGCTAATACTTTCAAGTGTTTCAAACGGAATAGCGGCAACATGATTATAAACGTAAGTTATTATAGGAAATTTGCTTCCAAGAATTGGGAAATATTTTTTTTAATAGTGAGTATTTTACAGATAGTTCTGTTATCACTGATAACAATTCGCGCCACGGGGATCAAATTAAAGGCGTCAATTGAACCAAGTTCATCGCAGACAATCGCGCCCGAAGAGGACTTCATTACAGCATTCAGCTCTCGTACCACTCCTACTAAGCCAACACGTCGGCCTGAACCGTCCATAGATGATGAACCGTTTTTCCGTGAACCAGAATACATTCCAATAGACTACTTTCACATGCAATACGCACCGTTACCTGAAAGATTTGAAAAAAATGCCGGTATGAGACAAACAACGAAGGTTATAGCCGTCAATGTCGCGCACACCGAACATCCGCCCGGAACGTATCCCGAGGAGACACTCCTAAAAACCGACATGAAATCTAATGTAGCACCCTATTTTGATGTTCAAAGGCAAAGTTATAGATCTTTTGTACCTGGCTACAATGTTAAAGTATTGCAATCAGTCAATCGAAATCCTGGATACAATGCTATGTATCAAACCTATCCGGAATTATTTGAAAAGAAAAAAAAATACAAGGTGATTGCAGACCCTTAAGTGTACCGAAATATAAGTTGCGAGGTGCATTTACCGAATTCTATAACGTTTCTTCTGATTACAGATCACTTTTATGGGAGAAAACGTAGAAACACACAAACCAGAACATCTGGTAACGCAAGCAATACCGTCCTTAAAACCACATTCGTTTATTGTACCTAGTAAAAATTTCATTTTTAAACCAAGTCTGTAAGTATTTGTCTATAAGTATGCAAGATTCCTGTATCAGTAGGAGGCTACTCCTTGCACTTTTAATGTATACTTGTGTTTACTCAACAGCGACAGTAAATGAGCCCGAAAAAAATACATAAAAATAAATAAATATCGCCAGACTAACACACCAACTGTATGACCCCAAACTAAGAAACTCTACTACTATGGGTGCCATTCAATCCCAGTGACACCCAGACCTTGGCAAATTACGGAAAGACCATTTCCGATATTTGCCCCGGCGGGAATCAAACCCGCGTCCACCCGGTACAGTGAGCCGAGCGCTACAACCACTGCGCCAAGAGGTCGTCAAAAAGGTTGCCGTTTGCCATTCTATGGCTAGGGTCACGTTAGCATACACAGCCCTGGTGTACTAATTCGATGTTAAACTAACATTGAAAGAGATTTCATCACCCACACTTCATCATACACATTCTGTGATACGTGCCACAAAAGTTATTTTATTTTATTTTTTCAGATTTAATGTAGGTGTTGCTGAGACAGTTGAAAAGATCGAAGCCCAGAAGACACCTCTCTTCTCTAAAATCCGTCGTATTCATCTCAACTTAGCGAGAGTGTACAGTCAAGGAGTTGGCATCCCAAAATTGCCGACGCATGACAAAGATTACAGCATGAATATTAGACCGAGAAAGAAGAGTGTGCTTCCATCCCTCTATCCAGAGGCGTTTGATAGGGTAGCATAGTTGACGGGTGACGAAAAAGAAACTAATTTTCATCCTTAAAACTAATTACTTTGTATAGTTGTTTATTAAATAGTGCTCTTAATTTGTACATAGGCATAAAGAGGAGTACGACTTGAAATTAAACTGTTAAATCTTATTTAATATCTGTTTCACTTAGTTTACTTATAATTTATGATTCTAAAAATAATCTTCAAAAGACCATCTCTAGAAAAATACGACGAAACAAAATAACTAATAAAAGCTCAAATGCTTACCAAACGTTATTCAAAGGCTTTATTTAACTTAAAAATGAAGAAAACTTAATCAAAACATAACAAAGCCAAATACTGACTAGAAATGCAGGACAGTACAGAGTTATTAAATAAGGCCACTTCTTGACCCATATTGTTCACGAAGTTATTGAATGAAAGTGATCCAGTGCCTGTGTGACCCGCTGTGTCGAACTCGTCAAAATATTATGATATCGCAAGGTCGTTCGGTTATGTTAGTAAGTCTAAGCAACTATCAAATGTAAAGTGGATATAAAAATGCTGTACGACTTGCGTCGAGTATCATTCAGTGTGTGAACACAGACAAAAACACAATATGTTCTCCAAAGTGAGTTTACAAATATATTTTAGTTCAGTATTAGTGGTAACTATATACACAAATGTATCGATGATAAATTTGAATTTTACTATTTATTTTATTTAGATTGTAGTCCTGTGCGCGTTGGTGGCGGTGTCCCAGGCGGGTCTCCTGGCCGCGCCCGTGCACTACTCCCCCGCCGCAGCGGTCTCCTCCCAGAGCATCGTGCGCCACGACGAGCCCAAGCTCGCAGCGCCTGTTGCCAAGCTCGCCGTCGCCGCTCCCGTCTACCACGCTGCCCCCGCCCCCATCACCTACCACGCCGCCCCCGCCCCCGTCGCCTACCACGCCGCCCCAGTCGCCTACCACGCCGCCCCCGCCCCCGTCGCCTACCATGCTCCCCTCGCCGTGGCTCACGCTGAAGAAGTTGTGAGTATACACGAATGCTACACGAATATGATTTTGTTGCCTTAAATACAGAATTAGTAAAATAACATAACTCTTGCTTGTTTCCAGGCCTACCCTAAGTACGACTACACCTACTCGGTGGCCGACAGCCACACCGGCGACAACAAGTCCCAGCAGGAGTCCCGCGACGGCGACGTGGTGAAGGGCTCGTACTCTTTCCACGAGGCCGACGGCTCCGTCAGGACCGTGGAGTACTCCGCCGACGACCACAGCGGCTTCAACGCGGTGGTGCACAACACTGCGCCCACCGCCGCGCCCGCCCTCATCAAGGCCCACGCCTACGCCGCGCCCGCCCTCCAGTACTACCAACACTAAATAAAAGCTTGTAAATAAGTGACGCCAGAACCAAAATGATTGTTGACTAATTTATTAATTGCAATATAAGTTTGAAACTGATATTTACTGTTTATTCTTACCAATAATCGACAATAAAGGTTATAGTTATGTTAGTCACAACACAATTGATACGAAGCACTTGTTGCAAAGAATGTGTAATAATGTCTTATTATTACAAATTCTTTGACTTGTTGTAATAACTTTCAAGGGGAATGCGAAACTAAGCAAAAATCGTAGCCGATTTAAATTAACGTAGAAATAACACGTCTCAATTATACTTATAATTTTATACGAAAACTTCTTATAAACTCCTTAGTACCGAAAAATATCGTTACCAACAATAATTGAACGTGAATATTATGTAAATTGATCGATGTCAGGTCATTAAAGTCAAGACCAATTAGCTATTGGCAATTGTCTGCAGCTCATATACGGGGCGGCTTGACTGGGGTAGTACCACATTTTCACAAAATATCGGTGTAAAGTTGCTGTTGTAGTTGTGTTTCGTACGATGTCATGAACGTCATCAACCTGAAGGCGAGTGGGATATAGGGAGCGGGAGGTACGGGCTTCCGTCTCTTTCACTTTTCACACAAAAATCTATACAAATAAATAAAATTGGAGTGTCTGTTTGTAATATCAAAATAACACCTTTTCACTAAGTGCATATCAAAGTACATACGACACCTATAGCAAAAACGCGATTTAAAAATTTTTTGCCTGTCTGTCTGTCTGTCTGTCTGTCTGTGTGTTTGTTCCGGGTAATCTCCGAAATCTCAGCTAGTATCAAATACCAATGAAGTATAGTACCGGGAATGAGACTTAATAATACGACGAATCACTGAAGCCGCTGTACAAGTGACATGTGCAAATGGAGTTTCAGCCAGTCTTCACCACTTACTGGTGTGTCCGTTGTGTTTTAACTCCTGCACGAGGGAGGACTGGAATAGGGCCACCATGGAGAAGAAGGAGAATGAGTAGTTTTGTTCAACATGCTATGATAATATAGTCCGCATCGTATCTATACATCTATACAAATAAATAAAATTGGAGTGTCTGTTTGTAATATCAAAATAACACCTTTTCACTAAATGCATCTGAAAGTACATACGACAACTCTAACAAAAACGCGATTTAAAAAAAAATTGTCTGTCTGTCTATCTGTCTGTCTGTCTGTCTGTCTGTCTGTCTGTCTGTCTGTCTGTCTGTCTGTCTGTGTGTTTGTTCCGGGTAATCTCCGAAACGGCTGGACCGATTTTGACGGGACTTTCACTGGCAGATAGCTGATGTTTTAAAGAGTAACTTAGGCTACTTTTATTTTCGAAAAACAAAATAAAAAATGGGTCCTGTCGGGCGGGCTCAGAACGCGGGAGCGGGTTTTTTTGTTAAGTTACGTAAGTAAGTAACATAATATATATGTCACGGTTGATCTAATCACAATGAACATTCTTTTGTGCAAAACATTAACCCCTTATTAATAAACGTGGTATAGTGTTCAAATCTTCGATTAAGGAAGAAAAGGATACAGTACTTCATACTTGATGATTATTCAAATGCGATCTCGCGGCAATGACAGTGTGTGAAAAGCGCGCCGGCGCGCGGGGCCCGGTGTCCAAACCGTGCAAAACGACGTCAAAACTATGGATTCGCCCAAGAACTTTATACATTCTAACCTTCTTGGATTCGCCTCATGTTTTTTTTTAAGTCTATTACATAAGAATATTGCTACGTGGCGGGTTATTTTCAAAATAACGTTTGCGTGAGAAAAAAATATTAAGCAAATGGAAATACTGTTTTTATTTTATTAATAATAATAATAATAATAATAATTTAGCCCTTTTGACGTCCCACTGCTGGGCACGGGCCTCCCCTCAACATGAGGGGGATTTATTTTATTGGTCTCCAAAAAATGTTTACATTCTATACGAGTAATAAACACAAGAGACTTAAAAAACTGGGACTTAGAAAATAAATGTGACATTTCATTATAAGCGGTACGACATGGATATGATGTGCACAGTGTTAAGTTAAACAGTATTAGGGAAGCAGGCTGGTAAAAAAATTATAAAAAATTGGTTTTATTTAACATCCGGTGGCCTTTTTTACTTGTGAAAATCCCATTCATGAAAATGGAATGAACAAATACGGGTACGTTTTGACGGTCTCCAATAGGGATCTCTCGTAAAAAGTATAGCATTGATAAATTTTTCTCGCCTCTCTATAGATTGAGGAAATCTAGGGGAAAATAGTTTAAAAGTTCAAAAATTCGTTGTTGTATCTTAAATGGAATGTCTTAAATCGCCCTGATAATGAAAAAAACTGTGTGTGTGACTGCTATGTAATTTTTTTTGAAAACGGGTATAAAATTTATTTTATTATAGCTGCGTTTCGTACGATGACAGGGGGAGCCGGAAGCACAAATCCCCTTCCCTTCCCTTCTCACTGTTCCACTTTCCTTCAGGTCAGCAAAGTGCAAGCAATGCCTTTGGTATGCAAGCTTCGAGAACCGCTTAATATCCAGTGAGACGTCGTACGCTTGTATACAATCTTGTATTTCTACCACTTTTCTTTAGAAATGAGTTAAACACACAATATGAATTTATGAATATGAACCTGGTGAATGACGTCTACTACCTAAATATATAACAAATAAACCCTTTTACAGGTGCCCCAGTTACTAAAACAGAATCTATTGCACATTTTGTGCTCTACTTAACACGTGTGCAGGCGTATGATGACAGCCTCCGTTGACCGTTACTTGATGATATTATAAAAATCTACTGACGCTTGATTCCAACTATCTAATCAATATATTATTACCTAACTATACTTGTATGGGTGACTATCGTTTTTTTGTAAAAGCTAATTGAAACTGAAGTTTATTAACCACATTCGTATAAATTATTATTAAGATTTTTTACTTTCCATTTGCTAGTTCTAAGAAAAACTTAAGTTTAGGGTAAAAAATATATTAGATTAATATCGAGAGGGTTGATTAAACTACGTACTGATTACAGAAACCTGATTCCTAACTCAATATTTCTTGAGAAATTATTATGTGAATGGATTCCATTTCGACCTAGCGCAAGGTCACATAGAGCTTGATTTACAAGCTTCACTACACACACATATACAACAATTAAACAGTATAAAAGCTAAATCTAAGGCTCCAAGTGTATCATTTACCGTTTGAATTCACTACAGAAACAATCATATCAATTAATATGTTCGCCAAAGTAAGTGTTGTAATAGTTATTAGGCAAATTTAAGCATTGGTTTAAAATGTGTCACAAAGTGCGATTTAACATTGACAAACATATTGTTGCAGGTGGTAGTCCTGTGCGCCCTGGTGGCGGTGTCCCAGGCGGGTCTCCTGGCCGCGCCCGTGCACTACTCCCCCGCCGCGGCGGTCTCCTCCCAGAGCATCGTGCGCCACGACGAGCCCAAGCTCGCAGCGCCTGTTGCCAAGCTCGCCGTCGCCGCTCCCGTCTACCACGCCGCCCCCGCCCCCATCACCTACCACGCCGCCCCCGCCCCCATCACCTACCACGCTGCCCCCGCCCCCGTCGCTTACCACGCCACCCCCGTCGCCTACCACGCCGCCCCCGCCCCCGTCGCCTACCATGCTCCCCTCGCCGTGGCTCGCGCTGAGGAAGTTGTGAGTGTCCAGAACTGCTACACGAATATAATGATGTATCCATAGATTCATATACCTATGAATAGATGATATAATACAACGTCTGCTTGTTCCCAGGCCTACCCCAAGTACGACTACACCTACTCGGTGGCCGACAGCCACACCGGCGACAACAAGTCCCAGCAGGAGTCCCGCGACGGTGACGTGGTGAAGGGCTCTTACTCGTTCCACGAGTCCGACGGATCCGTCAGGACCGTGGAGTACTCCGCCGACGACCACAGCGGCTTCAACGCGGTGGTGCACAACACCGCGCCCACCGCCGCGCCCGCCCTCATCAAGGCCCACGCTTACGCCGCGCCCGCCCTCCAGTACTACCAACACTAATGGAATTTACTAGACCAAATGACTGTTTACTATTTATTTTATGCATTAAAAGCTGAACTTCTATAATAATGTTTTTAATTTCTATCTCGGCTGAAAGACGTCCACTGCTGGACATAGGCCTCCCCCAAGGTTCGCGACAATGATCGATCTTGCGCTGCCAGCATCCAGTGGAGTCCCGCGACCTTCACCAGGTCGTAGGTCCACTTTGTGGGAGGCCTACTCACGCTACGCTTTCCGGTTCACGGCCGCCACTTTCCGCGGTCGCCACTTTAACTTAGTCGTACATAATCTAAGTATATGCAAATTAATTAGTTATCTAATTATTTATATCCAAAATCGATTACCGGTAAAAAATCAAAGAAACATAATATAAGGATTCTTTATAAAATAAATGAGAAGGGCGGGAACACAAAGTAAAATAACTCTAAATTGAAAATTTAAAAACCCCCGATGCGACGACCTTTTCATAAAATGTATACTTTACCTAGTTCGTCCAAATAACACTAAAATTATATTCAATTAGTTTCTTTTCTGTATTTTTTCTCAATGGCGGAGCAGCGCCCTCTAGAATTCTTATTGCGTAATATTCCATGACCATTAACAAAATTTAACGCGTGCGCGTATCCATCATTTGACACGTGACTTATGGAACGTCTTTAGTTCATACACAAATCTCATATAAAAATTGATAAAATATCATTTTTTTCCAGAATCCGGGAAACTTTTCAAATTTATAATATTGTAAAAAGCCAGTTCAGACTATTACGATCATTTAAAAATATAATAAAGCGAAATCGTTTCAGCCGTTCTCAAGTGATGCAAAGATATTATTCCAATGAGCCCAAATTTCGATCGGATTCGAGCCGTGGAAGTTGGTTTTGGCCGTGAATGTGGCTTTTTCAACCTACAAAAGAGCTGATGATCTTCAAACGGCTGAACCGATTTTCATGAAACATAGCTAAGAACACTCTCGATCAGAATACCTATCTAACAAAAGAAACAAAATTGAAATCGGTTCATCAGCTTGGGCGCTACGTTGCCACAGACAGACACACAGATACACAGATACACAGATACACAGATACACAGATACACATGTTAAACTTATAACACCCGTCGTTTTTCGTCGGGGGTTAAAAACTTATAACACCCGTCGTTTTTCGTCGGGGGTTAATGAACTATACTAATTAATTATGTTAGTATACTAGGGAAAACTAAGATACACCCGGTAAATAATAGGGGTCAAATAATTAAGTTACCGTTTTAACGTAATACTTATTTATTATTTCATTTAAATATAAAAAAAAATAACTTGCATTTGAATTAAATTATGCTAGTCCAAAATGCGTTATTTAACATTATTTACCTACATTATATTTTTGGAGTTTTTCTAATTTCATAACGTTATAATTTACTTGATAATTCACAATATTAATTTATTTGAACCAAATTGGTAAAATAAAACAATTAACTAGTTAACTACATGTATCGTAGGTAGCTAACTCGTTAGCTGAAGGGATTTTTACAGTAATGTGACGTGTGATGAGAAGCGGATTATCTACGAGAATCACAAGCGAGAAAGGGAGTGTTGAACCTAAGTTAAATACTGGAACAATGCCCTAAAGCGAAGCTCATCTATAAAAATATTATGGTAACAGTTTGGTGGTCACTTCATGGTGTTGTTCACTATGGCTTTTTGAGGTACGGTGTACAAATAAAAGTAACAGAACTATTGTGAAGAACTTCAAAAAATGATATCAACAAAGAAACAACCCCGACTCGTCAGTCCATCGCCGCCATTATTACTCCATGACAACGCAAGAACTCACACTGCTAAGAAACATAACCACTACTCACACAGCCTGGCTTGAAACCATACGCCAGCGTACTCTGTACAATTTCTGGCATAGAAAAATGTTATTCTCAAGATGAAGTACAAAATGCCTTCATGGATTATGTAGATTCTGAATTATATCACAATCGCATAAATCATCTTCTCTTCAAATAAAAAATACTTCGATTAACTACTTAAATAAATAAAGTTAATTATTTTCCTTGAAAATTAGTTGTTTGAATTTTGAATATAAAACGGCTATTTCAAACATAAGGCTTATTAAATAAGAACCTTTTCAAAACAATTTACTGTCCATAGCGTGTCTCGCATTGATCTTAACCCTATAGATTTGACCTTTTAGCCCTTATACACCTTAGACCTTATATGCCAGTTGTTATCTCCAGTAGGGGGCTGACTTAACCTTTGGATGGTTTGATTTGTATCTAAATCCCAAATCAGACATCATTTATTAATTACCGACTATGAAGTCGGTTCCTATCTATATTCGTTTAACACAAATTGATTTTATTAACCCCCGACGAAAAACGAGGGGTGTTATAAGTTTAACATGTGTATCTGTGTATCTGTGTATCTGTGTATCTGTGTATCTGTGTATCTGTGTGTCTGTCTGTAGCCACGTAGCGCCCAAGCTGATGAACCGATTTCAATTTTGTTTCTTTTGTTAGATAGGTATTCTGATCGAGAGTGTTCTTAGCTATGTTTCATGAAAATCGGTTCAGCCGTTTGAAGATCATCAGCTCTTTTGTAGGTTAAAAAAGCCACATTCACGGCCAAAACCAATTCCCACGGCTCGAATCCATTCGAAATTTGTGATTATTGGATTTCGATTTATTATATTTTTAAATGATTGTAATAGTCTGAACTGCCTTTTTTCAATTTTATAAATTTGAAAAGTTTTCCTGATTCTGGAAAAAATGTATATTTTATCAATTTTTATATGAGATTTGTGTATGAACTAAAGACGTTCCATAAGTCACGTTTCAAATGATGGATACGCGCATGCGTAAAATTTTGTTTGTTTTGTTAATGTTCATGGAATATTACGCTATAATAATTCTAGAGGGCGCTGCTCCGCCATTGAGAAAAAATATAAAAAAAAACAAATCTAATTTAAAATAATTTTAGCGTTATTGAAAATTCTTCCCCTGGGCTGCTCCCGTCCGCCTCAACCAGAGTTATTACATCAAATTGAATCATAATTGATAATATTTTACTAGGAATTAAACCTCCGTGGCATCAATATTTAGATTCGTTGTCTATTCTAATGTCATAACAAAATAATGTCTCATACTTTTACACAGATTTTCTGTTGATTATTGTACATCAGATTATAAATGAGGAAGCCAAAACAAATTATGTAAAAGGCGCTTTCATAATCTGGCATCGAAACTAGTTGTACCAGATGAATTTGCGAGATGAGTTATGGATACTGAGCTACGGGAGCTACGCAAATCGCGCTTACTTCATTATTTGGAAGAACTAGGTAAATTATACATTTGATGAATAGGTCGTCGCATCGGGGGTTTTTAAATTTTAAATTTAGATTTATTCAATACCATATAAGTACACTATTAGACAATCGCAATATTCATAGGTAAATAGTAACCAGATAGGTTTTTTCGGGTAGACACTATTTATTGATTAGTCTAATCAGAAAGTGGTTTCTTAGGTTTAAATAATTACAAACAGATTTATTTCGAGCTTATTCATATATTTCATATAATAAATAGTCAACAGTCATTTTAGTTCATTTAGCTAAATTGTGAGGTTTAGTGTTGGTAGTAGTGGAGGGCGGGCGCAGCGTAGGCGTGGGCCTTGATGAGGGCGGGCGCCGCGGTGGGCGCGGTGTTGTGCACCACCGCGTTGAAGCCGCTGTGGTCGTCGGCGGAGTACTCCACGGTCCTGACGGAGCCGTCGGCCTCGTGGAACGAGTACGAGCCCTTCACCACGTCGCCGTCGCGGGACTCCTGCTGGGACTTGTTGTCGCCGGTGTGGCTGTCGGCCACCGAGTAGGTGTAGTCGTACTTGGGGTAGGCCTGGAAACAAGTAGACGTTGTGTTATTTCAATATATATTAATCTATGGTTACATAATTATAAATACGTATAGCTGTTCTGGATACTCACAACTTCCTCAGCGCGAGCCACGGCGAGGGGAGCATGGTAGGCGACGGGGGCGGGGGCGGCGTGGTAGGCGATGGGGGCAGCGTGGTAGGCGACGGGGGCGGGGGCGGCGTGGTAGGTGATGGGGGCGGGGGCGGCGTGGTAGACGGGAGCGGCGACGGCGAGCTTGGCAACAGGCGCTGCGAGCTTGGGCTCGTCGTGGCGCACGATGCTCTGGGAGGAGACCGCCGCGGCGGGGGAGTAGTGTACTGGGGCGGCCAGGAGACCCGCCTGGGACACCGCCACCAAGGCGCACAGGACTACTACCTGCAATAAGATGTTTTTAATGTTAAATTTCACATTACATATTATTCACGATTGCCAAAATTTTTATATAACTAACTTTTACAGCACTTACTTTGGAGTACATGTTTATTGATTTGATTGGTTCTCAAACGAGATCAAATGCTAAATGATACACTTGAAATCATGGACTCAGCTTTTATACCTACTACCTGTTAGAAACGCGTGCGTAAGGAGACTTGTCAAACAACCTTTAGACTGGCCTTGCATCTCATAGTAGAGCAAATCCATTCATCCTTTCATAAATGCTTTCTTATACATTTCATATATGAAATCTATATAGGTACATTATGTCATTGCAACTAATAGGTGTTTTATCTTCCGGTACCATAATTTGATAAATTTATATATGACTAGCTGTGCCCGCGACAGTCCGCGTGGAATTTAATTGACAAAGTTTCATACAAACTTTCATCCCCTATTTTATCCCTTTGGGGGTAGAATTAATCAAAATCCTTTCTTAGCGGATGCCTACGTCATAACATCTACCTGCATGCCAAATTTCAGCCGATCCGTCCAGTGGTTTCGGCTGTGCGTTGATAGATCACTATGTCAGTCAGTCAGTCAGTCACCTTTGAGTTATATATATTTAGATTTAGTAATTAAGTTTTTAAAAAGTTACGCATTTAAAGAAATCCTCCAGATGTCCTACAGTTAGCCAGGCTGACGATAGCACAGCTTGAAAAAATATGACGCGTGGCGTAATAATATATAATATAAAAACTTTTTAGCAGGTCATATTACCTATACGGTGTGTGGAAAGTGAAAGAATAGAAAAATTTTACTTAATGACTAGTTTATAACTTCTATCTATTCTGCGTTAAGTATTTTTTATACCTTTTTTACATTTATAGAATACTAGCTGTGCCCCGCGACTTCATCCGCGTAGTATTGGATTATTGGGTTAAAAAGTATCCTATATGTTAATCCCGGTTATAATCTATCTGTGTTCCAAATTTCATCCAAATCCGTTCAGTAGTTTTTGCGTGAAGGAGTAACAAACATACATACATAGATACATACATACATACATACATACATACATCCACACTCACAAACTTTCGCATTTATAATATTAGTAGGATGGGTTGAAGAAGTTTTTTTTTTTTTGCTTTACCGTATATATTCGAAAAAAGTATGTTTATTCTTACCCGAATACTGCAAAGCCAAAAAGAAGGGTTATGTTTTGGCAGTCTATGTACGTAAGTTTGAATCATTTTTAACCATAGCACCTAATGTAACGTTTAATCAGATTTTAATGCATACGGTGTCAATTAATTTGTTACCTATTTTATTATATAAAGAGTGAAAAGTCAGAAATAAAATCATTTTATTAGGCTTTATTCACGAGGTAACAATGCAACGACTTTTATTTTAAGCGTAACGGCAGCAAAAGACTAACAATATTTGAAAATGTATTAAAAAAAACATGTAATCTTGGATTTTTTTTGCCACAATTTACAATAACTGCTATGAATGATTTTTCTGTTTATTTATCAAATTTATACTTTAAGGTGGAGGCGCATGTCTAGCCCGCGAAATTCAAAATTTTCGAGTATTTTTATAGTTTATCCAAAATCTGAAAACATTTAAGACAACATTTTGTGATTTGCGAACAACACAGTATGCAGTGCGTTTATTAATACATTTATTTTACTCTAAATTTTATCACGGTGGATATGATACTAGTAAATCACTAAATATACAAAAATTGCCAGATTATCTGGATAGCTGTCGTTCTTGAAATGTTTTAGAGTAAGTTGGATATATTAATAAATGCACTGCACACGGTCTTTTTCGCGAATTACAAAATGTGCCTTTTATTATTGTCAGATTTTGAAAAAAAACTAAAAAACCTCAAAAAATTTGAACTTCGCGGGCTAGATGGGCGCTTTAGCCTTAATTACTTATTTCGAATATTTTAAAAATCTTATACTTCCATATTATAAATACTAACGTCCCAATTTTCGTAGTGCACGGGAGTACTTTATCTAAAATAACCATTTTACATAATAAATATAATAACTACACTGATATATTATAGAACAAACTTATAAAAGTAAAACCAATGTTTAAGGTAAAAGGTTTTATTCTTCACTAATTGCTTGCATAATCAGGACTAAGGAGTATTAATCCGGTTACAATGACGAAGCTATCTCAAAGTACCCACATTGCTAATTTAAAATTAGCAGGCCATCCCGATTCACCCTGCAGCATCAGGGTTTCAAAAAATAAGGTTGAAATTGTCATGGAGACCGGATTTGCGTAAAAAGTATTACGAGGCTCGGTCCAGGAGAAGTGATTTAAAAATCCATCACAGATTTTAAGCAAATATAAAGTGTTAAACTAAATAATACCGTTTAAAAATAAGTCCCCTTTGATTTTTCCTGGGAATATAATAATAATTTGGCCCTTTTGACGTTCTAGTCCTGGGCACCGTCCTCCCCTCACTACGAGGGAGATTCAGACTATAATCCACGGATGCTGGTCCAGTGCCAGATGGCGGATTTCATAATATGTCTTTCGAAAATTGGTTGGATTTTCACTTGCAGGTTTCCACACAATATTGTCCTACGCCGTAAACAAGTGATAATCATACAGAAATAATGATTCGCATATATATTTCGAAAAACCCAGAGGTGTGAGCCGAGGTTTGACGCCAGGACCTGGTGCCCGTAAGACGCCTGCTTAACCAATAGGCTATCACTGCTTAGCTACGTAAAAGAACTTTGAATATTCTTACGCTACGTTGAGGCGCTCGGCACTATATAATTAGTTGTATTTGTTTGCTTATATTTATAAATGCGTAACGATGCGTTAGTATTATTACCGATGAAGGTAATAACTAAAAAGCGACGATAAGCTTTCCCATCCCATTCATTATTCTCTGGTTACGTTTTGTAAGATTTTGATGGTCTTATCTCTACACCTAACAATAGGTGAAAATATTGCAATGCGAGTTTTTCAGTCGATATCAACCTACTCCCATCGTTGAGTTAATTTATTCACAATTTCATGAATACCTAATTTATGGAAAAAAATAATACTTAGTACAAAATCTAATATAGCTATAAACTATCTTAAAGTACTTACTTTTAGTGCGTAACTTGTTCCTTGGTAGATTAACTGTATACCGCAAAGGTACAAACAAAGCCCAAATTATCCAATCCAGCATTTTTACATTTATTTATTTTTATATTAATGTAGTTTAGAATTACGTAGGTAATAAAAAATAATTAATAGTCTTTGTAACTTTTATTGCAAATAAATTAGTCAACAATCATTTTGGTTCGGGCTTCACTTATTTACAGACTTTTGTTTAGTGTTGGTAGTAGTGGAGGGCGGGCGCGGCGTAGGCGTGGGCCTTGATGAGGGCGGGCGCGGCGGTGGGCGCGGTGTTGTGCACCACCGCGTTGAAGCCGCTGTGGTCGTCGGCGGAGTACTCCACGGTCCTGACGGAGCCGTCGGCCTCGTGGAACGAGTACGAGCCCTTCACCACGTCGCCATCGCGGGACTCCTGCTGGGACTTGTTGTCGCCGGTGTGGCTGTCGGCCACCGAGTAGGTGTAGTCATACTTGGGGTAGGCCTGGGAACAAGCAAGAGTTATGTTATTTAACTTATTCTGTATCTAAGGCAATACTATCATAGTCGTGTAGCAGTCGTGGATACTTACAACTTCCTCAGCGTGGGCCACGGCGAGGGGAGCATGGTAGGCGACGGGGGCGGGGGCAGCGTGGTAGGCGACGGGGGCGGCATGGTAGGCGACGGGGGCGGGGGTGGCGTGGTAGGTGATGGGGGCGGGGGCGGCGTGGTAGACGGGAGCTGCGACGGCGAGCTTGGCAACAGGCGCTGCGAGCTTGGGCTCGTCGTGGCGCACAATGCTCTGAGAGGAGACCGCCGCGGCGGGGGAGTAGTGTACTGGAGCGGCCAGGAAAGCCGCCTGGGACACTGCCACCAGGGCGCACAGGACTACCACCTGCAATAAGATGTTATTGTTTAGATTATCTTTTTTCTTTTGACTATTTCAACATTCATTATAGAATTTAAAATAGAACTTACTTTAGAGTACATATTGAAATCGATTGATTTGATAATGTGATCAAACGGTTAATGATAACTTTTGAGTCATAGATTTAGTTTTTATATTAGCCGGTTGTTGTAATAGTCACTAGCGAGTGTAGGTAGCGGAGGTCGTTAGACAAGCTTACTGTAACCTTAGGCCGGACACAAAGTTTCTTAATCAAGCATTCTTAAATCAAGATTGTTACATAAGATAGACTCTTTCTAATTTAAGAAGGATTTGTAAAGGCTTATTAAGACACGGTTAATTGCGGGTTCCAAGGCAATGCTTTGTCCCGGGATCCTTTGAAGTCCAAGTCTTCGTATCTTCATTAGAGTCTACTGTAGATCAACCCCATAAAATGTAATATTATTTTACCTATATACAATCTTCGGAACAAGATCGGATCAGAGTGGTTGTTCCAAGATAAAATTTAAGTAGCTAAGTTAATAAGTGTAAGGCCGTTACCGAGTACGAGTAATATCCTACCAAGTAGAAGAAGAAACACAAGATGGGTCGATGATTTAAAAACATGCAGTGATCTTGGATGACATTAGTTCCTACGGGCGAGTAATGTAGGCGCGAACAAATGTAGGTTTATACCGAACACTGGGTAGCAACAAAGAAATTGTAATAATTTTATGATTACAATTTCTTCGAGTAGCAACAGTCTGTGGAAGATGAGACACGAAATTAAGTAACTTTTAAAACGCACTTTGACACTGGTATACTTACAAAATTGTATAATATAAGTACTGTCATGGATTAAATATAAAGTTGGCCAATAAAATTACAAAGAGCAGCCGCCACTTGTGTAGGTATGGTATGTGTCAACTGCAATACCTGCTCTGGTGACAACACTCGTTGGGGCCAAAATGTGCGACATAAAACGGGATTTTAAAGTCCATGCGCACTTGCCCTGCGAAGCATCAACGCCGCCGTTGAGAACAAACGACGGTAGCACCAGTACTTGACCGCGGATCACTTTCAACTAAATAAGAGGAGACATATCAAGCAATGTTGGTTTTGGCCAACTGTGAGGCTAGCCGCATCGCGGTGCCAAATGTGCACGCGCACTAAGGTTAAGAGCCCAATCGCTCGATTCCCGTCAGGGTAAATTTCGGAAATGGCCTTTTTGTAATTTGCACTGATCTGGGGATCACTGGGATCGCTCCCAGTCCATTGTAAGGTACCCATAGTACAAGCCTTGCTTAGTTTGGGACCCTACAGTTAGTGTGCCAGTCTGGCGATATTTATTTAAATCATAAATATAAGCCCAAGAATGAGATAATACTCGTAATATATGATTGTAAGTCATTATCGTGTATGTAGTTTGTGTGAATAAACAAACCTAAACATTAAGTGATTTACTTAGTAACTCATTGCTGGTTGTTATGTATAAGCAAGGCAGCTACATATATTATTTTGTTGTATCAAATTAAGTTTTGAACAAAATTGGCATATATTTATTTCACGAGACAAAATTTTAGTTACACAAGACTCTAGTTTACTTTACTTTACTTTAGTTACATCAAGGGAATTCAAATTAAAGGACCTCGTTATCTGGGCCAAGATATATTAAATTATGAGCAACGAGTACCTACAATACGTAAGAGTAAGATTCTTCTGACGTAATTGCAGTGAATGGATTGATTCGCAAAACTATGTGACACAGCACAAGGTCGCGCGGACCCGATTGACAACTTCCACTACTTACACCAAGCGGATCATGTGCCAAAATTAAGCTGGTATAAAAACTAGGTGTGGGACTGCAAAGTCATCAGTCAACTCGATCTTTTCAACTCAATCAACATGTTCTCCAAAGTAAGTTAAGAAACTTTTCAGGTCACTGAAATATAAAAGATTTTTGCATTTAAGTGTTATAACAATGTGTGTTGTTTTAAAGGTAGTAGTCCTGTGCGCCCTGGTGGCAGTGTCCCAGGCGGGTCTCCTGGCCGCCCCAGTACACTACTCCCCTGCTGATGCTGTCTCCTCCCAGAGCTACGTCAGCCACGCCGCCCCTGCTGCCATCGCCTACCACGCCGCCCCTGCCGCTGTCGCCTACCACTCTGCCCCCGCCGCCGTGGCCTACCATGCTGCCCCTGTCCAGTACTCTTCTGCTGCCGCTGTCTCCTCCCAGAACATCGTCCGCCACGACCAGCACCAGGCTAACCTCGTAGCCCCCGTTTCCTACCAGGCTGCTCCCGCCGCCGTCGCCTACCACGCCGCCCCTGCCTCTGTCGCCTACCACACTTCTCCCGTCCAATACGCCGCTCCCATCGCTAAAGCCGTCGTCGCCGAAGCTCCCGCCAAATACGAATACACTTACTCCGTGGCCGACAGCCACACCGGCGACAACAAGTCCCAGCAGGAGTCCCGCGACGGTGATGTCGTCAAGGGCTCGTACTCCTTCCACGAGGCCGACGGCTCCATCAGGACCGTGGACTACACCGCCGATGCCCACAGCGGCTTCAACGCAGTAGTGCACAACACCGCGCCCACCGCCGCGCCCGCCCTCATCAAGACCCACGCCTACGCTGCGCCCGCCCTCCAGTACTACCATCACTAAACTAGTACCTCCTAGTTAAAGAACATGTTTACCAAAATGACTGTCGATTTATTTATTGCAATATACGAATAAGTTCGTAAACATTTTTGTATTTTCTCTTCTAATCCACCAAGTAATTACTACCTAAACTTACTAAGCTGTCAAGCATCTACTGAAAGGACCTCTTTAAACTTTGTTTGGAGTGTCCGGATAAATGAAAGACTATTTAACAACTTGTCACTAATACTTTGAAGTGTTGAGTATTATTTACATGCACTATATTTTATGTGTGCCTAGATAAGAAGGTGCAGCAATAATATAATTTTACCTTCATAACGATCGATCTAAAACTCTATACCACTTCTGAAGCATACCAACATCTTCATTGCTAGCAAAATTTAATCACATAATCTTTATTAAATATCGCACTGTATAACTGATTAGAAGTGGTACAAAACGTTCGATATGCGCATCTGAACAATGGATTCCCCAGCTCTATTGAATTGCAGCGATACGTTGGTGATAATGTAACAGAATCCTCTCTCTTTTGTGAAATTTTTGTGTGCTGATCCCATTGAAGGGTAACGTCAGCTTATTTGAACATATATTTTTATTGATAAAAACACATACACCTACACAAAACTTTACGGGAAACATAATCATCAGAAAATACAGGTCCAGAAAATACAGAAGTCCTTCATGTAGCACAATTGATTACTTTGACAAGAAAAAAAAAATGACACGTAAACATTTGATATGGATTACTGTTATATGGAACGGTCTTTTATGGCGCCATGCCTCCTCATTAATAGGTATCAAGTAAAATAATTAAAATTTAATAAGTAATTAGGTAATCATAATTTCTGTATGATTATCACTTGCTTACGGTAAAGGAAAAGATCGTGAGGAAACCTGCATGTCTTAGAAAATCTAACTAATTTTCGAAAAACATGTGCAATCCGCCACCTCGCACTGGGCCAGTGTGGTGGATTACGTCCTGAATCCCCCTCGTAGTGAGGGGAGGCCCGTGCCCAGGAGTGGGACGTCAAAAAGGGCTAAATTAATATTATTATTTTTTAGGTCATTAAGGATTAAACAGTGATTATTAAATGTTTCATTTCATAAGTATATTAATTATTGATAGCACAACAGTATTTTATTTTTTATTAAAAATGATTAAAATTACACACGTATTTGCCAAAACCGAATAAAGATGAAAGTACATTGATACAGCGGCAGCGATACAAATCACGTAGCATATCAATAGAAACTGTGCTAACCATGCCGCTGCTCCTCTTTTCGATTCACCGAGAAAAATGGACTCAATGCCTCCTTTGATCTCCGAGATTGTGATGATACGATAACTGCTTCAAATTTCCGGGCTGTAATAGTGTGGACATTACCATTTAATATAATTAATATATTTAAATTAAATTTAAATTTCATAAGTTGAATAAAATTTCTGTTGTTTATTATTTTTGTTCTCAATGTGATATAGTTGGTGATGAGAAAAGAAACGTTAAAGATCCTAGGTCCACTTAAACTCGGCTGCATAGTCAATAGTCAATACTTTATTGCATTCCATATGTATTACAAAGACTAGCTGTGCCCCGCGACTTCATCCGCGTAGTATTGGATTATTGGGTTAAAAAGTCCTATATGTTAATCCCGGTTATAATCTATCTGTGTTCCAAATTTCATCCAAATCCGTTCAGTAGTTTTTGCGTGAAGGAGTAACAAACATACATACATACATCCACACTCACAAACTTTCGCATTTATAATATTAGTAGGATGGTATGTGGTATGGATAGAGGTTCCTTCATAAAATAATTTCGGCCCAAAATATTATACCATAATATAAAACGCAGCCTTAAAATAATATATTGATTATGATTGAGGAGTCGTAATTTGAGCTGGAAGCAACCATCCCACCCTTTCTCTCCCTCTATCTCATTCTATTTCACGTCAGCGACGTGCGAGCAGTTCCTTTGACATTGCTAAGTTCAATAACTAAGTTCACAAAGTTACGATACTTGTAACTTACATCTGTCATTTCATTAATATTTATGTTTGTGAACATTGCAATCGCAATCGATTCACAATGATCCTCCATATTCTTTCGTGGTTTAACAAACAAAGGTATGTCAATAATAAAGTTTTACCAAAATTTATGTAATAAGTAGTATTAGAAAAGTATAAAATGGCACATAATTCAACGTTTAATCAACAGTCGACTAGTACATTTTGGTAACGACACTTCAAACTAAGTGCTCCAATATGTCTGGAAAGGTTAAAATAATATTTTATTTAACAATACTTTTTACAGACGAAAACCTTTCTATAATAAATTAATTATTTTAATCCATCGTCTTAATTTTAAACTCTTGTGTGAATTTTAAAAACTTCATTGAGATAATTGTGTATCCTATTTCAGATCTTATTATTCATTTACTTCGTGGGACTCAGCCAAGCGGTCTTCATCGATACAGCCGAGAGTAAAGACTTCAACAAGGAAAACCCTAATACGTGGCAGACGATTAAAGTTTATCATCCACCAAGTTCTCAGCCATTTGGTTACCAATATGATACTTATGTAAGTGTTTATTAAGTAGAAAATCTGTTGTCAAAGCTCTTAGTTTTGGATTATATCTCGTCATTATAGTGATTTTACTACGCAACTTCTAACTTATAACCGTCAAACTAACAAACGAATCAAATTGACAGTCGCGATCATTACGCTTATAATTTTTATTAAGATACTAATGCAAATGACTTTACATTCCAGGCTTACCCCAAATACGAGTTCGAATATGCTGTGTCAGACAAAAAGACAGGCGATCACAAGCGCCACCACGAAACCAGAGATGGGGATAGAGTTCGTGGCGAATACAGCCTTGTAGAGTCCGACGGATCCCTGCGGAAGGTCCAGTACCACGCCGACGACCACAACGGGTAATTAAATAATTAACACCGGTTCGCCATGACCATGATGCTGAACATTTATCACGTTTAAAACCTATGCGTTAAGGTTGAATTACAAACGAACATTATTTAAAGTTCGTTCTACGTAAAAAATCTGAACTCACGTATTAGTTTATTAGGCGCACTAGAGATTAAATATTTAAATGGACACTATAATAGAGCTCGTATAATCGTGTTGTATCTACCGCTTATAGCCTTTATTAACAATTTTTGTACTGTCGTATACTAGAGTGGTCCTCAACAAATGTAATTTATGCATTAATTATCATTATGTTCAATTGTATTAACAGGTTTAATGCGATCGTGAGCAAAACCGTTAACAAACACGGAGACCATGCCTTCTCTGTCTACGACCACACCAGGCACTTCTTCCCAGCTGGTCACGGCGTCAAGATCAACCATTACTTCCCCGGCAAAGACTATCAATACCAGGAAGTTGAGAAAGTGGAAGAAAAAGAAAGCAAACCTGTCCATGAAGTTGAGAAGGACGCTTCTGCTGCAAAAATCGATGACGGAAAAGTGGTGATGATTGAGTCAGGAGATAAAATTGTGTTGGTAGAGCCATTGAAGGTTGGAGAGAACAACCAGGACGTACTGCCTTCACCCCAAGCTGTTGTAGAGTCCGCCCCTGCTCAGGTAGTGCCAACAGTGGTGTCAATGATCTTGCAAAACGCTAGTAAAGATAACTTAGAGAGTGTAAAAGGTACAGTGGCTAAAAAGGCTGATGTGTCACCAGCAAACGAAGTTTTACCTAATGCTGAAGAAACGAATCAGAAAGAAGAACATAATTCAGATTCTGAAGTGGCTTCTTCTTTTTACCACTCTAAAATTTATTACATAGGTTATTAATATTATTGTTTTTGTTAAAACGCGTTGTTAATGTTTTGTTAACTAGTTTATTAAGAGAATAAGTCAAATAGTTCGTAATATTGTTAAATTGTTTGTCTGATTTTAACGAAGTAAATGTTATAATAATTAAAATGTTTTTTCCAATAAAATTTCATTTAATTTCTGCGATATCAACACCATCCTTCTTTCAATACGTTTTGTTCTTGAACGTAGTGCATTGGATTACAATACAGTTTTATACACATGACGCAAGATGGCAGCACTATGTGATACGTTCCAAAAAATCCCACTTTGTCCCTAGATGTCACTACTTCAACCAAAAATAAAATGAATCGATAGCTATTTTATTTTTATCTGTTTTGTAAATACACAAAGAAATTGTATAATGCCCTTAGCTTATCCTTACATACTCGTAGGTATTGTAACTGACTGATTTGTGACTTTATGACTCCTGAAATGTTGTTGAATTTAACATTTTCACAGAAGTACCTACATATTCATGGACCACCTACCTACCACCAAAGAAATTGTAATAATAAGAGATTATTATTATTTTATTACCACTTTAATCAAGTAATCACCCACATGAGTCGTTAAGCTCAAAAATAAGCAATCAATTAAATTTATGCAACCAGGTCTCATCACACAGCTATTGTCTCTTAAAACAAGGCGGTATAAGACAGGCGGATTCTTTAAACATTTTATGAGATAGACTAATGAACACAAGTTTTCGGGGTCATATATGAGAAAAAATAATCGGTGACATTAGCTTAAACTTATTAAATTGTTGCTGTTAACCTTCGCTCCTCCGGTATCAAAACTTAGTAAATAATGGTTCCTTTTTACTTACTGGGTATGAACGAAACAATTATATTTTAATTATTATTTTATTATAATAAAAGATAATTGGAACTAAATGATTTCCCGGTACAAAACTTTAAAATCGATGCCAACAATTGAATTTAACCATATTATGTAGGTATTTACCTTCAACTCGTTCTGAAGGTAAATCCGAATATAAAAGGTTTCGTGTGCGATCTCTAATCAAAACATTTAACGAGTTTTTGATATGATATAATTATTCAATATTCGATTATTTACGGCATTCCATTGCTATTGTTACCGAGTAGAATCGTGTGTTTCTAAAATATTTTGATTATCTATAATTCAATGTATAACCTTCAAACCCACTAAGGTTTTTTTTAATAAAAAAGTCGGCAAACAAGCCTACGACCCGACTCTTGTTAAGCAGTTACCGTATCGATGCTTGCAATGCCAATAGCATTTCTCGCATGTTACCGATATGAATGGGAGTGGGAATTAGGATAGAGGGAGATGTTGGCCTTCTGGCTCTCTCACTCGTCGTACGAAACGCAGCTATTATAGCTACTTTACGATTATCTTCCGTGAGAGGGTGGTACTACGTCGGTCGAGCCAGTATATGTGTACAACCATAATACCACTGTTAGAGCGCCTACTAGTTACAATGTCCATTCATTGCTCTACCCGCAGATATATCTTAAAAAAATGTGTGTAAGTATGAGGATTAGTATAATAATATAATAATAATTTAGCCCTTTGGTCGTCCCACTGCTGGGCACGGGCCTCCCCTCAACATGACGGGAATTCAGGCCATAATCCACCACGCTGGCCCAGTGCGGGTTGGCGGATTTCACATGTCTTTCGAAAATTGGTTAGATCTTCTAAGACATGCAGGTTTCCTCACGATGTTTTCCTTCACCGTAAGCAAGTGATAATCATATAGAAATTATGGTTCGCACATAGATTCGGTAAAATCCAGAGGTACGAGCCGGGATTTGAACCCAAGACCTGGTGCCCGCAAGACGCGTGCTTTAACCAATCGGCTATCACTTGCAGATTCGTATGAGTTTTTTAAATCTACTATTGATGATTTGTCATTACAGACAAGGATAATTATTCGGAAGACCTTTTAGCTGTTATCGTTTCGCTAAAGTTAGCTAAAGAGCTATACCTATTATTCTTACGGAGGCGAATTAAAATTGGAAAGTTTAAAGTTCCGCCATTGTACCAGATTGTCCTTCTAATATAGAGTGATAGACAAGAAGAGAAGCAGTCAGTATAGTATAATGACTCAATCCAAATTAATCCTTAAGGTCTTAATGATAAGGCCCAACTACGACTGCCGTCATATGTCTCAGGCGTCACTGATTGTTACTACCAGTAATCTATCGGCTAGACCGTTGCCAGAACATTGGAAACTGACCTAATGTTACACGTTTATTACCTAATAGTATAATGGGGCTACCCCGTACCTTTTTTAACCTAATATGCGACTTACGCAGTATTTTAAAGTCTGTGTATGCGAACCTGTATCCATTCGCAAAGATACATGAAAAGTAAGTGCCCAAAACATGAATAACACGTAACTAAAATAAAACACAAAATCGCATCGATATTTAATCGTATTTTAATTTTAAAAAACCTAATATGCGATAAGAAGGTACTTCCTAATACTTACCACTATCGTCGTACTTTAAGTACACTTTCTAGATCAGTAATATTCTTGATTTAGCATTTCCTTAAATTAAAATAATGCCGTAGAAACCTGTAAAATGAATAATTACTTCCACTTGAATAATGAATATTATGATCAAGTTACAAAAGCAAATGATAATATCTCAATATTATCTATTCAGACCTATAACTATAAGACAAATAAATTATAAGAGATAGGTAGATCTTGAGAACCTTCTAATAAACTTTAATTTTGGGAATTACAGGTTTCTTTGTAAAGGTAATGAATCTAAAATGTATTCACAAGAATTTCAATAAATCAGAGTAGTATATCGCGGTCTGCCCTGCTTCCGTGTTTATAATAAGAAGGCTCTACAAACAGTTATACACCAAAATTCAAGCATTTAACAATTTCAACCAAACTGCGGCATTACGTAAATGTTCAAAGAGAAAACCATAGTTTATTACCTCAGTACAAAAATATCTTATTAACGTAATCAGTGTTCTCATATTATCTTGACAACATTAGATTTCAACACCAGCGAATTCAGAATACATTAAAACGATGCCAGTATCCATTTGTTAAGACTCGCTCAGCTTCAATTGATACCATGCTATGCAAATTCCTAGGCACTGGTTGTAAATTACAGTTTGAGCTAGTTAAGCGATGACAAAACTACTTTGGTACCCGAACATTATTCATAGAAGCCGGCCAAAGTCCCACTTTTCGCGTCAGGAAGTAAGTCTTGGTAAGACTAGTAAGACTACGAGCTATTCCCGATTTTGATACGACTTCGATAGCCATTATGTAATCGCGGAATGTCTCGGCAGAATTTGCACGCATAATCAGCTTTATTTGCGGATTATCGCATGGACACGGAACTGCGCTTTCGCTAAGGGCTCTACTTTAGACTGTCAGCGGTTGGTTACGAGTTGAAGCGACTTTATAGCGTCGTTTAAAATGCAATAGAGCAATATGGAATGGGATTTGTGTATTTTACAATTACAATTACAATCCCCTCGTTTCTTTAATATGTCATTAACTGTGTGACTTACTTGGCGCCCTTGTTTGATTTCGATAAGTGTTAAATTAATATTTATTTTAAAGGGTATCCGTATGTTTAAACTCTTATATCCCGTCAAAAATACATCAATTATGATAATGACAAAATAATGATTCCCTCAATGTCATCTTCTCCCCTTTCTACATATTTAAGGTGATAAAAGGGTCTCATCTAGTTAAGCCTTGTAAACATTATGTTGTAGTTAGTTGGTCCAATTTATCATTACTATTTTTTTTCATAACTGGTAGTTTAATCGTTTAGTCAAAAGCTTGATACTTAAATGAGATACCTGTAAATAGCAACAGGCGCAAGTTTCTAATGCAATAAGTACCCAACAAAAGCATCCATTAGAATAGAAGCTAACAATCATAGAATTATAATCAAATCGGTATTAAACAATCTCAAAAAATTGTAACAATATCGGGCCTCTCACTTATCGTCCGTTTTCAGTACATATTATAACCTAATGTTGCGACACCCGATAAAGTGAGCAGATTGGCAACGCGGCGATTACTGTGATCCGATCGAATATCGTCGGGAATAGACCCCCCTCCATGCCCCCCGCTTATGTTTTGTTTGTTATATAAAAAGAGTACACTGTCATACCGATACCAGTCAAGACATTTGTCTCTATAGCATAATGTTCTCCAAAGTAAGCTTTATTTCATACATAACGGCGAACTGGGCCACCCTTACATAATACTTAGGGCAATTTTGCCCGGACGCAAGCTTTGATTGCATTGTCAATTGCTGGTTATGAGACTTTAGTTAAAAGCTTGGAAGTTCTATTACTATAAATGAGTAAAAGAAAATTTAAAAGATTTTATAGACCTAAAAATACTTGAGCATTAAAGTACCTACCCAAGTAAATCTAAATTCCAGGACACAATGCTATAGATTATTAACCTAACCGAAATTTTTCATCAGATCGTGATCGCTTGTGCTCTGGTGGCAGTCTGCCAGGCTGGTTTCTTGCACCACGCCCCGGCAGTCTCCTCCCAGAATATCGTCCGCCATGACCAGAGCGTCCATCACGAGACCCCAGTCCACTACTCCGCGCCGGTGGTTCACGCTTCCCCGGCGTACCAAGCTGCCCCATCGTACCAAGCTGCCTCATCGTACCACGCTGCCCCTGCGTACCACGCTGCCCCCGCGTACCACGCTGCGCCTGCGGTCTACGCTGCCGCTGCCCATGAGGACCACTATGTTGATGAACACGTATGTACTTAGTGTTATTAAACAAATTGTTATAGTCCAGAGCTAGTAAAACTTAATAGAAACGATAAAAATACCTAAAAAATATGACTTCTTATTCTTAATGATAATCCTACGCAAAACCAGTATAGTGATTTTCACTATCGTCACCCTTTCAATTCACAGGCACATCCCAAATATGGTTACTCTTACTCCGTGGAGGACCCTCACACCGGCGACCACAAGTCCCAGCACGAGACCCGCGATGGTGACGTAGTCAAGGGTGAATACTCTCTGCTGCAGCCTGATGGCTCTTTCCGCAAAGTGACCTACACCGCTGACCACCACAATGGGTAAGGAACTGCAATTTATTTGAATCTATAATGACATACATTGCAACACTTATGCAAAGGAGTTTTGATTAATAAGATGATATCATATACCTACTGGAAGCAAAATAATAAATAACACAAACGATATTTATCTACTTCCTGGTGCATACATAATGAGATACACAAATGCATTCAGATGTATCATATACGTCTGCTTCCAATGAAAATTTGTATCGTAGATCAAATATAGAACCCGGCAGCCTTACTACTAATAATCTTACATATAATTTGTTGCGGATTCCAAGATAATATAGATTCACTGTGAGACTCAGTGAAGGACAAAATGCGGCGTTATGATTGGACAAAGTTATAGGAGTGTACCTAATCAAAGTCATAAAAAAAACGTATTTGGATGCAATAAACATTGGACAATTCACGTGCCAGTTTATGGATCCCTATTCCCCTCTAAACTATTTATTTTATACTACAATACATGTGTCCCTAAAAGGCCGGCAACACGCCTGCTCCCTGGTGTCAGTTACCAATAACCTTCAGGTGGATCGTCTGTCGGTGTACCTACGTAGGCAATAAATAAATTACAACCTTATTGAGTATAGTAATTTGGAATACTTTTATTAATATTTATTTTTGTCAACAGATTCAACGCGGTCGTCCACAACTCCCCGCCAGTGATCCATCATCATTAGGATGTTTAACCAATCTGTGATATTAGTGTTAATGCCTAGTTCTTGTAGTCATCGGCCCTATTCCATCTGTTCTCATTATATTTAGTAATATGAAGTGCAATCGAACCAGTACATTACAATACTTCAAGTAGTCAATAATCTTTAACATAAGTATGTAATTTAGAACATATTTTCCCAATGTAATAGGTATGGTTGTTTATCTGTATGCTTCGCAAGTGTGTTCATTAATTGTAGTAAAAAGTATACGTTATTGTATCTCTGTTGGTGTGGGCTGAATGTATATAGCTTTTCCTTCGTTCTTCAATAAACATATTTAAAAAAATGTTTAACTTTCTTCCCTGAAAAAAAAAAACATTGGTGATTGTCCTTTCATAGCCATTTAAATTGTAATAGATAACAGAGTTCTAAAATGTTTAAAACATTTTCGGCAGTAATTTATGATGGTAGCCACTTAGACTTTGCTATACACAACATGATAATTTTATCTCCTAAGTCAGCATCAACGATGACTTAGAAGATAAAAGTATCGTTTTACTACAGTCGACCTATGACCGGTATTTAAGCTCAAGCACTAAAACTAGAGTCACGATCAAAGATTAAATGATTGCATTATAAAACATGATGGCCATTCACATGACTACAAGCGAGCTTGATGTCGAAAACGCAGAGAATTTAGGGATGTCTGTACTCTAGATCGAGATTGATGGACGGGCTTCATCAGTTACGCCGACGAGAGTCTTAAAACACTTTAAGCAGAGAAAATCATAATAACACAGATTGAAGGAGCATTCGACATAATTGTTTTAGTATCACGACTTAAAGCTTTTTGTCCTGTTGATACATTACCAACATGAAAGAAACCTTTCATACAAAAAACTACTTAAATGAAAAACAGTTCATCCACTCGAGCTCTACGATGCCACAGACAGACACACAGATACACATGTTAAACTTATAACATCCCTTTTTTCCGTCGGGGCTTAAAAAGAAGGCTATACAGTCAGTTTAGTCAAGTTTGGTTGTATACGAAGAGAATCCGCAACAATGTAAACCCATCGTATTTTATTGTGGCACTTCAAACGGCGTATTTCTACAAATATTCGCCATATCATGCCAAACCACGATAACCCTTATCATACATGCAGGTAGGTTTATTTAATTTTGGCCGAATGACGCAAATATTCGTTCAGGTCAGGAGAACAATAAATCTAAAAATATTGTATACATAACATGTGGTTTTAATAATCTGATACGCCGCTCATATATGCACCCATATCGGGTTCGAACCCCAACTTGTACCAACACGACCTGACTAAGGAACGTTGTTTCACGATTAAGAAAAGGTTGTGATGAAACTTGCATGCTATTATGTTCGAATGCGGTGGTCCTCTTTACGATAAATAATAACATATGGTTAAACTTTTATTTTTATAGACTTTAATCATGACACGTGAATTTTATTTATTTGCATAGCTATACCAGCTTTTGCACGTAGCTTCGTTAGCGTATTTTCTGGATGTCGACAATAGTGCCACATACCGAATCCAAGTATAGCTAATACCTTGCCCGGTGGCCCGATAAATACAAAAAAATATAATAATTTCAATCGATCAAGCCGTTTAGGAGAATCATTACAAACACATGCACACCGGAATTTTACATCTAAAGATTCTGAAAAGGAGCGTATTAAGAATTAGAATTCTGCGTATTCGAATTCTGAAAACAAGCGTATGTTGGGCTTCTGGCTCTCCCAATAATCTTACGAAACGCAGCTATAATAGCTACTTTACGCCGATGTAAGTATATTGAGTTGAATAAATTTGGATCGGTAAGTACATCATGCGAAAACTACTAGATTTTTTTGAACGGACCTTTACATGCGATTTAAATGTATACAAACTTACCACAATTATGTCTTGATATAAAATTGGTGATACAATCTAACCATACTACTACTACTTATCTGACTATACTCAAGGGCATTAAATACCAAAGGAACAATTAGTATCTACTTATAATGTAATTAGTTTTCCAATGTTTATAAGTAGGTACCTACCTACCTACGCAATCAGAAATAACAATTAGAACAATCGTAAACTATGATAGACGAAACAATCATTGCAATAGGCGTTTACGTTGGGCTGAAAGCGTTAATTACAGTAACAAGTCCAGTGGAGCGTGAGAAGATACGAGATCTCATCCAAATTGCATATCAAAACATTACCATACAATGTCCGAGACGAAATAAGGAGTGAAAGCGAATACAGTGGCATGCAACAACGCGTTGCAACGAAACCTTATATTGCCTATTTAATATTCAAACATTTAGCAACTGAGATCTCACAGATATCGCTCAGATACTGGATTGGAGAGTTAGGCCATCTATGTACTGCGCGACGGATGTGATACCAAAGAGTAAACATGCCAGGACAAAATAAATACAATTGCAAAATATCATTCAACCTAATTTACTGTCTCCGTTACGGCGAGTCCAGCATAGCTCGCTCGCTTCCCCCAGGGCGTGTAATCTTTATGGATACATATGAGGATTCGCCGCAAAAAAAGCAGTGCCGTCTTGAGGCGCTCGAAAGAAGCTAAGCTTTATAGTATAAAGCGTAGGGTGCCGCAGCTGCCACTCTGTATACCTATATATATCGTGTAACGCTACTGACGCTTAGCACAGATAGAGTGGCCGCGCGGCGAGCGCCCCAAATGTCTGTATAGAAGCTTCGGTTCCAAAAGTTGTTAATAAAACATAATTATATTATTGACAATGACCATTATGATGTCGATTTGTATGATTAAGTTCTCATACAATCTAAAGACAATGGTGGCTAGCCAAAGACACTCTAATGTTTTACGATTTCCTTGTGGTTACCGGAGACACTTGTCACAGTCACAGACCGTGTATAGATAGCCATATTTGGTTGCACCTTGCAATGTGACAGAAATGCAGTGAAGCGTAGGTGTTAAAGTAATGCAACGGCTGATTTCATTTAATTTAAAACTAAGTAGAAAGGTTCAAAGTAGTAGTCCATATATAATTAAAAGTTTTTAATGTTTTATGAATGCATGTTTTTGATGAGACTTTGCGCTACACACTTCCATTACTATTAAATACTCCTGTAAGCTAGAATCTAGAGCGGTTTCCAATGAAAACGCCGAGGGTTCGATGCGTCTATGTGACTATCGAAAGACGTAGGTACTTCATTATAATTAAGCAGGATTTTATCAATTTTAAAAAATGTATGTCAATTTAATTGTGCCAAAATCGTTTCGGGGAAAAACGACGAGAGTTGGCCACGGAGGTTATTCCTCGAAATAATTTATTTGATTCATTTAAACGAGTGCTACCAAAAACTGCATAATATAAGGGTGCCATGCCTTAAGTTTTACTACTAAATAAAAATGTATTTTTCATAGCAGTTGCTACCTTAAACTGCGAAAAGTTTTCCAATTTTAAATATATTCACTTATTACTTTAAAAACCATTATAACTTATTAAAATAATTATATAATCTTTGTTCTACTAACAATTTAAAATATTGACATTGGGTATTTCAATACATTTAACATTAAGTTCTTGTCAGTCCTGTTTTATAATATACTAGCTGAGCCCGCGACTTCATCCGCGTGGAATTTAACTTAACAAAAAAGCCCGCTCTCGCGTTCTGAGCCAGCGCGACAGGACCCATTTTTTAAAATTTAGTTTTTCTAGAATTAAAGTAGCCTAAGTTACTGCTTATACCATCAGCTATCTACCAGTGAAAGTCCTGTCAAAATTGGTCTAGCCGTTTCGGAGATACTATTTTATTTCATATGTTTTTATTTTTTTTTGCGGAACCCTAATTGTTTTTCTAAAATTCAAGTAGCCTAAGTTACTCCTTAAAACATCAGCTATCTGCCAGTGAAAGTCCCGTCAAAATCGGTCCAGCCGTTTCGGAGATTACCCGGAACAAACACACAGACAGACAGACAGACAGACAGAAAGACGGACAGACAGACAAAAAAAAATGAAATCGCGTTTTTACTATAGGTGTCGTATGTACTTTCATATGCATTTAGTTAAAAGGTGTTATTTTGATATTACAAACAGACACTCCAATTTTATTTATTTGTATAGATTACCAGCCTAAAGTATTGCGGACGGATTATCACGTGTCACTCGTTATGCTACTTCTTGATTGATATTTGTTACGCAAAAAGGACTCTTTCGGATGCATCACAGCATATGATGCAATAATTCTGATAATTTACGAGCGCCATATACGCACAATACAATCATCTGTGTGGAGAGAAACCGCTATGAGCGCATCGGACCGTCGATGGTATTACCTATATTGTTCATTGTGAAATTACACGATAGCTCGCCTTGAATCGTGGTACAGTTTCGATTCCCGACTGCCACTGGAATTTATCTAAACCATTTTATTTGTATTCTTCTTGCCTCGTATAATTCATTCCATAAACCATCAGTGACTAGCATCTGGTTACATCTGTAATTACCGATATGCACTTCGGTGAAGGAAAACATTTTCAGGAAATAGGTATGAGAGGCTTTATAAAAATAACCAATGTTCGGTAATGACCCGCCAACCGTGATAAAGTCCTGATACGAGCAATTAAGTTAACAATGACATTGAATTAATAAAAGATAAGTGGTTAACGTATGTATGTAATAATGCCGACAAGAATGTACATAGCTTTAGTATTGATATAAATTCGACGTGGTTCCGATAGGAAGGTCAATACACAATAGATAGGTACATCTTAAATTGCACAGATTACCGCGAGATGTATTTAATTAAATATACATAATGCAACGTCCATTTTAGGTAAGTCAATTGGCCACTGTTAGAATCATAGCGTGGGTGGATTAGCGGTTAGAATTTGCGGTTAGTAAAGTAATTCAGACCTATACTTTGTACATGTATAAAGGTACAATGCAATAGATGTGAATTACTGTGTATGTCAGTACTGTTTCGTTTTTAAAATCAAGCGTTTTCTGCTTCATACAATTTCTTTGTTCCTGACAAATAAGAAAGAAGCCATAAAGACAATTTTTATTTCTAGTCAAATTAAGAAATATTATACTTTGGTATCACATACATAAAAATATTAATGCAACATAATGATTAACCGATACTTTATTTCGTGTCGATACATCGATAATAAAATATTCTTATTACACAACACGCGTACCCACCATTAAGCCCGACATCTTCTTGAAATCGTTTCGAAGTCGTGACACTTAATAAATTTACGGAGCCGAAACAACAATCAGGATAAAAAATGGTGATGGGTTTCATTAAAATATTCGATGGGAGTAATTATTCTGGTGACCTTCACAGAAAACGGGCAGGAATTACGTGCACGGTTGTGATGCGAGAAGATGATGGAAAATATGCGGGCGCTCGAATCTCGCTGCGCAGGCGAAGATGCAGACACACCGAGCGCACAATAAGCTTTAGTGAAGCTTTCAATGGTTATTATTTAGTAAAATTTTGTATAGATTAGATTAGATTAGATAACTCTTTATTAATCCACCACAAGACAAAAAATTTACAAATTATTAAATAATTTACACAGAAAGTGGAAAATGGGCGGCCTTATCACTAAAAGTGATCTCTACCAGGCAACCTTAGGATGGAGAGGATCTAAAGAAAAATAATACGGGGGTGTACTTACAAAAAAATAACTTATAAACATATACATTAAATAAACAAGAAAATATTATGACATATACTTATACCTACTACATAATGGCTAAGTGAATATAATAGCACGCAACAGTTTAGACACAGACGAAATAGATAAGAAGCAGTAATAAAAAAAATAAAAAAAAAAAATATGGAGAAAGAAAGAATTTCTTTACCTGGTCTTTGAAAATGTGTATACTATATATCGATAAGTATTTTTCTAATAGAATATTGCTCATTGCTTTCCTTAACGCTCATCCACATGGTTGACCCGGCATCGATATTATATAACATTTTTCTGTATCCATTATGTCAAACACGGTCGTCCAGTCTCATGTATAGACAGAACGGTGGCATCTTCTTTGATTGAATGACTGCTTAGGCTAGTGATATTTTATCTGGTCTGTTGATGAAAACAATTAAAATTCATTGAATTTTAGTACCTATTTCAGTAAAATATCTAAAATTTCGTTGCAAATATAAAAATAATATTGTTTTTTAAAAGTCAACATAAACTATTTTCATTTCCTTTACTTTTCCTTCCATCTTTTAATCATAATATTTAATTTTACTAAATTTATATGTGCTAAAATAAAAACATGTGTAGAATTATCAATTTTCCTCTCGGTGAAGCAAAACCTGCAGTTGCGCAAGAGTTTACTGGATCACTGGGTGCAACCCAGAGCGCTACTTTCTTACCGGCTGATACTGTACGGACTCGTCCAGACTGGCCAATCAAGTTTCTTTGTTGAATCCTCAATTATCGCATTGATAATCAGGTTTATCACCGACTTATTATTGTTTGTTGCATGAAGATCGATGTGCAATTAGCCTTATTGATCGAATAATGAAGTTATTATAAGTTTATAATAACTTGCCTAACCCAGTTATGAAACAATAAATACTATTTATTGTTTTGACTAATCCTACTAATATTATAAATAAGAAAGTTTGTGAGTGTGGATGTATGTATGTATGTATGTTTGTTACTCCTTCACGCAAAAACTACTGAACGGATTTGGATGAAATTTGGAACACAGATAGATTATAACCGGGATTAACATATAGGATACTTTTTAACCCAATAATCCAATACTACGCGGATGAAGTCGCGGGGCACAGCTAGTACAGTTTATAAATACATAAGGCACGATTGAAAAGGTCGGTTTTCTAGTTCTTAGTGTGTACCGGGATCCTAGTCCCTTATCATGTCGGCACTCTTTAAAATACTCCGCATATGATGTTGCACATATTCACTTTATTCTTGCCATACATGCATAACTATTTTTGGAGGTGTACACCCATTAACCGGTGCCAAAAGGCCAGCAGATCCAAAAACATTGGGTTTATGGAAGCAGCCTTAATGTAACCTTGAATGAAAATGAAAAAAAAGACATTGGTATGACGTAAGGTGAGGTGTAAAGGTGATCGTGTGAGGCAGTGTCATATGTCGAGCCGGTTTTGGTGTATCGGGTGACATGCACCCGCGCCGCTTCCTCCGAAGTATAAAACCATCAACCCTACCGGCATCCTTATCAAACGTGTCCCACAGTTCATTCAGAACAACACATCATCATGTACTCTAAAGTAAGAAATATTTTGGGAATCATTTATTTTTATTAAAGCACTAACTGAAATAAAACCCAGGGACAACTAAGTTATTCTGTTAACTCATTGGAAGTTAATTAACAACGATAGCTGTTATGCAATTCTACTTGGTCATGAGATTAGACATTCTATTTTGTCCTAATAATCTAGTGATTTAGGTACCACCTAAACATTGAGAAATCAGTTGGTAACTAACAAAATGGCATGGACTACCTCGATATTTGTTACTTTTTAAACAGGGTATTTATATGGTAGTAAAGTTCAATAAGACGGCACTGGAAGTGTTCCTAGGTATCGCAGACAAACATTAGTGTACATAAGAGACACTTTCGTTATTTATTTATTTTTATTTATCAATTCAAGCGTAAGCTTGTTGCTGAAATTGATAAATAAAAAAGTACTTTTCAATCAAACCCAAACTCTGACCATTTCTAAAAATGGCCACTTATATCCTAAAGTTTAGACCACAAGCTGAAATTAAGCCGTAACATTCATACCGAGTCCTGAACATTTCAACATACAACAAGTAAAGAAGTCGCGATCTCACTACGTAGCCATTAAAGATGCACTGTGAACACGTTAATGATGTATTTCACTGCAACCGCGGCGCCTTTTAGCACATACCGGATTTTGGTGTCTTTTTATAACTGAAAAGACGATTATTTACCGGAGATTACAAATTAAAAACACGTCTTTGTCGGCTTTCGTTGCAACATTTAGATTTTTGTAGCGGTACTATATTTATAAACGCATAGTCCCTACAGCTCGGAAACTATCATGCCCTAATCGCCACGTTACAATGCGTTAGGATTTTACGACTGCAGTACATAAATACATTTTTTATTAATTTGTTAACAAGTAGGTACGTTTTTAACGCATTACTTAAATTATCACATCGGTCTAACATGCTTAAATAATTGCTTTTATCTCAAGTAGGATTTCCGATATCTACATGCACCCAAAGCACTGACACAAAGAAAGTGAAAGGCATATTACCTACCATTATGATTAAAAATGTGATCAGTTAATACAACCCAATTAAATATTTATTGTGTAAGCTCTTAGTTATTACAAGACTATTGGGGTTTTGTAACGCGCACATGGCAATCTATCAAACTTTGAACGACTTAGCATCTATTTATCAAATACATCATTAGATTATTATGTTGATCGAAGTTTACGTAGCACTTGCCGTATGTTACCCGAGTTATCTTTGTGAATCAATTTGCCAATCGATGGTTTGAAAAATTAATTATTGTATAGTGTTCTATTATTGCATGTCTAAATTGTCTTATATATTACGAAATTAGCATTTCCGGAGAGTGTAATTATCAAATAAATATAAATATCGCTAGACTGACAAACTAACTGTATGGTCCCAAACTAAGCAACGCTTGTAGTATGGGTGCCATACAATGGACTGGGGGCGATCCAGTGACACCCAGACAAGGGCAAATTACGAAAAGGCCATTTCCGATATTTTCCCCGGCGGGAATCGAACCCGCAACCACCATTTGCAGTGAGCCGAGCAGCCTACGCTCGAACCGCTGCGCCAAGCAGTCGTCAAATGAAAGAAAATATTTATACACGCAAGCCTCTGTTGTTTTGGGTTTCGTCTTAGTTGACTTTCAATATGTCTACCACAGAAATAGGTAGAGCTACGCGTGTCACTCCGATCGATCTTATTTCAGAATACTAATAACTCAAAGTTATTAATTTACCATTATTTATAGGCTCCGGCCAAATACGAGTTTTCGTACTCCGTGGAGGACCCTCATACCGGTGACCACAAGTCCCAGCACGAGAGCAGCGACGGTGAGGTCGTCAAGGGCGAATACTCTCTGCTGCAGCCTGATGGCTCCATCCGTAAAGTAGAGTACACCGCCGACGACCACAATGGGTAAGTTATTTCTATATGTTTTATCATCATCGTCTCTACTTTCTGATTAATGAATGATATTTCCCGGTCTGTCCGTGAGATAACTTTTATGTAATACATCAAAGAAGATAAAGTTGTTTATCCTTCTGAACTTTCCATAGGTATTCAGTACAAGCGTTTCTTCATTCAACATGAAAAGTATTTAGGTCAGTCTGCGTAAGATTTATTAAGCGTAAATTTTATTTATCTTTTAATTAATGTACGACCTTTTAATACTTCTTGTACTTAATTTGACTCACAAATTTTTATACGTCGTCTGAACAGGTTTTGTTATAACATCTTTTTATTTTTGAAGATCAGTCTAGAATGTTTCAGTCAAACATTTTAATTTTATATATATTTATAGCTTAATGAACTACAAGCAGATTAACTCGGAAATAGTAGAACTATCCAAATTGTAATACTCTTAGTTTTCATTCATGTCTCCTCGATTATCTGTCGTATTACGTAAAACCTCTAAGTTAAGGCCAAACCATGCATATATTACTGAAGAATTTGAGCTGGCGTGACTAATGGCACTAGCATTGCAATCTATTAAGCTTTTTATTCTTAATAGGTATAATACAGGTGTTGTTTCGGTCGATAACGTAGATAGCATCGGTACATGCAATGCAAAATGTTCTTTATCTGCATCTCGTTACGTTTTACACAAGGCGTAAATGCTACATTAACTGTTTTGGAAGATAACCGAATTAACCGAAGGCTGAAGACAAATCCTCTTCCATAGTCAGTAGATATTTTTTCACTTTAAACTCATAAGTTTTTATTTTCGTGCTAACACCAACCTTTAGATCATGATATGATAAAACATACTTTAAAGTAGTTAAGACTTTAATAATTTACTTTTCAATGGGTTCATAATTAAACAATTACCTTATAAATATCTCATAGTATAAACAACATTATCAAATAAAAAGACTTAGTTTAATAACGCATAATTTGTGTCATGGCGCCATAGTAGATACTAAAGATGATCCATAATAGCTGCCCTTTCATAAAATCACTCGCTAATATCCAACAGTACCAACCAACTGAAAATATTTATACCTACCGATTTCTTTATGTGGTAGGAACACATACTACTAGGGCACCATGCAAAATATCGTGCATTAATAAAATAAAACCTTATTAAAGTACCTTGTCATCGCGGGGCTACCCTCATCATGAGTAAGAATAGAAATGAGACATAACAAATAAAAATAGACGTTTCGGCTAATAACTTTGATAGGATCAACGCTCGGCTTAAACTGCAGTTTTGTGGTAACAGGCGCCTACTTATCTTCGCATAGTAATGCTTGTTATACAACTGCTGCATGCTGGATACACAATAATACATTATGGCTGCTATTGTTTAAGTAACGAGATGCATATTATGCATCACTATTAACGTAAGTTTCAAATAAGTACCTACTTACAGATGAATAGTAGCGAAATAGTTAGCATTTCTTCGCCTATTTTTGTAGGTAGCAGGTACTTAGGGAATGTAGATATTCACCGTAAACGGTTATTTTGCGAAGGGTTCAAATTGTTTTACTGACTAGGAAAGTCTAATTTATTTAATCGTCTCTAGAAGTGATATAAAATGTAATATCTACTTAGGATATTAAATTAAGCAAAAACGTTAACATTCAACAACAACATTCATTATCTGGTATCCTGATACAAATAAGTTGTGACATCACTAGTGGGCAATTTATAAGTAAATGAACTGGGTGATCCCAGTGCCACCCAGACCAGGGGAAATTACGAAAAGGTAATTTCCCGGCGGGAATCTAACCCGCAATCAACCGGTGTAGTGATCCGGGCGGTGTACGCTTAAACCACTGCGTCAAGCGGTCCTCGAAATCGAAAAATATTAACTATACCAACTCCTAGAAGATAATGTTATATGATTTTTAAACCACCATTAATTACTTACAGTTTCAACGCCATCGTTCACAACTCGGAGCCCTCAGCGCAAGCCGCTCCCCCGAGCCCCACTCATGTGGTACATGCCGCTCCCGTATTACATGCCACTCCCGTCTTACATGCCGCTCCTGTTGTTCATGCTGCCCCAGTGGTACATGCCGGGCCGGTGGTCCACGCACCTCTGGTACATGCGGCTCCCTATGTCCACGCTACCAACTTAGTTCACGCCGCTCCCACACATTACATCAGCCACCAGTAAACTGTATTTTTAAATGAAAACGTATTAGCATTAGGCACGATTATATTTAGAAATTAGAAATAAAACTGTTATTATTTATATGGACTATGAGATTTTTATTTCCTTTCAAATAGTAGAACATTGTGATGGTACCCTTTTCAGTCAGTAAAATTAGGAATAACACATACTCGTAGATAAACTAAAGTACCGCCTTCCTGTCTCATTGTACTTGGCAGAATATTTTAATTAACAAGAGTAATTCAATCGATTACTTATTACGTTTACCTGCCCAATATTGACAAGGAAGTGCGTTACAAGCGTTTGATTTAGTTGAGTGTTTCATTGTTGTACAGTCAATAATATCCTTAAACAAAGCTAAGGAATGAAACAAATTCTGCACTAACAACTTGTTAGTGGTGTTAATTCTGTTAACACGTAAACTAAACTTGACTACTTATTATATTGCCGTCGTTTTCACCGTTTTAATTCATGAGCAAGAAAGCAATATTTTAATCTTGAAAATTTTTGTTCTGTTATCTCTTTAAAACAAACAGAAATGGCACCAATATAAACATTACTTTAATTTGTCTTTTGTAAATCCTGGCTGCGGTTCGCTAATAGTAACGTAATTAATATTCGCTAATAGTATCATATCAGAGATTCAGTGTTACACAAAAATCCTATTTTACGCAGCGTGTGAAGTTACTGACTCATTGGAATATTAGCTGTAGAAAGCGAACCAGGGTCTGGTTTGATCGGCGTTGCGTCGGCAGAAACCCCGCTTCGAACAATTCACACGCATCGGATGAGTGACTTAGTGAGTAACCATTATTGCTTATTAGTCGCACTATTCGTGCTTATACTAATACGTAATAAGAAATGTAACATGGCGTAAGTATAATGTTATAATAATTAATTTGATATGTTTCTGCAAACCATCTCAGATTATTTAATGATATTTATAAATCCAAAAAAATGTGTTTTATTATTTAATTTAATTTAATTTTCTTCAAATGTTTTCTTCAAAAGATAAACCTACCAACGTATGATATTTCGATATCTAAGATAATTACTCTTTCGTTATGTAATCTCGACTTCAGCACCTTTTAAGTGTATACTATTATTAAACAAACGCACATTTAAATATCTCTATTATGATATAAATTATGCATCATAATTTTATCAAATGACGGAAGTGTATCAAAATACGTAACTTTACGAGAAATCTTGATGTTATGATCATGACTTGGAAAATGTAGTTCACGAATGCACAGCGGAGCAGTCACGAACTTGTGAAAACCTACTTGATATATGGAGCACGGCCATCAAAACGAGTGTCATAAAAAATATGTGCTCAACTACCTCATAAAGAAAACTTGAAGATGGTCTACCCAAATTCAATGCTCAACTACCTACCTGATAAAGAAGCCTTGAAGTTGATATAATAGGTCATAGGTTGTTTGCTCTGAACTATGTATATATACATGGTGAAATTCAATTCAATGGCAAATTGATATGAGAAGTTTAGTAACTACAACACAATTATAATATAATAGTTTCTGCCCACGACTTCGTCCGCGTAGACTTAAGTAAAATATTATATATGCTAATCCAGGTTATAAACAATCTGTGTTCCAAATTTTATCCAAATCTGTTCAGTAGTTTTTACGTGAAAGAGTAACAAACATACATCCACACTCACAAACTTTCGCATTTATAATATTAGTAGGATGGTAAATCAAACAATTTTATATATAAAGTTTAATATGTACCAATATACATATAGGTACTTTCTTACTACTGAGTACTGAGTATGTACTGACATAAACACGTTTTCTATTGTGTCGTTTTGTTATTCATAAAATAATAAGACGTAAATAACAACCAACGAGGAATGTATTATTTTTATTTGTTCTTATTTATATAACAGACCTTCATTTAGCTATTACCAAGCGTTGTGTACTAAATCTTCTTTAAAAATGGATGTGCGCAGATTTGTCAATAACTTCAATTTCACCCTGTATATTTGGAGTGTTTTTAAAATTATTGACTATTAATTATGCATATTTATTTTTATACAAAGTAGGTACGTACCTAGTATCTAAATACGCCAAAGTTATTATAATTAATTATCATAATTGTATGTTATAAATATAATTTTGCACACAACATGAAGATGAAAAACAGTAAATATATTTAATTAAACCCTTTGTAATCTATTAATGCTTGCAATTACCGCCTTATTGCTTACGTAAGGTAGCTACGAAGCGTGTTATTTGTTTAAACCAAGATTATTTTTATTAACTCTACTTATAAGGTGTTATTTCCACTTTTTTACCAAAACAACACAAAGCATGTGTGATTCTCGGCAGTCAAATTACCAAATTGACAGTCGAAAATCATCATTTTTTAATCCCTTGCAAGGTCTTGTTGCAGCCTACTTTATCTTTTGGGTAACTCTCACACTCCGTAACGCTCTACTTGTGTAAAATTACGGGTTAACAAGATGCCTTCACGAGAGCAGCGAGAGTGTTAATTATTTATTTAAATGATTAGTAACAGTAAGGGGTGTACGAAACTGTTTGAAGTTAAATGTGTTAACTGTTCGTAAAATTGCTGTGTTGCATTCTCGTGGGTGTGTCTGCATAGTTGCAAAAGTTTCTTAACAGAATATTTTGATGTAAAGATTCTAAAACTAAGACGATGGTTTTTTTTAAAGATATATATAGAGAATTTGGTAATTAGTTTTAGTTTATTTTGAATAATGCCATGTGAGTTTCTCACATTACTAGTATTCCCATTAGCTCCTCTAGTTATGCTAATGCTTGTGTTTAGGTAAATTTTAAATGGTTAAGGATCTTACAGCTTTTTCTCTTCTGGTACAGACCGATCTAGCATGCCTCGACAGTTCTATGGCATTTCCAACTCTATACCATTACTACTTCCAAGCCTAATACATATTAATACATGATAAAGAGCAAAATAAGCATACATTGCAACATAGTAACCTTCAAATTAATAAAAAAATGCAGAAAGATCCACTCAATCAGGTTTCATTTTTTACTCGATCCGATATATTTTATTTAGCCATCATATCGCTTGGAGATCGGTAGCCTTTGTTTAATTGTTTGAAATAGATATCTATATAGCTTAAAGAATACTCAAGAATATCGTTTCATGTGAAAACATAACTGTCTAATCTTCAAATCTACTTTCTAACACCGCGCCAATATAGCCGTATTTAGTATTTGCGTTAATAACAAGTAAACCAAAAAAATACCAGTTATATCATACCAATGCAGTTTTATAGCTACCATATTATAAATCACATATAAAATGGGTATCCATGAATTCTGAAACGTATTTCCTAGATGCTTCTTTGGCAGACAGCCGCGGTCACGTCAGGAGAAAACGAAGTTAAATCGTAAAACGTAGACGAATTTAAATATCAAATTCACTGAAGAGTTATTGAGCTATTAAACAAAATGCTAGGTTAGACTGCTAACTCCATTTGGATAATCTTCTATTGTATTTATATTTGGATCCGGCGCCAGAGCGTCATTCCTATACAAAACGTGGCAAAGTCAAAATTATAACAAATTAAACTATATTTTTTAAGAAACTCTGTAGATAAAAAAAAATCTTAGTCTCAAATTTCTTCTCGAATTGTTTTTTAATAGTTTTGTCACCTTGAACCATAGAGCGCTACGTAATTTTACGTAATTGCTGTATCATTATCAAACTACCGTTTTCTTGCGTACAGCCGGCTGGTGCGTCGCATCTCACCGGGTATACTAATATAAAAGTGGCAAGCTCCGCTCCCCGGCATCAGTTGTGTGTGGTCGAGCAACCGGGGCAAACCTAATTCAAACGGAAAATGATCGCTAGAGTAAGTGCCACCCGTGATAAATCCTGTTCAATCAGTGAGAAGTTTTAACGCTACGTAATCTGGAATTGTAGATATTTTTTTTTCTTTTTTTTTGCATATTTTTTTTTTGAAGCAATTGCCTATGTGTATCCCTTTACTTTTACACAAAACCATTCCTTATGAAATTATGGTCCAAATAATTCTGGCAAGTGTTTACTACTGTCAAGATGGAAGGACCTCTGTCTGAAAGACCGTCCCACATCAATATTTTGTGTCTGTTCTGTTATGATTATTAATCTAAGAACTATCTAGGTACCTATATTAAATTCATTTCCGCATTTTCAAAGCTCGCGTCTGAAAACTAGCGCAAGTTATTATTGCGCCCCAACTGTGCTTCCTTTACAAAAACATTATCAAAACGTTTATCTTTCTTAATTAAGATTTAAAGCAATATGCAGATAGGATGGTAGTATTTCACAAGTTAATATTGATAGAATTTGCAAATTGGTAGTAAATCAGTCAAACGTTGTTGCTAAATAGTGAGAAAAATTTATATTCCACGAGTCTGTTTAAATTCTGTGGTATAAATGAGACATTGAAAGTTACACGTTTTTATCCGACAGCTTTTGTTCCCAAAGTTTTTTGTACTTTCATGGTACGTATGTGTAACTCAAAATTGTTTTTATTCACGTAAGCCAACAAAGCATTTATGAATAGTCAGAATCTACCATATGTACATATGGTAGATACCGTACCTATGTGTGGTATTATATGTACATATGTGTGAAGATTTTTTATTTGACCCACTATTTCTTCCTTTCGTTAAAAATGCAGGTGCCTAATGATTAAGTAATTCTTTTTATGAGTCGATATTGTTTCCCAGGGTACATTGATCCTGTCGGTGGTGGCGCTTGCGACGGCCGGCGTGGTGCAATTGGCTGGATATGGTGGCGAAGGATACGCTAGCGAAGGATACGGACACGAAGCCGTTGCGTACGCGCCCGTCGCGGTCGCCCCGGTTGCGCACTTCGCGCCACAGGAAGACACACATGTGGACTACCACGTAAGATTATGATGTTCGTTTAGGAGAACTTTGAAGCATATATAGAGAGGTCTGCGTTTATTAGACAAAGCAGCTGCGAAGCGCGGTGACTAAACTAATCATAATCATTTCGACATCTTAAAGATTATCAGTGCTATTTAGACTTTTTTTATTATGGTGTCTAATATAAATTGTTTAAGTTTAGGTGAACACATATTCGCATATATGCGTATCGAGAAGCACAAGTGATACATACAAGTCTACATGTTTGCCATACACGTTCCCCACTCAGTCAGCTACAAAGAAATTTTAATAATGTCTTATTATTACAAATTTTTTGGTCAGCTATATCTCCTTAGCCGCATTCAAAGTACAAATGTGCGAATCAGTAAATATATGAAAAAAAAGCATGAAAGAATACTTCGCAGAACAAAGAATAAGTAACTCCAAAACCATAAGGAAGAAAATTAAGTCGGCACAGTCTCGATCTGTTCGCGAGTTTAAATATAAAAACAACGAAATCGTTAAAACTAACCTTCGGCTAATGAGCATTGTTCCCCGTTACTTGCAAGAGCATAAGCCCGGTAATGAAGATCGTTTCAACACTGCACTCGTTGTCATACCATCTGTAACGTTCACACTGCTAAACTAGAAAAAAAAATCGGTCAAGGATGCATACATCTTAAAGATGTAGTTCATATCACGCATATCTTAACTAACTACAATATGCATGATATTCGAATCGGCCTACATTTTCGTAACTACATCAATAAACCCATGATATATCTTGCTAATTTTTACTAGGTACCTAGCGGAACGCGTATCCTTAATACCTACCTATCTTACTTCATTTGTATGAAAAAGGTCACTGCGCAAAAGAAATCAGCAGTTTTTTTAAATATATAAACATAATGAGCATCAGGGCACTATTTCATAAAAAAATACACACAGTTCGAATTTAATTCTAAAGTCGCTAAAAATTAAAGCTGACTAAAGAACGATAGTCGACAATTCATACTCAAGATCCTCATATGCTTGTGTAATGCTAACTTTTACGTCACATAGCTAATAACTTTATTTATTTATATTTTTCTAGTTCCAAGTTATTTTTGTAGTTTTTAGTTCTGATCACTGAGAAATCGTGTCCCATTAAGTTATCGATAAACTAGCGGGTGACAACTAATATCTCTACGGTAAGTGGGGCAACTAGAGCTAGTTTCCCTAGGCCTGTGTTACCCGTTCTCTTTCGTAACACAATAGTAACAAGCTAATTGATAGCTTGCATAAACCGCGTGTTCGGCGCCCGATCCAATACAATCACTTCGGTTTCCGGGATACGATAATATATTAACGCCGCAGTCCTACGATAGAGATTGCGTCACTCCAACATTTACCCACAAAACAGGACCAATATTGTTGCAATAACCATTACTAAATAATGATTTCCTTCCTCCCCGCTCAGTGCCGTAATTATGCAAAGCAACGGGTGCTGTGTCGTCTAAACGACACTCAAATCACATGCGTTTAAAGTTTTGGTTGATTCTGATGACCAATATTCCATATTAATGATTTTATTTTGTCGCTACAAGTGACCTTAAAAGGTTAATGAAGCTTATCATCTTATTAAGCAAAACAAGTTTACTCTTAACATAAACGTCTATATCCGAGAAGCTTGATATTATACTTTTATAAACACACAATGTCGATGCAATGGATGCAATATCGATGGCTTTTAATTTTATAAGAACTTTTAAATGTATTTTTGTTTAATTATAATTTAATCATTTCTTACCATCATAACAATACTTTAGAAAACAAATCGACATAGCGAATAGTTCATTATATAACACATTATAACACAAATATAACTCGGAAATATAGCTCCATTTAATTTTGTTGTCGTTGTTCTTTACGATACCGTCATAAACCGAACGCCGCAGGTAATGATTTGAAATAATCTACATCGGATTGCATAACGTTTTGTGGAGGTAAGTGTATCCCGGTCGTGACTGTAGGGCCGATATCGTGGCTGTTTCCAGGGTGGTTGCAACACGCGCCGGCCCCAGGGACGTAATGACCATCATGATACCAGAATGGTTTGCATAAACCCCGATGGCACGTGCTCTCACGCTCATTTTATGGTTACCGTGGAATCGGCCGTTGTCGACCCAAATCTTCAGAGTTTCGTAAACCATTTTGACAGTTGCGGACCTAAGTATGTTCCCCTCGTTTTTCTCTGAGATTCGAGACTGCAGATAATAGATTCCTGTTCATTATGTTAAGACACAAATGAATTATACAAGTAGGTCGACACGCAAAAGTTTTTTGCTCAATCGTGTAGCGACGTTACATACCGACTTGTATGAAAGCAGCACAATTATAAAACTGATTACATCTTCGCTAACGTTAACGTTTATTAGAACTCAGTATAACACATGCGTGGAATGATTATTTATTTTTATAAGCCTGATTATATGTTTTTAATTTCCTTATTAGAAAATAATGTTATTTACCTAAGATCGAAGATATTTGCTTACATTATTATCACGATGTTCATTTGAAATTAATTCGTATTGTTGTTATTTAATTAAGTTTAGTACTTACGTTTGTACTCACAAACGCTTTCATAATAACACTAGATAACAGATAACTATTATTAGCTGTGTTAATGTTATAATGTTACCTATACCATATGGCCTGGTCCCTTCCAGGCTTCTCGGAGGGTTTGCCAACACAGACCGCTATAAAAAATTGAGAAACGACTCCAAAATTAAAAATAGTACTAATAATTAATATCTCCAGACTGACACACCAACTGTATGGTCCCAAACTAAGCAACTCTTGTACTATGGGTAAAGGTACCCCCAGTCCTTTGTACGGACAAAGGACTGGGGGCGATCCCAGTGACACCCAGACCAGGGAAAATTATGAATAGGCCATTGGAGAAAATTTCGCTGGCGGGGATCGAACCCGCAACCGCCATAAGCAGTGAGCCGAGCGGCCTATGCTCGAACGACTGCGCCAAGCGGTCGCCAAATTACTTCAATGTTGTCTCAGCCATTGTTTCGATTCCAGGCTCACCCGAAATACGACTACTCGTACTCTGTATCGGACCCCCACACCGGTGACCATAAGACCCAGCATGAGATCCGCGACGGAGACGTCGTTAAGGGAGAATACTCCCTGCTGCAGCCCGACGGCTCCTTCAGGAAGGTCACCTACACCGCTGACGACCACAATGGGTAAGGGAGTGTACACTTAAATTTGAATTATGGTAGACTAGTTTTGCCCATTGAACTCGAAAACAAAATGTAGCCTATATGTATGTAATACAAGTGCTGGTTCAAAATTTTATACAAATCTGCACAGCCGTTTTCCTGTGATGCTTAGACAAACTTACAAGCATAGCAAACAGAAAGGGTACACTATTTGGGATCTTTGGGATCAATTTTAAGAGTGAAAGGTAGAGTAGACTTATATATTCTTAGGACAGCCCTACAACAAACACCACATTATTATGTTCTTTAATTTCCTCCCAATAGGTGCCGAGAGTTTTCTGAAACTAAATCTATTTACAATTAAGAAATTGTATACCCTTTCTGTAATCAGTATTTCAATGTAACAGTACAATAATTGTATAGCTATGATAAAGGGTTCACACAGAGCCATCACCATGGCCGCTATTGCCGGCCACTACGTCAAAAAACTCGCCTTTGGACTTACAATTTAATACCACAGCAAAAATAATTCAAGTTATATTGAAGGCGAATATACAAAGAAACACAAAATAAGGAATAACTGTTATTGTTAGTCACATTATAATGTTCTTCTCCTTCCAGTTTCAACGCGGTGGTCCACAACACTGCGCCCGTACACCCCGAGCACCACTAATCGGCGACTGAACCCGCCATTACCCACTTCACATGTGATATTTACACTTAATACTTAATGTACATAGTCTTTAGTCCATGACCACTTATGTTATAAGACTGCGGCGAAAATAAACTTGTCGAAAACTATTTGAAATTTTATTCCGTATCTAAGTTAAAGTTGTACCTGAGATGAAGTTTTATTTATCTTAAATTAAATAGGGGGCGAGCGCAATCATTTTCATATAAAAAAAACCTTTTCAGATAAAAAAATAATAAACAGTTCACACTCCCCCTCAAAACTAGGGGGGATGCCATAGTACACCACACTGGCGTATAACGTGAAAATCTCGGCTCAAAAAAAACTCTTTGCATGCCCAATGCAAAAGTACCTACTTCTTATTTATAACTAGCTGTATAAACTACGTCCGCGTGGAATTTAACTTAGAAAAAAAATGTTCGTGCAGTTCGCAGAGTTTACGAAAAGTTAATAATTATAATATTAATAAAGAATTAAGTTATTATTAACTCATCTTTTATAAGAATAACTATGCTAAGTTTAATCTCATTTTTCTTTTTTGCGTGTCGAAGTTTCTTGTTTTATATACCTACCTATAGCAGCCTTCGCGACAGGTAGCATTTGTGGTCTTTTTTTTTTTTGTTTTTGAAAATAAAAGTAGCCTACGTTACTCCTTATAACATCAGCTATCTGCCAGTGAAAATCGGAGTCCCGTCAAAATCGGACCAGCTGTTTCGGAGATTACCGGGAACAAACATAGAGACAGACCGACGGATAGACAATTTTTTTTTAAATCGCGTTTTTCTTATAGGGACCGTATATACTCGTACTTTCATATGGATTTAGTGAAAAGGTGTTATTTTGATATTACAAACAGACACTCCAATTTTATTTATTTGTATAGATACAATAATAATTTAGCCCTTTTAGCTGCCCACTCCTGAGCACGAGCCTTCCCTCAACACTTGGGGGATGTAGGCCATAATCCACCACACTGGACCAGAGCGGGTTTGACATGTCTTTCGAAAATTGGTTAGATTTTCTAAGACATGCAGGTTTACTCACGATGTTTTCCTTCACCGTAAGCAAGTGATCACTCACTCACTCACTACTTTTTATTAATTACTGGATTATTGGTAGGTAGTGATATTGTTGCATGCAAATCTCTGGCATAGAAAAGTGACAAATCCTACTAATATTATAAATGCGAAAGTTTGTGAGTGTGGATGTATGTATGTATGTATGTTTGTTACTCCTTCACGCAAAAACTACTGAACGGATTTGGATGAAATTTGGAACACAGATTATAACCGGGATTAACATATAGGATACTTTTTAACCCAATAATCCAATACTACGCGGATGAAGTCGCGGGGCACAGCTAGTACCTTGAAATAAAATAAATATAATTTAACTCAGTTGGTTTCCATACATTTCTGACTATTTCTGAGTAATAAAAGAAAAAAGTAACAAAGCTACCTGTGAACAAAGGACAAGGCTAATCAAGACTTGTGTTAGAAAGTGATAGTGCAATTATCTCAATTCTAAAGTCCTTTGTCCACTTGTTAGTCACGTAGAAAGTGGTGTGAAGTTAAGGAGGTCAGACATGAACATTTAAATTTTCAGCTATTTCTGTCACACATTTAAATTTCCGTGCCTACCTTGATAATTATTGATAATAAAAAATATTTCGCCTTCGACATAAACACAATATCTTGTTACCGAGCTATTAAAAAGAAACCCTGTTGCTTAAGTTATTTACCTCCTTATTAACTAAAGATTGTCTTTCGGTAAAGTGATTAACTTGTTAGCCTTAATCTTATTGACCTTGTGTCTCAGAAGAACCGTAGCTTGCAATGCAACATGAAGCAAGATTTGAAGGCTAAAGCGCCCATCTAGCCCGCAAAGTTCAATTTTTTTGAGTTCTGTTAGAATTTTTTCAAAATCTGACAATAATAAAAGACAAATTTTGTAATTCGCGAAAAAGACCGTGTGCAGTGCATTTATTAATACATCCAACTTACTCTAAAACATTTCAAGAACCACAGCTATCCAGATAATCTGGCAATTTTTGTATATTTAGTGATTTACTAGTATCGTATCCACCGTGATAATATTTAGAGTAAAATAAATGTATTAATAAACGCACTGCATACTGTGTTTTTCGCAAATCACAAAATGTTGTCTTAAATGTTTTCAGATTTTGGATAAACTATAAAAATACTCGAAAATTTTGAATTTCGCGGGCTAGACAGGCGCCTTCACCTTAATTCAAAAAATATTTGGCAAACCAGTTTGTCGATCATAAAGTTTTATCAATTAGTAAACATAACACCTACCTACTTTATGCAAAGCGTGCACGTAGATATCGTTATTGGATGGAATAAAAAATCTGAAACTACTGCGAATTTATTGTATTGAATATTGATCTATTAAATATAATTAAACACACATAATGTAAACACATTAGATACATTTGTGAAAATAGACGCATGTATCAACCATCACTTTTTACAGGGAAATCTCGATTACCCAAAAATACAAACACCCATTATATTATGAGTTTTGACATCATCAAAAATACTGAAGCAGTAGACTCGCCAAACCAAGATGAAAGTATAATTTGATCGACAGTGTATGTTTCTTTTGAGTTACCCCAAGTATTGTGTTAAATTTAATTCTACAATGTATTAAAAAAACGTATTTTCATTTACTAATATGTGATCCATATGTACAAACATGATTACTACATTCCAAAGTGTAACTAAGTCCTCTGGCAGTATCTATGATGGGTAAGTTCAAAGGCACATACCTGACACCTAATGGATATAAGGCAGAACCTATGTTCTAGGAGCCCCTAGAACTCAAAATCGCTCTCAGACATGAGATCGATTTACGACTAACTTAGGCCCGTATTAAAAAATCGATCTCAAGTCTGAGAGCGATCTTGAGTACACTTTGCCATGCCATTTTGCACTGGTATGACATAAGCATGACATTTCCAAGATCATTCTCAGACTTGATATCGATTTATTAATACACGACAACTTATATGGAAACTTATACCTAGATTTGTAACGTAAACAAGGACTCTTTTCACTCTCGTTGAGTTCAGTGTCTACGTACACCACCTACTACACTCTACAATAACTTGAATGTAACAGCACGCATGAGCTTGCAGTTTCTAAGGCATGTGGCCAAACCTGTTTGCGTCTCGACTCGCTGGTCTAGTTTCATCAAACAGTAAACACAACGCTATAAATAGATTGTGACATAGTTTGAACGCACACAAATAAAAGTTTTCAGGTACATAATTATTCAAAATCAGAGAATATGGGCAAAATAATTGAGGAGCAGTTTACTGATAAGGATGAAACTGAAGTATGTCGAAAAGGCAACAGATGCTTCAAACAACAGTAAATCATAGAAAACAAATTATTGACGAAAATATTATAATATAAAAAAGTTAATATAGAATAATAATATTTATTATTAAATATAAACTAAACAGTTTTGTAAAGCCTGATAAATATTTAAGGCAAGTGAACGGTATAAAAACATTGCTATTGAATAATAAGTAGGCGTTAATAAAGGCACAAATTGTGGGTATACGTATGATTTGAAAGATGTAGATCTTACCATAGTTTCCTCTTTTTTGGATAAAAATATAGATTACTACAATTTAAATATGTTTAAAAAATATTTAACCAAACATAGTAACATTAAATAACAGGTCAAAATCGCACCAGATTTGGACTTTAAGGACTTTTTGCACAGCCTAAATTATGACCTGCTCCTGATCGCGACCATGCAAAACTAGCAGTGGGTGAAAACTTTGCAAATAACAGTTTGCACCTTCATGGTAATTACGCTGATTGTGTTCACAGCCAGTCAAGCATGTGGTTCTAAAGTGACGCGCCACAGAATTTGAATAAGTGAAAGATTTCCTACTACAAGCAATCGTGCAGCTGGAAGCGACTATGTGTTCACGGAATAAAGAAATAGCAAGCAATTCCCTGTGCCATTGCATAAGTTACGCACTGACTGGACCATTGGGACAACACCAATTGTCATGCCGCATTACCCAGTTTTTGTACACCCACGTGCTCCGAATACTTGTCACAAAAAAGACGGTACCTGCGTTAAATCTTCATTACCATATTAATTGTTCGCTCCTATTCATCTAGTATACGACATTGATGGTTTGTTTCGGTATTACCGAACAGCATACTTTAGAACAAACAAAGACCCTCATAAAAGCGGAGCTTCATTCTCAAAAATATCAGTAGTCTTCCATCGATCACCAGGAAAGATGATTGTCAAAGTAAGAATTTGTTTTTACATTACATTTTATTTCACAAATACTGTTTAAACTATAGAACCATGAAATCTTTTATCTTTTTCAGACATCATTGGTGATATTGGGTATCGCCTGGTTAAAGGGCGTCAGTGGGGCATCGTATTCAAAGGTCTATTTGGAACGTGACGTTGCACCTGTTGAATATTATCGATATGGACCACCACCAGTACCTAATGCACACCTCTCTCAGATAAATTCTGGCCCGGTTCAATTTTCTATGCCTTCTGTGCCTGGTTTGGTTTCATCGTGTGGATCACCGTGCATAATCCCTAGTCAGACAGTTGCATCAGTGGCTCCAAGTACGAACGTAATAACATACAAATCTCCGATTCCAAGTGTTCCAATGGTAGTCACACCTACCCAAGATGTAAGTAAATAAATAAAATATCACTTTCAAAAGTATCCGTTTATAAATCTAATATATATCGTTTTGCAGGAGCCATTGGGCTACGAGTACTCATACGTCGTATATGATGAAAATACCGGTGATCATAAAGCGCAACGTGAACTGAGTGATGGATCTGTGGTACGTGGTGAATACTCATTCATCCAACCTGATGGCTATGTTCGAGAGGTAAAATACGTAGCAGATGACGTAACAGGGTAATTATTTTAAAACTTAAATTAAAATTCTAATATTAAAAAATCTTATAACGACAACTAACGTTATCATTGTGTTCCGCCAGATTTAACGCGGTAGTGAAGAACTTCCTGCCAATGGGTGTGGAGAGTAAAAAGAAAGTTGAAGTAGAAGAAAAAAAAGAATCGGGAACACCTTGTCATGAAGTCAAAAATGAATCTATTAAGGAAGGATCAGAAGAAGAAACTGACGAAGCTTCAAAAGAAAAATTAGGCAATTTAAAAGTTCATCACGATGTAAAACCTAAAGAATCAAGTGAAGAAACTAAAGAAGAATCGGAAGAGTCAAAAGAAAATTCAAAACCAAAGGAGTCAGGAGTAAAATCAGAGGAGCCTGAAAAAATTGAGGATAAACACGAAAAGAGATATAAGAAGGAATCTAAAGAATCGGAGGAAGAATTAAAAGAGGAACATGGTAAAAAGCACAAAAAAGAATCTGGACAACCAAAAGAAGAATCTGAGGAGGAAGCCAAAGAGAAACATAGCAAGAAGCATATAAAGGAATCCGAAGAGTCCAAAGAAGAACCTGCGGAAGAATCTAAAGAGCAACATAGCAAAAAACATGAAAAAGAATCTGCAGACTCCAAAGAAGAACCTGAGGAGAAATCTAAAGAGAAACATGGCAAGAAGCACATAAAAGAATCAGGAGAGTCTAAAGAAAAATCTGAGGAGGAATCTAAAGAAAAATATGCCAAGGAGCACAAAAAAGAATCTGGAGAGACCAAAGAAGAATCTGAGGAGGAATCTAAAGAAAAACATGGCAAGAAGCACACAAAAGAATCAGATGAGTCTAAAGAAAAATCTGAAGAGGAATCTAAAGAAAAAAATGGCAAGAAGCACGACAAAGAATCTGGAGAGTCCAAAGAAGAATCTGAAAAGGAAACCAAAGAGTTACAGGGCAAGAAGCATGAAAAAGAATCTGGAGATTCAAAAGAAGAATCTGAGGCAGAATCTAAAGAGCAACATAGCAAACACCACAAAAAAGAAACCAAAAAGAGCTCTGAAGATGAATCTGAAGAAAAACCGAAACGAAAACATCATGAAAAGTCAAAAAAGGAATCCAGTGAGTCCAAACAAAGTTCTGAGGAAGAAACTAAAGAGAAACATCATAAAGAAACAAATGAAGCCAAAGAGTCTAATTCTGAGTCCAAAGAAAAAGCAAATGAGGAGTTTGAAGAACTTAAGGAAATTTTATCTCTTGCAACGCATTCGAACCATTTAGCACCTCTTAATCACGAACTGGCAGAACCAGAACAGGAAGATGTTGTACCTTACCATGACATTGTCCGCTGTGTCCAGGCAGCTATCAGCAGAGGCAACGAATCGCCTTCAGCCCCGAGAGAGGAAACTTCCCCACTGACCTACATAATCTTAAACAAACCTTGTTAATGTAGTTAAATTTACTAATTAGTCTAGTCGAAAACTATCGAAATTTGCGTAAATCTCATCATGATTAATTAACTGTTATTTTTATTGTTATCTTAAAATAGAAACAAACATAAAATTCTGCAATAAACATTGTTACTGATATTGATTTTAAAATAAGGTTAGGTTATGTAGTATAAAAAAATATTAAAACAGTCCTAAACTACCTGCATTGATATTTAATTCCAGCAACTCCTTATTCAAATTCAACCTCATTCATATTTCTTTAAACCAAGTCGTCATGATCAGTTAGTGCAAATTCATTATAACTTCGTGATCAATTAGTGTAGGTATTAATTATATTCTTGACTACAAACAAAATATTCATTAAATCTTTGATAAATGGCCACAAGAAATATAACTTATTTTAGATAACTCCGTAATCAGATTAATAAAATACAATTTTTTACTGCATTAACTTGGGGTCAGTTTTTAAAACGTAGGTAGTGTAGGTACATGCACAATTTTTTATGCATCACATCACAAATACATATATGAGATCTCGAAGCACCTTGTTTAAAATGGGTGGAATTAATTTTGTGATCAGTTATGGGAGGAAGAAAGGCAAACAAACCTTTTACAGTAGCTTATACTCGTACTTCGGGATGAAACTTCATAAAAAACTGAAAATCATCATATCTTTTATTACATTACCTATTTCAAATGCTTACTAACTCATAAATAAATAAATCATAAATCATTTATTAAAAATAAATGATTTTTCTAGTAAGTAAATGCTTACCAACTATATACATAATAGTGATGTAACGCATATTCGCATTCGCATTCGCGAATATTCGCATATTTTTTGACATTCGCAAGAATCTATATCTATCTAATTTTTGAAAAACAATAAGGAAATTATGTATGAGATGGATATGGAATGTTAAGACAACTAGTACCAATTATAATCTTTTAAACAAACTTGATCATAGGGTGGCCCTTATTGCACCGATTTCATAAAGCTGCTTATTACGCACTAGTGTTTTGACTTAACATTTTTTAAATCTTGGTAAAGAGTTATCCTTAAAATAGTGAACATTAAAAAAAACATTTTTATTAACATATAATAATTATTTAAATAAATTTATTTGACATTAAATTTCATTGCAAATAAAACTTATTATAAACATTCGATTTCTTATATTTCAAATAATATATTAATTGTTAGCGGCTTTGCCAGACCCATAGATATAATCCCCATAGATATAACCCAAATATAATCGGCCAAATGCATGTCAGACTACGCATACTATAGGGTTCCGTAGACATCCCGCCACTTTTCGATAATACGGAACTCTAAAAATAGAAGTGATGTTTTTTTATTGATATGAAACATCGAATACGAAGGCTCTCGTAACCTATTAATTTCTGCGAAATTAATAAACTATTGGCTACCGGATAGATAAAATAGTAAGAAATTATGTTACTAAATTTATTAAACCGGCATTCTTAGACATCTTAAGCAAAAGTGACATATACCTTTATTTTCTTTTTGGACTGATGAAAAGTTCTTATAAGGAGTTTTAATTCAAATAATTAAGTTGTGATTTGACTGGTTGCACAATCAGTGGTGCGTGGGTTTGAGAATCAGTCCAAATTTACCTATTTATTTCCTATAATAAACCAATTATAATGTGGTTCTAATTTAAAGGATGAATCTTGCTACTTACGTAAAAAAGGCCACAATGAAGCTCAATATTTCGTAAACGGGAATTAATATTGAAAAACTGTCAAAGAAACCTTCAAATTATTTTAAAATACCTACTGAACAATACCTCAATCGAGAATGTGAGCAATTTTTTTTTCCCTCCCCTTTCTTCAATACGGGAGGTACAATAGAATGACTTTGGTTTCAAAATTTAAAATCACAGTATTTTTGCGGTACAGAAACTCTATTTTTTGCCAATTTGCATTATTTTAGCCCTAATAGCCTCTCAATAAAATTACTGTGATGTCAGAGGGACGGGCAGACGGATAGACTGACGTGGCGAAATTATAAGGGTTCCGAGTTTGACTACGGAACCCTAGAAACTTACGGCGCGCCATCTTGTTTTATTTTCCATTGATCCTGCAATTCACTAGGTCTTAAACGAATTCGTGAATTGTGATTATTTTCAATTAAGATTGTAATATTTTAAATATTTTTTACTCGCTAGTAATGTCGCAAAGTTATAAAATGTCGTATGAAACGCGTGAGCATTGTTAATTACACACCTTGGCTCCATCACAGACCACCAGTTAGTCTCTCTGGCTGCAAACCAGCCTCGATCGTAACTCAGCTCACTTGTACGTAATGCATTTATTTACAAACAAGTCAAACCAGTCTAATATTTTGCGTGCTCTTTATTAACCCCCGACGAAAACGAGGGGTGTTACAAGTTTAACATGTGTATCTGTGTATATGTCTGAGGCATCGTAGCGCCCAAACGAATGATCCGATTTAAATTTGTTTTTTTAGGAAGGTTTTCTGATCGAGAGTGGTTTAGCTATGTTTAACGAAACTCGGTTCTGCCGTTTGAAAAATATCATTTCTTTTGTAGTTTAAAAAGTCGTCGCATCGGAGTTTTTTTAAATTTTCATTTTAGAGTTATTAGAATGTTAACATTCGCATTCGCTTTCGCGAATGTCAAAAATCCAACATTCGTTACATCACTAATACATAAGTAATGTCGATGGCATTATAGTTCTGAGCTATTAGCTAAGAGATCCATATCTTGATGGCATCTGGTCATACATTTTAAAATCTATTCTTAATATAGATTGATAATAATCATCCGATCACTTTTGTTGGCAAATAAGTACTTGTTACGAGTATTAAAATATGTCTAGTGACCTTCAAACATTTAGAAACTATACCCAAAATGAATTAACTACACGTGCATGTAATGTTCATGGTCTAATTACATACATACATTTGTATTTAATGTAATCTATACTTATAAATGGAATTGAAGTGTCTGACACTAATTTCAAAATAATTACCATATCTACACTGTTAATATTCTATTTTGTTTTTTTGTTCGTTAGCAATAAGTTCAGAACAACATTCTTACACATTTTATAAGGCAATTAAGAAATCAATCCTCGAGACAGGTTGTTTTGACTTAATTAAATATGTCCCAAAAGATATGTTCAAAGTTTGACACATTACACCGAGCGTGTATAGAGAATAGTTGGACTAAAGTACGTGGTTAGCTTGTAACAACCAATCATGACCATGGCTCGCGAAAACATGGGTACTTTATTGGATTTAAAATTTCACAAACTGCTTTAAAAGTATACTCAAACACTTCCTGTACGAAAACATAGTCTATACCACGGCCAAAGAGAAGCCATACGAAATGTCAATAATTTCCGAGATCAGTCACCGCCAGGCTCGCCAATTTTGGGGCTACATTTTTATAAATTCGTGGTTCATTATGTGCATTAAACCGTAAGTAATGTTAATTTAAAATTTATGAATTTAAAGTCAGAGCGTTTATTTTGTTTAGGCCTACAGGGGCACTTACAAATTGTGATACGATTATGAAGGTGATACGTTCATCATTTATTTATATAATAAAACAATAGTAAAATTTAATACTATACAAAGGTAGGTAGTCATTTTTGTATCGCTTCTCGTCGGCCGTGTTATACTTGTTGTATTGTGTCAAGTTTATAATTAAAAACAAAATTTATGACGAAAAGGCACCTCAGCACGCAATTGTATTTTGATATTAAATTAAAGTAAGTAGAAGTAGCAATATGGAAATTCATTTAAACAGAATGTTTTATACATAATAAACTTAAACTGTTTTGTCAGATATGCGTGAACATTATTTGGTTGTAATAAATGTTGTTAATAAATTAATTAAAAAATCGGTAGCTAAAAGTTTTACCCAAAACATTTACTTGCCGTTATAGCTAATTGTTATTGCCTGCCAACGAACAAGTTCGAATGTCTGCCCCTGAAAGAGCAGAAAAAAACTGCAAAAGTTTAATGTTACAAACATAACTTACATGAGTTATCTTAAAATGCATATCTCAATGTAAACAATGTATTTAATTATTTAAAACTTTCCATTAAACCTGACCCACATAAACAAAACAAAATAAGTCGCGATAATTTAACTAGAGCGTACGCTGCGTAAGCGCACTGCCGATCTATCACAATTCATAACGACACGAGTTCCTTTTGAAATATTTTTGTCAATGAGATGTTGTGTAATCTACTCGTATCAAGTGTTCATTGTTTACTCAATATTTTTTACGAGTGTTACTCGCAGGTTCCGTATCACGACAAAAGAATGAAAGGAATTCACCATGTTATTAAATCATCAACTCCTTCCGAGGCGACTACTTTAATAAGGGCATGTCCTTATTAAAAATCATAATATAATAATAATAATAAATATCGCCAGACAAACACACCAACTGTATGGTCCCAAACTAAGCAACGCTTGTACTATGGGTACCGTACAATGGACTGGGGGCGATCCCAGTGACACCCAGACCAGGAAAAATTACGAAAAGGCCATTTCCGAGATTTACCCTGACGGAATCGAACCCGCAACCACCCGATGCAGTGAGCCGAGCGGCCTACGCTCGAACCACTGCGCCAAGCGGTCGTCAAATAAAAAATAAAAAATAATTACGAGGTAAGTACAAGACTGAGTACTTCTTATTCCAACCATTAAGTACTATTAAGTGTACAGTGCCGTAAGATTCAATTATAATAACAAAAACCAAAACCAGACTTCAGCAATCAATCAAACTTGTTTAAAACCGCAGTACGTTATCAACAATCTAAATTGCGCTAATAAGACATTGCCATAGTTGAAAATTTAAAATGCAATGATTATATTATTGAACATGAGTAGTTTCTGAGTTATTCAGAGCAAAAGACGGTTTAGTACACAAGCCGTGTGCCTGATCACACTTTCATTCAAACTTTTATCCCCTTTTCAACCCCTTAATTAGATAAATATTCTAATATGCTTTCTTTGTGTTCACGTTTTATAAGTCTCTCAGTGCAATTTAACCTCCCTTTAGGTATTTTGCGCGGGTTGTAGTTATCGACATATTTCCAAATTTGTGATATTTTACCAAAAAAAACTAAATTTAATGGCTTATAGAAACGAAAATACCTATTGAATTAGTTTTATTTCAATAGGAACTAGTTGTTGACACAATTATACAGCGGTATTAATCAGAAAATCTCCAAAAACACCTAGCAATTTCAGCTTATGCCTAATTTTAGAATTCTTTTAATTTTCTATTGGATCACAAAATTCTAAAATATTTAGAAATATACTGAAATTCTTATACATAACAAAGTAGTATATTAAAAAGTTTTTGCATTTATGCTTCTCTATCATACCCTGCAACTAATGCGTCAAATAGGTAACCCACAACTTTCTATATACAATATATTACGTATATTATACACTTCTAATGTTCTAAAGACCAAGACATCCTGTTGGACACATTAGTATAAACCTGAGTTATGAATTTGCGGTGTCAATGCGTATTACACGGTTATTCCGGACACAAAAGTTGTCGGATGTAGACAGATATCAGATAATATTCATGCATCGCTAATCACGTATAACAATTAAAATATGTAGATGGAGCCGGACACAAAACGATCGATTCATATAAATATCGACCTATCAGAACACCGACCTTGATACATGTCAAAGTTACAGAGTCAAGGCGCGCGCGCACATTTCTCCGCCCCACCATACGTGCGTACAAGCAAAATGCGTTCTATAAAACGATACAACAGTTCTGTATTGACATCAATCAACACTTGATCGTATTAAACAATACAACAAAAATGTTCAGCAAAGTGAGTTGTAATAAAATTAACATATTATTATTAATTATTAAGAGACTGAAAATCTTAACACTACTTGAGTTTTTAACCTTACCTAAAATCAATATTTTGTTGCCTTTCTGAATTAATAAAGTTTATTAATAATTTATATAATTTCTAGATCGTAGCTTTTGGTGCCCTGTTGGCCGCCGCCAACGCTGGTCTGCTCGGCCATGGCCATGCCGTGTCCTCCCAGAGCATCGTCCGTCATGATGAGGCCCATGTTGCTCCCCTGCACTACGCCGCGGCTCCCGTAGCCCACTACGCAGCTCCCATTGCCCACTACGCTGCTCCCGTAGCGCACTACGCCGCTCCTGTTGCTCATTATGCTGCTCCCGTAGGTCACTACGACGGTCATGATGAATACGTGAGTATAAAAACGCTCAAAATTTTAGTATTTATAATGAATTTACGGAAAAACAAAGTTTAATATCCTATATAATTTATAATATTCCAGGCTCACCCTAAATACGACTTCGCGTACTCCGTGGCTGACCCCCACACCGGCGATCACAAGTCCCAGCACGAGAGCCGCGACGGCGACGCTGTGCACGGCTACTACTCCCTGGTGCAGCCCGACGGCTCCGTGCGCAAGGTCGAGTACACCGCTGACGACCACCACGGGTAAGTTATAATAAAGCTCCGTCGCTTAATTTGTCATCTCTGAAAATGTATTTTTTTTTACCAATTTATTTTTCTCTTTCAGTTTTAACGCTGTGGTACACAACTCCGCCCCCGCCGTGCACCCCGTCGCCGCCCCCGCCTACCACCATTACTAAATTATTAACTTATTGTTTGGATGCTTGATGAGTCATGTGCCTATTTATTTCTTCTACCAAATAAATGAAAATGAGTGTTGTAAATAAATCCTGATTTTACATAATTTTGTCTTTTAACTTTTAATAACCTGAAACAATCATTATTTACACAGATTACACCATTTTCACCTCTTTTTTCCCCGAAGGGAATGCAGGCAGAGATGCACTGCAGTGCACCTTTCGCTAATGGTATTTTGTTCCCTTTAATAATGGAAAAGCCTATTTTTAATATACGGGACACGATGCGAGAGTAACTTGGACCATAATCCACCACCTTGGTTCAGTCAAAAAAAGGATTGTGGAATATAAATTTATCCACATGTAAAGGCTTACCACACGTAAAGGATTATGAGGCCATGAAGACTGTTTTTTTATTGAAAACACATTACAAAATGTCTTACGGTAAAAGACTTAACGGTTAATGGTTAACGCGCTTAACGGTTGATGAGTTGCTGGCTTAATCGTCAAAAAATTATATATCCTTTAGTCATATTCTCTCGCCTTGTATTATTTACTGAAAAAGCAGTAAAAAAAACTTGAGCTTGAATTTTCCAAATAAGTCAATTAAAGATTGCCTCTTCATCTCTTAAATAATAAGCTTTCCTTGCGGGTCGATCTTTAAGCACTGAACGGAATATTATGAATTTGCATGTTATCAACCTCCCAATAGTTAAGAAGCTTTGTTATTTATCAAGTTTAAGAAAATAATAACACACCATAACGCATGTATTATGATAATCTCAGTTGGAAATAAAATTCACACGTAAAATACAAACATTCCAAAACAGTAATAGTAGGTGGTGAATTCCAATGAATGGTGATTAAATACATATTCACGGGGATGGATGTTTTCCAATCTTGCTCTATATCATGATATTTAGAATGCACAACAATTTGTCATTAAATTACCCAGTTCTAAAATATCCGGTCAATCATGTGGGTCACACACTTAGTCTTCACGAAATTGTGTGCGGCTAGGTAAAATTTCTGGGTGGTGGGTTGAAATACTTGAAATATACAGCGGTGAAATCCATATGCACAGTGTGCAAAAATCTCGCAAATGGCACGGTCATCAACAAACTGTTGCATGAAAACACTTTTTCATTTGAAAATACCTAATCGAAAATATTATGGTTAGCCAAAAAAATATCATTTCCACGATGTATATCATTTTTATTGACATAAATAAAGAACCTAAAAATAACCCTTTTTTCCTTTATCTAAAGTTACAAAACGTGTAACCTAACTAAAAGTGGGCCAAGATTGTAATTGGCTACCGAAAAATGAAAAACACAACGTTTCTGGCTTGAGGTAAGACGGTGTGACGACGTTCAGGCCTTTGAGAAAGATTGGAATAAAAACTATTAAATATCAAGATCGGTGGAGAGTAGCAAGAGAAACTAATAAATTAGACGAATAAAGGCAATAAAAACTTAAGTATCTTGGCGCAGTGGGTCAAGCGTAGATCGCTCGGCTCACTGCAATGAGTGATTGCGGGTTCGGTTCCTGCCAGGGATAATTTCGGAAATGGCCTTTTCGTAATTTTCCCAGGGCTGGGTGTCACTGAGATCGCCCTCAGTCCATTGTACGGTACCCATAGTACAAGCATTGCTTAGTTAGGGACCATACAGTTGATGTGTCAGTCTGGTGATATTTTTTTATTTAAAATGAAAATAGTTCCTCACAGAGTTTCTTAATTAGGTACACCATAAGAGGGAAAAATTTAGATAAGCATTTTTTAACATGAATGATATACCATCGCATCCACAACTCTGAATTCAAGTATCATGGGCTCATATGTAGCTCATAGGATAAAAACCAAAATATGAAAATATCGAAGTCATTATGCACACTAATGACGTATATACAATCTGAAAGTACAATGGGTAAAGCCGGACATGATATTGGCTTAACGTAGTATCGGAACTGTGACCTTGCCACATGTCAAAGTTATCAAGGTGCGCGCGCACATTTCTCCACCCCACCACGCGTACGCTTGCGGCAAAAACATTCTATATAACCATATGATAGAGCGGCCGTTGACATCAATCAACACTTGATCGTATTAAACAATACAACAAAAATGTTCAGCAAAGTGAGTTCTCGAGTAACTAATCAAAATGCAATATACACAAAATTACGGGTCTAATAATTTCTTACGTCTACTCGTATCTACGTATTCAAAATTATAATTTTATTTCTAGATCGTTGCTTTCGGTGCCCTGTTGGCCGCTGCCAACGCTGGTCTGCTCGGCCATGGTCACGCTGTGTCCTCCCAGAGCATCGTCCGTCACGACGAGGCCCATGTTGCTCCCCTACACTACGCCGCCGCTCCCGTAGCCCACTACGCCGCACCCATTGCCCACTACGCTGCTCCCGTAGCGCACTATGCCGCTGCACCCGTAGCGCACTACGCCGCTGCTCCTGTAGCGCACTACGCTGCTCCTGTAGCCCACTACGATGGCCATGAAGAATACGTAAGTAGAAATTTTATTTATTCATGAAAACATGCATGTTGAAGTTAATTTGCTGGATACACAAAATATAACAAAAATCATGAATAATTAAAATTTAACTGACATGTCGAGATTTTATTTTTTATTCAGATTTTAGTTGTAAATTATCCATACTGAAATGATTTAACATGACATATTCCAGGCGCACCCCAAATACGACTTCGCGTACTCCGTGGCTGACCCTCACACCGGCGACCACAAGTCCCAGCACGAGAGCCGCGACGGCGACGCTGTGCACGGCTACTACTCCCTGGTGCAGCCCGACGGCTCCGTGCGCAAGGTCGAGTACACCGCTGACGACCACCATGGGTAAGTATCTTTTAAATAAAGCATATTTTTTTAATACCAATCGATTACTCAAAGTAGTTGATTGGGTGTTTCCGTATAAGTACTTATAACGTTTTTTGTTATTTTCAGTTTTAACGCTGTGGTACACAACTCCGCCCCCGCAGTGCACCCCGTGGCTGCTCCCGCTTACCACCTTTAACTTTCTATTATTACTTAACCTGAGTGTTTGACCAGTCATGTGCCTATTTATTTTAATACTGTACCAAATGAATTAAAATGTGTGTGTTGTAAATAAACTATAATTATACATACTACTTATTTTTCTTCGTTTACCTAATGTCATTTTTGATATAGATAGATAGATAGATAACTCTTTATTAATCCACCACTAGAAAACAAAACTTTTCAAATTACACAGAAAGTGGAAAATGGGCGGCTTATCACTAAAAGTGATCTCTACCAGGTAACCTTAGGATGGAGAGGATCTAAAGAATAATAATACGGGGGTGTACTTACATAAATTAACTTGTAAACATATACATTACATTAAATAAACAAGAAAGTAATATGACATATACTTATACCTTCTACATAATGGCTAAATGAATATAAAGCACGCAACAGTTTATCACAAACAAAATAAAAAATAAACAAATAAATAAGAAGCAGTAATTATGGAGAAGTAATAATGCGTCTAAACCAAAATCTGTTAGAATAATAAATAAATACTTACTATCGCTAACCTGAGTCGGTATCCTATATAGGGAATATAAACTTTGATCATTCTTACTACACCCCCTCCAGCTAAATAAATACAAATAACAATTAATATCGCCAGACTAACACAAAACCTGTATATTCCCAACTTGAAAATTAAGCAATGCATGTAGTATGGACTTGTGTACCGTAGCACGGATTGGAGGTGATCCTAGTTACAATCAGAATAGGGCAAACCATTTCGGAACCCGCAACCACTCGGTGCAATGAGCCGCGTAGCCTACGCTTAGTCCTCCATCATTCCCTCATACAATGTATAGCAATAATAGGTTATATTAGTTCAATAAATATAAATTAATACGGGCAAAATTCGCAACCAAGACTGAACTTATACGGGATCCAAATTTTAAACTTAGCTTAGCGGCTCTCAAATTGCTGTACCGACTGAAGGCGTCAAGTAAAACATATATGAAAATAATAATTAAAATTATTACAATATTAAATACAACCTCTTACTTTATCTGTCAGGGTAGCGCCAATAACAGATAAAGTAACAGGTAGGAGGCTGGAATGGTTTGGACACGTGATGAGAAGGGATGAGAAGCATGTGATTTAAAGAGTGATGGATACAGTGCGAGAGGATGGCCCAAGAAAAGATGGATGGATTGTATTAAGAGTGATATAAACGAGGTTGTAGTGGATGTGAGTATGACAGGAAAGCCCGAAGAATGGAAGGAAAAGACATACTGTGCCGACCCCAGATAATGGGAAATGGTAAGGCAGATGATGATGACAATATTAAATCCAAATACCCATTATTTAATAATAATAGGTACTGTCACAAAATGCCATTGCCAACTTTGCACAGTGAAATTGATGTACCGGCTGAAGGCGTCAAGTAAAACACATATGAAAATAATAATCGAAATCATTACAATACTAAATCCAAAAGACTATTATTTTATAATATTAATGCCAAAAAAAGCCTTTGTCGATTTTTAACAACATTGAACAACACATTTTGCAGGTCATGTCTGTGGAATAAACTATCGACAGTCCATCCACCATACTAAAAAAAATCTTGTATTATTAGAATAAGATCATATAATTATGCACATTATTGTAAGGCGTCAGTCGCTCGCTCAACACGGCAACGACTTTCCCATACTTTTGACCAAAGTGTCGAACATGGTTAAAATCTGGTAATATAATAAGAGGATTGTCCAAAAATATGTGAGAAAGCCTTATTGTTATATATTCCACATACATAAAAAAGTCGGACAATTTCTCTAACCACATAAATAATTTTGAAAATGTATGACATAAGTAACTTTACAATCTGACTAAAACTAGTCCCTCACTCCCTATCTATGATATTAAAAATAATGAATTTTGTACTACAATTATTTACACCAATATAATTGGAGGTCTAAGGCATTTCGTTGCATCCCTAAGAATGCGAACTATTTTTATTCCTGTTGAAATTAGCCTTGAAATAATTATTCATAAATCATTTTGCAACTTGATAATATATGAAAAATATCTATTAGCTAAGTATTATTTGCATGTAACGGATCTCAACTTAGATCGAGTACCTGTATAGTACCACATTTCCAGATACATTTTTTTATTAACGCACACTTATAGTTCGGAATTTAACTTAATAATTAATAGTAACATTATACTTACTCTGTGGTAAAAATATGTATCTTTAGCCCTTATTAATAAATCTATCTCAAGTCTGAGAGTTATCTTGAGTACGCTTTTGGCACGTATTTTTATACTGGGATGACATTAGGACGGCACTCCTCGGCACTAGATCGCTCTCAGATTTGAGATCGATTCATTAATACGGGTTTTACTGCAACACATTTAATTTAGCTACTTATTTCAAAAGTGTTCAGTATCTGGTTTTGGAATGTCTGCAGGCTAGTGGAACAATTGCAATAGATTAATCCACAAGTCAACAACTTCACGCAAGTATAGGAACAGCGACCTTGGACATGTCAAAGTTACAGAACCAAGGCGCGCGCGCATTTCTCCGCCCCACCACGCATGTGCACGCGTTAAATTCGGTCTATAAAACCATACAGCAGGACCATTGACATTATCACTTGATTTTAACAAGTATACAACAAATATGTTCAGCAAAGTAAGTAGCATAGCAATATATTTTTTTAAATGTAATAAACAATATTCAAGTTTAAACAACGTAGATATACAACAATAGTAATAGATTTGATGATAAAGAAAAAAAGTGTAATTAACAAGTGACCTTTTTACTTTAATTTACCTGTTGTTGCCCACCTGTTTTTCTAGATCGTAGCTTTCGGTGCCCTGTTGGCCGCTGCCAACGCTGGTCTGCTCGGCCATGGTCACGCTGTGTCCTCCCAGAGCATCGTCCGTCACGACGAGGCCCATGTTGCTCCTCTACACTACGCTGCCGCTCCTGTAGCCCATTACGCCGCTCCCGTCGCCGTCGCCCATTACGCTGCTCCTGTTGCCCACTACGCCGCCCCTGTTGCCCACTATGCTGCCCCTGTAGCCCACTACGACGGTCACGATGAATACGTGAGTAACTGCTTCATCAAAAAAATTTTTTTTATATAAAATTACGTCAAATAAAGAACTATCGTAAATTATAAATTTAATATTGAATATTCCAGGCTCACCCTAAATACGACTTTGAGTACTCCGTGGCTGACCCCCACACCGGCGACCACAAGTCCCAGCACGAGAGCCGCGACGGCGACGCTGTGCACGGCTACTACTCCCTGGTGCAGCCCGACGGCTCCGTGCGCAAGGTCGAGTACACCGCTGACGCCCACAATGGGTAAGTTATGCTATAATACTCATGATAGTCGTAATTTTTCACCAAAAAAAATTCTAATCGATCTAATTTATTTTCCAGTTTCAACGCTGTGGTCCATAACTCCGCCCCCGCCGTGCACCCTGTTGCCGCTCCCGCTTACCACCACTACTAAATTGACATTGTTATCTCTTAGTATTTAACTATTATTGAATCTATTTATATTTACTGTACCAAATTATCGAAAATAAATGTAAATAAAACATATTTTTTACATACAACACATTGTTTTTCTTAGTGCACCATGAAGCAACGATAAAAATCATATTGTTAAAGTTGCATAAGGAAACTCTGCTGGAAAATTTCCTCGTGGAAATGTAGTAGGTACATACCTAGGCTGCCCTTTTACAAGTACCTATGAAAAATGAAAAAAACAGAGGTATTACATACGTTATAATTTAAATGATATCGTATTTTTCCAGTAGTGTAAAGAATTATTAAATTTAAACGCTAGGAACTTTCCTGTCCCTATTTACTATTCCGCAATATTGTAGACATCCAATTCTATTCATCACTTGAAATAATTCAATTTTTACCTTAAGTTTTGTGGCACTACATTTATAAAGGCTAATCAAAACTACCGCATCCTTTAGACAAGGGGTCAGTAACCTGCGGCTCGCGAGCCACATGCGGCTCTTTGGATGTGAAGCTGCGGCTCTTTAGTTCCATACGCAAATATTATTTATTGTATTAAAAAAAAACATTTAAAAATCTTTCTGAATCGATTAACGAGGATAAGGCACCATTTCTATCTCTCAGCCAGTTGTTCTCGCTTTTCATAGATATTTTTCTTATGAATAAATCAGTTTTTTTTATCAAAACACTTTATTTATGCAAGTACCTACTATTTATTGTTGGCAAGAAATACATTTGTGGGTCTTTAAAAACTTAGAAATTTTGTAAATTGTTATTTTAAACTCTTCCGACTCAAAATGTTGCCGACCCCTGCTTAAGACTCTTGAAAAGTTACAACTAGTAAGTAGTGCTGGAAATTAAAATTGTTCATTTATGCTTTAGTTAAATATAAAATATTGAAACCGAATAGAAGTATTAACAATGTTGAATGCGTCCTTCTCTTCGAGAACTTAAATAATATTATGTTCTCGGATTACGCAAGAATTACGTTAAAGGGTCGTTAATGATTCACTTTTGTTCCAGAGAACGATGTTGTTTTACTTAGACTAAGCTGTAATTCACATGATGTAGGTAATACCGATTTTTTTAGTTCATTTTTGATACACAATGGTCGTATTTGGCACCCGGATACAGTAATATGTATGGAAATTAACGGTGTCGGGTTAACCGTATGAATCACCGCTATGGCTTGCCGGGCGAATCATGAAGTACTGGAATCTACTTCCAGAATGTGCAAGCTGATCGGGTGCTTGGCAATTATACAGATAATTACTTTATAATATATAGTATTACTAAGGGTATGTAAGTACTCATACCAATCTAGTATTTTAGTATCGCGAGGTACGTGAAATTCCTTGTAAATGAGGGTGGCACTACATTGGTGACTGCTGTGATTATGGTGTTACTCTACCGAACTTAACTATTTACATTCCAGATAGACCTATTGCCATTTACTCGCTACTTAAGTTTGATGCTCTAACTAAGAACTTCTTTGCAGCAAAATAAAATGAAAAATAAGTCTCTAGCCAAGTTTTCACAATCCCGAAATTGATCATAGAGAAACAAAGCTTTGATCGGCTCGCCATGCTTTAGATACACTACTCGCTGTGACTACACACAATATAATCATCCCTCTCCACAGATTTCTTAAACTTATACTCACTCAGTACTTACTCTGTGTCCCTCTCAGATAAATGGGAAACTAAATTATTTTGACTGTGAGTCGACCATTTATTTGTGTACAAAATAGTGTTAAAGTGGCACATTGGCCTCAAGTAAATTATAGCTATTTTAAGTATGTTATAAATGACTTATTCTTCAATTATTTTCATGCAGATATTTATTTACACTTTCAATTAATAACAATATACAATATCTATTATAATTTCACTGAAAGAATCTTAGATCACACATGCACTCCTACTATATTTTATAATGCCCAAAGCAAAGCAACATCTCTTGCTATTAATTAATAATAATTGCATTCAGTATTATGAACGCTTTTTTCAATATTCTTACAATCAAACGGATGTTGCAGTAGATATATCCACAGCAAAAAACCGGATAGCAGTAATATTTATAAGATTAGAGTTCCGTCCTATAATTGAAATAGATTAAACTCAACTAAGAAATAAGCTTCGATCAAAACTGCGACCTTGATACGAGTCAAGGTGCGCGCGCACATTTCATACATTTCTTTACCCCACCACGTATGCGCAGGCAGGCGCAGGTGGCGTTCTATAAAACCTTAAGACTGGACCGAGTGACATATCAATCTACACTTGATTGTATTGAACTACACAACAAAAATGTTCAGCAAAGTGAGTAACTCGTTTAATAATAATTATTGATATATAAAAAATGCAGTGAGGAAATAATATCTTATCTATACAAATAAATAAAATTGCAGTGTCTGTTTGTAATACCAAAATAACACCTTTTTTTAAATGCATATGAAAGTACATAAGACACCTATAAGAAAAACGCGATTTAAAATGTTTTTGTCCGTCTGTCTGTCTGTCTGTCTGTCTGTGTGTTTGTTCCGGGTAATCTCCGAAACGACTGGACCGATTTTGACGGGACTTTCACTGGGAGATAGCTGATGTTTTAGGGAGTAACTTAGGCTACTTTAATTTTAGAAAAACAATTAGGGTTCCGCGTAAAAAAATAAAAACACATGAAATCAAAGAGTATCTCCGAAACGGCTGAACCGATTTTGACGGGACTTTCACTGGTAGATAGCTGATGTTATAAGCAGTAACTTAGGCTACATTTATTTTAGAAAAACAAAATTAAAAAAATGGGTCCAGTTGCGCGGGCTCAGAACGCGGGAGCGGGCTTATTTGTTAAGTTAAATTTCACGCGGACGAAGTCGCGGGCTCAGCTAGTTATTTTATAAAATAATAAATTAAAATTATGGTTGGTACAAAACGTGACAGTGGAATCCAAACATTGATTTTAATCCAATGAAAAAAGGAGAAGCAAGACTTTATGAACATCCAAATAAATATCCTGATTATTTCTAGATCGTAGCTTTCGGTGCCCTGTTGGCCGCTGCCAACGCTGGTCTGCTCGGCCATGGTCACGCTGTGTCCTCCCAGAGCATCGTCCGTCACGACGAGGCCCATGTTGCTCCCCTGCACTACGCCACCGCTCCCGTAGCCCACTACGCCGCTCCCATCACCCACTACGCTGCTCCCGTAGCACACTACGCCGCTGCTCCTGTGACTCACTACGTTGCTCCCGTAGCCCACTACGACGGTCATGACGAATATGTAAGTAGATATTTTATTTTTTTCATAAAAACTTAAGTAGTAAAGTTAATTTGCTAGATATAGAGAATCTAACAAGAATAATGAAATTCCAGGCTCACCCTAAATACGACTTTGCGTACTCCGTGGCTGACCCTCACACCGGCGACCACAAGTCCCAGCACGAGAGCCGCGACGGCGACGCTGTGCACGGCTACTACTCCCTGGTGCAGCCCGACGGCTCCGTGCGCAAGGTCGAGTACACCGCTGACGACCACCACGGGTAAGTTAATACATAAAAAAGCTCAAATTCTATATTGCGATATAAATTGAACTTTATGTCTAAAGTTTTTGTTTATTTTCAGTTTCAACGCCATCGTACACAACTCCGCTCCCGCCGTGCACCCCGCCCCCGCCCACCATCACTACTGAGCGTTTAATTTTATCAGTAACTGTTTGAGAAAATGTTAAACAAATAATGTGCCTATTTATTAGTTTGAGTGTGAATAGTATGTTGTTAATAAAATGTGATATACTCTTATAAATATTTCAATCTTTTAGTATTGTACTGTTTCCTCTACACGACCTATGAATAACGAAGCCTAAAGATAAATATACTTTGTCATTTAAACTTAAATTCATCATCAAAGGTATCTGAAATGTCCAAAATAAAAACATTGTTAATCATGTAATTTTAGTATGACACCAGAAGGTCAATAAAACAAACGATCACACAATATTTTGAACTGTAATAGTAAGTATACTATGAGTCGTATACTTTTACAGTTAACAGACTGCCTACGAATGTTTGACGGCTGACCAATATTGAACGTCCATAATTACAACACCATGCTACTAAAATGTATAATAACAATTTAGGCCTTTTGACGTCCCACTCCTGGGCCCGGGCTTCCCCTCTTTACGAAGGGGATTCAGGCCCTATTCCGCCACGCTGGCACAGTTCGGGTTGGTGGAATTCACACGTCTTTAGAAAATTGGTTAGATTTTCACGATGTTTCCTTCACCGTAAGCAAGTGATCATCATATAGAATCTATGATACTTAAATGTACTCTTTGCTTTTTTTATTGATACAACATAGTCGACTATCCACCAGACGTTAAGCAGTTATCGTAGCCCATAGATGCTTGCAATATCAAAGGAATTGCTGGCAATTTGCTGACTTACAGGGAAAGGGGAAATTGTCTCACTCTCTCACTCAACGCATGAAACACTGCTATTATGGCTACTTTACGCCGATCTTCTGTGAGAGATTGGTACTACCCCGGTCAAGCCAGCTCATATATTAGCTGAAGTCGACTTTAGCTTGATTCTATCACCTTAGCGAGTACTTATATTGTTTAATAATTTGTTTAAGTAAATAATGCCTAGTATATGCAGTATGTGGCCATAGAACTTATAATTTACACCTACTACGCTACGATATGAGACCTTAAAGTAGAATGTTTAAGGCATTTTTAATTATGAAATGAACACATGCGCACTATGACTTTAGAATATCGGTCAGGTGTTATGGGAAGATAACAGAGGCTGAGATAACTATTATAAGTATATAGGTAGAAAACTTTATCGGAAATAGCCTCCATTTACGAATGAAACACTGCCAAACAATTTCTTGCTAGTTTGTACTTTTTAACGACTTTATTTTATTCATCCCAGTAACGCGCACACTAGGACAAATAAAAAAAGAGAAAAAAAGGTCAGATTTCTGACCACGCATTCGTTTTGAATATTACTTACTTAATATTAACAATAGCGATTTACAAGTAGTTACAGTCTACGATAGCTAGAAATGAAGTGATAAATAGGGACAACGGATAAAGATACAAAAAATTACCACGGACACCCATGAGCCGCCATCTCAAACTGGCGCGGTCTGTAGGTACATAGTTCTTTTTTTTAAAATTTTCAATCAAGCTTGTGTAATCATACCATATGTTTATTATAAACAGTGTATCCTAAGTAGGTATAGGATAAAACATTTGACTAATGTGTTAAAAAATAATGGTATTAGGTATTCCAGACTGTGTTTATTCAAGCAAATCGCAATGCATTGCTGCACTGGTGCTAAACTGGTTTAGGTTCGATGTGATTAATATTTATTTAAGAAGATATACATTGCGCAATGAGTATTACACGTAAATACATTGGGGCAAACTAATAATCTTGGTGTAACAATATTATATAAACCTCGCAGCGGGGAGGATGCGGAATATAAGTTAAGGTACTTCATGAACACTAAATTAGATATCGACTCTTTTAGTTTGTTATTAGTGTTATTATAAGGCGTCAATAGCCTAGTGGTTGGAGGCGCCGCCCTCGTAGCCGAGAGGTTCCGGGTTCGATCCCCATCCTGGTCATTAAACTATTGACGTGGGCCCACTCCTAACACAAGCATTAGCTTACCTGGAGGGGCTAACGGGAATACTAGTAATGTGAGAAACTCACATTGCTAGTAATATTTTTTTTGAAAAAGTAAACTTGCTTGTTTTCGGTATCGCCGCAGGTGTTAGTAAAGTGTTTGATATGAAGAAATAGATGATCCTAAGAAGCAAGATAGTATTAACAATCGAATTTTAAGTCACTAATTTGTTTAAAGACTAATGTAACCTAAGACTACATTAAATACACTCTTGAAATACACTGTATTTAATGTGAGCACAAACTATATTGACCAACGAAACTAACATGTTTTAAAATAATTAACATTAAAGTACAATGTTTTAATTAAAATATTATCTACGTGATAGATAAAACAATTACTTTGAACTATTATCTAAAATTGCGAGTATGGCGCATGTAACAGATATCAAGTCAAGGGTGCGCGCACATTTCTCTGCCCCACTGCGTTTGCGCGTGCGCTGGTCGTGTTCTATAAAACCCTACAACAGGTTCCACTGATATCAATTCACATTTGATCGTGCCAAATAGTACATTGAAAATGTTCGCCAAAGTGAGTTTAAATCAAATGGAATATTATTATTACTTATTTAAATTATGGGCTATTTACGTAATCAACATAATAAAAAATAAGAAGTTGTGGCAATTTACATAAATTTATTTTATTGCAAAATCACCATAGAACTATTGAAATTCGGCATATCCCATAGCAGAAAGCGCACACGTATCAGGCCAAAAAGGATAAAAGGAGGAATAGAGGTGGACCTTTATTAAATGAAGAGCCCCAAACTGCTCCATATAGATATCAAAATAAATGAACGAAAATAAATCTGGCTTTATCTTAGCCTAGTCTAGCCTAGAAAATAAATTCTAGTGACAACAGTTAACTTTGACACGTGTTATCGAAACATAAAAAAGAGGATAAGATTATAATTTCTTGTTTCAGTTCGTAGCCCTCAGCGCTCTTGTAGCTGCTGCCAGCGCAGGTTACCTCGGCCACGGCCACGCTGTCTCTTCCCAGAGCATCGTTCGTCATGATATCGCCCACGCTGCGCCTATCCACTACGCCGCTCCCATCGCCCACTACGCTGCCCCTGTAGCGCACTACGCCGCACCTGTCGCCCACTATGCCGCTCCCGTAGCTCACTACGACGGCCATGACGAATACGTAAGTAGAAAAAATATACATTAAACTTTTAAAAGCTCCATGAGATAGAAAATATATCATAATTATACTACATATTCCAGGCTCATCCTAAATATGACTTCGCGTACTCCGTGGCTGACCCCCACACCGGTGACCACAAGTCCCAGCACGAGAGCCGCGACGGTGACGCTGTGCACGGCTCCTACTCCCTGGTGCAACCCGACGGCTCCGTGCGCAAGGTTGACTACACTGCTGACGACCACCACGGGTTAGTTATAAATCACGCAACTCAAGTGGCAACTTGTGCTACAAATTTATTAATGTCACCACCAAGCAAATGTTCAATCTGAATTTTTTTTTTAGTTTCAACGCCGATGTCCATTACTCCGGTCACTTCTCTCACCCCGCTGCCGTCCCCGCCTACCACCATTAAGACTCCGATGACGTCATATTTGATTCTGAAACAATAATCTGTAGTAATTCTATTTATAATTTGTGTGCGATCTGTGTGTAATGTGAATTGTGTAAATAAAGAGTGTTTATAATCTATATTTTTGTCTTGTCTTTACGTATCCAATTTTCATTAAATTACTGAGTCCCCATGTTACTGAATTTTGAGGTGAAAAAATATATCACGCCTGTATATTTGGAAAGAGTAGGCACAGGTGTCACTGCAGTGGATCCACTGCCGATGATAGATGCTAGCCGATGATAATTTAGTCCTAATGTTATAGGGGGCAAGCTTATTACAATTATCCTAGGCGCATTATCTCAATGCGAAGCAGATTTGGGTCACAGTCATCCATCACTTGGGACCAGTGTAGTTTGGCGAATTACACAAATCTTTCGAAAGATGTGCAGGTTTCACACTATGAAGTCGACCCCTTTTTTTTCTAAACATTTTTGACACAATGTATAAAAATTACCGGAGTCGGGTTGTAAATTAAATTCACCTATGCAATGCAAAAATCTTCGCGAAAATGGATGAATTAAATTCAACCCACGATAAGCTTACAGTAACAACACATAAATTTATACAGATTCTTGTCACAATGACACTATTAATTTCATTGTCATAATAAACGCGTCCTAGACAGCTTTAATTACTTGTTGTCGTAACATTTAGATTAACTTAATATCAATCAGCGGTCCCAATAATTATTTACTGCTGGTAGAAATACATGCAAAGGTTGCTGTATAGTTGCGTAAATAGTTTTATAGCCAACTAGCGGCCCGCCCCGGCTTCGCACGGGTACATTACGGTTACATTATTGGAGTTTTAGTAAGGATCCCTATTTTTTTCTTAAATATAATATAGCCTATGTCACCCGGGGACAGTGTAGCTTCCCAACAGTCAAAGAATTTTTCAAATCAGTTTAGTAGTTTCGGAGCCTATTCATTACAATCAAACAAACAAAGTTTTCCTCTTTATAATATTAGTATGATAGTATGATAATGTTAAAGCTTCATGGTTAAACAAAATAAATCACTTTGAATAGAAGGAATATATATTGAAATGTATTAATCATCATATTCCCAACTTTACCCACTTGCCCATTGCTTGAAGTTAGCGCAACTATCATGTCTTTTTATCCATTTGACACGCATTTTATGTCATACTTATATAAGTAGACAAACTTTAAATAATATTATATAATTATATAAGTAGAACAAAGGGGTGTTGTGAACCTCTTTGAAGGTGATGATTCAAATTGAAAAGCAAAGTAAACCTTGTAACTTTAGTGTAATTTGCCATACAATCGGTGTATCAAACGCAGAAATACGATATTGCCTAGCAACGTCGAAATATTCGTAAAGGAGATAAATAGCATACATATTATATGAAAATTACTGATCATAATAAAACTATTTTAATAAAAAGTTGAACCGACTTCAAAAATAACCTGGTTGCACTACAAAGCCAATACTGGGGACCTAATAATTTCTTTCATTTGGAGTCAGTGCCACTATCTTTACACTACGTTATGACTAGTTAGGTACCTTACTTACTTGAATTTAAGAAATTTCTATGGGACCAAACGAATACAAAAATCAAACAAAAATGTATATATTTGTTCTTTGACAATCATGGCCACGCATAATATACGATTTATACCAATATACTGATGGCGCTTATAGCCAGAATGCATGTCATGAGAATTCCACTAAGCCCAAACACGACTACCTATATACGTTCCGGCACCTACCTTCCGGTTTCATCATAATCTGATGATGAAGCCGGAAAGTATGGATTTATGGGTGGTTCAACATCCATTCAAATAAATGACAGAGTTCTGAGATAACAAACATAACAAAAATATAAACTACAACCGAATTGAGAATCTCCTCCTTTTTGAAGTCGGTTAAAAACCAATTTTAATGCTTATATGCCTCACGTACCTACTACTAAATATTAATTTCATTATTTTGAGATTATATTTCAAATATTTACTAAAAAAAATTACATAGGTATTCATATTTTCAAATAAAAACAGAGAGCTACTTTTAACTGCATTTATTTTTTGTAACCATATAAGAGGCGAGTCTGAGTTAACATTCGACTGCAAATTTCCTCAAATTTCACGAAATATGTAAATCAAAAACAGTAGTAATATTATACTCCAACTTTATTTACACATTTTACATAAAAGTTATTGCACTCAATAAATACTCTCAAAATATATTGAATATTCAGACTTCAACTAAACAGTTGTAAATTCTTAGTAGTGGTGGTAGGCGGGAGCGGGATGAGCGAAGTGACCGGAGTAATGCACATCAGCATTGAATCTGAAAAGAGATAAGGCATATTAAATATGTATATTACACTATACATATATGCAGATCTACTGCCAGTGGGCTTTATAAATGTCACGTACCCATGGTGGTCGTCAGCGGTGTACTCGACCTTGCGCACGGAGCCGTCGGGCTGCACCAGGGAGTAGTAGCCGTGCACAGCGTCGCCGTCGCGGCTCTCGTGCTGGGACTTGTGGTCGCCGGTGTGAGGGTCAGCCACGGAGTACGCGAAGTCGTATTTAGGGTGAGCCTGGAAAATTATGAAGAGTAAAAAAAACAGAGATATGGAAAAGTGGAAGTTATTGAAATATTGGTTTTATTGAATTTCATACGTATTCGTCGTAGTGGACTGCGGGAGCAGCGTAGTGTGCAAGAGGAGCAGCGTAGTGTGCGAGAGGAGCGGCGTAGTTCTGGGGGACGTCATGGCGGACGATGCTCTGGGAGGATACAGCGTGGCCGTGGCCGAAGTATCCGGCGTTGGCAGCAGCCAAGAGAGCGCTGAAAGCTACGATCTGAAAATAACCCATTATATTACAACAATAACTTAAGGCGTTATAACATATGAATTTATCTATCATTAGAATGGAAAAAGTTTTCCAATGTCCTTTATTTTGTAATTATTTTCATCTATTACTTACTTTGCTGAACATTTTGTTGTATACTTTAATACGTTCAAATATCAATTGATGTCAATAACATTTTTCTCCGCAGATTTATAGTATAGATCCAATGCGTACGAATGCAAGTGGGGCGGTGGCATGCGCACGCGCACCTTGACTTTGTGTGTTCGTAATACATTCGATTTGCAATATTTTATTGTTAGTGTAATTGTAACACGAAATATGTTAATTGACGTAATATTGATTTTTTATATTTAAACTCGTATTATGGTTTATGGTCACGAATGCATTTTGTTAGCAACATAAAATGCTTGGAATCAACGTTTGTTCGTTCATAAAAAAATTCTAGGAATTAAATATTTGAAGTACCTACTTATCATAAAATAAGGACTCTCATTATTAAGTGTTTAATATGAGGCAAGTTGAACTTACATGAAAACGAATTTAATACGTGTCTGTTGTAACAAATCTATCGTTCAGTCTCTATTCTGTATCCTAACAATATTATAACCACAATAATTACACTCACCGGCACTGTTAGAATTGACAACTTACTTCTCAATGAAATAACGCTCGTAAAATATTTAAAATACCAATTACTTGGTGTCAGAAACATACTAATTGGTTTCAAATTACTATTGGAAATAGCGTTGAAACATACAATGTCAAGGTTTACGCGCTAATTTCTTCGCCCCACCGCGTTCACGCACGCAATTGTTGTTCTATAAAGCCCTACAGCTAGTTTTGTTGGTATCAATCAATCACAGGTTGTGCCAAACAATACAACAAAATGTTCAGCAAAGTAAGTAACATGGTATAAAATACAATTATCTCATATTAATTTAGAACATTATAGATATAGCACCTTGAAAAACAATAGGAATATATAGATGGTTCCTAAGGGTTTATAACGTTTTCTTTAAAATTTTAGAGCCATTCAATTTCATAGACTTCTGAATTATATCTATAACGTGGTTCAATTTTACGACTTATTTTTTTATTGATTTCTCTGCCTAATAATATTCAAAACATTTTCAGATCGTAGCTTTCGGCGCTCTCTTGGCTGCTGCCAATGCTGGGTACCTCGGATACGGCCACGCTGTGTCCTCGCAGAGCATAGTCCGTCACGATGCGCCTGTCCACTACGCCGTTCCTGTAGCGCACTACGCCGCTCCTGTCGCCCACTACGGCGCTCCCGTAGCCCAATACGACGGACATGATGAATACGTAATAACTTTAGTTACTGAAATATAACATTTAGACCGCAATAGTAGGTATTCCAAATTTAAAATATGTTTCTAAATTTTTCAGGCTCACCCCAAATATGACTTCGCGTACTCCGTGGCTGACCCCCACACCGGCGACCACAAGTCCCAGCACGAGAGCCGCGACGGCGACGCTGTGCACGGCTACTACTCCCTGGTGCAGCCCGACGGCTCCGTGCGTAAGGTCGAGTACACCGCTGACGACCACCATGGGTAAGAGAAATTTATTAAGTCCATGTGTAAGTCATATGTAGTGCAAAATATTTAAGGTATTTTATTTTTTCAGTTTCAACGCTGATGTACACTACTCCGGTCACTTCGCCCATCCCGCACCCGCCTACCATCATTAACTCATCGTGGATTAATTGTTTGAACTTGTAAATATTTATTTATATGTACCAAATATAGTCATGCGATAATATAATAAAACATATTGTACATTTATCAACATATACTTGTTTTTTTTTTTGTTTTTATCCGAGGATCATTTCCTGATTAAATTCTTATTCATTTACCCAAGTCGCTAACGAGGAATGTTCATATTATCAGTCCTCGTAGTCTTGAAAATAGTGCATGACCATACCTTATATTACTACAAAAGTGTTCTAAATAACTGCACACAAAGTATGCTGTTTCAAAACAGAAGTATAATTACCTACGACATTATTAAGACATGTTGTAATTTTTAACGCTATGGACAAAATAACTAGCTATATTTTTTATTGTTGGGCATATAATAGCATATTTAAAATTCAATATCAATTTTTTTATGTAGCAAATCAGCAAACAAGTGTAAGACCCGCCTGATGTTAAGCGGTTACAATGGCATTGCTCGCACGTTTCCGACCTAATGGAAAACAGGATACAGTGAGGGGAAGGGATAGGGGTTGGTGTTCCGGTTATCTCAATCATCGTACGAAACGCGACTATAATAACTACTTTACGTAGATATTCTGTGAGAGGGTGGTACTACTCTGGTCGAGCCAGCCTGCATATGAGCGGTAGCCAGTTGGCTACAGCTTGTCTCTATCACCGTACTTTAACTTTATCCAACTTTATTAGGAACCAACTTAGGACAGAAAATAAACAATATACTGTTGAATGTGTTTACATTGATTTCTACCTTGATAAGACTCCAGAAAAAAACACTATTTTCTGGAGTATGGTATTTCTGGAAAATAGTGTTTTTTTCTGTAGTCTTAATCAGGATAGAAATCACTATCAGTAGGCACTACTTTCAACTTTATCTTCTTATTTTATTAGGCTCCCGTCGATAAATTAGTCGATGATTCTGCCAGATTGAAGTAACACTAACCGGTTTGTTATAATAAATAATCAAATTTTAGAGCAGATACCCACTACTTATAGGCCATGAAACAAATATACAAAAAGACCATAATCGACCTGAAAAACTATCATAAAACCTAAAACATCTTTTTCTTACTATAAATCTCAATTTTACTAATGGAACGAGACTGTATTTATTAATCGTAACAAAAAGAACGAATCGGAAGGAACAGTGTTAAAACTAAAAATGTCTTAAAATTTAAAACAAGACATTTTTTTGTGAAGCCACGATATTGAATTGTCGTTTTTTGATTCATTCAGATCTGCCTCACGTACCGGCTACCGCGACCTTGTTACGACTGAGTTGTAAGAACATTGAACAGATGATAAATTCCGATGCATTTAAGATTAAAAAAAAAAAAGTAGCGTTGAATAAAGATAATATTTTTACGTAAGTATATCCGTTGCTAATTTTACATACATATTACCTTTTTTGAAGGATATGTAAGCGTAATAATGTATTGTGTTATGTAAGGTGTTTATAACCAGAATGCTTAAACTGGCTTCTCACTAGAGATATCTTTCAACTGAAACTCAATCACATAATCCATAAGACACAACTTAGTTTGGTATTAAATGGTAACGAGGCTGAAACTTCAGACCTTTACAACAAAATTAAGAGCATCATACCTACAGTGTAATTATTTATTTGAAAACATGTCCCTTTTTAATCTGATTTCCGGTGGTAGAGTCAAACTGTAGCCAATCACTACACCTCATATACGGGCTGGCTCTATCAGGGTTGTAATAATCTCTTACAGAAGATCGGTGTGAGAAAGCGATTACAGCTAGGTTTCGTATGATAAGCCCAATCCCTCCTCCTTCCCCACCCAATGTCCACTCCCCTACAGGTCAGCAAGGTGCGAGCAATGCCTTTGGTATTGCAAGCATCTATAGGCTACGGTAACTGCTTATAATCACCTGCTTAACATTAGGCGGGTTTGCTTACTTTGTTATATTACAAAACGTCGATGACTGACTATACTAAACTATAACGCATATCCTCTCCGTATTGAGGGGTAAGTATTTCACATAATATATTGAGACTAAAATACATTGCATTGCACCTCTGGCAACTTCTTCGGTGAATAAAAGCGAGTTAGGGGTGGTTTTTAGAATTAGAAGGCAACGAACTACGACCTTCTGGGCCATGGCCGTCTTATTAAAATTCAGAGAACACAGAGCAAAAACACTTGTCCATTAATTCAACCCATTCACACTCGCACTTGAAATTTTGTTCATGCGTACAACTTTTTTTGTCAGTCAACAAAACATGCATAGGTATTTGACACGACACGACCAGACGCAAATATTGATACCATGACATATATTGCGATTCAGATTCTATAATCGGTTTCTGAGTCGACCTTTAGCTATTGTCAGCGCGAGGTCCGCATGCACTGTGCCTAGCCCCACTTGTTCTAATTCGGTAATTCATATAAAAACCAATGTTCAGCGTCAGTTGACATCAATCAATAAACAAGTTCCATCTAAACTACAACAAAATGTTCAGCAAAGTGAGTTGCCCTATTTAATAAATGTAATATTATTAATTCAAATACTATTATTCAATTTGTTTTGTGTGTGAGGTGCCGTGTATCTAAAAGTATTACAATTCCAAGTATCTAGAATATTGTTTTTACGTCACGCCCTTTTCATATATTTTCTATGCAGATCTCCTATTTTTCAAATAACATATTGTTTTCTTTAAATATAGAAAAGAGTTCCTCTTTTTAATTCCGAATTCCCGGCGGTAAAAGGGATTTATAAGTTTGACCCTCTGTGTAGTTACATAGATCCAGTATCCACAGAAGAAAAGACTTCAACGCGTTTCCTTTTCTTAGCTGGTTTCAGTATGATATTACTTAGCTATGTTTTATGGGTACTGGTTCCGCTGTTTGCAAGATTGCATCGTTTATATTTCATTATTTTTCTCTATGTTCCAGCTCGTAGCCTTCGGAGCCTTCTTAGCGGCTGCTAACGCCGTCTACTACGGTCCTGCTGTGTCTTCCCAGACCATTGTCCGTCACGATGATACCTATGCCCCACTGGCAAATTACGAAGCTTCCCCATTAGCCTATGCTGCGCCGTTGCCGTATGCCGCGGGACTGCCCCACGCCGAGCCCTTGCCGACACCGTACATCGCTCCCGTTGAACAATACGGTGGACATGACGAAGGCCATGATGAATACGTAAGTACTTAATTGAAATTCATTCCGAAAACTATTAGAGGGTCATAGTTGAATAAAGTAATGATTTGATTCCTTCTATTAATATTATTTACGCAATAATACTATACTTACTATACTTAATTTATTCAATACGTTTTCTCTTAAAGCTTCCGAAGGTATTGTGATAAATTCTGACAATATTTCATTTAGGTATCATCGCTACCAAAATTAACAGTAATTTCAATATATTGTTAAAGTTGTATTAGGAAACCTTTTGAAAAACAAAACCGACTGTTCTGCTATGCTTATATGCCTATTTCCAGGCGTACCCGAAATACGACTTCGCATACTCCGTATCGGACCCTCACACCGGCGACCAGAAGGCGCAACACGAGAGCCGGGATGGCGACGTGGTCCACGGCTTCTACTCCCTGGTGCAGCCCGACGGCTCCGTGCGCAAGGTCGAGTACACCGCTGACGACCACCACGGGTAAGTCTAAACTAGATTTTAGAACTATTACTACAATGAGCATGATGACTGATATAGAACTTAGTACCTATATGTTTTATAAGTCCCAATTATTTCATATCATATATTTTTTTGCAAATTTATAAAATAAATTCTCGCTATTGAAGTTTGCTAAAACTACTCAGCTTTGGAGTTATATTACACTAGCTAGGACTGTTTTTGTCAATATTAAAGTTAGCTTGAAAATTATTTCACGGGTAATAGTTTTAAGACATAACTTATAATGACTATGCATTAAAAAAAATAGTAATTACGTCCATGGATCTATCACATCCTGTATTACAAGTGCAGTTCAAGTACAAAACCTTATGCACTTCACAACTGTAGACAATAAATAGGCCTTAGCATACATTTAATGCTAGGATTGCATTTCTAACAGCCCAGGCGCAATATGCAAACAAAGACATTATTTTTATTTTTTGCCACAGTAATTATACTGTGGCCAAAAAATATAATAATATTATCATATTATTTATAATATATAAATAATATATTAATATTATCATATTATTTTGATGGTAGTAGAGCCAAGTTGTAGCCTATTATCTACAGCTCAGACACGGGCTGGCTTAACCGGGGTAGTACCACCGTCTCACAGAAGATCAGCGTAAAGTTGCTATTATAGCGGCGCGGGGTACACTTGTTTGTTGCCTTTGAGTCCTATTATGAAGAAAAACAGGCCGGATCTTGAAAGACGTCTCCATGACAATAAATTTGCTACCTATTTTCTCATCGTATACATGTATATTATGTCCTTCCATCAGCTGAAAGATATCCACTGCTAGACACAGGGCTCAATTACCACGCACATATTATTTGAGTAAAGCATATTCTATAAAACTTCGACAAATCCAATATAAAATGAGTCTTATATCACTTCCAGTTTCAACGCGGTGGTCCACAACTCTGCTCCCTCCGTGCACCCCGAGCCGGCTTACAACCACTACTAAAGGATCGCTCATAGTTGCTGACCTGTAATGCCAAATACTAATATTATGTAAATAATTTATTAAACTATTTATTTACCATACGATATTTTATTGTTCTTACACTAGTTAATATTGTAATATACTAACTTTTCAATGAATCACCGTTTGACGTACTTGATGCTTGATAAGTAATGTTGGGAATTATTATTCTTTATAGATGTCTTTTTACTTTTCATTGCCGAAATTTAATGATTATATATAGTATATTACCGACATCAGACTATCGGTCATATACTCCACTACCCCCATCAATATCGCAACGCCTAAGGGCCTTTATCCATTATTCCCAAATAAAGTTCAAATTATTACTTGCTAACGGTGAAGGAAAACATAATGAGGAAACTTGCATGTCTTAGAAAATCAAAGTAATTTTTGAAAGACAAATGAAATCCGCACTGGTCCATTTTGGTGGAATGCGGCCGTAATCCCCCTCGTACTGACGGGAGGGTCGTGCCCAAGAGTGGGACGTCCAAAGGGTTAAATTATTATATTGTTATTAAAGTTCAAATTATACTTAATCATTTACGTCATCAAAGAAAACCATTTGCAGCTAGGTCGACGCTTGATCTGATATTATAATTCTCATAACAAGGTTGTTGCGCTCGCGTGATTCTGGCCATAAAAAATACTTTAAACAGTATTTACTCGCTCGGTAATTTCGCTTGTGAAAGATACTTCAATAAGTCTTAATAATACTACATTAGAGTTGAGAATTGTCCTTCAAACAAATTTTAACCCCTAACAAGTAGCAGTTGATCGTAGTGATTACCTTAGCAAGCGCTTGGGAATGAGTTGAAGTGGTCACTGGCTCATAATAATTTAGTAACGTTTCTGCACCAGTTTAGTAGTCCATTTCAACTTCACAATGCACTTTGGTACTTATTTACGGATTATATTTAGTCAGCTGACATAATTTTTCTCAACATTAGGCTTGCCTAGTATGACAGCTTGGTATAAAAGATTTTTGTGAAAAATAATGGCATCAAACTACAGCACTTGAAAAATCTAAAAAACTGGTTGTGACTTTATGATAGGTCGATACCCTCTTCAATAAATATAAATGTATTATTATCTATAGGTACATAACAATTTCGTGAGGAAATCAATCACGCAATGTTACAAAAAATAATGCATTCTTATTATTGACACCTTGATTCTTATTATAACAAAGAGTTTGATACCTGTTTTTTTTTCCTTTACTAAGTTTTTACAGCCCAGTCTATTTCCTTTACCTATTCTGGGCACAACATGAGTCAGCTCTCTGAAAAGTGCATTCCTTTTTATAGGTAGCGTAAAAAAAGACAACGAATTTGAAACGGCAACTGCGCCGCACAGATTTTATAAATCGGTTAAACCATGTTTACTTTGTTCTTCCTGGCCTTTCACTTTTCCTTATTATGAACTTTGTGGTTATACGCTTTAAAATTATGTCAAAATTAATGACACCCGTATAGAGTTTGGGTATTAAAAACTCCGAAAAAACTTAATTCTTTTAATAGTTTTACTCCGGCAGAACATTCTTATCATTATTCATTAATTAAAACACTGTTTTAACATTATTAACAGGTACAATTCAACACGATGCTATACCTACATAGTTGAAAGTACGTCTAAAATACTGGGAAACATAATTTTTCAGTGGATTTGATATATTTTGATAGTCGGCAATGCACAGATGTGATCAAAAATATTATTAGAACCAACATTGTGATTAAGAATCCCGTTAAAATATTTAAGACACTTACCGCAACATAATTTACAACCATAAACAGCTGTTCTGCTTTTATCTTAAAACTTTTCCGTCAATCCGAGAATTGCGTAAACTTTAGGCATGACCTTAGTTTATACTTATTTGTAAATATTTACGTGTGCAGGTACAAATAAAATTACACTAACCAGTATGTGAATCAAGGGAATCTAGATCCATATTCAGTGCCTACTAGCTTTCTTTGATGTTATTTTAACCACAACGATCATAATTTTCTTAAGTACTACTTTCATGAGCTCCCTGTATATTTTCAACTCTCGAAGTAATTATATGAGTGTAAGTTATTTGGAGAGAAACTTCCTACATACCTCACCCACATTATGTATGAGTGTGGCCGAGTTACAATTACGCAGGTAGGTAGGTACTACGAAACGACGTTCTTCGCACATTTATTATTCTTATTTTTATTCTACTTAACATTTAATTGGTCGAGAACTTACGCAATTTCAACAACTGTAATAATGATATTACCGACCTTGTGCGCTTCTCTGTTATTATTGTTATTGTTGTCACCAAAGCAGAAAACGATATTTTACGTCGATCTCGCACACCTCTGTCGGCATAAGGCAGTTTAAAAACAATGAAAAACCTGTATTACGGTTCACCATAAAACTACTAAACGGCAGAATACAACAATAACGTACGCATTGACCCGGTGTAACAAAGTCCGATATCGCAGTTCACAGGGTATTTTCATTAAGTAACAATCATTTTGATAATGTAACGCGAGAATGTTGAAGACAAAGCGCGGTGACCTTGGCGCCGCGGGGACGCGCATCGGAGCGCTTTCGGCGCCCCACCGGACCAGCGACGCCAATTCTTATAAAACCCACTGTTGGTTATCAGATGTATGTCAGTCACGCACAACCTATCCCGCACAAAAATGTTCGCTAAAGTAAGTTAAAAACAGTTTACGAAAGTGATGTGAAAAGTGAATTCCTGTGACCTTTTAGTGAAGGGATTAATGGTTCTTTGTTTGTGCAGATTTTGGCGGTCGGCGCCTTCGTGGCGGTTGCCCAAGCTGGTTACCTAGGCCACGGCATAGGCCACGGTGGGTACGGACAGCACGAGCTGGTTCATGAGGGGCACTATGCGGCAGCCCCGCTGGCGACTTATGCTCACGCTGTTCCCGTCGCCCACGCTGCCCCCGTCATCGCACACGCTGCCCCCGTCATCGCCCACGCTGCCCCATTGGTTGCTCACGCCGCCCCTATTGCAGCCCACGGTGGCCACTACGGCGGACATGGTCATGAGGACTATTATGTGAGTATCCATAGCTTCGATTCCAAATTATTATTTTTAAATCTATTGCTGAACATATACCTTATATATTCAAAAACTGTTCTACAGCAATCAGATGGATGCAAGTACAAACAGGCAGCATATTTGAACATTTCAGATAAATTTTAACTTAATTAACTTTTGTGAACAGTCTCACCCCAAATACAAGTACTCGTACTCCGTGGAGGACCCCCACACCGGTGACCACAAGTCCCAGCATGAGGTGCGCGACGGTGACGTCGTGAAGGGCGAATACTCTCTGCTGCAGCCCGACGGCTCCTTCCGCAAGGTCTCCTACACCGCTGATGACCACAACGGGTAGGTTTCATGAAGCAGGTTTTAGATTCACATACATATGCATAGGTCGTGGTAGCCCAGTGGGAATAGCCTCGGTTTGTGTTCCAAGAATCATAGGATCAAATCCCGGTATGGATATGAACTAATGGATTTTTCTCACAAAAAATATACCGCGTTCCCAATATAGAAGCGCCCGTGGCGGTTTACACCTGGATTGGGAACCCCACTAGTGGCAATAACAGCTGATTACTTGCGTTCGTGCTGTGGAGGGCATGGTAAGCAGTTGCTCCCAGTTCTTAAGCCTTTAAAAGGCCTTGGGTGGTCTAAAAACTCCGACACCAGAATTACCGACTAACTCATACCAGAATGAATACTCGTTTTATTAGCCCACTGAAAGGCCTAGTGCTTAATCAGAGAGAGATGTTTAGGTAATAACTTCAAAAGTCAATAGATTTTCTGATACCATGTAACACCGTAAGCCAACCCCAATCAAAGCGAATCAACTTAAACATTTGCTCGTTCGAATAACTTACCGAACTCTGCATACTTTACCCACGTAATAACTTTCCCCAAATTGCGTAAAACATGTCGTATCTTTATGACTTTTCTATGCAGCTTTGTTTGTACGGAGTCGTAACAGAATCATATGGTTGTCAGACCGGTAAACGCGCTACGTAGTAACGTATGAGTAATGAACTCGTGCGCACCATGCGCAGCGGCGTCCGCTAACAGGTGTGGGCAAACAGGTGTCGTGATAACAAACCAGTATTGGAACTAGTTCCGAAGTGTTGGCCGATTAACGTGTCATAACATTTGTCTCATTGTTTATTTTGATTTTTAAGCTTCCGAGATACCTACTCTTAGAATAAATAAATAAATATCGCCAGACGAACACACCAACTGTATGGTCCCAAAATAAGCAACGCTTGTACTATGGGTACCGTACAATGGACTGGGGGCGATCCCAGTGACACCCAGACCTGGGCAAATTACAAAAAGGCCATTTCGGATTTTTTCCCCGGCGGGTATCGAACCCGCAACCACCATGTGCAGTGAGCTAAGTGTCCTACGCTCGAACCGACGATATTTTGACGACACATGTTCATAGTACATAATTGTCTATTACTTGGCCACCCAAGATTCCTTTTGAAGTAGTCCGGGGCACCAATTGACTTTTATGATTATTTATACATATTTAAATTAATATTTTTATTTTCAGTTTCAATGCAGTGGTAGAAAACTCGGGCCCCAGCCACCACTACTACTCGTCCCAGCATCATAATTATTAGAGCTCGTTGACGTCGTGATAAAGCTGCAGGAGCCACAATGTACCTTATGTATATATTTATTTTCGCTGTGATCTTCGTAATGTATTTTTATTTTTAAAATAATAGTCATTAAATTTTTATACAAAACTAAAACTTTATTAATATCCTTATTTTAAAAAAATGTTGGTACTTCGAGATACACTTATAATTTATTAGTGCCTACAGATATAGCAGCGTTCTATTTGTGATTATAATTTTCAAAATCAGATCAGTAATTTCAGAGATTACAACGAACAAACAATTTTACTTCTTACACCCGTGAATGTGAAATCTTCTGAATCTGATTTTAGAATTCAGTTTTTCATGTTCATTCTATTGCTTTATTGGCTAGGTTATATTTCTTGGAATGTTAATGGATCCAAATATGCAATTGGTATACGAACGAACATCAATATTATAGATAAGTACCGAAATATTAATATTATAATTTTTTTAAATTTAATAAGTGACTGCTTATTTTATGTTAGTAACTAAAAAATAATAGGTATAATACGGTAACATTGGTCGCATAAAACCTAAGAGATATCTATTTTATTTCCATGAAACTCTACAAGGTGTAAGCGACTTGTTAGCCAGGTTGCGAAAGTTCCACCGCTAGTATCGGCTTGCAAATTTGCTTGGTGTCTGTCGAAAGCATTCCAGCTGTCGAATGTCTATCTATTACAGGAGTTTGTAATTAATTTACTCCCACATACTTATCGTCACGAAGTTAGGAGCTAGAACATTGTCGCAATATATTGTTACGGTCAGCTTATGAAGGTGTTAAATTTTTGAGCATTGCGTTCGGTTCACCCATTTTTTTATATCCTGTAAATATACCTATACATTCTAAATACAGTAGGAGACCTTGATATCCAGGGAACCGGTTATAAGCGACACATTGATCCGATTCCTGATTGGAATGAAAGAGACAGTGCCTACCTAAATTCCGATAAAGAAGATTCTTCGTTAAATTAACCACGGAAAACTTGTGACAAATGTTTCTTTTAAAACATTTTAAATAACTGAGAGAAACACATTAAATTCTTATTTCTTTTCTTTTCTCTGGCATATTTTCATTTAGTATTCAGTTTCAATTAATGCTTAGTGTAGGTAACCATTGTTTCGAAACCACAACATAGTATTAGTCCCATAGTACCTACATGTTCCTTTAGATAATTCCTCAGGTATACAAGCACTGTCGATAACGCCCCTGTCGCAGCTCAGTTACCAGTTCTACAAAGTGTGCGATGTCATAAGCAACTCGTTCCGACCAACTTTTGAGTGTAGATACCTATTTCTTGATTGAGTATAATTATGAACTAGTTAAAGTTACACTTAGTTTGAAAATGTCATATCTCTTGTAAAATAGCGAATAATTAACTAATTACATAGATACCTAGATTACTACGTAGAGCTTACGGCAAACTTGCTGTTTAAAGTTAGGTAGTTAAGCCTATGTTCAGCAGTAGACGGCTTCGGGCTGGTTTCTGATCCACTGAAATCTTGATCTCTAGACTTTTAACCCTAATCCATATAGGTACTTACCGCGCCAATTAATGGATGGATCCATTGGCGGGACTTTGGAAATTCTTCAATTCTATTAGTTTATAACAATATCTAATAGTATGTAACAATCTTGGAGATATTATGCTTATGTTACAGCAGTACAACCTAACTTGTCAAAAACGTAGGTACTCGTGATCGTTCGCTCTCGAGACTTAAGATCGATTGATTAATACTGGCCTATATGTAGGAAAAAAATAGGTGCAGACATATGTTTAGATAAGTATCTACAACCCCCTGACAACCGAACACAAATTAAGCTATTATTAAAATGCGAACAAAGAAACAAGTGCTGTCAACAAAAGGCGCTGATTAATATTAATAGCCAGTTCCGAGTCACGGCCAGACAATTATCGGGTGAGTAACCTCTGAACTAATGTGCCTTTGTACCTTTCAATCAAATCTATATTTGAGTATGACCTTGCTTTAAGATAACTTTATGTTTCGATCGAGAAATAGCCGACCGCTTCCGTGACCGCGCCGGTATCGAATCACGAACCGCTGCGAATAATACCGGACCTTTGTTGCACGATAGTGGAGACCTTTTACAGTATGTCCTAAACAATTAAATCAGTTATCTAGGCTTATGAATATGATTACGTTTGTTAGTGGGTTCACAATGTCATGTTTGTGTATGAAATACACCCGCTAACATGACTACTAAACTTTAAACTGGAAATATTAAAATATGATTATTTTTATTTCAATTTGAGTGATTTTACAATTGTTTGATGTAAATATATACCTACTCATACGAATTGAGTCTAATCATAACTAAACCGAATAGAAGGCAAGCATATCAAGAAGAGGATTTCCCAGAAAGCAAGCTGCTAATTGAGTATAATTATAATTATGGTTAATGCACCTAATAGTAAATAAATAATTAAATAATAAATATCGCCAGACAGACACACCAACTGTACGGTCCCAAACTAAGCAAAGCTTGTACTATGTGTACCGTACAATGGACTGGGGGCGATCCCAGTGACACCCAGACCTGGCCAAATTACGAAAGGCCATTTCCGAAATTTGCCCTGGCGGGAATCGAACCCGCAACCACCATGTCCAGTGAGCCGAGCGGCCTACGCTCGAACCACTGCGCCAAGCGGTCGTCAACGCGTCAGCGGGTTGCACGGTGGTTAGCCGAATTGAAGACTACAGTTTATAATAAAGGCTAACTCGGCCAAGATAGTACCACCATCTCACAGTAGATGGGTGTAAAGAAGCGATTCATATGATGAGTGGAAAAGCAGGTAGCTCAACCTCCCATCGTTACCCTCCCTCTATCCTACTCCCTGTCAGGTTGTTAACATGCGAGCAATGCCTTTGGTATTGCATTCATCTTTTGGCTACGGTAACGACTTAACATCAGGCGGGTCGTACGCTGGTTGGCCGACTTTTTAATATATAAAAGCGAATTGTAAAGTAATCATAATTAAAATGTCAACACCTTAAACCATTTTTTGTTTATTTAACGTTACTGTTTAACTATGAAGTACCTACATAATTAGGCCTTAATCATAAGCAATGTTATCACTCAAGGAAATTAATTTATTAGATAGTTACTTTCATACTTTTGAAGCGGACAAAGCCAAGCGAAACAGCTCGTATGCAATAAACGTGCAACACTATACAAACGTTATGAATACATTAATAAATATGAAATTATTGAATTACTGAACAATAAGACATGGACCACGAAACTGTTCCGCCTACCTCATGGCTGCTGTTACATTACAGCACTGAAAGATTTATTACTCAGCTACTATGAATTACAAGATCGTATCTACGACGCCAAAAATAAGTACATTAGGTGGAGTTATTATCAGAATCTTAATATTTTAAAGCGTTATCTATATTCCTACGATATTTCTGCTCATAATTTGATGATTAGGTTGCATTTTCAAAAATCAGTAGCGATCCTCGCATAAAGAAATTAGGGCAGGCCTGAATATTACCCTAACCATTATATTACCTACCATTATAGATTCCATTGCATACATTTTTACTATAAGTGCCACCGCTAACGAAAAGCGTACGAAAATTAATAGATTATTTTATTTGATGTCAGCTGTCAGTTTCTCTCTATGTCTGTAACATAGAATAACACGAATTTATAAAATGGCTGCCCGAATGGTAGCGACTTGATTTCAAATATAAGTACCATTTCGTATGGGTTCTCGTTGGCCGTGGTGTACACACTAAACAAAAAATATCCTAATGAAGATTCATTAGGATATTTTTACACCACACGCTATAGGCGACCTATAATGACGACCGCCTGGCGCAGTGGTTCGAGCATAGGCCACTCGGCTCACTGCACATGGTGGTTACGGGTTCAATTCCCGCCGGGGAAAATTTCGGAAATGCCCTTCGTAATTGCCCTGGTATGGGTGTCACCGGGATCGACCCCAATCCATTGTACGGTGCCCATAGTACAAACGATGCTTAGTTTGGAACCATACAGTTGATGTGTCAGTCTGGCGATATTTATTATTATCATTACCTTATGAGAAATTTCGTAGACATCGTTTGAAATAGTTTCAACATGAATAGGTATTGATATTCAATTAGGTCGATCCTTTAATTACACCTACCGCAACCTACTTAATCTAATCGGGCAATATTTAAGTGGCTTTTTTAACTCACGATCCCAATCTACTTGTTTAGCAAGTGCAAATTGTTATCAAAATAATTTTTTTGCGAACTAATATCGGGTGTTTGGGTTGCAACAACGCTTAATTTACGATATCAACTGTCTGTGATCGCGTTACTAGCGTTGGTTAGGAAATGAAATACCGCCTAGCAGGGGCTAGGGTTACCCGATGTATCATCGATATTTACAAAAGTCTTAAAAGTTTAGTTCGTCACTTTTTCCGTTACAAAAACATAAATAATTACTTAAATATACGAAATAAATTTGAAATGGAAGGAGGTATATTTTTTGCAATATCTTTTACACTTATATATCTAAAATCATGTGTTGTGAAAAAAAAGTTTATTACAAAATATATTCCAGTTAACATATTAGATTACATAATACCAATATTCTTAATAATAAATCAATAGCTTTATCGATAATTTTGCAAGCCAACTCTATTCGTTGTTGGTTCGCCTTTGACTGCTGTGCGGTTTAACGTAGAGTGTATTGATATGCCGATGTGGTAATCACATACTTACTATAATGAGAGCATGCTCATTTTGGATCAATCCAATTTCAATTGTCGAGTTTAATTAAAAGTCATATGTCGCCATTTTGCAATTTGTCTTACTAATAAATACTTAGGATGTCGTTTCTGATGACTTTGTTGTGAAAGATGTTTAGTAGCTAACTTTTATTTAAAATGCATGTGTCATTGTCTACAGTCTAGGATTTTAATGTACCTACATTTTTAGCCCTAGCCTAGCCTACGCAGCCCGATAAGTCGATACCCCACTCTAATTGTAAGTGCCCCCGTAGACCTAAACAAAATAAACGATTTGACTTTGACTTTACTTGGATGGACTGAAATGAGATAAAAATAACGACATTAAATCTAATGTCATACCAGTACGAAATAACATGTCAAAAGCGCACTCTTAATCACTCTTAGAGTGGATATCGATTGATTAATACGGGCCATAGACGTTTTAGGCAGTCTAAACTTCAACTGAAGTTACATAGAGTCTTAGTAAGCTTTATGTAAAGCCTTCGTTTCCTAACTAGAAGTAGATTAATAAATATTACAAACACATTAATAACATTAAGATCGATTGGCATGAGCTTCGGCTGAAATTATAACTTGCGCAGTTTGCCTACTGCTGTAGGGAAGTGTTAAAGTTGTATTTTCCATTCTTTACGAAAAGAAAACCTTACTTACATTCAGATTTGATATGAAATCTGTTTATTCATTTAATTTATTTATATTTAGGCGTCTCAAGCCCATAGATATATACCCTATAAACTACCATACATATATTATAATAAAACAAATACTATAACAATCAACTATTGGTGATGACGGCGGCAATCTCTCCCGAAAACGCTTGGACACCACACCCTTCGGCTAGTAGACTTCCTGCATGAAAGTCGATAGAATTTCAGTGGGAATCCGAACTACAAATGTCTTGACACCAGCGTTGTGACTAGAGTCCAATAGCTGAACACCCAATGAGAATAATAACTACTACCAAGCAAAAGTTTGATAGTGAAAACCTTTAGGTACATACAACAACAATAGGCTCCAAACTAGAACCTTCATCGTAGTATAAATAACAATAAAAACCAGATTGATTATCGCAATTACTCACGCAACATCTACATTTGCGATAATGTCTGTTCAGATATGTCGACGCAGGACGGCCGCGGGCGCAGGGCGATTGTCTATGAATTATTACCGAAGCCGGGTAGCCCGCGACATCGCGGTGTCAAAGTTACGGAACTGAGGTGACCGCACTCCCCACCACGGCACAGGACTGCGGCTCCGTTTTGCTTTTCATATAAAAGTCACACTCCGGCCCGATAATGGTATCAGTCACCTGCCTGTGATTAACTAGTGCAAAATGTTCACCAAAGTAAGTCAGGCTGAATTCAATTTGGAGTTTCGGAATTTGATATTAAAATATAAGGGGGATATGAGTAATTTCATTTTGTTTTGTATAGGTGTTCGCCCTGAGCGCCGTCTTGGCTGCCGCCAGCGCAGGCCTGCTGCCTTACCACCACGGCGCGGTGTCCTCCCAGAACATCATCCGCCACGATGCGCCCGCGCACTACGCCGCGCCCCTGGTCCACGCTGCTCCCCTTGTCCACGCCGCCCCCGTTGTTCACGCCGCCCCTCTTGCCATTGCCCATGGCGAATACGTAAGTAATTAAACCAATACAATAATTCTGTTGGCTATGTGGATTCCCCAGCTCAGCCAGTAAATCTGCACACTACCTATTATTCCAAAAGTATTAAACATTATAAATGATTTGTCGAATATAACAAAGCATGTTTTTGTTATTCCGATGAACCATGACGATCACTGCTAATGCATTAAGTATTAAATGGATAACTGAAAATAATTCAATTTAGAACTTATATGCAAATGTTAATACCTATTTATTTTTACAGTCTCACCCCAAATACGACTACGCTTACTCCGTGGCTGACCCCCACACCGGTGACCACAAGTCCCAGCACGAGAGCCGCGACGGTGGCGCCGTGCACGGCAGCTACTCCCTCGTCGAGCCTGACGGTTCCGTGCGCAAAGTAGAGTACACCGCTGATGACCACAACGGGTAAGAAAACTTCTCTTAAAAAACCACCGATTACTGAACCAAAACCTGAACCACCACACCATTGCTGTCCTACATTATGTTGGTAATAAGATAATTTGTCCCATATACCTAGCTGCTTTCTGAACCAGTAGGTACATATAGTAAAAAGCTACACATAGTTACTACAATGTGGTTTATGAAAATATCTTTGTTACAGTTTCAACGCGGTCGTGCACAAGACCCCCGGTCACCACCCCGCCCCCGTGGTCCACGCCGCCCCTGTAGTCCACGCCGCTCCCCTCGCGCACTACGCCACCGCTCCCCTCGCGCACTACGCCGCCGCTCCCCTCGCCCACGGACACCATGGCCTCCATTACTGAACAACTAGAACCCATTGTGTGGATATGATCGAGACGGATGACTGTTGATTGTGATATTTATGTGTACATAATGATGAATATACTCGAATGTAATTAAAATACTCAGCTGCTGAACCATATTTCTATACTTTCATTTTCTTAATCCTACTAGATCAAGTTGAAATAAAAAAAGATACAAAGCAATTTCAAGTTACTCTGAAACTGCAATTCGATTAACTACAAATGCTAGTGATATTATCGACGTACTTACAAAATGGCATTGCAAGCAAGCCAATCATATTCATACCATTTCGACAGTCAACTTATTAATCACGATATTAGGACGCCATAAAAGCAAAATAGTAATGTCGATAAATGCATTCGTTTCCGATTACAGATTGCGCGTTCTAAGGCCGAATAATTAATAAATCGATCTCAAGCCTGCGATTGATCTTGAGTATGCTTTTTATAACAGAAATAAGATTACTAGCTATGTGAGTTTATCACATTACTAGTACTCCTGTTAGCCTGTCCAGATAAGCTAATGCTTGTGTTAGGAGTGGGCTCACGTCCATAGTCTAATGGATATGATGGGGATCGAACCCGGAACCTCTCAGCTACGAGGGTGGCCCCCCTAACGACTACGCTTTTGACGCCTTTTCAAATGTAATATTGTACTAGTATGATATAACAATGACATTTCATTTCCAACCGGTCTCAGATTTGAGATCGATTTATTAATACGGGCCTAATACGCATTATGGCACAATTAATTTAGAGTACGCCCTTGAAGAGTAAGACATTGGCTGTAAATAATTACTGTTGTTATTATTGTGGCCACGCGCGGTCGGTTGCGTGCTGAGTTGCCGAGGCGCCCGCGCATTCCTCACTTGCTGATTCGGCGCGATAATTACAGAACACTGTATAGAGAGTTGCGCAAATTTTTAACCGCCTTAGCTACTGAGCGACCTAGAAAAATCTTTTCGTTGTTACACCTTTGTTTTTATAATCAATGTCATCAATGTGTACCAATGTGTCCTATAGGTACTACTACTATTGAGGGTGGGCGCATACGTAAATGAAATTCATTTTTTAATATTTATATGAAATAAATTGTAATTTACATATACCAGCATCGTGTCTAGAAGAAATACACCTGTAGCTTGAAGAGCTTCTGAATATATTCGATATTGAATACCTATTATTTATAACTTTTAACTGACTATTTTCATGTCTAATAGTTTTTCTGGGCCTTTTTTATTACGGTGTCTAATTGCTATAATGTTGAACATAATCTGTAATTAGTATAAGATATTGTACTTATCCTATTACCTTATTATATTTTTATCATGCCTAGTGGTTGAATCGTTCTAGATGCTTAGTATATAAACTCTATTTATATGTTTTTAAATAATAAATAATATGATAATATAGTAAAAAAAGCTATTCAATATAAATTTAAGTTCACTATAATATGTCTCAGTTCGCACCCCCTTTAATACAAAGTGTATTTGTACAATAAGCGGCATCAATTTAAATGCAATCTCTATACCTAACGACTGTCAATTTGTGAGCCTACAAACAAAATCCCATTATTTGTAAATCGTAATGACACCAATTGTCTACGAAATTGTGCACATGTAGATTTCGATAAAGGTTATATTTCAACATGCCGCCACCGGTGATCAATCACCCGTGTAACGTGAGGTTGAATCAATCAAGTTTACCTGCACTAGGCGTTTGTGTATTAGTTTAGTATTACTTTTACTTACAAAAGTGTCTATCACTTTTTATTGCACTAAGATTACAGGTTTGTGACATATCTTCATACGTAACCCAATAGCTCAATAAAAATGTGCGGTCAAGGGACCCCCGAGGGAACGAATTACTCTATTAAGTGTTTTGCATGCAAAATTTGTTAAGTTTATAGCTGACTTTAATATAACTTTTTCGCAGTGGACGTTACAAAGTTACGTATAACGCTTTTCAAGTGTGACGTTTTTGGCCATTTAACACCTACCTCAAGCCACGTAAAGGAACTTCGTTCCAGAAATTATTAGTAATGTTAGGGCGCTCCCTCACCGATAGTATTTTCCTGTAGTAACAGATTAGATTTAAGCATTACACCAGTGAATGAGGAGAACTTATACAATGCTCAAAATCGAATCTTGGATTGTTATATTAGGCGAATGCTTTGATGAAGGAGCACCTTATACACAGCACAATGCACACAACATACCTATATAAAAAGTAGCTCTAGATATACAGAGTGTAAAAAGCACCAAAGCCGTCCGTATTCCAAACGACATTTTTTTTTTTTTTCGAAATAGGCAAGTATTTGACCACAATCTCACCTGATGGTAAGTGACGATGTGGTCTACGGTGGTGCATACTTGCCTAGAAGGTACCTGTTCACTCTCGACTTGAAAACATCCAGGTTATAGTCAACCGGGAACAAAGACGCCGGCAAGGTGTTCCATTCCTTGGCAGTTCGCACAATAAAAGTGGAAGCGAAACGCTTGGTACGAACTGAAGGAATGTCCACGGTGTGTGGATGCATTGTATCCGTGCGTCTTGTCGTCCGATGGTAGAATGGAGATGGGGGAATTAACTCGTGTAATTCCATTGCACATTCCCCGAAATGTATCCTGTAGAAAACTGATAGGCTGGCAACCCTGCGTCGGTGTTCCAGGCTCTGCAACTTAGCCTGCACTAGGGTTTCACTGCCAATGAGCCCTCTTGCCCGCTTATCTATTGAGTCCAGAGCCTTCAGCTGATACTTAGCAGAACCATCCCAGAGATGGCTGCAGTACTCCATACACGATCGGACTTGAGCTTGGTATAAGTTTAGAAGCTGCCCCGGTGTGAAGTACCGCCTGACCTTCCCCAGGATGCCTAGCTTCATTGCAGCAAGTTTGGCTTTGGACTCAATAAAGGGACCGAAATTGAGCTTAGAACTGAGTGTAACACCGAGCAGCTCAAGATGGTCTCTCACGGGCACAGATACATTCCGGAAAGTCGGAGTCAGTTGGAATGGATTCCGTTTTGCAGAGAACAGACACGCTTGGGTCTTGGAAGCATTGAACTTGACCAGGTTGGCATCGCCCCAAACGGAGACTGCCTGCAAGGTCAAATTCAATCTTTCGACCATAGCCTCTCTTTTGGACTGAATCAGCGCTGCCCCGGCTCGTGCGTCGGAGAAGTATCTCTCTGATACTGTGCTGTCATCTGCATACCCAAAGATACCAGGTCTAAGAAGGTCGTTTATGTGCAGCAGGAAAAGAGTAGCAGAGAGAACTGACCCCTGAGGTACCCCGGCATTAATTGCCAATTGGTCAGATGTGAAGCCGTCAAGGACTACTCGTATCGACCGTTCCCTCAGGAAATCTGATATCCAAACACACAGGCCTGCTGATATACCATAGGATGGAAGCTTGCTAAGAAGACTATCGTGCCAGACTCTGTCAAAGGCCTTCGAAATGTGTAAAATAACATCTACCTATATAGTCCATAATTATTAGATCTTAAGAACAATCGCCCATTTTTCTAAGCTTGTCCACTTCCTATGTCGTCCAGTTCCTGTCTCATCCACAAAAAAATCCTTGTCTACCATATTATGTTCTCCATAGTATTCTCATGTGCTGTGACCACTAATACTACAGTAATTCGGATTGTCACTAGTTATATGTACTTTCCTGTCAGTTTTTTTTAATCTTTCGCAGCTAAATCCGAGCGCTGAATTTGCGCAAAGTAACGCCTCATTTACTCGTGTAATTGTATGATGCCTATCCAATTAAAATCCAGCCAAAAAAAGTACGCACGAAGTGGTTTTCACCACTTCAGACTTCAGTATTTCCGGAACATAAATACAAATCATAATGACGATACAGGTAGGTTAACAAACCATTATGATGCAAACCATTGAATGCAAGTGAACATTATAATCATCCATCCGAACATACCTAATGTTAAATTACTTACATGTTATAGAAACTTTTTCACAAATAACGTTAGTAGATAATTAAATTTGCCGTGGGCGTGTGGAATCATTCCAGCTTATTTCATACTGACACACTTAACATTGCTTCTCTCTATTTTACCTCTAAATAAATTAGCACGCACATTAGGAGCCTGTAGCCTTGAAATTTCAATTTTATTTGGACAAGGCACTGCCATGGTTATTCTTTGAATTTATTTTCAACAAAAACACCTGTCCGTGATTTGGCACGGCTATGGCGTCAAAGAATTCTGCAGAGCACTATTGTCAGTCTCTACGCGTATTCTTGTTGATTTGTAGGCATATTGATCTATTTTACTTCGTATTTATAACAATGGTAATGTCCAATTTTCTGACTTTTGTATCATGACATAAGCGTGATAATGTGTGGAGTAAAATTAACAAGAAATGTTCAATGAGCTTGTGTAAAAGGTATTGTGAAATTATAGTATATAAATAAATAATTTATAGTTTAGTCTCTATATATTCCCCAATATTATAGGATATGATCCAAATAGTAACGTTTTGTTTTATGGTCTCATTCTTGGTATGTTTTTTTTCTTTCCCGATTATAGTTTCTGTAGGTTTTTTGTTGAATTTCATAGAATGGGGTGAATCACGTCAATTTGGAGCGAGTTGGTTGAACCGCTCGAGAACCGAGAGGCGACCTCGGACCGCCAGATAATGATCTTAGGTGGTGACGCGACGTAACGCGTGACTAAGGGCGCAGTCATACTGCACGGCGAAATGACAATGTGACTACAAATTTGCACAATTCTATTAATCAAAGGTCCACAGTATAATTTAAGACCTACCAAATAAATAATTGTAAAGTTCACATCTTATAAATGTATTTATTTACATAAATGCCTACCACGTTTTTAACTTGTATCTTGAAAGAACTATTCAGCAAATATGTTTTCATTAACAACAATTTGAATTTAATACATTGGTCCAATTCCAAATAATAAAATAATAAATTAAGTATGAATTTTCTCCATTATTATGTTCCATTGTGAACTTGGGCGATGGTAAAGTATAATCGTGCGCGTGAGCATTGTTTCGTGGGACGGGATTGGTTTAGATATCTGTTTATTCATGGCAATTCTTGGCTATTTACTGGAATGCCGCCATTCGTGAGCTTTCTGTATTCACCAACAATGGATTAATTGAATCGTATAGTTAAATAATTAAAATAATTGAATCGCCATTTGTGGTAAGTATTATAACAGTAGGGTTTAATTATGGTTGATAAATAACATACCACGTTTTCGATACTGACCTAAGTGGATAATAAAAAGTAGTATCGCACCAATTTCTCTGATTAGCTATTTTCATCCACGCTTATAGTTACTGAAATAGTTTAATGATTGATGTTACCATTGATGTAACCATTTTCAATATACCTAGCTTAAAAAATAGTTTTTCGTAACAAAAGATCTTCGTAATGCCATTGTAACTTTTCTTGTATCTTTTCCTGAAAGGGATAATACATGGTTACACTTTATTTAAAACATAATATACACAGCGGTTTAGCAAACCAAAGAGGTCAGAATATAGTTTTTACAAACGGCACAAATACTTAACTAAGGGTCGGTTCACCAAAACACTAAAGCGCCGTTTGAGCAGTAATCGGTTGTGCCCAGTACTTCAAATAAACGATTACTGCCCTAACGGTCCGTTAATATGTTGGTGAACCAGAGCCTAAGAATAGATCAAGAATAACAATAGCAGCCACAAAGAAATACTTTCTAGGTAAATGTCACAACAGAGAACAATATCTTCTCTTGTCTCCAATTGTGTGCTATATGCTTTAGCTATGTGTTATTCAGGCAAGGATTTTCAACCAACCTCTGTTATTTTGTCAATAGTAATATTATAAAGATGTCGTAATTGTTGTTTGTAGTTTGTGGGAGGTAAACTCTAAAACTATTGATCTGATTCTGAAAATTATTTCCCTTATAGGAAGATATGCTATCCCGAGTGACATAGGCTATGTTTTATTGTGATTTGTACGCGTTTAAAACTGCGAGACTGTGCTATTTATATTACAATTATAACATACGTATGAAATAATTATTTTTATGAAACCTTACTTAGAAGTAAGCTTTCATAAAAATAAATATTTCATCATTAATCAAACGCTTTATAACATTTTAAGAGCTCTAGCTCTTAAAATGTTATAAAGCGTTTCAAGTATAGCCACAATGTAGAAGACGATTACGCAGTGGCGTGTTCCAATACTAAATATTCTTCGACATCACCGTGACTTTTCCTTTTCTCGTTTGAAAATGCTGACAAAGACCAAGATAACTTATTTTCAGTCAGTATGAAGGCTGTTAGATCTTATAACAATAAATTCAATGTCGCTTTAATCATTTGTCACGCGCCGCCCGCGCCGACTCTACATCCGTTTCGGTGGCTTGTCATCACAGTTTAGTGAACTTGAAGTGTACTACTGACTTACCGATCTCAATTCCGGACCTGTTTTCGTAGCACCTTCGTTCCGTGTTTCCTTAACACCGGAACGATCATTAGAATAAATTATTTATGGAGCGAGGGCCACTTATGTTACAAAGGGCAAGAAGTTCTCGACCAAATGTCTTATTAAACTTTAACTAATAGGGTTAGTTATAATTAAATTTTGCCTTAAGATTTATTTTATAGTTTCCACATTTTTAATTACCATCACTACATGAAGCACAACAAATCCAAATCTATGCTCAAGGACAGTGTTTTCCGAGATGCGTAGTTTGTTTTACGCGTCAATGCAAGTTCCCACGAGGTTGCTGTGGACTCTACAGTGTAGAGCTAAGAAATCACCCACAATTATCATATCAAGCGTCATTGTGCGTAACAACGGTATAGTGTAATTGCTGTTTTTTCATTGAATAGTGCCTAACCTTATGTAGAGTAGGCAGCCTAATAATTTGAGTCTCACAACGATTGTATTTGAATTCCGAGAACATTCAGATCACTTATACTATTTATAAATTGTTGAGGACGTCTAGAGTTTCAATATTGTCTATGGAAAATGTTAAAGATGTTATGACTTGACCTAATATAACTCTAAATTGAAAATTTAAAAACCCCCGATGTGACGACCTTTTCATCAAATGTATACTTTACCTAGTACGTCCAAATAACGCTTCAATTATATTAAATTAGTTTATTTTCTGTATTTTTTCTCAATGGCGGAGCAGCGCCCTCTAGAATTATTATTGCGTAATATTCCATGACAATTAGCAAAATTTAACGCGTGCGCGTATCCATCATTTGACACGTGACTTATGGAACGTCTTTAGTTCATACACAAATCTCATATAAAAATTGATAAAATATCATTTTTTTCCAGAATCCGGGAAACTTTTCAAATTTATAATATTGTAAAAAGCCAGTTCAGACTATTACGATCATTTAAAAATATAATAAAGCGAAATCGTTTCAGCCGTTCTCAAGTGATGCAAAGATATTATTCCAATGAGCCCAAATTTCGATCGGATTCGAGCCGTGGAAGTTGGTTTTGGCCGTGAATGTGGCTTTTTCAACCTACAAAAGAGCTGATGATCTTCAAACGGCTGAACCGATTTTCATGAAACATAGCTAAGAACACTCTCGATCAGAATACCTATCTATCAAAGGAAACAAAATTGAAATCGGTTCATCAGCTTGGGCGCTACGTTGCCACAGACAGACACACAGATACACAGATACACAGATACACAGATACACAGATACACAGATACACATGTTAAACTTATAACACCCGTCGTTTTTCGTCGGGGGTTAAAAATAGATCACAATAGTGTGAGGTGTGGGTGTGGATGATTATTTTATAGACTCTATATACTATGACGTATTAAGTCGTTAACATTAATAAGGTATTAAAGCATGCAATTAATTAGATAATGTATTAGTTACCCACAAGTATTTCAACTGTATATCAATATCTTCGCTCTATTTACTTAACGAACCTACAAAAAGAGCCTGCCCACCAATTATTGTTCGTTAATTAACTGCATAGCCCTGAACACATCGCGTAGGTAATAATGAAACTCTAAAATTGATCAATCATGAAAAATTCTCAGAATTGTTCGCGATTGCGCACAGTTTTACTAGACAAGGTCCAGTTGTTAGCAAAACGCCTAAGTTACTTTTTAACCTTATAACCTAATAGATTGGATCGCTATCGTTCCTTTTATTGTTCTCCATGTTGTTACTACTTTCATTTTTTATTCCACTACTGGGCACAGGCCTCCTTCATTTTCACCACGTGTCTCTATATTTATGTGATTTTATTTGATTACTAGCTGAGCCCGCGACTACGTCCGCGTGGAATTTAACTTAACAAAAAAGCCCGCCGCGTTCTGAGTCCGCGCGAAAGGAGCCATTTATTTTGTTTTTCTAAAATAAAAGTAGCCTAAGTTACTGCTTGTAACATCAGCTATCTACCAGTGAAAGTCCCGTCAAAATCAGTCCAGCCGTTTCAGAGATTACCCTGAACAAACATACAGGCAGACAGACAGACAGACAAAAAAAATATAAATCGCGTTTTTGCTATCGGTGTCGTATGTACTTTCATAATAATATCCATTTAGTGAAAAGGTGTTATTTTGATATTACAAACAGACACTCCAATTTTATTTATTTGTATAGATGTATAGATAGAAAAATAAAATCTTTAAATATCTAAGTAATACAGAATACTCACAATACTTATTCAGCTTTTGCTTAAATACATGGGTCAAGGATTATTTTTTATCATTTTTACACAGGAATATTAAAAGAGGCATTATGAAACAACGAAGAAATTAGGCCTGGTGAACACACACCGCCCGATAGTACGAAAATATATATTTTTAACATCGTAGAATGCGCTAGAATCTCAAAGGCGTCACGTGCAATACCGGCCCACGGAACAGATTCTAATAAAGATAACGTTAATATTTCACCTGTTTATTGTGTCGTAAGCACTACCACCTCCTCAATTAGACATTGACCCGAAAACGATATAAGTGTAACAGTCATAAGTGTAGCAAACGTTGGAGCCGTTGTGCAATGACTCGACAAATAATAATGGGGCTTGACAAAACAAAAGCCAGTTGTATGTGTCCACATCAGTGGCAATATTAAACATAGAAAACAGAATTTGAAAAAAAAACTTGTTTAAAATATATCGTTATTTTTTACTTATTTTTTTCAGCAAGTGTGCCTATTATTTATGTTAGGTAACTACTTTCTCAATTAAACCCATGTTTAAACTCACAATCAGCCAGGAATATTTTCCGTAATGTTTATAAACCATTTGATTTTTAAATAACAAAAGCAATATGAATGTTTGTATAGGTACATAACGTTAAAACATTATAATTTTAAACATTAAAGATAAATTATTCAGTCTAGATTATACCTACTGTAGTCACAGATTTTATGAATTAACTGAACTTAAGTTATAATTTTATTAAATCAATAAAAATCTATTTAAGTAAGTAATTGCATCAATATAACGGCTTCCTATTGAGTAGTAATTCTGGTCGATTATGCAAAGGCTTGAATTAGATCGAGATATAATATATATAAAACCACTTAGTACTAATAGATAAATAATTATCTCCCTAAGAATAATTTTGGGCAGACACATTAATTATCTTAGCTGTCGTCAATATTTATTGTGTGATTAATTTGCAACACTAAAACAACTTTAACTGCACTCATTATGTAAAAAAGCCTTAAAAAACTGGACTATAGAGTTTTTTTTTTTCATAAGCATGTAATCATTCATAAGTATCATTGTCGCGTTTCTTTCTCGCATCGCAATGCACGTGTTCTCACACGAACGAAATAGTGCAATGTACATCTACTAGCAACATAATCGTTCTGTTGCTTAACTAGAGCTATTGAATTGACAATGTTTTAATGCATAATATTAATATTACAAAAATCATTGCTTGAATATGAACAAAATAAAAATACCTTATTATCGTCTCAAGTATATAAAATTGTGTACACAGTGTGTTCGTAATTATTCGTCTCCTCCTTTCCGTATGTGACCGATTTAGATATTTTTTTTCGTTCTTATTAAATGGTTTTTAAATTGGATATTTTTTAACTATAGTTATAAAATAGTTATACTATATTAATAGTACTATAGTAACTATAGTTATAGGTAGACGGCGCTGTTGTCGACATTAAAAAATCCGAAACTGTGGGCAAAACCTAGTTTTCAATATTAATAATATCTTGACAATATTTTTTCAACTAATTTACCAATTTTGGTACTCATGACAAGGTGACAATATATTGATTAATATGACGGAAATTATTACACTTTAGTTATGTAGTTTATTTCACCGGCAGTCAACGTGCCATTCCCATGACGCACGCGACATTGGTGAAAATCATTGAATGTTTGAGGAAATAAACACGTTCAAAAGCCCAATATTTTAATTAAAATTTTATAGGAAAGTTGTAAAATACTTGTAAATCTATAAGTAGGTACCCTGCCAACGAGAATTGATACGAAAATGTAACAGATTATTTCCAAATATCGTTTATTTTCAAATAAGTCGTGTTGGCGAGCTGGCGAGTGACCACTTTTGAACTCGAAAATTATTACATTTCGTATCGCTTCTCGTTGGCCGTGGCATATACAGTAAGACCAGTACATACATGATATTACAACAATATCAAAAAATACCAGTACCATCGAAATAGGTATCGACCCGTTCACACTACGTGTCAATCGATGTAATCGGATGCCTAAAAACGAATCGATAACAACATATCATCCACAACCGGAACAAATTGCTTTGATAAGCCTTAATAGCTATACGTATGTGTATTGTGCATGAAACTTTAGAGCGCATTTTAGTTATTTGCTCTGTGCAATCAATAACTTGATTCAAAGGTTATAATTTCCACAAGGTGCCTAACAAGTAAGCATAGCAAAAAAATCGTAGCAGTAACTTCGCCAACCAAACCAAACGAAACTAAACAAAAGAGAGCAACATACTGTCGATCGAAGCAAAAATGTACTTCAAATAACTTGATGATTTATGGAATCATACTCCAAACTCATTATTACATAGGTTAAATAGTTGGGAACTACGCACTTAATTTTTTTTATCGAAATCAATATTCTATTTAATTATTCAATCATTAAAGAAGGGGGCTTTAAAATTATCTGCATAAATTAGCTGTCGAATAATTACACACCGAACTATCTCTTTCTGTCATCAGTAATTTGACATTCGAAAGAATAAGACTTAGCACGGTTTAACTATACAACCGCTAATCCACGTTTTTTAATAAGGAAGTATTTGTTTTAACTTTGTAATTTGGCAGATACACTGTGGACGGTTGTTAACTTCAAGTATGTAGTTTCCTGTCTATATAAGCCTTTATATAAACTTCTACCACAGGTTTATGTATGACGATAGGACTATTGGCAAACCGCGAGATATTGATCAATGGATTTTTGCTCAAATAGTTCCCACAATTAACAATTCTATATAAACCAATGAACCACATGCATCGATCACATTATCAGCTACATTGTTAAGCAAAGTTCGTTAATATGTTTACCAAAGTAAGTGAATTTTAAATACTGGTGTCACGTGAAATAAAGTTCTATTATCAATCGGATAAGTATTACTCCACGAAACATATTTGGATCAATTTAACCTAAATAACTTCACGATTCGCCACTAAACTATTACAGTTACATTTTATGTAACTCCATTTATTTACTTAACACGTGGTAATAATATTATTATTTATGTCATGCTAGGGTCGTAAACAATGTTTATTGCTTTGGTAATTGAGATATTGTGTGATTTGTACCTATCTAATTAAATTGGGGTGAACTGTTAAAATTATTATAAACTTATTATAATAGCCGTGATAGCTGATTGGTTAAGCACATGTCTTGCGAGCACAAAGTTCTGGGTTGAAAACCCCGGCTCGCACCTCTAAATTTTTAGACATCTATCTACAAATTATAATTACAATATGATATTACTTAAGTACTTGTCTGTGAAATCTGCATATACTAGGAAATCTAACCAATTTTCAATAAAATATGAAATCTGCAGACACGCACTGAGCCGGCGCGGCAGACTAGCGTCTATGTCCCGGTTGCATTAAGGGGACGTCCGTGTCCCGGAGTGGACATAAAAGAGGGCTCAAGATTAATATTATTGATTCTAATAAGGTTGTAAATTCTAAATGGCTACTACTTGAGCCACTCTATATGCTATTTGTGTCTCTTGATGTCAATCGGAATAGATAAATTGTATATGATAAGTAATTGCACTTTTACAGACCGAAAGTAAGATTTATCTAAATGTTTTAATCAATAACTATTGTTCTAATCCGTCCAATTTAACGATGTCAAGGTAGTATTATGATTGAGATCGATTAATAATGCGACCAAATTGTGATAACTATGTTTGAAAAATTACCACTATATCTCGCAGAAAAATAAATCCAATGTTATTAAGATTAAAGGTTCATTTTTAGTTAACAAAAGCTTTATTTTTGATCCATATTTTTAATGTTTTTAATTTCAAGCAAATATCAATACTTTTCCTCGATGCACGAATGGTAGAGCTAGAGGTTGTTATATCCGATATGTCGCATAACACATACCCCTTGCTTGTCTACACCTTGTATCGGTTCACTTTACATATTATGTAGAGTTAAGTGGAATAGTTGAGAATATAACCCGCTCCACATTCCTAACGCAGCAGACTCTACAACACGTTAGAGCGATCCATGATTCAGTACCTTCAAGCAGGTTTTATATCACCAGTCATATTTCCAGGCGCTGACTCTGCTAGCGGTGGTGTCCGCCTGCCAGGCGATCTTCCCGCTGCACTACCACCACCACCACCACGCCCCCGCGGTGTCCCACCAGGAGGTGCGAAAGCAAGACGGGCCGCACCACCCGGTCGGCATCCAGCAGCCGATTGTACAACCCATCCTACCCGGACACCATCATGTGCCGTTTGTTCACCACCACGTTCCACAGATCCAGCAAATACCGCCTATCCATCATGATCATTATGTGAGTTATGTATTTGGTACTCTACTGTTGAAAGTTAATGTATTGACCGGGGTAGTACCACCCTTTGACAGAAGTCGGTCATAAGTGAGACGTGACCTGAAAGTGTAGGTGAAGGTGCATTAATGTATTTAATTTGAATTATTTCGCTGATAGTAAAAACCAGTCGGAATGTAATAGAACAAAGAATAGAACAAGCCAATTACAAATTAGCTGATGAAGATGGATATACTTTTCATTATCTAGACAATAGTCAAAGTCTACCACATACTACTAGTTTAGTAACCGAGTAAAAGTTACGAAAGCTATAGTAAATAGTAGTAAACAAATAATTTAACAAATTCCTTTTCATAGCCACATAAATGGTGTTATGGCGAGCGAAAGGTTCGTTATTACATGACTCCGTTGACTTCCTGTCTACCTAGTCCAGTTTTTGTGTACCTATTCTGAAGTAAAACCATTTATAATTCTATTTTTGGAATAAACATAACTTTCCGTGACTAACGGTTTTAAAAAGTTAAGAATACAATATTTTATTAATGCGTTCACAAAGTAGGTAATATAAAACATACTACACTACTACACCTATAATAAATTATGTTGCAAAACCCTATATTATATAGGTTACAAAAACTACTAATAAATATAGTTAGCAGTCCATACCCAGACTTATGTTCATACCTGAGTACTTCAAGCTATATGCTATTCATCTTCTTTCAACGCTAAAATTAATCAAATATCCATTACAAGTTTAGTAATAGTAGATTCGTTTTACTAATTCAAAGCTCTAGGCATAATAATTAAGTACTTGCTACAGGATATAACAGTAAGGCACTATGTTAATAAAATTCAAATTTATGCGTCTGCGTAAAGATACGGTTCATTTTGTCTTTGTAGTCTCTCCGCTTCCCGCTTGTTGCATACTTAGTATGATGTGGCCCATATTATATAAATTAGCATTATACTTGAAAATTTAAATACTATAATATGTTTTTTTTTAATATATATTGTGGTCTAAGTTTGCAGTTCCCAAAAAATAACCGAATTTAACCTCTATGGACAGGCGTTCCCAGAGTACAAATTTGAGTACGCCGTCCACGACCACCACACCGGTGACGTAAAGTCGCAGCACGAGCTGCGGCACGGGGACTTGGTGAAGGGCGGCTACGAGCTCATCGAGCCTGACGGCAGGTTCAGGAAGGTGGAGTACAAGGCTGATGATCACACCGGGTGAGATATTTTAATAGCAAAACTTGAAGATATTTCAGACTCTAACTTTTGAACCACTTTCAGTGATATCCGTACAATTCAGATACAATTATTTGGATTTATATCTGGGTGTTGACATTCCACACTCTACCACTAAGGTAGCTCATGTAAGCCAGGATTTACGGTTGTATCTGAAGCAGAAACTAAAATTTGTCCCTCGTCGAATCTCACGAAATAACATAAATGAAATATAAATTGTAGAGCCAACTGTTTTATTTTTTATTATTTTTTATTGTATATTTGTTTATGCACTATTAAAACTGCCTACTGCGCTAAACTATGGTATGGACACAGTACAATAGTATAGTTAACAAGTTCGAGAGATAACTCTACATTTCCAGATTCAACGCCATCGTCCACCACTCCTCGCCTCATCACCACGTGCACCTCGCTCAACACTTCTAAACAACAGCTGACGACGACTTTTCAACCACGGCAGATTGCCCCTGCAAGACTGAACGCTGACCTTTTATACGGAATATTATTATATATCGCTTTAATTGTGCACAAATTAAAATCTATGCGATACACATTTTTGTTTTTAACAGTCCTGTAAGGCATCATCATGATTCATCCTAATAATGATCCTTGAGTTCCTAAGTATTAGTGAATACTTACGGAAAGTTTGACCGGGAATTCTCGATAGGCTTTATTTAAAACACACACAAGAGTGAACTTTAATATAATTATTAATTCGGTTAAAATACGTACTAAAGTTAACATGTACACATATCCTTGTGTGTATCGCTATGTGGAAACACTATAAAAACCTCTTCCACTCGTTATATGGTACTTAGCTAGTACTATTATGATTGCTGAACAATTGGCCCATTCAACCCGTGGTAACCATGACAAAGAAGTAATAACTTGAAGCTTTACAATAGTCCTGGGAACCAAGTTATTGTCAACAGTATTTTATTCGCTATTTTAACTGATATACGAATGAGACCGCACCATTGACATATTTTAACATTAAAAATAATATAATCTACACTAATATTATAGAGAGAAAATATATGTATTTTGTATGTTTGTAACGCGTAAACTCAAAAACAACAGGACCGATTTCAAAAATTCTTTCACCATTAGAATGCTACATTATCCCTGAAGGTGTCAAAAAATTTGCCATAAAATGTCTTTCATCACATGCGCTACGGAAACGATTGATGATAGAACAAAAAATGTTCTATAATATTAAAGAACATCTCAATATCTACAAAAAACCATGTGATACCATAATATGTCCAACTATTATAGTTAAGTTACTATAACAACTTTTTTACATTTTAAAAGGTAATAGAAGTGCCGACCAAAATCAGACCATGTTATCTATGCCCTAGTATTCATCCTTATACAAATAAATAATTTCGTATATTTGGGACTATTTTCATACCTGTAGATTACTTTTTGAATTATTTAAATCGGGCATTCCAATCAAAAGATATTACGAATTTAAATATGTCAATCTAACCAAATACTAATCGAAAAATAAACTCCGCCGCGCCGTGGCCGGGTATTGAATTACGGGAGAGAAATAGGTTAAGTTAGGCAGTTCTTTTCAGAACTACGTAGAAATTTACTCTGAATGTCCACCCGCGCAAAGCCGGGACGGGCCGCTAGTTAAATAATAATTGTGTTATTTCCCTGAGATAAGCAATACGAAATACGCACGGATAAAACGCTTTGCTAATATTATTCATGAAGGGGCAATGACAGACTTTTCATCCAATTTATTGATTAGCGTAGGTCTATATACGTCTAAATTGTTACATATTAAGATAATTATACCAATATCATACAAAATAATACTCAGAACAGTGGGAAAAAACTAATTGTAAGCACTATTACGAATGAATATGAAACTATCAGCGCCATCTAGTAACAACTTTGACATAAATGTTTCTTTAGTAATTTAAGGGATGTTTACATCCTTATTATATAACAAATTAATTGTATATTTATCACTATCAATACACATAACTTACCCAACTGCTCACCGCCACCGTTACCAATATTAATTAACCTTCAGAAATCTTGAGTTTCCTTTTAATACCATTTATAGTGTACACGCCCATCCATGTATAGAAAATCTGCAAAAAAATAACTGCTTAATTGATGATAAATGTATTGTATTACAGGATACAGATGTTTATAGGCGAATGCATGTGTATAAATACTATACGAGATCACGATAGATAACACAGTCCAGTTTAGGGAATCATTGAAAAGTCACGATGATTTGGAAGGTATTCGTATTTTATTTTATATACTTACGAACTCTTATAAAAAAAAAAACTAAAAATCGAGTGCATTTCGTAAAGATAGTCCTAAAGACAATATAAGACGTTGCAATTCAATTAATAAAGATTTATTTAGTTCTTATTTTAAAATGTATTTTCAGACAACAATCCTACTGAGCGTAGCACTGTGCGTGCTCGGTGATGGACAATACGCGATCTCAGAGCAGCGAATCAAGATGCATCAGAAGCAACACGACGGGAATCATGGCGACCTGACACATATCGGCTCCAACAAGCCCGAGCATCATGAGGAATACGTAAGTAATGCTAACATATCTGCCGGAAAACCGATAGCTATGAATACAAGTCGGTAGCACGTATCTGAAAGGTGTTGCTAGAGGCAAAGATTTGTGAAGGGTTGGCAACAATGACACAATGGGATTTTATATTATCTGGTAAAAGTAATGGAATACTGTACAAAATCCATAATTTAATTGGACCATGTTTTTAATTTAAAAAATGGGACGATAAGTAATCACATAAATGAAATAGATTACATAATTATTCTATTTTAAAAATCCGTTTCTACCAACGCGGGTTCAATGCTGTTTTTGCTCTTACATTGAAAGCGCATCTAAGGATTTGTTTGTAAAATAAGCAAAGTCCATTTTAAATAATTCTTTGTACTTATTTAAAACAGGCGTGGTCGTATCCATCATACGAGTTCTCATACAAGGTGCACGACCCGCACACCCACGACATGAAGGGCCATGAGGAGTCCCGCGACGGGGACAATGTCAAGGGCGAGTACTGGCTGATACAACCCGACGGCCACAAGCGCACCGTCACCTACCACGTGGACAAACATAGCGGGTAACTTATCCTCAGCTCCTGGGCGTCTGGTACTTCATAAGTTATGGTGGTAATCTAAGGGATGCAGGATGAGTAATTTTGCCGCAGATAGGGGCGGACTTCCTTTATTGATTGTTACATAGATTGGTTTATTCCGCCGTCTGTGAAGGCCATCAATTAAACAATGAGTCAATAAAAGGCTACAAAATGTACACTAATCACTGAGCAGCCATTAACACGATGAAGAGGACACCGTTTTTGTCTACATATTTGCGGTATTTGGCATACAGTAAAATCTATGAAAATCGGTGTTGGGTTAACCACGTGAATGACCGCTTACAATTCTCTTCTTGCAATACCTCGCATTCTTAACATAATTATAGAACATTAATATAAACCAATTTTTCTACAGTTTTAAAGCTACCGTTAAGTACTCGGACCATCACCATGAAAAGGATGACCATAGTGATGAGGAAAAAGACAGCGGAGAAGAAGTCAGCGATGGAAATGAAGGAAATAGTGAAGAAGGCGGGCATGGTGGAGAAGCTAAAAAAGACGGAGATGAAGGTCAAGGAGACGACAAGAGCCAAAACGAAGAGGGAGGTCGCGATGGCGAAGAAAGCCGCGGTCACGAGGGCTACAGACATGCGTGGGCGATTGCGAGGAAGGAACATGTCAAAGAAGAAAGCCGTAGGAAGGAAAGCCGCGGTGACAACCTCGGTTACGACGATCGTCGCGGGAGTGATAGAGGCCACGGACGTGATAGCTACAATGACATGGCTATCATAGGAAACATGGGTAGCTACGGTCGCAGAGATTCCGTTCGCGGTCGCGGCAGAGACGAAAGCCGTGGTTGGGAGGAAAGCCACAAACCTTCACAACAAAGGGGTCCTCACGACCATGACACCTACAAGTACCCTCGCTTCTACAGACACACCCAAGATTGAAGAGCCCGTCAATGAATTATTATCTTAACCTAATTAAATCGAATAAACCAGACTGCAGCTAACGTAAATGTAACCTGATAATTGTGATATTATATTTTGTTTATTATTTAATGCAATATACGTCTAAACGTAGTATGGACTCATTATTTTCCACAACCTCCTCAAGTCTACGACAACGCCACTTCCACTACAAGTTTGCATATGAGATACTTTGCAGTAGGTAATCAACAAACTATTGTTGAAACAGATATTAGTATTTTATGGCCTTTAAAAAGGTACATTTTTCAAGTAAATATATTCGTGCAACATGAGGAACATGTGTTTTTAGGGCCTCGTAATTTTTAATCTACTGCCTGATCAGATCAATACAAATCATATTTATCACCGTCATAGTTATTCTCGGATTATTGGGATCTCATAAAGATAAATAATCATGAAAGAGTACGCTCATCAGCTCATCATAGTCAATGTTAGTAATAGAGAATTGAACACAATAACATCTGGATTATGAAAGATTTTATGAACCCAGACCTTTTAAAAGGCCTAATATGCCACTAACGGAGTGTCTGGAATAAAACTTACTCCTGGAGAAAACTTATATGACTTTTGTTATTTCCCTAGAATAATATAAAAAGTTTAAAAAGTATCAGTTGCAAAGCCTGCTCCTATTTTAAAGTCGTTATTTAATGCCGTTACAAATTGAAGGCATATGAACCCCCATTACAAAGAGAATTCAGATGTAGGTTATGTCATTATCCTTGAATAGGTTGGCGAACAGCAAGTCTTCAGACACACGTCCACTCCTGTATTCACTGATGTGGTAGGCAGATGAACACAGCAGTGCACCCATAATTAACCAATTTTATTTTGTAATAATTCACGAGAATACTAAAAAGTTATATTATAGATCGTCAGAGAATCTCAAATGATAACCTGCTCTTAACAGTTATTCCGTTTATACTGCCCAAAAAACGACCCTAAGAATTTATTAACCACTAGCTGAGCCCGCGACTTCGTCCGCGTGGAATTTCATTTAACAAAAAAGCCCGCTCCCGCGTTCTGAGCCCGCGCGACAGAAACCATTTTTTTAATTTTGTTTTTCTAAAATAAAAGTATCCTAAGTTACTCCCTATTACATCAGCTATCTGCCAGTGAAAGTCCCGTCAAAATCGGTCCAGCCGTTTCGGAGATTACCCGGAACAAACAGATTACACAGACAGACAGACAGACAGACAGACAGACAGACAGACAGACAAAAATGTTTTAAATCGCGTTTTTGCTATAGGTGTCGTATGTACTTTCATATGCATTTAGTGAAAAGGTGTTATTTTGATATTACAAACAGACACTCCAATTTTATTTATTTGTATCGATGTGAATGACCGCTCAGTATCCATTAATTGGGGCCCGGTACCGACCGCTTGTACCACCACTTGGCGCAATGATACGAGCTAGGCCGCTCGGCTCATTACACCGGGTGGTTGCGAGTTCGATTCCCGTCAGGGATAATTTCGGAAATGGCCTTTTCGTAATTTGCCCTGGTCTGGGTGTCACTGGGCGATCCCAGGCGATGCCTCCAGTCCATTGTAGAGTACCCGTAGAACAAGCGTTGCTTAGTTTGGGACCATGCAAGTGGTGTGTTCATCTGACGATATTTATATTTATTTTACTGTATACGGATATACGTTTCCACGTATTCACTGTAAGGGTGCTGTTTTTGTAGTGTAATAACCGGGGTCAGCAAATTCAATCAACAATCGGAATACAACCCTTGAAGAAATCCTAAACCAAGAACAAAACTTCATACCATACTAACAAGACATTCAGAGGTTTATTTAAAATTGAGAGCATCATTCAATAATACAATATATCTGATAGCGGAAGTTAGACAATAGAAACGACTTAGGTCCTTTGGGTCAAAGAACATAAGTTACATGGTAAATATCCTGTGATATATAATAATATGGGTGTTTTGACTATATTAATATAGAATCTTAAATGTGCTCTACACTTTCCACGAGAGTACTTCCCTCTGAGGTAACTTCCTCGGCTGGGACAGCCTCCGGAGGGATAGAGCATTTGCATGTGTTTATTTGGAAAAAACTATAATTCTAAAGTATAATGTATTCGGACATTATAATGTAACTAACTGTTATAATTACGCTTAACATAATTATTAAAAGTAATACAGACACAAATCGATATCAATCAATTTCACTTATTACAGTGCTAGCCTTAAAACTTGGACCAATCGTATAACACCACATTGATAATAATAGCTGATGATTATGCACTATTTAATATTATTAAAACATACTACTTACAATCGTATTCGAACGGATTTCGGATACGAAATAATTACCTCCGCTGATTCGCGAACGCATTTGATTGTATAGAACAAGCGCTGATATTTATGTGACCAGCAGGGTGTTCGGACAATTGGTCAGTAAGACGTTGTTCTTCAAACGTTCAACATGTTAAAAGTAAGTTATAATTGAAGCATTTCAAGTATTTTGCACAGATTGACTTAATTTTCCAACTGTATGCCACAGTCGAGGGCAATATCACCTAAGTCAAAAATATTGAAAACTTTCCTAGCTATCGTTATAAAAGATAATTATCCAGTTCACCAGAAATCTCATTAAGGGGTTTATTCGAAAATTACTATCTACCTATCCAATTAAACCTGGTTTACCATCCTAGCTAAGGTGTGCAGTATGTACCTATTGGTGAAATAGTTACTGTGTAATAATATTACGGACACTAAAGACACACTGTAGACATAAGGTACAGTTGTTTAAGTAACGTGAAAAGACATAACCCCCATCAATTTTACTTTACAATCTATGTCTTACAGCTACTACTTCTAGCGACAGCCATTACCGCAGCATGCGCTGTGGAGGCGAAGTCAGAAGCGGCAACCGTCGCACCGGAGGCGAATCCTGCCGACTCTGTACACCCAGAACCGAACCCAGCCGAGTCTGCAAGCCCAGTGATGGTAGACGACGACCGCCATAAGAACTTCCACGACGGGTTGCAACTTAACCGGTACCGCGAACAGCGTATGCATGCCAACCATCTACGGGACATGTCCCGTGATCATGATTACGACTTTGATGACCACAAGAGGGAGCACGATGACCATGAAGCACATGGCCCGGTTATTTTGAGATCTATTAACCCACATACTCATGTAAGTATAGAACTAGAGTCTATCGCATCTAAGCAGCTTTCATATATACCATCATCATCAGCCGGAAGACGTCCACTGCTGGACATAGGCCTCCCCCATGGAACGCCACAATGGACGGTTGCCCGCTATCCGCATCCAACGGCTCCCCGCGACAATCACCAGATCGTCGGTCCATCTAGTGGGGGGCCGTCCAACTCTGCGTCTTCCGGTTCGAGGTCGCCACTCGAGAACCTTTCTTCCCCAACGGTCGTCGGTTCTACGAGCGATGTGGCCTGCCCATTGCCACTTCAGCTTGCTGATTCTGTGAGCTATGTCGGTGACTTTGGTCCTTTTGCGGATATCCTGGTTCCGGATCTTATCACGCAAAGAAACTCCGAGCATAGCTCTCTCCATAGCTCGCTGCGTGACTTGGAGCTTATGCAGTAGGCCAACTGTAAGGGACCAAGTTTCGCTTCCGTAGGTCATCACTGGCAACACACACTGATTGAAGACCTTAGTCTTCAAGCTCTGCGGAATTTCGGACGTGAAGATATTACGTAACTTCCCGAACGCTGCCCAGCCGAGTTGGATTCGTCGTCACATATACCGCACTTAACTAATTACAATTGGTTCAAGCAGTGGCGGATTTATAAATTTTCAAGGTATGGGCTGTACAGTTTTTGCTGCCCTTGCCTCTACCAAATCCAATCCAAAAATTTCGTTGAAATTGCACGTAAAACAGTCATCGACAAAATTTGTTGCAGAGTTCTATCTGTAAAACACCAGAAAACCGTCATGCAGAAATCTTTTTGATTTCTATGTGGTAGCAAAAAAAATAAAATTCGGTCCCCAAATTTGCCGCCCCAAAACTCTGCCGCCCTAGGCTCCAGCCAATATTATCCTACTCAGCCTACTGGTAAATCCGCCACTGGGTTCAAGGAATCAGAGGAAAGACTATCCTCGATAAAGTCACCATTTTTCTACAAGCGGTGCTAAACTATCAAATAACTGTGAGGACGTATTAAAACAGTTTTTTTTTTTTATCTTTTCAGAGTCATCCTGACATTGAACTTCAAAACAAGTGAGTAATTAACGCCCGTATTTAATAAATCGCTCTCAAGTCTGATAGCAATCTTGGAAATGTAATTCTTATGTCATACCAGTACAAAATTACATGTCAAACGCGTACTCAAGATCGCTTTCAGACTTTAGATCGATTTATTAATACGGGCCCTAGTATGTACCTACTACAAATGCTCTAGCCCCAGAGCGGTAGCGCCAATGTAGCTTTAAAGAAATAGACGCTACAGTATCCAGTTTTTGAAGAGTTTTGACAACGGTTTCTTATTATTAACTTATTATTGTATATTCTCGTTTATATAGAATAATCGCCGACGTATACAGCCCTGACTACTACCAGCCCACTTGGGTACTAGACTACAGATACCTGAAGACCGGCGGGAGAGACTACACCCGCGGCCCCGGGGGCCAGATCCTCATCCTGCCGAAGAACGTCCGCAGCAAGGAGCCCAAAGAGTTCCCAGACTATGATAGCCTCTTGGAACACCTTCGACTCAGTCGGCTATCGGAACAGAACCACCATCGAAGGGGTTACGGACACGGAGATGCCTTCCATGGCTACCAAAAAATGGACCATGGACATCATAAATATAACAGAGGTCATCAGTTCAACCCTTACCACTAAATTATAATCTGGACTATTTTCCAAACCATATTTTCCTATTATTATTGAATAAATTGAAGATTTCAAGGTACCTGTTTATCTCCTCGTAAATTTTTACGACTTGATCTGTTCTACTCCTGTAATAATTTCCATTTAGGACTTCATCCAATTGAACCATTAATAAAATTCCACATCATTGCAATGTTTTTGTTTTTCTAACACTAGTTTTACTGGTCTAATTTTAGTGAAGTAAAATAAAATGTAAACCCTACCAGGTTAATAAAAGATATTTTCTAATGTTATTGTTATTACTTATCTATCTACCTTTTAATGTAAAATAACGTTTCCTGGTCTGTTTCAAAATAAAAACCTTCCAGTTATTTCGTATCCAGAGGTATGTAGAATATCCAGAGGATACAGATTTTATATCCAGATATAGCGATGTATAGTAACTAAATTAGATGGCTTATAACAAACTGGTCTAATCTTAGAACCAAAGAAACCAGTCACATTTCACTTAAATAATAATTAAAATTATGAAACTTGTGCAACATCTCAGTTTAAATGAACGCAGGAGATTACAAAACTGAGAAAATTATTCATAAAAATATTAATAGGTTTAAAATCATTTTTTCAACTAAACTAACACAGTAAGTAAATGTACCTGTAGTTATTTTAATGCCTGCAGAAATGTTTAAAATTGCAGCGCTGAACCAAAGATTTTAATATACATAGGCGCTACGACCCAAGCCTCGCCTGGCAGTATCTAACGGCCAATTGGGCTACTTCCTACTATTTAATTACCTATGAATGATCTTTTATCAAGTTATGTACTCAATTATAGTTATTGTGTTTATTTTATTAAACATAAACTTTGGATTGCAAAGTTATTTAAATTATGTCGCAAGAGTTCTAACAATGAAATTACGTTTGAAATAACTTGAAAATTGACAGAAAATATGGATTTGTTAAAGTTCTGAAAACAATTACTAAAAGCGAAAATCTATAAGCTTCTCTATCATGACTTAGTAGTTTTACCTGCCGAATTTTTTTGCAAACATCCAATATTTTTTCGAAAAATTATTTCAAAATATATCAATAAAGAATTGGTACTTAAGAGTTAATATAAAAAAACGAATAATAATATAAACTATAATATAAACCGATATCAGTCAAACACCCATTTAGATCAGTACCGTTTACACTTACAACGGCCACAACTTGGACCCAAACCTTTTGAAAATTTCAGGCATACCGTCTAACAAAATTGTCTTTTATTTGTCCGCAAACAAGTTATTACCTACAGGATTCAGTATTAATAAGAGCATAGCTACCTAATAGCATTTGGCATAGCATAATTATAATATCTTATCATACTAATATTATAAAGAGGAAAACTTGTAATACTTGTAACTTGTTGTTTTTGTTTGTTTGATTGTAATGAATAGGCTCCGAAACTACTGAACCGATTTGAAAAATTCTTTCACTGTTGGGAAGCTACACTATCCCCGGGTGACATAGGCTATAATATATTTTCAAAAAAATTAGGGATCCTTACTAAAACTCGAATAATGTAACCGCAATGTACCCGTGCGAAGCCGGGGCGGGCCGCTATACTTTATAAAATTCTCGTGGCACAATGTTAGTTACCATACTCCTCCGAAACGGCTCGACCGATTTTCATGAAATTTTGTGTGCATATCGGGTAGGTCTGAGAATCGGCTACTCCTTCATACCCCTAAATGTTAAGGGCGCTCCACATTCCACGCGGACGGAGTCGCGGGGCACAGCTAGTAATAATATATAACAACTTTATGTTAATAAGTTAAGTTAATATCAAACGTTCTGCGAAACAGGCTCAGCCTAGTGCAGGATGTTTTTATAAATGTAACAACTTTTTCTTTATATAATAATTTTGATAACTTATTTTAAATTATTCGTTGTAACTGCTATGTAATGAAGTTGTAATTGCGTGTAATTAATAAACGTTATTATGATTAAATCATCCATTAACATGCCTCTTTTGCTTTTTGCAAATCATTTACCTACTTAAATTCGAAGCAAAAATGGCAAGAGGGTAAATCCTAATTGCTGAGTTGTTGCAACTGTTTTTAAAGTTCCAAACGTACATTGTACGAGCTGTAAATGTTTCGAAAACATTTTACGATGATATAATCGTTTACATGTTACCTATATGATAGACGGTCGCGTGAACCGTAATGAAAATGTGCGAACATTTTATTAGTTTTTAATAACTAGGAGTGAGTAATTATTGACATGATCAGTACTGATCAGTTATCGATTAATCTGTGTAATGACTCGTGTCGTCCTTCGCTACTTCGCTGAAACTTGGTTTTCAACAATTAAATTCGTTGTTTTTCAACTAGCGTGGGACTAATTTGTTTTAAATGGGTACATTTTTGGTCCTTATCCAAACCGAATATAAGCTCATCGCTGTTTGATTTCTTCATTAGTTGAAGTCCAGCTAACATAGCGATATTATACCTTGCAACAAGATGATTTATCAAGTAAGTGAATTCACTGTTATACCTATTAATTAATCTATTGTCTAATTCTTATTGAATTAATGTAAAAAATGTGGCATTTTAACAAGTACTAATTTAATTTTGAAAATGAGCAATGGTTATTAATCAGTTATACGAAAGATAATGTATTTGTTATTTTTTTTTGCGATGTTCATATCTAACTAACAGTAGAGTCTTTCTTAATTATGATAAGTGTGAATATCCCTACATGCGCATTTTCATACATTATCACTGAATCAAATTAGACTTGATTACCATACTTTAACTTCATTTGAATTGCTGCTCACTTTTATATGAAGAACAATATATTTTTTACAACAACATTAAAATAACGACAATAAATGATATTTATAGGATTAGTTCAAGGATTATTTTGTATATTTTCACTAAAAGTTTTGTAATTATAGCAAATATTTATGTAGCTAAAGCCTCTTATTCACAATTGACTGTTTAAATAAAATCGTTCGGTAAAAATAAATAAAAGGTATATTTATATATAGTTAAAGGTATGGTATAGTTCTAGAAACTACAAACATAATTTGTTGTTATTTATTCTCAGTGTATCTGCCTAGTTATTTAAATAAATAAATTACTCAGAACGGATTTGCCAAAACGATCTCCTATAAACTTATTTTCACTGACTTCCAGGTTCTTACAAAAATATATGTTTCGTAATTCAATCACAATTCAACAAGTTTCAAATATAATTATTTACATTTATTTCCAGGTAGCCGCCCTGTGTGTCTTAGTGGTGTGCGTACACGCACACTCCGTTGCCGTGTCGCACCAATCCCGTGTCGATAACTTCGACGACAAGCATCATGACCACCATGACAAGCACCACAGTTTCGAGCACCACGTGAAGCATGACCACCACAACCACGAGGTTCACCACAAACATGAGGATCACCATGAACATGAGGTTCACCATGAACATGAGGACCACCATGAACATCACGTGAGTATTCTTATTATAACAAACATTAATTCGCCGAACACAATTTTTAGGATTTTTTGTCAAAACAAATACCTACGTTTTGATTGTACCTAATCGAAATTATGAATTAAGTGGAATATTTAATACAAAATAACCACTACACTTGCTCTAAGTTTATCTGACAAGTGTCCATGGAACAGGACCGCATTGGACAACACATAGGCGAAATTTTATATTAGTCCAAAACCCAATTTCATTTTCAACACACCTAACATAATATTTATCTAAGTACATGTTATGTTAAAGAGCCTACCATATAAACTCTCAAAACGTCCCTTCCAGCATCCGTCGTACAAATTCGAGTACTCCGTGTCGGACCCTCACACCAAGGACCACAAGTCGCAGTCGGAGAGCCGCCACGGGGACAGCGTGAAGGGAACCTACTCGCTGGTGGAGCCCGACGGTAACGTGCGCACTGTTCATTACACCGCTGATCATCATAACGGGTAAGTTCTTATTCTTATACAAGTATTTCAAAAGCCCTAAATAATAGGTACTTGGGGATTTGGATGAGTGTTTTGGTTAATTAAATAACTTGTACTGATTTATTTTTTAGAAATAACAACACTTAAAAATAACCTCAAATTGAAAACAAACATTTTTTTCTTGTTTAAAAATATCCTATATAATATAGTAAATATCATTTAGCCCTTTATGACGTCCCACTTCTGGGCACGGGCTTCTCCTCACTACGAGGGGGATTCAGGCCGTAATACACCACGCTGGCCCAGTGCGGGTTGGCAGATTTCACATGTCTTTCGAAAATTGGTTACATTTTCTAAGACATGCAGGTTTCCTCACGATGTTTTCCTTCACCGTAAGCAAGTGATAATGATATTATAAAAATTATAATTATGCGAGCCAAGGTTTGAACCCAGTACCTGTTGCCTGCAAGTCGCGTGCTTAACCAATCGGCAATCACTGCCTACAAAAAAAAATCCTAATGATATAATTTATTCTCAGTTTCCACGCTGATGTTCATCACAAGACGGCGCACCACCACATCGTCCCTCATCATCGCCATCATCATCATGATCATGATCACCACCATGATCATCAACATTGAACTGGACACTTCAATATCTACGAATACTTCTATACTATCGACCTCGAAATGTACCCATACCAAAATAATCATTAAATTATTTTCAAACCACGCCAGCGCTGACCAATTTAAACAATATTTTCTTTCACTTATTAATTTATACCCACCTATAATATAAACTGATAGGTAAGAACCCTTCCTTTGTTCATGACCATTATAGACAACAAGATAATCAGTAAACTTTTATATTAAATAGGTACACCACAATCAGATAACCACAAACCATATTAGTTACAAATAATTATAATGGCCATGATGACTATTATTGAATTTCACAGTTAATGAAAATTATTTCACTGGTTATCGTAAGACATACCCTCTATAATTAGGCAATAAAAAATACTCATCATGCCCATTACGAAGTGTATACAAAACAATAAAAATATTAGACAGGTTTATCAAAAGACATTGACATAATTATTAGTTCACAAATATTTCACTTGGTTATCTTCAATCTTTCTCATTCCATGAACAACGCTGAAACCCACACCTTGGTCGTACGGGTTGCCAGAGCGGCTCTTGTTATTGTTCAAACTGTTAACGGTGCGATCTGTCATGTGGCTACCGTAGGACTGCTCGGAGCCGCTGTGTGCTGAGTTGGTAGACAATAGTTTAGGTCCAGAACTTAGCGAATGTTTGGATGCCTCGTTTCTGCTTACTACAGCATTGAACCTTAAATAAGAACGGTTTGCTGGTGATAATGGATTAAAATCATCAAGGTTAATAGTTATTGACCGTCCCTCTATTTGCGGAAGATTCAGTTCTAGCCCAGTGTGGGTTGGAAGATTTCACGAGTCTTTTGAAAAAATATAGAATATTCTAAGACATGGTTTCCTCACGATGTTTTCCTTTAGCGTAATCAAGCGATAATCATATTTTAACTATGATTCGCACATAGATTTCAAAGTATTCAGAGGTTGGAGCCTGTGTTTTGAAGCCTAAGAAACGTGCTTTGCCAATTGGCTGTAACATTGAATTAACAAAAAATAGAGAAACAGACAATATACGAGTACACTGATATTGCCTTACAGTAACCTGTGATCTCTTTCAGATAGCGATTGGACTTAAAAGTCAGTGCATAATGCAATGTTTGTAAAAGAAGAAGGACAAACGACTTACCCATGTAGAGCGTCGGCAGTGTACTCTACAGTCCTCAGCGCACCATCGGGCTCGTACAGCGTGTAAATCCCTCGCACCTTGTCCCCGTCGCGGCTCTCCCAATGACTCTTTCTATCACCAGTCTCATGGTCTGACACTTCGTACTTGTACTCGTATTTTGGCTGCAAGAAGAGAAATTTAATAGCACGAGTGGAATATAAATGAAATAGTCCAAAGTCATCGGAATACATAACTATGCAATTAAAAAAGAAAAAAAGTTAACTCACTGGACTTCCGTCAAATTCATCCAGTGGAGATGGCGCTAAAATAAAAGAAGAAAGCATTAAAACTACAATAAGATCCTTTTTACGGTGGTAGAGACAAGCTGTAGCTAATTCAAACAGCTCTTATATGGGCTGGCACGACCGGGACAGTACCGCAGCCACACCCTCTACAAAAGATAGGCGTAAAGTAGCTAAGCATAATATGATAGGTGCGTTTTGTACGATCAGTGAGAGGACCCGGAAGCCCAATGCCTCCTTCTGGCCCACTCCCCTTCAGTACGGCAATCCCCTTCAGTATTGCGAGCATCTATAGGTCACTGCTTAACATCAGGCGGGTCGGACACTTGTTTGAAGACATTGTTACCTATTTATAAAAAACCAAACTTACAATAAGGTCTTGGTTACATAAATAAATTGTAATTACACGTGATCGGCCGTGCAGGTGTATCTTGAGCCTGATGGAACACGATGCTTTGAGAAGAAGTAGCTTGCAGCATAGCCACCGGTGATCCCTCGGCGAACAACCACCCGCTCAGCAGCAAGACTATCTGAAATGAAAACGAAATACACATTGTCAATTAAACACGCCAGTGAAATGGCCCCAAATGTATTTCTTTCGTTTGCCCAATATAGACATAGATAATATATTACTAAACTAAGCGATTCTGGTACTATTGGGTATCATGAATGCAATGGACTAGAAGTGTTCCTAGTAATGCAGAAACGATAACAAAACGGCTATTTCTGATGTTGCACGCGAACACACATAGTAAAAATAATGATTCTTCTGGGCACGGGCCTGCCCTCAGTACAAGAGGGATTCAGGCCATAATCACTGACCCAGTGCGGGTTGGCGGATTGTACATGTCTTTCGAAAATTGGTCGAATTTACTAAGACAACACAGAATTATTAATGAATTCTGTCCCTATTCCAAAGTCACTGCTTTTCATCATATTCGCATTTTTTGTAAGATCATAGAGATTCTTAACGTGCCTTTAGGTACACAAAGTCCATATCGTCACAATGCTCTTGATGAAGACGTTGAGGCGGTGCAGAAGATTGAGGGCCGAGTATCGACGAACTGCGTGTTATATAGGGTCATCACATCTGATAAGAGAAACAATGTGCTCGCCGGCGGATGCATTTGCATCGACAAAGGTCGTTGTCAATTAAAATTGTTGATAGCACTGTATGCAAAGTTGAACTCCAATGAAATATGTAGTAAACACGGGGATTCATGTCGGTTTGCATATGAATTCGGAGCGACTATGTAGGTTTGTTTTTTTATTTGTTTGGAATCTTCAAAGTATTGTTCCAAAGATAATATCGAGGATTCTATTATCTATTTATAAGTAGGTACATCATTATTTATATTTAATACAAATAGGTAGATTTTAGTATCTTCCAGCATTTTAGACGACCGCTCGGCTCACAGCACCGGTTGGTTGCGAGTTCGATTCCCACCGGGGCAAATTTCGGGAATGACCTTTTCGTATTTTTCCCAGGGTCTGGTTGTCACTGGGATCGCCCCCAGTCCATTGTACGGTACCCATAGTACAAGTGTTGCTTAGTTTGGGACCATACAGTTGGTGTGTCAGTCTGGCGATATTTATTTATTTTTATTTATTTAATGCCACTACATCTGTTAAAAGATGGTTGTACTTTTGTATGTTATAACAATGCACTGCTTTAGTTTAGATACACAAGCGATCAATGCCAAACAAAACGTAGGCATTCTCTTTGTGCCTTTCAACTGCGAGTGCCCAATATTCTCACCAGAGGGCATAAGAATATAAGCTTGGAAGAATAAATAAAAATTAAGTATGGCTGTACTAGGAGACTAACCTAGTGACACCGAGACTAGGGCAAATTATGAAAATGCCATATCCGTAATTTACTCTGACGGGATTCGACCCCGCAACCACTTGCTTAGATAAATCTGAAAATATTTAATCTGGCCTATTTGAAATAAAAATATTTGAATTTAAATTTGAATTTGACAAACACATACCATTCTATTAGTACTCCTTGCGTATAATAGGTATGGGGCAAGATGGGGCTACAAAAGTTATTTGTTCATAATTATTTGTTATATTTTTTTTATAATTGTTTATCCGCTGGGGTAAATTTTGGAAATGGCCTTTTCGTAATTTGCCCTGGTCTGGGTGTCCCTGGGATCGCCTCCAGTCCATTGTACGGTACCCTAGTACACGCGTTGCTTAGTTTGGAACCATACAGTTGTTGTATCATTATTATTACTATTATTAACTTGTTTGTTACCGTAAGTAAGTATTTTATTGGTATATTTATTTGAGCAAAAACCTCTACTTTAGTACTCCACAAAATACGATCTTGTGGTAAACCTACCTTCTATAGAAACCCATTATAGAGGTATAAAAACAATTTAAAGATAAAGCAAAATCTAATTGGTAATAAAAGGATTAATTGGCTACATTAAATTCAGTTGTGGGTACGCCAAGTAACACAGGTAGGTCAATGAGTGTTTATAGATATCTTTAAATAATGCACTAACGTCCTTATCCAATCCAGTTTTTCTGAAAATAGGTATATACCTAACAAGCGTTTGTGTATACATTCGTTACCGGAGTGTTAATTAAAACTTCATATTAAATCGGTAGGCATACAGTCTTAAATTCTAAAATATGCACCGAACGACTCTTGTTCAATCTCAAGTTGCGAAAGTCGGTGAGAAAATGAACATCGAGTTTCCAAATCGCACTCACATCGTTCCGATCCAGTTTTTTAAACTCGATAATTTTTTTTGTTTCTTACAAATGCGATCGTGTGGCGGAATCAACACATTATCACCTTAAAATTACGCCTCACGAGAATAAAGGAGTTTATTAAGACTCCTTTACGACATTTTGTACTTTTACTCCGCCGTTTGTTACTTTGCTTGTGAGATAACAATAAAAACGTTCTCAAGAAAGGTTGCGGTGTAAAATCAACGTTGGATTTAACTCTGCAATTGGCTGCAGTTTCTTTACACTGCTAAGGTAAAAAACGTTCAGGTGAAAAACGATACTATTTCAATAGTCTCAGGGTAGGTTTTTCATTATTCATAATTCAGTGCCTGCGCATTAAATTAAAAAACAGAAGGCTACATCAAACAACCAGCTATAGTTATATCACTAATCCAAAATTAAAAAGGTTTATATGTACTTAATTGCTAATAACGAGTAGGCGCCATGTAAGCAACACCACTAATTATGTTCACAAATAATCAAGAATTCGATAGCTCAATAAATACCTGTCAATCAAAAAAAAACATGTTATGAAATGAGCTTTAATAGCATATAATTACGAACGTGTTTTGAGCATTCAAATGCATGTTTAATTTCGCATTATATTGTCAAATAATTGCATAAATGAGGTGACGCAAGAGCCAGGCTGTTAGATCTAGATCGCCGCCTGGCCTACCGGTACTCATATACGCTAGGACCTTTTCCGACGTTTGATTAATTTCAACTGCACCGATATTTAAAATGTTTGCGTTGGGTAATGGTATTCGCGATATGTAGTAACGCATAGATATTCACATAACATACGTATCACGGGTCTATTTCAAACTCGTTTCATTATGCTCGTTCGATGAATCTGTAAAAGCTTTTAAGACCGCATTTCGAGCAATAACATTTCTCAATTCGATAAAAATACTGGCCAAGTGCATGTCGTGCCACGCACAATGGACGGTTCCGAGGCCATTTCAATAACGAAATTATATTTTTGGCTAACTAGTTGGTCGATTATTAGGTATATAAATGTGAGAAGTATCGGAATTAATTACATAAATTTTGATTAAAGCTTTAAAAGTTAAAATCTCGAAAATAGAATTCCTGTTAAGATAAGATAAATGTATTTGTTCAAACATGAGTGTACATACAAATGCATGCAAGATGTTATAAATGTTCTATTCATGTTTTTCATGAAAATGGCATCCAACTATTGAAAGTATTAAAAGCTAATTAAAATATATTAGAAAAAAAAACAAAAACAAGGAAATTAAATTTTTGGAAAAACTTGATGGAACTGCCAATATGGCGATTGCCATTTCCACCATTAGAATTTATCAAAATACTCGACAATCCGAATTTTGCGGATATATTATGTTGTCGACTCGATCTCATTATTTTTTTATGTTTTGTTATTCTGGTAACGTTTCAATCGAGACTACCGTGCCCCTGGACGGAATTATTAATATAGATTTATTTACTAAATAAAAGTAATTTTGCTACATTTTATATTTACGAAAGTGAAAGATCTATTCTTAAGGTATATCTGTACCAAATTTCATTAACTTCCCACAAAAAACTGTAGAAGTTAGGTTTTTTACTGTGACAAACTGGGACGGACGGATGATCTGGTTGCTTGTAGGGACTACGGAACCCTAAAAATTTACTCTACTGTCTTACTGTATAATGTGGAAAGAGACATCTATAACAGAACTTGGTTACTTTACTAACAACAGCGCCTTAACAGCTTGCATGAAACAAAAAAGGCCGAGCCCTTGTCGCGCCCATTTTATAATGGAAACATGTGATTCAATTCGTATCATGGACTAAGTTAACACTAACTTAGTCCATGATACGAATTGAATCACTACAAAACATTATGAGCTACAAGATCTTAGTGCCTGTGTACACCACGTTTTTTAATCGTGTGTCGACGGCGCGCTTTTATCCTACAGAGCAGTTTGTTGTCGTTTGTAGGTCTACAGGCTGCGTCTGTCTCGCGTACGTATCGCGTCTGTATCGCTACACGCGCGTCGACGCGGACGGCGCGTTTAAAAAACGTGGTGTGCACCGGCCCTTGAGGCCTTGGTGCGTCAACACGTTACACAATGAAAATGATCTCTTAAATCCTCTGCACTATTGTCAGCAAATCCGTTGCGTCGTGTTTTCAATAGTTCGTTCACAATGCATAATGTTTATTATCAATCATATTAATCTCGACACTGCACAATATCGGAGATTGACGAAACTATTGATTTCAGAAATGTACCGACCTGTGCCGTGACCTTAATACCTACCTCTGTATCCGTTGGCATTCCTTAAAGTTCAGAAATAAGGAAAGGCGTGTGTATTGACAGGGTTATTTTAATCACGGCTATCGAACTAGTAACTCTCTTAGTGCCAGGAGTCGATATAAAATGACGCCCCTAAGTGTGCCCGTCCATTTGAGCTGTCCAGTCACCCTGCCCGACTTAAGTGGACGGGTACTCTTAGTTTACTTTTATAATCTGACCTTTGAAAGATGTAACTGCACTTTCATCGTTTCCATATCATCATGAATTATAAACATACCTATCCTAATTAGGTTAAATAATTATGTTATCTACAAATTAAAAACTATCAAAATTTTTGCAGCATCAAAATAGTGCTGTCTTGTTCATATATTATGACTATCATTATATATTAGTTTAAGAGGAATGACAATATATTTAATTTAGTCAAGTTTATTATACTTACCAACAAATTTGACGCCATTACCTATCCGTCAAATTATATAAGAAATAAATTACGTTCAATAAACCCAAAACAATACTTATTGGTAACTCACTCTATTAGCAATATAATATAAAAAAACTAAACACATAAAATGATTGCCGACCAACTGTCAAGCACGTGCCTGCGCGCACGCCTATCATGTTCACACATGCACCTACTTACTTAACTACCTACTGTTTCTAAGTAACCCAAATCGTGATGCGATAATCGATCATAATCTGCTGAGCCCAGGCCGCTCGACTGCCTTAATCTTCATTTGCACAACATTCCAGTTCGCCCGATAATATAATCTATTGGATACTAGCACGGAGAGGTGGCTGCGCTCATAAATAAACATAGGTAAATAAGTGTTCAAAAGTACCTAATATTTTTTGAAAATACTAGGTCAGTGTTTTTACCGTGATAGAGCCAAGCTATAGCCAACTCAACCGGGGTAGTATCACTCTCTAACAGAAGATCGGCGTTAAGCAGCTACCATAGCTGCGTTTCGTACGATGAATGAGACCCGGAAGCCTCCCCTCCTTCTTCTCCCTCATCCCACTCGCTTTCAGGTCGGCAACGTGCGAGAAATTCAATTGGAACCTATTGCAAGCATCAATAGGGCTACGGTAACTGCTTAACCTCAGGCAGCTCGTATGCTTGTTTGCTTTACTTCGTTATATATAAAAAAGTACATACAAGAAACAGTTATGATAAAGCCATACCATTATTCTTGGGCATTCAGTAATACAAAGCCCAGCAAAGTAGACTGAGAATATATAGGTGGTAGTGGCAGCAGTAATTCAATATTTCTCAAACGCAAACTGCATAAATTTAAATTTAACTATTCATCGGAAATAAATTTGCGGAACGCATAAATAAACTGGGCCCTAACCACGCTAGCTACTCAAATCGTAATAGAAAAGCAAACGCTCGCGATTACGTTTCAAACGCTCCGCTTTTGACGTTTTTAAGTAAATAATTAACTACACTACCTATGCGTCATAACAAGATAAAATACCTTTTAAGATAAAGTTGCCTTTGAATGAAACCGAAAGTAAGTAGTTACAGGATGCAGAAATCAGGTTATTGTTACATTTTATTATCAACCATTATCTTTTCATTGTCAGTACATTAAAGAGCACATGAAAATACAAAAAACATTGGCCTCTGAGGTCATATCTAGGTCAAACGTTAAAAGGATTAAAAAGAAACAGCGATCAGTTAGCATTGAAATACATTACAATTAATGTGTAATAGTAATTAACTGAATAATCGATGAAATTACAGGTTCCTATTACCAGTATTTTTGCTAAACAAAGTAAAGTTCTAAAATACCTTTATAAATTGCAATTAATTAATTAATAACAAACTCAAATCTCATAATATTGTGTGTTCCAGATACAAGGTTTTCACTCTTTGATTCATTTACATGTTGAACATTTTTTAGATAGTTTATGCAAATTAAATTACATTTATACAAATAATAGATAATATTAATAAAAAATATTTCATTGATAACTAATAAATTAAACAGAAACTTAAAATATGATTGTTTACTACTTTGTTAACTCATTAATTTCGTCATGACATCCACAGGTCGTAATCTAGACTTGTGATCTCTACCAATGAATACTAAATAAATTAGCACAGCCAAAACATAACGCATATTGCATACGGTTCCAAACCGTCATAGCCAGCTCATTATAATGTCTAGGAGCCCGACATTTGAATAAAGTAATACAAATTGCTTTGTTACACAAAAGTCAAGTCATAACGTGTAATGAACTAAGGCGTATATGGTACCTAATGATGTGAATTTACGAGTGTGTATTCATGGAACCAATTGAAAAGGCACCTAATATAATTTGATTTGAAATGCACCACGGGCTTTTTGACCTTAATAGTCTGTTAAACATTAAATTCAGAAATTTTATTTTAATTCTGTAGTTTTTAAGCACATTTATATCGCAGTTCGAATACTAATATAAATAAACTAAATAACCCTATATTATTATGGTCACGTTTTGCTTATTTTAGGAGTAAGTTCGGATTGGCATCACATAACATTCGTGCTATAATAACCTGAATGAGTTGAGATCTCGATCGATTAGAAAATGCATTAAAATAAGTGACTTAATCCTAATCACAAATTGCCACCATTCCACGCAGTCTTGATCGTTAGATATTATTTATTACATCGATAGAAATAGTAAGCAAAAAATGTCATGTAAGAAATCAGAAATTTTTAATCATCAATACATCCTCGAATATTTTTAACGTACCCGGTTTAAGCACATCGTTTGCATTAAAATCGTTACATACGTAGCTTTACGCTTAATTTATCATACCTATTGACCGCATTTTGTGCCAAAATCAGTGCACACCTGTTCTGGTTTTGATGCTCACAATAAGCCGAACAGGATTGTGTAATAGTGTAGAAAGTATACATATTTGCGCGTGTCCTCCATTATATACAAATAAAAAATGTACACATTTATATGAACGAAGTAAGAAACATACAAATATAGATATATAACTAATACATAGGTAAAATTAGACATAATGGAGACGCAAACTTCATTCTGACTCGTGAATGATTGCAAATTGACCCATATGCCAGTGTCATAAGGGTCACAGCACGCGTCTTCGTGAAATAAACGAACTATACCTAATTGAACTTGGCATAGTGGCACGAACGTAAGCCGTTCGGCTCACTGCACCGGCAATATCGGATATGGCCTTTTCGTAATTAGTACCCATAGTAAATATTAGTAATTTGGGACACTACGAGTACATTTAGTAAGTTAGTCTGGCGATATTTAATTAAGTATTTATTATCGGCCATGCATTTGCTCATATCTTACCTATATAAAAGTAACTTCAACAATTCGAGACTTATAAGTAACAACAAAACATCGTGTGAAACGAACTAGAGAATACAAAAACACTGTCCTCGCCTGGACCTTTTAAAGCTAAAAATTCGCTCCGCTCCAAAAGTGGATTTTCTGAGTTACTATTACCAATTGTAAGGTAGGTACTCCGGGACCGCATGGCAATGGTTCACGCACAAATAAAACTATATATTTAGATCACTGAGGATTATAAATACTTCTACGACATTCATTTCTGTTTTGTGATTATCTGTACTTCCTTCTTTCATGATGTCAGTGGACTGTTTGACTATTGGTATAACACTCTCCAAAGTCCACTTTTAAGCCACTTCTCTGTTACTCCCGTACAACTGCCTGACGCAAGATGACTCTAGCTCACGCTGAAATAAGTTTTCTGTTAATTCAACTTTAGTTTCCTAAACAGGGGACTTTACTATTATTTTGTTAAGAGCGCAGTCACTTGAAACCTTTTCATTATTAACTAGCTATTGCCCGCGTGGAACTTGGATAAAATAATAAAATAAAAAAGCCTAAGTTACTCCTTACAACATAAGCTCTCTGCCAGTGTAAGTCCCGCCAAAATCAGTCCAGACGATTTGGAGATTAGCTCAAACAGACAGACATGCAGAAATATATACTTTTGTATTTTGATATAGTAAGCGCTTAAGTCTGAGATCAATCTTGGAAATGTCATTCTCATTTTATTCCAGTACAAAATGTCATGTCAAAAGCTTACTCAAGATAGCTCTCACACTTGAGACTGATTCATGAATACTGGCCTTATTAATATCATGAAGGGAAAACGGCAACGACATTCGAAACCTAATTAACTATCTGTGCAAAACTTCCTTATAGTTTCAAGTCAGTTCAATTTTAACGCTTCGAGTCTCAACACCTCGCACGCTAATCGCTCACTTAAGTAGGACAAGTTAACGTTGTCCATAGCTGCCTGTACGTTGGATCGTGAACCAAATGGTTTCCCAGGAACCTTGCATCACGATTGTAACCTGTGATTGTACTGGAAACTCACTGGGCCTGTCATTTTGATGGCTGACAATACAAAGAGTACAAATTGGTGACACAATCTGATAAAGCTTAATACAAAAGTATACAGCTAACTTGATTTTGTCAGTACTTAGTACGGGAGTATAATTTTGTTTCTGTAATCCATCTAAATATCGCAATGAGACACATGTGCTTCTGATTTGAAGTGTCACGATCAAGATGCAGGTCAAAAGACATCTTCAGTAGCGTACTTGCACGCACTCTGAGGCGAAAATGTATTATATAATTTATACTTAAGTACAATCAATGTTGGCTTAACTAGTAATATGTCCGCCACAGTCCTCTGTGAGTAAGCTCTGAAAAGTTTAGAATTTATTCAAAAAATATCAAATATCATGCATTCGTTTATTAACTTAGAAGAATTAACTTAACTGAGAAGAATGATAGAAAATTAAAAATAACGTTAAATTATTTATTTTATTTATTTTTCTATTGTGACATTTTATTAATGCAGATTGTGGCAAGTTAATTAATCAAATAAAACCTTAATTAACATGGTTCTAAGAAGGATGAAGTTCCCAAAATTATAACTCTTATTTCATCAACCGCGACGATGGGGCACTGCAAAAGCTGTAAACTATAACTTAACAATAATATCTTGCGTTTTACATATTTCAGCAGACTTCCATATCAAGGTGATAAACATAAGTTCATTAGATAAAAAGCCTTTTTCGATGCTTTATTAAAGTATTACGACCTTGCCGCACATAATAAATCCAACCATTACTTTGGGAACCTCGCGCCAGATATTAGACTGTTACGTAAAATGAATTACATTGGTACCGTGTGTTTGATATTAATAAAAACTAGTCAATAAAACAAATAGTTGTAGGTAACTCAATCAAGTTAAAATATCGTATCTCCACGATACGGAAAAAAGGCCGCTACTATCTCTAAATTTATATTTTAACTAAGTTAATACTCAAAAATAATATTAATTTCACCTCTTTACGACTTAATTAGAAAACTTGTTTTTGTAGTTATTTTAAATCTCCGGTAATCCCTATCAGCCTAAAAATATCGTTAACGTTAACGAACTCCATTTAGTTAGGGGTTGATTGCTAAAACACTTTCGCGCGCATTGACAATCACAGTGCGCCCGAACGCATAACCCATTGAGAAATGACAAATTTTCTACAGACTTGGTCCCTCACTTCAACAAGTATTGTTTGGAATACGGCTATTAGTTTACTCAAAAATCAGTTACGCTGTTTTGACTTGACACACTGTCCGAGGTCCAATAATTAACTAACAGCCAGATCGTGTCATTGGCCACAGTATTTGGCGACATGATAGATCGCTAGTCGCTCTGTCACCAGCGTTATCGTCCTCCCGATCAGCTGTTGCGAACTTTATTGCAATGTGTCGTATATTCGCGTGGCCCGCTCGTGCATTAACAGGTTCACGTGTGAGTTACGTCATTTGAGTAGGTACTTATATCGAAAGAAGCAATTTGAATATTTGTTTGAAATCACTTGGGTAGGTATCGACAGGACATAACTCTGGTAGTAACTACAGGTACAACAAACAACAGAAAGATGCGAGCTAGGGTTGTCACACGTACTCTATTGCGCGTAGTCGTACTCTACGTTGTACATTTAATCTACGAATATATAAAAGTACGCTAAAATACTATTTTTACCTGTCACAGGAACAACATCCTTCTAATTAATTTGTAAGAGATCGATGGAAGCTGTCGTTTTCGACACGGAGACTTTCCGTTGACTATGAATATTCCCCTGAATATCAAGTGTATAAAGAAACTGCTGCATACACATATTTAAGAAAAATCTGTATTTGTTTTTTAAATTATAATAAATAAAAAATAAAAGTAGGTACTCTTTTTATAACCCAAAACATATATTTTTTTTACGAAAAAATGAGGCAACCTTAGTTCGAGCGCCAAAATTGCAGTCCTTTTTTTATCTAGCTTTTAAGTTAGTTATCATTCAATAGATAAACGTTGACAAATAGGTATGTGTTAGAATCATACTTATTACAACCTGACCTTTTTTTGATACACCGTGTTTTATTCAAATAACCATACTTAATTTCGATCTCATTACCGAATTCTCTGCATACGCTTATCATTTGGTAATATCCGCTTAATGTGTTTCTATTAACACAGAAACTGCGCTATTTCCATTCGACAGCAATTAGTTTGCGCGCCGCCATTTCTATTAAGGTTTCAATACGGTTTCAATCCTTCCCACTGTGTGTGTATTTCGTAATTTGCATGTGAGCTGTAAAGAGCTTAGGGGCTTGTTTGGCTTATGCAAGCAGCCGAGCCGAACCCGTATCAACGTTTTAAACGACGTAAATTACTTACTGGAACATGTGTGAGGAAATGTTGCACTGATTCGCCGACGCAATTTACTGCAGCGCAAAATTCAGACGTTACAGCGTCTAACGAATAGCGTGGGCGTGGGCGGTAGAGCTGAATTTATCGGTCCGTTATTTAAAAGTTGTACCACCCATATTTGAGAGGTCCTTATGGCAGCATCAGAAATGTATTAGTATATATAATAAAACATATAATTATACAAAAAAAAAGTTTTTTGGACTAGGATCTAAGTACCTACGTCACCCATAGAGTCCCATGGGAGAGCAAAATTATCATTTGAACTTCCGATGAATTATATCAGACGAATAAAAGGAGTTGGCAATATTTTTATTCACATCCTTCCATTGCAGAAACACTTCAGTGGAGATATCATATTGACACCATAGATAAAATTGTTTTAAGTACCTATTTGGGCAGAAGAATCTCGGAATTATCGTTATCAGGAAACAAACAATTCTTTATTCCCGGTGAGTATTTAATTACACCGAGACACGCCTGTTGCTTCATTTATTATGTTATTTATAAATAAGTATATAATTTAAAGCCATGTCATAAGCTTAACATCAAATTCGCGAGTTTCTTAATTTGACTAATGATATCATAGATACGTACAAACAAATCCGTCGGCATTAGTGTCTAATTGCCGGATTAACTTCACAATCTGCTGATGAATTACAAACGTTTATATCACTTGTACACGATTCACTTAGTTACTATATCAACGTTTATTTTTAAATAAGTACCTATTGACGCACAGTTGCGCAAAGATTAGGACTAGTGATGTGAAGTTCCCGGGAATATTGGAACATCTTACCAACACTAAAAATGTATTTGTTACTCAATCACGCAAAAACATCTGCACGGATTTGGATGAAATTTCGCATACAGATAGTTTATAATCGGGATTAACACAGGATACTTTAGTTAAGTCTTGGACGAATTTGCGGGCAGAAGCTAGTAAGACTATTATAAATAGAAATTTAAATTAATTTATGACAGAAGTAAACAATAATGTAGATATTTAGAATTTAGAACTCTCCTTACCCACACGAGAGTAGTGTGTTATTAAAGGTTTCTAGACTTGACCAATAACAGCTACAAGCTCTGTTAGGGCAGCCATTCGTCACATCTTGTATTCCTGAACATTTATTTCTAGGTAAAAGCCTAAAATTTAACACTTTTCTATGGATATTCTTAATGACCATCTAAGTACCTATAATAATTTTATAACTACGACGTATTTTTACGATTGCAGTGAATTAAATCTAACGAATTGGTGTAATTACGGTTACCGTTCAATCGATAAACCGTTGTTTAATCTAGCTAGAGCAACCTTCGGTTGACACCCTAATATCAACCTAATGGAGTATAAATATTATCAAGGTCATGACTTTGGACTACATAGCCGACTCCCATTGCACCCATTTATTTTTAATAGCCCTTTACCTCCATATTAATAAACGTGGATTCGCGGGCGAATAGTTACATACCGAAATATCTCTTTATGTCATCCGTAATTTGACATTTGAAAGAAGAAGACTAAGCATGGTTTTATTATACAACGGCTAATCCACGTTATTAATAATGGGGTTAGTGTCCCACTCCCGGGAAAAGGCCAACACTTCTCCAAACATCTCTGTTCCGGTCAGTTCCCTTCTCCGATTTAAATATTCATTAAAAATAAGGAATGTCTATGTTTTCTGAAAATGCATAGACACTGCATTGAATAGCAACTACCTAACGTTTATCAAGTGCCCTATATCAAGTTCTCTACGAGCTAAACCATCCAATAAATATAGATCTGTAGAACTACTTTAGTTTGCATAACTATAGGCTCTGGCAGCTTATATTGAGTCAGCGTTTCAGTTGTTTTTAATACTAGTAGATTATATGTTTAAACTCATTACCCAATAAAAACAAAATTTGTTTAAATTAATACTTTTTTTATAACAGATAATAATATTGATTAAACCACAACAGTCCTAAATACCCGGTAATAATATTAATGAGAGTTAATGCCCGTTTAGTTAACGTAAGGCCGTTTAAAATGGCACTGAGTTGTAAATTAATAGAACCTCTAGTTTAGACTCACGAGCCGCGCCCACTGAGACCTACCGTGACGGCGAACGTGAAAAAGTGTGACCCGTTCTTACACATATGAGATCGCTATATAAGTCTTTGCAGACTCACTTTGCTCTCATTTCAACTTACGCTTAAGTTTGGCAAATACATTTCAAGCTTTCGACAATTTAATGCGAACATTGCCGAAGCGCAATCCATTTATGCGTTATTGTTTATAGAGTGCACTATACAATTAAGAATGAAATCGGTAAGTATGACTGGTATTAAGATTTTAATTATCTTACACAACCTTAATTATATTCAGGTAATCGTAATGGTAATTGAATACGAAATTTTTGTACTCTTCAATTATATTTTTCTCGTTTCAGATAATAATCGTATCGCTGGCTCTGCACAGTGTGTTTGCTTACCACGATCCTGATTTAAACTACCATCTCAGCCAAGTGCAAAAGATATCGAATTGTGACAATGGATATTCGTATGGGGCGCCTGCTCTGCAACTCACCACAGCCGGTGTGAAGGCAGTGGCAGGACCAACGGCGACTATCGTCTCCCAGCCCATCGTCGCCGCTCCTGCTTACCAATACTCCGGGATCACGGGATACTCGGCCAGCGGGGCAGCAGGATACTCAGGAAGTGGAAGCACAGGGTACTCCTCCGGCATAACATACCAAACAGCACCTAAAATTACGTACGCCACGCAACCGGCCGCCACTTTCCAGACATCGTCGATAGGATCCAACTATGCCCAAGGATACGCTACAAAAGAAATCCACGGTTATGCAACGTCCGCTGGACTCTCATCATCTTCAGCCACTGGGAGTATAACACCACTTGCTACGTACGCCCAAGCGCCGATCATCGCGAAAGTGACCGCAGCTCCGCTCATCGCCAGGTTTTCCTTAGCCCCGGCCAAGACGTCCTATGTTACACAAAATCTGGCACAACAAGGGTCGATTGGATCGTCGGCGAAGGCGTCCCTGAGCTCGTATAGCAGCACACATGGAGGAGGACAGGTGGTTTCTCAAGTTTATGCGGCTCCGTCGGCTGGATACGCGACTTCACCAGCTTTGAGAGTGCAGCAGGCTGCACAAGTAGTAGCTCCAGCTCAAGTAGCGATCTCAGCACCTGCCGTCCAATACAGTCACGCCCCAGCGGCCGCTGTCGCTCAAGCAGCCCCGGCAGTACAGTACACAACTTCATCTGTATCTCACTCATCTGGCCCTGCTTCGTACTTCACTCCGACCGCTTACCATGGAGGATCAAGCGTATCACAGTACTCTGGGCAGACTTTTGCCACGCAATACACTGCGCCAGCGGTTGCTCAGTACTCGTCATACTCGGCGCCGGCGGTTTCTCAGTATTCGTCATACTCGGCGCCAGCGGTTGCTCAATATTCGTCATACTCGGCACCGGCGGTTGCTCAGTATTCGTCGTCCTCAGCGCCAGCGTTTGCTCAGTATTCGTCATCCTCAGCGCCCGCGGTTGCTCAGTATTCATCATACTCGGCTCCAGCAGTCATCCAGCACTCGGCGCCAGCGTTTACTCAATACTCAGCCCCTCGAGTGGGAATAGTGAGTCAGTACGCGAGTGCACCGGTTGCGCACGGACACGTCTCCTCGCCGGCAGTGGCAGTGGCTCTCCCTACCGCAAAATACGCTGCATCACCTGTTGCTGTGAAGAATGTTCACTCGGAATTCCTAGAGAACTATGTGAGTATTCATATATTTTACTGTCAATTATGATGATGATAACTCACACTGCACTCTTAATTTGGATCACCGCAACCAAAACTGGATGACTCTACATTTCTGCTTACAATCTAACATTATTCTACTAGGGTGAAACAAAGCAATAGATTGATATCACTTGATACTCTTAGTTCGAATCTTCTTGTCTTGCCTACGCCCTTGATAAATAACCATAAAATGAATACGAAGGCAAATATACTTCGCCGCAGGGCATAGCGGTAACCATTTTATAAGTTACCTCATATCCCTTTGACTAACGCAATGACGTAATCGATTTGATTGGTCGCCCATTCGATCCAGGACAGGTTCTACATCGAAATATTAACAGAACACATACTAACTAAATATGAGAAATGTCATTGGTCAATTTAATTTATACTCCTTGATTGATAGTGAGTTATTGCTGATGCCAAAGGTAATAAAACATTAATAAAGTTACCATACAATATATTTACAAACGAGGCATAAATAATTAACTTGTATATATTTAAGTTATTAATCCTACTAATATTATAAATGCGAAAGTTTGTGAGTGTGGATGTATGTATGTATGTATGTATGTATGTTTGTTACTCCTTCACGCAAAAACTACTGAACGGATTTGGATGAAATTTGGAACACAGATAGATTATAACCGGGATTAACATATAGGATACTTTTTAACTCGATAATCCCGAAATTGTTGCTAAGTTAAAATACTACGCGGATGAAGTCGCGGGGCACAGCTAGTTACCTTATAATCTTACCAAAAATACTGTGAGAACAAAGTACTACCGGTAGGTAGTTATATGTGTCGTTAGTTAATCTTAAATCAAATTACTTTAGCTGTGATATTAATCCAAAGATTCGAATTCATGTAGAGCCGATCCAGGATCTTGTTAAACCATTTAAATTAAATTATGCAATTCTATGAATCAAATGCTACCTACGCATAATACCAAAACCTACCATAATACTTGCACCGATTATGTCAGCGATCAATAGGTATTCGCGTTCCAAGACAGATAATACCGACTATCTGGTTCGTAGATTCGTAACACGGTTACATAAGGTGTCCAGACAGCTACACATAATGCATCCAATCCATTGAACTGAGTACCTAACTATACATTAATAATAAATATTCGCACTTGTACTTAAGAAGCTATGCTATAAACTGACAAAGATTCGATTGTTACATAAAAACTTCTTTTCATATCTTATATTTACTAAATTATTAAAAAAATATAACTTAGTGCTCAAACTTGAGTAAGGGAACTACTTATAAGTCGTAAACAGGCAACAATTTGTGAATTCTTTTATAGCTACCTACCTACTAGGGTAAATAAGTACGTTCCTGAAGCCTCTGAACTCTTATGTTGCATATCAAATTCATTATGATTACCTACTTACTAACATTGGTGTTTATTGCAACTGTAAGACGATATGATTCGTAATAGGTAGATACGGTATACGATACGGGATATCACAATTCTTACGCGGTATATAGTTAACACCGGTTGCCCAACGTTTATTGTCAAACCGAGGGACCTTTTACGCACGTTGGTCGAGTTAAATCAGCGACATTCACTTGCATAACAATTAGTTCGAACTCGTCCCACTGAATCTTGACTACTTTCACCGAAACCTAATAAAGTTGTGAGCTAACAATGACAAAAGTCAAAATCGCTGATACGATTGTACTTACTACCCATTGGTATACAAAGCTAAGCAGCTCTCCGATTTGGGATGCGTAAGAGAATTCACGCGGTATCAAAAAGTTCGGGGTATATCAGTTAAACCAAAATTTAACCTTGGAATAAAAATAAGTATGAGTCATGGAATTGAACAACTGCTTTCAATATTTTGAAGTCATAACTCACCACAATCGTTTCTATGCCTACGTTAGTCATGCTTTGGTTTAAAGATTAAGTTTAAAATTACTCGATTAGTAGTTATTTAACCCAGTTATTAGGTGATAAAGTTCACTCAAAGCGTTGTGACCTTTCCGTGGCTGACATTTTCTCACGGCATTATCTAAATTACGATAACAATTTCTTGCAGGACGCCCACCCGAGGTATGCCTTCGAGTATAGTGTCAACGACCCGCACACAGGAGACATTAAACATCAGAAAGAGGAACGTGATGGAGAAGTCGTCAAAGGTACGTTATCATCATTATACTGTTGTAAGAGCTCGTTGATGTCTTATCTATGATAATTAATTTTCTATGATAGATGGAAAATTTCGATATTCCGTACGGTGGGTATTAGTAACAAACTTTTTGTTATACCGTTCACCTTGATTAGGCACCTGGTGGCATTACTTTCAGTAAATGTATCTAGCCTATAGTCTAGATAGGCAGTTGATTGATACCCTTATGTAGGTACCTTAGTTTGTGTGGCGGTAATTTGTAATAATAGTAATATGCATCCCACGAACCCCACGAAGAATGGTACCTACGACGTGAAGGAAGATGACCTACAAAGGGAGCAGGAAGTGCGTTTAACTTTCATTTCTTTGTAGTTTGGAAGTGAGTACCTACTTGACGATTCATTCGTCTTACAGAATGAGAAAGCGAAAGGATATATAAACGATTTAAGATGGCTTTATTATCGTAGAAATGTCTTAATCGATAAAATCTGATCATAAAAATCGCCGACAAAATCATAAAGCCAGATTTTGATGACCCTCTTCCACCCAAAGAAGTTTTAATAATAATTACAATTTACATTACACTGGGATCGCTCCCAGTCCATTGTACGGTACCCATGGTACAAGCGTTGCTTCATTTGGGACCATACAGTTGGTGTGTCAGTCTGGCGATATTATGTATTATTAGTTATTTATTCGCTAAAAAAGCCTCACCTACCAACCAAGTGTCCCATAAAACTCTGTTGTTGGCAAAATCATCGACTACCTACGCCATAGTTTTTTTTTTAAAGTGAAGTGATGAATTTATTCGCTTCCACCACTGTCAGGTATAAGTATTTACTCCAGGGGCTCAACACTGTTAACGATTGTCGCTCGCCGTATTGCGTATCCGAATACGTCATTTATGACAGTTTTCCTATAGAAAACCTGTAGAGTGTGAGTCGAGCGTCAGTCGTTAACAGAGTTGGGCCCCTGTTGTAGTCGCCGAGGTTTGAGTTTTTTTTAATAGTTGTATCGATATACACAGGTCAATATTCCCTGGTGGAGCCGGACGGGTCGGTGCGGACGGTGAACTATGTCGCCGACTGGGAGACCGGTTTCCACGCCGACGTGCGCAACAGCAAAGACAATCAACATTAGAAATAATTCTGAAAGGCACCACAACTCAGTGGGACGGCTTCCTTATTCGGTATAACCACCTGTCTAAACGTAAACTGCCTAGGTGGTTAACGATTGTAAATAAATTATCGATACTATTCGAACCTAATTACATAGATCGGAAGTGGCTATCCTTGTTAGATCAGGTGTATTGCCTAAAAATGTAGTGTATCATTATCACTGAAAAAATGAACTATGTGTTGTCACCTCGATAAAATTCCCTCATGATTTGCGATACGATTAAAAAGTATAATTATCTACTTGTATAATATTAACAGATGGAAATAAAACCATCGTCGTTTAATCAAATTGTAATTAATGTAGATATCGTAAAGTGGGTTATTACTTTATTGAGTAAAGTAGTTCGGCCTATACTTATTTCGCTAATTAATTCTTGTGGAATAGATGTGATCAAAGTATTCAATTATTTACTCTGCTTAGGGTTCCGTATTTAGTACTATGTAGATTGTGCCATTAGAGTGCTATAATTATATAAATAAAATTATTTAACTATGTGTACTTTCAAATCTCTATACCAATCTTAGTTTTAAGGGAAGTGTTAAATATTTTAATAAGGAAATCGTAGGTAGATAGTTGCGAAGACGATTTTTTTTTTCTAAATGCATACAAAATTTATAATCATAATTTATTATAATAAATGCTCATATGTTTACCTAGTTAAGTACATAAATAAAAGTGAATATTATTGAATAAGTAAATATATTTTATATTTAATAAAAAATTTACTTTCTAAATTATAACAATATTTTACTTATTATAGCATATCACAGCACCTAAACCCTTCAACACTATAACCACTACATAGGTTGAATCTTTAACTTGCAAGTATTAAGTTAAGACAAATTTACTTATTTCTTTTCCATTAAAGTAGCATTTCGGACAGGCAAAATCTTGGTCTGCAGTTTTATTAGCCTGAAAAACAAAATTAAACATAGTTTAATAAATATTAAACATACAATAAACAAATAAGATTCTGGAATCAACATATTCCCAACATTAATTTTATTATTTTGTAACAACCTAAACACCATCACTGTATTTCCAAAAGGTAAGCAGAGAAGCTTTATTATGTGTACTTGACTTAAGAAAGATATGTGAAAATGACAATTTGTAAGTGCACCCGTAAGCCTAAACAAAACAATTAGGCTCTGATTTGACTTTGACTGTGACTGTATTGCACTTGAAAAAACTAGAATGAAATTGTTTGTTCTATAATAATAAAAAAATCATACTCACCACCAAACAGTAATAACAGAATATATGACTACAACCCATTGTGTGTGGTAGCACTGGTTTGTCTAAACAACACGCACACACAGTGTGAATAGTCATATTGGGTTTACTAGACACGGCTGAGGACCGAACATGTTGTCTCCACCACACATGCTTCAGTATATTCGACAATCTTCTCTTTAAGCCAAATATGTTCAACAGTGATATTGTTGTGCCTATTAATTCCTGAAATTAACATTAATTTTGAATTAATTATACACAGGCCATTGTCAATCAATTATAGGTTTAATGATTAGGACTTCATTATTTTTATGTGATATTTTAAGTGACAGTTACAGGAGGGGGTCGAAACTGATTGCCATGGTAAAAAATTGACAGATTTTACAGTTTTATACTAGTATAAATATCCGTAATGAAAGTGTAAGTTGGTATGTATCCAAAATACTAAAGAATGCCTTCCTTGAAGCCTAAAATACTGACTTTACTGAACATTTTTTACAAAACCTGACTTTTACTGACCAATGTTAAAAATACTGACTTTTACTGACTTTACTGACCAGTTTCGAGCCCTGCACTTATAAGCATCGGTGTCATATTCCAGGCTACCAAAAAATGATAGCGAGGCCTAAAAAGTTTAGAATAATAATTACCTCGGCAAATAATTTTGTAGATCAGATACTTACTATTAAATTATGCCACAGAAGTTCTCTGGTCCATGAAAAGTCGGTGAGGTCCTCTCTAGTCAGTTTGTCAGCTGACAATTGCAAACCAAGAATGAAATCTATTAACAAAGGGTACTTTCCAGTCTGAATAAATCTACAGAAATTAAGTATATCTCCAATTAGTTGAAACATCTCTAACTTATGTACAAAGTTCTGTATTTTAGTATTTGATGTGAAACTGTAAATCATTCTTTCCCTAAAGTACTTGAATACTATTGTGTAAATATAATACCAATAGAGTTTACTCTTAGAAAAGTTGTCTGAATTATATTTTAATGATAGCATTTGCTGCCCAAATGTACTTTTCTCATCACATACTGAATACTTAAAAATCCATGTTCTTATTAAAAGTTCTAGCTCTGGCAGAACAGGCTGAAGATATTTTGGCTGAAAAAAATGCAGTCATTAATGTAAAATCGAACATAGGGTTTGATTTTTTGTCCATGACTGTTTTCCTTACCTCTATGAACTTCGCAGCTTCGAATACTAATTGCTTTAAAAGTTCTTCAACTTGAATGTCCAATTGCCCTGCATCAAGCTGTAAAAAATAGTAAAATTGCAAGTAAGTACTCACTTGCCTACCTAAATGATAAGAAAATTAACAGTCAAGTCGTAATACGCTTTGAGTTATTGCACAACCTACCTGTGTTACACGGGGTATATAATTTGTAGACATTTTGAATGCTTAAATACTATAAGCACTTATCCTCTGATGAGTTTATTTTGTAAAATAATGTAAAATAGGTCTTCTTATCAGTATGTATCAACAAAAACGAAATGTCAACCTCTTTGGTCCAACCTGTCCAACCGATGATCTGTCAAAAATGACAAACCAATAAAAAAGAATGAACTATTTTTGTTAATAGGGATGTTAGCCACAGAAAAATTATTCGCTTCGCTCTACCATTTACCAACCTTCAGCCGCAGAGCTCTTAATCTAAGATCATGGCCTTTAGCTTCGTCTCGTCTCATGAAACCACAATATGGAACAACTATGTTATATTCTTGTCCTAAATGCCTATACAACAAAAAAACAAAAATCTCTATGCTCATTTCATTCATTCGATATTTTTTTATGCTATCAAGGTCTTTTTCGAAAAGCGCGGGAATCGTCGAATTTGATAGGCGCGGTTTTTAAACTTTAATTTATAAATAATAATTTTATGATAGTTAAGTGATCGGTAGGGTAGTATTTTGTATTTATTATTATCTATTCGTTTATTTTTTTGTTTTAGTGTATATATTCCTGCTGGTAAGTTAAGTTTTTCTATTTCTTTCATCCATTGATGGAACCGCCGGACCCGGGGGGCACGGTCCCCCCGGTGGGATGTAATATCACTATTTCAAATGAATCCGGCATGGATACCGATTGTTCGTCCCGCAGTCGGGATCGTAAATTAAAACGTTCACGACAGACTAAAATTTGCAAGCACTGCAATAAAAAAAAAAGGAAGAATGCTAATACAGAAGCATATAGCATTTCTGATTGTATTTGTGTACATAGTAACATAGCCATTGAAAAAATTACTCCATCTGGGTCTTTGGGGGAATCAGATATTGCTGCCCTTAAAACCCCAGAAACGCCTAATTCGAATTCCTCTCAGCCGCCTCAAGTAGGTCGTAAGATTTATTCTTCGTCTGACTCTGGTCCATACATTGTACATGTGCAAAAGATTCTTACCGAAGAAAATGATGGTACTTACCTGCATCCAGTTACATTTGGAAAATTTTTAAAGAAAAATGCCTTCCTCAATATTGTTAATGGTAGTGTTAAAAAAATTGGTAGAAACAGAGTTTCACTTGCGTTTATCAATTTCACAGATGCTAATACTTTTATTTCACATAATAGCCTACAAACAAACAATTTTAAAGCTTTTATACCCTCATTTAATGTTACAAGAATGGGTTTAGTGCGTGGTGTTCCAGCTGAATGGTCTATTGATGATATTAAGGAGAATATCTCTGTTCCTATAGGCTGCGGTGAAATACTAAAATTAAGGAGAATTAATTATAAAGTTGTTGTGGATGGGAGTACTATATGGAAACCTACACAAAGTGTTGTTCTAACAATAGATGGACAAGTTTTGCCGAAGCGGATTTATCTGTGTTATAATGCCTTACCAGTTGATTTATACACGTTTCCTACTGTTCAATGTTATAATTGTTGTAGATATGGTCACACAAAGCTACAATGTAGGTCCAAGCCTAGGTGTTTTAAGTGTGGACAAGGTCATGCCGGGTCTTCATGTAATTTAGAGGAGGATATGTCATCATGCTGTAATTGTGGCGGTTTTCATTTTGCTACAAATAAATCCTGTCCAGAATATATACGACAAAAAAATATCAAAAGTTCAATGGCCAAAAATTGCATTTCGTACCTAGAAGCGTCAAAATTACATCCAGCAACTCATAAGTTACTTTATTCTGAGGCATTAGGCCAGGCAAGTTCAAATAAAATAAATGTTGGTAAAGTAATTGATAATAATATAAAAAAACAAAATTTAAGCAATAACAGTATTTCTTACAGGAAAACTATTTTTAAGCCCCGTGGTGCTAGCCCTATTCTATCCAAAGGTTATGATCGGGAAGCACACAATTCATTAATAAAAGATTTAAATTATCAACCATCCTCAAATGGATGCGCTTTAAATGTGAATAAAACTGTCGATAAATTCACCGAGTCTTCTGTATCAGAACTTATTGTTGCATTAATTAACGCACTTTCTCAGTACAAGTCTTCACCGTCCAACGTTGCCACTAGTGTAGATGCTGTAAATAACTATAATACTCATAATGGATCTTTCACACATAATCCAATGGAACTGCCGGAGTATAGTCAGTAAAAAAAGTGAGCTTATTCATTTGATAAACAAGCATAATCCGTCAGTAGTCTGTCTTTCCGAAACTTGGTTAAAGTCGGAGTCCAATTTCAGGATTTCTGGCTTTACCTGTTTTCGACAGGACAGATCTGACGGGTATGGCGGTGTTGCCATTCTTGTTCGTAATTCTTATATTTTTTCTGCATTTCCTCTCCCATCGCATTGCGATGATATTTCTATTGTTTCAATACATGTAAATAATTTATGTATTGTATGTGTTTATATTCCTAAGCCTTCAGTGACAAATATTAGAGAACTTAAAAATATGATAGGTCTAATTCCTAAACCTTGCTTAATTTTGGGGGACTTTAACTCCCATCATCAAGTATGGGGTAGTTCTGTTTCTAATTGTTACGGTGAAGACATCTTAGAGATGGTCGACACCTTTAATTTATGCATTCTGAATACCGGATCTCCCACTAGACGAACCGCCCCATATGAAAATATTAGCGCTGTAGATTTATCTTTTTGCTCGCCAGATTTAGCCTCACGTTTGTCTTGGCAACCTCTTCCGTTTACCTTTGGAAGTGATCACTTCCCAATTTTAATTTCTTTTCCTTATCCTAAACCTATTAAATTTGTTAGATCTTCACGGTTAAGGCACAGATTGAAAAAAGCGGACTGGGATAAATTTAAATGTAAGGTTGATAGAAAAATTCCTCAACTCATTTCAATTTGTGAAGGGAACGAAAATTCATGTAATCAGCAATTTTCAAATACTCTTTTAGAAGTGGCCGATGAACTTTTCCCAAAGAAAACTCCTCTAAATTCTCTTCCTTCCCCACCGTGGTGGGATAATGAATGTACAAATGCTGTGAAAAAAAGGAAAGAGGCTGAAAAGATATATTGCGATGAAATGACTTCAGAAAATTTTCAGGCTCTATCTGAAATTATGGCTGAAACTAAACAATTATTAAAACAAAAAAAGTTTGATGGTTGGAAATCCTTCTGTTCATCTATTTCTCCTTCAACATCTTCTGCTACTGTTTGGGAAAACATCAAAAAATTCAAATCTGCTGTCATTAAACCCCCTTTGTCTGTTTTGCCTCCTTCTTTATCTGATTCTTTTTTAGACATTCTTGCTCCACCCTCTGTGAAGGAATGCTCTGTATCATTGTCTCGTCCTTCTATTACACCATCTTCCCTGGACTCTTCCTTCTCGTTGTCTGAGTTAAAGGGCGTGCTTTGTGGCCTGAAAGACTCATCCCCTGGCTTGGACAGTATTCCATACTCTTTCCTGTCACATCTCGGTGATCCCGCTCTTTCTCATTATTTAGATTTAATTAATTCTGTTATGTACACCGGTAACATCCCTGACACGTGGAAAACACAATTAATTATACCGATTCTAAAACCTGATAAACCTCCTGCCTCTGCATCATCATATCGCCCCATAGCGTTGTCTTCAGTTTTATTAAAAGTTGCGGAACACCTAATTAAAAACAGACTCGAATTTTTCCTTGAAAATAACAATTTGCTAGCGGATAGTCAGTATGGCTTTAGGAAGGGCAAAAGTACAATGGATAGTCTTGCTATACTTACTACCGACATCCGCCTTGCATTCACACAGAATAAATCAGTTTTGTCGGCATTCTTAGATATTCAAGGAGCATATGATAATGTAATAGTATCAATTTTAATCAATAAATTACAAAATTTGCAAGTTCCATATGTGTTAATTCATTTCATTTCAAATATATTATCAGAACGATGCATTCAACTATCCTTGGATAATGGATCTACGCTATCCCGAAACGTTTATAGAGGTCTCCCTCAGGGATCTGTACTAAGTCCCTTGCTGTATAACATTTACACATATGACTTGGAGTCTGCCTGCTCTCTAAAAGATGAGCCTAAATCAGTAAATGTTCTTCAGTATGCAGATGATTTATTACTGTATGCCATTGACAGCTCAGTCGATGACGCTTCTTCCACTTTGTCTCGATCGTTAGGGTTTTTGGAGTCTTGGTTAAATAGTAATGGTCTGGAGTTGTCTGTGTCAAAAAGTAATATTGTATTATTTTCCAGAAAGCGTACGCCTCCTCCAGTGTTAGTTCAATATAATAATTCTTACCTTCCTGTTAAAAATCAATTTAAATTCTTAGGAGTAATACTGGACTCAAAACTTTCAGGTTTACCACATTTCGATTTTCTTGTAGCAAAGTGTGAACGTCTGATTAACATGATGAGATGTCTAACGGGGGTATGGTGGGGGGCTCATCCAGCTTCCCTTAAGTTGGTGTATAATGCTTTGATTAGAAGTGTTTTAGACTATGGCACATTTCTTTTAGAACCCGGTAATATAGCAGGCTTCAAGAAGTTAGATCGGTTACAATCCAAGAGCTTAAGAATATTGTCAGGAGCTATGGGTTCTAGTCCAGTAAACGCCCTGCAAGTTGAATGCTGCGATCCGCCGCTAAAATTACGGAGGCAGTATTTATCAGATAGGTTTCTATTTCGTTGTTTACAATTTTCTAATCATCCTATAGTTTCTAAATTATATCAGTTGTCACAACTAATCTCTTCATCTTCATATTGGGCTCATAAAGCTCCTCCCTGCTTAATAAAAAGCTTTGAAAAATATTCTTCTCTTTCTGCTCAAGTTACAAACTCATCACAACTTCCATTATTTAAGTATGATTATCAATCGCTAGTCCTCTCTCCTGTCTTAGAATATAATACAGGTATTAAAAAAAATGATTTGGAACCTAATTCTGAATTTTTAACCGTTGTAAATAGTAAGTGGCCTGAATGGCATCAAATTTTCACGGATGCGTCTAAGCAATCTTCCGACACTTGTGTGGGTGTGGGCGTTTATCACGCCCAGTATAATGTAGTACAAAAAATTAAACTTCCTTCTGAGGCATCTGTGTTTTCTGGTGAATGTTATGGTATATATAAAGCGTTAGAGTATATTAGTATTTGCAAACTACGTAAAACAGTTATTTTCTCAGATTCTTTGAGTACATTACAAGCAATATCCAGGTATCCCTTCAATTCAAAAGTCCACTTCCCAATAATATACGACATCCGTAACTTATTATATAAAATTTTCTCTAATAATTTAACAGTTACTCTCGCATGGATTCCGAGTCATATCGGTATAAGAGGTAATGAGAAAGTTGATCTCCTAGCAAAGGATGCATGTAATACTGGTGATCTATTCCCATTTAAGAATTATTTCCATGATTTGCTAGCTTTACCCAAGACTTATCTCTATAAATCTTGGAATATGCTATGGTCAGAGTCAGCGAAGACTAAAGGATCATATTATTTCCAAATTCAAAAGTGCGTTCCCGTAAAACCCTGGTTTTTTCGTATGAATTATCCTAAAACATCCACTTCTATAATCACTCGTTTGAGGCTAGGGCATACTTGTTGTCCAGCTCACCTTTTTAGACTCCATATAATAAATAGTCCGCGCTGCGCTTGTGGCGAGGATGTCGGAGATTTAAATCATATTATTTTCGCGTGTCCTTCTTATAATCATTCTTCCTTTTTTGACGTGTTAATATCCCTTCGTGTTCCTCTTCCAACTTATCTTCCTAGTTTATTTATTTATGACGATATAAATATATATAATGCCCTTGTTTCTTTTATATCATCCAATAACTTGAAACTTTAATTATTTCCTTTCTTTATGTAAATTATATGTAAGTAGCAAATTTTTATTTTACTATTTTCCCGATCCGTTTTTGTTGTTTCTCTCTTTCTCTTACTTTGTTCGCGTTATCGATTCCTACGTTTTATGAATTAAAAACTTGAAATTGGCAAAATACACACAGTGTGACGCCATTAAAAAAAAAAAAAAAAAAAAAAAAGGTCTTTTTCCACCTTGTCCAGTGTCAATCAACTGTCAGTGTCAAATAAATTCATTTCAGCGAACGCGCGCGACGCTTTTTGTGTATTGATTGCATCGAAACATTATTATCCTTTACAAAAACGTGCTATCTACCTCGCAAGTATATAAGTTATGGCTATCTAAAGAAGGATTATCTTAGGCCACGACATGGTTGTCTCACCTCAAACCCCCGACAACGAAATCCAAAGCGTCCAAGCAAAAAGAAACAATATGGCGTCTAAACAATCATCAGTAGCTGACACTAGAGCGGAGTTGGCGGAATTAGTGAAGAGAAAAGCTGAAGTCGCTGTAAGAAATAACCTAAACCTCATCAAACAACACCAAACAACACCAAACACACCAATTAATAAATTTACTAAAACTTCTCTCCATAGTGTTTGGGTACCTATTACTTATATATTCCTTTATTTTTAGGAAACCCTTGCAAACTTGGAACGCCAAATATATGCCTTCGAAGGATCATATTTAGAAGACACCCAACTTTACGGTAATATTATTAGGGGCTGGGACAGATATCTCACCACCAACAAAAGTACTAACTCAAAAGCAGACAAGCGGAACAGAAAGTTTAAAGAAGCAGAAAGATTGTTTTCCAAATCGAGTATTACATCTATGGCTGTAAGTAACTGTGATTCGACGCCTTCAGATTTATTATTAATATATTTATTTATTTAACTTTGTTTTATTTTATAGGCAGTCAGCGGTCTTGTTGATCCCGCTGAAGCAAAAAGTAAGTATTTATTCGTTTTTATTTCAACTGGTACTTACTACTTATATGGGATATAGGTAATGTATTGAGTATATATATGTAAAACTGTTTTTTAATTTTAGATGAAAGAAACAGTGAAACTGAATCACAGACTAATGAGGACTCATCGGACACGCAAATGAGTACTGGAATGAATTCTGGAAATTTGAATCACACTACTATACATGGGTCTACAGAGAGCATAGCATCCAAGCCATCTGGCAAACAACATACTAATGGGGGCATTGAGAAAGTGATCAATCATTCACAGACAAAGCAGAGTGTCACACAGAAGATAGCCACATCGTCAGGCATGCTACAGAAAGTGTTTAATGACAGCAAGATGTTATCTGCAGCGGGACTAGATAGCAGACCTGGCACACCTAAAGACAAAGACTCAAGTATAGCTCTGAACAAAGGAGACTTGACACCTAATTCATTGAAACACAAATTGTCAACTAGTACAAGTAACAGTAACAGTATGAAAAAAAGTAACAACAAAAAAGCAAGGCATCGGTAATTACTTGGTGGGCCTCCTTGAGACACCTAGGCTAGTGTCAATAAATTTATCTCAAGTCTAAGAGTGATCTTGAGTATGCTTTTGACATGACATGTCATTTTGTAATTGGTCTAATTACAATCTGTAGTGCCTTTCTATTGGTCATCAATCAGCTACGACAGTCTTGCTTCTGTGGTAATCAGCCTATATAATAATTGCTGTCTCCTGCTTTGCAAGACTATTTCTTCCTAAGTAACACTGGGGAGTGTCTAAGCGGGACTTATCCCAATTTATAAAATTACATTTTATACTGTTAAAAATATTTCTAAGATCGCTCTCAGACTTGAGATTGATTCATTAATAGTAGCCCGAAAGTTTTTTTTATCTATGTACTTATCAGTCATATGCAATGTTTGCAAAACAACTTTATTTCTTTGGTAAAATGTAAATACATGGATTATGTTAATGTTATAAGAATATTTTTTTGCTTTTCAATTTATTATTCTCCTGTTCACAGTCCTCAAAATTCGCTGTTTGAATCTTGATTCTGAAAATAAAGAATATAAATCAAGAAATTTACCAAATACCCAACAACCAAAAACCTCAAGAAATTTCACTTAAAATTTGTCCAACCACAGCAACTAAATGGAACATAAAAGGATGACTTAATGTTTCTGGAAATTAATTATTAAAATAATGTACTATTTAACTCACGTCTTAACACATGAGGCAAATCTCGTATTTGTCCAAAATATCTCAAAACCAAGTAGTATAGTAATGGCAAAACAGATATAATTGTAGTGCAGCACAAAAATATAATTTCTGGTGATTTTCTCCTTTCACAACATTTCAGAGTTTTGCTCCATATTGATCTTGTTACATTCATCTGAAAATAAAAATATTTATCAAAGATAAATAAACGGGCAACATTGGCACTCAATAATATAAATAACAGTGGGTAAAATACCTTCTACTGTGGGTTATTTATATTTACTTTTGTGGACTTAAATCCTTGAATAAGTAATGATGTATTTCAAAATATTGTAAAATATTTGTTGGCCAAAAAAATAAATAACAAGGTCCCGAAAAATATGGTACTTACAGACTCCACAACGTCCATGCATACACTGTCCAGCCCTATTGAATCATCACTTAATGATTTGTAGTGATTGTCCAACTCAAGGTATGTCTGCATGCATTTCCCACACACCTCAGAGTCATTTCTATATTTAATAATGCAATCCTTTGTTTCATTAAATACTTCATTGAAACGTTCTATTTCTTTGGACAAAACTGGTAGAGAATTTGTCCAATTATAACAAGCTGAAATATAATTTGTTAATATGTATACCTTAAACTTTACAAAAATATATACCTACTTGTTCATAAACATGTTTACAATGATAATTCACATCTATACAAATCAATAAAATTGTGAAAAAATTGAATGTACATAAGGTACTTAATAACAAAAACGCGTTTTTTTTGTCTGTGTGTTTGTTCCGGGTAATCTCCGAAACGGCTGAATCGATTTTGATGGGACTTTCATTGGCAGATAGTTGATGTTATAAGGAGTAACGTAGGCTACTTTAATTTTAGAAAAACAATTAGGGTACCATGTAAAAAAATAATAACACATGAAATCTAAGAATATCTCTTAAATGGAGGGACCGATTTTGACGGGATTTTCACTGGCAGAACATTTTTGGTTTAGTTAAATTCCCCGCAGACGAAGTCGCGGGCACATCTAGTCCATAATATATTTATTTCTAAACATAATAGTAAGAAATATAAATAACATGACATGTTTAGAAATTGATAAAATAGTTTGTACTTATTTAGTTACTTACCATTGCAATTTCCTTTATTCCAAATATTCAGTATGTTGTTATGGTATTCTAAAACTGCATCTAATCTGTCATTGGATATGATTATTGACTTGCATGATGTGCCGTTTGCAACCTTTCTCACTAGTTCATCATACTTGCTAATAAAACTGCTATACTGCTTGATGCAATTCTCGCACAGTCTTATAGGTTTTGCAAATTTGATAGAACACAAAGTAAAATTTGATGCACTTGTCGCAAATGCATCCAAAGCTAATATGCATTCAGCAGGATAATCAAATAAGTACGCATCCGCATTTATTGACCTAAAAAATATTTAGTATGAGTGTCCGTAACATAAATTCATATTTTAATCATCTGTTCAAAAATAATGATTGAGAATTAGGTAGGTACTTACAATCTTAAGGACTCATTGTTTGATGTGTCTACTTTCAACACATTAGAAGACAGAAAGAGGAATGTGATCGCTATATACCTTAGATCCATATTTTAACGTCCTCAAATATACGAATGTTACGCTGCTTGCTTTGTTTGGAAATAAATTATATTGATAATAATTATAATATCAGTGTTGTACATAGATAATTCTCTATACATTTTAGGGCATAGGGATGTGTGTGGTGTGAGTCAAGCAAATGTCAAATAAACAGCTGATCCTTCGATATAAGAAAAAATAGAACCATGGAACTGAATTTTGTATGTGAGAGCGATATTACTTGTAGTTCATACATAAAATTCACAGAATTTCACTTTATAAAATAAAAATAAAAACTTGCGCGAAGCAAAAGCTTTCACATATTTCAGGTCGCTACTTTAGGGTGCAAGTTTAAATTCAGTCTAAATAATAACAAAAGCTAGTGTTATGGAGTTATACTGCTATAGTAACAGGAATAATTTAGATATTTTTCGGTTCACTGTCGACATTTTAGTGCATATTTTTGGCTTCGGAGTGAAGCCAAAAAGATGTATCAATGATTAGGTCTATACTTTAATCAGTCTTCGGGGTGATGGCAGGCGGCATTGATAAACATAAAGTATCTGTGTGACATAAAGCCAAGAAGACTATAATCTTCTTGCATAAAACATATATTGCAATCTTGCATACATTTAAACAAAAATTAAAAAAAAAAACATTTATAAGGGAGTAAAGTTTAGGTATGACTAGGCACAGAAGTTATAAAGGTTCATGGCGATGTTTTATATAATCTTCTTGGAGTAGGAACTCATATAATCTTCCTGTCTATTCATGGTATAGGTCTACCAGAATCTCATGGCAAATGGGGAAATAAAAATTTGTTGTGTGCAATACTGGGGAAATTGGATTAAACGATCTTGATACTGTTTAATTTTTATTTATATATTTAGTCATTAATTAACATAAAGTATACTAGGTATGTGTATGAAATTGTTGTTATGCATCGGGTTCTTAACATAGGAAAATATGACAAAAAAAATAAATCCAATCATATATTACTTTATGTACTAATTTATTATAATGTTACGTACACGTACAGGGGTAGGTACAATTAATGCCGTTAAACGTGTAAAAAGGGTTTATTTCGCTCTCCACAAACTCGACAAATACACAGTACTAGTTCACTACTAGTACACTAGTTCACTAAGACTAGTTACACACAACAAGCACCGTTCCGAATCACTTAGCAGACTCGCAGTATTCCAATATTATCGCTCAGGTCACTGGTATAATTGCTTTTCGTTCGCTTACTTGAGTTCCGTACACAAAATGATCAAAATGATCCTTTTTGATTGGCATTTAAAATATTCAAAACCTGTCTCCTTAAGTATAAGTCTGTAAAAAATAATAAAATTTATCATGTTACTGAAACGATAGCTTAGTCAATCATCAACATCAACATCAGTCTAAATACTCGTACGTCCCACTGCAGGGCACAGGCCTCGACTTACGAGTGAGAAGGATTATTACTTAATATTTTTCTTACCTCAGAGATTCTCTCCCTCCGTTGAAATCAATTTCTTGTCGAAGAATTTTTAACAGTTTTATTTATGTTGGAATTTCCTTCCGAACTGTATAAAATTCATTTACTTTATTCCTTATCAACTGTAAATCGAAACTGTCCAAGTTGATTTTCTTCTTCCCCGCTCTCCTCTTTTTACCAGGCGTGGAAAATACACCATCGTTCGATGTGCACTCACCTATGATTCGCCGTATAGTAGTACTGAAAACCCCTATAAAGAAGCTATAATTAAGTAAGATAAATATAAAATAAACTAAAAGTATCAAAACAACTCAGTCCAACTTACCGGTCAACTCTACGACGCGCTTTAAAATCAAAGATTGAGTTTGATTTACGCCTTCTTCTTCCCTTATTTTACGATACACATTGAAAACAATATTTCTCGCTTGAGATCGAAGTGGCTTTTTCGACATTTTCACAAAAACAATAAATTGCCAAGAAGATATCACAAAATCTCAACAGCGGTTGACAAACCTTGTACTTTGATTTGGCAGGTGACAATTGACATTGCCATATGAAAATCACATTTTTTTATATTTTTTTAATGCCATGAGATTCTGGTAGACCTATATAATGAAAATCGTTGCCGTGGCGTGTGGATTGAAATGGTCCTTCACTAGCTTTACAACTGACATGTGTCATTTTGGGAGTTTTTGTTTTGTATTCTTGATTGTATTCGTTGCAATTCGTTGTACTCTAAACTAAAGGTTGTACTAAACAATATAGTATGTTATAATGGTTATATATAACCACTAGATTGAGTCTTCAAAAAGAGTACTATTCTCTTTGAGGTGCACTGAAATAATATACAGTAAACGAAGGAAGTAAACAAGCAAATTGTCTCAAAAAAATACCGGCATATCACAAGTTATGTAGATTCTTGCAATTTGCTACAAAAGTGCAAATAGAGCTATAATTAATTATAAAGCAGTGAGTTATAACTACATATAATGGAAATAACGGAGCCCACACCAGAAGCTTTGCAAAGAAAACTGTACTTTTTACTTGAACAACTGCAAGATATGGCGAGGGAATTACCACCGTGGGTACAGTTCTTACATTACATGTTCTTAGCCAAATACCTACCTACCTAATATAAAATTAATATAAATTCACAGAAATATACTTGTAACCTTTATTTCGTACTAGTTTTTGCCCGCGACATCGTCCGCGTAGACTTAAGTAAAGTATTATATGTGTTAACCCAGGTTATAAACTATCTGTGTTCCAAATTTCATCCAAATCCGATCATTAGTTTTTGCGTGAAAGAGTAACAAACATACATCCACACTCACAAACTTTCGCATTTATAATATTAGTAGGACTTACAAAGATCTAGTGCTAACATTAACCATTGCAGGAAATATCAAATGAGGGTGCCTATAGAACTGCTCTCAGGACTAGCAAACTGTCTTCTAAACGAAACTGTATTTGAAATTGTAAAGGGACTGATGGAAATCCAGCATGTAACCGAGAAACATTTATTTCAGCAGAGGCAACAAATTATTAACAAACATACAAGTAAGCATAATGAATTGTGTAAATAACTCAATTAGTAGATACTTACCTCTGGGTTCTAACCCGAAAATTCACATGGTATAGTTTGGCATGCTGAAGTCAGTTGTAGTGTAGTTATAGTGATGTCACAATAAAGGTTTTTTTATATAAAAATCTAATAAGGATGCTTAGGCAACTTATACTGTGCGTACTGTAAAAAGGGTTACTGTTTCAAATTTAATTTAAGGCGTTCATACAATAAGCCAATGAGGAACTATCTATAGTAAGTGGAGCAAAGCAAACAATGATTGTTTAAAATATAATAATACATTTTATTAAGATGTTTCCTATAGTTATCCAGATCTAAGATTACCTTTTAAAAGATCTATAGAACCAGGCATGTGCATTGAGAAATAGAATTTAACATATTTATCACTACATATTATAAAACATAGTCGCTTCCCGTTGTCTGTATGTCCCTATGTATGCTTAGATCTTTAAAACTACGCAATGGATTTTGATGGGGTTTTTTTAATAGATAGAGTGATTCAAGAGGAAGATTTATATGTATAATACATGCATAATTTAGTAGAGATACACTGATAATTTTAGAGCCGTGCGAAGCCGGGGCTGGTCGCTAGTATTACATAAAAGTTCATAATTGACTTCACTTTGCATAAAATGCATGAGTATGTTTGTACTGAGTTATAGTGGCATGAAAAATGTAGGACATTAAATGGTTTCATAGATTAGGAGAACTGTAGTAAAATACCTATATCTTAATAAATAATACAATTTTACGTAATTTAGTCAGCCATTTTACATTATGACATTGTATTAATAAAATGTTTTATACTTAAGTGTTATTTATAAAATGGTATTATTATTTTTTCAGTGGAAATTCAAGCTATGATCAACACAACCCAAGACCAAGAGCAACTGGAACTGCAGAAAGCTCTTCTGCTGACACGCCACAAAGAGGAACTGAGACAGACAGACATGAAGTTAGTACTGCAGTTAGATCAAAAAGTAATTATATTTGTAGTCACATAAGAAATACATATGCTTTAAAATATATACAGGTCGAAACAGAAAGGGTACCTATACTTTTTTTTTTCAAACCTTAACTTTGTAATTATAAAACTATCAGCTTTGGAGGAAACTTAAAAAATTAAAGGTGTTACAGGGATACAACTGTTGACAGATTTCATGTCTACAAAACCTTTAGTACTTCAACTGTCCCACAAAGCCGATAGTTTTAGATTTACAAAGTAAAGTTGCAAAAAAGTAGTTTACCCTTTTTGTTTCACCTAGTATAATACTGTTTATAAGCTTCAGCCACTTTTGTAACATGTTTGTGCTTTTGGCTTTTTACATGTTGTTTTTCCTCATGGTGCATAACGGCATACATACCTATACACAGAACACAATGAGACTAACTCACTTAAGAGTTATAACATTGTTATTCTCAACTCAATGAAATCAATTTTAATAATCAATACAATATTACTTATTAAACTATTTTATATGTTTATTTTAAAGTTTGTTGTAGAACTACCTTACATGCATGAAGTGAAAAAGTATAAATTATGCTATAAAATTCTTATTATTTGTTTTAGGTGAGTGACCAGCAAGTAACATTGGAGAAGGCTGGAGTCCCAGGATTTTTTGTGACAAATAAACCAATAGAAGTGAAAGTGCAAATGTATCTTCTAGACTTTATACTAAGACTGAGCAAAATGGATATCCCATAAGTTATCATGGTAATAAAATAAGAATTGTTTATTTTTATTTCTATATTTTTTTCAATAACCATCAGAAATTTTGTCTAATATAATAGAGGGGATGCATACACAAGAGATAACTAACTCCCCGCAAATAAATCTTTGCATATCTTAGGAAAGTGATAAAGTAGGTAACAGGTGTCTGAAATAAAACATAAAATAAGTAGTACAAGTTTAATAATAATAAACATACGTACAAAGTTACAACATCTATGTTAACTATATCCAAACAAAAATAACCAACGACTAATACAAGTCTAGAATTATACAGCAGGTATTGTGCTATGTTAGTAATGCTCCATTTATGTATCTTGTCAATTTGGTTTATCACAATTGGACCTACTTTTGCAAAAAGGAACCAACCCACATGCACTACTGTAGACCAAAACCAACCTTGTGTTAGTGGTTCTAGGTTGTTTTCAGTTTGCAGAAGTGAGTGGGTTGGTTCCATTTTGCAAGAGTAGGTCCAATTACAAAATGTAGGATGAATTACTTTTATCCCCTTTGTTGGGGCTACGTAAATTCTTCATAGAGGCCCGCTACAGAAATATCCTAGTCACATTTTCCCTTTATAAATATAACTTATCTCTCATATGCAAACTCAAGATAGATAGGTACACATGGTACGAACAAATAAAATGCAATGAATAAACCAAAAATAATTTAAATGTCATAAAATAATACATTGGCTATTCAAACCCACATGTAGACGTGTAATATTAAACCCTAAGATTACCTATCCCTACCGATGATTTTTGGTTGACTACAAACCAAATTATTGCTTTAAATTCTACTTATCTGACATTGGAGTCGTCAGAGTTGATTTATTAATTACAGCAGGCCACTGCATAAGCCAAATATATTTTACAAAACGAGCCAGTTAGTATGCCGCGATACATGGCTTGATACGTGGCTTGTTTAAATAATAATACTTCATTAATTTTTGATACTTGACGCTCAGACCAACATTTAGTTTTCAATCTGAGACATATATTTTATTTATTTATTTATCCATCACCATAAAAAATGTACAAGTCTGTGCGCAAGATGCTGACAATGTAATCACTGGCCGCTGCCTTTCTCCCGTATATATACCCCGTTTGCCACACACCGAGAAACATTAGCCTTCGTCGCTCGCATTGTTACATTGTCTATTACTATTGTTACACTATTCTAATAGTCCTCCCCCGCCAAAGTTAGTTGAACATGTTTTCATACTTTATCGAGTACATCTCCTCATGTCCAGTGTTTAAATCATCCTAGACAAGATTAAATCATTGTAGGATTCCCTGAGACCCAAGTGGTAGTAATGGACTGAATAATGTTTTCCAATTGCTCCAATGCGGAACAGATACATTAAATCTATAACATTAGAGTTATAAGTAAAATTAAATAGAGCTATAGCTTAGCTATATCAAGTATCGTCCTGTTCCGTCCATAGCTTAGTACGCAAGGTTTTCAAATTATCTTGGTAAACTTTAGGTAATATGTATAACAATAACAATTCCGTTTTCCGACACCGCAAGTAAATTATGGAGGTCATGGAGGACATGTAGGAAATAAAATAAAATAAATTCCGTAATATAAATGTAAGCACATAGCTAAATGAAACTATCAAAAAAAGTATCTTTGATAACATATTCGACGACATTAGTTAACCATGTACTTCATTAATAAACAGCAATTAAAATAATTAATCCGTGTCTTTGCCAACAACAAAGTGTCATAAATTAAGTTAATTATTGATTAAAATACATTGCGCAAAATTGATGAAAAAAAATTGTGCTCGATTAGTATTTGTGCATATTATTCAGTGACCTTCATTTGTCATTTAATACGTTATCTTATTGTACGGCGGTTGTATTTGTGCAGAATCCATGCATGTACGAGTATGCTTATATATTCTTTATACATATACAGCAGATGTATATTTTATGTTACATGTTTAGGTACTTACCTAATACCTGTTATATTTATGTTCTTATGTCAGTATCAGCTACTGGTTGAAATATATTTTAACATAGCAGTACCTCCACTCATAATATAACAATTTAATAGGCATATACCAAAAAAGTAGTAGAACTAACAACACAAATACTATTATTATTATCAATACTACTAGTATTATTAATCCAACATACATGCAATATGTAAGCGTACAACTTAAGTTGCTTTATAGTCAGTTATTCCATATTTCGTATTTCCGTGGGATACCGTTCTATAGGCGTTGATGTCCAAGATTATTGCGTTGCCAGTGCCGGAGCATCAGGGAATATAATACATCCAATTTATAAAATAAATAGTTGATAGGTAATTATTTATGTTAAAATTAGTTTTAGTAAAAACTTAGTACGTAAATATAGATAGTTCAATCCACGAAGACGTGCCCCACTAGTTTTACCGAAGGGACACCTCAAGGTGACGAGTTATAATTTAATGTTGTAATATAAGTGTGCGTGTGACCAATGGTGGGGCCCGTTATCGTGGACTGAACTATCTACTAGGTGATACAAAATGGGTATACTATTTTTTTTGCAACTTAACTTTGTAAATCTCAAACTATCGGCTTTGTGGGACAGTTGAAGTACTAAAGGTTTTGTAGACTTGTAAAATCGGTCAACAGCTGTATTCCTATAACACCTTTTGTTTTTCAAGTTCCCTCCAAAGCTGATGGTTTTAGAATTACAAAGTTAAGTTTTGAAAAAAAAAAGTATACCCATTATGTGTCACCTTGTATACCTACAAAGTAACGAGAAAAAAAATATAAAATCAAATGTAACAAGTTACCTACTTTAATATTCATTGTCATGAATCAAGACAAACAGAATAATCATACAACAATATCGATTTGCCTTCATCGTTTCTCAGTTGTCAAAGGAAGATTAATTAACAAAACATAACACAACAATAAATAATTTGAACAAATCTTAGTTAATTTATAATGTTTAAAAAAAATATCGATTGCCCGCAATTCCGCCGGTTTTGCTCTGCGGCTCCAACTCCAATCGTGATGATATTTACGCGTTACTCAAGTCTAAACATGCGCCATTGAATAGTGAAAACCCCATTCAAAACAATTTTTACATGATTCTCCAATAAACCGACAAAGTTGTGCGACGACTACAATACCTATTTATGAAGATTTCTTTTATTTTTCATTCAAAAATATTTCAGTGCACAGACACCTCTTTAATTTACATACAGCTTTATTTTTGTGTAGATTAACCATTGCAAGAAATATACAAATTTATAAATTACAACAATAAAAACATGATTCGTAATTCGTACAAAGTTCATTACATAAATTTTCATATCTAATTTAGTTTTTATCTTGAAATAGTATGTATACAGCAAGTATATATACATATATATGGTATTAAAAATAAACCAATACTGAAACAGGTACCTTATTTCTTTTCTGTTCCATAGGAAGAGCCTTGACTGATTTTTGACATACCAATAGACTTTTGAAGAAGGATGAAAACTGAAATAAAAAAAGTATTTGATTTAATAATCTAACATCATGGCTTTTTATACAAAGTACCTATACCTACTTAAAAATACATACAGACGACCATTATAACCTACTCCTTTTTTGGAGTCGGTTAAAAATATGCATATTTTTCGTAATCATCTGTACCCTATCAAACCATCGTCAACATTAGTCCTATTTTAGACATGACATAAGGTTCATAATAGTGTGAGTAACATGACGTACTTGTTGACCCCTTGGACTCAACTTGTTTGCTAAATAAGATCAATATGCAACCTACGGCAATGACTCATACATAAACATAACTCTACAAGAAGGTCGAAGACATATTCTGCCTTGCGTAGAGTAGATAAAAGGTTTTGGATAATCTTTATTATCATGTCAGTTATCAATATAACGCCGCAACAAAGTGTTACCAAGGCATCAAGTAACGGTTAATCATTTTTGAATCAATATTAACAAATACAAGGTAGAGTAAAGACAGCAATATTCGAACTTATGTTAAAAAAATAGCAGTTAATAATACTTACACGCAGCAAATATGGCGCAGGCAATTGAAAAATATAGGAGTTTTCCACTAAACAGAAGTCCAAGCAGATAGTAGAGCATGGGTGTGAGAGTAATGACCGCCCAGCCGATAGCATTCAGTAATGAGTATATCGGAGGCTTTAATTCAAACGAGTCCACCCTCTCGACTCCGGACTGGAGGAAAAAGTCGCCCGTTTCAAAGAAGGAATCTTGCATTTTGTCCTGTAACCAAATATTTTCATTGAAACATGCAAAAATAAAGTTTATAGATAATAGCCTGGTCTAGTAATTGACCTGGGGATTTCGGCAATTACATTTGCGTGATTTGGCCGATCTGAGTGAAACTGAGAATCATAGTCCATTGTACGACCCCATAATACAAGTGTGAATAAAGCACAACGTGCTATTGGCCGAAGCAGTCCTTCATCGAACGAAAGATATGCGCTCTACTTAGTGCGTTCTAACTACATTTTGTAGTTTCGGTTTTGGTTTATGGAGAGTTTTACGCAGTCGCACAAGAGGGGGGGTGGGGCAAGAAATAACGGACAGAGAAAATAACTTCCTTCCTGTTCTGCATTTACGTATACAGGCAGATATAAATATACAAGGTATTACCAAACATAATGGCAAATCTAAATTAACATAATACATAATGGCAATTTGTGAATCGGTTCGTAAAATCCGAGGTCAGTCATCTATGGAACTCCTGCAAAAACAAAAGAGTAGGTAGTGTAGGGAAAGGATGAGATCGTTTACCTTTGTTACAAAAAGATCGTGCACCCACTTGGATGCTTCCCCCTCATCTTCTGGCACCTGCTCCACTGGTATCCGTTGAATGTACAAATGGCCATGCACCGGCTTGCCATACAACAAACTTGTTAATGTCGGCGGAGTCTGTAAAATACCCATATTATAAAGTACCTACCCACATTTTGACGACCGCTTGGCACAGTGGTTCGAGCGTAGGCCGCTCGGCTCACTGCACATGGTGGTTGCGGGTTCGATTCCTGCCGGGGCAAATTTCGGAAATGGCCTTTTCGTAATTTGCCCAGGTCTGGGTGTCACTGCGTTCGCCCCCAGTCCATTGTGCGATACCCATAGTACAAGCTTTGCTTAGTGTGGGACTGTACAGTTGGTGTGTCTGTCTGGCGATATATATTTATTTATTTACATATATCAGCTACGGTCTTCTACGAATATTGTTCATAAATTAAGTAAATATGGGAGTGCTGCTTAGAGCCTGGTAAGTATGTAAAACTGATATGTAAGTTAAATATAATAATATTATATTACCTACTTATTACATAACACATTTTATTCCAAAGACCTTTACCCCATGCTTTGTCTTATTCTTTCGAATGTCAAATTACTGATAACAGAAAGAGATAATTCGGTGTGTTACTATTCCCCCGCTATACCACGTTTATTAATAAGAGGGCTAATGTCTATATTTTTACATAATATTTAAGGGCACGAACAACGCACAGATGTGTGTTTAGTCAGTGGAAAAGTAGACAATTTAATATTTTTCCCTGACATTTGATTGAAAGCGAGAAATACGTATCGAACGTTTATGTTCATCGTTGTGAATATGGTCGCGAGTTAATCTTAGATTACTGTTATCTCTTTACAGAAAACGTATAACAGACATTGTAGGAAAATTTTGTAATGACAGTTGTATCTTTTAAAACGTTAATCTTCCAATAATCATAGAAACAAGATAATATTATATGCAACTTTATATTTGCGATAACACGGCCACGGGCTCTGGAATTCACAGCATTTTATACTCTCAAACGCAACGCATCGTAGCGTAGACCACGCACCGGAAGACGCAAGGTGGGTACACCCAAAAGGTGGTTCGGCGACCTAATGACGGTCGCGGTAAACTGCTGGATGCGAGCAACATAGGACCGGTGGTTGTGGAAAACTTTGGGAGAGGCCTAAGTCTAGCAGGGGACGTCTTTCGGCTGGAATGATGATGATGAATAAAACTCGATGACATACCTTGCAACCTTTTTCAAAGGCCAACTGTATATTGTATATCGCGGGTATTTTGCCTCTGAAGAACTGTAAGCTTGTAGTGAACCCTTTAGTGCGAGGCGTAAGGTGGTGTTTGAGGAGCGGCAAATTCTTCTCTTGGGCGAATTTCAACGACGCCTCGTGTTTCGCCTTTGTGTACCGGGTGCCTTCAGGCGTTAACAGTAGCTATAATTAACAAACACAATGTTACAATGATATAAGTAGCCAAGCTACACAAACATTACTCATTTTATTCAAACATTTGTGTATAAAACTAGCATGCCTGGCAGACATTGTCTTACCGTAATAAGAACCTGATTTCAGCTCCACACATACCGATTGTGAATCTGGACCATCAAGGGACCCACAAAACTTTTCATCCAAATCGGTCCAGCCATTTAGGAGGATTCCAGTGACAAACACACATACAGATGAAATAAATAATAACTCTTTTGATGTTTTATCTGCTATAAGTACTTGAATACCTCATTTATGTAAACAAGAAATAAATGCATATGTACACCATTATGTATAAGTTATATTTTTATCTACATTTAACATGTAGTCATAATAAACATTCATAATGATTTGTTATTCGTTCATTGACTCACCCATACAGGATCAGGATAATCACATATTTCCGATATCTGATTCTTTATGATTTCCTTATCTTTATCGAATGACCTTTCTAGAAAAACAAACTCTGAGAATTTCCACATCCATCCAATTGGTGGTAAATATTGGATAGATTTCTTTGCATATGCTTTACAGTTCTGAAAAAAGTTTTGTTTATATAAAAATCCAGGACAACAGTTCTCTGAAAACTTATATTTATTAGTATATATAGTAAGTATATATGCATATAGTAAGTATTACCATTAAATATCATCTAACTAAATACACCTAAAATATATTTTAGTATATTATATTCTCTAGAAATGGTGTAATTAGTAATAGTAGATAGTTTTTTAATGGAATAATAATAATAATCGTTTTCTACTCACCCCCAGAACACCGATGCCATTACAAAAATGCCATCCCATGAGCCAATCTATCTCATAACTATGGTTCATTATAAGATACCCATGTTCCTTCCCATAAAATTTGTCATACTCTTCTTTTTTAATATACAAAGACAATTTTGTATTTGACCACCATTCTGACATAAATACTAATTCTAAAAAGGGAAACAATAGATTAGAAACGGTGACTCAATGAATTGCCGTAATTGAAACATTGAATATTATTTGTACTTACGACTGTAAAATGAATATGAAAGATAATAATTTATCTTTCTATACAAATATTTATTGAACGGCTTAAGTCCAAAGTACAGTAACCCTTGCACAAAGGTCAATATCACACCAGACGTGAAGTATGATATGGCAAAACATAAGTGAATGATTGTGGACTGCTTCAATATATTAAGATTCACCATTTTGGAGTTGTCATGAAATCTAGAAAGAAAATATTATTATAATTAATTTTAACACTTTAGTAAATTATTTTTAACTTTAAAACAAATCCTGTAGGCACATATTTTTTTTTACATTTTCATAGTTAGTGTACCTTATTGGTCAACAACAGAGCTTTTATTTTTATTAAAATAAATTAATGGGACAGGAATTTAATAAGAATATGATTTTTTTAGGTTTCAAATGAACAACAAACAATTTCCTGCACCTTTCATACCTATTGTCATTCTATTGATTATGGTTTTTTGGTGCACAAATAGGTATTATTTTTTAAATAGGTTTTTAAAATAAACTAAAAAGAGGTAAGTTACAATTATATTTTTCCAAATTGTTTGCAAAGGAAGCTCCCTGGAAGATGAACAATGTGCTTATGAATATTCAGCATTACTTAAATAGGTAAGTAGTTTAGGTACCTACTTTATGTTTTCTAAACCGTTTTTACTGCCAACACACTCTCAAGAACACTTAATAGACATATTTATCCATGTTATATTAAAAAGAACCAATGATTAAAATATCATAAAATACCTGTCCTATGCAACAATAAAATAAAATGAGATAAGCAGGTAGGTAAGTATTTAATAATAATTTTAAACCGTTTTATTTATCGTTTATATAAGTAGTCTACAATTAATGTCACAGGCTCACACCTTACACCTTGCTTAAAGCAATGCCTAACATAGTGAAGTCATATGGAATTAGATTTAAAACTGAAATAATCAAAATAAACACACTTTCACAATTTCGACTGGTTGCACTGGATTTGAGTACCTACACCTTAAACGTAGTGTTTATAAGTCTACTACCTACACTAATTCTACAAAAAAAAATACTACTTTCTGTTAGAATGAAGGCATTTTGGGATTTTGTAATGTTTGGAAAGCGATTCGTTTTTTTGATTATTTTATTGTTGCAATTCCACCTTCACCGCAAATAAATTATATTTACTATACCATGCCAATTCCAATCTAATTTGTTTATCTGATGTGGCGTGTCGGAGATACACTATACAGAGTTTATCATAAGAAAATATGCACTCAACACTTTTTCAAATTTATGATCTTGATGGATGAGATTTAAATTTGATTTGCTTGCTCGCAAAAGTTACTGAATGCAAGCAGCAAGCAAGTCACAGATTAGAGATATGTAGCAAGCTACAGATGGGTCAGCTCTTTTTCGACATAGTTCCAATTGTTCCGTTTTGGCGCTACAGTCCTACAGTCTACAATATACTCTGTGATCGCACAGTTTGACAGATAGGTGTATCACAAGGTACTCTGTGGGTGTATATGTAGGTATAGTTATGTATATAATAGTGATGTGGAGGAAAAAATCTGAATATCGATACTAGTGCTGTTCTTATTTTGTCGATAAATGTGTAGGTACTTGGGAAGATCTTTTCGTTATTTTTCGAGGCAAATAACAAAATTCATGTGATTTCAATATTTTATTCAGTTATAATTTGTTTTCTTACATTGTCCTACAAATATCCATCACTATCTGATCCACTAGCAATTCTTTTCTTGGGTATTCCAGTGAAAAGGATGGGAGAGATAAATATTGATGTTTTGGTTTTCATTATTATTTTCATTTTTTGCATTATCATTTGGCTCGCCACTTCATCATTATAATACAACGCAGTTTCTGTAAAAATAAACATCACAATACATGTAAAATGAATTCTATCTTAAGCTCACTCTTAGTTTTGTTTGGGAGGCTGGTTCATTTAGTCAGGGAGAATGTAGCATCCTCATAGTGAAGTAATTTTATGAATCAGATCATTAGTTCCAAGGATTATACTTGAATCCAATAATAGGCAAAAGCGGCAAAAGCGCTTGGCAAAAGCGCTTGAATGCACGGAAATTGACCCTGGTTTCCACGAGGTCCATGTAATAAACTGCTCCAGATGTCACTTGCAGGCTATTAAAAATAGTAGTCCGTTTGTTGTGCCAGAGACTGCACTCCCACAGGATGTGATGTGCAGATTGTTCGTTATTGTCTTGCGGCATCGAACATTGACAGAAAGCAGAAGGACTTTTCGTCTTTATTAAATCTATACAAATAAATAAAATTGGAGTGTCTGTTTGTAATACCAAAATAACACCTTTTCACTAAATGCATATAAAAGTACATACGACACCTATAGCAAAAACGTGATTTAATATGTTTTTGTCTGTCTGTATTGTTCCGGGTAATCAAAACTGCTGGACCAATTTTGACGAGACTTTCACTGACAGATAGCTGATATTTTAAGGCGTAACTTAGGCTACTTTAATTTTAGAAAAACAAAAAAATGGGTCCTGTCGCGCGGGCTCAGAACGCGGGAACGGGTATTTTTGTTAAGTATAATTCCACGCGGACGAAGTCGCGGGCTCAGCTAGTGTATCAATATAGATATTAGTTCGCCTAGTGGTAAAATTATTGCAGGGTAACAAAATTCATACATACTCCCAATCACTACCGTTGATGTATCTGTGTTATCTTCCACAATTTCCTTGCTACTGCTTGCTACTTGTTTTTTTATCATGACTGCTTCCTGCTTGCTTTTGTAATAATTATGTTCATATTCAATGTGCTTCAGATTTGGTATAACTATGTTCACCCGTAGGAGACATATCTGAAATAAAATGAGCTATGTATTAGCTTAGTTTTGTAGGTTATATTTTGTTTGATAATCATAGTATGAATAAGTTACATAAGGCAATATATAGATAGTAATATAATTACCTTACCTGATGAAGCAAGAGGTACACCGTGAGCACCCGTGTTATTATATACATACACTAATTCCTAAGTTATTAGGGATATAAAACAATATTAAAACGTAGCAAAAACGTGACCGTCCATTTTGAAAAACTAAAATGGCGGATTGCAGTGTTGCCGTTCTACAAAATTAATAGTCCCTAGTAATATGAAAAATTCCACTAAGTCTGCAATCTGTGAACATGTACAGGACCGCACCCGCCATTATATCAGATTTGATAAACCACAGATCCTCGCAAAAGAACACCGATTCCGACCAAGGATGATACGTGCATTTAAATTAAAAAACATCCTAATTTCAATAGGGAAGATGGCTGGGTGCTACCACCAACTTGGGATCTAGTAATTAATATAATTAAATCCAAAACCAAGCGTACCATTGCAAGACCTCGAGACACAGTGAGCACTTTCTGCGTGGATCAGACCGCAAAAACCAACTAAATTTTGAGGGTACCCAGTTTTTAACTATGACATCTGGACGTCTAACACCTCAGTCCCCCCGTGACCACGGTTGCTGTAAAGCAACCGAAACGTCGGGAACATAAAAAGTAAAAATAAACGCGATATAATCCGTAAAAATAGTTTTATTTCAATGAAAAATTCCGCTAGATATCATATATATATTTTTTAAATCTCATAACTTGGGGTTTTTAGAGGGCGCTTATCGCTTAATGTTGGCAAATATTTACATTTTTCGCAAAAATAGCAAAAAACAAATCAATATCCCAACAAATGTGCTGGATAGTAAAAATCTGAAACTGTTACGTTCTAACTAGTCTAAGAATTACATAGTGAACGAGACACACTTGAGGTTGGGGCTATATTTTGTGCCAGAACGCATGTTTATTTATTTATTTATTATAGAATGCTTGTTGTGCTTACAGCAATGCCAAGACGCACAACAAGCTAATAAGGTACAGTGGCTTATATTTAGGTACTTAAAAATCTAATGCAGTCAATTAAAAACATGTGTAATTTCATTTTGAATATATCAACGTCTGGTTGGTTCGCAATCAAAGCGTTGAGTAGATGTACGGCCTGGGCTGTCGGGGCATACTGCGCCGTGCGCGTGCGCACCGGCGGGGCCGCGAGCAGGCGCCGCGTGTGCGCCCGCCGCAACCGCTACGGAGTGATCAGTGAACAGCGCGACAGAGTGGTGGGGTTATCTATTGCATTATATATGTTATTATATTTATGGTTGTTCAGGTGTAGTGGCGGTCTTAAAAAACACATTATTCTTCAAACATATTCGAAAAAAAAGTCGCATTAGTCGCTCAAAATCAGCTAGAAGTCTCGCAATATTTTTTTGTCGCTAACTCATTTTTTTTTTGCCAATAACCACTCATGAATTCCGCTTTATCTAGCAACAAAGTCTCTAGAACGGCAACACTGATTCTTTGTTGTTGACAGACAAGTCCAAAGACAATGTAAATCTTGACCACAGATTAGAGATATGTAGCAAGCAAGAAGCTTGTATTAAAACACTGGAGATAGCACGTAGAACTATGGAGTGAAGACAGGTTTTTTTTACATACATACATACATATTGTACCTCTCACACTTTATCTGAAATTGTCATGATAAAAACAAAAAAATACCCAAACTAACGTGTGATAAGCCAAGATTTCGCCAGTCCATGGTTGATATTTTATGGATTTTATTTACATCTATACAAATAAATAAAATTGGAGTGTCTGTTTGCAATATCAAAATAACACCTTTTCACTAAATGCATATGAAAGTACATACGATACCTATAGCAAAAACGTGAAATAATTTTTTTTTGCCTTTTTAAATTAGTTACTTTGCATTTTTAAATTAATGAAATGCTTAATTAAAAGTGTATTCTTGTAATTTAAACGATGTATTGTGTTGTGCAAAATTGCGGAAGTGTATGGATACCAAACTCAAACATATTTTTAATGGGAGAATTAATAAAACATCAATAAATTATTATGTTTAGTATTTTGTAGCTATTGATTAATGATATAACAGTTTATGTTGTACATTTCGTACTATATTCATATAGTTTACATGAACAATTTACCTAAGAAGGGTGACCATCATCTCACTGTATTTCAGATTTTCTGAGTAAGGAAGGATACAAAAGTATTATACTAATCATATGTTCCAAAGTCAAAAATATCATCTTATTGCACTTATATGAGTACCCACCATATATTGTGATTGTGCTAAGTTTATAAGTAGCACAATCACAATAAGTACCTATTTTATGACGGGTGTGTATACCTACCTTTGCCCCCGGCACGCTTCCACCAACGGAGCCGAGCCGGCGCGGCGTTCGGCTTGCATACGTGATCGCGCTGTAAGTAAGTGACAGTTAGACCGTCACACAGAGAACGCGCGTAAGCTCGAATGCCGGTTCGGTTATTTATACAAATAAATAAAATTGGAGTGGCTGTTTGTAATATAAAAGTAACACATTTTCACTAAATGCATAATGCAAGTACTTACTCGTACAGTACATATACCGCGGGTTAAAGCGTAAAGTTTGTTCAGGGTAATCTCCGAAACGGCTGGACCGATTTTGACGGGACTTTCACAGATAGCTGAAATATATCAGCTGATATATACCGCACATTTATATTTTTAAAATTTAAGTAATTTTGGAAATTGTTTTACTGGCTTGTTTCATTTTTTATATTTGTTTATGATGAGTGAGTTTGTAACGTTGTATCGACATATGTGATGTGACTTAAACGATTGTATCTTTTGATTGCGGTGACTCAGAAGCTTTATAAATTATTGATTCTTCTTTTTTCTTTAAAAATATGGCCCACTTAGTTTAATAGGTATTTCGCCAGGGTCGAGTTACAAATAGCAATAACAAACACATTTAATAACAATACAATATAAGAAATGTGTATGATGTGATTAAGATTTAAAAAGTAATGATGACATGAATATTCATAATTATCAAACATCATCATCTGCCTTACCTTTTCCCATTATCTGGGGTCGGCGCTGTATGTGTTTTCCTTCCATTCATCGCGCTTTCCTGTCATACTCACATCCACTCCAACCTCGTTCATATCACTCTTGATACAATCCATCCATCTTTTCTTTGGCCTTCCTCTCGCACTGTATCCATCCACATTCATATTCATCACTCGTTTAGTCACGTTTCTCATCCCTCCTCATCACGTGTCCAAACCATTCCAGCCTCCTACCTCTTACTTTATCGGTTATTGGCGCTACCTTGACACTGCCCCTTATGTACACATTCTTCACCTTATCCATTCGCGTCACTCCACACATCCATCTCAACATTCGCATCTCGGTAGAGTGGAGACGTTTCTCTTTCCGCACTTTAGCCGCCCAGCATTCCGAGCCGTACATAATCACCGGTCTTATAATTGATTTGTAAATTTTCCCTTTAATTTTACTTGGCATTCTTGGGTTGCATGTAGTGCTGGTAACTTGTCTCCACTTCTGCCATCCTGCATTGATTCGCCGTTTTATGTCACGGTCAACTTCCAGTGTTATGTATAAAGTTCTTGGTAGCAAGCCACCATAGACTCTACAAATCACAGAGTATTTTGTCTAAAGAGACAACTATCTGGCGACCACAGAGTATTCTGTATCACAAAGTATTTTTGGCGACTGCAGCGCCAAAACGGAATTAATGGAACTAAGGCTGTCACCCCCCTGAAGCAAGTGATGGAAAAATGTGGATATGGATAGATGGATGAATGACAGAAGGATTGGTTTTTGACAAGACTTACGTCTACATTTTTTTTTTTCATTTTTTTTTGAGGCTAGACCTATTGAGTAATTCTGCCAATGTCAAGTGAGGCAAATACACGGTATGCACTTGTCACCTCTGTCAGTGAGACATATATTTGTGCTGTCATATCATGTCATGACAAAAAGTAAGAAATGATTTTGGAAATTTCATTTTGGATTAATTTCTATTTCTAAAGTTGGTCACGTTTTTGTATTGTATTTCTATTAATTACTTGACACTGGCGAAATCATCGATAAATGATGGAAGCCACAAACTAAATAATTATAATAATAAAGTAAGAAAAAAAATGGTTAAGGTTAAGATTAGGGCGTCCAAACGACACAGCACATTTTAATTGGCAACTAAAGTGGGCGTAACGATGATTCAGTAATTATGATTTAGTATTTCTCACTTTATAAAGTGAGGACGTCCGCACTGGTTCACGCCCAATTTAGTTGCTGATCAAATCGTATCATTTGTAGCCCCTTTATATGATGATTATTTATCTATGAACAAACAGCTGTTTAAAATATGTCACCTGCTTGCTAAACTATTTTTAGGTTATTATAACTTACAAAGATAATTAAGAAATATAAACACATTAAAAGAGTATTTGTTTGTAGTATAAAAGAGCTTTTAAAAATGTTATCACTACAAAATGTATCAAAGAGCATATTATCTTATTCAGCTCGTAGCTACTGCTCCAAAGTATTAAAATGTTCCAAGAAAATTGCGGTGTTAGGCATTGAGACTTCTTGTGATGATACTGGTTGTGCAGTTGTTGATGATTCAAGAAATATACTGGGTGAATCTCTGTATTCACAAAATGCTGTGCACGTGAGATACGGCGGAGTGAACCCCCTTGTTGCCTATGAATTACATCGAAAAAATATCGACAGTGTTGTAAACAAGGCACTGAGTAATGCTAATTATAAGATTGAGGACATCGACGCTATAGCAGTAACAACAAGACCAGGACTGCTAATAAGTCTACAAGTTGGTGTTAAATATGCTAGGTACCTCGCAAAAGTTCATCACAAGCCTTTAATACCTGTGCATCATATGGAGGCTCATGCATTAGTAGCAAGAATGTATAATAGTCTTCCATTTCCTTTTATAGTGCTACTGATATCTGGGGGCCATTGTTTATTGTCACTAGTTAATGGTGTAACTGATTTTGACCTGCTTGGCAGAAGTTTGGACAATGCTCCCGGGGAAGTATTAGATAAAGTGGCAAGGAGAATGAAATTGAAAAACATCCCTGAATACTCAAAATTAGCTGGAGGGAGGGCTGTCGAGTTAGCAGCAAAGAAATCAACACACCCCAACATGTTTAAATTCACAACACCTCTATTAAGATACAGAGATTGCAACTTTAGTTTCAGTGGCCTTAAGGATTCCTTAGTAAGAAAACTAATAAAGAAAGAAAATGAACATGGTATTATGGGTGATGAAATAATACCAGAAGTGGATGACCTATGTGCTTCTATGCAGCTTGCTGTTGCTGAACATTTAGCACATAGAACAAAAAGAGCAATTTTGTTTTGTGAAAAAAAGAAATTAATAAATGAAAAACACAAAAATGTTGTTGTCTCTGGAGGTGTTGCTTGCAATGACTTCATATTTAAATCAATTGAAGCTATTGGTAATGAAATGGGCTACAATGTTGTGCGGCCACCAGCTAGGGTGTGCACAGATAATGGAGTGATGATAGCATGGAATGGCATTGAGAAACTAAGGGAAGATTGTGATATTATGAGTGATATCAGCCTCAAAGATATAGAGCCTGAAGCACCTTTGGGCAGAAGCTTGATTGATGAAGTTACAGCTGCTAACTTAAGTACAAAAATGACCAGATTAAAAAAGATGTATTCATTTTAATCTAAAAGCATCGTTTTTTTTCAAATCCTGGTGTACCCCCAAATTAACGAAACTAAGTTAGGTGTACCCATAAACTTAAGGTTTGCCAAAATAAAACTATAGATTTAAACAATAATTTATTGACTTTAAAGCTCTACCATACAATTAATAGTTGTTGATAATCATGCATGCTGGCAAAAAACTCCCTCAGTTCAGTTAGCAGCAGCCTTCTGCAAGTCTGAAACCAACAAGTTTGCACTAGAATAATATCTAAACTATGGTTCACAAATCACAGCACATGTTTCACACAAAACAAAATTGACACGCAAAAACAATGTGTCTGTTAAAATTGTTCTACCTAAAATGTTATTATAAAACTGTTCACACATGTTATTCCAAAAGACATTCACAATCATGACATGTAACTAATTATCAGTAACTATAATATGCATCTCTAACAATCTATCAGTTAGTAAACCCATTTCATATACTGAAATAGGTTGCAGGTAAACAATAAAATAATGTTATTTTGTTCCTAATCTATATGCTCATTTTGCAAACCTAACTTACATCGACCTTTAGTCCTGTTCATCTGAAAAATCAAGCGGGATTAAAATAGTGAACTCTGAAAAAATTGGTGTTTTCTCCAGCTTAAAACTATTAACTTGAAATATGGAGTATGAATATGAAATTAGGTATATCAACATATTATTTTCATTTCAAGATTAGAATTTTTGTGTGCACATATGCTAGAAAATAAGGTAACTTAGACACAGCAATATAATAAGTCTGCTTGGATACAGTTATTTGCTTATAGAAACTTCAATTGAGTAAAAAGATGCATGCATCTCTAATTAACAATTATGTTGGCCTGAGCCTTCCCATAATTTGTTCCTCATTCCATCAATGGGTTCATGAAGACATGATAGACATTGAACATTGCATACTAAGGTAGGTAATTCCTTTTCATAATATCATTAATTATCATATTTCTAGAGATTTATAATAAATAGGCTTCTATTTAAGTGATACTTAATCAGCAAAGATGTTTCATCAAAACTTACGTGCTGGCCTGCCGTTAGCCCAGGGAGTAATACGAATATGGGATTCATCACGTTTCAGCGCTTCAGCACGCAATTCGGGCTTCAGGGCTCGTCGCAAAATCTTAGCGGCGATGTTAGAGTAGTTTATGTAACTAGAAAAACATAACCTTTCAATATCGCATTTCAAATCATAAAATAATATAATCAGTACATTAGCAAACTTACTTAAGTCCAGCTTGTCTCCAAGCACTCATTTTGAGGTTTTTTTAATTATTTTACGGTAGAGCTCAGCTAAAATATAGAATTCCTTCAGCAGAAATTCCGGATTTTTTTGTCGATCGAAGTGACGTAACCTTTTGGCTAGTGTTGTGGTATACAAAAACCATTATTTTTAATTATTGTATATTCAATTCAATAGGAGCAAAAAAATGTTGTTATGTGATCAAACCCTGGAATTAAACGGATCCCAGGTAGTCGAAAACTGTAGTGCATGCGAAAAATATTGTGAACCCAACTAATTTATGACATGCGTAATGTTGGCATAATATTTTTTGCGCTTACGTTTTACCTTGGTAAAATTTTACACGAAGCAGCCAGTTTTAGTAATAACGATACAGCTTTCAACTCCAAAAGAGTATAATTAGTCAGATTTTCGGAATCAACAAATACTTAATCACTAAAAAAATATAGTATTAATAACACTACGCGGAGAGAATACCTACTTTCCTCGAATGTAGAGTTTCCTAATATTCAAGATATTTTAAAAGTCCTAAACGATACATAGTATTTGGATAGGTATCAGATGCAGAATTAGATAGTATAAAAAAATATCGAAATAAGGAACACAAAATAACCTCCAATTAAAAAAAACTGTAATACCTCGAATTTTAAGCATGTTTTTTGTTTTATTTGAATATCTACGGTTCCTACTCATAAATGTTATTCATTATTTTTCAGGCCATTGCTTCATGTTTTCTTTCTAACCATAAAACGAAAGTTGTGGTAAATATCCAAGGGCCCGTCACTCAAAAAAATATGATAGTTATATAATAATATACATAATATAGTCTGTATTCACTAGTCTGTGCATGCATAATATGAGATTCAGTGCCTTTATTATTATTTCGGACTTTTGTATAGTTTCATTAGACCCCGGTCCCCGATAACGGATTTGCGAAGTTGTCCTAATATCTATATATTTAGTCGACCCAGCCCTAATGCTGTCCCTGCTGTCAGACACTTCAGACATATGACTTTCTTTCGTCTATGGTGTATTGTCTAGCTGGCTGGTTGTGGATTGGATTGGTTTTTAAAATGTATAACAAATCAGATTAAAAATTACAGGCTTCACCATTTTATTTGCAATCTTTGCTTCTAGAATAGATATTTTAACCTTGCAGCACAATATTACGTCTTGGTAAGTTGAGTATCAAACAAATAACGATAACGTTCTCAAACAAAATGGAAATTAGCAGATGTTATTTTGTCGACGTTTCATAGTTTATTTCGTGGTGTTCATGGTATTATATATCTTTGAGCTCATTTGTTTACTTTTTGTCACTAACACTCATTGGTAACCAATGTAATGAGTTTCGTATTTACAATTACAGTACACTTGTGTTTTTTTACCTAATGTATTGTAGAATATATACCTACATACATTGGCTATCCATTCTCTTCTAGCATAAGAAAAGCCAGTATTTTTTAAATAAAATGGATGCTGCTGATCACCTGCTGAATAAGGATAATGTTGTGTTGCATGGTGATTTAGAAGAGGATAAGTTATTGAAGACAGCTCCAAAAGGGGTGAAGTGTGATATTGTCAATGAATGCCAGATGTTTATAAGAGCTGAGGATGGAAGTGGCGATGCCCATCTGAGTCTACCAAATATTATGGCGCAGGAAAATCCAGGTAAGATTGGGAGTTTATTGCATAATAATTTTATTTTGACATAAAAACTAGCTGTGCCCCGAGACTCTGGCCGCGTGGCATGTGGACCACCCTTAACATTTACGGTCATGAAAAATAGATAGTAGCCGATTCTCAGACCTACCCAATATGCACACAAAATTTCATGAAAATCGGTCGAGCCATTTTGGAGGAGTATGGTAACTAACATTGTGACACGAGAAATTTATATATAAGATGATGTTATAAGCTTTACAAAGTTGGGTTTATGATCAATTAACTGTACCCATTAAGGTGTGTAGATTTATTAATACTCAAAATGCACACTTTACATCACTGGTTACTCATAAAATACTAGGTTTAATTAAAATAATTCATTGGTTTTGATTATTGGTGCATCCAAATCATTGTTATAAGTATCTGTTTATAATAGTCTTCTGAAAATTATGTTTAACACAATTAATACAATGAAAACAAGTGATAAGGGTATTTTTAAACAAACTTATTAACCAAATGAGATATTAATTAAAATCTTTTTTTTTATACTTTGATTTATAGAATACCTAGTAATAACATACTACACATACATAATAATGTAATGTTCATGTTATTTAATCCATAACTCATGAACAAGAGTACTTATTTGTGACGTTCAGGACAGGTCGCTCTGCCATCCTTCAAACCACTGGATGAAATTAAGTGTTAAGCCACTATATTTTAAGACAATTTCTGGTTATTATAATTATCAAGCAACACTCAAATTCAGTTCATACTTATTGTGTTTTCAGGTGAACCTAAGTTTATCACATCTACACCTGATCAAAAGAAAGAGACACCATCAGAGAATCAAGTTGCGGATTCAAATCCGGAATGTGATATGGATGGTAAATATAATCATGTTTTTTATTACATAAGTAACTGATAGGTGCAAATCACCCATAGCTATCACAAATTCCGAATTTTGAGTTGTTCTTTCTAATATTAAGGAAAGGTAAGGATCATAGTTGGGAAGAATTAATATTCATCAATTTTATTGAGAATGGGCAGTCAGATTATATTTAGGAAAAAAAAAATTGTGTTAAGAACAATTTCACAAGTTATTTGGGTGATACCAATAATTCTGATATTCTACAGTATTATTGACAGTATTATAAGAAGAATGTATTGATAGCGAAGTATAAATGGTTAGTAATACTGATAATTTTGCAAGGCTCCTTTAGGCTAGCATTTTTCAATAATATTACCAAATGTGGGTATACCATTCAAATTTTATTTGACATTGTTTTCAGGAGTGCCTGACTTACCAATGGATGATACCTTACCAAGCACTGTCACGGTGCTGGATGCACCTGATGGTGGCAAGGTCTATTTAGTGGGTACTGCACACTTCAGTTTGCAGTCACAAGAAGATGTGTCCAAGGTGAGGTGTTCTTCTTATTGTGCAATTTAATTTATAGATATAGCTGAATATTGTAGTTAAGGCGGCTCATATGTTTTAATACATGAATGTTGGATTTAACCATATCAATACATTGTCTCAAGAGTCTTCAACTTATCCTCTTAGGCCAGGGCCACATCAGTATAGCGATTGTGAGGCGACGCGATGTCGATTTATAAACAAACTAGCTGTGCCCGCCGACTTCGTCCGTGTAGTATTTAATTTACCAAAAATTTCGGGATTATCGGGATAGAAAGTATCCTACGTGTTAATCCAGGTTATAACCTATCTGTGTTCCAAATTTCATCCAAATCCATTCAGTAGTTTTTGCGTGAAGGAGTAACAAACATACATCTACACTCACAAACTTTCGCATTAATAATATTAGTAGGATGCGAAAGTTTGTGAGTGTGGATGTATGTTTGTTACTCTTTCACGCAAAAACGACTAAACGTATTTGGATGAAATTTAGAACACAGACAGTATATAACCTGGATTAACACATAATACTTTATTTAAGTCTATGAGGACGAAGTCGCGGGCAGAAACTAGTCCCTTATAAATTTACATGGTTACCCTTACTTATGTACTTGTTTCAGGTTATACAAGAAGTGCACCCCCACATTGTGATGGTTGAATTGTGTGAACAGAGAACGAACATTCTATTGTTAGATGAGGAAATCATACTTAGAGAGGCAAAGAACATTAACATTAAAAAGATAAGGTTTGGATTATTCATGTTAATATTAACCTACATTTATGCATTATTTATACAGGTGCGTGGTTCAAATTCATGTATTATTATTTCTTCAACTCATGTTTTTGTTGGAAACAATTTTAACATAGCAACAATCTGAGTTAAATGGGTAAATAAAGTCATTAAGTGTAGTAGACCAGATTCAACATCGGTGCCAAAGGAATATGATCACTACATTCACTGCTTACTTCATATAAAATGTTGTGTTTGTTACAGAGCAACTATGGCTCAAAATGGTGTGTTTAATGGACTAATGTACATTCTATTACTGAACATGTCCGCGCATATCACGCGGGAACTCGGCATGGCGCCGGGTGGTGAGTTCCGACGTGCAATGGCTGAGGTATAAATTTGTACTATTTTACATACAACATTGCACCTTATTTCTATCATTAGATAAGATGCAAAATTAATTGTGAACATTTTGATTAACACCTGGCCCTCTCGCATCGTCACCATCGCTAGAGCCGTGCTTACTGCTGTCAAGCTAAAATGTATCTTATTACAGGCCAAGAAGATCCCTAACTGTGTGATACAACTGGGTGACAGAGCGATCGACGTCACCTTGCACCGCGCTATAGCCTCGCTGTCGTGGAGGCAGACTGTCCGCTTTATCTGGCACTTGCTCACATCCAATCAGACGATTAGGTGAGAACGGCGACTACTATTATCTTTAATAGGTATTGAACGAGTTGGTTGGGTATGATAGTTGGTAATACCAAATGAACCTTGAAAGGAGTATGAATTAGATTCGTTATTGCGTGATAATAATATTGGTCCTCTTCATCAATTTAGATCACTACGACCCTAAAATACTATTACATTTTAACCAGAGCCCTAATGTCAAAATAACATACTTTGTATATAATATACATACTTGTTTAAAAGTGGTGCGGTGCATCTGCTAACCTTCGTAGGTGAGACTATTTGGTCTCAATCCCCTTTTCATTACCATTCGATTCCAATTGTGGGGCATTATGAGCTAATTATGAATATACTAAAATACTCATTTTCATTATAAAATACTAAGATTTGATTGAATTCTAGTCTGGAAGAAGTGGAGAAATGTAAACAGAAGAAGATGCTGGAGGACATGTTGGAGGAGATGGCGGAGGAGTTCCCGGCGCTGAAGCGCGTGTTCGTGGTGGAGCGCGACATGTTCCTGTGCCACTCGCTGCAGGTGGCCGCGCTGCAGCCGCGTGAGTGCCGCCGCGATATAAGCGGCGCGGTCCTAGTGTGATCAGTGTGGCGACGCCACTATGTAAAGCGTCGTGACGCCACTATAAAGAGCGTCGCGACGCCACTGACAAGCGTTGCGACGCCTCTATGTGAAGCGTCGCGACGCGACTATGACAAGCGTTGCGACGCCCTTATGTGAAGTGACGCGACGCCACTATGACAAGCGTCACGACGTCTTATTGTGACAAAGATTAGGACAGCCCAAAATGTATGTTTTTTTTAGGTCGGGAACCATGCCGCATCGTAGGAGTCGTCGGCATCGGACACGTGGCCGGCATTGTCGAGCATTGGGGCAAAATTAGACCACAAGATATACCACCTCTGCTGCTGTGAGTATAATATCATATCCATACTAATATTATAAGAAGGATTTTTGTTTGTTTGTAAGTGTTCGTGTAAGAGGTAATCGCACGAACTACAGACCGGACCTAACACCCGTCTTTTCAAATGGTTGAGCAAACTATTGCGTATCGTTTGCAACGGGCTTTCATTTGATCAAGTGTCGTTTTTGTACAGTTTCCCGTGTTCCACTAACCACTCGCGCATCCGTCTCGATCGATTCTCGGCTCGACTCGAGAAGCAGTCGTTAGTGGACTACGAGATTTTTTGACTCGATCGTAAATATCAAAACTGACGTATTGCTAGTGGAGTACAAGTCGAGTGCTAGAGGAACGGTTAACAGACTTGGCTCTCAAGCCAACAAGGTTGTACAGTCGGGGAACTTTTGCTTGCACGAGTGCAAGAAACAGTAATGCCAACATTCCAGTGCAAGAAGCAATACTGTAATAGTACATTGTTACATGAGTGGTGAAAGTGACTTATTTAGTCCCGAGACGGGGTTTGGCACCCGAGCGTAGCGAGGGCGCTAATAGTTCGAGGGACAAAATAAGTCTTTCACCCGAGGTAAACACTGTGCTTTTCATTACGAATACAAGGAAAGTAAAAATAAAAACAGGAATTGGCTAAAGAAATAATACAAGGCAGAATGAACAATACTCTACAACATGAAAAAAAAAGATCGGATTGCCGCCTATTTTGTTTTTTTTTCGTTGGCCAGCCAATTTCATTATTTTTCATTTTCATCTTTAAATATTTTGCCCAAATGTATGTTATTTTAAAGAAATTGTTGAAACTAAATTATAATTAAGTCATTTAAAAATATGTATTCTTTAATTAATACTTAACTTTATGTTATTTCAATTTTACATCGTGCTGTAATTGAGTGACTGTAGAAAAAGTTTGAACATGGTTCCATAGAAATGTGAAAATGGAACTAGTTTTTTTTTTATAATTTGGGCCGGAACAGTATTACTTTCAACCCGCTCCTCAGGCAACTTCTGACCTACTTTAAGAGTATGAGTAATGGAAACATTTTAATAACATTGTCAACTTGTGACAATGTTACGTGTGCAGTATGTGACATTGACAGACACTGGGAATAACAATAGTTTTTAATAAACTAACATAAATACTGGGAGTCCAATACAATACAAAAACGTGACCTGGTTTTCCAAAATGAACGGTCACGTTTTTGTATTCTATTGCTATTAATTGTTTGTAATTGTTATTTATTACTTGATTTAAATAATAATAATAACATAAATACTGGCAGAATCATCGGTAGTTGATGGGGCCATAAACTTTAAATTGGAATTGGAAACATAAAAACCAAAGAGGATTCAATGAATACTAATGGCAGCTCAAACCATTACACAAGTCAAAAAAAAACAAACAACTTTATTCTGAGTAAATTAAAGCTTTGCTGTCGAACGGTTAGAACATAATTTTCTATGACTTCGTCTGTTCTATAAACTTAGTTTTAAAACGTAATATGTGCTCGCAACACGATAAATGAATCAATTTGAAAACTGGTGAAGGTTTTCATAGCCCGGTTGTACTAATGTGGTGATACAACCCCGGCAGAGTGCCGCCCCCGTCGCTGTCGACGCGCGTGATCCGCGTGTCGGTGCGCGTGGCGTGCGTGGGCGCGCTGCTGTACGCCGGCTACAAGCTGCTGCCGCGCCGCTGGCTGCCCTGATGATCGCCGCCGGACTTCTGCCTTATCCTGCTCTGGTAACTTTCACTACCAACGATACGATAACTTTTGCGAGCCTCCCGATCAACGCTCCAACCAATAATAATTTAATTAACCCTTTTATCGCCCCACTCTTGGGCACGAGCCGCCCATAAAAAAAAATTGGTTAGATTTTGTAAGACATTGCAGGTTTCCACATGTTTTCCTTCACCGTAAACAAGTGATAATCATATACTACGTAGTACGTACTAACATATTTTATTTTTTTCATTGGATATTCCCGTAGTTGTCATTTGGGTATTTTTGTACTAGGACTTATATGTATAAATATGACATCAGACACGACTTACCCAACATAATATTGATTATAAACAATCGTTCAATTACAGGGTCGTGTGCATATTCATCTCGCTGAAGACTAGAAAACTACTGAAAAGGTGATTTTTGTGAGTTGGTCATGTTCAAACGTTAACTTGTTACTTATTAGGGACATAGGATAACTTACTGATATTTAGGACCATAATAATTATGTTGTACGCAAGGCTACATATTAAGCAAGCTATACATTACCAGTGTAACTGATCTCGCATTATATAGGACTGTTGTACAATGAGAGGTAGTCTTATATTGGAAATGTATAGCTTGATATGTAGCTTCGTGTACCGTATTTTTCTTGTTATGAATAATGCTTAGCGATTAGTGGGTTCGAATTAAAACTTAAAGGAAATTGAGATGTGGGACTGTAAAAACCACATGCACGGGATTTTCCTGTGAAGTAGGTAAGTGATGTGTTCAAAGAAAAAAATCAACATAATAATATATTTATTGATGACTACGCATATGAAGATGAGACATTCATTGATTCTTAGGAAAACTTAAGGTTTGCGTCAACTTCTTGGCGGATGACATTTAGTCGGCCAGAGAACTGCTAACCCCTCGTCTGTACTGGCGAATCACATAGGTACAATCAAAATACACTGGGGTGCTACTCTTAGTAATGATATTCGATATATCGTGACATTCGTATTGACGAATCCTGCTCTTAATTCCATATTTTTTGCCGTCATGTATCGCCTGAACGAACGATAATGTCGTATTGTTCGTTCCGATTACGGACGATTACGGTCTTTATTGCCGTCGTATCCATTATGGATACGACGGCAATAAAGACAAAATTATCGTTCGTTCAGGCGATACATGACGGCAAAAAATATGGAATTTAGAGCAGGATTCGTCAATACGAATGTCACGATATATCGATTATCGTTACTAAGAGTAGCACCCCTGATTTATGATGATGATCCGATTTGGTGCTGCCATAAAAAGATTCACCAAGTTTTTGTTGTCTGAATGTTTCTTTCTGTGTAAACGTAGGGTTTACCCTACAACATGTCGACCTCGGCCAGCAATTGGATATCGTTTCGCACAACGGAATCAACCCACATGCACAGCTGTATACCAAAACCAACCTTGTGTTAGTGGTTCTAAGTTGGTTTCAGTTTGCAAAACATATTAACGATGAAGAATCCACGAAGATAATATTTTAATGACCAATGGTTTTAAATTGGTTCTAAATTAGCAGACTTGGGGACCGTTTCGTACGCACGCACTCGGCACGCACAGACTGGTTGACGCTTACCTTTAAGTAGCTAGTAAGTACTTTATAGAAGTGAAAGCAATTTTATGGAAGTGGAATGAAAAGATGTAATCTTAACATTATTCTATTCAATGCCAATAATTGGATTTCTTGCACTTAATGACTGTGCAATCTATATGTGTGTGGTGATAATTGTGCATAGAAAATAAACAGGGTATCGCCATCGAACTATTTAAGAGGGGTTATAAATAACGTTTACTGATATCTATATCCGGTGAGCCACATATGAGAAAAGTGAATATGTATTTATATCTATACTGTTATAACGTTAAATCAGATATTGTAACATTAGAGTAACCAAAATTTTGTTATTTAAGTAGCCGTTTCTTATTCATTATATTCGGCTGTTTGTTTTTATGATTGAGGATTAGGTTAGCGTCCAACAAGTACTAAATTATTTTAAAAGAGGTAATTATATGATGCCACTGTTTGGTTAATTGCTGAGAATCTCTCGCGTGCGATTTTATTTTGATAAAGGATTCTATGAATATTATTCTCGAATCGTAAGATTATCTTCTCTTTCGTAAGCTAGGATGGTTATAGATTAGACCGATTTTCCTTATTTGCTAAAAGTAAAAAAAAGGGTAGGTAGCGCATTATACGATTGGCATTTCCCTTTTTTTAATGGCCGAGTTTTTAAATGATGGATGTATTATTTAAATTGTTTTGTATCTTAGCCTGTTGTTATTTTATTATAATTATTATTGTAAGTGTTACAACAAAATTGATAGGCTCTCGTCACATAATAATGTTGGTTATGTTATTACGCGATAAAGTATGTGCATAATTATATCCTACGATGACTGTGATAACATAAGGGATTACAATTCAAGTTTCCATCCATGAGAAATGTGGCGGTGATGACATTATAATAATAATAATATTATGTAGGCAACACATTGTATGTATATTGAGCTGTAGAGTGGTAACACTGATTCACGTTGTGGTTATAATAAGGTAGGTAGGTACCTAAAAAATTACATGTCGACAGAACATAAATTATTCTAGTGTTACCGTGAGCTTGCACTGGCGTAACATGTATGTATGAATGTATAATGTTGTCTTTATTTTGTGCACTCAAATATTAGACAACAATTGGATATCGTATTGCAGAACGGAATCAACCCACATGCAATGCTGTACACCAAAACCAACCTTGCATTAGTGGTTCTAGGTTGGTTTTAGTTTGCAAAAGTGTGTGTGGTTTGGTTCCATTTTGCAAAACTAACGTCCAATTATAAATCGCTGTCAATGTTTCCGCAGTGAAAGCTCATGGTTACGGATCAATGTTAGATTCCGCTTCTTCTTTTCCATAACTGTCGGTAGGTAATATTTTAATAAATAAATAGTTAACATCTATGACCTGTTCTACCTATTTTTTCTAGACATTAATCATAATTACGATGCATAACATGTAAATAGTTTTAATGTTTCCTTTTGACTTGATTTACACCATGTGTTCAAACTTGTGATGACCTAGGTAGGTTTGAAAATTATGTTTGTCACAATGTGATTGCACATACCAATAAATGAGTATAGTAGAATGGTCTGTGATTTTATTTTAATAATAATGTAATCTCTATTAGTAAAACCCTGGAGTATTATATAATATCGTCAGTTTTCGTTATACGGGATGTTTCGATCGACTGTACCTACTGTATAAAGAGAGTTAAAAGGTAGAATGGATGTGGAATGGAGAGCTTTGGAGCATAATATGTAGCAATCGCTGAAATGTTGGTCTGTGGTTCTATCTGCAAACAAGGGGTAGAGGTAGGGCTTAGAACATAAACGACAGGGTGTAATGTTCTACGGTAATGTATATACCAAAGAATTTGTAATAATAAGACATTAGAAGTGGTATTGACGTATTATTTCATACAAAACCAGTGTCGCCACTTCGCGCCGCTTTCGCACTGCGCAGACAGCAATTTATTTGACGTAGAGTAGTTTCGGGAATATAGTATACTATAAGCCTTTTTCAAAATTTAATTCGAACTATTTGAGATCAATTTTTATTGATTACAGGCAGCATTTGTGATATTGTTTTTGCTGTTCTAAAATAAGTTACTCCTTATAACATCAGCTTCTGCCAGTCAAAAACGGTCCAGCCATTCCACAGACGATTTTTCATAAATCGCGTTTTTGTTATAAATACATATGCATTGAATGAAAACGTTTTATTTGGATATTACAAACAGACACTCCAATTTCATTTATTTTATACACTAATTCGTTTAAAATATCAGTAATCAATAACTAGGAGCTTAAGGCAATATTAAATACAGTAAAACCCGTTTATGACGATTTCACAGGGAACCAACCAAAAACGCGCCTTAAGCGAGAAAGCGTATTATGCGGGATAAGGAAAATAAAAGCTACTTTTATTATGTATGTATTATGTTCTAATTTCGTATATGTATTAGGTAGGTATTAAATGAAACATTTATAAATTACATTAAATACATAGTGTAATAATAATTACGGTATTTAAAATAATCACTTATTTTGGTTTGACAGTAAGATTTTCAACAGAGGACAAGTGAGCTGGCTCTATCCTCGTTCAAAAAATCAGTCTAGATCCATACAACGAGGAAATGCAGCCAGCATTCTTGGCACCATCTCACGCGGGCAGGGCTTTTATTTATTTAATTTTTTATTTTATTATATTTTTAAAGTTTTTCTGTTCTAACATCCTACTAATATTATAAATGCGAAAGTTTGTGAGTGTGGATGTATGTATGTATGTATGTATGTATGTATGTTTGTTACTCCTTCACGCAAAAACTACTGAACGGATTTGGATGAAATTTGGAACACAGATAGATTATAACCGGGATTAACATATAGGATACTTTTTAACCCAGTAATCCAATACTACGCGGATGAAGTCGCGGGGCACAGCTAGTTTATAATAAACGAAGGTACAAAATAAATAACTAGATCTTTAATTTATTGAATTTCGTACGATGCCACATTGTAATCAATGGAAGAATATCCAGGAAAACCCTGCAGTATTATGGGTTCACCTTCTTCTTCCAACACGATGTCAACCACTTGTGAGCCATATTGGCCACTATAGAAAATACTGATACAAATAAATTACCTATACGTCTTCAGCATTGTGTCAACCTGGACTGGAAATTAACTTACTTGGAGCCGTTGAAAAAAATATAATAGGATACTACAATTGACACTAGTTCAGACAATATTGCCTACCATGCTAATAACGCAACGTCGATAAGTTATATATATCTCAAGATATTTGAACAATGTCTCTACAAATTTATCACCACACTACAGATAAAGGGTTTGCTTACAAAATTGTGTACTTAATAATAATTTTAAAATATTTGGAAATACACAATTTCGGTTCGTTGCCTGCCAAGACACACGCGCAGTCACAGCGGTAGGCAGTGGGGAGAGTGTAGACCAAGTAGGAATGTTAAACGCTAAAAGTTGGTTTGTTTCGGAGAAATAGTAGTTGGCCATATTGGCGAGCTAGGTGATAAATACCCGAACATACTCTAAATAGCTAGTGATTGAATCAAATATAAAGTTATCGATTTGGTATCGATATTATTGTAATAAGTATGGTATATGATATTCAAAACCTGACGTACCCAAAATAGTTTATGTTCATATTTTTATTTAATTGAGGAGATTGTAAAGTGCGTTCAAATAAAGGCGTTAATGACGTATAGGATGTGAATTCATGAGTGGATGTTATTGGTATAGTGTGCCCCGATGGCATACTATCTGTTGACAAAAAATATTCTCATGCCATAATTTAGCAAATAACAATATCGTAATTTATCAATTGAAATCCTACGTCTGCAGTGCGTAAATTCCATACATTAATCGTAGGTATGGCTGATTTAATCAAAAACCGTGTTTTTGGCGTAGGATTTAAATTATCTTCTTTATTGTGGACTGAAAAAAATCGACTATAATTTGTAGGAAACCAGTTCTCTTTGTCTGTCATTGTTATCAATTTCCAAATCCTTGATATCTGAATTTGAAGGGAAACTAAAAATCATCACGTTTTTTTTTTTTTTTTTTTTTTTTGAATTAGGCAAGTATTTGACCACAATCTCACCTGATGGTAAGTGACGATGTGGTCTACGGTGGTGCATACTTGCCTAGAAGGTACCTGTTCACTCTCGACTTGAAAACATCCAGGTTATAGTCAACCGGGAACAAATAAAGTAAAAAGGGAAAGTAAATAAGTATATAATGAGAAGGTAACAGGGAGGGCCTAAATTAAAAAAAAAACGCTTTTATTCAACTCAGATGATACACTAAAAGCTAGAAAATATTTATGGGCGGGAACAATAAAGCCGTTCAATTATTTGTTTTTTGTGGTCCTACTGCATTAAGACTGAGGAAGTGGAACCAAGAGTTAAACAGCTACGTTGATGATTGATACGGAAAATACTTCTTTAAAATCAGCAGTAGCCACAGACTCACGGTTTAGGTTGGCACAAGAACTTTATACATAACACTGGATGTTTTAACACGAACAATGTTTCGAAGCAAAGAAATATGACCTTGAATAACGTCACGTGTTTGTTGCTTCTCTCTTTAGGGTGACAACATCGGATCTCAAGTTTAGGACTGACGGTTTCGGGCCCATATTAATAAATCGATCTCAAGTCTGAGAGAGCGATCTTAGAAATGTCAATGTTTCTTATGTCATACCAGTACAAAATGACATATCAAAAGCGCAGTCAAGATCGTTACAAGACATATGAGTTAACAATGTACACTGCTTATTAGATGCTACGCATATTTTAAAGCTTACTAGAAATGTCTGATTATAGGTAGAGTACAATTTAAACATAAATCTAATAATAATAACAATTGTATCTCTAAATCAGATCATTTCAATAATGATTCGTATGTCATGCATGTTGTCTTATTATACAATTACATACAGATACATTGGAAGATTACAATGGCAGTATAACATGAACGATGGGATAACTCACTCTAAATTTGTGAACTCACAAGTGTTGACGGGTAGTACACGTAAACCAAATTAGATATTGAATTGAATGTCCATACACGACAGGTGCGCTAGCAGCGTCACTAGCAGGAGCAGCGTCACTAGTACGCACATACAATATGGATAAATGAATATATATAATGAATAATTTAATATTTAGCATTCTTCAATTCCTGACGCGATACAATGGCACAATGGTACGAGTGCAGTCACACGACGCGGCGCGGCACTGGCTCTGTGGGTCCCACTCCGTCACCATCTGTGTTATACTATCACCTTCATCTTATGAGGATTGCAAAACTCCCGCCTAATATCATAACACGGTGAACCGCCCTGTAAAAACTCACCGGAAGGTTGTAGCTGGTTGCAGTGACGTCGAACTAGTTCATAAAGGTTTGCCCTTTTGGTTCTCATTGCGGTCACATTAACAACGCCGGACGGAAATGTCATTTCAATTTATTAAAGAACTTCACATGGTGCAATTGAAAGAAGGGTTAAAATTGTCCAAAAATTTATAGGTGGACATGTCAACTATCATAGTATAAAAAAAATACATATATGTACGTCTTGCAGCGCAGACACTCAGTTCTTCTGTCGCTGATGCTATTGATTTCTTGTGCAACAGTGGTGATCCCAATTCCAGTGGAAGTGAAGCTACCACAAAACTTATTAGAATAGTAAATAGATTGTTTGATGATAATGAATAGTCATGTTATCATGACTTTTCTAATCTTAATCACATCACACCTGATTTTTGTATTGTATTGTTATTAAATGTGTCTGTTATTGCTATTACTGGAACATAGTTTTAAAGAAAGAAGAAGAATCAATAATTTATAAAGCTTCCAAGTCACCGCAATCAAAAGATACAACCATTTAAGTCACATCACATATGTTGATACGCGTTACAAACTCACTCATCATAAACAAGTAAAAAAAAATTAAACAAGCCAGTGAAACCATTTCCAAAATTACTTAAAATTTAAAAATATAAATATGCGGTATGTATCAGCTAATATATTTCAGCTATCTGTGGAAGTCCCGTCAAAATCGGTCCAGCCGTTTCGGAGATTACCCGGAACTAACCGCTTCAACCCGCTTTTTTGTTACCTATGTACTGTACGAGTATGTACTTGCATATGGATTTAGTGAAAAGGTGTTATTTTGATATTACAAACAGGCACTCAAATTTTATTTGTTTGTATAAATAACCCAACCGGCATTCGAGCTTACGCGCGTTCTCTGCGTGACGGTCTAACTGTCACTAACTCACAGCGCGGTACCAGTGCGAGCAAGTATGCGAGCCAAACGCCGCGCCGGCTCGGCTCCTGCCTAGGGTCGAAGTGTGCAGGGGGCAAAGTTAGGTATACGCACCCGTCATAAAATAGGTACCCATTGTGATTGTGGTACTTATAAACTTAGCAAAATCGCAATATATTGTGGGTACTCATATAAGTGTAATAAGATGATATTTTTGACTTTGGAACATATGATTAGTATAATACTTATGTATCCTTACTCAGAAAATCTGAAATACAGTGATATGATGGTCACCCTTCTTAGGTCAAATGTTCATGTAAAAACTAAATGAATATAGTACGAAAAGTACAACATAAACTGTTATATCATTAATCAATAGCCACACAATACTAATAATAATCATTTATTGATGTTTTATTATGTCTCCCATTAAAAATAATATAAATATGGTTAAATACGGTGATTAGCGTAAAATACAATTACCCGTGTAACTTAATGTTTGAGTTTGGTATCCATACACTTCTGCAATTTTGCACAACACAATACATCGTTTAAATTACAAGAATACACTTTTATTTAAGCATTAAACTAATTTAAAAATGCGAAGTGCTTGAAAATCTTTGACAGTTTGGCCATAGTGTCAAACTGAGTGTTCTATCAGTGTTGCTAAATTATTAAAATAACAGCTACCGACAATCAGGAAAGTGAACGGTTGATATATTTTTTGGTTTTCTATATAAAAATAAATACTGAAGTCAAAAGAGGATTCTCAAATTGACGCATATGTAATATGTAAATAAAATCCATAAAAAAACAGACACGAAAACCATGGACTTGCGAAATCTTGGCTCATCACACGTTAGTTTGGGTATTTTTTTGTGTTTATCATGGCAATTTCAGATGAAGTGTGAGAGGGTCAGAGCATATGTATGTATGTAAAAAAACCTGTCTTCACTCCATAGTTCTACGTGATATCTCCAGTGGTATTCTAAGCTTCTTGGGTTGGCAGTACTTGCAGTATCAGGATTTAAAGATCGGAGGTTTAAATTATGGTAATATTTTACTGTTATGGGAAGACAAATACTATAGATGAAGTGGTTGAAAAATTCACTGCAAGATTTAAAGCAAATTAAAAACAAATATACGAAGTCAAGCCAAATAAACTGTTTTAAAAAGCTTTTTAATTGTTGGTGGCTTTTAATTACTAGCGGAAATTATATTAAATAAATAAAGTAAATATTTCTTACAAAAATATCGATAAAATACAAACATTGTAACATCACTAACTCCCGTCTGATGTTGTCACAATGACACCGCCGTACTAGTCAAAATTCATACGCACGAAGATGTCATACTTTTCGCATTACATTGATTTTTACGGTTCGTCGATATGCCGTACGTTTGATTACGCAAGCAGCAATGGAAATGGGGCTGGTGCGATCATAGTAAATATTTATATTCTCGTGGTAAAGTATACATGTTGGTTTAAATTAGCAAAAAACCTGATTATTACCATATATATCTACTTACCGATGAAATGTAATCCCTTTATTGGTATAATTGCAAGTTTCTGAACAATTTCCGCAATTAAAAATGCTGCAATACACCATTTTTACTAGATGTGTCTCGTACAACGTCTGGTGTCGTACTGAATGCATACGTGTCCAAATGGACATAAACTTAGTGCCAAAATTACGCGGATATGCCACTTCTAATGTCTTATTATTACAAATTCTTTGGTATATACCTTGCCGATAGTTACATGCTGTTCCATGATAAACCGATTGACAGCTTCTTGCGTATAGCTAGGTACCATAGATTATATTCTTTAAATGGTCTAAGCTAGGTACGCGTATAGAATAGAAGTTTAACTTCGTCAACCTTTTTTTATGTTACCACTGGCTGGCGAAATAAAATGCCTTAATAGGTATGTTACGTCAATGCATAAAACAAAGTAGTCAAAAATCATGTCAAAAATGGATACACATACACAATAAATTACTCAAAAAATCCTAAATTCATCAGAAATACAATACCATGTGCAGTGCGACAAAATTATTGTTTATCAATATTAGAGAAATATGAGAAATCAAGCATACACACTCGCCAGGAAATTGTTGGTCAAAAGCAAAACCGTTGAATATGTATCAGTACCCAAACCAGTTCATAAGTTACATATACGTAAGTACCAACAAATTGGCCCATTTGTTTGCAAAACTATTGCAACCCAACGTTTACCTACAAACGTTGAGTTGCTGGACGATACATTCACACAAAACATGTTGATATCTCAAATTTTTGTTGACATAAAATAGAGACAACAATATTTTTTGAGTGAATGTGCCCAGTGCAGAGAGGGGTTAAAGTCATAACTTACTATTATCTGTTTATTGTAGCAAGTAGTTCAACATGGATACGTAAGTTCAGTAATCAAGGAAACTTTCAAATACCATCCTCCGCGACTTTCCTACAAAATGACGGACGAGGTACCGTCGTCTTATTGGGGACAGTGCACTTTAGTAAACAATCCGTCGAAGATGTATCCGAGGTAAATAAATTATAATTACGGTAAGTATAAAGAGGACGGCTAAAATGTATGGACAAAAAAACCCAGAATCAAAAAGAATGAAATGTTTACCTACCTAGCTAGGTATACCCAATAATTTACATTGTACTACTAAACTATATAAAACCAATTTAATTATTTTTCTAATTGTGTATTGTTTTATTTATTTGTTGTGTGATTGCTATACCTAACTCATCCCTCAAACTACCTATTCATAGAATGATAGAACACTGTTTACATCAGATTATGCAGTTATGTAAATTCGAAATTTTAGCTGGATTTTTGACAATTTAACAATTACATTTTTAAGCCTTCACAAACCGCACATGGGCCTTTTTTTCGTCTATACTTACTTACTTATTATTTTGCCCGTCACGTTTCACGTTTTACTAATTGTTTTGCCGCTTTCTCAGATAGTAAAAGTGTTAAAACCCAACGCAATCCTTGTGGAACTGTGCCGTCAAAGAGTATCGCTTTTGGAGCTGGATGAAAAGAAATTTCTGGAAGACGCGAAAAATTTCGACGCCCGGAAAGTAAAGTAAGCAAATAACATTATCACAATATCTTTGCACCTAACACTTGCTAAGTTGCTGCTGCTAATAATATAGGTAGGTACTTACTAGATAAGGACACATGAGTCAACATCTGCTTACTTGCATGATACATCACTACATAGTATAAAACAAAGTCGCTTCCCGCTGTCTGTCTGTCCCTACCCTATGTATGCTTAGATCTTTAAAACTACGCAACGGATTGTGATCCGTTTCTTTAAAATAGATTTTATATGATGTATAATACATGCATACATAATATAGTAGAGAAACACTATAGTATCAGCAATGCACCCGTGCGAAGCCGGGGCGGGTCGCTAGTACCTAATAAAACGTTTTTTTCTATGTAAACAGGCAAGCTGTGAAAGGTCAAAACGTCGTGTCTGGAATGTTACACGCAATGCTGTTAAAAACGTACGCTGACATTGCCAAGGAATTAGGCGTTGCGCCCGGAGGGGAGTTCAGAAGAGCGTATCATGAGGTTCCTACCTACCTATTGACTTTTGTAATTTTGAAAAATAGTATAAGGCCCCACAAAAGATGTCTGATTAACTGGTGGGACCTTATAGCCATGTGCCTTTTTTCTGCAGGCATTAAGGCTGAGAGCGATCTTGGAAATATTATACCTATCAAAATGTAATGTCAAAAGTACCTACTCAAGATCGCTCTCAAAATTGAGATCAATTTATTAATAAGGACCTTAGTCTCCATCGACTTAAAACCTTAAAGATAGGTTTATTTTATGTTTGCGACCATCAATAATTTTATTTTTGCAGATGAAGCGAATCCCCGGGTGTAAACTATTCCTCGGCGATCGACCGATAAACATAACGATTGCCAGAGCTTTTCAGTCGTTAAGCGTTTACGAACTGGGGCAAGTGTTGTACCACCTTACAACTACGAATCCTAAGCCTTTGGAGTATGTACATTATACCTACTTATTATATAAAATAAATAAATAAATAAATATCGCCAGACTGACACACCAACTGTATGGTCCCAAACTAAGCAACGCTTGTACTATGGGTACCGCGCAATTGACTGGGGGCGATCCCAGTGACACCCAGACCAGTGCAATTTACGAAAAGGCCATTTCCGAAATTTGCCCCGGCGGGAATCGGACCCACAACCACCATGTGCAGTGAGCCGTGCGGCCTACTCTCGAACCACTATTGCGCCAAGCGATCGTCATTTATTTAGGCGCTGAGCAAACGTAGCCAACACAACTATCTACGCTTGCGTAGTGCCTTAACCATCATAGGGTAAACGTACCAGTGAATGAATCCTTAAGGACATTTTGGACTTTGAAAATTCATTAAAATTATGTTGCTATGGAAAATAAGCAAAAGTAATAGTTGAATAGCAACCACAACTACGTATTATGGCTACAAAATTACATCAAAAATATTGTGTTTATAAAACTTATGTTTCGAAATAAATAATTGAAGTGTTTCCTCTATATTAAATAAGGTGTTGTTTTAGTATAAAAAAATCGCCAAGTGCTTGTCGAGCCATGCACAATGAAGGGTTCCGAGTCATTGAAGGTAATCTGGTTAAATTTCACCCCAGGTTGAATTAGGTACTAAGTTGTATACATACTACTACCGCCATCTATCGACACCATTAAATACTAAGAAATAGACTAATGAACATAAAACACATTTATTGCTGTTATTTAATTGGAATTTATTAACAATGTATCCAATTTCGTCTGCATAATCTTATTCATCTTTCTGCAACATAAATATGTAAGAAGTGTCGATATTTATTACGTAAATTTTGATTTAATCTTTAAAAGTTAAAAATATCGCACACGGAATTTTTGATGATAAAATGTTGTATGAAAACACAATTTTATTTGAAAAGACCTTTTCAACGATACGCCACTCGATGGGCTAACTAAAAAAAAAAAAATATCCCCTCTTTCGATGTTCGGGGAGGTACCGCAAAAAAGTAATTTTGCTACATTTTATATTTTAGAAAATGTGATTTACTCTTAAAGTATTTTTGTACCAAATTACAACAACATCCGTCAGAAACTGTAAAAGTTATGACCCTGTGACGAGTCGGGACAGACGAACGGACGGACAGACGGACGGACGGACTGTTCTGATGATCTTATAAGGGTTCCTCGTAGGGACTACGGAACCCTACAAAATGTTATGCACTGTAAAAATATTCACATTTCTTATTATTTGAAAAAAAAGTGGGGGGTGTTAATTCACTGGTGCACTTACCCTAATAATATTGTTTTGGATAACGTATACTATTTCATAATTTAGATTTATAATAGGTTAGTCATATTAAAAACTTTGCATTGCAGCAAACACCAGCTGGAAAGGTACAAAGACAAAGATTTTGTCCAAGCACAATTCGAAGAGATAACGCGAGATGTGCCGGCATTTAAGAAAATCTTTCATGTGTTCGTTGACGAGCGAGATAAATGTCTTGCGTACTCGATACAGGAGTGTGTCCGTTCTGGCAAGTATTTAAAAATAACGAACGTGATTAGTTCCAAAAAATTCCACATAGCTAGGCTGGTTTTCAAATAAAAATCTGGGTGGTTTGTTTGTTTCCGGAAACACAAGTTTTAATTGTACACTGGTAAGGTTTAAATTCAAGTGGCAATGACTTTAGTACTTATGCTAAAGAACAGTGACATTATTTATATGATTCCTGATTAGTTCTAAATGTGTGTTTGTTTCGACAGTCGAAAACCCACGTGTCCTTGCCGTGGTGGGTATGGGTCATGTTGATGGGATTGTCAAATATTATGGTAACATGAAACAAGAGGATATCGTACCACTGCTGTTGTAAGTACCTAAGCTATACTTATTTCATCAACTTTTTGCATATTTTGGGAAGGCGTATTTCCGTCTTTTCCATAAAAGCACATGGGGTACTAGCCTAGCCGAGCCCCCAGCGTGGTGGGGGCCTCGAACTACCGACGTGTTAAAAATATAGCTAATGTTAGTGTGAGTAGATTTATAAAAGATTGCCGTTTTAAATGTCTAAATTTGAACATAAATCGGAAACCAGAATTTACTTTCCAAATATTATTAAACGCAACGAAATTTCATTAATATACCTATTTAAGTTTCTACAAACCAGAAAACAGATTAAAAACCTAGTAGTGTGGGCACTTTGTTTTTCTTGAATTGTTGGCCGGTTTCTTAAGACTATACTGCGAAGGCGCTAATGTGCCAATTCCAAACAAAACATACACCTTGAGATACCTATTATATAAGTACTACTGAAAATACTAGGAAGCGCATAATATTTTTTTTTCTTATTTCAGTGGCTAGGTTCAGTAAACGACCGACAATTTATATAATAATTGAAACCTTTTAGTGGTGAGAAGCCTAATAGTATTTACCTAGTTTAAGATAAATTACTCATTAATCGGTAATCGTTCTTGCTATTGGTCCGAACCTAGGCACTGTAATTTTTCAATGGGGGCTACCTACTGTGTTTAATAAGACCACCACACGAAAAAATATTTTAGAAGCTTCAAGCTATCAGTTTAATTTAAACCATTTTTTAGGTCTCCACAATAGAGCCCACTTTACATGTACCAATTACCGTGTATCAATTTTTTTGGGCAACAATGGTATTAAACAAAAAAGCCTGTGTAAGTATAATTGAAAATACCTTCTTACACATTCAAAGTTACTAGAACTAGGACACTCAGGTTTAATGTTAAGGCTACTGGCCTTTTTAGTTACTACCTATTAGGCACCTACTAAAAATAATGTGTGTTTTCAGAATGCCCCGCCAGTCAAGCTTTAGCATAATATTAAGGAAAGGATTGAAGATAACATTTTATTTTTTAATATTTTCATTTTTCTACCGATTATTCTTTGGATAAAATGTTTGGTACATACCTATTTATATAGCCTAAATTCTTATAATAGTTTACATTATGCCAATACACTTGTGTATTAAGATGTGTATTTGTTTTATTTGGGGTGCCAGCCTATTATTAGTAGGTATTTCCGGTGGTCCCAGGATTCTGCAATAGGATTACTTATAAGGGATTTTGTTCTCTCCACCTTAAACGTAGTGTTTAAGTCTGTGATATCCACAGAGATACCGATATTATACTTATATGGATAATAAAATCTGTGTTGATAATTATTTTAATAATTATGTATTATCCCATAGAAATGTAACTATGCGTACTTACGTACACCCATAAGGGACAGCAACAATACACAAATAGCAATTAAAGCAAAGCCAACTATTTTTGAATGACTAGGCAACTATTTAACTAGGCAACCTATTTGCAATGTGTTAATGTGAATATTATCTATCATTTATTTCTTATCACTAAAAATAACAGATGAGGGTATATATTTCTTAGACCGGATCTTGTACTAACTTGTTTCACTCTTTGCCACTGTTAGCAACTTGTTCTCTTATTGGTCTGTGCTGTTAGCTGACTGACACACGTGATACATTACATTAGCTGTCTGTCGGTCAGTCGCATGCTCTTTGGTCAGTGGCTGTCGGTCGAAAGCATAGAGATATAAGAATAGAGAAGGGAAGACGGCGCTGAGAGTGTAGCCGTAGTAGAAAGAGGGAGGAGATAAAAGCCGGGTACCTTTCTCAATCTTTGCTATATATAAATGAAACATATACATAAGCAGATAACAAGTAGGTATGCATAATTTTTCAATGAGAACGTAGAATAAAAATAAAATATAACAGACGCTCTTCCCCTACTCTTGAAGGCACGCGACTGCGCAATGCGCATGCGCCAATAGAGAGAGAAAGGTACCCGGCTTCTTAGACCATTTTTAGTTAACACCTCTCTGCCCGGCTTTCATATCCTCTCTCTTTCTAGCGGGGCCACATTTCCACTTCCTGGGCTCCCCTCCTCTATTCCAGGGCTTACAATCTTAGTTCCGCACATGGGGAAATAGGCTTCGTATAAGTGTATTAAATTAAGAAGTACATCAAACAAATAGCCTTTTCATAGTGTCAAGCGTTTTATAATTTTGTATTCTTATAATCATGTATGTTCCGATTAAGGTGAGAGATGGCAATGTTGAATTACTTGTGAACTTGGTCAGAATATAGTTATCTTATAAAACGTAAGATGGTGCTTTTTTATTTTCTAACAGAGTTGCCACACCGTACGATGATTATGGGAGGCGTTTTGTTTATGGTAATTAGGTTGCAGTGCCACCAGACCCAGAAGTTGTAATAATCGTAAGTCACCGTTAGAATTATAGTGCTGCGTCAAATTTTGGCTTCTCAACTCCAGACAGTACCCCCCAGGATAAATGAAATTTGAGAAAAATTATTAGGTAAGAAATATGAAATTGAGAAAATGTTTCACCGTTCTCCAAACAGTATACTTCTGGCAAATACGGACATAAATCAAAACTATGACTTCCAGTCTGTTTTAAGGTTTTTTGGCTGCCAAACAAACGTCCATGTGTACTTATGCATATGAGTGAGGGGCGCAAAGATAGACTTGTTGTTGTTTAATTTTTCCAGATTTAAAAATATGTTTTGCTTAGGCGTTGCTCAAAATTATCGTACGTTACATAATGAATTAATATTTAAAACGTACGGTATTACGATAGCGGGTAGCTAAATTATGTAAAAAGTATGATAATTTTGAGCAACGCCTAAGCAAAACATATTTTGTCATCTGGAAAAATGAAACAACAACAAGTCTCTCTTTGCGTCCCTCTCGCATATGCATACGCATGGACATTTGTTTGGCAGCCAAAAAAAAACCTTTAAATAGACTGCTTCCAGTCTCAACTATGAGCTCTTATAGTTATGGTTCATGTTAGTATTTGCCAAAAGTGTACTGTTTGCAGAACAGCGAAACATTTTCTCAATTACATTTATCGTAATGAATATTGTTTCCTAAATTTAATTTATTCTGGGGGTGCTGTCTGGAGTTGAGAAACCAAAATATGACGCTGTACGATAATTTTCTTGAAAAACGATAATTCTAACGGTGATTTACGATTACTACAACTTTTGGATCTGGCAACACTGCACCTTATGACCATAAACAAAATTTGCTAATAAATAAAATATGGCCGCCGGTACTCCATGCGAGCAAGCTCGTTGCTATTTTATCTTGTTTTTATTTTATATCGTTAAATAGTCCTTTTTCCCCCCTAAAGTCTGTTGGGTAAAATTTTGCTCCTCCAGTTGTGTTTGTGCTTTTGTGCGGTTGGATTTAAAGAACTTAGAACTCATTTTGTGATTGTGTTGGTCAGTGTTTATTTGCCATCATGTCGAACAGAAAATGTTGTATCCCTGCGATGTTCAAACAATGAAAATGGTTACTATACGATACATACATAAAAATCTGTACGTACAAATATACATACTAAAAGGAATTTAATTGTGTTTATTTTTATTTAATCATGCCCTTAAACTTACACTTCGGTATTTCTTATTTTTCTCAAATTCAGCGATCTTATCTACATTTAATATTATCATAATGAATAAGGTAGGTACTTTTTTGCCAGCAAGCTTTGATTTTCAAGCATGCTAACGAAAAAGATCCTACCTTATTCATTATTTCAGTGACGTGACGGTGGTATAGGTCCATATACATACATGCCTATATATATGTATGTTTCTGAACTACTATCAATATAAGTACCTATTTATAACTAGCAACAGTAGCTACAGCTACTATACACCAGCTGTAACTACTTTTGCTAGTTATATATATATATATATATTGATAGTAGTTCCCGATCTCGTGTCCAGAGGCAGCACTCATCGTTTCTCATTATGAAACGAAAATATACCTCTATTTCATATATATACAAAGTACTCTGTGCTCTATTCTTACACCTCTATGGTCGAAAGTCGATTGTGTTAAAATTAATTTTCAATTTTTGAAGGATTTTTACTGTTTTTATCATGATCTTTTGTGCTGAAAGTAAGTTTCAAGTGAACTTCTAAATATAGTATACAGTAAAATATATTTCTATACCAATACCACAGTAATATATTCATACGTAAAATGTTATTTGCCATTATATTTATTTGTTTACTACAATCTGGGATTACATTGAATAAAGATAGTGGATGTGGTTGTAATGTGAATCGTGAACAAACTGAAAACACAATAGACGAAGGACATTGTCCTGTTGAATATGAAGCCGGCAAATTAGGCAGTGTTTTCCATTCAGATGATGATGGTAGTGAAATGGTCTTGGTGCCTGGTGGTGACTACCAAGTGGGGACAGACGATGTGGCAATAGAGAGTGATAACGAAGGCCCCAAGAGAATAGTAAAGCTGAAGAGTTTCTATCTGGATAGATATGAAGTGTCAAACAAGGACTTCAGAAATTTTGTTACTCTAACTAAACATAAGACTGAGGCTGAAAATTTTGGCGACAGCTTTGTATTCGAAATATTTCTCAACAATACATTTAAAGACGAATTGAAAGATTTTCGCGTAGTGCAGGCTGTCTGGTGGTATAAAGTCTCGGGAGCAGACTGGCTACATCCATACGGCCCAGACTCAGACGTGGCAGGTATTTTAATTTATTTTTATATCCTGGTGAAGGTGTTTTATCCGTCTTTCGTTTTATTCTTTATTTAGGAATAAATATCATACCTATTTATGTGCAAATTGAAAAGCTATGCATACAGAAGAATTTGTTTATTTCAAGGTAAATGCAAATGAACTCTAATTAGCTGTCATCAGACAGATAATTAATAATATAGAGTTTTCTTTCTAACTGGCATAATACATTTACGAGATATAACAGAAATAAGAAGGTGATTTCCATTGTTTAGTGTGGGTTTGGGACCACACATAAATATATTGTATACCTATTTGCTATGCATATATCTTGGTTTTGTAGAAGTAATGGATCATCCGGTGGTGCATGTGTCATGGAGGGACGCACAGGCATACTGCAGGTGGCGGGGAGCTCGCCTGCCCACGGAGGCTGAGTGGGAAGCTGCTTGCCGTGGTGGACACAAAGACACTAAGTACCCATGGGGAGACAAACTTTTTCCAGGAAGACAGCATATGTTAGTTATCCTATATCTTATTTAAATTGTTTTTTTTACATTTTTATATAGGTGCTTCATTTTCCAGTATTAAATAAGATTACACCTGTGTTTTAAGATAATATTCTCAATATTTAAATATATTTTGTACTAAAAAAATACACATGATTTTGGACAGAGTGGGGTTAAAAGGTTGCTAAAAACATCACGTGAGTAATGGACAACCCCTAACCAACTGTTTTAATTCATATACAACATCACAGGGGAAGGTAGAGATTTCGCCGATTGTATTTTGATCTCAATGTTGACAACCCCATGGCTATTATACTGGGGACATTAGCCTTCATCTCTGAGTGGATTTGAGACATAGTCCTGTCACACATCTTTCGTAAAAAAATCAGGATTTCTCACGATTTTTTCCTTCTCCGATCCAAACCGACCCAGAGCTGGTAACTTACTTGTTTACTCCTTTTTCTAGGGCAAACATTTGGCAAGGAACGTTTCCTGTACACAACTCGGCCAAAGATGGGTATGTTGGTACAAGTCCAGTACACATGTTTCCACCAAATGATTTTGGTCTGTACAATATGGCTGGTAATGTGTGGGAGTGGACAGAAGACGCCTGGTCCAAGAATGAAGTAAGTTACAAATACGAGTAATATACAGGTTGAAAAAGAAAGGATATACTTTTTTTCAAAACTTAACTTTGTAATTCTAAAACTATCAGATTTGGAGGAAACTTGAAAAACAGAGGGTGTTATAGAAATATAGCTGTTGACAACTGACAACTGTTACACAAAGCCGATAGTTTTAGATTTACAAAGTAAAGTTGCAAAAAAGTTGTATACCCTTTTTGTTTCACCTAGTATAATAACATAATAATAATAATATCACCAGACTGACACACCAACTATATGGTGCAACGCTTGTACTATGGGTACCATACAATGGACTGGCGATCTCAGTGACACCCAGACCTGGGCACATTACGAAAAGGGCATTTCCTCTGGCGGGAATCAACCCGCAACCACTATGTGCAGTGAGCTGAGCGGCATACATTCGAATTCATTCGATAATTACTTATCAAAATCTTCGCACGCGCCGCTATGTCTCGCGTTGTTATAACGCTCAGACTCGGCGGCGGCTATTACGTAGTATAGTGTCCTTTTTGGCGGCGGCAGTGAGTCCTTTCCTGTTGTCACGGTAGGTCATTTGTATGTGTGGTGACTTTGGCAGAAGTGACGTTACGGATAACGTCACCCAGTCGAATCAAGCGTCATCTGGTGAGCCTAAGTTGTTTTCCAGTCTATCTTGGTTTTCCAAACTGGTCAGGAATCCTGACTCAGGATTTTGTTGGTATCATTTTAAATGTTTTTGTTGCTGCTATTTGACGACCGCTTCGCGCAGTGGTTCGAGCGTAGGCCGCTCGGCTCACTGCAATGGTGGTTGCGGGTGCGATTCCCGTCGGAGCAAATTTCGGAAACGGCCTTATCGTTAATTGCCTGGTCTGGGTGTCACTAGAATCGCCCCCAGTCCATTATATGGTACCCATAGTATTACTAAGCGTCGCTTAATTTGGGACCATACGGTTGGTGTGTCAGTCTGGCGATATTTATTATTATGATTTATTTATTTGTTACTTGACACTGGCGAAATACCTATATATGAGTGAGCCATATTTCGAAAGAAATAAGTTTTCCACTCAGTTGAGTAAGTAAAACTAACGGCATTGACAGATTTAGAAGCTTGCTTCAGTGTTGGCTTTAATTAATGTAATCTTACCCCCTTTTTTAGGGTAATGAAAAAGTGAAAAAAGGCGGATCATACTTGTGCCACTCTTCCTACTGCTATCGCTACAGATGTTCAGCACGCTCACACAATACAGAGGACAGCACCGCCGGAAATCTGGGCTTTCGTTGTGCTAAATCACTAAAGTGAATCTTAATCACTACGGTAATAAGGATCCTATTCAGTTTTATATTGAGACTACATACTAATAACAGTACTTAAAAATAAAAATGTATTTAATATAAATTAATATTTAATATGTTCATATCTTATAGGTTTGGATTACGGTTTCATTGTTCCTCTATCCACTCGAATGTTTCTTGCGAATATCTGTAACCCATGGCTGGTCTTCCAGTTTAGTTTAAAATGTTCCTTCTATCTAAGTACTTTATTGTAAGCATGTATGTTATATGTAAGTACAAATATTATATTTTATATCATATCAATGTTGTGTAAGATGAACTTTATTTTTGATTAGTAGTTCATAAAGTGATGCATTTAATTGTGATTTATGTTATATTTTATACATTGGATATATCAAATGGAAATGCAAGTTGTGTTATTGTTATTTATAGCTGTAAGTGTTCAAAATATTTCGGATAACAACACATCTAACCGTCTGTTAAGTTCGAAATACACAATATCAATAGACGCAGAAGTATGCTGACTAACAGTATGGAAATGAAAATACGGAAATAATATTAATTCTTATTATTTATTTGCATATTTTTGTATAAAAATTACAATAGGTACATAACTGATTCCTAAATGGTTAATTAATGAAACAAAATTTATATTTACAAAAAAACGTGAGCTATAGCTGCTTTGATGCTACTGTAAGCAAAAAGTTCGGAGTACAAAAGCACCTTGAATCATGGTAAGTACAAAAAACGGAAGACTAAACAAGGAAATTCCAAGGCTACTGCTATTAAACCCGTTATCGATTTGATCCTATATACATGAATTTGTATAAATAAAAGATAAATTAAACGAAATAAATAACCAACACAACCACTTTAGTGTCACAGTATATCTAAACCTAAATTGAACATTCGATCGAAATTAAAATACAGATGTTGTACTTAAACAATATAGAAAATAATCACATCCCACAACAATAGTTGTCAGATAGAAATGTGTTAGAAATATAACACATGACAAACGGCGGTAATTAATTAGTATAATCAGCTATTTATACATACATTGGAATTTTATAAAATAATTATTAACAATGTCGCACGTACACATGAGCTTGTAAAAATACTGATTTATACTTAAACATAAGTAATAATGATTTTGCTATTAACATAATATGATTTCAGATCACTAGTTACCTTATGGCTCCGAATTGATTAATGAAGAGACGAATATGACCTGCTTTTGAAAAAAGGAACCAACCCATTTGCACTACTGTAGACCAAAACCAACCTTGTGTTAGTGGGTTGGTTTCTAGGTTGGTTTCAGTTTGCAGAAGTGTGTGTGGGTTGGTTCCATTTTGCAAAAGTAGGTCCTGAGATTGCGGCCGCAGTTTCCGCAACAAGCATCTACGTGTTTCAGAAACAATGTTTCGTTGGTAATATGGCTACTAATTTCAATTTAAGAGAAACATTGGCCTCTAAAACATGCAAGTGTTACTGAATATTGAATATCAATCATAATATTTGTTCTATATATTTTATTGTTACTGGTATCAAGGGGTATTCTTTGAAGGCTTTCCTTCATGTGGCAAATACATTTCAATTTTATTCATAATGATAATAATATTGGAGTGTGAATGCAACACACTTACTCGTATGTATCGAAAGCCAACAACAAAGAACATCAGTAAACAAGCAATAGGTGATAATATTTACAAGCTCATCATAAGTTAAATACTAAAACAAGCACCGTGTATCGAATACGCGTAGATCCCGAAGTCGGTAAGTATTATGACTGTCTTCTTTTAGAGGTTCCCTATACTCTAAAAGCAACACACCTAATTCTAATAATAAAAGTATAAAACGCTATGCGATCACAAATCTAGCTATACATCAATAAAATAAAATTTACACCGTTGATACCGCCTAACCGTATGTACACTAGACAAATCACATGTACCATTATATCTCTAGGGCCTCCTGGGCGACCCGTGACACGACGCGATGCTTCCGAAGCGCGAGCTTTGGCGCTTTCTTGCTATCTTGTATATTCGCACTAAAAGCGTCAAAGGTAAGAGTATTACACGAATCGGAAGCATCGTCGGCAGGAGTTACATACACATCCGAACGAACAACCAATAGTGATCGCTCATTCAAACACCACACACAGAGTACTCGACCGCGACGATATTAACTCGTGTCGGAATACCAGTGTCGGTGAGGCAAGCAATCGATCACTATCAGAGCATACCCTCAGACGAAAATAATAACGTAGACAGAGCGTGTAGAATTAGTGAGCGAAGTCAGCAAAAGTAATATCAAATAGCATCAATTCAGGGGTGCTACTCTTAGCAACGATAATCGATAAATCGTGACATTCGTATTGTTGAATCCTACTCTAAAATCTATTTTTTTGCCGTCGTATATCGTCTGAACGAACGATAATTTTGTATTGTTCCTTCTGTAATCGATACGACGGCAAAAAATATGGAATTTAGAGTAGGATTCAACAATACGAATGTCACGATATATCGATTATCGTTGCTAAGAGTAGCACCCCAGAACTTAGTCGTAGTGCGTCGGTAATAACTTTTTCATAGTACTTTTGCTGACTTCACTCACTCGTGCTATTCGTTCCGTCAACATTATTATTTTCATCTAAGGTATTACCACATCAATCGATCAACAGTCGATCGATGGTAGAACGAGACGGGTCGACGTTGACCGCCAGGTTCTACATAGATCAACGTTCAGTCGACGCGGTGGTTTTCGTTCGGACGTGTTCGCGTGCGATCGCCGCCGACGTCACTTCCACGGCGGGTCCACGCATTAAATAATAATTAACGTCCCGTAATAATCGGAGGCTACGAATCACAGAGTACTACGGAATGGTCAGTTGCCGGCCGGCAGCACGGTGCGGGCGCGCGGCGGCGCGTGTCCGTTGCTGAACCCGTTCTTGAGCGCGCCGTTCTTGTACGGCGCCGCCGGCAGCTGCGTCAGCGCCGGCGCCGGGGACCGCGCGCGCCGCGCCTGCCATCACACAACAACACTATTATTTACGCAATCTTTTAAAAAAGATATCAATGTTAGTTTATCACATTACTGCACATTACTAGTGCTCCCGTTAGCCTCTCCAGCTAAGCTAATGCTTGTGTTAGGAGTGGGCCCACGTCAATAGTTAAATGGCCAGGGCCCTTATTACGCAATAGAAAAGCATATGCTTGCGTTCGAGCGTTTGAAGGCTAATTTGCTTTCAAAAGCGAACGTTCAAACGCTCGAACGTGAGTGGTTGAAAGCTTTTCTATTGCGTTGTAAGTAGCCAACGTAATAATAAATAAGGGCCCTGGATGGGGATCGAACCAGAAACCTCGCAGCTACGAGGGCGGCCCGTCTACCTACTAGGGTATTGATGCCTCGACCCTTTGAATATAATTACGACTATAACACGCAAAGACGAGGGATGGCTCTTGTAACAGCTTGTGATTTTAAATTGCAATTGCCGTCGAGAAAGTGACTTACGGCTTTTGTTACCTACAATTTGACATAGCTTTGCAAAATGGAACCAGCCCGCACACACTTCTGCAAACTAAAACCAACTTAGAACCACTAAGCAAGGTTGGTTTTGGTCCACAGCAGTGCATGTGGGTTGATTCTGTTCTGCAAAGTCGCGGCGGGTATACTGTGATGCAAATGAGTCTACTAGGTGAAACAGAAAGGGTATACATTTTTTTTTGCAACTTTTGTAAATCTAAAACTATCGGCTTTGTGGGACAGTTGAAGTACTAAAGGTTTTGTAGACTTATGAAATCTGTCAACATCAGTATCTCTGTAACACCTTTTGTTTTTCAAGTTTCCTCCAAAGCTGATAGTTTTACAATCACAAAGAGAAGTTGCAAAAAAATTGTATACCCTTTTTTTTTCACCTAGTATAGAGGTGGTCGTTATGTGTATTGAGCATATACCTTAGGTCTCGAGTATGACTGGTTGTAGAAGTCTTTGAAGAGGAAGAAGAACATGACGGCGTGCATTCCGATCCACCAGACGAACGCGCGGGGGTAGTCGCACTCGATGAACAGCAGTTGGAACGCGTGCACCATTATACCCACGAACTGCGCCTGGATTATTATTATTTTTTAAATTACAACTTTAATACTATTGTAATAACGAGCAATATTTAGTTAAAAAATAAGTAGTAATAGATACCATGGGCGAACAATACGAAAATACTCTATACAAATAAATAAAATTTGAGTGTCTGTTTGTAATATCAAAATAACACCTTTTCACTAAATGCATATGAAAGTACATACGACACCTATAACAAAAACGCTACTTAATTTTTTTTGTCTGTCTGTCTGTTGTCTGTCTCTCTGTCTGTCTGTGTGTTTGTTCCGGGTAATCTCCGAAACGGCTGGACCGATTTTGACGGGACTTTCACTGGCAGATAGCTGATGTTTTAAGGAGTAACTTAGGCTACTTTAATTTTAGAAAAACAATTAGGGTTCCGCGTAAAAAATAAAAACACATGACATCAAAGAGTATCTCCGAAACGGCTGGACCGATTTTGACGGAACTTTCACTGGTAGATAGCTGATGTTATAAGCAGTAACTTAGGCTACTTTTATTTTAGAAAACCAAATCTTTAAAAAATGGGTCCTGTCGCGCGGGCTCAGAACGCGGGAGCGGGATTTTTGTTAAGTTAAATTCTACGCGGACGAAGTCGCGGGCTCAGCTAGTAGATTATATAATTATTAATTGACTACGGTTTCCGACACAAAATTACTAACGAATTTATGTAATGGCCGTCCGAATGTTGGCGAGCCCGGCGGAACCGGCTGAACTCAATAACTTCGTTTCGCTTCTGGGCGTGGTATGTCATTACTATCGATACCACAACGTTAAACATTTTATCTGTCCGTCTGAACACTATAAACAAACAACAACGGATGATGGTCACTTATGACAACTAGTGTACTTATATAACAGAAAATATATCAGTTTCCATATCGAGTTCCAAATATCCACGACATATAATTCGCGGGTAACTCAAAAAACAAAAATCTTGTTGGCACCTTATCAGTGGCACGCAAACTCACCATTTGCAGCGCTGTCAAGTATTTCTTCCACCACAGGTACCGCCTCATCTGCGGGCCCATAGCCGCCAGCATGTAGTAGGAGTACATGAGTATGTGGACGAAGGTGTTGAGCAGGCCGAAGAAGGTGGAGTGTCCGCCGGGCGTGAACTTGACTCCGAACCACACGGACATGGGCATCACGCCGTGGTGGATCACGTGCAGGGTTGATACATGGTCGAACTTCTTTCGCAGCACAAAGAAGATCTGCCCAAAAAATACTGATTTTTAAAGCGAAGTTTCTATACGGAGGTTCGGCCCCTCTATCCGTGCTAAGCGTCAGTAGCGTTACACAATGACGTCAGTAGCGTTACACGATATATATAGGTATGCAGAGTGCCAGCTGCGGCGCCCTACGCTTTATATAAAGCTTCGCTTCTTTCAGGCGTCCCTAGACGGCACTGTTTTTGTTTATGCCAGTTACATTTTTACATGTTTGCTCGTATGTTTTGTGGATATTGTTAATATTTGTGACCTAAAGTGATCTAGCAAGTATGTCTACGCTTTCAGGGTTGCCAATCCAGCCTGTAACACAGCTTATATACAACTACCACAGGCTGCGATGCTCTATTGAAATTGTACGATGCCATTTTTAAGTAATAAACAATTTTCTATTCAAAAGATAATTTGCGTTTCAATAATAGGTTTACCCAGTTTGGGAGCTACGTCATGTGGAGACTTAATTATTTCAATTGATGAAAGAAAATATGTATCTTAGTAGATATCCCTAATTCGCACAGGTATTTTATTTTAATCTTTCAACACTGGGAGCACAGTTGTAGAGATCTTATCTTATGAGCGCGTGTGAGTGCCTTTAAATTTACTTCCTACTGTAGAGTAGTAGTCTGTAGAGACTACCTACGCTAATAATCACCATCGCCTCTGCGCCTGGCGAGACCCTTATGGTGACCAATCGATCAACCGTCGATCGAACGTTGCTCTATATAGAAAATACCGATCGTCGTCGAGTCATCTCATTCTAGAATCGGTCAATTGTCGATCGATTGGTGTGAAAGCACCCCTATATCTTTGATTTGAAGCAATCCGTGGTATAAAAACCTAGAAAGTCAACTACGATATTTAAGAGCCTGATTACAGCAATAAAATATTAACACGTGAACGCCGTGGCAGGGACATTAAAACCAATTATATTGTGGCCAAATATAGGCCACCTGAAGTTCTTATATTATAGCCTTTTGCTGTCTGAATGTCAATCGACGCGTCGTCGTTAAGTCGAATTGACTACCTCCTCCCGGGAGTGACCGTTTAACATTTAACGGAATCGTGAAAACAACCTAATTGTATACCAAGGCCAACGGGGGGCGACACGGAAATGAGGAGATATTTTATTAAATTACTTGTTTTTAACGTTTCGTCTTCATTTATTTTTAAATCACATTACTTTTTCCGACACAGGAAATACCACGAATTTATAAAATGGCCGCCCGAAAGTTGGCAAACCAGTTTGTGACCGACTTGGATTCGAACGTTATTACCATTTCCTATCGCTTCTCGTTGGTCGAAGCGTTGTATACATGAATAAATACTCAATTATGTACTAACCGTATCAAAGAATTCGGTGAATTTTGAGAAATAGTACCACCAACAAGCGTGAACCATCTGAAAAATGTAACAAGAGATTAGTACAAGAAGTAGATATGTGGAGTATATGGACATACCTACGTTAGGCTAACAACATCTTACTTTTAATTTTAGTGGTTTCTTTTTGGGAAAGGATACTTCCAATGCGACATAGTCACCTAATTTAAGTGGCATGCGGTATTAAAACATGTAAGACTGTTGGATGTCAAGGTACACAATAATATCATACCTAGATCCGGTTGATATTATTTATTAATGATAAAAGATTATTAGGGCAGGCCATCTTTGAGATAAGAGTTCAGGAGATACAAACTTATCTTCAAATATTTTTTTGTACTTCTAATATTTATTTCACAAGGTTTTTACAGCCTGAGAATGACAGTAGGTACTTCCTCAAACCGTTATACAATCTCATCGCATACAAATCGCTTAAAGGCTGAATAAAACAAATTTGGATAGGTATATGAGTTTGGTGATGACACCTTATTATAAGAGGTGATTATAATAACCCATTCCAGAGAGGAACATTCTTGGCACCAAGAAAACGTAAGCAACCAATTGTACTATATCTATGTGTTAGATAGCGTTATGATTGTTATTAGACATGCATTAAGATAGGTGTGAGGACCGGTAACAAATGGTAATGGTGACCGAGGTTAAATTTATGAAGATGATTAGGTACATGATGGCTCTTATAATAGTGATGTAGAATAATAAATTATTAGTAAGTACTTGGTACGTATGTCTGGAAATTAATATTGTCCTACTGTTCTGGTCAGTTGTGGTGTGTGGTCATTAGCTTGTTACCAGACGTTCGATCCAAGAGCGCCAGTGACGTGGAACTGATGCCTAAATTGGATATTCATTCGGTAGTCCAATTTTATCTAGCACTGTTATACTAGGTAAAATGTATGAAGTATATGTCACAGCTCGACTTTTCCACTAAATAGTATGTGAATCGAATAGCAGAATGACCAGGTAGGTATAAAGGTAAACATAAATAGGATATTTGTATTCAGTTCTCACACACTTCCTCGTATGAGCAACTACTGGCACAAAATGTGCTTCATATTTACACTATTTTATGTATAATTTATTTATCGGACTTCCGTGTGACGTCATGAAAGAATTCCGAGCATTCCTCTGTATGTATACAAGGGTAATTCTATTAGCGAGATATATCCTGCTTTTACCAAAATCCTTGAATGTTGTGTCTCATCATTGTTTGAATGACGTAAATAAAGCCGCATTTACAATGGGTCAATAAATGAATTTTGAATATTATTTTGAAACCTACATGTCGTTTGGAGTTGTGAATAAAATTTCGATCATGTTAAGATAGGTAGACATGAATCCAATGATTGAGACTAATAGTGCTCATGGTGGCCAATGTTGGAAAAGTGAAAAGTGCAGTCTCAAGGGACGCAAGAGAAGCGACATGTAATAGAACACTCAGTATTAGCTGTCAGGGAGTTAAGGGTGGGTTGTACACTCGAGGATGGTGCAGGACACAGTTTCGGGACTTTGGGGCTGATTTAATAAACGCAAGTTATAGTTCACCCTCATTGTTTGTGGATCTTTGGAGTAGTTGACCGGCTGACAGTGAAAGTTATACCTGCCTGTGAACCAGCCCGCGGCACCGATCTGAAACAATATGCCGACACCAGGCCCTTATTTACAATGTCTGCACATCGCTGCACACCGCCGCGCCGGCCGTGTTAATTGAGAATCAGTTTAGCGTATGTTGGCGCGATTGGCTAATTTACAATGTACTTTTAATGTTTGTTAGTAACCGCTAGCGCTATTATAAAATATAGGTTACCTTATACGAGAATATGCACTAACTTATAATTAATATACATATACCAACTGCATCCCGGATCAGTATTGGCACTGAATACTGTGGTATGCTGAAAATAATACAATGATCGATGTCTATTTACAATGAGCACTGGTTAGTTTGCTCTCGTCCGATCCCGAGGCCCCGGCGCGGCGCTTGGCGCGCGCACTGCACTTACTCTAATAGCTACAGGGTTGTCTGTGTAGTCCACAGGTTGGCATCTTAAGCTGTAATGTTTCAGCCAGCCCCCCATCAAACTCTGAGCATGGCATATCAAAAAAATATATTTGTATGGAGATAAAAAGTAGTACATTACTCGGATTCGAGAGATATCAAGTACTTCATTAATACTTGTAATGAATAAAAAAAAAGTTTTCTGAAAAAATCTGCTGTGTTGTAGAAAAACAATGTTGTTAAACGTTTAATAATGTCAACAATTGATTAAGATACCTACAATATGCATAATGATACTTACGAAACACTTAAATCTGTAATACATAACACAAACCATAACAGTCAGTCACGATATCACACATGATTCAAGTAATGTTACAGTCGAAGTAAAAAATAAATATTTTTTTAATTTTATAAATTCTACAGAAGTGATTGCCGATTGGTTAAGCACGCGTCTTGCGTGCACCAGACCATGGATTCAAACCCCGGCTATCTATGTGCGAATCATAATTTCTATATTATTGTCACTCGCTTACCGGTGAAAGAAAACATCGTGAGGAAACTGCAAGTCTTAGAAAATCTAACCAATTTTCGAAAGATATATGAACTCCGCCAACCCGCTCTGGGCCAGCGTGGTGGATTATGGACAGAAACCTCCTCAAAGTGAGTGGAGGCCCGTGCCCAGGAGTAGGACGTCAAAAGGGCTAAATTATATTTATTATAATTTTATTTATTTATAAATTCTAATTCATTGTTAATTAAATTAATTTGACTTCGAGCTTATCTTAAATCCAAGCAAGGTCAGGTCATGGGCCGGACTTTATTGCCCTCACTGTAAATACAAAAAGAAGATAGCAGTGTATATACAAAAATATTTCTTACCTCATAAAATAACCACGCACTAAACACTACTTGCGAAAAGTTGTATACAGTTAATAATGTTTTAATTTCATATGGCTTTCTGTTTTCCATAAACCGTGGTCCTACAACCTGAAAAAAAAGAAAACCATAAATGCCAAGTTATTGGGTGCTCTTATAATTGGACGTATTTTTGCAAAATGGAACCAACCCACACACACTTCTGCAAAGTAAAACCAACCTAGAAACACAAGAGCAAGGGTAGGTTTTGGTCTGCAGCAGTGCATGTGGATTGATTCCATTCTGCAAAACGATATCCAATTTCCCTTTGAGATGGGATTATCATCACAGTGTAATAGGAAAGTAAAATGCATGGAATTGTATGAAGATGCTACTAAATTATTTTCCGTTTGCCGACGATGATAACAGTATCGTGTCGTTGCCGTGACACACCCAGCCTCCTTGTCAAATTGTCACGGCAAATTTGAGGGTGAGTGTGTATACATACACAAATATTAATAATATGTTTGATTGAGATGCACAAGTGGCGCTTGTTTGTTCCTGCCACCCCACTTCCCCACAAACGGCAATACCATCTACAACATGATAGTTATCTACCACACAATATATTGTAGACAATTATACCATCCATTATAATGCCATGCAATGGTAAATTGGATATAGTTTTGCAGAATGGAACTTGCCCACACATATTTCTGCAGACTAAAACTAACCCCTAGTGCAAGTGAATGTAGGTTGGTTTCAGTATGCAGAAATATGTATGGCATGGTTTCGTTCTGCAAAACCACATCCTATTACATAAGTGGCTATTGGTAACCCATTGAAGGTAAGGTTGTATATGAAGTAGATAATTGTCTTCCAACTCCTCCTATTATTTCTTTCAATTGAATTTGTGCAGGTTCCAAGACAATTTAGCTTTTCCTTGGGGTCTCGTCAAGGGTCAAACCCTAAGTGACATTATTGGACACCATAGTCCATACTGGGTATATGAATAGATAAAATTTGATTTGTACCTTGACTAGATAGACATAGCTAAGACATATTACTAATGTTGGAAATGGGGAACTCATCAGGAACCATGGATTTGTCCGGGTATCTGTAAAAAATAAAACATAAAATTAATTAAGGGGAAAACTAACAAAGCATCTAATTTATTTGGAGAATAACCTTTATTATGAGTTGAGAGATATATGTTAGTTAAGTACACAGATTTACAACAACATGCAAGTAGCATATTTATGTGAATGACATCTTTGCTATGTTTATAAAAGAAAATAATCACATTTACCTTCCATTGTATTGACTTCACAAACATCATAGGTAATACATATTTATACATACTTACCTACCTTTAAAAACAAACCCGTGTTAAGTGATGTGTAATATATATAAATAATCACTTATTCTTATTCAATATTACATAGTTCACAAAACACTGTAGTCTGTGAATGTGTTTTGTGAAATATGCCTTATATATAGTTTTTAAGGATATAGGATATTATGTATAATTTAACAATCCATCACATATCTTTTATCACCTATTATCTTAAATCACAGTAATTAGAATACAAATGAGTAACATGTGTAAGCTCAGCTGTTTTGTGGGTCATCTATAAATACCACCTATAACTGGAACTGTTCTAGATGTCTATTCTACAATATCTTTCAAGATATTGTTAGTTTTATGATTATCATAACACAAAATCTGTTATAAATTAGATTTTTATTTATGATAGAGATATTATAACAGTAGGTACCTACTTTGAGTTGGGTACTTGCTATGAAATATTTAGTGCTAATGAAGGCTTTCAAATATTATCGAAAAATGTTACAGTAATTACTTAAAAATCTGATTTCTGTTATTATATTCTTGCCTAAAATATTATTTAACTGGCTATTACATCATAATTAAATAGGGGATTGCGATACCTATGTAAGTATTTATCATAAACAATATTTTAGTAATTTTTAAATGTTAATAATATGGTCATAGGATGTTAACTTGGTAGGAAGGTTAGAGGAACGCTTCTATGACTGGTAGGCAAAGGTGTTAGATATGTAGGTACAGAATTATTTGACTTACCTCCATGTTTCTCCATAAAATCGTGCAAATCATTTATATATTGTAGTATTAGAGCCATTGTGTTCAATTCCTGAAACAAATATAATTTGTTAATTAATTTAAACAATTGATATACTATGCCAAATCTGTCGAGGCGGTAGAGCCGTATAATATGACATTTGAATACCTTTAGATTGACCAATTAAATGTACCCATTACACGTTGTTTCATAAAAAAATTACAAATATCGTAAATATTACTAAATCATAAAATAAAATATTATTTTATTTTCAATAAAACAAAAATAGGTTATACCGAGTACACTCCACTGACTGACACTAACTGATCAATGTTGCCACTTGCCAAATATGAACAGGCGATGGCGAATAACTGTGAAAAAAATATCAAAGAAAAGAGCTTCAACTTTACATCTGGTAAAGACTTTGACAATTTATCGTACGGTAAAGAAAGAGTATGTTACCCTTGAGAGTATGATACAAATATGTCGTATGTTGACACATATAAATAAAAATGTTTGATATTTTTTTCTTTATGCACAAAGTAAAGTACCTTCTGTACCTTCAACCCAATAATTCTAGATATAATCTAAATTATGCCGTGATTCGATTGTTTTATGAATGAATAAAAACGCAAAGTATTTTTATGTTTGTTCGGATAACCGTGAGTTCGCACTACGTACATGTACACGAAACATGTTTTTGTCTCTATTTTTTGCTGTCATAAAATAGAGGCAACAATATATGTTTCGTGAACATGTTGCGTCCAGTGCAAATTCACCGTAAGAGGTAAATTTAACATATTTATGGGGAACACTGGCGAAAATTTGACGTTTAAGATTAGTTCCAACTTTAGCCGTTCACCAACTTTTGTTTGGTTCTGGTATTCTACAATCCTACAATATGGTATTTATCTATAGCTGTGGTTTTGTACCTATGTAATTTATTGCAGGTACAAAATTATGAAGACTGTAGGTACCTACCTAATTAACTAGTTTTTGGAGTAAAAATAAGAAATAATAGGGACCTTAACTAACAATAGTAAAGAATTATAATAACATAACTACTTTACATACCTATATGGTAGGTAGGGACACCAACTACATAATATCTGACCACCGCACCTTGTAAATATGCAGTTAATTTGGAAAAGTTGAATGAATTGTTGGCTTGCCTTCAACGTAAGTTATGAAAGTTAAAAAATGCATATACTTATGTGTGACCTTGAAAACATAATCTACTTAATAAGTATAGGTACCTAACCTACTTACTTATATTAAAACGTACCTACCCATCCCAGTTAGTATACCAATGTAGGTACCTACCTACCGAACTGATCATTAGGATGTTATGAGCAATTTGGCCCACTTAGTTGAACCATTGGGTCAAGGTCAAGGTCAAAATAAAAATTACAAAATAGTAAATACAAAACTATATCTCTGAAATCTTTGGTTTCATAAAACAGTAGGTATCTTGAGGAAAATTTGATCTATCGTAGGTATGTAATAGGTAGAAAGGGAGGTTGTCTAGGTACTTACCCTAACTGAATGTTACCATAACGCACAGTTTCTTTTAATTACTTAATTAATTAGGTAGGTCAATGCCCAGTCCCATTTCTACTTATATCGCAAATGAACTCACTGATATTATAGATTTGTAGATCTGATAGTCACACGAAGGATGAGATATTTATGTATATGACATTGGTAGTCTACGTATGAGCAATAGTTGTATGTGACGCTACAAGACTGTGAGTACCTTGTATATTATAGGTTTTATAGTTAATAGTAGCGTCGCTGTGCCAAAAACTCGTCTCGGACTAAAATTTCACACATCCATAATTACATGTAAATAGGCAGTTCATATGCTTACCTTAATCTACGCTATTTCGAGGCACTTCTTAAAACCCGCTGCTAAACTTATCTGGAAAGATAAAACGGGCACATATTATTATTTTATAATACTATAAGGTGAATAGGTAATTGTTTGCTCTACGCGTTTTATTTTATAATCATTTTAGACCACACCCTTCGTTATCATTCCTTGTAGCAATGAACTTGCATTGGATATGTCAGCGTCTGTATTGTATTTAAAAAGTATTTTCTGAGAAAAAAAATTAATTCTGCATTTTAAATAAATCTGTCTACATTCAAAATAGTAGAGCTTCTACTTCTGGATCTCTACCATATTATGTTTAACGCTCGCCTGTCGCTATATTCCAAGTTAAATATAAAATAGAGCATTGTATAGCGACTCTATCAGTCATCCGAGGTACCTATTGGTGATCTAACAATTTGTCATACAAATATTTTGCGCAGTGACTCTACCAAACACATAAACTCGTGGTAGAGCTCTAAGATCTAGAGCCAAACGCTGCTCTGTAAAAGACGAAAACAGGAGAAAAGTTAGTTATATTATTACATAACATATTTTCGCACCTATTCTTGATTGCCTAATTGAATACAAGCACACCATGGTTATCGAGACCTAAACGTTGTCACGGGACTCGAAATAAAGTGCGCTAATTGCTCGAAATCATGGAAATATTGTTCAAAACGTCCATCGGTACATAATGAATACTGAGGCTGGCCGACATTGATGAATGACGTTATTCATTGTTCAAGGAATCTCGATGGTCAATATCAATTAACGGTTACACGTTGGTTTCAGCCTCTTTCGTAACTAACTGGTCATACTTGAAAACGTAATTGGTAGAGCATCAAACTATTGTTACCGCGCCCTTGAGTTTGTGTCTATCGTTTTTTCCCTTTTGTTATTAGGTCAAGGGATGACAGACTTAGGGCGACCGACATTTCCTGTCACTTGAGCTAAGCCGAGTGAAGCTGAGGAAAAGAATCGATCTTATTGGTTGAAGCGGGCGCGCCCGCTTCATAGCAAATCCAAGTGGACGGTCACCCTTAAACTGAACTATGAGAAAAGCAACAAATTTGCATAGGAAAACAATTGAAAATCAGGAGAATTGTTTGAATATTCTCATGGTGCGGCTCTTGTCTGTTTCCACCATATTAGGTAACATTAATTAATATTATCTATGATGAATAAAACTATCACTCAGTATACGCTCATTCACTTATACACAAGGGACAACCCCATCCAATCAGAATTAGGAGTATACTTACTTCTAATTCTGAAGAATAGAAGTAAGTAAACTCAATTAGAAGTAAGTATACTTCAAATTCTGAACATATTTTTAGCCTAAATTTTATGTGACCTACTTAGGCATGTTTGCCTGATTCCTGAAGATAAGATAATGAGTCTGACAACGATTTATGTCGGAAATTATTGCTATCGTGGAATCGTGAGATACGCGTAATGTAGAGTCGCCTCGTCGTGATAAATTTATCGGTATTATGTACATTTCAAAATAAATTTAAACTATAAAGTACTTACCTAGATAGCGGTTATCTGATATGAGAACCTGTCCATGATTAATTATAAATCATTATTGGTCAAGCCTATACAGGTTGCCGAGACCAATAATGGAGATAGGTACCTATTTCTAATGCAATCAATCAAATATGTAGATAAAAGATTAGGTACTCGTATAACTATCCGTATTTTTTCCGAGCAATCGTCTTACAACGTCTAAAAGTAGAAAACGGGCATCACATGAAAACCAAAACATCTGCTGAATGAAACCCTTCCAATAAATATCGAGTGCCTTCTTCAATCTATTTCCGAAATTCGCATAATTTAGCTTTATATATCAAAGAATCTTCTCTAATTTATTATCTGATCATATGCATCCTAAGTACGATTTATGTACCTATGAGCTCACTGATGTTGATATATGTCCGTCCGAAGTTAAGCAAATGTAAACTGGAATATATGCATGTTAATATTTTCCCGTAAAACATTTCTTCATTCAGATAGACACGTTTAAAAATGAGCAATATAGGAAGGAAACTGTCGCAACTTCGCAAGCTGATACTAAAGTAGATTACTATCGACTCTCACATATCACTAATAGAGTATCCAATCAATTGATTACACAAAAATATTTAACATGGTTTATGTAAAAATAATGGATGTATGTTGTGGTTGAAAGGTAGAGTACTTTTTATTTAGTAAAGTCTTGGACTATCTATCTGGTTGAGTCCCTAGTGTGAAGTAATTTCTAACCATTACAAAAATTGTACGTAGGTACTATTGGCGGTCTTATGAATAAGCAATTGCTAGCATATAGCCAAAGGTATAGTGTATGGTTGTAAATATACCTAACTATGGGTTGTTGCAACTTGTATCTAATAAAATATGTAACAATAAGGCTTTGTTACTTAAATTGTACCAGTCCTGTAATGTATCCAGTTATTACCGAGAATGTCACAGAGCAAGAGGTCACTATATAGTAATGGGGACGAAAAACCTGCCTCAGGCATCACTGGCCTGATACCGCAAAGCATCAATGAACCCCGCTGTTGTGAATGCTGTGAGTAACGTTACGTAATTATGACAGTACGTCGTAGCTACTAAGTACTGCAGTATCATCGGGCCTCTCAATGATGACGGCTTTATACGGCATTCGTTGTCATTATAATATTTGGGTTAGGTATCGATTTTATAATTCCACGACGTACGTTTCATTTTCCTTGAAACAAAATTGCAATTTAAGTGTTTTGCGGATGCATGGTTATTGGTAACGCACGCTTTCATGTAGTTAGTAGGTAAATAAGTAGTAGATTAATAGATTTATTACGTACGAGAAGTAGCTTCGTTCTCCAAGTGTGGGTTTTTTCAGTCGGAACTAAAATAATATCAATTAAATACCTAATGTACGCTTTACTGTCCTTTGTTTTATCGTACGGATTAGAATACGTATCTGTGAGAACATTTTTAAATACAAAATCTTTATCTTAAGTCATAATAACACAATTAAACATGAATAATACCCAATTATTAGACCGATAAACTAATTATCATGAATGATTTAATGATTTACATTTAGTTAGCAATCAATCATTGTGTGATAAATATACATATTATTATAAAAGATAGTATCTGGTTGTTCGCGTAGGTATAGCTAATATAATTATGATAAAACGTTATTACCTATGTTGTGTAAATTGATAGTAATGATGTAAGGAGAATGCGTTTATTGCAACACACGAGCAAGTACTTTGCAGCAAACGCCGCGATGCGGCGCGAGCACGGGCTATGGTTGGTATGTGTCAGCGTTGTATGCTGCAGCGCTCCGAGGAAGCGCAGGACTCCATATATGCTTATAATTTTGTCGTTTGTCATTAGACTAAGCAATCGCCTCGCTCCTAAGTGGGTCATTGGCTGCACGTCAAATTATGTAATGGTGATCAAGTCGGCGCTAGCTGGACGCGGGGCGCGGCGGCTCGCTTCACGCTTGCAAGTGCACCGGCCGCCCGCGCCGCGCCGCGGAGAGCCCACTCGCCTCACCTCGCTACTCGTATAATGGTGACATTTGCAACTCTACTCCATTTAGTTTAATATCAAACCGGTTATACAGTATTTAGAACGACTCGCAATAGATTTTGTAACGTTTTTCATAAAACGATGATAATCATTTGATATCGGTCTGTTAATACGATTTATATGTTATTACTTAGGTATTTTGATTCGCATATGTGATGCGTTAACGTGTAGGTATTTCCGTTGGCAACTGATATTGCTGCGCGATGAACTCTGGACCTTATTTATGATGGAAAAACCATTCGTAATTTTAATGCAGAATAATGCGGCTAAGTTAGTATAGTCTGTCTGTTGAACGCAGACGTCTGTTAGGCTCCGATAATAAGGGATCACTATACAATTATATGACCACCTGTTGCATAATGTAAACTAAATGTGCTATACGCTTATCATTTTAAATTAAAGGCTAATGAGTCGCTGTTTCACTAAATTTGAAGCGGAGTGAGTTCAGCATAGAGTAAGCAGAGCTAAGTATAGCGAGCGTACTTTGCTTGCAGGCCGTCGTCGTCATGGTCGCCGCGTGGGAACACACGTACATAGAATTATAATCACATTTTAATTCCTACTGTATACTAGTATGATGTAGGTACAGTAAAGTATCTTCGAACAACAACGTAATGATGCCATAATGAGAATACTGTGAAAGACACAAAGATGACATAAATACAACGATGTTAGAAGATGGGTAACTATTGTGTTCACGAGGAAAATGGATCGGTATTTAGTTTGCGAGATGCAAGACGGTGGCGGGACGGTGACGTAGCGTCGTCGGTGTCGAAACTAATCGCATAGTATGTGGGTAATTGAGCCAATGACAGTTGATAGCCACAATGAAGGATAACCTGTAGTGATCACATAAATGTATGTGGTGTGTCGTATCGTTTCGCACCTACCTGCCTATTACGAATGTTTTAATAGGTGTGTAGAATGTAGAAACCTCTCTATAATTTTTTCTTTATTAATTAATCAACACGCATTAGTCACACTTCGCATATTCAGTTATTTTCATATAATTTATAACATATCTATAAGTCTGTTTATCAAATATTTTGGGATAATTGAACGATTTACGTGTGATCACGCGATGATTCATGAACAATAAATTGTACAAAAGCGGCCGTGGGGAAGCCCAAGGTATTATTGACATTCTAGTGCTGTCCCTTGGGTGTACCATGGACAGGCACACACAATAGAATACATGTTTACGCATACCGAAGAGAAAAAAAATAATCATTTTAATAGACAAGTAATGTAGCACGTTTTGTCGTGGCATATCTTGCATGTCTTTGGGTCGCAGATAAGAATCGTATCTTTTATCTTATCTTTCGTCAGTCTAATAGCTGTTGAAGCATGAATTTATTCCTCTTCATGACTTTTTAATAAAATATTAAGTGACTATTTATTATTGATATTATCTGCTCCATTTAATCTCTCTGTGAAGTGATGCGGTAGATAGCCAATGTTCGCCGAACCCAAAAAGACTTTGTGACGCTGCCTGAACCATGAATAAACCGTAATCGATTAGTGGCCATGACTTACCAAAACAAAAATACGCCTGTGAATGCCACCCACCCACATGTCGGTTAGCTGGCTTGACTGTCTCGACAACAGCGTGGCGATTGCACATACTCTACAAACGTAGAGCACGTGCTGCATCGTGCTGGTGGTAGAGTCTTGTACAACACTACAAGTACGATATTTTTAATATCATTCGAAATAAGAAGATATTTTTTTTAAACAATACTAACAATGCGAGTTTATCACATTACACGTGTTCCCGTTAGCCCCTCTAGTTAAGCTAATGCATGTGTTAGGAATGGTCCCACGTCAATAGTTTAACGGCCTGGATGGTGATCGAACCCGGAACCTATCAGCTACGAGAGCGGCCCCTATTTTTTTTTATTTTTTTTTTTATTTATTCAGGACAACAAACAATTGCATAATAAAAGCTTAAGTATAAATAATTTAGTAACACATCAGGAGTGATTACGCAACCAGCACCGTTATCCACAAAATAAAATAAAATAAACCTATAACCACAAGTCTATTGAGGCGTTATCCGATATTGACTCGAAACATTTAACTTGTACACCTATGACGTCATTGTGATATGCATCGGAGGTTGACTACTGATTTACGTTATTGCAACAAGAAAATTAATATCTAGGTAAGTAGGTAAATTATAAATACACAATTTATACGAACTTGTTGGCCACGAAATAAATATTCAGCGCATTTAATCCAATGTCAGGCCTAAAAGGGAAAACAGCCCATTTGGTAAAACACAGCCCAGCTGGTTAGCCGGAGTCGAATGTAGACGGATTTATGAAGTAAAACACTTGACCTCTTGCTATGCTTAAGGTGGCAATTTGGGCTGGCAGCCCCAGTTATCACTTTAACATCTAGATGTTTGGGTGATAACTGGGGCTGAGGGGAGTATTATCATGCAATCACGCGGAAAAAAAAATACAACACACGACTTGTGTGGTTCCTAATATCCATTTTAGTATTTTTTACTAAACGTTTTGTAATTAAGCCAAATACTTAATGCATGAATACGAGGCATCCCATAAATATTTGCTGTAATCACAAAATGTTTAGTAAAAATACTAAGAAGAAAATGATCATCAAATCACGAAGATGACATTCGCCTTTATTGGCCTTCTGTATTACATAAGTGATGGGTTTACCGCTGTCGACTTTTACCTGCCAATTATATTGAGATGCGTAATTATTATAACCATGGCTATGATAAGGTAGATAATCAATTTAATAAAGGTCACCATGGTCTTCTACGTAATTGTCTGGTTTCTATAGGTACTTAGGATCGTTTTTTGCTACGGATACTTATCTTCGCATAAAGCAAAGCCGCTTTTCGCGTCTAGCTGCTTGTCTGCTTAGTTCTTATAAACTACGTAACGGATTTTAATGCGGTTTTCACTATAACTTAGGTATCATCTTCTGGAAATTATTATATTAGGTGTAAAACAATCTAATTAATGTATTAAATCGTGGAAAAACGATATGCGAAGCCGGGACGTGTCCCTTGAAACTACAATGTGCAGTGTACAGGACAGTGCTAATATACAAGGTGACACATAATGGGTATACTATTTTTTTTGCAACTTAACTTTGTAAATCTCAAACTATCGGCTTTGTAGGACAGTTGAAGTACTAAAGGTTTTGTACACTTGTGAAATTGGTCAACAGCTGTATTCCTGTAACACCTTTTGTTTTTCAAGTTCCCTCCAAAGCTGATGGTTTTAGAATTACAAAGTTAAGTTTTGAAAAAAAAAGTATACCCATTATGTGTCACCTTGTATTATTAAAGCAAGTATAATTATAATATAATATATAATAGAAAAATTATATTATATACTAGCGGCCCGCCCCGGCTTCGCACGGGTACATTGCGGTTACATTATTCGAGTTTTAGTAAGGATCCCAAATTTTTTTGAAAATATATTATATCCTATGTCACCCGGGGATAGTGTAGCTTTCCAACAGTGAAAGAATTTTTCAAATCGGTTCAGTAGTTTCGGAGCCTATTCATTACAATCAAACAAACAAAGTTTTCCTCTTTATAATATTAGTATGATAAGTGCAATGTTGTTCACTGTTGTTCATAATTATAATACAAATAAATACCTAAGTTTAACCGATCAATTTTATTTTTGTTAATTACCTTCTTGTATTTATATAGGTATTCATATCAGTAGGTCCTTAACAGCAAATAAGCGACCGGACAGACTTATTTATATGAACATCTTAGTACATTCCATATTTACATCTATCAATTATTATGTAGAGCGTGTTACTTATAATTACAATAGGATGATAATACAACATAATCATGTGCTAAGGTATTGAGCCTTCAAGTATGTCAACAGCGACCAAAGACACATTATTGTTTTTATTATCATCCTTTACATTTCCATTCATTGAGTACGATGAGAAATTATCTTTATTCAATATGTGAATTCTATCTTTAAAATACTCATTAGTCTTTTTTGTCATATGTATACTTATACTCATAAGTAACGTTACCACGTAAATATGATAATTCTGAGGAAACGCCTCTCTTCACCAAACGATCAGCCAAGTTACAAATGGCAGGTGATATTCTAATCTGTTGCAATTGTATTCAAATTGTCGTATCTGCCGCATCATCAGCGTTTACAGCGGCATTGACATTGGTGTCGCGTGGTTGCACGCTACTGCCGTTGAAAAATGTACCTATTTTGTCATTGAAAATAACTTTCCTTGAAATGTAGCGATGAAGAGCGGACCGTGAAAGCATTCTGCGATAAATGCCCACGGCTTCACTTGCTCTATGTACGCAACAGGTAAGAATGACTATATCGACTCCGATTAGTCTGTCTCTATCAATTTATTTACTTATTGTTGAGCTACTTATCCTTGTTCACTTAGGTAATATTGTCTTAAGTAGGTACACAAAAAAATCATACATTTCTGTTCAATTGGAAAATTATGAAACTATTAGTCATTAACATTATCTTCGTGCCGAAAATCGGTGGTCCATTGGTGGATGATTTTTTTATTTCATTACGTCAACGGCTTTCCGGTCAAGATACTACAACAACAACAAAAACTATTGGCTTTTAATTCCATTACACTTATCTGATTAGTAGACTTGGGGCCCTAGACAGTTGATTAGAGACTTTTTTAACCGTTGAACGGATTGAGACACGACCCATGGCTATAATTGCACCCATGCAGTAAATTCTAACGGTTTCATAATGTTATTAGTATCCTTGGACTTTACAAAGTTTTTCTTTACATATATCAGGATTATCTTGAATACTTATCTACGTGCTTAATGGACTTTGTTCTCGTTGAAACTATATTTAATATAATAAAACAAATAAATAATCAAAGGTCAAAAAATTTATAGTACCTAAGTGAATAAAGGTATCATGGCCACTGATGAAACCTGTTTTTTTTTAGCGTTATTGTTTATACCTATGTTCAAGGAACTATGTTTCTGTACACGCAGATATTTTTTTCAATGCTCGCACTATAACCGACCTACTACTACTACGACCGCTTGGCGCAGTGGTTCGAGCGTAGGCCGCTCGGCTCACTGAACATGGTGGTTGCGGGCTCGATTCCCGCCAGGGCAAATTTCGGAGATGGCCTTTTCGTAATTTGCCCTGGTCTGGGTGTCACTGGGATCGCCCCCAGTCCATTGTACGGTACCCATAGTACAAGCTTTGCTTAGTTTGGGACCGTACAGTTGGTCTGTCTGTCTGGCGATATTTATTTATTATTATTATTATAATTTAATTAATAATGAACTTGGCATTATTCAATGTTATTCATGCATGTTTTTCACAAGATTTATTTTGTTTCCTGAACTACATAAGTATGTACTTATTACTGACATTGAACTGATTGCTATTCAATACAATTTGACTTCCTCCGGATATTTGCAGTTGTACTAAAAAATATATATGCATTTAACTTTGACCGGACTTCCCCATTGCCAAACTGATTATGTAATACCTATGGCCAATGATATCAAATTTCAAGCAGTACTTCTATATATGGAAATAAGGCAATGAGCTATAAGAAGACAAATGGTCTGCTACAGTTGATGGGCACGACATTGAAGAAAAAAAAAATGATTAGGTGTGTAAATAAACTTTTTTGAATGAAGTAATTTCTATGTTGGTACTAAGTCTTCTAATATTCTATAGTAAACTAACACTGAAAAATACTATATAAGTACAAACATTTGCGATGACTTGCGACATTTTGTATGTTCAAAAAATGTAACACAACCTAATCCGAAATATCGAGAAACGTAAATATTATAGTGTACTACAATACAATTACCTACAATATTCTTTAGCTCTATCATGTGTTTTACGCTCGCTAGTCGATAGCGTCTACGTTAAAAAATGTATTATCCGAGGTACAAAATTTTAACGTAGGCGCTAGCGACAAGCGAGTTGATAGCGGGCGTAAAAATCATGGTAGAGCTACTGTTCGCAAATTGATGTGAGTAGGCAGGCAACAACAATATTGAGGAGGCGGTTCTTGAGATTTTATGATTGATTGTTAAACTTATTGACAAAGAAATAAACAATTTTGTATCTAATAGAATTTATTACATACGAGTACCTAGTGGAGGAATACTTGTACCTTACATACCTACACGTAAATTTAAACAAAACACTAATTTTATTTTATTATGTCTCCAGCAGTATTGCGTAATTTGATACACAGTTCGAGGCTGTACCCCGACTATGCATAAAAGGTGTTCAAACATTTACATAAGCAAATTTTTTTAAGACATTTTCAAGCGTCTATTAATTAGTAGGTATATAATGGTAGAGTCCACATAAGTTTGAGTACCGTTCGGTCCCAGTTACCCCAAAAGTGGTAGAGCCAAGCTGTAGCCACTTTACTTCAACTCATATACGGGCTGGCTCGACCGGTTTCGTACTACCTTCTCAAAGAAGATCGGCGAAAAGTAGCTGTTATGCCGTGTTTCGTACAATGAGTAAGAGAACCGGAACCTTACTCTACCTTACTCTTCCTCTGTCCCACTCCCCTTCAAGTTCTATTCTGTTTATAGGCTACCGTACTGTAACATGGGGGTTTCAATTAATAACTCGTAGTATTTTATAATATTTATTACTGTTAATTATTATTATATTATTTAAATATTCATTTACATAAAAACACGTCTTAACTCAATAGTTCCCCAATTGTCACTGCCAGCGCACCGCGGAGCTTTCAATTTCAAATATAATCCTTTTTTTTTAAATTCAAATACGTTCTTGACGGCCAGGAACGCTTATCGCCTGTGGCCAGTGCGCCGACATGGACCTCCTTACTCCCTCCTACCTTCTTAACATCAGACTATAAAAGAGTGAATTAAAAAGAGTGAATTGCGAGGCCGATGAACGGTGGCTAACCATGAAACGGACGCACTCCGTGTAAGGAGAGCGATGAATGACGCACATTAAAATTTATCTCCGAACCGGCCGTCGTCGCGAACTTTGTAACTACAAGTTTTTTATTGAAGTTTTTTTTATCTGTAACCAGACGTATCAACGTAATTATTATCTTTATTAAAAATAGTTCATAACCTGTATGTAAGGTCTTATTTTAATAACGCACGATATTTCGCATGGCGTCTTGATGATTATTATACGTTTAATTTCAGCAAGATTTGCTGAGGGCGACCTAGCTGCGACGATATTTTATTAAGTACTGATGTCCTTTATGATTCGCCGCGATTTTTCAACTTCTGAATAACACTCATATTATTCGTAATGCCGGACGAATCGTTTCTAGTGCACTGTCAATCTTCAACATTACTTAACAATCACTTCGCAAATTATAGAAATATGAATTCATGATAAAGTGTATTCACCTTCAATCAAGTGCTTATTGATTGCACTTGAAAGTACGAATTAATAAATCAAATGAACAATCGAATTATTTTGACAAGCATTTAGTTATTAATAAGACCTTGTACCCTTTTGAAATTAACTATTGAGTACGAGCTCGGTTCGATTCCGTAACCCGGTGAGGAGCAACAGGGTCTAGTAATTAGACGTAGTTTCGCAGAATGGGACCAACCTACACATATTTATGCAAACTGAAAGCAACCTACAAACATTCGCAATAGGGTTAGTTTTGGTCTGCTATAACCTGCGGTTTGGTTCCATTCTGCGAACAAAATCCAATTATGACATACGGCAATAATATTGCGCAAAGGTTATTATTTATTCTATGGATGTTTAATTACCTCTTTGCTTGTACATAATGTGCAAAAGTTTCCATTAAAGCTCTAAAGGTGTTTAATTCACGATCGACGAGGCATTAATACGAAACACCACGGCTGAAGAACCGTACAATTAATATTTCGTTCGTTGAAATCTTTTCTTCTAAGACGTTATTATACGTACGTATATAATTCTGTACATTATAATTGCATTGTAATGAAATGATTTATATTTAGTAATGTATGGGCCGTGTTAATAAATCAATCTTAAGTTTGAGAGCGGTCTTGAGTACGCTTTTGACATGCCATTTTATACTGATGACATTTCCAAGATCGCTCTCAGACTTGAGATTGATTAATTAATACGGGCTTATGAGGTAGAGGTATATTTAATTTTGTACTAACCTGTACTTTGAACAGCTCTTCTGTTTTCCTTGAAAGTTTATATATTTATAACTTATTTTTTGTTGATGTTAAAAATGGTTGGAACTTTTAGATACGAGTATGTTACTTAAGTTGATGAAATCGTTCTGAATATTCCAACTTTGGGTAATTTTTCGCTTCACACAGGTATGTTACGAAAATCTGAATAAAATTGAATATGTGAACAAAGCGCTGGAAAGTCAGGCGGCGGGTAAGTAACAGCTGATCTAAGAAAGTAGAGCGTAGAGCGCGAATCAGTCCCGGCTGCATATAAGCAAAGTCCACCATCTGAGTTTTGAATGCGACCTCTGATTGGTCGACGAACTTTCATAGCGGCGTTATCCTGCAAAATCTACTAATCGAGTTTGAGGTTGTTCGACTTGGGGAGGTGGTCATAAAAAGGAAACCGTCCAGCATCTTAAACCATTCAGGTAATTCTACCCACTTTAATCTAGTAAACCTGAGTAGGATTGATTCCGTGTACCTACTCATTGGTCCTCACACAAGGACTTTATACACCAATCAGCGGCTCCATTGAACTGTCAGTTTGTGGGTATTGCCTATATGCGTCTCCGCTGCGCGTGCGCCACTGCGCGGGTATCTATCTAGACATTATACAATTGCGGTAACTTAATTCATCAAAAGTGACAAAACGCTAACTGCGAATATATACCTACCGTTGACGAAATTAAAGGGATCCTCGCGCACTATACAAGGTGAAACATAAAGGGTATACTTTTTTTTTCAAAACTTAACTTTGTAATTCTAAAACTATCAGCTAGTAAGGAAACTTCAAAAATAAAAGGTTTTATAGGAATACAGCTGTTGACAGTTTTCACAAGTCTACAAAACCTTTAGTACTTCAACTGTCCCACAAAGCCGATAGTTTGAGATTTACGAAGTAAAGTTGCAAAAAAGTAGTATACCCTTTGTGTTTCATCTAGTATACTTATACTTACGCACACGAGTACCATTGTATTACAATAACTATAATAAATAACGCCACGCGTTGTGGAGGGCATTTACGGAAAAATGTAAATGATGGGCACTAAAATTATATTTTATTTTATTTTTTTAAACTTGTCTTTTTATTGCTCTGGTGATAACATTTTGCAGGGTTTGGCCAGAAACAATCCCCGCTCATGACTCTACCACGTACTAAAAATCATAATTTTGATGACATGTTTGATGTTAGTTGGGTGTTGCCAAAGAAATTGTAATATTATTATAATTTTATTATTATTAAAATGTATTTGTTTGTTGCACATTCATTCATATTAAGTAATATTTAGCACATTTTGCAAGTTATTAAATGTGCGTTCAAATCGTATAATTTTTTTAAAGATAGAGTCTGTTATTACCAAATTTTTAATTCAATATTTTTTGTTTATTTACTACTAGCTGTGCCCCGCGACTTCATCCGCGTAGTATTGGATTATTGGGTTAAAAAGTATCCTATATGTTAATCCCGGTTATAATCTATCTGTGTTCCAAATTTCATCCAAATCCGTTCAGTAGTTTTTGCGTGAAGGAGTAACAAACATACATACATACATACATACATACATACATACATACATACATACATCCACACTCACAAACTTTCGCATTTATAATATTAGTAGGATAGTAGGATTTATGAGAATACATTAGAATAATGTTTTGATCAATGCAGACTGAAAATTGATTTAATTTAAGAATAATGTACATGTGTAGGGTATAATGATTAAATACAAATATTTTGAAATATCGCCAGACGAACACACAAACTGTATGGTTCTAAACCAAACAACGTACTATGGGTACCGTACGGTGGACTGGGGGCGATCCCAAAGACACGATTGTAATGTCAGTACGTTACCTACCACACTACACTACTACATTAATCTTACCGGGCATGACACCGATTATACATGACGTTTGCTTTTAGCGAGAAAATCGATAAAAATAAAGCACATTCATTCACATACAGATGATATCACGGGAGAGAACAAAATAGTCACGTAATAAAAGTGAATGTGCAGCGATTATCAACTTTATGTGACATGAACGACAAACAAAATACAGACCGAGACGGCATCGCGTGGGGATAGATCTTCGATCAAATGAACTATCAGATTAAACCAAATGATAAACCCATACAAATTTCCGAGGATATAACTGGTTATTAGTACATTTTCAGACAAAGAAATCATCAGAAACATACACTCGCTGTGAAACCTGACTAATAAAATTGCACTTAAGTTATATGTCGTAATGGAAATTACCCTGATTCGTGCCAATAATTAATGATGTCAATGCGAACTAACTTGACGTATCTTATAGGGTGTGAACCAAATGTATTATAATAATGTGTTGTGCGTCGGTGAAGTGGGTGCGCGGCGCGATGCTTGCGCAACACCCGGAGGCAACACCCGCGACCCTGAACTCAATTCGGCCGCGATCATTTTGCAACTAATAGGTGGTCGGTGCGCCCGCGCCCCGCCGTTGTCATCGCCGGAGCAAATGTAAACATTTGCAGGCGCGCGCCGAACGCACGAGGCCAGTGTGGACGTGCTCTAACACTTCGGACACCATCAAATGACTATCCTTGCTAAACGCAATTTGTGACCGTATTCAAATTGAACAATTCAAACCTTGAATTTTTCGGTAACCTTAACAGAGCTGCCTAATGTGTCTTCCAATGACGGTGACATTTCTACATGTCTTCTGTACGTTGTTGTTGCACAAAAATAAAAAGTCAAATCGGACAATCAAACGGATAAGGACTAGGTGCAAAAATAGATACCTAAACGTAGGTGAACTCAGTTAGTAAATAAGCAAATAGACTAACGCAGAAGTAGGTTGAAGAGAAATCTTACAGGAGTTCACAGGAATTTGTGACGTGTGATAGGTCACATAAGTTCCTAATTTATAAGTAGTCAATGTAGTATAAATATTTTTTGTCACAAAAAAAAATTCGTTTCTGATCTCATTATGTTGTTGCAATCGTAGATAGTGTTTTCACACATTGTACGTGGGTACAATCGTAACAGAGTGTCGAATGACGCGACGCGGTTATGATGCCATTATGGATGTTTGCTAAAGCAATTCCGTTTCAGTTCACATGAAATCAAATAGAATTATGTGTAAAACAAATGATGTTCTTACCTACGTAGCACAATCATGAAGTGTAAACTGTATCCACTTAGAACTGACGTCAGTTTCTGCCATAAATCCCGAGTTTTTTGTAGTATGTACCTGTCTACATTAAACTACCTAAGGAAGTTTTTTTTGTTATGGTCATGTAGAGTGGCTGCAAACATTTTGACAGCTGCGGAATCGGAGGTACATGCATTTATGTTTGCATTAAAGTGAATGGGATGCATAGAGCATATGTTATCCTAACCGGCACCAAATTTTGGTGTCAATAAAAAGAATTGTTTCAGTGGTTGTGGCAGATTATTTTTATATTAATAACCAAAGTGAGGTGTGCCCACACTTTCCCTTCTATCCCACCACCCCTTACGGATGTACGCAATGACGCTTAAGGCTAAAGCGCCCATCTAGCCCGCGAAGTTCAAATTTTTTAAGTTGGATATATTAATAAATGCACTGCACACGGTCTTTTTCGCGAATTACAAAATTTGTCTTTTATTATTGTCAGATTTTAAAAATTTCTAAAAGAACTCAAAAAATTTGAATTTCGCGGGCTAGACAGGCGCCTTCACCTTAAGTGGACTTCTATTTTTGGGTTAACCCATAAAGTCATTAAGGATTATCAGCAAATATAAAAACTCTTTCAAATTACAGCTTGTTATGGGCTGTAGCAAGACCAAAACTACCGTCACCAGTGGGTGACGTAACTTAAAATTGTCGGGTGAAATTTTTTTGAATGTCAATGCCAATGACCTTGATTTCAATTTAAAAAGGAGCTTTGACCTTAAGGTGAAGGCGCCTGTCTAGCCCGCGAAATTCAAAATTTTCGAGTATTTTTATAGTTTATCCAAAATCTGAAAACATTTAAGACAACATTTTGTGATTTGCGACAAACACAGTATGCAGTGCGTTTATTAATACATTTATTTTACTCTAAATATTATCACGGTGGATATGATACTAGTAAATCACTAAATATACAAAAATTGCCAGATTATCTGGATAGCTGTCGTTCTTGAAATGTTTTAGAGTAAGTTGGATATATTAATAAATGCACTGGAAACGGCCTTTCTCGCGAATTACAAAAGGTGCCTTTTATATAGTCAGATTTTGAAAAAAATCTAAAAAACCTCAAAAAATTTGAACTTCGCGGGCTAGATGGGCGCTTCAGCCTTAAGGTAACAGTATTGATAGTAGAAGGTAAATTAAAAATTGCAAGATCGATTCGACATTGAATTTAAAATATTAATTTAAGTATATGATTTTGTGTTTTCGATTCAGCCGCTCTTGAGCAATTTATTAGTCAACACTGTTTGATTTGGAAGGTCTAATCGTGCTCATCTGCTTAATTTTGCATATTATGTTAAGTACCTATTAATCTAGACTTTATCTAGGTATAAACTTTGATGATAAATTATAATTTCGAGAACATTAAACTTACTTGGAAAAAAGCCTGCTCACGATATTCTATAGTTGTCTGAACTTTTATCAACTGCATTGGATGTTATGAAAGAGCACACCGATTTTTTTTACAATATATTTTGTGTACATGATCTGTAGCAACGATAGAAGTTTCGAAACAAAGAAATAGAGACATCGCGGTCCATAAATAATTGAAATCCTTTGAATACCGGGCTCTGGGTATATGAAATTTATTTAATTCAAGAATTATAAATTCCAATACATTATTTTGTACTAAGAGCCAAAAACGCGAATCTCGACCTTTCGCCATTATTATTTATGAATTCCAATATATTACCTCGGTTACTATCTTCATAATTATCTAGACACAATGAAGTAAGAATGTCTAAACATCACCTACTAGCAAAAGTTTAAGGCCAGATCCAAAAAATAAAAATGTATCCTTATGAATGAGGTCCATCGCACTCTACATTAGTTTGCAGACAGGTGATTTGCAAAACAAGATTTCGGACCAAGTTTGTCGCATGTGTAAATATTGAGTCGTAATTTGTTACGTTACAATTTGTTAGGCACGTGTCATATTGCATATTGCAGTATTAAGTTGCAGTACTAGGATATTATATTATCTTTTAAGGGTTCCGTAGGCCCTACGAGGAACCCTTAAAAGGGAGAGTTTTCACAATTGACGGAAAGTTGCCGATGTTGGAAATGAAAGCTCACATCCTTCTTTTACAAATGAAGAAGGATGAACCTGGTGAAACTATCTATCAATTGCGAAAACCCCTAAGATCATCCAGTCCGTCCGTCCGTCCCAGTCAGTCACAGTGCCATAACTCCTACAGTTTTTGACGGAAGTTGATTTTATTCTTATCAAAATAGCTACCCAATTCTAAAGTATTAATTATTCATGACAAGGCTCTTTGCAAGAGAGGTGTAGATATAAGTGCGTGAAAGTTCAAGTTTCCAAAAAAGATAAAACAGTAGTAATTTGCCTGATTACAACTCGAAGCTTTATTTATGTTAAGGTTTTTTGATATATGACCTGGGCCTTGAAGGGACCGGTCAATAATTCGATCGTTTAACAAGAACTGAAACAGATAAGTGTGGCCACCGAAACTGTGGGACAGAACCTGTTAAGGAAATCCGCCGCAGGGCTAAGGTCGTTAATTTAGTTCAGGATCAGCAAGCTGAATTGACATTGACCCTGTTGCATAGTGTGAAATTTATCATCAACACAGGAGATAAAGTACCCGAGGTCAAACTTGATCGGTTCGAGAATGTGCGTGTTAACTTTAGTGGTATTTTTTGAATGTGATCCTAAATTAACTTATTGACCGCAATAAAGGAGGACGAAATTAAGCCGAATAAAAAAGAGAGTCCTGCTTGTCTATGCCTCAATTAAATATCTTATTAATTAAGTTTTATTCGCGATTCTTTATTTGTGCTTAACTCGTTTGTCGACCTTCACGGATTTCCAATGTTAGCTTTCCTTGTTTAGTTGGTATATAGCCTTCGTTGTTGTGTGTCCAGCGCTGCTTTAATTACTTTTCATCATGCTTTTTGTCATTTACCTCATTTTATTAATTACATGGAAATACTTGACAGTCTGACCTTCGGATTACATGTTAAATACCTACATATTATTTAATTTCAGCTCGTTTTATGTAACTGCAGTATGATACCTTAACCTTAATTATAATGGCAAAAAGTAGTTGTTTCACTTCAAATAAAGGTCAATTATTTACGAATAGAATTCATGATGACAATCTTTGTTATTAAGAAAATGCAACGTAGGGGCACTATTTGTCTTTTTGTGCGGGAAATGTATCCTGTCCACGTTTTGTGGAAGCGCGTAGTGTTAGCAGCTGGGGAGGCATGTTAATCTCATGACATGTCAGTGTCCAGTCGAGTGACCTTCCGTCACGCGCACACCGCTCTGCGTAGCCACACGCGCTGGGAATACTAACTCCACCAGAACGCCTTGGTGGATCCTTGGCTTCAAAACCGAGCTCCTTTCTGAGTAGACTGTCGCGACTATTGCATGTTTTCTACTATTCAGTCCGTAGTTAACTTAATGTTGCCGTACCCTCCCAATCCGCATGCCGTGCGGCGTGCGGTGTTGACACCCGCGCGTTTTATCGGCGGATGTATTCGACTGTAAACAATTTTTACTTTCCTGACTAAATATGTGGGTAGGTTTGTTCTTAAATTTTTATGCTTCGAGTAAATTGACTCCGTTTGATCTCTACTATGTGACCCGTGATCGGGTACGCGAGTCGCACTGGGCTCAATTAGCGCCTCTCGGAAGAATCAACTAGTAACGCAAGATTGAAGTAGGTAGTTTAGACATTAGATAAAACGTGGGTGATATACCTCAAGACCTTGTTTTGTTTAGATGCTTTGTTTTTCATTATGTCGTCTATTTTAACCGCTAGTATATCGCAACTATACCTTCTTCGATGTTTTAGTACTTATCCGTTTTTAAATGTGTTTTAGATAAAATGTCCATGTAATCATTCGTTTCGATAAATATTGGTGCTCCCAATTAACACGCGAACGTGAATCATGCGCAGATAAATTTGACACACATGTCGATAGCAATGTCACATACCAATACGATACTCTACGAGTTTTTTATTCAGTCAATTCATCTTCATTTAAGCATTCGATCGATGTCGAAACAACTACAAATCGTGAAAATTTATTCTTCGTCGTCCAACATGAAGCGTGCACAACCTTCTGTCCGTTTCATCACATGATGCCGACGCAAGCCGTTTAGATAATTATGATTAGCCTCACCTGAGCGATTGATCTGTCAGACCGGCGAGGTCCTTTTTCGGAAGTAAGTCCAGCTCGAGGCGTCCAAGTGCACATTCACTACCCGACGACGATGGACAGCTGATGTCCTGTCCAGTTTTACGTATGCATTGGTGGGGGCGCTAGGGTTGCGTGAGTTGAGGTGTCGCGAGAGTTGCGCGCGGAACGCCTGCGTTCGGCGTGCAGGTGAGCTCGGTACTGGGCGCGCGCGCTGCCACCGCACGCTTTTATCACATCGCACTCCACGCGCCTTCAACTTGACTTATAGTGTTATAGTTTCGCTCATCATCGATCATAGCTGGTATCTATTCAACCTCATGATTAGAAGCTGTCTTCGTTTTCATCGGTTTACCAAAACCCGCAACACCATCAACATCGTCATTCGTCCCATTTTCCCCCGTTACGCCTCTATATGTTTTCTGGCTTATGTGCTGTAATGGCAAGGTATGTGATGTATTGCAGAGGAGCGACAATTTCAGCGAGTGTTTTGTTTACGCTTTTCACTTTATGAGATACTGTTGTAAACACGTTAACGAGGTAGAGTCCTTGATCCAAAATATGTACGGAACCGTCAGCGCTATTTTACTAGTTAGTCGTCAAGGTAATTTAGATATCTATAGTTAGTACTAATTTATTATTTGAGTAAAAATCTAATAAGTATCTAATGTCAGATATCCTGAATTAGAAAAACCAAGGAATAAAAACCTGTTTTTATAAACAGAGTTCTATAAGAACAAATTCATGATGAATAGGATATTGCAATTCAATTACCTACGTAAAAACCTCTATAGCTGGAGATGGTGGATTTTTCCAGCAGAATTTATACTTAGATTAGTTAATTATACAAATTAAGTTTACCCAGGTTATTGCGGACTTCATCCAATGTTTAAATACTCAAGGTTTACAAATTCTGCCATAAATTGAAACTCATGTTAAATTTGTACCTTCGCGCGTGGTAATCCATAAAAGATGGAGCAGCATTAGTATTTTTGGTAGGCAGTGTTGATAAAAAATGAGAAAGAGAGGAAACTACATAGCGATTAAAATGAAAAGAAAGATGCCTCGATTGTTGCCTGCATTTTTAAGGTACCTAGTTAGAGGTAAATGACGCGGTAAGATTGATAAGTAAATGAAGTTAGACATTAAATTCTCGCATTACGTGCCTGTGTGTGTATTCAGCAAATTGAGTGTTGTACCTCGTAAATCGATTAACCTATTCCGGCGTTGTTAATGTTATTGGTGATAATTGATTTTTAATTTTATACATCGTTATGTTTTGATGAATTAATGTCCGTAAACTCTACCTAATATTACGTATACAACTTTAGGTTATTTTCACTTTTTGGGGAACGGTTATTATCTCGCTCTACCTTCTTGTTCGGTAGCCACGACCTCGACAGCTTTGGGCCTCTAGTAAAGACGGATGGCGAAATTGCTGACTCTACACGGTGCCTAAAGTTTCGGGGCAAAGTGATTCAAGAGAGTTTGCAGCAGCATTTGAGTAGCGCAGCATTTGTGCTGAAAAATCGGAATTATAATAATCTCAAAAACTACAAAAATACGTAAATGAAAAGTAGCTAGGTACTTTTTCAATCAAATTCATCTCAAGTGATTATGTGCCTATTTCACAACTAATTACGTCATCCTGAATTAATAATGGTGAGAAGTTTTATTGTTAACTATTTACCTAACGAGACATTTTGAATATTCGTTTCTCGGGTCCTCTGTCCTTGTGACAAACGAGATTTTCACGCGAAATGACGTAGGTGTTATAATATTCACATGAGGATCACTGACATTACGATGGCTATTACATTATAATAGGCTCGCTTCAATTTGCTCAGCTCACTAAAATGAAGCGGTCCCATTGGTCAAAGCGAGCGGGTTAGCTAGCCCAGTCAACTCGCCTGACTCAAGTGGACGAGCACCCTAAAGGGATCGGGCAATATAACATATCGGTTTTATAATTGCATATTGTGCCATTATAAAAACGATTTGTTGCTTTTGATTGACAATCTGTATGTGAAACATATTTATTAAGTTATCCTTAAATAATAATATTTAAATTCGAAGTGTGTTTGTATGTTATTTTGTAAGATTCAAACTCAGACTCAAACTCAAAATTGTTTTAACTCACGTAAGCCAACAAAGCATTTATGAATAGTCAGAATCTACCACCGGTTCGGAATGCTGCTTCCACTGAGAAGATCCGGCAATTGACTGAAACTCACTTAAAAATGGTTGATCGGTATTGAAAGGAGTTTAGTACAAGGATTGCTGTCATCTGGAATAACATAATCGGTAGGTAAATTATTTTTATTCTCAAAATCAAGGCAAGAATGGATTACGGCCTGAATCCCCCTCGTAGTGAAGGGAGGCCCGTGCCCAGGACTGGGACGTCAGAAGGGCTAAATTATTATTTTTATTCATTATAGATACACAATAAAGTTATTACTTATTTTATTTATTTATATAAGACGTGAATCTTTTTAATAGCACGTTAAATAAGAATAAAATGCTAATTCATAATGGGGCTGTAGATAGAGCTCACAATGGTGTATCAAAGAAGTCGAGATACACATGTTTACGGAAACTGCTCGTTAATGTAGCAAATTATTCCTTTCCATAATTTTATTTTATTTTATCTTTTGCTTTGAAGGCTCGAGTTGTTACCATCAAGCCTCTACCATCGTGTTTGGTCTCAAGTCTCTACTTCTATAAAATTGCTCTAACTTTATTCTATCTCAATTATTATAATTAAATCCTACTAATATTATAAATGCGAAAGTTTGTGAGTGTGGATGTATGTATGTTTGTTACTCCTTCACGCAAAAACTACTGAACGGATTTGGATGAAATTTGGAACACAGATAGATTATAACCGGGATTAACATATAGGATACTTTTTAACCCAATAATCCAATACTACGCGGATGAAGTCGCGGGGCACAGCTAGTGTAATATATGTTTGGGGCACTTAAAATCTTTATTAAATAAAATTCCAGTGTGCGTGAGCTGAAATTCTTCTCCTTATCAGCTTTAGTGATTTTGAAGATTTCTTTGTGCCTATGGGGTCGCCTGGATAGTACTTAGCTCTTGGACCTGGTAAGCGGCACTGTTGTCGACATCTTGAAAATATGCTAGCGATGCTGCGGGCAGAAAACAGTCACTTATTATAATGACCTGGTGAATCTGAATGACATTTTAAAAAAGATAAACTCGGCATTTTACAACGATCATATTTTTGATATATGTATAAGAACGGTTAGTTATTAATTAGTCAATTTTTTGTATTTTATTTTGGGATAATTCCAAGTTTATTACTTTTCGTTTAGGTTTTGATGTGTTATTGCTCTCCGTTTTGTTTTCGTTTTAATTTTAATAAAAATGTCGTTTGAGAAACAAGTAAGTAGTACTTACGTAAAGTATTATTTAATGTAACTTGTTATTAGAGGGTTTTTATATAAGTAGATTTAAACCACAAAATGTTCCGATAGGAAAATAATAATAATAAGATACACTCAAAATATCAGAGGTTAATAAATGTATAATATTGAGAGAATAACTAATTAATAGAAGTTTACATATTATTATACCTATTTTATGATAGGTTCTAAGTTCCGGTTAAGCCAGTTGCTAAGTCTGAGACATTAATACGAGTATGTTAAAAAGCATTTTAAGTACTTGTGGTTGCCATGACATATTGTTATATCTGACTTGGAACTAGGATTTTAGACAACTTAAAAATAATGAGCTGACTGCTAACCTTCACTAGTTGGAGAGGCACTATGAGAAGAAGAAGAAAAATAATGAAATGAAAAATGAACGAGTCGACGAAAGAAAGAAAAGAATGCACTAAGTGGAACCCTGTGGCCTCTTTGCCAATTCTTTTAAATGTATATCTGTTTACCTACTATAGACTTAATTTTTGGTAATAAAACTTTATTTACCTGCGATAAAGGTCTATATTACTTTGTGAGTGGTGTGCCCTTCTCGTTCCAAGGTGCCATGTCTAAATACTCCTACTATAAGTACCTATAGACACCCTAGTAGATAGGGACCCATTTCGCCCAAGAGACATCGCATTGGCTCGCTTTTCGTGAACAGTATTCCATCCTATTAGTATACAGTGTTGTTTGTGTTTCAAAAGTCCGATTTAATACTTAGGTCTATGGATGAGTATCGACCATATAATTAAATTGTATAAATTGGTACTTAATCGAAATTTGAAAACAAAAAATACTTGCAACGATATTTTTAAATTTGTAACATCTCTAGAGGCTTTGCGATATATTAAAAAACTACTTGAATAAGTATATTTCAATATTGCCACCAAGCCATCAGACTGGTACTCATAAATACAGATTACACTGTTTTCTAGGGTACTGGATGTGTGCTAAGGCCGCAGACGAATGTTATGATACATATTTATTATTATATAGACTTTTGGAAAACCAGTATAGCTCTATGGTTTATTTTTATTGATTACAATCTGTACGTACACCAGCTCCACACGGTCTGGAAGTTGACATTGGCATCAAGTGGCATTTCGCCACAGCGTACCTATAGCGCGGACCCTGCCAGTTGCAACCAGCCTGCTGTCAACTTAGCTATGCGAATAAATGAGTTCAAGTGTCATCTAATTGTATTTGCCCATATAATATTTCCGGCTCGCAAGCGGGCGTCAGATCGAGCATCTGTTATATTTAGATGAACACTGTATGTTTCCGATAGTTCTATAGGTACATAATGCAAATTTTATTGGATTGCAATATCCAGATATCGCTAACACTGGGTGGCATACGAACGTGTCATTAGGTATAGGTACGTAAGAATTCATAATTAATTAATTATAGTACCCTTGCCTCCAACAATATTATATAACCTATTTTTATTACATAGGTAGGTTACCTAATATGTATCTACCTACATACAATTATCGGAAACTTGTTAAAGCAATTTTATACACCGAAGAACCTAGAGGTATAAACTTATTTTAAATTATATACTTACTATGTTATATTATTAAAGCGAATTTCTGTATGTACCAATTCCAGCAAGTGCTATATTTATCACTTGCTGAAATTGCACTAATTTTGTCCGATTTTAGATACTTAGATGATAATATTTGATGACCGCTTGGCGCAATGGTTCGAGCATAGGCCGCTCGGCTCACTGCACATGGTGGTTGCGGGTTCGATTCCCGCCGCGGCAAATTTCGGAAATGGCCTTTTCGTAATTTGCCTTGGTCTGGGTGTTACTGGGATCGCCCCCAGTCCATTGTACGGTACCCATAGTACAAGCTTTGCTTAGTTTGGGACCATACAGTTGGTGTGTCAGACTGGCGACATTTATTTATTAAAAAAAAAAATATTATGTTACTTAACTTTAATTCAAGTGTTATTATAGAGATTATCTTTTGGAGTTTTCCGGCTTGGAACATAATAAGTGATATCACATATTACTTTGTTTCAAGTACTATCTAATTGCGGCTGAGATTGCAGAATTGCAGAAAAAATTTGAACGAACCAGTGCCTATCTATGTATCTAAGTACCTGCCTACACAACTATTGCGTCAATGATAATAAAATATGATATATTATGTGGATAATGTCTAATGAAAGAAGAAAAAATTCTGAATTCATAAATATAAATGTAAAATATACCAACTGACAGAAAAACTGTTTTATACTATATTTCAGCTTTTATGAATACTACTAGCGCTATCTATCGTCATAACATATAATTAACATAACAACTTTTTGCGCGGATTTTTCCGTAGTCTGGTATCAGTAGGCCCCGGCCCTTATAAAAACACAGTTAAACACTGGTAAACACTGTTTTTGTCACACGAACTATGTGATAATTTTGCTTATGTTAGTGTGCCCTTATTTAAAATCCTACTAATATTATAAATGCGAAAGTTTGTGAGTGTGGATGTATGTATGTTTGTTACTCCTTCACGCAAAAACTACTGAACGGATTTGGATGAAATAGATAGTTTCTGTTGTGTGTGGAGAATTAACTTTTACATCTTAGCGTCGAAATTTCTCATCATTAATTGAACAGTTCTACTTAGACTATTTTGGATTTCCTGTGAGGCATCAAGATAAATCCTGGGTTCCACATAAATGTTGTGTAACGTGTGTGAGACTCCTATTAGGTTGGGCTACCACCATTACACATAAAGCTTGGCCTGATAAAAAAATCTAAAGCTATGCCTAAAGCTGGCAGTGGATTTTTATATCTGAAAGAGAAATTCCCCAAGCTCAGAGAAGCTAAAGTTAAAGAGGGAATATTTGTAGGTCCACAAATACGGCAACTAATTAATGATATGAATTTTTAAGGAAAATTGAATGATCAGGAAAATCTCGCCTGGTAATGTTTTGTGAATGTTGTCCACAATTTACTCGGAAACCTTAAAGCGGAACATTACCAAGAATTCATAAATCAACTTATAATATCATCTAAAGCTTTGAGGTGTAATATATCCTTAAAATACATATGCTAGACTCTCATTTGGATTTTTTTCCGGTAAATTTGGGTGCTGTGAGTGACGAACAAGGTGAGAGGTTCCATCAGGACATTTCCTTAATGGATAAACGCTATCAAGGGAAATGGAGTCCGAGAATGCTAGCAGATTATTGTTGAATTATTGCTGGAGACTTAGAAGGGACCTACCAAATGCTAAATCTTCACGAAAATAAAAAGTCAGCGATCAAGCGTACGATCTTGTAGATACTTGCTATACCAATGGCATTGCTCGCACGTTCGTCCAACCTTCCGTCCATTCTCTAGGTAGGGGAATGGATGGGAGGTTGGGCTTTCGGCTGTCTCACTCATCGTACGAAACGCAGCTATAATTGGTAATTGTACCTACTTTACGCCGATCTTCTGCGAGAGGATGGTACCCTGTTCGAATTAGCCCCTATACCTATGAGGTGTAGTCGATTGCTTACAGCTTAGCTCTATCACCTTGAAATTGTTCACATCTCGCCATCAGTTTACCAAAATGGAGAGTTAAGTTAAAATAAAGGGTAAATTGAGCGTTACTATGTTGCTGGTTGTCCCGCGTGTGATTGCTTATTTGTTGTTGTTGCACGATTACGTTGATTCCGCCCGTTTAAAGTTCCGTATGGACACGTCAGTGACTTGCAAATTAAATAAACAAATGTACGGTCAATTCCACATACGAAGTCCCGTAGATGCGACGCTGTAGTCGCCCGTCGTACAATTCGCACTGTGTACAAATTAGTTCTGTATTTTTCTCCAGGAATGCCTATGTGAAATAGACATTGATCAATCCTACTTCTACCTACTTATGGGCTAGTCTTATCCTATAGTGTACTTATCCTACTTATGGCCGAGCTAAGACTGAGTTTTGGTTAGGTAAATATATACAGGTTGAAACACAAAGGGTATACTTTTTTTTTCAAAACTTAACTTTGTGATTCTAAAACTATCAGCTTTGGAGATATATTTTACAATTGAAAAACAAAAGGTGTTACAGGGATACAGCTGTTGACAGATTTTATAAGTCTACAAAACCTTTAGTACTTCAACTGTCCCACAAAGCCGATAGTTTAAGATTTACAAAGTCAAGTTGCAAAAAAAACAGTATACCCTTTATTATTAATGACGTAGGGTGATTAGACAGAGGCGGACTAGCAGTCTTGGCCGCCCTAGGCCTTGTAGTACCAGCCACCCCTTCGTAGTTCATCGTTTAATGAGAAGTATAATATATTACGACTTTACTGTCTCGCTGACTTTAATCAAAATCGGTTCAGCAGTTAGATCGTGAAAAATTATCGAAATTTAATTGATAAACATTGAACAATGTAACATGAAAAATTAATACACGTTTTGTAGAATAGGTAGAATCCTTGCATTAGTATTCGGTCGTAAGCTCGTAAGGTAGGTAGCTACTTACGGTAAGGAGGTTTAGGTAAGGATCGTCCCTATAAAAGGTGTTGCATAAGTCCGAAATAATAAAGAAAAGCAAAGTTCAGTCTACCTACAGTCTGGGAGTGTACAGGGGAACGTGAAGCCCTTCGCCTCGCCTATTGGAACCTTTTTAATTAGACCGATGTTTTTCCATCGGCAAAACGCAGGTAGGTTTACATTGTGGTGTTATTTATTCAAGCTTTACCAGGTACAGGGCAAGTTATCTATTTAATAATATCCATATTATTGGATAATTTATGAAGTCAGTCGCTGACCGCAATGGTAATGCAACGCATTATGTACCTACTTTTAATGGAAATACAAACAAATAGGTAGGTATATTCATACGAATGATGAAAGAAGGAAGTTTCCGATAGTTTTTATAATCATCTTATCAATTCAACCAAGATTATCCTTATATTACTGCTATACCTAGTATGTACTATATTATTATAGTAACTACCTTATAATCTACTATATAAAAATAAGTCGGGTTTTCCTTCCTGTCGCTATAACTCCAGAACGCACGAACCGATTTCCACAGTTTTGCATTCGTTGGAAAGGTCTCGGGCTCCGTGAGGTTTATAGCAAAGAAAATTCAGGAAAAAATTCAACAGAACGCGGACGGAGTCGCGGGGCACAGCTAGTAATCTATACAAATAAATAAAATTGGAGTGTCTGTTTGTAATATCAAAATAACACCTTTTCACTAAAAACATATGAAAGTACATACGACACCTATAGCAAAAATGCGATTTAATTTTTTTTTGTCTGTCTGTCTGTCTGTCTGTGTGTTTGTTCCGGGTAATCTCCGAAACGGCTGGACCGATTTTGACGGGACTTTCACTGGCAGATAGCTGATGTTATAAGCAGTAACTTAGGCTACTTTTATATTAGAAAAACAAAATTAAAAAAATGGGTTCTTGCGCGCGGGCTCAGAACGCGGGAGCGGGCTTTTTTGTTAAATTAAATTCCACGCGGACGAAGTCGCGGGCTCAGCTAGTGACATAATAAGAAAGGGCAACCAAATTGTGAACTGAAGCCGTTTTTTAAAACAAACTAAATATTTGAGAGCTACCTAGTGCCTACCTGCCTAGAATCATAAAGAATTAAAAATTGCAATTATCGTAACCGTAATTTATGTTGTTGGCTCTATATTTTTTGAAAACACAAAATAGGGACAAGAATATAAATCGGAGTTTAAGTATCGCCAGTGCAAACCAGGAGTTACACCAGTCACCATGAGAGCAAGTTATAAAATTACTGATACTTTGTTGAGGTATCATTTGCGTCATTATAATAGGTACCTACCTACCCATGTATTTTTTTACGATAATAGGTGGGTAGCGGTTGAGAAAAATACAACGATTATTAAAAAATTTCTGCTTTGATGACGTTGAATATTTTTGATATTTTTAATGTTTGGAATTTTCCTTATAGGATCTATACAAGCGTCATATCTAATCGTTTCCTATATTTTGTGTTGTAAATCGTGATAGATACAGACCTACGTAATAATTCCTACCTACTTATGCAGTGGGGGATTAACCCATCTCCCAAGTACTTATAGGCTGTTATTTTTTGCCGCCCTTAACTCTACAATTGTCAGTTCCTAGATTTTTTTACAATCCAACTAAGTGTTTCAAATAGCACATGAAATAGTTTTTAGTTCTAAAGGGGGTTATTGCAGTTTGTCCCCAAATTTGCCGCCCCTAAAATCTGCCGCCAAGCCTACTCAGCCTGCTGGTAAATGCGCCACTGTACGTATGATATAACCTTATTACCTTGAGAGCTATTAAATGTAGGTATGTGATAGGTACTAGTGGGTACGACTGGAAGCACATAGGTACCTATTAGAAAAATCTACCGACAAACATACCAACTTAGCCCATTTTTTTTTATTAAATTCGAATAAATTCATTTTTTTAATATAAGAACTAAAGTATATTTTTCCATTTGCTGCAACTACTTACACAGGTACTATGATCATATGCACGCATTTGATGTGTGAAATGTTTAATAAGTTAAAATTAAAACCAATTTTTTTACGATTTTGATCGCGGGCAAAGTGACCTGGACTTGTAGCCAACATTTCAAATAGGTATAATCTACTTTCCAACCAAGTTAAAAATGTTGCCCTAAAACTAAAATATTTTCCTGTTTTGGCGGATTTGCTTACAAATTGCTTTTTGGGCAAAGTTGGCATATTTGACGGTACACTTTTTTACTAATTTAGAGGTGCCCAGAAGTAAAACAAGTCAAAATTATGCGCACCTAGTTACCTATCTGGTCGTGTGTCTTTGGAAATGCATTTTATAATGTTGTTTTTATAAATTTATGTATGTGTGATACCTATACCGATATCCGCAACCCGCTAAAGTAATTGGCAATGTGTTAACACATGGAAACTTATAATCACCCATGTTAGACCATTCCCATAGGTACCTTCAGTATGCTTGGTCCGACACACACATGGCAAGTTTTTGTTTGTAATTACTTAAATTCATCTATTTAAAGAACTAGTCAATGTTTTTATAGCTACACGGATATAGTACTTATATGTAGATAGGCAAGCTCAAGGCGTTGTAAATATATAAATGTGTATAAAATGTCTTATTTTAATAATGCACGATATAATGCAAGGCGTTTTGGTAAATGCTAAGGATTATTGCTTACTTAAAAAAAACCTTTCTGTTGGTTTGTACAGCTGGTCGGTAGCGGGTGATTAATTCAAAGGTCAGCTGATAGAAAGAAACCCATCAGTTGTGTTTTGTGGTAGGTAGGTCCCTACCGACATCATCTTTATTGTTACCTATTGATTGGGGCAACCTGAAATATATCGTGTATGAAATAAATAATACTTTATTATTTCACTTACTTAGTTACGGAGTAAGGTGTCACCTTTGGGCCGGGTGTTGACTGAATGATTTTGAAGGAAGTTCAAGAATCAGCTGTAATTCCTTCTTTTATTCCCCGTCCCTCGAATTCTAACTGCCTTTTAACTTATGTTTATTCTCCGTTCATTGAAACCTTATCCAAATTCATTCTTATAAATAACATTAAACTATAATTTATATGCTACTTTTTAATTTTTTTCATGATTAGTTTTAGTTTGCGTTATCATAAATTACAAATGATATATGTAGGATTGTCTTGTAAATGGTATGTGTTTGTTGTGTGTGGTGATTTTTCAACATCAATTCGTTATTTTGGTTTTTATTTCGCTTCACACTGGCCAAACTTCAGTGAATACCGTGTATTGACCTCACTTGACATTGGCAGAATTGTCCAAAAGGACAAGGCCATACAATAAAAAAAAAAGAATCAGTTGTTCTAGTAGGTACCTACCTACTCGACTACCTACGTCGGATATGGTGATAGCTGGCATCGAACTCCTCGCTAAGTAGGTATAAGCAATGGTAACTGTAACATAATATCATGTTATTATATATTACTAGCTATGCCCCGCGACTCCGTCCGCGTGGAATGTGGACCACCCTTAACATTTTTCCAGAATTTTCTTTGCTATAAACCTCACGGAGCCCGAGACCTTTCCAACGAATACAAAACCGTGGAAATCGGTTCGTGCGTTCTGGAGTTATAGCGTCAGGAAGGAAAACCCGACTTATTTTTATATAGTAGATATTAATATATATTACCTATATTAGGTATATTATGTAAATACCTAAGTAACTATGTGAATCAATTAACCTATTGCATTGCAATATACAACTGCCATATGGTACAGAATGATAGGTACTTATATTGTCGGAGTATTGATAGCTTTGACTATTTCGAGAGGTCAAAAAACCCCCTTTCAAATTAAAATAATCATTTTATTCGCTTAGAACACATTTGCGTTATACAAATTAAAATATTTCCAGCATTAAGAACTAAGAATTAAAGCGCTGCCAATCAGTCACGCTCGCGGAGTGACCCAAAGAACTTAAAACATTGACTCTCATTGGAAAAAATACAAGATAAATGGAGATGTAGAAGAAATCCGTTACAAGGAATCAATATGAAATGAAAAATGAAATAAAGCGATTCAAATCTAAGAACGTTCGGTGGAACTGCGAAACAAATCAATTTTATCATCGAAAGTTGTTTTGCGATTCCATGGAAAAAAACTCCAGACATGGAAATCTATTTGCGCATGGCATGTTATTTATGTGTTTAATATCGCATTGAATATTTTCTTAAGATAGGTATACCTAATTAGAGTTTATGTTCCTATTGTGTTTTTTTATTAAAGTAGCGCGGTACGCTTTTTATCTCTTTTGTTGTTGTATTTTGGGCTTCCCTGTTTGGGTTATTTCCATGCTAATTTGGAATGCAATCATACAAGTACCACACGGCGAAAATAAAAAAGCCTGACTGTGATGACGCACGAGCATACATTAATACCTACGTAAGTAAAGGCTATAGAGTTTAAAAATAGCCTTCATTAAACTGATTTAGCCCTCCTCGCTTAACTAGTCATATTCTTGTTTGTAAAGTAGTTTAGGTACTTACTTATTTTCTATCTTGAATTATCGTTTTTGGGCGGGTACCTATCAAACAGGCTGACGGCTCTGGTTTATCGGTTTTAGTGATAGGTTTTATTATGTTTGAGTTATTAGTTTTGAAGGACCTAAAGCCCAAAAACCTGAAAATCGCCAAATAGTATGGTTGAGCGTTAATTTTCGGTACCTACTCATTTTATCTGGTATATCCGATTGATGTCATAATTTTACGTTAGTAATAATAATAGTATTAACAAACATTTGATGATCTCTGTTTGAACAGATACGCTGGCAAAGGTCGCGATCTTCATTGCCATTCAATTTCGAAGTGGCTCCATATTTGCTCTCTGGAACATGGAATGTCAAGTAAAAAGATAAAATCCAAAGTCATGGTTTAAAAGTTAAGTAATGATTACTGAAGTGCTATCAGTTTACTAGCTACTTTACGTCGGTACATAATTGTTATTGATTGATTCGCTTCTATTTGTTAACGCGATGATTTATTTAGTTGGTTCGAGGAAGGAGCACGAAATTAAATATTTTTAAGTATCAAATAAATTATTTGAAGTGTTGTCTCAAAATGTGAAGCGTGAAGGTTGGGTCTAACATCTACAATTGGTAGGTATTTAACCCTAACAATTAATATTTTGTTCGCATGTCATTGAACTTTAGTGTTGAACCGTGTTGATTGCTGCGCTCATTATTGCTTTGTGTTGCACCTTCATGCTAATATTCAGGGTTTCTTAATAATAAACCAAAGCCTCCGTCTCCAACAGACTTACCTTAGCCTCATTGAAAGCAACAGGTTAATTCAACTATACCTGAACCTGCTCACAACTACGTAATGAAATCATAATAATTTAAGAACCTAAAGCATTATAAATACGATGCCTAATTGCTTAAACACAGACTTTTAGCGCAAATTATTAGGTATTTTAGCATCTCATCATACATGCGTAATATCATTACAACCTTAATCCCAGAAGGTGCCATAGAACGTCGGCCAACGTGGCAAATGTTAGGGAGCCATTGCAACTCCTGTTACATGGTCCTAGAATGGTGACCACGATCTGGAAGACCTGTGACAGTCCCTAACAAGGTGGACCGTAGACATGGATAGTGGATACAAGTGGTGGGAAGACTGTGCTGTTTGGACGTCTAGCTTGTGGACCTTTTCCGGCTCATGGATGGATGGATTGCTAAGATCTTGAGATGGCGTATAAAGCGTATTTAGTCGCACAGGAATTATCGCGTTTAGGATAATACTTAATGGCTGATCTCTCCTGGGCACTGGCGTCCTCTCAATGCGAGGGGGATTCAGGCCATAGGTAATCCGCCACGCTGGCACAGTGCACTCTTGATATAAATTAAAATATGGAAATTTAGTTTTTCAATGAGAGAAGCGAAAATTTCACTACCTACCAACCCGAAAATTTAGTTTTTCAATATGAGAAGCAAACATTTTGCTGCCAACCCAAGAAGACAAACCAGAAACCTAACTTAACCACAATTAAGTTAAGTAAGTAGGTAAGTATAATGACAAGTGCCGATTTATGTTGATTTTTCAGGATTCAAAATTAAGTCTAGCCCCCCTCACTCTTACTGGCACGCATTGTTGATTTTCATAGCTTTTTATATATTTTACTCAATTATTGGTTTTGCGCATACAAGTACTTATTCCGTAGTAACACCGACCGGTTCCACATCTGACTTTGGTTTAGGTACCAACGAGATCAAAGTTCCATTTATTGATATGTAAAACAACAATACCTACTAAGCACCTATAATGTATTTTGGACAATCTATCCAGTTCCGCAACCAATTTAAACGTTGTTTGTTTTTTCTAATATAGGTAAGTCGACACGTCTGACGACCGCTTGGCGCAGTAATTTGAGCGTAGGTAGGCCGCTCGGCTTACTGCACCGGGTGGTTGCGGGTTCGATTCCCATAGGGGCAAATTGCGAAAATGGCTTTATCGTAATTTGTCCAAGTCTGGGTGTCACTGGGATTGCCCCCAGTCCATTGTACGGTACCCATAGTATAAGCGTTGCTTAGTTTGGGACCATACAGTTGGTGTGACAGTGTAGCGATGACTAACCATCACAGTCCATTAGGGTGCCCAGTCACTTGATTCGATCTGGCTGGGCTAGCTAGCCCGCTCGCTTCGACCAATATGATCGCTAGTTTTTAAGAACTAGCCTGAGGAAAAGCCTTTTTATAGGCTACCTACGGTAAATACTCAATGTTAGGTTAGGTAAGCCGATAGTTTTGGATAGTACTTAGGTACCTATACCCTTTCTAGTTCACCGTGTAGTTGCTTGCAATATCGAAGGCATGACCTATCCCTAGATAGGTAGTACGTAGGTACCTATACCTACTTACTATGTACCTGTTAAGAACTATGCACTGAACACGAAAATATGATTTTTAAAGGATGTAAACAATAAATGGATGCTTTTTGCGTCGTAGAAATCGTACGTATTTGGTAAATATGACTAGTACCTACTTAGCTATGATGTTTGCTCACTTTAACGGAGCTAAGTGATGCCTGATGGTTCTTTACAAGTGTACCTACATACATACCTACCTAAGTATTTATTTACTTACTTGGTTTATCGGCAAAATAATTACCTAAAATAGGTACCCACATATTTTTAAATATTCTTAATTAATTATTGGTAGATACTTACTTAAAGTAAATTTATTTCACACTAGTTTATGCCCGCGACTTCGTCCGCGTAGACAAAATTAAGTAAAGTATTCTTTGTGTTATTCCAGGTTTCAAACTATCTGTGTTCCAAATTTCATCCGAATCTGTTCAGTAGTTTTTGCGTGAAAGAGTAACAAACATACATCCACACTCACAAACTTTCGCATTTATAATATTAGTAGGATGGGCTTGCAAAATTTTACCCTCTTGAAAAGGTTCATCATACCTGACTTTATAAATGTGACGGAATAACTCCAAAAAATGTTTTAGCCATAAAATAGAATTTTGACCAAATACGTGTATTCAAGTTCCAACCGAACAGTTTTGATAGACATCGTCATATATTTGTTTACCAATAGCATATATTTAAATAGCTGTCTGATTCTAAAAAAAATTGCTGCTAGACGGAATATCCCCAAATCATCGGGTAAATCCGTCTAATAACATTTAAAAAAGAAACACGTTTATTTAATTATACAAGGTAGATATGCTATTGCTTGCTTATTTTAAAAGACAATTAAATATTTATTCGTTTTTTTTATTAAATATTATTTAAGTATTTTAAAACACGAGATATAAGTAGTCAATCAAAAATTATGACGGTAATGCCCTCATCGACCTTACCTCTAAATTGGGAAAAGTCTAATAGGAAGACGAAAATGTCTTACGGAACATTTTGTTATAGGTATTTAACGCATATTACCTAAGAAATAAAAGATTGTTGGCAACCCTACTTGTGACCTACCTACTCAGGAAATATTTCTTACTTATGTATGAAAAACTTCCAGTGCAGGCGACTGTACCTACAAAGTATTCTGTATGTTGTAAGTACCTAGTCAAAAGTTAAGTACCTACTTATTATGCTGTTATTAGTTTCGTCCTGGAACCCTACCTATCTATGTTATTATAGGACCAGTAGGTAATTATACCTAACCACTTCTTGCTGCGGATACCGAAAATTATGGGCCACAAATCTGTATAATATGATTTTAAAAATTATTTGCTGTTTGGGCAACAATTTGCTAATTTGCTGTTGGGTTGGAATTCGAGCAGACTACCTACTTGAATTTTGAGTTGAAATTGATGAAATAGTCTTTTAGGTGCTATTACTAGATACAAATTCGATCATCACTTGTTCAGCCATTATTTTTCATGCATTCATGCCTTATAGCCATTTTCAGCTATAGCAACGCCTCCGAGTGGTGTGTTGTATGGTTAGCAGGCGAAATAAAAGATAGACTTAATACAACTTCGTGAATATGTACTTATATACTATGTTCGTACATTGTTCTATCCAATTTTGAAGCGTCAATAGCCTAGTGGTTATAGTGGCCATCCTCGTAGCTGAGGGTTTCCGGGTTCGATCCCCATCCTGGCCATTAAACTATTGACGTGACCCTACTCCGTCACGTCACAAGCATGCTTTGTTGGAGGGGCTAAAATGAATACTAGTAATGTGTAAATACATATTGCTAGTTATCTTTTAAAAAGAAACAATTTCTTTGGTTCCATCGTCTGACGATAGGAGTATAATAATATCTGCGACATACGCCATAAGTACCTACTGTTATAAGTATTTAGTCACGAGTTGATGTTCCAAAGTTTAACTGCTGGGTTCTCTGATCCTTTCAAGGATTCCGCTCGTGGTTTTACTTGGGTACTTATTTATGCAACAATCGATGTAAGAATGTAAATGGAATATACCTTACCGAGGTATTCTACTTAGTGCCTACGCACGCGCAGGTTGCTACAGTTTGGCGATCGAAGTTACTTCTGGCTTGCACAGAACGGCCTGTACCCACATAGTACATAGGTATGAACATTGCGATAGATCGTTCTGGGCTATCGATGGAATATTTTATTAAAACAAATAAAAATAACTGTAGGTATTTAGTATTAACCACAGAGCTTAATAATACTTAGGTAGAGTTACAACCATAATAATTTCCTCAAATGGATAATTGATTCTCTTATAAACTGCGCAGGCATCTTGGTTTTTTCCACTATGGTTATTTTCCAAACTAATGTGAACTTTGAATGTGTAAAGGCTTAAAACCTGAACTCCTGAGATGAAAACAAGTTTTCGGAGGCTTATAGAGTTCGAGGACCGGTAACGTATAGTGGAATGCCAACATACCAAATGAGCCTATCCGATGAAAAAATTATCAATAGGTTAGATTACGTTTTCGTACATTATCATTCCAAGGCATTTATTTGCGTTGAGCTGTGTCCATTATGACAGGTATATACCTAACGAATGTTTTACTTAGATCTATAATCTAGGTTGGTTTTCTATAAGTATACAGTGTGTGTACAGTAAGTGCTTACCGCTTATTGGTTACTCCTTTATCATTTTCACGGTGAACACCGCCACGTGAATTCCCCTAGGCCCGGGTTGCCACACGGTAAGGCGAGAGATTTCGTTACAACAAACACCTATAAACATGTGGCGGTAGTTGCATCTCATGAGCGAAAATTTGTTTAAAATCGTCGTCGCTTTGCCTAGTAGGAAGTCCCCTAATCTCAAAATCCTACGGTACATTCGCGCGATGAAGACGACGTGGAATATCTATAAATCTTTGAAAGGCAGTTGTAGAGTTCAGGTTCCTACCTATAACCTGTAATTTTCGACCGTATTCCTAGTATACGGCCAAAAATTAATAGGTACTACCCGCGACATCAATTTTACTATTTTTTTAGTTTTTTAAATTACCCCTCCCTGAGATAGGTTTACAATTTCAGTGTATTTGTCATAGTAATCAATGTACCTGTCCTCTCCTATGAAGATTTACTTGCATTGTTGAACCATCAAATAGTTCAACAGCCTTGTTCAAAGAATATTATTCTACCACTGCGCCCGTGAATAAATGTATATTTGCTATTCATTATGAATGTATAATATTGATGAAACTAATTATTACCGTGAGGAGGGAACACGATTAACCTCTCTTAGGACTCCGCACTCTAGGACAAAACATTCCGAAACACATTATGATTAATAAGGCGTATAAGATGTATCATACACCTTGCGAAGGCAACGCGTTGTGATTGCTCGATCATTATGATCTAATCAACAATTGCTCGGGGGCAACAAAAAGTTGCGGGGTTGCAGACTCCTGTCTCGCAACTTTTTAGTTAAAATTTTGATGCAAGTTATCTTGAGTACAAAGGGTTAGGTCTCTTTGTGAATTTAAAGTCGGTAATTTTGAAAAATCCTTTATTAAAATTAAAATAATAAATAAAGTTGCAAAAGAGTGAACTCGCAGAAATTACTTGAGCAGAAATGTCGTGTCTCGGGCGGACGCAGTCCACCTTCGCTCTAAGCAACCAGTACTCCGAATTGCACAACACTTAAAGCATCGCAACACCAGAACATTATACAAAATAATACTTAAACATTAACGTGATGACTTGGCGCGGCTGGAGACTGTCGCTTTACTATACCGGCTACTCGGGGAGCCTACTTTAAATCACCTTGAACGAATGAGATATATTAGTACGTTCACTAAATTTTTCTACAGTTCAATGTAAATGTTCATTTAATTACATAAAGTTGTATTTGAAAGCTGTCTCAAACCGTCGCAGATTTGTTTAAACTTTAAAAACATAATGCATTGTGAAATATCACAATCCAAAATAATTTTGTTCTACTCCACGTAAAAATATAAAATCTGAAGTTTCAATACAAGGTGTGGAAGAAATGGTTGTCGTAATACTTGAGCATAGGGCATAGAAGGGGATGTGAAATGCTGTTAGTAAAACCACACTGCACATCTAACAAATATGGTAACATAATCATGTAGCGTCTAATAAAAATATATTTACAAAAATCCGTTAACCTCAATACACCTTAGTTACACATGATACTATAGCTATGATTTAGTTTAAAATAATAAAAGTATAATATGTACACAATACGAAATGCCCACCTCACTTTCGCCTATTTTAAACATTATATCAACATGCATTGTGACAAAAATTGCTCGACTGCCCGTTACCATCATTTCACTGTTTACAAATACATTCTTTTGCATTCATATCAATTAATAGAAAACATAATAATCGCCAAAACGCGACTAGATTACACACAAACCAGCATTGATCGTTAACAATTCCTAGAATATTTTCATTACTTACACTTTGTACTTAAAATATTACAAGGCAGTAGACGATCCAAGCGCGATCCAAAATAGTGTGACTTTGTGCATTAACAAACTTTATAGAAGTATGATCATTTATCTAAATTCATCGTAGAAATATAGTCTGAAACGTTACAAGCCAATTTGCGATCCGACCTCTCTACCGCGGCTCGCGAGGTCGAGTGTGGCGAACCCGCGCGCTCCGTAGTATAGGGGACAGAAGTGTCCAGCCAACATCGACAGTGCCTTGGTGTCTTAGAAGTCCAAAAGAATCATATTTCATCATTAGATCATCTACTTTAGAGACTTTGGGGCGTCAGACCATTATGACGTGTTTAAAATGTGATTATTTTGGACATTTCAGATACCAAGCCACTTTTGATGTCGAGTGTACAACGACCGGGGGTGAGTCACGGCGAGTTATGAGAGCGGGGTCACATACGCGGCGATGGACAGTGTCAGGCCCGCGCGGGGCCCCGCGGCGCGGCGCGTGCTACGCCGGCCCCTACGAGAGCGTGCGGCGCGGCGCGTGCTACGCCGGCCCCTACGAGAGCGTGCGGCGTGGCGCGTGCTACGCCGGCCCCTACGAGAGCGTGCGGCGCGGCGCGTGCTACGCCGGCCCCTACGAGAGTGTGCGGCGCCGCACGAAGGCGTCCGCGCCGGACGACGCGTACGAGCTGGGCACCTCCGAGTCAACCTCCTGCTTGTACCCGTTCTTGCCGCTCAGCGGGTTGCTGCTGTCATCCAACACCGTCTGCGGAAATTATTTTTTTTTAATAGTATAAACATTTTGTCGCTAACCGTGTTTGTCGGTTTGTCACGAAGGATTTTGATTGAATTTTCACTGTATTATAATTTTATTTTGTTTATATATTTAATATATTCTAACTTATAAATAGTACAGAAAAGCAGGGAGAAGCTGGGGTGGGTCCCTAGTTAAACATAAAATTAAAAACCCCGATGCGTGCACACTTATTAAAATATTATTTACGAGCATCAAGGCCAGTTTTGGAGGGGCCGCTCGCGTATGCCAATGTTTCGGGTTCAGTCTCCATCTTGCCTATAAACTATAAATGTTATAAGCCTGGTTCTAGTACCAGGATAAAGTTGGGGGGGACTGACTACAATATTTTTTCACATGATCTATCAGACCTAGGATCTCTAGGTAATGTTTGCGACCATCCAATGTACATAAGCATATACAAACATTGTTGGCAATGTATTAAGTGAGAACATCGCCACGGTTTGTCAACAACACGGCATGACCACGTGGCCGGACACGGGCGCGATCGCGCCGACACGGATAAAGTGCTCAGCAAATAATCCCGCTGCTGTAATAGATGACTATTGAGATTTAAGATGACTTTATAATATACATTTACTTAGCAATATTTTTTCTTAACTAAACATGATATTAATATTTATTAAACAAGAATATTGTACATATTAAAAGCCTGACTTGAATCATGAATAGAAGCGTAGTTTTTAATTAATTCTCCTATGATGTATCCGTGTGATATTTTTTTTTTTTGGGACTAGTCCCGCCACACACTCCCACCACTGTAACTCCTGTAAGGCAAGATCGACAATGGTGACCAATAATGACGTCGAGGTTTGACCCTTTACGAGTCCCGGTGAAAAGTTAAATTGTCTTGGAACCCGCAGTAATTTAATCCAAAGAAATAATAGGAGGAGTCGGAAGAAAAAACTTCCACCTCCCTCCGGTGCAAAGCGGGAGACAAAAATAGCTGGTATGGGCTGATTGCCATAGAAACAAGTCTGTTACAGCTGATTGAAGACCAGTTGTAAGGCACCATGGATCGTAACATGACTAATTGGACCTAAACTCGTGAGCTGATTATACTTGATTCCAATAATAGGTATGGCAAAGGCGCTTGAACGCACGGAAATTGTCCTTGGTTTCCACTAGGTCTGTGTAATAAACTGCTCCAGAGGTCACTCGCAGGCTATTTAGCATAGTAGTCCGTGCCAGTTGTGCCAGAGACTGCACTCCCACAGGATGTGATGTGCAGATTGTTCATGATTGTTTTGCGGCGTCGAACATTGACAGAAAGGAGAAGGAACCAATGTGAAGTAGAATAATTTGCACCTAAAGTTGCCATGCCCAGTCAGAAATTGAGCCACACAGTGGTCCACCTCCAACCACGCTTTCTCCAGACGTTCTCGAACGCATGGAAAGAATTGGTGGAGGTGGCGGCCCTTAGTTGTTGTATCCCATCTGGATTGCCATTCAGTCAGAAGATATGTGTGATTTTTCGTTGGTTGCCATTCAGTCAGAAGATTCGTGTGATATTTCGTTGGTTCGCTCGTATGACGAGTGGCCAACTCTGGTGTTAGTTTCCGAGCCGCCCAAAGGCCTCCTACACCTTTATCTATGTCCGATATGGCTAGACGACTATTATAGTAGGGAAGACAGTTTAACGTAAAAGCCCTCAGTTGTAAAGTGTATTTTTTCTAATCTGTCCCCACACGTTAGATAAAAATAATGTATTATAACGACTCTCAATAATTTTAAATGAAGAATAACATTTAAAATATTGGTAAAATTGTTTACCAATTCCCACAAGTAAGGAAAAATACACACATCCATCTCTAGGTGTTTATTGCTACTGCACTTGTTTCTTGGAATGTGTGATACCTGTTTGAGGCAGACAGAATTCCAAAAATTGCGGGTTATGGAATGTTTCTTAAAAAAAATAAAAACCATGCAAGTCTTACATCCTGTATATGTAAGACTTGCATGGTTTTTATTTTTTTTGAAACAGAAAGGGTATACTTTTTTTTTCAAACTTAACTTTGAAATTCTAAAACTATTAGCTTTGGAGGAAACTTGAAAACAAAAGGTGTTATAGTAATACAGCTGCTGAGAGATTTCACAAGTCTACAATACCTTTAGTACTTCAACTGTCCCACAAAGCCGATAGTTTTAGATTTACAAAGTAAAGATGCAAAAAAAATATTATACCCTTTTTGTTTCACCTAGTATTCTCACTCACCATACATAGCCCGTTGTTCATGGACTTCATGGCTCTCTTCGCCTTCGAGTACCTCGCCTTGTAGAAGTCACTGAACAGGAAGAGGAAGAGGAATCCGTGCATCGCGATCCAGTAGACGAACACGCGCGGGTACTGGCACGACGGCCGGAACAACACTTGCAGCTGGTGGCTGAAGATCAGCACGAATTGCACCTGTTGGACGATCGTTAGTTATATAATGGTGCTGATTCTATTGGCAGTATTGGCACATTACTAAACTTAACTAAGCTCCGATGTTCCTAACTTTTAGTTTAGGGGCCATCCATGAATTACGTCACACGTTAAGGGGGGACGAAGGGGGTCGACGAAGTTTGACATTGTGTACCAAATTTTATGACATCACATTTTTTCAAAATATAAAATTTTATATCTAAGTATTACAACACTAGATTTACCTACTAAAGAATAACAAAAAAATATTTGCGATGGCCCCCTTAGTCGTGATTTGGCGACATCAGAATTGGTACACACAAATATAGTGATTTTTCAAGTGTGCGTCTATTACCGAATCCCAATACTTAAATATGGAATAACAAAAAATACTCAGATGTGTCTCGGGGCCGATTTTGTTATAACTATAATTAGATTTTTGAAAAAAAAACATCTTATGGTACTATTGCATCAACCCATAGAGTGGTGAAGTTTTTTTAAAAAAATAATCGTACATTGAATTCGGTCTCGTGAACTGCCGTAATAAAGAAATAAAGCAGGAACAAGCTCTAAAAATAAATTATAAAGCAAAAAAATATGCAGATTTATAAACTTTATTTGTGCCATGTCTAGAAGTTGGTAATTCCTTAATAACTTTTTAAGTGTCAGTGATATTATTATTCTATTATATTACAACTCGATTTAATTATACAAAAAAATTGAATTTAATCTTGGCAGCGGAACATTAATTGCTATAAGAAGATAACAATTTTGATTTATGATAAAAAGTGTTATTAATGTCTCGATTTTATTTCCTAATGGGTAGAAAAAATCACAGAAACTATTAAAATGTTGTTGTTCGGTTCTTGGCAGCTTAAACTACCATTTTTTTAACTTAGATTTTAGTCGACATCCTGTTATCATGAAATCATTGAAATAAGGTATGTAAATACCTACCTAATTTAATGGAATCATTAAATATATTTCTAACTAGCTGTAGCCCGCGGCTCCGCTCGCGTGGTACCTCGATAAAATAAAAGTAGCTCAAAAGTAGTTATAACAGCAGTTTTCCGCAATTTAAAGTCCCGTCAAAATCAATCCAACCGTTTCGGAGACTACTTATAAAAAAATTTTTTTTTTTTTTTATAAGTACCATATACAGTGGTGGTCATATAATTAAGAACGCTGATATAATGGGAAGATTTTTTCAAACTAAGACGTATAACTAATTGCATGCATTTTTTTTTTTATTTATCTCAGTGTCATAAAACGTTTCCATAAAACCACTGAATTCATTGATACACATGATTAGCTAAAAATAAATAGGCTAACTTTTTTACACTACTTCTAAACATAGTATTCCTATTTACTGGCTGGTCACGTAATTAAGAACGCTTTATAATTTATACATTTATTCAAATTTAAAAGAGAACACTCAGTAGATTTGCAGCTGTAGGTTACTGTTTGTGTAATTTTGGCGCCATTTAGTGCTGTAAAAGATTAAAAGTGATTGCTTCTTATAAAAAAACGATGGGAAAAAATAAGTTGTGTTAAATCTACAAGGGAAGTAATAATAGATCTCTCCGGAAAAATTGGTCTTATAAAAAGATAGCCGACCATCTGCAATGTTCAAAAACGATGGTTTTCCACGCTGTAAAGCATTTTGCTACGTATCAAACTACTTCGAATGTTCCACGTGTGCCTAGACAGAGAAAAACAACTCCTCGAGATGACCGAAACATCGTTCGTATGGCAAAACAAAATCCTTTTAAAGGGTCAAACGAGCTGCGAAAATTATATTTTGGTGAAAATAACCCTTCAGCAATCTCAGCACGCACTATTCGAAGACGTTTGGTAGAAGAAAAATTGCACGGAAGGATAGCAAGGAAGGTTGAAACTTTGCCACAGGCAAGCCCGGCTTGCATTTGCGAGAAAGTATGAAAACTGGACTGTGCGGCAGTGGAAAAATTTACTTTTTTCTGACGAGACGAAAATAAACAGAGTATGTTCTGATGGAAAACGATATGTACGACGTCCCCCGAATACAGCATTCGACCCTAAGTACACGAAAGTTACATTAAAGCACGGTGGTGGAAATATGAAAATTTGGGGTTTCTTTCCTGGACATGGTGTTGGACCTGTAAAGATGATAGAAGGTAACATAGATCAATTCCAATACAAAAATATACTGGAAGAAACAGTGTTACCTTATGCTGAAGACGTTCTACCGGTTATTTGGACATTCCAACACGACAATGATCCAAAGCACACTGCACGCACCGTAAAGGAATTTCTTACAGCGCAATCAGTTTCTGTCTTGGACTGGCCAGCTAACAGCCCAGATCTAAACCCAATAGAGAATCTGTGGTTTGAAGTAAAGAAAAAGGTTTCAAATACTCAGTGTGGTAATTTAAGAGAGCTGTACGACGTTTTTTTAGAAGAATGGAACTCTATTTCTCTTGCGAAATGACAAAAATTAATAGAGTGAATGCCTCGTCGGTGTAAAGCAGTGATTAAAAGCCGTGGACATGCTATTAACTATTAATTTTAGTTAGAAATGTATTAAATTGCTTGTTAAATTTTTCGCACTACATATTATTGTGATTTTTTAAGTGTAAATGTCAAACAAAACAATTTCCGTTCAGTTTAACAAAATCGTTCTTAATTATTTGTCCAGATTCAGTACTATTTGAATGTGTTACTTTGGTAAAATAAATTAAATTTTAGAAAAAATAGTTGACCAATTTATTCGTTATTCCTAAGACACGTTGCTCTATTAATGTGGCTATTTTATAACGTGACTAGTTGCTTCTCAGAAGGTACACATCTCTGTGTATGACATTATTCAAATAAAAACTTCTAGAACTTCAAATCGTTCTTAATTATATGACCACAAGTGTATAATCTCATATGCATATTGAGTAAAAAGCTGTTATTTTGATATTACAAATATACACTAGAATTGTATTTAATTGTTTGTATAAATAGATATAATAACTCTAAATCGAAAATTTAAAATCCTCGATATGACGACCTTTAAACTACAAAAGAGCTGATATTTTTTAAACGGCTGAACCGATTTTCATAAAAGAAAGCTAAGAGCACTCTCGATTAGAATACCTTTCTAACAAAAAAAAACAAAATTAATATCGGTTCAACCGCTTGGGCGCTACGATGCCACAGATAGACACACAGATACACATGTTAAACTTATAACACCCCTCTTTTTTCGTCGGGGGTTAAAAACAGAGCTGTGATATAGTGGTAAGTGGTTTCATGCTGAACTTACCATCTGGAAGGCAGTAAGGTACTTCTTCCACCATATGTACTTCTGGTACCTGGGGCCCATGGCCGATACCATGTAGTAGAAGTACATCACTATGTGCACGAACGTGTTGAGCAGCGCGAAGAACGTGCTGTGACCACCTGTTAACAACGACAAGCTTCAATTTACATCTTAACCCTTCCAATGATCCCCACCTCCGATGGCCCTCTGTCCCAAATGTCGCAATATTTCGGAAGTATGACATTACGTTTATTACAAGAATCGATACTAAAAAAAGATAGGCTTTGACATAGTCGATCTATGAAACCCTATTATCGTTGACGTGTTACTAAACGTAGCAAAACAACAAATGGCCGCGCACGTCTTATACTCACCCGTTGGGGAACGCGACACTTGGAGCATTCAAATCTTATACACCTTACGTAGGGGCTCGTGACACTCTAGGTGTTAATATAAGGTATATTAAAAATATTTTTATTTATTGTAAACTAGTCTAATACATTATCATGTATCTTTTAGAATAACTTATGGATATCCGACAATGTTATAACATTATTTAACCCTATATACCCTTTCTGTTTCAACATGTATAGGTTGAAACAGAAAGGGTATACTTTTTTTCAAAACTTAACTTGTAATTCTAAAACTATCAGCTTTGGAGGAAACTTGAAAAACAAAAGGTTACAGGGATACAGCTGTTGACAGATTTCACAAGTCTACAAAACCTTTAGTACTTCCAACTGTCCCACAAAGCCGATAGTTTTAGATGTACAATGTAAAGTTGCAAAATAATAGTATACCCTTTTTGTTTCACCTAGTAGAAGTAATGTAGGTAATACCCCGGTAAAACTCCGTTAGTGCGCTAGTACGTGTAATAAACCAATAATGAAATAGGAGAATGCAATATGGATTTCATAATAATTATGCGCATTATGAAAACAAAAGAACAGATCATAATTCATATTTAAATGGTGTTTAGTCATAGAGGTGAAAGAATACGTAATGAGGTGCGAAAAACGCAACACGTATGACGGCCGCAATAATATCGTCATTCTCGCAGGTACATAGAATAAGAAAAATAAACAGACTAGCGATATTGCTCCTACTATAGTTATTTACAAGAAGCGGTTTATTTGGGCGAATAATTAACAGTTCATGGGATTATGGCGGATGTGGTCTTGATAATAAAGAAGTTAGCTCAAATCGTTTTGCCCGGTGAAATCACGGAAATTACAAATTACGTAATTTTGGTAAACAGATACGCTAATATATTGTACCTTGTTTATTTGTGTATCCACACATCTTGTGAACTTGGCTGTAACAATTTTTATGAATCAAGTGTACTTAGTCCTGTTTTGATGATACTTGCTTCTTATCAAATAAATTGGCTAGTTGTATTAAACAAAAAAAACTTTATATCAATAGTATAATAATTTAGTTAGAATAACTAAATAAAGTATGGAAATAAAATTCAATTCCATAATTGTTTAACACTAGGTAATTTTGTGGAATTGACGTCCGTAAATAGTATGCCGGGCGAGTGCGCCATTATAATGCAGTACAATGCTCTGTTTTGTGACGCATGCGACTTCACCCTGATAGCATAAAATACTGGAAGTTATTCTTATACTTTCGAGTTTATTATTTTTAATTGTAATCTTTATTTTATTTACTTCAACGACATACCAGAAGGTATAAACCAGGATTTGAATGTGTACGAATGACTTTGTTTGTTGGTTTGAAAACCTTCAGTATTGTTGAGGTCATTATAGTGATAATGGACTATATAATTATGTAGGAAGTTAAATACGACATTAACCGACATTTTATGAAATATTCAAGCTTAACCTCAACCTATGTATAAGATACCATGATATTCTAAATACGTGTTGAAGACAAACACGTTATGTGGTGAATTATTTAACAGTTTTTGATTTGAATATTTCTGATTTATAATTTTAGAGTTGTGATGTGAAAGACTAACACGCTTGTATGGTCCTAAACTAAGCATCGTTTGTACTATGGGTACCTTAAAAAGGACTAGGGGGCGATCCCAGTGACACCTAGACCGGGCTACTTACGAGAAGGCAAATTTAGAAACTTGCCCCCTCGGGTATCGAAACCGCAAGCTTCGGCTGGAGTGAACCCGAGCGGCATACGCTCGGACCATTACGGCCCATATTCCATGGATCCATTGGTGGGTAACCGCCTTGTAGATATATTCACACTTATTTTGTAACAATTTGGAACCGTTTTATATGTTAGTTGTCACTACGGTCAGGCCTCATTCTCCACTATGAATAATGAAAAGATAATGCCACTTGGTGTGACATAATCCGTTAAAAAAGCTTTGTTTTAGCGTGCTAGGGCTGCACTTAGAAACAGGACCATGCTATCAGACTGATGGCAGGTAAGCAACTGTAAATACAGACAATATACGTACCGGGAGCAAACTTGAGCCCGAACCATACAGACATGGGCATAATTCCGTGGTGTATCACGTGAAGTGTGGACACATGCTCGTTTTTCTTGCGCAGCACGAAGAAAAGGGTGTCCATGAACTCCGTGAACTTGCTGAAGTAGTACCACCAGCACGTGTTAGCCATCTGAACAAAATAATGATTGTATGAAAATGTCTTAACTATGATCACAACAAATATGCCAGTATCAGTACCATAGATATTGAAGATTTGATTTTGTTCTAATCTTTTTGGATCTAATCACCCTTAAGTGAAGGTAGACTTATACTCTGGGATTTTGTTCAACCTATTATTACTCACTTATTGCATACTTATCATTACAGTACAAAGTTATTAAAAGCTTAATATAGATCGGTACAAAAACTGTTTATTTAGTTGATTTCGATCGAAATGTATTTTTATACTTAATTATAGTTCCCTGTTTAAAAACACAGTAGGTAGATACCAGTTGCATGCTGACGTCAACGTTCAGTTTATATTGCTATAAATGAACCTTAAACAATTATAACTGACATTTCAAAATACATTTAAATGCTCATTTCAATACAGTACGTACGTCAGTATATTAAAATAGTGTACACTATTATGATAGCGGGTGAACCAAGTCGATAAGGAAAATAATAGTAAAAAGTACACTCAAGCCAGAATGAATTAATTTTTAACATTCTTAATGTTGCGTGGCGTGTATCTGACGACGACATTACATAATGTGCTTTTTATAATCGAGTATGTCCATGAAAAATATGTTTGGTGTATCAACTGGCGTTCCTGTGCTAAATCGTATGTTAATTAAACGCAATGGTTCTTTAATTTACGTAAATTACATACATTCTAACATTTGTTTGTCAACTACTAAACTGTCGCTTACAAGACTAAAACACTACGATAAGGTTAATACTACCGCTCTGGTTAACTCTTACTTATTAACTATTATACGAAATTTATAGAGATGAAAATATTTAAAAATATACGAGGGTGGATTGATAAGTTTCCGGCCTGACTAAGAAAAACAAGGTTATTTAAATTTTTTTTTTTTTATTTCTCAACATAATCTCCTCCAAGGCTGATACATTTCTCATAGCGGTGTTCCAGTCTATTAATGCCATCTCTATAGACTGATTCGTCAAGCTCCTCAAAATAACCATTTACAGCTTCGATTACTTCTTCATTGTCCGCAAATCTCTTACCGCCAAGCCATTTTTTGAGGTTAGGGAACAGAAAATAGTCACTCGGGGCTAGGTCTGGAGAGTAAGGAGGGTGCGGCATCAATTCATACTTTAGATCGTTGATTTTAGCCGTCGCAACGATTGACGTGTGTGCTGGTGCGTTATCGTGATGAAACAAGATTTTTTTCCTCGCCAGATGAGGTCGTTTAATTTTCACCTCGTGGCTCAAACGTTGCAATAAGTCTGCGTAGTATTGACCAGTGATAGTTTTACCCTTTTCAAGGTAATCAATGTATATAATACCTCTTGCATCCCAAAAAACAGTAGCCATAACCTTGTTCGCCGAAAAAATTGTTTTTGCCTTCTTTGGAGTTGGTTCCCCTGGTCCAATCCACTGTTTAGACTGTTCTTTGGTTTCAGGAGTGTAGTGGTGGACCCAAGTTTCGTCAACGGTTACGAATCGACGCAAAAATTCGATTGGATTACGCTTATACAATGACAAATTTGCGGTAGAAATGTTTTTTCGAATCAATTTTTGGTCAACTGTTAGCAAACGCGGCACCCATCTTGCACAGAGCTTTTCCATATGCAAATGTTGGTGCAAAATATGTTGCACACGTTCATATGACATCTTACAGGTCTCAGCTATCTCACGCACTTTCAATCTGCGGTCTCCCAGCACTATTTGATGATTTTTTTCGATCATATCTGGAATTGTGACCTCAACGGGGCGTCCTGAGCGAGGCTCATCAGAGGTGCTCACACGACCCTTTTTAAACTCGGAAACCCACTGCTTAACGGTTGAATATGACCGGGAGGATGTCCCCAGTGTTGAGTCCATCTCTTCTTTAATTTCCTTCGGCGTTAACCCCTTCAAATAAAAGTATTTGATGACAGCACGATTTTCCTGCTTTTCCATTTTTACGAAAAACACAGAGGCGTCTTGTTCAGCGTGCTCTCAAACCTACACTAGCAAGGCGATCGGGCTGAAACTATAGCTACAAGCTATCCAAGGATGGTACTATAGAATGTCACCTTAAGGTAGGTCTAGTGGCGCCATCTCTTGGTCAGGCCGGAAACTTATCAATCCACCCTCGTATACCAAGAATACTAAAACAATTATTAGTTTATTTGACCATGAAAGGCTTAAAAAGTCAAGGGATCTTATTTCATTCGTTAGTATTACTATTTCAATGATTAACTATTTACTTCTTACAAATTTAAATACTTATTATATTATCTGTATTTTATTATTTTGATAGATTCTTTTATTAAAAAAATGACCGTGATGTCTGGTACCGCCAGTACTTTTTCGGCGTTGGCAGGTGTTAGGCGACCGCATTTTGAACGCCATTTAGTATTAAGGTAACCCTTCTAGGGTAATTGGAATGTCGTTGCCCTTGGATATTAGTGGAAGTACGTAGTTAAAAGTCTTTAGTTCAAAACACGGGTCGTAATCGCGGAGATTTTTGAAATTCATGAGAGAAACATGGACGCAAACTGAAGCAGTTTTCAACGATGTGTGATTGCCAACCAGATTGGGCCGGGTTGGTGGCCTGAAACCCCTTGCATGAGACTCAATAGAACAAAGTTTAATCGATACCTCACTTAGTCTGCAACAGAACCGACCTGCAGTTCAATGGTAGACCTTTGTAAAGACATTCAGCAATGGATTAGCAAAAACGAATGCTGATGAATAACTTACCCTCATCGCCATCGGGCTCCGTGAGTAGTCGACCAGCTGACACCTGAAGTCATATTGACCCCACCAACCGCTCATCAAGTACTGTAAATAAAAATGATTAATCGCATTTTCTTTATGTAGTTTTCCATGCGCATTTGTTTTTGCCTTTTAACACTACCAGTCTTTCGATAAACGAGGTGATTAAGAAATTAAGACCGATCGGGTATTACTTTAGCCGACGACCGCTAGGCGCAATGGTTCGAGCGTAGGCCGCTCGGCTCATTGCACATGATGATTGCGGGTTCGATTCCCGCTAGGGAAAATTTTGGAAATTGCCTTTACGTAATTTGCCCCGGTCTGGGTGTCACTGGGATCGCCCCCAGTCCAATGTACGATACCCATAGTACAAGCGTTGCTTAGTTTGGGACCATACAGTTGGTGTGTTCGTCTGGCCATATTTATTTATACAGTATGGCAGGCTGTAGAATGATCACCATCACCATCTATCTCGTGTGCGGTTATCTGTATCTAATTTTGGTGTATAAATCTGTTTTTGGATTGTCTCTGAATTGGTGATTATGTTATAAAGGTATTCTATTGTGTAACAACAATATGCTTCACAAATAGAAACATAAGTTTAAAGGTTCCCGGGTCCGATGTTCAATAAGGACTGGTTTTATTTGTTATCGCTAAAAATAAATTAAATAGTTGTTTAGGTAAGGCCGACGGGTTGAACTTTAAAGAGGTTGATGACGCCTGTAAACTGGCCGAATCGATTTGTTCGCGTGATCGGTTTCCGTGTGACGTAAAGTACATAGGTACCTACAATTCGTAAAGTAATTTAAGGGTCTCTTAGCTAGGTTTTTGAAGCTAACGTTATAATATTAGCAGGACAAGTCGCCTTGATATCTATGAGTCGGGAAAACATTCAATATTCACGATAAAGTAGATAAAATAAATATTAACAGAGTCGTTAATCGTACAGAATCCTAGTTGCGCATGTTTCGACTCATTTCCGTATTTCCATGTTCGTAACCTTCGTTGTATCATCCTTGGAGGAGATTATTAACATATGAGTGCGATTTTCAGCGTCATGCTATGTCACCTTTAGTTAAGGCAAACAATGTTCTGTCCAGAACTATGTAGACGATAATCTTTAGTAACATATCAGATTTCCTCTGAACATTGCTAATAATCACCCACTCTAGCAATACTGATTATCTCACACCACTGGCCCGTATTAATAAATCGATCTCAAGTCTGAGAGCGGTCTCGAGTATTTTTTGACGTGCCATTTTTGTACTGGTATTACATATAGATGACATTTCCAAGATCGCTCCCAGACTTGAGATAGATTTATGAAATACATCATAGTTTTGATTTTTTTATTAGGCATTATATCTGTATAGATTTTGTGTAAATCTGGATTTTTTTTTTGTATAAATAGCGATTTTTTCATGCGATAAGCCCAAGACAATAATAAAACAAAAACCGATCGTACGTATCCACCATATTTTTTCCAAATCGTAACTGGTTAATGCATCAATAATACCTCCAATACTAACCTCATAGAATATCCACGCACTGAATATGGTCTGTGCGAGGTTGTAAACGACTAGAACACTCCGGAACTCGAAGGGTTTGCGGTTCGCCATCAGTTGCGGGCCCAGTTTCCGCGCGCACACAGCATAGCACACGCACGCAGCAAGCGTGGGCCACGGCGACGACATCATCGGCCAATCTTTCACGCGAGGATCTAGAATAAAAATATAAATAAAGGATAAGCATACTGTTAGCAGCGAAAATAGCGTAAACTCCCCCTATTATTTCTTTCGAACAAATTCGTGTGAATTCAAAGACAATTTAGCTTGTCCCCGGGACTAGTTTAGGGTGAAACTTCGGCGTCATCATTGAACACCATTGTCAATCCTGGCTTACTGTTAACAGTGGTAGGAGTGTGTGGCGGGACTAGTCCCAAAACAAGAAATACTGATGGTAGCGAGCTAGCGATTCGATCACGTCTGTTGTCTTCGATCATTCACCAACGGAGATGACGAAACTAAAGGCTTAGCTGACTTGCCCCATGTTTGACTGAAGGAAAATCATTGTAGAGAAAACTAAAATATTAACATCTATTGGAATACTGTGTGGTCGCTGGTCTCCTCATATTCAGGGTTTCTGGTAAATCGACGTATTCCTCAAAGGGCGTGATAGAGATAGAATGCAAAACAAAATCTGAACGTCCTGTGTGTTCCGCGAAATTTTGTAGTAGTCCATATAAGTGATTTTTATATAAGGTCCTTGAAAGGAGCGACCAGTAACCCTGTTTAACGAGATTTATCAATCACCACGTCGAGACTTTGAGAGACTTTGCGATTAGTATGAATGGCTTGGAATGAGTGCACAGCTATGTATAAATTCCATTGCACGATTCGCTTTCCTGAATATTCATGAATTATTTAAAAAGAAAAGGCATTTTAAATAGAAGTACATGAAGACTGCACTAAGTCAAAGTCTATTACAATTGCCTATTGTGTATGAGAATAGATGATTAAATCACCTCAAGATTATAGACAACATGAGCAGGTAATTGTGTATATTATTACAAGTGCTAGAATAAATTGTGTACCTAAATAATATTATTTTATTACTCAGTCGGTGTTAGTTCAAGAAAACACACACTTGGGGCATATAAATATTCTGTTTTAACCGTGCGTAAAAGATACACACTCATAATATTTCTACCGTCTAGTATTGTAACACATTTTACATAAGATTCTGTTGCAATTTTGGGTCAAGTTAAGGCATGCGTATAACATTTTTATTATGATTCCAATGAGTAATGTTTGGTATATTTGTAATACTTGGTGTAGGAACAGAATGTGCATTTAATCCTAATTGCGGCAAAGACTGATTGGAATTTATTTCAGTGTTGACCCCATTTGCGGATTATTATTAATCCGTCATCACATCTTACCTGTTAAGATGTGCTATTTAACGTTACATTATTTATTATGTTACGGTTTCTCATACGGTATTAGTTCGGGTACAAGCTATTCGAAAAGGGGCATATCTCGTTAATCAATTTGTTTATAGCGTTATGAATGTGGCTCAATAATCGAGATCGACAGGTTTTGAGGTCGCCAGTACAGTTGACATAACTTCTGCCGGAGAAGGCATGTTACGGCAGAGTGGGGTTCTACCCGACTGTGAACCGTTCCGCGATTCTTATGCAATGATTAAGCAAAGACGCTACCACGGCTGGCTTGCGGCGTCTCACCGCGAGCCGGCCCGATGGTAGTTACTTGATCTTTTAATTAACTTTGAATAAAACTAAACATCGCTCAAATAAAACAATGTTATATGTATGTTATAGGTACTTGTAGGGTTTTATACATACCGCTTCTATTGTCCATCAGGTCTCTGTACCAATTATAAATGGTTGCCATCTTTGGGTAGGTTTCTCTAATGACTAATTAAATCTGTAACAAAACAAATAAAGTTTGCATAAAATTTTCTTTAAATAAATAAATAAATGATAAATTATGGCCTGAATCCCACTCACAGTGTGGGGAGGCCCGTGCCCAGTAGTGGGACATCAAAAGGGCTAAATTATTATCCTTATTTTTTATTTTAAATAAATATATCGCCAGCCTGACACACCAACTGTATGGTCCTAAACTTAGCAAAGCTTGTACTATGGGTACCGTACAATGGACTGGGGCGATCACAGTGACACCCAGACCTAGGCAAATTACGAAAAGGCCATTTCCGAAATTTTCCCCGGCGGGAATCGAACCCGCAACCACCATGTGCAGTGAGCCGAGCGGCCTACGCTAATTAATATTCTTAATCTATATATATAGGAGACCATATAAATTATCAATCAGTTTCTACAAAACTGCCTGGACTATTTATCTCAAATTTGGTACATGTGTTCCTTTTGGTATTTAGATGATAGAAAATAACGGATTTCTCATACTTCAAGAAAAGTTTTAACTGTAGGTTGATAATAGATTTACTCTGTAATAATTACGAAAATAACTAAAATTGAAAATTCAGAAAACCGCCGATGCGACGATTTTTTAAACTACAAAAGAGCTGATAATTTTCAAACGGCTGAACCAATTTTCATGAAACATAGCTAAGAACACTCTCGATCAGAATACCTATCTTACAAAAAAAACTAAATTGAAATCGGTTCATTCGCTTGGGCGCTACAATGCCACAGACAGACACACAAGACAGATACACAAACCCGTCACACAGATACAGAACCCCTCTTTTTTCGTCGGGGGTTAAAAATAATGACACTTTCAATTGGCGTTCGATTGTTCGGCGAGGCATTACTAACGATACAAAGTATGAAACCGCGCGCGCGGTCGGGTTCCCATAGTACTAATAAAGTTTATATCTCGACGGGGTAGATAACAGCTGTAGTGGTGGACTGTTGCTCATTTTTACCATTTACCAACAGCTTTTCACAAATTAACAAAACGATTACAAACAAATTCATTGAAATTTGGACATAACAACGTGTGTCCAAATAGCTGACCCAGCTAGTAGGTATTATGATATAGAACGCACAAGTTTGAATTTTACTGACGATAAGAGAATGCACCTACATAGCTATATACTATTTGTAATAAACCCATAGTAATAAAGCTTTCTGTTTATTTAATTACGTCTCACTAGTATACATTTTCAATTAATGTATTAATTTAAAATATTATTTAGTACAGTTCCATCTTGTTTATATGTAGATAGTAAATGAATATGTCCCTGATAGACCTTGGATTAGACGGACATTGAACCATAACTTATTGCTGTTTTTTATTACAATGCGTATTTTTAGAGCGTAACGTGTGGCAGTGAATATTGATTCATAATTCCACTTTTTTTAAAACCCAGTATTGGGGGAAGCTAGAACACCAATTACGTGTTGTTATTTATACAGTTTGTGTTGTGCTGTTAATAATGAATGGCGATTAATTATTATGAGCGCCTAATTGCAGGTCTAAGGCGCGTATTAGTAAATCGATCTCAAGTCTGGGAGCTGTCTGGAGTACGCTTTTGCCATGTAATTTTGAACGTGTATGATATAATAATGACATTTCCAATATCGTTATTTGGCACTGGTACATTTACCAATGCATAAGTCGAAGTATGTAAAGGAATCTCAATGATATAAACACGGTTAGCACTATAAGCTATATATTCATTATATATTTGAGTATACACATAAGTGTATGCAAGTGCATCATCTCCGCGAGATATTATGCAGACAAGCGCAACACGTTGCCAACTAAATTATTATGTAAAATGCAAACGACATCATAAAGCATTTATATTCCCATTGTTCCAAGCAGAGTTTAAGTGTCAAGTCGCTGTACCTCCGACTTTTGAAGGGTAATACTATAAATGGCGGTGACCTTTCGTGCTGTCGCCTGAACAAGTAGCTAAACATTCATATTTTTTCAAATCGGTACCTAATGCTCTTTATTTTCCAAACGATGCGATGGTGAAATTTGTCAAAACCAAATACATACTAGAATCAGAGATTAGCGAGAATAGAGAGAGAGAGAGAGAATAGAGATCAAGAAAAAAGATGGATTTTATGTAAAACAAAAGTTCGCATTCGATTTGAAACATTGAGAATATTCAGCGACTATGTCGTTGACTGTACACGCATAAATGTTAAGGAATTTTCGGAAGTTTGTCCATGTATACTTTTTAAGATTCAGGATTTTTTTATGATACAGAATAAAACGTGCACGTATTTTTTTTAAAGACACGGATAACAATTGTATTAGTCTAACATTTTTATTTACTGATGAGTAAACGGTAGGTCACATGACACGGAAGTACATTGCAGCATCGTCCTTAAAAACTAGTCATTTCAGATTTTGCATACGGAATGACTGATTAAGAGGAGGAGTTTCCGCCAGTTGCTTCATTCGACACATTGAAGTCATGCCGAGAGAAAGGGGGGCGCACTGAGCAACCTTTCGGCGTTGACGTCAACGGCGACCGACAAGCCAAGTATCGCATTAGCACGATCAAATTATTAACGTCTAACAATACAAACATTTACTCAATTCTAATCAATAACTCACTGGGCGTTTGTAGTTACTCTGGCACGTAGATAGATAAGCATCTAAACCTCACGTCGGTACGTACACATGTTTTCTAGCCATTGTCACGTTCGGCGAATAGCATTTGCTGTAGTAATACTATATGTTGTTATGCGAAACGAGGAGGTTCGTTCACGGTAATTTCATAATTAGAGGAAACAATCAAGGGGAATCAGATGCAAATACGTCAATAAGGCTGTTCGATACCGAGGTACTCTATAATAATCTAGTAGGACAGGTGGCAAGGTTAGGTTAACAGTCATTATAAACCATGAGTGGGGAATAAATAAATTGTCGTAAGTACGCGCGGTCCGAAGCGGTAGTGTCTGAAAATAACGAGATGGCACGGCACAGAACAGACTGTGAGCGGCACCGCCGTTGCACAACTGCCTCTTGCGGACGGCCTTGACCTGCTCTTCACGGCAAAATTCACTTACACTCACCTACACTTGAGCCCAATTACCCATGTTGTAAGTATAACTCTTATATAAGTTGTATATATTCGTTTTCGTGAAGTGAATACTATTTACATTCTTTAATTAGATTGGTCAAACAAATGTTTTTTGCGTGGTAGGGGTATTCGTTTTTAATTGTTTGATTAGGATTGTTTGGAGTTTAGATAGGTGACTTTCATGGAGCAGGTAGACGTAAAACAAAGGATCAATGATCTTTACCGACCGAAGATTTCAATGTTAAATTAGGAATTTTTACTAGGTAGGTAATATGTTTGCATTCACGATAGGAAATCCGTTAGCTTAAACGTCAAGGAGACCGTAAATTTTACGTCTCGAGTGTTCTATGAGGCGGTCTCAACTTTCACCGTAGCTCGGTCCGTAGTCCGCAGGCTTTACGTAAGGGTGTTGCGCCAGACGCCTGCGCCCTGCGGTGCCACTGACCCACTGCCACAGACTCGTGCGCAGCTCACACCACCATTCGACAACCATCCCACCGGTTTCAAACGTGTATTGCGATATATCGCGCGTACCTCTAACTTTACAATTTTAATAAATAAATTATGAAATATCTATTCATAACAGTTAACTATATATTTTAATAACCTCGATGTAATCGTTGTTTATTTTAAGATATGTATTACGGATAGAAAAGACGAGCTTGACTAAATAGTTTTGTTATCGAAAACTGGTTAACATAACTCACCTTAACAACCTTAGGTTAGGTAATTAATATTCAAATTGAAATTCCTCCCATCCATACCCCCGTGTTTCCAAGCCGGACGTTTGATCAGGCTAGTGTATAATAAGACCAACTGTCTGCAGCAACGTGTGCGCACAATTCAAGATATTTCATAACGAGCGCCTAGGGACCGAGAAGCAAGCTAAAGATAATATTGATAGTAAATGTACCTATCATAGTATCGGAGATTGCGTGATGGATGAGTAATTCAGTCAGTGGGTTTCGATTTTATAATACAGGTGCAATCTTGATCAAGTAACCAATCAAAATGGGAGTTTCATGCTGGTAAACTAAGAGTACACTTTCAAACGTATTTCTAGATAAAAACAAAAACTGAAGAGGACACTCAAGTTCTCACTTAGTGTCAAGTTCGAATCATTTCATTAATATACCTAATTAAAATTTGTCAATTTTTAATTGCAAGAATTACTTCTCGTTTTTTACCGATTAATTGATGTACATTAATGCTTGTCTATATATATCTAGACTTCATTTTAAAAAATACGTCATTTACCTAGATACATAATTTATAATAACAACTTATGCAATATCCTTAGATCAAAATTAAATCAGTGTCCATTCATTATTTATAAACCAGCACTTTAAAAAGTAGTCTACCTATAATTAATTAAGTAGGTATCCTCTGTATGCAAAATATTTAAATATGCCATTAGGGATTAAATTACAAATAATGTCACGTGTAAAGATTTACCGTCAAATGCCAACTACCTATATCCTGAAGATTTAGAACCATTGACGTATCTTTAACAATGTTTGTAAACAAGTGCTTACGTAATGCCATAAATTACTCTTCGAGTATTTTAAATGTTGAAATTAAATTTTATAAGTATTAGTCGTTATTATTTGCAACCATTTGTATCTGTGTTAGCAACTTACATAATTCCGGTTGGAGAACGGATAAGGGGATGGATAATAAATATCTGTTAACCATAATTTAGAATAATAATCTTTATGACTAATTATGGGGCATTATTTTACACAATTATTTAATTTGTAGAGTAGTCTATTTCCGTTCGATGACAGTTTTAATAAAACCTTCTCTTAATTCAATGGTATTATCGATTCTAAATAGGACATTTTAGTGGATCTGGCTGACATTGAGCTACTTTTAAATGTTCAGAAACATACTAAAACTCACAATATGAATATTTCAAATAGTTACAATATCATGCAGAAAAAAACTATCATCCTTAAAATTAAGGTGAATTAAATGATTACAGTTGATTTTGATTTCATACAAATATTATGAAATGATCCAAAGGTTACATAATTTAATGAAATAAGCACATCAATGCCTAAATAAAAATAGTGAGTTTCTAATAGTAATAGAATGATGTCAGAAAATAGTCAGTCTAATTCAGAATAGACTGGACGCCGACCCCAATACAAAGAAATGAGGAAAAGGAAACGCAATGTGTTATGGACTTGACATCCGTCATTTAAATCAAGCTACATTTTACGGATCATAATTCTTGCAAACACAAAAGTTAGAATGGTTGCAAATTCGCTCGTCGAATGAAATCAACACGTTTACCAAGCGATGACGAGTGTCATAGCACAGCGATAACGAGCCGAAATTGCGTAAATTCATCGATATCGATATAAACGATTAGATAGACACCTCTTGAAATCTGTCGGATCGTTTATGTAACCGCGATGATAAAACAATTTATCCATTGAACTACATTATAGTGAGTGACCTATATTTGCGTGTTTGTCGGTACCCCTGAACATCCTTTTTGTAGTCGGGTTGAGCACATTGTCTAAAGATATTCCTGGAAGACGTCAAAGGGGGGATAGGTACAGTCACCGTTTTTAAGTGCAGTAGCACTATTAAACTGAATTTCTGTAAACACAAGGTACGGTTTTGATTGACATGGCATGACACACTTATGAATTACTAGCTGTGCCCCGCGACTTCGTCCGCGTAGTGTTTAACTTAACAATAATTTCGGGATTATCGGGATAAAAGTATCCTATATGTTAATCCCGGTTATAATCTATCTGTTTTCCAAATTTCATCCAAATCCGTTCAGTAGTTTTTGCGTGAAGGAGTAACAAACATACATACATACATACCTCCACACTCACAAACTTTCGCATTTATAATATTAGTAGGACTATGTCCGACTGAGTCTTGGATCTGAGTACACCAGTTTTTCCAAACCACCTTTCGGGGCTATCAGTAAGGCTTCCCAAGCATCTGGCCGGTGATCACAGTGGCGACGTGGTGCATCAGTCGGCTACTTTGTGGTCCACATTATGACGCCCTAGATGTCTACCCTGGGTTTGTAACTATTAGAACCAATTAGAAGCCAGTAGGAGTAATTCCCGGCCCCGGTTATTCAACATCTTACATTATCTCTAACCAGCTCATACCAATTGAGGATGAAAATGGATAACGAGAAACCGGTGGTTAATTGGTTGTGAATTTAATTTAAACAATACCACCTTTGGTCCAAACCGTTATACCTATTTTGCATTTCAGATTAGAATTAATGAATCTTGTCATGAATTAATCGCCATTTAGAAATCATCACTATACTGCCTAATAAAGAAGTGGACCTTGGCATTCATTGCGAACTGATTTGTATGAGGCCAAACCGAAAAGGCCGTGATTGGGGACAAATATGTTTTCAAACCTATAAATAAACAATATAAAGTTCACGGTCGTGTTGATTTAGATATTATATTAAATACCCTTTTGACAATAATGGCGTATCGTCACAATGAGATAGTATTCTATGATTACGGAACCAACGCAGATTATATTTTTTAACTTTCCTATAACAACAAAACTAATGTGAATATAACGACGTAACAAGTTTTCAATTCAAGTACACGTGAACATATCTACCTGTATGGAAGTTGATCTTAATTGTACGAGTATGTGAGAAATGTGGGTTTTACGTGTAGCAGTTTTATAAATGCAAGACTGCAGATGAAACAGCATAACAAGATTTTCGAAAAATAAACGATGAGCTACAATCTCCAATATTGTAGAACTTATTATTTGAAAAAAAAAATAACGCGCATAAATATAAATTATGATTATTTACTAGTAAGTAAGTATACTTACATTTACCTGTTACTTATTTGTAAAAAACATTTTTTACGTTATATTATTTTTCGTAGGTTCGTTATATTTGGGTTCTTTACAATATTTTCGTGTTTTTACAAGCTACGTAACGGGTGTTACATTACATTACATTACATTACATTTAGATGTAATATTTTTTAATTAAGTATATAGTTTTAGATGTTTACCTAAAATGTCTGAATTCTGTATATTAATTGCAGAAGACTTATAAGAACATATAGTTCTCAAACAAAAATGTAACATTAGAATTTAATCAAAAACTTTAATAACTATAAAGATTAGCTTCCAATCATAATAAATATAACACTTTTAAAATAAAATTACTCTACTTACGTGTGATGAGGTTCAGTTAAACGAGCGCGTAACAGCGAAAGGACGACACAGTCCCTACTATAGGAGCGTGCCTGTTAGGTACACCGTGTGAATACAAATAAAAAAAGCAAGCAGGTCGACTTTCGCGTTGTTGACGTATGTATGGTGCACGCGCAGGTGATGGCGTCCACCGGCGCGGCGGACAGTGACTGACAAGCGCGCGCCGCCTACCGACCAGCGCCGTATCTTTGCAAGCTCTCTCGCGTCACGCGCAAACGTCATGTATCCTATTTGACGATCATAAACTATTGACATCGGCCTTGTGAAAAACTGATTTTTCAGTTTATTTACTAATTTAATAAAGTAGTGGTCGCCCGCGGTCGAAATTCGACCATAATTCATTAAAATTTTAATTTTAAACGTCATTAAGGTTCTATCGCCAAAGACTATTTGATACTGGTTGGAACGCAGAATGCACTATGGAAGTCCCGCTCTCCGAAATAAAGAAAAAAAAACTGACACCGTTTGTCAGTCAGACAGTCAGTTACCGCGTGGAGGTTAGAAATGTGTGTGTGTGTCAATTCATGGTAGTGTGTGTAATGTTTTATTTATTGCTTTAATGTATTTTTTATGCATCATTTTAAATAAATATAAGCATTCTGCACTCCTTCTCTACATAAACTATAAGTGCGGGAAATTTTATACTCCTTTGCCCGCGCCATTTTCGTAAAAAGGGGTACAAAGTTTTTGCTTCAAGTATATAATGATAAACTTGACATACAAGTCAGTGCAGGGAAAAACCCAAAATAAAATGCAAGTTTCCAGTTTTCAGGGCCATACTTCAAATGCCAATTCAAATAAGGCTACGTTACTCTTGCGGTATACATGGATAATACTGATACCGATACGGAAACTTGAGCTGTGAGTAGGTATACTTGCGATAAATGAATTTGTAATTATTGAAATATTCATGAATTCTATTGTTTGTTTCAACAATAAGAATTAATTTCGCCAATTTCTACAGTTTAATTAATTATTTACATACTTACCTATGCATAATAACGATGTGTAGTTATACTTTGGTAGATTGCAATTTTTTTGGGACAACGTGCGTCTTATATTGTTCATAATAATATATTATTCAGAATATGATAAAGTTTATAGTGAAATGAACTGAACTGTCACTTTAGAAAGACTGACGAATTTTTCAGGTATTCAGGGGTCGAAACTGATTGCCATGGTAAAAATACTGACTTTACTGACTTGAAGACTCGAAAATACTGACCTTTTACTGACTTTCAAAGTCAAAGGAGGTTACAGACAATGTTAATAAGTAATAAGTACACCGTTTTTAGAGTTTATTATTTTTTTTTAAGTCAAAGCAGACAAACATTCTAGCATTTACCTAAGCTTAAACACTAGCTCACCGAGTGGTTACGGGTTAGATTACGGTATTTATTTATGTTAATATCGCCAGACTGACCCATCAACGGTATGGTCCCAAACCAAGCAACGCTAGTACTATGGGAACCGTTCAAAGGACTGGGGGCGATTCCAGTGACACCTAGACTAGGAAAAATTACGAAAAGGCCATTTCCGAAATTTCCTCTAGCGGGAATCGAACCCGCAACCACCACATGCGGTGAACCAAGCAGCCTACGCTCAAACCACTGCGCCAAGCGGTCGGTAGTTATAAAATCTTATATGGAATATAGCGGCCCGCCCCGGCTTTGCACGGGTACATTACGGTTGCATTATTGGAGATTTAGTAAGGATCCCTAATATACCCTATGTCACCCGGGGATAGTGTAGCTTCCCAACAGTGAAAGAATTTTTCAAATCGGATCAGTAGTTTCGGAGCCTATTCATTACAATCAAACAAACAAAGTTTTCCTCTTTATAATATTAGTATGATTTAATAAAAAAAAAATAATTATATGTTTTTTTATAAAGAATAATTCATTTCCTTTAATAAACCAACTATAATGTAGTTCAAGAGTTAGAGGATGAATCTTACAACCTCCTTAAAAAGGCCTTATCGAAATAAATACTTATCGAAAGATACCCCGAGGGAGTGAACAAACCATTTTTTCCCATGTACAGGAGGTAGTTCCCTAGAAAAAAATTGCTTTCAATATTTATATCAGTTTTGTAGCGGCACCTAATAGTACATTGTTACACGAGTGGTGAAAGTGACTTATTTAGTCCTGAGACGGGGTTTGGCGCCTGAGCGTAGCGAGGGCGCTAATAGTTCGACGGACAAAATAAGTCTCTCACCCGAGGTAAACACTGTGCTTTTCATTACGAATACAAGGAAAGTAAAAATAAATACAGGAATTGGCTAAAGAACTAATACAAGGAAGTATAAACAATACTCTACAACTCGAAAAAAAAAATTAAGATCGGATTGCCGCCAATTTCTTTTTTTTCGTTTGCCGGCCAACTTTATTATTTAGCCATTATTTTTCATTTTCATCTTTAAATATTTTGCCCAAATCTATGTTATTTTAAAGAAATTCTTGAAACTAGATTATAATGAACTCATTTAAAAATATATATTCTTTAATTAATACTTAACTTTATGTTATTTCAATTTTGCATCGTGCTGTAATTGAGTGACTGTAGAAAAAGTTTGAACATGGTTCCATAGAAATGTGAAAATGGAACTAGTTTTTTTTTTATAATTTGACAGCTGTCAGTTGAAATAGATTCTCCCGGGTCGGAAAAGTATTACTTTCAACCCGCTCCTCAGGGACTTCAGACCTACTTTCAGAGTATGAGTAATCAAAAATCTATTTTTGTTGCAATTTGCAGTGCAATTTTTGTTGAAATAAAGTGGGTTGTTTTTCTTCCTACTCTTTATTTCTTTCGTTTAAATTCGTGCGGGTTCTAAGACAATTTAACTTTTCCCCGCGACTCGTCGAGGGTCAAACCTCGACGTCATTATTGGTCACCATTGTCGATCCTGGTTTACAGGAGTTACAGTGGTCGGAATATGTGGCGGGATCAGTCCAAAAAAAGCCCTAATATTCTCTGAATAAAGTGACTAGCGTCGGACGGACGGACGGACATGACGAAACTAAAGGTTTCTAGTTTGACTACGTAACCCTAAAAAAGTCGTGTCTGTACATTAAAGATATTCTAGAAAGAAACAGCCAGGATAGAGAACTAGGACTTAAACGTGCCCCAAAAGAAAAGGTTTGTGCGCACATTACGAAAAAAATACTGAATTGATTTTGATGCGGTCTTCACCATGGTAGCTTGAGGTCCAATTTAAAATCTAAGCCACATTTCATCTAATTCCGGTGGGATGAACTAGAGATACAGCTTGGCCTTTCGCTACTACTTAGGAAGTCATTTTGCTGTTCATTATGGAGCATTGTTGAATGGGTATTTTAAAATTATTGTGGATGCTTTGTCAGTTTTTCAAAATTATATCCTGAGTACGGAATATTCAGCTTCAAAGTAGTAGCCTTTTTACTTGCACAAGTCATCCTTTAACTAGTGAACGACATTAAAAACAAATATTTAAAAGGAACCATCACACACACTCGTATATTATTATTGTAAAGCGGCGTTATGTCTACGGAACCCCATAGTATGCGTGGACCGAACGCACTTAGCCGTTTTCTTAAGGTTTTATAATAGTATAGATTCTATAGATATCCTTTGTGAAAGAAGCGTAGATTTGGTAAGTATCCAGAATACTAAAAAATCTTTCCTTGAAGTCGAAAATACTGACTTTACTGACCATTTTTTAGAAAAACTGACTTTTAATGACCAATGTTAAAAATACTGACTTTTACTGACTTTACTGACCAGTTTCGACCCCTGGGTATTAGATAAAAAAAGTATTATTTTATTAGATCTACTTCGATTTCTTCTCACAAACTTACTTCTTATTTTATAACAATCGAATAAAAGGTTGGTTAACGGAGGAGGAGACCACCGGAATAGAAATAGGTGAATACAACAAAAAGAAATTACTCTAGTCCAATATTGTCCAATAAACTTAGTTTGAAAAGAAAAAATGTATCCATGGAGATTCTTGCATGTTCTTCTCCATAGGATTTTGTTTTGGAACATGCACCTAGCTCTTTACTTTTTAAAAGTGCCAGTTAATCTGGCCTATTTGAAATAAAAATATTTTAATTTTGAATATTTTTTTTGAATTGGCTAACAAAACTTTCAACTCCTGAAAGGTATTATTTATTCGAAAAACCGTGAAGGTTCCAAGACAATTCAACTCTTCCCCGTGACCCGTTGTCGAGGAAGAACTACTTATTAGCAAACCTCGGCGTCATCCTTGGACAACATTGTCGATCATGGTTTCCATCAGAAACAGTGGTGGGAGTGTGAGGTAGGCCTAGTCCCGTAAAAATCGAAAACAATTTATTTATTGCATATTTAATGCAATCAATAGGTATATGATATTATTATGTGGTTGGTTACTGGTTATTACATGCACAGATGCAGTTTTATCAACTGTCGCATTACTGCATTTATATGTTATCTACAGTTACCTTATACAAGAAACAAAAAGAAACTTGTTTTAGACGCCAGTCGCAAATGTTGACCAACGCACTTGCACCATCATCGTGCAATTTTGTCACACGTAGCCGGTCCCGGTCGCGCGCGTCGTCGACAATTTTACGCAACCCTTGTTTCAGGCGATGTCGAGCAACAAGTTGTATGATTTGTTGCCAAACATTATCGCCGTTCGCGGAATTATAATAATATATATTAGTGACGATTACAAAGATTCGTACGGACGATAAGAAGCATTTATCGGTAACTAGCTGTGCCCCGCGACTTCGTCCGCGTAGTGTTTAACTTAACAAAAAATTCGGGATTATCGGGATAAAAAGTATCCTATGTGTTAATCCCGGTTATAAACTATCTGTGTTCCAAATTTCATCCAAATCCGTTCGTTGTTTTTGCGTGAAAGAGTAACAAACATACATCCACACTCACAAACTTTCGCATTTATAATATTAGTAGGATTATTTATGTAGTTACACATGTTTGTGTCAGCATTTTTGAGAAATACTTTTATGAGTAATTCCGATTGGTGTGATAGGATAATACTCGCCATAAAACTGTGTGTGGCATGTTTTGTTTATGGGTCTATGTATATGGGCGAGCTGTAATATGCATATTGAGATTTTGGGCCCAATGACAACAATTTATAATGTGGATTAAAACCATTAATCAAGCCATCTTAATAAGAAAAATGGATGACGTTTACTAGTTCTGTTATCCGTCAAACATCCGAACGGAAGCCGCGGCGCGTTAACATGTCTTCTATCAGTACAGAAAAAAATGTAGAAAGTGTAGAATATGCACTACCATGTCACCAAAGATCCTAAATGTTTCATTTAGTATCTTACCCCCTTACTTTCGTATATATGTCGTTTGACAATTGCGTAGTTAAACCATGCTTTATCTTCTTCTTTTATAGGTAAGTATGTCAAATTACTGATAGCAGAAAGAGTGAATTCGGTGTAAATTAATCACCCGATATACAACGTTTATATGTAAGGGAATAAGTATTTTAGTACTTACCTACATATTCGTACTTTACATTTATTGTTGCATTTTGTAACAACATCAAATTCCATTACAACGTGTTAATTAAATTATTGTTCAACTCACGACAGCTTGAAGTACGGGATTACTAAAATTGATATATTTGTAAAACAATTTAGGATAAGGACCCACCACTCACCCTTGGCTTGCTAACCTCCAAAATTATAAATCAAATAGGTTGATCGATAATGGAAGAGGTCAACAAAACCTAACTCCGTCGGTCGAGTTTGTCAGTCACGAGTACGATATATTTGTACAGTATAGCATTTGAAAACGATAAAAAAATACAATTCTGCTTACCACATAAACTGATTTTATATCACAGGCTCGGGATCAACCAAATTCTGCTGTCAGAAAACGACATCTGAAAAAAAAGGGAACGAGTGTAAATTTTAATGTGCATGGCACATCGGAAAACTTTTATTCAAATGAGAATTAAAAATAACTTTACGTGGTAATGACCTGTTAATGTCAGCACTTCGTAGGTAAGTACTACTTTATTGACTGATTTATTGTTGGTCACTTTGTATTTTAATGAATAGGTAGCAGCAGTCGATAAGTTATGAGCGCGGACCACGCGTGGACGGGGTTTTTCGGGATAAAATTATTATTGCGGCCCAGTAATATATTAGCTACTAGCTGAGCCCGCGACTTCGTCCGCGTAGAATTTAACTTAACAAAAAAGCCCGCTCCCGCGTTCTGACCCCCCCGCGATAGGCCCCATTAATTTAAGTTTTGTTTCTCTAAAATAAAAGTAGTCCCGTCAAAATCGGTCCAGCCGTTTCGGAGATTACCCGGAACAAACACACAGACAGACAATTTTTTTTACATCGCGTTTTTGTTATAGATGTCGTATGTACATTCATATGCATTTAGTGAAAAGGTGTTATTTTGATATTACAAACAGACACTCCAATTTTATTTATTTGTATGTATAGAAGATAACTATGAAAATTTTCAGTCCTTGTAGCTATGCTGTACATGCATTCAGTGGAAGATGGATGGGAATATAAACATTATTTAGGTATCAAAATAGCAGGCTACTTATGTGGTTGTCCTATTAGCACATAACTATAATTGTTGTATAATATGAACATCAGTTTTTACTCAATATATCTACTTCTTACATTAAAGTAACCAGGACATGATTTTATGAATACCACAAATACAATTTGAATATAACTAGTGTCAAATAATCTTTTAAAATACACCATGTTTGCAAAAGTTTATTTAAATAAGATTGCATAATTTTATCAATGTTTCCTAAAATATGGACACACGATTGTATGCCGTGTCTGTATACAATTTTCACATATTTACCTACATAATTAAATAGAACTAGACACACGTCATCATCGGCTATAAAATTCCGATTTAATAGCATAACAATTCATCAGATCATATTATATTAATTATATTTTAATCGGCAATTAGGTTGTATTTACATCAGTGTGTGAACATACGTCTAGAATGATAAACAATTAAATAAAAAAGGTTAAACTGGTTTTGATTATAATCACGGATGTGCTCTGGACGTAGGTAACTAGGTGCTAATGTGCAAGCATCGTTCTGGATATCAATTATGAAACTTAAATAAACCAAATTAAAGGTGAACGCACATTTGGTCAAGCTTATGTTATTGTCATATTTACCATATAGGTAAGTACCTATCACATTGGGAACGAAAATTCCATTTGCGCATTGTGGGGCCACTTCGTCAAGAACGTGTGATACCTACTACAGTGTAGGTGTTTTTCCTTGAGATTCCGATTTAGTAAACAATCTTAGCATGTCTTTTTAAGGTAATTCGTCTTTCATAATTATAAAAAGATGTTCTAATCATAATTTAACATGTTTTAACCTCATACCATTTGGGAAACTAGTAGACAATTCTATATTAAGTATAAACATATATTTCTACATTAAAAAGGCATGCAAAGATTGTTTACTAAATCTGCATCCTAAGGAAAAATACACTTTATGTTGTTCTTATTTAGTGCAATTGGTGCGTGCATGGATCCACAGAATACTCGTATATATTTATTCAGCAGCTTGATCCTTTACTCATGGCAATTTCTCTAGCGCTGCTTCGAGTTTGACGTCACCGACCAAAATATAGGGCCCAAGTTTCAACCGATCATAGAGTCAACAATTGGGTGTTTGACTAATCTATACAAATAAATAAAATTGGAGTGTCTGTTTGTAATATCGAAATAACACCTTTTCACTAAATGCATATGAAAGTACATACGACACCTATAACAAAAACGTGATTTAAAAAATTGTTGTCTGTCTGTCTGTCTGTGTGTTTGTTCCGGGTAATCTCCGAAACGGCTGGACCGATTTTGACGGGACTTTCACTGGCAGATAGCTGATGTTTTAAGGAGTAACTTAGGCTACTTAAATTTAATTTTTTTTTTTTTTAAATTAAAAGTAGCCCAAGTTACTGCTTATAACAACAGCTATCTGCCAGTGAAAGTCCCGTCAAAATCGGTCCAGCCGTTTCGGAGATGCTCTTTGATTTCATGTGTTTTTATTTTTATACGCGGAACCCTAATTGTTCTTCTAAAATTAAAGTAGCCTAAGTTACTCCTTGAAACATTAGCTATCTGCCAGTGAAAGTCCCGTCAAAAGCGGTCCAGCCGTTTCGGAGATTACCCGGAACAAACACACAGACAGACAGACAGACAGATAGACAGACAAAATTTTTTTAAATCGCGTTTTTGTTATAGTTGTCGTATGTACTTCCATATGCATTTAGTGAAAAGGTGTTATTTTGATATTACAAACAGACACTCCAATTTTATTTATTTTTATAGATTGTACTTAATACTTCGGCTTATTCCATTTATTAAGCGCAAGTCATAAAAAAAATCCGCGCGCAATAATAATTTTAATGCAAGTAAGGATGTAGGTACATCAAACAACCGTTGCGGCTCAGGTATCACCTACTTTCTGAGTATGTTTATCTAAAACAATTAATGGTATCAGTATTATCTTGATAATGATTGATTGATACATGCAAATTTATTAGTAATTCTATTATTACTTATTCAGGTTTTTTACCTTTGAAGGCACACTGATGACCGTCTACCAGATGGTAAGAGTGATAACTGTCGCCCAGGACATCTACAATTTAAGGAGCAGATGTGGTGCTGGCCTTTAAGGGAGATGTAGACTAGCCTTCTGAAGAGCAGATTACTACCTATCACTATAAATTATCTATATTTTAAATTATCAATCCACACACCAACAAGTTTTCTCAGTAAATGTTTGCAGTCATCAAGTAGTGGTAGTAATCAACTAAATTTTCCAAATTAACTAAAGTTTGTAAATTTCTTATAAAAATTTTCTAATGTGAATATTAATTACTGGGAGTCCCTTAACCCGTTCCATCATTATGTATATTAGAAAAGATTTGACCATACAACCTGTACCTGTGTGTCCCATTATTCATCTCATTCATCTCAACTGCCACTTATAGCTTCAAATCTGTGTTGGGTGTAGAAGGGGTAGGTCTTGATTCCCACAATGTATCCAAATCAAAATATGCATTCCCCAAGGGATAGGCACCCACCAGGTACAGTACACCCACTTATTGCCAATAATGGACCCATTTTTATTAATTTTGTTTTTCTAAAATAAACGTAGCCAAGTTACTGCTTATAACATCAGCTATCTACCAGTGAAAGTCCCGTCAAAATCGGTCCAGCCGTTTCGGAGATTACCCGGAACAAACACACAGACAGACAGACAAAAATGTTTAAATCGCGTTTTTGCTATAGGTGTCGTATGTACTTTCATATGCATTTGGTGAAAAGGTGTTATTTTGATGTTACAAACAGACACTCCAATTTTATTTATTTGTATGTATAGATAAATGGTAATAATTTGAGAGATTTATCTAAAGTATTGATAAATCAATTAAATTCTGGTGTACATGTGTTGATAATTTCTTTTTCTAAACAGCTTGTCTGTTTTTTTTTGTAATTATTATTTCACCTGTATTGTTCTTAGCTATAGTTATAACCGGTTGATGGCACTGTTGTCCATATCCAAAAAATACGCTAGAGAAGCTGCAGGTAGGTAGAAACTATTAATTCTTATAGTATAATCAGACATCTAACAAATATTGGTGGTCCTGTTGCTGGCATGCCATAATTATGGCACAAAATAATAATGTAAGTACATCAGATTTCACATGTAGAAAATATTTGCATTGATATCTAGATGTTACTACTTACTTATAAAGAATTATTAGACTATTTGGGTTAATACCAAGCGACTATAATAAGTAGGTATTTATACTACAGACTGTCAAAAAGATTTATCGCAAATAAAATTATTGTTCCTATCAGTACACAGTAGGTATGTGGACATGATGTATGATTTCATTATCAGATGTAGAAAGTTAGACATACATTTTTGTGGGCGTGTGCCTACATATCGATGACTAATTGGAGATTATGAAATAAAAACTGTCACTTACCCAATTATACGATATCTCCCAAAGATAGCGATAAAATATAACATTAATTCGTCACGAGGAGATGCAACAGTAATAATAGGCACAGGTCTGTTACTTCGAACACCTTCAAATTGTTTAAATCTATCTATTCACAAGTAAGGTTATAAAAATAGCTGACGCCTTTTAATTAAACTTCTAGGTTTCAATCCTACATAGATCCTATACTAGGCTTTTATGGTGCTTTTTTATTTTAAAACTATGAATGCTAAACTTAATTTTGAAAAACTAAACAAATTAAAAATGGCAATCCAACCCACTCAACCGGCGGCGCACCCACCAGTGTTGCCAGTTTTGTTCTGTTAGCAGTGTTGCCTGTCAACGTTTTTGACAACAGTTACGCAAGACCAAATTCCATGTACCAAATTAAATAAATAAATAAAGAGTGAAAATTATTTTGTATATTTTATAATATCTGCATAGTTTAAATTCGTCGAAATACGTTCTTGAGTCATGTTACAACTTACATGGCATCTACATAATAAAGGGGCTTCCACACGATACGATTTGATTAAAACGGCCATCCGGTTAACGATGGTAGAGCCAAGGTGTAGCCAACTAACTACAGCTCACATACGGGCTGACTCGACCGGGGTCTTACCACAGACAGAAAATTGCCGTAAAGCTATTATAGCGGCGGTTCCTATGACGAGTGACGGAGCTGGATGCCTAACCCCTTCAAATAACTGCTTAGCATTATATATGCCGTAACATTTAGAATTTTCATGCACATAGCGCCATCTGTTCAATGTTTGTATAGTATAAAATTTACTTGTAAAATTCCGAAGATGGCGTATTCGAACGTTTTTCACTTGCTACTCGACGTTAGATGGCAGTACGAAGATTTAAATATTTTCGTAGAAAAATGTCTATTGCTCCAAAACAAATTTATGGTGGGTGCTAGGCACAAACTTCTAAATAGTAGTAGGTACCTACTATAAAATAAATATGATTTTAAATATCTAGGCTGTCTTGACAGTACTTACTTACTCTGAAATACTAAATCAAAGCTAACCTATTTCTTAACATTGAAAGACTTTCACAGCCAGAGTTACTTACACACATTTGATCTTGGTTTTTATTATGTAAACAATTCACCACTACTGAAACTAATTTTATGGTTCTGGTTGAATTAAAAACAAGACACAAGGTAGCTAGGTAAGTACTCTATGTTTGCGCAGCTTGGTCTTAGGGTGACTCTTAATAAAACCGAGGTACTGTGCTTCCACAGACCTCGGAGAAAGCCGCTCTCTGGAGCGCGAATCACCATCGGTGGAACAGATGCGTTATTTGTGTCTCATTCTGGACGGAAGGTGGACCTTCAGGGAACACTTCAAATGGATTGCCCCCAAATTAATAAGGGAGGCCCAGGTGCAAGTTGTCGCAGACTTTACACCGGGGTGGTGCGGTCCATGGCTCTTTACGGCGCTCCTGTGTGGATCGACACCCTGATCGCCCATAATAAGACCCTGCTGCGAGGGGCACAGAGGGTCATGCCAATCAAGGTTATACGTGGGTACCGCTCAGTGGCGTATGTGGCAGCCTGTGTGTTAGCGGGGACCCCACCCTGGGACTTGGAGGCGGAAGACTTAGCCTCAGTCTACCGGCGAATGGGGCAATCGCGGAGCCAAGGCGACGCACTGCCGATAGATATAATGAGATGGTGAAGACAAGAAGAGATAGCTGTTCTTAGCAGATGGCAGGAGCGACTTGCGGAGCCGAGTGCCGGTCACTCAACGATAGAGGCAGTACGCCCAATTCTCAGAGAGCGGGTTCACCGTAAGCAGGGAACGCTTACCTTCCAGCTTGTGCAGATCTTGTCAGGGCATGGTTGCTTCGGCAAACTATCCGCATAAAATAGCCGGAAGGGAGGCGAATCCGTCGTGACATGAGTGCGGGTGCGACGTAGACACGGCACAGCACACCCTTGAGGTCTGTCCAGCGTGGGCGCAGGAGCGCAGCGAACTTACTGAAACAGTGGGGAGGGACTTGTCCTTGCCGACTATTGCTGGAGTCATGGATGAGAGTGAAAGAGCGTAGGAGGCAATCGCCTACATCGGACTAGTAATGTCCAGGAAGGAGTCGCTGGAGAGGGCCAGGCAGAGTGATCCTCTGGCGCATCCGAATCGGCGCAGGAGGCCTGGACGGAGGAGACGGGCGACAGCCGATTTAATGCCACCACAAAACGGGCGTGCGGATGACAGCACAGGGTGGCTGTCGCATGCGCACATCAACGCCTTCAAGGAGGAGACAATTGCGGTAGCCAATGTTACGCACGAAGTAATTCCCTTCGTCATAGCATCTGGCGGTGGACCTTTGGGGTTGTGGACACACAGAGCGGGGGCCCTGCATGTCAGTCAAGCAACCCCGAGGAGGAAGGCGGCGTGGTGTGGCCCACGCCGCCGTAAGGAGGTGTCCGTTTGCGCGGAAAACCGCCAGTTAGCCAGCAGCAGTTCATTATAACTCGCACGCCTCCCCCGGAGCGTGAGGGTATCCATGAGGATTACCCCAAAAAAAAAAATACTACTACTACTAATTTGCACTAACGCAAATACCTATGCGTACATCTCTTGCTTATAGAACTGTCATAACCGTGACTTTCTGCCTGTCCTAAGCTCAGAATATTGATTCGCTTCGTTAAAGCGAACTATAGCTACTCAGGTCCTAAGCAAAAAGAAATTGCTTGTGTTTTAATAATTACATCTAATGCAAACTTAGTTTTTAGAGAAATTCATGATTCAATGACACCTGGCCACAACCTTATAAAGGCGGCGTAAATATGTTGACACTCTGTGAATTATTCTGATATTATGTGGGTAGGATGTAGGTACTTATCTCTATCCATCATCGAAAAAAAAATCAAGTCCTTATATTTTCCCTTAAATATTTCTTCCTCCACTATGCTCTTATATCAGAAAAATGTTCCTCCGAGATATTGACATTTATTTTTCTGAGGTACCAGTACTTAATAATTCGATGCTAATTATGCATAGGTAGATTAAAATTAATAATTATTAAGTATCTATAATTCATTCTGAGATTATCATAAATTATATTATCGGCAAACTGACGTCATAAACATTGGCTTTACATAACCGAATTGTTTGCGCTCACATATAGTGGTAGCCCTACCAGGTGTTTCCATCGATCCGCGCTATAAACGGAAAAAGTAATATTTCTAGAACAGCAGATTTTTATACATCTCATCTCAGCACCCAAACACGGCGGAGATATTCGCAGATGTGATAGACAATATTGAAACATAATGTACTTAGGTATCTACCTAATATAAACTCAAATGTCGTGCTTTATCGTAATTTATTGAACGATATTGCATTATTTGATCAGCGCTCGGTAATTGCAAAATATTTATATGGCAGCTCCTATGCAGCTTCCCGATCTGTCACCCGAGAAACAGCAATTTGCCATACAAATATTTTTATGTAAACGTTACGTTACGGCAAGTGACTATATTAGCGAACGGATAAGCCCATGGTAGAGCTGCAGTACCATGAAACAATCGCTAGTATTGTTTACTGTTCTCAGAAAATAACTCAATCTCAAAATTGTTTTTATTCATGTAAACCAACAAAGCATTTATGAATAGTCAGAATCTACCACCAGTTCCGAATGCTGCTTCCACTGAGAAGATCCGGCAAGAAACTCAATGGTTACTCTTTTCAATGAATAAAATATGGTGTACCTACATTCTCAGGAACAGCCACAGAATATGAGCAGGCATCACCATTGTCACTAAATAAGTAAATAGAAATCAAATCTCACTCAGATTTAGGTATTTAAATAACATAAGAGAGCTAGTTTAGTGGGGTGTGCATACATACTCACACTTTACATCAATTTAAATGTTCACAAACCAAAATAATAATTAATAAAACAGAGGTGGATAAGAAGATACATAATTGCTTTGGTGTGATGCCTTCCATGCTAAATATACATGATAGCTAGTTAGTTTGGTACTTAGTTATGTGCTTTTGACGTATTATTATAATTATGTAAAGCTTACGCCTACGCGTATGTATAAATATACGCGAAGGTTTTGTAGACTTTAAATAAAATACACAACTAAAACAAACAAACAACATCGGGTGGTTGCGGGTCCAAAGTTAGTAGGTACCTACGGGTCGGGGAAAATTTAGGAAATTGCCTATTCGTAATTTTCCTTGCCTGGGTGTCACTGGGATCGCCTCCAGTACGGTACCTACCCATAGCGCAAGAGTTGCTTAATGTAGTACCATACAGTTGGTGTCAGTATGACAATATTTGTGTTGTTATTGGTAGGTATCTAGAGTGTATATGAGGATTACAAAGTAGGTACGAGAGCGAGCCTCTAAATTCACAATACAGAATGTGCTAAGACCAAAGGTTATGATTAAACACGTAATACAACGTACTACCTACGTGTAAGTACACGGTATCTGTGTGTGCATGGCTTATCATTGAAGTCGATAAAGATATATAAGAAAAAAAACATAAAGAGATAAGAGAAAGAAATACCCCTTTTTCGTTGGAACGATGAAATGTAGATTGTTAATCTGGAATAATTAGCCAGGTACTTAAGTCATACTTACCTACGTAAGTCTACCTTACGTAAGTAATAATTTGAGAGCAGTCTCTTGATTTGGAAACAAATTTGTAATCTCTCTCAAAAATAAAACTTTGCAGTATGCGATTGTATACAAGCCCAGTGCGGCTGTGCGGTGGGTTAGCGTATCCTATCTAATACCTACTATTTCATATTATAAACAATATGTGGTCGCGTCGTGTTGTTCCGCTCCGTTGCAGTGCAGTGCTGCGCAGTGCCGCACAGTGCCACGCAGTGCCACGCAGTGTGGTCGAACCTAGGACTCATTAAGATTTAACAACTGCTTAGTAGGGTGCAAACCACATTGGATCTGGCGCGGGCACGGACATCATCATCATCATTATCATTAAGTGTGTTCAAATTGCGACTCTATTTCCATGCGTTTTGTACGAAATTTGAATGGAATGGAAAGACGCCTATACCTCGTCAATGCCCGCGTCAGGTCCAATGGCTTGCACCAAATCTCATTGCGGTAGACTTTACTGTACTCAGTTACCACCATACTTCGCCTCAATGAAATTGTAATAATCTCTTATTAATACAATTTATTTGTGGCACTTTCTTATCTGTTTCCTTTTTTTCTGTTGTGTCTCTATATCTGTGTCGAGCAAATTAATATTCATTTCATTTCATTTTTAGTTTCCACAAAATTGAAAATCCCGTATGCGGTATAGACGAGCATCTATATTCAACCGATTTTCAAAAGATAAGTACAAATGTGTTACACAATCATTAATCACATACTAATTGTAGCTTCATAATCATACGTTTAATTTTGCTAGTGGGTAGTACACTTTAATTTAATTATAAGTAAATGTCAGAAAGGTTGTGTCAAACGTTGTTGTCATTCGCGCTTGAATGATTTTGTCGGTCGGCCATCTTGACGGGCGGCAGTTGGGAACGAACCGCCTTTGTAAGCAGACTAAGGTTAGTACTGTGATACTGATATTCTGGTGAATTGTGACGTTAATTATTAATGTGATTATATTGTGTTAAATAGATTATGGATCGTTTAATTTTACACCTCTTCTGAGACACCATTCTACATCTCAGAAGTGGGATATCGTGAAATTAAAGTTTCATATCGCATACCACCCCACGATACTCGACCACCTTCAGTGAAAAATTAAAGTGACTAAAATAGTTTGATTGTTAAAATATACGATTATACGTACTAAACAGTCTTTCACGTGTGGAATTAAATCAATACTTCTGTAAGTTATAGCTGTATTTAACCGATGAATCCGGATTATATCAGAAACACGTTATGGCTAAATGCAGTTATTAATTAAAAATATAACACTTTTTTTTTCGTAGCAACTTCTTTTTTTTCTTTGATACTAATGGATTAAGTCCAGACTACCCACCACTGTTAACTATTTTATTTTCTACCCTACATTTTATTAGTTCGTAAAAAAAAAATATAATAGCGTAACCATTGGAACTATTGGTGATGCGTGTTGATAAAACACATTATCATTACTAGTGAATATTATATTATATTATTTACACGAAATATATGAGTTTCAGAGAATGAGTGACTGCAACTTCGAAGCGAATACTCGGGCTCGACGCGACCAAAATCCGGTTCGCGCTTCGGAGAGACCACGCTATAGTGGAACACCCTTGCGCCGGAGCCATGAGCGACGTGGAAGCTCCTGACGCAGCCGCAGTCGCACGCGTCGCGATGGTGACGCTTCGCGGAAGCGACGGACGAAAAGCCGCAGCCAACAGAGAAGCCTTCGTCGCAGCCAGCCGAGAAGCCTTCGTCGCAGCCGTCGACGGAGCAGAACCCCCAGCAGTATGCAGTCCCCGAGACAGCAAGAACGTGAGCCACCCCAGGATTGGACAAGACTTAGAGCACTCGAAAACGAGGTACGTAGAGAACGTGAGCGATTGTTCGACCACGATAGAGCACGTCAGATATCATTAGCGTCTAGACCCAGGCCTAGCAAGGAAACCACACGCCAACGTGGTCATCGCAATCGATCGTTGGTTACACCAACTAAAAGACACCTACCCGATGACAATAAGGAGATTATTTCAAAGAAACCAAAGGCAGCCGAAGATTTATTTGAAGAGTTTATAAATGTATTAAAATCTAAAGCGGTGGATCGTGAATCGTTTCCTAGTTCGACTCTAACCAACGTCATCCCTGAGTTCGATCCAATGCTGAAAGAACAAACGATCAACATTTGGCTCGACAAGGTTGATGAATGTACAGAAATCTATAATTGGAGCGACAAGCAAACGGTTCACTATGCCCTACCTAAGCTGACGGGTCTTGCCAAGACCTGGTACCAGGGCCTACCCTCTATCAAGCATACTTGGATGGAATGGAAGGCAATGTTAAGAGAATCATTCCCGGCAACGAAAAATTACGCCGAGTTACTAACTGACATGCTTAATAGACGGGTTCGTGCTGGAGAATCCTTTGAGTTATATTATTTTGCAAAAATCAATTTATTAAACAGATGTAAAATATTTGGGAAGCAAGCGGTAGACTGTTTACTCTATGGAATTGATGACAGAGGTGTTCGGGTTGGGGCTCAAGCAGCCAAGTTCGATAAGCCCGAAGATGTCCTAGAATTCTTTAAGACTATCAAATCGCAAAACCGTAACCAGATTGAGTATAATAGGGACCCAAACCGAGATAAACGGCAAAACAATATACCGCAGGGCAGCAACTTACCCAAGCCGAGTGACGGTAATATTACAAAGAACAATAATAGCCTTAGGGGCCCGATTAAGTGTTTCAATTGTCAGAGTGTAGGTCACCCTAGCTTCAAGTGCCCAAAACCACTAGTTAAATGTACCACTTGTAACTACTTAGGCCATGAAGCGTCGCAGTGTCCGAAATCAAAAGAAACCACGACTAGGGATAAGAACGTTCTCGAGATTCTAACGTCTGAAAACACAAATGATAAATATAAACTTAGTATAGGTGTAAATGGCATTACGACGCTATGCCAGGTGGACTTAGGCAGCGAAGCTACACTCATTCGTAAAAGCGATGCTCTGAAGTTAGGGCTAGATTGGGAACAGGTAGACGGACCGCACTTGAGAGGACTAGGTAACATACCATACTTACCCCTAGGTCGCACAACAACTAATATAGAAGTGCAGGGCGTTCTGGAAAGCAATGTCGAGGTATTGATAGTAGACGACTATTTAATAAACTCTAATGTATTACTGGGACATACCTTTACAGAACGTCCTACGCTTAAAATTATCAAAACTCCCACTGACTTGAGGTTCGAACGAGTGGGACATAAGCCAGATTTAAAATTACAACTACGCGCAGTTGGTGACACTTCCATTGATGCGAGGGAAATGAAGTTAATTCTAGTTGAGTCCGATATCGCATGGGATGGTTGGGTCTACATCAATGGGTCCGTTCGAGGCATCGTAGGTCAAGAGTATTATCTCTTACCTGGGGAGTACCAAATTAAGGGCACACGCTGTCGCTTGCTGATTCAGAATGTCAGTACAAATCCGGTGCAGGTTAACAATAATACACTCATAACTCGTGCTAAGGTTATAGAATCCAATAAAAGTATAATGCAAGTGACTCAGAATATTGATCCACCTGTACCAGTTGTCCCAGATTGCGGTCAACAACTGTCCGAGGAACAGATACGTAGGTGCCATGAGTTGATTGACAGATTTAAGGATTGCTTCTCTTCGGGCATGCATGATTTAGGGTTTACCAATGTTGCGGAAATGGAAATCCATCTCAAGGACTCTTCTCCAGTCGTCTACAGGCCATATCGCATGGCCCACTCTGAACGCAAACTGGTTCAAGACATGGTCAGCGATATGATTGAGCATGGCATCGTGCGAGAGTCAAACTCCCCGTATGCGAGCCCAATCGTGCTGGTCAGGAAAAAGTCCGGGGAGAAGCGTCTTTGCGTGGATTACCGCGCATTAAACAGCCGCACTAAAAGGGACCACTATCCTCTACCGAGGATAGATGACTTGTTGGATCAGCTGTCTGGCCAGTCCTTGTTCACGTCCTTGGATTTAGCGTCGGGGTACCACCAAATCCCGATATCAGAACAGTCTCGAGAAAAAACTGCATTCGTCACGCCCGATGGGCAGTTCGAATTCAATCGCGTACCTTTTGGGCTAGCCAACGCTCCAGCAGTCTTTCAGAGAGCAATTCACAAAGTCCTAAGTAAGTCTAAAGTCGGATACGTCGTTATATATATGGATGATATCCTGATACCATCAAAGTCATTCGAGGAAGGCTTAGTACGACTTGAGGAGGTGTTTGGCCTCTTACGTGAAGCTGGTTTGACCTTGAAAATAGAAAAATGTCATTTTTTCCAAGAAAAGATTGACTTTCTTGGCTTTGAAATAGACGGGGACGGTATTAAGCCTGGAATCTTAAAAACCGAAGCAGTGGCCAAGTTTCCTAGTCCACAGAATCAACACGAGGTTAGGCGGTTCCTCGGACTCGCTAGCTTCTTCAGGAGGTTCGTGAAGAGTTTTGCACTGATAGTCAGGCCCCTAACGAACCTGTTGAAGAAAGATACACCATGGCAATGGGGTGATATGGAAACTCAGGCCCTCGACACTATCAAGAGGTTACTCTCAGAAAGGCCCATATTAGCATTATATGATCATAGTGCAGAAACCCAACTCCACACTGACGCTAGCAAATTTGGGCTGGCAGGAATTTTATTACAAAGGAAAGGTACTGATCCCTGGCGATCAGTAGCTTACTTTAGCCGCCAGACTCAACCAGATGAAATGAAACTCCATTCATTTGAGCTTGAAACGCTCGCCGTCATCTGTTCGCTAAACAAGTTCCGTTCGTATCTGATAGGGATAAAATTCACCATAGTGACAGACTGCAATGCGTTGCGCTCCACCTTTACGAAGAGAGATCTTATACCCCGCATATCCCGATGGTGGATACAATTTTTGGAGTTCGATTGCGAGATCGAATACCGCCCGGGGGATAAGATGTCTCATGTGGACGCACTCAGTAGAGGACCCGTATCGGTTGAACCGGAACCAGTACACACGCTCGACATATTATCGGTCACAGCAGACAACTGGATATCTACCGTACAATCAACTGATGAGGAGATTAAACGCATTAAAGAGGTCTTAGAAGATCCAGAAACACTTAAAATTGCCGGTATTCATAAGGAGTATACTATCAAGAACGGAAGAGTATTTCGAGTATTACAAGAGGGTTCGACCAGATGGGTTGTACCAAGAGGCGTAAGGTGGCAACTCTTAAAAGCCAATCACGATGACGTGGGACACTTTGGCTTTGAAAAAACTTTAGAGCGAGTACGGTCTCAATTTTGGTTTGCGAAGATGCGAAAGTTCATTAAGAAATACGTATCAGCGTGTCTTGAGTGTGCGCACCACAAATTGCCAGCGGGAGCCAAAGAGGGAATGCTTCACCCAATTCCGAAGGTCGACGTCCCGTTTCATACGTTGCATGCCGACCATCTTGGGCCGTTTCCACGTAGCAAGCGGGGCAATACGTATATACTGGTAGCCGTGGATGCGTTCACTAAGTATGTCTGTCTGGCACCAGTACGAAGTACGAAGACCAAAGAGAGTATAAAAGCGTTTCGAAACCTTTTTAGCTACTTTGGTTCGCCCACACGGCTGATAACCGACCGAGGCACAAGCTTCACCAGCAAAAAGTTCAAAACGTTTATACGATCAGTTGGTGCCAAACATATTCTCAACGCCGTCGCCACACCACGAGCAAATGGGCAGGTAGAACGGTACAACCGAACCGTTCTGGCTGCCCTTGGCTCGATGGTCCATGGCAAGAATAAAAATACATGGGATGAACTACTCCCCGATGTTCAGCTAGGAATAAACACCACTATGCATGAGGTAACGAAGAGAACGCCTACTGAACTATTATTCGGTAGGACTGTAGCTAACCCAGCCTTAGGATTATTAAATGAGGTAACCGACGATATAAACACAGATAAAGACAAATTAGAGGATATAAGAGCTGATGCCAGTAAGAAAATTAGTCATAAACAAGAGTTAATGAAGAAACAATACGATAGGCACAGGAAAGAGACCAAAACTTATGCAGAGGGTGACTTAGTGAGAATAGCTAGGGCCATAGTGACAGGGCCAGGACAGTCTAAAAAGCTCGAGGCAAAATGTAAGGGGCCTTATCGAATTAAAAAGATTTTGCCAAATGATAGGTTTCTCGTAGAGGATACTCCTTTAACAAGAAAGGGAGCAAGATACGAGACGGTTGTAGCTATCGACAAGATATTTCCTTGGCTTAGCTTCAATGCTGCTGCTTGCTCCTCAAGTGAGGATGACAATAATGAAAGTGATAATGAGTGATTTTATTGTTATTAGGTTAAATTAAATAATATGAAATACCTATAAGTGAAGATGATTAATCATGTGATTTAATTGATAACAATTATTCCATTGATGTTATAATTATAATAGATTGTGGCGATCCAATCAGTGTCAATACGATTGTAGATTTAAGAATAACAAGTAAATATATATAAAATAAAATGAACGCCTTGGACTTTAAAGATAGTATAGCGAAGTGATGCTTTCTACCATGAGTGATGAATAATGTAATCCAGTGAGGATGCCGTCCAACCGGGCAGGATTGGCGTATGAGTTCGTCGCCCATGAGTGGTTCGAGGTATCGCAGTTGTGCGGAGTGGCAGTGAAGGAAGTAACTCCCATACCGCACAGCTATATCATAACAGTGAGGGGTGCATTCGAGTCGGGCAGGATTGGCGTATGAATTCGTCGCCCATGATTGGCTCGAGGCATCGCGGTCAGCCATGTGACTGTGAAGGAAGTAACTATTACATGGCTCGACTATAACATAAGCAGTGAGAATACTAATGGACCAGGCATAATCCATTAATATATGAAAAGAACTTAGAAGTGATTCGAATTATCATGATTGTAATTATATATTTTATGGTATTTATAATTGTTATTGTTTAAATAGTTTTAAGTTGTAATGATGTAACTATGGATATATAAATTAGAACGAAGAGACTCGTTCCTATAGGATGGCCGACTGTTACACAATCATTAATCACATACTAATTGTAGCTTCATAATCATACGTTTAATTTTGCTAGTGGGTAGTACACTTTAATTTAATTATAAGTAAATGTCAGAAAGGTTGTGTCAAACGTTGTTGTCATTCGCGCTTGAATGATTTTGTCGGTCGGCCATCTTGACGGGCGGCAGTTGGGAACGAACCGCCTTTGTAAGCAGACTAAGGTTAGTACTGTGATACTGATATTCTGGTGAATTGTGACGTTAATTATTAATGTGATTATATTGTGTTAAATAGATTATGGATCGTTTAATTTTACACCTCTTCTGAGACACCATTCTACAAATGTTTAAAATTAATGTTGGATGACAATGGAGGCGCGTTGCATTTTCAACCCAGGTACCTATTTCTCAAGGAAAACGGACTCTGAAGAGGCACCTTGTTTCCGGCATTCTAAATGGTTACACCCATCATTTAAATATAGCTAAACAAACATGGATTTTTACGTTTGCAAACTATCTACGTGTACGTCATTATGTTCCATGTTTGCATGTTATACAATCTTATTATTTATTTTGGTAATTATGGAAGCTTCTATTTGGATTTCACGAATCATACCGGTCAAACGCTTACGAAGTTAGTACAAAAAGGCGTTGAGTAGACTTGGTTGGTGATTGGAGATTTCGGGGGGGATCTAGGGGTGGGCATCCACGGTTTAATCTGAACTCTCGGGTGTTTTAGAAAATCGTAATCAGTTTCAGGGTAGGTACATCAGATTGCTTGGTAAATTATTTTTTAATGGTAATAATGAATTTACATTTTAAATGAATAAAGGTACTTAATTCATGAAAATCATGGAAAAAATGATGCAAAAGCCATGTTAATTAAATTACTAAGCTACATAATATTAAAACGAGCCTCTTAAAGTTCGTAGTTTTTTATAGCTACCATATATTTTTAGTTTCAGAATGAATCTCATTAATCTACCCATTACTTAAATGTTAAATTAAGTTTTGATTTATATTATCATTAATGTATCATTTTGTTTATAAATACGGGTTACCTTTGCTCTTTAAGCAAAAATCTCATCCGGTTGACGTCATAATTATTATGTTGTAAGTGCAGACAAATCTCAAAAAAACCTTTTCGCTGTGGTAAGTAGGTATGGATAGTTTTAAAAGAAAACTATGATAGCTACCTCAAAGTAGAATAAATTAGGATTTTCAAGGCAAAGCGCATAAGTCAGAAGCCTGTATCTTCTCTACCTCAAGAAGGAGGTATAGCTAGGTGGCTGACGGGTACAAAATTAAACATTAACTACTTACATCATAATTAAATCCTTCCGCGAGACGTATATATATATATGTAGGGTAGGTAACATAAACTGTAATTATAACACCCCTGTACACCTATCAAACCTTACTAATTAAAGTATTCTAATGTACAGTCGACTGCCTGCACAGCTGGCATAAGCTGCGTCATCGATATAATGGCTGCCACTAATAAAAAGAGCTCAGCTTATGATGGACTATTTAACTGAGATGTGCAGCCGATCTTAAGTACAACGTCAGTTTCCGTAACATCTTAATATTGGTTAAAACGGAACTCGAAATGTGACGAGCTCAATGTCACAAGGAGCCGCTATCCAAACTGCATGTCGGTTCCTATTGCTATTGCCTTGAACACAACGGCATCTATGTGTATTTATTTACTCAATGAATATAATATTTTCTTCTTTGCGCGCCTATATAATATACTCATCCTAATCGCCTCATCGGCACGGGGCCCCGGCATTTCAGTTACCGTTGAATAAGAACAAAACTGTTAGGTACCTAATGCGGAGAAGATGGAGGAAGTGAGGAACAATAAGTATACTTAGGTACTTAATATCGATATAATAGGTACATACGTATCTGTGTATAGTTATGCGTAGCAACATAGTTGTGAAAACAGCAATATAAGTATTTACCTACCTAATAATATTTTTGCAAAATAATTTAATAATAAACAACATCGATGATGATGATGAATGAAACAGAATCGATGATCTATCGATTTCAGAACGACTCTATTCTGAAATCGATAGATCAAGAATCGATCTTGGAAATTGATGCATGTTAATTATATTTTTCTTAGGCTGTGGCCGCACCCGTAAGCCGAATCCAACGCGACGGCGATTTTCATACAAATTTTCGCTCTTTTATACAATGTGGTGCAGATATTTAGAGGGGTTTGATTGCTATCGCCTTACTGGTGCGACCCCGGCTTGTTTCACGCAGGCGGAGCAGCGGGCAACAGCTAGTAGAAAATAAAGATATAGCATAATTTGAAATATACAATTTATGTACCCACTTACTTAGTTACTTAGTACCTATTATAATTTAATGCGTTTTATTGCACAAATAATAGCACGATTAACATAAGCGTTAGTGCTTTATATATATATTATTAAATTTATTATATTTATGTTCATAAATAAAGCTTTCAAGCACCGTCTTACCCATGGAAATCCTAATACGAACAATGTGGGCGGCGCAGAAACATTCATTAAACACTAAAAAGTGCGGAATTTCCTTGAGCTCACCTCGGTTACTTTAGAACTCTACAATTTACAACTTATACCTATATAAAGATGTAGGAAATTGAACCATGTTAAATCTAATGAAGCGATTTAATTAATATCTATTATTTTCAGAATTGGTCTTCGTTTAATGTCAGGCAATTATTTAAAGTTATTTATGAACGGTTAACATTTAAAGTTTAATTTCGCCATTTGTACCTATTGCAGTTTGATGCGTATTTCACTTTGTACATTTATATCCTATGCGTTGAGGTAAAGGTGCTATGTATCAAATTACATAGTTAGCATGTCTATATATATATATCAATTACCAACGTAAATTATAACAACTATGTATCATGTATATGGTAATGATACCTCGATAGTTAGGTATTTTTCATTACTCATACTCTGAAAGTAGGTCTGAAGTTGCCTGAGGAGCGGGTTGAAAGTAATACTTTTCCGGCCCGGGAGAATCGCTTTCAACTGACAGCTGTCAAATTATTAAAAAAAAAACTAGTTCCATTTTCACATTTCTATGGAACCATGTTCAAACTTTTTCTACAGTCACTCAATTACAGCACGATGTAAAATTGAAATAATATAAAGTTAAGTATTAATTAAAGAATATATATTTTTAAATTACTTAATTATAATTTAGTTTCAACAATATCTTTAAAATAACATAGATTTGGGCAAAATATTTAAAGATGAAAATGAAAATGAATGGCTAAATAATGAAGTTGGCCGGCCAACGAACAAAAACAAAATAGGCGGCAATCCGATCTTTTTTTTTTTCGAGTTGTAGAGTATTGTTCATACTTCCTTGTATTATTTATTTGGCCAATTCCTGTTTTTATTTTACTTTCCTTGTATTCGTAATGAAAAGCACAGTGTTTACCTCGGGTGAAAGACTTATTTTGTCCCTCGAACTATTAGCGCCCTCGCTACGCTCGGGCGCCAAACCCCGTCTCGGGACTAAATAAGTCACTTTCACCACTCGTGTAACAATGTACTATTCTTTTCTATAGGTACATTTTTGACAGGTAAGTAATAGCCGTATTTGACACTCCCATAAAATAAACAACAGGGTGTAAGGGTAAAGAAAAGTAATACGAGTACAATGGATTGAACTCATGATTCTGGACCCCCTAGAATTGGAATTTTCCGCCGATATTTTCAAGTCTAACGCTAATATTTTCAGCATGAATTGCGCGCTCGGGTCTATTGAGTATTAACTTATACCAGTATTACAGTTCATGTCTAAATAAATATTATTTGATTATTTATATGAGATAGGTAATAATTTCATGCTAAAATCAATTATAATGCTGAAAATTTTGGTATAATTCAATTCAATTCAATTTTTGGGGGTCCGGAATCATGGCAATAGTTCTCGTTACAATGCCCCGTACACCCTATTTATTATTATTGAAGTCGGGTTAACCGTGTGGATGACTGCTAAGGGACCTATAATATGTATATTGGTAAAGGTTATCTAAAATATGCGTGAAACAACTGATTACTTATGTTCCTATGTAGAGTTGCTAGTTGGTATCACAACATTATTTTATAGGAAATAGACTCTCCTTGTGTAACAGGATCTAGGTAGAGGTTCCTATTACAGACAATAGATGTCACCATTGGTACAATGCGGATGTATGGAGAACCCTGCACCTGTAAATTCAGATAATGAATAGAAGGTAGGTCCGGCTTATACGAATTGTGCTTCTTTACTAGTTAAGAGTCATTTAAATACCTGTTTATTTATTCACATCAAAACAATCACGTGTAACATAAAATATTACATAAATTTAGGTACATAGTAATGTATTTCCTACGTAGATACTTAACTAAAAAGATTTTGTACCTCTGGTAGGGAAATAAATGCAGCAGGTTATCCGCAAGTACCTATATTCATTGCTATACACAACCTAATGTCGGACTTAATCAACGAATGCTGGCCTTACTTTATTTGTGTATCCGGTTATGGGCGGGTTAAGTACGTGGAAATGAAATGATATTTTTTAAAGAACAGTACAGAACGGTTCAACAGCACTTTTCGCCAACTGAATTAAGCAGTGGTGGATTTACACATTTCCAAGGTATAGGCTGTAAAATGTTTGCCACCCTTGCCTCTACAATTGTCCTAGATTATTTTTAAAATCCAAAAATTTCGTTGAAATTGCACGTAAAATAGTCATCGACAAAATTTGTTGCAGAGTTCTATCTGTAAAACATCAAAAAACTGTCATGCAGAAATCTTTGTGATTTTATATGTGGTAGCAAAAAAAAATCGGTCCCCCAATTTGCCGCCCCAAAAACCTGCCGCCCTAGGCTCCAGCCTTCTCAGCCTACTGGTAAATCCGCCACTCGAATTATGTATAAAATGCAGTGCCACGCCGCGCAGGAGACAACACGACACGATCATTCACGACGCCTGATAATAGATGGCGCTGAATCCAACGGTTTCAATACATTGAAGATATTCTTCATTGAAGCCTGAAACACAAATTCAAGATTCTCGAACGAAGCTCGTCAGTATATTCATGATCCAAACATCAACTAGAAGGGTGTAGCATAACTAAGTATAACTAAGAAACTAATTTCATACGAGTAATAAACTTAAGTGTTCTTGGGAGAAACCCGTTCGGTTTTTACAGTAAAAAACTAAATAATTTATAGCTCTGAATCGGTGGTTATAAAGATGGTGGCTATACGTTTAAAATTTTCCACGGCAGTTACCAATTAAAAAAATATTTAATAACAGTGTACTAAGCTGCTATCACTGCAAAAACGTGTGGATATGAGAAAATGAATGCCTGATGCTTTTGCTGGGATTATCTTATGGCCTATTTTTATTCACAACTTTGCATCAATCTAAATTTATATATACGACCACTGGACCACGGGACTTTCACTGGCAGATAGCTGATATTATAAGGAGTAACTTACGCTACTTTTATTTTAGAAAAACAAAAACAAAAAAAATATCACATGCTGCCTGTCGCGCGGGCTCAGAACGCGCGAGCGGGCTTTTGCGTTAGGTATATAAAACACGAAACATCGACTCGCAAAAAAGAAAATTGTCGAAGTTAAATTCCTAAGTACAGCACAGCTAGTATCTTACATAACTTATGAATGTGCCTATACATATATCCAGATACCTAGATGTAAATACGACGTTACATATCCAATACAAAAAATAGAGTGCGGTCTGCTTTTCTAAGTTTGGTATAGTGTGTACATTTTACAATGGGATAGCAGCTATTAATGATCAGTTTTTAATGCGAGCCAATCAAGTTTTATTATAAGATCAAGGCAACCAAATCTCTATTAATATATACTTTAGTGATATTCATGATACATTCCACAAACTATTGTTGATACCTGCTTGTTTTACAGTGGTAGAGCCAAGCTGCAGTTTATATATGGTTCGAGCAGGGAAGTACCACCCTCTCACAGAAGGTCAGCGTAAAGTAGCTATTACCTATAACTGTGACTTAGAAAGTCGGGAGCCCTACCACTCGCAGCCCCTCCCTCTGTGCGTCTCCCCTTCATGTCGGTATACCCTTTCAGTAAAAAAAATCACAAACGACTCACTATTGAAGAAGAAATTTATGAACATACTAGCTGAGCCCGCGATTTCGTCCGCGTGGAATTTAACTTAACAAAAAAGCCCGCTCCCGCGTTCTGAGCCCGCGCGACAGGACCCATTTTTTAATTGTTTTTCTAAAATGAAAGTATCCTAAGTTACTGCTTATAACATCAAAATTGGTCCAGCCGTTTCGGAGATTACCCGGAACAAACATACAGACAGATAGACAGACAGACAGACAGACAGACAGGCAGACAGACAAAAAAAAATTAAATCGCGTTTTTGCTAAAGGTGTCGTTTGTACTTTCATATGCATTTAGTGAAAAGGTGTTTTTTATATTACAAACAGACACTCCAATTTTATTTATTTGTATAGATAGACATTGGTGAACTATAAAAGAAACATACCGATGAACATAGAACCTCCTCCTTTTTTAAGTCGATAAATAAAAATATTTAGCCAAAGGCATTTTCTGATTAATTTATTTTTGTTTTCTTATATTTACGCGAATACTACACATTGAAATAAAACATGGTCCCCCCGTGACCATGGTTGCTGTAAAGCGGCCGAAACGTCGGAAAAATAACAAACTAAATAAACGCGATAAAATCCGTAAAATCGTTTTATTTTTATTAGCGAATACCCAGCTTTCTACGACAAATATAATATACCGCCGGAAAATTGGCTGGCGCGGCGTTATATACCATATGTACTAGTAGTCGCCCGTGGTCGAAATTCGACCATAATTTAAATTTTTAGTTTGAACGTTAAGGTTCTATTGTGAACTATTAAGTAAAAAAACCCGAAACCTTCTTAATTGATACAGGCACGTATTCTGCGTGGAAGTGCGTATTCTTCGTGCTATGGAAGGCCGGCCCTAAGAAGTAAAGAAAAAAATAACTGTAACCTTTTGTCAGTCAGAGAGTCAGTCAGTTACCTAGTGGAAGTTACAAATGTGTGTGTGTCAAACGCATGGTACTGTGTGTAATTATTTATTTATTAGTTTAATGTATTTGTAAGCATTATTATATAAAAATATTAGATTTTTGAACTCCATCTCCGTATAAACTATAATTGTGCCAAATTTCATACTCCACCATCCGCGTAATTTTCGTAAGAAGGGATACAAAGTTTTTACTTCACGTATTAATATAATGATAATCCGTTTACCAGTAGAAACCCATTTTATGAATACATAATGATTTATAACCACTTTATGAAGCAACAATAATTCAATCAACATAAAACGTTTTTTTAAGTTGATTCGTTATTTTTATTCGTTCTGGAATAAAAAATGTACAACGAACGCTAGTGGTATATAATTACCAAAAGGATCTACTGTTAAATATATTTTTAAACGTTCTAAATTGTGGTATTATTAAAACTTCCGTGAATTTTACGTAACCTATAATATTCGGCATTACCTTAAGTACAACGTTACAGTTTATTCTAAAGTTAAAAGTAAATTTCGGAATTGGCCTTTTCGTAATTTGCCCTGGTCTGGTTGTCACTGGCATCGCCAGTCCATACTACGGTACCCATAGTACCTACGAGCGTTGCTTAGTTTGGGACCATACAGTTGCTTGGTGTGTTCTTCTAGCGATATTTTTTTTTTTTTTTTTAAATAAAGAGTATTAATAGCATTATTCCTTGGTAAATTGGTAAATATTATATTTACCAAAGAGAGTAGGTATAATACTACGTAAGAACTAAGAAATATCTACGAAAGCAAAATGTATTTTCCTGAGAGAATACCTATATGGGTTTTTCCTCCTATGTCTTTTATTTTTTTTATTATAAGCTTTATAAAAAAGTCTAACAAGAGTCCCAGGACCTAAAATTTTTTTGGTGTCTAATATAAGACGCTAAAGGGTCTGTGAAATATATTTGGTTATCATGCCTCCGACTTACTTTCAAGCGAAGCGAATTTTTTTAAAAGTTCTTTGATTTCACTTAAATTTTATGTATAATCACTTGGATTCCCCTGCTTGACTCTGACTTACATTATTCTGCGGTATTTTTAAATAACGTCAGGGTGATATGAATTAGGTACTTATTAATATTATAATGGACTCGCCAATTCCGAGAGCTTACAAGATAAAATGGTCGCAATCTGTCTGTCAAACAAAATAAAAAGTTTACTGGTATTTTTTTAGACGTAACAATATTGCTATTTAAACTTTAACCCCTTTCTAAAGCCCCACTGCAGGGCATAGGCCTTCTTTTAATGTAAGGGAAATCCAGACCATAATGTACGATGTAGGTACTATTAAGAAGAATGTATAGCGCCATTGATTATCTTTATTTTTATACATTATATGCGTTTATGGTCGGCTGTTTTTGTATTCTCTTTGGTTGGCTGCATGCCATAGCGTATGTCAAAGCCATGGTTTTTTTTAAATTCAGGTTTTTTCTCTTATAAATCGGAGATAGAATAGATATGTTGAATGGTTACAATTTATAACGTCATAACCGCATTTCGTTAACTCTAATAGTGATCAGGTAGGTATATTGTGTAACCAGCCGTGCATGTGTTCCAAATTAGAAGACCCTTCTTCTGTTTATCAGCACCTTCTCTAATCATTAAGCTGAGATCGATCACGTATTGTTCAGATGTGATGATGCGAAGCCCTTATCTTTGTGCTGGTTCGTGACGTCAAGGAGCGCTGTGATATATACGGGTGAAAAGAGCGCGCGCGCACATAAACTAGTGTACTAGTGGCCGCGCGTTTGCCCACGCGACTCGCAGTTCGCGCCTTAATTCTCGACTCCTGAGCTCGTTGCTGTCCCCTTGCCAGCAGCAAACATTGCAATACACCAGTGCCTTTAGTGAATAGTGCTGGAGATTTTATTGGGCGGGTAAGTCGTGATGCAACGCTATTTATTGCAGATACCAGAACGACATTTCACAGTTTTTTTCTGAATATTTAATTTGTTTGGCGTACGTTGTAAAGAGTAGTTGAAGTTAAGCAGCAGATATTTTAAAGATTTTCGAGTTAAATATTTATATTACTCATAAGTTTTTCCTATTGATGAACAGACAGTTGTCCTGTCTTAACTTTGAATATTGAATTCGAATTGTTCCGCTCAACTTACTTACTTGTTTCTTTCATAAAAACCTTCTCCTGACAATAATAAACACAAAAAAAATATTAGCAAAATCGTTCCATCCATTCGATGACGCGTGATTTATTTCCTTGGTCATCGCCCAAGGAAATAAAAAATCATTTTTATTTATACAGATATGTAGGTACAATTATTTACTAGGCATGATACTTATTTGAATGAAATAATTTAAAAATGTTTAAACGTATCAGTTTATCTGTAGGTAATTATAGTAGGTATTATAATAACTGGTCTTTATGTCCGGCAGAAATAAATTTTCAATGAATAATAAATAAACCGCCACTTCCCATAATTTGAATTAGAAAAATGAATATCAAAATCTTGCGATCATTATTTAACTTTAAATAAACCGGATAACGTAAACCGGACTATTGCTGTACCAGGATCTGTGCATGATCGAGATGGGTACGTAAGGGAACCCTTTTTGTACTTTGACCTATTATTTTCATCTTATTTATTAATTTTTATGTGTGTCGCCATGACAAACATTTGGTGACTTGATCTAGCCTAGGTATATTAAAATTCCTGTTTCTAAAAAAAACGAGTGAGCTTTACCTCTGTTTATCATAAGCCGCTTGTTTTTCGACAGTTACATGTTATTGACTGTCTTATGTGCCTCAAAAACTTCAGTTGCGTGTCTTAGCTAGTTAAGAAAATGTAAAATTGAAAATTTGTAAGTGCCCCCGTGGGCCTAAACCAAAATAAACAATTTTAATTTGAATTAGCGGGGCTACGATTAAAAGTGGTCATAGTTATTTAAAGTAGTTATAAAAATGACATATTTCTTCATGTCCCAGTTGTTTTCGCGTGATGCTTAAACTCTTAAACTCTTTTGCACTTACAATACCAGTCAGTCTTGATTTATTAATGGAACATGTTGTGAGCCATCGTCTTCTGTGGAAATAAACAACTGTCCAATTTGTGTGTAACAGGTTAATATTGAATGCAAAGCTTATTAATTAAGACAACGTTAATTTACATATAATCAATTTTATATTAACATTCTTTTCTATTTCAACCATAACGACTCTCAATAATGTGCCTAAATGATCGAATGAAATATTTGTGTTGTCATAATCACCTAATTGCGGCCTCGATGTTTCGCATATACCTCGATAACGATAATTATGTTAATAGTCTTCGTAAACCATTTCTCATTACCTAATTGATTATATAAGAACATGTACTAAAATTACTATAGATTAGTGTTAGTATAACCAGAGAAAAGTAAATCTGTTCGTTTGCGACTTCATTCCTATCCGGTGCTTAATGTCCGCTTTTTGTGGGAAGAACACCAGTTGCAGAATTTTCCCGTGTTCCTTCTTATATCGTCGACTTTTGTACTATAGGATAGCTATATAGCTAGTCTTACTAATAGGAAGTTTTACCCCACCTGTTGTCTTCTGTCACCAGTTGGCCCGCTCACGCCTTTGTTACAACTTGTTATTGATAAATAAACTTGTACAACAAACCTCGATTACCTAGATACTATTTACCTACTATACTTCCTTAGCATGATATCTTGACCGTAAGGCTACGACATTGAGTCTAGACTACGTACAGTTGATTCATTTTCAATGGGAAATATGATTTGCGAAAAAAATGATGACAAGGAAAAATAATTGTCCAACAAAACAAGGAAAACTTCTAAGATAAACTTGATCTTATTGTTTTATGGTACTAGGTAGTTATACACTGGTTTCGTAATAATCCTTGTTTATTATGAACAAAGAAGTGGTTACTGGAGGAAGTAACAAATAGGCAATGTAATTGCAAGTCTTGAGTAGGTATTTATTCAAATCCAAGACGACATACTAACTACTACTGTCTCGCTTCCGTTGTCTTAGGTATTTTTATTTCTAGGAATAAACATAAAATCCAGATATTCGTAATACACGATATACGAATACTTACCTAACAGTGGGAGAGTTTTCAAAACCGGTTCATCCAAATAAACCGTACATATAATATATCTTCAATTCCCTATGATAAATGCTTTTAGGTTGACATACAATCTACAGTTTTTTACAACGTACTTGCGGTACCATTTGTCAGCTGCAATGAGAACAACCATGTCCAATCCTTGGGTTTCTATGTGAAAGTTGTACGCATATGATTTGTTTCATCTGTGTGTCAGCGCCATTATTCATTAGTCGAGGCTCTTCAGTCCTGGTCCTCTTAAGATGTATTAATGTTATACATCTTGTGTACACGTTACGTTTCTGTGCTTTGTTTACCAATGACTTTTTCTTACTGCATAGCGGAAATAATAATATACCTAGTGATAGACGTGAGTAATTCATCCGCACTGCGTGTAAGATCTTCATAATTGAACATTGCCTCGACGGAACGCACAATTCCGTGATTTTAATTCTAGGTAATATTGATATCACATTGCTGGGCACTTGCCTCAACTTAATACAAACGAGAATTATCACGCGCCATTTACACATCTTTCGAGAGCTATTCAAGTTCTCTCGGATATGTAGATTTTCTCATATTTACCTCCACCATTTAGTAAGTGATAATCGTTGTTGAAGTTTGTTTTTAATATTTGCACGTTGAATGCCGTATCTAGGTGTAAGGAGGAATCGTTACCTGCTCTCCCTGATGCTCAAATTGATGTTGAATCTGGGCGATTACTTTACCTACATGCATTTATGTTTTATTTATTTATGCCTTATATAATTGCCTACAAGCATAATAATATAATGAATTTTATGTTTCCATTACATATTTCTGTGATGGTAGTGCTGAGGTTATTGAAATTGAAAAAATAATAAAAGTTTTTCATCCATTAGTCACTGAAAAAATAGATTTAATTTTAACTTGGTACGTCGCGTATTCTCAAACAACTATTTCTTGTAACGAATATGTTGTGTTAATGCGCCTGCCTCAATAATGTTTCTAGGCTAAATGGTAGATATTTTTCGAAACCGTGAGTAGTTAAGACGTGCAAAAACAAGCATTACTTGTAATAATTTGTGCAATGTTACTGTGGCGTATTTTGACTAGTGAATATTTTTGAACCTAATAAAAGTTGACTTAATTTGACACTAGACTGTGTAACTAATCCTTGTAAGCCGTCCATATGTGATGCAATACAATCACCGTGATCGAGCAGATAACGAATTAGGTAGTATCATTCAATAGTATCATGGTTCTAGAAAGATTTGATAGATCTGATGTGATAAAATTTCGTATTTCTGGCAGGTAACTTGAATCTAAATAGTCATCCTTCAATAAATGTAATGACTGGAGGTTGAGGTTAAAAAGTTGAGCAGTCAGGTCTCAAATACGTTCCCGTAATTGTCGATTTTTTATCGTTTATTTTAATGGGCACAAAGTATAAAATCATGTTTTAGTTTTCTAAATCGCCAGTTCATCCTTCACCCGTTCTTTGATATGTCAAGTTCATGGCAATGTTAGCGCTATGTCGTCAATAAGTGGATACAACGGATATGTAAATAGTGTTTAACACGTCGGGTACGTGTCCACTACGTAATTAGGTGCAAAGTTAGGAGGTACATCGTATGGCATAATAGTGGTTATATCATCTAGTTATTCTGATAATTCATTTTATTAAAAAATTGCAACTTCAGTGATTTCCCTTTGAAAAGGGGTGGGGTATCAGGGTTTTCTTACTTTGTAGATAGCGAAGCTGCTAATTATGCGATTAGGCATCAAGTTCAGGAGGGTGATGTTATAAAATTGCGATAACTATCAGCCCTATCATGTGGGTATAATTAACGACATACTATTTTCAATATTTTTTCCTTCCTATATGTATCATCTCCATTTCTAGTAAGCAGAATGATTCAGTAGCTACATTAAGATGAGTTAAGGTCAAGGGTGTTTTGAGTCCATATGGCGTAAGTGATTGTTCGAATCGCCCTCCGTCATCAACGAATTGACGTAAAAAAGGTTTGGTTGTCGGATTGTGTCACGAGCTTTCAGACTTTCCGACAAACACAGGCATGGCAGGTTTGTCTTGCTCGTTTTGGCGTACCGTCAAAGAGATCGATTGTCCCCTATTTCCAAATTGCTTTGCTAAAATTGAATTATTGGGAATACTGACAGTATTGCCTGTTTCATGGCTACTTTAAAATCGGATGTAACATTTGTCGGTTCCCACGGTTGGATTCGTGATATCAGGAGTTCTAGTAATACAGTGCATGTTTTTTTCTTCTTATTTGGATAAAGAGGGTAGAGTTGCTTGATGTAGGTATGCTCAATTGAAGTAAATATATCACAATGGATAGTCACGAATTGTGTACCTAAACGGGCTTGGGCATATTCTGAAGGTTACATCAGTAAAAATATCCTTAGCCTCACTTATCAAGGCTTTGGCACAATCACTTCCGAATATTAAATACGAATAAGTATTATCACAAGAATAGTCAGCAATAAGGAACGGCACGTATTGAGGAGGTACTTCTATTTCTTCGTCAAGGTTACTTTTACATGTCCCCACGTTTCACGTCTCAGTTTGTATACCTTGTGCAGACCTTAAAAAAATGTCGAATAGGAAACATAGGATCTTCAGTGATATTTTTTGCCAATCCTTAAGTCCATTTAATTTTGTGCAACATCTCTTGAGCCTGTTTTTTCATGTGTATTCCTACTGGTAGGTATAGGTGGAATTAAATCGCGCACTTTTTGCTACCAGTGGGGACAAATACACCACCCGATTCCATACTTCATCGCCGCGGCCGCGTCCTTAAGGGTCCTCACTTAAAATAAATTAAAAATTATTTGCGGTTATAGAAGCCTTTGCCGTGCCGCGCCGACTAATGAGCGTCACAGTTGCGTTTTTTTTGATAATAGATAGGAACTTATTCATTTATTACATTCCAGTTCAATCGATTGGAATGATTCCAAACAAGTAAAGAACACAGATAATTATTTAATTGATTCATCATTAGTCACTGTGGCCAGGTGTAATTATCGCTGGAAATTTTAATTGCGACCTACGTCGACAGACGGAAACTGGACGAGAATATTTTCCAAGTCCAAAGGTTGTATTTACGCGAGATAAATACATTATGATAATATTGAACTTGCCGTGTCGCTGCTATTTAGCTGAAAACGAACACCCACTTTTCTATGACTTTGCAAAAATCTATAAGTAGTGTGTAGGTGTTTACAATACCGAGACTGTTAAAGGAAATATGAATGGTTTTATATAGGCATATTTCGATGTTAAAACATCTTAGGTTTGATATAGATATATGTTCTCGATAGGAAGATATAATAATAATTATCATGTAAAAAATAAGATAATGGGTAGAAATGTTATAAAATTATAAAACTTGACTGCCTGTACCCGAACCGACTACCACCTCTAAAAATAATTTAAAGTGTTACTGACATCTGTATTGTTAGAAAAAAAGTCATATACGTAGGTAGGCGCCTTGGTAGCTACTGTGAGAGTGAGGCGTGTTACAATTCATTCATACTGTGAGAAACAGATTAACACAATACCTATATCAATTTAATAGGTACTTACCTATTCAGTGCTTCCTCGATTAAAATGGACACAATGATATTTATAGGCATTTATTACCCAGAATAAGTACTTATTTCGTCAATACATTTCAACTTTAATAAGCCGCTGTAGACATCTGTAACTCGTTGGCTGTAAATAGCCATGAATTCCTACTTAACAGGTTTACCTCCTACGTAGACATCTCAATATGGTAACAAGTAGCATTTCCGAACATACCTATTCGACATAGGAATCAGAATATAAGTACTTAAGGTACCTTATCACTCGATCTAAGTTGTCTCCTCCACTGTCCTTCGTCATTGAACTTGCTAGGGGAGTCGTGACAATCCGGCTGTACGAGTGTGTGTCTGTGTCAAGTGCCGCTGCGATGTCGCAACTACTTAGGATCCGCACAATGCAACCGCTGAGCTATGGTGTTGCAACTTGCAACTGGGAACCGCACGAGCCCCTCGCCGCCGCGCCGCGACCAAGAATACTTACCTACTTACTATTAAGGTACTTTAAGGCCTATCTAGTATCCCACCCGACCCAAAATGGCCGCATCCTCCAAAGAAATGAAACTAATCTTACGGGTTTAGTTAGTTAATTTGGAGGTACCTAAAATTATTAAGATAGAAGGACTTCATACGGGCATCGAATAGTTCGTACAAACTAATTTTACTAGATAGAACGAGAGAATAGAACTAGATTTGTATAAAGTACGAACTGCTTGTGCTTGCGATGTCACATTTAAGACAAGGCCTCAGACTTCCTGTAGCCGAAGGCATTGCAAAACACTCAAACAGTCGGGAAAATAAAACGAGCTTAAAGCTCTACAATTGCCTATTTCACTAAAACTAAAACACTATTAATGTTACCTACATCCCGATATAGTTATTTACACTGCTGTTTAAATAGGCTCTAAAATAAGTCCGTACCTATGTATTAACTCATCAGTGGCGTCAGGCGTGGAATATTAGACGAAAAGTTAACAGCTGGTGGTAGGTATTTTCGATTAGGTATTTGTTTGTTTTTATCTTAGCAAATGAGTACATTTCACATACAGATAAAATTATGTTTTTCCTTAATTAGCAATGGAGTTATGGAGACGTGATCTCATTTACATCATACTTCCGTAAATTGCATTCCTCAAAATAACTAACGTGGGTATTTAATTCAAGTAAATAAAAATGGTATAATAAAGGAATCGTTGAGCACCTTAAACTCCTACATATGTAAGTAATGGCTTCAGAATGGAAAGCCTTGGAACTATGAAGATACAAAATGGTAGTAATATTTTAGTTATCTTAGACAAAGGCAGCGCACGCATTTAAAAGAATTTGCAATCCACGCATTTCTTGTTCTAAAAGTTTATTATAATGTCACAAAGAACTTGATCTAGCTCGGTTATACAAGGTGACACATAATGGGTATACTTTTTTTTTCAAAACTTAACTTTGTAATTCTAAAACCATCAGCTTTGGAGGGAACTTGAAAAACAAAAGGTGTTATAGGAATACAGCTGTTGACCGATTTCACAAGTCTACAAAACCTTTAGTACTTCAACTGTCCCACAAAGCCGATAGTTTGAGATTTACAAAGTTAAGTTGCAAAAGAAATAGTATACCCATTTTGTATCACCTAGTATATAATGTGTATTTCTATAATGGCGCACCTTTGTCTTGTTTTCTATCATTTAGCATGATCGTGCTAAATGAAGCTCCTAACGGTATCTGCCTATTTACTGTATCAGATAGTTTTTTGGTCTTTAGTGACATAATGCTTATTACATACATTTGTGTATTATTTCATGTAAGTAAGCAAATGAATTGAACTGGAGGTGTTCTAATGTCATTAACCTTTCTAAGGCGACCCGCCTCGCCTGAGCACGGCTTTTCTAAACTATATCTAAATTTAATAATAATGTACCTATTAGTTGTTTATAATAATCTGTTCCGAAAAAAATCTTAAGATAAAAACAGAACAAAAATTTGTGAGAAAAAATTATGACTTCATATAAAATCCGGTAAGAACAGCAATAACATTTGTTCAATAGTTTAGAAAATTAAGCGAACAAACAGACAGAAGCGGTTATAGCGAATGAGAGATGTGATAACATTTTGTTAAGATGCCAGAACACTTGTCGCTGGTCGGTCTGTAAGTATATCGATGGTTTCGGAAACATGCATTGTATATCGCGAGTACAATGAGTTCATCGGATTGATAACCTTAAATTTGATGCACAATAGAACATTAACTGATGGTATATTTTATATGCGGTGTGTGGATAAAATATCAATCGTTGGTGACTTGCTCGAGTTATGAATTAATAATTCGTCTCAATTCGCTATATACAACATCAAAATACGAGTACCCAAACTGTCTAGATTTTTTAAAGACAGTCTTTTGTGCACGTAGAGAAAATTTATTATAAGTATTGGACCATTTGCGCGATAGTTTTTTTTTTAATATTTGCACATTTCCTACAAAAAATTGTCGACTTTATTTAGGTAGTGGTACAGGAAATCGAACTTAATGATTTTGTTTATTGGAGGTCATTGAATCTATAGACAGGTATCTAGTGGGCAATATAGCAATGTCCTAAATAGGTTCAACACCTGTTACGCACAAAGTATATAATTATTATAAATAATGAAATGCAGTTGTATGCAAATAATATAAAAAATATTACATTTACTGCTCTTATAGGCAGTCTGTGTGAACGAGGAAGTATTCAACCCGACTCTTTGACGTCACTATCGGCATTCCTTATTTATTTTTACAATAGTTGTCTCAGTATCTGACATGGAACTCGTAGGTACTAAATGCGAAAGTTTTTTTTCTGACGTCGTAAACACAGTTATACAGGAAGGAAAATAACCTTATATCGCGTCGCATAGACTCTACAGTCGTCATAATACACAGGGTGTGTACCTAAAGAGGTACACTTATAATTATTATAGTTTTTATTATCCTTTTGTGCCGTATTAATAATTCGTCTCCATTCGCTATATCAACATCAAATACCCGTATCCAAACTGTCTAGTTTTTTTAAAGACAGTCTTTTGTTGCGCGTAGAGGGAAATTTATTAAAAGCAAAGTATCAACCATCCAAATGGACCATTTGCGCGATAGTATTTTTTATAATTTTGCACATTTACTACAAATAATAAGCCTCGCAATTCAGCGCGGAAATCCGGCCAGCCTCCTGGGCACTTTTGGCATCGACGACGATGTGGAAGCACTTTTGTACATATAATTTTATAATATTTATTTATTTTTTATTAAAATTTTCTGTAAGTTAATTTATAAGTAGTGGTTATACTGTAAATATTAGTTGTATTATAATATTTCCTAAAAATTATCGACTTTATTTAGTGGTACAGGAAATCGAACATAATGATTGTCATTATTGGAGGATATCGAATCGTTAAACAGGTATCTAGTGTGCATTATAGCAATGTGCTAAATAAGTTCAACACCTGTTACGCACAAACTATATAATTATAAATAATGAAATGCAGTTGTATGCAAATAATATAAAAAAATATTACATTTACTGCTCTTATAGGCAGTCTGTGTGAACGAGGAAGTATTCAACCCGACTCTTTGACGTCACTGTCGGCATTCCTTATTTATTTTTACGATAGTTGTCTCAGTATCTGACATGGAACTCGTAGGTACTAAATGCGAAAGTTTTTTCTGACGTCGGAAACAGTTATACAGGAAGGAAAATAACCTTATATCGCGACACATAGACTCTACAGTCGTCATGTATATCACAGGGTGTGTACCTAAAGAGGTACACTTATAATTATTATAGTTTTTATTATCCTTTTGTGCTGTGCGTATAGTGGAATGCAAGCTATTTGACATCAGACAACTTTAATTATGTTTGCAATTGTTCAATATAGATATCTTTTACTTTTTAAGGTATAGGCCTGTACCATTAATATTATTAATTAATATAAACGTCAATTAATCGGTCATAATAATAACAAACTATATAAGTAGGTACATAAACATAAAATCGTTCGCTGTGATCGTGTTTTTTTCACACGTTACGGTGGCATTGTAGAAATCGAGAGATGGGCATTGAAGGAAACATATTTCTTGGTCGGATACCTATTACGTAAAAATATTCATAAGGTGATGATAGGCTTTGCATGTGTAATGTCACGGTCAATATAATAATTAGACCGCAGGGTGGTGCGGGCAACAATCGCGGCTGACAGTAGGGTTGCCAGTGCGGTCACATTTCTCTTCAAGACACATTGTAATATGGCGCCACGGACTTCTAATCTCTGTGTATAGCGCACCTTTTTTCGTCGTTAACATTGAGTATGGTAAATAATAACAGACTTTATTGCTTTGCGTGGTTTATCGATTACCATAAGCCCAAAATTTACAAAAGCGTATTTAAAAATAGTTAAGTAATTAAAATAGGTACATGTTTTGTGCGTACTCAATTTATTTTCTCCTTTTAATGAGCTTAAAGAAAATTGTGTGATGGATTAGAAAAGTGAATTCAAAGATCTAACATACTATGTAACTAGATGAGTTACTTCGAATAGTCATAAAATGTAAGAATTCAACAGAACTCTATACCAATAATAATATATAATATTTAATGATGGCGTATTTATTTTAATGTATAGGTTATTACATACATCTGACTATTACTACTAGTGAAATAATATTAAAAATAACTTGAAAATTGGCATGGAACAACGTTTAATGTTTCAAAAGCAGTACTTAGATAGTGAAGTGTGACTGCAAAACAAATAGATTTAGCAAACATTAATATTAGATATTTATTTAATTAAATACTACTTCTGAAAAAATATATATAGCTTAACTATATATATATATATAGTTAAGTATGTCTAAGAATAATTGCGAAAAGTACTTAGGTATACTAAATTCAGTATTAGTCATCAAGCCCAATAAAGTCATGTCATGGTATTATACGTATTTACAGGAACCATGGCATGGTTTTATGTGGATCGGGCAGCCCTAAGTGGGCGCGCGGTGATGACGCGTCAACGACGTCGTGTGTATGCGGCGTCCGCGCCAACGCTTTTGTCAATGCGTAATAAACTTTGCGTACCGACCACCGCCGGCCGTGGCATGCGCTCGCGCATTGTGATCCTGTGCCTAACTGTTATTAAGAATTCGCTCAAATCAAACAGTAGGTAACACAATTCAGCCTGATAACCAAATAGACCTACTGATTGTGGCCATTTGGAGATAACTACTATTCATTCGTTTTCAATTCGTAAGAAAAACATTTAAATGGGACAGAGCCGTTATATTTTGCGAACAATGCAAAATAATTGCCAAAACTAATTGAGAATATAAAATAACTTAAGAAATGTGTAAATTTTGTTAAATACCTGATTATTAATGTATATTTGTCAGGAAACAATAATTAGTAAAGCAACATTATACACGGAACATAACTGCACAGTTGCGGTGCATGTGCATTCATGCGGAACTTTAATCAAATTCTGTTAATATTGAGGACCATTACATAAATGTAGTGTCTTATATTATGTAAACTTACCACATTAACAAAAATACGAAATAAATGATTTTAGTAGTTCCTACTCGTATTAGACATCCCATTTATAGCAAAAAATTTATGAATACGATGAATTTTTCCATATATTTTTGCAGTAACTACAAAACGATTAGTAAACATTATGATAAATAATACTTACTTCCTATATAGGAACTACAAAAATCATTTGCTGACGTTATTTGTTCTCAGTGCATACCAATTTGCTTCCTTTATAATTATGTGAAACTTCAATGGCGTGATAAATTTCGCTGACGCCTCTTGTTTTTACTAATAAATTTAACAAAAGCTCCTTAGGTATTAAACGAAAAAAGTTACATACGACCTACCGGTTAACTTTTCATAGAACAAATCTCATAAAAACTACACATTTATTTTTTTGTGACGGTGGTATTAGAATTCAATGAGATATTCATTATAGCCATTAATCTAAAGTTAATTCGAAACAAAAAAAAATCGTCAGCGTATTCAGTCGTGCTCAACATAATATATTGCCTGTGGAAAATTTTTATATTCTTTAATTTTATTAATGTGATAAGAGGAGGGACTCAAACCCTGAAATTTAATTTAGAAATCGTTCAATTAATTTATCTTTTAAGTTTCATATTGTAAATAATAAATCACGGATAAGTTAACTTATGCGAATTAAATGGAGCTTTTCGTAAATATGTACTACTTTTTTACGGAACAACGTCGGGAAACAAGTACCTATATCCCCCTAATCTTAAGCAGCTATTGTAGCTTATAGTTGCTTGCAATAACAAACGTGCTCGCACGTTGCCGACCTGAAGGAGAGTGGGACAGAGGGAGGGGAACGGACAGGGGAGTTGAGCTGCCCGCGCACTCATCGTGCGAAACGCAGCGATAATAGCTACATCACGCCGATCTTCTATGAGAGCTAGGTTGGTACTACCCTGGTGGAACCAGCCCATATATGAGCTTAGCTCATTGAGCGGTAGTCATTCATTGAGCTGTAGCCATTCATTGAGCTGTAGCCATTCATTGAGCTGTAGTCATTCATTAAGCTGTAGTCATTCATTGAGCTGTAGCCATTCATTGAGCTGTAGTCATTCATTGAGCTGTAGCCATTCATTGAGCTGTAGCCATTCATTGAGCTGTAGTCATTCATTGAGCTGTAGCCATTCATTGAGCTGTAGCCATTCATTGAGCTGTCGCCATTCATTGAGCTGTAGTCATTCATTGAGCTGTAGTCATTCATTGAGCTGTAGCCATTCATTGAGCTGTAGTCATTCATTGAGCTGTAGCCATTCATTGAGCTGTAGCCATTCATTGAGCTGTAGCCATTCATTGAGCTGTAGCCATTCATTGAGCTGTAGTCATTCATTGAGCTGTAGTCATTCATTGAGCTGTAGCCATTCATTGAGCTGTAGTCATTCATTGAGCTGTAGCCATTCATTGAGCTGTAGTCATTCATTGAGCTGTAGTCATTCATTGAGCTGTAGCCATTCATTGAGCTGTAGCCATTAATTGAGCTGTAGTCATTCATTGAGCTGTAGTCACTTGGCTACAGCACAGTCGAACTACTAACCGCGGTTACGACACAAATAGTCAAAAAGCTCACTACAATGTGAGCATGGATGATTATTCCATATGCGTACATAGTTTATACATAAGTACGCAAATAATATTTTTTGTTGTTGTTTCATTGCCGTAATTTTCCACGAAAACAAGTCGGTGTTCGATAGAGTCGCGATATAAAAAAGAACTTAATACCTTGTGGCTATTAATAGGTGCACAGGTTTATAAATAACTTTAGATTTAATCGGACTTCAAGCGCGAGCTGTGAACAACAACGAAAATATGAATGTTAGTCGCAAAAGTTCAATGACTTCTTCGATATAAGTACGTTTACCTATACTTTTTAAGTACCTATTGCAAAGTGTCTATTAAAATGAAAGGAATTTTATTATTTGCATTCCCATGTATTTGCGTAACAGGTAGGTTATCAGTATGCTATTTATTTAAACAATATTTATCTTCATCTTTCTTTAGGCATATTTAGGTCTTTGTGCTGTGGTGTGTTGTGTGTGAAAAAAAAATCGGTCAAGCCGTTCAGGAGAAGCGGGGAGGATTAAGAATATACACCGTAGTGTTATTCTTATATAAATACATCTAAAAGTTATCACGATGATGAGACCTAAGAACACTCTGCGATATCCATGCATATGGTTGACCATGAACGGTTGAAGCAACGACCGGTTATATTAACACCGGCCTTCGTTTACTTAACTTAGAATTACTAGTGCAACCCAATTATTACATTATTATTCTCTTTAGCATGCATCGGCGTGAACTTTACGAATATCTTTCCGATATTTCGTCTGAACTCTATTTAACGACTGGTTTGTAAGTAGGTAGGCATAGGCTATTAAGGTTAAATCAGGAACATTAAATTTATACCCTAAAAAATATGTTTTATTGTTAGCCAAGTGGCGCACGATATAAATACCTAAGGAACTTACCTATTTGTTACGAGTGGGTCCACGTACAAGCAATTAGCCTTGAATCGGATGTGTGAATCGATTTTGAGATGTTCATAAATATGTAATCTGTTTTATTTATCAATTTAACACGCACTTTATTATATTCTACTAGCTGAGCCCGCGACTTCGTCCGCGTGGAATTTAACTTTACAAAAAAGCCCGCTCCCGCGTGCTTAGCCCGCGCGACAGGACCCATTTTTTAAATTTTGTTTTTCTAAAATAAAAGTCTAAGTTACTTCTCATAACACCAGCTATCTACCGGTGAAAGTCCCGTCAAAATCGGTCCAGCCGTTTCGGAGATACTCTTTGATTTTATGTGTTTTTATTTTTTTACGCGGAACCCTAATTGTTTTTCTAAAATAAAAGTAGCCTAAGTTACTCCTTATAACATCAGCTATCTGCCAGTGAATGTCCCGTCAAAATCGGTCCTGCCGTTTCGGAGATTACCCGGAACAAACACACAGACAGACAGACAACAATTTTTTAAATCGCGTTTTTGCTCTAGGTGTCGTATGTACTTTCAAATGCATTTAGTGAAAAGGTGTTATTTTGATATTACAAACAGACACTCCAATTTTATTTATTTGTATAGATAAAATAACAATATTTATGTCCATAATAATTATTAAAGCGTCAATAGCTGTCTCTGCGATAGATAGCTTATAGCTATAATTATACTATTTTTAACCATGGAATAATAATTTTATTCTAACTTTAGTTAGACGCATGCCATATTAAAAAACAATATTGCGGAATTGAAGTTATGTAATATTGGATCACTAACTGGAAAACCTGTTCGTTTCTTGTGAATATAATTTCAATTTAATCAAATGTTAAGGTCACAGAAAAAAGATACCATAATAAGTTTTACTAGTTGTTTTGAGATACAAATCAAAAACAATGTGAACTACGTATATAGTAATTATAATGCTTATATATTCTAAGTAATCAAACATTAGGGTGAATCTAAAATTACAACCTATCCCTGAATGCTTTTTACAAAGGACTAAATATTAACACAAACAGTGTATACCTAAATAAGTATTAAAATATGCTTAAAATGCGAAAAATATTTGAAGTATTTGGAAATTCACAATAGCAACCTTGCCTTGAGACAGGCATTTTTAGTTAAAACGGTTGATAATATAAGTCCAAGAAAAGGTCATCGCTGTAATAAATATAACATGTCGATATCTCGTTTCGAGTTTAGGCAGGAAATTTTGTGCAATCATTGATAATTATTGCATTACGTAGCAAGCGTTTATTAACATGACCAATGGTACGCAGAACATTTCCTTTTCATTTTAAAATTAAGTAATAAGTAGTTTTTTTTCAAATTAAGTAATAAGTAATGTACGTCTAGGTAATGAGTTCGGTAATTAAATAAACTATGTTAAGTATATCAGTGCATCTATATTGAGTGCACATAGCGGTGCTCAGTACCTGCTACATGTTATATTAATTAAGTTTGTGTAAATAAAATGCCATATCGTTTCACAACAAAACCAGCGTCAACATTTCTCTACGTGTTATGAAGGATACCTATTGGGTGGGGCGAAGCCAACCGGCGACTTTGAAAATATTGCAAAACTTTTATAGTAGTAGTAAGGTGGGAAGGGGGAACGTTCGACATGAATCATTTTTCTTCACCACAACACTCTGCCGACTGGTGTATCGCAGTTCGGAATCTGAGCGAAGACCTTGATATTTTTGAACGTTGTAAGTGTATACGACATTGGAAAGAATTTCGGACAATATTTGGGTCGAATTAATCAAGATGCGCAATCGTAACTTTTTCACGAAATTCGAAATTAAAAAGAATATGTTGTGAATAGCCGCTATTGAGAATTGGTTTTTTTTAATGCCGCATTGTGTAAGTTGGTTGCAATTTGCCGATGCATAATAATAAAACTGTAACTGAGCCGTGTCTGTTCCCACATATATTTTTATAAAGTAGTAGTTGGTTGTCTGTACACGCATGACTCGGTAACCTCTGGTTGGATTTAATGCAACAGTCTAGTGATAAATTAACCTGGGCAATATTTTTGGGTATTTTCATACCGGTATTGATGATGATTATAAAAGAAAGTCCACGTGAATGCAGTCGCGGTCACAGCTAGTGTAAATTACGAGGTACATTCGTGCAATGACCACGCGTGGTCGAGACGATTGGCGAACCGGGCCGGCACCTGGTCCACCCTGACATTCGATAAACTCCACGCTCGAGAGTAAGCGGCCCAAGTCACACTCCACCCGAAACCTCTCATTCCGCGATCGTGATACGGTGTGCTCACATCTTAAAATTAACGTAATATACAAACGAAAAAAAAGTGAATGTAAATCAATAAGTATTGTAAAGATATTGTTGTGGTTGTTGCAGTGAAAATGGAGGCGCTGAGTAGGCTAGTCGAGGGCTACCATGACCTAATGGACAACAAAAGTGACCAGAGGGTGAGGGATTGGTTCCTCATGTCGTCGCCCTTCCCCACGCTGGCGATCTGTCTCACATACGTGTTTACTGTCAAAGTAAGTGCATCTCAATTAAATACCTATATATAAGTATCATTGTAATGTTCAACTACGATACGTCATAAAGTATCAATTAACGATGGATGTCACGTCATGTAATTTAAACGTTATCGTTAGGAATGTTTTCCATTGGATGTTGCCGCCTTTGTCATTTAATGTTACGTAATAAATAACTAAACGACATATAAACCCGTTTTCTTAGTAATCGTATTTCCATTGCGTTGTTTTTTTTAAGTCTAAAATAATAAATAAAGAAATATCGCCGTACAATGGACTGGGGGTGATTCCAGTGACACCCAGACAAGGGCAAATTACGAAAAGGCCATTTCCGGAATTTACCCCAGCGGGAATCGCACCCGCAACCACCATGTGTAGTGAGCCGAGCGGCCTACGCTCGAACCACTGCGCCAAGCGGTCGTCAAATACCTAATATGCTTTATTTTTCGGCAGGTTTTGGGGCCAAAACTTATGGAAAGCAGAAAACCATTCGATCTACAAAAAGTTCTCATATTCTACAATCTGTTCCAAGTCATATTCAGTTGCTGGCTGTTCTATGAGGTAGGCAATTCTTGTTAATGTAACAGTTACATTTGTATATGTCGTGGCCCGATTATAGAATTGACCACATCATGATCTGGCCAACTATTTCATGATGTGGTTTGCCCGATCAATGTACAGAAAGACGTTCTTTGATATGGCCAAAACACACATGTCATGTTCATGATGTGCCCAACATAAGAATCACAGAGAGTTAGTCACAATATCTGCTACTAGAAGGGCTAGTAGGTAGCGCTCTGTTTATGTGATTTCAACATGGCGGCCTTCGTTAATATGGTGGTGATAAAGAATTTCGATTGTATTAATTGGTTTAAAAGAAATGTTTTATTTCATAAAATCAATTTGTCTAACTTATTATGATATTACAATTTTTTTTATTACTAGTGTCAGCCCGCGACTTCGTCCGCGTAGACTTAAGTAAAATATTCTATGTGTTAATACAGGTTATAAACTATCTGTGTTCCAAATTTTATCCAAATCCGTTCAGTAGTTTTGGCGTGAAAGAGTAACAAACATACATCTACACTCACAAACTTTCGCATTTATAATATTAGTAGGATAATTGTGTACTTCCAGAACAGTAAATACCTAAGTTTATTATTGCGATTTTCTTTTGTGTTAATGATATGGGCAAACGTAGACGAACACACGAGACAGTCAAACACTGATCATAACCTAAACGATAGGGCCAGTATAAGTTGGTTATTTCGTGAAATGGTCGGTTAGATCATGAGGTGGCCAATACTGCGATTGGGCAACGACATATACTTAGGTACATTAATTAAGATAAATGGGCTCGATGTACGTGACGATTGTTGAATTTGTTCATTAATGATATATTTTTTTACGCAGAGCATAGTGAGCGGCTGGTTCACGACATACAGTTTCAGATGTCAGCCAGTTGACTACTCCAGGTCTCCACAGGCGATACGGGTAAGACCTTCATTGACCACTTTCTTAAACCACCATGCGATACGCATCTTCATGCCTATGAAGATATCGTCGTTTCAGCGGCACACCTGGGGAGAGGTATTCACAATCGACGGTAATTCGACAGAATTGTAATTGATTGTAAAATAAGGATGGGAACTGAAGTCTTTTCCGATATCGGAAACATTCCGTCAATGTGAATACCCCCCCCCCCCCCCCACCCTTGAACTCGCTAAGTTGTGACAAAATAGTAGTTCAATAACATATATAGGTACCTATAACATATTTATTAGTTATCAAAATATCTATTGTCATGAAATTTTAAGTTAACTGCTTGCTTATTTTATAAATATTTCAAGTATTTGCTCGATGCTAATTTATATTCATGACAGTATATTAGCTTGAAAAATTGCTCGGAACACGAAATACGAATGCAGGTACTCACATGGATGTATACGTGTAGAGCCTTTATTCTCAACTAGCTGTGCCCGCGACTTCGTCCGCGTGGAATTTAATTTACAAAGTTTCATACAAACTTTCATCTCCTATTTTATCCCCTTGGGGGTAGAATTAATCAAAATCCTTTCTTAGTGGATGCCTACGTCATAACATCTACCTGCATGCCAAATTTCAGCCCGATCCGTCCAGTGGTTTGGGTTGTGCGTTGATAGATCACTATGTCAGTCAGTCAGTCAGTCAGTCACCTTTGAGATATATATATTTAGATTATGTCCCAATACGTCGTTTTTAATAGAGATTGGCATTCGTGACGCGCTACATTATCCCGTTTACCTTATAATGTTTGTTGTGTCAACACTCTTTATCATAATATAACCGGTAATGTCGAGGACTAGAAGAATATCTACAGGTGGGTGTTTGACGTCAATTAAGGCGAGAATCGCACAGAATCACTTAGTATAGATGTATAGGTGAACTGAGGTTGTTTGCCTTCAAGTTCATTCGCATCGCTACATAATTGCGATGTAGATACCTACTAATCAGTTGTCTCATATTATAATACGTGTTTACCTACTTAGCTTTTGCATTGTCTATATCTATACAAATAAATAAAATTGGAGTGTCTGTTTGTAATATCAAAATAACACCTTTTCACTAAATGCATATGAAAGTACATACGACACCAATAGCAAAAACGCGTATAAAAAAAATTGTTGTCTGTCTGTCTGTCTGTCTGTCTGTCTGTGTGTTTGTCTGTGTGTTTGTTCCGGGTAATCTCCGAAACGGCAGGACCGATTTTGACGGGAATTTCACTGGCAGATAGCTGATGTAATAGGGAGTAACTTAGGCTACTTTAATTTTAGAAAAACAATTAGGGTTCCGCGTAAAAAAATAAAAACACATGAAATCAAAAAGTATCTCCGAAACGGCTGGACCGATTTTGACGGGACTTTCACTGGTAGGTAGCTGATGTTATAAGCAGTAGCTTAGGATACTTTAATTTTAGAAAAAACAATTAAAAAATGGGTCCTGTCGCGCGGGCTAGAACGCGGGAGCGGGCTTTTTTGTTACGTTAAATTCCACGCGGACGAAGTCGCGGTCTCAGCTAGTTTTTAAATAAATTCCATAATATAAGTACCTACACACATGCATAATTCACGTTTTCATACATATTAATATTTATTTTATTCATCTTAAATCAAAACAATTTTTATTTTTAAATCTTTGTAAAAAATATTATAATAAGTACCTAATTATTATTATTATGTGCTTAATTATTATCCGATTGTTATGACGATTACATATTCATTAGGCACCTTTGGTAGGCCATGAAGCCATATACTAATACGGATATTTTGATTAATCGGAGGTTTATTTGGTATTTTATTAACCTTTGGTGTGGCGGAACTCTCCTTTTTCAAATCGCAGTACGCAGATTCACGTAATACAGACGGCATTCAAATGGTTAAGTAGATACCTAATGGATTGTATGGTTTTATTAAAATTAGATTAAAAGACACGTAATAAGCACCTTCCAATATACACTTAGCAATATGGATATCAATTAGAAATGTATTCATCTTTTGTTCACAGATGGTGAGAGGTTGTTGGTGGTATTACTTCTCCAAATTCACTGAGTTTTTTGACACGGTAAGTTGATCCTAATTTAACTTACTGATTTATCCAAGTGCAAGTGGTGTTTACCTTCCATTGGCTGTGCATTTGGCAAGATATTATATTTGCACTTAGCTTGTAAGTTTTACTGTAACAGTCGTTGGTAGACCTAAATAAATTAATAAATAAACGAACCGGACCAGTAACTATGTATGCACCTCATAGTTAAGTTTGAAGAAAGATCATAATGCAAGATGTTTCAAACTTCCGAAATAATACTTGGGGACTTAGATGAATATCGAACATTTAGATAATTAAAAATATTGAAATTATAACACAATTATCAAATACACATATTTTTCCCGCTAATTTAAATGACAATGTCTTATTCGAATAATTACGATGCCAATGTTTAATTATTTTTTTACATGGATGGCAGCTGTTGTCAGCTACCTATATACTGTGTACCTTAAATTATTATTTCGGACTTTTGGATCACCCTGTACAATTAAGTAAGAGATTAGATATGGATTCATTTTGAAAAAGTAGCTTTTAGATTTGCATTTAAATCAGGCAACGATTACCAAACGGGTTTAGATTTTTACTTTAGTACAAGTATTGCCTATTGCCAATAGGTCAAATTATAATATCTCTATCAAATAATTTAATATGCTTAACACGTACCTACGTCGTTTAAATTTCACGGCATTTACCTACAAAATGTATTTTTTACGGACATTAATAAGTTATGATATACCTAATGTAGTAGTAAAGTTGCGATATTCTTGCAACTTTATGAACGAAACGAACGACCATTAGTTTCTATTGTTAAATCAAATGATAAAGTGGTTTCTTTGTCATATCGTTCTATAATAAACTTATCCCAAGGTTTGAAATGGCGAAATCCAAATAAGAACACATATTTTCATATTGACGAAAAATCAAATTTCTCGGGTTTTGTCGGAAAATTGAATTCAACTTGCACGTGGACTTAACAACGTTATACGTTGAAGCTAACTTGAATTTAGTTGTCTGACAAAAATCAAGAAATTGCAGTTTTTTGTCTTGTTAATTATAACTTTTTCCAAAAATAAAATAAATCGCAGATAAAAGGGAATACGTATCCTTTAATATATAATACTAGCTGTGCCCCGCGACTTCATCCGCGTAGTATTGGATTATTGGGTTAAAAAGTATCCTATATGTTAATCCCGGTTATAATCTATCTGTGTTCCAAATTTCATCCAAATCCGTTCAGTAGTTTTTGCGTGAAGGAGTAACAAACATACATACATACATACATACATACATACATACACACTCACAAACTTTCGCATTTATAATATTAGTAGGATGTAGCGTTACAGCAAAACTCTACCTTCATTTCTTGTAACTTGTAACCATTTATAATGTAAAAATCGTAATTTCTTCCAAGAATGTTAAGTAATAACTTATTTGTTCAAGATGTTACGTTTCCCCACTTAATTAACAATTAAAACATTTTATTTCGTAATATCCCGAATGATGAACATTACAAAGTTTCGAAACACCGACAAGACTGTATGCATACATTTATTACAATTCGGATTGTCCAAGGAATGTAAATTAAACCGAGGCTGTTGGTTGTTGTCATAATACTTCTAATAATTAGGTAAACTAAAACACTTTACATTTTATGTGTATTACGTGTAGACAGCCGTAAACCAAGTGAATGAGACATAAACACATAGTATGACAGTGAACTTTACACTTTACCTGTTCTACCAATGTAAACTAGTTATTAATAGCTCGGAAAGTGGAATACTACGCACTTAAAGTTTAACTACTCTACGCTACATTTAAAGAGCTCCGATTAAAATGGATTAAAATGGTTGAACAAATCTACTAGATTAGGTAATCTAGTATCAAGTAAGAGTATATAGGTAATCTTGGTGTCTCGAGTTTTATTTGGGATAATTTCCATATAAAAATATTAACATTTTCATCACAAATACTACCTTCGCAAGCAGTCAAGCATGGTTTTACAGTCTAGGAATAAATTCCTACGTGAAGTTTCAATCTTAATTCTAATGATTTAAGTTAATTAATTTATTAAAATTAAAATGAAAACTTCACGTGCTCGTTAAGGACTAGTTTTAAATTTTAGCACTTTGAAAGACAATAATCATAATTAAAACTAAACTCTGTGCAAAGGGTTATTACTACATTTTAGATTATTTGGATGATAGATCAGCTTGGGACTGAGCAGCTCAAATCTCGACAGTCAATAATAATAATGTCAAAGCGTAGCGTGTCTTGCTCTACTAATTCGATTTACTTATGTAATTCTTGGTAATCTCAAAAGGAAACACACTGTAGCTATTTATATTAATATCTACTACCCTTTGTAATTATTAACTATACAAGCAACTCGCAAAAAAAAATAATAACAAAATGTAAAAAGACAAGCCCGCTGAGTTTCTTGCCGGATCTTCTCAGTCGAAGTGGCGTTCCAATCAGGTTGTAGATATTTTTTTTAATAGCCTATTTTATTTCCCACTGCTGGGCAAAGGTCTCCCCTTGTTTACGCCACAGGTCCCTATCTTCGGCTTGTTGTGGCCACGATTTACCCGCAAAGGTGTTCAAATCGTCGCACCATCTTCGCCTTGGTATGCCGCGATGTCGGTGACCATCTTTGGGCGTCCAGGTATGAATATGGTTTGCCCAACTTTGCGGTTCCATGCGTGCCACGTGGCCGGCCCAGTCCCACTTCAGCTTTGCTGTTTTCTCGCCCACGTCAGCGATCCGAGTGATGGAGCGCAGATAATTGCAGATATAAGAAAAAAATAAATTTGACAATTTGTAAGTGCCCCCGTAGGCCTAAACAAAATAAACGATTTTATTTTGAATTTTGAACAATTAGTTACTTTGTCGATATTTAACACAGTTTTTGCTCAAGTGAAGGATCAAGGTAGTGGTCAAGTATTGAATCGATGTTTCCGGAACTAGTACAAACAGCACGCTTCATATAAAGTTTCTGCATGCGTTCATATATTTACCATGTATCCATAGTCCACTCTAATATTAGATCGTTATGTTTGCTTCCCCACGTTTCGTGGCATAGATCGTTACACGATTCTCTACTGAGAATCTTATAAGTATCGACTGGTAGTAATAAACGGAAGTTTTTTACGACAATATGCCAGCGTTGGTTCAACCTTGATGTGTCAAAGCATACGAATAAAAATTATCACCGTTTTTCGAATAGTTACTTACCTATATTATATGTTCACTACGTAACACATGGTTTGCGGCGTCATCATTGGTCACAAGTTGTGTACATTACATTGTAAGTGCCTTTGTTCAAACACTTTAGGGTAAATAAAGCTTAGTATTATTATTATTTTCGATCCTGGATTACAGAACCCCTGGTTTTGCACCACAGACCTAAAAAATGTTCGCTGCGCTTGTCTGCACAGATAAAATATTCACACATAAACATTGTTGTCTCTTCTTATTGTATAGTCAAAAAATAGAGACAACAATTTGTTTCAGTGCAATGTTTTGGTCAGTGCAAACTTAGGGGAAGAAATAACCTTTCACGTCACAACATGGACTTCATAAACTTTCAGTTTCAACACTAGCGTCCAAAGCCGAATAAAATCTCTTATATGGGAAATTCCGGTGTGAGCAACTCGATTTTGATGTTTTTTGAAGGGAAGTTTCTGTACGGACGTTCGGGGCGCTCGCCGCGTGCCCACTCTATCCGTGCAAATCGTCAGATGACGTAGCGTTACACGATGACGTCAGAGCTGCGGCGCCCTACGCTTAATAAAGCTTCGCTTCTTTCGGGCGTTCCTAGACGGCAAGGTTTTTGTTTCTACTTTTGGGGTTACCTACCTGGATGGTTCTTAGCTGTAGTTAAAATCTATAGTTATGTATAAAAGCTAGTTATACTAAAATGAAAGCAATGATAACCGATTATTATATATTGCATTCTTTTAATTCAACCCATGGTAGACTTTTGAAGTATGTACACGACCAAATTACAGTTTTACTCTGTATAAACGTTTAAATGCGCGATAAAACTAATCTGTTTTTCATACAAAAAATCCTTGTGACAACCTATTATAAATATTAATCAAAATATTTATCGACGAACCTACTACTTAATTAAATATTTCGTATGACATTTGTTTTGCCTCACGGAAGTGACTGCACACACGGAAAATATGGACTGTTCTAGTAGGACTATTGGATTCTATATTTAACAAAAAAACTTGAACTTTAGTTGCGTGTGGCATTTTCCAATAAACTTGTTTATTATGAACACAAACAAGAACAAGATCTTGAAGATTCTTTGGAATCGTTTTTTGATTTACCTGTTTATTATTATTAAAGTCATTATATCCATAATTGGCCTACCTTAACTCAATACTTTAGTATATTTACCTACTTAGTAGGGTAATAATACTTACCTTTATATAAGGTTTATACTTTCATACTTAATTTTGATTACATTTTAATTATTTGACGACTCCCTGGTTACAGGCCGGCCGCTCGTCTCACTACATCAAGTTGCAAATTCGATTCCCGCGTGGGGCAATTTTAGAATACACCTTTTAAAAAATCAATCCGATGCCTGGGTGTCACTGGGATCGGCCCAGATCGACCCATACTATACGAATTGCGTACAGCAACAGTAGCAGTTACTAGAAAAAAACAGTATAGTAAATAGCCTTTTCTTTTTTTCGTGGGAAAATATCTTATGCATCCCTGCTCGCCTCCCCGAGGCATGCAGGTATGTGGGAGTCCGGCATCGGCCGTAAACCGAATAAAAACCCATAGAGTACTTTCCATACTCCGCTTTTTGTATGGGGCGTCACGTGGTCGCGGTAGCATGCTATCAGTGACACAAACGCGACGTAAATATCACAGGATATTTACTAACTTAAGATCTTAATGTATTTTTTCCAGATCTTCTTCGTGATGCGCAAGAAGTTTGACCACGTGTCAAAGCTCCACGTGATCCACCATGGCATCATGCCCATGTCCGTGTGGTTCGGCGTTAAATTCACACCAGGTTTGTAAAATTTATTATTCCATCTTTTTAGAATTAAATAGGTACTTCGCCTTGTAATCGATAAATGTTATTACTCGGCAAATCCATTTCCATAGATTAAGCACTTCAAAAAAAAGGCAATAGTAATATCTATATCGGTGGCTAACTCCAGTTTATAGATTTGAAGAGATGTCAAGTGGCATCACTAGGGCCCGTATTCATAAATCTATCTCAAGTCTGAGAGTAGTTTTGAATACGCTTTTGACAACTCATTTTGTACTGGTATGACATAAGAATGACATTTCCAAGATCGCTCCCAGACTTGAGATCGATTTTTGAATACTGGCCTCATAATTGTTTTATAGTCTAAGACTGGCCTAGGTATGGTAGTTATTAGTTAAGACTTTATATGTTGGTGGACTTGGTATGTAGGTTAATCGGTCATTATACCTAATACCTGTATAATTTTGACTCATCAGCACAAAATAACACCCAAAATGTTCATAACAATCAACTTGCTGACCTAAAAAAAATTATACACATACGTACGTGGTACTGAGTAATAAAAACATAACTTATGACCGATGGCATTAGTCGTAGTTGAACATCATAAGTATGTTAACATTACTCACGGAACAATCACGACCACTGGGATGCAAATTGCAATTTACGTTTCGAGGAAATACCCAAATCTACACGAAGTGACTTCCACTTTTTGCAATCAATTGTAATAACTATACACTACGCAGGTATATTTATATTATTACACGATGCAGTAAGTATTATTGGGAATACCAATTGCCTTAATGAGTTGATACGAAGAAACTTCTTTAGGTTTATCAATTAACCTTGTAAATGTGAATAGTTCGTGTGTGTGATAGTGTGCAATTCATACAAAACAACATCACATATTTACTAACCAGTTTTGTTTTGTCAGTTTTATTTTAATGTGCAGAAATACAAACTGCATTTCTGTATACAATCAACAGCGTGTGAACGGTTAAACCCACATGCAAGTGTAAATTCGTCATGAATCGAGTTGATTAACTATAAATTGATAGAATAGGATAACTCTTTTTTTGTACCAACACCAGAGTTTGAATTTGACATTAAGTACCTAACATAATAATACAGTAGTGTACAAATTGATAGATTTTTCAAGTTGCAGCAGCTCTACTTTTTCTGATTAATGTAAATAAAATAGGTATCGTTAGCTACTCTATAAATATAGGTATCTAATGTACGATATTTTTCGTAGCACCTTTATAAATGCTTAAGATGATGTACAAACCTACCACAAACAATCTGAGGGTATATTTTTTCTGTTGGTTTGAACAGCTGGGCGGCAGCGAGTGACTTAATCAAAGGTCAGCTGCTGGAATTAAACCTATTATATTTTTTTGCAGTAAGTACATCTTTATTAGCGTTGAATTAAAGCAACATGCAACATATCGTGCATTTCAAAATACCTTATTTAGTGATTGTCATTATTGCTCGTTGTAAAGCCGCTATGATATTGCTACTGGTCTGCGATTGAAATTAAACATAGCAAGTCCGGTTCACTTAAAGATACGCTCTGTATATCGTGGCCATTATCATTATACTTGGGGAATTACATTTTGCAGTTCCAGTAGCTTCTAGTTGTTGTTTTGTGATGAACTGTATCTAGGTATACTATATAAGAGCAATATTAAAACTCAATTTTAGACTATTCATTACATCATCTAGATTTATTACGTGTGGTTTAAAAAACAATAAAGTAAATGTTGTCGATTACTTAAATGAATTATGATCAGTCTAATAAGTAAGAACTCCTATGTCACCGTCTAGTTTAAATTTGTAAAGCGCAGCCTTCCATTAAACTGTTATTTTATTAACTCGCAGTTTGGTCAATTGTACAGCAGTGTTTTAAAAAAAATATTTATTTGTGTTTGTCATAGGTGCAATTCCATATTTTGGTTTATTATCGATATTTACATGGAGCGGCTGCCGCCACTGCTTTTTAAGGCCTAAGTATAGGTATAGGACTATCAGGGACCTGAGCTCAGAATTTCTTAAATAAGTCTGTTGGTAGGTATGTCTAAAAATACGCATTTCGGGAACCGGTCCGACGTTCATAGCTGATGTTATGCCGACATATAGGCATCCGCGCTACGATTTTTTTTTTGTAAGGTTGCAAGACAAAATTTTATAATATTACAATTTTATTTTAATTAGGAACATAAAAAGAGATTATTTATTATTCTACTTTACCACTTGACAGAAATATCGTTTCCAGGTTCTATAAAAAAAACCTTGGTGCCATTTGAATATATAAATATAATTATACATACGTGTAAAATAAAATAAATACGTATGATTGGTGGTTCTCTCGACAAAGTTCACAAAGTTCTATAAAACAAAGTCGCTTCCCGCTGTCTGTCCCTATGTATACTTAGATCTTTAAAACTAAGCAACGGATTTTGATGCATTTTTTAATAGATAGAGTGATTCAAGAGGAAGGTTTATATGTATAATTCATGCATAATATAGTAGAGAAACACTGATCATTTTAGAGGTTTCATGGACCCGTGCGAAGCCGGGGCGGGTCGCTAATCATATATTAAATTTAACAACACTTGATGGCGTTCTTTTGAACATAATAATATTTGAGTGGGTTTACACTTACCCAGAATAAACTTAACTCCATACTGAGATTTTTCCAAAATTACCTTCCGTATTATTATGTGCGATTAGGTATAATTTCTGAAGCATGTACCATTTGAGGACATTATTATGTGCGATTAGGTATATTTTCTGAAGCATGTATATACCATTTGAGGACATTATTATGTGCGATTAGGTATATTTTCTGAAGCATGTATATACCATTTGAGGACATTATTATGTGCGATTAGGTATATTTTCTGAAGCATGTATATACCATTTGAGGACATTATTATGTGCGATTAGGTATATTTTCTGAAGCATGTACGAGTATATACCATTTGAGGACATTATTATGTGCGATTAGGTATATTTTCTGAAGCATGCACCATTTGAGGACATTATTTGTGCGTAGGGTACATCTTATTGGGTAAATCTTATTGTGTATTTTTTCTCTATTCAGGTAGAAAATTTATCTTACTTACAGAAAAAATACTTTATATATTTTTTGATAAATAGACAATAGCCAATTTTTTACAATTAATACGCCTTTGACCTGCAGATTAGGTAAAAAATTAAAGGGGCTTCCTGTTTAATTAACTATAAGAATTTCGTAACATAAAGTAAGGCTGCTTGTAATATTACTCGTATCATAAGGTTACGATGGGGTTGGCATATCCATTCGGATAAAAACCCGAAACAAATAAAGATTGAAAAAAAAATATTTTCATGAGTTAATTTCAAATTGCGCTCATGGCAACAATTCAGACATTAGGTAGTATTTATTCATTGGCATGTCAGCTAAAGCTTTATTCGATTTTAACGTTTTATTAATCTCAGCAATCCATTATTACCTATGGTTATTTATGAGGTAACCGCACGTACAACAATACTAACACGATTCCGTGAACGATATTGTAAATACTAGATAGGTATCGCGAAATATTGGTACCGACAATCGAATATAGTTTTGCAGAATGAAACCAACTAATGTGTCCAGTAAGAAAGCAAATAGAGTTTGTTTTTACTTTGGCAAAATAATCTACCTACTTTATATCGATAGTTCTAAAAATGTTTCGTAGCGATTAAAAATATTTTTTTTATTTTTTATTCTCCTATTGTTTTGGGGCTTTTGTCCAATTAGGATATGCCAGCCCCATCGTACCTTATGAAAACCAGTCATTACTGCACAAATGTTAGAACTGAAATTAGATGAACAATGGTTATTTGGTTCTATTTGCAGGCGGTCACTCCACATTCTTCGGTATGCTGAACACTTTCGTGCACATCGTGATGTACTCGTACTACCTGCTGGCGGCGCTCGGGCCCAGGGTGCAGCGGTACCTCTGGTGGAAGAAATACCTCACCGCCCTGCAGATGGTGAGACTGTGCATTTATTCTTCACTACGCGGGGAAGGGGAGGGGGGGCTTGCTGGTGCTGGATGGACGTCATAACTAAAATACCTGTGCGACAATTTTCTTGACAATTGATAATGCTATCATTTCTACTTTTGGATCTGGAAACACTGATTAGTATGTACATTGCAATTTGTACCATTCAGTAGGTACCTAATCATATTCTATCCAAATAATTTCACACTTGTGATATATTCAACAACCGTGAAGATCATACCTATGAGTAACCAATGAGTATATAAGTAGTTAAACTGCTTAAGTACTTAGTAGATGCCTAGTAGTCCAATAGTTTTATCTGGAGACTTTATCCAGATTGTTGAAAGTCTATAAAGTACCGATTGTACTCGGTTGACATTTCTTAAAACCAACATTAAAGATAAATTGTATCAGAGGTCAATAAATACTTTATTATTTTACGTTTTATGTCTATATTTTTGTAATTAGCTTGTTAGACATCCTGAACTGAAATTAGCAAAACAAATTAAGTGGTTTTCATGTCCTAATAAAATGTATTATTTATTAATTTTTAGATCAGGTTATTTATTGATTTTCTGCAAATTTTAAACTAAGGCTGGTACATTATAATAATTTATTAATTAATAATTATGAATAATGGAATAGTTTTTATTCCGGTAGGTAGGCTATTTTGTGCAAATACAAGGTTTACATTTAAAAAGGACCTTTTACTGATTCAGCGTTATTTCATATATGATTCATATCTAATTATTACAAGTAATACGTCAGATTATTCGCCGGAACCTCTAAATTTAAAATGATTAAAAAAAAAAATATGTTCTGTCTCCAGGTCCAGTTTGTGCTAGTGTTCATCCACGCGTTCCAGCTGCTGTTCATCGACTGCGACTACCCGCGCGCCTTCGTCTGGTGGATCGGCATGCACGCCGTACTCTTCTACTACCTCTTCTCTGACTTTTACAAACAGGCATACCTCAAGAAAACCAAAGTAAGCTATACCTTTCCAAACCAACATTATATTCCAATGTCAATCTTCTTTGAGCTCACAAATTTTAATGAATACCCACGCATACGTATCACTTTACGATTCAAGGTTCTGTGTTGCGTAGAATTTTTGTGTTTCATAATACGAATTTACATTAAACCTTCATCTATGGTAATGGAAATTAATAATGTTTCGCAGAGGGAAAAAGCTAGAGTGAAGGTGGAAGCGGAGTCTGCGAGGTCCGAGACGAAAGAGAGGATGCTGCCGTTACTGAATGGGTTCAGTAATGGGTCAGCACTCGGCGACGTACGGCAACGGATGGCGGGTGCGGTCGCTTCACAGTGATCTGTCAATGATACCTTCTGTATAGTGAATATCCGATGTGAATACACTATGTGTACTCACAGACAATATATTATTTGCTATAAATTGAAGTACAAAACGGAAAGCCCAAAATCGCTTACCAACAGCTATTGTTTCCGACACATTAAAGCTCAATTAGCTTAGGACTGTAGTATTTAGTTTAGTTATAGTAGATGTAATTTATTCAAGCCGAATATAATAAATAACGTCTTCGTATGTGTGGAGCTGTAAGTCGGAATATGTTGATAATTAGTGGGTGACTTTGTCTCCATAGCTGTCATGGCGTAATCTATTGAGGGAGAGTTATAGATCCAGCATAGCATGGTAGAGTGGACTGCCTTCTGTCCGTCCGACTTGGTCCAAAGTTACCCACTGTATTAGTCCGCACTAGGGAACTTTAAAGAAGATTCTTTATTTTTTCGGATGGATACTGTAGGACTATGGTAGAGCCAGTATTTTCATTCATAAAGGTATACCTACTTAGGTTATATTTTCTATTAACGCATTTTAGATGATGATGATGTTCATTGTTATCTGCTGTTGTAAATCCGCATATACTTTTGATGCAAATTAAAATATTGTGAAGACGAAAGGTAACAAAAAGTTATAAATAACACAATATTATTAAAAATGTAATACTCGTATTAACAATGGAACGTAATTTATACTGTCCCACATCACTAAAATGTATCATCTTATATAAGACAATGGTGGTTGTTAATTACTGAGTTTATCTACTTAACAAACAAGCAAATTGTTTATACATATTTAACTACGGATATTATGTTTAAGAGAAAATATATTTCAAATCCCTGTTTTAACGATAACTCTTTATACGCTAAAAGCTACAAGTGTTAGTCCAAAGTAAACATTGCAACATGTGACTGTATCTACCAAAATGTAATCAAACAATTTCCGTTTATATCCCCATGGCGATATAACACTATACAAGGTGAAATAGAAAAGTTACTGGTACCAAATATATTTTTGCGACTTTGTAATACTAAAGTTATCGGCTTTTGGAGGAAAGTTGAAGAACAAAAGGTGTTGTAGGACTATGAAATCTGTGAACAGGTGTAGGTGTACAACACATTTTATTCGTCATCTTTCCTCCAAAGCCGGTAGCTTACAATGACAAAGTTATGCTTCGAATAAAATAGTACTTTTACCTCTACCCTTTCTGTTTCACTGTGTTCACCTATATAGCTACAATCTATATTGGTTTTGGTTCCTAAAAAGGATGTTTATGTTCAGTTATAACTACTTTCTCTACGGAACTCATGTTGAAGTTGAATTTATTGAAAATTTATAATGAGCAAATATACAGGCACATGAGATGTGTGAGTGATTAAAGTACTTATTATACCTAATAATTATTGTCTGAGGCCCGTATTAATAAATCGATCGTATCATAATCGATGACATAAGAATGACATTTCCAAGATCGCTCTCAGATTTGAGACAGATTTATTAATACGGGCCTAATTCAAGTGAGTAGATAATGTGTTTGAAAGTAGTATCAACTCTATGTGAGGTTACATACAAGTCCAATATACATAGCTTAATACCTTTCTGAAAAGCACAATTTATCGCCGATTATTCAAACGCTTCTTAAATAGGTGTGTCCTGATTAACTGTGAGATGCACAGTTCACATGATGTATTGAAATTAAGGTGCGTTCGAGTATTCGATTGTTTGCAAGGCTAATGTTCCGTTGTGTCGATGATAGATATTAGAGTAGCTTTGTTGTCTTACTAGCATCACAAAGACGAATCAGTTTGGGATCCGGGTAACTAATCTTCAATATGATATTTGGTTCTTCAATCTTGAAGATTGAAGAAGCGTTACCCGCCCAACTTGGATCTGAGTAATGAGGAAGACTGCATTGTTATTTTTTATTATTATCTATTTACGTACATGCATAAGTACCTACTTAATGTAACCTCGTGACGTTTGCGAAACTGAAGGGGTCACATGCATACAAAACATCATATTATTATACTAATATATTCGTATAATCTTGATTTATTTTAAAGAAAATATACGTAGTTATAAATATTATTGTATATATAAATACATAACTATGATATTAGGTACCTACCTGTCTACTATGGAATTATATTTTAACAAATCCTGTCTCAGGGGTATCTTGCTTCAAGATTCAAAATTGTTTGTTACTTTCCGCAGTAAGTACCTAACTAAATGATCACAAGATCCATTGACGTATCTTTGAGAAAAAATACCGTCGACCTTTGAACGTGCCTATTTAGAAGTCCGACCTACCATAGTTTTTGTATGTAATTAATATAATGACAATCTGTAAATATAATAATGGCTAATTAAATATACATTCATAATATGTTTTGTGATACTTAAGTTAATAAAAAAAATAATTTACCTAATACAGGTCCCCTTTTATTGGAATCCTACTAAACAAATCATCTACTTACTCAATGACAAAACTAAATGAGGTATCCATTTTATAAAACACATCACTTTTAAAGCTGCTTCCGACTTTGGACTCTTTGCGTAAGTACATAAAAGGTAAATATGCAAATAAATATGCATATAAAGGTACCCACACAGATACGAGGTCATTCCAAAAGTGTTCTCACCAAAAGTGTCTTCACCAAAATACTAACTCGCCATTAAGTAGGTAGGCATTATGCACATTATGTTTGCAATAGAAATACCATGATATCTGAATAAACAAATCAATACCATGAATAATCTCGATAAATATTTAAGTAGCTCCTATGTATGCTAATTTGCGAAGTAATTAATTAAAAATGGTATAATGAAGTCATACCTAGGTAAGCGTGGAATTATCCTTTAAATACTCTACTCGGTATAATTTGTACGTTCCCTGAATAAATTAATACGAGCCTAATGAAATGAAATGAAAAATATTTAATCAGCACATAATTATAAAATAAGTAAAATATATAGACCTTAGGTAAGTAAGTTGCATTTCCTACAGTGTGAGCTGTACCGAAAGGCATTTGGCTCAGCATGTGCTGGAGGGGAACGAAATCTCCTCCAACGCTGATTTTCAGCCAAAGCCTCTTCATACCCTGTCTTACATACCTACACCATTTGCTACCCAAACCACTAAGCTATTACAACAATATAAGTACTTATCTTATGCGTAATAATAAATATAATACATATTTAAATAAAATTAAAAGGAAAATAAAAGAATTGATAATCTGACAAATTGTTATAAAAATAAAATAATTGTGTGTGAATGAACGTGAAGTAAGTATGCACCCACGACAAACGACCGCCTCGCTCGACGCCCGCATCTTTACGTATGTATATATATGTAGGTTAGGTGGCTAGGTATAGGCCTAGCTACGAAGGCGCGGCACAGGTCGCGGGCGCAACGACATTCCGACGCATCCTCGTGCATCTCAGTGACAGTCTCATCTAATTAGTATAGACTGGGATACTAGTACAAGTCCGCTAGCATTTGGATTGACTCAAAATACGCCAATACTAACATACTGCTTATCAGAATACGTCAGTTTGACAGATTATCTATAGAAAAACGAACAAAACTGGCGCATACAGTTACGCCATATTTTTAAAGAAAGAAGAAGAAGATACGCGATACGTCTTTTTTGCCTTATTGCGAGACGATCAAGATCATCATCATCATCATCAGCCTATATTAGTCCACTGCTGGACCTAGGCCTCCCTTAATGAGCGCCATAGCACCCTGTCTTCAGCTTGCAGCATCCATCATCTGCCAGCATCTGCCTGCACTCTTTCGCAGATCGTCATCCCACCTGGTCGGAGGGCGTCCTACACTACGCTTGCCCCAGAGGTTGTACGTTCTTCGCGAGATATGGCCAGCCCACTGCCACTTCAGCTTGCTAATTCTTTGAGCTATGTCGATAACTTTGGTTCTCTGTCGGATGTATTCGTTGCGTATCCTATCCTTCAGAGAAACTTCAAGCATAGCTTTCTCCATAGCTCGCTGAGCGACCTTAAACTGGTGGACCAGCCCTACCGTGAGTGTCCACGTCTCGGCTCCGTCATCACAGATCGAGATGCCAACGGTTTATAGAGTTGAGCCCCTGGACTATGTAAAATAATAGTTCCGTTAACACAACAACATATTGATTATGAAGGGCTCACTATAAACTTTACAGGGTGTTTGGAAAGTCTGAAATATTAATTATGGTACCTATATTGTACGATGACTGATATGTACTACACTAATATTCGAGAAAAAGTTTGGCTAAAGTGTGCGTAGTAGGTATGTACATGAGGTAGGTAAGTAAGTGTATTATTTAGCTGATTAAAGACGTGTTTTAATTTCTATCAACTTTATATCCACTACTTGTATGTAATAAATGGATAGAAATTGAAATCTTTGATAAAAATTGATGCTAGGTAGAGTTCGGGGATACGATCCAGAACCATGAGATATATATCATAATAGAGTATATCTATCTATATTATAATCATCGCCTTAGTCGCATAGTCAGGCTAATTAATCAGAAGTATTGTATTCTCTTTGAATCAGACCTTGATTTGAAATTTTTCGATATTTTGGTAATCTAGCTGGTCTTAAAATGATCTCTATAATATTGAAAGATACTCCTAGTGACATCTATCGGGTAGTAGAAATATAAAAAATGCTATGTTTTTACGAAAATAACAGGTATCGTTATTTTTATAAAATAAGCAAATTTATATAAATATTATTAAAAATAGTTTAATTTAATATATAGGAAATACATCATTGCATGATAGCAAAATAAGTTGTTGAAGGTTTAAAAACACTAGTCATGCTATCCGGCAACAGAGGGCAGTCTAAGATTATAACAGCAATGATTTACGAAACATGTCATAGGGTATGTGCATCGGATATTTTAACATTTCCGCCATCCACAATCGCATTTAGTAAATATCTTCTAATTCCAGATTGTAGGTATGTAGGGCACCCATTCAACTCTTGGATCGGATGAAAAATATGAAATGAAATGAAATGAAAATGAAAAATATTTATTCAGCACAGGGAACACATAAGGAAATATCAGCACATAATTATAAACTAAGTGAACATCCGGATAACTGCGATCCTCATTAATGGCACTGGTAGAGCGGTACTCTACCTATTTGAAAACTTTAATGTCAGTTGGCTGGTGGTTACGGTTGTTCTTTCCTTACTAATAAAAAAACATGCATACCTACTTTAACTTAACTATGTATTTAATGAGGTGACTTAATTACGCTTTTTACTGATAAAATAAACGAGTAAAGTACCTATATCGTGGGTGGTGTAATTGGGTGAGCGTATTGCTATTATAGGTGTACTGCATATTTCTCCTATACCTGCCTATCCTACCAGAGAGTACAAGCGCTGTTTGTTATATTCACGAAAACGCTCGTAGTGATTCTTATAACATTGGTATATGGGTCTATTTGCAATAATTCACGCGTTTATTTGGTATATTTATTTATATTTGACGACCGCTTGGCGCAGTGGTTCGAGCGTAGGCCGCTCGGCTCACTGCACATGGTGGTTGCGGGTTCGATTCCCGCCAGGGAAAATTTCGGAAATGGCCTTTTCTTAATTTGCCCAGGTCTGGGTGTCACTGGGATCGCCCCCAGTCCATTGTACGGTACCCTTAGTACAAGCTTTGCTTAGTTTGGGACCGTACAGTTGGTGTGTCTGTCTGGCGATATTTATTTATTTATTTTATTTATTTATACATTTGATGTATATAGTTACTTTGGTATTTCTCTATCCTGTGTGTGGACCATATCTGTAACTACTTAAGTAGTCGTAGACGTACCTAGTTTAGTACCTTCTAGTGTACAATATCGCCTTGTAGTATCCGTTAAAATAACTATTATTATGTGTTATGTTTTGTTTTCCTTTTTTATATTCTGATAGTCCACTCTTTAGCTCATATGGACTTTTTATATCAAACTTTTCTATATATTTTTTCTATATCAAAGTGCTAAACAAAGCGAACGATCCGCCTGATTTTAAGTAGTTAAAGCCTAGCGTAGCCTCTAGATGCTTACCTGAAGAGGAGTGGGACAGAGGGAGCGCAAGGGAGGGAGGTGGTATGATTATCCGACTCTCTCACTCATCGTTCGAAAAGCAGCTATATATATGTATTATTGTTATATAACAATAATAGTTAATTTACGTCGATATTTTGTAAGAGGTTGGTATAGCTAGTCGGTGGAGCCAGCCTGTCGAATCAGCCTTGCAAAGGTCCAGGGGCCCAACTCTGTTAACCGCTGGCATCCTGATCGACTCGCAATACGTCAAAACTGACGTTTCGCGTATCCGATTACGTCAGTTTTGACAGTATTTCTATAGAAAAACTGTCAAAAGTGACGCAGATATGCGATACGTCAGTTTTGACGAGTCGAGTCAAGCGACAATCATTGGCAGAGCTGGGCCTCCGTGTGAATTGTGCTGTGCATTATTTATCAGCCGGCGTATATGCAAATATGTAGGTACGTAGTGGGTACGTAGTAGTCTATAATCGCTGGCTGTGATCGCGACAGTGTTGAAAGCATTCTTTTGTCTGTCTGCACTGCACATGCGAGTTGCTGGGTTAAACGTCTAAATTGCCCACTGGTTCTCACGTGCTTTGAGAAGTGACACACATTTCACAAGCCATTGTTTATCAAGAAATCTTTATTTACAATGAAATATTTTACAATCTATCGTCATAACTTACTTTCTATTGTACACAATCATGATCTATCGTGAAAGACCAATAATGTTGACAAGCATTTACATTTGTTACGCACTTCTAACTTGTCTTGAAACGTTCATGTGTAAACACTAACACAGTAACGAAATCGACTTATACCAATAGAAACATCAAATAATAATATCACAAATAATTTAGGGTAACTACGGGTAAGCCTCTTCAGATTTGTTGAACAATCTACCTACTTATGTCCATGTATTTTGACAATAAATATTCAAAGCTGTGTGTTGAAATTACAAAAGTTGTACTTTTATAATACTTCGTTGTTTACTGAGTTAGATATTATCGAGGTCTTTAGATCCTATCCTGTGGTGTCTAGGGCCTTATAAAATCGTAATCTATTGAAAAGGCTCAGTGTTGCATTAATTTATCCAAAGAGGCGACTAATTAATGGCAGTGTTTATAACATAAAACATTCAAAGTTACGCTCTCGTTTTAGTTTTCCCGAACTCTTCTATGTGATCATATTCCGAGAATCCGGGGTCCGAGTCGTAGTAAGCGTAGTCATAGCTGTTGTCTTCTTTTTTGTTGGGTGGATTCGCGAAATGCGGTGGTCGGGTAGTCGGCCGAGGCGCAGGCGCCGGCGGAGAGGTTGCAGGAGGGGCCTTGCTCGGTGGCCGAGTGGGCCTGGTCTCTGGCAGTTTAGGAGCTAGTGTGGTTGCCGGCCTCGCTGGCGCCTCCTTAGCTAATGGACCATTCTGTGCCAGCCCTAAATAGTCTCCTGGCCTCGACGTAGTGGTATACGTTTGGTAGTAATCGAATGTGCGCTGCGTGCTCACAGTCTGCGGCACGTATGTTGTGGTCGGTTCAGGGGCGCGAGTAGTGGGAGGCAGAGTTGGCGTGGGAGCTGGCCTAAAAGGCCTGGGAGCCGCCGTCTGGGCAGCGTGTTTCTGGGGCGGTTTAGTTTTCGCATACTGTTTTCGTTCCTCGGGCAATCTGTTACCACTAGCCGCTATGTTGAGCGAGTGAGCGCCAGAAAGAAGCTCACCGTCGTACAGCTCGGGTTTGTATTGTCCGTCATCTTCGCCCTGCGGCGGGTGATACTGGCCGTCGTCCTCGTCGCTATCGTAGTTTGTCGACTGCGTTTGGAACGCGATGTTGGTATTATAAGCGATGGTGTTCAAGTTCGGAGGAGGGTCAGGACGCGAGGTCGTGAAGATCGTAGTGCTCGGAGCGGTCGTAGTCGTTGGATTGCTATGGTAGTTCTGTTTCGAATATGGTATGAAATTCTTTTTTTCCGGTTCATAAGAAAGGCTGTTGTAGTTTTTATAAGCGGGCGTGGTGTTAGGGGCACCTCTAGTAGTGACACTGTAGTCAGTTGTTGTGGGGTAGTTGTCCCTTACGTTCAAATTGTAATTTTTAGGGCGTTGTTTTTCTCGCGGTACGTCTTGTACGTTGAAGCTGTTCTTAACTTTGAGTGGTCGGTTATCGTTTTGTTGGCTCAGGCCCGGAGTGGACTGTGCGTCGTAATTGTACAGTTCTATGAGACCTTCCTTCTTGTTGTATTGCGGAGCAGAAGTCGAAGATGGGAATGTAGTGGAAGGAACGTTATTGGGATAAAATCTGTTTTGCTTCGGCGTCACGCGGCTCACTTCTACGTATTCATCCTTGTACTCCTTGTACTGAGGCGGCACTTGAGGCGTTGTAAAGGCTTGCCTATTTTGGTTATGGTCTAATTTAGCGCGACGGTTAAAGTGCTGAGGGGGTTCAGAGTAAGTTTTTTGAGGTGGTGTGTTTGGTGGAAAAGTGGTGGGTTGCACGGTGGACGAGTAAATGGGGCGTTTCCTTATGATTTTTCTCTTAGAAACTTCGTAGGACGGTGGGTTTGAGGGTTGAGGAGGTGGGGGCGGGCTCGGAGTAGTGTATTGGGTTGTAGGTATTGTGCGTTGGGTTGTGGGTCTTCGGTAGGTTTGCCTCTGCGGGGAGGGGGCGGGGTGTGCGGGCGGCGCGGGAGGGGCGGGATGCGATTGAGGGGCTGGGTCGTCACGGCCACGGTCGCGTTGGCCGCTGAAGAAATCTGAGGAATGTGCGGCGCGAAGGTCGGATACGGGGCCGTTCGAGGCGGCGTTGTTTTGCGAGAGTCGGCCGTCACCGGTCTCGGCGCGCTGGAGACCGAACTCAGGTTCTTCCTCTCGATTCCCTGATGGCGGCAACTTTCTTGTGTCAAATCCTGCCGCAAGAAAAGCAAAATTATTTCGTAATAATAAATAATTTGATACCCGACTACATATCTTCATAAAATAATAATATATAATAATAATTCATAAATCACATATTTAATATAAATAAAAGTACGGTTTTGTAGTACGTAAGTTGGTTCTTTATCACAGTAAGTTATGAAGCTTCGGCTCGCTTAGTATTATAATTATGAATATTACATGTTGGTATCATATAAATCGAATAAATAACATATACTCGTAACAACCTACATAAAAAGCTCTTGTTTGCTTGAACTGATAGAGGTTATTTTTGGCACGCTTTACTCTATCTTAATAATTAAATAAAAGCAGCACAATGCAAGCAAACGTAGCTGGATAGTTCTTCCATAAAACGATTAACCCTTCGAAATAATTTTAATAAACATACCAATTGTGGCCGCGTTCATGTTACTGAGTGATGGTAAATGCCATCATCTGCAATTCGAGTTTAATTATTTCGTTGATATTATATTACCTACATTAAGTAGGTTCCTTCCAAATGGAAACTTGATGTTATTTAATTTTAGAAGTATTAAAAGGTAGACTTTAACGATTTTGCATTGATTACATTATATAGATTATTTTATTGGAGCCGTCAGGAACAAAATTAGTAGGTAGGTATGGCTTTATCTATTATTTTTACGTAAAAGCCTTGGAGATCCTGAGATCTATGAAATAATGAGATTTAGAGAAAAATTGAATACATAAAGAGCGAACGGAAAATATACTATCATCAGGGACTCTACACATTATGAGTTACTGTGCTTACCTATATGTATTGCGTAGTTTATACCTCTAAAACTCTACATATCTTACCATCGATTCAATGATACAATAATAATAGCTACCTCACTAACTCAATACCCTCACAAATAACTATTGAATACAAAAACTTTCATAGCAATAAATAATTTTACACTTTTAGTTTCCTAATTAGACATCACGGACAAAATTTTGAGATTCATATTTGAATAATATGAATGTAAAGAATTTAATAAGTAATCCCAAACTTTGTTCGATGTGTGTATAAATATAAATATTTTTAAATAAATAAATATAAACATTTAATTCTTAATTTACCATTAATTTATTGAGCGCAAATTGTTAGTAGCAAAAGCGAGCTCACCAGATCCGATCTTGTAGAGATCAAACTGACCGTCGTAGATATCTGTCGGGCAGGCCAGCGGGTCGTCGTCGCCCCAATCCGTGCAGGTTTGCGCCTCCTGGTGGAACAGAGTACCAGGCGGGCAGAAGAACCTGAAGTCTCTGATACCGCCGCCCGCGACTTTCACGCATACGTGGAAGGCCTTGCATCCGGATTTCGCATCAGCGTAGTACCCGCCGAGAATGCGGCCTTTGCAATTGAAGCGTTCTGCTCCCCCTGCATTAAAAGGTGTAATATGATTGACGGTATGTTATCTGACACTAGATATTCCCGTAGCTTTTTACTGGGTTCTAAATTAGCCAAGTACCATCCAAGTAACCCCTTGAGTACAAAAAATAACATACAAATCGGTCATGCCGTTTTTGAGAAGAAGTACTGACACACGCACAATAGAATTTTATACATATTAAAAAAAGTTTTTATTATAACGCTACCTATGTTAAGAAATGTATTGTACCCATGATTCTACACTCAACAGTTTATGTACTATAATATTTTCTTTTATGCACCTTGCATAAGGTAATTAGTGATTTTTGATTATATATTATGTATCCTTTATCCAGGTGATGTGTGAATTTTTACATTGAAAATATTTACATAATCCTACTTATTTGGTTTAGAAACTAAAAATACGGCCGCACATATTATATTTTAAAGTGACCATTATTCAACTGTAATACGTATTTAAATTGCTCAATAATTTGCATCGTACGATGCGGTTTCTGAAACATATGACCACAAAAACTGTGCGGTCGGTCGCGAATGTATTTCGTTGCGAGTGGCTATGCACACCTCATTAAAACATATTTTTTGCATGTACACAGATCGTAGATAATAATGTTCATAATTCTTTGACTTTGGATCAAGCTTTGATAAAAGATGAAGTGTTTCTCATACCTCAAGGCGAATACGAAATAGTCCAGACTATGTCAAGCCTGCGGCAATATCTAGGCGGCGCATGTCTCTACATAGAGCTAATGAGGCGGGTTGCATCACAGAACCACACATAATCCCAGCGAATGTTGCCGCTACGTGCGATCTTTATAAGTGCACTGACCTGCGCACTTTGAAAGTTACATTAAAAAACATTTCACATTTCGCAATGGAATCTAATCAGTCGATAATGTTTAAAGATTGCTAAAAGAAAAGCGAACGGGCGCTGAAACCGTTTATACGGTTCATTATTTGTTTAAGACTTAACCTTTCTTCTAACGGAAGACGTAATTGTAAATGCTTAAGTATGTATCTTCTCTATCCTACCAAGTGTCACTTACTTTATTAATGCAATCACAACTAAGAAAATATAAAAATTATTAAATAGGAATAATTATTATGTATGATGTTTGGGAAGGGCTGCAGATGCACACGCCTCAAGGGCATCATAATCCCTTCTAATCGCTGTGCGAGTTGCCATTCACTGGTTGGTTAAAATCGCACATTGAATAAATTAATGAAGGCTTAATATGGCAAAATGATCTTTAACCTATTTAAAATACGAAAGCTCCATACAGTAGTGAATGAAAAAAAACCTCATACAAAGAACAAAAAAAATACTAAGATCAAACCTTATAGAAAAGGCTCTTGTATATAAGGTAATGACCTACATTATGATAGAGTTTGGGGGTGAAGCATGGTCCAGTAATAGAACTATATATAAAGAAAAGTGTGGCAAAAAAATCCAAAGACAATTCTTCATGTCCGGTATAGAACAAATGCCTAGGTTCCCATGCGTGAAGTGTGTGTGGTGAACCGAGCGAGGGGGCGGGGGCAAGTGGGGTGAGATACCATCGCGAACGCGCTTGCGCAACGGCGCGCGCGCAACCGTAAGGTGGCACAGCCATAGCATCCTCCGCGAAAGGTCAGCTGTAGCTACCTACTATGTATTATGTTATGTAAGCCAATGTTCTATACTGTAAGGACTAATTCAGATTGTTTTATGTCGCGTCGCGATCTACTGAATTTAGTACAATAAATAAACTTAACATGAATATTATAAAATAGAATGTCTCATGAAATTTATTTTTCAACACAAAAAAGATCAATATGTATACTACTACTACTACCAATTAGAATTATACTTTTTATGAGTAAATGAATATCATGATCCAAATATGTATAAAGACTGGAAATAAGTCTGAATCCAAATATAATATTACAGCAATTTAAATGCGAGAAATTCAATATTAGCATATTAATCGTCGATAAGTAAGCTCGAGTAGTACTTATTCCGATTTCAAAGCAGAAAAATGTAAGATGGAAAATCTCACTTTCAATATAAGTAGGTATGTCATTTAAAGTTTAATTGATTTTTATAGTGACTATACACTAATTGGTATTAAAATGCTACTGGTATGAAAATATAAAAAATAATAACATAAAAAAGAACTATACCATATACAAATTCAAAACAGCTATAAGATTATCTGGATATACTTTCATAAGCATACATAGTTCATCATTTAATGTGCTGTGAAATATAGTGATGTAAGCACATAATTCAAGTTTTTCTCCGCAATAACAGCGCAGATGCTATCAATGTCATAATAATTTGCAAAAAAAATCGCAACACCGGATATCTTCATTTGGTTATACAATAATGATCTCTATAGCTCAGCAGTTTGGTCTAACTTATGTGTAGATAGGTACCTACGTAATCATATTTATTGTTATGATGAGTCAACGAAATTGTGACGATCATTCATAATATGAAATCAATAAATGCAGCGTCTTTAGAAATTAATGTCTATGCAAACACTTTTGATTTCATTTGCTGTTTGTAGTACAGTGACCAAGATAAATGCAATATTTCTCACGCGTTGACTGCTATGATTGTATAGATTTTCGACACAATAAGAGCAGTTGGTGGCAAAAAAGTTATTGGTTCACGTATTACAACATTTTCCAACAACGTATGAAACACGATCAGTTCACAGGACAATTTGTGTTACATACAGTGGTTTTTTGCGTGAATGATACAATCATTGGTAATATGGAGGCCGCTTTGTTGTATAAATTTCAGTAAATACATTTCAGGAAGATCAGTATAGGAAGTAGTGAAATAGAGTTAAGGAATCTTCTGATGCTTACGACCACGCATGCCATGAGAATTTGAATTTAAGTTAAGTATGAGATATTATTAAGAGTGGCCAATAATATTAAATAAAATTTTACAAGTAGTATTAATTCCAATTGATATAACTCTGACAATTAAATTAATCAATAAATATATCTACAGTCATATACCGAAAATTGCTCTTCTGTGGTGTTATAGATGGTTGACAATTGCTTGACAAAACACTATATCGACTAGTGTTGTGTCAACCTTTTGAACATGGTGTGAAATATCTAGACATCGCAGGTAAATGCCCAAACACATGAACCTTGAGGCCACTCATCCGTTCTCTGGCGGCCGTCACGCCGCCCTAGTTCCTACGGAGAGCGGAGCGTGGGAAAATCACTTATGCAAATCCGGAGAATCGATTATCGTGGCGATGCGCGATCGGGTGCGATCGGCGCGGTGCGGGCGCAGCACTAGATGAAAGGAAAGTGCATCGCTTGCGCAAGACAATGCACTGCGCTCGGACCGGCGGCGCCGTACCGCAAAGCTCGCGCATCTCAAATGTACTAAACGTGCTGCCTCTATGGGTACGGCGTTTCAAAACAATGAGTCTTAGCCGTGACTATATGTTAGTGCTCCAGCACTCACAATATAATACATTGTAAGTAGGTAAAATTATAACGCAACATTTTGTAGGAAAAGACAACAATAGTACTACTACTTAATATATTCAAAAATTAAAGTTAAAAATCTTAAAAAACTGAAATTATAAAATATTTTTAATTTTAAACTTCTATTGTTTATTTTTATCTTAATAGACGATAACAATAGATATTCAAATAACAATTGTACAATTATCTTAAATAAACAATGAAGAACTTTTATTTCCTAATGTGTAATGTTAATTTCCCACGCGCCCCCCGGACGTCCTACACATTACAAACACAGTAAGTTTTACTTTCACGGTGATGCGCACATGCTGATGCTCCCATGCACAAACACACTATTTCCTCACTAATTAATTGCAATATTAACACTACTACTGAAACACAGATTCCTTAAACTATTTTACCTTTTATAGCACGATTAAATAAACACGAGAATTTTCAGGTCACTTCCGATTTTTCACATTATTATACGCCGGCGGCGAAACAGGTGCGTAGATCACGTGTTTATTCCACTTACCGAGTATGGGGAGCAATGTGAGCAAGATCCACACGAGGGACATGTTGTCGCGATGTGCGTCGCGAAGGGACTGGCGGTTGGATGCGCGTGCGCCGCCCGCCCGAGTCGCCAGGAGGGGAGATCTGAAAGCTCGCCGCCCGCCCGCTGTTGACAATTACAGGACCGTAGCAAAGTGGAAACAGTAGGTCATTGCAGGAGTTGATTGGAAAATAAGTAAGTAATATAAACAAGCTCTCTACATGGCTGGAGCTGAGCCCAGATTTAGGGAGACGCAGCTAGGAGAGGAAGTACAATTAGATGAAGCGAATCTAATTTCTTCGTCCTCATCAGATTAAGCCGTGTCGAGCCATGTCATGTTGAGGGGGGGCCCGTGCCCAGCAGTAGGACGTCAAAAAGGCTAAATTATTATTTATAATAATATAACGAGATAAATGTCTAAAATAGTATGATTGCCATAGTGAACTACTTAACTTACTGTAGGTATTTTTTTAGAGACACTGGTATTCCTTCTTCAAGTAATATTTTATAGGTTCAATTTCATTAGGTAGATCGTGCACTGAAAAAGAAAATAATGATAACTAATCATATTCCTAAAATCATTTTTAGTATTTATAAATGTGTATTTTATGAATTCAAGGCATTACATAGGTACTTAATTTTTTTGCAGTTATTACAAAACGTTCAGTAAAAAGTACTAAAAATAATACTAGGACAAAAACATCATTTGTTATCGTGTTTTTATTTTTCTCAATATAGAGTTATCGACGACGTTCGTATATATGAATTACTTTTCTCACTCATTTCAACTGCACTGTGGCTTTCAGGGAAAACATGCGTGTATTTTTATTTATTTATTACACATGACCGATGTCTATCGGCAACGAACCATTGTTTTGTTCTACACATTAGTCATTATGATAGTGTTACGTCACGGCCGATGCCTAATCTATTACACCTGCGTCTGCGCACCCATTGGGAAAACTATCAATTACCTGATCGCTCGGGCGAGAGTGCACGACTAATTGTATAGAATTGAAAATATACGAGATAATGATAATCATACATGCAAGTATGATTATCATTATCTTGTATAGATTCAATTTTTGTTTCAATGTTTGATTGGATAATGGTGGTGATGAGTACAATAGGGTAATGATCGTCTATATCTATGTGCATATCTATATATCACGCTGTTATCTGACTGATTTTCGTGCTTGGTTTTATAGATTTTATTTCAATTCACATTGAAAGAGGAACTGCACAAATATATAAATACTACTTATATTCTAAAATGTTACTGTTATAGAAATAAAACCTGCATTTCTGGAAATAAGGGAACACTAATAACCATTGATAATCCAGCTCCATACTCTGCTATTGTCGCTATTGTGCAGTAAGGTGAAGAATTTGTGAAACAAAAATAAGTTTTTGCAGTTATACAGGATGTTTCAAATGTTCCAAATAATTATTGAAGTACATTACGATAGCTACGGTACCAATGAAGATGCTTAGTAGACAGACTATACGTAGGTTCTTAACTGTCATATTTTCTGAATGACGGACCTTTGAATATTTAGCACAACTTTCGTGTTTAGTCTCTTAGATCACATCTGTTGGCCTAGGAAACAATATAAACAGCATTTATGAAAATTTTCTTAAAGTATTGCATAATACCTACTTGATATATATTTTTTTATTAAATTGGAAACAATATTAAAAAAAAAATTATAATTTTGATAGAATGTTAATATCATTCAATTTCTATACCCGATGCTTATCCGCTAGTATTATTTCGGAATTTGGAAGCAAATTGTATTTCAAAATGGACGAACATGTTGAATGCATACAAATAAAGCACCTGAGATGAATGCACTGCGAAGCAATTACTTGTATGCCATGCAGAAGCGCACCCACCGTGGACGTAACCCACCATTATGTAAATAAACACAATAAAGTCATAACACTGCGCTTGCTGTGTGCCAACATAACAAAATGTCTTCATACCTGTTGCTTATACACAACACTTGCAGAAGGAAGTTAATATTACTTCACAATGCGGTAACCGGACGATATAAAAATTCATTGAATAGTTTTCTTATAAACGACCGCGATCATAATAATAATGTAAAATTTTATTACCGAAAGCAACGAAGATTGAAATCTTGAATGTCAATGATTATTACCTTCAAGTGAATTGGTATTAATCGCATGATCCAAAAATTCTAGGAATATTCTGCTAAGACTAACCTGAACTAGGTTGTAAAGTTTACACTTGAGATATTGTACTAAAATACTTATAATTCCTGATTGATTCTGACCATTTGGCTAAAGTCTAGTTTGTACTTCAGTCCCTAAACTTATTACAGATAATAAAATGTCAAATATACATAGTAAACACATACCTAAATCACACTTAAACATTGCCATCAAATACTATGTTTAAAGCTGAACACACGAGATACCATCGGTGGCGTGGGACCCCATGGCGATTGTACTAGGTGTAGGTACATACACTTAATACCTCACGACCCACTGTTAGACTCTACACGCAATTAACTACCCATATTGTTATTTGGTGAATCATGGCTACATGATGCCATTGAGTTAAACAAATAATAATTAATTTGTCTAAGATGTGTTTTATATGGAAGACAATAAGGTGCGCGGTAAACATAAACAAGGATACGATACCAAAGGTCAAAGTAAGAAGTTGTAGTTGATTGACTGTTAACTGTCAAATTAAACAATGGAGGATGTAAACCATTTTCCTAATTTAAGGACGACAGATGACATTAACAATATTCTGTACCAGTCGATTCATCTAAGATCTATCACACTAACACTACCTTAGCTAAAGATAAAGGGAAGAAATGAAATACGTAACTGTTACGCCAATTTTATTATTTTATTGATTATATCCGCATATAATATTGTAATGGGTAATTTTCGCATTTGCATAGAAATGTGAAAGTGAAAGGTAATTAAAAACACGCTATTGTTGCTTTGAATGTATGTATACCTTAAAACTTAAAAACATAGATGTACTACAGTGCTACATGTACTACAGTGGGTGGAAGACGTGTAGAAATCAGGCTAGAGGTTTTGCATTAGCACGAGTTAGCGCTAAGTCGTGAAAGACTCCCATGAGGTGTCCCGCATTGCTCAACGCGCCCCCTGTTCCGTGTTCACGAACACGGAGCGCCTATCATGATGCTTAAACTCACGTCATCGCCAACATTTTGTATTTAATATTGTTTTCAGTTCAGATTTTTTGTAGGAGTACAATAAAATAAATCCTAAAGAAATCTAATATTTGAAATAAGACTAACCGTTCTTCGGCTTCTTCATAAAATGGTTTGCATACATCATTTTCCCAAACAAAAAGTATTTATAATAGGGGAAGGTTATACGGTAACCAATTAGGCCCAGACACACGCTACCTATCCAGTATCTTACTAGATAGCTCGCACTAATGTTCTCTGAAAAGTGAAGAATTTGAAAACAAAATTAGTAGAGATTGTATCGCGAGGGATGAAAATAATATTTTAACGGCGAGGACGTTATTTTGAAAGCGCATCAAGCGTTTCAAATTATTATACGTTGCACGAGGAAACAAATATTTTGCGGCCGAGTGATTTTCTCCACTTTTAACCCCTCTATGAGAAAAATAACATCACACCAAGAGAAAGAGGTTTACTTTAGGACCTTTGTAATATATTTATTTTTTTAAAATTCATCCGGCGCACTCCGATGCATATCAAGCTAATTACCGCCTTCTGACGAACATAGAATTCGTGAAAATATCTGCTTTGCTTGCTCTTATTAATACATTGTCGCGTTTCAAATGGATGGAGTGAAAAAACCATTTTTCTCAGTACCTAATGAATCACTAACATGACACGAAGCCACGACGAAGCGACGCTCTGTTACTTTAGCCGTCGCAAGTAGCGTGTTGCTAAATTCTAATTACTAATATATAGATTACCTTAGAACAGGTCAAAATACCAGTCGGAGTAATGTCTCTATACCGACACATTATAAAACCAATTCCGGTAATTAACATCTTATTGCGTATCGTCTATACGTTGTTACGTAATATTAATAGCCTTCATTAGACGAACGTTAATTATCTATACAAATAAATAAAATTGGAGTGTTTGTTTGTAATATCAAAATAAAACCTTTTCACTAAATGCATATGAAAGTACATACGACACCTATAGCAAAAACGCGATTAAAAAATGTTTGTCTGTCTGTCTGTCTGTATGTTTGTTCCGGGTAATCTCCGAAACAGCTAGACCGATTTTGACGGGACTTTCACTGGTAGATAGCTGATGTTATAAGCAGTAACTTAGGCTTTTATTTTAGAAAAACAAAAAATAATGGGTCCTATCGCGCGGGCTCAGATCACGGGAGCGGGCTTTATTGTTAAGTTAAATTCCACGCGGACGAAGTCGCAGGCTCAGCTAGTACAATATATAACCGATAACGACATCTGAAATAGCGTGAAACTTTAACATTTCAGTAGCGCTTCAGTAGCCACCCGTTATAAAACTTGAGTTCACCAGCACACGAACAGACTGTTAGTGCACTAAACTATTGTTACCAGTATATTAACTGGTGGTTACTGCTCTAACGGTCCATTAATATGTTAGTGAACAAGGCCCTACGAAACATGATCTATTTTGAACACTAAAGTGTTGTAATTTTACATTGGCCAAATCACAATGGCTTCAGCCCTGATGTTACGCATTAAAAACTAAATTAGCTATGTGTTTTGCGGTAACACCTCGATTGTTTGAATAATCTCTTCTAATGAAGGACCACTGTAAATAGTGTCCGCTAAGAACAATGATGAAGATTACGGTTAGGTCAACTTTCAAGCTTAAAAACCGCCACGGTCACGATTATTGCTCATTTATCACTTCGCCTTTTGTTCGCAACGTAGCTTGTGTCCCGCCGGTGCATAAATCATTAACGGCCGCAATGAACTTTAATGTCATTGCAATAAGAGTTTCCAACTTGTCAAGAGGTTACTCAATAAACTGCGGATTGTCTTACGTCCAGCGACTGACGGGCCGACCATTACAAGCTATCAACACAATAGACTTATGAATGTGAAGACGAGGCAAACTCAAATAGCTTCTAGTCTCACGTGGGATGATATGAAAAGAATCATTAGAACACAGTTTGTTTTAAAGAGACCTGAATACTCTGGCTGTTGTAAACCGGCCATGCAAGTGTTGCATTGGCCATTTGTCAAGTGTTCGTGGGCTGCATTTTGAAATCTGCAGTTGACACAGTGAATAAATAAACTTAGTGTTGTTATAAGTACCAAAAGTGAAATATTTTATTGGAGAATTTGTTAAACATTGTTTGTGTACAGCCGTATAGGCTGCACGACTGCCAGCAACTTATTTTGCAACAATTAAAAAGAATACCTAATCATTTTCTTTTTCAACCGACTACAAAAAGGAGGAGGTTCCCTATTTGGTTGTCCTTTTTTATGTTTACCATAGCTAATGGTAGTTACGCTAAGAAGAAAAAAACAAATAATTTGTGTAGTTCCTAGTATCCCTGTTAGGTTTTTTTACTAAACATTTTGTGTTACAGCAAAACAATTTTTGAATACGAGTCCTTACATAAATCTTGTCTGTAATTACAAAACTGTAAGTAAAAGTACTTAAAATATACTCGGAACTACAAAACTCATCAATCAAATCATTTGCTGTCGTAATTTTTTTTAAGTGTAACATTTATTATCTAAGTGACCATTGCTAATGATAGTATTCAAAATCAAACTAAAGGTTTCTAAAGAGTTGAAAGAAAGACTTTCAGCGGGATCCATATGAGCTACTATTTATCTGCACATCTCCACGTTGTGAAGTTGCATTTATCATCAAAGTCGTGTGAAACTAACAAAGAGATAAAAAACATCGCAGCGCACACGAGGGCACCCAGTTAAAGTTATATTTATGCATATTCATAACATTTCGCTGGAGAAATCTCTGAACCAAAGTGAAATGTTCCTGTTACACTTGCATTTCTAACAATCACTTTCATCGCAGTTGTTTTAGCATGCAAACACGAATCATTTGTCTAACTTTTCTTAATTTGTATATATAAGACGTGTGACCGATGTTACTAAGTTAAATATATCGTTGTATCGAGTTTGGGATTCCATTTCTTGAACCCACAATAATCCGCTTTCGAATTGGGATCGATCATCCTCTTGTGGCCAATGTTCTGAGTACTCCTCTTATCAGAGCTCCGTCTTAGAAGCTTATTTATTCTAAGTAAGCTACTAAGACGGGACAGCTAAATTGTCCCGCTGAACAATTTGACTAATGTTCAGCGGGATGTCGGCACATCATGAAACGGATTTGATACGACGCTTCGTTTGAGGACGCGATCTTGTGTGCGCCATTTATTGCCGCAATCTCCTGCGCATCTGGACTGTACTGACTTTGATTTACGATGCGCGGGTGACACTGAGTCTTTACAAATTTAAATGTAGGTACCTATAACTAACTAACTATTATTCATATGTAACTTCTGGGTGTACTTATAGGTACAACTTTCATTTTAAAGATCCATATTTATTATCAAATACATGTATATTGCCTCATAAACATGTATCTCATTTCTAACTAAATTAAGCAAAACGATGTTTTTATAAACTAAATCAGAAAGATTGTTTCGGACTTACCCATGTGGGAATTTGCTCGCTGTACATTTCTGCAAGTTTTATACAAAGATGTCATTAATCATGTAAATACAAAAAAAATACTCACATAAGGAACTAGGTAGGTATATTTTTAGTATGGAGTGGAGCTGTAATAAAACCAGTCGTCGCGTTTTACGAGATGAACTATTACGCTAAACGCGTCGTTACACAACGTGCGTAGAATGCGGTCCGGCCAATTAATCCCCTGAGATGAGCACGCAGCTTCAAGTGAGGTATATTCCCGTTAATAACTGAGCAGTTAATACATTGTTATATACTGGTCAGTTCTTAACGGGAGGTAGTCGAAAAATCTCGAATATAAAAAAACTTTCATTAAAATTTCAATTCTTACAAAAATCTTTAAATTATTACCAATTCTATAAATACTAGGTACTACTCGTTTATATTTTTAAAATTAGCTATGTTCCGCAATCTGTAAAGTATGATAACAATGGATATTAGGTATTATAAGATGTCAAAAAAGCCTGTTTCGGATACGTTATAAGTTTTAATTAAGTACTACATGTTATATGCTTGATGAGATCGATCCATACCTACTGTCTAAGTAGAATACGCTCACCATAACGCGAGTGCTTCCAACACGGATAGCGCTCATGGCAATATGGTTAGTTGATTGCATCAAACCGCTGCGAGCGCTGCTTGGGGTCACCTCGCGCATCCGCGGTACCCGCGCTGACGGGCCGCGGGCCATCCCGCCCGAGGCCGCCCTGATAGCGGAATACGGCAAACGGCGGACAATCAAGATAATCATACCGTCTCATGAAGAATGTTTTGGTATAAATAGACACTGTCACAATAAAACAAGAATGGGACCTTTAGTCGGAATGTTGACCTCGAAGTGACCAACAGTTTTGAGTATTTTGCTTGTTTTCAGATGATATGTAATGTACTGTATCCTCGTGCCTGTTATGAAGTTTGTTCTATTGTTTTTCTCCTGTATTGAAGACTTCATTTTTGGATAAGTATTTAATAATAATCATCGCAAATGCCAATTCGCATCACGGAACAATTGGTAGTCGCATGCTATACAGGTCGAAACAGAAAGGGTATCCTTTTTTTTCAAAACTTAACTTTGAAATTCTAAAACTATCAGCTTTGGAGGAAACATGAAAAACAAAAGGTGTTACAGTAATTCACAAGTCTACAAAACCTTTAGTACTTCAACTGTCCCACAAAGCCGATAGTTTTAGATTTACAAAGTAAAGTTGCAAAAAAATAGTGTACCCTTTTTGTTTCACCTAGTATAAGTTTAAATTGCTATAAATAAGTGTACCTTCCCATAGTGATTTACGATAAACTTTTCATGAGCTTACGCAACAGATGATATTAATCGAATTATCGTATCAGGAAACGCATAATGCGACGTCGATCAATTAGAAAATATGCACTAATATTATTCAATCCCATAGGGTTTATTGTACAATATCAACTCTTATACATACTTATCCTTATTATTTGTGTATTATTATGTCTAGATTACGTTACATTATTATTTATCAAATATTCATTATGTATTTCACTTTAAGTATACAAACGTATCTATTTTTATCAGTCTTAATTTGGACGGAGATGAATCTGTGAAACCCTTCAATAACAAGGGTTAACAACATCCGCCTCACGGTATCCATTAAAATTCCCTTTTATAAAATTGTAAAGTCTTATACAAATATAATTGTATAGCCACGGTTGGTTCAAGTAACGTTCAAAACAACCTCGCTGTGACCTTTCGAGCAGAGGATGCTCACATTCCGACCCGTCGCTGCAAAGGGTACATTTATGTGGTAACCATTGTTCTGTAGATAAATTAAATTATTATTAATAATTAATACATAAATACAAGATAAATACACCTGACTTACTAAATTTGTTTTTGAGAATATATACACCTAACAACTACTGTCGCGGCAGGAAGCATCAGTTGTTTGCTGTCCCCGCTTGTCGTACCGTTGCCCGAGCTAAGTCGCCAGTACCACGCACCCTCACTGCACTTAACGAGCTCCTGGATTCTAACGCATGCATGGATTTGTTTGCGGATGAATGGGCGAAGATTTTGTTGGTATGTTTGAGGTTTTGTGAGAAGGATGAATGATTTTTAGAAATTATAATGTATCTTTAGTTAAGGAGTTAATTAGTGTAATTGGCCTCTGGCCGTTCTATTTTAACTTTAAATAAATAAATAAATACGAGTACATAATGATATATCAAAGCATAGTTGTAAAATTGGATTTGTTACAATAAAAATCTTCATATTTAATTATTATTATTTTCAGTTCATCATTCATTAATGTGGTGTTATTTCCATAGATTACCCAACTGAGCCATTGGTACGTAGAATAATAGGCATCGTAGATATCTATGTTGAACGGTCATCACTCAGTAGCACTCTGAAATTAACGACAGTTAAAAGGAATGATAATTATACAGGTATCGACTTCATAACTCCACAGACCGTGTGTGAGAAATAAATTTTGCAACTTAATAAGCTACATGGATAAAATAAACACCTCGCACTAGATGATTAAGTAATTATCGGTGTACATGAAAAACGCTTATCACGTATGTAGCGCAATCGAACGGAGCATTCTCACGCCCAAATAATGCGAGCGCACTAATTGCGAGCCCGTCATCAATCACGGTGGATGGGATTAATCGCAGCATCCGGTGCTTCGGTCGTGTGCAGGCCGCGGTCTGCGCCCGCGCAAGGTTCCTCGCACCGCTCTCCGCCATTGTTCGCCTGTCGACGGATGAGCGAAACAATATGTATTACTTATTAACATATTTTTTTAAACTATATATTTTTTATATATTATACTAAACAATGTCGGCAAATAAGCATACGGCCTACTTTATGTTAAGCAGTTACCCGAACCTAGCCTAAAGATGCTTGCAATACCATTGGCATTGCCCGCATATTGCCAACTTGAAGGGGAGTGGGATAGAGGGAGGAGGAGGGAGAGGGGATGGTCTTCCAACTTTATCACTCTTTTTTTTTTTTTTTGAATTGACTATATGTTGTTGGCCAGAGTGGCCATAACAAGTTCACCCGGACAGAGGGCGAGCGCATCCAGCCAGAGGGGCAGGGGGGCAGCTAGCTCAAGGGCGCCACAAGGGACACGACCTCGGCTTGGGCCGCTGCCAGGAGAGGTGGCGAGGGTAAATCTACCACCGGATCGGAACGCGACCTCGACTGAGAAATCTCATCGTACAAAACGCGCTATAAAGTCTACTTTACGCCGATCTTCCATGACACGGTGGTACTACCCCCGTTGAGCTAGCCCGTATGAACTGTAATCAATTGGGTAGCCATATATGTAGTTGATGTAGTCTGCCACGATTAATAGCGAATAGTGAATATCCATAGTTTACTGTAATAAATGTATCTACTGAAAAATTTATAAACACAGTTTAAAAAACTTATAAGGGCATTTCAGTAGGTATTGATTTATACAACAAATTTCAATATAGTAAACATAATTACATTAAATATTATGTTTAATTTCTATCGGCTAAAAATCCCTAGCTTTAAAGTAAGTAAAAAAAATATGGGTCATCATTTTTTACACCATAATATTAAGTAGAAATCTTCTTACTGACTAACTTTGTTTTTATTTCATCACCATTATCATCAAAATCTTACTATCGATTATTAATTACAAGGAAGGTCACATACCTATTATTCGACGTAACTTCAACTATTTGTTGAGTGTTTGTTGATCATATTGTTGTTGAAGCCAAACATATTGTTGCATTGTACTCTCGCTGAGATTAGAAAACTGTTTATATTATTATCGATGTGGTTATTCTTTAATTATATAATGAACACAATCGGTGTTTATCACGTGTTACTGTATTGTAATAACACTGAATGTGTTGTGTTGCCGGGTGTAAGAGTTCGTTACAATGTTTACAGAGATGAGGTAAAAAAACAGTGCCGCGTAGGGACGCCCGAAAGAACCGAAGCTTAGGGCGCCGCAGCTGCCACTCTGTATACCTATATATATCGTGTAACGTTACTGACGTCATCGTGTAACGCTACTGACGCTTAGCTCGGATAAAGTGGCCGCGCAGCAAACGTACATATAGAAGCTTCGCTTCAAGAATATTGAAACTATCGCGCCTGCCACGTCCCGTGGTGATGTGTTGTAAGCTATTACGTAATAATCTACATTCCTGAATTCTTTATTCGAGGGACCTTTAACTATATGCACCTGTGTCGAGACACCATGCGGCAAGAAGATCCTAAATTTATAGAATTACTGTACCTATTGGTAATTTTGTCTATAATTATAAAAACGGTCTTCGCGGCCGTAACCCTTTACCCTTGACCTTATTTAATTGGAGATTGTGCTAAATAACATTAAAAGAGAATGGGTAGATGTCTACGTTGTCATAGGTAATTATATTTTACATGAAAGTGAAACATAATCAGTTTTCTCAAACTCTTATTTTAAAGCTCTATCATCAGGCCGTTACTGCATGTGTGAATTTTATAACTATTTTTATTGTGAGAACATTCGATGAAATATCAAATTGTGTGCAAATACAAAGCGTGCAACATCCCGCCCATAGAATTGACTAACGCAAACAGGCGTGTCTTCCGAAGGCGGCGTGTTGATTTGGTATTCAGATGAATCACTCAATTAATTCACATATTTTTCATTACTCATACTCGGAAAGTAGGTCTGAAGTTGCCTAAGGAGCGGGTTAAAATAATACTTTTCAGCCCTAGGGAGAATTGCTTTCAACTGACAGCTGTCCAATTATTAAAGAGAAACTAGTTCTATTTTCACATTTCTATTGAACCAGGCCGGCCAACGGAAAAAAAAACAAACTAGGCGGCAATCCGATCTTCATTTGTTTTTTCGAGTTGTAGAGTATTGTTCATACTTCCTTGTATTATTTCTTTAGCTAATTTCTGTTTTCATTTTTACTTTCCTTGTATTCGTAATTAATCCGTATTGTAATGAAAAGCACAGTGTTTACCTCGGGTGAAATACTTATTTAGTCCCGAGACGGGGATAAGTAACAATAGTTCTTAACTGTTACTTTCATCCCTAGGATAACAATGTACTATTACCTATCTGCTCCATTATATCCTAGATAATTTTACGTGTATGTATATAAAAACCTGCTACAAGCTATGACACATAGACGTTAATGACTTTGTGTGCATGTAAGAAAAATAAGAAAACCATATTGACATTAGATGCTTCGGTACACGTAAACATATAACTTACCTACCTTCTTCTTCTTTCTTTTAAATATGGTCCATACAGATTAATAGGTATTCGGTAAGTGACAAGTAAAAAATAGCGTTAACAAACACATTTAAAAAAAAATACAAAACAAAAGCGTGACTGTCCACTTTGGAAAATGAAAATGGAGGCACGACCTAGCTTCACATTAAGCACAACACAAACGACATTTCACAGCACATGCACTTATGATACCGGAAGCATTGAAGACAAACCACAAACGATTGCGGTGAGTTAGAAAACACCAATCGCAATTTAAAAGTCAAAACTAAATGTCCATTATGTGAAATTAGAGTGTGTTTCGATAATGCTAGAGTATTATCAAGGCTGTGGGGGCAAATCTACTGTTCATAAGCCTTTTAATATTTGGGTTGTCTTGTTATTTTCCAGAAGATTATATCACCTTTTTATCTATCTAATGAATATAAATATTATTTCTAATAAAATTATTCCCGTGTAACGTAAATGGATGATTACAAAAGTTGTCGTTTTTAAAAAAAATGCAAGTGCTATCGGCAATTTAGGTATCAGTCTTCAATGAGTAATAAACACGATTTTTAATTCAACTATAAACGATTATTTGCTTGAATAGTTCATACGCGCTGCGCATTCAACATGAATTATATTATACAACTAATGTTCCGCTCTACATGCTGCTGGCGTTTACTTACTCTACCATAACATGGATTTCCTTCCGTCCGTTCTTTATACTTCCTATTTAGTTTGTAAGCATCGCATGTCAGAAATTATTGTGTTATGGTCATTTCCTATTAAAATACTTGATCCTATCGATTTTTTTTCATGTTTCGATTTATGTAAACCAGAATAAAGCGACGATACTTGTTTGTATTTTATTATTTAGAGCACGTTTTAAAATATCGTTACAGACTGTTTGGAATGATTAGTTTCCATACTTCTAAGCCAAAACTTCTTCCCTACTTGGACTTAAAAGGTCAGCTTGTTCGGTGCATGTCAAAGGTCGATACATAACAATTCAAAATTTGGCCAAAAGTTGTGTACTTGCGAAACAATGGATTGTGGGTATTATGAAAACGCGAAGTCGCGTGCTGCATCCATATTACACCACTTTGTTGTATGTTGGCAAACGTTGTTCTACCATATAAATTATTTCTAGGTATGGAATATACTTTACGACCTATTCTCAGACTTACCTAATATAGACAAAAAAAACATAAAAATCGGTCAAGCCATTTCGGAGGAGTCTGGTAACTAACATTGAGACACGTGAATTTGATATATAAGATATAGATATATTATTAATAGGTCGATTATATGATATAGATACGAAATAGTTGAAGTACTAACTACTATTTAAGATATCCATTATCATCATCAACTTAAGAGCGGTGCTCTTGTCGGTGGAGTTTTTTCCATTCACCGCGATTTTCTCCCAGTTCCTTGACCATTTGATACGACACGACATTCACTTTTTCCTCCACTTGGTCAAAATAGCTTCTCCTAGGTCTTCCTCTTCCCCTCTTGCCTTCTATGTTCCCTTCTATGATTGTTTTCATAAAAGCGTCATGTCGTATCAAATGCCCGATCATCTTTCCTCTTCTATTTTCAATGCTGGTCAACAGGCTTCTTTAAGATATCCACATATTAAAAAAATCATACATGTTTTGCACGTAGTACCGCTCGCGCACATGGCACGTTTGAGGAGTATGAACCCCTCGTTAGACGATATTATGTAAAAATGGATAACCGAACGGATACTTTCATTTAATCCGTTTAAGTACAGGTTTGTTGGATTTGCAAAACTCAATTATTTTTGTAACAAACTCGAAGCCAATCTCGTAAAGGAGGTTCCCCTCACTCACGTCCGCAAATACTCGATACGAGCGATTATGGATAAGGGGGCAGTCTCGTTTGTGGCCGTGAACCGAATATTCTTCACGGTGTATGATCAAGGCGTCAGGGCAGACTGATATAGGTACATACATCTGCCGTTTACCGAACGAAGCATGGCGAACTGAAGCAACCTGTTGGGGAATCTTTGATTTGATGATCTATTGTTATTTTTTCATTAGTGACGAAACACCTATCGACTTTTGTTTAAGAGTTGTAAAGTTCACGAGCGTTACGCATTTTGCAATAGCGAAACAAAAAGCAAACATCGTACGTTGCTTAACCTTTAATTCTATACGACCCGGTGAAACTGTGCTACTGGCGGTGTTAATTAGAAATCTTAAATGAATATTCATTATAGTGGTCACTGATCTGTCAATATTGATCATTCATTCGTATTAAATATACCTATCTATCATAACTAAAATTGAAAATTTAGAAAACCCCCGATGATCCGACTTTTTAAACTACAAAATAGGTGATAATTTTCAAACGGCAGAACCGATTTTCATGAAACATAGCTTAGAACACTCTCGATCAAAATACCTATCTAAAAAAAAAAACAAAATGAAATCGATTCATCCGCTTGGGCGCTACGATGCCACAGACAGACACACATATACACAGATACACATGTTAAACTTATAACACCCCTCTTTTTTCGTCGGGGGTTAAAAACAGTTAAGAGATTATCAGTTAATCATCCGTGATGATATCAAAATGTTTATTTTAGATTTATAACCATGACAAACATGCTCTCCGACAACAACATTGTTATATAATGAATATGTGCTGCACTTGTGTAAAAACTCATTTTGTTTTGCAACATTTTAGTCGTACCCCTGGTTTGCACTGACAACACATTTACACCGATTCATGCAAAGTTATCTTTCTTTTATGTCATCAAAATAAGTATAGAGACAACAACATTAATTTGACGGTGGTAAATCCAAGCTGTAACCAATTGACTACAGCGGATATACTTATGGGCTGGCTATTATGATACTCGACCCAGTGGCGGGTTTACCAGCAGGCTGAGAAGGCTGGAGCCTAGGGCGGCAGATTTTTGGGGCGCCAAATTTGGGGACCGTTTTTTTTGCTGCCTGATAGAAATCAAAAAGATTTCTGCATGACGGTTTTCAGATGTTTTAAAGATAGAATTCTGCAACAAATTTTGCCGATAACTATTTCACGTGCAATTTCAACGAAATTTTTGGTTTGTAAAAATAATCTAGGACATGACAATTGTAGAGGCAAGGGCGGAAAAACTTTACCGCCTATACCTTGGAAATTTGTAAATCCGCCACTGACTCGACCGGGCAATTATGATACTCCTACAGAAGATCAGCGTAGAGTGGCTATTATAGCAACGAAAGACGGAGATTATTTTATACCATTAAAAAAGCGATTGAGATTGGATCAGCCTATAAGTCAGCGCTGAAACCACCACGTTTCAAGTGGTTATACTATGTTTTATTTCCAAGTGAACATTTACGGATAGGGATGTTTCAGATACTAAAAAGTTAGCCATAGATTGCAAAAATAGCATTTATTTCTCGTGAAACCATAGTCTTTATTCCTGGTGTGCAAGTTTAGCCGCTAATAAAGTATTGCACGTCTAGACTGTCGGAAATGACCGCGCTTACATTGTAATTAGGGCTTCTTCTTCTGTCTACCGCCGTCTCACTATGTTGCACGATTATATAACAAGATATTACATCCCGTGGTAATAGAATAGGCTATAATCATCACGTATTACAGTTACACTATAGTTAATAATTGCTAAATACAGCTATAAAAGCGCTCGGAACGGTGTAAGCTAGTAAATTAAACAATTTTATTTCAGGAAATAATTTTGTTTTGTCTGTTTACTTACATAAACTACAGTAAAGTGCAAGTTTCTTACAATAAACGTAGCATACATATTATTGTATAGATAAACTTTTACAAAGATTTATTGGCAAATGGCACATAAGGGTTTGTGTCATAATTTTGATATAAGGTAAGAATGCTTCGCAATCAATACTTAGTTTACACTATAAGTTGTAATACAAGTAAGTAGGTAAAAAAGCATACGATCTGCCTGATGTTAAGCAGTTACCGTAGCCTACAGATGCTTGTATTACCAAAGGCATTGCACGCACGTTGCCGAAGGGGAGGGGAGGGGGTGCTGGTCCGGCTCTCTTCATCGTACGCAACGCAGCTATATATACTTGATGCTGATCGTGTGTGATAGGGTGGTACTACCCCAATCGAGCCAGCCCGTATATGAGGTCAATGGGCTACAGCTTGGTTCTATCACCATTAATAAGCTTACATTAACAGTCGTAATAGAAATATGAATATTATTTCAAATGACCTTTGAAATGTTATACGCATATGCGTGTTAGTGAATTATTTTGGTTCTGTGAGACAATACGTATAGATAACAAACTTACTTACAAAATATGGTTTACTGTTCTTGCATGTGGTAGCCTATGTGATAGTCCTACAACAATAATACAAATATATCACATCAACATTTGACAGTCCGTTATAATTATTGTCGGCATCATCTGCTCCTACGACGATTGCCTTCACTGGCATGCGCTTTCTACAGATAACGATCAAACGATTCCATAAATTTGGCCGTCATAGTGTAGGCTGTGATGAGCGACATTACGAAATGGTTCAAGAGCCGATGCCCCAGCGGGGGTGCGCGACACGATTCCCCAAAACCGATGCACCACCGATAACGTGAGAACACCATGGGAACATCGTGGGAACACCGTTGGAACATCGTGGGAACACACCACTCGCACGCCACTCATTAGACTGCAATCTAGAACATGCTAGAGGCCATTACGAACACTTTTTATTGCTATCCGATTAGAAAATTACATACTCGACTTCATATAACCATACTCTTATACAAATAAATGAATTGCTGCATAGGTATTAATTTCAATTACGCAATTCCTTCAAATAGGCAATAAACAATAATGTTTATTTACTTTAAATTATCGACCGTGACCATCATGTCCTTGAATTTTGATCCGGATCTATTCCAATGTTCCAAATTATCGGGATATGAGTCAGGTACCTATTATTTATGTTTGAGAAACAATTTAGCGATAATCGTCAGGAAGGAGCGGTTGAAGAAGCATCCTTATTGTGCACCTGACCTCATCGCGGAACTGAAATGGTGCCCAGATCATTATCGTACAGGATCTCGTTAAAGTTATTATCCGCAGTTAAAATTGGATCTAAAGTGTTCCGTGTTTATAACATTTCGGTACAATTATGGAGGCATAACTTAAACGGGGATAAATACTTTGCTAATTACATGAAATGGTTAAGTACCTAATTGAGGAGGTCGCAGATTATCTTCGAATTTCCCGGCGCAGCAGCGTACAAGCAACATTGATGACTCATTTTATGCAAGATCGTAGCGTTTGCTTCTTTTTAGTCCGGTCCAATTAATGTACCACACTTTAAAGGACCATAAAGTCGTGATATCGTAGTCGCGTCCATAATATTTTTTTTATTTATCAAAGTCGGCAAACAACAGAATAACCAGCCTGATTAAGCAGTTACCGTAGCATACTCATCATCATCATGAACTCAGCCGAAAGACGTCCACTGCTGGACATAGGCCTCCCCCAAGGTTCGCCACAATGACCGGTCTTGCGCTGTCCGCATCCAGCGGATTCCCGCGACCTTCACTAGGTCGTTGGTCCACCTTGTGGGAGGCCTACCCAATGGGAGGCCTACCCAATGGGGAAGGGAAGACAATTATTCAATCCAAAAATATTGAAAAAATTTAATGTAAATAAGCCGCCGCAAATTACCATCGAAAGTTTACCATCGGATTGCACCCCGTAGGCGGGCGGCTGACAGCGATCTAGCTTTCTTTCCGGGCTTCTATTCTTAGCGTTTTTCCCACGCTTAAGATTGTTCGATTGCTCATGCTAAGTGGCTGGGTGTATGCTAAATGAACCAAGTATGTAATTTAGATACATCGCACTGTTTGTGACAAGGCAGTATATGTTACATGAACCTACTGTATTTCAAGTTAAAGCCGCTAGGGTCGCACTGAGCCACTATTATTAAAATCATACCCAAAAGACGATAAAGCAACAAAAACATAAATGATAAAATGTCAAATGATCGTAAAATTTCACACAAAACATACATGTTCGTTGATGTCTAATGTTCATTGAATCGTTGATGTCTAATGTTCAATGAATCGTTTAACGGCTGGGAATTTCTATCACCTGGTAATAATGACTATTTTTGCTTAATTTACGACCTATTGATGTGCGCAACCTATCTAACGCTGATTGTTTACTTCGTAAGGGCTTGCTCACACTCAAGTAAAAAACTTAAATACGAGTACTAAGGTATATTTAGGTAAGTTCAACGTGAATTAGTATCTGTCTTGAACAGTTTTTGTAATTTTAAAACCTCATATGGTAAACTTATGGTATATTTCATGATTTAATTTTCAAGTAGTTTTTCATGGTGATAAGTAATATTATTAGATTTTAGTACTTAATTGCCTAAGAGGTAAAATCTAATACTAAAATAATAGGTCCGATTGATTTGAATGATCAAGCTAACCAAAGACTGAAGTGGAAAACTCTGCACTAACACAGAACTCTGTGGTCAGTCTGACGTGCGCCTTGGTTGCAACATGAGCAGTGCGCACGGTTGTTGTCGATTATTTAACGACAAACAATGCGCAGTCGCACGCGGCCGCCCGGTGCTTCTCACGGCTGCCGAAGGTCGTGGATAACTCTGTTCTTACAACACGCTTTAAATAATTTGATTTCATAATTTTGGCATCCCGACGCATGTTCCACGGCGATGGGCCACGCAGTAAACATTCTCCACGTGAGATTTTTGTGTAATTTGTTACATTTATCTACAATGTATGGAGCGAATCGATTCGATACGTGTGGGTTTATTACTTTGAATTTTTTGCAACCCGATATTCTCATGCAGGCTTACCTAAATTGGAAGGTCAATACGTGTAATTGTGTTTGACATTTACCGAGAATGTCATTATAAATGCTTGTACCTACGGATGCAGATATATAAATGTTTGTCCCATAGATAGCATGTAAGTATTTGTCGCGCGTTTAAGTGCTTTGCCGCATATGCTGGGGTCATGTATTGAATTTGAAAATTGATGCTACTGGTGAGAATATTGCAGAATTATACAGTTTGTATATTCCATTTTGTTAATTCAATTGAAATGAAGTTCTTAGAATAGACGACGTATAACTATCAATGTTTATAATGTAAACATCGTTTTATTTAGACGGCACACAGTTTACATTATACTATCTAAAATTGCTATTGTGTCAGTAACGGGATGTAGAGATTTTTTTACAGTAACTCTGACTCTACCATGAGTTTATTATATTCGCAAGAATTGCGAGTCAGCCGCGTGAACGCAAAATGCGACCAATAGAGAGTTAAAGACCATAAAGAGATTCAATTTTCTAAACAAATCTTTTTAAATGCAATAATGATTTGGGAGTATGAAACTCTTCGTAGAGACATTCACTTTTTTGATGAAATAAACCATCCACATACCTACAAGGAAACGGAGTGAGGAGATCTTTTGTTGGTAATTTTTCTGACAATTATCATAGAGAATTATGGTTTCTTACTCAATGAAAGCAAAGTAAATAATTACTGCTAATTAATGCTTGGCTCATTGGTTACATAAATGAGTTTAATTTTAATTATTTGTAAGATGCGTTAACTACCTAATAACTTCCGTGTGGTAGCATCAATAGCACAAATGGGTCAGTGATACGATAATTAATGGAACTGTTAGAGTATTAATAACTATTGCTGATTGGTTCTTTTATCTGCTGTCAATGTTATGATAATTTCAGAAGCATCATTAGGGTATGATTGATTATACTAACGTCACTAATTACTACCAGTTACGTGGAGTAGAAATTGTTACGACAAACGGTTTGAATATATAATTAATCATTTATCTCTATATAAATAACTTATGAATTCAACACTGTTGTTACCACAAATAGTACACTTATAGTTCTATTTCTAAACCATTCCAAATTTGTTTCACTGTTTGAAATGTTTCTAACTTAAATGATGCGGTCATGGTGCTGTCTGTTTAGCCGCCAAAAACTGCAATTTAAATGCAATATAACTTATTAAATAACTCAAATAATACCTGTACGGGTTGTGCTTTGGCTTAACCATTAACTATCTTTAGGAACACTGTTAACTATGTTGACAGGAACTACATACCTTTAAAGACGTATAGGCACCGCAGGCGTTCCCACAAGACCTTCGGGTGAGGTTAGACTAATATTGCTCTGTGGGTTAGATAACAGAGCGGCAATGCGCTTTCACCCACGGTATATCACGAGCTGGCGACCCTCCCTTCTCCTGCTTGTCTCTGTTGCCGCGAACCGAGAGCGGCGCGGGCGCATCTCGCTCGACCCGCGCTGACCTCTCGTGCGCAGTGCCGCGGGCGACAGATGAGACATTTAGTTTTATTAATTTAGCTACTTAAGACCAATATGTCAGGACGTAACAGCTAAGTATTATGCTAATTTAAAACAATTTGACCGTTTAGGTGGTCGTTCATTTCAGTAGGTAGGTATCATTAATATTTTAGAGGTTTTATTGAAACCTTCCGGATAGGTACATAATTCTACAAACAACCTATGACGGTGACATCACATACTAAACTGATTACTAGATAGGTACCTATGTTTTACGATCAAAAAGTGCAACATTGGCCCTAAAAATATGTAAACTTGTTACCTATAGTTTAGTAAGAATATTTTAATAAAATATATTTAGCAGTGTTATCAAGATAAAATCGTAACCCATTAAAATTAAAAGAGATAAAGAAACAAATCTAGTACAAAGACCCTATGTCACAAGCTCAATTAACAGGTTGTTTAGGTTTCTTACATACCTACAATAACAGTGAATATGTATACTTACAATTCTCGCTTTTGCTTACTGATAAACAATTTGTTTCAGTAATCTATGATTTTGTACAATAGGGTGCGTAAAGTATCTTTTTGAACATATTTTTTTCAAATCGGCTCATGATCTTCGTCCAAAGTATGCCGCCACTAAAGTCGAGGGTCAATAAGATAGCATCATGTAGAATGTCAAATGAAATATGCAACTATCATGTTTATGTGTAGCAGATTCATCAGTGGCATAAGGCCCGCTTGCATAATGATTGGAATCGATATGTTTATATACCGATATGTTTATACATATATTTATATCGATATGTATATATATTTATATATACATATCGATATGTACATATATTTATATCGATATGTTTATACACGTCATGGAACGTGAATTAAACATTGCACCGCTATTTTTGAGGAGGCAATACTTAGCTTATAAATATAGTTTAAAGATATCCTCTTGGTCAAATAACACTAATGGTAACCTTGTTAAAGATTTGAGCGCTATGTGTCATGTTCGATTTTGGGACAACAAAAGAAAACCCTTGCTTGTGAAGACATGTAACGATATAGAGGGGGTTAATGTCAATTCAGGTCACATAATACGAATGTTTACCTTAGATATCTGGGTTACTGCTATAAATAAAAACAATATAATTAAAATTAATCTTGAAAATGTCAAACATACTAAGAATGAGTATGAACCCAATATATTGCTAAACAATGTTATTATGGAATTAAACTCGATTTATAACGGGTGGCATAAGATCTATACTGATGGTTCAAAAGGTGCTCATGGGTCGGGAGCTGGTTTTTACGACCAGAGCTTAAACCACAAATCTGGTTTTAAAATAGATACTGAAGTGTCAGTAATGTCGCTGGAACTCATTGCAATATTTCAAGCCCTGTTATACGTAGCTAATCGTCATCTAAGCAAAGTTGTGATTTTTTCGGACAGTAAAAGTGCCCTGCAGCATATAGCTCGATGCGCCTCTGCTTACAGAGGTGCATCGATAGCATATGATATCTTAAAAGAGATTATTAAATTAGAGAAAAGTGGGATGGAGGTAAGATTGCAATGGGTTCCTGCACATATCGGTGTTAAAGGTAACGAGGAAGCTGACCGAATAGCTAAGGTAGCAACAGTAAGTGGTATGCCTTATAATTATATTCCAGACCACTGGGAAGTCGTTAAAAAATTTAAAGATATAGTTTTCAAAGAATGGAATGAATATTTTAAAACGAAATCTAAAGAGAAAGGTATATGGTATAGAACTATTCAGAGTGAGCTTCCTCGTGGACCTTGGTTTGCAGACACCAACCTCAGTAGAAATTATATAAAATTAGCCCTAAGACTTCGCTCCGGTCACTATCCATCAGCAAAGTTTGCATACCTAATGAATAAAAACGAATCCCCAAATTGTAATATATGTAACAAACTCGAAGATATTCATCACTTGCTGATGGATTGTGTCAAGAATGAAGAACAGCGAGAATCATTTCTGAGCGAATTCAATTTAAGCAAACTGGATGTAGGGCTTATTCAGACCATTTTATCAAACCCTCAATCAGAAGTTGCAAAAAAAATATGTGGTTTGGTGACATTCGCCCAGCAGTGTTCACCAAGATAATTATATTGTAAGGTGTTGAAAATGTAATAAGGTACGATGGGGCTGGCATATCCTAATTGGACAAAAGCCCCAAAACAATAGGAGAATAAAAAAATAAAAAATATGTTTATTGGTGCAAAATAATTTTCCTGAAGTCCTTACAACTCATTGCACAGCATTAATATTAATATTTCAACATCAGGAACAGTCATACTACAGGGAACTGTGTTTTATCATTCGAATGTGGATTGTCTTGAATCTCCGAGCTGCGATAAAAAGAGATAAGCATTTCTTCGGTAGCTGCGTTGTCTGTTTTTGTATGGCATTCATGTAAAGACACGCACGCAAGCTACCGTTGCACTGCGATACCTGCTGACATGATGTATTATAATGTTTAACCGACTTCCAAAAAAGGAGGTGGTGCTATGATCGTCTGTATGTATGTTTTGTTATCATACTACGCTCTACAATATATGGGCAGATAAAAAGACATAGATGTCACCTCGCGACATATTGAATGAAGTATATTTACGCACTTATTAACAGTTAATAAGTTTACAAATTTCCACAATAATTTAAATGCCTTAGTACCTACCAGGTTTTCATTTTTTGTAATTTAATTTACGCTACGAGTTTAGCAACATTTAGAAGTTGAGAAACATCTATATCGGAATCTTCCAATCATGCTACCTATTTATTTACGATCCGAGCATAACTTTCAGTTTCCGTTGCATCCATATTTGCATTAGACTGCATCAATTTATGCAATGTTTAATGGAATTTACTCCGCTGATGGACATAAAAGCAGCGTTGGTTGTTACATAAACGTACAAATTGGATGCTTTGCAAAGTAACGTTTGAAATAAACCAAAACGTTTCTTTAACAACACGTTCGAACGCTTAACTATTCATGAACAGTAGATTCTCACAGGCATTTATATATATATAAGTATAAATGAATCTTGCGTAACGAGCGCCGAATGTGAATGGATACATTCATTTAATGATGTAGATCTATCTTTATTAATTGTTACCTACGCGATTTATTGTATTGACCTTACGTTATCGGCTAAACTAAACCCCATTTATTTTTCCCTTATGCCATGAGGACATGCACAATAATGGAATTTAAAACCAGGTTTATTCTAGAAGCAAAATAATAACCAGCAACGCTTGTTTCTTATGGTAGGTATTCAAAATATGTAATTCGTTTATAGAATATCATCCCACATGAGTAGGTACACATGCTAATTAGAATCTTAGAAAGGCAACTTCCTTATTTGGTATCATATGCCTACTTTATACTCTTTTTTACGACAGAAGTAAACAGAAAACTGTGAACACACACAACAGTGAGACATTTAATATTGAAGGGCTATTCTAAATCCCCCCGTCGCGCGTCGTATTGAGGGATGGCCCGTGCCTAGAAGTGGTACATTAAAAGGGCTACATTATTGTTATTGTTCTAAATACCTGCCAAGATTTGGAAAGGACGACTTTCAACGGAAGAACAATTGTGCCTTAATTCATAAACGACTATAGTTATCAACCGCCCCAAGAAACCTCGTAATATTTTTCTTTCTAACTATTTATCGCTTAACTCGCAGGTAAGTAGGTAGGTAGGTACTTACATCGATCGGTCCCTACAAAGTACTAGTCTCACATTTACTTTAGACACAAAAAATCTGTTAAACAATAAGGAAGTGCGTTCAAAAGATCATCGGGCGGCGGTTTGAGCAACAGGTTAAATTAAACGCTATCTCGAATTGCTATTTTATGATATTTAATTGCCAAATTGGTAAGAACAATAGCGTCTCTATGACACGGTAACTTATCGTGTACCTATCTCTAGAATCAATCAGCGCCACAATAGAATTGCGCGAGCGCTTTCACTGCGCCCGCGCCTCCTCACTTATTGAACACCATTTGTCTGCGATTTTGACCCCATCAATTTAACTGTGCGAGACTGGCATTGTGACGAACCGCTACGAGGAGACTATCGAAACTATTTTAGTATAGGTTGAATAAAGCCGATGATCTACCTATTCTCATGGCCTTTTGTACTGTCAGTTAGTCAATAATGAGCTGGATGTCTAATGAAGTAACGATGATCTAATGTAATGACATCAGAAGATACTGAAAGGTTAACTGTAACTCATGCGCATGTATCAGCTAGATACCTTAATAATCTAAATATATATAACTCAAAGGTGACTGACTGACTGACTGACTGACATAGTGATCTATCAACGCACTGGACGGATCGGGCTGAAATTTGGCATGCAGGTAGATGTTATGACGTAATCATCCGCTAAGAAAGGATTTAGATTAATTCTACCCCCAAGGGGATAAAGTAGGGGATGTAAGTTTGTATGAAACTTTGACAATTAAATTCCACGCGGACGAAGTCGCGGGCACAGCTAGTTCATTGATATAATAGGTAGGTACATATATAAAGCAAATTCTAATACCAACCTACGTAACAATTAAGGAAATTCTCGGTGTGAAAAATTACCTTCAGTTCAATTTTCCAATACAAATCGTGACGAAGTTCCGCATACTCCGCCTTTGGCATTTACCTGACCTCTGTAGTCAAAAAGGCCTGGGAAATAAATACCATTTAGAAGATGGCACAACCCTACTTGCCAGCAGTAGGTACATATTGTAACATGAATGGTACATGTTACCAACATAGGTAGGTATAGGTGAACTTACTTATACTTATGTACCTGCCTATTCTATGCCACTTTTGTTGATTATTGTGGCTAGTTTAACGTGTGCTTGTGTACATCTGACAATGTATCCCCTAGGTAATAATGTTGGAATACTCCATTGTACTAGGTATCACCACGCTTCATACATCTTATTATTATGATGAATGATAATATCTGACAGCTGCTGTGGAGGTGGCAACTTATCTTATATCGTACACACTAGGATGAATAACCTAAAGATCTCTGTTCTCTTCTATACCTAGAAGGGTATCAACACAGCATCATGATCTGTTACCAATGGTAATCTCAGTAACGGTTTCGTCTGATACACCTACTTATGCCCTTATAGTTATTGACTACCATTGACTTGATTGTTACCTGTTATAAAGTGTAGGGACACAATAGACTAATGTATTGCGACATATACACATGTGCCTATGTTAAGTTTAGTGGCGGCTGCGACCGCTAGGCAAGACAGTCGATAATACACCATACCTACTTGCGACAACACATGTTTTAATTATAATAATAACTAGTTGCTGCCCACGAAATCGTCCGCGTAGTATTTAACTTAAAAAAAAAATCGGGTTTATCGGGATAAAAAGTATCCTATGTGTTAATCCCGGTTATAAACTATCTGTGTTCCAAATTTCATCCAAATCCGTTCAGTAGTTTTTGCGTGAAGGAGTAACATACATACATCCACACTCACAAACTTTCGCATTTATAATATTAGTAGGATAATAAGCCTTTTATTTCATGCAAAAAAGTAGTATACAACTTAGTTTAAAGAGAAACATAAAAGAGAAAAATAAAAAATAGTGATGTTATTTACAAGTAGTTATTTCACTCATTTTGGAAAAAAAAAACGAGACGCGGTAACGACACGTTTTAATTAAGCCCCAAATAAAGGACATTGATATTTCCTTTTACAAAATAAGTTTAAGTACTTATTGTGTGCAATTTGAACTTAGAATTAGTTATGTGTAGCACAAAAACACTATTCAAGATTTCAGCTGGTTATAAAACTAATCTTAATAAAAACAATTACCTTATTAGGGGCAAGGTCCAGACAGAGACTATGAGACTGTTGTTCTCTTAAATTGTATCTGACTGAATGTACTCGCATTTTCCCGTGTTTATTGTACAGAAGGCCAACAACAACAAATTATTATTGCTACAAGATTTAAAGAAAAATAGTGTCAATGTTAAATGTATCCCAAAACTCGCTTACATTGACGTCTAGGTAAAGTTACATCAATATAGGTATACAATTTTGCTTAGGTACATTCGTGCCTAAACAAATCTTACATTTACCTACAAATCAAGGACTAAAGCAACGATTGCATCCTATTTACTTACTAGGTACATCCTTTCACGACCTACATAGAGGCACTTGTGAATCGGCGGGTACCTAGGTGCTATAAGTAGGTATCCATATCTAGACTAGAACAAAATTATCTATGCAACTTGCAATCAGCACAAGTAGTTATCATTATTTTTTTTTTTTTTTATTTTTATTTATTCAGGACAACAAACAATTGCATAATAAAAGCTTAAGTATAAATAATTTAGTAACACATCAGGAGTGATTACGCAACCAGCACCGTTATCCACAAAATAAATTATGTTTATTTAAATAATAACTTAGTTAAAGTTGCGTACTATACTTACCTCACGCTATTAAATTAGGTACATCTGCTACTTACAATAATTACCTATCTTATATAGGTAGGTTAGGTTGTACCTACACATAGGATGTTTTTACTTAGAGAGAGACTCTTTGATACCTACCTGGGTATTATAATTTTGGATGATTCCCAAATTTAGAAATTAATTTAAAGGTAAACCTGCCTTTTATAAGTAAATCCTGCAGCAACTCTGCAAAATCTAAAACTGTCTGAGCTTAAAAGGTTCAAAATGTCTAAAATTTAGCATCGTTAGGAAGTTTTGAGTCGATTAACCCACAAAAAACATTACACCTTGAACTTTTAGGCACTGACAATGAGAAAAACAATAATGACCATCTTCGGGAACCCTTCACTTCTTTATAATGAAGTGTTGATGACACCATTCCAACACGCGACCTCAACTACATCTGACCGTAGGTACTACTTATACACGGTTATATTATTTATACACGGATATATTTTTATATCATAGGCGTTTTGTATATCATCTATATACAAATAAATAAAATTGGAGTGTCTGTTTGTAATATCATACCTTTTCACTATATGCATATGAAAGTACATACGTCACATATAGCAAAAACGCGATTTAAAAAAATGTTGTCTGTCTGTCTGTGTGTTTGTTCCGGGTAATCTCCGAAACGGCTGGACCGATTTTGACGGGACTTTCACTGGCAGATAGCTGATGTAATAGGGAGTAACTTAGGCTACAGTTATTTTAGACAAACAAAATAAAAAAATGGGTTCCGTCGCGCGGGCGCAGAACGCGGGAGCGGGCTTTTTTGTTAAATTAAATTCCACGCGGACGAAGTCGCGGGCTCAGCTAGTTATAAATAAACATTGTCTGATGCCAGGAAGCGTCATATACCTACTTGGCAGATTGTATATGCAAGCAGTAAGGGGTAAGTAACTAGATACTATGATGAAATTTGCTCTAAGATTATCACTTACTGAACGGTAAAGGAAAACTCGTGGGGAAACCAGTCATTACAAAGACGTGGGAAGTTCGCCAACCTGCACTGAGCCAGCATGGCCGAATGGCCCAAATCCCCCTCGTATTAATAATAATAAATAAATATCGCCAGACGAACACACCAACTGTATGGTCCCAAACTAAGCAACGCTTGTACTATGGGTACCGTACAATGGACTGGGGGCGATCCCAGTGACACCCAGACCTGGGAAAATTACGAAAAGGCCATTTCCGAAATTTGCCCCGGCGGGAATCGAACCCGCAACCACCATGTGCAGTGAGCCGAGCGGCCTACGCTTGAACCACTGCGCCAAGCGGTCGTCTATCGCCAAGCGGTCGTATTGAAGGGGAATGTGCCTGATATTATGAAAATTATGGATATTATAGCCCGCCTCTTATTACATTGGGACTAAAATATCTACCATAGGCGAAATCTGGGTGACTTTGTCAAGATAATGGCCAAAGTGTTAAACCAATATATTTTCCGCATACAGTTTTAATGAAACCAATAATGTTGTCGTCAAATCACGACTAAACTAAATTTGACACATGTATCTAAAAGTAATTCCGGCGTGCTCATACGTTACGAGCATGAAAAGGGTGACAATACAGTTAGTTTAGTCTGGGTGTAAGAGTAAGTTTAGGTGTGTGCCAACCAAATCGGCACCATGAGACAATGGCGCCGATTTAGCTGACCTTAGAAAATAATAAAATGTTGCATCTGAGGGTAAAGGAGATATAAGATTCAGCCTATTTCAGCTAGTTTGGGAGCTAGACAGGGAAGCTTAAAGCTCTACAAGGAGCTAGTACCTATATGATGCGATGTGCTAATGAACTATAACACCATCGATGAAACGTTGTAAATTACAACAACGTGTTACATTATCAATAGTTGAATCAATACAAAGGCTAAAAGGTCGTAACCGGATATATTTAGCGTAACACAGTGATCCAGTGGTAACGAGAGCCGACATGGCGGAAGGCGTGCGCTGTGGCACGGCACCAGGCACCCGCCGCGCGCCGCTTCCGCGCTTTGTGGCCGCTGCGGCTGCGAACCGGGTCGCGCGCCCGGCGGACGGCAGCGCCATCTTGCATTATCGTCTTTGTAAGCACAAGTACTTTTGTAATACCTATTGACCTGCCTAATAAGCTGTGATAGCCGATTGGTTAAAGCACGTGTCTTGCAACAGGTCTTGGGTTCAAACCCCGGCTCGTACCTATGGATTTTTAGAAATCTATATGCAAATCATAATTTCTATATGATTATCACTTGCTTACGGTGAAGGAAAACATCGTGAGGAAACCTGCATGTCTTAGAAGATCTAACCAATTTTCGAAAGACATGTGAAATCCGCCAACCCGCACTGGGCCAGCGTGGTGGATTACGGCCTGAATCCCCCTCGTGTCGAGGGGAGGCCCGTGCCCAGGAGTGGGACGTCAAAAGACCTAATTTATATACTATATTATATATTGACCTACGTACTGGATGGACAATTCGCATAAATTGACAATTCACACCTTTATGATTCACTAGAGGAAGAATTTAGCAATTTTCCATAACGGCATTATGTTTTGTTTGTGATGTGACATGTTCTAGAGAAGTAGAAGAAATTGTTAGATACTATCTAGAAATAAAAATACTTTATTCACATTACTTTAGACTTTTTATTTACAATATATTAATATTCTCTTTATTTTTTCTGTTTTTTTAGTTATTTTCAGTTCAGGCACTAAACATTCATCCGTTTTTATTTAAGCGTAGTAAACACACGGTTTTAACAGAAATTTAAGACCTCACTTTTCAAGAAAATAAGTGCAACAAAAATGAACATAATCTAATATTGTTAAATAAAATACTTTCCGCAAAATACGCCTTAGGCGAGAGGAGATCATTTGCACGATAATCTCATTAAAATATGGCTTAATTAACATTTAAACTAAAATACGTACGAACTAGAACATCATTACATCCATATAACACATATAACAGTTATTGCACATATAACAACACATTGTGAAACAGCAATTTAGCGCAGAGACAAATATTAAAAGCTACAGCCACTTAGGGGCTCTATGACTGCTGTGACGGAGTGGACCATCCAAAAATGGAGTCAATACAAAAATATATAAACATAAACCTAGGTACTTTTTATTCCATCTAAATACTTATATAATTTTATACATACAAATCGATAAAAAAGTGAGGTCCGTGCGCTGAGATGAGACAAGAGATTAGAACGGATGCAGAATCCTATAACGTGTACAAGCTGTGTCTTTTTCATAACTGATTTATTGATCGTCCGATAAGTAACGCAGCATTTTTTTGTTCGCCGGCAAAAATTCTCTTAAAAAAATATTCAGCTGAACTATATTATCACTACACAGACAATTTGTTACACAATTATTGCGACACTTGTACTTGACATCTAACAACTAAACATGAACACGAAAATTCATATACCGAAAATCTTAAACAATCTCACGCTAAACAGATACAATCAACGACGCGTCTGACCAGTCGTCAATCAATTCAAAATGTTAGTGCTCGTTTACAAGTAGTTATGGAGTAAGACAAAGAAACTTGCTGACTATGAAAAAAATGCAATGTATTGTAAAACACCCAAATGGAAACAAAAGTCGATTGGTGTTTCTGTTTTGGCAAGAACTCTACTTTAATTTCCTTTTCTAGCTTATATTTTTTTATATAAAAATACTATCTTATTGCCACTTTCAAAATTTGAGATCTACTAACAACTAACTAGATACACATTCGCTGTAATATCGTGAAAGACAAATTAAACAGGTACTACTTTACATTCTTGATATTTGTCTCAGGTTATTGCAACTCTATATACGGCAACGGTTTGTTTAATTAGTAAGAATAATATAGTTTAACCAGGACTATGTCGCACGGGCATACACCTAGTTAAACTATAAAAAATTAACCTATAAAGTATTCTACACATAACAATCATACACGAACCAAATAAATAGTAACATTAAGTATATACCATAGCCAATTTTTGTTCAAAGCAAACGCTTATCGCGACGAAATTTAATCTGCCTAGATGAACTTTGATAAACTTGGAACATGATCGTGTAATATTATTTAGAAACAAATGAGAAGAAAAGTGTAAAGGCATATATTAACTATCCAACGAGCGATCCAGCGCGGCAAACAATTTTTAGTTCTAAAAACTACGCGGAACAGGTTTTTAAGTACAAACAAAATTACACTCGTGACAATAAGTGATGGCAATTATGACATTGCACGGCTATCATACGTACATTTTGACAATCAAGTGTCATGTCAGCGAAACAATGGAATAATATACTTCATTTGTTTCCATGGTAATTCAATTTTAGCCCTGTCATTAGTAATGTTAATTGAAATATGTCACAAATACCACCATTCGTTGGCGCGAGTTTAAGTGTTTGTTGAATGTTGTGGTCGATTCGGAGGAGCTGCACTGAGGCTGCAAGCTAGCAGCTAAATTGCAATTTGGATGCGATTCTGGTGCGATTGATATAACTGCACCAAAATTGTCAACCGATTGTGTAGTCCGCTTATAGTGGGCGAACAGACGTAGCTTGCAGTCCAAATGCAGCTCGGTTCAATAGAACCTTGGTGTGAAGTAGTGTGGGCGGGGCGCGGGGTGGAGCGCGAAGGGCGCGGAGGGGCGGAGGGATCACGTGAGGCGGCAAGAGGGCAGGCGGCCGCAGGAAGAGTGCCAGCGTCGCTTGCGCCGGCTGGACTCGCCATCTGACAACTCCGCGGTAGACAGCGTCCGCGAACCACCATCTCCTAACTCTGAAATAATACACACCAACATCTCTTGAGTTTATGTTTCATGTAACTTATATTTTGTATACCTCGATTGCCATACTAAAATGTAGGTACGCTTTATGCGAGTGAAACAATTGCCATTCCGGTGTTTCGAATTGAATCACTCATCGTAGCCATATTTGTTAATAGCAAAAATTATAAACGGTTTGCATACGTAATAATGTATCATATCGGAAAACTACCATTAGAACACGGTTTCACGCTGTCACTACTTATATATTTTGTTAATATAAAACACGGATCGACTTACTATTTTCGAGGATATTTTAAACAAAATATGTTAAGAAAGTCGGATTAAATTACGGGAATTATTTGATAGCAGTTAGTAACAATCTAGCAAATGGTATGTGAATAAAGCCTTATAGGAGCGGGTAAAATCGCAATCTACTTATTCTTCACTGGTTCATGAAAAACCCAGTAATAATATTCTAGTTCAATAATGCCAAATCACAAATGTAATAGTCATACCGACCAATCATTTACACCAGCAACACACGGCTGTTTCTTTGTATTCAGAACTAGCTGTTGCCAGCGGCTCCGCCCGCGTGGTACTTGGATAGAATAAAGGAGCCCAGGTTAATCTTTATAACATCAGCAATATGCCAGTGAAAGTCCCTTCAAAATCAGCGATTAGCCGGAACAAACACACTGACAGACAGACAAAAAAAAATTGGTATTTAGTATTTACTTTGAAATGCTTTTAGTAAAAAGCTATTATTTTGACATTACAAACAGACACTTCAATATTTTTTTTTAGAGATTTATAATAATCTATACAGGGTTGAAACAGAAAGGGTATACTTTTTTTTCAAAACTTAACTTTGTAATTCTAAAACTATCAGCTTTGGAGGAAACTTGAAAAACAAAAGCTGTTACAGGGATACAGCTGTTGACGGATTTCATAAGTCTACAAAACCTTAAGTACCTCCTTCAAGTGTCTCAAAAAGCCGATAGTTTTAGACTTACAAAGTTAAGTTGCAAAAAAATTGTATACCCTTTCTGTTTCACCTAGCATATATAAAAATTAATCTCTAATTCCTTGGTCATCGCATCACGCGTGAAAGGATGGAACGATTTCGCTAAATTTTTGTTGTGTTTATTATTGTCAGGAGAAGGTTCTTATGAAATAAAAAATAAGAAAGTTGAGCGGAACAATTCGAATTCCATATTCAAAGTTCAGACAGAACAATGTCAGTCGGGTCAGCTAGTTATAATATAATATTGAATGATGCATCATTAAACTAAACACTAGGGTTGTCCGTCACTCGCATGCAACGAACCTAACTCAAGGCACAAACGCGAGCGCGGACGCGGCCGCCAACGCGCACCTCATCGGACTCTGCAAATTTTATAATCCTTTGTACTCATTACTTTTATATGTTAGTACTGATGTGAAGATTGATATGCATTAATAGTACACACATTTCTTTATTCCTCACTCCACACAATAAAATGCAACGAAATGAAACTATCTCAACCATAGACATTTTTGTATTAATTCGGAACAGTCTGAGCCGATAAAAAATATCCAGTTTTAAAATAATTGATAATCAATAACATATAAAATGAATTCTAGGTAAAAGCAACAAGATACATTTTTGAAGTGGTTAAAATTCCATAAGTTACATGATGTGAACAAAATGTGGACCTAGAAAGAATTGGCACAAGGCTCCAAATTGTTTGTGAATGCAATACTCACCATGCCTGAGATCTCTCTCTGTGTAGTAGTCCTGCGCCGAGGGGTAGTGCCTCTCCACCAAGTAGGGGATGACGGTGGAGTTGTGCAGTTCGTCCGAGCGCCTCGAGCGGGGGCTTACAAGGCGTTCGCCGGCTTCCAGCGGCGGCCTCGCTTGAACCCAACTGTTCCAAAATAAAATTATTTTTAAAAAAAACCCCGCCTCAAATAAAAAATATGTATTCAAAGCGTCAAAGCGTTTATTTTGTTTCGGCCTACGGGGGCACTTATAAATTGTCGATTTTCAATAATTTTTTTATATCTAAAACCGGATCGGAACGCGTACTCGACTGAGGAGATCCGGCAAGAAACTCAGTGGGCTTGTCTTTTTAAATTTTGTTATATTTCTTTTTTTTATATTGCCAGTTGCCCTTTATGTCGTACATTATATGTGTTGGCCCTTTAACTTTAATATATATAAGTAGTTATATTTTGATCGAAGCGTTGTCGCGTAGAGGGCCCGCATTGCGGTTCCGCATAATAGCTTAATAGTCACCTTGGCAATGTAGGTAAATATCAAATCGTTGAGTTCAATATTTTTTTTACGTTTTAGATGAATATTTTCGGATTTTATTTAAATTTACTTAGCGGTACCCCGACACGACAAAGACAGACACACAGATACACATGTCAATCTTATAAAAACCCCTGTTTTTTCCGTCGGAGGTTAAAACTTAGACTTTATTTAACATCATCATACATTAATCGTACAGATAGCAGCGGGCGCAGGTTTTATATTGTATAAATGTCATCTACCTAGTCAGTTTAGTCTTTATTTTATTTTTATCTCCATTTATTATCCATAAATAAGTAGAACGCGCTATCGTAGTTAATTGTTTGCATGAGAAACGCTGCAACTTTAAAAGTGATTAATGTGGTGACACCAGTAATTAAAATAGTAGATATAATTGTATCAATAAATTAATTAGTTTATTTATAACATTGACGTAAACATAGATATCGTGATTAATGTTTTTTCCTGTTCTTCTTATACAGGTACCTACACAAATAACAATTTATTTATTTACTAGCGGCCCGCCCCGGCTTCGCACGGGTACATTACGGTTACATTATTGGAGTTTTAGTAAGGATCCCAATTTAAAAAAAAATATAATATAGCCTATGTCACCCGGGGATAGTGTAGCTTCCCAACAGTGAAATAATTTTTCAAATCGGTTCAGTAGTTTCGGAGCCTATTCATTACAATCAAACAAACAAAGTTTTCCTCTTTATAATATTAGTATGACAAGGCCCGTATTTAACACTTTCAATAAATTATGACGTGGCTGTGTTAAAACCCAAGTGTGATTATTATTCAATAAACAAGTACTTATGGCAATTTATGTCCCATTAGCTTTTTGCTCGGGATATAATTCGGAGCTTTAAAGTGGTCCTAAAATAAATTTACACAAACAAGGTAATCAATTCAACTGTGCGTTGTCCAAAGTTAAATATTACGTTTTTAAATGATTTCGATACATCTTGTAAGTATTTAAAAAACGCGAACTATCTCGTCTTAGCTCGCCTTAGCTAAAAGCACGTCAGAGACGCTAATTCTGTTCGTACTGGACTAAAATATAGGTATGAGCAAGACATAAAAAAATTACGGCCCGTATTTATAAACCGATCTCAAGTCTGAGAGCGGCCTTGAGGACGCTTTTGACGTTTAATTTTGTACTGATATGGATGACATTTCCAGGATCGCTCTCATACTTTAGATAGATTTATTCATATGGACCTCGTGGTCTCAAAAGACACCATTTTGTATCAATTCAAGGCGGTAGCTTTTACGATTTTTTTACGTATTTTGCAATATCATTCGTAAATATTAAATAAATACAGTTATATTAAAGTTTGCTAAAACGACTGAGTTATGACGCCATACTTTACTATCTCGTTCTTTTCCAAAACATGTGTATTTTTGCAAATTTCAAAAAAATATCTCTCTTTTTGTTTGAACTCGTTGCGACCGTAAGACATACTTTATATAATTCTGCATTAAAAGAAAATAGTCATCATCCCCATTAAAGGAATCCATTAGCTTCGTTTCATTAAAAATCCGCGTTAGTCACACGGTAATGTGTGCCAACGAGATTCATGCGTACAGTCGGACTGTACACACAATGTGGTGCAATATATTAGCATTTTATAAGCCCGCTTATTATTCTTCAATTCCAACAGCTGTTTTACTATAAATAAGTATTACTATGCCGCGCGTATAATTGAGTTAAATTACCATTGTTCACTAAATTTATCAAGTATAACTCTAACTTGAAAATTTCAAAAAAAACCCGATGTGGATAATCTTCAAACGGATGAACCGATTTTCATGAAACAAAGCTAAGAACACTTTCGATCAAAATACCTTTCTAAAAAAACCGGTTCATCCGCTTGGGCGCGACTATACGACAGACAGACACACAGATACACTGATGCACATGTTAAACACCCCTCTTTTCTCATCAGGGGTTAAAAAGGTAATAAACCAAAATTCCCTGCAGCTTTCCACAACTTTACGGGTATGTAGGTAAGGCCTGTAATAATAAACTGATCTCAAGTCTGAGAGCGATCTTGGAAATGTCATCCTAACGTCATCCCACTACAAAATTACATGTCAAACGCGTACTACACTCCCAGACTTGAGATAGATTTATTAATACGGGCCTGAGTGAAGATTAGATTAATAGTATTTCATAATGGGATGGAATAATGTCCTGTAAGTACACTAAAGTCCTAACATTGCTTAAAAGTCTTAGTGTGAGCGTATGCTGACACGCAGACGACGCGGTTCACGCAGCACACGGCAAAGATTTCAACGCAACGCGAACACGTGAAGACATGTTTTTAGGAAAAGTGACATTGACATATTTGTCTAGTTGGGAGAATCGGGTTATATCTGTGTCGCCTGCGTCTTAGCATGCGATTAGCCTTAATAGTGCGTAGTACGTGTTACTCCTTTAAGTCAGGATCGACAATGGTGTCCAATGATGACGCTGTGGTATGATCCTCGACAAGTCTCGGGAAAATTTTAAATTGTCTCGGTACCCGGACGAATTGAATCGAAATAAATAACTCTAAATTGAAAATTTAAAAACCCCCGTTGCGATGACTTTATAACCTACAAAAGAGCTGATAATTTCCAAACGGCTGAACCGATTTTCATGAAACATAGCTAAGAACACTCTCGATCAGAATATATTTCTAACACAAAAAAAACACAAAATTAAAGTCGGTTCATCCGCTTGGGCGCTACGATGCCACAGAAGACACATAGATACACATGTTTAACTTGTAAACACCCCTTTTTTTCGTCGAGGGTTAGAAATAGGAGTTGTAAGGTAATGATCCAGTTAGTGGTAGATACTGACGAGTGTGTCCGGATCTCGTGCACGGTGGGTCGCTGGGCGGGGTCGCGCTGCAGCATGCGCGCCAGCAGCGCCGCCAGCGCCGCGCCCACGCTCGCGGGCGGCGGCGCCGGCGCCGCGCGACCGATGGCCTCCAGCAGCCGGTACACGTTGTCGCCCTCGAACGGGTACTGACCCGTTGTCATGTTGTATCTACGCGACCAACAACATTTAATTAATAAATAGCGCCAGACTGACACACCAACTGTATGGTCCCAAACTAAGCAACGCTTGTAGTATGGGTGCCGTACAATGGACTGATCTCAGTGGATGGATGGGGGGCCCAGTGACACTCAGACCTGGGCAAATTACGAAAAGGCCATTTCAGAAATATGCCCCGCCGGGAATCGAAGCACCATGTGCAGCCGTGCGGCCTACGCTCGAACCACTGCGCCAAGCGGTCGGCAAATATTAATATTATAAACGTCAAAGTTTGTATGATATGTTTGTCACTCAATCACGCAAAAACGGCTAAACGGATTTGAATGAAATTCGGCACACAGATGGTTTAAAAACTGGATTTACATAGGATACTTGACTTAAGTCCACGCGGGCACAAGTTCGTTTTTGATAGGACTTAGGAGTCGGTAGTTAAGTCTGGCGATACTTATATATATTAATAAGGAATATTCGTATATATTAATACGCGGAAGTGCATTGTTATACGAATACATTCTTAGATAAATAGCCATGCACCCTAAATTCTGTAATAAAGGCTTTGGCATACATGGACACGGAACATCAATAAAATGACATGAAAACAATAATTATTTGATAAAATTAAATCAAGTATTTTTCAAACATAATAACGGCTATACGGCTTGCACATTATATTCATGAGATATTTTAAATAAAACGTATTTTCATGAATCAATAACATAACAAATAAAATGAAATTACTGTTTCAATAGAATATACACATACAAGTGAAGCTTGTTGTTTACAAATTTTCCGGTCAATAATGAGTCATTGGGTATGGTTATAAATGAGCAATATACACCACATTTAAATATGGCACACACAAAATATTAAATTGTACATTTCAAACTAAGTCCAGAAACTTTAACTTTTTAATAAAAGCTAGTTACTGTAACTCATTTAAAGGTGTTAAGTACTTTGTAATTCAGCTGTATTCAGTAAGTAAACTGCATAAGACGAGCAAACACGAGTTATGATTACAAATAGCGCCAAAGATCGAATAACATTTTTATGAAAAATATAAATCGTTGCCATTCCTTCAAAGGCAATCCAAATTTTAAAGCCCCAATTCCATACATTACTCATCGCAACAATGGATTAACATAATCCTTTGTGAATAACAATCGTCAAAGGTCATTGTTAGTAAGTAATGCTCTATTTTCGCCACTCACAATGTTACTCCGCTGCTCCATATATCTACTTTGGTGCCGGCGAATTGTTCAGCACCGTTCGCTATTTCTGGCGGCTGGAATGCCGGGGACCCTTGCCCCGTGTAGCAAGTATCTTCAGGAGAAAACATATCTAGAGCCTGAAAATAAATTTCACGTAATTATAGGGCCAGCCGACATCCACTTGTGAATGGGTTAGATCACGCACCCATGCGAGACATGCCCATGTGCCGCACTGAGTATTCCTAGTATACGGGGCTATCTTAGGCCATGCTTGAGGACCCTAATACACACAAAGACTGAGGGCCTTTTAAAAAGAAAAAAAAAAGAGTAGTTATACAATGTATTTTTCAGTTTATTTTTATATTTAGGTACTAACTTGAAATATCATCTCTCATTGAGTACTATGCAATCTATTCTATATTCTAATCAAATAAATAAAATTGAAGTGCATGTTTATAGTACCAAAATAACAGCTTTTCACTTAAGGCGAAGGCGCCTGTCTAGCCCGCGAAATTCAAAATTTTCGAGTATTTTTATAGTTTATGCAAAATCTGAAAACATTTAAGACAACATTTTGTGATTTGCGACAAACACAGTATGCAGTGCGTTTATTAATACATTTATTTTACTCTAAATATTATCACGGTGGATATGATACTAGTAAATCACTAAATATACAAAAATTGCCAGATTATCTGGATAGCTGTCGTTCTTGAAATGTTTTAGAGTAAGTTGGATATATTAATAAATGCACTGCACACGGTCTTTTTCGCGAATTACAAAATGTGCCTTTTATTATTGTCAGATTTTAAAAATTTTCTAAAAAACCTCAAAAAATTTGAACTACGCGGGCTAGATCGGCGCTTCAGCCTTAATGCATATGAAAGTATACACGGCACTCATATAAAAAAGGTCTTTTTTTACTGTCTGTCTGTTTGTTCAGACTAATCTCCAAAAGTGCTGGAGCGATTTTGACGAGACTTTCACTGGCAGAGAGCTAATGTTATAGGCAGTAACTTAGGCTACGTTTATTCCATGGAAATACCACGTGGGCGAAGCCGCGGGCAACAGCTAGTTCTTAATAAAATTTCACAAGGCCTGGAGTTATGTCCCATATGCCCTTTTGGAACAGACAATACTATATGTGTATAGCTATAAAATAATATTTCAGGGAAATATTCGGCAGCAATGAATGTGCACATTAAATATGTGCATTATTTTAACTTCACAAGGTGATTCACATTGCATTTGTACCAACAACCTTTTATTTACTTTAAATAATTTTAATTATTGTTATTAACATGCAATTTCTATAAATAGCAGTACAAACAAAGCTGATATGGACAGGTCAAGGGACATGGAACTTAAAATAGATGTACAATAAATGCTATATGCATTTGTTATGACAGATTTAAAAATAAAATAATAACTAACTCAACAGATGATAAAATCATGGCTGCTACTAACAATGTATGTATGCATATGGAGATCTAAGCTAGTATAAAATAATTTTGTCAGTGGCATGAATAAAGAAATAATAAACTTACCTCAGCAACACCAAAATCTGTAATCTTCAAAGTCTGATCCAGAGTGAGAAGTAAGTTCCCTGGTTTAATATCTTTGTGGACCACTCCTTGGCCATGTAGGTACTCCAAGCCGTCCAGCAACTGAGTAAAATAGTCATGTGCCTGCCGCTGAGGAAACTTCTTCCCTGGACTTGCTTCTAACATATCCTAAAACAGAATTTAAACATAAGAATGATGATACAACATTCCTGAAATATTTTGAATCTTGTTAGTTAGTAGTTTATTACCCTCAACCGATAACCCCCCCCCCCCCTTCCTGAACATTCCTATTATTTTAAAAATATTCAGTAATGTGAAGTACCTTTGAACCTGTCATCACATAAACCCCAAGTAAAATACATATAGACATGCAGTAGCGTGTCAAGTCAAGTTCAAGCAAACAGAACTGGCATGCAGCACCATGTGTAATATTACACAAACCATTTGGAGCCACTTTTGATCCCCTCATAACTCAAAAACTATTTCACATAAACATGTCAAATTCAGCTCATATAAAAGATATTTCATTATACTTCAGTGTTCTCGGATGCAAAACCATTGAAGTGCAGTATACATTGTCCTTGTTTAATCACCCAGTACTTATAGATGTCAAATAAAATCAATAATAAACTAGCCACAATGTGTACTAACCCTCCATTTGCTTTAAAAAAACATACACCATTTGTTAACAGCCCAAAATGGAGATAGTAACATAAATCGGTGATGTTTCGCTAGTGGTGCAAAATCACAGCAATGATACATAGTAATGGAAATGGTATGACAGGAACAGGAAATATTATAATGATTTCCGATTGTTTAGTCATAAAATGTTGGATGTTCAGGAAACCAAGTTAGAAACTGGGAGTATATAAAGAGGTAACTATAACATACATTATGAAAGTATCTAGTAAGTAAACACTCTTTAAAGCCATACCTGAAGCACGCCAACACAAAACTCCATAACAAGGTACATTTTCTGCTTCTCATCATTATACATAACATCGACTAGCTCTATCACATTCCTGTGTCTCAGTATTCGCAACAGCTGTATCTCTCTCTGTACATTTTGTTCACCGTTTGGTATTCTTCGAAGCTTTCTCTTTTTTAGTATCTTCACGGCTCGCCTGCACAATGTCTCGGAGTCTAGCATCTCCTTCACTTTGCCATACGAGCCCTCTCCCAATGCATCCCCCATTACATACTTACCAACCATTTTACATTTTTTCTTCTTGCTCCTATATATAATATCGGCGCTATCGACTCTATGGAACCCTTGGAAACATAGATTACTCTGGTCCATGTTGAGATCTAAATCATCTATCTGATCGTTGTCGAGCCATGTCACCGAGTGCGGTTCGGGGCTACCTTCTAACATGAAATTGTCGTCGCTCTCTTGCGGTGCTATGATATTCCTCACCTCATATTCCTCATTATCAACGTCTGCGAGACTATCACTACTGCTGATTTTCCTGCACATTCTTGGATCCATTATCTATCAAAACAACACATTTGTAAATCTATGCGTATTGCAAGGCCTTTTGTCATGAGATCATGAAGGCTGTATCAAAATAAAATTTACTTATTTAAATTACACATGTCTCAAAATTTCCACCATATAACAGGCGCAAAATAACAGTTTTAAAAATATACTCTTTTTATTTGTATTTATGTAAAATTACGATGTAAATAAAATTTATGAACGATCGCGCAAATGCTCCGTCTGTTCAAGATCCACAGATAATGAATAATATATTGTCTGTGGTAACTCTTTTCCACAGAGGAAGATTTTTGTCTTCTCCTTCCAGTGGTACAAAACTTCGGCTTTAGCCAGTAAATAAATAAATAAATCAGACATAAAATATTTTTCGACGATTTATGTACGTTGCAAGTCAACAGAAAAACTACAACTTCATGCTGATAAATCCAGTCAAATTCTACTTCTACCCTTCTGCCGCATTCTATTGGCAGTAACTACAATTTTTAATTATATAAGCGCCATCTAGGAGCGAATAGGAATAATAAAAAGAAAAATCCCTTAGACTTACTCCAACATTTTTTTTAATAAAAGTATAAACAATCATAAACTGATAATAATTATAACGAAATATTGATTGAGAAGGTTCCTTATTTGTAATAGTTATAAATAATGATTTAGTTGTTATATTTTTCGTTCATCTCTTTCTTCAAGAGCGCCAGGCGAGTGAGACAGGCGTCCCGCCAGGCTCGTCGCTCCGGCAGCTTCTCCAAAGGCACCATCTTGTTCAGTTGCTCGCAGATGGTATCAGCGCTCTTACTTTGTGTCATACGAGGGATTTCACCCATAGTTTTGCTTACGTTGTGGATAGTGTCGCCGTACCTGGAAAAAGGAGGTAAGTGGCTTAACAAAATAGGTACTTGTACGTAGTGTAGGTACGCGTTGTACAGTAGTAGTAAACTAGTAAAGTAAAGCACTTTTTACGAAGTGCCTAACTTAAACGAAGATGATGGTACTTTTGAGTTTTGACACCATTTCGGCGTCGAGAACCATATTAAATATCAGACTTATTCGGTAGGTAAGTACCTAGGTACTTTCATACTCGGAACGAAACTTTTGTCCAAATTAAATTAGGCCGACCACATGTACTTATGCATAAAACGTGCTAAGATATGCACCTTTCAATGTAACTCTTCATGCCTTCTGCGTTCAAATGCGCGGTCTCCAGTGATCCGAGGAAGGCGTATCTCATGCCGAGGCCTTCCGAGATGACCTTGTCGATATCGGCCACGTTCACGATGCCACCGTCCACTAAACGCCATACCTCGTTCAGGATTGCGTACCTAAAAAAAAATATTGAATAATAATGTAATAGTATTAAACGTACGCCATTTTTTCCCGAAATATAATATTTTATTGAATAGAATGGCCATGCAACTTGGTGGGTTCGGGGTCCAATCAAATAGATAGGTGTTGTTATGTTCAGGTTTAACTTACACGTACTAACTCACATACTACAAGATATGCAGAGACGCATTATTCTGTATACCACACCACTATAGGAAGTAGTTTTAAGCTCAGACGCACACAAATATAAGTACTAGATAGTGTGACCAGAGTCTTTCCCTAACTAACTTGCACCTAGCTTATGCAAACAAAAATATGGTAGAATTGGTGAAATCATGTTATTTTTTCCCGACAAATAATATACTACCTATTCAGTACCTAAATGATGTAGTTTAAGTAGTTAGCTACTGTATGGGTATAGGTGGCAGTCTAGTACCCACCCACATTTCGCATGCGGTGGTGGTAGCTATGAGATTTAAGAGGGTACAAGGTAATAGGATTTTATTCCTAAACTAGCTGTGCCCGCGACTTCGTCCGCGTAGTATTTAAAATTTCGGGATTATAGGGATAAAAAGTATCCTATGTGTTAATCCCGGTTATAAACTATCTGTGTTCCAAATTTCATCGAAATCCGTTTAGTAGTTTTTGCGTGAAAGAGTAACAAACATACATCCACACTCACAAACTTTCGCATTTATAATATTAATATTAGTAGGAAGTAGGATATACATAGGACTAAATATACTAACTGAATACGGTTCAAGACGAATCCATCAATTTCCTGTGACAGTGAGACGGGCGCCTGGCCGATCTCCAGCATAATCTCGCGAGTCTTGATGGCCACCTCTTTCTTGGTCCAGGGAGCTGGCACGATCTCTACGAGAGGCACGTAGTAAGGTGGGTTTACTGGGTGGGAAACGATGACCTGCGCAAGAGTTTTTTACATATAATTACATTATAAACATCAGGAGTGCTAGTATGATTAGCATATTCTCGTTATCGTTTTGCTGGGATGGTTTCGACTCCCGTGCGAGATTGATTTACTCACTAAGTAAAAACGCAAAGCGACGACACCTGTTAAGTCTCTGGTACAAACAAAGAATTTATTATTACAAATTCTTTGGGTACAAACTTTAAACTTGAATGCAAACTGTTTCGATCGGTGGTCTGCCCAAAATATTTTGTCGCGTGCCATTGGTTCGCCATCCCTGTAATAGGGGGTGAGCACATTGCCATTGTTTTTATTCTATCATTATATTACAAAATGTTAGTCTACCTGCGCCCTATGTTTCATATTTTCTGAAAACAGTGATGGTAAAGTTGTACTGGTGGAACTGGAAAGGATAGTTCTATCATCCACCACTTTGTCCAAATTCTGGTACACCTTTATCTTCAGGTCGAGATTCTCCGGGACGCACTCTTGTACGAAGATGGCATCTTTGACTGTGGTTGCTAGGTCTGATGATCCTGGAATAAAATAAAATATACAGACAAAGTTCGACTTTATTTCATCGGGGTTAGTTGTTTGAGGAAAATCAGTTTTATTTACTCAGGATTACTCGCGGGTTTTCCCTAAACGAAATAAGTGTACCTAATGTAAGTAGGTTTAGTTGGTAATGATGATTCGCTACAATCTGAATTAATGTGTTTCATGGTTGTTTTTGATTTCTTTCGAGAGTTCACTAAATTTGAAAATACTCATTTCATTTAACAATTCATATTATAATGGTGTATCTTCCTAAATTCTATCTACTTTTGTCACATGTATCTACGTCGGTAGATTACCTTTTATTCGTAAGTCCTCGTATGATACAATTTAACTAGTCATTGGAGAGGTATCAACCTATCAACCGTTATTAGAAATATTGGAATTCGTCTCTAACTAGGTTCATTTCATCACAATTACCTACCTACTTCTCCAATATAAATAAAATATAACATTCAAAAATTAACTCTGATAAATTATGGGCATTTCAATAAAAATATTCCTATGTGGGTGGGTACTAAGGTAACATAAGTACAATAACAATATTATGCTGGTTCTAACTATCACCACTGTTCTAATCGGACACTCAGATAAATGTATTAATGGGTTAGTAAATAAGAAACAATAGGTACTAATTACTTATCTAAGTGCTTATAAAAAGAAGGACCTACATACAAACTTTAGATTGTTATTTACCTATGATATCCCATCGTACCTAATTCCTAATCCTGAATTTACTTACTTAATTACTTTTAATTTAATTACGTACCATAATCATAATGACGTCTTATTTGTTGTTGAAATCGATAAAGAGGTACAAAATCGAATAATTTTTCATAAGTTAATAGGTACACCTCAGATATAAACTAAATCTTGTTTTGGACCTACACATTCTTGATTCGGTTCCTACTTAATTTAGTAGGTATACCTATATCGTGTCAATCGGTTATTTTTATACCTACCTGTAGTTACTTATTGTTGATAACATACGAATCAAAACATGTGATGATTCTGGTTATTTTTTAAAATAAATGTTATGGTTTCTCTACTAAAAACAAGGCAGTTAAGAAAAGAAAACTACTTCATTTCTATACAGGTACCTACCTAATATAAATGTTATGTATAAATCGGTTCGATTCTAGCACGACACGACTAACATTACTCGTACTCTCGTCTGTAGGTACGAGTATTTCCCGCAAAAGTCTCTTACCATTAATGCACTGGAACTGTTGTTTGGCATTGAGTTTCCCACGCAGCAGACCGTCCTTTTCCAAGTTCTCGAGCTGTACTTTGATGTCAGCGAGGGCGTCTGTCACCTGCTGCGGTACGATGTCGAAGATCGTCACCTGGTAGCCCACAGACGCGAACAGCATCGCCCATGAGCGGCCGATGAGACCGCTGAAAATAACATTGTTTATTTCTATATTTGACAATGATTATCACTTGCGTACCTACAGTGAAGAAACATCGTGAGGTGATCTTCTCAGTCGAGGTCGCGTTCCGATCCGGTGGTAGATTTACCCTCGCCACATCTTCTGGCAGCGGCCCAAGCCGAGGTCGTGTCCTTTGTGGCGCCCTTGAGCTAGCTGCCCCCCTGCCCCTCTGGCTGAAGCGCACTTGCGCTCGCCCTCTGTCCGGGTGAAGTTGTTATGGCCACTCTAGCCAACAACATAGTAATTAAAAAAAAAACATCGTGAGGAAACCTGCATGTCTTAGAAAATCTAACTAATTTTCGTGACACATGAAAAGCCAGCTAACTCGCACCAGGCCAGTGAGGTGGGTAGCTATATCCTAAATCTTGCTAACATTAAGAGGGGGTCCCAGGAGTGGGATATTAAAGGACGAATTATTATTATTACTTACTTATTAAAGTCAGTAGAGTATAGTTATTTAGAATTAAAGGTATTTAACTAGGTATTCTCTATGTAGAGTGTGTCTGTGTCTCACTCACCAAAAAAACCAATTTAATAAATGAACAGGCAGAAAATTAAACATTGCATCGCAATATTATGTTTTTACAGTCATGATAATTTTAATTCAAATAACCCTTTGTGAACTTTATGATAACATACTTACCTACCTACTCATATAAAAACGAGTGCAGAACGATCAAGATCCAGTAGATAATATTTGTTTACATGTAGCTATAACCTCCAGATTTTTTATATGTAATGTCACAAAATGTATTATTATTAGGTACTAGCTGTGCCCCGCGACTTCATCCGCGTAGTATTGGATTATTGGGTTAAAAAGTATCCCATATGTTAATCCCGGTTATAATCTATCTGTATTCCAAATTTCATCCAAATCCGTTCAGTAGTTTTTGCGTGAAGGAGTAACAAACATACATACATACATCCACACTCACAAACTTTCGCATCCTACTAATATTATAAATGCGAAAGTTTGTGAGTGTGGATGTATGTATGTATGTATGTATGTATGTATGTTTGTTACTCCTTCACGCAAAAACTACTGAACGGATTTGGATGAAATTTGGAACACAGATAGATTATAACCGAGATTAACATATAGGATACTTTTTAACCCGATAATCCCGAAATTTTTGCTAAGTTAAAATACTACGCGGATGAAGTCGCGGGGCACAGCTAGTTTATAATATTAGTAGGATTACGAGATACTGTAGAGCAAGTCAAGCTAGTAAGTTTGTTTTTCTACTGCCTAGCTAGTTGTAAGTACCAACATACTTTTTTGTTACTTACCTATACGTCAGTAAGTAGGAATAGGTAATATAGGTACTATTATATATACTATACTATAATAGTATATACTATAATATATAATATAGGTACCTAAGCAAAAAATAATAAAATCCATCCACACATGATGATCCTCCTAAGATCTTACATAAAAATCATTACTCACCGCTAGTTATCAATCAACGGTTATAAATACTGATTACCTACCTGATCTACCTAGTTGCAAGTTCTATTAATTTGGCCTTTGATTGACCCTAACAATTTAATAGCACCAAATTTATCTTTATCTATTCAGTACATAGACTGCATTAAAAATATTTTCTACTATTTGGTTCCAATAAGATTCGCTCCCACCTATATACTTACGTTCGTATATCCGTAAAGTATGTTCCTATATACCGTAATCTGTTATCAGGAATCTATTAGTAAACAGGTAAATAATCATGAGCCTTGATTATTATTTTGCGAGCAGATCAAACGTTAAGCAGAATGTTACTGCAATATTTTTTTTATTTCGCATAGCTATACCTAATACTTACACGAAATCATGTTTCATACAATAAAAAAGTTAACAAAAATCTGTTCAATATTTGGTTGTAAAGGAACAAGAGAACTACTATACTCGCTATAGATAGTATTTAAGTAAGTACCTACTTACATAACATTAATAACTATCTACAAAGAAACTGAGATTCAAGAATTTACTTACAGTCTCTGCAATTTTAATACTAATTGTACTACCTAATTATCTTTCACGCTCGATACGATGAGACAATAGCCTTTTTGTTATGGTTACTATCGGTAACAAACGCACGATATGAAAAAAATAATTAAATATGAGACTAATATGAATGCTGCATACATTAGAATAATACTAAGTTGTTTCGACTCACCTCCCAACTATACCGACTTTTTCGGTTTTAAAAGGCGCCATGTCGAGCTGTGATCACTCCTCGCAACACGCTACACCGCCACTGAATGACACGTACTCGAGACGAACGATGCTTAAAACACCGCTAAACCAGTTATCGCGACGAATACAAGGTTGACTATTCATTCTGCACGCTATACCGCAACACAAAATTCACAGCTGTACTATTTTGTTTTAAATATATTAACATAAGAATCATCTGAAAAATTAACCTTAAGTTGCATGTACCTAATCTTCAATTTTCATTTCTGTTTTGACGTTAATTACGCCTGCATAATGTATTTCATAATGTATTCAACCAAAATGTTGGTTAGAGCTGTAACACTTGGTTTGCATTGAAGAAACGTTCATAGAATAATAATTCTGTTGTTATCTCTTTTTTTATCTTAAAAAACATTAAGCAGTGTAGTGTAGTCAGTGCAAACCAAAGAAATTGTAACAATATTTTATAACATTTTTTAAACAAAATCAGGGGGCCAATCGCGCTAATTTTGAAAGGTTTAACCATTCGAACGGAACGTATTTGGTTTTGGTTTAGATTTGGTTTGGCCGCTGTCAAAAATGGTATCGCGCTATTTTTCTGAACGTTTAAATCGCTGACGTTACCAAAGTAAAACCAAACCACAACCAAACGTGAAACGTTTAGAGCTTACCCGCGTATTAGGTAAATACTAGGCGTTACTTCTGTAATTTATGGTCGATTATGAATTTCGTAAAGTGGGCAGCACTAATTTACTATGGTCAAATGCAGTCAAATGTAAACAATATAAGCTGTTTTCGTTTTATGATAACCAAAAAATTGCTTTTCAAGTACTAAATTTGTTTTTTATTGCTATTTGTTAAATGCCACTGGCGAAATACCTATTGGAGGAGAAGAATAAGTAAAATAATTAATATTCATAAGGTAAGTGCATAAATAATATTTGGTTTTTGAGCACAATGTATAGGCCAATATTCTAATCTCCGAGTGAAAGTCCAGTGTTTGATAATCTAATTGACATTGTAGAAATTTGTGATCATGCTTCCACGGAAGCTATTAAGCAAGAGTTGAAGTTGATAAAAACAATGTGGTGTTTGTGTTTTTATAGTGTTTTATTATGGTTTTATAGAAAACATGGACGGAGGACGTCGTCAGTGAGTCGCCATCCCGGCCGCGGCCGACGCAGTTTATATCACCCCGGTGCGGTCGTCGAATCTTCGTGTGCAAATCTACAAAATAAAATTATACAATTAAAACATAACCTATATTTATTTTCATTTTAGTCACTAATCATTATAATTTATTATCATTATAGTCACAAATAAATAATAATTACACATTATGATGTGTGATTTGTGAATATCTATTAAAACATTCTGAGAATGATACCCCTTAATGTTCTGCTGGAGTTGTGATAGCGATATGGGTGCCATCTACACAACCATGAACCCCTGGCAATTCCAAACAACAACAAAATGTTATGATTACCTACCTCATATAGGTTGTAGGCACATTTCACAAATGCTTACCTTCGTATCCTCATCCAGACCATCAGAACGAGAGGCAGGTAGGTATAAGAGGAGTTCATTCTTCCGCCATCCCGGCAAACAGCTCCGTTGAAAGACGATATCGCTTTCTAAGCTTTGGCTCCGATGTAGAAATCAATGACCTTCTTATTGAGACATTCTGCCTGCGGGCCGATGCTTTACCCTCAGCTACGTCCACCTCACAAGCACTTTGTAGCTTGATAAGATGTAGACCGAGCATTTTAAGCTTTTATATATGACACAAACACTTCAATTTAAGTTTTAGTTACAATAATCCACCAAACATAACTTGAAAAGTTGCTCGTCACGAACTAATTCAAAAACGTTCGTTCGACAGCGGAATAGCCGATTCTAACGTAACGCTTTTGGTTCTAAACGCTGTCAAAAAGTAACGCAATACGTTGACAAACGTATCTTCCAAAATAAAGCTAATTCGTTTCCGTTAAAATAATAGCGCGATACGAAATGTGCACAACATAACGTTTTTGGTTGTGGTTTTGTTTTGGTAATGTCGTTTAAAATTAGCGCGATCGACCCCCAGGGGTCACTAAAACACACCAAAATATGGGTACTAAATATGGTGACAGGTGAGCTTATCACCGCAAACAGAATTTATTTCAAATTGTACACCGTGTTGTTAGTCCCTTAGTCACCTTTTTCGAAATCTCAGAAAGCCCGGGCGTGATTGTCATCACACAGGAGTTTTATTTAATTAGGTACATAAGTTTTTGCCTGCAGCTTCGCAAGCATAGATTTTATTATCTGGATGCCGACAACAGCGTCACCTACTGGATCCAACCGTAGCCAAAAACTATCCAGACGACCTCATAAGTAAAAAAAAATAAACAATCAAAATTGGTCAAGCCGTTCAGTAGGCGAAGAACAACAAACACACACACACAGCATTTTATTAAAGTATAAAGAGGAGAATATTAGCAATTAGTTTACATCCTTCTCATAGAACAAGCTGAGTGTTAAGTTGTATCAAAAATGTTTTCTCCGGGATAAGGAACAGGATATGAGAGTAGGTCGCTAATGTGTGGTAACGTGAGTAAACACGTGAATCAAGTAAACTGATTATATTTTATTTGTTTTATTAGTTTGTTGCTCACGACCTTAGCAGTTACATCATTTGTACTCGTATCATATACTTAACTTAAATAAAAACAATATGAAATTGTGATGATAACAATTGGCCTTCAAGCGTTGACATCTGTTCAACCCGCGGTTGTGAATTTTTAAACAAAACGTAACTATGTCTCTTACATTAATTTACCTGCTATCTTTAAAAATATAGAAATTTGTGGGTAATACATATCGCCGTAAACAAAACAATCGCAATGTCTCATTGCACAATTCAGAAATCACTAATAGTAGCAATATAGGTAGGTAATTTTTAGAAGCAAAATGTCATAAATAAGTAGGTACTTCCTTATGTCATGGCAATAAACACATAAATTTTATACGAAAATAAGACGTATGCACCATGGCACTGGTAGCAATTTACTCACTACAGGAGATAGTATGGACTTAGGTACAGTACACTCTACGAGTATCTTATTAGGCAAACACTTACTATGTGGTGGATTTATCATTATTATCATTAGATAGGTAAGTACTTAAATTGTGGAATATTATTGTAGATTATTCGATACGTTTTCTCATTACGTATAGGTAATTGCCTATTTGATAAAATCTCGTTAGTCTGGCTATTACCTTCATTCTTAATGCAATAAACATTAAGGATGTAGGTGGTATATTATTAAAGGAATCAAAGATGCATAATAATTCATCTTTCATTTTAATGATCGAACTGATAAAACATTAGTGTACACTTATATGCTTTTCGCCCATTGAGTTTATAATTAATAAAACTATCTATAAGAACGGCTTTATCTTTTCACTGAACATACTATTATATAAACCTAAGTAGTTAGTGAAATATATGCTTGGAATGTCATGAGTAAGAAGGCATACAAAACATTAGGTACCTTACAACAGAATGTTTACAGAAAGTACCTGCGTATTACATTATAATAAGTATAGTATTAATAATATTTTGTATGTAGGTATATTTACATCTAGAAACACGAAGTAAACTTATTGTGTGAACAGGTTCGGGTCAAAATCTTCGATATTATTGGGACTATAGTGACTTATCATCCTATAACTTGTTCAACGAACATACAGGCAGGCTGCCCAAAATAAGAAGTAAGCACTTGGTCAGAAATTTCTTCAGGCATCACGACAGCCCTTATTACATAACTAAAAGGCATCTTGCTGAACAGTTATTCACAAGCTGTTCCTTTGATTGCCTCAGTGGTGTCCACGCTGAGTATTCTGAAGTTGATCTCGTTGGCATCGAGGGTCCTGTAGAGGAAGCGCGCCAACCTGTCGCTGAGCACCCACAGGGTGCCTTCGCTGTCGACCTATAACCAGAAAAAAAATTTAAAGTCTTTATAAAAGACCTGTGAGACAGACCTCACGCGCATAATTTTCCTACAGGTATTTTTTTTTAATGTTTGAATATTAAATTGCAACGTGGTTTTATTTAATTACTTGTATTTGCCGTTAGCTAAGCTAAATGCATGTGTTAGGAGTGGACTCACGTCAAGTTGAATGCCTGGACATCGATCCTGGGATCGATAGGAACTTATTATTGATTACCATCAATAACTTTATAATCAAAGCAATTTCTTCGGTATAACCAACGCCACTAGTTTCCGCTGGTGGCGCTGCTAATTACGGCTTTCGTAAAATTACGCATACCGACTATATATCAAGAGCGAACATATATGTAATAATAAAATAATTTATAAGATGAGAACATTTATTTACCCGGGACTTATAAAGGCATACCAACTCGGTAAAAAAAGTCCAACGGTTTTTCCAAATTGGTGCCTATTGCGAAGACCACAAAAACTCACCTTCATGTCGTTGGGGAATTCGAACAGTTTCTCGTCGTGGAGTATCAGGGGGTTGGTTTCAGGGGTGTACGGCTTGCTCGGATTCCAGCAACCGACGCCATCGCGGTTCACCTTAAATTATGAAATTGTAAAGAATATCAGTAATACTGCTATATTTTACTGGTCCAGTCATACTTAATTAGTCCGGTTTGTGAATGGAATTTTAGTAGGATGCCTGCTAAATCGTCCACATCTAGAAACGGTAACTACCTATTTATGCTGACCTACCTAGCAGTATTTATTAATAGGTACCTTCTTACTTAAGGTTAATTTAACACTCTAAAAAGTAACGCCAAGAACGGCAAGCCAATTTAAGTAGATACCATTTAAAAAACGTGCACGTGTCAATGAAAAAATATATTTTGTCAATCACCATTGTAATGCACTATTCGAAGGTTATATTCTTATAGCAAAATAACGTAAGTAAATAGAGAAAGAATGTCAATACTAGTGAACGTTTGGCATTCGATATTGTTGTAACGCGAAGGTTGCCCTTGAAAAAGCACTCCGCTTTGTAATTTGAATATAACCGTTTATAGAGTTTACTATACGTGGTAAACTTTAAACATTCTCCTAATAAGTATTCATGAAGGCACCGCAGTAGCATTCTCATGAGTACCTCAATTTTCCTTATTGTCTAAGAATATACCTACGTGCAGTAACTAGGTAATATTAGAAGTACTTTGTTTTATTTTTTTATAGAACCAAGTTGGCAAATATGCTTACGATCTCCCTTATGTTAAGCAGTTAATGTAGCCTTCTAGGTATATGCATGCAATACCAAATACATTGCTTGCACGTTGCCACCATGAAGCTCAAGAGTAGTGGGACGGAAGGAGTACTCATCGCACTCATCGTACGAAATGCACCTATAATTACTACTTTACGCCTTCTTCTGTGAGTGGGTGGTACTACCTCGGTCGAGTCAGCTACAGCTTGACTCTACTACCTAAAGTCTACTTAATCTTATCGCTTTGTACACTCATGGAAATATAATAAATTGTACAAGGTATAAACATTTAGGTACCTGTGTGTAAAACAGCACACGAGTTTTAGGATCGTAGTAGCTTGCGGCCGATTGAGAGCGATCACCTCTGTCTCCCAAAAGCTGAAAAACCGGTTAGAATATTTTAAAATAAAGTTGGGGAGAACACATAACTTGCTATTCTATTACAGTCGTAACAGTCATAATTATTGCACTGGATAAGCGGTCATGTAGTCGGCATAATAAGTTCTTTATGAACATGCAATGTTCCTTGCGCAATAAAGTTGCTAATTTATGTACTAATAGAATGAAGTGTTTCTATTTGATTTTACAATTACCAGTAGAACGCACCTAAACTGTTTATTAGCTATGAAATGTTTTATTCAACGAAAAGCGTATACCGAACGAGAATAATTTAGTATGCAAACCTTGAAGTCATGGAAAGCCTCCTCCTTGTCGATGTGTTTGTAGTTACGCAGGAGCTCAGTAGACACACAGAACTCCTTGGTGCTTGAGAACGAATGGAAGAACATTGTTCTATACCTGTGATAATTAAAACAATACGTTATTATCATATTTCGCTAATTAGAAACATAATGCCAAATAATGTAATGAGGCAGCGCGCTTGACCTTTCTTTTAAACGAGTTTTTATTTGTATTGGGGTCAGTGTCGAATATGAGGTGCTCTTATTAATATTTACTTAAATCATCACATGTAACAAATATTACATTTTAGTTAAAATATTTTGTTAAAAATATTTATTAACACGCATTATATCAATACATGGTGTTACTTACCTATTAAAAACAATAGTCTCCGAAATAATATTTGTAATATAGGTACGCAAGAATTTATTAGAACGTTCAAACAAGGTAAACGGGTTCACTAATAGGATATAAACCTTCGTATACAGGACATGGATGATGAAATACTAACCCGTCCTCCCTTGGCTCAGACAGCGCCAGTGCAAACACGCCGTCAGTCCAGTGGAACTCAATGCCTGACACATTGTATGACCCAGCCAAAGGTTCGAAGTAGAAGTAGTGATGAGAAATCCTCCAGGAATCGTCCTGTTTCAGGCTGTATACGACGACACCGTAACCACCCAAATCGGGTACATAAGCGTACGCATCGTCGCATGTATCCTTAGTTACATCTACAATCTGAAATATAAATAAAAAGTGATCAACTAACCTAGAAACAAGTGATTAATTTTACTGATGATCTAGGTGAATTAAAAGACAGTTTTAACCTTGATTTATTAATGAATATCATTCTGTATTTCCACATGTGCTTATGTTAATAAGATTATGGTTATTAGCTTTCATAAAAAGTTAAAACTTTCTTAAAAAAAAGAGAAAATTGGGACAATAATATTTTCAAGTTTCGAAATAATACTCACTATGTTAGCGAAGAACGAATCCTCTTTCATGTCCCCAGCTTTGCACTGGTAACGATGGATGAGCTGATCTGTCTTCAAATCAAAGATTACAATAGAGGGTCCATTAACTTGGTTCGCAGCGCCTGTAATATTCAAAATTAGCAAAAATTATAAGAATTATAATATTATTAATAATATTAATCATAGAAAATAGTTTCAGACACGTTAGTTTAAAGAGTAGTCGGCGTTTTATTTATCGGCTTGTAGAGTACCTAAACGATTAGCTTGATTGACGTGACCTGCAGGCTGATTCATTACTCACATCTCAGTATGGAAGGCGCTTATAAGATCACTCATTAAATGATAGCACACATCTCGTCTTTAAAATCGGCAACGATATTAGAAATATAAATAAATAAATATCGCCAAACGAACACACTAACTTTATGGTCCCAAACTCTGCTACGCTTGTACTATGGGTTCCGTACAATGAATTGGCTGCAAGCCCAGAGAGACCCAGACCAGGGCAAATTACCAAAAGGCCATTTCCAATATTTACCCTGATGAGAATCGAAACCGCAACCGCTCGGTGCAGTGAACCAAACGGCCTACACTCGAACCACTGCACCGAATGGTATATTAAATTAACGGTTACATAAGAATAATTGGCAAGATACTAACCATAAATATCAGCCAGTCCTGAATCGATCACCCAAAGCCTGTCACACTCATCTACATACACTCTGAATACTGAAACGATCGAACTGTTTGATACTAGGCTATTCGCTGAATCTGAGATTAAGTTATCTTTGAATGAAGGGTACGGCTTCAGGAGCTGGTCCTGAGGGCCATCCAGGTCTATGTAATTTAAAGACGATGCAACACCGGCCCTCCATCTAGGCACAGTTACGAAGAGCTTGTTCCTCCAGCGGGCGAGCCCCACTGGGATGTTGTTTGATTGTATGAATGTGCCGTCTTTGATAGCATTCTCGCGTGCCTCAGGCGACTCCCAGGTGTAGTCAACCTGTTTCCATGCGAATTTCAGTTGCGGGGTTGCGGCGTGGCACACTGACGCAACAGCGAGGGCAAGGACGATGCCGACTGCCCCCATGATTGCTCTGTAACAAGAATTGTAATTTGTATCATCGATTAATGCAACCGTCCATTAATATTGAAGGTAATATGATTATAAATAGAAATGTGTGTCCAACTAAATTATGTAAGCACCTACCTAATTAACGATTCGTTGGTCTTTAATAATCTATATTACTAGTGTAACCTGTACTTATTGAAATCGTGCGTGGGAGTCATTAAAATTTGTCTAATATCTTTTTAATGATTATAACAGGCACAACAATGAGTTCCATGTATCCAATACAAAAGACATCAACGATCTCAATAATTTCACGTCCGCTTAATTACTGTCAAACAATGACGCCTATAATGAAGTTTCACGGCTGGTATTTTTGAATAGTGACAATTCTATTCATTTGGCTGGGTGTTGCAACTTGGTAATGACAGCATTGTGAAGCGGAGCATCTCTCAAACATCGTAATAGCTGGCTCACGTTTTTGCGGATAACTTGTGATCTTATTATTGAGAAACTACAAGTTGGGTGCAGAATTGTTCCTTATCGAGCGATCGAGCTTGTTATGTATTCGGATGGCATGGGAACCGTGACGTGTTGCGTAAATCGAAATAAAGGGAACATCGAGCGCGGCTGAGGTGAAATAAAACGATGTAAAGTGCCGGCAGTGGGTTGTGAAGCGAGCGGAAAAACCGCACGCAAACACAAAATGTTCCTATGCAACTGCATAGGCACGCATATGCAACTGCATTACACTTCCGATAGAAGTGAGACGCGCATGTACAGGAACAATCTATATACTGAGAGAATGTGAGGGCCGGTTTTTTTTTGCGAGCCGCTCAAGGTCCTCGTGTGGCTCGCTGTGGCGAGTCATGAACATAAGAAACACATCAAATGTAAACGCGTTTTGCATGGAACAGATGACATTATTCGATTGCATTGTTCCGTCCGAGTACAGTAATAAATCTTGGTACTGAGCGACGTCTGGCGTAATTAGTTATACCACTTCCTATAACTGTATTGTAGGCCAATCAAGGCCAATCAACTTATACCTAAGTCCTATAACTATGTTCGATCCAATAATTGTAGTACAAAATCAAAATATTAAACTAGCATTGTAAAAGTGTGTCTATTTGAATGTGGGTTTATAGATGCGTTTGAATTAAATTCGATAGAGATCCTCAAACTTAGTGAAGGACTAAAGCAACGCTAACGTAAAAGTTTTTTGCGATATGCATGGTAATATAAAGTAAGTTATTCAAAATTGATTGACATTAAACAGGAGGTATAAATGTTTAAATAAACACGGAAGCATTAAAAGTGACACGTTTAGTCTGAATAGTTCTGCGAACTAAGCCGATGAAAGATCAGGAATGACAGATATAGAATTAATGATAAAAAGAATCGCCACCCAAGTTAATGTTTTTTTTTTACTAGCGCAATACATTGTGCATTAGAATATTATGTTCCTTGGAAATGAGGTAATTATTGCTTAGATAAATACAGTTAGTAGTCATAAAAGGTACCTCGTAGGATACTTCATTTTACGAGCTATATAGATACCTACGTTGATATCATTTTCCTTTGCCAATAATAACGATATTATAATTACAATACAAGAATACATTATGTTTTTCCAATACTGACTTGAGCCTGAATGAAAATCACATATAAGCAATCTTGAAACTTTGTATCATGATTATGTAAGTGTCATATACATTGTGGAGAAGGAAGAACCCACCGAAACATTTCAAATTCCGGTTAGGCTTCTTTATCAATATACAAAAAAGATTTAGGTTTAACAAATTATTTTCCTCATAACATGACACATTTCTACATTAAGTCTGCAATTGGGCATTCATTTCAACAATTTCATTAGCCAAAACCAAACCTGCCGAAAAGTAATATAAAGTTTCCAAAAAACATGAATTAATTAGTATGTAAAATGCTTCGCTAGGCAAAATCTGTTTGGTCTTAAATGCTCCAAATGTTCTTGCGAATGAGCTTTATTAAATAAGTTTATTGAAACTTATGAAAGTTATCATATTATCTTAATAATTAACATAATGATTTGTAAAAATCTAGATCAACAGGTAGTTAAAGGCATAAAATTACTTACGTGTGATTAAGGTGAGCTGTGCGGACGGAGTGGCGTCGATCAGTCCGCGACCGGTTCAACGGGACCGCGTAGACAGAATAAACAGTTCGAGGTCTTGCGAGCCTTTATATATTCAAAACAACTTCGCGATACAATAGCTTCAGTAACTACAGCTTCATTTGTTTATGCAGCACTAGGAATCTGTACTACAATTCATCAAAAAATTGGAAAACAAAAATTCACCTGTATGACTTTAAAACTTCCATCCTCAATCGATACCAATTGCTACGTAGACTATTACCTCGATGTTTAAACAGTGTCGCGGATTGCGCATGCGCATGTTGTGAATTCGACTCGGATAGGTAATTCAAGGCCCATCCCCGTGACCAACACATCCGCCGTCCATTCAAACGGGCCCATTACATTTTTACCCACGACCTGTGATTGTTAATTTGAAAGCATTAGTGAGAGAAGTTACATTCAAATTCATTTACGTCTATCATGTTATGTATGATGCGAGTTATATCATTATACAATTTTGGTGGTAGAGCCATGCTGTAGCCAATTGACAGCTCATACACGGAAAGGCTCTACCAGGGTAGCACGACCCTCACAGATGATCGGTGCGAAGTAATCATTATAGCTGCGTTGAATGCGACGAGTGGGAGAGCCGGGAGCCCAATCCCCCGTCCCTGCCTCTACCTGTTCCACTCCCCTTCAAGTCGGCAATGCGCGAGCAATACCTTTGGTATTGTAAGCATCTGTAAGCTATGTTAACTGCTTAATATCAGAAATATTGTACGCTTGTTGTCACCACAAATAATTGTAACTACCAATTATTGTGTGTGTTGTGCCTATACTTAGTAGAATTATGGTCTATTTTATACGCTATTCGTCTATTTTATTCTTGACACAGAATAACAAAACTGGCGACCGAGCATATCAATTTATGATTGGCAATGTTCAATACCTCGTACAAATCCCAAGCCAGTTCTTCGTGTTTTATAATAAATCATTTGAAGCCAAGGCAGAGCTGCGGGCATTTGATAAGTAACTACATATATTACTAAATTATTTACTAAAAGTAATTTAGTAGGTATTATGTCTTCACACAGCTTTTAGAAGATTTGTAGGCCTACATTATCGAGCGTTCCATACTTGCTACTAGAATACATAAAGATAATTTGAAATTATTAACCAAGTATACTTTTGTTAAAGCTAAATCAATATATTATGCATTATATTTCTACCTTCTGTGTTTTATGGCAAGTTTATTTTGATAATGCACTTATAAAGTAGGTAAGTAATAAACTTGATCTACATTGAATTTTAATCAGTTAATTTAAATTGATAAATATACAATTATTTGCATATGATATTATTTAAAATCAACTTTAAAATCTTAAACTATTAACGTTTATTTTATAAACCAGAAAAATAATTACGTACACTTGATTAATACTATCAAAACAACGAAGTCAACTGCAAACTCATTAGCAATTATAATATTTAATTAATTATAAATATCTTCTTACATTGTTTTTTGTTAATGCTCTACTAAGTATTAAATAATAAGTAGTCATTCTAAGTAGCGAAGGATATAATAAGTAGAGTAAGTGAATACATATTTGAAGGTGTCAGAGTGTATAATTCACATGTATAATCACAGCCCATTATAATAGAATCAGCCTATTTAACCCGCATACATAAGTGGGAAAATCTGTTCATAATCTATACACATTGTCTATAGATATTAGCTTTAAAAAACTTGCGTTTTTTGTTGGTATGCAGGTACAAAATTATTGTAGTGACTTTTACTGCACACCTTTGTTCATCCATCTGATAATGAGAACCAAATACAAGGTTATATGCAACCCCGTAATCAAAATACCTTTAAATATATACTCATGACGCCTAAAATTACCTGATACCAAGTATTAATTGGTTTAACTTTTTATAACTTGGGGATTTTCAGAATAGATTAGTAGGACTTTTTATATGTTATGTCAAAAGAAAGAAAAACGGGTATTACTACCATACGGCCAAATCATTATGCTCATCATAATTTACATTCATAACCTTGTTAGAGAAAACGTGTTGTTAATTTAATAATATCTACCTAAAAGCATATTTTTTAAATTATGAAATAATGTAGCAGGCAACTGTTTAGCTTTAAGAATTAGTGAGTAGTAAGACATCCCTGGTACCTTCAGATTAATGTTACATACTCATATATTTGAATTTGCATGAAGCACCTAATGAAATACCAAGTGCAATTAAATGTAATTATTCGTTAGCCTGAATAGACTTACATCAGGTTGGCCGCTGCAAAGAGAGCCTAGGACAATGGAGTTACGTGAACAGCACAGACACTGGCTGCAAATGACCTCTCCCCAAACTTATCGGCTCACTCATCAGCTCATGGGCTCATCTCATCATGAATGACGCTAAGTTTTGGTCAAACAAAAGAAATCCTACTAATCCTACTAATATTATAAATGCGAAAGTTTGTGAGTGTGGATGTATGTATGTATGTATGAATGTATGTATGTTTGTTACTCCTTCACGCAAAAACTACTGAACGGATTTGGATGAAATTTGGAATACAGATAGATTATAACCGGGATTAACATATAGGATACTTTTTAACCCATTAATCCAATACTACGCGGATGAAGTCGCGGGGCACAGCTAGTAATATTATAAATGCGAAAGTTTGTGAGTGTGGATGTATGTATGTATGTATGTTTGTTACTCCTTCACGCAAAAACTACCGAACGGATTTGGATGAAATTTGGAACACAGATAGATTATAACCGGGATTAACATATAGGATACTTTTTAACCCAATAATCCAATACTACGCGGATGAAGTCGCGGGGCACAGCTAGTAATTATATACTTAAAAAGAAGTTGACAAAGAAGCGTATGACACGCCTGATGTTAAACAGCTATAATATCATAGGCATTGCTCGCACGTTGCTGACATAACGGGAGTGGGCCAGAGGGAAGGGAAGGTGGGGTAAGGTTGCGCTTCGGGCTCTCTCCGTCATCGTACGAAACTTCACACCACACTACTTTACAGCAATCTTCTGTAAGTATCACCCGTTTGTACGGGTGATACCTCTAGTCAAGCTAGTCCGTATACGAGTTGTAGTCAATGGGTTACAGCTTGACTCTACCACGCTAAAAACGTTTCATGTCAACACAAAAAGAAGAACACAGTTCACAATTGTGACGTGACACACAATTTAGGATTAACCGCACTGTTCAGGATCCCAACCGCTGGCCCTGAACTGTACGGTAATGAATGTTATTAAAACTATTCACTTTGTCCAAAAAAGGTGACTGATGTAACCGCCTGCTATAATTATTATAGCAATTGCACTCGTCCGCTGGAATCTGTTGGGTGTTATGCGCTTTGAGACTGCGCCATCCATTTTTAACCCCCGACGAAAAACGAGGGGTGTTATAAGTTTAACATGTGTATCTGTGTATCTGTGTATCTGTGTATCTGTGTATCTGTGTATCTGTGTGTCTGTCTGTAGCCACGTAGCGCCCAAGCTGATGAACCGATTTCAATTTTGTTTCTTTTGTTAGATAGGTATTCTGATCGAGAGTGTTCTTAGCTATGTTTCATGAAAATCGGTTCAGCCGTTTGAAGATCATCAGCTCTTTTGTAGGTTAAAAAAAGCCACATTCACGGCCAAAACCAATTCCCACGGCTCGAATCCATTCGAAATTTGTGATTATTGGATTTCGATTTATTATATTTTTAAATGATCGTAATAGTCTGAACTGGCTTTTTACAATATTATAAATATGAAAAGTTTCCCTGATTCTGGAAAAAAAGAATATTTTATCAATTTTTATATGAGATTTGTGTATGAACTAAAGACGTTCCATAAGTCACGTTTCAAATGATGGATACGCGCATGCGTAAAATTTTGTTTGTTTTGTTAATGGTCATGGAATATTACGCTATAATAATTCTAGAGGGCGCTGCTCCGCCATTGAGAAAAAATATAAAAAAACAAATCTAATTTAAAATAATTTTAGCGTTATTGAAAATTCTTCCCCTGGGCTGCTCCCGTCCGCCTCAACCAGAGTTATTACATCAAATTGAATCATAATTGATAATATTTTACTATGAATTAAACCTCCGTGGCATCAATATTTAGATTAGTTGTGTATTCTAATTTCATAACAAAATAATGTCTCATACTTTTACACAGATTTTCTGTTGATTATTGTACATCAGATTATAAGGAAGCCAAAACAAATTATGTAAATGGCGCTTTCATAATCTGGCATCGAAACTAGTTGTACCAGATGGATTTGCGAGATGAGTTATGGATACTGAGCTACGGGAGCTACGCAAATCGCGCTAACTTCATTATTTGGAAGAACTAGGTAAATTATACATTTGATGAATAGATCGTCGCATCGGGGGTTTTTAAATTTTCAATTTAGAGTTATATATAACCTTACATTGAACCCTCGCAAATTCTATTGTAACAAATACTTATTTGATAACAAACAAGTTTCAATAATAGGTACTTATTTGTTTTGATGGGGAGTTAGCTATTCCGTTTCGTACCTAATTGTTTATACTTTTGATAACCATTTAAAACAATTGAATAACAACAACCATCTACTTTAAAATAGTGAATTATACTCATAATCGACTAGTCGCCTAATGTATCTTACACAGTGAAAATGTTGATTAATTATCTACTTAATTTCTAAAGGACAGATATGTCGCAAGTGGGTTACAGGGTTACTGGTAATTACACTATTCTACAGAATTACAGTTTGTTAGTCATAATACTTTTTCTTGAATAAACATTATTTATGACGCAAAATATATTAGGTACGATGTTCCATAAAAATAGTGTAAGCAGTCTATATATGAAATCTTACTCATATACCTACCAGATATTCAGCCCATTCTATCAACGTTACAAATTACAGGACCCAGGTTAAATAATAAAATCAATTGATCCGAACAATCGTATCAACACAGATTATGGTTATATAAACTGGGTGGAACCAATCAATATCATTATTACACAATATCGTTGCACATTGAAAATAAGTAAGTGGGTAAATTCTTATAAACGTTTTGTTGTAGTATCTCGGAAATTCCCTTTCCACTTATTATGAGTTAGCTTATTTTTATGAATGATGCTACATGTCTTATCGATCGTAGCAGACGATAAACCGCGAACAGCATTATTCCTTCGTCATGTGTAGACGCATTCTGCTTATCGAAGCGTTGGTAAAAGTGTGCGTCCATGCGGAACTGAGTAATCTCAACCAAACTCATACTAACACATAAATCTGTCGTAGTAATTAACTAATATAATTACTTGTAATTGGCACTTGAAATGTTTATTTTCATATCCGTCAGATGCTGTGTTAACACCTAGAGACACCCAAAGAAGCTGTAAAATAAAACTATAGTTACGAATTTTAATAACAATTTTACTTAATAATTGATAAATACTTAAAATTACTATACAGAAAGCATTTAAAATTAACTAAATAAGTAAGTACAGTTACTTGTTCAACAATCACTCGGGCTAATTATTATGCAAAGACACTTGATAATATTGCTTTGTATTTAACACATATACATACCTAATTGTAATAATGTACCTAGATAAGGACCCGCTAACACATGAACAAATTTGGCACATTCATTTTACTATACCAATTGAAAATATGGGAGCGAATGTTATAAACATAAAAAATAATAGAGACAACAAGGTATTTAACAACAACTTTTTTAAAAACACATTGTTTATTATACTATATGTTATGACTATAATAATGTAGAGTTTATTACTGTGGTTTATTAACTATTCAACCTCTTAGATCTAATACGAAATATTTAAGAACGACCTAAGTCTGTACCAAATATAAAATAATCAATCATAAAAAAACTGATGTGAGCCCTTCTTCCAAATTTCATGATTAATATCTGGAAGAACTTCAAAAATGCATCGATTAGGACATAACTTAACACCTAGTACAAGTGTGACACAATAAGGTATAGGTTTAATCAGTCTTTCGCCACTAGAAAACGCCGTACAATCAACAACGGCCTGTTCTTCTGCAGTACACAGCGTAACGCCTGTCTTCCTCTCCTTCTGGTTCATTGTCTTGGTGTTTGTAAGGCGGTGAATGTTGGAAGCCGAAGGGTCTCGCGGAGCGCGTGTACTCGAAGCCTTGGCCCGCAGGGCGGCGGCGGTCGGGCCACCTCCTCCTGTTGCGCTCCTGATAAACAGTGCGCGATGGCCGTCGCGATCTATTACGTGAGCTGAAACCAACGACTTTACAATGAGTCCTTGAACTTTATTGGCACCTCTCGTGCGCAACCGACACGCGTAAATGGCTCCAAGTTTGAATTTATCATGCTAATTTATTATTATTTTCACGCACGTTAACGTAGATCGTAAAACGAAATGTCATTTTTGCATCTAATTGATGTTATTGAAAATTTCAAGCCATAATTTTTGAATAATATTGGATAATAATATTGGATTCGATTATGGTTCTCGAAGAAGTAAAATCAAAAAGGATTTTTTTCATTGCATACTGTAATAGGGTACATAATGCTCTATTTATAATGAAATCATCGGGCCAGATACTAACCTGTATGGTCTCTTATTATATTGAGGAGCCTTCTTGAATTCGGGTCTACGCACAAAGTCTTCTTCCTCAGTCATCCCTTGATCGGACTCATAGTCCTCATGCACGGGCCGCATGTGGTGGAAAACTGGCCGAACATACGGAACGTGGACGGGATACGGCTTATCCACAGGAACTGCCACCTGCATGGCAAAGATAATTGCAATTTCGTTTTAACAAAAAAGTAAGCGCCGCAATCTGCACATCAGGGAAGAAATTATGTATAATTATTCCATGCGTTCTACGCAACGTAGATACTTATGTTTTTCTTAGAAGGAAATGGCTCGTTATATTTTATCATGCAGTTCATGCACTTAATTATGTGAATAATACGTTCGATTGTAATAGTCGTGTACAGATTTTCATAACAAAAATGTGAACGTTCATGCAATGTTAATTAATTGTCCACAAATTACAAGGTATATTTGTTTATTTTTTTAAGAAATAATAATGTACACAACGTACATTCGTCACTTCTAGGGATTCAAAACATGCGATGAAAATTCGCTGTCTAGTAGAGTCTAATCGTGCTCTATTACGCGTAAAAAGAGCGTGTGATAACACCATTTTGTATTTCGAAATCTCGTAATATAAAACGTAGAATCATTATGTGTACCTATATTCTAAGATAATTAGTAGCGGGTTTAATAATCTTACACTAGACTTAAAAAAATATTTTTAATATATCTACATAACTAACACTGCTTTAGGGCATCCCTTAGCAAATGGCAGAAGCCTTAATCAGGCGAAGGGAATGGGATACTATCGTTAAACTACGTTAGGTGCACTAACCTCCTTTTCGACTGGCACCGGGACTAGCTTCTCTACGGGGTAAGGGACATTTTTGATGACCGGGTAAGGCACCGGCTTCACTATGGGGACGGTCAGCTCGCGCACCACGGGCACCGCCACCGGCCGGGACACCGGCACGCGGACCGGATACGGCCGCGGCACCGGCACTATGACCGGGTGGGGGACTTCTATCTGCAAGTTCACCCCACATTTTTAAGTCCTTCTTAATTACTGACGTATAATCAGGGACGGACGAAAAATAAGTTAATTCTTTGGATAATTCTACTTGCAAGTCTTTTTTTGGAAGGGAATTGGAAATTCAAATGGGATTTTAAAAGTCAATTGTCGCGATGAAGATTTCTCAGCAGGTGATTCGTCAACCTATTTAAAACTTTTTTTATCAATTTAGACATTGATTTCAATGCCTATAAATATTATCAAAAATATAATTAGTGATAATAAAAATAAACTACTTACGTAACAGTATTTAGCCACTTACAACAAATTAATCAATAAAATACACACGACCGTAACATCGTCATTTGTCCAATTTTCATACGAAATCAGTACCATGGAAATTGTTGTTAAGTGTTTTGGTAATCATTTCAATATTTTCACAATTACTTGTAATGTCAGATCAAGGCTCTTAATAATATAAACATAGACCTTTAAGTTTCTTTAATTAGTTCGATATACTTTTTATTGTTGTGGCTGCTTCAAAATCAGTGGTTGAAAGTGAAATGCGGAGAATCTACTTACAATGCATGCCATGCAATAATTACAAGGTAAACTTTCAACTCTATAGTACATGCTATGATGATAGGTACGTGCATAATTTGTTGCAGTAGGTATGGCTGTAAGTCCTAAGCGACTTAAACATAGACTTTTAGTACTTAACTCCTCAATACCCTCCCAGCGGGGTTCTGCTGATACCTAGTTGTCAACAGACAAATGGATTGTTTGGTTTCTATTATACGCCTGCCTATGCTCAAATCGTCACGTAATAAACTGAACACGTTTTTGCTCTACTGCATACAGCTATGATGTTTTTACGATTACAACGATGTGCGAACCTAATAGAATACCAGTGACAATACACAACCCGAAGTCTATCTTTACAATGCTCTCTTATATCTTATTTCCTGAAACTTAGGCAAACATGATTCGTCGGTTAAGAGTCATTTGCACTAAACATGATTTAAATAAACATTTTAAAATACTTACTTCTTAGCAAATTTGGTACACAAGTGCCTTTTGACAGCCAGAGCCTTCCTTGCATAGTCTCGGGAAATGAGCACTTAACCTATACTCATAAGATTAAACTATCAACAGGTAGATAGTAAATATCCTGCAGTGCCCAGCAATGCCCTCAGCGTATTCTTGTCTAATATTATAGGTGCAAAGATATTACTTTCACTGCGGACAATAGTACCTAACTAATGTAGCGTGACTCCAGGGAGGTGCTTGAGCTCATTATTGAAGCCTAACTGCTTGTTAAGCCATCGATCGAACTTGACTTTGTAATTGACTGGTTTCCATTTCTGTTATATAAAGCCAGTTTTCTAGGAGTGTTATGATAAGTTTACTAGCTGGGATTTTCTCGACAAGTTAGGGAGAACTCACGTGTAGCGCATGTTGATTAGTTATAGTCATTAATTTAGTCGTTAGTCATCTTTCCTGTAGTCAAATATCTTTCTAGTTTTGTTTCATTCAAATTGCAGGCATCTGATACCGAATTATACCTTGACTCTACAGTCTACTATTGATTACCTGGCCCGCCCATGGCCACATAATCCCAGTAAAGTATCGTGTTTCATGTTTTCTCCGGACCACACGAACGCGCATCATTTTACTGACCAAGAGCGAGAAAATTAGTGCGCGACGCGAGTTGTCTGCTTTTCCGATCCGCATTCCATCATATCAGTAGTTTTTGCTCAATTATACAGATAAATACCTACCCATAAAATTATAACGCCGCGTCGCGACTACTGAATAAAATAAATATAAAAAATTAAAGAGCCTCTTAGGTGCAATATGAAGTCCTGAGACGCACAAAGCACATGCCTATTAAGTAGGTGCCTAACTGAGATCACACTTAGGCCCGTATTAATAAATTGATCTCGAGTAACATGTAATTTTGTACTGGGATGCCATAAGGATGACATTTCCAAATCACTATCATACTTGAGATCGATTTATTAAAACGGGCCCAAAACATTCAGAAAATTTACAAGGATAAGAAAATTTGAATTGTAATTTTTGACATAATAATAATAGGTAGGTATAGAGTAAATAACAAGAAACTCACCGCATATGGCTTGGCTACCGGCACGTGCAAGGGTTTAATCTCGGATCCGTAACTTTCATGGTCTCGCAAGGAAAAATCTTTGTATTTACTCTGCAAGTAAGACTGTCTCCACTTCTCAACCTGCTTCTTGAATTCGTTTCTACTCTCAACCGCATCGCTACTGGGCGTGTACGTGGGTATGTATGATGGGTGTGAAGTATCGTGATTCCTTAAACCCAGCAAATCTTCTTCAGATTTATATCTTGTGTCAACGAAGTCTTTGGTCCAATCCCTGGTCGGTTTATTTTTATGCGGTCTGTGAGTGGCGGGAGGCCATTCGAGGTGTTTGTATTCAGGGGGCTTTTGTGTATTCAATTTATTCAGCCTTTTTGGTATATTAACTACAACATCATCATTGTTATTCTCATTGAAATAGGTTTTCTTTTCAGGATCCCCAAATAGTGAATATTCATTGTTGGTGAAGGCATTTCCCCAATATGATGTTGTCGTTGGTGCTGTGTTATAAGCATTTTTGAATGGACTAAAATTATCTGTTGGTTTTAATTTGTCTTTGAAGGATGAAAAACTTGGATACTCTTCTTGTTCATTAAATTCAGGCATCTTTTTAAAATTTGAAAAATCTGTTTCAGGTTGTTGGAAATTAGTTAAGTCGACCAAATTACTACTGGCGGGCACTACCTCATCATGGTTTCCACTGACGGGCTTCTTCATTTGGTTAGTATCATATTTAAAATGCATATTACTGACATTAGTGGAATATCCATATTCTTTCACAGACGATGAGTCTTTCCAGTTTTTGAAGTCATTACTGGGGTTACCCGAAATCCAAGGTTTACGTTTTGTTTTCTTTTTATTATCGGAATTATTTTTTGTATTAGGATTATTTTGCTTATTGTGTGCTGTGATATGATTATACGTATAATCTTGATTGATATATGAATTTGTTTGTTTCATAACATTTTTTTCACTAGTTACTTCATTATTTTTAAATTCAAAATTATCTGCGAATGTAGACTTAGGATCCACAAATTTGTTATTGTTGTCATTGAACGAAAATGAATTTCCAACAGGAGCATTTGAGATTGTATTCTGGGTATTCGAAAATTTTGTATAATCAAGGAATTTACCGGTGTCCAGCTCTGATGGATAGTATTTTGTGAAGTCCACCACTTTGGGGAAATTTACTACGCTATGCATGTGATTTGGTAGTGATTTTTCGAATTCATCCAAATCCACAGGCGGATAAGTTGGTTCATAGTTATTATTATTTTGAAAGTTGGCATTTGGCTCGCCATACGCAGGTTTAGCTTCATGAGGGAGTTGATCGTGAAAATCAAAGTATTTGTCATTATCTAGGTTTGAATAATTACTGAACATGCTGAAATCCGTCATATTAAATTGATTAGGAGGTTTGTTGCGATAGCGACTGTTTATTTTAGTACCATACACTGGTGTTTCAGACTCTTCTGTATTATGCTGATTTAAATCTTCTGCACCAACATTTTGATTGTGATGATTCACAGTGTCAAAATTTGGTGTATTGAAAAAGTTCATTGAACTAGATGAGTAATGCAACATACCGGATGGCCCCATGCTATCTTCACCTGCTCCGGAAGATGGACCGGTGAACGGCGACGAATCAAAATTTCCGTTGAAGCCTGTCGTTTCCATGGCAGACGGGAACGCCGGCGCATATAACCTTGTGGTAGATTCTTGTCCAACACCGCTGAGGAAGCTGGCATAATCCGGGGATGTCGGTACGAAACCCTCGTAGGAAGCTACATCGTTGAATCCGAACGTAGAGTACGCGACCACGTTAGGCTGTAACGTAGTATAATCCTCTTCAATTTTAGGTCGTTTATTTTTCTTAGATTTTTTTCCATCAGCAACGTTACAGAGAACTAGTAACGCTATAATAGCAAGCTGGAGTATCTTCGTGTACATGATTGATCGATCACTATTGCGGGCAACAACACACTATTTACATTGTCCGAGAACGTGAGCAATGAAAGAAGGCCGATTGTCGACTGAACGAGGGCGCGATACGGTATGGTCATGAAGGCACGGAGCGTCCGGGGAGGACCGCGGCGGCCGCGGCGAGTCTCCCTCGCCTCCTAACAAAAACGAAAGCGTTTCATGCTTGAACAACTCGACGAATTTCCCCAACTAATTATTCGCGAATTTACGTTCAATGCATTATAATTACCAGTGATCATATGTATTCATGCGACATTGGTAATTGGCTCGAGGCAGTGATCTTCCGGCATAATATACAAAATCATTCCTGAGTGTTGTAAATAGTACATTTTACTATTGTAGTAACGCGATTATGGACTTTTTCTGCTAGTACTAACCCACGTTCGTACCTATAGACAAATCAATCAATAGGCAACAACTATCAAGAGATGATAATCCCTGATGATGAGGAGGAACCTCCCTAAGATAAGTACAAGAAAAGAATGTAGAGTTGCTATATCTCTTCCAATATCTGATATAAAGGTAGGTTAGGTTTGTTTGTGTTCTACAGTAAGTACAGCAGGTAACCTAAAGTACTCACTGTAAAACACGCAGAGCATTCATTCGTAAAAGTAAACCTTTCGATGTCTCTCTCTCTCTCTCAGTCTAATTGACTCTACATGACTGATCATTGGAACGATGTTTTGTGAATTACTTGCTATGGTAAAATGAAAACACAAATATTATGCTAAAACATTTTTATTTGACTATGCAAATAATTATTGAATTCCCATACAGACTTCATGTCAAACTTTTATTACATAGAGTAAATGACTTAAACACTATTTTCGTCACATAATATCGAACTTATAATGGCCACGATACAGCTTCGAAAGCCTTTAACTAAACCCTCCGTATGAAGGCGCCATTTTGTACTAAGTTACAATACAACTTAACAATAATCTTAACAGAAAGGGAAACATTTGACAAAGAAAACTAATAAGAAGTGAAAGAATAACAAGTGGAATGGTAGATAGGTTACCTATTAGTTAGTTTTCCTGATTTTGGTATCATTTTGAGAATCGTCATCCTATTATATTCTACCTTATAACGATAAATAACTAATACTCTGAAAGTAAATAACAAGTTTATAAATAGGCACAGTTGCGAACAAAATATGCATCTTGAAATGATATTATCTAAACATGTCAATGAAACGAACCTACGTATCGACGTCGTATAAAGTATCAGTTAAAAGGGTAAATAAACATTCAGAGATTCATAGTGTAAAAGAAGCCTTTAGATCACTACATGGTGGCGCCACTAATAGTAAAAATCGAACGCAAATTCAAATCAAGGTGTCCTTATAATTAAAGTTTAGATTTTAGTTATCGTCTATAATATAGATTATTATTGAAAATGTATCTTCGGGGTTCACTACGAATATCTATTAAACTTTGAAAACCTGCAGACTAGCCGCGGATGTCTCAAATATATTATAAAAATATTTTTCTATCACTTTTATGAACACTTCAAATTCAAACAGACTGGTCAACTATTCATGTGGTGCATTATTATTTGGAAAGGCCTTTTTCGCAAGTGCATGGGTCCATAGACAATTAGACACTTTATTTGTGCTTTAAAGCTTTTAAATTCAATTTAAAAATTATTGAATAAGTTTGTTATGTATGTGAAAAGACCTCTTTATGAAACTACCTCATTATAACACGCGGATACGGGTAACATTTATTAAGGATCCACTCTTTTATAGACTACGATTCATAAGATTTCTACTCTGACAATAAAATATGTAGGTATAATATGTTAATATTTCTAATCCATACGTATTCTATAAATTGCAAACATCTATCTACTCTATAATCATTAATATCATAAAATAGTTTGTTACAAGTACTTATTACTTCGACAGTTATCTCTAGACCGTGACTTTATTATAGCGACAGACAAGGATCACAATACAACGAGAACAATATCCCTCTTATTAATAAATGTGGTATAGCGGGGGAGTAGTTGCACACCGAATTATCTCTTTCTGTCATCTGTCATTTGAAATTCGAAGGAAGAAGACAAAGCATGGTGTAACTAGACAACGGCTAAACCACGTTTATTACAAAGGGGGATAATATTAAAAATGAACGCTAAGATTTGTTAAATTCGTGACGTGAAAAAGTTTAGAAAAATATTTTGTATTCTCTTGTTTGAAGTCGACATTCATTACCCTTAATTTATTACTGTTACAACACACACAGTCGGTTCCTCAGTCAATAGTTGTTCGATATCATATTACGTATTATGCGTAACTAATTAGTTTCCATTAGTGCATCAACAAAATTAATATGTCTAACCAGTCAAGGTACCAGTCAGTAAATCAGTAGGTATAATACTTACAATAAATGGAATAATATAATTTCAAATTTTTTGTGACACTTTTAGTGACCTTTTTCGTTGAAAAAAAGATTTAAAGCATAGCGGTTCGACGTACTTATATAATACAAAATGAACTGATTATTATAATCAAACAAGCTTTGGCGGTCAAAGCATATCAATCACATTAAAGCAACGCACGCTCAATTCTTATAATTACAGTGCACCTCCAATTCATCTGTACAACTATAGATAGGTATAATAGATTTTTTAAGCCCTCACACCTTTTAATATTCAGTTTTTCTTTAAGAGCAAGTAAATTCTTACTCATCACCTTGACTGTCCCCCGTTTAGTTCCATTTGCCACCAACTAGATGGCGGTAATAATAGTAAGGATATAATCATACAGATGGCGCTGTCGTAATGTTAGGATATTTCTAATAACACATCTTATTGCTATCAGAGGAAGGTATTTTGTATTACGTAGTGGATATGATTGGGTCAAATCGTAGGAAGCAGTTACGAATTCCGGCGATGTTATTAAATATGTGGGTGTTTTAATAAATAACGGGATGAAATTTATAAATCAATAATCTATCCGATCATGGGTACTTACTTCATCATCATCATTTCAGCTGAAAGACTATAAAAAGTAAAGTAAAGTAGAGGCACTTACATACCTATAGTCATATATTATAAGGGAACAAGTAATATTAAAAGCTGTCTTGGATGACTCGGACTTTTAGTACAAATGCGCAAACGGTAACTTGTTCCACGTTCCACCTGTCACTTGTTTAGTAATCTGTGTCATTGCTTTATGCCAATGTAATCAAATGTAGCGTTGAAGATACTCGATCATTGCGTAATCAACGATATATACAAATCTTGATTAGAATGCAAAAATCATTATTGAAAACGGGATCGACATCGATTGAGAACGGGATAAAAGACGGGCGTGAAAATAGGGATGCGACTAATATCGAATTGAGAATTTGTTATATTAACCCATAAGTAAGTAAGTACCAATAATATTTTTACGTATTATCGTGAACAAGAATTGAATTTTTGAAATATATAAAAGCAATGTCGGCAGCTCTACTGTTTTCCGCAAAATTTTATCGTCCGTATTTTTTACAATTAGAAAGTTATTTTGAAAATTATTTGAGACTTATTCGGTAATCGTTAGACATTATTTATAATAATTTAGTCCACATCCGTATTATAACAAGAAGTGCTGGTGATTAAGAAAGTACCTCTCCCGAGACGTGTTACATTTTCAATTTCATCCGTTGGGTCAGTAGCGATCAGTAGCAGCTAGCGGCTGGTGGCTAGTGCGCGGAGGCGGGCGGCGCGGCGTGTCGCAGGCGCGCGCGCACGTCCTGCAGCGTGGGGTTGGTGCCCGCTTCCGTCTCTTCCGCGCTCTGCTCCGCTAGCTCCAGGCGCCGCGCTCGCTCGGCTATCGCTCGCTCCAACTCTGGAAACAACCAATAAACCATTTTTTTACGATGCGGCCAAAAAATGTCGTAGGGCGGCGCCACGGGGACGTGTGGGAGAATTTTATGACGAAATACTAAGTAACAATTGTTAAGTTTAACCTACTTATTCAAAATAATTCTAAGTTGGAAGTGCGTAGTCTCGTGAAGGCAAGGAAATGCATCAATTAACATTTTTTAAATGTGTTTAACCGGCATTTTATTGTCTTCACAAATTGATATTGTCAGCCAACCAACGACTGATATTTTCTGTTTCTTCCAATACCAAAAGTAAAGATATAAATAATGCGCTAGATGCAACGACATGAGTAGAGACTTTATAGGAATTTTAATTAAAATCTTTTTCATTCAAATTGAAAAACACAAGGTGTACCTACCTATATATTTACTAAACTTATTACTATTCCATTAATCCGAATTTCTCAAATAAATTATGTTCTTTAGTAGAAATTTGATTTCACATAATACTGCCCAAACAAAGCTTGATTTCCCGTTCTAATGAATATGTTAATAGAAAGCTGCTTGCCCGACACACACACCACACACACAATAATGCTTTATCGCTAAGAGGAAACTGGTTCAGATAATTTGTACAATACGTTCCTTCATTATAACATTTTGTGAATAGTCGCACAGAATACCTAATATTTCGTAATAGTAGTCCGGCGTCATTATTTTTATTACTACATAACTCGAACTAGGTATACACATGTTACTTTATTGAAAATAATTGGGTAGGTAAAATGGCAGGTATTAAGAAATCAGTCAACTGAACAAGATAAGTGTACTTATTGACGATTATACTTAATCGATTAATCGACAAAATGCACATGCCGCCACCGTTGCAAGTGAACACACCGCGCATTTGATTATGTAACTTATAGATTAAAACCTAACGCTGGGTTTCTAATGATTCGATATATAGCTTCATATTATTCAATATAAATCATTTAATTTAAAATGTTCCTTACTTCGTGATATTTAAAGATACGTACCTGAACGCTAGGAAACACAAATAAATAATTTCAAATAATGCAGACAACACAAAATTATGTGCATTTAAATATTGGAATTTGCAAGTGTCAGGAAATAACCACAGCAGTTCCGAGCTTTTATCTATGGCAGTGATTTCTCCCACGCTCGACCGATCGGACAGAGCCAGACGGGAAACTGCCAGATGCAATTTCACTTTCATCCATCCTTGGTCATCGACATCAAAACAAAACTAAGTAATTAGGGAAACTAATTATAAGTTCATAGGAGTGCGCTCGCACTTGATATCGTCCGAGTTAGTACATTTACATTGTGTACCCGTAAAAATAATGTGTCCACAATTATTTGGCTTGTGGGGTGAACGACCGCCGACTGCACCTGCTATGCTCATATCGAACTCTACCGGATAAAGGAACCGGCGGCGCCCAAATATGCGAGCAAAAAACCACGAGCCCCAATACAAGTTTTGTGGAATTACCATTAATCTTAACACAAAACTTGGTATTTTAATGAAAGAGTAAAAATGAATAACTTACGAAGTTCTCATTGTTTAGTGATACCTTACATGCGTGTGGCCTTAAACGGCACGAGGAAAATCCCTTGAGGATGCCACAGAAGTAAAACTGGCGGCTTTTCGTATTAGTAACAAGCTGAGGTAATGGGAGTTTAGCTGTTTACCTGCCTCATCTGAACCGTTAGGGAATTTATCGCAACATTGAAGATATTCTTCATTCTCCACTGGGATCGCCCCCAGTCTATTGTACTGTACCCATAGTACAAGTGTTGCTTAGTTTGGGACCATACAGTTGGTGTGTTCGTCTGGCGATATTTATTATTTATATTTTATTTACCTGGAGTCTCCTTGTGTTCCTTGACTTGGTTCAATATCTGCTTCTCTTTGTGTTTTGACAGGGCCTTCTGTAGTTCGCTTTTCTGGTTCAAAACGTTTTTCCCTCTGTAACAGTGAGATAATGCAAGTCAATAAAAGATAATAGTAAATATCAGTTGGTGCCCGAAATCATTGATAACAGTAACACAGATGCATTGCATGACATGAACATTCTGCGTATCAAACTCCAACCGCCTCGTATCTTATCGTTAATGACACTTGATACTGAACACATTCGCGTTACCTTATATGGTAATATAGTAGACCGTTACGATCGCTTACGTAGTGGCAATAATTATACTATACTATACTATATTATACTATTATATAGTTATACTTACCTACACTTAACTATTCTTCTTGATGTAGATGTTATAACATCATTTCTAAACCTCAGTGGTTTTTTGTATGTTATGTACTTAGACAATATTACATGTGTTTAAATGATAATAAATAAATAAATAAATAATTTAGTGATAAGTACCTATATACAACTTCAACTGTCCCACAAAGCCGATAGTTTGAGATTTACAAAGTTAAGTTGCAAAAAAAATAGTATACCCATTTTGTATCACCTAGTATAGTTTATTAATAATAATAAGACGGCTATGTGTACATTCTCATTATTGTTATATCCCGATGATGATAACAACATCAAATGACTTACGACACGATAAATTATGCTCTTGTGCAATTAAAACGTGTGTGTTTTAAACCTAATTTTAAATTACTCCACACATAATGATGAAATGATCCTTGAAACCAATTTCAGAAATTTATTTTACTTGCCCGGGCTATCTTAAAAAGTTTAAGCATATGCATAGTTCCCTGATGTCTTTCCCACGCACCATACCTTCATGTGTAGACTATTTTGTTTGTGTGACGTCAGTAACTTACTGCATTGTTTTATTTGTTTAGCTGCACATCTGTGTCGTAATGTGCCGACTGCTGGTGCTGCCCTACATAGTTTTTGTATAAATAGTGTTTACATTCAATATTTCTCACTTTTTTATGTTAATTTATCACCGGTTTACAATCGCTATTGTTCATAAATATTATCATATTTAACAAAAACATACCGTCACGGAAACAATGTTAACTAAGTACTGAAATTGTTAACCATTACTCAATTTTGCGCGCAACATGTAAACAAATCTGCAATCACCGAGTTATTTAGAGCATTAAAATTTTGAATTAGTTTCCAGGCGGGTCGAGAGCGGCTTGCAGCAAGTTGCCGCGCCATTACGAGACCATCAGCGGGATTTAATCCTGGCTAATTGCTGCCAGCTCTCCGTCGCATCGCCGCCGCTCTACCTACAGCCCTACGCTTCCTGCTAATGATGTGACGTAACCCTATTTACTTATCGGATCCAGGCCGTCGTTGATACTTGGAACGGTCCTTAATCAACTTCGCAATCGACCTTTGCCAAGCGAACCAATAACAAATATCTCGAAATAGGACGCTTTGTTAGTTTTAAATGTAAAGTTGTCGGTTGGAAAATGTCATTTTATTGCGAATTTGTAATCAATGTTGATACGGAACTTATCATTTACAAAATAATGAGGAATGTTGGCGCTATACTAAGCGGGTGAAATCCAATTAGGGCCGTCGATAATTGTTTTATGAAAAAGCCGTAAGATACTTTTACTTAACTTGGAGTTATTAAGCTACCTATGGGACTGTTATGACTAGGTATATGTAGAATTCCCATTTGCAAGCTGGGAATTGCTTCCTTCCGACAGCGGCGCTCGCAGCCGAGCGAGGAAATAACAGGACCAAATGGCTCCGACAATCACATTGACGAGGAAATGGACTGAATCAACAGGTCAGGCGTCTGTGAAGCTATTCTATATTCAACTTTCCTTTTCATTTGTCATTGGCATTGCCATATTTTATTAGCTATGTTTTTTGCTTGGCCACTCCCGCGAAGACGTCTACACGTTGAGCAAATGCACTGAGCAAATACTTTTTATTATTTGCGTATTATTTAATTGACATCCGTCAGCTATAGGTACGTATAATCGGTATAATAAAATTAGATTCCAAAGATGAGTTTAATTAGAACAAAGAATGATAACAGTACAGTTTTTATGCAGATGATTGGTAAATACATTCTATGAGACCATGCATGTTAACAAGAAGATCGAACGTTGACGTCCAACTTGTTGACTGATTCTACTAACAAGATGTCACAAAGAGACTTGTTGGCACAATCTACGGTTCACAATGTGATCGTCGGTTCAGACGACATATGTTCGATAATTATAGTGGTGCACAACACAAGGCTTGAGACAGGATGCGGCGCACCTGTGCGCCCGCGCAGGAACCAAACATAGCCCTAGCAAAAACTGAACATTCTATTTCGGTAACCTCACGCAATTTAAACCAAGCAATTTATAATTTGCTCTTGAAATTGAGATAAAAACTCTTTCAAATACCTATCTGTCTATTGGATATTGCTCTTATGCGTATTATCAAGACACAAAATATTAAAATTATTCCTATATCAAGATTATCCGGAGAATCCGGTTATAATCGCAATAGATACGGACTATTCTTTAGTTACCTAACCAAATCAATATAATCGAAACGGTATTTCATTGTTTTCACTTAATAAGTCGTTTATTTATATTAACGTATATACAAAAAGGTTTTTATACTTGCAAAATGTTATTTCCAAACCTGGTTTTATTGTTACAACGAAAAAACCCTTTGTGATGTTCATACTAAGAAAGACTAATGAAAAGGTTTTTTAAAAAACGTAGGACGGTCCGATATTTGCCCGAGGCACAAAGCTTATCGGAAGAGGTCCTTGTCGTCGCCACAAAGTGCTCTTATAAAGCTCTCCATTAGGTGTCACAATGGACAAAGGCAAGGTGACCGGCACAGATATGAGGAAGCTTGAAAATATGAAGCCTTATTATGTAAGTAACAAGTTCATTTTGAAACAATATTACTTCAGTAGTTAAATGTAGGGTTTTTTTAATTATACACTTTCAAAAATCTTAATTCTTATTTCATTACACTGTATAAACGAACTTAGATTAACGAACCAACTAATGGTCTAAGTAAACGAAAGATGTGACAACAAATCGCAATATCTACCTAACAAATTAATAAAAAAAATTAAACCGACTTAAAAAACCTGGGTGCACTAAAAAGCTGGAAATAACTAGGGACCTTATAATTTCTTTCATATGGAGTCGGTGCCAATTCAAGCAAGTAGGGGTAGGTGCCTAAGAAGTTGTCCTATATCGTTGTGTAAAGATAGTGGCACCGACTCCAAATGAAAGAAATTATAAGGTCCCTAGTTATTTCTAGCTTTTTAGTGCACCCAGGTTTTTTAAGTCGGTTTATTTTTTTTTATAAAAAAAAATTTTTTTCACGATTTTTAGTGATAAACTACTTATCGAAATGCTGGCAACCGTAAACAGTCCATATCTCTCAAACTACTAAACTTATATTTATGAAATTTCTATGGTATCACCAAGGGATCCTGACAATAAAGGCCACACATAGTATACCACTTATACCAATATATGGCACTTATAGCCAGAATGCATCTCATGACAACTCCACTAAGCCCAAACACGACTAGGTTATATTGTGGTATTACGGAGTTCCGGCCCCTACCTTCCAATTTCTTCATCATCTGATGATGAAACCGGAAGGTAGGTAGTTTACTGAGACTATTTTAGTGACGGCAACTCCCACTGAAAAGTCACAGGAAAGCAAATCACGTTATTTCGTTTACTTGGATGATGCTTAATTTTTTTACCGAACCGATTTTGATAATTTTTTTATGGTACCAATCTGCACGGACATCCTTTCAAACGCAAAATTTTTCGAATCGGTTTATAAATGACGGAGTATTGAGGTAACAAACATTCAAAAAAAAACAACAACATACACACGAATTGATAACCTACTCCTTTTTGAAGTCGGTTGATAAATAAAATAAATTTTAACAAAGCTCTCTTTATTACAATTTCGTTGGTTGGAAGACTATTAAATCAATCAAATATACTTACATAGTTCCAAAGAATTTGTAATAATAAGACATTAGAAGTGGCATATCCGCGTAATTTTGGCACTAAGTTTATGTCCATTTGGACACGTATGCATTCAGTACGACACCAGACGTTGTACGAGACACATCTCGTAAAAATGGTGTATTGCAGCATTTTTAATTGCGGAAATTGTTCAGAAACTTGCAATTATACCAATAAAGGGATTACATTTCATCGGTAAGTAGATATATATGGTAATAATCAGGTTTTTTGCTAATTTAAACAAACATGTTTACCACGAGAATATAAATATTTACTATGATCTCACCAGCCCCATTTCCATTGCTGCTTGCGTAATCAAACGTACGGCATATCGACGAACCGTAAAAATCAATGTAATGCGAAAAGTATGACATCCTCGAGCGTATGAATTTTGACTAGTACGGCGCACACTGTGGTATTTGACTCGATTTTCGGACATGGTCTTTTTATTGCAGAATTAGATAGTATTATAGATTTATAACGTTAGAGTAGAACTCCCGTGTGTCAATTTCACTTATTTTCAGAATTATGAATTTTTAAAAAAGACGCTCTTTTTTTCGGTGAAAATTTTTAAAAAATTACTGCTCTCTAATTATATGTATATTTAATGATTTGATTTCAGTGTATATAAGAATGTCTAAAGCTGCATTTTATGAAGTAATTTTGGTAATTATATATGCAGTGGAACGCGAGTAATTAATTATTTTAACATTTTAACTCTTATTTTTTTACTCCTAAACTAAGCTGTAGTAGCAAATAATTTTGATACATCTAGAATATATATGCCATGAGCAATATTTATAAAAAAACCGAAAGCTAATCTCACTTGGTATAGAAGATACAGTGACTTAAGTTTTTTGAAAATTTTAGCCGAAAGTTCGGATGATTTTCATCGAAAATTTTAAACAAGTTATTAACATGCAGTACTATAAAATAAGCTTTTATTACCTATTCCTCAATTAATTCAGCACTGAGAAATTGCTGATTGTCTTCTGCCAAACCTAAGCGAGTGCTTAGGTAGGTAGATGAGTATCCAGCACCTGATTTACAGCATCTGTCCTTGATTCTTTATTGATGTCAGTATCCATTTCTAAATGTTCTTCGTTGACGTTGCTGGCATCTAGTGGTTTTATTAAGGCTAATGCCTGCGGTGGTAGTGGTCATTTTTTTTCTGCCAGTTACGCATTCGTATATTTGAAATTAGTTGGTCGGACGACTCCAGAGCCCTGTTAAACAAATCGATGATAGTTGTCATGCGATTAATTTTTCGACAATGATGTTCTCGATCAAGTCTCCAGAATTTATTTCTTGATTCGGCAGCTTGCTCGGATAACATGCCAATCTTTGATAAAGGAAGGAATGGATACAGTACTTCATACTTTATTATTATTCAAATGCGATCTCGCGGCAATGACAGTGTGTGTAAAGCGCGCCGGCGCGCGGGGCCCAGTGTCAAAACTGTGCAAAACGACGTCAAAACTATGGATACGCCTCACGATTTCAAGTCAATTACATAAGAATATTATAACGTGGCGGGTTATATTCAAAATACCGTTTTCGTAAGAGAAAAAGTATTAAGCAAATATGGAAATACTTTTATTTTATTTTATCGGTCCACAAAAAATACATTAAATAATAAATATATGAGATAAAAAAACTGGGACTTTAAAATTAAATGTGACATTTAATTATAAGCGGCACGACGTCCTTATGGTGTGTACAGTGTTAAGTTAAACAGTATTAGAGAAGCAGCCCGGTAAAAAATGTAAGAAGTTATACACAAGCAAAGACAAGTGATGGAAGTGTTCATTATATTGCTTGGCGCAGTATCGCTTGGCTTGGTATTGTGACGACTGTTTGGCACAGTGGTTTGCACGTATACCACTGGGCTCACTGTACCGGGTGGTTGCGAGTTCGATTTGCGTCCCAGGAAACTTCGGAAATGGCCTTTCTGTAATTCGCCCTGGTCTGGTTGTCACCGGGGTTGCCCCCAGTCCATTGTTCGGTACCAAGTATGATATCGGTACATAGTACAAGCGTTGCTTAGTTTGGGACCATAGTTGGTGTGTCAGTCTGGCGATATTATAGCAGGTATTGCGCATAACCACCGATTACTCAAATATAAACCAATATATTTAACCAGTTTTATTTAACATCCGGTGGCCTTTGTTACTTGTGTAAAAATCGGATTCATCAAAATATAATGAACAAATACAGGTACATTTTGTTGGTGTCCAATCGGGTGCTCCCGTAAAAAGTATGGCATTAGTCCATTTTTCACGCCTCTCTATAGATTGAGGAAATCTATGGGAAAATGTTGAATTCACTGTCGTATCTCAAATTAAATGTCTTAAATTGCCCTGATAATAAAAAAACTTTTAGAGATTTTCGAGTTTAAACTGTCGAGAAAAGTACCCTAAAAATATATTGTCATCGGAAGCGACATTGAACATATTGTGTTAAGAAAGCAAAGATAGAGGAATATACAACGACCCTTAGGTAAGCGACTATATTGGACGACTGTGCGACTGCTATGTGATTTGGAAGTTTTGTGTGTAACAAATGTTACTGTACCTACTAGTGCGTATAAGTTAAGTTTGTGGAGAGCTCAATATACCGTTTTCTACGAAAACGGCATTTTAATACGAAACAATATAATTTTATAGAAGTCGTATCCACATTATCCAACTACATAGAATGTATGAAAATATAAATTTTACTTTTTCTTGTAAAATATTGTATTTTAAGGGGGATTCACTGAAAAAATGAAATGCCATTCGCTTTCATATGCTTCCAGTTCTCACTTTTACATGTTTTAATGATGCAAAACGGTATTTTTAAATATTTTACGCCGCGGTTTTGACAGCTCTTGTGTCAATGGTCGATTGCAGACTAGCGGGCGACTGCGCGAATTTTGAATCATGCGTATTTTTTGGTGGAACATTGCGTGTACTAACATGCGGTATCCTTTGCTTCTTTTATCAAAGATGCCAATAGGTAAATTCGTAGATTTCATAATATTTGCGCCGTGGACCAGTATTTTATGTATTGTGACGGGCATGGGATACCATTCGTAGTACGAGACGTATTTATATGCAAGTGTCCTACAGAAATGATTGAATTTTTCATCATCTGTCGGCAAGCCGCTAGACAGCACTATTAATATAGTGTGCAGATCATCAAGGAGCCACTCGAACCCCTGACTGCCAAAACTTCTAAGGGTCATGAAATAAAAGCTTCATGCAAACTGTATTTGGCCGCCATTGACAGGAAGGTATTGAATGCAATTCTAGGCACACCTTCACAGTTGCGGTGCCCTTACTGTAATTTGACTGACACACAATTTAATAACTTGCACGAGGCTTATGCACTTGCATATAAATACGTCTCGTACTACGAATGGTATCCCATGCCCGTCACAATACATAAAGTACTGGTCCACGGCGCAAATATAATAAAATCTACGGATTTACCTATTGGCATGTTATCCGAGCAAGCCGCCGAACCAAGAAATCAATTCTGGAGACGTGATCGAGAGCATCATTGTCGAAAAATTAATCGCATGACAACTATGATCGATTTGTTTAACAGGGCTCTGGAGTCGTCCGACCAACTAATTTTAAATATACGGATGCGTTACAGGCAGAAAAAAATTGACCACTACCACCGCAGGCATTAGCCTTAATAAAACCACTAGATGCCAGCAACGTCAACGATGAACATTTAGAAATGGATACCGACGTCAATAAAGAATCAAGAACAGATGCTGAAAATCAGGTGCTGGATGAGTGCTTAGGTTTGGCAGAAGACAATCAGCAATTTCTCAGTGCTTAATTAATTCAGGAATAGGTAATAAAAGCTTATTTTATAGTACTGCATGTTATAAACTTGTTTAAAATTTTCAAAGAAAATCATCCAAACTTTCGCCGAAAATTTTCAAAAAACTTAAGTCACTGTATCTTCTATACCAAGTGAGTTTAGCTTTCGGTTTTTTTTATACATATTGCTCATGGCATATATATTCTAGATGTATCAAAATTATTTGCTACTACAGCTTAGTTTAGGAGTAAAAAAATAAGAATTAAAATGTTAAAATAATTAATTACTCGCGTTCCACTGCATATATAATTACCAAAATTACTTCAAAAAATGCAGCTTTAGACATTCTTATATACACTGAAATCAAATCATTAAATAATCATATAATTTGAGAGCAGTAATTTTTTAAAAATTTTCACCGAAAAAAAGAGCGTCTTTTAAAAAAAATCATAATTCTGAAAATAAGTGAAATTGACACACGGGAGTTCTACTCTAACGTTATAAATCTATATTACTATCTAATTCTGCAATAAAAAGACCATGTCCGAAAATCGAGTCAAATACCACAGTGTGCGGCGGTGACATTGTGACAACATCAGACGGGAGTTAGTGATGTTACAATGTTTGTATTTTATCGATATTTTTGTAAGAAATATTTACTTTATTTATTTAATATAATTTCCGCTAGTAATTAAAACCCACCAACAATTAAAAAGCTTTTTAAAACCATTTTATTTGGCTTGACTTCGTATATTTGTTTTTTAAATTGCTTTAAATCTTGCAGTGAATTTTTCAACCACTTCATCTATAGTATTTGGCTTCCCATAACAGTAAAATATTACCATAATTTAAACCTCCGATCTTTAAATCCTGATACTGCAAGTACTGCCAACCTAAACCGTGAGTCTGTGGCTACTGCTGATTTTAAAGAAGTATTGTCCGTATCAATCATCAACGTAGCTGTTTAACTCTTGGTTCCAATTCCTCAGTCTTAAGGCAGTAGGACCACAAAAAACAAATAATTGAACGGTTTTATTGTTCCCCCCCATAAATATTTTCTAGCTTTTAGTGTATCATCTGAGTTGAATAAAAGCGTTTTTTTTTAATTTAGGCCCTCACTGTTACCTTCTCATTATATACTTATTTACGTGATGATTTTTAGTTTCCCTTCAAATTCAGATATCAAGGATTTGGAAATTGATAACAATGACAGACAAAGAGAACTGGTTTCCTACAAATTATAGTCGATTTTTTTCAGTCCACACTAAAGAACATAATTTAAATCCTACGCCAAAAACACGGTTTTTGATTAAATCAGCCATACCTACGATTAATGTATGGAATTTACGCACTGCAGACGTAGGATTTCAATTGATAAATTACGATATTGTTATTTGCTAAATTATGGCATGAGCATATTTTTTTGTCAACAGATAGTATGCCATCGGGGCACACTATACCAATAACATCCACTCATGAATCCACATCCTATACGTCATTAACGCCTTTATTTGAACGCATTTTACAATCTCCTCAATTAAATAAAAATATGAACATAAACTATTTTGGGTACGTCAGGTTTTATATACCTTATACCATACTTATTACAATAATATCGATACCAAATCGATAACTTTATATTTGATTCAATCACTAGCTATTTAGAGTATGTTCGGGTATTTATCACCTAGCTCGCCAATATGGCCAACTACTATTTCTCCGAAACAAACCAACTCTTAGCGTTTAACATTCCTACTTGGTCTACACTCTCCCCACTGCCTACCGCTGTGACTGCGCGTGTGTCTTGGCAGGCAACGAACCGAAATTGTGTATTTCCAAATATTTTAAAATTATTAGTAAGTACACAATTTTGTAAGCAAACCCTTTATCTGTAGTGTGGTGATAGATTTGTAGAGACAGTGTTCAAATATCTTGAGATATATATAACTTATTGACGTTGCGTTATTTGCCTGGTAGGCAATATTGTCTGAACTAGTGTCAATTGTAGTATCCTATTATATTTTTTTCAACGGCTCCAAGTAAGTTAATTTCCAGTCCAGGTTGACACAATGCTGAAGACGTATAGGTAATTTATTTGTATCAGTATTTTCTATAGTGGCCAATATGGCTCACAAGTGGTTGACATCGTGTTGGAAGAAGAAGGTGAACCCATAATACTGCAGGGTTTTCCTGGATATTCTTCCATTGATTACAATGAGGCACCGTACGAAATTCAATAAATTAAAGATCTAGTTATTTATTTTGTACCTTCGTTTATTATAAATGTTAGAACAGAAAAACTTTAAAAATAAAATAAAATAAATAAAAGCCCTGCCCGCGTGAGATGGTGCCAAGAATGCTGGCTGCATTTCCTCGTTGTATGGATCTAGACTGATTTTTTGAACGAGGATAGACTTATAACAAAAACGCGATTTATGAACAATCGTCTGTGGAATGGCTGGACCGTTTTTGACTGGCAGAAGCTGATGTTATAAGGAGTAACTTATTTTAGAACAGCAAAAAAAATTATCACAAACGCTGCCTGTAAACAATAAAAATTGATCTCAAATAGTTCGAATTAAATTTAAAAAAGGCTTATAGTATACTATATTCCCGAAACTACTCTACGTCAAATAAATTGCTGTCTGCGCAGTGCGAAAGCGGCGCGAAGTGGCGACACTGGTTTTGTATGAAATAATACGTCAATACCACTTCTAATGTCTTATTATTACACATTCTTTGCATAGTTCACATTAAATAATATCGTTATATTGGTACCTATTCTATGAGCGATATATCGTTATATTGGTACCTATTCTAGCTATATTGTTGGTTATAAATAATGTTTTTCAGATAGGTACCTAGTCAACACAATTGCTCGTATAGTACGAGCTGCGAGACTCATACTATTTACGCTAGGCACTTAAGTCTACTGCCTATTTCCTTCTAGCTCTTCCTAATGACTAATAACATAGACAACATTAGTGACAATTTCTCTCGATACCTAATGATCACATATCCATCATTTTGCTCGCAGCCAATGCCAGTACCAGCCTTACTAAAGAGATTGGCAATAAAAACAAATGCCGGAACTCATCAATACGAGCTGGCAATATTTGAATGGCAGTAAAGTATCCGTTGGTACTTTTATATATTATGTTTCGTAATAATTATATTATGAATAGTTTAGACTGTGTACGCAACACCAATTTGTATTAAAAATTGTATTTATATCGCGTAATGTAGGTACTTTTAATCGAAATTATTCAACCAGTCTCTACAAACTGAAAAAAATAATGTACCCTCCAAGGAAGATACTATGCCGCTTTACAGCCCTAACGAAGACTAACCAATTATGCAGGATATATTATAGTGCACACGTGTGGGCGCAAGTAGAGGGGCACTCTCTCTTCCCACACTCTCAAGTCCGATGTGACGGCAATCTAACGCGACCGGAGATAGGTCAGGCGCAGGATCGACGGCTTTACGCGTTCTCCGAGGCACGGAGACGCTTGCCACTAAATGTTTTCCCATCTCTGGCTGATCTGGCCAAGCGTTACTTAACATCCGATTACCGATCAGTGATTACAACTGGCTATGAGCACCTCAACTTACTGTTGCATACTTTTCCAGCAACTTTACCAGCTTCACAACATAGTATAAAACAAAGTCGCTTCCCGCTGTCTGTCCCTATGTATGCTTAGATCTTTAAAACTACGCAACGGATTTTGATCCGTGTTTTTTAATAGATAGCGTGATTCAAGAGGAAGGTTTATATGTATAATACATGCATAATATAGTAGAGAAACTCTGATAATTTTAGAGCCGTGCGAAGCTGGGGCGGGTCGCTAGTTAATAAATAAAACACTTACATCCTCTGGTTGAAGAGCAGCTCCCTGTGTAGGTCCATACGCTGGGGGCTCTCTACGCAGGGGTTGGGCAAGCGGCGGGGCGCGATGAGGCCCTCAGCGCCCGCGCCGCCGCCCTCCTGCACCATGTCCACTTCGGCGCCAAGGGCTGCCTGCGACACCAGCGTGGGGACCGGGCCCACGCCGCTCACCGCGCTCAATGCGCCCAGCGACAGGACTGAGGACAGAAGTAATGGTTTATTTAATAATCAATGTCTTTCTTGTCTTTTTAGATTTTTTTATGGTAACCTATATGGGTACATGATCTTAAATATTTCCTAAGGTGTCACGCAAGATATTGTGCATTATTAAAATAACACCTGATAATTATAGTGCGGAGATGACTTGGTTTCGATAAGATTTCGAAAGGCTACCCAGGTCCAGTTTACCGTTATGCCTAAATGAATCCTTGCGGCATTATAACCTTGAATAATAATTGGTATAGTCACGAACGTGGTATTTTCTGTTACAAAAAGGTATCTAAGGTCCCTATTAATTTAATCAACATTATTATTTCTTCCACCTTTTCAGAATACAGAAGGTATGAAAATATTCTATTCTGAAATGATTTTATTGCAAAAGACAAATTCGTATAGAGGACATAGGTAGGCAGGCAGTAAAAAATCTCATGAATCATTGGTGATATCATCAAGTATTACGCATTAAGAATACTAACATAATAATGTCCCCATAAGCGTTGAAGGTAAATGTTAGGATATGGCACATTTTAAATACTAAAATAATCATCAAACTAATATTCTCTAGGTATGGATGGGCACACTATTATAGGGGTCAAAGGTATAGTGCTTATTTTTCATATTCACTCTGATTAAGTAACCGATGACACAACAAGATAACGCACAAATAGTCAGACTAATGTACCTAAAATTATGTTATTTCGCGATATCTTGCAATAGATTAGCATACAGATAAAATTAATTTAAGGCGTTAGGCCACATAATCTAACAGGATTATAAAATTCTTGGGCCATTAATATAAAATTCACGAATAAAATATCTATCGACCCTGTGTTTTCACTGTAGCGTAACCAACCAAGGCCGTACGAATCTATTAATTTCTGAAAATAAATAAACTTCGATCCAACTAAAGCCCGTTACAACGGTAATAAATTTGGCTTTGAAAATCTTATTGGCAGCCTAAAAATACGAACACCAGCATTGTTTTATGGTTATGACCTGGTTTGCGAATAGAATGCCTCCGTGGCGGGATTGCGAGCTCCCTGAACTCAGGTTAATAAGAGAGTCGAGTGCAAGGCGTCGCCGCTTCCTTGCCGGGGAATAACAGAGCATTACATGGGGATTTTTCTTTAGCTACAATTTCAGCTCAACCCTTTATTCTGTTCGCCAGTCTGTTCGTTATCTCACGGGGCGACCTCATTCTCAGTTACAAACGGAAATTGCAATATGAGTTCGTTATATCATTAATTTGTTGTACTACACTTAGGTATACTACACTGGGGAAATATTACGACGGCAAATGATTTGTGAAATTCTTATCAATTATCCCTTTTATTATTTTATACTAAACATTTGGAATTTCGCAAATAATTTGTGAACACATTATATAAATCATTAAAAACATTTAATAAAAATATACTAGGAACTACAAAAAATATATTCTCGCATTTTATTCCCAGCGTATTCTGCAGATTCATAGTTATGGTGATTCCAACGTGTGTGATTCCTTCAATTAATTTAGTTCAGGACTTCAAGCGTAAACTAGAAAAATATCCAAACAATCCACGGGAATAAAACCATAAAACATTATGCCATACAAAGAATGTCGTTGTATACGGATGATATGCATACAATATTCTCATACTTGTGTCTGTTCACTAGAAGAATGTCAAACACTTCGTTAAATATGGAACTTTCCGTTCGTTTCAGTCAGTAACGTTCTTAAATTGTTTTTAAAGAACGGTATTTACAAAATTCGTGCAAATCGCGCAATTGCACAATAGCAGTAAGTAATTAATTTTATTATTGTCTGTCGAAATGGTGGAAGGAAGCTGTGAAGCAATAACGATGAACGATAGGCACTCGTAGATAGATAACCGTTATCGGGTCAGTTGCATGTTCAAGTTTTTTTTAGAATATAATTTACATATAGCACATTGTTAGAATACCTAAATATATTGTAAAGGTTAGTTTCCTGGCCGAATTTAAAGGCAACCTAAATAAATAAAACACTGGCGTTAGGTCAGAATTACATGGTAGGTATTATAACATTAATAACAAATCAATAATTTTACCTAGCGTTAGGTACATTTTAAATTAAAACAAGAATAATGATTACTTAGCTTAAACTTAATTGAGGTTAAAATAAATGGAAAAGATACAAATGCGCATGTTGTAAATGAAGAACTTTAAATCGAGGTGCAATAGTTTCATTTAATTTGATCTGAAACAAAGTACTACATCACATGAACTATAGCACAGACAGATGAAGGTATTGAGATAGGGTTTAGCCTTATATATGCTGTCGTACTTACTGTGCTTGTTGTCAAAATAATAAAACATAAAACAACATACTAAACATACCCTAAAATTATGGTCAGTAGTATTTTGAAACCAGGTTACAGCCGTGTACTTCAAGCGTTACTTGCGAGAAGAAAATTTTCATTTGTCGCAACACTACTCATCGTGACTGGCATTTTATGATCGTAAACCCTCTTTTGGTTGTTGCACAACTATAAAAACAAACACAGCTAATGGGTATACGCCCGCCGTAACGACCTACCTACCTGATTTTGCAGATTGAAAATATAATCACGTGTTAAATTTAAAGTATGAGTTAGTCACCTAAAATGGACTGGAAAATAAATAATTTACATTATGTAGTGATCAAAGTTAAACTAAGGTTTAAAGAACACAGAAACAAATAATTTTGTAAAACTAATGCATCACTTTCACTACAATTACAACACCTCATTAGCCAGTGCGTTGAATCACCATTATAAATTGTAAGTGGCAGTCGTTAACACGAACCGTAACGCAATAATCCGGGAAGTGTCATACTGACGCGGACCCGGAACCCGACGGATGTACGAAATAACCAAATAATTACACTGAATATCGCACATAGCGCAGTGAAGCTTAATATTTACAGCAATAAAAGTATTCTTACTTGAGATTCATATAAGAATACCGCAAGCCGGAGCGTTGCTCGAACCAAACATAAACAAACTGGCCTTAGATTGGTTATTGGCTATTTGTAGAGAGAATTAGTATTAACAGCCGTAATGTTGCCGTGATACTAAAATTCAACTTGACGATAAAGTTCTGGTTTGTACGGAACACATGCTACACCAAAGGAGTGCCCTTGGGAAGGATATTATCTACTACGTACCAAGTCGTGGCCTCGTGGCGTGTGTATCGAACCAGCCGCCTATGAAGGTCAAAGCTACGCAAAGGTACGCAGGGGATATTTCAAGGCTATTTTGAAATGGGAAAATTTCTCAGGTGCCTCGAATATAAGAAACTGCGCTAAGCATATCTACTAAAGTCTTACTTGTTATCTTAATTATTTTAAGATAACTGACGAAACACCTCTAAAATGGGATTATACCGCCAAATTCCATAGATAAAAGAGGCACTTTGGCTGCGGTCGACTCATTGTGACGACAAAATAATTCCGTTAGAGAATAATTGGTTTTATTACACGTCTAATAACTTACTTCTTTGAAACGAGGACATTTAAGAACAATAATTACTTCAATGCGTAAGTACCTCCGTCTCTAACTTCTACTTCTTGTTTTCTAGATTTCTATGTTGAGTAATACAGCTACAGTGAACCTTACTGTTCGACTTGCATTGATTTTCCTTTCGGATTCAAAATGGCCTAACAGTCTTAACCTATATAACGGAACTAGATCATGACAACATCTACAGTATCAATCACTATTGTGTAAGCAATATCGTTCACCCTAAAGGTTACTCACACCCTGTAAACTGACCCCTGACCTATGGGGTATTTTTAGCTTTCCATTTAGCCGTATATTGCTACAAGGTCGCTTCGGTACTTATTTGCTGAAACAATTGACGTCACTCCGCGCCTGAAGGCTGCTTGTTTATTCCACTTCGATGGTCCGAGAAAACATTATTAAAGGAAAGTTTCCGCGTGAATTAATAGATACGTAATTTATTAAACGGGAAGTGGGCTACGTAAGTAATAATATTTTGTGCTTGTGCTACTTCAACGTATGAAACGGCTTTGAATTCTTTTCCTGCAAGTTTTCCTCTTAGTTCTTCATAGTGTGACGCTCTCGGCGAGCTCACACGACATAATCCCTATTCAGAGGACGTCTGGACGAGCTCATCTGTGCTCGAGTTTAATTGTTATACTTACATGACTCTTTTTTTGTGAGAAAAACAGGAAAATTATGTTTCCGATAATCATAATGAAACTAATATGATACAGCCACATACCAAAAAGTTTAAATTTGAGGACAACAAACTCAAACAAAATGTTTTATAGTCACCACCGGAAGTGTTATTAGAAACCAGCGTTACTCATTCAATCTGGTACGCCACATTCATACTTGCAAGGGATATGGTGTAGATAATTCAAATCCTACTAATATTATAAATGCGAAAGTTTGTGAGTGTGGATGTATGTATGTATGTATGTATGTTTGTTACTCCTTCACGCAAAAACGGCTGTACGGATTTGGATGAAATTTGGAACACAGATAGATTATAACCGTGATTAACATATAGGATACTTTTTAACCCAATAATCCAATACTACGCGGATGAAGTCGCGGGGCACAGCTAGTATGTACATATTTTTCCTTGAAGCTCAAATAAGTACCTACCTCCAAACATATTTTGTGCGCTTTTAAAAGTAAGTAACAATCATCTAAAAATATAAACCTAGTCTAAACAATAGACAATCGCGTAATATAACTGTATAGCTGCATCGTACAATTAAAGTCGAATTTTTAATTTAGACATCAGTCACTGTTCCATGAATTTTCACCTTATTTGTTCTATAATTTCTCTCAAAAAGTGACACTAACAGCTATCAAACTACTTTTTCTAATTTTAAAATCGCGATGAAAGCCATATCGTTTTTTTAAGTGAAGTTACTTTAAATCATAGAGCTTTAAAAACATTGTAGGGTAAGTATTATTTTTCTCGTGTAATCAGTCATGACCTAATATATTATAATGAATAATATTGAACTCTATCGAAAGGCAAAACTGCAATCCATAATATATAGGTCATAAACGACAATGTGCTTGTGCCATTGAATTTCACTAAAGGAACAATACCTTTGCAAAATCTATTGTTTCGTCATCGTTAGCGCGATATTTCCTGGAAAATGCCTGCTTAACACAACAAACAAAAGAATAATAGCCGATAGATCACCATGAAGAAGTTATGTTGGAGATAAAGAGGGTGTCTAACCTGTATAAGAAAACATTAGACAGTTGTATACTTCGGTGGCGTTCGGTGACCCGTTGTGACTCAATAGACAAATTCAAAGTGCCAAGACACTGCAACTTGAAAGGACATCATCGTACTTCAGCAAAAATATACATTCTTATAATATCTTATCTACCCATTAAAAAAAGAAAATAGGTACAATAATTCAGTGCAGGTAAATAGGTACTTACATTGCTCAAGCTAATGTGACAGTTATCAGCATCCAAATAGACAGGAAATTTTAAAACCAATCATTTAAAATTACCACCTTAACGGAGCACGCTTCCAGTGGATCATTAAACTATGACGCAATTAAACTATGTACCTAAGCTGCTAATACTCGTAGCATTACTACATCTAAAAATATTCGATATTGAATCACGTTCGTTGCCATTAACCCCAGTTGACGTGGATTGTGAACTCTGTAGTCAAAACCGATCACACATTAGTGCGTTATTGTACTGTTAAAATAATTTACAATTTCTTAGCGAATAAACCACAAAAAACAATTATGTAATTCTGAAATATGTAATTGCTATTATAATTTTCCATTTAAAACGACTCTACCTTCTTAAATTATCCGTTCAATTTTATTAATTCCAGATGTGTCGCCTCGTTGATCAAGGTTTTGGTTCCTTGCCAAATGAAAGCCTAGATAAATGACTTTTGAAATTAAGATTTAATTAAACAGAAGGTTAAATCTATTCTTAATGGGTTTTCCAATTAGTATATCGGCTCAATGTCGCACCATGCATGTGAATGGTGATAGGTACAACGTGCAGCTAAACTATGTCAATAGAATGGGTGTATGGCGCAGTTAAAACGGTAGCTAGATATAAGGTATGTTGCGCAAGGCTGTCTATACTCGCAACTGCGTATACTCGTGTATTATGTTTCGCAATAAACAACTCGATTCACATTAACAATATCGCAAAAAGATGCAAACTACAAAACTGCTGCTTCAGTTTTGTAGTTTTGATATAACAGCTGTATGAATGAACCCCACCATGTGTGTTATATCTACGTTCACTGTGACTCATAGCAAATGTATTTTACTCCACAAAAATAAAACAGATCCAAAAACAAGTTTTCCCAGTCGTCCAGCAGATTTGATTGCGTCATTTTTAATAGGAATTCCTACATCTGGTTTACGATTTGGGTAATCATTATGAAACAGGCGTGACTATTAGACAATAAAGCAGCCGGTTTATTTTCGCCATCGATAATGGCGCGGAAGATGTTATTGCTCCACATGCGTTATTCCCCAGACACGTGCGATAGTACTGTTCGGGTTTTATAACTCATAAATTATATGAAAATTGGGGGACTGGTTAGAACTTACAATGAACATTGAAAGTTTGAGCCGCAACGTCCACAGTTGCATTTTATTATTTTCATTTAATCCATCAAGCAAAGCAACGATTACTAGTTGTAATGGATTTTATTGATATATCCTTTTATTTGTTATAAAGTCCCATAGGTAAAAAATGAGGCGTCCATATTACTTTCTTCCGAACTCGAGTAATCAGAGTAATAAAGGTATACAAAAATAAACAATTCACCGCGTTGTTTTACATTAACATAACACAAATATCGAGACCAACGCATCGGAGATGTAAAGTGTTTAAATCTCGACTGTAGTGATGACGTAGAGCAATCAACCGAATGATCCCTCGGTGGTACAATCAATAAGCCACTTCCTGATGCGGGCGCGCACGGATCGGTTTATTATACTTGATGACAGTTATGACTACAACACATATTTTTCCCGTGTGCCACATTCGGAGAGGTTAAATGAATCGACCAAAGAAGATGCATAGCGTGCTTGTGGCCGTACTCTTAATAAGACCAATAAAACTCCATTGTTTTAATAGATGGACGTTCCTAATATTTAACTCTACTTTCTTTTGTTGTTTATAATAGGCAATGAGTATTTTTTATTCTTTAAAATGTGAATAAGCTGCTCTCTTTGTGGATGCAAATTACGGCCTGTCGTTACAGATTAATGTACGTTTTAAATAATTGGGGTGTGAATAGGAAAGGGTTGCGTACGATTTAGGGGACGACCCCATGTTTGCAAGGACACTTGGTCATTATCATGTTACAATGATATGTTACGTAGAATAACCGTCATTTCGTCAACCTCAATGTACTTACGAGAACGATAGAACGATTCCAAAATCAATTACAAAATGATCGAAACAAAAGCAATCTGGGTATACAGTATGGAATGTTCACCGCTAGTACTTTATGTTGTTCACCTAGATCCATATATTGTGCAAATTGTAACTGCTAGAGCAGTTAAGAGCACCTTAAATAGAATTGGCCGATGAACTGAGGCCCTACCGTGGCGTTGCAAACCGAGAATATTTATGTTCGTACTTAAAAGCAGGTAGTACATTGAATACAGCGAAAAATTTATTCTACACACCTATAAGCTAATTGAGATAAATTGAGTTAAATGTAAAACTATAGACTGTTAAAAAGAAAAGTCACCATGCAGGTGTTTGCTCACACACTATCTGCGTTTGCCGTCGTGATAAATATTTTATCAATATGAGTAATATATTTACCAATCCTATAGTGTCATGATTCTTTATCGCATCTGGTAAATTTACCTTGACCGCTCCCCAAACCATTTACCAAGAATTATAGACCTTCACTTAAGGCTGAAGCGCCCACCTAGCCCGCGAAGTTCAAATTTTTTGCGGTTTTTTAGATTTTTTTCAAAATCTGACAATAATAAAAGACACATTTTGTAATTCGCGAAAAAGACTATGTGCAGTGCATTTATTAATATATCCAACTTACTCTAAAACATTTCAAGAACGACAGCTATCCAGATAATCTGGCAATTTTTGTATATTTAGTGATTTACTAGTATCATATCCACCGTGATAATATTTAGAGTAAAATAAATGTATTAATAAACGCACTGCATACTGTGTTTTTCGCAAATCACAAAATGTTGTCTTAAATGTTTTCAGATTTTGGATAAACTATAAAAATACTCGAAAATTTTGAATTTCGCGGGCTAGACAGGCGCCTTCACCTTAACATGAAACCACTTGAGTTTTATTAGACATTGCAATAAAATTATTGATTGAATGTCGATCGGGAAATGGCCATGTGAGAACAAGCTTTGAGAGAGTAGAAAACTATGAAAAGGTTGTGAAAATCAGGTAGGAATATAGGTAGTTATCCAAACACGGAACATAAACAATGACAATTAACTGCTACTCGCTGGCACATACCTGGGAACTCCACTTTGTTTATTAGCGAGGGACTAATGGAACAACTTATACTTACCTACAATATGAAACTAATGATAGTCGATGAATATTGTTCCATGCAATAAAGCATGTATGCTTCAGTTGCCCATACCAAAGTTTGGCGGAATTCATTCATTCGCTTCATTTTGTGCAATAGGAATTTGTGCTGTAGTGTAGGGGAGGGTTTCTCATTGCGCTCGTGACATGGCGGGGATGTGTCAAAGTCTGGCATTATGAAACGGATAAGCCGATTATATTAATTTATAACTTTTGAAGCAATCAGTCAGCTTTTAAATTGCTTTATTTATGATAGTACTTATTTTTCATGAATTGATAAAATCAATTGCGACGATAACCCATCTTTGCATGATTATTTACTTAAGAGATAGGCAGGTGGGTTTCTCCAATATTCGAAGGACAATGTAGCTAGATTACATATAATTAAAATGTAATTCCATTAACTGAATTGCCTTCATATCATAATTCATATAGGTACTTTTGGAAAACAGTATCGATAACAAAAGACTTAAAAAGGGCATCCCTCGCTAGTGCGTTCATGGGCAGGGCTCGGAGGGCGTTGACCCCTAACGGCAGACGGAGCTTTTCGCGTCTCGCCCTACTTGCCGCCCACCCGCCCAACTTGCATAGCATTCGAACAAGTGACTCTTTTTACGCGTTATCCTCGGGTAAGATCATACATGAAAACATAATACCAATATAAAGTTAACCATAAACATTGTACCAAGCCACGCTACATCACTATCACTAAAAAACGCTATGTTAACTGCTGTCAAAAAAACGTGCTCAAGGACTTCACAGCAGAGTACGCACTTCATTTCAAGTGGCATCTACTCATAATTTTTAAAAATGCTTGGCAGAATATTTTAAGCACCGACAAAAAATACAATGAGGTAGGTATGTATGAGGTCGTAAGTATTGCTATTGTTTAAGATTTAAGTATGTACCTGAATTATGTGCCATTAAGTTACTACCTACGTAAGACAATTAGCAATAACTTCAAATTATTATAATTTATTCTCAAAACGAGACCTACCTTCAGATTGGTAAAATCAATCTTTTAACCCGGCTTCTAACATAGCTTTGTGGAGGTGTTAAATCGGCAATTCCGCTGCCGAGTATCGTTTGAACAGAAGCGTTGACGGACTTCCTTTGTCCTTTTAAGGATGACCACTGTGGGGCACTTGTTGGCGGCAAACCAAACGGCGGCGCACTTGATTACACTTTCGCTTTCAATGCATGGGCCACGGTGTGCGGCATTTGTTTGCCGGGTCGCCTGTAGACTACGACTCTGTTCTGTTTCCACCTGCCCATTCGCAGCGATTGCGTAATTATTTCCTGACCACGCGTCAACCAACCGTTATCGGAATTATAATGCTATGCTTATATTGGCAATTGTTTAAATTAAATATAGACCCCCTTATTTAGGGCTCAACAGGATAATTCTACAAATGTGCTTTTGGGCAATCGATTAAGTAATCTGTGCTTTTGGGCTAGTTCCACCAATTCATGTTTAGCAATTTTTTGTTATCTAATAACACGATGTCCAACAAGCAGCTGAGTTTATTTCTTTGAGAATCAAGAGACGCATCATTTATACAGTTATTCAAATGATTTATGATAGTGACCTTTGCTTTGTTCAAGTATTTTAAGTTTCATACCGTAGGTATATACGATGCAAATAGATTCTGCAATTTATGTTGACGATATCATCAGTAAATTTAAATGACGCCCACTACGATACTACGAATGTTTCCATAACTCCTTCGCTATGCTATAATACAAACAGGTTGAAAAGTGTGTAAGTAATGCGTTTTATCTCGACCGACGACTTCGCTCCGCTCTCGTAAGAAATTACGACAAATGCGTAATGGCCGTGTCGTAAGTCAACGATTCCGCCGCTTTCTTATGAAGACACTATTAGGTAGCAGATAGTAATATTGTCCCCACTGAGGTAGTTAACTTTCAAACGCTGTCTCTATATGATGCTCATGTCGTTAACAAATGTAAACTGAGATCCTCTAGTAATTTAGGAGTATTACCTACCATATCATAATGACAGGCAAGAATTATAAAATTTATGGGTTCAATAATAATTTTACTGCGGCTTGATAGATAAGTCATAATCGATTAAAGTCTGAGGTCATAAAACTCTGCACGTTTGACATCTTAAGATGACTTGAACGTTCTCTAATACCAAGAAAGCCAGTGACCTGAACAGCTGGGGTCAATATCTTGATACCTATTTGAAAAACTAAGGTCATTCAAGAAACTGGCAATTTGTTTTGACTGCAGAACAGCGAATGACATGCAAAGATACATTTATCGCATTTACCAATAAGGATTTTTTTATTGTGTTAAAGCAAAGATAATTCACATAATCAAGAAAATAACAGAAAACTTTTAGTTTATAGTTTAAATATAATATCAAACGTAAAACGGACTTGAATTATGCACCTACACTATTTATCATGCATCTGGAAATGTTTCGAAAAACTACTGACTCTGTTTTAGTTATTTCCATTCTTCAATTTGTTTACACAATGTATCCACTGTTAACAGTTTCAATTCAATTCATTGGCATGTGAACAATTGCATACCGAGATATTTCCGGACGCACAACTACTCCACCGGTCTCTCCGGCAAGGGGAACAAAATATAAACAAAAGCTAACACTTGCTACATTCTTATTCTAAACTAGCTGAGCCCGCGACTTCGTCCGCGTGGAATTTAACTTAACAAAAAAGCCCGCTCCCGCGTTCTGAGCCCGCACGACAGGACCCATTTTTTCATTTTTTTTAATTTTGGTTTTCTAAAATAAAAGTATCCTAAATTACTGCTTATAACATCGACTATCTACCAGTGAAAGTCCCGTCAAAATCGGTCCACCCGTTTCGGAGATACTCTTTGATTTCATGTGTTTTTATTTTTTTACGCGGAACCCTATTGTTTTTCTAAAATTAAAGTAGCCTAAGTTACTCCCTATAACATCAGCTATCTGCCAGTGAAAGTCCCGTCAAAATCGGTCCAGCCGTTTCGGAGATTACCCGGAACAAACACACAGACAGACAGACAGACAGACAAAAAATGTTTAAATCGCGTTTTTGCTATAGGTGTCGTATGTACTTTCATATGCATTTAGTGAAAAGGTGTTATTTTGATATTACAAACAGACACTCCAATTTTATTTATTTGTATAGATTCTTATTTCAGTTCAGAATTCTGAAGGTCAGTCCTCTTACACAAGGATGAACCAACTAAATATATGTTTTCTTTTGTTAAAAATGTACCTAGTATGTACGCAATAGGTATGAATTCCTGGCTACGTGATTGAGATCAGGCGATCGCCACCCATGGCGCTGATGGCTTATCCTGAGCTCCCAGTCCCTTTTGTCCGGCTCCCGTGCCAAATGTCGCGCGCGCGCTGCATACGTCATTAAAATGCAACCAACCACAACACAAACTTTAACATGCGATGCACAAAAATCTAACTGTATGCATGCTGTCCGCATTCCAGAAGTACTAAGGCTTATCTTTAGTGGAAACATTATGCAAGTTTTATCGAACATTGAGATTGTTATACCTAATACTTATCTAAGTAGGCAAACATCATTTTCGACACATTATTATAATCTCCGTCACTTACTCAATGCTGTTGCTACTGTCTAAAATTAGCTCTACTTATTCTCACATTCAATTGGCATCTGTTTTTACTAATCGTTCACGTAACACATTTGTTAGCCGTATGACATCATGTTACAAAACAGGGTTCCTTTTGAAGACTTAACTACTTATGGAAATGCGTGGAATACCTGGTACACGTGCGTTCTCTGAATGATAAATGTTTTACAAGATAAAGAAGCAGTCGGTCACCTTCTTACGGCACTTATCAAAGCGGAGCTAACTTATCTCTGGTTCATATTCATGTGAGGTGAGGACGTGACAACAAAGTGTTATTGTCCTCTGTTATACTCTGTATGACTGACGGTATACAAAGCTAACGATGATGATGACGCAGTAGACGCTACTGAGAGACGCGTCATAGGGATAAAATATTACGTTACATTTTTCGCAGATAAGAATAAAGGATACCCACTACCCAACACTAATTAGAGAAACATGACCGTGAGTTCGGACTGGACGAAACATGTTGACGAAACATATTGTTGTCTCTATTTTTTGTTTTCATAAAATAGAGACAACGATATGTTTCGCGAACATGTTGCGTCCAGTGCGAACTCACCCTGATGTTTTAACACAATATTCATGTGAAACACTGTTTTAGTGTACTGATTTAAGTCGAGAAAATGAAGCGTTCGTCTTACTTATGGATAGATGCAATGGTTCAATCAAGAATGCGGATTAGCTCAATTCGAAGATGAAATTGAAATAATAATGTGTTCCTACGGTGTGTAAACAAATGGATCTAACAAAAGGGTATCAGGTGACAGAGTACTGGAGCAGTATGCCACCGGGGCCAGACATCGCGACCACGCGCCGTGAAAGCGCAGCTGGACATGACATGTGCTTTTGTTTAAACAGCGCATTAATACGTGTGCCAAATGACAACGACCCGTGGTGAAACACTACCTCGTCCAAATGTAAATGTGGCGACGTAATGATGGAATTGGGTTACGATACTTTCGATCATAAATTGTAAAGCCGAGCCTAATCAGGAGTGCACGGCGAGATATGGATATGATATGTTTGAATACCGTTTTCATAAATGGCGAGTTTCTCTTGTATGGCAGGTGCAGTTCTACGTGGCCTGGCGTCGCACATCGCAGGGACGGGTGCGGGACGAGAGACGGCGACTAAATGCCTCGATACAGAAGCCGGGCAACGTGTCACGGCCACCTAACAGGATTAGCTTACCTGCCCTACTACGCAGGTAAACTGAACTAGTGGTACAAACCACAACATCCAATACTTTAACCGGCTTACGGACGTTTGCTTTGATTTTGAGCAGGCTCGAACATCGTCGAACTTTAAATAAGATTACCTGCTGCTCCCATGCACGGAAGGCAAAGTACCTTTACGACGACCAACGAGAAGCAATACGATATAATGTCGGTCACCGCCGGGGCTTGCCAACATTCGGGCGACCATTTTAGAAAATTAAATGTATGGTTCATTCTAAGTTCACAACCGTGATGTTAATTAAAAATAAATGAAGGCGACACATTTATAATCTTCTTATTTTCGTAACGCTTCTCACTGACGAGTTGACGACACTCATTTAGGTACCTAGTCTATGTGGATGTTTTGTCCTCATGATGCTATACAGCTGTTAAATTACACCTATACAATTAGTTAAAAGGAAAAATAGACAGTCGATCATTTTAGTACTAAACGCACATAATTGCGACTTTCCATTAAGTACTTATCTATTTATTCTGTCGTTGAAGTTAACCGTATTTTTATTTGCTATCTACTATTTTATTATGGATTGTTAACTAGTAGGGAATATAATGTAAAAAAATACGTGGAATAAACAAATTGGCTTTGATATCGATCTTATTGACTTCATTATCAGTAGGCCGCCCTATATGTAAATGGGTACCCAATTGTCTTGGTAAATGAGGGCATGCTCATGCCATAAAGAACGCGAAATATACTTTTTTGTTAATGGACCTATCACATACGTATTTACTAAGTAGGTAGTTACTAATTATGTAATCCAATCCAGTGTTTTCGCTCAATGAACGTAAACCATATAAGCTGGGAACTAAAAATATAGTAATCGTTGTCGTATGAAAATTAAATACATATTTCTATTTAGCTAGGAGGAATATGAAGACTTTTGAAATGTGGTGTTAAAGAAGAATGTAAAAGATTTCAGCAATTTAAAATAAAACAATGGAAATTAATCTATCTACTGAGGAAACTACAATACGGAAGGGAAGAAGACTCTTCTATCATCTTCCCTTTTGATTTTGAACATGAAACAGATAAACAAGGTTGCTGTTTATGGTTCGCGTCAGCTCTTGGACTGCCCTCATTGGATCATAGGTAATTGACACCGTATCCCTCGAATCTGAACCAACCTAGCACAGAGGAATTGGTAATTTGTTCAAAGTACTTACCTAGGCACTTTGGCCAGACACCTCTCTCAGAAGTTCGTCTATTAAGTATTTCTTTTTTAAAACGTCCTTTTTTTTTGCAGCATGTAAATAGGTACCTGGCAGTATAATAATAATATGAATAACTTATGTAATTCTTGGTTACCTCAAAAGGCAACACACTGGATCTATTATATTTATATTAATTAATATCTACTGCCCTTTGTAATTATTAACTATATAAGCAACTGGCGATTAACTAAAAGAAAGAGGACTAAATGAAAAAAACAAACCCGCTGAGTTTCTTGCCGGATCTTCTCAGTGCTCCGATCCGGTTGTCGATATAAGAAAAAAAATTAAAAATTGAAAATTTGTAAGTGCCCCCGTAGGCCTAAACAAAGTAAACGATTTGAATTGAATTTGAATTTATGCGCACTCCAGTAGTGCTGGACACGCATTACGAGAGGGTTAAATTAAAGCCTAGTCTCCAAGAGGGCCCTTTGAGTCCTCACGGGCTGGCTGTTTGTTATTCACCTATGAGTATTTTTTTTATAAATACGTAGGTACCTAATACGAAAACAAACTAACGTAATGGTAGGATGTAGTAAGTAGAAACCTATATATTTTTTGCGTGTTTATATTATCGTTGGGTAGCTTAGGTATAAGATTATTATTTTTATGAAATAAAACTTACCGCAGTTGGTTATTGCACTTCACTTGAATTTTATACGATTGCTAAAATATTTCAATAAGAGCTAAAACGTACGTTCTAATCGATTTACGAAAGAAACGCTCGTACGTTGAGACACCACCGCACACAATTCTCCTCCGCTTGATTTGATTGATAAACAAAACTTCCTGATCTTGCAGCGCGCGCATTGAAATATTGCCACTGCAAAAAATATTGTCTTGCATAGTATTTTTAAGTCTGTGCGTCTTACGAACTGTTGTCGTACCGACCGAATAGTATTATTTTCAGAAACGGTACCTAACCTCAGCTGTGTCTCTATTGCATGCTCTTTGGCTGTGGGTGGATACATTTTGAAAGAATAAGAATAATATTCTTATAATCAAAATTTACTATAAGGGCAACATTCAAAACGTTCCATTTCTGAGTTTCATGAATCTGTACCTTTTGCATTTCTGCGACTAAACAATCTTTGTTTGAAATAAAAAGTAATAGCAGGCCATCTATGATTAAAATAAGTATTTGTAATCATGGACATTCATTTACCTGACAGTTCACTTAACTTGACGTTTTTTTGACAGACATCGAGTGACATACGTCGATTTCGATCGCCAGCCGGGGTTCCGATTAAATTTTAGAAAAATAATTTAATAAATCTGAGTTTACTTGAAGAAGAATGGGTTACAAGTTTTTAAAACTTGCCTCATCTTCCTTTAGGGTAAGCACTTGTCTTTCATGTTTTTGGTATCATTATATCCATCCGGTTAGGTTCTGTAAAAAGCTGTCAAATGTTATGCAATGGCCTATGATACTGGTCTTATAAACTATATTATTAGGTTCCTACGTAATTTGTACTTGCTCAGCGTAAAATTTAGCAACGAAATGGATATTTGCTCTACTTATGATATTTTTCCCTTAAAACGCCATTTGAACGCCTTAATTTTAGGGTACATACCTTAGGTGGCTAACTAACCTGCATTGACCTTCAAACATGTGACTGATTGCAGTATCATTTATCATTGTTATACCCGAAATCTGTGCAGATAAATTTGATTTTGTTTGATTTTATTGATTATGTTTTAGTACCAAGTAACTAAGAATAAAAAATGAAATTAAAAATTAGTGTTCTTTCAGAATGGAAGCGTCAGCATCTCATCCAGGTCATATTCCACCACACATGAAGCTGACTTAGTAGTCATAGGATCGGGCCCTGGCGGCTATGTTGCCGCAATCAAAGCCGCTCAGCTTGGCTTAAAGGTATTATCTTATCTTAATGTCGAATCCTCCTCAAGTTTCACTGAAGTGAAAGTTCTTGTTAATTTTCTTGTTTACCATATCATTTATTTGGTACTTATAATTAAAGTATTTTTCTTGAATGAGATTGCAAATCTCAATAGAGTAACAGCATTTTTTGGCAAAAAAAAAAAATAAAATAAATAAATATCCCCAAGATTCCATGTAATGTACCAATTCGAAATTGTTTCATAGACAGTGTCTGTGGAAAAAGACCCCACACTTGGTGGAACATGTCTGAATGTGGGCTGCATCCCGTCCAAGGCACTGCTGCACAACTCCCACCTGTACCACCAAGCAAAACACGACTTCAAACACCGTGGAATTGAAACTGGAAATGTTTCTTTCAACTTCCAAACCATGATGGATTATAAAGCTAATGCGGTGAAGGCACTTACTGGAGGAATTGCAATGCTCTTCCAAAAGAATAAGGTAACTTTTCAAGTTGTATTGTAGAGACCTCTTTATTATTCTTACATCCACATAAGCCAGAAGATAGCTATGTACAATGTCTTAAGTCTTACTGTGAGTGTGCAATGGATGAAACATGTATATGAAACATGTTGTCATAAAATTGATACAACAATAAGTTTTGTGAAAATGTTTTGTCAAGTGCGAAGTCACAATAATATAGGTTTATTATAAAATTATATTTTCAACAATGGAAATAATTTTTCTGATGTGAATTGGGTCTTCCCACAATAAGTCTTTCTTATGGTTTATGGCACTTGTTTATGGCAAATGCCTGCATGATAGAGCTTTCTGCGCTGAGAACTGTATCAAAAAGTTTTAGAAATTACCTACTTACAGGTGGGGTGGCAACTAGTCTAAATGATTTTTATTTTCAGGTGCAACTGGTCCGTGGTGTTGGTTCTATTGTAGCACCAAACAAGGTGCAAGTTAAGGGGGAGAAAGGCCTAGAAACCATAAACACTAAGAACATCCTGATTGCTACCGGATCTGAGGTCACACCCTTCCCTGGGGTTACGGTTAGTAGACTTGCAAAAGTAGTTAGAATAAACAGTATTATTACTTTTTTTGACTTATTTAAATTTTAGTTTAGCTTGTAGCCTTAATTGAATATTAAAAGAGAAAAATGTACAGAAAAATAATGTTTTTACCCTGCCATCCATTCATTTGGCTAGACAATATCTTCTTCTTTACATTTTTATTAAGAGGTCGTACCTTATTATTGGTATGTTCTAGCTCCTCATACTTACTTTAGCGCTTTATACATTTTTTTTGTGCAGTTTGACGAAAAACAAATTGTCTCATCAACTGGAGCCCTATCACTGCCAGCTGTCCCTAAGAAGATGTTGGTGATCGGCGCTGGAGTCATCGGCCTCGAGTTGGGGTCGGTGTACCAGAGACTCGGTGCTGACGTCACCGCCATTGAATTCCTCCCATCCATTGGAGGTCAGAATACCTTTACAATCAATTGTTAATCTTATACAATAATACTCGGTAATTAAATTAGTTTATTGAAGAGTGCTCATGTGAATAATCTGTGGTAGATATTGATGTTGATAAGTTAATGAAATTGGGACAGTCATAGGCCAGTAATAAACAACAATGATGTTTACATTTCAACACAATCAAGTCTGATGTTTTATCTTTATTATATTTATTTATCAACACAGATACTATTGAACTTATGAACTTAGAGATTTTACAAGGATCACAAAATTAATCTCATACTTCAAGAGCTATACATTTCACATGACTACTTTTAGGCGCCTTCCTTGCGCGTTTGCTAGGCGCACGCAGACAGAGCGACACAGTCCATAAGAAAACATGCGGCTGCGGTCTTAACTGCATTAAAGCCTCGTAAGCTGTGATCCATAGGCTCTTAGTGGCGGAACATACTGTAGTCATAACTAAAGTATATTGCTTGGCTTATGACATTTATAACTTATGACTTATAAAAGATAACACTTAGACTTTTAGAGTATGTTTACTGATTAGAGGAGGTATTTATCTGTCTGGGTATTGTAAAAAAATTGCATAGATTTTTGTTGGAAATCCATTTGCCAGCTGTCAGTGTTAACAATTGACTCTGTTACAGACATTATAAACTGTTAGTTCTTGCATTGAAAAAAATACTTCTTGTACATTTATTTACTGTCTATTGCAGATTTTTTTTTAAATGAATGTTTACAGGTGTTGGTATCGATGCTGAAGTAGCTAAGACGCTACAGAAGATCCTTGACAAGCAAGGCATGAAGTTTAAACTCGGCACTAAAGTACTGGGAGTCAAGAAGGAAGGTAGCAATGTCAAAGTTGATGTTGAAGCTGCTAAAGGTGGCAACAAGGAAACTGTAAGTCTCTATTATTAGGCGCGTTTTGATAGATTGATCTCAAGTCTGTGAGCGATCTTGGAAATGTAATTCTTATGTCATACCAGTTTGCGTTCCGATCCGGTGGTAGATTTACCCTCGCCACCTCTCCTGGCAGCGGCCCAAGCCGAGGTCGTGTCCCTTGTGGCGCCCTTGAGCTAGCTGCCCCCCTGCCCCTTTGGCTGGAGCGCACTTGCGCTCGCCCTCTGTCCGGGTGAAGTTGTTATGGCCACTCTGGCCATCAACATTTAGTCCAGATAAAAAAAAAAGTCATACCAGTACAAAATTTGATTTCGAAAGCATACTCAAGTTCTGTCCAGTTTTTTTTTTATATATATATATTTGTCATTGCAATCTGTCTCGGCGGACATTCAAAAATTTTTTTGGTTTTAATTTAGAAGGACATGCAGGTCAGTGTTCAGTAACACCGCCCTATTATTATTTTTAGGGTAGACAGTCTTTGCGCCTGCCCAATTCTTAGCTAATTAATCAAATCGATTGGAGCTTTTCTCTTTAGTCTGGTAAATTTTAGGTCTTCGTTCATGAGCTCTGTAGCTAAAATATTTGGGTGGTTCTCAATCCTCTTTTTGTACTTTTGAAATGTCTCTTTTATTTCTTCCTTTACCGTCTGGATTTTAAGATCTTTGTGTATTCGGTCATTTGTGACGAACCATGGCGCGTTAACAATCATACGGAGTGTTTTTGACTAGAACCTCTGCAGAATTTCTATGTTTGAGTTGGCTGCAGTACCCCACAGCTGGATACCATAAGGCCAGACCGGACTTGAGATCGATTTATTAATACGGGGCTAAGATGTGACGGTCTCTCACAGTGCCTCGAATGCACAGCCCATTGAAATGTCAAACTTTCTATAGAGATGATCCCTTACTTAGATTAGTTTTGTTTGTGAATATATTTGAAACTAATCTCTTCCACAGTTACTAGGCCTGTCAAATTTAAATTTACCTCGAACATGTTAATATGTGTTTGTGTGATGCTCGATGAAATGGCCGAATATTAAAAAAAGAAAATGCTCCAAATCCAAATTGCTCCAACATTTTTCAGATGGACTGCGACGTAGTACTTATTTCTATCGGCCGCCGTCCATTCACGAGAGACCTCGGCCTTGACAAGGTGGGCATTGCCCTCGACGACCGCGGCCGCGTTCCTGTCAACAACAAGTTCCAGACGACTGTTCCTGGGTTAGTTATTATTAAATTTGAAGATCGTCAGCAGCTGCAGTTATAGCCGATTGGTTAAGCATGCGTCTTGCGGGCCTAAGGTATTGGGTTTAAACCCCGGCTCGCACCTCTGGGCATCACTACTTACAGTGAAAGAAATCATCGTGAGGAAATCTGCATGTCATAAAAATCGAACCACTTTTGGAACCAACCGCAATGGGCCAACATGGTGGATTATAGCGTGACTCCCCCCCGTATTGAGGGGAGGGCCGGGTAAAATTATTTATTAATTTATTAATGTTTATTGTTCTAGGATCTATGCTATCGGTGACGTCATTCACGGACCCATGTTGGCTCACAAAGCTGAGGATGAAGGCATTGTCTGTGTTGAGGGTATCAAGGTAAGATAGAGTATCTGTGAGTAGTGTGTATACTTGTATCTACAAAACCCCTGTATAATGAATGATGTGGTTATTTCAGGGTATGCCAGTCCACTTCAACTACGACGCAATCCCATCGGTAATTTACACGTCACCTGAAGTCGGCTGGGTCGGCAAAACTGAAGAAGACTTGAAGAAGGAGGTATATTATTGCCTTATAAATATTTATATCTAGCTAACCCGACAGACGTTGTCCTGTCTAAACTTTGAATATTGAATTCGAATTGTTCCGCTCATGTTTCTTATTTTTTTATTTCATAAGAACCTTCTCCTGTCAATAATAAAAATAAGAAAAAATAATTAGCGAAGTCGTTCCATCCGTTCACGCGTGATGCGATGATCAAGGAAATAGAGATTCATTTTTATATGTATGAATAATAATAAGTACTTAAATAAAACTTTGTAAGGAAACAGACAATATTCGCAAAGTAAATTGACGTGACGTCATGTTATATAATTGTGAATAAGTTTGTGGAAAACAAATATTTTTTAATTTCCCCAGGGCAGAGCGTACAAAGTGGGTAAATTCCCATTCTTGGCGAACTCGAGAGCGAAGACGAACGGCGAGCCCGACGGTTTCGTCAAAGTGCTTTCGGACAAAGCAACAGACGTTATCCTCGGCACACACATCATTGGCCCCGTGAGTACATACAAATTACTACTATCATTATGGCTTCACAACATTTCTGGCCTTTTAACCACATTTTGGGATTGGTATTGGCTCCAGTATTCCCATCTGCTCTGTTTAGACTAGCAGGTGATAAAGTTCTAAGCAATTCTGTCAGACTTTTCCTACAACTTTCATACTGATGGTGTTAACATTAAGGGCCTATGCACACCACCAGACGCAGCCTGACGACTTTAGACTGTAGACTTTTGTAGGATAAAAGCGCGCCGTCGACGTGCGTGACTACAAAGCACGTCGACGGCGCGATTAAAAAACGTGGTGTGCACAGGCCCTAAGACCGGCACCGTCAGTATGACCATTCGAATCATCTGCACGACCATTTTTTGGCAATCCATCCAAAACGGTAGCATGCAAACATATCTGCTGCTTTTTAAATTAATTCGAAATACATTTTGAATGCTATTATTTTGTTACAGGGCGGCGGTGAGTTGATCAACGAAGCTGTGCTTGCGCAAGAATACGGCGCTGCCGCGGAGGATGTCGCCAGAGTATGCCACGCACATCCCGTAAGTTGATTCCACTCATTAGAAGAACGTTAATTACAGTTCATTATAATCAGAAGATGATTAGCTCCATACGATATTAGTTCGTGGGAACAAATGGATATAGTTTTGCCAAAAGGAACCAACCCACACACACTTCTGCAAACTGAAACCAACCTAGAAAAAGTAGCACAAGGGTTGATTTTCGTCTACAGCAGTGCAAGTGGGTTGATTGTATTCTGCAAAACGATATCCAAATGTAATTGGATACATTGTAGATACAAGTGCATGCAGATTTATTGGATTCACAATCGACGGAAAGTTTCCGTGTCGGATACGACAACTTTCATCTTTCTTCTAATTCATTTGTAAAAGAAAGATAGACGCTGTCTTTTCCGACATCGGAAACTTTCCGTCAATAATTGTGTATACCCTTCAGAACAGGATACAAGCGTACATATTTGGGTCCATGAGCCTACTTATTTTTACCACCTAGCAAGCTCTCTAGACGAAACAAAGCTCTGTGCAACGCTAATTTGTAATAACGTGTCTCTTTCAGACATGCGCCGAAGCTCTTCGTGAAGCGAACTTGGCCGCGTACAGTGGAAAACCGATCAACTTCTAAATACTCCATGTTCAAATAGTAATGTGAAACCCATCGAATCAGGGTGGTATTAGATAGGCTAGTGACACTCCGCTTTAAGGAATCTTGTATGAATCTGATTTGAACGATTTTTGGGTATTAAACGTAATGTTATCACGCGCCGAGCATCCTGTAAGTCACTCATAACAAAATGTACGAGGCGTTACAGGTTGTGCGAGGCGCCTCGTATATGAGGCGTTTCACGTCTACTGTGTTACCATGTTATTTATTGAGATCATGTGTATCGCTTTCTGTATATGTGATATTTGTATGTATTTATGAGTTTTTTCTGAACTATTTTTTATCATAATTTCATTCCGTTTTGTTTATTTTTTTGTTTAGTAAACACCCTCGACTCCCGCATTTGCGCTAAGTAAATGGTAATCGTGTATTTATTTATTTTGTAAATATATTTACAAGTTACGAAAATGTATAAACCGTTTTAATTCGATATTTCGATATAGTAACATAAATCAAAAATATAACTTGCAGTATTTTATTTTTGTTATTCAGTATTTAATTTACAGTTAAAATAATTGGGGCATCATTAGTTTTGCCGCTACATTGTTCAAAGAAGATAACATAACAAGCAAACAACATCTAACTAACCTAATGACTAGACATTTACAACAAAGTTATTATAATTTGTCTAAAATACATTAAAATCGATGTCACACAAAAGTAGAGTGATTGACTAAATACATAAAGCAGTTAACACTCAATGGAGGGAGAAAGGTAAGAAACAATACAGGATAACCACTACACAAAATTAAAAACAAGGCAAGGAAATATCACAAGAATCATGGAATAAAAATAACATCAAACGCAGCCTTAAATTAACCTACTTATTAAATTACCTACAAATGTGAATTGAGTATAATATGAAATTATTATTATTATGATTGCTAACATCAATATTAAAATGGCACGTAAAAATTACCCTGAAATAATTCCTAAATAAAATACAGTAATTCAACCCCAAGTATCCATCACCTGACTGCACATATTCAAATAAAATTTCGGTGTAAGTATTTCGCTGTACTGAGTGCAATCGCTGGAGTACATAATAGCCGCTGCCATTGTAGTGGCGTTAGATTCCATGTATTTGCGCAATACAACCTCCAATTCAGATATTGATAAATTGTTGTCTAAGTAGAAATCCTTCGACAAGCGGAAACATACTTCCCACAATTCGGTGTCGACCGGGAAAAGGCTCATGCATTCATCTATTAACTTCGCAGCTTTCGCTGAGATGTCACTGGCTGATATGTTTATGATTGATTTCGATGACAAACCCTTCTGCAAATATTTAGTTTCATCACAACAACAAGGCAACGATTGATATGTAGACGTATCTATCACTGGATACGATTCTTCATTCAGAATAGTTAAGGACACGTCTTTGATGCGTTTCGAAACGATATTATTTATCACTAACTTTGATTCATCTTTCTTTAGATTTGATTTAGAAGTGCCGGGCAAATCTTCATAGTTCTCTGGAGTAGTATGAGTCATGTAAACTTGATCGTATTTTGGTTCAGATTTCAAATTGTTCAACAGTAATCTCAAGCAATCTGCGTACATTTTATTGTGATACGCTAGTTTGGCCGCCATGTTGAGGTTTTCCGTGAAGTTTTCTTCATTAATCCAAGGCTTGAGGATGAGAATGATTTCGTCAGCCCAGGATTTTTTCTTGAAATCATTCATCGAAGTGAGAGGATTCAGTTGTGTCTCAATCGGTTGTCTCTGCAAATCATCAATTTCGAAAGGAAACATGATGTCGATTCTATCGATAGGTTGGAAGAGGAACTTGTTATTGCTTCGACTAGCCGGTATTTTTATGACGCGTTTTGTGGTCTTCATCATTATGACCCGATTGGTGATTTTCTCCCTTTCATTGTTTGCCTGAAAGAAAAGTATCATGATGGTCAAAACAGGGAAATCAAGATGATGAAAGACAAAAAAATAGGATCAATTTATAACTGTGATTTACCTGGACATGTGTGTTTCCTGTGGCGTAGACTCTCCCGTCGTCGTCGATATAAATTGTAAAGTCTCCTCCGCACGCGACTAACGCTCTAGTTGAGAAGTCCTCGGTATCAAAGTCGGGAGTCTTAGGACCAGTATTCTTCACCGTGTCCGGCTGAGTGTCCGTGCGGATCTTTATTTCCGTCGGAACTTGTATCTGCTTTCTATCACCGCTTCCTATAATACAAGTAAACATCGCGATTAAAAGCACACCAGTAAATTATAATTTGAAAAAACATGATAAACCATACTGACCAAGTTGTCCATCGAAGTTCAGTCCCCAGGTGTAAATAGTGCCGGCATTGTTGAGTATGCACGAATGATGCCAGCCGGCAGAGATCTACAATGAAATACCAGAATTGCGGAAACATAGTTTATTTATCATAATAGCCTAATTTCGGGGCCGTGAGGGGCGGATAGCAGCGATTGTACACGGAGTACTATTAAGGCTAATCTTGTTTTGCGCTGATCGACGGCGCGAAACGAAAACGCTCACTACCTCCTCTGCAGTCACGTTGACACAAATAGGATTAACCTACTTATGCCGACGAAAACCGGCCTTACATAGACTATGGTGTAATTAATAGTACATTGTTACACGAGCGGTGAAAGTGACTTATTTAGTCCCGAGACGGGGTTGGGCGCCCGAGCGTAGCGAGGGCGCTAAAAGTTCGAGGGACAAAATAAGTCTTTCACCCGAGGTAAACACTGTGCTTTTCATTACGAATACAAGGAAAGTAAAAATAAAAACAGGAATTGGCTAAAGAAATAATACAAGGAAGTATGAAAAATACTCTACAACTCGAAAAAATAAATAAAGATTGGATTGCCGCCTCTTTTGTTTTTTTTCGGTGGCCGGCCAACTTCATTATTTAGCCATTATTTTTTATTTTCATCTTTAAATATTTTGCTCAATCTATATTATTTTAAAGAAATTGTTGAAACTAAATTATAAGTAAGTCATTTAATAGTACATTGTTACACGAGTGGTGAAAGTGACTTATTTTTCCCGAGACGGGGTTTGGCGCCCGAGCGTAGCGAGGGCGCTAATAGTTCGAGGGACAAAATAAGTCTTTCACCCGAGGTAAACACTGTGCTTTTCATTACGAATACAAGGAAAATAAAAATAAAAACAGGAATTGGCTAATGAAATAATACAAGGAAGCATGAACAATACTCTACAACTCGAAAAAAAAAAGATCGGATTGCCGCCTATTTTGTTTTTTTTCGTTGGCCGGCCAACTTCATTATTTAGCCAGTATTTTTAATTTTCATTTTTAAATATTTTGACCAAATCTATGTTATTTTAAAGAAATTGTTGAAACTAAATTATAATTAAGTCATTTAAAAGTATATATTCTTTATTTAATACTCAACTTTATGTTATTTCAATTTTACATCGTGCTGTAATTGAGTGACTGTAGAAAAAGTTTGAACATGGTTCCATAGAAATTGAACTAGTTTTTTTTTTATAATTTGACAGCTGTCAGTTGAAAGTGATTCTCCCGGGCCAGAAAAGTATTACTTTCAACCCGCTCCTCAGGCAACTTCAGACCTACTTTCAGTGTATGAGTAATGAAAAAATATATATTCTTTAATTAATACTTAACTTTATGTTATTTAAATTTTACATCGTGCTGTAATTGAGTGACTGTAGAAAAAGTTTGAACATGGTTCCATAGAAATGTGAAAATTGAACTAGTTTTTTTTATAATTTGTCAGCTGACAGTTGAAAGCCATTCTCCCCAGGGCTGAAAAGTATTACTTTCAACCCGATCCTCAGGCAACTTCAGACATACTTTCCGAGTATGAGTAACGAAATAGTACATTGTTACACGAGTGGTGAAAGTGACTTATTTAGTCCCGAGACGGGGTTTGGCACCCGAGCGTAGCGAGGGCGTTAATAGTTCGAGGGACAAAATAAGTATTTCACCCGAGGTAAACACTGTGCTTTTCATTACGAATACAAGGAAAGTAAAAGTAAAAACAGGAATTGGCTAAAGAAATAATACAAGTATGAACAATACTCTACAACTCGAAAAAAAAAAAATATCGGATTGCCCCCTATTTTGTTTTTTTTTTCGTTGGCCGGCCAACTTCATTATTTAGCCATTATATTTCATTTTCATCTTTAAATATATTTCCAAATCTATGTTATTTTAAAGAAATTGTTGAAACTAAATTATAATTAAGTCATTTGAAAATATATATTCTTTAATTAATACTTAACTTTATGTTATTTAAATTTTACATCGTGCTGTAATTGAGTGACTGTAGAAAAAGTTTGAACATGGTTCCATAGAAATGTGAAAATTGAACTAGTTTTTTTTATAATTTGTCAGCTGACAGTTGAAAGCCATTCTCCCCAGGGCTGAAAAGTATTACTTTCAACCCGATCCTCAGGCAACTTCAGACATACTTTCCGAGTATGATTAACGAAAAATAGTTTGTAACACCAACCTGTTGAATGCGTCCCCGCACGTTGGATGTGTCAACGCGCTGCGGTAGCAGGTGCAGGTCGGGCGCGGGGGCGGCGGCAGCGGCAGCGGCGGCAGGAGCGGCGGCCGGCTCTGCCGCGCTGGCACGCCGCGCCGCCGCCGCGCGCACTTGCTGCGGACTGGCGCCCCACACCCACACAGAGCCCTTGCTCGTTAGCGCCAGCTAAATACACAGCATAATACAAGTGCCGCTGATCACATCATCCCACATATCACAAGTTGTATCCCGTGTACCAGTAGTAGTGCGTTTTAAATCTTATGGATTGTGATCCGGATTTGATTTCGATTCCGGGTAATATTGGTTCACATACCAAATTAATATCCCTTTTTCTGTTCTTGCTTCGTGTAAAAAAGAACATTCTAATCGCTTAAATTCGACCGAGCTAATTCCATTTTGGTGGCCAACATCGTGGTCAACTCGGAGGCCGGTGTAATACTCACATTGTGAAAGTACCCGACGGCGATGGAGTCGACGAAATCGTACAGCGGCACGCGAATAGGCACGGAGGCCTTGTGGCGCGAGCCGGCGCCGAGCTGCCCGAACACGGCCGCGCCGCACGCCCACACCTCGCCGCACAGCGTCAGCACCGCCGTGTGGCACGAGCCGCAGCCCACGCTCACCACCTGCGGACAGAACACGCTATACACACACACATGATAGGACGTGCCGCGCCGGGCGTATGATTGGTCGACAACTAATCACTACTTTGCAAATTATGTAGAGTGGAATGTAGAATGAACTTACTTTTCGTCCTTGAAACTTTGTCACGAGTTTCGGCGTCCATTCATCATCGATAGTCCCGAGACCCAACTGACCGTGAACACCCCAACTGAAAGAAGATTATTATTGCAACGAAACTATTTCATTTCCAGTATTTTTTTCAAAGACCTGTATTTCCAGTACCTTTTCATATCGACTGTAACTGGCACAAATGAAAACTATGAGTAATTTATTTCGAAATTAGATTTACTCACATATACCAATAACTCCGCACGTTTCGCATCCACAAGAAACGCGGCTTTTATAGAAAACTTCAACACTATTTTTTTTTCGTAATCTGTCAAAATTCGTAGTCACAACCCCTGGTAGTCTCACCCCCAAGTGTAGAGTCGTCCGCCGGCGTCGATCGCGGCGGAGTGGTAGTCCCCGGCGGCGAGCGCGGCGGCGGGCGCGGGCAGCGCGCGCACCGGCCGCAGCGCGCCGCCGCTGCAAGCCGCGTCGCCCACGCCGCCCGCCCAGCGGCTACCCACGCCTAACTGCCCGAACGAGTTGTCGCCCGCCGAGTATATCTACCATTTTTTTATTTATTGGTTTACCATCATTTATATACCTACATTAGGGAACACTTACATAGCCTTGCAACAGGAGAATTAGATCCTAAAACTGTTTTACGAAGAGGTGGACTGAAAGGAGTTATTCTTTTTCGAGAGTACCTATCTTTCAGGACCGCGCAAGTTCAACATTCGCAATAATTGAGAGCAATCCATTTTGTGATTCAAATTATTAGATACAAAAGCGAGGTCCAATAATGTTCTGCGATTAGTCAATGTGCTCATGCCAAAATATGCTAATTGTTTTTTATATGAATTTAGTTAGTGGTTTTTTTGTTATCAACCCGCTCGTCTCAATCCGGACGCGTTCGGAGACCATATTGACTCGGGGTATTTATTATCTATCGAAAAGAAAAAGTAACAAAGCGAAATTATCGGTTGAAATAAAAAATACTTTATAGTATAATTATAATCTCGACGACATGTTAAAGAAGAAGACGCTAATTAAAAACCTTTTTATATGACTTAAAAAAGAGAAGGTTCTCAATTCGTGTGTATTTTTTTGTTCTTGCAAAATTATATAAAGCTTTCGAGAATTGTAATGGGTGAAAATGTCAAAAAACAAACCTTGAAGTTTCTAATATAAGAACGATAACCACAACAGCTTTGCGCAAAAAAAAAATAGTACAAGAAAAATCTCACCCCATTTTCTGTAAGAACAAGAGTGTGATGTCTGCCGCAGGCTATATCTATGACTCTGCCGATGATCTCCATGTTAACCGGAGTGTTAGTCATCATGATCTTCGCGTTCCCTTCCTCCGCGACCGCCCAGTGCGCAAGCCCACAACTCAGTGCCCTTTTAAATGTCAACTTCTTCTGCCAAGTCTGAGAGTTACAACGTGTGATGTCGAGGTGTATATCAGCGCACGGCTCTCGAGCCTCGATCGCACTCACGACGTGAATAAATGTACCTATTAGTTGCTGCATTCGTGTGGTCTGAAAAATATTATTGTTTGAACAGTTGGCAATAGTTGATGATTGTTTTAAATCTAGAACAGAAGGATATTCAACTATTGGACTACATAACAATACACCAACAAAGGGATTTTTTATATATAAAAAAGTGTATGATAGCTGCCTTATTCTAATAGCTCTTCCCTCACTCTCTCCATCTATATCGCTCTATCTCTCTCTCCCTCTCTCCCTACTGCCCCCTCTCCATATCACCTCCCCCCCCCTCTCTCTGTGAAGGCGACTGACCCGACCGAGTTGATTGTTAATCATTACTTACGTAGATGGAAGCGATCCCTTGTTTCAAATCGCGCATAACTGGCTTCAATTGGTCTTGCAAAGGATTCAACCAGAGCGATAAACACTGCAAATCATATCAACATAGGTAATTATAATAAGTATAGTAAGATTGTATAAGTATAAAGTATATATAAAAAGGTAATGTACCTTTAAAACCGTAGTATCGAACTGGTTGCACTTATCAATGATGAAATCAAACAGCCATTGACCATTCTCTTCTAGCAACAGAGGCACAAGGCATCTCTGTCTTAGTAGACAGTTGACGGCCCCTCGACACATCTCGCTACGGGACTTTAATGCGTTCAGAAGCAAGTTAGGACAGCCCCGATGTATGCTAAATACAGGGACGTAGTCCCACAGCCCTATTGCTGCGGCGAACGATGTTAGCTCCAGTAATTCGACTGGACTCAGGGTAGTTAGCTTGACGTCTCTGCAAAAAAATGTGTTTTACCATGACTTCTGAAGTTATACGGAGTTTAGAAAAAAAATGCTTCTATTAGACATATGTTCCATGAAAAAACATACGAGTCAAATTCTTCCTCCTCGTTGCTCCCCATAATAAGCAGAAGAGCCAGCAGTTTAATGGTTACAGCCGCGTTCCCGAGGCTTCCCGTGACATTGCCAACTTGCTTGAACATAGAGAGCTCATGGAGACGACCGAACACGCCGAGGCGAGCCACCCACCCGTCCGGTGGGCTCTGAAAGCATGCGTTACTGTAGAATGTGAGAAGTCACAGGTACACCATAAAACTACCCATGGCAACCTTATACCCAAAAACTATATACATTTGATAGGTATATCCCTTTTCGTCAAGTGTAGTTTTCACGGTGTCGCATTGATGGCAGTCGTTACAAGGAGACGCTAGCCTGGAAAATTTAGACAACCGAGCTAATCCTAATTTGGTTAATTCCATTAATCTGTTCGCCATAGGAGTAGCTCCGTCAAAATATTGATATGTATAGAACATACCCAGTTCGCCAATCTGGTTCTAACTAAAGTTGGTTCATCATATTAGCCATAATGACACAGATATACAAATGAAGGGGGCAAACTAAAAATAACCCTTTGTATGCCTTTAGGGGATCGAACGGCCCAGTAAGCTCAAACAATTTTCAGCTCAACAGATGTCGCTCGATTGGATTGGGCCAACAGTATACGGGACTTCAATTATGACACTCAAAGTATGTCGAGGTTGCTGAGACAGAGACTGATAGAACTGTCAAGTGTCAATGTCATCCCAAACCCTGGTATTTAACCCCTAGAGTGTCGCGAGCACCTACGTCGGTTTATAAGATTTAAATGCTCTAAGTGTCGCGTTTCCATACGGGTGGGTATAAGCGAGCGGACATTGGTTGTTTATTTGCTACATTGAGTAACACGTCAATAATAATAGGGTAAATAATCGATACATCGATTATGTCAAAGTCTATCTGTTTTATTATCCTACTTATAAAACAAGTTACTGATCGGCATGAAAAAAAAAAACATTCCTACTTTCTAAATATTGCGATTTTGCGCTCGGAGGTGGGGATCATTGGAAGGGATCAATAAATCCGGAATGCGTTGTGTATGTCACCTGCGAGAGCGAGTAGAGGTAGTTGGCGGGCGCGATCTTGCCGCGCGACATGAGCAGGTCGGCGGCGGCGCGCAGCAGCGTCGGCACGGGCGCCGCCAGCGCCGCGGCCGCCAGCTCGGCGCCGCCGCCGCCGCGCGCGATGCCGCCCACCACCCACTCGCACGGGTCGGATCTGCCGGCCGCCACTACCACTCACCACTCACGACGCAAGGACCGCGACCACCGTCCGGGATCATGCATAATACGTCGCGAAATGGATTGTAAACTAAATAGGGCCAGACGAACACACCAACTGTATGGTTCCAAACAAAGCAACACTTCTACTATGGGTATCGTACAATGGACTGGGGGCGATCCCAGTGTCACCCAGACCTATTCTAAATGCCTATTATGTAGGGACTAATTAATAATATTGTCCCGCATATCCCGAATTAGATATATCTAATTAAATATGTACCAACAATCCCATGGTTTTAAAGATATTGTACAAGATGGTGATGCAAAAAACAGTTTTACAAGCACCATACTCTCTTCACCTTTAGGACACTTAGGAAACTATTAGCATTGAATCTATTGATGATTGGCACTTGACCCTACTGGTCATATCAAAAGTTATAAAAAATTGTAAGGATTTATAATCTGATCATTTTAAATAACTGATTAGGTATTAACTTACACAGTGTTTAAAATATAAGCTCCGCAATTTGTCACAACGAGACACGGTTCTAAGCTGAATCTCGGCAGCTGAAGGTCACACATAAAAGTAGGTTCCCTCCAACCACCGGCCGATGTGGCAGGGTCTCTCGCGGTCATCAAGTGTGCCCGCCGTACGTCACCTATAAGCTCCGCGCTCCATAGCTCTGAGTACTCCCTCTTAGTGCCCAGAAGAGCTTCACCCTAACGAGGATAGCAATAAAGATCAGTGTTATTTAATGAGTTTGTGCCTTACCTACCAAAACTCAAATTTGAGAGCTACAAAAATGCAAAATAACACGATGACGAGGCTTACAACTCTAGATATGGTACAATTAAACTAGATAATTTCTTCCGCAGCTTGGTCACGTGATTGGGCCCAAGACCACGTCATCTGCTAATTAATAATGGACCTTATTTGTATTTGAGATGTTAATCAATGACAACACTGCACTGATGGTCACCTAGTCTTGGGCAATCATGGGAAGTTAATTATTATTGGCGTGGTATTATTATTGTACCGTGACTCTGGCAACATGATGCTTTAAATATTTTACAACACCAATAAAAGTGAATAGCTATATAACAGTTATTAATGTTCCAATAAACAGTTCTACTATTAGAGAGACTAACTAACATTATTAACAAATTATGTAGCAAAACAACACCTTATTCGTTTTGTTTATATTACCTGTATAATAGAGAAATTGGCAGAATGCACTTCCAGTTCGTTTTTCCTCAGCAAATAGATAAGTCTCTGAGACCACAGACCTTGAATGTACAAGCCATCTTTCTTTATGTGAGGCCTCAATGTCCTGGATGGTGTGGCTTCTTCAGGACTTTCTAACTGAAAAAACATAATTTTAGCTCATATAGAGTTGATAAACTCAGTACTCTAGACTTGTGGTGCGGTGCTGGCACAGAATACTGAAAATATCCTGGATTGAATTCCAAATAAACGGGTAAATCCCCATACAACTCCATGTAAAGACATAATTCACTACAATCTAAGAAGGGCAGTGTTAAAGTTCTTCAAGCACACAGCCAGAAGAGACCCATACAGTCTTGAAAGGCTTATCATGACTGGCTGTTAAAGGTTGAAGGAAAGAGTATGTATGGGGAAACTCACCAACGCAATGGACATGCACCACTGAAGAGGCAACAACTTGCAAAGAACCAACCATAAAAATGACACAATATTGAGAGATATTGAGAGATGGTGGCACAGGCTACACACTTATAATCACATCCCTTCAGGCATGAAGATATATTATGACCGGGACAAAGAAAATTCTCTGGACTTGCAAGCATTGACAAAATATACAGAGGATGTCATATTGATATTGGTTAAGTTACATATAAGTATCTAGCAAACAGTACAGCTGACAATAAATTGAGTGTAGGAGAACTGCTTTATTAAAAATAACCGCAGTCCTGATCAAGGCAGTCCAGGATAACAAGCAACATAAACTCCATAATTTAACTAGTCCCTACATTGCATGTAGAGATTGTGGAACTTATGGTAATTAAATGTTTTAGCAAGACCAAAATACATGGATAAGAATACATACAATTATTGTGCCTTCATTCAACTCAAAGGCAGTAAGGAAATGTCTTCCATTCACATATTGTGCTGTCAAAGCCCAATTGTTGGATCCTTTACGAAATAGTGGTAAATACTCTGTGGGCTTCAATACATATTCCACTGTTTGAGATTTGTTGTCATCTAAAATGCAAATGTTATTTTAAAATTAAATAGGATTGGTTTCAAAATTAATCATGCATCTTGACAATATACTCTTTTTTAAATTTTCAACCCATAATGTATTAAAAATTTAGAAAAAATGAGGTATGTCCAATACATATATTTTTTAGCTCTAATAACATATAATTTTTATTACCTTTAGATCCACCCTGTATGAAAAATGTTATTTTGTCTTTAGACAGCTGTTTAAAGTAGGACATGAAACCATCTTTTTTGTCTTTGTCATTCTGTGCTCTAGTCTGTTGCAGCCAATTGTACCCAAATGACCTATGTTCTAGCACCAGCTTGCATTGTTGAGATTTATTACTGGATATCTGAAAAATAATACCCTCATTACAATATCACCCAAGCTAACCAGACATAATATGTCTATGTCCACGGTGGACAACCAGAACAAGTAACTGGTGCTGTCATGGAGAATAAGATAATATAAAATAGTAAATTAGGGTTTACTGTTAATAGCCATAAGTGTAAGTCCAGTAAATGAAGGCAATTTTTATTTTATTTCTTTATTTCAGCTTACCAGAAGTGCCAACAGATCTAGTGAGTCATCAAAGCATATCTGCAAGTCTATCACTTCACCTACCACCTTACATTCACCAACAATACTTTGGGATTCCAAGGAGTAAAATGTTATGGTTCCTGTCTGCAAATAATTATCAGATATTTTAGCATGGAATATTATTTCAGTAAGATAACTATTCATTACCAGTACTATGTTACATACCTTTGATCCAATTATTAGTATATTTTCAGACTCTTTAGTCAACCAACACACAACAGATGTAGGTTTAACAATATCTCCCAGGGGTAATACAGAAACTCTGTTGAGGGACCACTTGTGATCAAATGTGTCTTGAGGTATAAACAGAGGTAGAAATGGCACCAATAATACTTTCTGGTCACTGACAATCACAACCCATGTGCCACTTGGTTCAAAGCACATGCAATAAACGGGATTATCTAGAAAATCCCAATCATAATTCTTCTCAAACCGTTCTAACTGTGGGTTAATATATATAAAAAGTAATTCTTTGTCACTCGAAAAAGCAAAAAATTTTTTTAACCCTACTTCATAAAAACTGTATGTTGAAATATCAAGGTGGATAAGGACATCTAGTTTGAATAGTCCCGAGAAGTCTAAATTTTCACTCTGTTGAGTCATTTTGTTTATTTTTACTGTTTTATTTTATTTTTCCCATCTATTGTTCAATGTATCTTTCTCTCTCCTGACAGTTTTGCACAATGACAGCACTGATTAGAGATATGTCACTGACAGACGGCGGACCGAATAGACAGCTGAGTGATTAACCACTCCCGCTCCAACGTCATACTACGCTCAATCTGTCAAGCCTCGCTGTCACTTTGCCTGCCCGCGGTGGTAAATGTCATGACTCGTAAAATACCCTCTCATTCAAATTCTATTGCCACTATCGTCTTTCTGATGACTGTTTTAGTTTCTTGAACAAATAGGCTTTATCTTACAGAATAACCAATCATTTGATTACATCTCATGAATTATAAATCATCTGTAGAAGTCAGTGTACGGGATAAAATTGCATTTTTGTTGTATTATGTAGGTTTCTGAAATAATCACTGTACTAATTGACACGAAATTTTGGATTTATTATAATGAATATACATACAAGTAATCAAACAACAGCATTTTTTTACATATCATAACGAAGAGATTTATAATAATCGAACTCAAAGTACACAGTGCGCGCGGCCGCGCATATGCAATTACGTAGTTCGACGCATGAATGTTTATATCGTAATCAGAGTCTTCACGTGTTGTGTATAAGAGAAAATATTATTAGAATACTCTGCAAACATTTATTATCTAATTTCCATGCATGATTTGTAAAAATATACCACTTTTATTCACGAAATTCCGCGATTTCTGGCACAAGGGAACAAATCGAATCATATTTTTGACAGCTGTTATTTTCCATTATCACACGTTATTGGAACTTGCAAAATGTAAAACATAAATCAAAACAATATAGCTCTTCTAATGTAATACACTCTTGCTGACGGTATATAGAAATAAACAATGATACGGCCCTTCTAAGGTGACCCTTTTTTGTTATGGTTTTGATGTTTTGATGTCGAACACGCACACACACATCCACTCCGTAGTGATGGGGGGCGCGCCGCTACGATACTTGTCGATAAGCTGACTGTACGAAAGAGGGTTTCTGAACCTACTAATGAATAAATTATTTTGTACATTTATAAAAGTATTTGTTTTGCGTACTAGGGCTTGCATTTTCAGTATTCCAATAATAAGGGAGGCTTTATTCGAATATTCGACTATTCGATTTATAATATTATATATTTTTGATGATCATATTTTAGCTAATATTTATTGACAAATATAATAGATTATCATTGATGGTACAATGTCATTAGTTATTCCTGCATCTACTACTAATATATCGACCATGGAGTAGTTTAAAATGTCAATCTAAATGCTAAAGGCGATTGAAGACGCTATGTAGTTAAGAATTAGACGATTTTCTGTGTATTTTTTCGTGATAATATTATATTTTTTGTTAATTTGTATAATATGAACAAAAATATAAGGTTTTCATTCAGGTTACCTATTTTCTCCAACGAACGGCTTAGGTGTAAATGACGATTAAACTTTTTTTTTAATTCTTATATGAAACTTCGGTGTGCGTGAGTTCGTAATTATTCTCCTCCGAAACGGCTTGACCTACCTTTCTAAATGACGTGCATGAGTAGACCAGTTCATAAACTGTAATATGTTTGTTGATATAACATCTAAGATCCTATTGCTCACAGTTTGATTTGAGATGGAATCGAAGTTGAAATCTGCTAAACATTTTCAGTCCGCGACTGTATTTACTAATATATAAGCCCTCTTCATATTGAATTATCCTGATTGACCGACTCATCGAACACAAAATTTGGACTATAGGTATATTTTATAACTTAGGTACCTAGGCAATAAGAAACGATTTTTGCACTTACGGGCAATATGGCAGTTTATTTAAAAATCCAATGTATTTCTAATTTTGAACCGCTAAAAATGTTTGTAAGTGTGTAAAAGTTTATATGCTCACATATTTGCACAAATGTACCTATACATTTTACACATTCAGTATTCGAATAAAGCCTCCCTTATTATTCAAATACTGAAAATGGCCGAATATTCGGGGTATTCGGTCGCGGGCAGAAGCTAGTGCCTAACAAAGTTGTCTGTGACTTGAAACTTTTACTAAAATTCAATAAAATGAACATATTTTCATTTATTTCCTGATTTTTTCGTATAGAGTTAAAAAATATACAAGGTATTATTCACTTATCATGTTAAATTTATTATTATAATAAATAAACAACAATATTCACAAAAAATTACATATATATTCATTTTTGCTACTATTTGAATAATTCGAAAACCACCTTAAAAATGTCTAATATTCGAATATCTAAAATCATCGATTATTTGCAAGCCCTAGTGTTGACTCGCGGGGGGCAGACCTGGAAGGACCTGGCGAACCTCTCGCCAAGGAAGTGTAGGCGGATCTGTAAAATAAAAAAGTAAATGTAGGGCGATCTGAAATAATAAACACAATTAACAATTAGTTTACACAATAATTCAAAAGTAATAAATAAAAGCACAAAAATACTAAACTATTCAAATATACTTACATTTTGACCTGGTGGAGCCAACTCGTACTCCTCCGCCTCCTCCAGGTATTCAAAATACCGCCTTGACGTCGAGGTACTAGGGTTCGTCGACGTCACTGCCCTCCGAGTCGCGAGTCCGCTATAAGGCTTAGAATGTGCTCCGGCACCACGCGTTCTCCCACATTCCAATTGGCCATTTCCTAAAATACATAAAAGACAGTAATGAAAATATAAATAGTAGTAGGTGTCATTGTTTTTTTTTCCACATATTATTGAATCACTAGCTGAGCCCGCGACTTCGTCCGCGTGGAATTTAACTTAACAAAAAAGCCCGCTCGCGCGTTATGAGCCCGCGCAACAGGATCCATTTAAAAAAAAAAATGTTTTTCTAAAATAAAAGTAGCCTCAGTTACTGCTTATAACGTCAGCTATCTGCCAGTGAAAGTCCCGTCAAAATCGGTCCATCCGTTTCGGAGATTACCCGGTACAAACACCAGACAATTTTTTTTTAAATTGCGTTTTTGCTATAGGTGTCGTATGTACATATACATTTAGTGAAAAGGTCTTATTTTGATATTACAAACACACACTCCAATTTTATTTATTTGTATAGATTACGTTCATCATCATCATCATCAGCCTATAATTGTCCACTGCTGGACATAGGCCTCCCCTAATGAGCGCCATAGCGCCCTGTCCTCAGCTTGCCGCATCCAGCATCTGCCTGCAGTCTTTCGCAGGTCGTCATCCCACCTGGTTGGAGGGCGTCCTACACTACGCTTGCCGAGTCGAGGTCTCCACTCAAGAACACGTTTACCCCAGCGGTTGTCGGTTCAGATTACGTTACTATTCAAATAAATCCGAAAATCAAAATAATAGTTTATCGATAATTTTATCGACATGACCACGCACTACTGGGTTAGCTCAATACAATGGCTGACATACGCGGAAATGTCTTTATTGACTTTAGGAACTGTCAAATAGATAACAAAAAGTCCATTACTTACTTTTTATAACCTTATAAACTTTAATTTGGAATTGGATATTTGTACACAAAACTGTTGAAATCTATCAAATATTATTGGAAATATGAATAATAACTAGTTATTACGCTATTATGTACATCATAAAGCCACTAATTTGTTGCAACACAATAAAAAAACATTCAGTGTGGCAGAATTTCTGCCGAACTCTTACAACATTAGAATTGTTAGTTCAAAAAACACGTTTTCTGGCATTGTTTTATCAAAACTAATATCTGAGTACTTGAAATAAACACTTATAATGAAAATAAAGCCACTTACCGGTAAAAAAAACACAAATTCACACTAAAAGAGAGTCACTAGCTGGAGGCCGTGACAATGTTAAGCGCGCGAAATGACTGAAAAATGAAACTTGATTTCTGGCCGATCACAAGCCACGATATTTATTTTATAGCTAATTACGGTCGTGGAAAATTATGCCATATCAGAACCAATTTGTTTCAAGCCAAAATACATCATAATATCTAACTAGAAAATTGAATATTGAATGCTTGTCCAGCCGACACCAATTGGTGTCGGCGAGGCTCAACGGTACCGGCGTTAAGACACCAATTGGTGTCGCTGAGGCTCATCACGTTAATATTATATTCTCTTTGATTGATTGCGCCCAAGAAGATTATATATATGTCGCAGCCAAATAGCTTAATCCGCCGTTCAATTAACAGCCTAGGCACTTTACTAAACAGCGCCGTTCAACTAACGGCCTAAATGATATTCAGCCATTTGATCAAACAGCTAGGCAAATGACTTGGATCGATGACGTTTAACTACTTGCCTAGCCGTTTAATTACCTGCCTAGACTGTTCATTTCTATTTAGTTTTACTTTCTGCCACCTAGCGCCGAAACTCACCAAACTGTCAATATCTCTATATTCTATATTCTCTATGGTCAATATGGCGTCGGAAAAAAACAACTTTGATGGAATCATTTTATTAGGTACTTAGGTTTTTTACGTTCTTTTTTAGATCCACCGAATCTATTTGCCGGGTGGGGTTTCTGTGGGGTCATAAAAAAAATAACCCTAACCTAAACCCATCCAGGTCGTTCTGCTTGGGTAGTATTTTGAAAAAGTTTTGTAGTACTTAAATTTCAACCAGTTGCCTAAGCATTAGCCAGCCAATTTATTAAATGTTGTAATAGACTATACGGCTGAATATCATTTAGGCCGTTAGTTGAACGGCGCTGTTTAGTAAAGTGCCTAGGCTGTTAATTGAACGGCGGATTAAGCCAGTTGGCGGCGACATATACATAATCTCCTTGATTGCGCCCATAATATGAAATTGAAGTAAAAAGAAGTTTAGCTTATCGGCTTTGAGATAATATGGGATGCTGAGATGAGATGAGATCATGAAATGAGATGGGATGTCACAACAGGGCTAACGAGCCGTCAGACAGAAAAGGCCTAGTGGTGTAAGAATTATTGTGATCGGTATTCTAATGATTATCCGACTTGTAATTGATTAAAATATGAGTTTCCTGGTTAATTAGCTTTTTAATACACCTTAGTTATTATGAAACAGGTTAAATATTTTTTTATATGAAAGTAATCGTATTTTTCGTCTCGGTGTTATGGAAGGTACATCACTAGGTGTCACCTATCTGTCTCTTCTGGGTTCTGGGGTTATTCTCTATGTACGTAGTATTGTATTCTCTTTGCTCTATGTGTCTCTGTCGGGTCGGTCTTATCAGCGGGACGTGCGGATTGGCGCAATTTTTAAATTATCACATCGTAATAAAATAAATATTTTAATACTGGTTCTATTCACCGTATTATTAATAGGTTTGAGAACAGGTATGTAACAGAAGACAACATTTTCATATCAATAATCTCTCAATTTTTTTGGGAGTATTCCAATTTAATGATTTTATCTCTAATTTATACGTGTATCTATTTTATTTTATTGGTTGTGTTTTAGGTTATAACAAGATTAACAATGATATCATTACGCTGTTTTAAAACGATACACTCAGCTCCGTTTAAATTTCAAATAAGACAACAGTCAACAAACTTGAAACAGTCTTGGTTTCATCGTGGTGTACACTTTCTTTTTAAGAAAAATTTACTACTTACCAACAGTATTACTTCTGGAGCATGTATGGCAATTGGTGATTTAGTACAGCAAGAATTTGAATTTCAATCGGAAGTGTTAACCAGTAGATATGACTGGGCACGAACAGGTAACAGCCAACTATTGGAACCTTTTTAAAGAGTATAAAATATACCAAATTAAATATTCTTCCTCACATATTCAATTTATAACATTTTATTTATTTGTTTCAGCCCGAATGTTTACAGTAGGAATGGTGTTGGGGCCTCTACATCACTATTATTATATGAAAATAGACCAATGGTGGCCCAAAGCTAATATTAATACAGTAATGAGAAAGATATTTGCAGATCAATCATTTGCTTCTCCGCTTACAATAATAGCTTTCTTCTATGGAATGGGAGTACTTGAGCAGAAAAGTATAAAGGATTGCACAGATGAAATAAAAAATAAATTTGCATATGTTTATTTGGTAAGTTTCAAGGACACAGCTTATTCTTTCCTCTGATTCTAAATTTATGAAATGAGGCTTTTGGAAATCATCACCGCATAATCCAGGAGAAGGATTCAGGTCATAGTACAATATTACTAGCCCATTGCCGTTAACATACAGCAAAATTTGTCCAAAGTTTCTTTGAAATTATGGAAAATTAGTGTTTTGTTTCTTACAGGGTGATTGCTGCTTTTGGCCTCCAGTACAATTCATAAACTTTTATTTTTTACCAACACATTATAGGGTATTGTACATTAACGTGGCGACAATGATATTCAACATATTTTTGTCTTTCATGAAACACTATGATCAACATGATATTGATTAGGACAACTTTTGTTCCTTAGTTGTTTGATTATAAGTCAGACAGGTATTAAACTTTTGTAATTTGTTATATATTTCTATATTGAAGTCAAAAAATATAAGTAGGTATATTACCCAATTAATTTTCTTAGAGTAAGAAAGAATGTGCTTAGCAGTTAGCATTGTGTACTAATAATATACAATTTTTATTTAAGTAATACTAATGAGTACTTTACTGACTATAGCTCCTGCCTGCAGCTTTGCTAGTGTATTTTCTGGATGTTGACAACAGCACCATCTACCGACCCATACTTTTGCTAAGAACCATCAAGGTGACCCCATACGTACAAAAAACATCAAAATCGGTCAAGCCCTTTAAGAGGAGAACAGTTACAAACGTACACCGGATTTTTATTATAAAGAAGATGTACTTGCATACCACTAATGTGACACTCACTCTAAGGCCCGTATATTTTAAATTGATCTCAAATCCGAGAGTGATCTCTCATTCAATGTCATACAAGTAAAAAAATACATGTCATAAGCATATTCAAAATGATTTCAGACTTGAGGTCGATCTATTATTACAAGCCCAAGAAAGGAGTAAAGTACTATTTTATTCACATTTAGTGGGCACAGTGCAATGGATCCGCTGGCTTGCTTTCATGTTTTGAGCGGTCAGTACCTACGTTGTCGCGTTAGCTACCGCGCCATCGCGGATGTGCGCGTTTTACAAGGTACATAAGTTTACATTAAACTTAATAGTTTATGTAAAGCACAGTAAACACACTATGTCCTTTACCACCATGTTAAATGCAATCTAATATGTGTACTGTAGTTAAATCCAAGTTTTGTGTGATAAGTTTAGGACATAAGCTATGAATTTTACTTCAATTGTTATTGTGATGGATTGTATTGAATGCTTCATACTTATATATAGTATTATGCGTACCTAATAAAATTAAAACCGATGTATTATATTTTACAATATTTATTAAAGATATAGCTGTAAAAAATCTTATTATTTTACACTTATACAAGGTGACACATAATGGGTATACTTTTTTTTTCAAAACTTAACTTTGTAATTCCAAAACCATCAGCTTTGCAGGGAACTTGAAAAACAAAAGGTGTTATAGGAATACAGCTGTTGACCGATTTCACAAGTCTACAAAACCTTTAGTACTTCAACTGTCCCACAAAGCCGATAGTTTGAGATTTACAAAGTTAAGTTGCAAAAAAAATAGTATACCCATTTTGTATCACCTAGTACATATAGGATATCAATATTTAAGTTATACTCTTATGATAATAGTAATATAATAAGAAATTCACTTTAAAATGACGAAAATACTGATAGACTATTAATGTTCTTAATTTATGCTGTTATCCCCAACACATGGTCCAGTCGTCTTTCCTGGTTTGCAACTTAACTATGATGCGGTATAGGGCCAAACCTGGCCCAAGAGGTAGGCCTAGGCCTCGAACGATGTCTGCACGTCTGGCCATGCTTAGTGATTGACCATCAAATTCCTGAAATATGAATTGTCATTTTAAAATTCAAGTTATTGTTAAATTAATATTTTGGGGCATTGTTCGTTATAAAAAAGACCCGTATTCCTATTGTAGTAAGACCGGTAGTTACCTGTATGCGCAACAAATGGAACTAATCGGAACAGTGTCAAGCAGAAAATTTCATAGACCATGGACTCCAGTCATGCGTTACAAAATGTACAAAACATGTTGAGCTCTTTTGGTAAATTATTATTAGTAGTTATCTAAGAAAACGTTTACTGCATTACAATTCTATGATAAATTCATTAATTTTATTATTTATTTATTGTAACATTTTACAAGGATGTCCAGTTTTCAATTTTGTGATTAATTATGTAAGTGAAGGTAAAAACCTTTATTTGAGAAATAATAGCACGCGGACCCCACCAGCCTGTTTGGCTCAGGTGGACGGGAGGAGCCAAGTGGTTTAATTTGAAATAACGCTGATATTCTTTAAAATTGTATTTTTGCTGTTTTCTTTACGGAATGGCGGAGGAGCGCCCTCTAGAATTATTATTGCGTAATATTTCATGATCATATAAACAAAACATAATCGATGGCTGGTGGGGGCTACTGGAAACGAAAACGCTCTTTCAAGCATGACGATTCCTGCCAAAATACCGCAATACCCGTAAAGGAACTTTGTTCCAAAAAATTAATCTACTGGCGGTGTAGTATGTACCTACTAATTATAATTTGCAGAAATCGCGTTGATCTAGTAAAAAATACTGCCGCTAGTTCATTGACCTTTATCTAGTTTTTGTAGGCCTTTATGATGACTAATCAAGAGCAAGCACATTATTTACCTGTTCCTTTAGAATAGGGGCTGCCTCTGGCAAATGCTTGGTGAAATATTCAAAAACATCATCTGTTGTCCAATTTGTAATATCTGGTATGCTTGGATCAATAGGGATCTCTTCTGCCATCCTTGAAGGAGCTCTATCTAATTCATGCGGTTTCAAGAATGGGTCGACAGTAACTGAGTTTTGTGAACTGCAGTCCATACTCCTAGTTATGATTGCTGGTGACCCTACAACAGTTGGTCTAGTTTCCAGGCAATTGTTACACTCCCACTGGTCCCAGGCTTTCAGTCTTTCAGGAATACGTGGGGCGTGGCAGAGTGCATGATACGCGTCAGAGCATATGCTACACACTGTTAGAATACCCTGAAACAAAATTAATACATTCTCAGTGTTATAATAAAAAAGTTAAATGCATGAGACAAAAATGTTAGTTGTGAAATTTTACATAACGCGAGCTTATCACGTGCTTAACTTTTTTGTAATATTACAGTTTATATCCAAAGCTATTGAACATTCTGGTCAAAGGTGGAGCTCCATGGAGCTTGTGTCAAAAAGTTATATTTTTCACTTACAGCATCATTAGTTTCACAACAAACTACACATGTTTTACAATGTGGACATTGCCATGTATTATCCGGGCGCGGTTTTAAAATACCCGATCCAGACTGGAGACAGCTGAGGTGCGCTTTATTATTACAGTCGCGACACTCCACCAGCCTATCGTTGGATCCCCGAGGCTTCTGGACGAGGCATACGGAACAGACTCCACCCGATGTCTCATGCGGTAAAGATTCATCCTGTTCCATTTCGTCGCCACTGCCGTCTAAAGAAAGTTGGCTTTCGGACAATGGAGTGCCCTCGACGTCGGACTTCTGATGGGAGGCAATCATGAGACGTTTCTTGATTGTACTTTTATTTAATGAGCCCACTGGTCTGCCCCGTTTACGCTTGCTAGGTACATTGTTATCAGAAGGATCAAAGACTTTCTTCGCCATTTTTCTGCGTTCGCCGACGCGCACTCCCGCATTTCGAGTTGTGCTACTTGGGCCACTACTCGAAGTACCCCCACCTCGTTTTTTTGGCCTTCCTCTAGTCCTCTGAGGAGAAGATCTACATGAAGAGTTAGCTGATGAGGTCATCTAAAATTAATATACAATGATTATAATAAGTTTTATTTCTTGCGCTCTGATATAATTTGTATACATTCCTCTTCTTTATTTAAAAATATGACCCACCCAAGTTAATAGGTATTTCGCCAGTGTCAAGTAACAAATAGCTATAACAAACACAATTAATAACAATACAATACAAAAATGTGACCGTCCACTTTGGAAATTAACTTTTTTATTGTCATTTATGACAACATAATTTTTCAGTAATATATTTTCTAACTTGACATTTTTTTTTTCTTAAGATTTTAGGAAAACATAATAAGAATAAACAAAGGAGTTTGTACTTTTTTGATAAAATTTTCGGAAATAATGATGTAACCTTTAATGGAACGTAAATTTTCATCCCATGAAATTATTATTTTTGTGCCACCAAAACATTGGTACTGCTTCAATTAAAATCCGATATGCTAAACAAAACACAAGTACTCTATGTATCTTGTTCACACTAACACAGAAGTCTTGATTGAAGTATTTTTTATCTTTGGGTTGTTTGATCATATGTTCATTATTAGCTCACCTTTGTATTGGAGTCAATATTGTACTCAAATTTGAAGCTATCAGAGCTATCACCATCATGATCTGCTGGTCCCAGTGCTAGGTTACCATTTGGTAACTTAACAAGACTTCCAGAAGATAACTCTTTATTGACAATACTTTCGAGCTGTTTCTTAGAATATTTGGACTCTTGTGAAGCGGCCGCTCGGACAAGGTCTTCAAAGGCAATGCCATTCTCTAAATAACTCTGGTCTTGGTAGATGAGAGTGGCTATTGCTGATGTTATTATTCTTCTCTCACTTGTTGCAATTGATGAAGACATTTCTAAAAAACATAATGTTTTTTATATTTATAAATATTAGAATAATTAGTTAATAAATAATTAGTTTTATAGAAGTTACCTGACCATATAAAATTGGCTTTGGCTATGAACATATTGTTTGGAAAAATTGTATATTAATACATTTGATGTATAAATTCATAAAACAGTGTAAGTATGTATACATTAATAATACAGTAGAAGAGTATATACAAATATAGTAAATAAGTATGTAGGTAGTTAATATTTTTAGAGTTTTTTTTTTTCTTATTTTAGTCCTATGAATTTTTACAGATATAATTGTACATATTTATGAAAATGTTAGTAAGCAATCATCAAATAAAATTGTATTATGCAACTCACTGTTGTTTTGTTTTGATTTCTTTCGCCACTTAGCAGCGTTTCTATAGCTTACATTATCTTTATAGTCTACTTTAAAAATACTTTTTTCTTTCAAACAACGCTTGAGATCGGCCTTAGTATCCTTAGGCGCTACTTTGTAACACTTTATCATAAACTTACAAATTCTATTTATATCGGGACGCGATTTACGTGAACGCAAGTGATCTATTGCAGCCAAAATTTGATATTTATACTTTATCTCTGACATTGCTGAAATTAAGAGAACACATTATAATACATTTCATGGAGCAAAATCCATACAATAATAAAGCGAAGTTTTCAACTTTACCTGTGTAGAATCATGCCGGCGATTTTTTAACCAAGCATATACTAAGCTTTCTTCACGTAAGTAAATACCTATCTCATTGAGAATAAAAGGTAATTATGAGAAATTAAAAAGCGTAGTTTCACGCTTCTTGAGGAAATAAGAAAAAAAATCCCCTCCCGCCCCTTTCAATATACCTTTTTTTTAAACACTCTGCCAGTGCTGCCAAATTTTTCCGATTATAAAATTTCAGTAGTTTTTTTTCCATGGTGCAAACCAAGAAGGTTAGAATACCACTGGAGATATCACGTAGAACTATGGAGTGAAGACAAGTTTTTTTACATACATACATACATTTTGTCCCTCTCACACTTCATCTGAAATTGCCATGATAAACACAAAAAAATACCCAAACTAACGTGTGATGAGCCAAGATTTCGCAAGTCCATGGTTTTCGTGTCTGTTTTTTTATGGATTTTATTTACATATTACATATGCGTCAATTTGAGAATCCTCTTTTGACTTCAGTATTTATTTTTATATAGAAAACCAAAAAATATATCAACCGTTCACTTTCCTGATTGTCGGTAGCTGTTATTTTAATAATTTAGCAACACTGATAGAACACTCAATTTGACACTATGGCCAAACTGTCAAAGATTTTCAAGCACTTCGCATTTTTAAATTAGTTTAATGCTTAAATAAAAGTGTATTCTTGTAATTTAAACGATGTATTGTGTTGTGAAAAATTGCAGAAGTGTATGGATACCAAACTCAAACATTAAGTTACACGGGTAATTGTATTTTACGCTAATCACCGTATTTAACCATATTTATATTATTTTTAATGGGAGACGTAATAAAACATCAATAAATGATTATTATTAGTATTTTGTGGCTATTGATTAATGATATAACAGTTTATGTTGTACTTTTCGTACTATATTCATTTAGTTTTTACATTAACATTTGACCTAAGAAGGGTGACCATCATCTCACTGTATTTCAGATTTTCTGAGTAAGGAAGGATACATAAGTATTATACTAATCATATGTTCCAAAGTCAATCATCTTATTACACTTATATGTGTTCGGTCCCCAAGCCTGCTCCAATGGGTTCTTGATAAAGTAAAAATGCTGTAGAAAATGTGCTAATGAAAATCTATATTGTTATTGTTGCTAGGCTACAAACACCATAAAGCCAAAAGAGAAACTATATACCAAAAAGGTTGTTCAAGCCTTAACAATATGAGTACCCACCATATATTGTGATTGTGCTAAGTTTATAAGTACCACAATCACAATGGGTACCTATTTTAAGACGGGTGCGTATACCTCACTTTGCCCCCTGCACACTTCGACCCTAGGCAGGAGCCGAGCCGGCGCGGCGTTCGGCTCGCATACGTGCTCGCGCTGGTACCGCGCTGTGAGTTAGTGACAGTTAGACCGTCACGCAGAGAACGCGCGTAAGCTCGAATGCCGGTTGGGTTATTTATACAAACAAATAAAATTTGAGTGCCTGTTTGTAATATCAAAATAACACCTTTTCTCTAAATCCATATGCAAGTAGATACTCGTACAATACATAGGTAACAAAAAAGCGGGTTGAAGCGGTTTGTTCCGGGTAATCTCCGAAACGGCTGGACCGATTTTGACGGGACTTCCACAGATAGCTGAAATATATTAGCTGATACATACCGCATATTTATATTTTTAAATTTTAAGTAATTTTGGAAATGGTTTCACTGGCTTGTTTCATTTTTTTTACTTGTTTATGATGAGTGAGTTTTTAACGCGTATCAACATATGGGATGTGACTTAAATGGTTGTATCTTTTGATTGCGGTGACCTGGAAGCTTTATAAATTATTGATTCTTCTTCTTTCTTTAAAAATATGTTCCAGTAATAGCAAAAACAAACACATTTAATAACAATACAATACAAAAAACAGGTGTGATGTGATTAAGATTAGAAAAGTCACGATGACATGACTATTCATTATCATCAAACAATCTATTTACTATTCTAATAAATTTTGTGGTAGCTTAACTTCCACTGAAATTGGGAGCACCACTGTTGCACAAGAAATCAATAGCATCAGCGACAGAAGAACTGAGTGTCTGCGCTGCAAGACGTACATATATGTATTTATTTTTATACTATGATAGTTGACATGTCCACCTGTAACTTTTTGGACAATTTTAACCCTTCTTTCAATTGCACCATGTGAAGTTCTTTAATAAATTTAAATGACATTTCCGTCCGGCGTTGTTAATGTACCTATAATCAGACATTTCTAGTAAGCTTTAAAATATGCGTAGCATCTAATAAGCAGTGTACATTGTTAACACATAAGTCTTGTAACGATCTTGACTGCGCTTTTGATATGTCATTTTGTACTGGTATGACATAAGAAACATTGACATTTCTAAGATCGCTCTCTCAGACTTGAGATCGATTTATTAATATGGGCCCGAAACCGTCAGTCCTAAACTTGAGATCCGATGTTGTCACCCTAAAGAGAGAAGCAACAAACACGTGACGTTATTCAAGGTCATATTTTTTTGCTTCAAAACATTGTTCGTGTTAAAACATCCAGTGTTATGTATAAAGTTCTTGGTGCAAACCCAGAGTATACCATAAATAGAGACTGTTATACACCATGACAGAGTTCAAGGTAGTCCAGAGTTGCCAACTTAGGTCGTTAACCTTAGACAGAGTAAAAAATCGTTGCGTATTTTGCGGTTGCAAATGTTATGTATAAATTGGTTACGTCACTTTTTATCGTAATGACTATACATTTTATAACTATTTATATTAATTTCGTTTGATTTAAGTAATAAACTCTGACCATCTCACCTTCCTTGTTTGTTTTTGAATTAGGGTATTTTCAAATAATTCAAAATTAAGACCTAACTTGGGTGATAGGAAAAATAATATGTGGCAGCCCTGGATATACGTCAATGTCAACGTTATTAAAATTCATAGACAATAAAAGTTTATAATCTCAGAATATTTTATTGTAATTTATTTGGGGTTTCTGAAGAAATTGAAAAAATTCTTGAAAAATTTGTAGAAACATATAGTTAACAAAATAACTTCAATATTCTCAAGACATTACTAATTAAGTTCGCGATGATGTTTGTGGTGTGTGCTTTACGTTTATCGTATAGTAAAACACATTATTTGAGAGCTGCATTTTATTCTTCACAACTTCAGCATGCAGACAAAAAGAACCTGGGAAAAGTTGTTAATGTAGCCATTATTGGATCACCAAACTCTGGAAAGAGTACCCTAATCAACAAAATCACTGAAAGAAAGGTTTGTTGCTCATAAATCATAACCTATGAAGATAGTATGCATCATTGGTTTTGAATTGTGTTTTAAAATTACAGATTTGTGCCGCATCCAATAAAGTACATACAACAACTAAGTTAGTAAGAGCCATGTGCTATCAAAATGAAACACAAATTATATTTTTAGACACACCGGGTGTTGTTACTGAAAAGGAATTGAAAAAGTAAGTAACACTGATAGTACAATAATTATAAGATGCTTGCATTGGTGTTCTTTGAATTAAAATAAAGGTGCACTACTGTTTTATTATTGGAAAGGTGTAAGTACAATAAAGAGTTATTCTATTCTAATTTGTTTTTAGATACAACTTACCAGAGTCTATGGTTAAAGCATGTCACAAAAGTTTAAGGTGCGCAGATGTTGTAGGAGTTGTTCATGATGTCTCTAACAAATACACTAAGGAATACATCCATACTGATGTTGTTAACATGTTGACCATGATTGAGGATATACCAAGCTTTTTAATACTTAACAAAGTAAGTATAAGTCTTCGTTCATGAATAAATATAGATAATAATAATGATCAGAAATCATAAGACAATAGGAAGTACATATAGTTCAACAGGCGTAATTCCAAGCACCCTCCAGGTCCAGACCGGTCTCAACACACATCAAATGCCCAACAACCTGACATTAAGAGCTCCCAGTAAAATGCCAATAGGTTTACTTTCTATTACATTGGCGCCCAAGAGGTACTATTAGAGTACATGTTAGAGCACCTTTGCCTTAAAAACAAGTGTGTTGTTGTGCAGTGTGTTATCAAGAAAATGTAAGGTTCTCAGATAATTTGAATTACACATAATCATTTAATAATCTTTAGGTAAGTTAGTGAGCAATGGATATGTGCATAGTATCGCATGAGTCCATCAAGTACCAGCTTAAGTTTTTTGTAGCATTGCAATTGATGACTTTGTGCGAAAAACATTATACTGCAATGTTGTCAGAACTAACTTCAGGCCAGTGAAGTTGATACTTAAACAATAGTTTAATTTATTTTAGGTTGATATGCTGAAATCTAAAAAGCAATTACTATCAGTAATAAGAAACCTTACAAATGGTTACATAGCGGGCAACCCCATGCCAGGGCCTTCACAAAACAATAAGAAGAAACCAGAAAAGGGATATAGTAAATTTTCTGATGTATTTTTGGTATCAGCACTGAATGGTGATGGAGTTCAAGATATAAAGGTACTTATTTTGATGTTCATAAAATGAATTAATAGCATTTACAATTTATGTAATTCATGTCCTTTTCGCCAAATGTCTGGTCTTAAAGGAATATACAATTTGTTTGTTTCATACATCTGATCATTGTCTATTAGGATATGGGCAAAAAAAACAACTTACCGGATGTCGGTTGATTATTATTTATTGGGGGTATTGTTTCATTTACTTCTATCAGTGCCACTACCACAGACCATTAGAAATTTACGCTTGCCACTGCAAATACTAATTATTGTTTGGTTGGAAAGAGGGAGAAACTCTTAGTGTCAATATCACACCACTGCAACAGAAAGCCGCCATGGGGCAAATAAATCCTGCTGGATCACATGATGATTCATGAATGATTTTTAAAGTGTCACAATTTTTTTAGCAATACCTCTTAAGCAACGCAAAACCAGCAAACTTCCAATACTCACCAACTGAATGGACAGATCAGAGGCCAGAGACTGTAATAGAAGAAGCAGTTAGAGCAAAATTCTTAGACTTCCTAGCCCAAGAGATTCCTTATAAATTGAATATTCAGTTGGAATATTATGAAGAAATTGAGGAACAAGACAAGATTCTATGTTCAGTGTCTGTGGAATGCCCCTCCGAAAGGTTAGCGAGGTTGATAGCCGGCGCGGGCGGCGGGCGACTTCAGCAAATCAAATCACATGTTAGAAATGATCTAATGGACGTATTTAAAAAAGCTATCCAAATAGATCTTACCCTGAAAATAAAAATGAAAGAGGAGTGAAGTATAAGTAGATTAAGTAAATATTTTTTATAAATATCCAATACATGTATTGAGAGAATAAATACCTATCTATTAAATTAATTATTAATGTTTTTATTTTCTATTAAATATGTTTAAATCTCAGTTCAATGATGTTATATGTTATGTTATTTGCACGGCGCACACGGGTGGCGCCGCCGCGCCGTGCACGTCTACAAGCTTCCATAGTGATCCATACTACACTGACGACCGTGCCTACACACGGCAAATTAACCGTAGATTTTCACGGCGAAAAACCGTGTGTGTACAAGAAGCCTTAGCCTATGTCTTAAACGCCCTTTCGCATTGAAGGGAGGCCGCGTGGCCAGTAGTGGGACATTAAAGGGCTGAATTGCTTAGCTGAAAATGAAGTTTGTTAATAGCCAATAAATAATTGCGAGCACATTATCCCCTCACTTAGTTATTCATAGTTAACAATAGTACGAAACAAAGACCGTACAACTAAACCACACAACTTTGTTAAGACTTGTTTACAGTTACAGTTTATGTGATGGTGTCTAACTTTGTGTGAAGATACTTACTTTCCACATACACGATTTAAACGATATTAGTTTGGAACAAAACTAATTTATTTGAGGATTTAGTTAGCCCCCGATAAATATAGGTACCTACCTATATTTATCGGGGGCTAGGTAGATAGATAAGTACTACCTATCTATCTAGTATATCATAGTTAGTGGCAGAAATAATAACCGCTAACTTTTTAGAACCTAATCGTAAGTAGAACCTAGGCACCTACCTACTTACCTACTTTTTAAAAAAAACCTATCTAATAGGTAAGGGAAAAAATAACTTCAAGTCGGATTAATCGATTAACCTTTTCGTAGTTCCATCCAAGTTATCAGCAATTAATTAGACGGGTTTAGGTAGGTACCTATACCCAAGTGTAAAATCAAAGTTACTCCCCAGCGGACGTGTTCAAATCCTTCAAAAGTAAAGCTTTTAACCACTTCAGTCAAAATTACACCAACGGCGCACACTGTGGTATTTGACTCGATTTTCGGACATGGTCTTTTTATTGCAGAATTAGATAATATTATAGATTTATAACGTTAGAGTAGAACTCCCGTGTGTCAATTTCACTTATTTGCAGAGTTATGAATTTTTAAAAAAGACGTGCTTTTTTTCGGTGAAATTTTTAAAAAAAATACTGCTCTCTAATTATATGATTATTGAATGATTCGATTTCAGTGTATATAAGAATGTCTAAAGCTGCATTTTTTTAAGTAATTTTGGTAATTATATATGCAGTGGAACGCGAGTAATTAATCATTTTAACATTTTAATTATTATTTTTTTACTCCTAAACTAAGCTTTAGTAGCAAATAATTTTGATACACCTAGAATATATATGCCATGAGCAATATGTATAAAAAATACCGAAAGCTAATCTCACTTGGTATAGAAGATACAGTGACTTAAGTTTTTTGAAAATTTTCGGCGAAAGTTCGGATGATTTTCATCGAAAATTTTAAACAAGTTATTAACATGCAGTACTATAAAATAAGCTTTTATTACCTATTCCTCAATTAATTCAGCACTGAGAAATTGCTGATTGTCTTCTGCCAAACCTAAGCACTCATCCAGCACCTGATTTTCAGCATCTGTTCTTGATTCTTTATTGACGTCGGTATCCATTTCTAAATGTTCTTCGTTGAAGTTGCTGGCATCTAGTGGTTTTATTAAGGCTAATGCCTGCGGTGGTAGTGGTCATTTTTTTCTGCCTGTTACGCATCCGTATATTTGAAATTAGTTTGTCGGACGACTCCAGAGCCCTGTTAAACAAATCGATCATAGTTGTCATGCGATTAATTTTTCGACAATGATGCTCTGGATCAAGTCTCCAGAATTTATTTCTTGATTCGGCAGCTTGCTCGGATAACATGCCAATAGATAAATTCGTAGATTTCATAATATTTGCGCCGTGGACCAGTATTTTATGTATTGTGACGGGCATGGGATACCATTCGTAGTACGAGACGTATTTATATGCAAGTGCGTAAGCCTCGTGCAAGTTATTAAATTGTGTGGCAGTCAAATTACTGTAAGGGCACCGCAACTGTGAAGGTGAGCCTAGAATTGCATTCAATACCTTCCTGTCAATGGCGGCCAAATACAGTTTGCATGAAGCCATTATTTCATGACCCTTAGAAGTTTTGGCAGTCAGGGGTTCGAGTGGCTCCTTGATGATCTGCACACTATATTAATAGTGCTGTCTAGCGGCTTGCCGACAGATGATGAAAAATTCAATCATTTCTGTAGGACACTTGCATATAAATACATCTCGTACTACGAATGGTATCCCATGCCCGTCACAATACATAAAATACTGGTCCACGGCGCAAATATTATGAAATCTACGAATTTATCTATTGGCTTGGCATGTTATCCGAGCAAGCTGCCGAATCAAGAAATAAATTCTGGAGACATGATCGAGGGCATCATTGTCGAAAAATGAATCGCATGACAACTATGATCGATTTGTTTAACAGGGCTCTGGAGTCGTCCGACACTCTAATTTCAAATATACGGATGCGTAACAGGCAGAAAAAAAATGACCACTACCACCGCAGGCATTAGCCTTAATAAAACCACTAGATGCCAGCAACTTCAACGAAGAACATTTAGAAATGGATACCGACGTCAATAAAGAATCAAGAACAGATGCTGAAAATCAGGTGCTGGATGAGTGCTTAGGTTTGGCAGAAGACAATCAGCAATTTCTCAGTGCTGAATTAATTGAGGAATAGGTAATAAAAGCTTATTTTATAGTACTGCATGTTAATAACTTGTTTAAAATTTTCGATGAAAATCATCCGAACTTTCGCCGAAAATTTTCAAAAAACTTAAGTCACTGTATCTTCTATACCAAGTGAGATTAGCTTTCGGTATTTTTTATACATATTGCTCATGGCATATATATTCTAGCTGTATCAAAATTATTTGCTACTAAAGCTTAGTTTAGGAGTAAAAAAATAAGAATTAAAATGTTAAAATGATTAATTACTCGCGTTCCACTGCATATATAATTACCAAAATTACTTAAAAAAATGCAGCTTTAGACATTCTTATATACACTGAAATCGAATCATTCAATAATCATATAATTTGAGAGCAGTATTTTTTTTAAAAATTTCACCGAAAAAAAGCACGTCTTTTTAAAAAATTCATAACTCTGAAAATAAGTGAAATTGACACACGGGAGTTCTACTCTAACGTTATAAATCTATAATATTATCTAATTCTGCAATAAAAAGACCATGTCCGAAAATCGAGTCAAATACCACAATGTGCGGCGGCGTGCTCCTAAAAATTCACACCGAGCCGCATTTCGACGGGTGGACTTGAATCGAACAAAAGTTTTAACGATATACCTAGGTACTTACTACGTAAATGAGGTAGGTACTTACCTATCGCTCGATTGGGGCAGGTACGTACTTCGTATTTTTCAAACAATTGTAGGTCTTAGACTAAAATCTGTGTTGTAGGTACTAACAGGAGAAATTGAGTTTGTTGTGAGAACAAACCTGTAGCAAAAGTGCATATTGGTTTACCTATAGGTACCTCGCCATAGGAACCTACGAAGATTATTTGTTTTATTCTTACGCATACGTAGGTAGGTAGATTTAATTTTGACTAAGTATGTAACCTAGCTACCAAATATGATAATAAAAGTAAGTTTTCCAAAATAACAATTTTTAAAGCGTGCTAACTGGGATCTGTACTGCTTGTCTGAATAGGGTGAAATTCAAGATTACCCATAGGTACCTACTCAGCTCAAAGTTAACAGAACACCGGATATTAGGTAGGTACCTACCGAGTTTCCTCCGAGCTTCCTTGGAATTGAGACTAGAATAGGTAGGTAGGTACTAATAATGTTCACACTACGGGGTTAACTAAGAATATAGGTAAGTGCTTACTACCTACCTGCACCAGTTAGGTACGTTTGTTTTACAGGAGTGATAGTACTCGTATACTAAGCGGCTAAGCGTCCAAGGATTTAAGTAGGTATTCGTTACAAATAGTCTTTGGTGCGATTGTAAAACTCGAAATGGGTCAGGTATCATAAAAATTGAAATAGAAGCCGGAACGTGGCCAAATAATAATCACACACTTTAAAGTTTCATAGCACCGCGGCACCGCCAAGAGTTATTGTAAGTAATTGTACCTAACTGGAAACTTCCGCATTTAGTGTAGAGCTGCGGATGATGTGGCCAAATTAAAAGTTGAGACCATTGTAGGGACCTACCTACCTACTACTAAGACCCTTACACAGCATGTAGGTGTTTAATAACGATTGCACTGATTACCTATTACCGGGTAGGTATATCAAAAGTTACAACGCAGCTAATCCGCCAAGTTTTATTTCGAACTTACCAGTACGAACGCACCAGTAAGTAGATCATTGTGTTGTGACTGAAAGCTTTTTAACAATTGGTGAGAAAATAAACTCAAATGGTCAATGCATACGTTAAAATAACTACTTAGGTGCCTTTACTTAATCTAATACATATTTATAACTTAATCTAAAACGTCTTCTAGGTAAAAGCCTTGCGCAAGAATCAATATGTTCATTAGCACCCAAATATTCATTAAGATCATGAATAGTATATTAACTGTGTAATCAAGTGGGTACGTGCCTCAATTTTCGACGGAATACCGATTGATATCTCACAAGTAATAACTTACAGTCCCAACTGAAACATACAAGTTTATTTTCGCCATTAGCCGACTATATTTTTCACATAAATGTCCTCGTTTTTAATTGTAGAACATAAGTTAGTAGATACGCTCTTTTTACGTGTCTACACCAGTTGGAGACAGATTGTAAGGATAATTTTCTATGTTAATTTTAATGGGATTACTTATGTCATATGTCAGACCAGGGGTGCCCGTGGGTTGTTTTGCCTAAATTTATGCCGGCGTAGGGCTGTTTCGATAGGGGCACTATCTATTAGGTAATTCTGCGGCACTATTGACTAGACTATGTCCAGTACTAGACGAACTTTTAGGGCATAGAGGTGGACAAAAAGAAATTGAGTTCATTATTTATTATTACGTATGTACCTAATTTAAGCTAACTTACTACTAAAAACCAAATTTGTGTTTGCTGTAATATTATATTTACTAACTTCTGTAAAACAAGAATCAATAAAAAGGTTTATTATTATTATGTACCTTCTAATAATGACACGCATAGTGTTCACAGGCGATTGCGAACGAACTGTTTAGAAGGTGCAAGAATATCTATGCATGTCACAAGTAATAATTAAGTACAGTCCCAACTGAAACACACAAGATTAGGTATATTTTCGCTGAAAGTAATAGTGTTTTTCCAATAAGTAGGCAGATTAAATTATAAATGCACTACTTATCACAGTCTTATCTCAAACTACGCTATGGATATGCATTTGCCAAAGTTCACGTTAATAATTTGAATGTTCTGCATATTTATAATTCTGAAAAAATTCGTGATTCAGCACACCGTGAGTTATGTATTAAAGGTAAGGTAGGTAAGTATTAAATACTTACTTATTATTTTTAATTTCATCGTCCATCTTCCTTATAAATCTTACCTAGTCTATTTCTCATAAGAAGTCCCGTCGATGCGACACTGTAAGTACCAAAGAAATTTTAATAATAAGGCATATTAAAAATTATTTGGTAAGCAGGTGTAAGTACCTAGTTGCGTGTCGGCAATGTAGGTACTAGTGATGTAACGAATATTCGCATTCGCATTCGCATTCGCGAATATTCGCATATTTTTGACATTCGCATTCGCATTCGCATTCGCAAGAATCTATGCGAATGTTTGGCGAATGTTTTTGAAAAACAAAAAGGAAATTACCCATAGATGGATATGGAATGTTAACAACTAGTAAGAATTATATATTATTTAAACAAACTTGCTCATAGGGTGACCCTTATTGCACCGATTTTAGGTTCATATTGCAGCTTATTACGCACCAGTGCTATTGACTTCACATTTTTTAAATCTTAGTAAAGAGTTATCCGTAAAATAGTAAACATTTAAAATAATAAATAAACGATGTTTATTAAAATATTTTACATAAATACATTGACTATTTAAATAAATTTCTTTCACATTCAATTTCATTGTAAATAAAACATATAATAAACATTCGATTTATTATATTTCAAATAATATAATAATTGTTACCGGCTTTGCCAGACCCATAGATAAATATAACCGGCCAAATCCATGTCGGACTACGCATACTCCAGGGTTCCGTAGACATCGCGCCACTTTTCGATAATACGGAACTCATAAAATAAAAGTAATGTTTTTTTAATTGATATGAAACATCGAATACGGTGGATCACGTAACCTATTGATTTCTGCGAAATTAAAAAACGATTGGTCACCTTTTTAAATAAAATAGTAAGAAATTCTGTTACTAAATTTATTAAACCGGCATCATAGACATCTTCAGCTTTTGCTGGACATAAACATTTATTTTCTTTTTGGACTGATGAAAATTCTTATAAGGATTTTTAATTCAAATAATTAAGTTAGACTGGGTGCACAATCAGTGGTGCGTGGTTTGAGACTCAATCCAAACATAAGTTTTTAAAAATGAATTATATGGATTTTAAATAGTAAAGAACTATTTATTTCCTATAATATACCATTTATAATGTGGTTCTAATTTAAAGGATGATGATCTTGCTACTTCAGTAAAAAAGGCCACAATGAAGCTCAATATTTCGTAAACGGGAATTGATATTGAAAACTGTTAAAAAACCTTCAAATAATTTTAAAATACTTACTGAACAATACCTCAATCGAGAGGGTGTGTAAACATTTTTTTCATCGCTCCCCTTTGTTAAGTACGGCAGGTACAATGGAATAACTTTGCTATCAAAATTTAAAAACAGTTTTTCAGTGGTACATAACTTTTTTTTGCCTAGTTTGCAGTATTTTAGCCCTAATAGTCTCTGAATAAAATTACTGTGATAGCAGACGGACGTGCCGAAACTATAAGGGTTCCGAGTTAGACTACGGAAACCTAAAAACTTACGGCGCGCCATGTTGTTTTATTTTTAATTCCTCCTGCAATTCTCTAGGTCTTAAAAAGAAGTCGTCAATTGTGATTTTTTCCAATTAAGATTGTACTTTCAATATTTTTTACTCGCAATTAAATTGTAAAATGTCGTATGAAATGCGTGAGCAGTGTTAATTACACACCTTGGCTTCATCACAGCACAGCCCTCGCGTTAGTCTCTGGCTGCAAACCAGCCTCGATCGTAACTTAGCTCACTTGTATGTGATCTAACTGTATGTGACTAACTTCGTTCTTTCAACCTATGTATATGGGTTCGGCTATGTTTGGCTGACACGAAATGTCTATCCTGTCTAATATTTTGCGCGCTCTTTATTAACAACCGAGAAATAGGCGTGTTATAAGTTTAACATGTGTATTTGTGTGTCTGTCTGTGGCAACGTATCGCCCAAACAGATGATCCGATTTTAATATTGTTTCTTTTTAAGAAAGGTATTCTGATCGAGAGTGTTCTTAGCTATGTTTCACGAAAATCGATTCAACCGTTTGAAAATTATCAGCTCTTTTGTAATTTAAAAAGTCGTCGCATAGGGGTTTTTTTAAATTTTCAATTTAGGGTTTCTTATTTGAAAGTCAACATTCGCATTCGCATTCGCATTCGCGAATGTTGAAGCAAAATATTCGCATTCGCATTCGCATTCGCGAATGTCAAAAATCCAACATTCGTTACATCACTAGTAGGTACTGTGTACAAATTAGTTCCGTATTTTTCCGCGGGACTTCCTATGTGAAATAGACTCTAACCAAATCCAATTTTATCTCATGCTTGTTACCTTTACCGACTTAGGTAAATATTTGTAATTTACCTAATCTATCATCCATGTTTATTTAGCACACCATCATAATTATCACGTGTCTTCAAGATTATGCTACGACTGCTTAATTACCTTACCTCTTTGAATTAATATTGCTTTGAAACCCATCCTTTGATTCTGAATAATAATATGCTCCAGGTACCTAGGTACCTAATTTGGAATATAATATACAAGTACAAATGGACACACACAAGGTAACTTAGGTACCTACCTACATACCTACCTACTTATAGATATGTCTGATATGTATCATCTTAGGTAGAAAAAGTAGGTAAGTAGGTACCTACAACATAATATAATAATAATTAGTTATGTGATATGTCGCCAGACTGACACACCAACTGTATGGTCCCAAACTAAGCAACGGTTGTACTATGGGTCCAATACAATGGACTGTGGGCGATCCCAGTGGCACCCAGACCTGAGCAAATTAAGAAAGCCATTTCCGAAATTTGCCCCGGCGGGAATCGAAACCGCAACCACCATGTGCAGTGAGCTGAGCGGCCTACGTTCGAACCACTGCGCCAAGCGGTCATCAAACCTTACCATATCCTTAGGTACCTACCTACTTGTTAGAAATGGGAATCTGTTTGTTTGTAAGTTTAACTGAGCAGTAAACAATCTTAAATCTTTCCAAATTATTTCTAATAATAATTTAATGTAAGTATTAAAATGTTTGAACTAAATACCATTTGGGAAACTAGTAATTCTATAATATAAACAGATACCTATCTAAAAATGTAACATTAAAAAGGCATGCCAAGATTGTTTACTAAATCGCCTACTACGGAAAAATACACCTTACAAACAAACTGATGTCTACTCTTAATTCTTTATTTCATGTACTAGCTGAGCCCGCGACTTCGTCCGCGTGGAATTTAACTTAACAAAAAAGCCCGCTCCCGCGTTCTGAGCCCGCACGACAGAACACATTTTTTTTTTTTAATTTTGTTTTTCTAAAATAAAAGTAGCATAAGTTACTGCTTATAACATCAGCTATCTACTAGTGAAAGTCCCGTCAAAATCGGTCCAGCCGTTTCGGAGATTACCCGGAACAAACACACAGACAGACAGACAGACAACATTTTTTTAAATCGAGTTTTTGCTATAGGTGTCGTATGTACTTTCATATGCATTTAGTGAAAAGGTGTTATTTTGATATTACAAACAGACACTCAAATTTTATTTATTTGTATAGATTTCCTGCCTATTAGAAATACCTACGTGGGTATTGAAATGATTCGATATAAATTGAATTTTATTGTTGTCCCGGGATGTCGTAATAAAACTGCCTAATCAACTACTCGCAACGCTACTCGCGCTGTAATAATGTTTTGTCCAAACTATTAGAACGAGTAGGTTTACCTATGAAAAAGGTTAACCATGAGTAGAGGGTAGGTATTCAATTTCTTTAACGACCATCATTTTTGTCGGGGCTTGCCATGAATCTTGAAGATAACCGTTTAATGGAAATAACAGCGCGGCGAAGAACATTATGGTCATACGCGAACTATCGCCATGCTATAACCCTAAAAGGGTAATATTTCTGCATAAACAAACTGTTTGTTTCTTGTTTGTGTTTTTATGAAACCCATTATGGCGGTATTTTACGCCTACATAAATAATATAGGTAGATACTTAACGCGGCTGGAGTAATTTTAGAAGTGAGGAAAACATGAGCTTCAAATTTCTTGCTACTTAGCTGGCTATAATGGCAATTAGTGGGATAAACAGGGTATTTTTATCAAGCTACGTGAGGAGATAACTAATTATTTATAGATTTTTATATTACACGGTGCAAGTAAGATTTTTTTTATATGTAGGTTTTTTATAGGTATAACAAAGTCGGCAAACAAGCGTACCTACGTCCCTCCTGATGTTAAGTAGTTACCGTAGCATGTAGGTATAGATACTTGCATGGCTCGCACGATGCCGACCTGAAGGGCAGTGGGACAGAGAGACGGAAAGGAAGAAGTGGTCGGGCCAAAGGCTCTCTCACTCATCGTATGAAACGTAGAGGTAAAAGCAACTTTACGATGATCTTCTGTGATAGAGTTGTACAATCTCGGTAGAGTTCCTAGTCCATTAAAAGGTCAAGGTAATTAATAGGCTCAGCCCTGATCTATGGCATCAAAATACTGTCGGGTTGGGGTTGGGGTGTATACTTGGGGGCACTATGGCGCCGGAACTAGGCGATTTTTTGTAAAAAAATCATTATAATTGTCTTTTTTATTGAATCGACGTATAGAAATAAGTACTGAAAGGTACTTATGTGCAAAGTATAAATATTAGGCGCATATACCTAAGTACAATTGTGGTTTCAACCGTGTCTATGTACCAAATGTGTAGGTACCCTACCTTACTTATCCACTTACCTACGAAAGCCGGCAGGAAATAGATATATTATGTAAGTACCTATGTAACTTGGTCCTACCTATAAAAACAACAAACTTCTCCTTCCAATGAAATGAAAATCATACCGTACAAAAAGAAATATTCCGTCTATTTACACTCACTTCAAAACCGGCAGGTTGTTGATAAAGAAAAAACACAAACAGAGTTCGAACACACCTAAAAGGATTCCAATGTAAACAATGTCGAATCAACACGATGAATTTATCTAAAGGGAAATCTCAGCGTAGAGCAAACACGTCTCGAGCAAAAGACTACGGAGGGATGAGTGACTCACTGGGCTAGAAAATGTTAGTTGATTTTTGAATTTCACACTTCAATGCTCGCTTTAACGCGGGGTCCGGGCGTGGGCACGATTGTGTTTACATGTTTTCGAGTGATCATCTACAATCAAAAAATATGAGGGAAAATATTGCCGTTTATTTTAACAAAACAACTGAACAACGTTGTTATTTCGACGGAGCGAAATGCATTTGCATGGGTGAATATGAATAGAATTGCAACGATCAAATGTTTTGTGTTTGCAGGCAGACAAGTAGGTACGTACCTTATGTAAATACACAGTTATTTTTGAGGTTGAGTAGAGTTAGAGATAATTGTGAACATACATTTGGGAAGCAATATAGTTACAAATATTACGCAAGTGCAAGTAAGTAGGTATACCTTGCATTCATTGGCATATGTATTTAGTTTTAACACTTTCCCTAAGAAGTGTTAGATACCTACAATCCCCATAATAAATGCTAAAAGCCCTCACTTAGAGCGTCAGTCATATACCTACATAAGTTATGTAATATAACAAATATTTACCTATCTAACCACTTTGGCAAAACACCAAAATACAGTGTTTTGTGTAAAGATTGCACATTATCACCGGGAGCTCATAAACATTACTGGCAAAGTGTAGTGAAACAATAGCTAAATGGCTACATTGTTGTTACTTAACACTCGTTATTTAACTCAGCGAAAAAATGGAAATATTGAATTCAAGCCAATTTCTGCGAATGACAGGAAACTTTGTTAAATGTTAACACTGGAATTTATGATTAGAACTTGAAGTAGTGCACCATGCTGCCAGATTCAATTTCAGAATTAAATTACCTACCCAACTTTCTCTCTGAACCTACCTTGAGGTATCTGAATATTTCCACCTCTGAGTCATTTGATAGATATTATTCATCTTCATACAGATTTTTTTTCGGTTAGCTGTCATTTCATAGGCTCCAGTCATAAGACCGTCTAGTGTGTAATCTCGGACTCGTGAAAAAATCATACTTACTTTTAAGTTGTGTGTCACGGACAACCAGAAGCTATACCACGAAAATGAATACAGTATTTTATTTTATTAAATTAATGAGTTATTAGTAACGTTTCGATATAATTTATTTTTAATTATCGTTCCTGTTTCCGACACATAATGAGCCTCAAATTTATAAAATGGCCTCCGCATGTTGGCAAGCCAGGCGGTGACTGACTTGAACTCGAACATGATTATAACCCCGTATCGCTTCTCGTTGGCTGCGCGGTATAAGATGTGTGTGTGTATGTCCATCTATTTTATTTTCAGTATCTAAGGTGTAAGTACCTACCTAGGTATCTTTGTACTTGTAACTAAAAAACAAACAGCAACTTCTAATATATCATACCTACTTTCTATTGGTGTCCTATCGGCTGTTAATTTAATTAGGTACCGAAGATCAAAGACTCCACACAAGATACTGCACTATTACAAGGGAGTATCTGATACATTTTCTTATTTGATTTGTAAGACCATTTACTTGATTGGCAATGTAACGACTTTATCTTCTTTTTAAAAGTAATGTTGTAACACTCCTTGTAAAATTATTATGGACCGCGAGACCATAGCACAAATATTACAGGCAGTAAGGTAGGTAGGTACTTAAATTTAACCTTTACATGAGTAGCAAACGCTTCACCATCTAAAGGGCGCATAATATGTGCCCCAGACATTTTCAAAGTACAATCAAGAAGCCCATTAGGATATTTGGCAATGGTCAAGTGCTCGACTTGACCGCTGCCAAATATCCTAAAGATTGAGGTAGGAAACCCTAAATTGAAGTGAAGTTTTCTCATTAATTTGATTACGTCGATCCCAGGGCCCGACCCGTGTCACAAGTTACTTCATTAGTTACGCAACTTGCTGAAAGTAATCCGAGCGAATTAGGTTTTGTAAGACACGAATCATCAAAATTATACTGACGGTGGGATACTTTTTGGATTATTTGAAAACGTATCAAGTTAAGGAGATACCACCAAAATGGTCGTGTAGTGTGCTGTGTGATGTAATTAGTTGCACCTATTCGTCTACTGTTCGTCCATTAATAAAGGCTACATTCGAGTAATTTTAACCAGAATATGCTGTGATATGCAAAGTAGGCGATTCATAAAATTAGAATTTAAAATCAAAGCTCAGTTTCAGAGGTGTTTTTGCAAACAGCGCGACACAGCGCACATAAGTTACGGTGGGTATTTATGTCGGGTGATGCCACCTACAGGCTCGCGCTCGCATTTACCGCCAAGATCTCGTTTACTGCACTCTCCAATTTGCATTTTACATGTATTATTTTTGTTAACGCATATATTATACTGTGCTTAAACAATTGGACCGTATATACTTTGTCAAAGATATCATTTTCAACTACTAATACCTATTACGCGGAGAGCGGTGTTATCTTATAAGTACCTTTATTTTTTTGTCTGCGACATCAGTTCAAGAACAGATGACCTTATTTCAAAGCAGTTTTTTGAGATTAATTGTATTGGATGGTAAGCTTAAGCTAAGCTATGTTTGAAAGTAATTAGTTCTGTTGTTTTCCAGATACACTGAATCGGGTCATTCAAAGTTTTTTATATGCAACTATTGTTGAAGATTTTTAAAGCAGAAACAAAATATAGGTAAGGAACTAAGTACATCAGACTCGCCTCTATCACATTGGCACAACAATAGTTATATCCGTGGGATTAGAATATCTATATTTATACGCATAACTTAATTACGTCTATACGTAGTTAGAGCTATGAAGATTGCATTAGACATCTTATCGCCGTGTTGGTAGCATTACGCTGCGGGCCGGGCTGGGGTTTAATTGATCCAGGCAGAATGATGGATCGTTGGCAGGAGGTGCGGTAAGGCCGCTGCCGGCGTGCGGTGGATAAAGACGAATCTAAGTGCCGCTTCCGCAAGACGCTTTCGGGTTCGAGCCCCACACACCCCTATCTGTGTGTGTATAATTGTGTATTAGTATTGTACCTCTCATCGATTAGAGATGAGACCACGTAACTTGGTATTACGGTGCCATCAGTTCGCCGCAACGCCCACTCATCGACCCTCAAATCTCTAGAACTATGTACCGGCATGTAAAGGCCATTTGTTTGATAACTTTAGTACCTATGGTTCTGCTGCATCTGAAAAGTGATGCAAATAAAGTGATGCATCTAAGGCCCGTATTAATAAACCTGATGATTTCAAGTTTGAGAGCGATCTTGGAAATGTCATCCTAACGAAACCCAGTACAGAAATGACATGTCAAAAGCATCCTCAAGATCGCTCTCAGACTTGAGATAGATTTATTAATACGGGCCTTAAGGTGTGAAAAGCGCATTGAAATAAACGTTATCAACAGCTAGTAAAATTTATAAATCATCATCACCTTGCCCTTATCCTACACTAGGTGGGGTCGGCGCAGCACGTTTTCTTCTTCCATATAACATTTATAAATCTGTATTGTTAATTGTTGTTGCGAAACGATCAGTCTTTGTCATTTTATATGTATTTGTAGCATTTTTTGTGTTTAAATAAATTATAAAAGCCCCTTTTCACTGAATACATCAACGTAAAAAGCATGTTCCATTTTATTACACGCGCGAGTCTGTTCGCAGTGTTATTATTGTATCCGAAATTAATTAACGTTGATAAAGTCTGGCCCGAGTTTTTACTGAATCACCATTAATTAAATTTGAAGTAAGCTCTCTAAAAGAGCTCGTTAAGAGGGTATAATATAGTGTTGTGTAGTTTGCGTTTTAAGAGCTTAAAGTATTAAGCTACGGGAGCTGCGTTGCTGGTGACAAGCGACTTAATTAACAGAATACAAACATAATAATAGTGTCAGAAGTTGGCGCCGGCCGATGCAGCATCGTGCCTGTACCTGAGACATCGCACAGATTAACGCCAGGTTGATGAGAACGCTAGGCGTTTAATCAAGCACTTTTTTCATGGTATACAATGTGAATACTGTACAACAACAACAAAATATTCATACTTTGTGCTTCGCTTTATTTTCTGCTTTAAAATTCTAAACTTAAAGTTTAAAATCGTTCACTGAGTCCAAATTAAAAGGCTGAGGAATTCTTGGTGAAAACTTTTCCAATTTTAATGGTATCACGAAAACCCAGGAGGGTCGTCTGTTGCTCTGAGAAGACAGTCGATAATAAAAGGTTGTTCTGCAATTTAGTTTCAGTTGCCTCGTTGCAACGTCTGAGGAATTTAAATTTTTCCTTTGGGCTTTATCGGGGATAATCAAACAGCTGCTGGCTATCCCATGTACCTATTGAATACTAATGAATTTATCACGTCTTGCATATTTTAATGTAGTATCGTCTCGAATGTACGTTTTATTACGTGCTGTTTGATCTGCATTGATGATTTCAAATTTACTTAGTATTTCATTGTTAATAAAAAAAAGATTAAAGCATCTTATAAATCAAATTCTGTTTCCACAAGTTTTAGGATTATTTTATCAACAAGGTGAGTTGTATCTTAGTACTTTATTTATTTAATGACTCAATTCACCTCGTATTTTGTATTAGTACTACCAAGTTTATATGTTTACTTCTCACCTTAATCTCAACTCATAAAAGCGTCAGTAAATGCAAACATCCTTTCGTATTTGCCACGAAATTGCTCTGTTCACCACTAAAACCTCTACCTCTACAATAAATTAGTTGTTTTAGCGGAAATAGCATCGTCTTAGCCGAGGCCATAAAGACATTCAGGATTGAGTTCCACTGCGGCTGTGAGCCGTGGCTGTTAGGTTGGTACGTAAACCGTTATAATAATGCGCATAAAATTCTCCTCAGAGAGCTGTGAGCGGGTGAAGTTGCCGACATTACTGTGCTTGAGTTATTCAGTGTCACGTACCCGGGGACCGGTCGTGTCGGGCCCGTGTCGTCGCCGCGCCGTACACTCTGCGTACTCTGTGCAGAATCGGCTACCAGAACCGTTGCAGTTCAAACTCGGCCCGATTTCAAAACTATGACAGTAACAATCGAATGTTGCGAATAGTTTTCTCGTCTAGTCTCTACTGGTATGTAGCGGAGCTTGCCAACCGTCCTATTTTATTAAGTGTAGCGTGCTTACATTCTTGCTATTCGATTACCTTAGGAACTCTTTATTAGGATATACACACTACACTATAATCCTAGATTATAGGATATATATTGTGTAAAATACTTAGTGTTTGAATTATTACTACTTTTATCAATATGATTTTTTGACAACTATGTTGCTATGTGAGGAAAATAATAGGTAAAAATTGCAGTTGCGCTACAGTGCGGACTACGGTAGCACTTCAGTTGCCCCATTATAGACACTTGATTGCAGCATACTCGCTCGCGCCGCGAGGATCCGTCCGATATTTCAGATTAAGCACCAGATATGCACAGGCACGAACGAACTGCTACTTTGAGTATGGTTTTAAGCCAGCTCCAACTGTTGGTTTGTGTTCGCAGTTTCTTTAAAATTGTTTTCATTGGTCTTGCAGGCACATTATTATTTTAACAAATAATTTTGCATACTTTCTAATGTCAACACATCTAGTTAATTTAAAATTATTTATGTGAAACATCTATTGGCGCACATTGGCAGTAAAATCGATCAGTTTGCCGTGACGGCAAAAGGTATGACGTTTTCTCATGCCATCATCCCCCCTCTACGCCACCTTCCTCATCTCCCTTGTGTGTGCATACTAGGGATACTTAGACTAACACTACATATGCCGGGCGTCCCGTGACGGAAAACTTATTTTTAAGAAGTACTTAGGTTTTTAATTCCTTGGTAGGGTAGTATAGTATTGAATGGAAATATTTTCCTAGAATACGTTTTAAAAATCAAATAATAGCTTTGTAGACATTATTTGAAGACCTCTTAAATAATTTAAAGCGTACTTACACTATACGTAAACTCGCCACAATACAACACTAGAAGCAATATAAGTAGGTATGTATATAGAGTTGAAAGTATCTAAACTAAGCCGCACTGTCTCTGAAAACGTCGTTTGTTTTACTGTATGACGAAAGTTTAAATGTATAGCGTCTTCTAATTACGTCCGATCATTTTCGGAACCCTTGTGGAGTGAGCTCAAGCTGAGTTTACGACTCGGTTTCCTTATACACTATGGCCCTGGCCCTCGACGACAGTGATACATGACACAAAGGCGATTCCATACTTGTTAGTCTTTGGAATTTCCTATTGATTTATTTAATTACTCGGTACTTCCCGAAATGTACATATCTATGTAGCTATGTCATCGTCCAATACCGGAATTAACACAGCAGTGAGCATAGGCGTAGCCAGCTTTAGGTTTAAGGGGAGGGGTAAATCAGGAATATCCTGTAGGTGGTGGGTAACGGTGGTAGAGCCAAGCTGTAGCCAGTTGACAACAGCTCATATACTGGCTTTGTCGACCAAGGTAGTTACCTCCCTGTGACAGAAGGTCGTTGTTAAAGTAGCTGTTTGTACGATAAGTAAGAGAGCCAGAAGAACAACCTACCTCCTACCTCTACTCCACTCCCAATAAGGTCGGCAACCTGCGAGCAATAACTTGGCTATGGCAAGCATCTATAAGCTACGGTAACTGCCTAACATCAGGCGGATCATACACTTGTTAGCCGACTTTGTTATATAAAAAAGAAAAGGTAAAATACTGGGTAAATAGGACTCAAATATGGATATGAATGAAAATGTTTAAATATATACCTACATTACCTACATATAAAGGTAGAGGAAGCTACCTCCAAGCCACTCGGTTAGTTAATCCAGTATGTTAATGTAGATACGATTCTAATAATCTGATCAAGTCAAGCTACCATACATCGATCAAATTGTCTATAACATGACTTAAATAGTTGGATGCATTGCTTATTTGATGAGAGATTGGCTTGCTGTTTCGGGAAGACAAAGGAAGATCAAATTAAATTTCAGTTCGTACATACAACTGTCGATCTGACATAGTTCAATGTTGAATGAAATCTCTCTCCGTTGTGGACACGAATGTATTTAATTGTACAGTACTTTATATTGATATAACGAGATCCTACATTAATTCTAATGTGTTTTGGCCATTAGGAAGAGAAGGAAAATAAAATATTGGTAAGAAATATTTTTATAATGATTAATTTATATGATTTAGTCATAACTGTGGTGAATGTAAATGAGAAATAAAAACTAAAATTTTTCGGGGTACAAAAAATTAGTCTAGATCTTAGTATTATTATTAGACATTTTGTAATTATAGCAGATGATTTATGAATACGCGGCATTATAATAAAAAACCGTTCAGTAAACAATACTAAAAGGTAGATACTACAAAAATAATTTGTTCCGTAATCCCTACCAGGAACCCTTAAGAGCTAGTAGGTGTCCAATGTTTAATGAATAATCGTAGTACAAAGTATCGGTAGTCCATCAAACACCCTGTCCGTCCTTGACCCGTTTATCGTTTTTATTTCGGAATTACGCAAATTGAATTTTAGCAAGTTGAATTAGCGCTTAAATTCGATAGTCGAGTTGAACTCGATGCAGCGGTCACGTCCGCTAATTCTTCGAAATATTAATGTAGTTCACGTGGACGTAATCTGGAGTCCGGGCACGTGGCGGGCATTCCGCCTTTGAAATCACTTCCCAGCCCCACTCTCCACTCCTGACAGTGACGTATTGTTACTCTTCTTTAACATTAATGTAATGGATTTTGTTTCATGTTGCGGAAGTGATCGCATATTTTACGATCTGATTAATTTGCTCATTAAAAATTCTCCTGTTTTCACTCAGCGAGGTAACTCGGTTTTTATGAACCGCTAAGTGATTGTAAAATTTGTAAACGGAACAGTTGCAAAATATGAGCTTTTTTAGCGCTGAGTACTGCGAAGATTGCATTTTTATGGATGGTTCATATATTATGTTGTCGTTACCTACTGTATTTGAAATAGCTAAACTTTCATTTCCAATGTATATTTCATTGGGTAGTCCCAATCGTTTGGACACTAAATTATCTTGGAATAACCTCATCTCGTCGACTTTCATTTTATAGGACTTATAGTAGATGCAATCATCACGCTCCATCGATACTATGAACATTTATATGAAACACTTCAATATCGGTGCAAACGGTATTGAAAGCAATATACGTGTCTAGATTACGGCGTAGCGGGACGTAGTTTGACGTAGCAGCGTAGCAGCGTCGTAGCGCTGTCGTAGCCAATAGATTGGAAGAACGTTAGATTTTATTATTATGCAGACAACTTTATGGGAAATTGTATGGATATAAAATAAAATCATGAAATAAATACAACTATTAAAATAAGTTACCTAGAGTTTGTGCGAAAGATAAGTTATGATTATGCAATGTGGACTTCAATAAAATGTTAGGTATACCTAACATACACAAAAAATATTTTCAGTTTAGGATTTTCGATTAAAGTCTACTATGCCATTATAATATGGTAGGTGCACGAATAAAGACTGGCAGTCAAGACCAAATTCCAAAGCGGCAATATAAAATTATTCGCGTTCATACAAACAAATTAATTTATATTCACAGGCAAAATGAAAACATTCCCAAGAAAATAAAAATAGCATTATTTCTCTCGCTCCTCGATTCACCGTAGGAGTTTAAATTCGCGTGTTTTCGCCCGTCGTCCCGACAAGAGCGCGGGCGCTTCAGTAATTCTATTGTAACGGTATGCGGCGCTCAGGTGGACGGCAGAACGCTTCCCGCTTTGTGTAACACGCCACCTGAACATCTTAAACTGGCTGTTTTAGGAGCTGCCTAGTGAGGCTAATGTCTGACGAACATGTATGGACTTCGGATACACAAACGCTTCTGCAGGCTTTCAGCAAAGCATATTTGAAATGGTAATGTGCTATGGTGACTAGAATTAATATTCAATTATTAGGTATATAACTAAGTAAATTAGAAGGATGGGATATCAACATAAAAGATAAAGTAGGTTTAGGATAAAGTTTGGAAAAGTTATTGAGATGAAATAAATATACTTAATGTTCTTAACTCTGACACAATTAACCAAGTGTATGTGCAGCAGTAAATGTATATTACACGACAAAAATGTTACAGCTTTTCGCACAATTCGCTTTAATAACAGACGGAAGCAAATTACACATCTTGAACGTGTGTACAAATTGTGCGGAGGGGAAATGAGAGGTAAATCCGTTTTAAACCACAGTAGACGACCCAGGGCGCGTATAGAGCTCTCGATCCGTCACGCGTCGCACAAACTTAATCCCTCATCAAATCCAGATTAATTAAACTGGAGCCGACCACGATCCCAGCCAAGCCGCTCGCGCATATTGTAACACATGTGTAAACCGAGCCTTGGGTACATCACTACATGATTCTTACGACATGGTCTAGTGATACGCTTTCCTAATTATGTGCTCCACCCATGTACCTATTGTTAACAGACTTCGCAAAGATTTGTAGGTAAGTTGTAACTATTCTGTTTCGTGGAAAACCGTATAAGTGTTCATTACCTACCTATTGCGAGCACCTACCTACTACACTACACAATATTTTTGAAGTATTCTCTTCTTAACTAAACTCGAATGTTCATAAAAATAACTCCTTGAAAAAATAATAAGTGACGAATTTAAAGTTTAAACGATGGTAATTTACCATTGATACTTCGGAAAAGATGTTTTGTTCGTTAAGTTTCAGAAGCGACTGTCGCATCCGAAGTTTGAAAAAAGAATAAACCAAGCACGGCGGCAAAAGATTAACAAGCATTGGAGCCGGGGTGTACGTAATACAATCAAAACTTTTGATGAATTTCTCCAAAACGGTCTTTGTTTCCCCTTTCTGTCCAAGTTAAATAATAAAATCCAGTGCAGACCCGCCATTTGAGTCCTCTAAGAAGTTTCTCGGGAAAAAGCTATGTACGTGAAGAAAAATTATAACTTTAACAGGATGGTAGGTATCAGGTATGTACGATAGCACCCGATGCTCCTAACATCGAATTTTACTTAGACGACATTCGAGAACCGTTAGGTGTCTAGACTGTCAAAGATCTTTTTAGCTGTTTCTTGTGGACCAGAGGTCTCAGTAAAACCTTTGTCTGTGAGTTAATTAAATGTCTAGAGCGATTTATGTAAGGTGCTTTATAGGGGTTGGTTAGTAATTAGTAGTAGGTAGGTACCTACGTGTCTGTTGATTTATTCAAAAGTGTTTAACGGCGCAGTGGTGGGCGGTGGCCGCGTGGAATGTAGAACAAATCGCGGAGTGTTTCCATCGAGACGCGAGCGCCATACCGAAGCCTCTATTTTCATACGTCACAAGGGTTCATCCACGGATCAGCGTGAAGAATTTATTGAGGCTGTTTATGCGAGGGAGAAAAGAAGCGATGTCGAGGTCATTTCCAATATTTCACTTTTGAATTTGCTACGAATGCATTGCATAGGATTTAGTAACATTAAATGTAATTGGATTGTATTTCATACGTCAATTGTCCTTGATTATAAAGAATTAGTTGGCATTTTGAATTCGAATTGATCTAAAAATACCTTCTTTTAGAATTTTGTTCCTAGCGCCTGAAATGCGCATTTTATTTTTTTCCTGTTTGCTTAGATCAGATATAATATCTACCTCAGCTATTATATTGATTTTCGTAGGCTATTTACGAACTCCATCGCATATACCTACATAGCGAGAAACTTATTATAATAACTAATATCAATCTACATACATATATAGACATCTACCTCACTGATCGTGTAATCAAAGCTTATGGAAGATTCCTCATAAAATTTTACGACAGCCATTATGGAGCAGGAATAAGCCGAATGGCATCTTTGTATGTTGGTTTGAATAATAATATCGCTGTATCTTGAGATCGTAACTATATTAAGGCTTACGTATGGCCTAATGCAATCGAATTAAGTGCAACCCTAGTGGCTTCGGGCTTGGCGATACTGAACGATAGGTACCTATCTAGTTTTGACGACGTGTTGTGTCGTAGCGATTAGGTAAATATATTTTTATGAGCCATGGAAAACTTATCGATAAATGTATAACTGCCAATAGGATCGCAAGATCGCAACATTTTAATGAGCGAAGCGATCTGCTCAATCACGACCGGCTCAAGTGGACGGGTACCCATAATATACCTACTTAACGTTACTTAATCACATAACCATCGAGTTGGTAATTAAATATAAGTCGCAGCTACCAGTATCAAGTAATTATTAGACCGACATAATGTCCGAACTAACTTGCAGTTCACATGAAAGTGTGTTATCAGCTGAATAGTGCGGCCAGCGAAGCATCCTTCCTTGGAACAAATTAAATCCTATTCAGACGCTCTCCTTCTTAGCTCAAGATGGCGAACTCCGATAGCACGGCCCGGCCCGTGTGGGATGAGCAACGGCCCCTTATGTGGGAGGAGCTCACATTTTCCAGCTTCGCAGCAATAAAAATATTATATTTTCTTATTTCAATGAAATAGAAACATTGCGGGATTTTTAAATTGAACAATGATTGATGTGCGATCTAAAATGAAAATCTTTTTTATATTTCCATTACGTCAATCTGAAAGCGATTTGTAAGTACTAGAATGTACCTACTGAATTAAGGTATCATCTTTTATGATGTCTTAAGAATGAAGTAGTCGGTATTAAAACCCGATACCTTTAGGTATTCATATTATATTTCCGGATAAAAATACATAATTATACTTAGTACTGCGTTACATAGAAACAAAAACCGAAATTAATGAAATGTAAGTGGCTCTACACAAAGAAAAACCCTACTCCATATTAAATGTATTAGCGGAACGGTGAGAATTGAGTTAGCTTGTAGATTCTCACCACGTTCGTTCGCCTTCATTCACGCGACTCTAACGGCGTAGATAATAGAGACTTACTGCGCACTTTACTTGGCCATACCTAAAGCAATAATTCTCGCAGAGTAGTTTCACGCGAAAAGTAAAAGACGCGATCGAGGGAATCGACCTGTGGACGATACCAAAAAGTTTGGACGAGGCTTTTTATGAACTTTCATAACGGAACATTTAACGAGGGCAGGGCGGGTCGGCGCTCCCGTGCCGTCCTGCGAAGACGTAAAAAAGTTAAAGTTTGCGATTATTGTTTAAGTTGGCAGTGTCCACTGAGCCGTGCCGTGGGCCGCGTAACATCACACGCTCCAATGGACAAGTAATTGTTCATCCATCTCTCATTGTACCGTAATCTGTGAACTGTGCAACCATGTTTTGATGTATAAACTCAGTAATGCCGTGCTATAACTTTAATTTAAAATAAAAATAAGTAAAACAATATTTTCGATGGATAAGGTAATATATATAGATTTATTCATGTTTAACACAGCAATAAATCATTCTAAATGCCTTTTCAACGAGAATAATAGGTGCCTATGTCAGTGAACGCCTACAGACGTTACCACTCCAAACTTTGATTTATTAGCACTATAATTTTTCCCATATTTTTGTTTAAATATTTCAAAGGGTTATTGAATATCGACGCAAATGGGAAAGCTGATTGGTTTTGACTCTCTATAACCCTCCTATAGCAACGTATCATACTTATGAATTGCATCTATATATAGAGTAGCGTCACTATGCATATCGAGTACGTGGTTGTTTTGAAGGGAAACCAGAGTTGATGTACTTAATAAATTCCATGACCGAAATCCATCAAAAACAACGGCTCAGATTAGGCTGTCAATTACGTCACAGCTTTCCCGCCCTTAATCTGTCATCTAGACACCAATTAGGGGAAAACTGCCACCACAGGGAGTTCTTAATTTATCTCACAGAAGATAAACCTCGATACGAAGAAAAAAAAAACACTCGCCGCGAAATAACTCAGATGGCTGAATACACAAAAGTATATGCGGCCCTGTGGCATTATCACAGAGACATGTCCAATATTTTTGTTATTCTCCTGATTTTCATCGCAATACGAGACGCGAGTATGAACCCATGTACGGGAGCATTTGTTACTGTCATAGTAAATATAACGTAAATAAAGAGATATGTTACCTTTCCTCAGTCGTTTGGGATTAAGCCAAGTCGACTCCGTTGACAAAGACACGACTGTTGTGTTGTCACGACACGCTATTCGTATTCACGAATAACCATACCTATTGGTGGGAATGAAAGCGTGAAATTCAGGAATTGAATGTACTACTATGTTATAATAGTGTCTCCATTCTAAATTGCACTTATTCTTCAGACCAGGAATTCTTAACCGTCTTTGCCGTTCTTTTTAATTAGTTGCACTTGGAATGGCTAATTGCAATTGAAATAAATGTTTAAAGCTTTTAAAATTTTAGGCTTGTAGTACGTAACGTTTTATTTACAACTAGTGGCCCGCCCCGGCTTCGTACGGCTACATTGCGGTTACATTATTCGAGTTTTAGTAAGGATCCCTAATTTTTTTGAAAATATATTATAGCCTATATCACCCGGGGATAGTGTAGCTTCCCAACAGTGAAATAATTTTTCAAATCGGTTCAGTAGTTTCGGAGCCTATTCATTACAATCAAACAAACAAAGTTTTCCTCTTTATAATATTAGTATGATGATAGGGACAGGAGGGACAGGGTCTTCTAAGAAGAAATTGTATGTTACATATGATGTTGTTTTTGTATATATAAACATACCATTTCATTAATTACAAATAATTATTATTAAATATTTATATTACCCACTAGCTTTTCCATGACCCACAATAAATAATATCGTTGTATAGTTTTGTTTATCAGGAAAGTTTCTCCATGATGCAATTCTATGCCTGACATTCAGCATATTCACACGATAGTACAATAAAGCAAAGCGGCGGTGGCATAGCGCCAATCTACGCGCGCTCTCGAAGTGTTTGCTGTACCAATTATTGTCTTGCATTTTTATTACTAAGTTTTTATTATTACTAACTTTTTACTCTTAAGGTCTGTTGGGTGCAGATAATGTGTATGTCACAATTTTGTACTGGTTAATTAGAGTTGACAAGATTGATTACTTATATGGTTTATAAAGAAAAAGAAAAGAGGGGCGGACTTACGAATTTCCAAGGTATAGGCTGTAAAGTATTTGTACGGTTAATAAAGGCGGGATAATGTATGCTACTTACACAATAATGTACATTCGGTAAACGTGAATAAATAATCTTTATTGCGCTTGATTTATATGAGGTAAAAAAAAAATCGGTCCCCAAATTTGCCGCCCCAAAAATCTGCAGCCCAAGGCTCCAGCCTACTCAGCCTGCTGGTAAATCCGCCACTGAATATAATAAAATACACAAACAACCGTACTACTCACCTGATGCTAAGGTGTTTCCGTAGCCGATAGATGCTTGTAATACCAATGGCGTTGCTCGAACGTTGTCGGCCTCAGGAATCAAATGGTCCATTTCATAAAATACATTATAGACTAGACCAACTCTAGCAAGAACATGTTAGTGCGCTACTGCTGTCAGCTCAAACGTTTAATTAGTAAGCGTGCTTCGAGATAACGCTTGTACCTATAGTTCAGTGTCTAGATCGCTTCCGAATATTGTCCCATTTTATTTTCTAAAATGTAGTTTTATTAAATTTTCACAATATCCGATCGGGTTAAGCCGGTTGGCATAATAAATCACATGTAAAGCTTAATGGGCGTTTCCAAAAAGCGCAGGGAAACACGGAATTGTTTATAATGCAGCGCTGCGCCGGCTGATTGGATGGGAGCGGAACAAAAGTTCCCCGTCATTGTTTTGTTTACTTTTCAACTTAATTAATTCGCCTGCAACCAACAACGCGCCGGAAATATTGTTGTGTTACAATAACTTTATAACATCAAGCGGCGGACACATTTACATGATTTAATCAAGCTTCCGTTATTAATAAACCGATTTAATTAAGTCCAAAGCGTTGATTCTATTTGCATTCTGTCTTCACGTGTCAATAGCAAAACAAATAGCTTTTTATCAGCGACGGCCGTGATGTAAAATTGTAAATGATCTTAAAAAGCAGTTATTTTAACAATGTGTGGTAGAGCTATTGTGTCAGTTTCTAAAAATAGTATAAAATTGTTTTTCTTTCGCTTGGTATATTCTTTATTGTAGGTACCAACTACACTTATTTTTATTGGTGATCTCAGAATTTTATTTTCTTGAAGAAGAGAAAATTCTTTATTCTTTGTTTAATTATCGAGGATACGAAAGCCAAAAAAAATCTGGGATTTCATTTTGTAAAATATTGATTTTTTTCGTATAAAATGTTGTTGCAACCTTGTTCGTCAAAATCAGATGAGTAGTTTAGGCGCACCGGTAGAACATACAATCGATACACACATTTATATATACATAGACTTTGCTAAAAACATAACTCCTAAATAATATCTTCTCTCTCACCCCTTACGCGATATTTTTTAAAGAGAGCTAAGCCGGGAGGAAAAGTAAGTGGGCAATATCATCATAGTACCGGAGCGTTGCTTCTTTTTTACTGGCTAATAAAAATCGGACAGCATTTACGAAGACAATGCTATAAAATTGGCATGAAATCAGGGCGCCGAAAATTTTATATCGCGATACAATGACGTCATAAAGCGTGTTCGGGATGTGATTGGAGGAATGCGTTTGATTTAACACGCACCATTTGAACAAAACTGTCTTTGTTACCAAATGTAGGATGTAATCCTAGATATTGGATAAATACAGGGTATCTCAAAAGACGGAACTACATGGTATGTACTTTCGTATTTTCTAAATAGGTAACGTATTTTTTATTATTTGTCACAATTTTCGTGATGCAAAAACATCGAATGGTCTAGAAAACAATGTTTTCATTTAAAAGTAGCAGCCATCAAAACTCATGAAATAGTTTGTAAAAATGTGACTACTTTTTATGTGTTCGAATTGAGGCATTTTTTCAAACCATTTATGCCCTAAACTCTTGCATACTTTACCTAGTATTGTTTCGGTCTTTTGAGATAGCCTGTATAATATAACTTTTATGTAAATATTTACATAGGTATTTTTAAATAAATAACACCGAATAACGTGTATTGTTGATATTTGAAGGCCATTGAGTTAACTGATAGGTAAAATTTTTGAATCCTTTTTTTTTGGAGTAGATGTGAATAAATATAAATTATCGGTGCCGGGTTAACCGTGTGAATGATCGCTGATTGAGATGACAGAGAAATGACAAAGGTCCGTAGCGACAACGACTGTGGCCCAAACTCCTCATTTGAAACGAAAATTCCCCCTCAATCATAATGTTTTATTTGTAAGTAGGTACATAAAACGCGGTACCACGATACACCGACCGACCCGACGTGCACCCATTGAAAACTCCCGACTATTCAATGACACAAAGACCTTAATTTATTCTTGAACCGGATTTATTCTTCGCATGTGTTGGCTGGTGACAGAGGGCCCTTCAGGTTAATGTAGGTCTTGTCATCGGAAATTGGAGCGGTCGAAACCGTGCGACAAGTTAGCTGTCATGTGGAATTGAATCCCAAGGTGTGGATGGGACGATGGCGCCGCGTTGAGGACTTCGTGGAAAATTATTATTTTCTGAAAGGATCTCTATCAATATTGTATTAGGTAGATATATTGAATGTACCACGGCCTAAGGTGTCTTGTGAATTGGAAACTTCCGGAATTTGTGGCCACAACTTATTAATATTTTATTATCAAAAATGAAAAGGGAATTTTAAAATGTTTCTTATTTTTCTTTTTATAAATATGGTTGGAATGTAAAGGTCGTATACTATGGAGGTTTAGTTGAAAAGGCAAATGTTTTCTAGTCAATAAGAGACCCAGGCAATATTAAAACGGCTATGTGACACTTTGCCCTTTGATGCTGAGACTTCCGCAACAATTTTCATTTCCTCGTCGAAATCCTCCGCGCGAGTTCCAAGCAAGCGAATTTAAACTCTATATCTACCTATTTTAAAATGTATTAGTTTCAAGCCATTAGATTCCAATTTGTTTTGATAAAATTAATCCTAGTGCACAAAAATGAATTATTATGATGGAATTACCAAATTTGTAAATGTGCTAAGGGCCAGTCAGGATAGGCAATTTTGTATAGTCTACTCTTTTGATACTTTGTCATCTATTTAAGGGGCGTGCGATGTCAATAAGCACTTTATATATCCTACTAATATTATAAATGCGAAAGTTTGTGAGTGTGGATGTATGTATGTATGTATGTATGTAAGTATGTATGTATGTTTGTTACTCCTTCACGCAAAAACACACACAAAAGAACACAGATAGATTATAACCGGGATTAACATATAGGATACTTTTTAACCCAATAATCCAATACTACGCGGATGAAGTCGCGGGGCACAGCTAGTAATTTATATGTGGGGAAAAATAAGTTGCGAAAAGTACTTAGGTATACCTAACACAGAAAAAAATCAGGTTTTTGTAGTTCCTAGTTATTTCCAGGTCGTAATTTTATTTCAGTCTCTTTGAAAGTGAAGATACTACTGCAAATATGAATTAAAAATATATTTTCAACACAATTACCAACAATTGTACCTGAAGCCGTCAACTTCAGCCCTTCGGGAACACCCGCGATGAGAGTTCACTAGCGCAATAACAGCATCCATTTGTAACAAAAAGTCCATTCATCAAACCAGATAACAATGTCACGGCGTTATCAAAACATGCCCCGTGAAGCGATCACAATGTTTTGCTGCGCGAATTCCGGCCGCCAGCAAAAAGTTAACACAATGGCAAAGTTCGCGCTTCCGAAATAAATCGTTTCGTTTATTTATTATAACTCTTGTATGCCGCTCGGTTTTATGCTCCATTTGCGAACAAATGTCGTTTAAAGGATGAAATTTTAGCAATTAGTCATTGTTATGTTGCAAAAAAGGGGCATTCAAATTCTGAATGCTCTACGTAATCGTAGTTAGTTAATAATCCTCATAATTAAGTATTTAACTGAGGCATTTTTGAGATTGTCACACTTTTTGTGTCCTTATTTGCAAATTAATCCAACAATCCTCTCTCCACCGTCAGCCGTTATAGAACGCAACATTTGCGCGGTCCCACGTCGCAATAAGACGCTAGAGACATCGCACTGTATACTATAAATCCGTCTCAACTTTGCCACCGCATCTAAGCCGAGGTGACGCTGTTACGAGTGCAATACAAAACAATATCCCGCAGTAATTTCACGAGAAGGGGATCACGACGTGCTTATGCTCTAACTGCACGTGATGTTCGACAACGCTAAGTTTTCCGTTTCCCTTATTGGCAATTTTCAACATGCAATTTTTATTGAAGTTCACCAGGCGCATTGATAAAATTAAACGTCGACTATAAACCGTAGCAGTAAAACTGGTGGGGAATAAATCGTGTACTTTTCTCTACTGGTAGGAATAGGTTTAATTGAATAATGCACTTATCTTTAGTGGTAGGGATAGGTTGAATTAAATTGAGCAATTATCCCTACTGGTAGGAATAGGTAGAAATAGATCGTGACCTTATCCCTACTGATAGGGTTAGGTGGAATTTAATCGGGCACTTATCCCTACTGGTTGAGATAGGTGGAATTTAATCGTGCATTTACTTTAGTCAGGATAAGTGCACTACCCAATTAAATTCTAGACACATATTGGATATTCTACTCCGTACGAATTTGTGTTACACAGAAAACAATAAAAAGATATATGCATTTTGTAATTACTTATTTGGATTTACATTGCAGCATGCACCTTTTAATATGTTTATCCGCAAAGTAAACTTAAACATTCAATCACAGAAGTAGGGTAAACAAATCGGCGCTGAGTGGGTGAATTTTTTTAACCGTTTGAGTTAAGGTGCCTTTTCCTGTGACTCATAGCTGGCTCAACGCCGAGAGCACGACTGCAATTAGCCAAAATTATGCTCAAAAACAAGTTTGGAAGCAATTAGCAGATGTAGACCCAAGTTAGGGACCTAGCTAAACCAGTTCACTGATGCTCGACATCGGATGAGATTTGTTTGAAAGTTTAGTTTTTAATTTTATTAGTTTTGGAAATAGGACAAAATAATATTAGACAAAAGTGCGTTAAAACTGTTTGAGTAGGTACCTATTGTGTTAGAATGATTCGTTTGTATTTTAATATTCTTGAAAATCTTAACTTATTATTCCGCGTTTAAGTAGATATTTTCTATTTCTCTGTTGTAGCATCCTAGTCCCAGCCAGGTCCCAGCAAGTCGACGGTCACCCTTATGGTTTACTCGATTTGTTTTGTCGACATGTACTATAAATCGTCTTGTTTGTTGCAAGATTTTAATTTATATTGTAAACTAAACAAATTGTTTGGCACATATGACGTCAATTGGCAAATATTCTTACCAAACTTGTTCGACCACGTCGCGATCGTCTCATATTTTTTGTCTAATCGTTATTTAGAAGTCTCCGATGCATTTAATATCGATTTAACTGTGACATCTGAATGTTGAAGTAAACAGGGCAGTAAATATAGATTGTTTGCGCCATTAGGGCGTGTAAATAAATGAACCGCGCCGGACGCGCAGGCGACGGGCTCGCGTTCTCGAGCCGTCAGACACACGGCATGTATGTCACATTGTGTGCAGACTTGGCATTTAAGAAAAACATAATATTTATTGACTTTTAAGCAAAATACTTTCTAAAGGGACGACATCGAGTACTAATAAGTTTCTCAATAGCCTAGTGGTTAGAGGGGCAGCCCTCGTAGCTGAGAGGTTCCGGGTTCGATCCTCATCCTGGCCATTAAACTATTGACGTGAGCCCAATCCTAACTCAAGCATTAGCTTAGCTGGAGAGTTTAACGGGAATACTAGTAATGTGATAAACTCACTTAACTAGTAAATCTTATTTAATAAAAATGCTGTTTACGATAGGCCTCTTGAAACTTAATCAAATCATATCCTAAAACTACTTTAAGTTTTGTTGAAGTTATATTTTAATTAGCAAAGAGGATAGCATTGGAATTTCAGCTACAAGATGAAATGCATTGACTCTCATACATTCCTGAGCCATGATTTATTTGAAGACGGCACGTTTCCCTTTTATTTTGCCCATAATTGTTATGTGCAGAAGGCGGTAAGGATTGCATCTAAGCACAAGTCGTAGAAAGCAGATACCTATTCCTTCTCATTATTTTTACAGCAATTTATAGGTATATTGGGATCAGTCAAAAAATAAAGTACCTACCTATTTATATAAAATGTAATGAATGATTTCGCTGAATGTTCCTTAAAGTTGATCCCTGGGGAGCAGAGGGATACCGACACGTAAGCCAAACTTTTCCACCCTTGTGATGTGTTAGGGTGAAACGATAGCGCTCTCGAGATATCTGTTTTGTTTATAAAATAACGTTCTTACTTACTTACCTGTCAATATCATTTTTTGGAACCATATTAAACATTGATATTTAGGAACCATATTAAACATTGATATTTATAAGGAAAAACTTCCTTTCCTCTAATATTGGCAAATATTTGAACAAAATAACGTAAACAGACCACAGTAATTATATTGAAAAAAAAGTTCAATTGTGGTTCACCTTCTTTTAGAAATTCGATTCGATGAGAAAAGTCTTTTAGCAAATAAAATCAAATTAGTAACAGTTAGATGAGTGCGTCTGGGGGGATGCGTAATGCAAGAAGGGGGGATGCTCGGAAGTCGCTTTTTATTTTACTTTAGTATCACCCGGAGCACATCCGTCTGGATCACTGCAAGAACTGTACATGTGGGGTGGGGTGAGTGGCTCTTGCTTGGCGACACTAGTCTGGCTTTTGGCCCAGTTAGAAAGTAAATATACTGAAAATTGTGTGATTGAATAATGCAAGTGAATATAGTGTTGTATCAGGCCTGGCGCCCTCGGAACTTAGTTGCGAAGCTACTAGTTGCAGCTTCGCCATGGTGGACCCCCGTAATACGTTGCGGTGGGTCAGAAAATATAAGACTTACGCGATAGTAAGAGATGACCCTTGTAGGTACAAATACATAAAATTCTACGCATGCAGCGCTTTGCGAGCTGAATTCCACTTTATTGCCCCGAACCAAGAGTCGCTATTCATTTAATTGTCTTTTCGGAGAGTCGCATCTGTTTGAAAAACTATTATTATTACTACATATTTGGCTAGTAGTAGGTACCTACTCGAATTTAATATCGGTGTTGTCAGTACCGAATATAAGCGAACATGCTACGGTATATGAGCGAACCTTTTCGGCCTTCGTTTGCTTGCTCTACCACGGTTTTATAGCGCATTAATTTCTTTAAAATATCTTCTCTATTTCGTATTAAGTTTCACTAGTGCGGGTTTTGCGAGTCTTTCTCTACATATATAACAGCAGTACCTATATTTTTCTCTGTCTTGTTGTGATGACTATTTGATGACATATTGTGATGACAATTCGTACCAGTGCACTTATTAAAGTCGTTAAAACATATAAGTTATATGTTAAGGTGAATACAAACACATTTAATGGCATTATTAGTAGATGGCATAAGGGAAACCTTATGTTATTTAAAAAAATAGTAAGTAATGGCACAGGCAAATCGAGTTAAACGGCCGTTAAAGTAAACATACAAAATAAACGATATTCGTTCTTCAGGTCCTCTACTTATGTGCCTATCTCTTTGATTCATATTAGAAAAGGCTGTCTCGGTGGAAAGTAGTTATTCTCCATAACAGTTTAAATATTCCCAAAGATTGTTGTATTTTTTTATACAACAACTAGCTGTGCCCGCGACTTCGTCCGCGTGGAATTTAATTGACAAAGTTCCATACAAACGTTCATCCCCTATTTTATCCCCTTGGAGGTAGAATTAATCAAAATCCTTTCTTAGCGGATGCCTACGTCATAACATCTACCTGCATGCCAAATTTCAGACCGATCCGTCCAGTGGTTTGGGCTGTGCGTTGATAGATCACTATGTCAGTCAGTCAGTCACCTTTGAGTTATATATATATACTAGCTGAGCCCGCGACTTCGTCGATTAAAGTAGCCTAAGTTACTCCTTAAAACATCAGCTATCTGCCAGTGAAAGTCCCGTCAAAATCGGTCCAGCCGTTTCGGAGATTACCCGGAACAAACACACAGACCGACAGACAGACAGACACCAAAATTTTTTAAATCGCGATTTCGTTATAGGTGTCGTATGTACTTTTATATGCATTTAGTGAAAAGGTGTTATTTTGATATTACAAACAGACACTCCAATGTTATTTATTTGTATAGATAGAAGTAGGCAAACAGGTGTATACTTGATGTTAATCAGTTAAGCCTATAGATGCTTACCAATGGCATTGCTCGCATGTTGCCGACGTGAAAGGGAGCGGGATAGTGGGAAGGAATGATGCTTTCGGCACTTTCACTAATTGTACGAAACGAAGCTATTACGACCGCTTGGCGCAGTGGTTCGGGCGTAGGCTGCTCGACTCACTGCACATGGCGGTTGCGGGTTCGATTCCCGCTGGGGCAAATTTTCGGAAATGGCCTTTTCGTAATTTGCCCAGGTCTGGGTGTCACTGAGATCGCCCCCAGTCCATTGTACGGTACCCATAGTTCAAGCGTTGCTTAGTTTGAGACCATACAGTTGGCGTGTTCGTGTGGCGATATTTATTTATTAACAATATTTCAGAGGGTGGTACTACCCCGGTCGAGGCAGCCCGTATATGAGCTGTAATCAATTGTCTACGGCTTGGCTCTACCGCCGTAATAATAATCTTATATATAAAATTCTCGTGTCACACTGTTAGTTACCATACTCCTCCGAAACGGCTCGACCGATTTTCATGAAATTTTGTGTGCATATCATATATATAATATATAAAATTAATTATCATATATATAATTGTGTGTCTGAGAATCGGCTACTATCTATTTTTCATACCCCTAAATGTTAAGGGTGGTCCACATTCCACGTGGACGGGGTCGCGGGGCAGGTAGTAATATAATAATATTCGACATACCTAATGTTATAACAATAGGTATGTCAAATATAATGTAATATATAACATTATACCTATTACTTATATGTCATATAGAAACCTTACACGAAGCGCGTACGCCTCGGGGTAATCATAGCGAGTAGAGTTAACGAACTCTGAATACAAATCGAATGTATTTGTCGTGTGTATATCATCGATATGTACTCAGAATTAGACTAACCGCAGAGATAAGATGTACCATATAGATATCACTACTATATACTTTGGTACTATGTATGTATAAAAATATCCGATTAGGTATTGTTCCTTAATTGACGAAATAGGACGAGTCCTGTCGTCTTTGTTCGATCGGATTGCAAAAAATCTTCAATGATATCATTATCTAACTGCCTTCCTTGCCCTTTCTGTAATAGGTCTCCGTAACTTATTAATTAACGATAAGTAAACCTTATTAAAATAAATTCGCAGATCATGAAGTCGGTTGAAAATTAAGACACATTTCCAGGATTATTATTACTCGTACCTATATCGCCATCGTGATTCTGAAATGCAATAAATAAAAGTGTTAAATTGACGTTAACTTCGCCTTGGAGGTACAAATTAAAATTTGTTCATCAATACTTTGAAAGTCAATTAATCAATCAATTTGTCAACCAAGGCTGATTTTATACAATGTAATTATTTTAGATGTAAATAACAACAATTAAGTTACACGTAAACCTAAATAAGTAATTCGAGTTCTAATAGAGAACAATGTTTGCGAAGAAACAAAGTCGAAAGAGGTCCTTTCCGAAGTGATCTACCAATCATGGTTCTGGAAAACATTTTTACTGCACAAATAAACCAGTTTGAAATGAACTCGGCACGGGACGCTGGAAATGCCGTTCAGTAGCAATTAAAACTTTCCCACTGATCAAACTTTAATGGTCACATCTTCGCGCGGACGAGTTGCCGCGATATCGTCTGGAGACGCATAAATGAGGCTACACTTAGCTGCCGAAATGGTATATTACGCTACGTAACTTGTGTGACATGTGTAAACTAGCTACATTCTTCACCTTAGGAACAGATTTCACATAATAAATAGTCACCCTTAACGAACATGGCATAAAGGTGTTTTATACATACACAAGAAGTAGGTACCTCATCATTAATAATTTTTCGTTGAACCGTGTTAACTTTTATAAACACCAAGGGAAATATTTCTGTGTCACCAATCTATTATGGTGCATATTATGGGTAGGCACCCTTTAGTTATCCTAGTGTTGGTTAATTAAACAGGAAAGAACTGTGGCCATCAGTCAAGACGTGGGGACGGTTGCCCGCTCAAATCCGTGTAAGCCCCCGCAAGACCACCGCTCCCGAAGACGGATCACTTGTATGTGTTCTATGTACACTCGCTGCAGGCATATAATCAGAATATGTTTATATACCGGGTGCAAGTAGTAAGCGGAGTAAGGTTTAAAGATATTCAGTGCGCAGTAAACAGAGCGTACTCGGAGGTTTGTTACGCAAAATCAAAAACGTCGAAATCCGGCTACTGATTTCCTCATTTCTAGTAGGTACTGCGTAAAAAATGTAAACGACATAAAGTTGAAATGCTCGTGGCTCGCAAAAGCACGTGTGGGCTGCTCGTCTTAAGGTAGACCTTACGCGCATCGCATGAAAGTCAGTAACGCGATGGCAAAATATTGTGTCGTGTGGAACACCTTGGCCTTGGGCTTAAGTCTATGTTTACCAGTGCATTTCTTCCATCTGAAAGGATTGCTGATCACGTTTGCAACCAATACACCAAGGAATTAGTACGCAAACAAAGATTTTCTTAGAAAAATCTAAATATATATAACTCAAAGGTCAGTCGCCTTGACTGACATAGTGATCTATCAACGCACAGCCCAAACCACTGGACGGATCGGGCTGAAATTTGGCATGCAGGTAGATGTTATGACGTAGGCATCCGCTAAGAAAGGATTTTGATTAATTCTACCCCCAAGGGGATAAAATAGGGGATGAAAGTTTGTATCAAACTTTGTCAATTAAATTCCACGTGGACGAAGTCGCGGGCATAGCTAGTATAATATAAAATTATAGTACACGCTACGGTTAATTAGACTGCTGTCATGTAATTTGTATCTAGACGCTTTGATGTAAGTACCTTCAGTATCGGAACAATACTGGGAAGTTATTAGGTAGTGGCGGGAGCTTTGAGGAAGATATTCCGTTATGCCTATCACTGCTCAAGGTACACCTATTCGTGGAACACGAAGCTAGTGATTATACATGAGGTACAAAATATGCAAATATAGATAGAGGCATACCTAACGATAGGATGATAGGTAGTTTTCGTAATTGTTGTTGATTTTACATTTGTTATGATAATAACTTAGTAGGTTGTATTTTTTTAAATCTCTATTTTTGCTCACAAGAGACTTAACTTCCTTGAACCTTTGGGGCATGGGGCATCCCATGAACCTTTGGGGCATCTATGCTTTTTAGCCAGCAGGGCGGCGGCATGTTGATGTGAGTGACCCTGAAATGACACTGAAATGTGTATCTATACTTGGTGCGGCTGTAAATTTATGTGCCGCGATAATTTGTATTTGGAGTGACACTGGCAGTAGTAAAGTGAAAGTTAACGTCACTTAGTCGAATCAAGCGTCATCTGCAGAGCGGACTTTTTCTGCCATCATCTTAAGTCTGTGGCCCTCATTATGTTTATTAAAAAATCACAAATGACCGATGAAACAAAAGCGTAGCTCTGTGTTCCGTTTCATTAAACATTTAAATGTGAAAATACTCGTGTATATTTTGCTGCGAAAATGTGTCGATAAGTGCGTTTTTGCTCGCCTTCATTGCGTCAGTCGTGACCGTTCGAGCGTAGTAAATCTTTGAAGGCGTTTAGTAGATAAAATAAATTAATCACGGATAGATAAGTGTCTGGAGGAGCATAATGCAGGGCGGGCGCGGCGCGGCATGCCCCCGGCACACATCCTGATCCTCCTGTTGCCTATAAAATTTTACGAGCACTTCGTTTGAGCCGTTATATCTCTTGTCGATGTCACTTATGAGAGCCCCAAGTAGTTTGGAGCTGGAAATTTGTTTTCAAGTAATAAATTGAGAGTATACACGCGGTAAACATATTTTATTTGCTATTAAAATCTGTTGCAACTTTTTTGTTATATTTGAGCACATTTTGGTTAATACGTACTGTAAATAGCCTTATCATAATTTTAATGAATACATATTAACCTAATCATGTTAGTTAGCAGCAGTGATAGCCGATTGGTTAAGCACGCGTCTTGCGGGCACAAGGTCCTGGGTTCAAACCCCGGCTCGCACCTCTGCGTTTTTCGAAATCCATGTGCGAATCATGATGGCAATATGATCATCACTTACTCTTGCTTACGGTCAAGGAAAACACTGTGAGAAAACCTGCATGCTTTCGAAGATCATGTGAAATGTGACATGTTAAATCCGCCAACCCGCACTGGGCTAGCGTGGTGGATTAAAGCCTGAACCCTCCTCGTATTGAGGGGAGGTTCCCAGGAGTGGAACGTAAAAAGGGCTAAATTATAATTTCAATTATAATTATATTATATTAGTTTAGAAGTAATACAACGTAGGTAGTCTATCGGAATAGGTTTGCACTACAATCCAAAACAATTCAACGGTAACGAGATTGTTCTCTAAATTAGTGTGCTTTAACACGATTGAATAGTAATGTACAACATATTATTGCTGTATGCGACGAATTATATAAGCGTGTGTATACTAGTGATGTAACGAATATTCGCATTCGCATTCGCATTCGCGAATATTCGCATATTTTTTGACATTCGCATTCGCATTCGCATTCGCAAGAATCTATGCGAATGTTTGGCGAATGTTTTTGAAAAACAAAAAGGAAATTATGTATTGATGGAAATTGAATTTTAATACATCTAGTAAGAATAATATATTTTTACAACAAACTTGCTCATACGGTGGCCCTTATCACACTGCTTTTAGGTTCATAAAGCAGGTTATTGAGCACCAGGGCTATTGACTTAACATTTTTAAAATGTTAGGTAAGAATCCTAAAAATAGTTAACATTTTTATAAAATAAATAAACAATGTTTATTAAATTATTATAAATAAATATATCTGGCTTTTCCAGACCCATAGATAAATATAACCGGCCAAATGCATGTCGGACTATGCATACTGTATGTAAAGGGTTGACATAGGCCACTTTTCGATAATACGGAACCCTAAAAATAAAAGTGATGTATTTTTTATTGATATGAAACATTGAATACGGCGGCTCTCATAACCTATTAATTTCTGTGAAATTCATAAACTATTGGCTACCGTATCAATAAAATTGTAAGAAATTCTGCGACTAAATTTATTAAACCGGCATTCAAAGACATCTTAAGTAAAAGTGACATGAACCTTTATTTTCTTTTTGGACTGATGAAAAGTTCTTATGAAGAGTTTTAATTCAAATAATTAAGTCGTGATTAGACTGGGTGCTCAAGCACTGGTGCGTGGGTTTGAGACTCAGTCCAAACTTTCGTTTTTTTTTTCAAAAAAAATATATTTATTTTATAAACTAAAGAACTATTTATTTCCTATAATAAACCATTTCTAATTTTGTTCTCAGTCAAAGAATGAATGCTTGCTACTCCCGTAAAATCGGCCACTTTAAAGCGCAATATTTCGTAAACGGGAAATTTATATTGAAAAACTGTCAAAGACACCTTCAAATTATTTTAAAATACATACTGAACAATACCTCACTCAAGGGGGTAAGTAAACATTTTTTTCAGTCCCCTTTCTTAAGTCTGGGAGGTATAATAGAATAACTTTGCTTTCAAAATATAAATACACCGTTTTGTAGCGGTACATAAACTCAATTTTTTTGCCAATTTGCTGTAGTTTATCCCTAATAGTCTCTTAATAAAATTACTGTGATGTCAGAGAGACGAGTAGACGGACACACGGACGTGGCGAAACTATAAGGGTTCCGAGTTTGACTACGAGACTCTAAAAACTTACGGCGCGCAATCTTGTTTTATTTTTCATTCATCCTGCAATTCTCTAGGTCAACCAAATTCGTGAACTGTGATTTTTTCCCATTAAAATTGTAATATTTTAAACATTTTCTATTCGCAAGTGTGTTGTAAAATGTCGTATGAAACGCGTGAGCATTGTTCATTATACACCTTGTCTCCATCACAGCCCTCGCGTTAGTTTCGGGCCGCATACCAGCCTCGATCGTAATGTAATGATGAACTTAGCTTACTTGTACATAAAATTTCAATATTAATGAAGTTTTATTAATGCAATAATACTAAACTACTCTCATATCAAAACAAATATCTTCGAATTACCTTTCAAGTCACTGACTTAATTTTTTTAATCTGTATTAGTTCGGCTATGCTTGACCGACAGGAAATGTCAAACCAGCCTAACATTTTGCGCGCTCTTAATTAACCCTGACGAAAAAAGAGGGGTGTTATAAGATTAACATGTGTATCTGTGTGTCTGTCTGTGGGATCGTAGCGCCCAAGCAGATGACCCGAAAGGTATTCTGATTGAGAGTGTTCTTGGCTATGTTTCATGAAAATCGGTTCAGCCCTTTGAAAATTGTCAGCTCTTTTGTAGTTTAAAAAGTAGTCACATCGGGGGTTTTTTAAATTTTCAATTTAGAGTTATTTGAAAGTCAACATTCGCATTCGCATTCGCATTCGCGAATGTTGGAGCCAAATATTCGCATTCGCATTCGCATTCGCGAATGTCAAAAATCCAACATTCGTTACATCACTAGTGTATACATGCTCGCCTCGGGGCAATCATAGTGAGCAGAGCTAACGAACTCTGAATACAAATCGAATTTAGGTGTCGTGTTACATCTATGTACACACAGCTATGAACCACAGATTTTGAAGTTCCGTCTATAGTAACATGTTTATTGATACCCGATGTTGCGCTCTTCGCCTAATATTACGATAATCATAAAAAGGTTAGAGTTGCCATAAGCCTAGAACAGCCGGCTAAAAGACAAAACGTGAGATAAATTGATTTGTCTCGTTCTCTCCTATGGATTTAGAAAGAGAGTCAGCGCCGCGATGCTACGTAATCCGTGACAAAAGTCTTGGCGCGTGTGCCTTCTCTGCTGTTTACTAACGTGATGGCGCGTACACCTTAAAATAATAGGATAGTAGGAGGGATTACGATCTATCAAGATCAAGGTATTGCTATTTTGCTGATGTCTCCAATAGATATCACATAATAACATTGTAGATAAAAGCGGCGAAATTTGCTAATAAAATGGAGAAGCATTTTTGCTTTCGACTGTATACTCATTTCTTAACAGTTTTTGCTGATATTACGTCAATGCTCAATATGTATTGCGACAAACTGAAAGTAAATAAGCAAAGAATTCAATATACATAGTGAAACTGACAAAATAATCTATACAAATAAATAAAATTGGGAGTGTCTGTTTGTAATATCAAAATAACACCTTTTTACTAAATGCATATGAAAGTACATACGGTACTTATGACAAAAACGCGATTTAACTTTTTTTGTCTGTCTGTCTGTCTGTGTGTTTGTTCCGGGTAATCTCCGAAACGGCTGGACCGATTTTGGCGGGACTTTGACTGGCAGGTAGCTGATGTTTTAAGGAGTAACTTAGGCTACTTTTATTTTAGATATACAACATTTAAAAAATGGGTCCTTTCGCGCGGGTTCAAAACGCGGGAGCGGGCTTTTTGGTAAGTTAAATTCCACGCGGACGAAGTCGCGGGCTCAGCTAGTAAATATATATAAGTAGATTGTAAATTTGACGAACAGAGAGCAAAATTAATAGTTAAAGTTCTAAGCGCCTACTTTCTTGTATAATTAGAAATCTATTATGCCAAACTTGAAAAGTCAATTTCGTTAGACTGATTGGATGAAATGTATTAGTTGCTTCACAACTTACGACTTAGCTGTACTGAGTTAGTACGTAGTTGGGTACTTATAAATAAACTGCGAACTTACAATATTGTTCAGCTCATCATAAATGCATTGAACTTGAAATTAGTTTTTATTATGTACATACATAAGTATAGAAAATAATCTCAACAAGTTTTTGAATTATTCGTAAGAAAGCAAAAAAACTGTTTCATAGATATAGTTTTTCTTTACTGTTTTAACGTATACTTACTTATATATTAGAACTTATTAATATCTTATTTTACATAGCACTTTGTCTAATTACTATTAATAGGTAAAATTAGCCTATGCCACACTGTTTTGGAATACTTTTCACCGAGGTAATTACACTTTATCTCTAGTGACTCTATAACTATCTATGATGTGATCTTTTTTATTTAGAACAACGACTTTATCTATAACGCCTATTAAATTTGCCCTGCCTTTACGAATTTAGTAAATGGCAGTAGTATTGTTCCTCGTCAGAATCGGTGAGGCTGACAGGGAAATTCCGAAAACATGTAGAAAACCAACAACTATGTAGCTTTGTCGTACTATGTATTATAATATGACACCGCGGTAGACAAACCACAATTATATCTATAACAAATACTACACATATGACGAGTATGAACACTTCTTCATGCATGAACCTCGCTGAAGATAATGGAATCGCATAAAGTGCTTGTGTTTTATGGCGACGTTGCTTTGAAATGACGTTTTATTTGGTGATACGTGAGGTCGTTAAGAGTTGGTATGAAATATCCGAGTTATGTCTGGTGGAGGCGAGCAATTGTCTCAACGACTATATCCCTCTTATTAATAAACGCGGTATAGCGGGGGACTAGTTACACACCGAATTATCTCTTTCTGTCATCTGTAATTTGAAATTCGAATTAAGAAGACAAAGCATGGTGTACCTAACTATACAACCGTTAATTTACGTTTATTAATAAGTTAATAAGGGGTATGATTTTGGTGTTTCATTTTCACCCAACAAAGACGATTCTGTGTTGTATATAGTATAACGACATAACTACAGTTGTTTTAGTGACATATATAAAACTAGCTGTGCCCCGCGACTTCATCCGCGTAGTATTTTAACTTAGCAAAAATTTCGGGATTATCGGAATAAAAAGTATCCTATATGTTAATCCCGGTTATAAACTATCTGTGTTCCAAATTTCATCCAAATCCGTTCAGTAGTTTTTGCGTGAAGGAGTAACAAACATACATACATCCACAATCACAAACTTTCGCATTTATAATATTAGTAGGATGTAACTAAACAACTCTGTCCTGTTTTGCCAAAGAACTTGTAATTGACCGACGATGTAATCAGAGATTTAGGTACAATTGCCTATCATGACTTACATTATCTACATAGCTGAAAAGGAATAGGCTCACTTATAAAACACACAGTAGGACGTTAGGACGGATTGTAACAAACTACACAATCAAAAATTTATTGCAGCATAAATTAGATCTATAGGATTTCCGCTCCCCTCTTTTTCCTTAATTAAACACGAAATAAATGTATTGGAGGGTAGCGCATCAGTCAAGACGGGGATGGTTGCGCGTTCAAATCCATGGGTTTGAAGGCTTTACCCAGCAATGACAATTCCATATAGATTGCAGGAAACAAACTTATACAGTTCCTTTATTGAAACTAAAACTAGGTTAAGACGTTAGCATTCAAATGTATATATTTTTAGAAATACTGGCGCGGTACAATGCAATGCTTTTGTACGCATCATGGGAAAGTATCTCAATACCTGCATATAACGTAAAACATAACCATAACCAAATAACATTAAAGGAGAACTGGTTAGGTATAACCGCTTTTGAACGATTCGTTTATGTTCGAACTTATTTTACCGTAGGCGGAAGGAAGAATTCACATTAGTTACACAAACATAGGAAATGAAAACTACCTCGTAAAAGACTCGAGGAGCGACAGTATTTGTTGGAAGTATGCAAAATTGTACGGTTTAAGATTTGGATGTCGTTGGAAACATAAAACAAACATTCGTTTGGAGGCAGTCAACGCCAGTGAACGGAAATAATCTACGATTTGGTACAAACATAATATGAAAACATGATCAAGGTGCCTCTATTGCTAGGTACAGCTTAAATGCAGCATCTAGGTCGTTAATTAAGCATTCTGCATGCAATTTGCATCTAGTCGGATTGGAGTCGCGAACTTCTGATTATTTGAATAAGATTTCGCAGAGCAATATTAAGGAAATTATTCGTGCCACGGAGCACTGAGTAGATTGCGCGCGGAATAAAATAAGACGCCTGCAATAGTACAACTTAATAAAGAATTTAAGTGCTTCATTGTCGAAATTATATTAAGAAATAGCCCCACAACCATTTATTATTGCCTGTTTTGTCATTGATAGCTTAGCAAATAGTTTCAAATATTCGTGCTTATATTTTTGCGAACACCTACTATTCCCGTTGACGTTATTCAACAATTATTAATCTGCTGACAATCTATAAATGTTAAGTCTTGACGAGGGCACAGAGACGCCTGAAGCAAAATTTCTTGCTATTGTCAGCCTTATCAGACTGTTGTAATTATGTACAAAGTAATATAACAGCTCAAAGGAACGGAACGCGGGTAATAAAATACATAAAAAATATCCTACTAATATTATAAATGCGAAAGTTTGTGAGTGTGGATGTATGTATGTATGTATGTATGTATGTATGTATGTATGTATGTATGTATGTTTGTTTGTTACTCCTTCACGCAAAAACTACTGAACGGATTTGGATGAAATTTGGAACACAGATAGATTATAACCGGGATTAACATATAGGATACTTTTTAACCCAATAATCCAATACTACGCGGATGAAGTCGCGGGGCACAGCTAGTTGGAAAATAAATTAGATAATGAAGCAAAAACATATTTTTATTCCGGCTGAATCAAATGCCTATCTTTGTTTTACGAGTGGGCGCCTTTCTATGTTTCATACGAGCTCGTGTCTCGTCAATTCGCTTAGGTAAGCATTTCGGGTGCCCTGACCACTCTCTTAGATATAGGTCGTAATAAATATAATCTTACTCAGGGTGACATTGTGTGTTCTTTTTTCACTTAATATTTTTCCTGCTAAAGGTCCCCGACGGCGATTACATAAACAGGATTCAACCGAGACCTTAATGCGTCTAATAAAGTTTTACGAGGGACCCTTGGCCAAACCGTGATCGTTCCGAGGCGACAATGCTTTTATCTTCTCTGTTTTACTGATTGTTTTGTTCTTTACAATTAGGATTAGATATTGTTTCACACTTAACATAATGTTTTGTGGACTAATATCGTGGCTTTATTCCACTCGGATTTATTAGTTCATGGTTATCTGGTGGGACACTATATAACGTCAAATGTACCGACTGGTTCAGAATATAAAAATAAAGCTTATCCCGAGAATAATTATTTTAGGAAAAATAAAAAAAAAACAAAAAATAATCAGCAAACAAGCATATATTCATACCAAAGCCAGCGCTCATATGCTGCTGTCATGAAGAAGAGTTGGACAGGGTTTGGTCTTCCGGTTCTCTTACTCATCATAGCTACTTTATGCTGATCTTTTGTGAGATAGTGGTACCACCCCCGTCGAGCCTCTCCGTAAATGAGCTGTGAATTGGCCACATCTTGGCTCTACCACTATTAAATAACTAATTATAGGTATATTGCTTGTATCTGAATAACGGTAGGTATAATACGAGCGAAGCTAGGTACTACTACTACTACAGTGGAAGCAATAAGTTGCTTTACACGTTTCTTAGCAGCAATTAGCTGCGATTGTTAACTCATCAGTGTAAAGCTCACACAAAGACGCTTCCTAAAAACCATTTAACATTCCTTTAGAGTCGATATTCGTCTGAAAATCAACTCCCCCCCCCCTCGTGTGGCGACGTTGATGTATCGCTTACATCTCTCACACAAATTCCTAAGGCTATCGAGTTGCTTAATAAATTCCTTTTTTATTTCGGATTAAAACACGCATGTGTAAGTAAAAAGTAAGAATCCACCAACAAAATAAGCTCATAAAAAAGGATATTTATATGGAAAATATCATGTAGTAAGAAGCAAAATAGGTATTTATTGGTGGCAGCCGAAAATAAAATAAGTAATCGACCCACATAATTTGGTCGTTGATGTGTAATTTACTGGACCCCGTGCACAAATATTCGACAAACGAGACATCTAAGGACATACATAGGTACCTTGTTTATGCAATAAACAGCGGTAAACAATTTTATTTGCTTAGGTGATTTATGTAAACACTTGTTTCTAAATGATTATGGCCTGGAGTGGTGGAATTAATACAATAAATAAATGTCGCGACATGTTTACGAGCTAACAGAGTTAATTCCACTGCGACATGACGTTTATATTCGTGAATAATTGTTGATTGCGTGTACTGTGATGCCGCGTTTAATGCAATAAACTTGATTCAATTGTCATAATCATGTTTATCAGTGTCGTGCCATACATGTAGGCAATTTACTTATAATTGAATCAGTTAACTTAACATGTGTTCCCAGAAAACATCTAGCAAAAAGCTTGCCGTCTAAATACCTGTGTAAATTTTGACCTTTTTGAAATAAAATGTATATTTTCGTTTGTTGCTACAAATTGAAATTTCACTGATGTTTGAAAGGGCCTAACGTTTAATTAATATAATAAACGTTGCGCCTAACAGGCCTGTTGAAGATTCAATCAAGTTTCCAATTTAAATAGTTGGATTGAATTAACGAAATCTAATTATGTGTTGTAAGGGATAGAACACATTTATCTTTCAAATGACTGCGCTAAGAGTCTTTACACTTGATCTAAATTAGATTGGATATCGTAAAAAGTTTAAATTGCTTAATATAGCTTGATCAAGAATGGTGTCTTCTCTCTTATTTAGAGTATTTTATATCTAAGACAAAATTAGTACCTGAGTGTTTAATGACCTTAATCTTTGAGCCGTTTATATAACTTTCGACGTACAATATAAAATATGACGTTCTGTCTATTATTAAGTAATTCTTTATTAAAATAAGTTGAAAGCATTAAATGCTTCTTAATTATGCATCAATGTAGAGACAGCTTAAAGTTTGCAAACACGAATACGGCGCGAACCTATTTTCGTAAAGTAAAACTGTTAATGGATTATCCCGTTTTCTAGGCTCCATCTAATTCGTTTGCAGAAGTTTACGCGCCGCCGAGGCTTCCAAGGATCAGGTGCCTCTTAAGGCCGTGCCTTGATCCGCCCGGGGCGGACTGTGGCACGATTACAGGATCGTTACTACTGAACTTTTAAAACGATCAACCGGCTGCTTGCGTCTATTACTTATAATATGTATATTTAATAAGAATTAACTCTCCAATTTTTTTTATTATTTATTGATGCACAAACAATCACTGTCAGAATAAAATAATATAATAAGAAATATTATGACAAGCTAGATTGCAATTTAAATATATGTGCATACGGCTAAACAAACGATTGTGACGATTATGCAGGTGCTGGCTGAACATAATACCTAATAATACAATTATTGCAAAAGAAAACAATTAATAATGAATGAAGGAAAAATAATCTAAACTAGGTGGAAAATTTGTGATGGAGGGTACAATAAGTATATAATAAAAGGTAACTGAATTTAAATCTTGGTTCTAACCCCAGCGGTCAGACAGTCAGTTTCCTCTGTTAAATAATATAAAACACAATTTAGTACATTGTAGATATTATATACAGAAATCAATGTAAACTGCCTCGTTTTAATTGTACACCACATGAAGACGCTAAAGTGAGTCAACAATTTTAATTTAGTAAAGTACAATTGAAAGTGTTTTGAAAGTATTTATGAACTGAATTTTGATTGATATCAATTTATTGCCAGTGAGTGCAGGATTTTATGAAGTTTTTATGGAGCTTTTACACAATTTTACTGTCTATAACTACACCATTTCGTTCCACGTTTTCTGTACAATCAATTTATCACTTCTTCGAATAAGTTGTTACCTACTTGCCTCGGCATAATTTTATTTCAAACTAGCTGAGCCCGCGACTTCGTCCGCGTGGAATTTAACTTAACAAAAAAGCCCGCTCCCGCGTTCTGAGCCCGCACGACAGAACCCATTTTTTCATTTTTTAAAATTTTGTTTTTCTAAAATAGAAGTTACTGCTTATAACATCAGCTATCTACCAGTGAAAGTCCCGTCAAAATCGGTCCCCCCGTTTCGGAGATACTCTTTGATTTCATGTGTTTTTATTTTTTTATGCGAAACCCTAATTGTTTTTCAAAAATTAAAGTAGCCTAAGTTACTCCCTATTACAACAGATATCTGCCAGTGAAAGTCCCGTCAAAATCGGTCCAGCCGTTTCGGAGATTACCCGGAACAAACACACAGACAGACAGACAGACAACATTTTTTTAAATCGCGTTTTTGCTATAGGTGTCGTATGTACTTTCATATGCATTTAGTGAAAAGGTGTTATTTTGATATTACAAACAGACACTCCAATTTTATTTATTTGTATAGATTTATTATTTATGTTCCTTCATCTTTACTCTTGCTATACTACATAGTATTTTTAATGTTCATTGGATTTTAGAAATTTTTAAACGAGGTAGGTTCTTATTTTAATTTTGCTTAAACTGATAAAATTATTTATAACAGAACATGTTCATACCAACTTCACACACATCTTACATCCTAAAACAGTTATACCGGTCGTACTTTGCTTTCAAAAAACTATTTTATTCCTGTTACAGTGCTCTCTGAAACTTCAGTGGCGCTGTATACGAGCATTTTCTCAATTTCAGTTTGCAACAAAATCAGTTTATTTTCCAACTGACAAATTGCATTGAAGTAACAAAGTACAATTTTCCTTTGAGAGTAACCTGACCAAGTTTGGGTGCACACAATAAATATTGTTGAATAATATTTAGGTGGTCCCGTCAAGCGTGTATAGTAAAATTTGTGAAATAAATGTTGTGAGTGAATTTCCTGTGGACTTGATAGTTTTCCGTGCAGTAATTCACTTGTGCTCGGCGGCTCGCGGTGCTTCCATCGCGAGGTACCCCGCCGGACGTCCTTATTTCCTGCACATGTTGCCGAGCCAGTGCTGGCCCGCCTCAACGCTATGCTGGCCCATACATATCTAAATATTCAACTTTGGCTGGCAGCCCTATTGAATTATTGCAGGCCACCAATTAAATTAGAAAAAATATATTTAGTGACCCTAACGTATGTAGGTACGGTGCCAATTTAAAAACTATATTCATTTTAGATATTTGGTTGTTTTAAGTAACATCGTAATTTATCTTTAAATAACAGACTTATTTTAGTAGTAGTAGTATTTTAGAAATGTTTTTATTTGTATTGGGTGTGTCTACCTTGTTGTGGAAGAATTAAATTTAGTTTTCTGTTGAAACTTCTTTTTTGTGCACCGCAATTTTGTGGTGCTGAAAATTCTAAATAATTCAAATATTTTATTACCAATACGTAGATAAGATAGTTAAGGCAAAATCATCTAGATGACGAGCACTTTCCCAGACTTCTTAGCATATGTAAGGTCAATGACAAAACAAATTGAACAAAAGCTAACTAAGGATCTAATCACATTCACGATGCCCGACAACAGATGGCGCAGAATGCCGCCTCAATACATTGAAGGAAAGTCCTCATTGAAGCCTGACTCACGATATTAAGATTCGCGAGCATCGTGACTATATATACAAGACCTCGAAAAAACTATTGGGACATAGCGGCCGCCCCATCACGCATAACACCCTCCTCGCCGGGAGTACTTCCCTATTCCGCTAAAAAACAATACACCGTAGAGTGTGGACTTAAATATAGCTAATTTTGTACCCAAAAAAGTAGGAATCGACAAAATACCCGACGTGTCACTAGCTCGAGTGCACCGCCCGTTCCAATTACAGAGCGGCAGTCATTATTTCCGCTGCCATGCGATGCCTCCTCCGCCGGCACTCGGGGCCGCGCTGACCTGCCGAATTTCACCTACGACACCACCACCCTAACTAGACCTCCCCCACCCCGCCAAACATCATCTTCTTCAAAGCAAAAAGGGGCACCCCATTGGCCACTAGCGGCTCTACCAAGTTTTGTAGCTTTACATTCTTACTACTATCGAATATTGTGACTAACTCGCCGGATTTGTCGGAAATAGCTTTCATCAGTTAGAATTTTGTTAGTTACATTGAAATTTAATTTTAGCACTAAGCTTAATTTATTTAAAATAATGGTATTTGTATTAAAGAAATGTACTTTCTTCTAGAAACTCGAGCCTATAGGTACATATTTATAAGCAGAAGTAAATAATTAATTTAATGATTATTTTTTTCCAGAGCTTATTGTTTCCTTGACGATGTGGACTTATATTTTTCATATAAGTATTTATATAGCTTTACTCATTAGAGTGTTGCGGTGAAAATGTATAATGACGTCGCTAGCTCCCAACAAAGGAGTCACAATACGTGCCCACACATGCCATTGTTTTCGCCTTTACAGAATTCGATGCTCATTAAAAAAATATTTTCGAATGTTAAGATTTTAACGCTCATCTGGTTTTCCATTTTGAAACAGATAAGTATTCGCAAATGAGAGCGGATGGAATGAGTATAGGATTTGATTGCGTCGAATTCATACGCATCTATCATACGCACATTTAAACATATATGCGCATCTATCTGCATGGTTATTGCTAATTTAACGTATTACTTGAAGGATATTACTAGCTAGGATAGCTAGGAATACGAAGAATTACTAGGTATAGACACCCTGTATTCGTTTATGGTAATAAACCTATTGTTATATTATTTACATTACCTAATTAACAAAATATAAATCAATTAATCTAATCTATCCTAAGGCCGCTGCTCTATTGCCACTTGAATATATGACATAGGTAAATAATAAGTATTTTTATTAGTAAGCTTTAAAATTAACTTTTAGCCTTCTAATGAGTTGGGTTTGAGTATTCGGCCGTAATTGTCCTAACACACTTGACTCAGATCCAAACGGCAGGGAATTACTTTTTACCAAATAATTTTTATCTTTTTACATTTCATAAGCATATTTTGTTTGGGCCTGGCACTCCACACAATTCCACTACTGTTACTCCTATAACCCAGATTCGGCAATGGTGTCCAACGCCCAGGTTTGAACCTCGACGAGTCCCGAAGAAAAGCTAAATTATCTTGAAACCGGCACGAATATAATCGTATGAAATACTTAATAGGAGGAGTTGTTAGAAAATGATTTACGCCCTTCCGTTACAAAGGAGGAGACAAAAATAACTGTACATGCTGATTTAAGAACTTTAGTGAATGCCCTAAGAGACCGAAACATAACATCTAATTTGCTGGGTACTTGTGCTATTTCTATTGCTGGCATGTATCTGTGAGGTGGGATCATTATGCGGCCGTGCGGGCACCGCAAGAGGTGTACATCGACACTCGCCGCTGCCGGCTCCACTCGGCCCCAGGTCATTAGGCTGACCACAGACCGACACTCTGGAAAACACCTACTAGCTAACGCCAAACTATTCTTCAACTTGTCACATTTCAAGATAGCCGGCTACTTTAATTTATTTAGGATTATATATAGACTCATTAAAAAATAATTTCGTTTGCGCTAAAGATAGGTTTACATTGTAAATTTAATTATTCTATTATAGAGGGAACTCTTGAATTAATTATGTACATATTTACCTACTGATGCGATATTAATCTGGAAAGTTAAATACTCCTCTATCAAAATTAGCTGGATATCAATATTTTTATTTACCCTATCGGTATGTTTATTTTATCAACTGAAGCAGAGATTTAATTCTCATTAATTATTTTGATTAAGGTTGGAGACGTTGTCTGCTCAACTTATACTGACCAAATTTCAGGAACATGGAATCCACTCAATTTCAATTCATCAAAATAATAGAGGCCAAATGCTTTACATACTAAGTACTTATAGTTATTTTCAAAGTTTGACTAAATTACTAAATTTGTGTACTTGAAGGCAATCTTGTTATTTATTATTAGTATAATTGAGTGGTGTGTCGAGCTGGCTCTAAAAGCGAAGGGTAAATAAGGCTGCTTGTGTGTACGATGCATTATTAGTGTCTTGCAGTCGACTGTCGCACAATGTCATCCCTTGATGCGCCTCGCGTCGAACACTTGTTAAATACTTTGCCGTGTTACGCCTACGCAATTAGCGCTCGCTTCTTTTCAAAAGCTCCTCTTTCAGTAGTAATGATGCTACCTGTCGATGTATAGGGACTGTAAATATTGGAATACCTTTTAGGGCTGTTCAATTCTGGATTTAATGTTCCTGTGTAATTTAAACCTACCAGAATAGAGTTTAGAAAAAAATATTGAGTAGATAGGTTATTCGGCAGCATAAAAACAAAAAAATCGCACCTTATTTTACTTTTAAAACTCTTTACTTTGATACGATACGTTCCCAGCAATATAGGTAAATAGAAATTCACGCTAACGGGCTCGAACCTTTCATTCCTTCGCAGATTCCTATTTCCACAATTCCAGCCAAAATACGCGGGGGTTTTCGGATAAAACAATTTGATCATAATAGTTCAATACGGCCTCTCGAACCTCTCACTTTTCTCGCATTCATTGAGTATACATTTTATTATTCGTGATTCTGTTTACCAATCTCGAACTTATGTCTATATGCAACAGTAGGCACTTTTTAAGACAAAATTTAACAGGACAACCGTTTAGGAACCGTGGTGGCCCACTTTGTTGCTCTTCTATAGTTAACGAAGTCAGAGACGCATAAAGGGGTATTGAGTTTATGACGAAGGCTTTCTGGATGGTGGACATATGCAGCTAAACACAGGGCACGCTTTGTTCTTGCGCTGCGCTCGTTAAATATTTTAACTCTACGCGGAAGCCGCGCAGAGCACTCTCCACTGTTTTGAAGTCCGTTGATAATTCTACATTAAATAATAATTTATTTTAAAAAGGGAATGCACAATAAGGAAAACTATAATAGGACCTACCGTTTAAAAATAAATAATATAATAATTTTGCCCTTTTAACGTCCCACTCCTGGGCACAGGCCGCTCCTCAATACGAGGGGGATTAAGGACATAATCCACCACGCTGGCCCAGATCGGGTTGGTGGATTTCACATGTTTTTTAGAAATTGGTTAGATTTTCTAAGACATGCTGCATTCCTCATGATGTTTTCCTTCACCGTAAGTAAGTGCTAATTATTTTGAAATTATGATTCACACAGAGATTTTGAAAAACCCATAGGTGCAAGCCGGGGTTTGAACCCAGGACCTTGTGCCTGCAAGACGCTTGCTTAATCAATCGACTATCACTGTAAAAAAAACTGAGAAACTGGGAAAAATACAAATATCATTTTTTTGTATGACATTCCTAGATATATTCCGAACTTTAGTGTGCAATAAAGAATTATTATATTCTATTCCATTCCTATGCTAAATAGCCATATCTATGCAAATAAATAAAATTGATGATTGTTATATCAAAATAACAGCTTTTACTAAGGGTAAACGGTACTTCTTACAACAAAAAACAGATAAAACATTTTTGATTCTGTCTGTCCGTTTGTTCTTGCTAATCTCCAAGAACCAATTTTGACGGGACTTTTACTGGCACATAGCTGATGTTATATGGAATAACTAAGGTTTTTTTTTACTTTATCGAAGTACCGCGCGGTACCGCGGGTAACATCTAGTAGAGAATAAAATAATAAGCGGGAAGGTACCTTAGCGTATTATTATGGTATTACCTCAAGTGATCTCAAAGTGCCTTTGTTCACATTGAATGAGTGTTACGTAGGCGAATAAGCTTACAAAGGCATTACTTACCGAGCGTTAAATTTTAACATTGTTCTTAAAAAATACAATATTTTCCAGTTATATGACTTCATATTGGAAAATTTTAATAAGGTTCCTATTGGATATTCCATTTTGTTATGGATTGAGTGTATGTTATCGCTCAGTACAAGTTATTTTAAGATATCGAGGACTGTTTGATATGTCCAGTACAGACGGAACGTGTGCGGGCGGGGGCGCGCGGCTGGGCGGCGGTGCGCCCGACCGAACGCTCGCGCTCCGCCCCAGATTATCTTTTTCATCCCCGTGGCATTTCGTTACCCTTAATGAAATCCAGCCAAAGGAAAGAAAGAATTTAATTTAAGACGAATCAGAAAATATTCAGCTGCCGCTCGCTAGTTATAAATCATTTGAATGCTAATAAATTCGACTAGCCCCCGAGCCCCAGGTGGGAACAGTCTTCTTCCTGCTCCATCTTTGTTTTTAGGAAAAAAATGAATAATATTCTACTCTTTATTATTAAATTCTTTCATAAAGCCACCGACGGCTTTGGGGGATTTTCTTTAATATCGTAATGGAATTTCATTTGTCTTGAGTTTCGACCGCACGGCCAAGATGAACAGTCTTATTTCCATTTGTTCGGCATTATTACCTTTACGACCCTTCATAATTGCCTATCACTCTTGAGTAAACATTGTTACCGAGACGGTTCTGTAGGGAATCAATTTAGAGTTTAGCGGATGAGCTTTTGTCAACGGTAATATACATAATAATGTGATGTCATTACTATTGTTCCAATACAACAAAGTAAGATCGGTCAAAAACACATTAGAGAAAAATATTTAATGAAGAATACCAAAATAAGTGAAGCAGTATTTTCCGGGGAATTTGATAGGAATTTAAGTACAATGCCGATTACTTTAGTCTAAAGCTACAATCATTCAAGGCCCCAGTTGAGTGGAAGATCAATTTGCGACTCCGACCGCCTCCGATTCTCGGTAAGCCCTCTGCAGGAACTGATTCCGCTGTCTGGAATTGGTCATTAGATCGCGGCGAAGGACTTTAAGACCTTGGAGATCATAATTTTAGATTGCACTGTCCTATAGTTACACTGTAATAATTAGCCATTGGTAACAGCAGTATTGTTTCCCAAATTGTAAATTTTCCTTTGCTTTGCCAATAGAAAGTGACTTTATTTGAATTAATAATTTGAAGACCGAAGTACTGTGTACCTAATAATAATAATAATAATAAATATCGCCAGACTGAGACACCAACTGTTTGGTCCCAATGGGTACCGTACAATGGACTGGGGACGATCTCAGTGACACCCAGACCTGGGTAAATTACGAAAAAGCCATTTCCGAAATTTTCCCTGGCGGGATTGAATCCGCAACTATCCGGTGCATTGAGCCGAACGGCCTACGCTCAAACCACTGCGCCAAGTGGTCGACACCTACTGACTATGTTTAACTTTAACAGTTTTATTATTAAGCATTTATTTATAAAATACTAGCTGTGCCCCGCGACTTCATCCGCGTAGTATTGGATTATTGGATTAAAAAGTATCCTATGTGTTAATCCCGGTTATAATCTATCTGTGTTCCAAATTTCATCCAAATCCGTTCAGTAGTTTTTGCGTGAAGGAGTAACAAACATACATACATACATACATCCACACTCACAAACTTTCGCATTTATAATATTAGTAGGATGATATTTTAATCCTTGTTTATAAATAATATTTTCTCGAAAAAAGAATCGAATAAGGATGTCCAAACTCCAAAGGCCGTGCATCCGGGCGCGAGGAACTGCAGTTTCCGCGCTCAGTTGCTCTCGGGACGTCACACCGCGCGCCGGCTTCGCGCGTAGCCTCGTAGCACCCCGCGCCGCTACGCCGCTACGTGGCCCATAAGTGTTTATTGAACTTGGTACTTATCGAATAAGTGCTTATCGACTGTGAAATATGAAAATTGTGTGAATATCAGAGTAGGGAATTCAATATTTGTGTTTTGCTGTTAGTTACGGATCATTTCAGTGTAATGGTGAGTTTAGACTTAACATTTTTAAATCAAAAGAACAATATCTACTTTTATCTTTATATTTTGTTTTCATCCATCAAATGAAATGTTATTAATTTACAAAAGCTTTCGGCCCTAATGGAAAGCTTTCGTAATATAAAGGAAACGCTACCGGACCTACCTCACCATATTAAAATAAGCAATGGTTATTTTCTCAGGATTCCCTTTATTGTGTACTCAAAGAATTTGAATGTCAATACGGATTCGTGTGATTCCATTATACTAAACCAACACATTTTCTGCGAAAACAATTAAAATAAAATAGAGAGATAACGTTTGACAATAAAATTACATACTTCTAAAATACATAGCTATATTCAAGTAGCTATGTGATAATGTTTTATATCGGGAACAGCTACAGAGACTAAGTACATGATACCTAGGTATTAGGTATCATGTACTTAGTCTCTGTAGCATATATGTTAGCTACTATGAACCCGCTTGCGGCACCGATTGCTTTTAATGGCTATCTGGGTTCCTTATCTGTGACTCAGCGGTGATCCCTTTGAGACCTACGTCAAGCATGAACTGGACTGGAAAGCGACCTGTATTTGGAAACATTATGATAAGCTGCTTTGTAATATATATATATTTATATACAATATATAAAAATACGACACCAAATTATTTTTTGATATCCTAGTATTAAAAAAAAACATTTTATACTGAAAGTTTTGTAATTACTGAGAATATTTATAATGCTTCGTATTCATAAATTATTTGTTTGTTTGTATTACAAGACGTGTAGTAAGAAAAGTTAAAACAATACATGACGACCACGACCGCTCTGTCAAGAGCGAAGGAAGAAGATGAAGTAGTAAGAAATACCTACCTACTACCTCCCAAACATCCCCACAAATATGGCAAGAAAAATAAGGGATACTTACTAAAACAATATAAAAATCGTGTGTTGCCGTTTTTTTTTTCTGTGCCACGGTGACAGAGTTTAAACGAATGATGAGCATAGTAACGAATACCTATTCATCCATTATTCGTTATTTACAAATGTACTTTCATTCATAATGCGTTTTGTTAAAATAATGCCTTTACGACATAATGCATATAGACCTGAACACATTTTGATTTCTGAAATCATTAAAATCAACGTATACTGGAAGGTGACCAAAAAAAAAACAAAAACCAAAATCATTTTATTCATGTAGGCCAATAAAGCACTTATAAACTTATGAATAGTCAGAATCTATCACCGGTTCAGAATAATGTTTTTACGGATAAGATCTGGCAAATTTTAAGATACTAATAAAGCTACGAACTTCGTATGGGAAAGGCGAAAAGCTAGGCGTTTAGATAAAAGCGTCCAGCGAAATGTTACGTACTGTTTTTACAGGACCTTGTATTTAATTGTAGTAGCGATAAAACAGGCATATCGCGCCTGGTGTGCTACATATTTCGCATTGCTTAGGTACTATTGTTACAGAATTTCCCAACAAATCATTGCTAGCACCTACAACATATTTCTCGGAAGTATTTTATTAATATCCAACTCGCAGAATGATTTCGACAGGCCATGTTACATAATAATCTTTATTGACACCTGTTAGCCAGTGATATGTGGATAACCTAGTATTAATTCAACAGCAGCTTAAATTCAGCTTGTTTGTCGATGTTATAAATGGTATGAAAATGACATACGTCTTAGGTCAATCTCGATTATATTACATCCACAAAAATAAGCAATGGTTATTTTATCAGGATCCCCTTTATTGTGTACTCAAAGAATTTGAATGTCAATACGGATTCGGATGATTTCATTATACTAAACCAACACATTTTCTGACAAAATAAACAAAATAAAATTGAGAAATAACGTTTGAAAATAAAATTACATAGGTTTCCAATACGTAGCTATATTAAAGTAGCTATATGATGATGTTTTATATCGGGAACAGCTACAGAGACTAAGGACATGATACCTAGGTATTAGGTATCATGTACTTAGTCTCTGTAGCATATATATTAGCTACTATGTAGTTATTTGATTATTATGCCTATAAATTGGGAGTTAATGACAATGTGCTTCATAGAGAAAAAATATATACAATTATTAACATTTTTTGTAGTTCTATTAATTGTAGTACTGTTTACTAAACTTTCGTATAATTATTTACTAATCAGAAAATATTTATGTTTCGTCTCGTATTATTTCTATGTATTTCTAGACATCGTAGGCCCGTATTAATAGATCGATCTCAAGTCTGAGAACAATCTTGGAAATGTCATTCTTACGTCATTCCAGTACAAAATGACATGTCAAAAACAACGACAACGAAAAAAATAGAGGAGACTCTTACGAAGCAAAAATCAAACCTATATAGGAGACCAATATTCATGGATTATGGATCTAAATAGACGTAGGTATATATAGGTAGCCATACCATACATAATACAGTGGTGTAAGTTATTCGGCCAAATTGGCCTAGAGATTGGATATCAAAAGATAGTTGCCGGTATTTTTATGGAGTAACATTTTCATTTTGTTGACAGGCTTGTCGAATTTACTTGTCAACTTAGGAACATGTCCAACATGCCTGAAAGTTCCGAAGGAAACGTGTCATGAAAGTCAAGGTGCGGACAAGTTGTGTGAACTCGTAATAATAATATAAAGTTAGACGCTGAAACGGATAAGATGTGCGGTATGGCCGTTTAAGCCGTTAATATTTAATGGCCATACTATTGACAAACTATAGAATATTGATTGTTCTGAAGCACTATTATACTTAACCTGTATTTTTTTTGAAAAATGAACTAATATATAATATTCTATGATAACAAGTAAAAGTATGTACCTTCTAACAGTAATAATTTCTTCCACTTAACTAAGTATCTCATACACGTTACGTACATACGTACTTACGTAGTTATTTTCCAAATATTAATAACATTGAAGTGGGCTTAAAAAATTGGTACCTATTAGTAGTATTTCGGAAATACGATTAGTAACTGGTTCGTATGCGTATTTTCGTATTCGTATATTCGTTTGCGATGATGTATTAAGCTACCTTAATTAATATCTATCTTAATCATGGACGTACTACTTTGTTAATCTCATTGGAACCCGACAATACATCGATATAAACTTTTTCAATGAACTAGCAAGCCAAGAAAACGTAACGCAAACACCCGGGTGTACGCAAACACCCGCGAGAAATATTAACAGAAGCAAAGCTAACCAATTTTAAATGTTTTTTACAACACTGAATCAAATAAATATTGATATCAGTCACTTTATTGCGGTTATTATTATGCAATTAGTGTAAAACATAAAGGTAGTTTATGGTGAAAACAAAGGTCAAATTGAATTCTTCTTTTCATATCGATATCGTAATAGCATATCCCAAACTACTCGAAGTTTATCGCGAGCGAATCAAGCAAGCTGCCACGATCGTCTCTCGCTCGCGTCTGTTCGGCCAATCCTATTTCCGTCCATTCTCGTTGAGAATAAATTAAATTAAGCCGATCATCATAACAGAGAGAAACATAAAGCTGATTGTTCTATGCAATTATCTAAGTTGGAAACCTTTTCCATAGCAGTAATTTAGCAAATCTTGTTTTTATGATATCATTATTTGAATGTCCAAAGCCTTACCTTTAAGAAATTGCTGAAACACGAGTGTACCATCGAAATTGTGTTAGTATTACTTTAATATTTTGCCTAATAGGTCATTCGTTGCGATCTCACTGCGTGATTCTCTGTGAATGTTCATCGATTTCCAAGACAATCATCTATTCGATGAAGCGTGAATGAGGCAATAAAATGAAGTGTCAAAGGGAGCGCGCGGCTGTGTCGGCGCGGTGACGTATCGGCGCCGCACGCGGGGTCATGTTCCCCGGCTATTACTCTACTACTGACATGGAACTACCACTGACAATCGAACTATTTGTAACATACCTACCCAAATAGAAACCATTAATATTAACTGCGAAGAAAATTGTTTGATATAAGCAGTACCGAATCATAAGTTGGGATTATCCGATAAACAGTTCCTAATTAGCAATTGATATTTACTCAAATGGCTTTATTTTTCCACGAATATGGTGATTATATCTGTGGCTTAATAATGAGTTCAAGTACAAATGGACATACATTAGGTATGCACCCCTATTCAGCTAGGGGTACATTCAAAACTTATAATCAAACTTTGGACTTGGCTAAGAAGAAGTAGCCAAGTGTTATTCCAATATTCTGGTCGGATGTCCGGCTTTCAAATAGTTCCTTTGCCGAATGAAATTACTCAGAATTCCCGTTGCATACCAGCTTAAAACTGAGCTCAAAGATACGCGAGGGAAATTATATTATGTTGAATAACTTACGCTAGACTTTTAACTTGCTCGCGATCACACTAACCCCGCCGGCCTTTTGAAGGATGCATTGTGATTTCTGAGGTTAAAAAATGTCTGGTCCCAGCGACGCATGAAGAAGATGAACTGGGTCTCGTTGATTTAATTGACTATGACCTCCATTCCCTTCCCTCTGACCTCTCTTTAAGTTGGCAACGTGCAAGCAATGCTTTTGGTTTTGCATACATCTTTAACTGCTTAACATCAGGCAGGAATTTGTTTATATATAAAACAAGATATAAGGTTCTATTCATTGAAAATTGATGTTTTTTAAGTGTTTCGATCAAATGCTTACACCATTTAATTATATGTCCAACACTCATCCATTCTCGAAGTATTATTTTGAACTTTTGAGACACCCTATTTATTCAACCGTTGGACCACATTACCTTTAAGGGTCGTATTAATACATCTAAATCTCAAAACCGCTTTCAAGTCACCGTTGCATCTCAAGATACCTCTTGAGACCCCAGGTACTCAGCTGAGGTAAGATACCTAATATCGAACTTAAGACATAGGTATGTATAATATTTAGAACGTCATCTCATTAGCGAACTTAAGTTCGCTCTTGAGTTCAATTTATTAATACGGACCTAAGAATCCTAGGCTGAATAAGAGTAATATTTAGTAATACCATGTATGTTGTAGGTATATGCTTAAGTAGTTTGCACACTTTACACAAGTTTGAAACGTTACCAACCTGGATCCCATAAACAAGGTAGCGGAGTGGAGCGCCGGTAACGTGGCAATTAGTTAGACAGCTCGCCAAACAACCCCGGGCTTCCGGGCTGCCGCTTGGATGTTTGCCCGCTTCTCACACGCTCTCCGCAACCTATGAATCTAGACGACTCGAATTGCACCCGTTTAACTTCAACCCCATTTTATATAATTTAACGGCGACGTGAAAAGTTTTGAAAGAAAAAGAACACATATAACGCCCGGTACAATCGTAGGGAACAGTGTTCACATTAAAATTCTGTTTTATTATAATATGGTTGTGACATGAAAATTTGATTAACATTTTGCTTAAAATTTTGTTGGGATTTGGGAGTATTTGTTCAAGTAGACATAAATTCAATGGTACCTAAGATATTTGAAATTGGTATATAACTGTATTAGGTCAGAAAGCTATAGGGTCTTATCCTGGATGAGTAACGAAATCCTTTACGGCAGTAAATCTATATTCTATATCTATATTCTATAACCTGGATATTTTCAAGTCGAGAGTGAACCGGTACCTTCTAGGCAAGTATGCACCACCGTAGACCACATCGTCTCTTACCATCAGGTGAGATTGTGGTCAAATACTTGCCTATATCGAAAAAAAAAATATAGCTAGGTAAAAGGCATGCATTGTAGGCGATAAAATGTCGAATGAGTTTTAGGTGGTAGAGCCAAGCTCTAGCCAATTGACTACAGCTTGTATACGTGCTGGCTCGACCAGGGTAGTACCATCCTCTCACGGAAGATTCGCGAGAAGTAGATATAATAGAGCTGCGTTTCGTACGCTAAGTGAGAGAGCCGCAAAACCCAATCCGGAGGGGCCCCGATTCCCTCTCTATCCCAATTCCCACTCCTCGGTCGGCAGCATGCGAGCAATGCCATTGGTATTGCTAGCATCTAAGTATAGGATACGGTAACTGCGTAAAATCAGGCAGGTCAAACGCTGCCGACTTTGTTATACATTAAAAAATTTAAAAGAGAAAACACATGGCAAATCGAATAGATTGGATAATGTAGGTCACGGCGACAGGCGGCGGGCGGGCAGCGCGACGCTTGTACCGCAACGTATATTGAAAGTCGGGGCCAGCTCGTGAAATCATTAGTCCTCCGCACGCCTGAAAAAGTGTCGTTTTCGCTGAAACATTGCGCCGGGGCCCGCTATTCAATTGGCGAATGTATTTTATTCTCAGCCAATCGATCTTTAGACAACGAAACGCATACCGTGAATGGAGTGTCTCTCGAGGCGATAAATCACACGATACGTTTAATGAAAAGATCTTTCTCCTACCCTGTTTTATTACTATCGAACGGCGCCTGTTCGGGTCCCAAAAAAACGTATAAATAATAGGTACATACTGTATCTGAGTGTTCCGATTCCGAAGCGCTACCACTGCAAAACTTCGCAATGAACATGCCGTTTGATTTGTAGTTCTGTCATCCTAGTTTAAAGAAAATATACCAGAGATAATGGAGAGAAATAACTACAATATAAGACAAATGGTCCGATTCTTGCTCTTGATTGTGAATTGTTCGTCTATCCACATTTATCACGTCTAAAAGCTTTATGTCGTCGACTGAGAGAACACACTTTAATATTTCTGTAACGTCGGTTCCGAATATTATCTATAGAGCGGTTAAATGAAATTATGTTATTGTTACAGATGGTTTTTATGGTCACTCGAAGAAGTGAAGATGTCAGGGGACGCCGTATATCGTAAGTAACTCAATAACGGGATGAGAAAGCGTGCAGTATTTGAAGATCGTGTTTAATAATGAAGAAGAGTGCGGAGGAGGCTCGCTGGAGCCGTCGGGAAGCGATCTCGACATGACGAGTCTGCGTCACCGGTGCTGCCGCACGGGCATCATGGCTTCACAGCTTGCTGCCATCATTCTGTGGCTCGGTGGAAGTAAGTACCTATTGGGAAATATTTTGTCTCAATCACTGAGGTGCTGGGTTCGATTCCTGGGACGTACAAAGTGCTGTTCGTTTTCGGGAAAATTCTCCTTTATGGAACGAAAGTGCAAAAGAAAACGAAGTATGTTTTGTAAGGAGATCCCTAAAATGGAAATATAAGTTGTTGTCATGGTGACCCTTTGACCTTGACTAGGCTCACTCTTCTTATAGGCGCGGTTTTATTGCTCTAAGCCCTGAGCCATGCTCTGGACTTATGAATTTCCTCATCGTAAATATTATTGCTATTGTAGATACGAATTTCTTTTCCATCCCTTTTTATTATTATATAACTACTTTTGCTCGTTTCTATTTAAATACATACTTAGAAGGTTATCCTACCCTATTTAACCTACCCAACTCATTTAAAATTATAAAATCAATGTAAGAACCTTTATAAATTTATATAGAAACCTACCAATAAGATTTCAACATTGATGTAAATCTGATATACTTAGATGATTACCTGATATACGTATCTACTATGATAAGTAAAGTATACTTAGTAAATACTCAGATCAAAATCCCGCATTCATCACTTTGAGCGAGTATATATTTTCAATAAGACGTTCCATATCCCATCCAGTGATGAATTATTAAAATCACTCCGGATACAATCGAGTTTTCGAATCCAATCCCTTAAGTAAAGCTGATTATCGGAATCCTCCGTAGACCGGGCGATCCAAGAAAAATTCTGTAAAGTGCCAATCTCTCTCGGAACATTGGGAAAATTATTGGTTCCGAACACGCAGCATACATTTATTATAGATAATGGGGCGGCGGGAGCAGCCGCGCCGCACCACTAGCTTGTCCTCGTCACCGTATCTAACATCGCCAAACTTTTTGTGAGTTATTCGCCTCCTTGACATTTATGGCCAACTAAGAGAAATGTATTTGGAAATTAAGTAACCAGATTACGACGCCGGTATTGTTGATGAGACTCTGATGAGATGAGATCACTGGCTGAGCAGTGAAGGAAAATCATCGGAAAACCTGCCTGCCCATCCTCAGAAAAATTTTAAAAGTTCGCCAACCCGCACAGGGCTTGCAAGTAAGGCAATACATAAATAATTGCCGTCATTGCAAAACCTTTAATAAAAAAACACTAATAAGAATAAGCCAATACAAATATAATTTGTTGACGTTATTTTTATTTCTCAGTGTAGTACTATTGAGAGAAAGCTCACAGTACGTTTATGATGTGATACAATATGGATACCCATGAAATATGAATAATTTTCTAAAAGGCAAAGTGAGTATGCTGCACAGGGGTAGTTTAAAGCCACGTATGTAGGCACCTATACTTACAGTGTCGCCGCACAATAAAATTGTAATTTGAGTAAGTAGGTAAGTGTACACTTCTCCGTAAGTGCACAACTCCGTGCTACTTAAATATTTTCCTTTATGGGCTCGGTGATAACAAACTTATTACTCTTGAAAATTATATTTTTCTCGGGCTACTTCAAAATTAGAATATCGGAACAAATTGAGATTACATATTTTCTTTTCGAAATAAAGATATTAAGGACACTCGTGCGAACATATTTTGAATTCGCGAATTCAACAGACCAGTACAGCTTTACGCACTTCGGTAAATCGAAAATTAAGCTCTTGTTTACCGAGATAACGTGTGCGAACCAAACACCTAAATACACATTTATTCTTATTTAACCACAGAGGGCAGAGGTGGAATTAATTCATTTCATATAAATATTGAGCTCGCACCGAGATGAAATATTATGATGTGGCCGGGACCGTAAATTGAATTTGGTTACATTGTAATGAGTTCATGTCGACGGGATTGGTGTATTGGCTTGATCTTGAATTCGATCACGTGCCGTTCACTTGATTTATGTATTCCGACCACCTCCAGTACCTATAGCTGTAGGCCAAGATTTGATTACCTACGTCGAGCTGAAATTCCGCTCAGCGACCCGCTAACGGATCGACCGCAAGCTCAACTACTTATAAGAAATAGGACCGTGGAAATAAAATTGCTTTAAGGTGCACGTTTCACAAATAAATGGTTCCTTTCGTACTGCAATTAATGATGTCGAGACGGTGAAATAGGGCCGGCTGCGAGCCTTTTTCTCACTGCCTCTATGTTACTCACGTATTCGTCTCGGGATTAGTTTACTTTCGTAAATTATATAACTGCCTCGTCCGTGTAGTGGTCGCTAGTGTATACCGATCGTGTGGTTTGTCGGATCGTGCAAGATATCCATTAGCGGTAATTCACACTATGGAGAGGACGCCGTTTTTCTATACATTTTTGACAGGTCGAATTTTGTATCGGGATACAGCCAAATCTATGAAAATTATCGGTGTCGGCATCACCGTGTGAAGAAATCACAGGCCATAGAAACTAGCATGACGCACGTAATATACATACTTTTGGGCGACCGCTTGGCGCAGTGGTTCGAGCGTAGGCCGCTCGGGTCACTGCACATGGTGGTTGCGGGTTCGATTCCCGCCCGGGGCAAATTTCGGAAATGGCCTTTTCGTAATTTGCCTAGGTCTGGGTGTCACTGGGATCGCCCCAGTCCATTGTACGGTTACCCATAGTACAAGCTTTGCTTAGTTTGGGATCGTACAGTTGGTGTGTCTGTCTGGCGATATTTATTTATTTATTTATTACGATTTTTTTTTACCACCAGCATGTACGCTTACGTCAATAGTTCAGTAGCGAGGGTGACGATCGAACCTGGAACCATTGTTACCGGGATAGCTCCTCTATCTAACCACTAGGCTATTGACGCCCTGCATAATAATCTCCATGTTTAATTTAAAATAATCTCCATGTTTAATTTGATTTAATAATTTATTAGCCATCAAGTGTTCCCAGGAATATTTTTCCTTTACTGAGTAAACAACGGTCCCAGCTAGACCACTATCAATCTTGATAGGACATAATTAGTGGCAGATTGCCAGCCCATTGACCACGAGTGGGATTGTAATCCATTTCCTACATTACTCTTACTGCTTGTGGGTAAATAAAGATAAACTATTTTCGCCTGTCGATACTGTGACCGCATTTACTCTTAAATTGAAGCTCAAGCGTATTGCGGGAGATGAGATGGCTTATCCGAAGTTGCTCTGCTTCTTAAACTCCAAAGTCCTTTGCTTCTGAACTCACATCATGAAATCTTCGAAAATTTTGAAAATCCCGATAAGTGTTCACTAGTTACTTTTCGATGGTTGAAGAAATTAGTGTAGTTTAGCTGTGAAAGTATTTACTTAGTACCATGCAAATTGAAAACAAATACCTGCTAGGTATTACTTATGTAAAGTAATTCATAGATACAAATCACGAACTACAGGTACCTCTGCGTGTAATCCCTAATAAACCTGACTATGTATATCATAATGTCAATCTACGCCCTGCGGTGCCTTTGATCGTTAAACTACGACCTTTATACCTAAGCTTCTTGCGAGGTAAAAATAGCGGTACCGTATGACAAGGTCGTTAAGATAAGTATTTATCTAACAAAACCTTACATGACTCTTACATAAAATACTTGTACCTGCACGCGATATTCTCTGCTAACGTCTTAAAATAGCCACTTATTTGCTTACAGAGATAACAATATTCTAGGTAAATGTAAATAGGTAGTATAAAATGTCATCTACTGAATAATTTTATCGATACCTTATAATATATTTTAAAAGCCATAAGATTATATTTCGATGAAAAATCTCCAGAAGTCCCCATCAGAAGGTCACCTCGGAACCGTCTTCTCGGTAATCTGGTGTGACCAGGTCACTCGGTAAATATATTTAACCCTTCAATTTTATATTCAGGTGTGCTTGGCCTCCGTGACATTCAGCTGAGCGTGCCAGAAGCCGTGGGCGTGGGCTCCAGCGCAACGCTGGGCTGTCGCTGGGCGTTGGACGTGGGCGAAACGCTGTACACCGTCAAGTGGTACCACGGCGCACAGGAGTTCTTCCGTTTCGTACCAAAAGAGCTGCCTAACACAAGGGTCTTCTCGCAAACTGGAATCAGTGTTGATGTAAGTAAAAGATTCAATAGATTGAGAAAATATAATATAGGTCTAAATTTATCATTAACCTAAATTCGCTTTCGTTTCATTTGTGCGTGAATCAGTCTCAGTGTCTTTTAATACTCATGGCTTTAATGAAATTAAATATACGCAAAAGCGGTGCTGTGTTGTACGGACTCTAAATCACTTTACGATACTACAAATTTAGTTTTATTTTTGAAAAATGAAAGCAAGAAAATTTAATATAGAAGGCATAATAAAATTTGCTTCTTAGATTGATTGCAAAGTGAATTAAATTGATCAATCACATTGCGAGAATTGAGTTAAATTACAATTCAGCTGGATTACTCCAACGGCTTCAATTGAACAAAGGTACGATTCCAAGAATATGATTAAGCGCAGTAGGCATTTTGTTTTTATCAAGACTGCAGGCTATACGCTTTACTAAAAATAAAATGCGAACCACAACAATAATGCAGTTAAAGCAGCTACTAAAAGCGTAACAAAACGAAAAAAAACCTCTTAAGTCTCCGAGATGTTGTCCTTACCTAGCTCGGTCATTAACTACTCAAGAACGTAAATGCGAGAATAAAAAGCAACGGTATTTCTTACGCAAATGGCATACTTACGGCGGGACTATAAACAACATCATAACTACTATTATATATGGGTCAATGGCTCTGCGACATCTTGCTAGTTCGTTAAACTGCCTTCACGGAGGGGCTGAAAAAATCACTTAAGAATCTCGTCGAGTGATCGCTACGTTAAACCTTTAGCGGCTGGCACGCCGCCACATCCGAACTATAACATTGTGCCAAAATAACACATTAAAAACCTCTACAGACAATAACTTATACCGAAAGTTTGCATCGAGACGGCATCGGGCGTAACACGGTACTCACAGAAGGCGACGCGACGCAGCCCTTGAAAATCGGGTCAGGCATGATTTAGTTCGGCGGTTTCTCAAAGTGGACCGACTTTCCGTAAGATGGATCGATGCTTTTAGCTCAATTTGACTCGGTACCAGCTGCGTACGGTAAAGTGCACACGGCTCCGTGTAATGGCATTACCTCACCGAGTCACGTATAAATTACGCATGAGCTCATACCCGCGGCCACCACCTGAAATCAATGATACATTGCTACGAACGAACTTTGCTTTACCTGTACCACGGCATCCTGTGGGTGGAGGATTGTATTTCCGTTTGGGTATTTCTATAACATGTGTTGTATAAAGTTTAATCATTTCCGTATACGATAACAATGTGTAAGTACTTAATCTTATTATAATTTAATTTATTCATCAGAAAACAATATACTTGTTTACTCTAAAAACACACTTCACACAAAATAATATTGAGTGTTTTGGTTTTGCTTTCATATTGTGTCAACATGGAGCATCTAATTAAATACATTTACGCGTAAACACAACCCTACGGTGTGTGTTTAAAAGCTTCTCAAAATAAGGAAATCGAATTCCCCAAACGAGGTAAACTTTGTTGGAAGAGTATCACAGGTCCGTAAAACATTTTCACCCTTATCGTTAGATTTAAAAACATCATGTTTGTATCAGTAACCTACTTTCTACTTCACTTTCTTTGGTTTTCGTTGGGGGAGATCTGTTGAGTCATGAGCATTTTTATCCGAACAATCGAAGTAAGCCGAAGGAAGTCACGTTTAATAAAGTTTTTTGATTTTCTGATACCGATTATGGAGCGTTGTATTAAATTATGTGCCTATGGTTATATATCCAGCTCTAAAATGCTACCAAAACGGAACTGAATTATATATTTGACTCTCTTTGATTGAAAATACTACGTAGTGTTATACTTTAAGTTACTTATATGTGATTTGACAACATTCTTTTTTATATTTTATGCAACATAAAAAATCATTAATTTTCTTTGGGCTTACGGAGCACTTTCAAATTGTATTTTCTACATATTTTTCCGTAAGTCTACAACATGTTAGAAACCGGATCTACCTAGACTGAGAAAATCTGGCAAGAAACTGAGCGGGCTTGTTATTTCACATTTTACTTTTTTTATCGCCAGTGGCTTATAAATAGATACAAAGAGTAGGTATTAGGTATTGTAAATATAATAGAACATACCGGTAATATTTTTAGTTGGTGTTATAAACCGCGTTGTATGCAGATATCCCGGTCGGGCGCGCAGCAGGTGGTGCTCCGGGGCGTGACGCGCGGACTCAGCGGCCGCTACCGGTGCGAGGTCTCCGCCGACGCACCATTCTTCCACACAGTCTACAAGAGCGCGAATATGAGGGTTGTTGGTTAGTATTTTTACAATATCTAACAGATTATCAAAGGCCCGTATTTTTTGTACCCTATTTTATATCCCACTACTGGGCAAAGGTCTGAAATAATACTATGAGGTCTTCCAATGCGTGCGAACGCATAGCATTCATGCGCATAGCTTAATCATAAACGACATTTTTTTTTATAATTGGTCTCTTACCTAGACAAAGTATTGTTTGTGAATGCGGTCGTTTATTTTTAAATTGCCTAGTTGGCTTCAATAAGTAAAGGTTTGAATTCGCTTGCTGGTTATTATCAATTATTTATATGCTCAGTGATGTATAAGTAAACTTCAGATTCCTCCCAATTATATAGTTTTTTGTTCATTTTAGTTTCAGAGTTATCTTTTCTCCTTTGTTATTTTATGTCTTAATAGGAACATTTCAATATGACTTAATTTTGTAGTCTACAAACATTTTATAAATGAGAATTTTACTTCAACTAGCTGCATTAATCAGGGAGGCTTGACAACCGTTACAAATTGTTACGCGGCTTTCAAGATCTCAATGTTCGTTAATAGGCTCATTACTAAGTTAATAACGTAATCACCAATGAAAGGCAACACAACACGTCTTTAAAGTCCCTACATACCTATATATGAGTAAGAACCTAGACGTAAGGACATACCTTATTGTTTTTAAACTAAAACAAGATTGGCCATTTTATTATTCCCAAGGAAATAAATAAAAAACATTTTTTTTTATTATTTATTTATTCCCAAAAGAATAAGTATATACCCTATAATTCGACGTTGGTAGAGCCTAGCCACTTGACTTCACCTCATATACAGGGTGGCTTTGCTGGGGTAGTACCACACTCTCACAGAAGATCGGCATAAAGTAGCTATTATAGCTAGCGGAAAGTGGCTGTGTTTTAAAAAAGTATATGTATGTGTAAAGAAAGTACATTTGTTTTCTAAATTTGTAACGTTACGTTAATTATACAGCGAAACCTGAACTGTTACAAATTGTTATGCGGCTCGCATGAAAGTAATCTTCCCTAATAGCTCCGCTGGGTAAGTGAACAACATAATCAGTAATCTTAGTGCCCACAGTAATGAGTTTCAAGCTCATGTTTGTTCGTATAACGGGAACCTTAATCGTTATAGACGTGAATATTGTACTATTACTGGGGCCAAAACATTTAAAATTTGGTTAATCTATTTCAAAGCCTTTCCGTGCGATTAGTGATCGCTATACCACACTGTGTGTAGTACATTACGATAGTGACACGGTTAGTTTAGTTAAGTTTAGTTTCTGTACCAACGGAATTAGCACCATATTATTATCTTGCATGGTACCTACGACGTGGTTTCATATGCCAATAGTTTAGTTTCTTAATTTGTTGTATAACTCGATGAAAAGCTTTCATCCATATTATTTAATTGAATTCGTTTTCAGTACAGTGGTTGTATTAAATCAAATATATTTAAACCCGCCCGTATATCGCTCTCCCACGGAGCACCAGTTAACGGAAAACCCGGCGCGTGTAACGGAAAAATCGAATTGTATCCATCATCATATTGTTCGCGGATTGAGTTTGTGAGCGCAATAAAACACATTTGTAGAGTGATAGAAACATTTTGGATTGTATAAAATACTTTTTTTGAACAATGATTGACTACTTTTACGCGTGGTTCAACGTTTTGTTGTTTTCATAATTATTTGAATGTTTTAACATACATTTTATCAAGTCGGCAAAAAGCGTACAATCCGTCTGATGTTAAGAAATTATCGTAGCCAATAGATGCTTTCTATACCAAAGGCATCGCTCGCACGTGGTTGACTTGAAGGGGAGTGGAACAGATGGAGGGCAAGTGGGGTTTGGGCTTCCAGCTCTCTCAATCATCGTACGAAATGCAGGTATAATAGCTTCTCTACGCCGATCTTTTGTGAGATGGTGGTACTATCCCGGTCGAGCCGATGCGTATATGAGCTGTGGCCATTTGGCAACAGCTTGGTTCAAACTTAAATCAAGTGTTTTAAAAAGCTTTTAGAACTTTCCGAGCTGACGATGGCCGTTTAGATTTATTAACAATGCTGACATACTATATAAATGCTGTATAAATGTATTATCTTCTTCTAATAGAGGCTACCTAAAGCTATAACAATCTTTATAACACGTTTTTATTAAATATGAAAGAAACTAAATATAGTAGTTTTGATTAATATTGCGGTCCCACAAAAATAAATAAAGAAAGTCACAGCAACGAGCAAATAAAATTAACATTTGTGTGCTTACAGAATATATTAACAATTTACCAACAACCCAACGGCTGCCCACAAATAAGCTATTAAACAATATCTTAATTCGTTTAACAGCCGACGTATAAATAACGCGAACAATCCCAGCGCGACTCCGTGCAACACTAAATCGTAAATCAGAACTATTGTTAGGCAATAAATGCGAGGAATCGAACACAAGGGATGTTTGATTAAGGTTTATCTTGGTTAATTTACGATTATCCAGGAGTCAGGAGTTGGGTTGTTCGCGACCTATCGTGTATATCTCAGAGTAGGTAAGTACAATTGCGGTGAGTTTTTAGTGCTCCTTACACTGTTATACGACTAGTAATATAACTAACGTATAGCTAAAAGTTTTTGCTTTTCAGGGTAGTTTAAATACCGTATTAAACCTTATTACTTTACACTAACCACTCATTTAGTATAATGCACAGGAGATTTTTATAACCGATTATTATACCGATATTATACCAATTTTATAACCGAGGTTTCAATTTTTTAATAGGGACTGGTCCCGCCACACAGTCCCACCACCGTTACTCCTGTAAACGAGGATCGACAAGGGTGACCAATAATGACGTCGAGGTTCGACCCTCGACGAGTCCCGGGGAAAAGTTAAATTCTCTTGGAACCCGCACGAATTTAATCGACAGAAATAATAAGAGGAGTTGGAAGAAAAATATTCCACTGTTGGTCCCATTTTGCAAATCTACGACCTACTGCACTTCTCACGGCACACCATCTAAGGGTCTCTTACCACTGTGGTAATTAGTTGTGCATTTAAGTCGTCTAGTCGATTAGAACCTATAAATTTATTCTGTTTAGTTGATCATAATAAATAAATAATAATAATAATAAATATCGCCAGACTAGCACACCAACTGTATGGTCCCAAACTAAGCAACGCTTGTACTATGGGTACCGTACAATGGACTGAGGGCGATCCCAGTGACACCCAGACCCGGGCAAATTACTAAAAGGCCATTTCCGGAATTTGCCCCGGCGGGAATCGAACCCGCAACCACCCGATGCAGTGAGCCGAGCGGCCTACGCTCAAACCACTGCGCCAAGCGGTCGTTTAATACAGTCGCATTTTCTCTTCAAAGCTTGTTTCTTATTCATGTTCGTGAACAATGATGTCAAATGTAGTACAAACATTCCAATTCATGTCTAATTCGCGACCCCGCCCCCGTTGGCAGCGTTCGACAGTTTAAGAATTACGCAGAGTTGTAGATGCCGCTCTATTGAATATCGCCGGGACATGTTTTTGGACGGTGGCCATGTAGGTAACGATGGGCAAGTATTTTATTACGGACAGATCGGGCGGTTTTCCTTCAAGTTCTTATTTTTAAAATAAAAAGATTTACGATGGACTTAGATAAAATGGAAAATAATTTTACCGATGCTCTACTTATTCAATAAATTGGAGTATCTTACTTACTGTAAATATTTACCTTGAATTGGATTCTTATTATTTTTAGAGAGCGGGCCTTCTCATATTTTTGGGCAGCCTTGATTATATTTTATTTTGATGAAAGATTTCCTTTGATATTGAATTGTGTTAATAGGTATATCACCTTCGTCATTGGTTCACATAAGCGATCCCTCTTTTTACTATAGTCGAAGAGGGTAGCGAGGCTGTACTAGTGCGAGGCGTGATAGACACCCCATCTTAACCGGTTCACTTCTCCTTTGTGGATTAATTGAACCCCGAACAACGCACGAAACGAAAACAAATTTAGTTTGTTCAATAAAGTCGTATTGAATTAATAAAATCGTGACGAATTAAATAAACGCTAAAATACACCAACGACGGCCAAATTAAACGAGGTGCTGGAAAACTCCCTGCGTTCCCATTAAGTAGAATTGGCAAAAAGCGACAGAACAGGAATGTAAACACTTAAAACTTTGCTCGGCGCTGAGTTCTCCCGCTCCCTCGTGATAGAGGGCGCTGCTGGCAAACAAAAGCACGCCGAGTTTTAGTTTGGGCCGCCATTTTGTCTGTTCGGTGTTATAACCGCGTTCTACGAAATTCGTGGGCAAATGGAACCGGCGCGTATGGGAGATGAATATGCAACGTCGACAGCCACGAGCATTGAAACGCGTGGAGCGTCGACCCGCGTTATTTATTATCATCTATTTACTATTCCTATCGCTATGCACTATCATTGTTAACAAGATCCGGTGTGGGAGTTCCGGCGGCCGGGTCCGAGAACCGGTTCAGTGACCAAACAAACAAAAACTCTGTTGATTTTTAGGTCATCGTACTTGAGATTTAATTAGTCGTTAGACTCCGCTGCGTGAATCCACCCCATGTAGACACTGATATGGTGCCTCGCACAATAGGTATATTTGTTTTGACAATACTGAATGGTTAGATTGAGCACGTCAGCTTGCTGCAGACTACACTTGCATGTATAATAACTCCCGTAAATTGTGCTAGCAGCTGCACAAAGTCTAATAAACTAAAACAGAACCACATTTTTTGAAATGATACATTATTTAAATCAGGGTTCATTTTCAGGGCGGAAATTACCATTTTTATAATTAGAAGAAATCTCGATTTATTTCAGAGTGCTGTTTGCATTCTCTCTTTGCGTGGCGATTATAACATGAAATGGAGATTTTTAATATCGCTCGGCTTTAGCAATGAATTTAATTTTGCCTCACACCCGACTAGACTTCAAGCGGGCGGCATTATTTAAGATAGAAAAAGCAATAATTTGAATTATGAATTTTTCAACAGTCATTTATACAATAAGTATTACAATAAATCATATCTAAAGAAGATTGAAATTATAAAAATGATTGATACAGACTTACCGGATGCGGGACCCTTGGTAAGGGCACAGAAGAGCTGGTATTCTATCGGCGACATGCTTCGAGCCAACTGCACGTCCTCGCCCGCCGACCCATCGGCCAATCTCACATGGTTACTTAACGGACAAGAGGTACAACTGAAAATAGATCTAATATACATTTTAGTAAGTACGGTATTTGATTTCAAACTACAATTCCGCCTTGCAACTACATCTAGGAAATAAAAATAATATTTTTAAAACCCCAGAACGAAATCTTGATGACAGCAGAACAGATTACCATACAACAGGATACTAAATAACATTCATCCGTTCTGGATTTGCTATGACAGATCAAGAGTTAAAAATAACTTGGTAACTTAACCATTACATTAGCACTACTTCGATGATGATGTATAGATTTGTTTGCGGATCAATGGGCGAGGATTTTGACAGTATGATTGAGGTTTTGCGATACAGATGTGCGACTGGTTCATTAATAAATAATATAATGTATTTTAGTTTTATTAGTATAGTTGGTCTGATAATAATAAACGCCCAAAACCCAATGAAAGAAATGTTTATACCTCCGCTGATTTTTTTCAGTACCAGCATCACATTGTTTAATATTCCTCCCGCAGGTGAAGGGCCTTGATATCCCGCTGCACGACACATCGTACGCGCAGAGAAAACCTGTGATAACCGACACGTCGCTCGAAGATGCAAATAGAATTATATTCAGTCCGTGGGACGCAATCTCGGGCTACGAGGAGCCCGTGACGGACAATATATTAGACATTCCGGCCAATATAGCTGGCGTGGTGGCCAAGCCTGATAGCCATCGGAAAAACAAGGAGGACCTCACTACCCGCCTCCCCGGGCTAGAGCAAATAGCAAATAAATTGAACATTAGTGCCGAAGATGAGAAATCGAATAAATCATCTTCGTTCAGCCAGCTTGTTATTAGAGTACAGTCGGTGCACTTTCGCAAAGTGAGTATTATTAAAATAGCTTGCTCAGTTTTTGTTGGCAAAGTGGATTATTACGGTAATCTTTTGTACTAGTAGAATAATGATTTAGCGAAGCGAATCATTTATGAGGTTGTTCTGCAAATATATTTTTACCGATTAAACAAGCAAGAATAACACATTTTATGCTGGTTAAAAATATCCCAGTAACCTCTAGTTTGTTGTTGTCTTTTGTGTTTGTTATTGTGAAAAAACGAGGAAAATATTTTAAGAATAGGCTATTTTCTTCTGAAGGTATTGTGGTGGGTATGAGTGGTATTTGGGTCTTGCAAATGTTGATTTACCAAATTATAAATTTCAGTCTCACGTCGTGCATAGCGTATGCCTCGTTTCAATTTGAATTACTCAAGGTATAACATTCTGAACTCTATGTTCACTACATTAAATTCATGAAATGTGTGCAGCTTAGCGATATTCTGTGCCGTAACATTTGATTGTTGTTTCCAACTACAGCACGGAATTTTGAACTACCAAATGAATATGTCATGCATTGTTAGCTACAACTACAACTACTTCTATAAACTCGACGAACTGATACAAGATTAGATCCGGATTGCGAATCGGACTGTTTGAACGAATTTAACATTGTAGTTACGAATTAAATTGTGCTTTTAAAAGTTTGCGTCAACACGAAATAAAATGTGATAATAAAAAATATTACCTATCACAATTTCTTTGATCAACACCAAATTTATTTCATGGACGTAGATTGAAAAAATAACGAATAATTTAATTGATAAATAAATAGTAGGAAAACGATCTGTTTTAGGTAACTACGTTGAATATACCTGTTGGAGAGCCGTCATTATTTTTTATGAGAAAATTATAAATACCCACCTTGTTTATTTTTCATTTGCCATATCTTCTATCGTCGGTAACTTTGAACATGCTGTGTTTGGAAACTAAGGCGAACACTTATTTTCATAAGTCTATAATAAAGCAAACGCGTTTGCTAAAATAGTTAGTTTTTCCTTTTGGCGACAATGTTTTTGTATATGTCAGGGCCGGCTGAACGTGACATGCGTGGCGCACGTGTTGTCCGTGTGGTCCAACAGCGGCGTGCTGCTGCTCGACGAGGAGCGGCCGCAGATCGCGCCCGTCATGGGAAGCAGGGACTCCAATTCAAGTGGTAGGTAATACAGTAATTGACAAATATTTTATAAACAGTGAAATATTTTTTTAAATAACTTCTAATTTGACAAAAATATAGATATTTAATCTCTCGAAAACAGTAGCTACTGATGTTTGACGATATAACTAAGTAGTTTTAAAAAACTTTAATAGCTAAGTAGTTAATATAATTGCAAACATTCAATGTTTTTGAAAATATATTTCGTACTAAACGTGAGTATTTTTTCGAAACGTTTTGTAAACAAACCTACAGCAAATTATTTATGAATATAAGACATTACATAATCTTTGCTGTTAATTATTTATCAGTGTAATATCCCGTTTTAAAAGGAGAGACAAGGAAAAATGATAACGTCGTTGTATTAAAGAATACCATTAAATAAAGGAAAAGAAAAGATTTACATACCAAGTAAAATCCATTCTTACTTACCTATATTTTTTCTGCTTCACGAAAATTAAATCATACGAATAACATTTAAATGCAAGGAGAAATCTAACGGCATTGTGATAATTCCACTAAACTGACATGAAGTTTGCACGAATACAATACCTTTACGTACCCGAAAGTCATAGAAACGATGTGTGGACGAGATAAATGGATAAGACCCTAGTAATGAATATTCATTCCACGTACTGGCCGACCAACAGGAACCGCGTGCGGCTGCTACTTCGCTAACGTTATTGTTATAAATCACGCGTAGATTACAGGATGCAAACTTGCCCACTAGTTATCTCGGTAATGGCTGTTTTGTACCTATATTATACACTATAACTTTTGGTAGCCCGGGCTTAGGAACTAATAATTTAAATTTTGCCTGATTTAAAAGTCAGATTATTTCGTAGTTATGAAAAAAAAGTATTAAAACGAAAAAATGCCCACCTAACATTTAGGTATAAAAATCTTTGCAGGTACGTACCTAATAAATGTTATTTTCTAAAAATGTGGTTAAATAATATCTAGAGTAATATATCTTATCCTTCACATACAACATCTCGTGTAAGACATAAGAAATTCTAACTTTTAATGTTACCAAACTATCATCTACAAAAATCTTTTTTTACCAATAATAGATTGCGCAGAGTGATGGTAAAATTATCTGTTTTACTTATAGGTATAATAAAAAATATATCATACATAATGTAAATAAATAAAATATAATATATTATGCAATGGCAATACAACTGAATGTTGTTCAGTTGATTTACATCACCGAGCTGTCTTGTAAAACAGCTAGTTATACAATCCATCTGCGTCTTGGAGATCAAAGTTATAAGAACATAACAGTAAAGTGAAGGTTATTGCCTGCTGTGACATTTTCATAGGCATTCTTCTGAATATTCGTCACAGTACCGTTACAATGTTTCTTATAAATAGGGTAATATTTCGTTGAGCCGTCAAGGGTCGATACAAACTGGGGAGTATATTTGGCGAAATTGCGGAAACATTTGATGTAAATACGGACTGTAGTCCGATGTGTCTCTGTTATAGGAGAAGTTTCTCGTATTTTGTTTGAGGATTATAGAAATACGCAGAAAGGATTAACTATCCTCATGTTGCGCACGTCGCCGAACAAAGTTGGAGCAAAAGAGCTTTGAGGTATCTCGGGTACAATCGATATACTTACAGCTTAGACCTTTCCTAAGCCTCGAGCATTTGAACACTTTTATGCTTTAAGCTCGCTTTGCGGTACAACTTGCTGATCAATTGACGAAGTTTTCTGCCCACTATGGGAAAACAGGGATTTTAAAGATAGTTGTAGATGATAGTCGGATCTAAATATTACGTTATAAACTAGTACGGAATAGTTTAATTCGAAGGGTTATGCAGACTATACTGTTATTATAGGATCCCTTAATATTTACTGGGTACCGTGATTGTGTTTCAAAACTCATAACTTGCAAGTTGCTTAAACTGTGTTTACAAAATTGTTATTACTATTTCGGCCCAAATTGAAATAAGGGCCCCTTCCCCATCCACTTAGGTTTTTGTTTATTGTTCCAGGGCTCCGTTCGACATCGCACGTCGGCGTCTTGACGGTGCTCAACTGTTTATTGTACAGACATTGGTAAGCGTCTCGCTTCTGTATTATCAAAACAAACGTAAACCGCTGGTTTATGTTAACGTATCTCCTTAGCTGTGTGTGCGGAAATAATATTTAATTAGAAGGAGGAATTAATAACTTTGAGGATTTAAATGTTATGATATAGCACACTGATATTTTGGAGTAGTCAAGTGTTATTTACACAGGTTATTCTATTGTTCTATTGAGGAAAGGGTGCAAGTTACCTTTCCTTTCCTACCTATGCCTTTCTTCTTTTATCAAAAGCCTATGCCCATTGCCTAAATATAAATTTGTTTCCCCTAAATGCGATTATAGAGTGCCATTCTACCTGAATAAAAAAATAAAAATTTGATTTTAAATGCTGCACGGCACCTTAGTAAATGGTATAGGTGATATATAAGTACCTACCGCAAAAAATAATCTTAATATATAAATATTTTCTGTTGGTGGGTACAGCTGGTTGGTAGCGAGTGATTTAATCAAAGGCCAGCTGTTAGAAAGAATACATCGGGTTTTTAAATCTTCAATATTCTTATACTATTATTTATATTTACAGGACTACCCGATGATCAGAGGACTAAGAAAATAGTAACGAACTTGTAATTTTCTCATCTAAAATCAGTGTTAGACTTTAGTGATTGAAAAATAAAATGAAAATGATGCAGGTAAAGCTATTTTATCAGCAACGTGAGTTGGATGTAGTGAATTTTATACTTGTACATACATAGATTTGTAATTAGACCTCTTAAGATTATAGTGACGATTCGTTGCGACGAACTTCATGTACGTAACTGTTAATTTTAACTTTAAAATAAAGGAGATCCCCGTTTTTTTAAATGTTTTTTTATTATTTTCGAACGTAAAATAAATACAGTTTGCAAGTTATCTACTCGTCCGGAACTACGGAAACTGTGGACATCGGAGAATGCAATTAAAAGGGCAAGAAGTAATGTGGAGAAAAATACATTTGAATAACATGGCCAATATAATGAACTCGACAGAATTTAGTGGTAATCATTAATCCTATTACGTTCTCGATTTGTATTAACCATAATTTGGAACGGACAAACAAAGAAATACCCTATACCCAATTGCAAACAACGCCAAGAATTCTCGGTACAAAATGTAGCAAGAACTCGAGATAGGTTTCTCTTAGTATAAAAAGTCATAAGGAACAATAAAGTAATATACACACTCTCGTTATCGGGTATTTTTGTGAGTTCCGAGCGAGTGTATAAAGAGCTTTAAGATATGCGCTCGAAACATTCATACAAGTTCATATGTCAAGTTAGGAGCCAACTATCTGTCATGTAGTCCCGCGAGGGCCGTGCGGACTGCGGATACCCAAATCAATTTGTCACGAGGTGAGAAGAGACTGAAAGGAAACATCAAGGGGATAATATAGGATGGGATATGTCCAGGTAATAAAATTTTATGTGATACCTTCCCAAATCCCTTTAAAGCAAAATTATGAAAAGTTTTTTATTATGTAAGTTCTTTACAATGTCGGTAAACAAACATATGTCCCGGTTGATGTTAAACAGTTAACGAAGTCTATAGATGCATGCAATACCAATGGTTTTGCTTCAAGGGGACTTCAAGGGGAGTGGGACAGAGGGAGGGGTAGTGGGGTCGCTCATCGTACAAAAAGCAGCGATAATAGCTAACACATTTAGCATAATTTTTACTCGACCAACTAATTGGGTCTTTGATGGCAAATTGAACTATTTACTTCGTGTAAATATCCAATACAAGTAAAAAAATATGGTAAAAGGGAGAACGTTCTGAAATTATATTGTCTGTAAGTAAAACACCTATTAACAAGATCGGTTCTGTCACATTACCTACTTACTAAAAATTGTAAGTATGGTAGAAGTAATGTGTATTTATAAAATTCTCCTCCTAAACGGCTTTGCCAATTTTAGTGGTTTTTGTACTTATGGGGTCAGTTTTAGTTAAAGTTGTACCCGGTAGGTGGCACTGTTGACGACGTCTAGAAAATACGCTAGTGAAGGTTTGAGCAAAAGCTCTATGACAATAAGTAATAAGACAGTAATGTATTACAAAGTTTGATTGAAAACACTTGTCAATTTAACACCCACGCTCACCAATTTACAAATAACCCTGTATAGGTAAAGCCTGGAAAATTATGCATATTTTATTACTAACTAGCTGACCCGACAGACGTTATCCTGTATTTTAGGGGTATGAAAAATAGATATTGACCGATTCTCAGACCTACCCGATATGAACACATAATTTCATGAAAATCGGTCGAGCCATTTCGGAGGAGTTTGGCAACAAACACCGCGACACGAGAATTTTATATATTAGATTTAACAATAAAGAACTTCAGATATATGTAGCTAGCGAGAAACGATGCTCCAACAACCGGTTTCCTGCTCTGAGAACAAATATTTGCTAAAACAGCAGGCGGAATGAAAATTAATGAGCGCAAGTCCAACGTAAAATGAAAATGCACATAGATATGACATTAAAAATTCAATGAGGTTATTAATTAAGCAAAGGCAAGCAGGCGCCATGCCGCGATGAACCCGCGACCAGATTGTGCTACACAATTTATTCCTTTCATGATAAAGAAATAAAGCGTATAATAGCACAACGGAAAAGAGTAGGCGCGTGTACCGTGCGTAATTGCGCATGTTCGTCAATTCCTCCCTTGCGTGAATCTTTTCAATTTACTTACCTATTTATAAGGAATGACGTCAGAGCAATATATTACCTACTTGTTATTAATGGTCTCACATAAAGCGTTTTATAAAATTAGAATGTCAGCTTGATTAGACCATCTCTGTCTTACATTTTCTGTTTTCTTACGAATGTTACGTTCGTACATTTGCGGGGAGATAATCAAAACTACCGAATCTATAAGTCGAATCAGTAAGGCCAAGATGTCGAATGGACGGTTTGCAGCGCTGCAAGGTATGCAGGTTCAAATCACGGCTCACACCTCTGGTATTGGGCCGCCCTCGTAGCTGAGAGGTTCCGGGTTCGATCCCCATCCTGGCCGTTAATCTATTAACGTAAGCCCACTCCTAACACAAGGATTTTGCTTAGCAGGAGGAGCTAATGGGAATACTAGTAATGTGTACTCAGATAATCACTCACATAATCTTAAAAAAAAACACTTGAAGCAGAGGGAAGGAAAACGTCGTGAAGAAACCTGCAAGGATGTTGCAACAATAAGGGTGACCGTCCACTTGGCTGTGCTATGAAGCGGACCCGCCCGCTTCGACCAATAGGATCGATTCATTTCCTATCAACTTGAAGCTGAGTCCTCACCCCGCAAAACTTAGTTTAACGTATTTTCATACTTCATTGAGTACATCTCGCGTCTAGTGGTTAAATGGTCCTAACCCGAATCCCCTCGTTTTAAAAGACGTTAATTAGCACAAAAAACACAAAAGCATAACAGTAGCAATTTTAAATTAAAAACGAGTTATGAAAATTTAATTAACTCTTTTTACAAAATGACCTTGGTTAATGCATTTTGAATTTTTCTTCCCTCATTCCGAAGCGAATCCAAAGTGGAGGGTGTGTTAATGTAAATAGAGATGGCACTGTGAGCACGGCATCCGCACTTAGCCGCCCCTGTTTGTACTGCTTACTGACACAGATATAAATATACTCAATGAGACAGGATTTTACATTTGGCACCTATTGTCTTTTTAACCCCCGACAAAAAAAAGAGGTGTTATAAGTTTAACATATGTATCTCTCTATCTGTGTATCTGTGGCATCGTAGCACTCAACTGGATGAACCGATTTTTATTTAGTTTTTTTTTTTGAAAGGTATCTTTATCGGGAGTGTTCTTAGTTATGATTCAAAAAAATCTGTTAATCCGTTTTTATTGCAAGTAATTGCTTTTTTTTAGTTATAATTTTGTAATTGTAATGACTGTTTGTGGACCAAAATAAAATAAGAATTTCTCACATTTCATGATACATAGGTAATGTAGGTAAATACAAATACACAATCTTTCTAAGCCCGAAACAATAATTTAGGTATATATACGGTATAGCTGATATTACGTAAATGCCTATAGTGAAGACGAGCCCTATCTAACAATGATATTTTTTAAGTTACGGGCCTCTGAATATTTGCCACCTTCGTGGCCTTAGATAGAACACATCCAATGGTCTTCTAATGGTTTTGAAAAACAGTTTAGGTATTATTATTTACATTTTATTGTATTCACCTATACCAGTATTTTAAAAAACAGTGCCGTCTAGGAACGCCCGAAAGAAGCGAAGCTTTATAGTATAAAGCGTAAGCTGCGGCGGCGCGCAGGTAAATGTTGAGTAACGCTACTGACGCTTAGCACGGATAGAGTAGCCGCGCGGCAAGCGCCCGCACGTCCGTATAGAAGCATCGCTTCAAAAAAACTTTATAAAATATTTTCACAGTTGTTAAGTGCATACATGAATACAATTTTGAAGAAAATTAAGGGGGCGGGCAGCAACCTTACTACCCACCTGAACTTAAGGCTAAAGCGCCCATCTAGCCCGCGAAGTTCATATTCCTTGAGGTTTTTAGAAATTTTTCAAAATCTGACAATAATAAAAGGCAAATTTTGTAATTCGCGAAAAAGACCGTGTGCAGTGCATTTATTAATACATCCAACTTACTCTAAAACATTTCAAGAACGTCAGCTATCCAGATAATCTGGCAATTTTTGTATATTTTGTGATTTACTAGTATCATATACACCGTGATAATATTTAGAGTAAAATAAATGTATTAATAAACGCACTGCATACTGTGTTTTTCGCAAATCACAAAATGTTGTCTTAAATGTTTTCATATTTTGGATAAACTATAAAAATACTCGAAAATTTTGAATTTCGCGGGCTAGACAGGCGCCTTCACCTTAAGGAGTTACCGTAGACTAATACTTGCAATACCAATGACAATACTTGTACGTTGCCGATCTGAAGGCCAGTCCCCTTCAGATCGGCATCGAGGGAGGATCGGATCGAGGGAGGGAGGGGAGGAGTTGGAAGAATTCAATATTATCCACTGTGTGTTCTAGATTTATCTATGATAAGGTCGCATATATTCCACTGAGAGGCACACACTACACTCCTCAATAAGCATCCACTTGTGTCCTCACCCTGTTGTCGATCACTATCGAATTCAACCAAGTGCGATAACGCTGGAATAGTCAAATTTCCACTTTATCTCCTTAAACGCAAGAAACAAAATGCTAGTGTGTTTAACTAGTGACGCGTCGTTACACACGGGTGTATAGCGAACAATAGATTGTCTCTCGTGAGGTAAAAACACTCTTACTACTTAGAATGTAGTACCTTCTACCACCAGCTATTTACATCATGTTCTACTTAAGTACTTGTAAGTATTATTTGTTAAGTCTGAATTACTTTTATTAAAATACATTTAAAAGATATTCAAATTTATTTACTACACTGAAATTAACTAGTAATAGTGCATAATATTCGTTTTACCTATCGACGCTTGTTAATAATCTATATATATATCTATATATATATAACTCAAAGGTGACTGACTGACTGACATAGTGATCTATCAACGCCCAGCCCAAACCACTGGACGGATCGGGCTGAAATTTGGCATGCAGGTAGATGTTATGGCGTAGGCATCCGCTAAGAAAGGATTTTGATTAATTCTACCCCCAAGGGGATACAATAGGGGATGTAAGTTTGTATGAAACTATGCAATTAAATTCCACGCGGACGAAGTCGCGGGCACAGCTAGTAAATAATAAACGAATAAACCAAACCAACACACCAAGAGTTTGTTCCCAAATTAGCAACCCTTGTATTATGAGTATGGGTGAAATTCCGGCGATAGAATTGGAAAAGGCCCTTTCTGAAATTAAGCCTGACGGGAATCGAACCCGGTTCCACTTGGTGCTTGAGAAATTGTAATAATAAGAACCCTATGCCAAGCGATGTGCGTAATTTCAATGAGATATTATTTGAAACAAAGCAAATTACGGTGAGTAGTTCTGAAAGGTTACTATTCATTCAGCAGTTGAATTTAATTCAGCCAGCTATCGTCTGTGAGCAACTCAGGCTTCTCATACAGGTACTTATCAAAGTGAATTATCGGTGTGTACTTAGCTTAAAACATTCTGTTATAGAGCATATCTGAACAAAACTTCGACTAGATTCAAGTTACAAAATGTTTTCGAGTAGCGAATAATTCAAATGCAATTAAGATTCTTTTAAACCTTTTATTTTGTGGATTTTCTTATCAAATGTCTCAGAAAAAGTAGAGCACTTTTTGTTATAAAGATTACTAGTAATGTGTGTTTATCACATTACTAGTATTCCCTTTAGCCCCTCCAACTAAGCAAATGCTAGGAGTGGGCTCAAGTCAATAGTTTAGTGGCCAGGATGGGGATCGTACCCGGAACCTCTCAGCTACGAGGACGGCTCCTCTAACCACTAGGCTATTGGCGCTTAAAGTACTAAGTTATAAGTACTTTTTCCCTTGTTCAAAGAATTCGATGATCACAAATAATATAGAGATTGTATTCATGGCTCCAATAGTCGGACCAACCGCCCTTTAGGATAAATGTGTCCAACTCCGCACTTTACGATAAATGTTTCCGCAACACATACGCTTAATAAGGTCTATAAGATTTACGATCGACCAATCACAATGCATTGCTTAACTCCCGACCAATCATAATGGCGTTGCCTCCGCTCCCGCCATGTAAATTTTTCGAAATTATTTAATGTCAGTTATTCCTAGTGTGTAGTCAAAGGGTGGTTACGACATAGTATCAAAAAGCTGGGAGCTCGGTTTAAGTATTCTCAATGCGAAATATTTCACGCGCCCTCGCTCCACCCGCACGAACTTTGTAAATAAATACTATAAATAAAGCCTAACATTGCGAGATCGGAATTGCTTGTAAAGCTGTTTTAGTTGCTGTGTTTGTTTAACCTCTGTGCAATTTCATGTCAGGCGATGAGTGGTAATCATAACATTTTATACGTGCTGTAGCTATATTATCCCAAGCAGCGACTCGTACGGATTCCAGTTAAATTAGAACCGATGAACACACACCTACACTGCATTTTCTGTTTGCAACAGATGTGTGAACAAAGGTTTACTAACTGCAAATGTAGATAGATACCTACGCGTTTACTTTCAGGTAGCATTGACTGGAAAATAACGAAAAGATCCTACTAATATTATAAATGCGAAAGTTTGTGAGTGTGGATGTATGTATGTGTAGAAGGTGGTTGAGAATATAAATTGTACAACCAAGTTCGATATTATGTGGGTACTTACTGTTCAAAAACATTGTCGATGTTATAATTTTGATATTGTAATTAGATTACAGTTGTTAAAATACTGTTATAACTTTACGATAATTCCTGTTGGATTATTTGATGAATTCTAATAGTAAAAGTCTTTAGCTTTAAATCCTTTTTGTAAATTGTATCGAGTGAACGCCGTGACGTAACAAGTCACGTGATCGGAATCGTTTGGAGGGGGCAACTGTTTAAATATCGGAGACCGGTGAGTCCGGAACGCATTTGATTCGAGAGAGTAATACAGTTCGGTCCTTACAAACGGGACCGGTGGTTCACTAAAGTCTAATAGTTAAATACCTAGTTTGTAATTCGTGATTTCTGATTACCTACATAGAATACGAGATTTATAATTCTGTATCTTTGCGGTTTAATTGTCTGAGACCTACGCCATCAACCCTGTACCTGAAGCTCCTACCTTCTGATGACGAGCGTGCCGCTAAACTATAGCACGCGCGCCGACATCAGAAGTTAAGGCCTCATTAGCCCACAGTAACGTTAAAATGGCACTCAGTCTGTAAATTTGTTGTCAACAAGAAGACCGTTAACATTCGAATTTTAATGTTGTTTTGCTTACGATTACTGCTAACTTTATTTTGTTATTTGGTGTGTGTTTAATTGATTGAGTAGGACTCGTGAACTTCTTCGAAGTAACCAATCCAGACAAGATTACCTAGCTAATCAACGACGACGTACATCACGTCAGTTTAATGTTGGTGCACTAGTGTTCGTTATAAAGTGTTCTCAGTCGCCAGCGGCAGTTATGGTAAAACTACGCAAGCTGCTGCGCAGTATATGGTGCCGTGGCAGGCGCCGGGCGTTGGAGTAGCTGCGCGTGTGCGGCGGCATGCGAGCTAAGTCATATACGCTACGAGCGAGCGTCGCGCGTTTCGAGATCAACGACACATGGCGAATCTGGAAAACAATGATGGTCACAAGAAAGCGTGAAACAGAATCTGGTGAGTCGAACCATGTTTTTCTGGTGCCACGGATTATATAAAGAGAAATTACATACGGTACGTGTTACAGTGCGTGTAAGACAGTAAATGCAGGTGCGCGTGATAATTTTGTTCCGAGTGAAGGGTGGATAATACCAACTGTTGTCTGCTATGTGATTGTGGTGTGTACTTAGTCGACTTGATTTGAGGAACTTCGGACCGGGCAGGCCGTTGTAGCCGGCACGGTAGCTGAGATCAGCGGGCTCATAAACAACAACACAGTTCTCCAGATACGTTGTGAAACTCAATGGAGACGATCTATGTTGGACTTTCAGCGTTGGACGAGCGATCTCAGACTCGTTTTACGAGGTCACTAGTACGGCTGGTACATCTCAAATCTCCATTGCCAAAGCGTGGCCCTCGTCTGCCCACGGTAATGCTCTTGACGAGAAACACCGCGGACACCTCCGCTGGTATTGCCAAGTCGGCGCCAGGCATGTTTGCTAACTGCGCTGACGCGAGCGGTCGCCACCACCGACGCGGTCGGCATAACCTGTTATTCCAGTGCGAAACATACCGCAGGCGCCTTGTGCGTCACTGGTCTTCACGGCGACCCGGGCATATCATGTGCTGCCAACACAGAACGCGCCTCTGGGACCAACATTGAAGAGGGCGATCAGCAAAGCGCTATCAACGTCCTTGCCGTCGATGAGAGCGCTGAATGTATTGGGGAAACGATTCGTTCCATCTGTGGTTTGATATGAGTAGCACCTAAGTCTAACGTCTGTAGGATTAAGTGCCATGCGGCAGGTTTAGTCTAAGAAATGGGTATTTGTCACGACTGATGGTTATGGTCAGTTACGGCCGAGCTCAGGAGAAATTAATACTCTGGTTAAATCCACAAACCCACCAATGCAAGGGAGGTTCATCAGCTACTAGGACTTGCAAGGTACTTTCGCCCGTACATCGCAGGGTACGTTTCTAAAACCGCCTGCATCACAAAATTACTGAGGAAATGTGAATCTTTCTTATGGGGTACTGTACTGGAAACTGCTTGTGATTATGTCATTCATAGTCCAACGAACCTATCTTAGCTATTTTTGACCCATTGGACTTTACACTGATGTTATCGGACCTTTTCTGGAAACCAATGGCTATAAATACCTCTTCAGTTAATCTGCTGTACACCAGGTACATACAGGATGCCAAGGCGTTGAAACGAGCCTTTTAAAGCTCAATTTTATTGTTTGGTATACTTTTCACAATAGCTTGTAACCATGGCAGGATGTTTAAAAGTTATATGTTCCAGAAAGGCATGCGTGGTCCTTACAAGGTCGTATGCGTAATACCACATCACTGCTACGAGCTGGAACTGCTCGTTGGGTCGCACGGCAACGGGACTCTGCCGCCACCGGGTACATGGTGCTGTGGCGTGGAGAGTGGACGCCGGATGCTTGCACAGCACTCTCGCAGATGCCAGCAAACACTTCAAAGAGTTTTGTGATTCCCATAATATTGCTTTACACTTAATTATTGAATGGTGATCGATATTTGTTAAAATCTTTAAATAGTAATGGAGTTTACAAACATGCTCATGACTGTGTAAGAAAAATGCCTGAATGTCCAGTTATTGTTACTGAGTACGTCAATGTTGACGATTATGATAATTATTCTGTTACCAACATATCATAGCCATCACTTACAAGATGTCTAACTTGACTCTTGCTCAGGTTGTCTATCAGGACTTGACGCCAATGATGGTTGTCTATCTTGACTTGACGCCAATGAGGGTTGTCTATCTTGACTTGACGCCTATGGGGGTTGTCTATCTTGACTTGACGCCTAAGGATGTCTATCTTGACTCCAAGTTGTGGTCGAATCCCATGGTGTGATTTCGACTGAGTTATGTTCTGTGTCTGTAACGGCTTTATTATAACTATTGTTTTAAACATGATTTATGATGGACTCAGGATTTTTCCTTAAAGTTTCTGTTTGGTCAGAATGGCCGATCGGTATTTACCGGATTATGTTTTGTTACACCTACACACGGGGACGTGTGACTCGTCAGTATGGCCGTGTAGAAGGTGGTTGAGAATATAAATTGTACAACCAAGTTCGATATTATGTGGGTACTTACTGTTCAAAAACATTGTCGATGTTATAATTTTGATATTGTAATTAGATTACAGTTGTTAAAATACTGTTATAACTTTACGATAATTCCTGTTGGATTATTTGATGAATTCTAATAGTAAAAGTCTTTAGCTTTAAATCCTTTTTGTAAATTGTATCGAGTGAACGCCGTGACGTAACAAGTCACGTGATCGGAATCGTTTGGAGGAGGCAACTGTTTAAATATCGGAGACCGGTGAGTCCGGAACGCAGTCCCGATCCGGCCGCCGTCAGCGACGCACGCTCCGCGCCAGTCCGCCTCACCGCATCACGCGCTCGCACTCGCACTCGCTCGACGCTCCGCCATCTCAGGGCTTCTTGTATTTTGTGTTTAGCCTGTTGTTATTACGGCAGGTTAAACACATTTTACCTGGTTTAACCCGTGTTTGTGTGTTTGTGTGATTTCAGCCACAGCCGCCCGCACCCCGCCACACCGCCGCGCCAAGGCGCCGGCCGTCCGCCACCCGCTCGCGGCCCCTTGCCGCCTCCGCACACCTCGCCCCGCGCGCACCCTTTCAACTGCCGTTTTCACGGCATTTATTGTTTCCGATCGACACGAATATTTTTCTGTCAAGTTTTGCACCTATCCACGGGAATACCTAACGGTGATAACAAGTGGATAGGGAGCGTGCCCCGAGCGCTCGCCGTCCCCTCCTGGGGTAGGCAAACTCGGCTGGGCCTGGCACCACCGGCCTTGGGGTCTCCCCTAGTCGACGCCAGGTAGCTCCCTCCCACCCTACCCTTTCCCTATTTCCCATTCTCTGGGTGCTGTTTGGTGCGGAGTTAATTTATTGACTACGTACCTCTGCCCCGGAGCTGTTAGACACAGTTAGGTGCTTAGGTACGCCGGTAGGCGTAGTTAGGTACTCACCCTACACAACCTTTACCATTGCACTTAGGTAAAGGGACACCTTAGGTCTAGGACACACCTAGGCACTCACCCTACCCCTCCCTGCCGGCAGGTGGGGCGGGACGATCCAGTCTCATAGGTCCATCTACTATGGACCTATCCAATATCACCGAGGAGATCCTTCGGGAGCTCCTCGCTCTAGTTAAAGCCCAATGCCCGGCAATATTGGACACTCTTGCCCGCCGCCTTGCCGCGGACTCCCCCGCGTCCCCTGACCCCTCGCCTCCCTCCTCCCCGCCAGCTCCTACCCCTCCCTCTGAGAGCGATTCCGACACTCAGTCGGAAATCGACATGGAGGTGGAGGCCCTTGCGCCCCCCTCCCCCCCCCTTCCTGCCTCATCCTCCTCAGAGGATGATTTTATCCGCGTTGGCGGAGGCAAGAGGGCGCGCAACAAACTGCGCGACCTCCCTCCCCCGAAGGTGAGCAAAGCCGCTCCCGCCCTGGGGTCCCCTGCCCCCTCCCCTACCCCCGCATCCCCTACTCCCCGCCAATCTGGCAGTAGCCCGTCTGCCTCGCAGCGGGCCTCGCCCTCCCCGCGCCCCGTGCGCAAGTCACCCCCGCCCCCTCCCCTTGTCATCCATGACAAGGGCTCCTGGGAGCGCATTTCTAAGGCGCTCCACGAGCGTCATATCCATTTCCTCTCTGCGAGGTCCACCTCGCAGGGAATTATGGTCAAGGTGCAGACCTCGGACTGCCACCGTGCCCTTTCAAAGTTCCTGCGGGACAATAAAATCCAATACCACACCTACGCGCTCGAAGAAGAGCGCGTCCTTCGTGCCGTCATCCGCGGCCTCCCCAAAGAGCTCAATACGGAGCTCATTAAGAGCGACCTTAAGTCGCAGTCCCTCCCGGTGCAAGAGGTGCACCGGATGTACAAGGCCCGCACCCGGGAACCATACGATATGGTCCTGGTTGTGCTGGACCGCTCCGACGAAGGTCGGAAAGTCTTCTCTTTAAAGGCCGTATGCCTAATTTCGGGGCTCTCAATTGAGGCCCCTCACAAAAGTGGCACTCCTACACAGTGCCACAACTGTCAACTTTACGGGCACTCTGCCCGTAATTGTAACGCCCGTCCCCGATGCGTCAAATGCATCGGGGATCACCCCACTAGTGAGTGCTCGCGCTCAAGGGAGACCGCGACCGAGCCGCCGAGCTGTGTCCTCTGCGGGACTCAGGGGCACACCGCGAATTATCGCGGTTGCCCCAAGGCCCCAAAGGGGAGCAGCGGGGTGGCGAGGCGTGGACGCCCTCGTGCGTCGGCACGGGCTGCCTCTCAGCCCTCTGCGCCCTCTGCGCCTCCCCCGGTGTTCGCACCGATCCCCACTGCGCCCTCTGCGCCCCGCCCCTCTCTGCCTTCGGCACCCCCCGCCCCCGCGCCCTCTGCGCTAAAGCCTGCGCTCCCAGCGCGCCCCTCCCCACACGCTAATGTATGGAGCAAACCGCTCCCATACACGGCCACCGCCTCCCTCCCGGTGCAGACTGCCCCTGCGCGCCCTCTTGCCCCCCGCCCTCGCCCCGCGCCCTCTGCGCCTGCCTCCGCCACCAGCTGGGCTAACGACCTCGCGCTAGTGAACGATTTTTTCAACGTTGTTAACGTTGAACGGATTCGCTCGCTGGCGCATGAACTTCGTAACGTCTCCACTCCCTTTGAGAGGGTTGGCGTCATGCAGTCGTACATGGACGTGTACGACTCGCTCTCCACCTTTGACTCCCACCTGCACCCGTAATGGATTTACACATCCAACGGACCAAACCCCATCACCTATCCCTAGCGTTCTTCAACGCTTTCGGCCTTTCTCAGCAGAGGGATCAGGTTGGTGAATTCCTTCGGGAACATCAGGTTGATCTCTTGCTGGTGCAGGAGACCCTGCTTAAGCCGTCCCGTCGCGATCCCAAAATCGCAAACTATAACCTTGTAAGGAATGACAGGCTCACCGCCCGCGGGGGTGGGACTGCCATTTATTACAGGAGGTCCCTCCACTGCATCCCCCTCGACCCCCCTGCGCTCACCAACATAGAAGCCTCGGTCTGCCGTATTTCCCTCACTGGCCATCCTGCCGTGGTCATAGCCTCCATCTACCTTCCACCTAACAAGCTTCTGCTTAGGAGTGACATCGAAGCACTCCTTGATCTGGGAAGCGCAGTCATACTGGCTGGCGACTTCAACTGTAAGCATGTCAGGTGGAATAGTCTCCTTACCACCCCAAATGGGAGGCGCCTTGACGCCCTAGTCGATCAGCTCGACTTTGACGTCATCGCCCCCATGCACCCCACTCACTTCCCGACCAACCTAGCACATCGCCCTGATGTCCTAGACATTGCCCTCCTCAAGGGTATTACCCTACGGTTGCGCTCCTTGGAAGTTCTCCAAGAGCTCGACTCCGACCATCGTCCCGTCCTCATGCAGCTCGGACCTTCCCCTCTATCTCAACCGACCACGCGTTCTGTGATGGATTGGCAAAAGCTAAGTACTTCCTTAGCGGATGTCTCTTCTCCACACCTCGCCAACATCCCTGAACCCCTCATGTCCCCTCAGGACACGTCTCAGGCTGTAGATGCCTTCTCCAACCATCTCCAGTCGGCCATCAGCCACTCGTCTAAGCAGGTAGAGGTAGGTGATTCCCATCGCCTCGTCCTGCCGGACGATATCAAAGCACTGGTCCGAGCTAAGAATGCCTCCATCAGAGCCTATGATTCTTACCCCACCGAAGCTAACCGTGTTCGCATGCGCGCTTTACAGCGTGATGTAAAGTGTCGCATCGCCGAGCTTAGGGATGCGCGGTGGGGTGACCTTCTCGAAGGAATCTCGCCTTCGCATCTAGCTTTCTGGAAGCTGGCGAGAGCCTTAAAGTCCGATTCCACTGCCACAATGCCCCCCCTATTACGCCCTTCAGGCGACCCCCCTGCTTTCGATGACGACGAAAAGGCCGAGCTTCTAGCCTCCGCTCTCGAGAACCAGTGCTCCCCTAGCACCCTATCCTCTGATCCCGACCACCTGGAACTCGTTGATAGGGAAGTCGAGCGCAGGGTTTCCCTTCCCCTCACTACCACTATCACTCCGGTAACCGAATCCGAGGTGAAGGATTTGATTAAGGGTCTCAACCCCAAGAAGGCCCCGGGATCCGACGGCATTAGCAACAGAGTTCTCAAACTCTTGCCCGCCCAACTTATCTGTCTCTTAGTAACTATCTTCAATGCCGCTATGACGAACTGCATCTTTCCCAATGCGTGGAAGGAGGCAATAGTCATCGGCATTCATAAGCCCGGTAAGCCCCGCAATGTTCCTGCGAGCTACCGTCCCATTAGCCTCCTCAAGTCCATTGCCAAACTCTATGAGCGCCTGCTATTAGCAAGACTCAAAGAGTATATCTATTCTAATCATCTCCTTATAGACGAGCAGTTCGGCTTTCGGGCCGGCCACTCTTGTGTCCACCAAGTACACCGCATCACGGAGTACGTTCTCAAAGGTCTCCACTTCCCCGGTCGCCCCGTTTCCACGGGAGCTCTCTTCTTTGACGTCGCTAAGGCGTTTGACAAAGTCTGGCACAACGGCTTGATTTACAAGCTGTATCTCTTAGGCGTGCCGGACAGTCTCGTGCTCATCTTGCGAGACTTCTTGTCAAACCGTACCTTTCGATATCGAGTCGAGGGCACGCTTTCCCCACCCCACCCCATTAGGGCAGGAGTCCCTCAGGGCTCCGTGCTCTCCCCCCTCCTGTACAGTCTGTTCACAAACGACATTCCCCGCACGAATAACGTGCAACTCGCTCTTTACGCGGACGATACCGCGCTTTATTTCTCCCACCGAAACAAGGCCCAAATCACACGCGTTCTCCAACGCGCTGTCACTTCTCTCGGAGAGTGGTTTAGGAAATGGCGAATAGAGGTGAACCCGGACAAAAGCGCTGCCGTGCTTTTTGCCAGGTCCACCTCTCGACGCCCCTCCAAACGCCACACTCGCTCCAACTTAGGTACTGTCTCTCTGTACAAGCAACCTATCCCCTGGTCCAAGTCAGTTAAATATCTCGGGGTCACTCTCGATGGCTCCATGACCTTCGGTCCTCACATTAGAAACGTCCGCAATCGAGCCGCCTTTGTGCTCGGTCGCCTTCATTATCTCTTATGCAAGCGGAGTAAAATGTCCCTTAGAAATAAGGTGACACTATACAAAGCTTGCATACGTCCCATCATGTCCTATGCGAGCGTTGTGTTCGCCCACGCGGCCAACTCGCACATTAATAGCCTCCAGGCCATTCAGTCCCGCTTCCTTCGCAAAGCCGTCGGAGCCCCGTGGTTCGTAAGGAACGTAGACCTTCATTCTGACTTACGCCTCGATTCGATCCAGAAGCACTTCAAAATAGCGTCCGAACGCTATTTCTTGAGGGCTTCTGAGCACACCAATCCCTTAATCGTCGCCGCCGCCGATTATGCACCTACACCCGCGCCAGATACATGCCGCCGCAGGCCGCGGCATGTGTTGCTGGACCCACCCGACCCACTCACCGTTCTCCTAGACTCAGATGTCGAAGAGAACGACACACGCACACTCCCCACCAGACACCGACCTCGCCGGCGAGGTCGACGTACCCCCGCTTCCGCTAGAAGGTGCGTCTACTTACCTAGACGCACCTTGGCACCCGACAAGCCCGCTGAGTTTCTTGCCGGATCTTCTCAGTCGAGGTCGCGTTCCGATCCGGTGGTAGATTTACCCTCGCCACCTCTTCTGGCAGCGGCCCAAGCCGAGGTCGTGTCCCTTGTGGCGCCCTTGAGCTAGCTGCCCCCCTGCCCCTCTGGCTGGAGCGCACTCGCGCTCGCCCTCTGTCCGGGTGAAGTTGTTATGGCCACTCTGGCCAACAACGTATAGTCATATCAAAAAAAAAAAAAAAAAAAAAAAACCCGGAACGCATTTGATTCGAGAGAGTAATACAGTTCGGTCCTTACAAACGGGACCGGTGGTTCACTAAAGTCTAATAGTGAAATACCTAGTTTGTAATTCGTGATTTCTGATTACCTACATAGAATACGAGATTTATAATTCTGTATCTTTGCGGTTTAATTGTCTGAGACCTACGCCATCAACCCTGTACCTGAAGCTCCTACCTTCTGATGACGAGCGTGCCGCTAAACTATAGCACGTGCGCCGACATATGTATGTTTGTTATTCCTTCACGCAAAAACTACTGAACGGATAAGGATGAAATTTGGAACACAGATAGATTATAACCGGGATTAACATATAGGATACTTTTTAACCCAATAATCCAATAATACGCGGATGAGGTCGCGAGGCACAGCTAGTAATTGTATATAACACCCCTCGTTTTTCGTCGGGGGTTAAAAATACATAAGTATCATCCCAAACAGCGTAAACCATTCACTAAGCACGTTAAAATAAACGAAACAATATACTTAGTCAAAACAATACTTATGTAGCAATAAAAATGGGTACTAGAATATTTATGAATCGAAAAGTTAATATCTCGAATTTATGAGTCGTCATCTCCCTTAATGCATTTCTGAATAAGAGCTTCATTTCTCTATGTAGATGAAATATTCGATTGCGGCGGAGCGCACGACAAAAACCTTGTAATAAGCGACCCTCGGCAAATAAAACGCTTTGTGAGGTAATAAATATCGCCAGACAAACACACCAATTGTATGGTCCCAAACTAAGCAACGCTTGTACTATGGGTCCGTACAATGGACTGGGGGCGATCCCAGTGACACCCAGACCAGGGCAAATTACGAAAAGGCCATTTCCGAAATTAACCCTGACGGGAATCGAACCCGCAACCACCCAGTGTAGTGAGCCGAGCGGCCAACGCTCGAACCACTGCGCCAAGCGGTCGTCGATTCGTCGGAGGTCTCTTCCGATTTAAGTTCTTCAAGAAAATGTACCTACTTATAGCCCAAGCTTATAAACAGTTTGATGAACAATAACTGTAGATATACTATTAATTTATTCTAGGGCCATATAGCTATTAAACGCACATGCCGATACTCGTAAAGCGATCTGTAAGTAAAACGAGCCTCCTGAACATAATTGCCTTGCAAATAATAGATACTTGTACCGAAGCTTATGCGGGAATGGCTAAGTGAAACGCTCTCGCAGAGATCGTTCAATATTCATCAACAAATGCCGATATTAATGCTGCGCCGCTAAAGTTGATATATTACCAACGGGATATTAAAATTAATCGTAATACCGTGAGTACTGTATACCTAGTTGTTCTTGATGGAGCATTTCACGGGTAAATTATGAAAAATCATGATAATTACGTATGTTTCCATCTGAAAGAATCTACTGATTGACTGATAACAAACATTGTTCGGGTTTTTTCGTAGGTACTCATATACCAGTGACTATCGCGAAAATTCACTTATGAATATCGGTAACATATCGGAGATGCAATAGTAGTGAAAAAAGGAGCAATTGAATTGAAAGTAGCAACCATTCCTATATCTATAGACAAGGCACTTGGCATTGGGAATGTGCGGGCATTTAATTAATATTATATTTAAGGCTGAAGCGCCCACCTAGCCCGCGAAGTTCAAATTTATTGAGGTTTTTTAGTTTTTTTTCAAAATCTGACAATAATAAGCGGCACATTTTGTAATTCGCGAGAAAGACCGTGTGCAGTGCATTTATTAATATATCCAACTTACTCTAAAACATTTCAAGAACGACAGCTATCCAGATAATCTGGCAATTTTTGTATATTTAGTGATTTACTAGTATCATATCCACCGTAATAATATTTAGAGTAAAATAAATGTATTAATAAACGCACTGCATACTGTGTTTGTCGCAAATCACAAAATGTTGTCTTAAATGTTTTCAGATTTTGAATAAATTATAAAAATACTCGAAAATTTTGAGTTTCGCGGGCTATACAGGCGCCTCCACCTTAAAGCTTGAACGTTTGTCTATTAATTTGAATGGGTAGAGCTTTCTTAGAAATAGTTGCAGAAATCGATTCGTGAATAGAATAGAATAGAATATTGTTTATTTCATAAAAAGAGCATCGTACAGTTACAATGGCGTACTGAGCCTGTGGTAGATATGTATTAGCTGTGTTACAGGCTGGAGTGATAGCCCAAAAGTATAGCCATACTTATTACTAAATATTAACAATATCCACAAAACACAATAAGAACGAACAGTAAAAATAAAAATGAAAATGAAACTGGCGGTAGTAGTTAGTAGTAGAGAGTAACAACATCAAATTAGGGCTTTAAACCAATATTATACAAAAGTATATGTGTGCTTGTGTGTGTATCATGTGAGACTTTGTGGGTAGTTTGTGGATGTGGATGTGTTTGTGTAGGTATGTGTGCGTGTGTGTGTGTGGGGGGGAGGTGTCCGTATGTGAGTATGTGTGAATCTAATTTGTGATAATGTTTCCATTTTAACTTAACAAAGATACCTTCAGTTTCATCATAGCTTAGCTTATTAAGCCAGATGTTTAATAGTGTTTTAAATTCATGATTATTACATTGTTTTAAAAACTTTTTAGATAGAGACTCAATTTGAATTTTATTGTAGAGAAATTAGAGAAATTATTGTGGAGCATTATATTGCTTACGGTGAAGGAAAACATCGTGAGGAAACCTGCATGTCTTAGAAGGTCTAACCAATTTTCGAAAGACATGTGAAATCCGCCAACACGCACTGGGCCAGCGTGGTGGATTATGGCCTGAATCCCCCTCATGTTGAGGGGAGGCCCGTGCCCAGCAGTGGGACGTCAAAAGGGCAAAATTATTATTATTTTATTATACTGGAAGTGTCTTTTTGCAAAAACACTTCTACAATTTAGAAGTTGAATGAAGTCAACTCGTTTATTGGTATCTGGTAACAGAGGAACATTAAGTCGATGAAAACGTCGTAAGCATAAACACGCATGATCAATTCTTCCGGAACATTATCTCGGAGAATTCTTAAAACGTGAACAAGCTTCCTTAGCTTCTATATAATTTTAACAACATTGATTCTGAGAACAGTCAGGACTTTCTTATTTTCTAAATGTTTCATTACCAATCTGTAGGAGGCGATCCCAGTTATTATTACAAAGGTGAGTACCTTGTTTTTTCTTAATATGGTGTAGTGCAGTAGAGATAAAAATGCCTACTAAGTATATACCTCATAATTATTATGAATATGACCATAAGAGAAACTGTATTCGAGCATTTAACCTTAAATGTTATCAGAAACTAAATAAATATGCCTAGAAAACAATCTATGAGTAAGAAAAATTGGTAAAAACTAAGTTACCTGGTTTTTACAATAAAAACGTAGAATAATTTTTCAAGTAACTTTGGTTTAGAACTTTTAACGACGGAACTTCATTATTAAGACCTGCAGGTGGATTCTTTTTTTCAAATTTTATTCGAACTTTCTAGTATTGTAGCACTTTAGCTTTGACTGTCAGAGTTTTCGTTTGCAATTTCAATACTTAATAAAAAAATAAGCCACAAAGAAAGATATAATAGAACCTTACGTTTTACAGTATCAACTTTGTTCATTATATTGTTACTTTCTAATTAGATTTCTAATTATATAAATTTATTCATAAATAATTTCGGTATGCGTCGATATAAAATAGTGTTCATACGTAGCCATAACCTAAACCTCACTATCACAATCAAATATTTCACTCCACAAAGAAACTCGAATCCCCGATACAAAACACATTACCGAGCTGATAACACAATACGGCCAACTTAAATAGAGATCCGTTTCAAATAACTCTACCTCTCTAAATAAAGATAAAGAACAATAAACGTGTGCTCTTCACCTATACAGGGTGGTTAGTCTTTGTGCGTGGCTTTGAAGCGGCCGCTAACGAGGCAGCGGGCAGCACAAAGGACAACCCCACGAGACAACCATCGCCATTCGTCGAAACGAAAACTATTCCATGTGGGACACAGCGGGATCTATTACTTAATTAAACTAGTACGCGGCCTTTAATTATCTAGGTACACTATTAACTTTGTCGATGAATGTACCTGTATGTCATTCAATGTGTCATTGGGTACTATTACAAGTATACTTACTAAGATGTACTCGTCTGTCATTTGAATGCGTGACTTTTTTATGTTGTTAATTAAGTCGGCAAACAAGCGTATAGCTGCATGCTACCAAAGGCATTGCTTGCAGTTTGCCAACCTGAAGGGGGGTGCGACAGAGATAGGGGAAGGGAGGGAAGTTGACAATAATACTAGGTGGCTTTTTATATGCTCATTAAGCATCAATCATTGCTGAGGATCTGACCTAACAAGTAATATCTCATTTCAATCGTTATAGGTAGACATTGAAAATTGTATTTTTTTCATTGTTAGGTATGCTAATAATTCTTATTAAATTTGTACAATTTCACAGAGAAATTGTAAGTGCAGATAATTTAAGTAGAGCTGGCGCAGTCAGTAAGCTTCTCGAGGGCTCTTACCACGCGACAGTCGAGTCGAAGTTGCGAGACGCGGACCCGCTGTTATCTTGTTCAGGGTTCCACATTGGGCAGCTTCAATGTACACACTCCGAAATTTATTATTATTACTGTATTATTATTACTGTGTAACTTTATGAATAAGTACCAAAGTATGCATGGCCGTTAAAAGTAACTAGGTAATTGACATTGAAATAATGAGAAAACGTTAGGTGTACCAAAAATAAAAATAATAATTATTTACGTTTTTCAGATGTGTTAATTGTAAAATAAACACAATCGAATTTCGACTTGAAATTTGTAGCCAAGGTTACATTTACCTCATAAAAATACCAAACATTTTAAATATCAAATCTTCACACTAAGGTATACCTATGAAAACACACGATTTTTCCTCTTCTATTCATTTAGAAATTTGACTATAATTAGATTAGACATTAGATAGGCAACAAATAATTTGAGAATACGAGTCGTTACATTTCGTAATGTTTTTCTCAGTGCATATAGTCACTGTACAAATCTGTTGGACTCCCAACCTTAGTACGAGCGAAGGATACAATTTCCTTACTCGAACATTACCTAACATTAATGTTCTATTCAAGACGGGGCGGAAGGTGTGGCGCACTCGCAGGCCAAGTTGTGAGCATCGGGGGCGAGATGCGAGGGCCCTTGTCACCCGCGCAGTTGTTATCTCAAACTCCTGGGAACCGCCGCCCCGGCACTCGGGCCTCGGAGCGAGGTGGGCTCCGCACCGCGACGGCGATTTATTATATTTTTTAAATGCATCTCCATTATCAACGTATGTACTCGTATTTCATGTTGAATAAAATACATTAAACAAAGCGGTCAGTCACACGGTTAACCCGGCACCGGTAAATTCTACACATTGTACCCGTATCTAGATGTCAAATACGGATATTATCGTTTTCTTCGCGCTTAGGGTGTCAAGATGGGCGGAATATACTAAGTATTTTATGTAAATATGAGTTGTATGTCTAATAGTATTTCGTTAAATCTATTTTTCTATACCTATGTATGCTATATATTATAGAGCATACTTACTTAGCATGCATAAAAGATAGGTAAGTATTACAAATTTAGTTAGTCGTGATTTTACATAGTCAAAATATTATCGATATCGACTTTAATTTAAACAATAAATTTCAACCAATATTGGGAATCGCCGATATCAACATCCTGTTAACGACATCAAATCCAATATTTCGCTCCAAATTATTATACCATTCCAATAATCGCTGAGCCCATTAGTATATTTCAATCGGCCGCTAAAGCGCTTTACTTGTAGTTGATAACTTAACTTGATAGTTGTGGCTTCGGCTGCCTACCAGAAGCCCACGTCCTAGCTCCAGTCCTGTAACTATACTTGCGTCACCCAACATAGTTATAGCAAACTATCGCCGCCATTTCAAATAGTTTCAAAAGTCCGAAATAATCATTTAAGTATACTGTATATACTGTAGCTGTTGTTTAGATGCCTCGGACTATACGTAATTATCATATTTTTGAGTTACGGACCTTTGAATATTTGTCAGAGCTTTCGTGTCAGTCTCAGAATACGTCATTCAATGGCATACAAACCATAATAACCTAGGCTTATGAGTTGCAAAAATATTTAAGATAAAAATTCAAATTATTTCGTATATGATATCATAGATGGAAATTTTAAGGTTGTTTTAAATTGGTGGGAGGTTTTCTTAGTGTTTTAATTTCGATATTACAAAAATATCTATACGTGGTGTAAGGGGCTTCGTAACGAAAACTGATTTTACAGGTTTATTAACATTGCATTCTTATGTCTTAAATATTAATTATTGATTTATTTATGTAAAATCACTTGATTTAGATTTGTATAATAATTTCATGCTAAAATCAATTTAACAATACTGTCAAATTTTAGTATGATTTATGAAACTATCAACGGAAAATTCCAACTCTGGGGGTCCAGAATCATGAGTTGAATCCATGGTATCAGTTTTCGCTACGGGGCATCCTTATACCCTTATACCCAATACTCTTTCAAAACATCATGTATTATTTGGGCCTTTTGGATCATTCTGTATTAACAGTTGCCAAATTAACAACCGTATCTCATGAAAATATCGAATTTCAAATTTAGATAGTTGGAGGAGGGATAGAGCCGTTATCGGAGGCCTGCGTATTCCCAGGACAGGACACAAAGTAAGCACAGAGGTACTACATAAACTTAATTGCTTTGAATACAGTGCCCACTAAAATAATGTATAAGTACTCTATTTTCAAACAGATTTTATATTATGTACGAATGTAAATAGTGTTGTGTATTCAATATGTATTTTGTTTTCCTATCGTCGTCATGCAGGGGGAGAAAAATTGAGTGCCGAAAGGCTTAGGTCCTTAAGTAGGGCATATTTTTGTGGCCTGAAATATAAAATACACACCGTTGTTATTTTATATAACACCGATACGTATAAGTATATAACAAGGTCGGCAAATACACGTACAACCCGCCGTTAGCCTTAGTTAGGACAGAGGGGGAAAAGGCGGTTGGGCTTCCGGCTCTCTCCTTCATCGTATGAGACGCACCTAATATCTACTTTAAATCGATCTTCTGTGAGAGGGTGGTACTATCTCGATTCAGCCAACCCGTAAGTGGGTAGCATTCAACTACTACTTTTGCTAAGACGTTGTTTCAATAGATACTCATATTTTTTCATCGGTTCTAGTATACTGTATGTATGGCACCCATTGAACAAGCGTTACGTAGCTTGGGTCCATACAGTTGGTATGTTAGTCTGGAAATATATGCACAATTTATTTATTGTTTTCTTATATTTACGCGAATACTACACATTGAAATAAAACTATTTTTCGGATTTTATCGCGTTTAACATAAAGTTAATAAACGCGATAAAATCCGAAAAATAGTTTTATTTCAATGCACAATTTATTGTTTTTATAGCCAAGTTCGAGCAACAATTTTACAGGGCTCTGCAAGCGCAAAAAGTTTCATCCTCACGTCAGTCTTGGCTTAACGATTATTATCGAATCATTAATAACAAAGTTTTGGGTAACATTAATCCAGTTAACTTTCACGTTTTAAGTGGCGAGGGATTTACCGAAGACATGCAGTTTGTTTCTCCGCCTCCACCTTAAATGAAAACAAAACTAAAATTTCTGATTTAATCAATCTTGTAACTCGTTATAAAGTTTGATTACTACGGTGCTCATAAATTTGATTGACGGAGTAGGGTGTCCCATACAATAGACATTTCATAAACCATATTGGTTGAAACAGAAAGGGCATACCTTTTTTTCAAAACTTAACATTGTAATTCTAAAACTATTAGATTTGGAGGAAACTTGAAAAACAATTTCATAAGTGTACAAAACCTTTAGTACTTCAGCTGTCCCACAAAGCCGATAGTTTTAGATTAACAAAGTAAAGTTGTAAAAAAATAGTATACCCTTTCTGTTTCACCTAGTTATAACTCCCAATAAGAATAATTATGTTCCCATATAATATTCGAATTTGATAATAACTAGCGACCCCCTCAGATTTCGAAAGGATAAACTAAAGCATCCTAAAGGCATAACTCACGCTGGAAAACAATCTGCATTAAATATTTATATTTATCTGTAACGAAGTCGGCACACGTATGATCCGCCTAATGTTAAGCAGTACCTATAGCCTATAAATGCTTGCAATACATGCTCGCACGTTGCCGGCTTGAAAAGGTATCGGGCATGAGGGATTTAGAATAATTTGATTGGTGCGAATAAGACGCCATGTAGAAGGGAGACGGGGAATTAATTAATATAATATCTATATTATAAATATATTATAATAATTCAATATATTATATTGGTTTAAAGTGAAATATCGACAACATTACAGTATTGTATTTTCTTTCAATTCATGCGTATTTTTGTAAGTACCTATATGTTTTCCTTGGCTCTGAAGTAAATTCCCTAAATCGTTGGCTATTCTCAGAAGCCCTTTATCCGCAACCTAATGTGGGTAGGATTAGTATTTCGCCTCTTGGTTTTATTGTATTTTACAGACGAAAACAAAACTCTCATACTTAATCCGTCAATTAGAGACGCATAGCAATGTAATAAGAGGTATTCAAGCTATCAAATATTTAGGTAAATGTAATCAGAATATTATGTTAATATATGGAGTTTTTATAGTGGCCAATATCTGATGTATATTTTAATTTAAAATAGTATAATTTTGCCAACAGTAAAATGTTATATCATTATTGTATAAATAATGGTATCCTGAATCCATGAATGGCTACCCTTAAAAGACGATTGGCTGGCAATACAAAGAGGACAGCAGTCGACGTCGGGGAGTCGGAAAAAAAGTTATTGAAATGCAACGTTTTTGAGTTTTGTTACCAAGTATCTATAGCTGAGTGTTTTTTATTAACATTTAAAAACATTTTTGTAAATAAAATTCGATAGAAGGTATTATTTATATAGTAACCGTGAGTAAGTACTGTTTTATATCACTTAGGTACGTAAAGAAAGTTGGGCGTAGGTAAACAACTCCAAGCACTCTTTAGGGTCACGCGAATTTAGACGCTGAGTCTTATCGTTCGTTTGTTGAGTAAGTTAGTGTGGGCTCGGAGCAATCTTTGGTTCACGGCCCTTTCCAGGTCCTCCATTAACCCGCGCCCTACAGTACCTATTACGCAATATCGGGACACTGTACGACTGATGGCGGCGCTCTTTATTGAACGATGCCGTATTGTGTGGACAAAGAACTTCGATCGCTGCAGTATCTGAGCGTAATATCGATGTTATGTGGTTTGTTTTCGCAACAGTTTAGGCGGAAGATAAACGAGAGCTCATAGCTGCGTTTACAGATGATGGATGTGCTCAAATCAGTGGGTATTGTAGATATCACAATATGTGTGTAGTAATTTATCGAGAATATCGTTTCAATTTTTTTTATATAACAAAGTTTGGAAGCAAGCATACGATCCGACCGATGTTAAGCAGTTACCTTAGCCTATAGATCCTTACATTTTGAAAGGCTAGCACGCTGCTAACCTGATGGGGAGTGGGACAGAGACACTCTTTTAACTTTGTAATTCTTAAACTATCAGCTTTGGAGGAAACTTGAAAAACAAAAGGTTTTATAGGAATACAGGTGTTGACATATTTCACAAGTCTACAGAACCTTTAGTACTTCAACTGTCCCACAAAGCCGATAGTTTGAGATTTACAAAGTTAAGATGCAAAAAAATAGTATACCCTTTCTGTTTCAACCTGGATAATAGCTACTTTACGCGGATTTTCTGTAAGAGGATAGGTATAATACCCCGGTCGAGCTAGCCCGTATATGAGCTTTGAATAGAATAGAATATTGTTTATTTCATAAAAAGAGCATCGTACAATTACAATGGAGTACTGCAGCCTGTGGCAGCTATGTATAAGGTGTGTTACAGGCTGGAGAGATACCCCAAAAGCATAGCCATACTTACTCCAATACTTTAGGTCGCAAATATTAACAATATCCACAAAATATAATGGTTACAACAATGGGTATAATGGTTAAAACACAAACCATGGCGGTAGTAGTTAGTAGCAGAGAGTAACATCAAATAAGGAAGCTTTAATATGTTAGTTACAACTTGGGTCTACCTCTCCAATAAAATAAAGAACTAGCAATCCAATTCATTGATATGGAAGAATTTATTGCAAATACATATATGAATAGTACCTAACTACTATACTAATTATATATGTAGTTCTGTACCTGTGAGGGTTATCCCTGGTGTATTGGACTTTCTTATGAAAGTGGCTCACGTAACGTAAGCAGGTAACTCAAACCGCAAGTCATCCTTTAATCACATGTCGCCGGGTAAAGTTCACCAAAGTAACGATGCGATGCGGTGCGGTGGGTTCCTTTTGCAAATTTATATTTACTATCTTTACTTCGCTAGTGAAGTTTATATTTCTGGAAGTCGACAGCAGCGCCACCTTCGGTTTTCAACCATATCCAGGTGACAACATAGGTAAGTAAAAACATATCAAAGTTGGTGAAGCCGTTTAGGAGGAGAAGAATTACAAACATATGTTCACTGGAATTGTATACATAAAGAAACTACACAACGTTCAGGTTCATTTGGATTAAACTGTAGCCGGCCTTACAGACCTCTGTTTGAGACTCACTACAACTCGCCTGCGGGGTTTTCTAGTATTGTTGACTGTTTGCTGGCTTAGTCCGTAATTTGAAGTCTTACACAATTGTTTAATTGACCTATATATTGAGATTTTAAATCATAGGCTGTAAAGTTGAGGAGATGCCTAGAGTTCATTCCTCTATATTTTTTTCATAAAAAAATGCGTTTTTGTTAAAGCATCTATAAAATAAATAGATAACGCGTCCAATAGCAATGTTTATGGTTATAATAAGGCGATCGAGATTAGTTAAATCATTTGATGCTTTTTTTCACATTTTCAAGCTTTTCCGGATTATACCGGGGACCCAATTATCGCTCAGCTTTGAATTTGGCAGAACGAGTTTTGATGGTACACACACGTCACCGCTAACAGGACCATCAAAATGGATTTAAACTGGTCGCATGTCAGAGTTAGCTGCTACCATCAGTAGTTCGCGGAATCCCTGCAGTACCTATTCATAAGTAAAAGCGGGAAACGCTCTTAAATATAAGCTATTCCTCGCTTTCAGGACTTCGTAGGTATCAAGAAGCAATGTTTAAGGATTTTTAAAAACAAAAGTTTAGTAAACTACGGCACCATCACTGCTGATACTTAATAGAACGTACCTACCAATCATTGTAAATGGCTTCAATGAGCTAGAAGTTCCTACTTAATCGCTTTTGGTACCGAACAGGGATCAGCAGTTCAATCAGGTATTTCAAATCAATGTACCAATTTGTAAGCAGTCGATACGTATTTCGGTACAGCTACTATTGTAAAACGTAGATCCTCATTTGGGGGTCCTCACTGCGGGAATCCCGGACAATCAATATTTAGGTACGTATTACACGAAAGCAATCCAATGTCTACCAAAAGTTGACTCAAACCCTTGGGTATTTTTCTTCTTCTAGATAAGTACCTGCACAGGTATAATAAGACTAATTTGAAATATTTTTTTTTATTAAAATTTACTTTAAGTTAGTGTATAAGTAGTTGTTATACTGTAAATATTAGTTGTATTATAATATTTCCATTAATAAACGATAACAAGCAGACTAAAACAAAAAAAAAAAATTGAAATAATAGGAAGAACATTTTAACTCCTGTAATAAAACTAGTGTTGTATTACACCTTGGCATAATTTTTCGCAATAGAGGAAAACGTGAATTATCGCGGCTTCGGATAACTAGTCCGCCGTCACTCCGCGCCGTACCCCGATATGAATTTCATTCAAACCGCGAATATTACGTACAATGGGCTCCGAGGCGGTGCGATTGTCGGTAACATTTCTTATCTCGCACGTATTGGCGCACTTACCGCTCTCCACGGTTGTATGTAAAACGTTATTGAGCTTTCACGACTCTGATATTGGACTTTCAACGTCGATATCCGTGTGGAGACGACGGTCGCCGGAAACACGTCAGTTATTTAATATTCATATCGAGATCCTAATATTGACTCCCCTAGATAACGGGTCAGATGAGATTCGATCGCAGCGCCAGCAGAAATGAGCCGAACGTTTTCTAATTTGATTCTATTAATTGACCTAATTGAGTTCCAGGGATTCTGTATGAAAACATTCAAATCAGGCTCGATGACTGATTTACGTAAATTATCGTAAACCAAATTCAAATGAATGTGAATCGAACACATACCTAATTAGATGTTGATGCAATGGAAATTGTATTGATAATTACGAATCTTGTTAATACCAATCGTTTTTGAGCTTTGTAAAAAGGAATCATATAAATTACTAGCTAAGCCCGCGACTTCGTCCGCGTGGAATTTTGATCCTTTCTTAGGGGATGTCTACGTCATAGTAGCTTTATGCATGCAAAGTCTCAGCCCGATCGGTTTAAAATTGACAAAGTTTCATACAAACTTTCATCCCCTATTTTATCCCCTTGGGGGTAGAATTAATTAAAATCCTTTCTTAGCGGATGCCTACATCATAACATCTACCTGCATGCCAAATTTCAGCCCGATCCGTCCAGTGGTTTGGGCTGTGCGTTGATAGATCACATGTCAGTCAGTCAGTCAGTCAGTCAGTCAGTCAGTCACCTTTGAGTTATATATATATAGAAGATAATACAAAGTATTCTAATAATATGGTTCAAACCAGCGATATACATGAACATACAGGGAAATAAACAAAAGATATACAAATTAATTCATCGTAGGTACGCAACGTTTGTTCTGCCACGAGGAACATTTTAAATTACAGTTGAAGTTGTGTGAAAATTGTTGACGCGACCGTACAAGCAAGTGTAGGTTTATCTAGACGAGGTGGCTCGCGCCGGGCCCCGGCGGCGGCCCCGCCTCGCACCTTACTGACCTAACACTACTGTATTACCCTGAAACAAATGCTCTTCAATTTACGTACACATTTTATGGGATGCGAATGAACGCAATTCTGTTTATAAATGTTCCGCCGCCGGAGCCACGATGAATCGCTTCTATCTACAACATTCTTACCTATGGAGTATGTAGTGTCTACCTGCGTATTAAATATACCTACATTATTAAAAATACTGTTGTTCATGGCTATGATAATTTCATGAAAACAAAAGTGGTGGGTAAGTCCCTTTTTCAAAATAATAATACTTACCACAATATTCTTCGTTGACATCCTATGTAATATTTCAGTTTATCTTTTAGCAACATTTCAGAGGGATTATCCTATAGTTCAAATTCGTCCCAGATTTAAGTAAAATTTTGCATTATGTGACATCGTTTTATTAGCTTTTGAACCCCGAGAGCCTCTGGGAGCTGGGAGGAAGTCATAAATATCTCGCGCGTCCCCGATTCCTACCGAACTTTGCCTGCAATATACTTACTCTATATTTTCACTTTACTTATATTTAAACAGTTACAATAGAGCACAATAGAGCTTTAAGCGTTCAAATTTCGCAATGTAAACAGTGGAACAAAATGTACCTACAGGTATAATTACTTTTTTCTGAATACGAGTGCTACCTCAAAATGTAACATGAATATTATTTCAATGAGAACGTTAAATTGAAATTATTTCCTGCGAGGGAAGGAAGTGGGAACGACAGTGAAGTCACTTAGACCGGGGTGGGCGAAAGAATAATGAGTCCCGCGGCGCGCGCGACCCGCGCGACCCGCGCCGCCCGTGCCGCCTACCGCGCGGAGATTATTTCAACTTATTTGTCTCTGAATGAACATTCTAAGGAACATTAGGCATAATACCGACTTTTTATTTTCCTTCCTGTGCCCAACATAGCGACGGTAATGTCTAACAAAAGCCACAAGTATCATGGAGATCTCGCTAAAACATACTTGTGCTTTTATATCTACCTATTATGTTACAACAAAAACTCAGTAAATTGTATTAATTACGTAATTGCACTGTGCTTCTGACGGGCGTAATGCTAATTAGCGTAAAACATTTTGCAGGCACGTACTTAATGTTATTTTGCGAATTAGACCTGTGTTACATTTACGTAAAATATAGCTAAGTACCTATACTTATAGGTGTTTGTTATTTACGTGCATTCTATGAGATTGTATATAAGGTCTATGGCACCTTAGTGAATTCTAAAGGTGATGATGTACTTGCCGCAAAAATATTAATCTGATGGGTTTATTTCTAGCAGGTGACCTTTTAACTCATCGTTACGAACTCGTTACCAACCAGCTGTACCTATAGGTACCAAACAATAGATAAAATGTATACCTACTTAACATACGATATTTTTTTATTAGAGGTGCCGTTTAAAACATAGTGCATTATTAAAATAAGACTTACTGATCTGGATCACCTAGTTCTTTTAATAGGACACTGTTATGGAACAGGTTTAACAAAAAATGACGTCAGGTAGAATCGATAAAATTAACCGTCAGCTGCTGTCCGCAGCACGCCGCACTTGGCTAGCGCCGAACAAAGGTGAACCGCTGCATTTTATTATAATTTGTAAGCAAAACCGGAATATTCAATGACATGACTAGCTTAGTATGCTACAACTAAGTAAGTACCGATTCTGTCCAGGATTAATGCGATGTCGTGTTATGTTGGAACTTATCCCTACTCGATTTCCGCTTCACAACACTGATGTAAACCGATATGGGCAGTTTAGTGATCCCCAAAGCATGTGGAAGTCTACGTAGATCAATTTGCGTTGATATAATTATTTATTCACCGCTTAAAGTCTTGTGTTCTATACTAGATCTAAGGTGCCCGCTTCAAAGACACGTTCGTTTGTCAGACGCAGTTGGACGCAACGCGTTTAGTTTACGTAATAGCTGGTTACTTGTTATGTCGTACGCTTATGTGGAACATATTTTACCGCACCACAACCATTAGTCACCGCACGCCGACCCTGGCTCGAACCCGGACTGCTCGAGGACCTAAGTAACGACCGAACCTAATGCGCGCACATTCCTCTCGTATTTTTCAAGTCAAGCTACCGCGGGAAATAAGATGTTTCCACTGGCTTTGGACTGTTGAAATGGCGCGATTATTTAGTTCCAGGGTTAGGTGAGGGGACTACGTTTCTCTTGGTGAAGTATTACCAACAGTGGGAAAAGTTATGTCTCGTGCAAGTTCGCTGGAATTTTGTTGTGCTAACAAATATTGTAATCGAATATTAACAGAACCATGATTATGTGTTTACATGGCTACTATAATTTCAGTTATTAAATTCTTCATTATAATAATACATAAGTACTTAATAATATTTAGTCCTGTGAAGAACTATGTACCTATATTAAAAGTTTTTTTTAACAATGAACCTATAATAGAATAGTAATTAGGTTTAAAATATATATTTTAATAAATTTAACTATGTCCAGTTGTTGAACAAATTGAACTAAAGCGTATTGCAAGAATCAGAGAAACCGAAAATAAAGTAATACGAAGATAGTGTACTTTTCCAAGAACAGAAAAAAGTAAATAAAAGGATTTCAACTCCAAGCCAAAAAGAACATTAAGAGAAAAAAATGCCGCAATATAGTAATTGAGGTGCATTTATCCGGCAATTGGCCGCGTCCCCTGCGTTTCCGTTCGTTAGCCCGCTCGGAAATGTGCCGGAAAATTGTTGCGATTCTCACAGAGAGTTACTCCGCTCTATGTAAAGTAGAAGTAAGGCGCACCTAGCCGCGGCTTGCAGGAAGGCTTCAATTAACTTCAAACATTCCTGGCATTCAAGGCAGTATGTACCGCCTGACAGTTGATAGTTTTATTTGTGTAATTATCTGCATTATCTGAACAAATTACGTCTGAGGTACCTCATATTAAATTTGCTGGCACGAAATTAAAAAGCCTTGTTTAAGCATAGCGTAGGTACCTAAATATTTGTATTTATTTACTAGTAAATCTCGTCTTCCAATATATTTTAATTATAAAATCTAATTGAACAAAAATATAGGTTTCAAATTTAGATATTTTCAGCCAGACTACCATCAATTAGATAGAGAATAAGTAGCTATTTTAAATTTCGTTTAGTAGAATATTCTTGACCTACTCGTAGCTCAGATAATATTGAATCGTCGCTACGAATAAAGAGCAATAAATCCGAACTGCCGATTCTCAAATAACGTGTTTGTATTCTGGTGACAATTATTGCGTGTCGTAACGAGCCTCGCAGATGCCGCTGTTTAATTAAAACTTTGAGCGGCCGTTATCCAACCTTCGGACGTTATCGAACCTTTCCTCGTGTAAGCTATGTGTAAACTTTTCAGATCGTTTCAATTTCATGGATACAATTTACCACTTCCAATAATAGGCGGGGACCCTCGCTGTTAGATCGTGGATAGACGGGCTCAATACCGATTTGTGGATAATCTACCAATAGTGATTCAAGAAACGCTTATCAAATGTGGGAGATGATCGAAAAAACATCCAGTTCCATCAACACTAAACTTTTGTTAGCCTAAAGTAGTCTCTAGACGGCACGATTTGGCTGACGATCAGTAGAGCCGATCGCTAAGGTCCTTACCAATCGGCATATCAATAGGCCAGTTGGGTCCCCCGACTCACACATCCCCAGATCCACCCTACAGTTTCGCCTTACCGGTCGTGAGCTATATTGTGCCGTCTAGAGACTACTTTACAATCAACCTAAATTATTCTATATAATGCCTTCCTGTATTCAGGTATTATATAGAATAGCACATTGCCATTAGTGCCTTCTTCGAATAACTTTATTAAAATTTCGACTGTACCTATTCATGCTCCATTAAGTGAAGGGAGATCTAACAGCATATCTGCATACAGGTTTCAAGCTCACCTCACATTCATCTGTTTCCAGAGAATGTGTACGTCAGCGGCAGACTCAGGAGGAAGCGACCCAACTATTATGGATAACAATTACGAAGGGATCTGCGGACCCTCGTTACGTAGACCACTTGGAAACGACTGCGATTCTCTCGTTGCGGTCACACGGAACTCTAATTTGAATATATTTATTGTGTTTTACGTAAAAAAACAGTAAAATGCGACCCTTCTCGAGCATTCTTTTCACATAATAGGTGTTTAGGTTACAATGGTAGGTAACATTTTATGTAAGCAAATATCATGTAGGTAATACCTACCTACTGTGTAGATGGTTCTCTTTGAATATTTCGGAGTTGAATATAATTTATAATATTTTTTTGCTGTGGTAGACTAGAACTAAGCTGTAGCCGCAATTGATTATCGACAGCTATATACGGGCTGGCTCGACGGAAGTAGTACCTTACTCTCACAAAAGACCAGCTTTTATAACTGCATTTCGTACGAGGTGTGAAAGAGCCCGAAGCCATTTCTTATAGCTATACAAATTAATCCAACCATAATTTAAATTTATCAATTTATTTTTATAAATAAATGCATTATAAATACAGTTCAATAATTTTTTAATTAAATGTTTATTATAACATAATAAATCTTAAGTACAAAGAGAAAAATTAAACAAGCCTCTTTGTTACTGTACTAATTATTTTATTAGACTAGCTATTAACTATTTGAATGTGCACTAACAAACAGTACATAAATCTTTTAGCTGAAACCCATTTGTTTCTATAATTTAAGATAAGTAAGATTATAAATTGAAGGATTTAGATGCCTCGGGCTATCATTAAAAACTTTTATGAGTTTGTTGAAGTTTCTTGGGTTTCGCGAACAGTGACGTCCGAATTTTAATGACTTATTGTAGATCTAAGCGATTTCTCGATTCAGATTTGTGGTATTCATTCGAATTGTAATCACTAAATCCCACACTGAAATAATAATCGTCTTAAATAGTTAATATTTATGACAATTTTTAATAACTGAGGTCAATGCGGCGAAGACCCTCTGGAGGGTAGGACCGTACAATATGAAAAACGACGAATTCTGAATGATTACAAAGATGACAACCCAAAATACAAAAACGAAAATCTATTCTAGTGTAAATTAATCTTGACAATCAATCAATTTTGATTTTTGACGGGACTTACAGTGGCAGATAGCTGATGTTATAAGGTGTAACTTGGGCTCCTTTAATTTTATCGAAGTACCATGCGGGTAGAGCCGCGGGCAACAGCTAGTTAATAATAAAAGAGATAAAATAAGTAGGTACATTTAATTCAGCTAGGTTCATAATACTCGACGAATCCCCACAGAGCCATCTCCCCTTATTTCGTTGCGACGAATTTGATTTTATTAGCATAAATAAATTAACTTTTTTGCATTGACCATGTTTTTAGATTGCCTGTAAAGTTATTTTCGCTGGCAATGTACGATATTAAAAAACGATCGGTTTTTAAAATATGACAAGACAACAGATGTAATTCAGCCTAAATAAGTTATCTAGCTACTAAAATATATGATGTAATTTTTGACTCAAATAAAGTCATACAAGCCATAGAACGCTAGCAAAAATATCAAGTGTCAGTTTGCATAATTTTATTAAGTACTTAGCCTATATGTATTCTCGAGCGTGTAGACAACGCGGCGGGCCCACTGAAAGTGAGGAGTAGAAACCCTTTATTTTAGTAGTGTAATTATTAGGTACTAGCTGAGCCCGCGACTTCGTCCGCGTGGAATTTAACTTAACAAAAATGCCCAATTCCGCGTTCTGAGCCCGCACGACAGGACCCATTTTTAATTTTTTTTAAATTTTGTTTTTCTAGGATATCCTAAAGTACTGTTTATAACATCAGCTATCTACCAGTGAAAGTCCCGTCAAAATCGGTCCAGCCGTTTCGGAGATTACCCGGAACAAACACACAGACAGAGAGACAGACAGACAGACAGACAAAAATTTTATAAATCGCGTTTTTGCTATAGGTGTTTTATGTACTTTCATATGCATTTAGTGAAAAGGTGTTATTTTGATATTACAAACAGACACTCCAATTTTATTTATTTGTATAGATAGGTATTTCAATATCAAACTGAAGCCTGGTTATAACTAGGCGATGGAGTAGTGACAGATAAAATGCGGTAATACATATTTCGAAGTGGCGTAGTTATCCAAATCTATAGCCATTAATATCTGCAGCTTAATATTTTGTTTATTTATTCATAACCCGTGCCGATGCGGTCCGATATTTTATCGGAAGCTCGGCACCGAATTAAGAGCAATTCACATCGGCCGATTTTCCGTCGTTGGACTCGCTACGTAGTACGACAATCCAATTAATAAGCAAACCTTTCGTAGTCGCTGTGAATATCAAATGTTTGCGCGACAGGGAAGTCAATTGGTCGTGCAAATAAAATATTCATATACGGACATCGTTAAGTATGATTGCGACACGTCGACCGACCACTCATTTTGCTGGTAAATGTTTTTCGATGGAGCACGCATGAAACATCATGTTAATATACATTTTGCCTTTTATGTTTAAATTTGTTACGAGCTTTACATTTTATTTAAAAAAAGCGATCCATTTAGGTACGCACATCGCACCATTTAGTGATCTCATCTACATCCACAGCGGTAATATATTATGTCCATCAATATTCTGACCAGTGTTGCGCGAGCTGCGGCTTCCACGGCATCCGGCGGTAATGGTGACATTCGCAGGGGTCTCACTCCGCTGGTTGTGCGAACGAAATAACAGATTGCTCCGTCGCGGTTGCCTTGATTTCCCACAAGATTACCTCAATGAGGGTAAGAAGTCAACCGCTCTTGCGATGTTTCTTCTTCTACGTTTATAATTTCGTTTCGCGCCCCGTAAATCTTGCTTGAATATTTTATTACTTCTAAGTGCCTGTTTACTCATAGATTGGGGTCACTGCCGCTGCGGTATTACATGTTCAAAATGGAAATTAGGGCAAAAATATAATCTAAAATGTAGTTAGTACCTACTCCTATGAGTAGGTACTAACTACATATAAATAATATAAAGAATAAATAAATAGATAAATAATAAGAATAAATTTTATAGGTGCACACCTATAAAATTTATTCACCATACAAATTTTAAGGGAAGATTCAGAAGAAGTTCCAAATTTCTACCGAGCCATTTGTTTTTTATTTAATTCGGTATATAATATCATTATTGTATTATTATAATGCTAACCACACCAGTACCTACTTGACAACAATGCGGATTACCTATCACCTATCGAATGACAAGGAGGGTTGCGAGGGTCGTTTTATGATAGATTCATTGATTGTCAGTGCCTAGTTTTATTTGACACATTATTCGGACTTTTAATAAATGTATTTTCCTATTTTTATATAGTAGATATCGGTATCTAATTGCTGTTAATTTTTATGACAAATAAAAATAGTAGTATATAAGTAATTGAATAGTAGGTATCATTTCTATTGCTCGTTCTTTAACTTATGTAAACTCAATTTACTTGAAGACGTTCCTACCTATAATCAGAACTACAGTATAATCAGATTAGTTTATCCAGTGCCCTAGGCGTAGATACAGGGTTTCAGAGCTAAATTGATACTAGTTACGGGCGGAGATTGAAGTATGAAGTTGAATATTGACGTAAACGATATCATTGTAACATGATCTTTTTAATTATCTTTCCGCAAAAAGTATTTAATAAATTAACTGGCGTTTGCCCGTAGCTTCGAGAGCGTAGATTTTATTTTCTAGATGTCGACAACAGCGCCATCTACCGGTACTGACTATAGCTAAGAACCATTCCGATGACGTATAAAATAATCAGGCACAATTAAATCAGCTGTAACAGTCTTGCTTCTGTGGCAGTCAGACAATTACAGTTTTTTTTGTCTCTCGCTTTGCAACGGAGGGAAGCGGATTTTTTATTATATAACTCCTATTCTTTTTTTCGATTAAATTCGTGCGGGTTTCAAGACAATTTAATGCTCTTCAGGACTCGTCGAGGGTCAAACCTCGGCGTCACCATCGGACACCATTCTGCAATGATTACGCCGTCGGGACTAGGTAGTCCCAACAAATCAGCTTATGTAGAGTATTATTTTTTTTAAAAAAAAGCTCAAATACACTCACGCACGTCAAGAAACCCTGATTGTATGGAAAGTGTAACGTGTCCATACCTACTCCCGCCCTCGGCTTTTCTCGTTCTCGGTGAGTGTAATGAGGAGGTTTACAATTAAAGCCATAAATACAATAATATGCCCAATTTTACCATTTCAAAGTATTCAATGAAAATTTGAAAAAGGGTCGTTATGGTGTGCCGTAACGAGCGCCTGCATACATGTACTTATTGTGTATTTAATTATCATATTGGAACCTGCGTAAACACCAATCCAATGATCAAAAGAGATCGCTGGTGGGTATCTCGTTAAAATTTTACCGCAAAGCAGATTTCATTACAATTTTACTGTACGTATTAGGCATTTAATGATGTAGGTAGGTAGGTATGGTAGGTACATTCATATGAGTTTATTTCGTTATATTGTATCTACTGTATTTTGAATTGAGGTTAATTGCGGATATTGTTTATGCTGAACACTTCGCTGCCAGTACCTGCCTCTGTTTGTTAATTACTTACTATGAGATAATTAAGTAAAACCTGTTATTGGCTTTAGTTTTTATCATCTAGGTACTATTATGTACAAAACTTTTCTTTACGCTGTTGGTTTGCCTTCTAAATAAAATAAGAATATATTAATAATACCTATTCGTTGATAGTATAAACCAGGTAGGTATGTAACTTGAACATGCCGTAATAGTTGTAGTCTAAAAAGTAACTAAGATAATTCATTTATTGCAAGAATCTAGTGGGGTATACTACTTGTACTGATGTTGGCACAATTAACATCAAGTCAAGGTTGGGTAGGTTGCGAGCTGGGATAATAATATGTCTTCATCTGTTAGTGCGGGGCGGCGCGGGCGCGGCGGCGGGAGAGCGTCTACGCAATAAAAATTCCATGTTGTCGGGACCTAATTCAAAATTTTTATTCACATCGAGTTACTTCAATTTCGTACCTTTTTGATGTTACACTAATTGCAAACACTCGGGGCTAAATTGACATAAATTACCTTGCTCTCATTTCTCCAATCAATCAAAAATTAATTCAAACCAAATATTTTTTGGCTTTGGTTAACACGTCAGGTAATCAAGATCGAAAAGTTTGCATTACTTAGAATTACAGAGTATAGTATCTATAGTAGGTAGGTAGATAATTAGGTCAAAAACATTATTAGGTCTTCAGACAAGAATAATTTCACATACATTTAAAGAAAATGTATAGCTTTTTAGTTTAACGAAAACTTTAATCTTTATTCGCACCAACTTGTAAATTAATTACTCTTAATTACGACCTAAGAAACTGCGCATAGGTTATATCCTTCTGACCAACAGATTAAGTTTTCCCAAAATCTAGGCTTAATCTGGAATTTTTGCGAAACTTTATGTACAAAAACTTCATTTAAAATGGTGTAGGTACCTGTTACCAACATGTCGTGTGTGAAGGGTGGATCCTGACAAATTACTATTACGACACTTATTTTTCGCTTCACACGCGTGGAAAAGTTTGCGAGAATAATGATGCCAGTCATAGTGTCCCACTCATGGGCGGAATTTGTTTCAGTTTAGTTCCATTTTGGTGAGTTAGAGATCTAAAATATTTTGGGTTAAACTAAGGGTTCCCATGTATTATATATATGTATAGAGGATGTATCGTAGAGTAGACTACACGGATAAGCTAGATAGTAGAGTAAATATTATATAAAAAATATCGACATACTGACTCATCGACTAGCCACGCATTTACTATTGGTACGGTAGGGTACAGTACATTGGACTGGGGGTTATCCCAGTGATACCCAGACGATGGAAAATTACGAAAAGGCCGTTGCCAAAACATACCTTGGTGGGAATCAAAGCCGCACCACTCGGTTCAGGGAGCAGAGCGGCCTGCGTTCGAACCACTGCGCCAAGCGATCGTCAGATCAGAGAATACTTCGTCTTTCAAAACGTTTATAAAAGACCTAATAGCAGAACATAGTTACCTAATATAAGTGCCTATACCAAATTATGAGTAGGTATGTTTGAATCTATTAATCAATAAAGATGACATTGATATAGCAAAATTCAAAAACAAAATTATCATTCATAATGATAACTGGAATTGGAAGTATTTCATTATTGGTTCGATCCTGATCACTCAACTTGATTGTTCAATCTAAATAAAGCCGGCAATTCATCCATCCCCCGATCCTTCCATGGGAATACCGATCTTTTCTGGTGTCTGGTAACGGCACTCGTAAATTAACGCGTCCTCGATTAAGCACCTCTGAAGATGCAATAAAATAAATTCACCCTTCTGCGTCCATTCTCTCGGCGAAAATATTGATTCCTATCTCTTTTACATTCTGGACTCGAAGGAATATTGAGAGCGTATTTGATAGGACAGTTTAGATCCTCGTGCATTAGGTGGTAGCTGGTGCAATATTCACGCCCATGTTTATTTTATGTGTACGCAAAGTTTAGAAGAGCCTTTATGTAATTCTAATCTAATTTTTATTGGCAAGAAATTGGTATAATTTTTACGAAGCAGATAATAGAAAAATTTAAAGTAAATTCCTTGCCTTCTTTTATCTTATTTTTTCTATCCTATCCTAGCCCAATTAATAAGTCTCGAAAAAGTCATAAAAAACGCCTTGGTTCATTTAAAGTCTGCGTTCAAGATTTTTCTGAACAAACAGTTTAACGAAACGAACCTATAAATATTTGAAAATCCTATTCCCCGTAAGGTGGTTTGAGATAGATATTCTCTATCGGTGGCACCGGCGTGCACCTACTATCTGAGACCTAAGGTGTAACGAAATCCTATTTTGGTTGCACGAATTCAACAACTCTACTTCAAAGAGAACCATTCTAGATTGTTTAAGACAGTATTTAAATGAGCCCGTTGACTAATTGTAAGGACTGTCAAGCCTAAAAACAAAATAACATTTATTTAATTCTGATGGTAAGTGCCGTGAATGTTACTCCTAAATTGCACTGAATGACTTCCGGCCGTCGCTACAAGTCTCGGTAACTTTTTAATTGGGCAGCGTTACCTACAAATCGAAAAAAGTCAAGAGACTTTTCAACTTAATTAATTTACTCTTCCACGAACCAAAATAAAGCTGTATTTTTATGTTAAATGCTATACAAATCCTCTGTTGATGTAACTGCTATGAAATAGGAATATAACATTGTTTAATATTATTGAGGTCAGCATTTACAGGCACTTGAACCAAAATGTTGTCATCACAATTTATTTAACAAATGCGGCGAGTCTTTCCGGATACGTCATAAAACGTGGAAATGAAAATCTTGTTTGAATTAAATCCTTTTGACATGAGCTTGTGATTCATCGCTATAATGAACTTTGATGAGAAATGCGGCTCTCCTCGGTAACGATTATTATTATTGGTCGTTATATAAACGACCTGCAATATTGATAAAGAGCGTAGATAAAGCTCAATAGGTTTTGAAATTACTGAATCACATCGAATAGAGTTTTTTTTCAGAGGCGTAGGGAATTCTATAAAATCGGCTTTATCGCTTAATTTTGGTGAATGGCAGAATCGATTAAAAGTTGTTTGAAATAGAACACAGCTTGGTGATTACAGCGTGTATTTGCTGAGCGCCGAAATGTTGGACGGATGGCCGGTACTACGGCCCGGGAGACCTGTTTGCGAATGACAAGCTGATTTTGTTCGATAATCTGATTGGTGCTCGTAGCTTGCGTCGGCGATATTGCGTGAACCGGCTGCACGGGGCTGTGATACCTACGGTGTTATCCAGCAATATTTAGAAATAAAATATCCTAATTATAATTTGTATTTATGATTGTAATTATTGTATTACGCTTTTGAAAAACCCAGTAAATACCTTCTTTAATAGAGCAAAGTTACTAAGGACTGGGTCCATACACGCTTACTTTGTTCCTGAACTTTCAGTGTCCTTTATTGCATATACTATCTAACATTGGACAAAATAAATTTTAAAATCTTTTTAAATAAGACCAATTTAGGATTTGAAATGGCGTAGATCTCCTTTGCACAATATAAAACATCCACAATGTTAATTTAACTCTTAGTATAACATAATTAATTTAGTGTGGTGGCTCACGGGCCGCGCCGGTTTTATTTTTGTCGAGGTGGATGAGGGACGCAACTCGCAATCCACGACAAAGGACTAAATGAAGGAATACGAAAATCCTAGCGAAAATACGAAAATCCCATTCTTTTATGAATTATTTATGTATGCTATGAGATAACGTCGTAGGAAAATAGAGGGAAGGTTTCATTTTGGTAATATCATCTAGGCTTCGTTGTTCGTGACGACCTTATAAGTGAGTACCCCACATTTTTATTAAGTATAATAATTTACCAGCCTGAATACATAGAGCTGTGCGACAAATATCAATTAAATAGGTATTTAATTAGTGATGTACCTACATTATATTTAAAACTAGAGTACGTCCTAATAAAAATCGAAAACTGTAGGTGTATACCTAGTCTCGTTAATTTCATGGTAAAAATGATAATAAGTCTGCAACGTGGCGTGCGTAATTTAAGATAGATCCAGCTAAATCGAAAATCGGCTCGTGTTCATTATCAAACAAAGGTTTTAATAAGCGAAGATTGATTTATGCGGTAAAGGGATACTCTCTATTAATTAGATGCCGGCTGTGAGGCTTATCGAGCTCTGCTGTTCGGGTTTAGGTCCAATATTCGGGTATGCGAGATATTTTGAACCCGATACTTTTATGGTCCATAATTGCAGTATTGACTCGGTAATAAAACAGTTATATTTTAACACTTAATTAAGCAATCAACAGCGTCATTATAAGACGACTTCATAAGGCACGTGGTAAGATATATTTCAACTCCAAAATTGTATTAAGATTAGATCTACTTACTCATTACAAAAGTATTTTCAATTCAAGGAGAATAAAATAATCTCTCACTTATTGAGATGTGTGTAAGTAGTACCATCTATTTTGGACGACCTCTTGGCGCACTGGTTCGAGAGTAAGCCGCTCGGAATGGACAATATGGTGGTTGCGGGTTTGATTCCCGCCGGAGCAAATTTCAGAAATGGCATTTTCGTAATTTTTCTATGAGATTGCCCCCAGTCCATTGTACGGTACCCATAGTACAAGCATTGTTTAGTTTGGGACCATATAGTTGATGTGTCAATCTAGCGATAATTATTTATTTTATTGTATGGACAATAATCGAATGCTATAAATGAAAAGCACCTGTTAGATACTGCAGGTTTTAAGTAAGTAGGTAGCAGTAGTCGGAAGTCGCTACAATTGCGTGATTACACAATAGAAAGGTGTATGCACCACACTCAGCCTTGCACAAAATGTATTCCTCCGGCGTTCAACAAAGACAAGCCTTTTATTCTTTTCTGTCGTCAGCGGCAACGGATGTAATTCCCGTCTTTTAACAAATGGAAGACATTATCGTTGTCTGGCTTTATATAAATTTATGTGGGAAAAAACGTTAGTATAAAAAGTTAAAGCTCTTATGTAGAGGTTGCATTTCAAATGCAACGGATCTTTTAGAACGCATAAAAACTTCCTATGCCTGTTCTGTAGAGTGAACACTTTCATTATACAATGTTGCATTACCCAATGTCCATTTTCGCGCCTAGCAACGATAAAATTACATCGTCGATTGGCTCTGATCTTTAAAAACCAGTTGTTATTTTCCATAGCAAACCCTCTATCAAATTGTTTACTTTATTAAACTTAAACAGCTTAAGTAACTTCAAGATATTTCTTGTTAAACAAAACTGGGGGATTTGAAATATCCTGTTTTGAGCAAGTTGCACAGCGGCCCTCGCTTCCGGTGACGTAAGCCCCGGTGCGTAGTTGCCCGCGAACCGTCCAATTATGATGAAGCACAAAACTTGCTTTACAAAGAGACTGCAAACTCGCAACTCACTAGTTGTTAGTTTATGGTTTTCCTGAATACCGGCCTTATTTATCGCTTCCGGTGATATTACCATATCAACCATGTTAATAGATACAACCGTTAGCACAATTTCCTATCTATGGTGTGTAGTGAGTAAAGATTATACATAATAAAGACATCGATCAATATGTGTTTAGAATAAATAATTATTAAGTAATTAAAGTGGTTTGAAAGTAAATAAAATGCTTAGAGTAACGGTTTTAGTTTACGGCACCAATTTTTTGATGCCAAGAAACGGCCTGTTTGATGCCAAAAAATAATAATTTTGGTGCTAGTGGAGAATTATTAACATAATAGGTAATGACCAGAATGAAGTGTGTGCTACATTGATCTTTAGAATATGTGCTGTGAAAGTAGTTCAAAAACGGTTAGGTTAGCTGCTTATTTGTTACTAGCGGCCCGCCCCGGCTTCGCACGGGTACATTGCGGTTACATTATTCGAGTTTTAGTAAGGATCCCTAATTTTTTTGAAAATATATTATAGCCAATGTCACCCGGGGATAACGTAGCTTCCCAACAGTGAAAGAATTTTTCAAATCGGTTCAGTAGTTTCGGAGCCTATTCATTACAATCAAACAAACAAAGTTTTCCTCTTTATAATATTAGTATAATATCTGTGCGCTGTTGTCTTACTGTTTTCCGCAATATTACGTTTCCATGGCATCCGAGTTCCATGAAACTACTTCTATAACCACATTTTTCTATCTGCTTATTCACTAGCTTCCGCCTGAAACAAAGTATTCACAAAACGCTTCGAACTTTTTAATGTCCATAAACGTGAGTGTAATAGAGATATAACCACGTAACAATATTCCGTGAGTTAGACCGACAGTTTGTTAACAACGACGCACTGTAAGTAATAATGTTTTCATTACTCATACTCTGAAAGTAGGTCTGAAGTTGCCTGAGGAGCGGGTTGAAAGTAATACTTTTCCGGCCCGGGAGAATCGCTTTCAACTGACAGCTGTCAAGTTATAAAAAAAAACTAGTTCCATTTTCACATTTCTATGGAACCATGTTCAAACTTTTTCTACAGTCACTCAATTACAGCACGATGTAAAATTGAAATAACATAAAGTTAAGTAATATGAATTAAATAATATACATTGTTAAATGACTTAATTATAATTTAGCTTCAACTATTTCTTTAAAATAACATAGATTTGCAAAATATTTAAAGATGAAAATGAAAAAGAATGGCTAAATAATGAAGTTGGCCGGCCAACGAAAAAAAAACAAAATAGGCGGCAATCCGGTCTTTTTTTTTTCGAGTTGTAGAGTATCCTACTAATATTATAAATGCGAAAGTTTGTGAGTGTGGATGTATGTATGTATGTATGTATGTATGTATGTATGTATGTATGTATGTATGTATGTATGTTTGTTACTCCTTCACGCAAAAACTACTGAACGGATTTGGATGAAATTTGGAACACAGATAGATTATAACCGGGATTAACATATAGGATACTTTTTAACCCAATAATCCAATACTACGCGGATGAAGTCGCGGGGCACAGCTAGTTGTTCATACTTCCTTATATTTTTTCTTTAGCCAATTCCTGTTTTTATTTTTACTTTCCTTGTATTCGTAATGAAAAGCACAGTGTTTACCTCGGGTGAAAGACTTATTTTGTCCCTCGAACTATTAGCGCCCTCGCTACACTCGGGCGCCAAACCCCGTCTCGGGACTAAATAAGTCACTTTCACCACTCGTGTAACAATGTACTATTAATCGTTGGCAAAAATGTCATCCACCATGTTAACAGTTTATGACTCTGAATGAAGGGTTGTTTTAGTAGACTCGTGAACATGAATAAGATTCCCGACGACCTTTCCGAAATGAAATAGTTTCAGTAGTCAACATAAGTTTATTGGTGTGCCTTTGTGTGTTACTGCATATTTTAAATAGTCCATTCCGTACCGTCTAATTCAAGTTGTTTTCTTCCTTAACTTCACAATCTATACATCTATACAAATAAATAAAATTGGAGTGTCTGTTTGTAATATCAAAATAACACCTTTTCACTAAATGCATATGAAAGTAAATACGACACCTATAGCAAAAACGCGATTTAAAAAAAAATTGTCTGTCTGTCTGTCTGTCTGTCTGTCTGTCTGTCTGTCTGTGTGTTTGTTCCGGGTAATCTCCGAAACGGCTGGACCGATTTTGACGGGACTTTCACTGGCAGATAGCTGTTGTAATAGGGAGTAACTTAGGCTACTTTAATTTTTGAAAAACAATTAGGGCTCCGCGTAAAAAAATAAAAACACATGAAATCAAAGAGTATCTCCGAAACGGGTGGACCGATTTTGACGGGACTTAGCAGTGGGTAGATAGCTGATGTTATAAGCAGTAACTTAGGCTAATTTTATATTAGAAAAACAAAATTTAAAAAAATGAAAAAATGGGTTCTGTCGTGCGGGCTCAGAGCGCGGGAGCGGGCTTTTTTGTTAAGTTAAATTCCACGCGGACGAAGTCGCGGGCTCAGCTAGTTGTTTATAAAAATAAACTGCCAGGATGAAAAAAAAGACTAAAACAGCGTCCGTTCTGAATTGATTCATCCCAAACATGACGGTTCGGGAGTGCGCTCCAAAACTTCAATGTTCATTATTCTTTAATCTACACAAATATTTTTCTTTTGATGAGTCTGTTTTTAATTTCAAACTAACAGCTTTTTAATAAATGCATTTGAACGTATGTGTGGTACTTATAACAAAAACAATTGTTAACATTTTTATCTGTCTGTCGGTTTGTTCCGGTTAAACTCCGAAACGGCTGGACCTATTTTGTCGAGACTTTCACTGGCAAATAGCTGATGTTGTAAGGAGTAACTTAGGCTTCTTTTATTTTATTGAAGTACCACGCGGGCGGAACCGCGGACGCCAGCTAGTTTTGAATGAAAACCTCTAAAACAGGAAAACTTTATTTCGGTGAACGCTTTTGAAAAAACAACATACAAAAATGACAAGTCCCGTTTCAATTTCTTTCGCTGGTCAAAAAGTAAATTAATTAACTCCAAAAAGCCCTTGTCATTTTTGCCCAAACAAAAAGCATCGGAACCCGAAACAAAGCGATACCGACGAGTGTGGAGTAACTAAAGCACCCTTTATTCTAGTTACTTTTTGACAATAATTAAGGAGTATTGCGAACCGCAACCTTTACTATGAAAGAATAGAGACAGAATGAAGCTGTGGGCTATTGTACCACTAGTAGTACCACTCTCGATAAACGACGTAAAGTAGCCTTAATAGCTGTGTTTCGTACGATGAGTGAAAGCCACGCTTTCCCTCCCTCTACCCCACTCCCCTTCATGTCGGTAACGTGCGAGCAATGCCTTTGGTATTGCAAGCATCTATAGGCTACGGTAACTGCTTAACATCAAGCGGGTCATACGCTTGTTTGCCGACTATGTCACATTAAAAACACTGGCTTACTTAACTATCTATTGTATTTATGACATAGTTGAAGTTCTATTAGGTATACTGTGTCGTGCTCGTGACCATGAAGAAACAAAACTTAAAGCGTCATGATTTACTTATTTGAACATAAAATTAAAATGTCTGTTCTTTAGTCATTTTTATAGAGGTGTATAAAACGCAACTCCCGGAGCGGGTAAGTGAAGGAATATGGAAATATCATTCTTTTATGAATTATTTATGCGCCATGAGATAATATTCTGGGCAAATAAAGGTCAGCTATTATGCAAGAAATGGTAAATAAGCTTTTCATTTCATAAACGGCACCGATTTTTATTTCGCACGTGTAACTACATATTTGCATGAATAAGTTAATATAAGTTCATAAGAGCAGTGATAGCCGATTGGTTTAGCACGCATCATGCGGGCGCCAGGTCCTGCGTTCAAACCCCGGCTCGCACCTCTGGGTTTTTCGAAGTCTATGTGCGAATCATAATTACAATATGATTATCACTTGCTTACGGTGAAGGAAAACATCGTGAGGAAACCTGCATGTCTTACAAAATCTAAACCTGCACTGGGCCAGCGTGGCGGATTACGGCCTGAATCCCCCTCGTAGTAAGGGGAGACCTGTGCCCAGGAGTGGGACGTCAAAAGGGCTGAATTATTCATTTTTATTTATTAGTTGATATCAATGATTAGGTATAGATGCTATATTATTCAAATGCGAAGATTGAAAAATGTAATTAATGAAGTAATTTTGTAACATCCGATATTAGTACTGATTAAATAATGTCACATTTCATATTTTTGTGGGTGTATATTTTTTTTCAATGATGCCTAAGTACCAAAATAGTTTATACACATAGATTGACACGGGTCTGGTCCCCCGTTACTAGGGGGCGTCATAACAGCATCGTAGCAAGTGTCCCTCTCGAGAACGAACCTGCTCTATCGACATCTCGGAGCCGGCGCGGCCGCTCAATCAGCCTCTTCAAGAGTCGACGGCTCCGCTCGTGTGCCTCTCGAGCCGACTATTAGTTCACAGGCCTCTCATTAGAACTACACAAGCCATAAATTCTAGCATGTTGAGAGTTCATCGCTTGATTAGAATAAAATAAAGACATGAGTTTGTGAAGTGAGCAGTTTGTTATCATAATAAGGCAACGGTTTAATATAGGCCGTTCACTGATATTCGGCTGTATTCACAAACAATACTTGTCGAAGTAAAGGACTAAACAATATAGAAAGTTTGATATTCCGCCATGCGTTGTGCGTTCGCGTGCTATGAGCCCTAATATATATAGAACCTATGTTTGTGAATACATGTCATTCTACTATTAAATCGTTTGTTTGTCATTGAATCTGTTGTCTAAAAAGCATATGAAAACTGAAAATATTCCTGTGTTATTCACACATTATTTATTTGTAACGATGAAAAGGACAGCTGTGTCATCATATTTACCTGAGGCATAAATCTTTTAACGTCAAAGAAGCTTAAAAGCTAGGCTTATAAACCTAGTTTATTAACTTTATAAAGTTAAAGTAATTTGTAGACTTTACCACTCAAAGACAGGTAACTGAAAATATCTATCAACAAAAGTTTCAGTGGAGTCGAGCCCCGTCAAGATAAACCCTTGGTGCGTTAGTAGAGCATTCAATTATAATGAAGCACAGAACTTGCTAACAAAGAGAGCGAGCGGGCAAGTTGCGACATCCCGGGATACGGCTTATTTATCGCTCCCCCCGAGATTACCATACTAGCTCATAAACAACGACACAGATTACCTATAACACTTGGGCGCGGGAAATTTCACGCTTTGCCCAACCTTATCGGGATAAAATGTGTACCGAGAGATTCGGTAGTAAAAAATATATTAAGGTACTACTTACGCACCGCACGGCAGGGGGAGTGAATAAGAATTTTATAGAGGTTTACTAATAACGGCGAGGTAAGTATTAAATTAGACCAAATATTTATAAGGGGCCTTGTATAATGATGTTATGGAAATTAATATTATTAGAATAAGATTTCGCTTTTTTACACTATACGCCGCAGATGAAAAAAATATATCAATTTATGCATACAGCTGTGTAAGTTTTGCATCGATTACTAATATTGCTAAAATTAAAGTATCCAAGAAGTTAAGTACCTACAGGCAACAATTTTTAAGGACCTTGTAACGTATTATTACGTAGATACTTAAGATCTACATAGCAAAGTGATACAGCGCACCTTTATTTGCGTAAACAAACAAGTGTAAAGGGGATTTATCCTCCCATTAAGCATTGCGTGGTAAATGGAATATTTAGCGAAAGCTATCAAATAGAACTCAGTATTTTTGTATTTTATTGAGTCGTTATTCCGTCCCGGTTGAAAAAGTAATTCGCCGTAATACTGAACCATGGATTAGGAATAAATGTTAAATAGTTAATGCTACGACTATGAATAGCCATATTGTAGAAGGGAATTGTCGCTACATTTTTACTACGCCGAGGGCGGAACAGCGCGGTTACAAAAGAAATAATTGTGGGATTCTTAAATCTACGCAAATACATACAATATTTTTTGGACAAGATGATTAATCGTTGTTGTTCAAATTAATTATCGCTACGCTTTTCTATAACTATGGCGTAGCAAGAGCAACTCAAAAGTTGAAAATCTATGTTAACCACTTACCCTATATACAATTTTTTGTCATTTTAGTGATACCTGCGGACAAAAATGTTTATTTAATTTTTAACGTTTTTTTATTTGTGTTGGGGAAGTGAATTGCTGCTAGAATTTGCTACGGCTTCGGCGTAGCAAATTTAAAGAATTGATATGGTGGTTAGGATATTACAGGATGTACAAAATTATCGTATACTTATTCATTATTTCATTATACCTATAGAGTAGTTTATCTGTATCATTTATACATAAACAACATCAAAATTAAAGATTGCCTTGATGTGCCTATTTAATAAGCATAACAGTACCTATATAAAAATGCAAGGTTTTCAAATTCCTGGGGCTAATATCGTACCCACCGCCTATTCTAAAACCATTTATACACTGAAACAAAGGGTACCCTTGGTAACGCTTTCCAAATGATTTGAAATTTCTTTAGTGTATTCTCGTCAACAACGCTTTATGTATTTTTTTCTATGAAACAAAGATAGCTGCCAAATCGCGCAATGCCGCACTTGTCTCACGTACAAAAAAACACTCTCATTCTTTTCCTTTACCACTTGTGGTTTACCAGCGTGGTATTAATAAGCCGTGTGGTTGCCCACACACTTATTTTTTTCAAAATACTGTTTTTTTATTTCTGAACATCAACTTGATGTAACATTTGTTAAAAAAAATATGATACAATATAAAATTCAAGATACAAAAGCTCTGACAACTCTCTCAGATACAAATAATGCCTGTATAACAAGCACTACTGAGCCAAATATTAAATTAAAGAACACAAACTAGTTTCGGCTTGTTATACTTTCTAGTGAAGTTTTATGAAATGCTTACTATATTTTCAGACTTATTCCTTTTGATGGTTTAATTGAAGTTACTCATGATTTATTTCTCAGTTCTATGTGTATGTAAGAGAAAATTCAATAAATGTTTGCGTATAATCCATGTATATTATATTACAGCCAAACTCAATAATAGAATGTTCGCCAAAAGACCTTGTTCTGTTTTAAGATACATATTTCTTAGTAATTACATTTTAATGTATGTAACAGAAAACGCTGAGAAAGTAAAATCATTATTATTACGATAATATATTTGTCAAAATGCCAGCCTTATAATTATTATTTTGATTGCGGCTACTGCTAATGTTGCCACAGACTTGCACTGAATAAGTTTAAGCACTCTTGTCCGGCTGTCGCTACCCTGCCGGTACAAGTCTCGGTAACTTTTTAATTGGCTAGCCTTACAGATCGAAAAAAGCGAAGAGCCCTCTCAGCTTAATTAAATTTACTCTTTAGCTAGTAAAACAAAATGGAGCCCCGTCTCATTCAACGTTGTCTCTTTCCAAAAGCGGACGGATACAAAAACTTAATTACGTGAATGAGTTTGACATTAAACTCACTCAGTTATTATGAGCACCGGCTATCTTCATTTTGTTTTATCGTTTCGCACGAACAGTTTTTTAAATTACTTACTTCCGTTTCAAATAAATATTTTTCTTTTCCTAAAGCGAGATTATTAAAACAAACCACGGATAATCCACTGCCCAGAATGTCAATGTTTACTTTATTAAAACAAACATGATGCCTATTCACGGCCATTTAAATTGATGTTTCGTTAAGTTAAATATCGCGAATTAAACCGCGGCCAGGCACCCTCCCGGGGTCCGTAAAATGTGAAAATGTGAAGCTTATTTGAATTAAATCCTTTTGATACAAGCTTCCGATCGCTGTAAGTAATTAATGAACTTTGATGAGAAGTGTGGTTTGCGTTGATAACATGATAATATAGTATTAACGGTCGTATCGTATTGCTATACTCGCTTAGGATTAAATATATATTATTTAAAAAGTAACTGAAATATGAGGCATGCACCGCAACTAAATAAATACATTACTAAAGGATATGAACCAAAGACCTTATAAAACACCTGAGAACGTGACGAATGATGTGAGATGACAACCACTTTAACAATGAGGTGTTTGCTGACTAGAAAGTTAAGTTTCCACCTCCTCGCTAATTTACACCCCCTATACTCAGAAGTGTAGGCTTTTATAAAAAATATCCCTATATTACTTGTAATGCCATTGTAAATAGATTTAAACTTACTATCAATTGGAATTTCCAATCTTTGAAGCAATTTTCTTTATTCCCTCATATCCATAACACGTGATATATAAAGTGAAGGTCTTGCCCCCAAGAACCAAAACCTGTTCTATCAATATCTTAGAGCCGGCCGTTCAATAACGGCTTCTTCCAAACTCCCCGGTCCCTTCTTACTCTCCCGAATGGGCGAATAATTCACCAGACCCGAAAACCGGTATCGTAGACTAACAATACCGTTTTACGTAGGTATAGGTAGGTAATCAATATCGTGTCTAAACTTTAACTCCTAGAGCTAAGCAATACTAACAAAACTGAATTTAGAATTAAGGCTGGATATCCAAGGTTTCGTATAGGTACTACGAAGTCTTTATATTTTTGAGATGACATCACAACTTTTTAAACTACAAGATTTTGGTGTCGGGAGCTTTTGTGACTAAAAAGCGGTCGACCGCTTTTATTACATAATCAGAGCGCTGATCGGGCGATATGTAGCGTGCGTATGGGAAGTGTTATCCGGCGTTCAATTGTAACGAAGCATAAAAGTTACTACCAACGAGAGCGAGCGAGCAACTTGTGACGTTCCCAAATACGGACTTTTGATCGCTTCCCCAGCGATTACCACACATACATGCGGAGCAAATGAACAACAACGCAGATTACCAAGAGGACTTGGTCGCGTAAAATTTCACGCATGGAAACTTTATCGGTATAAAAATATATACGGATGATATAGTACGAGAAAGTTCATAAACAAAATAAGCTTGTACAATTTTGAACATCGACAACACGAATTTCAAATACTATAGGTACTTAATTTTATTAACAAACGCTGCAGATTTTATTGACGCACTCGAGATTATACAGCCTCGTTCTGGTAATTCACTCTACTATTCATGAAATATATACAGCATGTTGCAACTTTGATTTACCTACTTGCATAAAAATGTTATCGGGCGAAAACATTGAAGTACCTAGTACTTATTTTAACTGCCGTTTTAAATGAGTATCTACATACGGTACGGCCTACGAATTATGATACCCAATTATAACTTTAAATGTAATAATGTACTTTATGCACCTAAGGTACCTTCTATAATTATATTCTATTTTTTAGGAAGTCAATACAGCATAACTAGGCATGATTCTCACCAAAAGGTATTGATAAATACGGCATGATATTAATCACAGAAAATTTTATTTTATAGAAGGTAATACCTTTATAGTGTCTTTCCACAGTCTATTAACTGATTTTCCGTTTTTTTTAGTATGAATTGCAAAATAAACGATTGGTGCATGCTTTGTTGCGTGAACCGCATGTAGTAACCGCATGTTCAGATTTAATCGTCGCGGTCGCGCCGCCCATAAACACAAAATTGCCGCCCGCGACCGACGGCGCGACCCCGTGTGTAAAGTTTTTTTCATTACTCATACACTGAAAGTAGGTCTGAAGTTGCCTGAGGAGCGGGTTGAAAGTAATACTTTTCTGGCCCGGGAGAATCACTTTCAACTGACAGCTGTCAAATTATAAAAAAAAAACTAGTTCCATTTCTATGGAACCATGTTCAAACTTTTTCTACAGTCACTCAATTACAGCACGATGTAAAATTGAAATAACATAAAGTTGAGTATTAAATAAAGAATATATACTTTTAAATGACTTAATTATAATTTAGTTTCAACAATTTCTTTAAAATAACATTGATTTGGTCAAAATATTTAAAAATGAAAATTAAAAATACTGGCTAAATAATGAAGTTGGCCGGCCAACGAAAAAAAACAAAATAGGCGGCAATCCGATCTTTTTTTTTTTTCGAGTTGTAGAGTATTGTTCATGCTTCCTTGTATTATTTCTTTAGCCAATTCCTGTTTTTATTTTTATTTTCCTTGTATTCGTAATGAAAAGCACAGTGTTTACCTCGGGTGAAAGACTTATTTTGTCCCTCGAACTATTAGCGCCCTCGCTACGCTCGGGCGCCAAACCCCGTCTCGGGAAAAATAAGTCACTTTCACCACTCGTGTAACAATGTACTATATATGAATCATGACTTCACCGATATTCCTAGACGAGACATTATCACAAAAGACCATGACGAAACTAAAACTGAAACCATACATACAGACGAACATAGAAACTCCTTATTTTTTGAAGATCGGTTAAAAATTTCTTGAAATCCCCAAGGTATTGAATATACTTTTCGTACCAGATGTAAGATGTTATTATGAGTCTCATTACACCTCTGGTCGGCATTAAGAATTCTAAAAGGCTAAAAGGTATTACAATAATATTTAATCGATAAATAGCACTTCTAAAAATAACGATACTATTTTGCTTACGAAATACTTATTTGTCAAGATGTTGAGGATCTCAGCACAAGCGAACCAAGCCTCTAGTTAAGTTCTAGCGGGGATAGTAGAAAGACTGGTGAATCAAGACCATTTCAATGTACTTACTACAGGAACCCAAATCTAAGAAATACCACTTGATGTTTCACATTTTTCACGTCGCAATAACTTTGTACAAGAGTACCTCACACGATTTTAAACAACCTTTTACGCTAAGTCAGGCAATTGCCTGTCAATTTAATTATGAAGATACATTATATTATAATTATTACAATATAATATTATTTGATGTACATGCCTTGTCCAATAAAAATGACCAAATGTCAAAAGCATTCTTAGATATAGCTGTAGTTAAGCACCTAATTGACTTTATTATACTTACAGAGAACGATTCAATTTTGTATAAGTACTACTTTTTCCATACTTCGTGTTTAGTAAGCCGATTTTTTTTTAATATTAGATCCTACAATCTTGTTTTATACTGTTTAACTTACTTTAACTTTTATATACGTCAAAAGAGTTTCTTTTCGACTCTTGTCTTCTTTTGTTAAGGCTAAAGCGCCCATCTAGCCCGCGAAGTTCAATTTTTTTGAGGTTTTTTAGAAATTATTAAAAACCTGACAATAATAAAAGGCACATTTTGTAATTCGCGAAAAAGACCGTGTGCAGTGCATTTATTAATATATCCAACTTACTCTAAAACATTTCAAGAACGACAGCTATTCAGATAATCTGGCAATTTTTGTATATTTAGTGATTTACGAGTATCATATCCACCGTGATAATATTTAGAGTAAAATAAATGAATTAATAAACGCACTGCATACTGTGTTTTTCGCAAATTACAAAATGTTGTCTTAAATGTTTTCTGGTTTTGGATAAACTATAAAAATACTCGAAAATTTCGAATTTCGCGGCCTAGACAGGCGCCTTCACCTTAAGTAGAGAATCTTTTAAATATTAAGGCTGAAGCGCCCATCTAGCCCGCGAAGTTCAAATTTTTTGAGTTCTTTTAGAATTTTTTCAAAATCTGACTATAATAAAAGACAAATTTTGTAATTCGCGAAAAAGACCGTGTGCAGTGCATTTATTAATATATCCAACTTACTCTAAAACATTTCAAGAACGACAGCTATCCAGATAATCTGGCAATTTTTGTATATTTAGTGATTTTCTAGTATCATATCCACCGTGATAATATTTAGAGTAAAATAAATGAATTAATAAACGCACTGCATACTGTGTTTTTCGCAAATTACAAAATGTTGTCTTAAATGTTTTCTGGTTTTGGATAAACTATAAAAATACTCGAAAATTTCGAATTTCGCGGCCTAGACAGGCGCCTTCACCTTAAGTAGAGAATCTTTTAAATATTAAGGCTGAAGCGCCCATCTAGCCCGCGAAGTTCAAATTTTTTGAGTTCTTTTAGAATTTTTTCAAAATCTGACTATAAGAAAAGACTAATTTTGTAATTCGCGAAAAAGACCGTGTGCAGTGCATTTATTAATATATCCAACTTACTCTAAAACATTTAAAGAACGACAGCTATCCAGATAATCTGGCAATTTTTGTATATTTAGTGATTTACGAGTATCATATCCACCGTGATAATATTTAGAGTAAAATAAATTAATTAATAAACGCACTGCATACTGTGTTTTTCGCAAATTTCAAAATGTTGTCTTAAATGTTTTCTGGTTTTGGATAAACTATAAAAATACTCGAAAATTTTGAATTTCGCGGCCTAGACAGGCGCCTTCACCTTAAGTAGAGAATCTTTTAAATATTAATATTAAATTTACCAATTTACAGGAAATTTCAACAGACAGGTACAAATAGGGCAATAATTTACAGGCAACTACTAACTATAGATACTGGAATTTAAACGTAGACAAACCCATTATTGTTCAGAATAATGTTATTATGACAGCTCCTGGTACAACGGTGCGGTGTCCAACGGTGACGTGTCATGTTCGGGCCGCGTCCGCGTGGCGCGACAAATTGCCAGTTGGTAATTGGCTGCCGCCGTCACTACGTGAAGCCGCCGAATTGCGCTATATTACGTTGATAGTGAAAAATTGCGCGCGTCATATAACTAGGATACCAAGTATGTTAACCGTGCTAATAAGGCTCGAATGGCACTCGACTCGCAAAACATGTATATTGACATTTATGAGCAAGCCAAGACTTTCGAAGTCCACTAATTACTTACAGCTTCTCCAGACGAGTCGAGTCGAAAATCGTTCAGCAAGGTGGGCGAGTGGTTAGTGGACTATGGAAAACTGACAAAACTAACAAATTGTCGAGTGTAAGTTGAGCGTTATTGTAACGGTTAACAGTCTTGGCCTCCAGCTTACCGTTGTAGGTATCCACCACAAATGTATCCACGAATGAACCTACGTAGATGGCTACGCAGCAGTGTGCTATGTAGGTGTGTAGTGGGCTATGCAGCTACGAGCTCCGTAGCTACGCCGATTGATACTACGGAGCCTTATTATTTCTACCCAATTTAATATACAAAGCGTAGCTAATTTTGAAGTGCTTGGAGAATATGTATGGCTAAATAATCAAACGTTAATTAAATATTTAAGTACAACAACTTAGCTATTTTGGGCGTAGTTTTTTTATGGCACGTCAACATTAATTAAGGAGCTCTCAAATTTGACGTATGTTCGGGTATTCGGTGGTTAGTTATCTATAGAAATATCAACACACCAAACGCCTCAACTACACTACTTACCTAAAATATCTCGAATACAAAGAAACAACAGTAGACCACGGCACAATTGAAGTTATCTAGCGAAACGCTAAGCCAAACTGGCATGTTTAACCCACATCGTACGTACGTTATTTACCCAACACAAATCTGTGAAAAGACGACGCTAAGAAATTGAAACCACATTGAAAATCTGCACCAAGCATCTGCGCTCAGTGTTTCGGCCATATTATGTAGAAGTGAGCGGAATAAGCCGTACTTTGTTACAAATCCGGGACTCGGGTTGGATTTGCCGGTGTCCGTTTGTGCTTGTTATTCCGACGCCGGCAGACCGGCGAGCTTAAGTGAAGCTCATACGATGAGTAAACCTCGGCGCTGGACGTACTAAATCGAATTCGTACGAGATGTCTCGTGCCCTGTAAAAAATGGATCCAGAATAACAATTAAGTATACCGCCGACGGAGGATGGTTAGGTATTTTATATCTCGTGTTATGTCACGGGAGAACACAGAGTCAAAACACTCTCAAAAGACTTTTAAAGAGAGGTTTATTTACATAGGTACCTAACAAAATACCAAAGGCACTGCTCGCACGTTGCCGACTTATAGGGGAGTGGTGCAGAGGGAGGGGAAGGGTGGGGGGTTAGGGATTCCCGCTCTCTGACTCATCGTACGAAACGCAGCTATAATAGTTACAATACGTCAAAAGAGTTTCTTTTCGACTCTTGTCTTCTTTTGTTAAGTAGAGAATCTTTTAAATATTAATATTAAATTTACCAATTTACAGGAAATTTCAACAGGCAGGTACAAAGAGGGCAATAATTTACAGGCCACTACTAACTATAGGTACTGTAATTTATACATAGACAAACCCATCTTCTGTGATTGTACCTTCTATGGGTAAGTAGGTGCACTACTTAGGTATTATGCTAGATAACACTGCAGCGGATCTTGAAGCAGCTTGGCGTCTGCGCGAACTCCACCGGATCTGTCCGCAACAATACCTGTCCCGGAAACTATCGCTCGCAGCAAGACTTAGCGAGGATGAAATGCTTAACTTGCTATGCAGATCCACGGTTCAACGTCCCAGTACAATAACCAGAAGTTTCGATATTCTATTCCTTACTTCCTGCTCTAAAGTCGATACTGTGAGGACAGACGGGACCGGACGGTCCAATGAGACAATAGAATCATTCCCTATTTATATTTGAAGAGAGCAGTTCCTGAGCTTTGAAAAATATGTTAGAATGGTAGTCGGAAACTTTTCAGGCTTCAGGAACTCAAACTGAGGTACCTACTCACGTATTTTATTTGGAAGCTGAAATCTTTGATTAAAAGTGAGCATCTACCCATTGAGTACTTAGGTACCTACTTAGTCAGATTAAATTGGGAACAAAATATGAATGAAGGTATCAATATAGGTATAGCGTATTTACCTATCCATGAACACCTACCTACATGTCTGCGGAATTGTTAATTAACTTCAACAAATGAGCCTAGTTTTATACAAAGAAATGCTTAGGTAGGTACTTATGCTATTTAGGTGCTTAATTATTTGGATAAGTTCCGCGAAAGTAGGTAATATTTTTTTTAAAGTTCGTGTTTTTGGTAGGTACCTACTTAACTTTTTTACCTTTTTTACCTTTGACGACTTCTTGGCACTGTGGTGTGAGCGTAGGCTACTCGTCTCACTGCATCGGGTGGTTGCGGATTTGATTCCCGTCGGGGCAAATTTCGTAAATGGCCTTTTCTTCATCAGCCCAGGTCTGGGTGTCACTGGGATCGCCCCCAGTGCATTGTACGGTACCCATAGGACATACTTTGCTTAGTTTGGGACCATACAGTTGGTGTGTCAGTCTGGCGATATTTATTTAGGTTTTTACTGATGTTCCCCGTCAGTGAAAACGAAACTGTAGTAAAAGGAAACCCGCTGACTGAATCACTCAAGGGAAAAAATGAAACGAGGAGCAGCCTTAACGACCGTCGAGGGATGTCATTAGCTGGTGTCCACTGCTGCATGATGCGGGTTAGACTCATCTCCAATGTTAGTAGGTAAGTGTCTAATAAACTCTACTGACTACACTTCTCCCTGAAGTCGTCTTGGTTACCTAAATAACTAGGTATGTTGAAATTAAAAATAATTAGGAAGGTAGGCATTAAAATAACTTCCTTACGTTTGGGATATTCTCGAATGGTTGGGTGCGGGTTTGATTCCCGTCAAGGTTCAGTATTTAAGTAGGTTTCGTAATTTGCCTTGGTCTAAATCTAAACAAAAGTATGAGACTGGTATCATATCATCCCCAGTCCATGTACCCACAAGCCAAGCGTTATTTAGTTTGGGACGTAGGCCCTTATCAATAAATCGATCTTAAGTCTGAAATCGATCTTGGAAATGTCATTCCTGTACTAAATAGGTAAGTAGTTATCATGTTAAATTCGTACTTAATATCGCCCTTAGACTTGAGATCGATTTATTAATATTAAGTAATACTAGCCATAATAAGTAGGTAAGTAGGTAATTACCTAGTTGGTTTGTTAGTCTGGCGATAGGTTTTCTTTTTACCTCTATTCAAGTACTTACTTTGGTACTAACTAGGGATTGCAGTACCGGTACTGAGGAGAGCTAGGCAATTCCCGGTACCAGGCATAAGCCAGTACCGGGAATTACCGGGAATTTCGGGAAATTCGGTACCCTATACAAACGTTGAATAGTTATTTAAAAAACATACTTAACAGACGAATTTGTGTTTCTTTTAATCAAAATTTAATTATTTACATGTCATATTAAGTATTTTACTTATTTAGTGAACGAATCCGAAATTAATTTCGAAATTTCGGACCATTTTTCAATTGGCAGCGTGATAATTTCGAAATTTCGAACCTAAGATGCGGCCTAGCGGCCATTTGGAGTGGATGTGGACACCAGGAACTAGAAGCAGGGAGTTGAAAATGACTTCAGTGCCTTATATTGCGAGAGGCGTCGTTAAAAAGTAATTGGCTGATGATGGATAATGTAAGTCATTACGAATGAAGCCGAAACTTTGACGCACAAGTAGACGCCTCAGCAAATGTTTTGCATCTCTCTCCTGGTCCTGTTTCTCATATATCTGATTTTGAAGTACAGTAGAAGATCCTATTTGCTGATCATAAAGCAAAATTAGGCAGTACGTCTGCAGTGGGCGATTTGACAAAATAATCAAAATGGTAAAGATACCCTAGCTGGAAGCAAACCACCAACATGATGAAGGGACGACATCGTGAAGGTAGCTAATAATTTGATGAATAGACCAGCAGGTCAGGACTGACACCAATGTCTGATAAAGGCATTGTTTAGATTGTTTTACTTCTCATTTAGCCATTTTCATTTGAACCAACTGACGTAGGTCCCCTTCAGTATCCTCCACTTCTGTCTCTTTTACGACTTGCACCGCTTAGTTCGCTCCCGTGGTCGTCGTATTTCAATGATGCTGAAGGACTCCTATCAGTTGTTTTTCCAATGTTCATCAGGCACTATTCGAGTAGCGGTAAGATTCCGCCTTCTACTTATTTGATGACATCGTTGAATTTGCCTTACGGCCAATGGTCCACCTTATGTATACGCTTAGTAATACCGATCAATGTTTTTCTTTTATTTATGTTCGAGCAACTTGGGAAAATGGCTGATCCGATTTCAACGGGGGTTTTACTTTAAGATAGCCAGCGGTTAAACTTAAAACATAGAGTACATAATCTCACCCTTTTACCTTTAGGAGTCGAGCTGCTGAATAAAATCTACATTTTCCACTAGCGAAACTGTTGGAAAAGTAGTCTTTTGATAGTATTTTTTTTGAATTGATAGTATTTTTGTTGCTTTAATGAAAATTACCCTAAAACGTTATTTTAATATTTTGTTTAGATTTTACAATTATATTTCAAGTCAAAATCACATTTACTAAAATGTTGTATTAAGTAATTTCGAAATTTCGAAACTGATAATATACGAAACCGCACGTCCTAGTCCGTATTCGCTATGCCTGTGGTGACTTCGGTTATAACGAAAGTCGAAATGGTATGGATATTTGAAAATATTAGTTATGAAATTATTAAGTACCGAAAGTACCGAAATTCCCGGGAATTCTTTTCAGTACCGGTACTAGATAGAAGGAGGAAAATACCGGGAATTCCCGGGAAAAACCAGTACGGGGAATTCCCGGGAGCAATCCCTAGTACTAACACGTTAAATTAAGTCTTATGGAGAACGCTCCAGAAGACTTAATTTAACGTGTTAGTACCAAAGTAAGTACTGTAAGTACAAAGTAAGTTTCATGGCAATGGCATTGAGTTTCATAAATTGGCGTCAACTAACGAGTTGACGCCAATTTATGAAACTCAATGCCATGAAACGTAGTAAAATGAGACTAATTTATTAACTAACTAGGTACCTATAACGTCTTAAGGAGCAAATGGTTGATATAAAATAGCTAATAGTTACTCTACCTACTTGAGTACACAGTTGGGTACCTAATAGGACGACCTAGTGATACCTAACTACCTATATAGGTACCTACTCACGGTAATGGATTCAGACCTACTAAGATCTCAAATTGAGACTCTCAATCCATTACAGTCGGTACTATAAATAGGTAAGTACCTACGTTACATCAGGAATTTATTATCTCGAAGGACCTAAAGTTTTTTTCATGAAGACGCACTATGGGCGAACAAATTATTTGTTAGCGTATTCTTATCACGGACACCGATTTATTAGAGGATTTGGCCGAATTCCAATGCCGCTGGCCTTGGAAACTTTTAATTGACTAATCTAACAATCACTTCCTGAAGAGGAGGTTTTAGTAGGATTGCATTATTTACAAATGGGTAAATAAGGCGTTGCTGCTACCTACCTAAAAATAAATATATATCATAAAAGTTTCGAAAATTATTAACATTACTGTGTTTGCGCTAGTTTTTAAAAGAGTTTATATTTATTTGAGAACGACACACTTAATATTTTTTGCAAATTCACGATTCAATGCACGACAGGGGTGAAGGATAGAAATCAAAGGAACTCACCATAAATCTTCCAGCACGCCGTCGCGTCGTGATGCTCCGCGAGGCCTCCCCTTTACAATGACACCTTTACTTCACCGTTAAATAGTGCACTCACTTTAATTACCATTTACCAGTCATTTACACAAATACTTTTTATTTATAGGTACACGAATAATTGTCAAATCTTAGCAATAGCGCCGCCGCTCGCGCCGGCCATCGGAAGTACCAACTTTCTTTCACAGTGGCGCCGCCGCGCCGGTCATTGTTTGGGAAATGGGGAAGCGAGATAGATATTAGGAAGAACACACGAGTACGATAGGAATGGGTGCTGTCGCTGCGAATTGCGTGCGTTGCGTTTTCCAATTTATTTACTGATATTTTATTTATTTATTTAGATTTAATATTAGTATTATCTTTTCGCTGACAGGTGAAATAACTAGGTAGGTATGTTTTGTAAAACATGGTTTTGGATTGTCATTAAGTACATTGTATAATAATAATAATTATCGATTTTATTTATGAAATTATAGATACCTTTATTATGTAACTTTTATTAATTATTTAGTGTAAGTACCTACATTTGGTTTAAGTTAGGGTTTTTAATAACTACCCTGAAATCCTGCTCTTATAATCCACGTTGCGCAATCCAGCTGAACGTTTTAAACTGTTTACAAAATCGAGCTGTTTTGTAAATAAATCAGCTTATTTTTTAATACATTTGGAACATACGATAAACGAATGAAATCTCAACAAATAAATGTTATATAACGACACCTATCGGTTAGTAATGTTTTTATTTACAAGGGTCGTTAGATACCTACCATTCATCAAACAGAAATACCTAACACTTCCAGATGATAGTTCCACACTTGTGCCACTAGGTAGCGCTAGTGTGCTAACGCAAGCGCGGGAAGCCGGTCTTTTCAAATGGAACACTTTCCGATACTTGTGTACCTAATACATGACGTTTACGTAGGCCCCGCCGCCCGTGCCCTGCCAGCCCCCTAGTCTGGATCTCGATGATTACGTAACGCTAACAGTGGGCGCGTCGGCACTTTATAGGTAGGTAGATAGGTAGACCATTACTTAACAGCTTGTTATTATCAAGTTACATAACCAAGAGCTCAGTCAATTTATATAACGGAATTAAAACATTGTATAAGTACTTGGGCACCATCTTAAAGGAGTTGCATAAAAAACTCTTGCTTCACATGTATATATTTAATGTGGGTTGGCAATCATTTATAAAAAGTTTAGGTGTAGACAAAATTTGGTGTAAGAGTTGGTATTGAAGATCTAGGTACAACCTAGAAATAGAAATAGGACTACAAGTAGACAATATAGAGTAAAAATATAAGATAGACTTAATATTAATGGTCAGCTTAGATATAGTAACTAGACATTGAATAACATCTAAGTAATCAGGTCATTAGAAGCGAGCAGTGCTGTGTCAACTTGCTCTGTGGCTGGTGTCACATCACTCTTAAACTTCTTAGCCTGTGTTCCCTCGGAATCATTAGATGATTCCTCTTTAGTTAGCTCATTTAAGTTATATTTCTTATATGTATAGTAATTGTCCACAATGCTCAAAAGGCAAATGCCCTTAATAATTTCTACTATAATGCAGAGACCTGGGTTCTTCAGGTCAGCCTTGTTGTTCCCATTCTTCAGAACAATCAGTTCTGCCAGCTCCTTGATGATCATATCTCGGGAGACGCTGCTGTTGAATCGCTTATTAAATATTACAGCAAATGTTGACGATTCCTTCAATAAATATTTATCAAAGAGCTTGCCAGCAGCCTCCATGATGTCTGGCAAGTTGGCTTTGCAAGTTGCCATTATTGGCAACAAGCGCAGCACATGCCTAGTCTTCTGAAGCCTCGTCGCGAATAAATCTTTCATGATCGCCGTCGTCAGCTCTTCCGGGCTAGGTAAATTCGTTTTGACGAAAATGCAGTTAGACGCGCCGGTTTCAACAACTTGGAATCTTTTATGCTTGAGTGCCTTCTGGGAATCCTTCTTCAAGGTCTCGACCTCGCGTTTTAACAGGTCACCAATGTCAGTCTCATTTTCGGATTCGCTGTCGGACTTGTCCTCGGGTGCATCGGACGTGGGCACGGCGGACATCTGGCCAACACCGAGCTCCGGGTAAATCTTGCCGGCGTACTCGTTCAACAGATTGTAAACTTCTTTCACGCAGTCTTTTTCTCTGAAGTTACACGTGCAGAAAAATCCTCGGAAGCCGGGTTCCAGGAAATATTTGTTTCTCCGCTTTCTGAAGTAGAACTGTTTCTTCTTTCTTGTGTCGCCCATTATACTAGCTGAAAACACAATCCCTTGTTACGATATATGCTTATTAGGGCGGAGGGTGATGATATAACGAACTAATATGACTGTATTACGTACGTATTGAAGCGAATTTATAAATTCATTCAATAACACAGCACAATCAAATTTAACACTGCGTAATGTCAATAAATTGACATTAATTGTCAACTAGATATATGTCACTGTCAGAAAAGTCAAACCTATAGAGTTGATACTGTTTTTACGTACATTTCCAAAGATAAAGTATATACTACGTACAAGAAGATTATACCTATTTAATCTTCTTCGTTCTTTAATGGATCGTTAATCGAGAACCTATTGCCCATTATTTATTACTTCTTTGTCGATAATACAGAGAATAATAACTATGGTTTACTTACATAGTATTGTATTCTCTTTGCTTTACTTACTTACTACTGAATCGCACACTTGATTTTTTTGGTTATATGATAAGTACTTATTGCACGTTATAATTGTATATTGTATTTATATACCAACGTTTAATAAAGGTTTGGTAAAGTTTAAAATACGTTGCTTGCACAGGTTGGCTGTTTACACAGAAGTATGTGGCTATGCCTAATAAATTAATATGATAACTACGTTCTAATAAATAGATAAAGGCTTTGTGGATAAAGGATACATCATTATGATATAAATAACTTTTATCTGTGGATATTGTAGGTACTTTATTGACCAATAGGTACTTATTCCTTCTTTTATCAAAGGTATTCACCTACCATTTAACACTTCTGCTGTGAACTTCAGAAAGATTCGCCAAGTGCTTGTCGAGCCATGCGCAATGAAGGGTTCCGGGTTATTGAAGGGAATCTGTTTAAAATTTCACCCTAGGTTGAAATATTAAAGTTGTTTACATACTACTACCGACATCTATCGACACCTTTACATACTAAGAAATACACTAATGAACATAAAACATAAATGTATTGCAGTTATTTAATTGGACTTTATTAACAATGTATCCAATTTCGTCTGCATAATTGTATTCATCTTTCTGCAACATAAAAATGTAAGAAGTGTCAATGTTTAGTAAAAAATCTTACCCAGTGTTATTTATAAACTACTACCGCCATCTATCCACGAGCATAAACACATAAGCACTAAATTTTATTGTTGTTATTTCATTGGAATTGGTGAACAATTTATCCATTTTCGACTCCATAATCTTATTAAAGTTTTTGCAATAGAAAAATGTAAGAAGTGTCGGAATTATTAACGAAAATTTTGATTTAATCTTTAAAAGATCACATGATGGGATACCTAAAAAAAAATATCCCCTCTTTCGATGTTCGGGGAGGTACCTTAAAAAATTTTTTTGCTACATCTTATAAATTTGAAAGTGAGATCTACTCTTAAAGTATTTTTGTACCAAATTACATCCACATACGTCAGAAACTGTAAAAGTTATGACCCTGTGACGGGTCGGGACAGACAGACGGACGGACGGACGGACTGGATGATCTTATAAGGGTTCCTCGTAAGGACTACGGAACCCTAAAAACGAGGCGACCGAGGAAGATAGTTCAGCTCTGGTGGGAGTGCTTTATACTTTAAAATTAGCCTCTTCCTTCAGCATTAATGTGTAGGGCTAGTTAGGGCTAGTTCTGACTTTCAATTATTATAAGCCCAAGCTTGCAACCCAAAATTTGACTAGAATTTTGGCGACATTGTCGCCATATCAGTGTATTTTCGTCTACATAAATAAATAAATACTTATACATTCATACTTATTTTATTAACATGCGTACATCATTCACAGTGTTACTTCACTGACATACATTTCTTTAACAAAATTGTATTTTATTATTAGGCCTTATATCTTAGGTATCTAATTATTACAATATAGACTCTATTAACATTACACGCTACATATATAATAAACTAAGTGAACATGTAGTAAGTAAGTATCAATAAAATGTTTGTCTTAATACTATTACAATACTTTTTGTAGACATTTTGCATTGTCTTAAGGTGAAGGCGCCTGTCTAGCCCGCGAAATTCAAAATTTTAGAGTATTTTTATAGTTTATGCAAATTCTGAAAACATTTAAGACAACATTTTGTGATTTGCGACAAACACAGTATGCAGTGCGTTTATTAATACATTTATTTTACTCTAAATATTATCACGGTGGATATGATACTAGTAAATCACTAAATATACAAAAATTGCCAGATTATCTGAATAGCTGTCGTTCTTGAAATGTTTTAGAGTAGGTTGGATATATTAACAAATGCACTGCACACGGTCTTTTTCGCGAATTACAAAATGTGCCTTTTATTATTGTCAGAATTTGAATAATTTCTAATAAACCTCAAAAAATTTGAACTTCGCGGGCTAGATGGGCGCTTTAGCCTTAAGCGCGTAGTCCAAAAGAGCTTATGAAAATGTACATAATTAAGAATGGCAGATTATTTTCTAAACTTGCAGTATTTTGTCTTCATAGTGGTAGGCAGGTTGGCGACAACAGGCTTCTTCATTTTTGGACAAACCGTTATGCTGTAAGGGAACAAAACATCGTAATTATGCCCAAATAAATTATTGTGAAATAGTTTAGCTTAGAAACGAGGTCACAGTTGTTATAACAATGTGTAAGTCGCGGGTATAAGTGATTCCGCAAAGCTGGCCTATATTGGCGGCCGTTCACATGTGGTAAACAAATAATGGTTGAATTTTGAAAAGAGTTTGTACTTTATAACATTATTTTAAATTTTCAATGGTCGTTAAGCTTTAATTATGCTTATTCCAACCTAAGATTGGATATTTCTGGTAAAACATCTGCGTATTCGCGTTATTACGCCGCAACACATGTCCACGCTGGCCTATTGTAATATTACCCAACGTTTGCACTGCACGATACACTTCCACAAAACATGTTGTCTCTATTTTTTTTGTTGTCATAAAATAGAGAAAACTATATCCCCCTTATTAAAAAACGTGGATTAGCGGGCGAATAGTTGCACACCGAACTATATCTTTCTGTCATCAGTAATTTGACATTCGATAGAAGAAAACAAAGTATAGTGTAACTACACTACCACTAATCCATGTTTATTCTAAAGGGAGTATATGTTTTATGTGAATGTTGCGTCCAGTGCAAACATTCGAATTTGATAAACAACCTCGAGCTTATGTTGCCATACGACAGAATCATTGAACAGGCTCCTTGTACAAACGGTTAAGCACACAGAGTGCGAAAAATGCCTTGTGTATTTGTGGCCTTGCAACTCATGAAGTTGGATAGCTTGTATGCTCCCTACCAATGCGCGAGCGAATACAATATATTCAAAGTTCGACGCCAGTACGCCACTGTATAATTTGCACACTGTGTAACTTGCGAATGTAAAACTAGTGTTAGAGCTACATCGATAGTACTCAAACATTATCAGAGTAGGTACTTGATAAATAATAATGAGCACTTACTCGGTATTATACTCAATAGAGGACAGCTTGAGGTATTCGATGTAGATGCTGGAGCTCTTGAGCAGCCGCCACGTCATCGGATTGAACAAATTAGCCTCGTACTTCCATTCGACGATTACGAAAATTGGCGGGTGCCCTGTATCCTTAACAGCAACCATTTTCGTTACCATTTCACCTGGCTTGTAGAACTTTCTGTAAATTGGATAAATGAAAATGATTATAGTAACTATGTACTGATAATTTAATCTAAATGTAAGAAGTATTCAGACTACAGTCCAATATGGTGACCCCAGTCGGCGGATTAACAGAATTTGAAGCTGACTTCATCTTTCGGTTTCAATTATTAAGTTATTTCAATTTTATTATTAAATTATTTATAATAATTTGATATAATGAAATAAGTTTTTCAATCTATTTATAAATAAGGCATTTTCTTAGATCTAATTACATTTACTACTGCTAATAATATGTTCTTACTTTATTCTCAATTGTTTTAATTTACCAATCATCCCATTCGCCATTTAAACTACAATAAACCGGATTGAATGATAAGGCAAATCAGATAACCAATAAATAAACATATTTAAAAATATAAGTTTTACATAAACCAATTAATGACGTTACTGGGAGCCCAAAAACATCTATTAATTATTTATTAAAGAAATATGCGAATGTATTATTAAAATAAAGAACGGGTCGTTGAAGAAGTTATCAATGTAAGATAAATTGATCAAAATAAATAGCAATACGTTACGCATAAGAAAGAATATTTACAAAACAATACGCTATCGCAAACGAGTTCCGTGTTTGTGCCGATTCACTTACGCAAATTTTGCAAAACATTATGGCGATACTTATTTTTCTATACCGAGGATACAACCTCTCAAATATAATCTTATACAGTCATCTAAAAACATTGTTGTCACTATCATTGTTATTAATCTGTAACGTAAAGTGGACTGATAACGCTTACGATACCGTAACGTAACACGTTTAAAAACTGAGGACTCAATTGATCTATCTTTGAATACTTTCAAAACTCATAATCTAAACAACCCTTTGAAGTTCGTAATTTACGTATAATATAATAAATATTATGCTGCGTAATATATTATGCAAAATAATACTACAATTGACGCTTCCCAAGCCAGTTTATAATGCCTGCCACAGCAGCCGGATCCCATATTTATAAATAAAATTCCTCCTAAACGATTTGACCGATTTCGATGTTATTTTTTGTACATATGTGGCCACCTGGATGGTTCTTAGCAATAGCTAGAGCTGATAGGTGGCGTTGTTGTCGATATCGAGAAAATTAAATCTACACTAGCGAACGTGCGGGCAGAAGGTATAATACAAAAAGTGACATACTGTTCATCATTCAAAAATATGTGATCACTCTTGTTGTTGTTCCTGTCCACCAACTTGATGGTGAGCTGTCCAGTCTCCGCGCCGTGGGTCACGCTCTCCGCCGAGTTAGACACTTTCACGGTCACCTCATAGTGTACTCCTGAAAATATACTTTAAATTAAGACAACTTACTAACGCCTAAGGTTTAACTCGGCGGAGTCAATCGGCTACGACTTGGCTCTACCACCGTAAAATAACAGTCTCGCTAAAAGTATTGGCCTGGGTGAAAGAAAATATAGTTTAATTTTAGGTATTTTAAATAGGTCAATTTTTTCTGGATTCATTCTGTCATTGTTTGAAGATCAATGGTCATGCTCTTGCCCTACGTTCGCACTGGACGAAACATGTACACGAAACATGTTGTTGTTCTCTTTTTTTTGTTGCCATAAAATAGAGACAACTACATGTTTCGTCCAGTGCGAACGTAGGTTTCGTTTCTTTATGGGTGTCCAATAAATTTGAATAATTAAATTATTGAATTGAAAACAATCAATAAATTGGGTAGAACCACCACTCTCACTGATCGGCCTAAAGTAGCCATTAAAGCTGGGTTTCGTACGGTGAGTGATATATAGGCAGAAGCCCATCCCCCATCTTCAGATCGGCAACGGGCGAGCAATACATTCGGTATTGCAAGCAACTATAGGCAACGGTGACTGCTCAACATCAGGCGGGTCGTACGCTTGTTTGCCGACTTTGTTATATGTATAAAAACAAGCTCAACGTGATACTTGTTAGCAGGTGGCTTTAAAATAACTTACTGCAATAAGGTTTGGCGTTTCCCGTCATGGTGTATAGCGCGACATTGGAGTTGGTGTCGACAAGCCCGCTAGCCTGCAGCCGCCAGTAGATGCTGTACGAGTAATACCCCATCGGTATGCAGAAGTGCTTGTTGTCGCAGCTTGTACAATTGCCGGCCAGAAAAGCCTGAAAGAATGCAACAATAATGCGATATAGAATTATGCAGAATAGATCCAACCACCCATGCTTTTGTAATCTAAGACCAACCCACAACTAGGCACTAGGATTGATTATGGTCTTATATTAGTATGTGTGGGTGGGTCCTTTCTGCGTAACTATATCCAATTGAATACTCGCTTTTGCCCGCGGACTCGTCCGGGAGGAACTTTGAACGGAATTTAGATACAAACTTTCATCCCCGGTTTCCCCCCTTCATTTTTATTTTAGCGACAATATGGAGCCTAAGTCCTTTTCCAAGGTCCAATCTATGTCTATACCAAAATTAATCGGAATTGGTTCAGCGGTTTAGACGTGAAAACGTAAAAAGCAGACAGACAGACAGAGTTACTTTCGCATTTATAATATTAGTTTGGATAATGTTGACGACCACTTGGCGCAGTGGTTCGAGCGTAGGCCGCTCGGCTCACTGCACATAGTGGTTGCGGGTTCGATTCCTGCTAGGGTAAATTCGGAAATGGTATTTTCATAATTTGCCCTAGTCTGGGTGTCACTGGGATCGCCCACAGTCCATTGTACGGTACCTATAGTACACGTGTTGCTTCGTTTGGGAGTATACAGTTGGTGTGTCAGTCTGGCGATATTTATTTATTTATAAGAGGGATTATTTAGCTATTTAGCTTTTATTGTAGAGTTTGAATAGTAAACACACATTTGCTGGGGAAAGTCAAATTGGTTACTCACATCATAATTTTCACATTGTATCGCAATAAAAGGGCAATTAGGCGCGATAGTCTCGATAAAGTACAGGTAACTCCTCTCGTGGTTGCAGCCGACGAATTTGACGACTTGTTGGTACGATATGTCGTTGGAGCCGCCGCTGGGCGAGCTGGCTTGCTTGCACCCCGGCTGGGTGGAGCCGCCGTTGGGGTAGAAATCCACATGACCAATCGGCTCGGTTATACCGAAACCTGGAATTTGACAAATTAATTCAACCTAATGTAATCCCTACATAGTATAAAACAAAGTCGCTTCCGGCTGTCTGTCTGTCCCTATGTATGCTTAGATCTTTAAAACTACGCAACGGATTTGATGCGGTTTCTTTTAATAGATAGAGTGATTCAAGAGGAAGGTTTATATGTATAATACATGCATAATATAGAAGAGAAACACTGATAATTTTAGAGGTTTCTTGCACCCGTGCGAAGCCGGGGCGGGTCGACTGAGGACTTTATAGATGGGTAAGCAGTATTATAATCTTACTGAAAATATTCATGAAAGAAGTTCTAATAAAAATATGACCATTGCATACATAATCACGCTTCCCTTCCCATCAATCTGTCCCACTTCCCTTCAGGTTGGCAATGTGCAAGCAATGCCTTTGGTATAGCAATCATTTATAGGCTACCGAAACTGCTTAACATCAGGCGAATGTTTGTCCACTTTGTTATACATACATCAAAATAGGCATGTTGTTTTATTTTCGCAACACTTACAGTAGTAGTCAAACAATGTGTAACAGGATAATGTTAGCACTCATGATCAATTTTAAAAGATAAATAGTTACTTAAGTACCTGAGAAGTACAGAGGCATCGCGTTGCTATGAATGATGTCGACATATTTCGCGTCAGACCTGTCCAGGCGCACCAAAGTCACAGTTTTACTGAAATAAGGAGCCGCCGGGTCAAGGCCTGTTATGCGTCCCAGTTTGAGATAGAATTTCTGAAATAAAGGTTTTAATCGTCAGTTTTTAATGACATATAGCACATACCATATAAGCACACATAGTCAGACGAGATGTTCAGTGTCATTTTCAACGGGTCAATATCCTACTAATATTATAAATGAGAAAGTTTGTGAGTGTGGATGTATGTATGTATGTATGTATGTATGTATGTATGTATGTATGTATGTATGTATGTATGTATGTTTGTTACTCCTTCACGCAAAAACTACTGAACGGATTTGGATGAAATTTGGAACACAGATAGATTATAACCGGGATTAACATATAGGATACTTTTTAACCCGATAATCCCGAAATTTTTGCTAAGTTAAAATACTACGCGGATGAAGTCGCGGGGCACAGCTAGTCTATACATATACATACAAATAAATAAAATTGGAGTGTCTGTTTGTAATATCAAAATAACCCCGTTTCACTAAATGCATATGAAAGTACATACGACACCTATAGCAAAAACGCGATTTAAAAAAAAATTGTATGTCTGTCTGTGTGTTTGTTCAGGGTTATCTCCGAAACGGCTGAACCGATTTTGACGGGACTTTCACTGGCAGATAGCTGATATTATAAGGAGTAACGTATGCTACTTTAATTTTAGAAAAACAATTAGGGTTCCGCGTAAAAAAATAAAAACACATGAAATCAAAGAGTATCTCCGAAACGGGTGGACCGATTTCGACGGGACTTTCACTGGTAGATAGCTGATGTTATAAGCAGTAACTTAGGCTACTATTATTTTAGAAAAACAAAATTTTAAAAAATGGGTCCTGTTGCGCGGGCTCAGAACGCGGGAGCGGGCGTTTTTGGTATGTTAAATTCCACGCGGACGAAGTCGCGGGCTCAGCTAGTCATTTATAATTTCGGTTAAATTAAAGCCAGAGTAATGTCACGATGTAACAACTAATAATTAAGACATTGGGATTTGGTGATAGGTATGAGTACCTATACCTACCTCAGATACTTTTTTTGTGTTAATGGCCTCTTTCCATTGAGTCAGGCCCAATGATCTCAGATAATGTTTGTCCTCCAAATAAATCTGATGGTTTGAGAGATTATATCTGTCGAAACGTCAAAGTTATTTGGAAGTGAAATAGGGCCTTAGGGCTATTTATGAATACTAAATAGTGATTAAAATAAAACAAACCTTTTGCAAAGCGTGACCGCAGTAACCACCTAAATGAGCACCCAAAGAATGACCGATAAAATGGAAGTTGTCTATATTCGGCAACCCTAGAACATCCTGAAACATAAACAGAAAATTCATCTATTTGATATCATCCATACATTTGTTTACCTATCACCTATAACGCCCGTCAGTAAAGTGTTTCATCTATTAAGGGTTCCATAAGCGTAGTGTGTGCGTAGACTGCGTCGATCAGAGGCCTAACACCAACTCAGATTTGTTGGTCGACTGATCGCATTGCCAGCTTGTCATTACAGCCAAGAAATTGACCACAATTACGATCTCTCGCCCGAGAGGAAAACACCTAAGTGTATCTCTCTTCTCCGTATAGCTCCGTCCCTCTATCAGGCCTCAGATCTGGGCCCCAAGCTTGCTAATTTCATACATTTGCCACCGGATGCCAAAAACCAGTTGTCCGATAAAGCTTGGCGGTCGACATTTATATAGTCTGCCAGTGGTTTCTAATTAGGTCAACCGCTTTGTGGTTAGGAGCCAACCATACTTTTAGGGTTCCGTGAATTGTATTACACGCTTCTTGATTGGAAGACTAGAGGCCCAGATCTTTAGAATGGCCTGTTATTAAGAGTAGTGGGTTATACAGTCAGTACCGCTTGGCGCAGTGGTTCGAGCGTAGGCCGCTCGGCTCACTGTACATGGTGGTTGCGGTTTCGATTCCCGCCGGGGCAAATTTCGGAAATGGCCTTTTCGTATTTTGCCCAGGTCTGAGTGTCACTGGGATCACCCCCCGTCCATTGTACGGTACCCATAGAACAAGCGTTTCTTAGTTTGGGACCGTAAAGTTGGTGTGTTCGTCTGGCGATATTAAAAAAGAGTAATGGAAGATCAACTTACATAGATATTGTGTATAAGATGAGCCGTCATCACACCGATGAGCCTGATGTTGGCGACGGCTTGTCCGTAGGGCGGCTGCGACCCGCCGCGCCAGTCCACCACGATCACTGTCGCCGCCTCGTTACCCTCGATGTTCAGGAGGGCATTCGCCATGTTTTCAATCTAAATAAAACATAATACCATCAATATTTATACCATTAAGTCGCCTAACAAGCGTGCGACCCGCCTGATGATAAGCAGTTAAGCTTGCATGTATATACTAAAGGTATTACTCGCACGTTGCGGACTTGAAGAAGGGTGGAACTGAGGGAGGTGAAGGGAGTGGTACGTACGTACTTATTGTACGTAACGTAGCTCTAATAAATACATTACGCCGATTTTCTGTAAGGGTGGTACTACTACGGCTCGCATATGTTATACTGACTACAGCTTGCCTCTACCACTGTAAATATCGCCAGACCAACCAACTGTATGGCCCCAAACTAAGCAACGCTTGTACTATGGGTACCGTACAATGGACCTATATATAAATATGAAGTTACAACATTACTTATAGTCCTTTTAGCTCTCCCACCTAAGCTAACTGCTTATGCTAAGCAAGCACACGCCATTAGTTCAATGGCGAAGGTGAGGATTGAGCCCGGATATAATAGATTACTTTAACCACTAGCTATTGCTTCTAAGGTAGGTACATGTTTAGATGAATGACGAAGTGAAGAGGTGTATCGGAATCGTAACATTGTTACATTGTGATCTCTGCTGACCTGTATCCTGATACACAGGTGTGTGAGTATATTATATACAGGAACAGAAAGCGTATACTTTTTTTTCAAAACTTAACTTTGTAATTCGAAAACTGTCAGCTTTGGAAGAAACTTGAAAAACAAAAGGTGCTATAGGAATTCAGCTTTCACAAGTCTACAAAACCTTTAGTACCTTTCCCACAAAGCCGATAGTTTTAGATTTACAAAGTAAAGTTGCAGAACAATAGTATAACCTTTTTGTTTCACCTAGTACGAGTATGTAGGTATATACTGTAGCAAGTAAGAACTAAAATCTAAAGATAAAGTTGTTATTATGGTCCTGTTTCCTAGAATTTACTAGTAAACTGTCGTCTGCACATGCCCGACTGTACTATAACTTACTAGAGTCTCGAATAATCGAGTAAATATTTTATCAAAGCCAAAGGTGACGACGCGATCATGATTTACAGACCACATTATATTGACGGACGGTAATACCCAACCACGCTGTTCTGAAGACTTTGAGGAAAAGCCAATTTTTTACCGACTCTCAAAAAAGGAGCATCATGTATCCGTACATGTGACGTACCCATAATTTTTGTCCGCTTTCCAAGAATCCGTGTGAAATGAAATAAAACGGTCCTCTTGGGTCGAGATTAGCATTTTGTATTTTATCTCTGTCTTCTGCATCGAACAGAACAGGTATTTTTCTATTTCTCCTTGTAAATACTGGATATCTGAAACAAAATAACAATATATTGCGTCCAATGTAAATTGGGACCATTTACATAAGGTTCAGGCTGACTAAAATATGGATAAGTTTCTGGACCGCATATTTAAAACATTTGGACTGTCCATAGGTCCATACAAAGATTATGTTTCTTAAGCATATATTCGTCCCATTAGTGGACAAAGGTCTCCCCGCTCGCCTCAATTAATCTAAGATTAGCTTGGGAAAATAAGTAGCCCATGTCATGACTATTTTTAAACACGGGGGTATTAATTTCTAGTCATACAACGAAACAAGAACGATCAAAGGTCAATAGACCACAAATAAACTATGTCCGTTCGATAAGGAGGACACATTGCAGCAAAAATGTATGTTTGTTTATCGTAGATAAATACGTCACTATGCAATCATGGGACATAAGCATTTGTTTTGTCTCCGTTTGTGATTGATTGATGTCACGGACGAGCCCCCGCGCGTTATCGTTTCGAGACGCGACATATAACTTACAACTATGTGGACATGATACATAATTATAAATAGTACATACGAAGCGGATCTTACACCGAACCGTGGTGTGAAGTACTTTAGATTGCGGCATAGTGAACCTTTACGGATCAACGTGCCCTTTTTTGCTAAAGAAATGTTTAATTGAGGCCATATACGTGCCATCGAATAATTTTGACTGTTAGGTAACTTTGAACTTTAATGCAAACCGTTTTAATCGGTGGCGTACCCAAAATATTGTGCCATTGGTTCGCCATCTTAATATTAGACAATTAACATTGATCAATGAATGCACGCTAAATAATTCACAAGATACTTTACACTTCGCTCAACTTTTAACCGTAGTTTCCATGTCAAACGCTGCAAGCCACACCCATCTCAGTTTCAACCATGGTATTTCGATCTCAGTGTAATAGGGGCGAGAGTAATGCCTTTATACTGGGCACGTGGGCTTAATGAGAGGGGATGAGTTAATTCAAAACAACCAAGTACGGAAATAATTACCTAGTCTAATCTATCAGACATTTTCACCCCATTCAAAGTCGACTTAGGCAAATAAAATTAGCAGTTGGGTATTCAAAAATCAAAAACAAAATAACCATTGAAATAAGCAAGAATTAAATTAGCATCTCGGATATACCTACCTAATCCTTTATCAAAGACTACCACAGAGTACCTTTATGTACATAAGTAAGCAACGCCTGTACCTACGATGGGTACCGTACAATGGACTGGGGGCATCCCAGTGACACCCAGATCTGGGCAAATTACGCAAAGGCCATTCCTGAAATTTGCACTGACGGGAATCGAAACCACCCGGTGCAGTGAGCCGAGCGGCCGATGCTCAAACCACTGCACCAAGCGGTCGTCAAATCGATATAACAGTTAATAACTAAGATCTAGTAGAGCCATGTCAATATTAAATGATAACAGGATGGGCAAGCCTATGAATGGACAATCCTTATAATAGGCATGTTGATCCTAATTAATATTATCTATTTCAAGTCATTATGCCCAGATACAACATCCATATTTATAAATGTTTTCGTGGATTTAACAGATCAGCGATGAATAAACAAAAGTATCGAATGACGTTATTGCATACACAGGTAGTGATTGTTTATAATTATACTAGCTGTGCCCCGCGACTTCATCCGCGTAGTATTGGATTTTTGGGTAAAAAAGTATCCTATATGTTAATCCCGGTTATAATCTATCTGTGTTCCAAATTTCATCCAAATCCGTTCAGTAGTTTTTGCGTGAAGGAGTAACAAACATACATACATACATACATACATACATACATACACTAGCTGTGCCCCGCGACTTCATCCGCGTAGTATTGGATTATTGGGTTAAAAAGTATCCTATATGTTAATCCCGGTTATAATCTATCTGTGTTCCAAATTTCATCCAAATCCGTTCAGTAGTTTTTGCATGAAGGAGTAACAAACATACATACAAACATACATACATACATACATACATCCACACATACATCCACACTCACAAACTTTCGCATTTATAATATTAGTAGGATACATACATACATCCACACTCACAAACTTTCGCATTTATAATATTAGTAGGATTATACCTACTTACTTAGAGGTATATTCGGGATGTAAGTATTCCCTCCACGGTGCTATTGTTATCTATTGCAAATCGCTCTCATTGTTATAGGGATGCGGGTTAAATAAATTTTTAACCATTATAATGTTTATTACACTGTTTAGAAAAGAAGTTCTAATCAATCTATTGAAATAATACTCATGCTGGTCCTTTGCTGATCATTCACTGATAGCAAGATACACTATTCCTGAATGACATTGGCTATGTTTCAATCTCGCCAAATTAAAACCAAATCTATACCAATAAGTAAATAAAATGAAAGTGTATGTTTGTAATGCCAAAATAACAGCTTATTACTAGAAGCATTGATAGTATATACAGTACTAACAATTTTTTTTTAAGTAGTCTGTCTGCCTGCCTATCTGTATGTTCCGGCTAATCTCCTAAACGACTGGATCGATTATGACGGTACACTGGCAGATAGCTGATGTTATAAGGAGTCACATAGGCTACTTTTTATCGAAGTACCACGCGTGCGGTGCCCCGGACTGCAGTTTGAGGGGAAATATAAAATAAAGGACAAAAATCCTATTTTTAAACAACACCTACCATCTAAATTAATTACCTACTGCACATTGGGAATATTATAATACGCCAAAAACTAATTAATATTCCATACACATTATTTAAAGATTTTTCCATCTTGTCTCTTAAGGGAGGCAATTACTCAAGGGCACCTCGAGGGAAGTTCAAACTTGATTTAAGCAGTTACAAGCGATATAGGCAATTTGGTTTTTATATATTTAAATTTCGACTTACCTAACGGCCATAGCCTCAGGTGGAACAGGGAAGTAGTTGTCAGGTCGGTGTTCCGTCCACGGATAAGCCTTTGAGAAGCACCCATAGTCTCCATAGCAGCGTTCTATCTCCACATCATCTAGATGGGAAATTTATAAATAATTACTTATATGAATTCTTAGTATTACCGTCTTTATATTCATATCTAGAACTGGCGGGGCACCTTTTTTCGGGTTTCAATTTTACTACGTATATCGTATGAATTAGAGGCTTTGCTAAAGAAAACATTAGAAGCTACTTAGCAAATTACAAGCACCTGTCTAGAAGTAATTTTAATGGTGTATGTGAAACAAATTGATTATTTTTTTTTGTTATTTTTTTCAGATTTAGGAGTAGGTACCTAGTAGAGAATTGAGGTATTGCTGTATTCGGTTAGAATCATGCAAGTGTTATAAAAAATTACCAGTGTCTAGATAGAAACATAAAACAATGGGCAATTAGTGTGTATCATAACTTATCAGCGTAATATAATAGTTTTAATTTAGCGCACACATGTCATTTTCAACTGCACATGATTGTACGGTTATTTTCATGTTCCAATGTTCGAGAATACTATGCCAATTATAATGATAAGCATGTTAATTATATAAAAAATAGCAGTATGTATTTCATAAAATAAGCAATGTAGTTATGGGTAAAGTACGTCGATAAGCTTCGTCATAAATCAATAAAGAACAGAACTAACCGTTGAAAGGGAAATGAGTCACGTCAGTCGAGTTTTGCTTGTCCATCAAAACCATTATAGTCTGCAGCATCAGCGTGGCACTTGTTCGGTTGTACATTGTGTCGTAGGTACTCTTCAAATTATTTGCGGAAAAAAAACAATAAAACAATCGCGAAGCAGCGCACGTGTCTACGTCACCGCGAGCAACGTTATCAATTCCGTTTCAGCGTAGTGAAATACGATCAGTGGTTGACCCGAGAGCTTCCAGTGCTGTTACTAATCGCCCACTCGCCAGTGTAATGTGAAATGAAACGGTGACTTGCTGGCCACAGGTTTATATAGAGGCTGGGAATGCACCGCACACAACCTCCGCAGTGTACGGCGTTGTTACCTAACGAGTCCCCAGCGTTCGTAGTTCGCAGACGTTCCGGGATACGAGATAACAGGGGTTACAACGTTATCATACAGTTATTTGTTAAAAACGATTGACGCACGTAGTGTCTCGGCGAGAGTATGTATACTAATAATAGGTAACGCACGGCTACACCCAACAATTACATCTAGAGTATATATTATTTGCAAACAAGGATAAAGGGCAAATAATTGTAATGTCGATTACATATACAGTTTTTTAGTTTAATCATTAAAAATAATACCCCTCTAATACTTACACAACATATTATTTTATTTATTTTAGGTGTTTTAAAGGTCATCATTAGGGATCGCTTCCAAAACAATATTATCATAATTTTAATGAAGCAAATACCTATATGGCGATAGACGTCGGTTTTAAAAATATAGCTACATGGTCAACGCAGCCTGAAGAAGAAAAATATAAGATAAAATGTACTTGCTTACCTATCTACCAATAAAACATAACACGGACTTTGAAACAGTTGTCTTGATAATACCGACTAATTAAGAAAATTTAATTATAAACATTATAATCAACGAATAAATTACTTGCAATATGTAACGTAGGCAGTGATAGCCGATTGGTTAAGCACGCATCTTGCGGGCACCAGGTCCTGGGTTCAAACCCGGCTCGCACCTCTGGATTTTTCGAAATCTATGTGCGAAACATAATTTCTATATGATTATCACTTGCTTACGGTGAAGGAAAACATAGTGAATCTAACAAATTTTCGAAAGACATGTGAAATCCGCTAACCCGCACTGGGCCAGCGTGGTGGATTACGGCCTGAATCCCCCTCTAAGTGAGGGGAGGCCCAGGAGTGGGACGTCAAAAGGACTAAATTATTATTATTATTATCATATGTAACGTAGTATCTGAATAAATTTAAAGGACACTGTGAAAATTACTCGGTTATTAAAACCTATCTTAATAGAGACTGATGTCTATGAATTAAAGAGGTCATATGACAAATAAATTGCAAACTAACAGATGAACGTAGGGACAATTACATGTAGATATAATGGAAATGAAGCATTTCAAGGTAACGAAATACGATATTAATTCCAACATTTCAGTCTTGAAACTTTATTAACTGGTTTAGTTACTTGACTCAAGTAAACACACATCTCACAAAAGTCGCAAAAATAATTAAGTATTTCATGCAAAACATTACTCCTTGGTCAATCTCTTACAAACATTATATTTTAACATAATTAGATAAAATCACCCATAATAATGGAGGAAAGTCAAAAACAGTCTAGTAATCATAATAATATTATCTATGTAAATGCATATAAAATTCATATTGGGCTACAAAAATGTCCTAAAATTATCATAAACTAAACTAAAGAACTTTCCGTGACTTATTTTTTGACGGGGTTGATGAAAAGTTACAGTTGAAAGTCATGTCGTCAGTGAAAATGTCGGACATGGACATGGCATCATTCTTATTGGTAGCTTGGCCGAGGATTTTGTCAAAATCCTCGGCGGGTAAATTTTCTTTATCGTCTAACTTCGCCTCGGAATAATGGAAACTGTTGAACGTTTTCACTGGATTCTCATTCGGGTGATAGAATTGCACGCAATCGGAAGAATTTTCGTCTTTGAACCCGCTATCGACTCTCATCCAGTGAATGTTCGATATTTCCTTGAGCGCATTCTTGTTAGAGTTCGATGAGTTGGTCACGGTTAGTTCTGAAGGTTTTATGGCACTTTCATAGTAACTAGAGGCGTTGGCATAGAACGTATTCTCATTAAAACCACTGTCGACTCTCTTAAAACTAGACGAACAATCTCCACCGACTTTGGTCACGTTGGTATTAGTATGGTCGAACTGTGATAAATTATCAGTCAAAAATTTGAGATCAACTTTGTTAAAGTCTATCTTTTTGTCCTCCAAGCTGAGGGGGTTGTCCGAACTGTCTAAGCTATTATCTAGGGACATGTCGAGCGGGGTGAGCGGCGCGGGGGCACGGATTTTGCTAATTTCATGTGATAGTATGTTGCTCTTCCCTTTGGTCTTTATAGGCGTGTCCTCTATGTTCACATTGATGCTGTGTATCTTAGTAGACGACTGCACCTCGCGAGACTCGCTCTTAGCCGATTCCAATTTTACTAAATTATGAATGCTCGTCGCTTCGACTATCGACCACGTCGCCTCCTTGTTTCGCGGTGAACTCGATTCGGAATCAGCTGAAAAATATATGATGAATAAAAAATCTATACAATAAATAAAATTGGAGTGTCTGTTTGTAATATCAAAATAACATCTTTTCACTAAATACACATAAAAGTACATACGACACCTATAGCAAAAACGCGACAAAAAAAAATTTTGTCTGTCTGTCTTTCTGTCTGTCTGTCTGTCTGTCTGTCTGTCTGTCTGTCTGTCTGTGTGTTTGTTCCGGGTAATCTCCGAAACGGCTGGACCGATTTCGACGGGACTTTCACTGACAGATAGCTGATATTATAAGGAGTAACTTAGGCTACTTTAAATTTAGAAAAACAATTAGGGTTCCGCGTAAAAAAATAAAAACCCATGAGCTCAAAGAGTATCTCCGAAACGGCTGGACCGATTTTGACGGGACTTTCATTGGTAGATAGCTGATGTTATAAGCAGTAACTTAGGCTACTTTTATTTCAGAAACAAAAAAAATGGGTCCTGTCGCGCGGGCTCAGAACGCGGGAGCGGGCTTTTTTGTTAAGTTAAATTCCACGCGGACGAAGTCGCGGGCTCAGCTAGTACTCACTAAAATTGTGAGAATAAAAACATATACAAGTATAACTAAAATAGAAAATGTAGAAAACCCCCAATACGACGACTTTCAAACTACAAAAGAGCTGATAATTTTCAAACGGCTGAACCCATTTTCATAAAACATAGCTAACAACATTCTCGATCAGAATACCTAACTAACAAAAAAAATAAAATTGAAAATCGGTCCTTCCGCTTGGGCGGTACAATGCCACAGACAGACACACAGATACACAAATAGACATGTTATACTTATAACACCCCTCCTTTTTTGTCGGGGGTTAAAACCTAGCGTAAAGTAGGAATTATGTCTGTGTTTCGTACAATTAGTAAAAGAGTCGGAAGTCCAATCCCCTCGTTAACCTCCCTCTATCTCATTCAATATATGCGATCAATGCCATTAGTATTGCAATCACCTATAGGCTACGGTAACTGCTTAACATCAGGCAGGTAGTACGCTTCATTGCAGACTTTGATGCATAAAAATAAACACCGACACGTACCTTGCGAATGATTGTGTAGAGATCCATCAACACTCATATCCATACTAAAGTCCAACTTTTGAACCGAGCGACTCCGATGCAAACTGGACAAGCTGAGACTGCGTTTTTCGGAGAATGAAAACGAACTTTTCCTGCTTTTCGGCGGCGACTCCTTCAGCGACGCGCTTCTTTTTATTTTGTTCGGTGTTATCTTACAGAAGCATGGCCCCTTCTTTTCAGTGTCCCGTTCAGACTCGATACAATCGAGGCAAGTGGCCATCGCCTCGGATTCCGGTGACGTGAAGTTGTTTTTCTATAAAGTGACATATCATTCAAATAAATAAATAAATACATATTGATAGTAGGTAGGTCATATATGTTGTTGTAAACACTACACTCAATGAGTTATGCCAAGGTTCCTTAATAGACAACTAGGTATCTATTACATGAAGAACAGCTATTAGCTTTTGATACACCACATACATATGTGTCTACTAATACATCATGTACATACATTCTGTCATTAGATCTGACCCACACCATCATCATGATACATGGCAAAGGTTCAATTCATTGTCATAATTAAAACGATATATTGCTTTGTGAAAATAAATAAATTAGGACCGCGTAATGTAACAGAGTCGCATTATCATTTTTAAGCTCACTTTAGGATTAACCTACATAAGGCCACACAACAGCCTCTAAAGTCTACCTGTAAATGTCGATATTTTCCTTGACAGCCTTTCGAACTTCATGGAAGTACCGCATAGGGAATAATTAGAGCAAGGAAGGCTAACTATTAAGTAGTAGATCATTTATAAATCTGGTAAAAGCTAATAATAGTAGGTAAAAAATCGCCTTGGATTTTATCTGTCAATGATGTGTGTGTGTGTGTTAATGAACTGTGTATAAACTAAAATAAATAAATTAATAAAATTTCCTGAATGCTAGTCACATTTGATAATTTGAATGAGGATAAGCTACAACAGGCAATGACCGATTATGACGTCACACACCCCACATAAACCAGGTTTACATGACTTCAAAGGCTTTACCGAGAAAAAAACACGACAAACCAAGATTTTGTAAGTACTATTTCCCATTTATTATTTCATATTTTTTACAAATCGTTTTATAATTACACCGCGTTTAGTATAAATTCTAGAAAGAATACCAAGATTTACAGAAATGATCAGATGCCGTAATTTTTTCTCAGTGACTAAGGCCCGAATTATTAAATAGATCTCAAGTCTGAGAACGATCTTGGAAATGTCAACCTAACGTCATCCCACTACAAAATGACATGTCAAAAGCGTACTCAAGACCACTCCCACACTTGAGATAGATTTATTAATACGGGCCAAACAGTGCAGAGGGAACATTTAACATTACCTCTTCATCGCTGGTACTCGCTTTGGTGACCGGCGATATGGAAGCCGAGGCTAAGGATGATGATGTAGCCGACCCCTGCTCCACGCGCCTCGGAGTCTGGAAGCCGATGGGACTGAAGCACGGCTCTCCAAAGTCCACAACATCGAGAATTTTGTTACGATAAGGCTTCCCGGTCGCAGATACCCCTTTCTTCAATGGCGTACCGAATGTACGCTTCATGCCTTTCGCTACGAGGTTTTGGCTCTGTAAAGGTGTGAGATAAATAAAATTGTAATTAAGTAGGTGACATTAAGAAAATAATGCAAACAAAAAAATATTTAAAGACGTAGAGATAAGCTGTAGGTGACTACTGCTCATACAAGGTGACACATAATGGGTATACTTTTTTTTTCAAAACTTAACTTTGTAATTCTAAAACCATCAGCTTTGGAGGGAACTTGAAAAACAAAAGGTGTTATAGGAATACAGCTGTTGACCGATTTCACAAGTCTACAAAACCTTTAGTACTTCAACTGTCCCACAAAGCAAGCAAAGCCGATAGTTTGAGATTTAAAAAGTTAAGTTACAAAAAAATTGTATACCCATTTTGTATCACCTAGTATACGGGCTGGCTCGACTAGGGTAATACAACCCTCCTACAGAAGATCGACGTAAAGTAGCTATAATAGCTGCTGTCGCACGATGAGTGAGGGACTCGGAAGTCAACACCCCTACCCCTTCCCCTATCCCAATCCCAACTCCCCTTTATGTCGGCAACATGCGATCAATGCCATAGGTATTGCAAGCATCTATAGGCTACGGAAACTGCTTAACATCAGGCGTGTCATACGCTTGTTTGCAGACTTTGTAATATGAAAAAAAAATCACACCCAATGCAGGAAGGAACTAGAGAAGTATGCAATTGTATGTTAATATGAATAGTATAAAGTTAATATGAATCCATGCTATGACTCTTCCTTCCTCCATCATGCCTCATGTCATGTCTCATTTATGACTAGCCATGTTTGAATGTTCAAATAGCATACAGACGATATAACAGTTTTCAATACATGATCTGAAGGAAATAATTACCTTTTCCACATGGTTATCTCATTTATATATATTACCATTTATAAACCATCTAATCTAAACTAATATTATAAAGAGGAAAGATTTGATTGTTTGTTTGTTTGCATTGAATAGGCTCCGAAACTACTGAACCGATTAGAAAAAATATTTCACTGTTGGAAAGCTACACTATCCCTGGGTGACAAAAAATTTGGGATCCTTACTAAAACTCCAATAATGTACCCGTGCGAAGCCAGGGCGAGCCGCTAGTCTTCTATACAAATCAATAAAGATAAATGCAATTGAAGTGTCTGTTTATAGCCAAAATAACAGCTTTTTACTAAATACATAATGTATAAAAGAATATGGTACTTTTAACAAAAAATAATATTTTTATTTTATTTGTCTGTAAGCTTATTTTTGCTGGCTAATCTCCGAAACGGCTGGACCGATTTTGACGGGACTTTCACTGGCCGACAGGTGATGTTATAGCGGGGTTCTTGGGCTACTTTTATTTTATCGAAGTACCAGGAGGGCGAGCCGCCGGCAACAGCTAGTATGTGATATTATGAATATTGGTAAACTTACAAGATCAGGACTGAACACAATAGGAGTATGGGTCTCGAAACTGGATGGTGGGCGCTGCTCCACGTGTACCTCGTCATCAGTCTGTTCAGAGTCATAATGTTCCATATCACTGTGCTCCTCGAAGAACAGCTTCCTCCGCAAGGAACCATTTGCTGTGATTTCATATTCACCCGACATATTTTGTTCCTGAAGTAGGTAAAAACAAAATTAAATTATATTTGTTATACGAAGCTAGGTTTAATTCCAAAATACATCATTACAAAAGTATTTATTTGTAGGTTCGACTGTATCATTCCAAAATAGTTTAAAACAGCATTAATGGATTTGAATCAAATTTGGAACATAAAAAGATATATTAAGGTCTGGAATAACATATAGGCTACTTTAGTCATTGAAGTCTTCATGGGCGGAATACAGATAAATGCTAGTTACAAATAAATAAAAGTTTAATAACTAGATGCCTCATATTGTACTTACACACAATTTTAGGCACCTATTAAAATGTATGCATGGAACAATGTTAGGGTGCATTCAGTTTTGCGAATGCACCGCAAACGCATGCAGAAATATTATGTTTATAAATTGCAATATACTTGTTAGCCTTGCTTGAATTTGTGTTACACAATTCGCATTACAAGCAATGCCAGCAATTAAAGCAACAGTTGCAGGCCGGGCGCTCGATCCGCGCATTCGCCAATCTGTAGGAGCCCTAAGCCTTACCTGTGTAAAAGTTGAGAATTGCTCAAGTATTTTCTCAATTTCTGGTGGCAATTCTGGTGGCAGCGTAAGAATTGTCTGTGCTGAAACTGGATTGGAACACTATTTATTGAATGTGATATGCAATTTTGTAGGCATCTTATAATAATAAATTATGATAACCAAGGAGTAAACCAGAGGCGTGCTTAACTATCTTTGGTGTAAGGTTTAGATTGAATGAGCAAATTTAAGTATTTTTCTTCTATTAATGTAGTTACCTATATCAGCTTACAGTTTATGGAGCTAATGGAAAAATCTTCATGAAAAATTGAATTAGGTGAATTTACTTTTAGACCAAGTTGCTAATCTATAGTCATTATTATTGTAATCACTTGTTCAAACTGGAAAAAAATATTCACACAAAGTAATAATAATATTGTCTCTATTTTATGACAAGAAAAAACAGAGTCAACATGTTTTATGTGAGTGTTTCCACAGGGGAACAATGATTATGCACTGGTGAAACATTTTCAGTGATATAAGTATGTTGTTGTCTCTACTTTTGACGGCACACTTTAAGAGACAACATCACAAATCAGTCAATTTTATGTCAGTGCAAACAAGGGGCAAAACTTGCTACATTTTGCATGTTATAGTGTCTTGTTACATACCTTCTTTAGTAACAACAACTTGTTCTTTGATCAAGCTGTCTATTTGAATGCTTGCATCACAAGAAGTTTTTAGTAAAGGCTTGATTTTCTTGGAAGATTCCATTGGACTGGGCATCACCATTTCTTGAGAGAAGAATCTAAAATGTGTACAATTATAAAAACATATTATAAACTTGGTGAAACAGGCTAAGATAGGTATTTAGTAAGTAAGTAAGTAAGTAAGTATATCATGGTTATTGCAATGGTCTAGAAGAAGACCATAGATTGATTTGTGATTGATGGATAGATTGTGTATGATTTGTAAGTACTATACTACTATTTAATGGTACAACTTGAATTTAAATTTAATGCTTTTATGGTGAAAAATCAGTTCGTTTCATTACCTATCTGTGGCTTCCTCGGCAATCTTCTCCAAGGCAGGGTCGGGCGATGGCTCAAATTGACTGTTGCAAGCAACAATATCTTCCGGCACAAGCGTACAAGCCTGGTCAATGTCCCAGCGGAACGATCCATTGCTTTTCTTCTTGTATATCTTGCACATGCCCGGACTAAAAGTGGGTACACAAAACAATAAACTAAAAATACATACAAACATCCACAAGTAATTTCGAAAATGTATACTGACCTACATATAGGCTTATGCAGCCTATCAATCAGTGCTTTATCGAAAGGATTCCGTATTTTTCTATTCGTTGGTGGAGGCGTCGATTTATAAATAATATTTTGAGCGTCATTTTTACTATCACACATTTCGAAAATAACGTTACAAACTTGCTTTTGATGTTTCTTTCTGTTTTGTAACTAGAGTTGTAAACTGTAAAAAACGCGGTTCCTAAAGATTATATTCGTTATTCAGTAGTAACGGATACATAAGTACACCATGAGGTTCGAGGTATCGCAACGGTAATTTAATAATTTTATTGATTTCTTGCAATTATTGACTTAGTGTGACGTTAAAAACAGCCCAAGTGCATGCGCTACGCAAATTATAGGGTTCCGTTAGCCATCACAATAATGAAAAATGAATTTTTAGATAACTCTCTGGTTCGACAAACTAAATCACAACCTGACATGAGATAAATAAGTAGTTATCTACCTAAAAATGGTAACCAGGCCAAACAATTTAGGTGAAGGTATTTATTTATAATCGCGCAGGAATCCTAAGCCGATAACCCAAGAAAATAGGTATAATAAGGGAAAATAGGTGTTTTTTACGCTTAATCATTGATTTTGTTAAGGTATCTCTGTTTCAAACATTAACCCGGGTCATAAAACATAGAAGTGTGGCAGACAAGGATGACCATGATACACGGACACGGACTATATGATAAGAGTTTCTCGTAGGGACTGCGGAACCCTGAAAAGGCGGGGTTTCGTATCAAATCTTCTCAGTTGAGGTCGTCTTCTGAGTTGGTAATATAATTGAAGATAAGTAAAATTATGATTTTGTGTATGTCCCTGTATGTGTATGTACCTAAAAAAATAAACAATTCAATTTTTAAGCAAGCCTGTGTTGAAGTTTGGCTCGCTTATCGGGAAAAAAGTACTCACTTCAGGTTCGTTATAATCATACCAGGTACTCAGACTGAATTGTACCAAGTACAAACGAGTATCTTTATTAGTATTTTTACAGCCCTATTCGTGACAAGTCAGCCGGCAGCCAGGAGTGCATTGCCCCCTGGCCTGCGTTCAGAACCTATACTTAGAGCGTAACTTTTATTATCCTTTTATTTTCCTTGCGAGAACTTCACGACAGCGACAGCAAACGACAGCTTCCGTTCTTCTTCTAATTTATATGTAAAAGATGGATGGAATCTGTCTTGGATGGATGGTCTTTTCCGACAGTGGAAACTTTCCGTCAACTGTGAATACCACCCCAGGATTGTCTCAACTCACCCAACTGTTCTGTGGATATTTTGTTTCTTGAGGTTTTAATCAAAGAGGTTTAAAAAACAACTGTAGACGTTCCAAACATTTCAGCGAGTTGAAAAATATCAAAACAATATTTGATAGGTTCTGAACGCAGTCCTGAAACTCTTTTTTTTGGGGCTCAGTCAGTCAATGTCAAATTCGTTGGTGGTGGTAAAATCAAAAATATTTGAACTAAACGGCAAGCAATAAGCATAGGAAAAAGTTCATGATTTTGATTGCAAAGTTTTAAATTATTTATCAATATAATTGTATGATATTGACTGATGTCGAATACATACTTTTATTATCACGGTTACAAGTCTTCCAAATTTGAATATAATAACATGGAATATTACAACGGCGACTACGTGGATTACAACGAGACTTATGAGCCCATGGACATAGATATCAGCAAAGAGAATGTATTAGACCTCAGTGCTCAATCAGTAAAGGATATGGATATTTCTTACGGCGATTCTGCTTATGGTGAAGTTGTTCAAAGCAAGCAAAGCTATAGCAGGAGCGAAGCTGATGATATCTCAAGAGGAATCAAAGTCCATAACACTACACCAGAAATAAAGACGCCAGTTATTAAAAAATACCATATCATAAAGGAAAAGCCCATAAAAAATGATCAAAATATATACTCAATAATATTATCAACAGTTTTAGTTTTAGTTCTTTCATTAGCCACTTATCATATTTATAATATAAAGTGCAGTGACGATTTGAACATTGAAATGTTCAGTGAGACTCTTTCTCATAATGTTTTTGGACAGTCTAAAGCAATTGCTACTATAATTAAGGCATTAGAGATGAAGGAAAGGAGTAAAATTTTATTTTTCTACGGTGGGACTGGTGTCGGAAAAACATTGGTCTCTTCATTGATATTGAACATGATAGGAATGTCCTCCAATGTGTATCATTACACAATGCCAAGCTTCACGGACATATTTTCAACTGATGTGATGGTTGGCCTCACATTATGCCAATCATCACTGCTCATTGTGGACGATTTGACTGGAGGTGACATGCATATTGTGGATCAAATAAAAGCAGCAATCGCCAAAGCTGAAAATTTACAAAGGAATATTACAGTGGTACTGATATTCAATTGCCATGATTCCACAAAGGAGTTGTTCAGAGAATGTGATGAATCATTTTATGTAAAGTTATTGGATAATTTTTCTGGAATAAGAGCTCTCAAAAGTTTTGTGAAATTTGAACCTTTGACGGACAAAGAATTGAGGCGATGCATTGAGCAGGAGATTGGGAGCAGAAAATTGAATGAGAAGGAACTAGCTGGGATAATGGCTCACTTCAATGTCACTGCCGATGGATGCAAGGGAGTTCACTCAAAAATGAAGTACCTAAATGTGATATAATTGTTAAGGTATGATTAAATTGGTGTAAATATGTACTTATGTAGTGGTATTTGTACATAATATACTAGTGATTAGATGTAGTTCCTTGTTAATATTTATGTAGAGTTAATGGATCATTTGTTTGATGAGACTTTGACATTGTACACAAATCAATAAGTACCCAATTTACATATCACTTGTTATTCCAATCTTCTTTGAAATGAGTCCTCTAGAATCCAATTTGTAGGCAAATAGAGATAGAGGTACAGATATATGCAATGGTACTATCTTCATATAGCTCTGTCCCTCTATTGGCCACATAGCCCACTTAAAATTACAGATACCATAACAATGTTACTGAACCAAATTCAGTTGTTACCACATTGTGAACAAATAACCACAGAGTTTGTGTACCAATAGAATTGGCCTCATTGTATTGTACTGTTGTATTGTACTGAATATGTTGTTAGACAATAATTGGCTTGTTGTTGGTGTAAGGGTGATTGAGACTAGGAGTATATAAGTGCCCCCATAGGCCTAAACAAAATAAACACTTTAAATTTCAATTTGAATTTAGAGTCTCTCATCTTTCACTTTTTATAATAAAATATTAAGCACAATATCTCAAGACTTTGTGGAAATACTCCTTGTCTTAATGTGCCTTTTGTAGCTAATATAAATAAATAAATTATTGTAGATCAAAAGAACTTTATTTTTAGAGAATTTTACATGATAATCGGCAATGCAGAGTTTCGAGAAATTTTGTCAAATACAAATATACTGACAATTCTTTAATACACCTACACTTCCACAATTGGAAATTATTCTACAAAAAACTTAGCCTTCATCAGAATAAAGATCAAATTTCTAAATGAAAGTGCATAGTACTTTAGTAATAATTCTAATAAAAAAACATCAAATAATTTCAACCATGAACCTAGCAAAGGGTGCAATTTGACTGTTATAATAATTGCCTGAACATTTTACAACAAGTACATGATACACCCTAGGTAATAATTTCAATGCTATGTTTAGACAGCCTTAATAAAAATATACTTGAATTATTTAGTTTGGCTGAAAAATATTCAGCAGAGTTCTAGCTGGATATTCAGAATTAAATTTTATTCGAAAAGTGCCAGTAACATTACTACATTAATTTATGTATTGGTAGTAATTATGACCCACAAATGATTGTATTTATGCAAGTATATTTTTTGAAATGCAACCTTATTGCACTGCACCCATGTTAGTTAAATTATATTAATTATCCATGGGACCATTTGGAGTTAGCACTTGAGCACATACCTGTACTCTCCTATCTTTGTTTGTATTATATCAATATTGTATTTGTATATTTTTACATACTACAAATGGTCACATGAGGTAAATTGTAAGTAAGTACATTGTTTACGTAAAATAATACATACCATAGAATAATAATAAAAATTGAAAAATATATAATAATTCACATACTAGGTAATAAAAAGCAGCCAATGGAAAAAGGTTTAATGTCATTTATATGCCCCCTTAAGTATAAAGCGAGTGAGATAAATGCAAGCAGACAGGATTATGTGCACTAACAGATTGCTGAGAGCAGATTTTTTAATACCTAATTAGTCAAATTACCTAAATTAAGGTAAGTACTTAAGGTGAAGGCGCCTGTCTAGCCCGCGAAGTTCAAATTTTTTGAGTTCTTTTAGAATTTTTTCAAAATCTGACAATAATAAAAGACAAATTTTGTAATTCGCGAAAAAGACCGTGTGCAGTGCATTTATTAATACATTTATTTTACTCTAAATATTATCACGGTGGATATGATACTAGTAAATCACTAAATATACAAAAATTGCCAGATTATCTGGATAGCTGTCGTTCTTGAAATGTTTAAGAGTAAGTTGGATATATTAATAAATGCACTGCACACGGTCTTTTTCGCGAATTACAAAATTTGTCTTTTATTATTGTCAGATTTTGAAAAATTTCTAAAAGAACTCAAAAAATTTGAACTTCGCGGGCTAGACAGGCGCCTTCATCTTAATTGAATTCGATTACAAGTAGCTGTGGGGATACCTGACGATTAGGATATGGAACACTGTTGAGGGAAGACTAAATAGGTATTTTATGCGTAATTACCTAAGAATATCTTATCTTGTCTGCAAGTTTGTGTAGCATTATGGAAGTAGGTACCGTCTTTGATTTGTGCATCTCATGTCGCCGTCAGTAGGTAGGTATTTTTATTCGTTCCTTCTACTGTCATGTGTGAGTAATAAATGAGCGGGCAGTTAATTAATGTCAGGTAAATAAATAGAAAAAACAGTCTAATGGTACCTAAACCTACATCTCAGTTTAAAAATGCAACAAACGTAAAAAAAAACTATTAGAAGGTAGGTGATGTGGACCCAATGTAAACTTGCAAAACGAGAAAGTGGAAAAATGAAATAAAAAGAAACCCAAGTCATTAATAATTTTCATTAGGTTCCTAAGTAATACAATATTTTAGTTAGTTAAATAAATGTCGCATGTGTCACAAAATTTGTAGGCAAAACCGTGACAAACACATTGTTATAGGAACTTAATTTATGAGATTAAAGTAATCGAATATAACAGTATAGGTACATAGTTGGTTTTAAAACCTACCTACCTTCACATAATAGTTAAAAGTAGGTACTATAAAATTCAGATCAAGTATAATTATGTATGTACTCGGTAAGTACTAACGAACTCAATATCTTGCTCAGGCAGGGACCGACAGACTACCGTCTTCCAGAGAGGGAAATAACTATAAGAAAAACGGAGGCAACTCATATGCGTCTTATTTTTTATAGCTTTGTCCTTTTCTGTTGGATGGTTGGCTCCAGCCAAGTCGTAGTGTCTGTTGGAGACAAAAAATAGAACTGGCAAGACGTGTTTTGTCTGTGCATAGATACTGATTATTATTATTTCTATAAACGATATAGAATCAGCAATGTCTTGTAGAATTCCTATTTTTTGGGAGTGTTAAGGTCTAATATCTAAGCGGGCCGCTCCGCAACGCATTTTATAGAACTACGTCAACGCACCACGAGATCAAATTCGTTCGGTAGCGAGCGATCATTTAATGCGACTCGCCTGTGTAAGGACTCTAATAACATGATCCAAAAGTACGTTTGTAATGCTGTGCTTGGCCTAATGTGAACGAGGCTTTAGCATGTTCTTATCGGAGCGCGTACTTAAACATTTAAAAGTAAATTATCAAATAAATGTAACATGACTTCTATAACAAACATTCATTAAAATAAGTATCTCATTTAGCTAATGACGAAGATGACATTTTTAAACATACAATGTGCAAATCAAAATCTATGTACACAATGTAGGTTTATGTACTTATGTATATATGTTCAAAATTATTTTAAAAATGTTGATTAATGACTAAATATGCATAGGTAACAATAAAGACTAGAATACATTTTTTATTTTTTACAGTTATTGGCACTAAAATTCAATGATAATGGCACAACTATGTACTCTGTTTACAGGATAAATATCATCAATAACGAGTTGAATACGAATTATAAGTATGTAGGTAGCTTTTAGGGTTCCGGACCTTAAAAGGAAAAAAACGGAACCCCTATATTTATTATGCAATTTATTATTACAATTCCAACTCCCATGATGATTTATAAATTAAGTTTTGCTAACTATACTAAAATATGTTACAAAAATTGTAAAAAACATTGTTAAATGTTATTTATATCTAAGTTATTTCTAGTAAATACTGAATTTACTGCAGACTTACAGTTATAGATCGAATAGTTAAAGCACATTTCATAAGTGAAACTGTGCAAAAAACACCTTACATTACATTAATATCACTGTTGACGAAGCTCCTCTTGAATTGGTACAAAATACCAACAAACAGACCAATCTCTTGCACAGTTGTCACTTCAAAATTCTAAGCTATCAAGTACATGTTTTTTAAATCAAGTACAGAACCAATTTCGCAAATTATTTACGCTCAATTAAATTGTAAGTAATTAAAAATGTTTTTTTTTATCACACTAAAGCTCTGTTGAGAAAAGCCAAAAGCAGAACATGTTTTAATATTAAAATCTAAAATTGACAAAATTGATATAATCCACTTAAAATATACAATACGTACATTGATTCTGCACTAGTTAGGTAATATATAAAGGTACGCAATTGTAGGTACCAAGTAGCAGAAGAAAATCGAAATCATTGTATTCTACTAATATACGAATTTAATTTTAATAAACTATTAAAAATTCTCCCACTGTTTAGATATTATTATTTAGGTGCGTAGTGCCAATAACTGCATATTTTATTAGTTACTTAAATCTTACTAGCTACGTATTTGATAACAAATAGAACACCATTTTTAAGCACGACAAAACATTTATAGTTTAAAAATGTAGAGAGACTTACTGAGAAATGTGCTAATAATTCTAAACTTTGAAATATTTCGCTGATATATTTATATTAATGTAGATTCTTTAGTATCAGATCTTTAGGTATGATGAGATTTATCATTTGTTGATAGAGAACAACTCTTTTTTATATTCGTTGGCGATCTTCGATTGCGGCCGAGATCAGATTTCTGTACACTACTAACTAGCACAAAGCATTGATTTTAACGGTATCACATTAGCCACATTGTTAATTTTTATTTATTAAGATTTTTATTAAGTGACTTTAACGGATAAGAATTAATTTTCAAATTGCTTATACTGGTGTAGATAACATTTAAGTACCTATATGTAAATAACTTAATTCTTGGGATTACAAAGAATTCTAATGAAATTCGTGTAATTTTATAGCAGAATTGGATAATAAATTTTATATTATACGTTGAAGAGGATTAGTTTTTTTGTGGTCTCTAAGGATCATTCAATACTTTGAAATGTTAAGATCGTCGAAACGGCAGCGTCACCATTACAGACAGTTTGATTTGCGAGACCATTATCCTCTGGCATACGGGAGTGAGTTGTAGAAGGGACTAGTTAGGAGCGATGGAAATGTATTGCTGTCCACTTGTTGTGGCGTTTGTGCCATATACGCGTCTCCTGTGACTGATGTGTGGCGCGGCGTCCTTCAGCATCCACACTTTGCGTTACGCAGACATATGCTATAACAGCTACGTCGTCTCCCAGAAGATGCACTCTTGGGTTAAGAATCGTCGTATTCGTTTTCACGTGGGCTGGAGTGTTGTGAATGAAGAATTTGTGGAATTCAACGCCTTCCACTAAATTTCCTAGTGCATCAGGGTCAAACGCTGTTAAGTTCGGATCACATAGTTTCGAATAAGTGTCATAGTCGCCGTTATTGATGGCATCAATAAGCACTTCTGTCACTTTGATCACTTCTGCTCTGCGCAAAGAAGCGCTGCTGTCGCCACGCGCCTTACCAAATGAATCTGCTTTTGTTAAAGCTTCTTCATCATGCTCTTTAGATATAACAGTGCATGCTCTATCAACCCCCTTCTTGTCTTTATCGAGATCGTCATCTTCCAATGTCGTACTACTGTCAGTCGACTCTTTTACTTGCGACCCGTCTCCCTTTTTGTTTACCATAGATTTTCCAGAAAAGTTGCGCGTGGCAAGCATGGTAGTCAGAATTGCACCTTTCAATTTGCGCCGTGCGTTGAATTTCTTCAAGCAATCCACTGTTTCTTGCCTGTGCATAACAGACGCAACACGTTCTCGGTGGCAAATCCATGGATGCTTTAAAGCTTCGGAAGCTGTGATTCTCTTGCTAGGATTTACAGTTAACATCTGGTTTATGAGACTTTTAGCCTCAGGTGTTACTGTATCCCACTCAGGAGATGGGTAATCATAAGCGCCAGCTTTGATTTGTCCATACAGTCGATGTTGATCTTCATCCCAAAATGGAGGATAACCAACAAGCAAAATGTATAAAATCACACCGCATGCCCAGATATCTACTGGCTTACCATAAGGTTCCTTTTTAAGTACTTCAGGTGATAGGTAGCCCGGAGTACCAGCAAAACCGAACCACGCCTGTTGGTCGCCTTGTACTTCTATGGCCAATCCAAAGTCAGCCAGTTTTACAGCAGCTCCTTTAGCTTTACTGGCTAGTAAGAGATTCTCGGGTTTTAAGTCCCTGTGCACAACACCATTGTGATGGCAATGATGTACAGATTCCAAAATTTGTTGTATACAGTGAGATGCATCAGCTTCAGAATAAAATTCTCGGGCTACAATATCTTCAAACAACTCGCCGCCTGTTACCAAGTCGAAAACTAGGTAATGAAAATGTTCCTCTTGAATTGAATCATGAAGTCTAACAATATTAGGATGCTGAAGTTTCCGACAAATACGGGCCTCTCTTTCCAGCTTTTGGAAATCCCTAGCAGATAATTTTTTGGTGTTAATAATTTTAGCAGCAAATTCATAACCAGTTGATTTTTGGACAGCGCGCCGCACAATTGAAAATGCACCTTTTCCCAGTTCTTCTTTCAGATCATAATTATCTGAAAATCGAGTACTGACACTTTCACGGATTGGATTGGCCATTTTTAACACAATTTACTTCACCCGATTCAAATAAACTCACTGCGTATACCTTGAGCACGAATCTTGAATATTTAAGTGGGTAACTGTAACAAAAGACAAAAATAAAATTATTATTAATTCTTTTAATGTTTATTATGATGTAGTAATTACAGATTGCTTTATGGCAGTTTAGGGAAGATTTTAAATTAGTAATTGGTAATTTCATTCAGCTTAATTGAGTCATTAGGAGAGACAACATTATGTTTTATTGCTATTAATATATTCTGTTTTAATCTAGCTGTTCCACTCACAAAATGGTCAGAAAATAGATATTGTCAAGCAGCCGACGAAATTTATCCGAATGAAAAACGTCGGCACTATTTTGGTCACTCAAACTAAATTGAAGTTCTGCATGCTTAATATAAAACGCGTAGATGCCTAGACAATAGTAATCGTTGTCACAAACAGACTTCTAATATTAACACTACGGCACCGCGATGACATTTAGTTAGCGCAAAATAATCGATACACCATTGTCTCAACACATTCACGAAAATCCTGAGGACATAATCCACTTAACTAAATATAAATACGTTCAAACGTAAATCTTGGAAAAAATCACAAACATTTTATAAATATCACTGATATTAAATGTTGTTCTAATAAAATTATCATTGCGCGACTTCGACGATATTCTTAGCATTCTATATCGCACGAATGTTCCATATAAAATTTAAATGTTGAAAATTTTGGGATGCTCGCGATTGAAAGTAGAAATTACTTATGCGATATGCTTTAAAACATATTATTTACCTATTATGTGCCCATTTTACACAATATTCAACAAGATGAAGATCAAATACGAAGGGCCTGGCCCTACACCACACTCTCCTTCTGCTCCGGACACGAGCTTCGGGGTCAAATTCATAGACATTTGTGGGTTGCCAGAACTTCTCGCTTGAAAATATTTTTTACCTATTAATATACAGGCTCATTTTGACAATAATTCTTCACTATTATAGATGTTTCTTGTGTTTACGTATCCATTAGTCATGACGAATTCAGAATTTAACGTTGGTTTTACTTGTATTTAATTATTTCTTCCACATCATTTTTGCGTCTGTAAACATTTAGTAGTCTACACAAAATCGATACACTAGCGCAGCGCTAAACCAAAGAGAATTCTCGGAATTGATGGAACCGCCATCTAGTGTCAGATACACTAAGCAACAAAATAATGCGTTCTCGAATAACTCGAACGACACCGTTTTCCTAATATAAATCAATGTTCAACTAAGGAAATTTAGGCAGTGAACTTTGCGCGATTGGAATTATAAGAGGAATGGAATAATACCTAAGGTGTCTACCATTATCTTGGCCGAGAAAAAAAACATGTTGAACAACATAAATTGAACAAAACAAAATAAGAAAAAAAAATATTTCGTATTACATCTTCGCACATTTTATTCCTTACATATTTCCGCTGGCTCCATATTTCGGTATAAAAAGTAATTATGTATGGATGAAGTAAGTTAGTATAGTAAGTTTTGCTGCCTATAATTATTTTAATAAAGTCTAATTTAGTTTTTCAAGTTTGGTTCACCTCTCAAATGAAGCATACCTACTACTTGCACACATATTCTAAAATTAATTTTGGTGAACCCCGAATGAGTGCATTTTGATATTATTCTGTAAACATTTTAAAGTCTATTCTCTATTTATACCTCTATTAAATAAATAAGCTATCAAAGCTATACCTTTAGGTACTACACTGTCTTCGTCATCGTTGGTAGATTTTGTTGTCATAATAATTATATTTTTAACCTATATGGGTATAATACTATTACTAAATTAACCGCATACCTAAGTAGATTGATTACATGGAATAAGCACAAACCGTAAAATTGTTTTGATGAGAGCTGCGAAAGATTGTAGCCTAAAGGTGGTAAAGCTACGATTGTTAAATACCGGTCTGTAACGGCGCGGTGGGATCAAAGTCTCGCCCCCTTGTGAACGGGCTAACTCTTGGAGTTGATTCACAAAATCCAAAACTGGTTCGCATCTTGCGCAAGTGCAGGGGGAACAAACAAGGGCTTTCGGAATGGGGCCCTTCCAAAATTTGCCCGTGCACAATGCACCCTCCGTACCATCCCCACGCAAGCACTCTTATTATTACGCGACTCCGGTTCTTGTCCCCATATTGTTCATATTATTTTGGTATTCGCTAGACGCGTTACGAAGTTTTAGTACCTCTGTGCCGTTACTTTTTGAAAACTTTTTATAACATATCGGACTTGTGTTAATGTAATCGGAGGTTATTTGGTGGACGTTTATATGTAGATAAAACATTGGGTTGGCTTGAAAGTTGTGCAAATGATTCGCATGAAGGTATACGATCGGCTCCGTCTTCGATTCTGTCACATAATATTTGCAGCGAAGGGAAGTATTAAGGTTTCGTACGCTGCGGTCGTCTCAAGTTCCTTTTCTCATGAGTGGACGTGCGTGTAAAATAATAACTTGAGAATAACATGTGTGGTAGGAGCGTCGGATGCACGGCGTGCCGCGTGCAGCGCCCGCACGGCTTTGTAGTGAACGGGTATTATCGATCGTGGGCTACTTCGCTATACGAGAAATGCGTTGAGTGTATTCGGTGATCGCTTCAGAACAATTTGGCGGGAGTCGGTTCACGCGCTATTCTGTATGAGCAGAATGTGGTAAGTTCATGAACTTTGTGTTATTATGTTGTTTTCGATCTATAAGAGTTTTATTATAAAACATAAATGTGAACTGAAAAGAAAAAAACATGTTTCTTGTTCTGATTGATTTTTTATTGATGCATTGTTTTGCTTAAGTATTGTTCAAAATAGAGGATGCATCAAATTCTTAAAATTATAGCCTTAATATTCTGCAGATCAGATGACTGCAATATTTTATTTAAGTAAATTCAAATTAAGCCGCTTTTTAGCTACACTTGTTACATAATACCGCAAGACAATTATGCACTAGACTGCAACACAACTCAAGCGAAATATTTTTTGGCATGTAGGTTCTTAACGCTAACCAAACCCTCGAAATGGGATAAAATTTCCAATAAGGATATTTTACTTTTCTAAAATTCAGACTCCATGCATATAATGGTTACTGTATAATAACCTTTTACTATTCTATATACCTACCTTGATGTGTGAGAATAATAAAAATATATGTGTTTATACGCTCACTAATAAAAACATAGTTATTTATCCGGTATGATTGGGTTTATAAGTATAATAGGTATAACTGTTCCGCAACTATCATGATATTTGCTAACGTTCAACTAGAATCTATCCATCATTCACGTTATTCTATTTACATAATCTGTGCGCAAATACGAATAGGTACTGTGACAACGGGGTATTAATTAATAGCTCGTATTGCTTGGTAATATTAAGTTTATTATCTTATTTGTTTATATACATTAAATTATAATAAAATACACGTCCTATCACAATGGTCCCCGGTTGTCACTGCCAGCGCACCGCAGAGCTTTCAATTTTCAAAATAATAATGTTTTCTTAAGGTGAAGGCGCCTGTCTAGCCCGCGAAGTTCAAATTTTTTGAGTTCTTTTAGTTTTTTTTCAAAATCTGACAATAATAAAAGACAAATTTTGTAATTCGCGAAGAAGACCGTGTGCAGTGCATTTATTAATACATTTATTTTACTCTAAATATTATCACGGTGGATATGATACTAGTAAATCTCTAAATATACAAAAATTGCCAGATTATCTGGATAGCTGTCGTTCTTGAAATGTTTTAGAGTAAGTTGGATATATTAATAAATGCACTGCACACGGTCCTTTTCGCGAATTACAACATTTGTCTTTTATTATTGTCAGATTATGAAAAATTTCTAAAAGAACTCAAAAAAATTGATCTTCGCGGGCTAGATGGGCGCTTTAGCCTTAAATTTAAATATTTTCTTGTCGGCCAGGAACTCCTATCTCTAGTGGCCAGTGCGCCGACATGGACCTTATAGTACTGTCAACAGTCTGCCTTCGTCTTTACGGATGCGTTAATTCAGTTTCGGGACCCAAGAGCTTGCATGTTATATCATATATATTCTTCTTCTATTAATTTACCATTCCAATGTCTGTCAGTTTGACGATGATTTCGACATGCAGCTAATATACTGTACTAGCGACTAGCCCCACATACGTCTCGTACCCCTAGTTCGCATTAAAACCAATTTATGTTTCCGTCGCTATTTGTACTCTCAACAATGGAAATTGGTATAAATGTTGCGTCAGTACAAATGAGGGGTTACATGAAAACCTGCTCAGACACTTTAGATACCAGCCCGAACAGAACGAGCTTGGACATTTTGCGTAAGATCTGAGAGAACAGACGAAAACATTATTTTAATTTTTTTTATCATGTGATGCTTGTCGGTTATTAAAAAAATACCTAAGAGTTGATAGGTATATTAATTTGAGAAACGCTGTACCTAATATGTGTTATCGTCACACGTGACGTTCAGATTGAACTATTGACGTCAGAGCTGCGCCAACCTAAAACACGTGTATTTGTAAAAGCCGACCGCTGAAACCAAGTGGAAAACGGAAACAGTGCGGTCGGTGGAAAACTTACAGGAATATCTTCAGTGGTCGTCTGTTTTTCCATCCAGCCTTTCAATAATCGATAACCATGTATAAAGGTTCGTTTTAATTAGCCAAGATTTAGGGCAAAAATCGAAGCTATTAGGGCAAAGATCTAGCTAAAAGTAAATTAAATAAATACGTTGATGGTGAAATATCTTTGTTAATATAAACATCAGCCTATAAAAAACAGCGTTTAGTGTGCAGTTGCAAGTCCGACCGTAGGTCTAGCCCGTTGCTTGGGCGCAAGCCAAAGAAATACCTTTAATTCAGAAGATTGTTGTCTCATCTGAAAATGTATCTAAATTATTAACGGTGCATATTAATTTTATATTATAGATTATGTAAAAACGGTTATAAATCCACGGCTTATGAACTAAACTGTTTATAATACAAGCATAGGCGTAAGTTTAAGCTAGTTTAATATAAATCTCGAAGCCACGTGATCCTGGCTGGGCCTGTGTGGGGTAACGTCTGTCGCTCTTGACGTCAGTCCAACGCTGCGTAACCATTATTTAAAATTTATTGTGGGATTTTTTTTCTAATTCCATGAGCATTCTATTCCTATGCTTAAGTAACAATGGTATTATTTATGTAGTATATCCTACTCATCAACCCATTCATTTTGAGTCTAGAAATGCGTCGCGATTAGATTATTTTATTTAAGAACCAATAATATGAGAGTTATCCCGTCATAAAATAGATTTACTGGGACATCATATATATGATATGATATAATATAGTTGCAGTACGAAGCTGGCTCTATATAAATGCAAATTTCTGGATAAGATGTTAGCTACGAGCAAGATCACGTTGATTAAGTACCTCGGTAGTAAAGTTACCTTACTAGCTATATTATCTATATATATATATAACTCAAAGGTGACTGACTGACTGGCATAGTGATCTATCAACGCACAGCCCAAACCACTGGACGGATCGGGCTGAAATTTGGCATGCAGGTAGATGTTATGACGTAGGCATCCGCTAAGAAAGGATTTTGATTAATTCTACCCCCAAGGGGATAAAATAGCGGATGAAAGTTTGTACGAAACTTTGTCAATTAAATTCCACGCGGACGAAGTCGCGGGCACAGCTAGTAATAATATAATCTTGGTACTTACTTATATATTTTACCCATGTTCATTAATCATTTTGCAAAAAGAATATAACTAAGTGGCTGTACATAGAAATGGTCATTTTGCGTAATGTCTATGGGATTGAGAAATTTGTAGTTAAGGTTAGGCAAGGGTCTACGTCCTAGTTAGAAATGAGGTAGGTATTAGATTTCATATCCGCAAATACCTTGGATCAATGTATGAATGATTCCAGCACCTATATCTAGATTTTATTCGTTATCTGATATCTTTAGTTCTGTTCGAGATTGAAGTATAGGTACAGTTATAGGTATGCGTAGGGCGGTTGGTCGACACCGGACACCGGCGCTGTAGCTCCGGTTACACACAATCCCTAGTTGATTATTGCACGGTAGGTACTCTAAAGCTGATTTAAAACTCATTCAACACATTTTGACGACCGCTTGGCGCAGTGGTTCGAGCGTAGGCCGCTCGGCTCACTGCACATGGTGGTTGCGGGTTCGATACCCGCCGGGGCAAATTTCGGAATTGGCCTTTTCGTAATTTGCCCAGGTCTGGATGTCATTGGGATCGCCCTCAGTCCATTGTAAGGTGCCCATAGTACAAGCGTTGCTTAGTTTGGGACTATACAGTAGGTGTGTTCGTCTGGCGATATATTTATTCTTATATTCTATTTTCTTTAAAAATATACTTTTTATTTTTCAGATAACCGGACTTTAGATAAGTTTACTTGACTTTGACTTGACCTATGTTGTCCTCACGTCGAGCAAGAATCTGCTCTGCCCCGTATTCACAATTGACGGCAAGTTTCCGATATCGGAAACGATCGGAAACGAAAGCTTCCATCCTTCTTTTTCGAATGAATTAGAACAAGAACGGAAGCTGTTTTTTTCCGACTCTGTTCTCCCCTGTTCTCTTATAAATCTTTTTTTTGTACTCTAAAAAGTTTTTAGCATTCCGGTCCAAATGTAAGAAATTACCACATAGGCCTTAATAATGAAATTGAATGTTTTCCTTTAGGTACGTGACCGAAATGCAAACACGACAATAAAACCAAACAGAGGCGTAGACGCGTACGTTTCACAGCATCCGCACGCGGATATCATGTCACCCAAGATTAGTGTTTGAATTATTCAACTTCTATTTTGAAGTACCAAGGTATCGTTTCCTTTTGGATTCGTACTATTGATTCAAACAATATAAGTAATGCGTCTCATCTCATTTAGAATTCTGAAATGTTGTACCGTACGAAATTCTGTGGAATTCAATAATTTCACAGAATAAGTGATTTATATCCTTGGCTTGTGGGCGATATCTGGGACCCGGAAAGCGGTACTGGTGCCCGATTTGAGTTCTTCTATCTGCGTACATTACTTACGCAAGTTTATACTCTATATTGATTGATGCTCCTAAAATGGGAGCAAAATATAAATTTTCTTTGTCCAAAGGCGTACATTCATTCAAAGGAAATTCCTTTTAAGAAATTTTCTTTATTCCTAAAAAAATCTAGGCCCAATTTCTATTTATTGGGGAATTTGTCGTTACTCGTTCACGATAACGTCCTACATACAAATCGTTCAGAGTATTTCAGACGGCCCATCGCTTTATTCCAATTTGTAACAGTTGCGCACCTCGCATGACATTACCTCTGATGTCTTACCCTTTATGAGATATTATTTATGTTTTTAAATCGTTTAAAAACACGTTACACCGATGGTTGACAACAAAATGAAATACTAACTTATTTACATTAAGGTTCAGATTGATATTACCTATAATACGTTGATAGGAGTATTCTAATCTTCTTACTTGGGGAACTAATGGGGGAATCAGTGGACTTAGTACATTTTTCTTATCCGACCTGCTTGACAATTATAATTTCTTTCGTTGTTCCCCGACTATGGTTAGATGTAATCATAGTCGGGGAACTACGAAAGAAATATTGAGCTAAAAGCCAATATATATAATTGGCTACAAATATTACGCAGGATGATGATCCTGCGTAATATTTGTACGAGGTATTTCAGTTAAAACTTCATTATCTTAAAATATTAACTCTGGAAGGCTAAGTAGTGTAGTGAACAAAATAGATATGGTTGTAATCTAATTTCAAATAAAACTTAATGTTTTTGCCCTCCATGGTTTTCGTGTTCCCTTTGAACAGATCCTTTATTTATTGAGATCCAGGAAACCGGGCCAATACAAATAAGTATTTTGATACCATCGCAAATAAAATAGATTGAGAAGTAAACGACCCTAAACAGGATGAGAAAAGAGAAAATCCTTGTGTTAGCTCGTTCCCTTGCTTAAATAAATAAAGATCTCGAAGATATTAGGTACTTCGTAATCGCCGATTGTAATCTACTTATTCAGTAGAATATCAATCTCTTCCACGCATGTCTACAGTATTGTGTTTTTCTTGGAGCAAAAATATATGCCAATGTACTATACTACTAATATCAAGATTAAACAGTAAAGTTTATCTCTGTAGGTATATAATGTCTTGTAACAATATCAGATTACCTATAAGTCTCTTGAATGTAGGTACTCACGTGTGTATTTATCCTTCACTGGCGTTAAGCCGAAAGCGCGTTCAGTTAACCACTTTAATATTTTACGACCCCACTTAATACTTTATTATCCAAAGGTTGTTGTCTAGGAATAAATAGACAACAACCAAGTAAGGGGTTTTGCGTTTGATGCGCGAAATAAACGTTAATCCTAGCTCACCGGGACCGAAATCCCTCTCGACGACGACAGCAGTCGTCAAGATCTTTAAGGATCTGTAAATTCACCTGCTGAACGTTTCGAGTATTTTGGTTTAGATCGATGATGTCCACAGGGCCAGTTTTTAAATAGCCAAGTTCTTCTTCAATTCTCTTCTTGTTTCTTTAACGAATAGCATTGTTAAATTCCGTCGTTTGAACATGTCAATTTGCTTTTTCATGCTAATGTCAGTACCTATGGGCTAAAACATTTTATTTTTTAGCAAAGTAAATAAAGACGCAAACAAGGGTCGTGCTCGTGATGAAATTCGCAGTGGCGGCCTAGCGTGCCTTATCTTGGTGTGAAGGCTTTTACCTACTCGCGACTGGCGCCCTCCCTGCTGCTTGACGTTTCGATCTACATGTTTATGTGTCATGATTACTACTTTTGTTATTATATACTTACCAAACCTTGTTACCTTGTACCTGCTTATTAATTATATTATTACTATAAAGTCTTTGATTTATTGATGTATTGTATAAAGGTGGTACTTTTTCTTTTCTCCTTGTAATAAACGTTTTGAAATGACGGATCTATCTTTGCAGTTGACTGCCCCAAGTATTTGATAAGTACCTAACTATCGTGGACTTTCTAAAAGTTTTCGTGATATGACACAATGATAACTAGGTACTTACAATATAATTAGAATAAAAGCTTTATTCCGCAATTCCGCAAGAATGGATGACCTAACTAAAAAGAAATCCTTCGCTGCGATGAACAAGTTTTTTTGTTAAAAAAGTGGGTTACGGACGAAGTTTCCGCACTAATTACTTTGATTAATGTATTCACATACATTTTGATATTAAACCAAACATGCAAAATAATAGAAATAACGCTTTGGGCATACAAGCAGGGAAGTAAGTACCTAGTATCTACTTATTCATTTTAATAAAAAATAATGAAACTATTTTTCCGAAATGTGGCTAATAATAATAAGCAATTTTAGTTGTTGTTGTACATCAATTTTTTATAATTACAAACTGAAATGAGAAGTGAACGAAGGGCCGCGCCAAGAGGGCGTTGACCCGTGCAGGGTCCATGGAAAGGGGTTCCTACGCTGCACTAGTTATCGAAATTAATTAGAACAACACGAAGATTCATCTAAAATTTAAGCATTCAAGCGTTTATTAGATCATTCGCTAAGTTGATTGAACTTTTATTAGATGGAACGCTGAATTGATCAAGCGTTTATAAGTTCGAATAATATGTTCGAGCCTTAAATTAAACTAATAAGTGATCCAACGTTAAACACAAACATCGAAAGCTTAACTGATCGAACCTTAATTAAATCCTATGATTAATTGCTCGCACGTTCATTAGATCAAACGCTTAATTAATCGAGCGTTTATCCGATCGAATGCTTAATATGGTCGATTGTTAATAATATCTGACAATGTAAGCAGTGATAAGAAACATATCCAAGTAATGATTTTATGACTGTCTATACTCTTTGTAAATCTATAAATATGTCAATGCCCTGCAAAGATGTAATATTCCCCGAGAGCAGTAAGTTGTTTGATGTAAATGGGCGTCGAATTCGAAGGGTCGCAGACAGCGTGACGCCGGGAGGTGCCCTCTCCCCATGGCGCGATCGACCACTCCAATAATACAATAATTTCCACACAAAGCACGTACAACTGTTTGGCATACAAAATTTCGGAACAGACGACCACAGAATGTCGTAATGAAATAAAAATCCTTCAGGATTCACGAGCCTGTAGCTCACAAACTCGCTATTGCTTTTTTATTTTATAAATGCAGGTTTTTTTGCACATTGCTTTTATAGATAACTAGCTGTGCCCGCGACTTCGTCCGCGTGGAATTTAATTGACTAAGTTTCATACAAACTTTCATCCCCTTAGGGGTAGAATTAATCAAAATCCTTTCTTAGCGGATGCCTACGTCATAACATCTACCTGCATGCCAAATTTCAGCCCGATCCGTCCAGTGGTTTGGGCTGTGCGTTGATAGATCACTATGTCAGTCAGTCAGTCAGTCAGTCAGTCACCTTTGAGTAATATATATATAGACTAGCTGTGCCCGCGACTTCGTCCGCGTGGAATTTAATTGACAAAGTTTCATATAAACTTTCATCCCCTATTTTATCCCCTTGGGGGTAGAATTAATCAAAATCCTTTCTTAGCGGATGCCTACGTCATAACATCTACCTGAATGCCAAATTTCAGCCCGATCCGTCCAGTAGTTTGGGCTGTGCGTTGATAGATCACTATGTCAGTCAGTCAGTCAGTCAGTCAGTCACCTTTGAGTTATATATATTTAGATATGTAGGGACTTTGTTACATGGACATAATACTTATTAGCACGGTTAATTTGTATGTAGAAATATTTTTGTACGTAGGTGGGTACTGGAATGCTGTCATAAATTGGCAGGAGATCCAATAAGGTCATTATTGAAGACAACACAACTAAAGCTGTTTGAATAACAAACTCCAATCTTCACGTGTGTCTAGTACTAAATTAACTGCGACGACGACGATAGGAACGGAATCGTGTTGTTATAAGCAGGTAGGTAACATTATTAAATCATTCACGTCTGCAAAACAAAGGGAAAGAGACAAATAACGTACAGTTATAGTAGTTATAGTAGCTAGTCACTAGCCTGTGGAACCCTTATTACATTTACCGAGACGCGGTTTCATTCTTTCGTTATTGAATTCTGTTGAGTTTCGTCTGTTGTGTGGTGTGGTATGGAAGGCCGCAAAGCAAGAAATATTTATATGTATGAAATGTTTAAATTTCAGTTTTTGCGCGCAACTTCGCTAGCGTACATTTTTTCGACAACACCGCCACCTACAGGTTTCAAGTATAGCTTAAAACCATACCTACCGATGACCCCAAAAGTAAAAATCAAAATCAGTCAATCCGCATGAGGAGAAGAATAACGAACACACTCACAAAAAATATAAAAAAATACACTAAAACATCATAATAAATAATACTACTAGATAGTGCATACCTATTACAGCTCTAAGTTTTCATGACTTTTTTACACAATGTCATTTAATATTACCTACTGTGTTGCTATCAATGTAGTGAATTGTACTGAATTGCGTAATATAAAAATAATAAAAAAGTCCCTGTGTCACTAAGACATCGTAAAATTCAGATCAATATTACTACATCGGGAGTTGGGCAGTAAAACTGGAGCAATCATACCAAGTGTTACGTATCAAACGTTTGTTAAGCAGAGCGGGATATTATTTCAGGCTTTCAGAAACAGGTTATGTAGAAACCTATATACCTACCTACTTACCACTAGGTAAGTAGGTAGGTATATATGTACTATATTTTAACTTAGAAAAATATACTAATTCAGAAATATTAAGGTCAAGCTATGATATAGTTTCATGCCGGTAATACCTACTTGATAAGCAAGCCACGCTATAGTGGCTATCTGTTTTGTTATTCAATTAGGTTTCTCGTGTATTTTCATGCTTAACTTTTATGTACGGATACAAAATTACATTTCTCAGCTCCGCACAATTTCACTGGCTACAAATTGCAATTCTATTATGATATCTATATTCCCTAGAAATGGTTTATTTGCAGAAATTTTCTCGCAATAAGTTCTCGCGCGCGGGGATTGGTCGGCGGCGAGGACGCAAAGCGGCGGGGCGTAGGTCGATAAAAGTTATTTAATAACAAGAAACACCCAGTCTTGGCTATGTACATAGTTCGCGGCCACGTGATCCGACTGGTTATTACCTTTTATTAACTTTGCAATCAGTTATACATAAACTGCTTGCAGAACAATTTATAGATCTCATAAATGTTGGGTTCGTTTGGTTGAAGAAACATTACTACCTTGATAAGGCAGCTATTCAGTGATGTTGGGATCATGAGTATATAGAAGATTTGACTCGTCTCTTTGATTCGGATGGTTGAAATTACTGTTAGTTAAGTTCTTAGGTACTTGTCATCTGTCGATGAGAGATGAAAATCATCGCATCTGCTACCCCTAGCACAGTGTAAAAAGAGAGGAGTTGGGCTTCTCAGATAATGCTTAGTTTGTTGAGCATCGAAATAAAATACGAAGTCGGTATTTTGAGTTCATTATCAATTCTATGATTTGGAATTCCTCAACGAAGTAAGGAACGTCTTAAAAACCAAACCATGAGTTATAAGATTTCCTATTTCCTACCTAATCGTTATTACTCTACTTATAATATCCATCCATCAAAGGTCTATGACATAAATTGCAAGTTCGAAGAAAAAAAAAAGATCTAGATAGAGTTGTAAACATTATGAAACTGTTATTACTGTACTATTATCTACTGTTACTGTATTAACTGAAAACAGTATGGTAGCTGTGAAATTGAGATACACGCATATACTTCAGAATCAGAGGGATGCATAGACCATCTTATATCTTGCTCAGCATATAGGTTTTTAAGTTCAACCGGCACCCATTTTGGTGCCAATCAAGATTTGTTCATTGGTTGTGGCTTGTGGCAGATTATTTACATAATAATAACCGTAGTGAGGAATGTCTAACCTCGATATTTGATTATGTGCCGTAAGAATTATTAAAATATGGTTGGTATTGGTTTAATTGCCTCGTACAATAGTACGCCGCACCTTTTTAAGGAACAGTAATTATTTGCTCACGTCTTTCGTATTTTTCTAAGTTAAAATATAGTAGGTATTGGTATAGTAGGTAATGAGCACTCAGGTAATATAATAAGAACTTAACTACATCCTTAAAGGAGGTACCTACTTAACGAAAAGTAACTCCAATAACAACTGGGGATATTGGATAAACAAGCTCTTCTTGTTCCTAAAGTGTAATTGAATTGAACCCTTATAAAGAAATTATTTCCCGTTTTCATTCTAAATGAAATCGAAAACACTCATTTTGTCGTTGATATTTTCCCGAACGATCAGTTTTGAGCGGTATTTACTTTGTTGATGGGTCTTAACGGTACGTAGATACCTACTTACCTATTTATAATTGAGTTTTTTTAACTTGATTACCAAGGCACTACTCGTATTTTAACATTAACAAAAGTGTACCTATACGTTAGGTTCGTCCCCAGGCACTAAACTACCAAGCCATTCCCATAAACATTATAAAAGAAATATACTAATAGCTTTAAACAATTACACTAGCTTGAAAGTAATAAGTAAGCCGGTACTAGGTAGGTAGGTACCTGCATCACTAAATGAATGTGCGAAACAGTCGTTCGGAACGCGTTGTTATCCATAAAACATGGCTTAATTAATTTATCAAAGACATTCTGGTATCGTTGGGTGAGTAAATTACCCAACATACATTATTCTATCTCCGAATAATAGCGTTTTGATTGTGTTACTACTAAACAATGGATGTTTTAATTTCATTTTAACAGTTTACTCAAATATTACATAGTTTACTGACGTAGTATTTGAATATCAATAAATCAATCCCAGCTTAATAATGGTAAATGCATGTAGATACGTACACGTGCACTAAATATAAACCTACTGTAGGTATATTTAAGATCTTTTCTAGATTTAAGGAGTCCAAATAGAAATGGTGTCTTTTTGTGCGGCTTTACGACGTAAGCTTAGGAAGCGGTTTTTCACTTGCCACATTGCGGGAATGAGCAGTCAGCCTTATTTCGCAATTTCCTAACCTTTTCTCTATTGCTTATGTTACTTACTGCTTATTGACTTTATTGCTTATTCCCATATTAATACGTTTTCGTAAATTGAAACAAAAGTCCCTAATGTGGCCGATTGGATGTTATGTTCTGACCTAGGTGCTAGGTAGGTATCTACCTAATACTGAGTGAGGCCGGGGCCGATTGTGATGCGATAGCGATTGCATTAATACACAAAGTTTGGTTAACAATTATTTTTTTTACTACTTATACGTACGTCCATTCCCTTCATAAGCTTATGGCTGTGGCCGCGTTACATGAGCGACTTTTTTTCATAAATTACCGTCGCGTGGCTGTCGTCTTACCACAGTGCGGTACCGCCCAAAGTACTAGGTACCTAAGTAAGGACATACGTACAATCGAGTTACGAGTTGAGTTTATAAAGCTTTCCCTATTCATCTCTTTTACTTAATCAATAAGTAACTGGAACATAAAACTTATTTGCAATAGTTAATTTGAAACATATGTGAATTCTGTAACAGATCCCTATAAAATATTAAAATCCTTGTCGGCTCCCTCTTTAAACAAACATCTTACCATGCGAATATAAAACAAAGCTCCAAAAGTACACTTGCAACTTTCAACGCTAATGCGTTTAGTTTTTATGAATTTAAAACCTAAGTAAACTTCAGTAAAGTTTATTTCACAGGTTAATGAGATAAAGTGCGCTGTAAACGCAATAGTGCAGCATGCACAGCTCAGCATCGCGCGCCGCCTGGTACCGCAGTGTTTGCATTAAGCCATTTACCTTTATTAGTATTAATTTAGCAGAATAGAAGCGTGTTGCAGCTCGCCGCCTATCTGCCTCACAGAACTGGGTCAATGACAAGATCGCCAAGAATAGATCCCTCGCTTTAGGCCCGAATGAGTCCTATTGTTACCCCTAAGACTGCTGAGGAGCAGAGGTAGGTAACCATCCACGCTACATTTACAACTCGGACTCAAGCTCAAACAATGACATGCTTCCTACAAAGTAGGTATGTAAAGTTTTGTGTTACATTTACACCATGAAGGCAAAGGGTGCGCCAAAATGGAGTTGGTCAAATTAAAACGAGTCGCGAGGGCAGAGTGTAGGTAGGTAAGTATATACTGTCCTTTTGGGACAAGACCTAGTTACGTTCCTAACGTTATTTATTATGACGTCACTTTATATAGATAGCAATTTTTGCCTACAATTATTAATAAAATTAAATATTGTAAACGGTAAAAAATAGATGTTAGGTTTCTTTAATTAAATTACTTAAGTACTTGTTTAATTGCAGGTGTCGATGGGAACTTATCGACAACCTTTTGAAGCTTTGTCCTTCGGCTTCTGTAAAAGAAAATTAATTAAACTTCAGTAACAAACAAGTAGCTAGATACCTACTTAGGTGCTTACCTATTGAATGAGTCCTACTGGCTTTTAATTTTTAGGTATTACGTATTATGAAGAAGAATACCTTAGTTTATTATGTTTTTCAGACTGATACAGTACCTATCTACCAACATATAAATTGTCTACGCTATATGGGTACTTATGCTTAAAAGGAATGAGAACAATGAATAACCTTAGACTATAAAACAATCTGGGTGAATAACAACCACGACATATTTCTGTGTTATTAACTCCAATTTGGCTTCTGGTCCAGTTCTACCCACTCGACTTCTCTTGGGGATATAAACAAAGAAAGCTGGGCTCTTCAGGACTTATCCGGCGTAATTTAGGGATAATTTAGTACCTACTCAAACTGAAGAAAAAAGCTAAGTTTTTATTCTATTCGGCTCAAAGATCAAAGATACGGAACTTGTAAGATGCTTTTTGTTCTCGAAAACATCTGTAATGGCTTCATACCTACCTTTATTATATATTTATTATATTATTCTTATGGCTTTTAAAGGCAGTCTATAAATGGGCTAGGTGTTTAAATAGGTACCTAGGTATCTGTCTCCTATTGTGTGGCATGGAAAAAGGTAAGACAGAGGGTGGCTATAGGTTACTACCTACTTTTACCTTTGTCCATTATCTGGCGTCAGTTCATGAGCCGCGTGAAAAGTGTGAGGAATCGAAGACTAAGACATGTCTGGTATACATACCTACTTCCTTATTATCTCCAAATGTTCTTCAAATTATGAATTAAACCTACCTACAAAGGTACCTACTTGTTTGCAAAACTTATTATTTTAAAAAAAGTTCCTATCATACCAACAAGAACGCTACTAACAAGTATCACACACAGCTATAAATTCCAGACATAGGCACCTACTTATAATTCAATGTAAACTACACAACTTCCCCCTCTAATAAATTCAGTGTAGGTAAAATTACAATTCATCCAACATGGAAGTGGGTAAACTAACATGCTATACACTTATTCTGATGTCTGTATAATGTTGGTAGGTTAGGTAACCGTTTTTATTGATGCGAATCGTAGTAAGACATAACCTCGTAGTTACGATCAATATCTAATACAAATAGCTGGTAGGTAATATTAACATGTTTCAATGTCTATTATTTTCATATTCAATAGGTAAGTACTTGCTTAGATAGGTGTAGCCCCGCTCTCAGTTCGCCAAGGACGCTTTTCAAGGTTACATAATTTCACCGGCGGAACACAGGCTACTGGCATATTTAATTTTATTACCCAGGAAAGCCATTATGCTGCAGTATCTACTTTGAAAGCGTTCTACTGCTGAACGTGTTATAATATGACTGGTAAAATATTCAAAAGTCCAAGTCGTGAAAGCAGTTAATTTTGAGGATAGTGTTTCTATTCTCAGGTTTGTTTTCGTATGATCTCTTGCGGTTCTAATCCATACTACCTATGTCTTGATATTAATCATTTGAATTAGTCTGGTCGTGTTAGTAATCTTAGGTAGGTACTAGGTAGTACTTACCGGCCTTACATAATATTAAAGATGTCTCTGAAATTCTGCCCTTGTTACGGAAGCACATTGAAATGTCAACAGATAGATAGCACTCGAGACAGGTATAAATTCCAAAGAGCACTTATTTCAATGAACAAGTCCAATTGCAAAAGTTTAACTAGCAAAGTTCAGTTATCTGCTGTTATTTCAAACTGCAGGTATAGTTATCTAATTAGTTTCTATTTTGTAAGGCTGCAGAAACTGGTGCGGAACTTAATTGCTTCCGAATGGTACAGAGTCTCAGCTGGGATTTGGGACCACGGAAAAATTTCAACGACTTGGTAGTAAATGTGAGAAGCTATAACAATATTTTCATCTCTAAATAGTATAAAACAAAGCCAATATCCCCATGGGTCTGTTTATACACTTAGTTTTGTTTAGATACATACGCAACTGACTTCGATGCGGTTTTTATTATCATTTAGAAAAATTCCACCGGAATTTTTAATTCTAATTATTATTAAATTTATAAATAGTAGAGAAAGCTATACGAAGCCGGGGAGTTCGCTATACTTAGTAGTTCGATATAAATAGAAAATACAACGGACTGTGTCACGTAGGCTGAAAAATAATTTCTGACTAAGTCGCAACCATCGTAGTATAATAAGTAAGAACCTATTATTTCGATGGTCGCAATATGCCCCAGTCTCTACGATTTCCGATCACGCGGCACTAATGTGAAGGAACAACTTATCGAAGAGCTATGTTTATTTATTTCAAGCGGTCGTATTTACTACCAATGTTGTTTTTAGGGCTCCGTACCTCCGTATCCCGTTTCCGTCCATAGGTAAAAATGAAACCCATATAGGATCACTTTGTTGTCTGTCTATCACGACCCTTTTTCTCAGGAACTGATAGAGTTATCAATCAGAGTCAAACATCAACCGCAAATACAACTTTGTTTCTTGTATTTCACTACTTTAGTTATAGATACGATACATTTTCGCAATTGAAATGGGAAGGGAAGCCTTAATTATGCATGGCCCTACATGTACTTGTCCGGTTTTTTTGTGCCATTCCGATACCAGTCGTTTTTAACTGTGATTGTAGAAATCGCGCAATCTACAGTGAAATTAAACTTGCACGTAACGTTTTCCGCAGTAAACCCCTGTTGTGCGTTCCGTTTTATTTTGCCTGCGTAACAATATTGCCATAGTAATAAATACATTACTTATGTAGCTTCTGCTGTAAGAGGAAAAGTTTCAAGGAATTGTGTTTTTGAACTTGAAACGAAAATTCCCTACATAGGTATTTGAATTTTCTGCATTGACGAGGTTTGGTTTGAGGCTAGTGCGCTTCGGGGGTACATTAGCTAGCTCAAAGTAGCATTAAGACACCGACAAGGCACAAGGCATTAAGCTTTAAACACCGGATCCAAATAGGTTTAATCTCTTAAGATTAGCTCGTACCTACCTACATACAAAATATCTGGCAATGGTATTCGGGGAGTTTAATATTATAAGCTAGAAGTCGTCCATTGCTGGACACCTTTAAGTTTCCCCATGATGTAACACATCAAGGACCTTAGTCACTAGTTTATAGTCACCTATACTGCCTCTCATTATGTAGCTACTTTGAATAGATTAAGAAAATAAAGTCAATTTTAACAATTCTTATCTTTAATGTTCGAAGTACAAGAGTCGCCTTATCGTAGCAACTCACATTAACAGCCCAATTATAATGTTCAAGAAGCCCTATTTACTTAGGTAGTTTGTTTAGTTACGTCCGCTACACCTCCTCCCACCGCCTCGCACCAGCCCCCCTTCGTCAAATCTGTCGTTGACAGAGCAACCTTTTAGGAGTTGAGAATAATGTATTTGTAGGTACCGACTGGCCTAATTAATTACGACATCTGCGAGATTCAAGCATTTGAACAGTAAAGTTATTGGTTAAATTGTAATTACCTTTACCTTACCTTTCCTTTAGGGTCTTAATAGGTTTGGCTAAACAATAGCATAGATTTTAACACAAAGTAAACATGTAGATGTACAACTAAAATACATACATACCTCAACCTAACTATTACATAACTACACAGAATAGCGCACATTAAAAAAAAAATATAGCGTATTATATTCTCTTCACAGACTGAAAGAATTTGTTTCTTCCACTGAATTTGTAAGTCAAATGAGTCGAGTATGTATTATTATGAATTGGTTCGGTTGGGTCATTTTGCAAAGACTATGCGAAACAGGTAAAAAACGTACTGTAAGTGTGAAACTTTAATGTCGATGGGTAAATATTTACAATTTCCTTCGTGACGACGCCATCCCCAGTAGCAAAGCTTCATTTTTAAATAGATTTACTTACAATACATCTCATATTACACTACATCTCAATTCCATCCACCTTATTTATATCTCTATAATTAAATTCACTTTATTTACATCCAGGGTAACAGTTTTTGAGACACTTATTTCCAGTTTTGTGTTTTCATAACTATAACCGAAAGATGACGGTTAACGTGATTCATTAGAAGTAACTTACTAAATGCGTTTTAATGAATTAAAAATAAAAGTATCACCAAGAAACCGTAAGTAGAGTTATAAAATGTCCATAAATCCAGTCCAGTTAAATGTTATAACTAAATAATATATCAGAAATGAAATTACAAAATTTTGTAAGTAACTTACTGTTCACGGAAATTAATATATTTTACGGAATATACAGGGTTCGTATTTGTTGCATTTTAGATCCCTTTTAGGTATACTCAATAATTTTCATGAACTATATTAACTAATCCTGTATAAGCGAAAGTTCTACTAAGTAACGCTAACTGTAGGTAATATCGTAAAAATAAGTAGCGTGTAATCATGGAGAACTTTCCCACCTGTAAGAACTTTGGTGAAAGGGGATCTCATGAACTTTCGAGAGCTCGTACGCTCGATCTGGAGTCTGAGGACTTTTGCAAGTAGTTATAGGTACAAGTACAGCTAAGTTCCACAATAAAATACAGAGCAAGAAATAAAGTTTCGAATGAGAACATAGCGTAGCGTAAATAAACTAAATAAAGTTGCGAATGAGAACATAGCGTAGCGTAAATAAGCTAAATAAAGTTGCGAATGAGAACATAGCGTAGCGTAAATAAGCTAAACAATAGAGTCACTGTATGATTGATGAAATACCTAGGTAGTGATCTAGTTGCTACCTATTAAATTTACAACTTTTGAGCCATCATTCACATTCCTTTCAAATTTAATTATTTCTCGGTATAGGGCTAAATGGACGTAGTTTTGCAAAATGGAACCAACCCACACACACTTCTGCAAACTGAAACCAACCTAGAACCACTAACACAAGGTTGGTAATGGCCTACAGCAGTGCATGAGGGTTGATTCTGTTCTGCAAACGATGTCCAATTTAGGATTTTTTTAAACCAAATAAGTTCTAATTAAATTAAGTAGAAAAAATTTATTCTAGATACTCTACTTAATGGCTGAATGATTTATTTTCTTTGTTTAATTATTTGCTAGAACAATTGAATTAAGTATTTAATTAAAATTATTCTTGAAAAGAACTAGATGTCAAGTCAAGTATTTTCTCCATTTTCAGTAAATTGTAGATTCACGGGCTTTCCCTAACTTTTGCCACTCGTTTGGGAATTAAAATCTTAACAAAAGGAAAAGTGATCTCTAAATCCAATACTTGAATGTGTATTTTAATTAAACAAAACTCATGTACCTAATGTAAAAGATCTTCAATTAAGCCAATATAGGCTTTAGATATAAAAAATAATAATTGAAAAGTTGAAGTTCAAACAATAATGCGAATAGTATTATTCTCCCAATTATTCCCTCGTGATCATTTGGAATTATCAACGGTCCCACGCCAATCAAATTACAAAAGTTTAGGTAAACTTGTAACTGTAAATGGGGGACTGTAGATATTGATATTGAATCACAATAGACTTCAGGTTCGGTAGCTACCTACTTATTCAATAACTAACCAAAATATTAACTAATATCAGATACGACCCTGACGCTAATGGAGGTCTTCTTAAATATCGATCTAGTGAACTATCAAATAAGCGTGTGTGTACGACCATTTTGACCATTTTCATTATTAGGGCTAACGGCAATCATTTTTGGTAACTTATGTAGATACCCCACAGTTGAAATTACAGTTTAGTAAATAGACAAAGAAAAACATGTCACATCTGCTTCTTTGTTAATCTTCCATTATAGATAAGTTCGAACCTAAAAGGGCTGTTACTTCCATTGATTTCGTGCCACTGGGCTCTTACTCCTGTTTGTATGTAGGTACGTCATATCGCTTGGACAACAACTTTGTTGGAGAGCGGAGTATGAGGTAGACTTGCGTTTGTGGTTTGTCAAAGGTAAATGGCTCTTACGTAAGTCGTACGCGTGTAAGAGAAAAATAAAACTTTTGTCAAATCTAATGAGCCTTGTTAGGATGCTGTTGATAAATTGGATCTCATTATTCAAGCTTGTTGTTGCTATTTTGAATAGGTACCGACCTACTTTATGGGATTGTACAGAGGCATCCACAACTAGGTATGAGTCCTATCTACTTACTTACATACTTAACAGAAACAGAATCTGATTTAAGATTGATTACCGTTCACCCTGAAAACTGACAACTAGAAATGTATGGGTAAGTATGAGCAAATGCTGAAACCAGGCATTTTAACCCGTCCTACATTACCTAGTTTATGTTTGTAACTTAACTTACCTAAGTCGGGCCTTAGTCAGATTAGACCTGGGGAAGCTAATCTAGATTAACCTAAATTAGGTCTCACAATGTCTACCTGGAAATTAGGTTCATATGACTCACTGAAATAATTCGAATTTCTTTGCACAAACTCCAATGTCCCCGTTTCATACAAAAGCTTGAAGCCTGAATGCCTACCTCGTGGTTTCAGGCAGACAATCGAGATCGACACTTGCCATCTCTGTGCAGATGTGAAGAGGACGGCACGATGGTGTTTCGTGCCACGAGAGTGAGATGACAAACTCGGCCATTGCTCGCTGAGGGCGTTGCGGTCTGGCCGGAGATTAGCGTAAATTGTCAGCCGTTACGTGTCTGCGGGAGGCTGTATAATTCACTAGCACATACTATTTTATTCCCTCAAATATATATTTTAAGAGCTTTACTGCTGCACGTACCGTGCCAGGATTTTAGATGTTTGGCACCTTACACGAGTAACCTATTTCTTTTCTTTCAGAACGTTGTTAAAACTACAAAAAATAATTTGCAGGCATGAAATAATTAACCTTAGGTGAGTAGTTGTTTACCTTTTACTAGGCAGTAGGCATAAGTTTGCATTGTGGCGGTTTTAAGGAGGTAGGTGCTTAGTTCCAAATGGATTTTATTCTCGTAGCAAATTGAATGGTGGAGCTATAAATGGAGATGTAGGACCTAAGTACTGAAGTTATGAATAGGCAATGTATTTGGTCCACAAAAGATGTGACAAGAATTCTATTATTGGTAGAAAAGAAAAATAAATTCACGCGGGTCTGACGACGGTCCCATTTTTCTTGTCGGCGAGTGTAGCTCCATATTACCGGATGCGATGGAAATATTCAATAGCGAAGGCAATTTCGTTTGCAATTATTGCGTTAACTGTTTTACGTGATCAGACTCCGTTGCTACCTATTGATTTATCGGATGTTAGAGACGTTGCGATGGTAAAATAGAGTGGTTTTTATTATATCACTATTTCCTGATAATATAAAAATATTTTATTTTTGGGTTTTTTGTCTTAGATGCCTTCACACACTTAGGTACCGACGTATATAGGTATTTATCTAAACAATAATAAATATATTCCAATGTGTTATTCTTATTAAATTTCGCCGAACGGGAAATCAATAAGTAGCTGTACAGCAACCTGGATAATCGCAAATTGATAAAAGTTAGTTTTATAGTTGTTCGATATTCCAGTGTTATGTATGACAACAACGATCCAGCTACGGAGAGCCGGTAGCGAGGGATCCTAAACAAATAATGTTTCCACGGAGCTCGGTCCGAACAACGCAGTGGACCGGACAAAAACCATCAGGCTCGCTTGACTTCCTATCTGCCTACGCTGGGGTATAAACCGAAAAATAACCTTATAAAAATAACTGTTAGGTATATATATCTATAGCAGTAAAAGTGTCTAAACTGACGTGGTAGTCGACAGGATTATTTCATGATGTAAGTAGATAACTCATCGGTTTCTAAGTGAAAACCTACCAGGCGCGGGGAGCAATTTCATCCTTACTTTGTCGATACGCACGAAACTTTATCGTTCTTCATATTAAGTACTGCTAAGGAATGGAATTCGCTCCCACAGTCGTCAGTGTGTTTCTGGGTAGGTATAACCTGGGTCTCTTGAAGTCTAGGGTAAAGGCTGATAATGAGTGATTCCGAACCGGTAGATTCTGACTATTCATAAATGCTTCGTTGGGTTACATGAATGAAAACAAATTTGAGTTTGACTTTGAGTCAGTGAGCTACGTTTTCGGTCTCATCGTCACATCCTATTAGGTGAGATAGGGGTCTATCGCTTACCAGGGCATAAAACATTACATACAATAGGGTGAACTAGTCAGCCATAAACAGTGGGTACTACCTATTAAGTTCAATTTTTAACCTAACCAACTTCTGTCAAAAAATTATGGATTTTATGGCATTGTTACAGACTAGGACGGATGGACGGAATGAACTTTTGAATGGAATTAGGGCTACTCGTACTGATTACAGAACCCTAAAATAGATACATTATAAATAAATACCAATAAAATAGTAGCTAAGTACTTAAGTATATTCTTATCTGAAAGTTATAGAGTTGGATGTCCTTATAGCTCGACCTGGGCCCTAACCACGCTAGCTACTCAAATCGTAATAGAAAAGCAAACGCTCGCGATTACGTTTCAAACGCTCGCTTTTGACGTTTTGCTGACACGAGCTTCATGATTTTTACTGACATTAATATGGTATGGTGTCAGCAAAATGTCAAAAGCGGAGCGTTTGAAACGTAATCGCGAGCGTTTGCTTTTCTATTTCGATTTGAGTAGCTAGCGTGGTTAGGGCCCAGGCTGGCTACGGTCCAATAGTTCGTTTGTTACACTCGTAGCACAGGTGTATCAAGTCTACGTACCTACCTACCTACTCTTAATTGATATTAAATATCTGATCAGTCCGTTCGTTACAAACTATCGTTGAAAAAATACTTTACTACGTACCTACTTAGCTTTTACGCACCTTCAAAGGCTTTTGAGTACCTACCTATCTATAAAAGTAAAGAGAATAAACATTCTAGTCTCAATGGTTTCAGGGGAATCTTGTGCCAACGGTAGTAAAGCCAATTAAGCTTAAAATGACTTCTATCTTCAGAGTAATAGCGTAAAAAGTTAATCGTCACTTGTTGCTAACAAAAATAATTCTACTTGTCTCCTACCATAGATACCTACCTATTTTCTTCAAACATTTTTATCTGAATTCCTAAGGGCGCCTCTGGGGGCCATACTGACGTACTTCCAAAGGGAACTAACGCTGAAACGATTCTGTTATGAAAGCTTAAATTGCACTAAAGTCGCGAACCGTGAAGCGAAAAGTTTCAGTTAAATGGAGTGCCGCTTTCTTCCTTTGTACTTATTTCCTAGTTTGCGCTACGAATGTAGTACATACCTACTTATATTAAGGTCTTATATTTATAATGCACGATATTTTGCGTGGCGTATTAGTCATGTGATTTTTTTATGCAATGGAGCAGTTCGCACGGATGGTTTTAGGTGTATCAATCCTACTAATATTATAAATGCGAAAGTTTGCGAGTGTGGATGTATGTTTGTTACTCTTTCACGCAAAAACTACTGAGCGGATTTAGATGAAATCTGGAACATAGATAGTTTATAACCGGGATTAACACATATAATACTTTACTTAAGTCTACGCGGACGAAGTCGCGGGCAGCAACTAGTTAACAATAATTTACCCTTTTAATGTCCCACTGTCTCACTCTTGTCGTGAGGGAGATTCAGGCCACAGTCCAACACCATTAATGTTTTTAGAAAATTGGTTAGATTTTCTACGACATGCAGGTATTATTAAGGACATGGACATGGATGTTTTCCTTCACCGTTAGTAAGTGATACTAAATATGATTTGCTCATAGATTTTGAAAAACCTAGCCGGGGTTTGGGCCAATGAACTTGTGCTCGAACAATACGTGCTTAACCAGTCGGCCATCACTGCTTCCATAAATACTGTATAATCCATGTGAATTAAAATTCCGTTCGTGTAATATGTTTCAGTCGGTCACTTTATTAGGTCACCCACTGCCCGTGTACGAGTCGATAAGGGGTAGGCGTGTATCACACTTTGTAGCGGCCATTATACCTCTCGTGTTATGTTTATTTTGTTTACATCGTCCCATTATTCCTGTTTATGTTCCGTTCGCTTGTTTTGATACTTCCCCGTCGAAAATAGCTCCTAATATTCTGTAAATGTGTCGTGCTCACCTAAAACTCGAGTTACCATGGCAACAGTAGTACCTACTTGCAAGTGTTGTATCTGTATATTATTTCATTGTATCGTTCCTTATCATATTATCTCTTATCTATACAAATAAATAAAATTGGAGTTTCTGTTTGTAATATCAAAATAACACCTTTTCACTAAATTCATATGAAAGTACATACGACACCTATAACAAAAACGCGATTTAATTTTTTTTTGTCTGCCTGTCTGTCTGTCTGTCTGTCTGTGTGTTTGTTCCGGGTAATCTCCGAAACGGCTGGACCGATTTTGACGGGACTTTCACTGGCAGATAGCTGATGTTTTAAGGAGTAACTTCTGCTACTTTTATTATAGAAAAACAAAATTTTAAACAATGGGTCCTGTCGCGCGTGTGCAGAACGCGGGAGCGGGCTTTTTTGTTATGTTAAATTCCACGCGGATGAAGTCTCGGGCTCAGCTAGTATGTATATGGCCTTGTGGATTATGGCCTTAATCCCCCTCGTGTTGAGGGGAGGCTCGTGCCCAGGAGTGGGACGTCAAAATGCTAAAATTATAATTATATAAAATTCTCGTGTCACAATTTTAGTTACCATACTCCTCCGAAACGGCTCGACCGATTCTCATAAAATTTTGTGTGCATATCTACCCGATATGTCTGAGAATCGGCTACTATCTATTTTGCATACCCCTAAATGTTAAGGGTGGTCCACATTCCACGCGGACGGAGTCGCGGGGCACAGCTAGTATTATACATAATTATATATTATTTATTTTATTTATATACATGTTCTAGGTAGTTCTTGTTTCTCCTTTTTAGTTTTATAATAAAAAAAAAACATTCTAAGTCATCGTCCTAATTAGCATCGCCACATAGTGGCCACCGTCTCACGATCGAAACGACATAAAGTATATGCGTTTTCCACGATGAGTAAGAGAGCCGGATGCTAGATGATCCCTCTGTCCCACTCTCTTAAGAGCGGTAACGGGCAAGCTTTGCCTTTGGTATATCAAACATGTATAGGCTACAGTAACTGCTTAATATCAGGCGAGTGGTACGCTTGTTTGCCGACATTATTATTATATAATATGTATAGAATATTTAAAAAGTGAAACATTGATCTGCTGATTGATCTAATTCTGTGCGCTACAAATATAGACCTCTACAATATTTATTTCTTGCGCATATATTACGACTGTGGCAAAGATGCAAATACGGTTAGTTTAGTACTTAAATGTAAAAACACAATCACTACCAGTATTTCGTTTGATAGCTTCGTATATGTAATACTAGCTGTGTCCCGCGACTTCATCCGCGTAGTATTGGATTATTGGGTTAAAAAGTATCCTATATGTTAATCCCGGTTATAATCTATCTGTGTTCCAAATTTCATCCAAATCCGTTCAGTAGTTTTTGCGTGAAGGAGTAACAATCATACATACATACATACATACATCCACACTCACAAACTTTCGCATTTATAATATTAGTAGGATACACACAATTATCTCAGTCATTTTCTTCAGTGCGAGTTTAATGCTTTGTAAGCATTAAATTTGAGTGCGCTTTTGCATCCTCAGGCTAACTTGATGTAAGTGTAGAGTGGCTTACCGCTTTGTGTTCACAGGTCGGTAGTTTTGCTGTTTGCAATGTCGACTCGTCTGGCTGGCCTGCCTCTCGTCTGCGCCCTGTCAACACAGATAACGTTTACAATGGTGCCCCCAAACTGCGCTCGACAAACATCATCGACCTTCGTCAAACATTACCCACACCTTTCATCCAAATAACTTGCGGAATTCTTCACTTTTTATACAAGTATATCTGAATATGTAATATATTAACGAATATATATATTAAATCTATTTTCTTAACAATATGTGCCACCATTAATCCGTGCTTTGTAATTCTTTTTGCCAAATAAACGTTGGAATTGCAATCTACTGGATTTATATTTACTATGCCACTTGGCTCGTTCCAAGCGTAGATGTCCTAATAAATAGTTGTACAGAAAATTATATAGTAATCTGGTGCGTAAAGTCAAAATAGTCTACTGATATTAATTACTAACTTCGCTTTAAGTACGATAGCGATTTCTATTGAAAAGTTTTAGGTTTATTCAATCTTCGAGAAACATCCAAGTTCGAAAATGAAAAGGGATTTGAGAATGCTGTATTTCACAATAATCAGATTATTAGCACTTAGGAGCTTTTGTCGATCCAAATTCTAGTTAAGTAATTCAGTCAAGAAACATTAAGCGACAAACTCGGTAAACATTGGCAAGCCAGAGGACGGGAGAGGATGCGGAAGCAGGGCAGATAATAAAAGGTATAACGAGGGTTTCTATTGTTCCCGCTTTTGGTCCTCACTCCACTCAGATCTATTTACCCATTGAGATTTTACAAAGACTTCCAGTGCCATTGGCAGAACTTCTGTGGCCCTATATCGGATTCAATTCTCATTCGGAAGTTTAAACAAACGCCGGAAGAATTTGGACTATGGTACCACTTACTACTTCCATAGAAAAAGGAAGTATTTAGTAATACAATCTCGTTGATATAAAGTTCAATCTCCGATATCCACTCTTAGGATGTTTGGATGTACCTATATTGTTTTATGGATATATGTATATATTATTTTATGCCCATGAAACTTCGTACTTAATGCCTACCTATACCTGGTATAGGTACAAACATGAATTAGGCGGTATCAGCAATGTAATGATGTTTTTAGAGTATAAGTACCGTGTTATCTCCAAGTTTAACAGAAATTACAAAGTTTTAGTCTCGAGAGAAGCTTTGTAAAGTTAAAATGTCCATAGTACCTGTTGTTACTTTTTAGGTACCAAGATGGCGTGCCTTCGTCGTCGAAGTATTTCGGTTCCTCCCATCTTTGGTAAGACCAAACTAGGTAAGTACGAAGTATTATTTACATTTGATATGTGCCTGAGAAATTGGCTTTAGAGAAAATGTTGGTATCCATTGTGTAACTGTATGAATCATGCTTTGACCTATATAAAATGAATGCAGTATACTCGTATCTTGACTGCGTCACAAAATGACGACCGCTTGGCGTAGTGGTTCGATCGAGCGCAGACCGCTCTTTCAGCTCACTGCACCGAATGAGACCGGGTTCAGTTCCAGTCGGGAAACGCCTTAACGTAATTTTCCCTGGTCTGGGTGACACCTGGACAGTCCCAAATCCATTGCATGGTACCCACAGTACACGCGTCGCTTTTTTGGGACTATATAAGGTGTATCTCTTGATGTGGCAATTGGTATAGCATTCAAAAAAAAAACATAGAATAGCTTAAGTCTTTTCCAGCAGAGCCCATCCACATTCACGACATGAACGTAGGTTTATTAAACAGCCATTCAACTACTTGGTAGAGCTCCAGCGACCTATATTTCAGTGTACCTATTTACAGCTTTGCATGTCGCTATTCCCATAACTTTGTCGGCAGACCAGTGTGACTGAGAATTATAATTCTTGTGATTCACGGGATAAAGTACATATTTGTTTAGGTGTACTTGCTTAAGGGTATGGCATCTGTTTACACATTTCGTTTTATTGTTCGCGACTCCCTTTGAAGCTGTATAACTTTCTTTGGCAAGAGCACCCTCTTAGTTAAATGAGGCTATTTTAAATGCTTCCTAACAATCACATTATGTTGTATAGGGCTATGTAATGGCCAAATTTAATTTTCGCCTTGTTGAAACGAAATATAAATTAAACGACCAATTGGAATATGAAATGTGACGGGATTCCTTTATATCATGTATTTACAAGTTCAGTTAGATCATCATATTTACTTAAGTAGGTAGTACCTATATCTATCTCTACGCTTTAATCATTGTGTTGTTATCATACCACAAGGAATGTAGGTACCTACATCACTAAAGTCAGCAATCCAAATACCTAACAAAACAGTAAAAACACCTAAAATGATATCAGCTTTCAATACAACAAATGCGCAATTTAATTGAAATATTTCGTCAAATTTTTGAACACGGGTTAACCAAATTAAAAACACGTATTTGTCCCTAGAACTACGTATTAAATTAAATGGATATATCTACATACTCAACTTTAAATATAAACCGGCATTCCTGACAATTTCTATTCATAACGGGAGATCCCGACGCAACGAGATATGCAGCATCAAATGACAAGCCTTGGCGCCTCGGTGGGCCGCTCTCAATAGGGATTATCCGTCCTCGTTATTTGTTTTAAACCCGACATAAATCTAAATGCATTTAAATATGATTTTTTACAATACTCGGGGCTTACAGGGCTCCTAACAACTTGTGTATTAACCACAAATTACTAATCCGAATTTGGAGATAACGAAACTAACGTAGAGATAGAGAAACCAGTACCTAAAATGATAACATATCGTATTATAGTGGATTGGATATACAATATTAAAGTCTAATGTAGCCTTGGCCTTATATAGTGCCTAGCTGCCTTATATAGTGGCCTATTTAATACCTGCATCAAAATTAAGCTAATGGTGACTTGTATGTAGATAGCGCTATTTGCAAATTTCTCTTGGGAATTCACTAGAGGCACATGTAGGTAATAAAACGAGGGCAATAAAGCGAATCCCGATACACGGCTGTGTTATATGTTCACTAGAGAGTCGCTAAATGACTGTTGACGCTTGCTCGTCAATCAAGAATTAATTGCATTTGCTGTTCCAAGGAATACGTGTCCTTACAGAAGCGTTCTATACGCAATACATACCTAGGTACTTAGGTAGCTACTTACACTCAACTCAACTTTTTCTTTCCATGGAAATTACATTACTGTGAATAATTTGCAATTTAAGTTTTTTGTTCGTCACTTCTCTGAGGTAAACATAAGATAATTTCAGGTACTATTTAATCATAAAGATACTGTTACTCGCACTTATTCAGTACTTAATGACAGAGGTGGTAAAAATAAACTCTTAGAAACGTGTGGTTATTGTGGAGAGCCGTGTCTATTCACGCCAGCCTCGGACTAGAACGTCCCTAGAACCGTCTCAAACCTTTGTTAGAGGAAGTATCCCCTTACAGGCTTTGTGTGCAGGCCGGCAACTCGCGACGGGATGCGCCATCTAATTGTCCTGGACCCTTCGCGCGGAACAACTCCGTGCTTTAAATAACTATCCCAGGACCACCAGCATCAGTATTCAGACAGCAGCACAAGAACATTACCGACTAATAAGTATTCAGTTTGCCGCGAGTGTTTTACGCAAAGTGAAATTCCGTTTCATACCCTCTTACAAATATAATTAAGCAAAGTTTATTTTATTTAATAAGAATATAATTTTAAAGTGACTTACCTCAGTCAAGTGTCTTGAATATGAATAGGAATACCCGTAGCTCTGTCCGTCGACCGGGTGTTATCACGGCAACATCTTCTGAATGTTCGTTATGTAACGTGCACTAACGCATCTGCCGGCGCCCGCGATGAGCCGCCGTCTTCGAGCAGTTCGCGACACAAACAAAATTCACACGATCAGCTATAATAGTACTCTATAGACTATCATTATCGGGACCGTGAGACCGACTTACGTGGGTCGATATCACTAGTAAAGACAGACAGACTTATTTACTGCTATTTTATGCCATGCCATAAAGAGAGAATCCCAGAGTTGTTTAGAAAACATTCACAGAAACCCGGGGCTCAAATGTTTGCCCAAATAAAAAGGGGGAAATTTTAATAAAAAATCTACAATGGTAAGATAGCGAAATAGTCCTTTGCGTTTGGGCCCTGAATACATAAAGAGGGATTGTACGAGTCATCGGATAGCAGATCACGTTTATTATTCGTCTCCTTGTACCAGACTTCGCACTGAGGCACGCAATGTGCCCTAAATAATAATACTACCGCCCTTACCTTTTCTTCTGTTCATTTTTAATTTTTTTTAACATTTAAGTAGAATATTCAAGAATAAATCGAATTCCACTTCACTGTGGCGTTTACAATTAAAAGTGAATGTTAAACTGAATAAGATATTTTTAATGCATAGATAGGAGACGGTATTTATGTTAATCGATCTTATGCGTGTTTTTAACAGTACTTATTCTTTATATTTATATTGTGTAATTAACGGGAAATTAGGTCACATTCGGACACCCCAAAATCATGTTCATTGATAATTGATATCGACCCAAATTGATGTTTCAAATTGTGTGGGTAGATAGGTATCCAATTAAATGTACCTACAAGTTTTCTTTTATATCACCAGATAGGTTAAATTTAGAGACTTTTGTCCCTATTTACAAATTTTCAATGTACATAGTAAGTATACCTACCTACTACATAGTTTTTATAGCGCACACTTGAAAACGTAGGTAGTGTCGTTTAACAGTGACCTACCTACTCAGTCTTTATGCTGCTTGGTGTGAAACCTTCAAGTTCAGCGGCAACTACCGTGACATAATCATATCAGGCACACGTGAACCAATTATTTTCATATTTAGTCAGCTGACGGGCCGCGGCTGGCGGGGCGCGGCGGGCGGCGGCGCACGATCGATACGCCGGACAGGTAGGTACACTACACGTAAATAATGAAAACGTTCGCCGTGCCCTCCAAGAACGACTCGTGTCAAATGCCAGCCATCAGATGCGATGTCGGTTGGCACATGGCTGACCATATGCTTCTTTTTATATAGATACGAACCGACATTAAGCTACCTAGGTAACTAGGGACTTACCTTGTCTACTACATAATATTTTTCTCACTTAATTCGCCTATAGGAAGATTTTTCATGATTACAACAGGCAGTTTGAAAAGCGGCACGCCCGGACGATGTTACTGTTTTTTAGTTGCTAATTTACTCGCATGCCACCGTAAATTCTATGCTAGATCCATCCGTTGATATTCCATATTCCAATTTAAATTCATTGGGTACCTAGATACAATACCTAGATTAGGTGCCTTGTTAGCAGCTTTTATGTTAGTAGGTATTCCGTGGACATGAGTAGGCCCGAGATACCTATGTAGGTAATTCCTCAATCGAGAAATCGTTCACGCTACCGGAAATTAGTTCTGCGACCTCTTGTAAAATGATGTAGGTGCTACATGGTAATGTACGTACATAACTTTCGTCCGCTTTTCTAAAATAGCATGTTATTTTATATAACTACTAGCTGAGCCCGCGACTTCGTCCGCGTGGAATTTAACTTAACAAAAAAGCCCGCTCCCGCGTTCTGAGCCCGCGCGACAGGACCCATTTTTTTAAGTTTGTTTTTCTAAAATAAAAGTAGTCTAAGTTACTGCTTATAACATCAGCTGTCTACCAGTGAAAGTCCTGTCAAAATCGGTCCAGCCGTTTCGGAGATACTCTGTGATTTAATGTGTTTTTATTTTGTTACGCGGAACCCTAATTGTTTTTCTAAAATTAAAGTAGCCTAAGTTACTTCTTAAAACATCAGCTATCTGCCAGTGAAAGTCCCGTCAAAATCGGTCTAGCCGTTTCGGAGATTATCCGGAACAAACATACAGACCGACAGACAGACAAAAAAATTTTAAATCGCGTTTTTGTTATAGGTGTCGTATGTATTTTCATATGCATTTAGTGAAAAGGTGTTATTTTGATATTACCAACAGACACTCCAATTTTATTTATTTGTATAGATTACTCATTATTATTATTACTTGTCATTACGTACATTTTATTTATTTAGCGTTCTGTAAGTGTACCTAATTTGGGATAACACTGGGATCTGAAGTTATTTTAATTATGCGTTGTATATGTATGAGATTGATGCTGGTGATTACTTAATAAAAGTCAGCGCATATTTTTCCCAACAGGCTAGTTTGGGACACATTTTCCTATCATTTACCTATAGTGACGAATTGTGCTAACAAAATAATCTGTGTCTTTACAATTTCTAGGAGCATTTTGTTATTTCCAGGGTTTCGAGTTTTTACTCAAACTTGGGTTTACTTACTTACTTAACGGCCGTTTAGAAGAAATCGGACGACAGGATTATAGGTATCACGTCAAATTATATGAATTCACAGCTTGATGGAAGGCACTCACTGAACCCATTCTTCAGTTGGTCGCATACAGTGTACACCAGCCAACGTGCGCAGATCACCTAGCAAAGGAGTCACTCCATTGAAAACTACTACTGATAATTCAACATTCAAGGTTTTGCAGTAACTACCTATCCTATAGAAAATGGTAAAGATACTGAATGCTGAATCCCCGTGATCCATAATTTGACTACTGTATTCGAGTGTGTGGATAGAGTAGTAGATTCTCTAGCACCATTCGAATTCAGTGCTCGATTGTGGATACTCATCAAGGACCGTAACATCGGAGCTACACTCACTCAAAACAAGGAAGATTAGACCATGTTGCACTTAGGTGTACGACATTTTATTTTAATAACCTGCAGACTGAAAAATACATCAAATACCTATAGGGACCTTCCTAAGTAAATCACTAATAAGAACCATTAATAGGTATCTTACCTGGGTATATGAAATATTATTAATAATGTTTTTATATTCCTACCTATAATAATCTTGTGTTTGTATTTCAACAGTTTTTTATTTCCTTTAAATACATCGTCAAATCTGTGCTAACCGCTTTCCATCATGCAAGTCATGTGTTTAACTAGAACTTAAGGTGGAGGCGCCTGCCTAGCCCGCGAAATTCAAAATTTTCGAGTATTTTTATAGTTTATCCAAAATCTGAAAACATTTAAGACAACATTTTGTGATTTGCGACAAACACAGTATGCAGTGCGTTTATTAATACATTTATTTTACCCTAAATATTATCACGGTGGATATGATACTAGTAAATCACAAAATATACAAAAATTGCCAGATTATCTGGATAGCTGTCGTTCTTGAAATGTTTTAGAGTAAGTTGGATATATTAATAAATGCACTGCACACGGTCTTTTTCGCGAATTGCGAAATGTGCCTTTTATTATTGTCAGATTTAAAAAAAAATCTAAAAAACCTCAAAAAATTTGAACTTCGCGGGCTAGATGGGCGCTTTAGCCTTAATAAACTATACCTACCGTAATTAAATTAATTAGTTAAATAACACAAGTCACTACTACCCATATACCTAGGTAGTGAAAAACTTAAAACTGTAATTAATGCTGTTAGTATGCTGGTAAGTAATATGAAAATGATTGATCGCCTGTGCGAAATATGAAGTAGACAGGATTTCCTGTTCCAGATTTTTTAGTGTAGCTAACACCGTATAACGAATGGAAGGTCGTTTTAGTATGAATATTTTCCCTCACCTTTTTTGTGGGGAAATCCAAATGGCTTCCCGGACCCACTCCTACCGGCTAAAACCACATGGTGGACCACCTCCCACCTTGCTATGGGGCCACGTCAACGCTCAACCATCTGTGACTACACTTTTCCTTTTCTTTGAACATGAGGAGATCCTTATGGGACCGCAAGTTCCGAGGAAGCAGAACATAACCTAACCTACCTAATTATATAAATACCTACGTACATGATAGGGATTTTATCTATGTATATGATTTGCATGTTTATCAACTGGCTTATTCGTATTTTAGTTGCATTAACTTAATTTTATCTTATTTCTGTATTATATACCCTATTTCACGACCCTGACAATTTGTTTTCCTGTTTTTTGGGATGGCAGAGCCATCTAGTATCCAGACAACACCATTTAGGCAGGGAAGGGACAAAATAATGTAACCTTACGTCTGCATTCCCCTAAGGGGTATGCACAAGTGCACTGCAAGCACAAGGACAGATGGTAGTGGGAGGACAAGGTACATTATGAAAATAATTAAAACTAAAATAAATTTGGTACTTACTAGACATTGATGTGAGGTAAGAAGAATGAGGAAAATATACGGGGTAAGGTATTTCTTTTGTTGTTATAAGATACTAGACATTTAACTTGAAACTGTGGAAGGAACCCCCAAATTACTAGCCAATAGGTCCAGAAATAAACCATATTTTCAGATGGAGATAGTCCACAATTGACAAACAGCGGCAATTGCATGCACCGCCGTAAGTACGAACAAGGAACATCGGATTTTGTATCAGTATTATCTATAGTAACAAAATGAAACACGTAATTTCATAGGCTATGTGTATTTGCTCGTCTTCAACGACATTTTATACCTTAATTAATGTGCATAAATAGGAAAACGTTATTTACATGAGCACTACATAAGAAAATCTATAATATTTATAGACGATAGGAAACGACGCGGGCAGCCAGCTGCATGTCGCTTTGTAAAACAAACGAGCTTAATATTAAATTATTTTCCAAGCTTCATAATCACTTCTCTAATCAACTTACAAAAGAAATTCGTCATAATTTTACTAACATACCTAATACCTATTGAATTATAATAAAAGCCACTATAAAAATAGTCTTAGAAACACGAGGCTGACCATTGTGCTATTCACCTTTAACGATGAATGAGGTCGCGTTCTGATCCGGTTGTAGATATAAGAAAAATATATGTAAAATTGACAATTTGTAAGTGCCCCCGTAGGCCTAAACAAAATAAACGCTTTGGATTTGAATTTGAATTAATAAAATAGATATAAGTATCTGTCCCATACCTTTTCAAAAGATCTTTGACATACAAACTATAATGCTTCTTATATTCGAATGATAAACAAAAAACCATACGGGTCGAAACTGCTACTTTTTTGAAGTCGAGCAAAAATAGTAGCTTTCAGCATAATCAGTTATAAAAATAAATTTTACAATTCGATAATATTTGACGTGAAATTTCGATGGGTCCATCATTAAGATGCATTCGAAGTTTTACTTACTTAAACTACACATTTCACACAAGGAACATGTAACATCTAAGTGAAAATACAATAAGCCATACACACATGTCTCGTAATGACGCGACTCAACTATTCAAATCTTCAATTACGATGACTATTATTTACAACACTAAACTTAACCTACTAGTGAATTGTGCAAAAGCGCTCGTACTGAGGTAATAACTTACATTGTGTAACTGGTGACTACTAATTGACTATTCATAAACATTTACAATTAAATAACATCTCAAAAACCTTACCCAAAACCTAAGGTAACAGAATTGTCATGGATTCCATTTTGAAATTAAACATAGGCGGCACGATCCGTGCCCATTACCAGAATAATAGCTTTCTTTATGTAAAACAAGTGGGAATTTATTGATACTCCAGTTAGCATCATGAAAATGCCTCGTAAACTTTACAAGGCCGTAAACGGAACCACCCAGAGGCTTAACTACCGTTATTATATTACGACTCCGCTCCTTGAAATAATTTTCGTCGTTTGATCTTTAGGTTTGTCTGTGTTCGCGTCAAGGTTAAGCTTCGACGTCTGAATTTGTTTCCACGTCTCGCCGAGGGCTTTGCTGAAGTGGTCATCGACGCCGCCTTTGCCCGCCGTCTGAACTTTATCGTTGTCTTTTAACCTCGATGTCTGTATTTGCCTCCACGTGTCTCCGAGGGCTTTCGCGAAGTGATCATCTACGGACATACTGGCGTCGTCTACTTCCATGGCGATGATTTTCGTTGGTTTCGGTTGTTCCTCCGGTTTGAACTGTATGGGGCTACTGGCGCGGTCCTTCATGTTGGGTTTCGGGGCGGGCTGCAAGGATTCCGTGCTCTTCTTGAATAAGTTCATGTAATCGTCGCCGAGTGACCGTCGGAAATGTTCGTCGATGACTGGATCGCACATCGACATTGAACCTAAGAGAAGAAATTACTAAGTATTAGACCTAAGTTTATCGAGTAAATCAGCCGGATCTTAAGTATTCTTAAGGGCAGAGTACTAAGTAGGTAGGTATATTTTTCATAGGCAAAGACTTAAGTTAAACTTATTTTTCAACACTCTTTGTGAAATGGCTCTAAGGGCCTATGTACACCACGTTCGACGCGCGTTTGTAGCGATACTGACGCGATACGCACGCGGGTCAGTCGCAGCCTGATGAATTTAGACTGTAGACTTTTGTAGGATAAAAGCGCGCCGTCGACGCGCGTTTCTAAAACGCGTGGAGTGCACAGGCCCTAATTGCACCGCTTTTATGTTCATAATGCAGCTTATTACACACCAGTTCCTTTTACTTTAAATTACCGCACCAGTGTTTTTTACTTTTCCTTTTTTTATATTAGCAAGAAGTTTCATGTCCTAAATATAGTTTTACATTATTGTGTATTACTTTAAAGATTTCTAACAATTAGATTTTATTACAATACTCGTACTCGCGTTAGCCTCTCCAGCTAAGCTAATGCTTGTGTTAGAATTGGGCCCACGTCAATAGCTTAATGGCCAGGATGAGGATCGAACCCGGAACCTCTCAGTTACGAGTGTGGCTCCTCTAACCAGTAGGCTATGGAAGGCTATGGCCAAAGAAACTGTGTATGTGTGTGAGTGTGTGTGTGTGTGTGTGTGTGTGTATTAAATTGGTTATAACAGTGGTGTATCTTACCGGGCGGGGTATCATTGCTCTTTGTGATGACGGAGGGGCGGTTGTAGGGCGGCGGCGCGGGCCGGGAGCGCAGCCGCATGTCGATGGGCGCCTCGTGCTTGCTCGACGCGTACTCCGGGGGCGCTCCTGGAACAACACGTCACACATCACAACAAATGTACTGGCTTTTACATACCTACCAATCAAGATATATATGGATTAGTTATAGCTGAACTGCGCACAATATCATACATAGTGGAATACGATTTTAATGAGAAATCTAAACTGACTATGTACAAATTAGCTAAGAAAATATAAAGAATTTACTTAAGAACAAGTAATGAATTGTCCGATGTAAAGTTTGTTGCAGTCACCTAGCGGCTTTGCAGCAAACGTTTTTCATAAAAAAAACATCAATTATGACGCGCCGCTACAACTATATAATTTCATGCCGGCCAAGTCAGTCCGCGCGTGCGTAGAGTGCGTACTGTCTTGTACGATCTACCAAACGTTTCGCAAATCAACATCGCCAGCGGTAGAACAAAATCCATCGTACTGGTCCCGAACCAACGCACACTAGGTACCTACCATACAATTGATTGGATCACGCTCCTAGTAACTCCCATAAGATCCTCAAGAGGGTAGTTAACTTTTTTGTTACTTAGATAGAAGTGTTATTTATGAACTCTCATTAATATATTAAGCTACTCACTTTTGCAATTAATAGCTAGATTGGCGGGTGCATCTTCTATCTCGTCGGAGAGTTCTCCGTCGCTGTGCGGCTGCGCGCGCGCCACCGAAGCCACGCTTCGCCGTTCGTTGAACGACTGGGAGCGAAGCGCCATCTTGCCATTCTCTCTGTAAGCAAATGTGATTCGTTAAAGAAAACGTGAATTAAAAACCAACATTAATAAATAATTAAAGTCGAAATTTGTCGTTTTGATGGTAAAATTAACTCGAGTTGAAAACTGACATAAATAAAGTCTAGAATCTAGCAGCTGGATTTTAGAATACATTAAATAAGCCTAACCACCGTAAATATATAAATTACAATATTTAACTTCAAAATATTCCGATCAGTACAAACTAAATGTTCTCGCTGTATTCAATCAACGATGACCCAACTCGAACAATAGATTTCCTAACAAAGTAACATCAAGTACCTACAAGTTTCGTAAATTAAGTTTATATACCTTGGCCTGTAGTCAGGTAGCCTTGTGGACCGTCGCTCCCGGCGCCATTTGCCGGTCAGCTCCTTGGGTTGCGGGGTCCGAGGCGCCTCGGGAGACAGGGTCCGGTCCCCTTCGGATTCGCCGCTCGAGGCCGTGCTCGGCGTTTCTGAAAATAATTAACAAATCATTAAAATGCTATTAAATGATAGAATTCTGAACTAAAGATTAGAAACTAGGAACTGTCATTAGGTAACTACTAATATTATCTATAAATGTTACGTCGGTAATATCTAAAATGAATGGACTTGTTCTATATAAAGAGGAGCAGGTACAAAATGTAAAATCATTATAATATAAACTTGTAGATGGTCCAACATTGCTAATTAGTACGTGTATCTTAGATTTCTAATAGGATTGCATCGGCTTCTAGTTAAAGTTTTAATTGGTATTAAGTGTCAGCAACCCAACGAACCAGTTATGAAACTGATATTAAAAGTCGTAGAATCTGATACTAATCTAGTAGCTAGGAATTTATAAGTAAAAAATACCTGAATCTCCAAACACACAAATAGCCTATTTTAATTATTATTATTATTTAATGTTAAGTTATTAAGCAATCTATTAATAGGTCTAGGTATCTCTTAATTATTGATTTGATATTATACTAACTACTCTACATTACTATTAAATAAAAACATAATTATGTGGCTCATGACCAAAACATTTTTAAAAAAGCTATCAATATTACATAGGTACCTTTTTGTGGAGATGAAATCCACGGTTGCCATAGAGGCAAGTTAAACTTGGGAGACTGTGGAGGTTCCATTGAATGGAAGTTCAGATTAGTCAACGAAGTCCGAGCCAAGAGAAACAGATAGTTCGGCAGTTCCATCATCACAAAACGAAGCAACAACACAAACAGAACGAAGCGATGTCACATGTCCACAAAACCACAACACGATACCGTACAAACAGTCGATCATAGTAACAAAAGTGAGCACACAACACAACACATGATACTTAATGTTACTACAAACGGTTTAGCAAATGCACTAAGACGTTCCTAAAGACAAGGCTTTGGCGTCCCGGCACAGGTAACACTGAAGGCCGACTGAATAAAAAATGAACTGGAAGAGATTACATTGGAATAAATAAATGAGATGAACAAAAAACAAACCGAAAAGGAAAAAGAGCATCACGCTACATCCACGCGGCCGGACGTTGCGGCGCTTCCTTCGAACCTTCTATGCACAGGGTGATCGAGAAACCATAAGTTCCAAAAAGAGCACAAGATGAAATTTACAATCTCAACATGTTACTTGATTACGATTATGTCCAAACGTACGAATTAAAATATGATGTCCTTCAAAAGTTTAATGTAACAAAGTAATCTGGATGACGATCAGTCAGATAATGGCATTGGTATTGATGTTGTGATGGTTTTTGATGATGCAATTACCGATATAAAAGGCAAGGGTGAAACAAATGCGGACGAACACGGTCATCTCAACCTTTCATCTCAATACAAAGAAAATGATGACATCACAAAATTTCGGAGTCAGCGGACAGCGCCATCGTTCAAGACATTGTTTTGTAATTTTATTCAGTGACCTCATTATCTGTCGTTTGTTTAATATCTGTATGAATAAATGCAAAATGTACGTGTGCTTTTCATAAACAGATTAGGATTTCTCTCCTGTTTTTCATAAAAATCATTATCATCGGTAGGTACAAGTAACTAAATATTAACAACTACTAATACAGCATCCTGTAGATAGAACACATCAACCTGTTCGGTCCATTCATGAAAGTGCGTGCGCGCAGGGCGCGGGGATTAATGAACCCCCTTCGCTCCTGTCCCTTCCTTCGTCTCAACAGCCTTCAGACCACTTAGCATTATTACAATATTCAGTTTTATCTTTAGGGTGTTAGAGTCTGAATTACCATTTAATATGTTATCTTGCAGAAGCTAAAGAAAGGTTAGGTAAATTGAGCGCTGTTTATTGCGGCACAGTGTTGTATTTCTCTTGCCAAACCAAAGATGTTATGTTGAATTTGAAATTACGGTGGTCGTATCCTTGGAAGGTTGTTTTATTTTTGTACTTGCGGTGCGGGGTGGGGCGCGAGGTGCGGGAACTGTGAGAAGCCGCATCTCCGCAGGCTCGAACAGGCATTAACTTTTTTATTGTCTAATAGAGCGACGGCCAAAGGTTTACCGACAGGTAGAGTTTGGCGCCGCTGCTTTAATTATGTCTGAGGATTTCGCCGAATAGAAATTATAAATTAATATCGTCATTAATACGCATGTTAGATAAGGTGACAGCCGGAGGATTTTTAATTTATACTATGGGATCTGGATGGATATAGTATGATGTGTTAAACCTACCCTATAGCCAAAAGTATGATTCTAAATACAGTGAGGAATATTAATATTATGTAACGCACAGCATTGCGCATCATTTTCAAAATAGTTAATATTAAGTATGCTGTAATTCGGCCACTTTTAAAAGCTTTAACTTTAAAGTTGTATATCTTAATATATCTTTATCTTTTTATCCCAGTTCTTACAACTCAGCAGGTGTAATTATCGATTGTGTTTTTTTAATCTGTTTTTGTGTCCTAGCTCCACTGAAGCGAAGCGTTTGATTTGATAGAACGTTCTCCAGTACTGATAGACAGAAAAAAATGTAGAGAATTATCTGGCAACGTTAACATTTAATTTATTAAAAATACAATAAAGTAAATCAGAGACTAATTGAATATCCACGGGTACGGAAACGGATATAAAAATACAACAATTTTATTGTTGAACAGAATATATAAAACGGGATGGTATTTGAGGGAGGATGTGTGTAATTCGGTGGACGCATGCGCAGTAGAGTTGCCCGGGGCCCGACGGCCAACCACTCCAGCCAACCTAATGTTCTGCCTCGGGCCCCGCTTATTTACACGTATATCGATCATTTTAAAACGCCGAGGAAACAGGAGGAAGAATGTACACGCACATCAGTGTACAATGTTTAGTTGGGGTGTTTTTTTGCGTCAAAGATTGAGTGATGCCTCCCTTACGTAATGAAATTTAGAGAGGGGGATATAGGAACACGTTGCGTATCTACTACTTGCTTAGGTAAATATTTTCAGAAGTTTATATGAAGTATGTAGTTCGTTCTAAGAACTTAAGATTAGGAGTTTCAAAAAGATTAGACTTATGGTCTCAGCTGGACTCTTAAAATATGTGTGAAGTCTTAAACCCGCACTTGTTTAGCGTGCCATCGGCCATGAATCCTCGCCTTGGAAGGAAACGGTCGAGCAGTAGAGGAAATATTGTACATATACTACTTATATTTCAATTAGGTACTGTAAGGTCCATGTCGGCGCACTGGCCACTAGCGGTAGGCGTTCCTGGCCGACGAGAAAATAATAAATGTAAGAAAACATTATTGTTTTGAAATTGATCGCTCTGCGGTGCGCTAGCAGTGACTCTTACGTAGTATTGTATTCTCTTTGGCAGTGACAACTGGGGAACCGATGTAATAAGACGTATTTAAATATAAATTAATATATAAATATAATAAATGTTATACATAAAGAATTAATGATTTTATTAATACACGGTAAACCCAAGAAGAGGTTGTTATAGTACTATTATTTTAGCGGTCCGTAACTTCGATACGTGATCATCGATCAATTATTTATAATAACTACCGTGAAATCCTTGTTTATTTTTGCTCTCCATTTGTCGTGACTCTAATAAATGTCACATCAATTGATCGATCGTACACCAACACAAAACCATACAGGGAAAGTGATTGTGGTACCTACTACCCAGTGGTTACCGATAAATTTGCATAATTGTTTTCGGATGCGTATCGGCGTAATCATGCATACCTTTGCAATGAGTCGCGAGCTATCATTCCGCATTGTGATGTAGAGCTTCCCTGTCGCACCTCATGTATGACCACTAGTCGGAGGCGTTATTTCCGCGTGCTCGTGTAATTTCTGATTGTTATAATATAAAATGTAGGCGGCCGGTTAATTAATTCGGTTTGGACTGACGCTTGTGGGCGTCGCTGGTCGTTACTCGTTGGCCTTCGACTGAAAGCAGACGCGGCGAGTATTAGATCAATAATTTTGCAGGTCGAATTAAAATAATGAAGAGGGTAATTTCCCTCACTTAAAATTTAAGGGAAGAGAGTTTTTCTTTCATTTGGGATAATTAACTCTTCCAAAAAGACTTAATTATTAACTGTTATGATATTATAAGATACTCCTAATGCTAGCGTCATGTTACGACTTAAGCATTATTTAAGAGGTTTGAAGTAACATTTGGTTATTATGTACTAATAAATCTAAACTACTAAATCACTCTACATATACATAATGCACTGATTGTTATGAAAACCAAATTATGATTAGTTAACTAAGATCGCAAATACTTTTAAACTAAGTGAATAGGTAGTTTTCTGAAGGGACGATTATGATCATCAAAAAAGAACATTTTTTATATCTCGCGTGAATCCAGCAGCCGCATCCTTGTCTCGGGGCATGCATAAACAACAACATAATAATAATTCGTTTATAAGGTGAACAGCGCGAGCCACCTCAGGGGTGCATTTAACAACACGAATGTTCCACCGGTAGCAGCTACTCGGAATATAATTCACTTATTTACATACCAACGTAGTGCTTACACACCTATTTGCATATCATAACGAAAGCTCATCGATTGAGGTATAGATAGATATGCGGGTTAATTGGAATATGCCGCAGGGAGTACGGAAGCGCGCTATTTTGCTCTATGTAGAGAGCTGTGACTATGCAGTGAGGACCAATAACACTGTAGATGCTTAAGAGATTTTGCAAACTTAATCGTGCTTAAACTCTTTGTTGTCCCCTTGTTAATTCTCTGCATCTACTTTGTAGAAAAAAATCAAATTCTTTAAATTCAAAGGTCTGGAAGTGATCGCAGCTCGCGATAAGACAGGACTATGCTTTTCCTTCAACAGTTTCTTGTTTTGGCAACTTTTAAATATCCGTGTAAGTTCTGGTTAGGAGTAATTTATCTACATATATATCTGGCCACCCGACAAGCCCGCTGAGTTTCTTGCCGGATCTTCTCAGTCGAGGTCGCGTTCCGATCCGGTGGTAGATTTACCCTCGCCACCTCTCCTGGCAGCGGCCCAAGCCGAGGTCGTGTCCCTTGTGGCGCCCTTGAAGTAGCTGCCCCCCTGCCCCTCTGGCTGGAGCGCACTTGCGCTCGCCCTCTGTCCGGGTGAAGTTGTTATGGCCACTCTGGCCAACAACATATAGTCAAATAAAAAAAAAAAAATCTGGTAGAGGTATTGCTCAAACGATAACTATAAATATTATTACGAGCCTAAATTATAAATATAAAATATAATAGAATCTAAGACAATAGCGGTGACAACACATGAATTGGGCACCCAATTTGGGCGACCGTCAAAACAGACACGTCCTATCGTATAATAGGATATTAAAAATGTTTAGTAAACACTGCCATTGTCTCGAGGCCGGCAGTAAAGATGTGTTGATCATCTGTTTACATAACAAACGGAGGTGAGCCCGGTGCAGCTGCGGAAGGCGGATGTTTGGAGCGAAAGTGCGGGAAGCGCCACCCAAACATTCCGCATTCCGCACTTGGTAGAGCGAACGTTGTTCGCTGCACATGCACGGTGATAATATTATGTAACTATGATATTGAATATATTATATATAAATAAGAACTTATCTAACTAACTCCGCGTTGCAGATAAACATAATAATAAACATAAACACGTTTTGTCTGTGAATCGAGGAGAGCCATAAAAATAGAGGCATTAAAATCTATACAAATAAATAAAATTGGAGTGTCTGTTTGTAATATCAAAATAACACCTTTCCACTAAATGTATATGAAAGTACATACGACATCTATAACAAAAACACGATTTAAAAAAATTGTCTGTCTGTCTGTCTGTCAGTGTGTTTGTTTCGGGTAATCTCCGAAACTGCTGTACCGATTTTGACGGGACTTTCACTGGTAGATAGCTGTTGTTATAAGCAGTAACTTAGGCTACTTTTATTTTAGAAAAACGAAATTAAAAAAATGGGTCCTGTCGCACGGGCTCAGAACGCAGGAGCGGGCTTTTTTGTTAAGTTAAATTCCACGCGGACGAAGTCGCGGGCTCAGCTAGTATGAAATAAACCAATAAACAATTGACATGGGAAGCACAAGCATTTAGTTAACATATAGGTAGGATGAAGGGTCACACGGAGTAGAGATAAGAGAATCTGTAATTAAAAAAAAAAAAAATTGACAGAAGCTCTACCATTAGTTTTACTCTCACTATACGCTAGCACTTCGTAAAATATTCATGGCAAATAGTACAGCATGTTCCGCCCGTTTGGTCACTTGAGGAATAAACCCCCACTAGAACCCCTTCCACTCCTTCCGTCTCACTCCCCTGCAGGTCGATAATGTGCGAGCAATGCCCTAACTGTTAAACACCAAGCGTGTCGTATGCTTGTTTACCGACTATGTAATATAAAAAAAACAATCCTGACATTCAAAAACTTTGACGAAGACGCTGGCGACTAGCGACTCTTAACAAACATAAATAAGCTCACGTAGTAGAGCTCCAAATCTAGATGCCCTGTTCATCCCTGCCTCGCTATTTTTACGAGTCACTAGAGTTACGCTACAGAACCCAAATAAAAATATTGCAGAGTATTTGTAACTACATATTTACTAATGTCCTTCTCGTGGGTGCATTGAACCCTAATACATGACTTAATTTCGCATAGTTATGTGGTGATAACACATTACATGTATTAAACTATTTTAATTAAATTCAAATCGTGACCATTTACCATTTTGTTTCGGTTTGTTGCATTACGAGAATTCACGAGTGAATATTCAACACGACTTATAGATTTATAAAAATAATAATTATATATTTTAATGTGTCTACAAAAAATAAACTATGTGGTTAAATACGAGCTTTTATTTTAGACAGGCAGATCTATGTTAACTCTGTTAAATTTTCGTTTCGGTACCAGTAGTGCCACCTATTTAGTATTTAAAGTAAACATTTAAAAGCGTGGCTCTACACAGCTTTAGCGTAGCACAGAGCGCCATCTAGGCTCAAAAGAAATTGTGTACTGAATCCAAAGATGCGTAAAGTAGAGCTTTAAAGCTATAGAGATGTTGGCTTTCAAAAGATGGTAGCACTGTTTTATTAATTTCGCCTGCAATTGGTATTCTAACGAAGGCCGTATGTTCATTTATTGAAATAGTGGCTCTACCGTGGGTTTCACGTCAGTTAGTATCTACGTAAAATACTTGTAGATATGGCAAGTTGTACAACATATCGTTCACCGTAGGACATACTAACAATTTTCATTCACATAATTTAGGTAGACGTTAACGACTCTACTCAAAAGTAAAAATTCATAGTAGAGTTACTGTCAAATTGATTTTGCCCGTTTTCTCCATCTATGTGAGATTTCTTTGTGACGCTCATTTTGGTAATTTCTAGGCATCTTTAGATTGTTGAAGGGTTGAACCAAAAACCTTGAAATAAAATTCGCAGTTAAACAGAAGAGTCAAAACCATCGGACTTTTCTTAGAAACAGTTTTTCGCAGACATTCAGTCTTCAGACGGTAATAAAATTAAAAAGTATGTAATTAACATTCTACCCTTGGTTGCTAGCATGACGGACGGCAGCCGCCACGGTCGGTTGCGTAACATTTCGCCCGTGACCTTCGCGTAAGATGGGCTTCAGGTGCCCGCAATAAGGCTTCTTGTATTAATTAATTAAGTACTACCACGGAATACAGGCTATTAGATTGTAGGCTAAACAGGTTTATATAATTTCCGTTGCAGTTATCAAGAGGCCTACTGACAACTAAGTATATTTATCTCTAAGTATATTTAAGTGTATTTATCTCTATTTATTTAAAAGCCAAGTTTCTAATGTAATTGTATTTACCTAATAATGTGTAAATGTACTTATATAATGTTAAGTAAATGTGATCATACCTATGTATTATCGAAAACCTTTATCTACACTTTTGACTATAAAAACTTGCTAAAAATGTGTGGTAGAGCTGTTATACATATAAGTGATTGCAGATTTGTTTGAAAACTTCCAGAAAAATATTATCTACACAAAAAATGTATAAAGAATTTAATAACGAAGCAATGTACACGAGAGATGTATGTGTGGTATATTTTCGTGCAATATGGCTTTACAAAAATTATCGTTTGTATTCGTGTTCCAAAGACTTTGAGACCTCGTATTTTTATTGCATCTACAATGAAATTCCTTGACTCTTTTAAACTTATTAAAATTTAGCGAGGATCTACTTCACGTTTCACAAAAGCGAATAACATTACCTCTAGTGGGATAACGTTTCAACGTAACTATTCAGTATTCTTCGGAATAACCTTGTTTATTTATGTATTTATGAGCGCGCGTCTTTTGGATTCACACAAAATAATGAATAACGAGCCCTCTGCGGGTATCCAATCTAAATACAATACTTTGTGAAAATACGACACAGGGTTTCTGCACGAATATCTGACGTCTTATAGCCTTTTATATAAGGTCTTAATTTAATAATCAAAGATATTTTATGGCGCCCTAGTACCTAAATGCTGAAGATTAGTAATTACATTATTTTTTGTGGTAGGTTAATTTTAAACATTTTCTAAGGAAGGTGCCATTCTAAATATCGTGAGAGTAAGCCAACCTCGAGGCACAGCACAGAATAGTTACATCTTCTTTTGGTAATATATCAATTAAAATAAAATATACCATTAAAAACAACACTATTATTTATTTTTCCTTTTTAGGGGTCCATGGTTGAAAAATATTGCCTAACAGGTACTACGGTACGGTAACTTTTACTTGCAACGTTTGAAACAAGAGTAGATAATACATTGAATAAATACTTTTTATACCAATCCTCCACTATAAATAGGTTGAACTAGCTACCATATGCATCACCAGAGCAGTCGATCAGGGTTAACGTAATTCAACAATGATTCACGGCACGAGGTAAATCGGATTGATAATGATTTTTATGAAGCCGTAGAGATAACTCAAGGGATAAAGTTCCATATGTTCTTGACATGATCAAGGCCCTTCGCCACAAAATTTGGGGGCTGTTAGAAAGTTAAAAAAGTCAATACATTTTACGCTTATTTTTGATCGGTAATAGGAATCTCGTTTGCCACTTACGTTCAAATTTACCTTTACAATTCTCAGTAAAATTACATATAAACTACGAATACACCATTTGAGGGCCCCCATCAAGCCGGGCCGTGGGCTCGTGCCCCATAAGCCTTCATGGAAGAGACGGCAATGGACACGATAGACCAAACAATAGTAAGTACCTATGACAACTCCTGAATTTGTTAATTATGGAAAAACTAGTAACAACTGCACACTAATTAGGTACTAGAGTAGATAAGTATGGAGCTAGTTTGTTACTTTATAATAATATAATACCAAAAGTTATCGTCAGCAATATTGGACGAATCGTCTTAAAAGGAGTGTCATTTCCAGTGTCGTTTATTATTTGCTAAATGGTGATAACAATAATCATATTTTGCATGTCATATGAGCATTACATTCCACTGACGACATTCGTTCAATATTCCTTTCCAGACGACAATATCAACACTTATTCCCTTGAATTTTGTTTTCTTTGGCATCTCGATGATTCATTGGGTTTACGCGACTTCATCGATACAATTCCTTCGCTTCATATCTTTAGCATGCCGTAATGTACAATTGCAGGAAAGTTGATGAAATCAAGCAGCGGAGTCCAGTTAGTCATCACTGCACAGCTATGACTTATGGTAAAGCTTCAGTAAGAGGCAAGTATGATGTCATGCAGATCCCAATCTTATTATGACATCAGGCGTAAAGTCTGTCAAAATATTATTAAATTAATCAGATCCAGATAAGTAAGAGGTAGGTCCAGCTCAACCCTGATGAGTATGCGGCGAACTTAGTTATTACATAACGTAACATAGTACCACGTACATTGGCGCGTTGGTACGTGGTAACCCTGACATGCTTCGTTGAATTGAATCGCAAAAGGAGATCCCTTATGTGGATTCAAATGTTGGCCTAATGTTCCATGCGACGACAACGCATGATATTGGAATTCGTTAAAAAAACTTACCATCATAACATTTTATAGTTGGCTCAATTGATAAACTAAATTAAATTCAATTTTATTTAATTAAGATTACATCATGGTCCATTAAAAAAAACACATATAAATACCAAAAATAAGGTAAGATAAAGGCGCGTCTAATGGAGCAAACATTATTTTATACCTATCATTTAAGTTTCCACAATTCATGTTTATGTGAGTTGTGGCACTTAAAAATTACGAAGTTCCTTCGCCACGACGCCGTACGTTGCATCATCTCGAATGCGGGCGTTGTCTGGAATCCATGCATGTTCAGTACCTACTGTTTATTGAGAATTTTATTATCTGCAGCGTTAAGTACAGACTGTGCATTCCTATTAGCGTAAACATTCGAGTATTCGAAGACACGATAACTCGGCTGCAAGGGGTCAAGTGAAAAATCAAACGCGTCCAACGGCTATTAACATTCCTTACTTATTAATAAGTATGGAATGATGTGAGTCTCTGAAGTCATGTCGTAGGAATCGCGGAACGAATTGTAAATGGGCATCATGCTTAATGCATCTCTTAAAAATGTCGGTAGATATAAACATACGGATTAAAGACCATGAAAAACACAAGTTCCGCGAGCTACACTGTCTGACTCCATGCTAGGTACCTACTTAATATGTATTTTTCAAACTATTATCAATAAAAAAATAAAAAATATAGTATTTTATCGCATAAACATTACCTATCTATATCCAACAGATTTTTCGTACTAAAAATTTTCATTAATAAATCCATCACAAGTCTGGGAGTGATCTTGGAAATGTCATTCTTATGTCATATCATCAGTACATAATTACCTGTCAAAAGCGTACTCGTAAGATCACTCTCAGACTTGAGTTCGATTTATTAATACGCGCCTAACTCACGCTCAATATCAGTTAAACAAGCCGCTCTGTTATACGGTGATTTATGGACCATATTAAGGGTCCGATCTAAGTGTTGTGAAAATAATATTCATATGAAATCATTCGCGCGTCCGGCGGTGCGTCTATTAGATCATTGTAACACCAACAATGCGCGAGACGGCCCGAATAGCTGGAATAGCTGCACTCTCGCTACGCTGCCAACGAAATGGAATCCGTTGCCATTAGAAATTCTACTCTACATGATGACTTCATTGCTATCGGGATGCCTTCGGCGCGTGCCGTGCCCACCCCACCACCGCTGACACTATCACGCACTAGCATTTTTTCTGACTAACCATCACTGGAATTTATTAAGTTACTGTAGGTAACATTGCTCCGGTCTGTATTCATCATCATATTAGCTGTTGCCCGAGGCTCCGCTCGCATGGTACTTTGAAATAAATGTAGCCTAAGTTACTCCCCATAACATCAGTAAAAATCCTGTCAAAATCAGTCCAGCCGTTTTGGAGACTAGCCGGAACAATTTTTTTTTTGTTTTAAGTAAATTATGTACTTTGATATGCATTTACTATATATAACATAAACTTTGATATTAGAAACAGACACTTCAATTCTATTTATTTGTAGAGATTCATTGTCTGTATAATTTTCTCTTAATTGGCAAAATTATTATTTGAATTAATTTTATTTACAAGGGTTGCATTGCATCGCTGTTTATCCTTTGTTTGTTTGTATCGGTTAAAACAATTGCCCCAAATATAAAATTCTGAAGCTTATAAATTTAAAGTACTGACAACAATAGTGATCAGTGATTGCATACCGTCCTAAGAATGCTCGTAACTGTAGTCCGCAACGCAACCTACATTCAGCATTCTTTTCGAAACCGTAACACGCCGCCTCTGCGTTCCGGATATACGCGTTCATGCCACATTCACCCCAATATCATTCGCAATAAAACCTATTTCAATTCGATATGAACGGTAGAATGCCAGGTATCGCATTTCTAGAGAGCTGTAAAACTGCGTTATACAAAGTAGTGTGCGATTGATATGATAGATTGATAACCATGTCAATACTGCTGATACCTACTTGAAGTGTCTCAGTTTATTGCAATAATCAGGGTCGGATGAAAGGAGGCATTATGTAATAAATAATTTAATATTACTGGATCCGCAGTTCTATCTGTGCTAGTTGTTTTAAACTTAGAGATTGTTAATGTTAGTTTTTTCATTTAGGATCTCATTGGTATAATTTGCAATTAGAATTAAAACTGTACCGACAGTATTCTGGAGTTTATTGCTAGTTCAAATCAATTTCATGTAGGAAGCAAAAAGTTTGAGTGGTCGTTGTGAGGTTTACGGTGCAGCCCTAAATGATGGAACGTGCCAATTTGTTGGTCGGTAGAGAGCATGGCCCGACCAAATTCCTGAACGCTTTCTCTGGTCGCCGGAGTCGGCGCGGGCGGCGGCGGCGTGCATCAGGCCGCGGCCGCCGCATCGCGCGGCACGCAGCGCAACGAAAGTGAGCGCCTACAGCCGCGTGCGCCCGCGCCGCTGTCATCGCGTTGCATAATTATCCACGATCCGACCATTGTTTGTAAACACTCAATAAGCCAGAACACATCATTGAAAAAATTGCGTGACCGTATTGTGATTAGATAGGTGCGCGCACATGATTAGAATCGCAAATAAAATTTACATTTACAATTTTTTTTCGGTTCTTACATTCCACGTACCTATATATCTAATACTTAATCGTTGTCTAGAAGATAATATTTATTTATAATATAAATTAAGATATTTTACATAATATACCGATTTATCGTCAATTACTTAAATGCCTATGAGGCGCAATTATTGGATTAGTTAGGTGTACCTAAGCTATAATTAGCGTTTTAAGAAAACTTCATATCGTTATAAAACCTGACAAAATTGGTATCGGTATGCGGATATTTCTGTTGCAGGGATTCGAGCCGGATGGGATGCCGGATTGTGGGTCGGCGAAATTCGCGCGGGAGTGTTTCACGTCGCATATAAGTAGTAGTCACTCGCGGTTCTCTCAGAAAGCTCCACTTTCTCATCGGGGGGACTTACTCCATTGTCAAGCTATGCATAGAGAGAAACGCTCGGATCATTCTAGTTTGATAATTACAATTTATGTGTGTGAAATCCGCATTTGCCCACATCTGACCCGGATGTGTCGCTCCACTGGCCGCTACCAAGAAACAAATCGGTGTAAACAACAATCGGCGTGACCGTCATATTCCGGCGGTCATCGCGGCGAGGAAGCCGGGCTTAATCGTCAATGGAACCTTTATCGCCAAACCGGCACCAGTCTATAAACAATAGTATCATTGTGCCGTACTGTGTGGTACTAAGTCCGCTTTTGTGCAGCCGTTCACGTATATAATAAGAACTATTCGCCATTCAATCTACCTCTTCTAAATTGTCGCATGTCAAAACTGAAAAGTATAACGAATGCATCAGAATTGGTTTCGAATAATATGCAAAAAAAAAACTGATAGTGTCACAGCGTTGAGTTTCTAAAAATATCGTAATGTCGGTATGTTAGAGGCTATAGATTCCTTTTCTTGCAAGTCTAGCCGGAGTGGCCGGTCGGCTAGCACGCGACACTCTCGTAGTGGACGGCTATTAAACAATGTCAGCTGGAATCTGGAATGCCCGCCTACAAGGCCGCATGCCATCTCGCCTATAGCTAGTCAATAGTCGATACTCGCTCGATATTCTATCAACTATGCACGCTAATCATTTTGCTTTGTTTTTTTTTTAGAACAACTTTGTCTACAGAAAGTATGTAACTAGTCGCGTTTAAAAATATGAGTTTAAAATTTGATTATCCTGCTACATCTCTGGTACTCCTATACCTACATGCATCTTAAACAATAGTGTCTGTAGTTCCTTACATAACAATTGATGTTTATTTTGTAGGTAACATTCATAATTTGCTTCAAAATTGTTGTCAAATGATTCGCACATACAAAAATTACATGACACCCTTTTACGGCGCGTCTGAAGAGTCGTACGCAAATGGGTACGAACGAATAGAGGAGTATTTAGGTAGGTAGGTACTTACCGAAGCCATCTGAGTCGCTGGCAGGGTACGCAGGACACGGCTGCACCATCGTCGCGGCCCGGGACAGCACGTCCAACGCTGACTCCACTTTCTCCATCCTTACCTAATGTTGAAAACATTACAGGAATTAGTCCAACAAACTACTTGGATAAGTACTTATGTAGTAAGTACAAGATAATAGTCATTAACTAATGGTCAAATTAAATAGTAATTGAGAACATAAGAATTTAGGCTCCTTTGATAAACAACAACATGATGACAACTACAAGAGCCAGCCTAATTGAGCGGCTGATTTAGCGTTTTAATTGAGCGAACTGATTTGTGGAAGTAAAAACTAAGATCGTTAAGTTTAATATAAACAAAGTAAACTGTTGCATTGGAATTATTTTTCAGAATCTTTCCAGGAATTCATGTTCGGTCACGTAAACATATGTGGTTTGGAATTAAATATTGCAGACTGAAAGTCATAAAGGTATGCGAATACCAAGGCAGCGGAAATTCCTCACGGAACGTAAACGGCTAGACGGTGGACAGACGTGCGCCAAGTCTTACGAACACCACGTAAATAAGAGGGAGGAGTCAGATGATCAAACAAAGAGTTGTGAAACGTGGCGATCGGCCGCATACCGCGACCGCGCCGGGAACGAAGCCAATGGACCACTGTATTGCAGATCAGACATACGCCGACAATATTCGAAAATATTATGCTTCAATTCGACTGCACTAGATATAACCGCCTGCTACAACGATGATTAATGCAAATCTTGATCACTGCACGGTATGCTTAATGAGATAACGGACTCCACATTATGTTTCGTGGTAGGTACCCACTATTGTCAATTACTTACTACAACTTTTTCAAAAATACCACTTTTAATAATGGACATGTATTTTGATTAACGATCTCTTGCGACTGTAACCTTCTCTAATTAATCTATTGATTGATGACTTGCCCGACTCGACCGATTTATTTTATCATTGGAATTTTAATTATAACACCACCGTTGTGTGTTATCGGACAACGCAGACCAAAATATTTTGATAATAATAAACGAGATTCGCACGGTTAAATTCGCATACCAGGCAAACTATTTGTGTGACGGCAATGCCAACCAAAACAAATAATTTTACATCGCCTAATAATAGGTTATTTATATTAAGAACTGATGAACTGGCCCTAATTAATACTGCTACTAAAAATACAATGTATACGCGATGGAACGCATTCCGTACATAGCGAGCCAGTAACTATAAATCATAAACAATCCCCGCCGTTGAATGTTAATGTATTTAAAATTCCCGGAATGTGGAATAATGACATTACATTGAAAAGTGAGGCAAGCTGGTGTTATTCTCTCGCAGGGTACGGAGCCGTGGAAGAAGGGAGGGGTAAACAAAACATTGGAATGACGAGTGATGCGATGACTACGTTAATGATGAGGAATTTGGTACATTAACCACAATAGAAATTTTCTGGCCGGAGGCGGAGTCACGAGCAATGGTGTCGGTATGTCGGTCTAAACATCGAGGAGATCATTCGACACATAGTCAGATGGTCACGAACCCATTCATCGGAACATTGCATGTAGTTGTAATGGAATTTGACACGATAATTCCATTAAAACACACACTTAACTTGTAACGAGGCAAAGAGGTTATTACTTATTACTTTGTGCTTGCCTCGAATTTGCCTAAACGTGAAGCCAAATATCTCGTATGATGTCTTATATAATATTTAGGATGTGATATTTAATAATTAATCACAATACAGGCACAATACAGGTAAACAAAACAGAAATAACATTTAATTGGTGACGTAAGAATTGAGGAATTTAAGCTACGCCAAATTATAATCCAATGAAAAACGTGTATATTATTATGTAGGTAGGTGTATTCTCCATATCATTCAAGCAGTTCGAGCAAACTTGTAGTTGATAACGAAATGTTTAAATTTTAGACATAATTATAAGATCTCTTATGATCAGAAATTTAATCGAAGAAGGGAATGAAGAAATAAAAATGTGATGGAAGGAGTAGGCAGAGCACCTGCATAACATCTGCCTATAACTTCAATCAAGTTAATGATTACATATTACAAAAATGAATGTTCGCGCAATTTACAAAAAAGTTAAAAACGCGAGGATTTCGTATTTAACTTTCTTAAAATTGCTCATGTCTTAAGTTTAAACATAGGTATTTGGTGGACTATATTTATCGTTCAAATTGCTACTTTTTTGAGGTCTCAGCGTGCAACGTTTTGATCAGACAGTGGTTTTCACTTATGTCAACCAACTGGAACCCAAATTGCTATCACCTGCTTATTCTTCAAACGTTAACCACATGGTAGTCGAACCTTGACATTCCGAATGTTAAAAATAATACTCTATTTCAGTTGGAAGTTACCAACTTTTGAAATTATACTTTAAGTCGAAGAAGTAGAGTAAAAAATTGTGTTTTGTAGAGTCTATTGTCGGCAGCATGCCCGCATTTGGGGTGAGGTGTGTTCTTTTACGACCGTCGCCACCCCTGCTGTGCGGCTGCGCACGTGGCCCGAGGGGCCGAGGGGACGGAATACGGGCAGATGTTACGTTCGTAGGGTTGCTCAAAATCCCGTTTAAAACTTCGCTTGGAACACGAATGTTTAGGACGAATTCGAATAAAGCATAATACAATTGCGACTTGCGATGTCATAGCTACTGGAGTTCAGTTAGTATGTAGAACATAAAATATTATGATTTTTGTTACTCGTCCATGCCATGTTTTTTAAGTAAATTGCATCGAGGGTACCAGTAGGAAAAATAAATAAGAGCCATTACGCAAGTTTCTTTCACGTTTCCATTTTCTGAATGAACAATGATTCAAAAGAAACTTGTCATACATTGAGAAAAATGTCTGACAAAAGTCTGCGTTGCAGTCCCGTACTAGGTATTGACTGAATCCGCACGGGGTCACCGTCAACATTGGCTAATCGGGCGTCGTTTTATCGTACTCTTATCACCGTGTACGGCGGGCACATGCGCGTGTGTGAGAATAGAGCGTTTGTACGCGGCGTTCGGTCGCATTCCACGCTATTATGTTCGCGAGATTCCATGCCATGTAGCTTCGCTGAACACCTTGTTGCCTTCGGTTCGCGTAGCGGCGAATTTTTTTGCGTGGCGCGCTCGCAAATCAAACCGGTAGGTACGTAACTACTTATTACATTACATAGCGGTGCTAAGTAGCCAGTTGATGCTGGGATCGATGCGTGCGCTTTGTAATGTTATGATAAATGAACACGACGTTCGCATTTGGTACTTACTTCGTACAGTATAGGTGTATATATTTTCTGTCTCGTTAATCAAACTAATTACTTAATGGAGTTTGGTACCTACGTTACTTATACCTATAGGTATTTGCAAGGTGTTATTAATAAAATGTTTGTTTAATTAAGCACTTTAATTAGGTACTTTTTTTAGGAAATCTAATTAGGATGTAAGCATATTATGATGACATAATATCTATTGAATCGAAGTGTCCTAACTGCGATGACACCTTCCTAAATACTTGGTTAGGTAGGTACCTATAAGGATTCCGAAAAATTCAATAGTGTAATAAGAGATTTGGGTAACTCCTAATATTGTATCGGAGGTACCTACTTACTTAACAACTTAAAGTTAATGCAAATGCAACCTTTTTTACTCACCTTGGCACTGCCAATCCTCCAGATAACTAACATTGAAGATGTCAATCATTTTGAATTTGTAAACTAAATTACTTACTGATAAGTATGTAAATAAATGCATCAGTAAGTACTTTTAAACGTTAAAATACTGTAGGTAGGTACTTACACAATGGATATTTTTCCCACGTTGGTCCTTGATGGAAACAGGTGAATTAATATTCTCACAATTTTTTAAGTGTCAATATATAGTAATCACGTTACAAGGATAAGTTTATAGAGTCAAATAGTGTTGTATGCAATTGAAACCTTCACGACAGGGTTACAAAACCGGCGAAGAACAAAAATCAATAGGCAAGTATCGGAATCGTAACAATTCTGCATACAATAGTCTGAATTTAACACGACACGCTGGTTAACTCTGCGACGCAAAAAAATATACTGACTTCTATCGTTTATTATCCATTGTCCGTCAAACGCACTGTACAAAAGTATTTGTTGTTATTTCATAAAATCCAACTATCGCGCCACGACTCTGTTGACGAAATAGTCGCGTTTGACATTTGAGCCGAGCCCACTGCGATTGGAATCCATGGAATGTCAAATATTTTCAGTGCCGCCATCTATGTGTGGGAATCTCAAATTATGCAGAGGCGGCACACTGGAGCCGCAGCGACTTTACTCCGTATCGCTGCAATTCATCACATTCCTGTGTAGAAACGGCGAAAACCAACACTTACGGTAGCCATTTGTATTAATTTGGGCAAAAAAATCATTTTTATTAAATTTTATTGGACATTTGATGAAATAAGAAAGTGCCACGGCACGTTTGCGAATCCATCGGAATGCGTCCAAGTTAGTGCCGCCTGTGGGAGACGTCACTGGCGCAGGCGTGATGTTGGTAAGCCCCGACTGCTGCAGGGTTATCGACACATGGCGTGGAGGCGAGGAGTAGGGTCGCTACTCATTGCTTACTTACTCGCCGCCGACCTGCGTATGTAGCGTAGCATAACTGACTGTTTCGGTTCGATACTTTTGGTATACTTTATAATTTAAGATTATGGAATTTCTCAAGCATGGCACAAAGTAATGGACTTTTTAGTAGGCAGTAATTTACCTTCTTTAAGAGTGTTGAACTTATTTCTAATAACTTTACAAGCCAATGTATGTAGCTGTTGTTCTATTTATAGACATTATTTGATAGGCTACTGGTGATAACAGATGTGCATCTGAACGGATTTTCTTATCAAACATTTTTTTACAGAGGCAGTGTTGTACAGCTCACGCCATCTAGTGGTGCATACGTTCAAACATACTGAAATTTTGTTAACGCACCAAATACTAGAGGGGGCTAAAGTTTTTTTTTAAAATTAAATTCTAAAAAACATTTTGTTTTATAGGAATATGCTAAATTCTGGTAGTGATAGTATGTTCTGCATAAGTAGAAGTAAAAAAAAACATACAAACTAGAACAACATAGAACCTCCTTCCTTTTTGGAAGTCAGTTAAAAGTTATTAAATCATCTGCATTGCCTTGAGTGAGCATTGAGTTTTTGCCCAGACCAATATTATGGGGGGTTTTAAAAAACTGCGAATCGCTTTAATACTCGCCTAGGTAGGTACTTTGTTTGATTCGACTTGGTGAAGGCACTACCGCGCCACCAATAAGGAAGACGTACAGGTTCATGTTTTTACAAAGTATTCAGAGCAAGCAATGAATATAATATTCAGCTGATTGCATAATGTTTGAAGTAATAAAAGGAGTTCAGATTTCGAGACACAAACTTTATTTCTAACACAACATTTTCAATAAACTCCGGAAATAAATCAACGCATCGTATAACATAAAACAAGCGACAATTACTTTTTACTTACAAACAAATTTATATAAATTTAAAATCCATTTTAAAATGCTATGTAAAGCAATTGTAAATGGATTTAAAAAATCTATAAATTTGGTGGTAAATATTGTTTTCACAAATCTTAACTAAACAGTGAATGGTTAATCGCGACTGAACTTTTTGCTAAACCTAAGGTCGGGTTACTTACAACAGCAGCTCATTGGATAATTCGTGTTCACAATAAGTAACATTTAAATGGCCTGTTCCTAACTACGCGTAATACGTACCTATTATCTTAACCATTTGCATATATACTTTCTAGACGAAGACGGGATGTAATAATTTCAAACAAATAGATGTTAATAAAATTTCAAACTTAACAGAATACAGTCACGGTTGAAATTCCCGTGGGGATGAGCAGTGATGCTCTGTTGGTACAAACATTTCGCTGGTGATCATTCATACGACGTAGGGGCTGAGTACCGATCTCCACTTGATAGAGCAAGAAGGTGACGCGTCCGTCTAGGAATCTATAAATATCGCCAGACCAACACACCAACTGTATGGTCCGAAACTAAGCAACACTTGCTCTATGGGTACCGTACAAAGGACTGGGGGCGATCCCATTGACACCCACAAAATACGAAAAGGTAATTTCCAAAATTTGTCTAGCCGGGAAATCGAACCCGCAACGACCCGTTGCAGTGAGCCGATCGGCCTACGTTCAAACCACTGCGCCAAGCAATCGTCACCTTATCTAAGTTGACTAGGTATACCTAGCCTTTATAGTTTCATGTACGTACGTTCGTAAGAAACAAAATATTTACTTATTCAAAATTCAAAAAAATTGTTTTATTCATGTAAGCCAACAAAGCATTTATGAATAGTCAGAATCTACCACCGGTTCGGAATGCTGCTTCCACTGAGAAGAGCCGGCAAGAAACTCAATGGTTACTCTTTTCAATGAATGAAAGATGGTGTACATTCTCAGGAACAGCATAAAAAAAATATATGAGCAGGCAACACCATTGCCACTAAATAGCTAATAGTAAATAATAATCATATATGTAATAATGTAAATAAAATGAGAATGCTAGTTTAGTGTGATGTGCATACCTACTCATACTTACATCAAATGAAACGTTACGAACCAAAATAATAATTGATAAAACAGGGGTGGATAATATGATAATTGCTTTGGTGTAATGCCTTCCATGCTAAGTAAATAAATAGTATTTAACGACAACGTTGTTAAGAGGAAAGTGGGTGGTTTAGTTCAATAGTTTGCTTACAAAACATGGCATGCCTAATTTCAAAAGGGAATTGAGGAAAACATTGTTACAAAGCAATGACGTAAATAAGGTTAAGACATGCGTTGAGTTGAACGTTTAGAGTGATTTCTAAAGGCATTAACATACCTAAACTGTGATTCAAGAATGTTAAAACAAAAAAGGTTGTAAACCTACGAATTTAAAAGCCCGTACTTAATAACTTGTTGGTGTAGTGTATGCAACTGTAGTCTGTCCACATGAGGTCTATGTTAGACCGCAGTTCATCAGTACTTTTGACTACTGGATGTTACAAACGAAGTGTTATATGAAATTCTGAGAAAATCTTTAGTCCAGTCTGGAACAAGTGTGCCCGTGCCTCGCCCCCTATTTTATAGGCCCTCCCACCATGTGGGGTTCTTCGAGACCACCTACTCTGTGGTTCAAGCATTGGCCGCTTGGCTCACTTTATCAGGTGGTTGCAGATTCGATTGTCGTCTGGTAAAATCTCAATGTTTTGCGACTTTGTAATATACTTATAAAACATATCACCACTGCTTACCCCTTCTCTTTCTTTCTCATAACACCAATATAATACACGTACTTCGTAGTTAGTAACAGGAACAAATGTTTATAGTACATTGTAATTATCACTTGTATAATACTAAAATATTAATTTAATTATAATACAAACATCTCACTTGGGATTCGTTTCACAGATATCTAGGGCCTAAACTAGGTACTTATAACTAGGGGGCACGTAACGGGAACTAGTGCAAACATAGGGATCACTGCGCCTCAGTGGTAACGTAACACGAGATGTCCCAAATCATTACACGTTGATGCGCAAAGCGATCCCCGCTAGAGGTTCGCACTGATAACAACCGATTAAGAATCGATTACATTCACCGGTTTCCGGCGACCTCCGGTGATGCTTCGGAGACAGTTTTACCTATAGATAAAAATAATGTCCATGGTTGTGACTGTAGTAAGTCGAATTGGTAATAAGACGAGAATATACATAATAAATAATATTTGATTTGATAAATAAAATATAGGAACTTTGATATCTAATATTTTAACGATGTAAAGTACTCAGTGGCGGATTTACCAGCAGGCTGAGTAGGCTGGAGCCTAGGGCGGCAGATTTTTGGGGCGGCAAATTTGGCAATTATATTTTTTTGCTACCTCATACAAATCAAAAAGATTTCTGCATGGCGGTTTTCTGATGTTTTGATTAGCTCAAAAATAAACCCAAAAATTATTTCACGTGCAATTTCAACGTAATTTTTGGATTTTAAAAATAATCTAGGACATGGCAATTGTAGACGCAAGGGCGGCAAAAGCTTTACTGCCTATACCTTGTAAAATTTGTAAATCCGCCACTGAAAGTACTTACTCTTTCTCCAAACCTCTCTCTCTACTCTATTATCCGATGAGAACCTGAGATAAACCGGTTTTGCTTCGGTGTTTTGCAGCGATTACTTGTACCGGTACTCACTACCCTGGCAACCCTCAAGCTCCGCATTTGCGAAAATTTGCTAAGCCACATACCACGTACCGCAATACACACATATATTGTTACAACTTGGTTCCTTTTTTTGTAAAGTGTATTTTTTAAATATACTTATTCAGAAATCATAACGTATTGAAGATCTTAGTTAATGGTATCGTCTAAGGCTGCGTTCCTAATATATAATAATGTCTTCCAAGTTATCAGTTTCCAAGGTATAAATGCATCTTAACATGAATGGTATATAATTTAGAGACACTTTTTTCTACAACCCAAAACCTCAATATAGGCTTTCGAAGTGACTGTAAAAGTCTACAAGGGCTACTACAGATTGAGTCGGAACATCGACTAAAGCTAAATTTAGCTGTGAATTACAGATACACATATAATATAGATATACCTACCTACATATTTATATTAAGTGTGTTGGTAATTATTTGTTGAATAGGTAACAAACGGCGTGGGGCGTGGTAACCAAGTTATGACAGATTAGTGTAGCTCTACCATAAAGGCGCGGGCCCACCGCGACGCATGCTGTACACGGACACGCGGCGCATTTTAGCTGCGTGTATTAATTTGTTTGACAACGTGGGTCAATGTTTCCACTGGAGTACACGAAGACCCACGAATAATGTATAGCGTGCCGTGGCTCGGCGCACGGAGGCTACGCCCGTGCTACTGCAATAGACCCACGTTGATAGCGTTGAGCTATGTAACCGCCTATTCGAGCAAGCCACGCATGTATCAATGACGTCAGTTCATGCGTAGCCTCTTCATGGGTTGCAGTGGACACTACCACAGACAATTTCTTACAAAGCGATTTAATACACGTGCGCAGCCTCTCAATGCGCTGCGGTGGGCCCGCGCCTTAAGGCTTACGCGTATTTTTAGTCGCTAGTCGCTAAAGGTACGGAAATATTTGTATAGAGAAACGATTAAACTCATGGTAGAGCTACAGTCTACAGGATGTTACAAAAGTCCGAAACAATAATTGAGGGTCTTTATACGGTAGCTTATATTAGATGGTTGGTGAAGATGAGACTATAATATGTAACTATCATGTTATTATCTGACATACAAACCTTTGAATATTAATCACAATTTTCGTATTGTGGTATTAGACCACATTCAATAGCCTACATTTACGATTTTCGACTCAAAATTTATAACAGTTAAATTTATGCCCGATAGGTACCTCATCCAAAGCACCAAGTATTGTTTCGGACTTTTTAAACAACCTGTTTTAGGTGCCATTAGCGCTTAACTAACTTTGGTATAATCTATTTAGAATGTCGGTGCATCTGTATCGTCGATTTTAAATGCCTATTAAATACTAAGCGATAGCAATGTTACTCTGTGATGTTGTTTCCTGAAAAATATTTATTTTAAGTACCGATTTCTGTTGGTACTACGTATATAACTCTATTTTTATCTTGGATAATAAATATACTATGAGATTAATTCTAGGTTATAATTAGGTAGATTTACATTAGGTATGGCTTAGCATCATAAGTCTTTTATATGCATAATAAATCTATGTAACATTAGGACCTTAAAATACATAAATAAATGCTGTATAATATAAATAAATACAATTTAGGTATCTACAAATTATACCCAGTATACAATTATTAGGCAAATTAGTCTGGACATGGTTCCCATGCCCGCTCTGTCAGAGCTATTTCGGCAGTGCCCATAAGGGCCTGGTTCCACTGGCGATTTACATCCGAGCATCAGCGCGCTGGGTGCGAGAGCACGGTAAGATAGTCTCGTCTCACTCGCACTCATACCACCAAAGGAAGGACTCTAAGGGTGACCGTCCGTTTGGTTCTGCTATGAAGCGGGTCCGCTTCTTGTCAACTTGAGCCAAGCCGGGTGAAGCTATCAGGAAATGAAGCGATCCTATTGGTCGTGGCTGTCGGACCCGCTTCAAAGCATTGCTAAGTGGACGGACACCGTTAGGCAGGGACCGAACTGGTAAGGCGATTGTGAAGTGACAGCGATCAAACCCTTTTAACATAATATAGCGGTGGCCGCTTTACATAAGCAAAAATTTGTGTGAAATGCTGTCACATCACAATCATTGTACCAGTTCGGATCCGGCCTATGGGTGACGGCCTACGAATAGCGATTGCGACTTCACCTGCCTCAAGATTTCTAGATTTGGCAGCAGAATAGTTCAGCGCTAAGACTAGCTTAGGCATAACAACTGTATTGTTGGGTACTCCAGTGACATTTTGTATTCACATAAAACTATAGTATACACAGGTACTGCCAAGAGAGAGGCGGCTACCTATGTATCAATGAAGTAACAAGGTCGATTCTTTACCTACTATAGTTTGTCTTCAAGACTAAATTGAATTGATTTCCGCGTCGCACAAAAACTAATACAAATAACAGCAACAAAAAGACTTAAGATGGAAAACTTCAGTATATAAATGATCATCCCTAAGTTACGTTTTACGTAGGTACTAGAACTAACATTAAGTAAATGTGCATCTTATAGTTTTATAATTTTGGTATAACGTCTCCATATATTCTTAAAACTTCAGGGGACGGCTTAATATGTTAACTAAAATAATGTTTTAATATTAGTTATAGATAATGGAATTTACAACTAAAGTCTTTCAGGATTTTAATTAAAATATTAATTTTAGGATGAAGGCGAAAAAATAGAGCCCTCTCCAGTCAGACGGCCGGATGAGTTAGTAAATATAGGATTGGTATATATTGGATTAGACTAGCCAGGGCCAAAACGGTTGGCAGGAAGATATTCGAGAATATTATTGGCCATATTAATAGCTATAGATAGATACCACTAATGTTATGGTCGAAAGGATTCTCAGGCAGATACTTAAATCTATTGTTGAACATTTAGGTTCATTAAGAGTACGTTAGTCTATTATAGGTATGATTTGAGTTAATAAATGTCATTTATAGGTAATTAAAGATATGCTAGTAAAACAATTTAGAAGAGTGGACATTTGGGTTGCCAACTTCGAATAGTTCTAACATTATAAACATAGAGTTGACTGATACAAATAAGTATGACAAGCAGGATTACTTTACCCTCCTTTTGACGCAAGTGTACGTATAGGGTTTTTTTGGCCAATTGAAATCGTAATTTTTTACAAAACAACAATATTTACGATCGACTTTGTCTATACGGATGGACATTCGACTAAGACGTATTTGGGTATGGCTTACTTATCATCAAGCATCGTGATTGGTTCCTAATTAAGAGTCCTAGATGGGAGAGTGAGTGACGGGCTTCTCTTCAAAATTATTTAAATGCTTTCTTATAAGTACCAATTAGAAATAAATAGCGAAAAGTCAGGTAAAAACTGGAACGAGTATCGTAAATCACTTTTATCAAAGTGGAAGAAAATTACTCATACTAGCTATCTGACTGGATTTTGGTATGACTACTGATATAATCCCTCAGTTTATGGCATCAAAAAAACTCTATTTTTGTGGTAATAAAATAGAGACTGTAATGTTGTCTCTATAACAACATATTTAGTGGGAGGTTACGTCCATTACAAACGTAGACATATATACTCTTTATAAAGCAAAGATCAAAGAATCCAATGCTTTTAATAATAGGGTTGTAAAAATATTGAAATTATTATGTATTGGAATGGTAGATGCTTAATTAATAAAATTCTTCATAAGCTCGTCCAAATAAATAACAAGAATTATTAAGGAAATATTGTTGAGTTTACAATCATAAACATAGATCCTTGTCTGATTGAAATTGGTTGTTTAGGTTAGCTATACCTAACTATAAAAATTTAATTCTACTGTTCTGCTGCTATCTAAGCAATAACTAACATTTTATTCACCGTCTAAAAACAATATAATTTTTATATCTTCACATCTGTTAATACAAACTCCTTATTTACCTAGGTTTCGGCGCACCGATACAAGTGATTTTTTTGAAATTTAATATGTTAACAGCAAAAGCGCAAATTATTATTTATTACCCAATAGTTTTATCTTTATTATTTGTTATAATTATTATATATCACAATAAAATTAATTTAGGTTAATCACATTAAATATATTCGAAAATGATATGTAGCCAAGTAATATTCATAAAATGGACCTATACATATAACACGTATAATATACATACAATTATATAACAATACAAAACCATGTAAATAGGGAAGATACGAAAACTATCAAAAGTAATATTTATATCGTAGGCCGCTTCATTCCGAACGGTCGATTTGACCAACAATTTACAGCAGTAAAATTTAATTGTTTTCACACGTTGAAGTCTTTTCAAGCTATATATTACGTCATCGACATAATTTCGAGAACACTCAAGATGTTATAGCGAAGTAAAATCCCCATGTTTACACTGATCTGTTGTCTCTTATTACGGGCTGTTGATAATAAATAGAGACAGCCATGCACATCAATCAAAACAAGTATCGGGTCAGTGTAAACGAGGTGCAGTGAGCAACATAGAAAGGGAGCTACAAAAACAATTGCTTGACGAAAAGCAGCGGGCGGTCACGTGACATGTTTCGGCGGCGGCCGGCGCCGGCGTCGGGCTGGTCCTGCGCGGCGCCCGCGCACGGCGCCATGCGCAGCGGCCGCGTGGCCGACGACGCGCCGCAGCGCTGGCACTGGCTGCGCCGGACGCCCAGCGGCCGGCGCCACCACCAAACCCCTTCCGACGACGACGCATAGCTAGCCTTATCGTAACCCGATTCAGCGCCCTTCTCGTACCCTGTAGACCCTTCGTAGCTCGCTGACGAACCTTCGTAGCCTTTCTCGTAATTTTCGTAGTTAGTTCTATCGTAGCCCGTAGCCCCTTCGTAGTTCGGTTTATCGTAACTGTCGAAGTTTTTGTCGTAGGATGTGGATGCTTCGTAGCCGGATTTGTCGTATGACGTGGACGCTTCGTAATTTGTTTTGTATGACGTAGCACCTTCGTAGTCCGTTTTGTCGTATTCGTAGGCTGTGTTGTCGTAGTTAGAGTAGCTGGAGGCGTACCCAGTGGGGAACTCGTAGCTATGTTTGCTACGGGCTCGTTCGGACCACGTGGATGTCTCGCTGTCGCAGGGTGTCACGGGAGCGCTCCGGATGGTTTTCGGTTCGTAGCGAGGCATCAATTCGTCAGTTAGTGATCCGCGTTTCTGGAAATCAATAATTAGGTATTGACTTTTGAAAAGGAAGTATCTTATAAACAAGTAGGTATGAACCAAATTTTTTGAATAACACTAAGTTGGTAGAGATTCTCACTAAAAGCTTACTTTTTATTTCTACGGTGATAGAGCAAAGCCTTAGACAATAGACTACGGGCTACTTTCTGACAGGTGATCGGTGTAAAGTAGCGATACGATGAGTGAGAGAGTCGGAAGTCCAATCCCCTCCTCCTCTCTATATCTCTATCCCACTCTATATCTGCTTTCATGGCCCGCCCATCCCCAGGTGATTTTGGCAGGTAACTTACTCTGAAGAAATCGAAGTTGGGCAGCTTAAAGCGTCACACCTCCTGCAGGAACTTGACGGGACACACGCCCTGGCGGTTGTCGCCGGAGCGAATCATAACCATGCCGTCTACCTCGTCGCCGACCTGGATCACAATCTGGTCGCGCAGCAACATAAGCCCGTTGTCACCGTCTGATACCTGCCAATATTGTCTGTTTTATAGCTACTATAATACGTTTTGCTTCTATCATTAATGCTGAGCGTTTTGATTTCACTTTCATCGTTCGAATTGCCATGGAATGGAACACGTGGCCGGCGTTTTTGATCCTCGTTGACCAGTGCCGTAACTAGTGCGGTGCCAGCGGTGCCCAGGCAAAGGGCGCGGTCCATGGAGGGGCGCAGAAAAGACTAGACCAGGACTGAGTTATCAAGGGCGCAGTTATAGGAGCTCGCACAGGGCACATAAAAGGCTTCTTACGGCACTGCCATTTACTAAACAACCTGGGTGTTTTAAAGTCGAAAGTGAACAGAGACCATCTAGGCAAGTATGCTCCATCTTAGTTCATATCGTCACTTACCATCAGGTGAGATCGTGATCAGATCCAATAAAATACTTGAAAAATGTGGTTGAGTCAGAATCAATAGAATTTCTATTCTAAAAATGACTAAAAAAATATTTCATGATATTGTGAGTTGATCACCTTACTAGAATTCCCGTTAGACCCTCCAGCTTAAGCTATTGCTTGTGTTAGACGTCGGCTCGTGTCACTAGTTTAATGGCCAGGATGGGGATCGAACCCGGAACCCCTCAGCTACGAGGGCGGCCCCTCTAACCCTTTCTATCTTTGTTAGGTAGAAGGAATAATCTTGCAACCTACCTGAAGATTATGTGTGACTTGAAGTGGCCGCTCCCCAGCTTGCAACTTCGTGCAGTACTTCGACGGGAAGTACCCGATCTTGCCCAAGCACTTTCCCTTCCACCAATCAGGGTCGGAGGTGTCGATCACGGTCACCTTGTAACCAGCTTTCAAGTCCAATTCGTCGGCGTGCCGGGACTTGAAGTTGTACAGAATCACGTACAGATTCGTCGGCAGTAATCGCTGGTGCTTCTGTGAAATATTATAATAGTAATTTAAATTATAACAAAATAAATTTCCTCAGAAATATATAACTAAGTTTAAAAATAATAATATTGTTATGAATAAAAACTATTCTTGTTCTTTTTTAGCAAGAATAAATGAATGTTTCGGATATGACAATTACTATATAATAGTTTCTGTATAATTTTGTTTGACTTCAGCTTTTATTTTACGCTTCGCCAGTTTGGGGGTTTTCAATATTTGGAGAATCAGTGGATAGTTGCATTGAAATAATAACTACTTACACTCATTTGTTTGACCGGCGACGGACAAGGGCTGGCGCTGTTAGAAGACAAACTCTTGTCCGGCTCGTCAGGTAGCTCGACGCTGCTCATGCGGCCACCCCTAGCGCTCAGAAGCCGTCGGCTGTGCACCGGCGACGAGGGCGCTGTACATTCCACTTCAGCTCTTGTTACTTGTTATAGAGGACTTTAGATCGGGTGTGTTCATAATTCGAATGTATGTTTAACGAACTGTGAGATTTAAAATAAACAAGTGAAGTAATTATGATAGTACCTACCTACTTTGCATTTCTTTGGCTAGAGACCGGTTCCATTTTGCGAGTAAATTGTACTGTACCTTTGAACTTATATATGCATGCTAACTCCGAATGGGCATTCAGACATTCCAGGTGCTTGTAAAGTTAGTACCTAACATCCACGTTTCATCTTTGATGCGCCGTGCTTTTAGTTAAAATAAAACCAATACGTACCTTATATTATTATTTGACGACTGCTTGGTGCAGTGGTTCGAGCGTAGGCCGCTCGGCTCACTGCACATGGTGGTTGCAGGTTCGATTCCCGCCAGGGCAAATTTCGGAAATGGCCTTTCGTAATTTGCCCAGGTCTGGGTGTCACTGGGATCGCCCCCAGTCCATTGTATGGTACCCATAGTACAAGCTTTGCTTAGTTTGGGACCGTACAGTTGGTGTGTCTGTCTGGCGATATTTATTTATTTTATTATTATCTTCTAGCTACCTACTAGTAGAGTAGTTTCATTTTAAACGGTGAATGAAATAAAAATATTCTCACAACCCCGCCCTTGTAAACAAAATTACCTACCTACCCACACATGTGTTCTCTCTGTGTTAGCGAACTAGAGTTAGTTCGCCACCATCACCTACGTCCAGAAGCTAAGTTTGTTTGCATAAAGTTAATAAATCAATTTCTCACAGTTCGCTAATACGTCGGTGCCCTAATTGAGCGTCGGTTCCAGTTAATTCTATCGACTATGTACAACAAAGCATAATACTAAGAATATCAGAGATCTGGAAATGAGATGTAGACTCAATTTAATCATTATCATCAGAGTAATTAGGGATAGTTAGGTCGTGTTTGTCAAATACAGGGTGAAATTAAATTCAATGGACAAATTGATATGGGAGATCAGTTTCTGCAACATAATCATCGTAAAATGTCACATAAGAAAATATAAGTTGCATAAAGTAAATACTGGCTTTATCCCTTGAAACCATGCTTCAGTTACTTGTCTTCATTATAAAATAAATAATAAAAACAAATCAAATACTCACAAAAAATATATATACCGAAGCATCAAAACGTACATAAAAATATCTTTTTAATTAAAACTTAAATGTTTAATTTGATATTTTATTCTGATTTTGATGTCGTTATTGAACCTGTCATTTCAATTTGGCTATTGAATTCAAGTTCACCCTGTATAAGAACACTAAGTTCCTTTCCATTTTGGGTAGTATAGTTATCAATATTTATACATGCAAATTCCGAAGAGTATCGTAAATATTAACATGACTTATTATGTAGAGCTACTTATCTAATTAATAACACAAAAAAACAATGTTGTATCAGTAATCGATACCAGCAATAATGATTATGTGATACTTGTACCCGGTGTTATCATATTAGCTTTTGAGGAAAAAGTGATACCCGGTTTGTTATCAGAAATTTCATAAAAGCTCTATTACTCTACCCTAGAAAGCAACAATGATAGATTGACTGATACTACACTATTTTCTTCAACATATGATTTTAATATGGAACAGTAACCTACATGAGCGGGTATAGCTATGCATTGTGTAGTTATTTGCTCTACTAAAGCCATGCTTCATGCAAACCGCTCTGTAGTTACCTAGAAAAGATAAAAAGTACAATGAACAACATAAATTCGTGCAGGAAAACATTACATATGATTGATTTATCCTTTAAAAGAAAATTATATTTATTTGGCAGTGAGTGTACAGAATTTTAATGATAGATTGATTTCCTCGTGTAGGCGAGTTCTTGTATGAGATATAACATCGATTTATGTAAGCAATGTTAGATAATTTTGAATTCTGTTCACGTCTTGGAAGAATTAGAAATGCGACACGAAAGGCGAGAAATTGGGATAGACATTCTTTTTACAAGACGACGTCGAGGACCGCGTCAGGTCGTCTAGACAGTGTAAATTACCACCTACCTACCACTGCATTACATACTCAAGCTAAGCTGAAAGGGTAGATTTTGGAGGAGAACATCGCCCTGTGCTGACAACATTGCTCGACATCAATATACCTGAGTCCAAAGAACCATACAGCTGTTATGGAACGTCTCAGGTAAAATGCGTTCCAAATCACACAAAAATACTATGCGTATTTCTTAGCACAAGCGATAACCTTACAACGTTCAATATTTAGCGTGATGCTGATACGTAACAAAGAATGTGTAAGGTTTACCATAAGGCGGTGACACACCTCAGCCGTGTCAAGAGCAAAACAATTAATATTGACTGAGAAACATATAAAAATCAGTATTTTTTTAAAATACTCGTTGTTCTGTTTTTGTATCGGTTCCTGTCTGTCCCCGCCGTGGTAGGAAGCGTGAGGTTGTTTGGACCCAGGTGTGGTTATTACTGGCAATACTCGTACATAGCACGCGGCTGCCCTGCGAGGGCTGGTGGTCGCGCGCCGGCCGTCGCCGCAGCTCCCCACATTCCGGCGAATCCAGCGACAAACTCTTCATCCTAAGGTTCAACTTTTGGCGTCTCGGGGAATGCGGCGCTATAACATTGACGCAGCATGAGCATTCAGTATTATACTCACTCACTCCATTTAAAGTTTCACTTCCTATACATTTTTTTGTGTTTTAATGAATCGTATGAGTCATGTATTTACTATTTTGTTCATATTTTGGATGGAATTGGTGTGATTTGTGGAACAAAATTTGATTATCGTCACGTGCTTTTTATCTGACATTGTTTTGATAGGAAATTTTGTTCCACATTCTATATAGTTCACTGACTCTCAATATTAGTATAATATGTGAAATAATTCCTAATTCCACAATCTAAAACATGCATTTGCTTTGCAAAGTTCAGTAAGGTGGTTTAAAAGTAAATGCAACAATAGATTGTGAAACAGGTCTCTTTTATTATGTGTATAAACAACAATATACGGCAAACAAAACTTCGTTAAAATATAATAAAATAACAATCAAAAGTGCGTAAGCAGTGCAAATAAAATTGACATTAGATAAAGATAAGAAATAGGATGCAAAAAAGTGTTGTCAAGTAAGTAATAAGAAAACCTATCAACTACGTTCGAGTTCGTACTACTGTAGTGAAAGCTACTCTTTTGTTGCGATGATATTCAACTCGTGATCATGACAGGTATAGAATAAAAACTATTATCGGATGCAGCTTGTCATCGGCAGCTCCCAGACAGTAATAGAAAAGTGGCGTCTCATGAATGAATTGTTCAACAAAATGCGCATCGATGCAACGTTTCTCTGAACCAACGTGGAGATTAATCTACGGGGATTCGCTTATATACGGCTTCAATATCGGTACCAGGTAAGGGACTGGTGCGGTCTGCTTGCCTCAACATTTGGGCACTCTTGGAGTTCCTCATCGAACCTGTGTGGACAAGTAAATACGAGCGAGGCTGTAATTATTTCAACTCTTGTTTCACACAGACCGTTCGCGGTTGATGCCCTGAGCAAATAGAAAATAAACAAAACGCCGGGTGAGTAAGTTCTAAAGAAAGCGAAAACAAACGAAAACCTTAGTCATTTCACCGCTGGGTACGTTAATATTGAGGTTAAACTTGCGTGTTCTGTGATGTTACTTCACTCGGCGTGAGTAAGGGTTTATGTTAAAATGTGTTTGATAAATCGTGTTACGATAGAAGTGGATTTCGAAAGGCGAGTGATGAGGTGCAAGTAAGGTAGAGGCTTCGTGTTCAAAATGCCTTTGCCGAGAGTAAACAGCATGCAATCTTCGGCACGCCGCATTAAGCCATGCACCACTTACATTAAAACGCACTCGAAGATATTAAAGACGACTCCGAATCAAGAGTAAAATAGAGTGCTCGAGGGTAACCAGAGAAAAGGAAGCTTAAGTTTTACTTTTATTGTAACAGTAACAATATCATATCACAGTACGCGGGGCGCTTCGGGGTAATTACAATAAAGATGTTGTCCGTGAAGCGGCTATTGAGAACATGTCAAACTGGCGCGCTGAGTCAGTGCTCTCGTCTACGAGGCGATAGGGTAATGATTTCGTTCCCGTGGGGTGTAATGACGCTAATCATTTTTTCTTGCGGACGCTCGCCGTGGACTTGAGTATCGAGGGCGGCGGATCCCCGTTCTCGTTAATAAAACAAAGGGGCTGTCCGAACGCTCGCGTGGTCGTCACCTCCGTCTCTGCAAATACAATGCGCGAACAAAACAAAATAAATAAAAGCAAACACTCTAATAGTAAAAATTAAATTAACATTAAACAAAAATAAAATCAAAAACATTCAGATGGAACAGAGGGAAGTTTTTCAAGAATTAATGACCGAGTTCGTCGATAATGCCTATACGGGACAAGGTGGAGGAACCCTGCGAAGGGAAAGGATAAAGCGTCTAAGTGCTCGCCGAGCTCCGACTATTTATTTTTTCCTATTATCTAAACTAACACTGCAATCGCGAAACTAAAAAAAAATGAAACGAAAAGAAAATACAGAACACACAACGAAAACGTGGCACCGTAACCCAGAAGACGGGACAAACAAAGCCGTGAGACTGAGACAGCGATGCGCTACGGCAGCCGTGGGCGCGTACTTTCCGGCAGAGAAATGGACCGGTGCTGCGGCGAGCCGCGGCGCGACCGCGAGCCCCACATGGACAAACTCTTGACGCCGGCGAAGAGACGCCGCCGCACGCCGCCGTCGGGCCGCGTCGCCCCGCCTACCGACAAGCACCGCTCAGTACCGACCGCACCCCGCCCCCGCCCTGCGCCCGCGACTATACAATGCGTGCAAAAAACAAGTCGACACTACTGAAAACGAGTGATCTGAGTGAAGCCGCCGAGCGGCCGTCGCACGTCGCGGCGGACGCGGACGACGGTCGCCGGCCTACGGCGCGACTCGAGCGGAGAAGCGAGCGACTCGGGTGCGGCGCCAGACCTGAGCTAGAGGAGATGGGCTGCGGCGCCACGGCCAGGCCGGCGGAGGGCCGGGCCGGCGAGCGCGCCGCCGGCGTCTCGTCGGGCGCCGACACGCGCACTACCGGGCCCCCGCGCGAATCCCCGCCGCCCGGCTTCGATATTTCGTTGGCCCGCTTCAGAACTTGGTAGGTCTGATCCACTTCCTCCTCTGAGCATCGAGCGAAATCGATTAGAGTCAGCTTCTCGATCGCCAGCGGACGAGGGTCACGTGAGTCTCGGTCTGTTATGTTACGCTCGAGGGCGAATAGTGTACGGGTACTCGTTTGTTAATAGGTAAACCGTTTGTGTACAGTATTTTTGATTTGGGATGTGTGTTAGTATAACGGACGCTCGGTTTCGGAAGGGTGCACAGGGGTCACTTCTGTCTGATACCGTACCCTCGTCACAGTAGCTATCGAAATCATCATCGAACTCGACCGATCCCTTGAACGAGATTTTGGTCAATCTCTGTCCTGGCAGCCACCCGTCCGCCACCCCTGGACAACGTGAGGTTAGCTTCCGACTGTGTTCACAATTAGGTACATAGCTGATGCGTGTTCATGAACCCCGTGTTTTAGCAAGCTGATGATAGAGCTGTGTATCATGTTGTAGTCTAAGTAAATATATTTTTAATAATTATGTAAAACACATTATGGGCGATCATCAATAATTGGTCATGAAAATCAAATCTAGGGCAATATAAAACTTACCACAATTTCTGAAAGCATGGTCTTATTATAGAAATTATATCTTAAATAGTCATTTTATCACTTTAGGATGACATAAAAATTATTGTTCATTACGGAATTAACTTTTTAAGTCTCGAAAGTTTGTAAGTATAATTAGATGGCGGTGCATTTGCTAGTAAATTCTCTATAAGTAATAGAACTTACTTTCATCGTCGAAGGCGGTTTCCTGAACCCTGTGGGACTCTATCTCGGAGGTGCTCTTCTGTCTGCGCAGGAGACGCGACTTTGTTTGGCACCTGCCGACCTGTGGCATGCAGTCCGTGTGCACGTTCATCTTGCACAGTCGGCACCGCAGCCCTTGTCGTGTGTGGCCTGAACAAGAATGTTTGAAATACAACACATGACATTGGGACTGTACGGAGACAAGGGTCCAATATGCCGGAGCGAACCTTTTCTGGATATTCCCGTAGATATCTATATTTTGGTAGAGTTGGCCTCTCATTGTATTGAGTTTTTACAAAATGTAAAAGGAGGTCGACCAACAAGGGCCGGTAGATAAGCTTTATATTAAAATATGAACAATTTAGCTTGTTTATGTACGTGTGAGGCTAAAGGCAATATATTAAGTATAATATCGATTATGAATTTAGAAAGTTCATCAAACTAAAGCTTGAGTTCTAACTTAACCAGCTAAATTATACCAAACATCAACATGATCATCTTACAACTCAGACATTGCGTCAATTTTCTTATGGAGGTTCCTACTAAAACCTATGACGAAATCTAGAAAAGAGCAGACATTCGCTGATCAGCGATCACGCGTTTCTTGTGAGTAATTAACTTTTATAAAAAAAAAAATTTCTGAATGTTCATGTAACGAATGGATTGTCGTCGGTTTATAGAATGATCAATATGAACGGATTAGTTAGAATTTACAAACTTAGGCAAGTTACTTAAGCGCTCAATGACCCGATAACTGTGATATGTATAGGTTTGTGTGACATGTAATAAAATAGTTACTTGGAAAAGTCTTTGATGTGGAAAACGAAAACATAAGTTATTAACTTACTGAAAATCAAGTATCTACCTAATAATAGAAATTGTAAAGTTAGGTGCCTACCAATCAAATATGTTTGACTTTTCTAATGAAATTTGTAATCTATTTTTTATAAAGCACGCCCTCATTGCATAATTATTGTAATTACTATTTCTAAAACCTATTTAAAAAAACATTCCACGAACGATATTTTAGGTGCCTTGTGATTTCGTTTTTGTTCGCCCTTGATAAAATCGTAATGGCGACACGCACAGCGAATATCAAATAACTAATCCCAGGGTTATACAGTTAGGCTGTTAACCCCGCACATATTGCAAACAAGATTATTCAAATTCAATTTCAATAAATCAATAACAATCTTCTCTTCTTTTCTTTGTCTACGGGGCGGTATCCACAAATCTGACAGTCTGTTAACTGTTACAATTACTTAGTTACTAATTAGGACTTCGACTCAGCGTATAACACAGTGTAGTCAACTGTGTAGTGTAAAAAGTATAATGAAAATATATAAACTAACTACCTATTCATATTAAGTAGGTGAACTAACAAAACCAGATCGTAAGTCAACAATTTGAACTTCAAGTCAACAACCCCGAACATCATTCGTGCAAAATATTATGCGAATAGACACCCTACGTGATCCGAAACGTCTCTATAGCCTGCCTTGGTTTTGCCAATTCCAATAACAAGGTACGTGCCAGGCACAAGCGGTGTAGACTCGGCTATTGCCTCTATTCAAATATAATATAACTGCCTACATTAACAACTGTGAACTACCAACATTATTGTTATCCAATGTTAGAACCAATCAATCCTTTAGGTATGTTAATACAGCAGAATATTAGTTGAGAATGATATTTTTAAAATAACCAAAAACAATAATTTTAACATTCTGGTTTCACAACTGTCTACGGTTCTTATTTTGTTTTTTATTACAATTGTCAATCTGTTAAAAATCTCCTTCCGCGTTTTATTAATTCTAAAATCTCTTATTTAGGTTTTATTGAAAAAGGAATGCGGTCGTCGGTAAGTAATTCAAGCAAAGAGCGGTTTGTAAGTAAACAAATACCTATTACTAGCTGTAAATATTTTAGCGCCGTCATTATGAAACACTAATTACAGACTGGTCCAGAAACCCTAGAAGTTTGATGAATATTTTAGTAATATTTGCACTTGACTTGCCTTCGGCTTCATTTGATTGCTTCTGATTACTTATACTCAGAGAAATAATACAATGTCTAGCTATAATATTAAATTTTATACTATAAAGTAGTAGTATGTAAGTACTACTTTAAGTAAGTAGTAGCATGTGCTTCTAACACAGGTACTTTAGGTACTAAAAACTTTTGCACCATATTCAAATTAGGTCACGAAGGCTTCTCAGCTTTTAAAGGCAAGCAGTCTGTAGCTGTGTTAATTTTTATACGTACTTCTAAGTATATTCCGCAATTAATTCCGCAGTTTTTACTATACTATATTGTGACAACAATGAAACAAGTAGGTAGATCATAAAATAACTGTTGGTATCATTTTATTTTTCTTACCTCTAAGGACTTGTGAGCAAACGTCGCAAGGCGTGATTTTCTTGTAAGTGTATTCTTGAAAGTTATGAGCCTCTGAATCCCCGCCGGCGCGCATAGCATCTCTCGCCGCTCCATTCCTCCTAAAAATCTCTACATTTGTATACAAATTAACGAATTTCATTACTTATTCTTAATAAATCTGGGTGCTTAGTATCTTCAGGGCGTATCGTTAAATGTATTTGGCGGTCGTTAAAATGTACTTACATTATTGTTTGTCGTTACTTTATCATCTGAATATAAATGACGAGTTATAACTAATAAAATCCCGCCACTTTTATTTTCTGGCATTTTATGTCTACATTTCGTTTTGCATTAAATATTGTATCTCTAATCTTAAGTTCCGAACGATCAATGAGTTTCAAGTGATATGTAGTGGATCGTTCATGAAAATTTACTCAGAGGGTCATAGTGGATAATATTCGTACGTCATAGATATCGACCGATGCCGTTCAAGGTTAAGGGCAGACAGTACATGGATCAAGCTGCGAGGTGGTTGGCAATGAGGGCCCGGAGATGCCCTAGTATCGACACAACAACTTCTTAATCAATTTTAAGGTAACGACCTCCGCTCGCCTCCAACCACGGACTGTCTCCTCCAAATGACAATACGGAGTCACTGAGTCAGGGTAAACAAAGCAAGCACACATATTTTTTTATTGATTACGAACTGAATACAAAGCCGTAAGGAACGAATACAATCAAGGGTACTCAAGCAATCACGTCGCGGAACTGTGTTTTCGTACTAAAAGCCGGTGAAAATGTCTACCGTTAATTTCGTGTACGTACACACATCTATGGCGTGAAACATGCTGAATATTGGAGTTGTATCTACGTGACAAAGGATGAGTGGTAGTTTCATTATATTTGGGGTAAACTGTTACAAACATAGGCTCTCACACCTACGGGGCACAATTACCTCATCGCCATAACCGTCGACACCGCATGGTACATTTGATTTTTTCTTTATTGATGCAAAAAGAGAGAAACACCAACATGAACATAACATGACATACTCGTAAAACATAATAAAACATTTAGTAAGTGATGCGCAACAACCTGCGATATGTAGCAATGGCTTCCGTAAAACGTGGTTGTAACAAATATATTCTATGGTTTATAAGTATAAACCTATAGCATGGTTTAGTAAATGAGTGACTTACGTTTAAACTAGAGTAAAAGTTTAAATATACGTCACTACTAAACTATTAATTATGTTTTATATCACCTATGACCGAAATGAAGTTTGTTATTACTTCAAGACAAATTATGATAATTAAATCTTAAGCGGTTACAAAATGAATGACACTAAAAAAATTGAAAACATTAAATATGCTAGTTTCTAGTAGAAAATTAAATTTATTATAACCCAACCCACCACCAATAACCTACTGCCTTATGTAGGTTTTCCAGTTCATGAACACAACGATAAAATGGAACACAAAATCACATCGAATGAAGTGCTGCTGCCTACATTGTAAACAGTAGGTAGTTATGTAACTATTGTATGCATCTCGTTAGCTTCAGTTTTATTATTTGCATAGCATTTCAAGTGTGCCGACGAATGAATTTCTTACCCAACCATCGTTCCAGTCTCACCTTTATATCTACTGAATCGTTATATTTATATGCCCTAACCCCCTTACTAATAAACGTGGATTAGCGGGCGAATAGTTACTCACTGAACTATCTCTTTCCGTCATCAGTAATTTGACATTCGAAAGAATAAGTCCTTAAGTCCTAATCCATAAGGAGGCTACAGTTTTTAATATTTACAGTCGTAATTTGCACTCATAGGTCAAAAATTCATTACTAACCTAACTATGTTAAGTTAAACGACAGAAGCCTTTAAGTGTACCTAAATCGGATAAGTACATGCTTAGTAATCTTGTTTGCAAGCAGACACACAGTTTATTCTTACGTAATTAGTAATCAATAACTGTAATCCGAGTTCCTGTAACAGCTAATTGGAACTGAGTTGAATATGATTCAGAGTATGTAGCTACGTATGTAGGATATTGAACATAGCTGGTGCGAGCCGTAGACTGCCCAGGGGTGGCAGTTAGTGAGTCAGTAAGATTATCTTGTTCAATTTAGGCGGACAAGGCGTTATTTGAAATGAAATTTAGGGAACAAAATTTCTCCCAGCTGGTTTGATAAGAGAGACCAATGAGAATTCTATTAACCCTAATATGTCACAATGATAGCTGATTTAGCAGTGATAGCCGATTGGTTAAAGCACGCGGCTTGCGGGCACCAGGTCTTGGGTTCAAACCCCGGCTCGCACCTCTGGATTTCTCAAAATCTATGTGCGAATCATAATTTCTATATGATTGTCACTTGCTTACGGTGAAGGAAAACATCGTGAGGAAACCTGCATGTCTTAGAAGATCTAACTAATTTTCGAAAGACATGTGAAATCCGCCAACCCGCACTGGGCCAGCGTGGTGGATTATGGCCTGAATGCCCCTCGTGTTGAGGGGAGGCCCGTGCCCAGGAGTGGGACGACAAAAGGGCTAAATTATTATTATTATTTATGACACAATGCCATTAGACTTAACTACTGGAAGCATTATGATACAATGTGAAAAACAACCAAGAATCGGTCAATGAACTTTAGGGATTTTATGGAAGGAAGGCAGAAAACATATTGTAAGTAGGTAAGTAGTAAAGGATCAAAATAAAAAAGCAACCAATCAAAACATATTTGACCCAATACAAGACAACAATAGGACCGGATAATTTGTTGAGTCTAGTTAATAATAAGGGGTACTTTACTCGCAAATTCGATAAGCAGGTCGTGAAAATAACGTTCATTACGAAAACAAGTTTCAGGTATCTGATAATGACTTTGGAGGTTCAGGTTTCATGAATTTCATGTGTGATTAGATATTTTCTTATACATATAACGTCGCCACAACAAACCCTGGATAGGGACGGAGAAGGGGGCCTTTGCCTAGCAGCGAGACATTTGATAGGCTAGTAAAAATATTGACCCTTATATATTAAATTATGATAGGTTCTTTCTCATAGATACAAAACAAAACGACGAACCCACAATAGGAATATTTATAAACATAATTTGATATGTCTACTAAGGCCTTAATTAGCCTTGGCACTCTCTCTGAGCGTCCGCTCAGAATGTAGGTAATCAAGTTCCGGTAGTTTTGTTGGAAAAGCAAACGGCAAAATATGCTTTATTGACATAATAATGATACATCTTAGGTAGGTACCTATATAACAGTTGTTTTAAAGCATTTCTTCATAAATAATCTGAGATGATACAAAACGTCGGAATAGAAGGGAATAAATAAATATATATCGCCAGACAGACCAACACCAACTGTACGGTCCCAAACTAAGCAAAGCTTGTACTATGGGCACCGTACAATGGACTGGGGGCGATCCCGGTGACACCCAGACCTGGGCAAATTACGAAAAGGCCATTTCCGAAATTTGCCCCGCGCGGGAATCGAACCCGCAACCACCATGTGCAGTGAGCCGAGCGGCCTACGCTCGAACCACTGCGCCAAGCGGTCGTCCAATAACTAAATAGAGTATATAAGGAAAGTAAATAATAAATTGTATATGTAATTTTGTGTAGGCTATATGCTCATGGTACACAATATGCTGTACTATCGTGTCCGGTCGAATAATTAAAGTGCCAGCACGCATTTCAATTAAAACGTGTGCCGACTTCAGTAGGTAGGTAGTTCCTAAATATACTTCATTTACCTACATAGGTACCCACCTACCTTAATCTTAATTGAAAGATTGAACACTATAATATGTAAGTAGTATGCGTGATTAAGGACCGTATTAATAAATCGATCTCAAGTTTGAAAGCGATTTTGGAGATGTCATTGTTATGTCATACCAGTACAAAATGACATGTCAAGAGCGTACCTACTCAAATCGCTTTCAGGACTTGAGATCGATTTATTGATGAGAGCCCTAAATCTCTCGATCCATTTTGATGGGCATTATGTTAGATTAAACTGTATGGAATAACCTGTGATATTGATATTCAATTTTCATGCTTCGTATTGAGTTCGTGGTGCATTGGTGTAGCGAAGCGAACGTGTCTTACTTGTCGGGCGGCGCGGCGTGGGGCGGCGGGGCGCTGGGCGGCTTCAGGCTCCGGAACGCCTTCAGCCACTTGTTCTTCATGCTTCCAGCTGACGATGACGAGAGCTTGCGGTCTACCGCTGCGGCGCCGCTATCTGCTTTCGCGGCGAATAACTCTCTCTGCGACAAATGTTTTTGTGTTCTACAGGAGTCAATGACAGAGATTTTAAGTACCTGCGTAAGTAGCTACCTATAACTATCTTTAAGACACCTTCCTACCTAATAGGTAAGTATGATATAGGTAGGTATCTAAACTAGGTACAATTCTTTAAAATATATGGCTACATTAGACCTAGATGATATTCTGTTGGACGGTAGTAGCTACATTTAAGTACTATATTGCCGTGCAGGGATGGGAAGCTTTTGAAGAGAACATTTATAATAATACGAACGTTGGATACCTACTATACCTACTTACCTAGATTTCAGAAACAAGTCACGCAAAATATTACATACATTACCTGGTACTTATAGGTACATAGGTAATTTGTTTTCCTGTTTCAATTCACCGCTTCAGTAAGGTGAGAGAACCGATAATTTCACGAGATTCAATTTGTATAGGAACCTACTTCGGTAGTCGTCAAGCGAAACATTATTATGGACCCATGGTAAACAGGACAGATAATAGGACCTGTAGATTAATTTATTCGAGTGTATCTTGTAAGTATTTTCTTGTTATTTTTTCTGAAGATTTGTGCACGTTGCAATAAAGCTTTTCCCTTGTTTCTTTTCTTTCTATCTTGCTTGCTACTAACTATAAATCAGCGCATCTCTAGGTAAGTTATTTAAATAGGTAGGTATCTGTATCTAATAATTCTTAAGGTGGTACGTTATACACAAACCATAGGCCTTAACGTTTCAGATTAGATTCTCACCTCAGTCAAGCACTGTGTGATGCAAATTAAGTTATTTACATACGTTTCATTAGTCCAGCCTTTTTTCAACTTTTCGAGATGAGTTTTTTTCCTTAAAATTTCCTTAAAAACTGTTGCGTTTTGAAGTTTGAACTGTGTCGTACTCTCCCGAAGTGAGTGCTTATATTAAATAATTTATATTGTACGTAGTCTACCTTCTAGGGATATTAAGGCTACAGATAAATTATCGGAAGACCTAGATCGAGTAGTGCCTAACTACCAATGTTACCTAATTAGGTATGTCAATACATCATCCATTTAATTAACTAGGTCTTACGGCGAGAATATACTTAAATATATAGGTAGAAACATAATTGATATGTTTTATCTCCGTTAGGACTAGATATTTATTCCTCTATTTATTTATAAAAGATATTCGTTAATAGTTTTCCAATAAAAATAATGAGCAAAAACAAAGTAGAGTAAAGTACTAATTGCACAAACAATGGCCTCATAGAATATTATTTCTCAAACTAAAGGTAAAACTTGTGTAAAGTTATAAATATTATCATAATCCAGGTAATAAATGTCCAATTCAAAATGTTGTTCAGATTTACACACCATGGCTGCAGATCGGTACCGACCTACACCTAAATATTATGTTTTGTGGTTGTTCATTAACAGCTGCGCTATTTAGGCCCAAGGGTTATTAAAATCAAGTTAGATCGGCAACTACGAAGCGAAGTGAAGCAGAAACCTTTGACTTTGATAATAAACAATCACAATATAATATCGTTAAGTGCTTACCTAACTTATTCACGCTACGATATCGTGCACCTAAAACCATTGCGTGTTTTTTTAGACACATTGCGTAAGTACTTAATTCTTTTAAGTAGGTAGGTCTGCCTATGCAGACATATCTTTAGTGCGTATTTATTAGTAGATTTATAACGGACTCCGGCACGTTTATGCCTTAGAATATTTAAATGCATCAAGATTGGGTCGCGAATCGTGTCAAGTTCAAATAAAGGCCAGGACCATAAAGCTTCTTATCGCGGCGGATGGACGGTGACGGCGAAGCCACTTATCTACCATACCCTTTATGTCTTCTTTTTATCCAAGCACTCCTCCTTACAAACTCTACCTATTCTTTACGCACCGAGTATTTTAGAGATTGTTATCTCAGACTGAATTTTGATAACAAAACCCTGGCATAGGCAAATGGCTAGTAATTAGCTGGGCGTCTACCTTCATAAATTATAAAGTGTTTTTTTATAGTAATTTTTAATGGACTTGGTTGTTTAAAATAATTAAATTGCCTTTTTTTGGAGACCCAATGGCTAAAGGTATACAATTATTACCCTACGATACTAGTCAAGTCTGGATATATTATGGCCTAGATTAGGTCATTAGTTAAACGTTATACATTTTGACAGACTGTTATAATAACCTACATCGAGCTATCTAATAAAAATGAATCTCTATTTCCTTGGTCATCGCATCACGCGAGAACGGATGGAACGATTTCGCTAATTCTTTTGTCGTTGTGTTTGTTATTGTCAGGAGAAAGTTCTTATGAAATAAAAAATAAGAAAGTTGAGCTTAACAATTCGAATTCAATATTCTAAGTTAAGACAGGACAACGTCTGTCGGGTCAGCTAGTTATTTATATTACTATCTACACTTACCTACTCCTACTTTATTACTGGACTGCCAGGTGACCTAGCATCAAACTTCTGACTTTTCTTATCTCATCTTCTAAGGTCATCAATTCACTTGGCCAGACTATATACAATATTGTAAATAATAAATACCATACTTAATAGTATTTTACCTACCAATAATTGCATATAATAATAGTACCTGCCTATTATTTTGGACGCGGTTTTCAACCAGGTCCTCTAGAGATGACCAATGTACTTTAACCATTGAGCTAGAATCTAGATGAATACCGCAGACGTAAATAGGTATTCTGTGGCTCAGTCAGAATATTTTTGAGTAAATCCTATGAGTGTATGTAGAAGCCTTAATTAAGTAGGAACACTCACGTCGTTGAAATATGCTTGTTCCAATCTTTGGCGAGTTCGGTTCGCTCTACTGTACTCCGGGAGACTGGACTGCCGTCGCACCCTCATCCTCTGCTCCCGTTCCATGGTCATAAGATCCGATTTTTGAGACAGTACCAAGTAGTGCAAGCGATGTATTATATCCATTTTTACAAAACACAATTTTTTTCTGTTCCACTTTTTCGATTATATTTAGATTTTTGTAATTTAATAATAATCAGACGTTTATTCTTGGAAGTAAAAGCGTAGAATATATTTACAATAACATGGTAGGTATGTACAAAATGTTCCAAATCTGTAAAAATTTGGTACACATTTAAATTGATAAGATTTTTTTTTGTTTCAAATAAATACCTATTTTTTAGTTTAGGTAGGTATTAAGTTATTTTTTACGAACAAAGTAATGACAATAAAGGTATTGTTGGTACATAATATAAGTTTGTGATGTGAACTGGGGGTGATACTGCGTTCGCGATAACGGACCGTTACTGAGGGCGGGCGCGGAGTGACTGAAGGCAGAGGGCGCCGGATGTAGCGTGGTGGTAGCTCCGACGTCGCCCGGCAACCGTTTGCAAACAACACGCAATCAAGAGATGCGAACACGGCGTGTAATAGATAGGTACATCAATGTGCGAACATCAAGTACATACTTACTGTTTTATTTCAGGCACAACACCGTTCTACCTATGTCCCTACGAATATTATAAATGCGAAAGTAACTGTCTCTCCGTTTGATACGTTTTCACGTCTAAACCGCTGAACCAATCTCGATGAATTTTGATATAGATTGGACCTTGAAGATGGAGGCTAAATTTGATATTGGATCCGCGCGGACAAAAATTGTCTATACACATAAGCAAAACATACACGATTTTAATACATACCTTTCCTTTATCAAAGCATAATACAGAGGTACACTACACCCAAATACCGACTTGTCATTTTAGTCCAAATATAAATAGGTGTAGGTTTTTATTGAAATCGGTCTGATCACGTCAGTTTTAGATATGAAATTTCAGCTAAATAGGTAAGAATAACATAATTAGGGGCGATCCATAAATTACGCCACACGAATTTTGTGATTTGTTGACCCCTCCCCCGTCCTTGTCACACAATTTCACACTTCGTCGGACCCCCCCCAGCTTCACGTATGACGTAATTTATGGATGGCCCCTTATGTACCTACTAATAGGTTTGAAGTTACGTGAGAAAGGAGGCATGGCACACAAGTTTCAAAGAAAATGTTTCGATCAAAACTCCCGAGGCATGACCGGTATATTCGTCGCTAATACTTCAATAGTGGGTCTAGTTCTATGAAAACCCATACAATGCAACTTTAATCGTGTCAAGCGTGCGAACCAACATACCGAAGAGTATAAAAAATACAGAATGTTTAATGAATACTTTATTAGTAGTATAAGGCAGACAAATACACGTCAGTATAAGTTGCACAAACAAAAATCTTCGAAGAAATATACATACTTACATAGATATTCCAACTCATCAAAAATACATAGGTTTACAACAATCAATAAATATACAAAATGTAATTCAACTACCGTACATAATGTTTAAAAATATTTCCTAACATTTTATTATAGTCTCTCCTTGTAACTATTCAGAATAGAAAATATTAATTTATTCAAGTGTAACAATCACAGATATGATTGGCAAAAGTGATATGTGTTACTTACAATAATGTTTACTAGTATACAACTTGTAAATTTAATGTACTTCTGCAAATGGATTTGTAAAGAAGGCGAGATTTGGTCATGACAGTTCGTTCGCTATGCATTGGAAACGCGTGTATACGCGTTTCCAATGTTCCAGTGTTCCAATTTCCATGTGTATACATGAGAAAAGCAAAATAGATACACAGCCCCGCAATCAAATCGCTGTTAATTTTGATTCGCTAGCGTATATGTAAATAATACAATGCTTTATGACGTAAGCAGAGCTGCACTGACTTAACTAGAATTGATTTAACTACATCATCATCTTGGTGATATTAGGTTGACTCAAATTAGTTCAGACTGGGCTGTAACCACCAACAAAGCAGGTGCTGATTCTGTTGGTACACAAACGAAATACTAACTAACCGTAATGCTGTCATTCTCATGATTGTAATGTTTGAGCGAGGCAGTCATATTTTTAGATGTGTCGAATTTAGTGTATTGGTAAAAATACATTACTAACAAAAAACAGCACTTAGACTTAAGCTATTGTTGATTGATACATGTTAGCGAAATGCTTGAACACAGTACAAATCTTGTAACATATTATGCTTCTACTACCAGACAATATCACCCTTATTGTTACCGTGTTACGATTACAAACTTCATCCTATGGGGCATCATCACACATCTGTGGGATTATAATTAACAAATATGAACAACATTTTAACCATTCACAAGAACTGGTATTATACCTGCCTATGTTAAATATAAAATTAGTTAAATGTCTATTGTTATGTACAGACATGCTATAATTTAATGTCACTTAGCACACTAATAGTGATCATTACATAAAAATATATGCATATAAGAATAATTATTGTATAATTTATGAGTCATCATCAGTACACACACACAGAGTACATTTTTAATGTATCTATATTTTAGTTACATTACATTTTGTAATTATTATGTAACAAAAGATATTGTATATATATTATGTATGTATGTATGTATATATTAATAGGTACACAATATTTACAAAATGTTATGTACCTAAAACAATGAGCATAATTATTTATCTATTCAAAATTATATATAAAGCTTTATATGTTATATTTTTAGAATAAAGACTTAACAGAGGGGAGTAACAAAAAATGGTAACATTAGTAGTTGCATTGTTTAAAAGTGTATAATATAAGTGTTGGGCAAAAGAAGTTATATGTTGAGTGACAATGTATTTCAAGATGGATTATCAACAAAAAATAAACGGCTACTTTGTTTCCAATATAAAACTAAATTAGCAATTAGCATATTATGTATCCCCCTTACACAGTCTAGCTATACTTAGACCTTTGAAAGATCTTTGCGTGGTTGTTTCTGTATGTTATAAAAAACTAAATTATCATAATTATTGTGAACCTACAATTACAAAAATCATGTAAATGAAATAAATATCTATCCAAATGTACTTTTCCCATAATACTCCATCTTGATGCAGTGTGAAGTGTTAACTTTGTGGTATGGTTATCTTGTCTTTGTGTTTAATATTATGGTCCAGGAATTTACCACCCTTGATAAATTGTCAATAAACATAATTTAGATATGTTCAACATCATTGTACTAGGTACTTAATTGTCCCTTTAAATATATTTTATTATGTCTCACCAATCTTTGACTTTCCATTTAGTTTACCCAATTGCCCTAACATCAACACAGTATTTATAAGGTTTTCCGAATAGATACGCTGGTTGGTTTCCATTCGTCTCAATTTTTGTACAACATATTTAGAGAAAAATTCAAGTTCATTTTCACTTGCTTGAGGTCGTACTCCTGAAAAATCCAAACTCCGTTTTTGTTTAGCCTCCCGAGGTTTCCTTTTTGGTGAATCAGATTTACTATCACTGTTACCGCTATTAACCAATGCCAGATTTAGGTCATCAGCCAAATCATTAGCTTCTTCTTCATTGAGCTGAATAGTTAAATCATCAGGTACTGTTACCATTGGAACATGATTATCAGAAAATATTGGAGAAGGTAGGAATGAAACCCGCTTCCTTACTTTCACCGCTGAGTGTTTTGTTTTGAGTGCGCTCCTGCTGTCGGTGGTCACAGCAACTGTATGCCTGCGATTTGTCTTTTGTTTACTGGCTTCTGTATTGTGAAGCCGACTGACTTGCTTATTGCTCCAAAAGTTTACTTTAATCTTAGGTTTAGGCTTGGGCTTCTGTTCTGTGGATTTTGTTTTATTCAAAACAGTTGGAAACTTGTAGCGGACGGTGTCATCATCACTTTGAATTTTTTCTGTTTTCTTAACTTTTGTTGGAGATTTACCAGCTTTATTAAAGTATTGAGTGTTTATTTTGTATCTTACATTCTCATCGTCAGATTGATAGCCATTTTTCTTGGATGATATCTTATCCATAAATATTGGTTTCATTGTATTGCAGTGATAATTGGGATGTTATGGCTAATCTTTCAAATAGGTATAACTACTTATTCGCTTCTTGGTAATGAACCTGAAACAGAAAATTTGATTCCCTATTTATGATGAGCTAATTTATTGCTTACGTTAGTATTTAATAATATTGCCATTTTCTAATACCATAAGGTACTTGCATTTATTTATAATACCAAAATAAAATTCAATATGATAATATTTCCTACAGACTCCAAAGGCTATTCAAAAGTTATTTTATTTTGACAGATTAGATTAGTCAGTGAGTTAAACAATCACTGAAACACGTAGCACTTTCCCGCCTAAACTATTTTATGCAAACAAAGCTTGGATTGTAACATAAAACGTTATTACATTATGTGGATACAGCTTGTTTGCACGTGATACGTCAAAAGTAAATCATTTGTATGCCATTTGATACTCGTTAGGGGAAAAAATAATTAGATAAAATATTTTGAGGTTATATCACTGATAGCATTCATTTGCATCTTTTCATAAGTTAAATAGTAATTTTCAACGCAAATTATGCTCCAGATGACATTTTGTTATTGACACTAATTGCTAAGAATACGGCTTACGATAAATCTGCGAGTTCCCTTGAGAATTTCTTGTCATCATCACACAATCGCGCGAGTCGAATAACTATTACATAATCATAATATTTCAATAAATACACCTTACCTTCATAAACTTTCATAATTATTCAACAGGCGTACACTCACTGTGTTGAACACTAAAGTCGAAAATAAATAAATATTACCCACGAATACAAACACGACACGCACCATTCGAAGAGTTCATGACGTAAAGTAGTTTGACAAAAATCCGCAAGTGGCGGTGTACGCGCGGGAAAACTTTAGACGCGTTCACAAATAAAATGAAAATTAGAAAGAGGTACATTTTCATGGCACCACGGGGTGAAACATTTTTTTCAAGTTTTTCAGTCTCCTTTGAGTGTAAGATAGAAAATAGTGGGCAGGTACGGAAAAACATGATAGATCGATGGTATACATTTATAAAATAGAGGGTACCTACCCACTGGTTTAATTCTCTTTGGTAAGTGTAAGTATCGAGACTAACAGACAACAGGTGGACAATCAACACTACGAGGTGGAAAGGGCCAATCGGTAAAAGAAGGGTAGGGAGACCGAAAAAACGATGGGCTGACGATATAACCAAATTTATAGGAAAGGACTGGCAAACTATCGGCAAGGACAGAGAAGAGTGGAAAGGACTGGAGGAGGCCTTCACCCGAGGAGGGGTCCATATCTAATAACAAAAACTAACTCTAACTAACATTTAGACATAAGCAAAACATTAATATCGAACTAAACACTAACAAACAAGTACCAACATTTGAAATGGAAAGTAAGGATAAGGAAATACAGGCTTTTTTATTTTTTTTATTTTATTAAGTGTAAGTACTAACTTAACTGTGCTTACTAAGGACTTGCTGATCACACACGACGGGTGTGTTTATTATTATTTGCCCGCGCTGCCTGCCATGCCAGGCCGGCTTATGGTAAAAACGTCACGGATCTGCCTAGCAGGCCTGTAGATAAGTACGTACATTTTAACATATCCAGGACCAATTCGTTCGATAGGTATGTCTGGCTGGCGAATCGAGCGTGCAGCTGTAAGTGGTTACCTACCCACTTATAAAGATAAAGGTACTTACATACTTACTAGGAATTAACACAAACATAATAGGTACAATCAATTAATATTATACTTACATAAGCGTACAATAACAAAGGCACATTGAGTAGTTAACTTACTTAGTAGATACCTACCTAATAGTTAGACATAAAAATATCATCTTGCATATTTTTTTATTTGCCTAGGTAGGTAGGTACTTAAAATGAAGTAAGTACTTATCTAAGTATCCAAGTTCCTATGTTTGGAAATTAAATTCCATTATTTCCATATGTTTATACGCATGATTTTATGAATCACCTATTTACTTACCGCAGTTTGTCAATTTAAATAAACTCTAGGTGAATCAGAGGCTCAGAGGTCACTTGTGTTCGAAAATATGAAAGTCTTATCTATTTATTATGTGTAGGTACTCACCATATGATTTTTCATAGAAATCCAGCCCATTTTAGCACGATACTTGAGTTTTCTTTTGTTATCCGTGTTTGGTGATTTCACGAATACGTTTATTGATAAAGCAGACCGTAAAGACGGAAATACGATGACGCAAACGTTATTTTGTTATTAAATAAAGCGATGCAAGTGACGCGAATCCATAGGTTAGGACGGCCCCGAGGTCTGCTCTCAGACTGAGTGGGAGGCTGTGCGCAATGCGGCATCGCTCTCTTCAAACATGTATCTTTTATTGATAGTCTTCACACTATTTCTATGAGAACATTTTGAAAAAGCCATTATTTAACATACGTTATAAAACATGAATTTAAAACCGCAATGTATACTGAGGTTTTAATTTTTTTTTAATTACCTGGACGAATTAAATATGATGGGTAATTTTTATTCATCATTCTTACGTATTGAATTAAATTATTTGGAAATAAAATGTTATAGGCACCTACAAAATTATATTTTCTAGGATATGAAGGGAGATGTTAAGTTTATTGATCTATTTTGCGAACTTTATTTCGCATGTGCCTAGCTACAAGGCGTGCGCAGTGAGTAGGTAGGTAAGTGTAAAGGACGACCTTTTCTATGAATATTATTATGTAAATTTACATCAAGTCTTTTTAATGTAGGTGTATTTTAAATACATTTTTATATTATATCAATAATTTATATTCTGGTCGAATTCTCTAGGTTGGTACTCGGTATCTACCTATCAAATGTTTGTCAACAAAACTGTGTGTAGATTCCAGAAAATATTGTGAAAGTAAAATTTTAACGTAGGTGAATACCTACCTATAACTTGAAAATGGTGATAAGTAAGTACTTAATAGTTATTACTATTACCTATTAAAAAGATAAATCAACGAAAACCGTAAACATGGGTTCTTAAACATAATCGTTTAGTTTGTCTACGATATGAATAGGGTAGATATGAATAGGGTTGATAATGTAGGTAACCTACCCAGGTTACCTACATTATCAAAGCTCCCTAACCATTTGTATATTTTCGCTCACATCATCTATCAACGTTATTAAATTCGACGTGGGCACCTAGAAATCCGCAAGCTCCGAAAACGAATGAGCCTTTTGGGAAAACATTTTCGTATGATTATGTAGGTAGGTAGGTAAGTACCTACCGTCGTCCTTTTTTTTGAAGGTAGATAGGGATGATTTGGACTTGTTTGACGTAGGTACTTACTTATTTTAAAAACATTGCAATGCAATTAACAACAGATTATTTTATGCACACTTCAATAAAATTTAGTTTAAAATAAAGTAGCTAGATATCCTACTAGACTAATTGGATATAAATATGCAGAATGGACCCAAATACCCATATTTCTGCAACCTGAAACCAACCCACACATCCTTCAGCTGGGGTTGATTTTAGTCTGCAGGAGTAAGTGTGGGTTGGTTCCTTTTTGCAAAACTATGTTCAATTATAAACAAAAAAAACATTGTAGAGTCCTCTTGTTCGGGAGGTAAGTATCTATCTACCTACCTATATAATTAAGTATATAAAAATGCACTCACCTGAGCTCTCACTGAGGCTAGATGTAGTTGCGTCGCCCTGTAGTCATATTTCTTCTTAGAAATGTCCTCCTGTATAATGAAAAAAATATAATTTTAGAGGCATTACGATATTCTGTTGTGATTTGCGACATCTAGCGGGCGTTTCTGGAATCAGTTATGAAAACCTTATTGCTGGGTTCGTTTATACCACTTCAAAACGCACGTTTGGTTTCATTCGGTTTGTTATACGTATTGACAGATGTCACTGTCTACACATTTGGCGTAAATACAGAGTGGGTACGGAATGTATCAGAGTGAATAATGTTGGTTGCAGTCTTAAGGGTGACTGATTTGAATTTCTTCCGTGAAAATAGACAGTACGTGCTTAAGTATTGTCTAATAGATAGTAGTATACCAGTATATCAGTTTCAGATTTACAGGTATGGTGACTTTTAAGAGGTAAATAAATAACGCAAAGTAAAAGAGGTTTGAATTTCGACGTATTTCTTATTAGGTACAATACAATTTAGATCTTCAATCGATACTAATATGTAAATTATTTTTTACCAGATTCAGATAGGTGTATAGGTGGATATTTTTTTTATAATTTCCAAATGTTTGGTATAACTACCTACTAAATGGGTTCCACTTACTTGAATCTCGTTGACTTTGTTGTAGAGATTATCTTCAAGACTTCTGTGTTGATGGCGAGCCAGTGCGTCGAGGCTGTCCTATAAGATATCCCATGATTACTTGCTAGTTTTTGAAAAGATAGTTACTATAGGTCTAATCCAGAAGGACTGGAGGGAAGAGAGGCCTCCCTTTCCTCCCTCCGCTTCTCCTGGTAAAGACCCAGCAGTGAGACGACGCCGGCCGAAGAAAATTCTCAAGGCAAAGTTATTGAGACATGTAAGACACCTTTTTTGGCAAAACATGGTCACAATCAGCGCCAGGATTTTAGACTTATGGAGGTGACAGTAACGGACAATGCCAACCTTCTAGGTAGCTTATGCCACTGTTGAACACTGACACTTGATGAATACTTACCCAAAGGACTACACAGAAAAAACTACGACAGAAAAGTATTTTCGTAGTTTCCCATAAGGTATAATTGTTAGTATCTTTTACCAAACGTTTTATAATTGCAGTAAAAAAAATGCAATGCGTCGTATTCGTAAATTATTAATTATTGTAATTACGAAACATTCAGTGAATAATACTTAAAGGGAAACTAGGACTGGAACTACTTAAATAATTTGCTGTCCTTTTTTTTCTCAGTGTATACAAAGATTTGGACGACCGCTTGGCGCCGTTGTTCGAGCGTAGGCCGCTCGGAAAATTTCGGGAATGGACATTTCGTAATTTGCCCAGGTCTGGGTGTCACTGGGATGGACCCAGTCCATTGTACGGTACACATAGTACAAGTATTGCTTAGTTTGGGGCCATACAGTTGGTGTATCAGTCTGGCGATATTTATTTATTAATATAACATAGAGACAAGGACCCCAAGCACAGTGTAGGTACCTAATATAGTTTGGCGACTTATTTATTAGATCTAGTTCCTTTCAGTGCGCGATACTAACTTGTAGCTGTTTGATCTGGATCTCCAGGTCTTGCGCGTCCTTTCGTAGCTGGTCGTAATTCACGCGCGCTTGGGCGCCCATTCGATCCAGTAGTATTTCACCGCGCAGTATTGGCGGCATACTCTCCTGAACAAATAATTATTTATTATGTTCAGCAGCTAATAGCGAGTGCTGTCTGCAATCCAAGATAAAAAAAAACAATGCTGTCTAGGGCGTTGTAGCTGCCACTCTGTATACCTATATATATCGTGTAACGCTACTGACGTCATCGTCTAACGCTACTGACACTTAGCACGGTTAGACTGGCCGCAGCGAGCGCCCCGAACGTCCGTATATAAGCTTTGCTTCAATATTGAGATCTACGAAACAAGTTGTCGGAATCTAAACAAGCTTCTGAGGCGTTATGTTCTAATACAACGCAATAACGCGACTATCGAAAGTTAGGGCAATTTGTTTTCTCCGTGTAGTTTTAATCGCAGGGTCATAATATGACTTCGCGATCAGGATTTTCGTGCGATCTACGTAATTTCGTTCTATTAGCATGACGCCTAAAAATAATTAATGGCATATTATGTTAGAATGACATCAGGAAGTCTGGAGCTCTACCATGGGTTTATACGTTCGCTAGGAGTCCATAGTCGCTAGCGCCTACGTTAAATATTTGGTATCGCCCTCGAGGATATAACGCAACAGAAAATTGTTGCGATTAAAATCCAGCAATGAAGAGTTTCTTTGGTATTTTTTGTCACTCAGTGCATTAAGCTAACATAAAGTTAAATATTAATTAAATACTGAGAAATATAGGTATACGTAGCTATTATTAATGTTCGCATCACAAACACACGATGGTTAGCATAAGACAATAGGCTTTAGACAATGTTCCCGCATATTATCTGTGACGGGATTGGGTTATAGAGATTGGAGCTGTGGTTATAGAGATCATCCAAATTAGGACATAGTTCTAGTGATTATATTCTCTTTGATAGTTCTATCTAGTTATGTTCTGACAGATGTTAGCTGTTAATTAGGATTGTTTTGATCATATTAAATAATTAAATGTCTATGGTTAATAACGTGTATCCACTGTCCCTATACCTAATTATTATCAAATAATTTGCTAAATGTTTTGCTCCTAAATTTATAAAAGCTACATTCATAAAAGAATCACAAAGAATTTGTTACCTGTATAGGTATGTACTATAGCAGTACAATATATCCATAAAAAATAACCATTTTCATAGTTTTTACGTTGTGTAATTACAGCAAGTCAATATTTATATAATGTCTCTGGGTGTCACAGGGATCGCCCCCACTCCATTGTACGGTCCCCATAGTACAAGCGTTGCTTAGTTTGGGACCATAGAGTTGGTGTGTCAGTCTGGCGATATTTATTCATTTACTTATTATTTCCTGTAATTACAAAACATTTAGTAAACACTACTTAAAGGGATACTTACAAGGAACTACAAATACCATTTGTTGTTAGCATTTTTTGCTCTGTGCAGAATGATTACGAGTTCAGTAAATTAATTGACATTGTTATTACAGATTAGTACACGGATAATCGTTTGTATTAATTTTCTGGAAGTAATAAAATAAAGTCGGAATAGGCAGTTAATCGTGTCCATCTCGAAGTTCTACGATTAATCCCTAAAGCAATTTAAAGCAATCCCACTCGAAAGCAGCTTTGGAATGTTCTCGCTGATAAGTAAATAGTGGACCAGTTATTGCTACGTTCGATAATATACCTAGCTAATAAAACCAAATTGTAGGTAGATTCTAGCCGTATAACGTCTATAATATGCGTCTAAAGCCTGTAGATAAATCGATCTCAAGTCTGAAAGCGATCTTGGAAATGTCATTCTTATATCATACCAGGACAAAATGACTTCTTAAAAGCGTACTTAAGATCACTCTCGGACTTGAGATTGATTTATAAATACGGGCCTAAGTTTGATTATTATTAGGAGTAGTCTGTGTTACTTATGGTATAGTCTAAACTATCCCCCGCGTTTCAATACTTCACAGTTTGCATAGACGGAACATGTGCACTAACTTCTGTTATGGCCTTTATTTTTTGACAGCAAACAACGGAGACAACAATATACTTCAATAGGTGAGAATTTTTCATTGGTGTAAACGAGGGGTAAGGAAGTATATGCTTAAATTAAGTAAGTGCCCCCAAAGCAATGCAAAGTGGAGCCCTTTGTATTAGTAACCACGTAGGAGCTTTTAGGGTTCTTCATTGATAGGTCGTATCATGCATCACTGGCACAGCCCGTTAGGAATCGACTACGAAACGTTTTTTGTTTGAAAGCTGGTATGGGGGGCATGGGCGTAGCTAGCTCTTGGCCTAGGTGGGGGGACATCAGAGCTATTACCCTAAGAGGGCGGAGGTAACATAGGTTGGTATTTCCTGTGAGTAAGTCTGTAAAGGACAAGGTAGGTTAGGTCAAATTTAAGTTTGGGATTAAAAAGAGAAGCAGTTGACCCAGTTGCCCCTATTGTCCCCACTCGATACGCTCATAATATAATATGCGGCATACCTACCCCCACTATTTGATGGAAATTGTTTTTGTCATTTTCAAACTAAATCTTTAATATCTTTTTGGATCTTCAAATCTTAATAGATTACCGCAGGGACATCCAAGGGTGGATCATCAGGTTCGGGCGGGTACGGTGGCAGGAAGGCTCTCAGCGGCGGGCGCATCGGCGGCTGCGCTGTCAGCAGCGCGCGAGCGAGGTGCGCGAGATCTGCTGTGCTGGACACCGCACGCGCCTGGGCACACAGCGACTCGTACCGACGGAGCTGGTTGTTGCTCTGTGGGAGAAAAAGTCTTTATATTTATTGAAATCCTTATTCCCTAGTGGTCCTCTTATCAAAGAGTCTAACCCAGAGCCAGGCCATGGTAAACTTTTTGTGTTATCTCCCAAGGTATTTTAATTTATCTTATTGGAAACATTTAATAAGTAGGGTACCTACAAAATTTTGTAAGTCAAGAACAACTGGTGAGCAAATACTGGTTCCATATCAGTGTTGTGTACACAGGATATTTAAATTGCCTTATTTGAATAACGAGTGGTAATTAAAGAACGTAATAACGACGATGCGGTATATGTATGCTAAAATAACACTTATTATACTGTACAAAGTTTGTACCCAATAGGTCACGCCACCATGACGCCTGTAATCCCTAAAGGTGTAGGCAGTGACGCACTGCAGTGCACTCATATTTCATAAAAGGTGTTTTCGGTCCCAATGTAATAGTGCTAGGTTTTTTAGTGTTTTATAAAATACTGGAAATGTTAAAAGAACTTGTTACAAATACAGCAGAAGCATCAATTGATCTACATGTTTGGCTGATTTATTATTAAATCGGTTCTCAAGTAATTTTATAGTTTTTATACCACTCATTCTCAATCTATGGCACTACCATCACAGATAAGGGTTGACTTAGCTGAAGCGAGTAAGCAAATATCTTCTAATGCTGACCGCACGCATAAAATCCCACCAATTTTTACAGTCTCGCCCCGGTTTCCAAACTAATAATGATCGGCGTCATTCATATAATATTTAAATTGAGTTTGACTAAAGTTAATAATTAACTGGCCAACTTGGTTGGTCCCTTCTGACAGGCCCCATCACACGAAGATGGATGACTCCCGGACTATATACCCTTTGATATGGATATTGCATTTCATGACTCATTGAATGTTTAATGCTGTCTGGCTGAAATAGGTCAATGGTTAATTCTAACGCGGAATATCATAATTACGAAGTAAGTATAAATAATTTAACCCTTTTGACGTCCCACTGCTGGGCACGGGCCTCCCCTCAACATGAGGGGGATTTAGGCCATAATCCACCACGCTGGCCCAGTGCGGGTTGGCAGATTTCACATGTCTTTCGAAATATGGTTAGATCTTCTAAGACATGCAGGTTTCCTCACGATGTTTTCCTTCACCGTAAGCAAGTGATAATCATATAGAAATTATGATTCGCACATAGATTTCAAAAAATCCATAGGTGCGAGCCGGGATTTGAACCCAAGACCTGGTGCCCGCAAGACGCGTGCTTCAATGCATTTTTTTTTTTATAGTAGAAGTAAGTATGGTAATTATAAATTTTAAAGATTTGAATATTGTATGTATGCCTTGCATTACAACTAAAACACAGCCTACTGATATATATTTTTGGTCTTATGCTTTTTAGCTAGGTACCTATGGAATTACAACATATTAAAAATACGTTTCCATTTAAGAAAGAACATATAAGTACGCAATGCTTCAACAAAAAATGTAATTTATGTTTCGCTGATAAATGTTGCCTCAAAGGGTTCGCAGAGGGTAATACACAATCTGAATAAATAGGATAGGTAAGTACTTCTTCTTTTTTTTCTTTTTTTTCGTAGTCGATGATTTTGCCCACAACAGAGTTTTATGTGACTGACGGTCGGTAGGTCTAGGTGAGGCTTTAAAAAAAAAGATAATCTAAAAATTTTAAAGTTGGATTGTACGGGTGAATATTATACATAATTTAGTTTGATAGACAGGAAAAAATATGATACATGATAATAATATGTATACTAAAACAAAAGGTAAGTACTTACTTTCTCTGTTATAATTTCGCCTTCCTGGCAGATGGCATCGCTGACAGCCGAGGTAACGTCTGTCAATATTTCTTCCAGCTCCTGAAATATGAAATAAACTTTATTTCTTATCGCATTATGATACTACTACAGCGAATATTTCTCACAAAAATCTCATTGTGATTTTTTTAAAGTAGGTCTTTATTGGATAGGTAAGTACAATATGTAAGTGTTTTGATCTTTACTCAAATATTTGCAAAGGAGAATTGCAATAACTCAATAATACAAACAATTACTAATAGCCTACATTAATACAGTTCAACAATAAAGTTCCAACCACTGCATTCCTGAACTTCAGTTAACTTAATTAAAACTAGAGTTAGTTCAAGTCTGTATTCGGATACCGAAGCTCCTTGAACTATTGCCGCTATAGGGTTGTCGTTCTTCCCTGCTCAGAAGATCGATGGAAAGATACCGACCCAGTTGTCACATGTCACTTCAATTGCCACGGGAGGCGATCCATTTTTCATGCTCGTTTTTATTTTACTTCACGCTGAAGTTCAGTTGAGTGCGAGTTGAAGCTTGGTAGAGATAGCAGCCCTATCGTCTAGTTTTGTTTTGTTTTCACCCTGAGGATATATTTCCGTCAGGTGAAGTTGGATGATGCGGCGCGCGGCGCGCCACGAATTACATCACATCAAAGCATCGTAACTATCTATATCTATCTATATAAATAAATAAAATTAGAGTGTTTGTTTGTAATATCAAAATAACACCTTTTCACTAAATGCATATGAAAGTACATACGACACCTATAGCAAAAACGCGATTTAATTTTGTTTTGTCTGTCTGTCTGTCTGCCTGTGTGTTTATTCCGGGTAATCTCCGAAACGGGTGGACCGATTTTGACGAGACTTTCACTGGTAGATAGCTGATGTTATAAGCAGTAACTTAGGCTACTTTTATTTTTGAAAAACTAAATTAATAAAAATGGGTCCTGTCGCGCGGGCTCAGAACGCGGGAGCGGGCTTTTTGTTGTGTCAAATTCCACGCGGACGAAGTCGCGGGCTCAGCTAATATGTAATAATAATGATACAAAGTACGAAACTTTTATTGAATTGGAAGTTCCGTCGACACTCGCGATTGAAGTGAATATCCATTAGTATGATGAAAATGTTCTCAAAGTAATTTTATCAGCATTATGATTGAATAAGATGTAGCCTCATTTTATTACTCAGTTGGTACATTAACTAATTTGAAATGTTTATGGATGCTTTTAGGATATCTCTTACCATTTATTTTAAAAAAAAATTTTACAGTACAATTAATTTTGAACAATGTTTTATGCGCGTGACTTGAAACACGGCACGAGGCGTGTCGAATAATTTATTAAAATACATGAACATTGCATTTCTACTGTAGGTAGTATATACTTTAATGGGATTTAAACATTCAGTGGAACGTCACCTGCAGTATGGTAGGTAGCGTGTGCTTGTGGTACTGGTCGACCATAGCGTTGGTCGCTGTTAGCTGCTGCACGTACGTGTTGTGCGAGTCGTAGTACGTCGCCAATGTAGCCGGGTTCTGGTTGTTGCAGTACGCGAGGAACGCCGAACAATAGTCTTGACGACTCTGCAATTTAAACAATGTTTTTGATATTTGGATTTGATAGAATAGAATCTCCTAGAATATTATTTATAGTACACCAAACAATGAAATAAAACAAATATGCTTAGGTCTAATTACATAAGGTAGGTATGTACAATTCAAAAGGCGTCAATAGCTTAGTGGTTATAGGGGCCGCCCTCGTAGCTGAGAGGTTCCGGGTTCGATCCCCATCCTAGCTATTAAACTATTGACGTGAACCCACTCCTAACACAAGCATTAGCTTAGCTGGAGCCACGGGAATATTAGTAATGTGATAAACTCAAATTGCTAGTAATCTTTTAAAAAAATGCCGGTCTTATTCATAATAATTAAATAAATACTTGCAACAGATGTATTGAAGAAGAATCCAAAAGTATCTACTATACACACAATAATCATTCTGATTTAGACATAGGAACTATAATAAGCTTAAATATCAATATAATTATTTATTTATTACTTGCTCCCGAAAACGATTACACGTTGACATATTTATGTTTAGTTAAATGGAGGGCGTTCTGTGTTTCGGTTAAATGCTGTTATTAAAATGTCGTATAATTTTAATGCTGGTTACGAGAATTTGGCTCCGTTTTACACTCGCACACCGAAATTAACAATAATGCCCCACTTGTTTGAAGCAGCTAATGCGTTGCGAGCGTGAACGCTTCCTCCTTTTAAATTGTCGTAATGCTGGGTGAAGTAACGAAATTATTCAAGCATCCGTTGCGAAATATATTTAAAAGTGAATGTCAAAGTTCAATTGACATTCACATATAACTATTATACCTACGTTAATACACGTGTTAAAGCTTTTAGTACACCGATAAATTTTATAGATACTACGTATTGAATAGTACGGCCTGCAACCACATAACCTGATTGGCTCGTATGTTCACCACCCAACCGTGGAGAGATCACATACGAATGGATTAATTATTTCATGAAGATTCTTAAATTCAGTGAAAAGGACCCGGATAATGAATTAAAATTTTTGATTGCAAATAAAGTAGGTCGGTACTTAATTGCCAAGAAAATCTAATTTTATTTCTTTGCTAATAACGAAGTCCAACACCGGTAATAAAAAGGAATAAGTTGGCAAAGGAAATCCTTCAAAAGCGTGTTTATTTGTATCTATTCATTGAGCAGGCAAAGGATATAAATGGAGGTAACCTACTACCAAATTAAATGTGGTGTTCTTTGTTTACTTTCCATTTGATTAGTTTTAGTTCATCTATTTACGATTTGATGTAAGTACACGATAAAGGTGTCTGAGCTACCTTTCTTCAGACTATTAAAACATTAGGACTAGACGGAAAGAAAGCAAAAGGCTGGGCAGTGCAAACGTGCGAACAAAATTGATTCATCTATTGCAGTATTTTAACATAAATACTTTTGATACTTGAAATAAAGTTAATGTTCGCTCTTTATTTCTCAACGTCAATTATTATGTAAATAGATCCATAAATTATATTTTATACCGCTTTGTTGAGACGTATGAAAGATTAATACCATCCATCATGACTTGATCGCAAAGATGTTCAGATGCATTATTAAGATGCTCGAATGCGTTTGGAATATCAGAGGTTGAATCATTTATAAGCACTTACAACATGAGCTTCGTTTTATCGTTTGTCATTTTCTTTCAGTGTTCGTGTCTATAAAATCGTATTTATGATATAATAAAAAAACATAGTAGATTGTTGTGATGTGTTTAATTTCAATGAAGTCAAGACTTTAAGCTCATTGAACGATATTTTTTTCAGTACCTATACCTAAACTAACAACAATAGTATCAAATACAGGATATTGACAAGTAATCTCGTTTTCACACACTTCCACTGCGTCCTTTGGGAAACTGTCACTGAGACGCCCATCACACAGATCCCCAAGATAGGACGGAATCTAAATTCAATTTCTTTAGATCCGGATGAAGCTACCCTGTCGCTACACATACTATTTCTCAATAGAGTGCGTAAATCAGTGTTTGTTTCATTATCTATTTGTATTATTGATATAATAATAACTTAAAGAAGCGTGGACACCAATATAATAAATATTATATTTTTCGTGGTGCTACAATCATAAGGCACATAATAAGATATTTGAGATCGTTATTCCTTTTTTTTCTAGATAAGTGAATAATTATAAGATTAATTGAAACTGTTTATAATCTTCTGGTAATTAAAAGTAATGTGAGTAATGCCGGGAGCTAAATTATATTTTGAAATATCATTATTACTTTAGGTGTAGCAGACCAACTATATTCACAAAAAATCAATATATAAACACCCTATTGGATACTATATCTGGTAGTATTATACTACTTATAATATAATATTTGATGGCATGGCTCTATAATAGTACATTGTTACCCAAGGGGTGAAGGTAACTTATTTAGTCCCGAGACGGAGTTTAAATAATAGTTCGAGGGACAAAATAAGTCATTCACCCGAGGTAAACAAAACCAGGAATTAGCTAAACGAATTAGAAAAACGAATGTAGGTCGGATTGCCATTTGCCGCCTATTTTGTTCTTTTTCCGTTGGCCTGGTTCAATAGAAATGTCAAAATAGAACTAATTTATTTTTAATAATTTGACAGCTTTCAGTTGAAAGCGATTCTCCCTGGGGCTGAAAAGTATTACTTTCAACCCGCTCCTCAGGCAACTTCAGACCTACTTTCCGAGTATGAGTAACGAAAAATTGATTATTAACGTGACTGGCAATATTTTACTCCAACGAACGGCTAGTTAAACTAGACTGTATACAGAGACTAAATTATAAATTAATCGATAACTTTATCTATCGCAATCTAAAAACATTATAACCATGATGAAGTAGAAAATTATACCCAACCCTACCATTATTTTAAATTGAAATCCAGATTGTGATATTGTATTTCGATGTACCTATTATTACCACTAAATGTATAGAACGATTTTTCTTATTTCCACATCCGTTAAAAGTCGTCTTAAGGTGAAGGCGCCTGTCTAGCCCGCGAAGTTCAAATTTTTTGAGTTCTTTTAGAAATTTTTCAAAATCTGACAATAATAAAAGACAAATTTTGTAATTCGCGAAAAAGACCGTGTGCAGTGCATTTATTAATACATTTATTTTACTCTAAATATTATCACGGTGGATATGATACTAGTAAATCACTAAATATACAAAAATTGCCAGATTATCTGGATAGCTGTCGTTCTTGAAATGTTTTAGAGTAAGTTGGATATATTAATAAATGCACTGCACACGTTCTTTTTCGCGAATTACAAAATTTGTCTTTTATTATTGTCAGATTTTGAAAAATTTCTAAAATAACTCAAAAAATTTGAACTTCGCGGGCTAGATGGGCGCTTTAGCCTTAAATTTCGACATTAATCTTCATTATTTAATTCTGTGTTACCTCCATAAAAGTATGTATGGTCACATGGTCTGTACCTAATCTAAGTACAAACTTTTTTAAAGTCTGTCAAGTTTCATATATACTGTATCACCTTATTTAATTGGTCGTCAGCCTTCCCAAGTATGACTTCGCAGCCTTCCCGATGTGCGAAGAGTTTCCTCGCTTGCACCTTCATGTGGAAGGTCCGTTCAATAAGCGGGGTGGCCACCAGTCGCTCCAGGGAGACAGCGGCGTTATTGTACCCCAGCACATCCGCCTCGACCTCTTGCAGCAGGGTTTCCCAAGTGTGGAACAGCGATGATGGGCATGTTGCTCTGTCAACAAAAATAATACGCTTAGTTGGTTGTTATTTTCATCCACTTTAACATAAGGTTTAATAACCGTGCCAGTCAACTGATGACTACTTCTTCTACGTCTTCTTTTACGTAATATGTCTAAGTCTATGCGCATTTTAATAGAGTGTGCCTGGTATAATATCAATAAGCTGGACCAATAATTTGTACATGGGAGGAAATATAAGCCTTACATCCTACTATTATTATAAATGCGAAAGTTTGTGAGTGTGGATGTATGTTTGTTACTCATTCACGAAAAAACTACTTAACGGATTTGGATGAAATTTGGAACAAAGATAGTTTATAACCGGGATTAACACAAAGGATACTTTTTATCCCGATAATCCCGAAATTTTTGTTAAGTTGAATACTACGCGGACGAAGTCGCGGGCATAAACTAGTAACTCCATATAATTAGAATGGTTCCCCATAGTTGATATGACACAATTCTGGTATGTAGGTCGAATTCCGTATTTTATTGTACTCGTTTATAAGGGTGGACCACATTCCTACATATCCTAACGGCGGCTATTATATGTTATAAATGCAATTTTATGATAGGTCCACGCAATATTCCACTGGACTGGAGAATAAATTATGTTTCCACATATATTTCTGTGTACACATAAAATTGTTTTGTATGAAACAACTTCATCAAGTTTGCTGCCAAAAAGGATGGCCAAAAATCGTGATAACGCCCTAGACACAAAACTCGTTTTTGGCTGGCGACTCAGCCGTTCCGACGGCAGACTATTCCGGCGCCGTCTAGCTGCTACCGAAATGTGTTCAATAATGCATTTTATTAAGTACTCACTCATGTAGGTATTGTTTCTCTGTATGGTGCAACCACTATGAGAGTAAATTTTTTCTTTGATGTTATTTATTAATGTTATGTTTGTTGTTTTATTAAATTAATAGCATGTAGTTTTCCAAGCTGTTCCAGATAACGAGGACTTCTATTCTACAATTTTTAAAAGATTTGTGATACGTACATTAGTAAATTGTTACATGAGTGGTGAAAGTGACTCTCGAACTATTAGCGCCCTCGCTGCGCTCGGGCGCCAAACCCCGTCTCGGGACTAAATAAGTCTTTCACCCGTGGTAAACACTGTGCTTTTCATTACGAATACAAGGAAAGTAAAAGTAAACACAGGAATTGGCTAAAGAAATAATACAAGGAAGTATGAACAATACTCTACAACTCGAAAAAAAAAAAGATCGGATTGCCGCCTATTTTGTTTTGTTTTCATTGGCCAGCCAACCTCATTATTTAGCCATTATTTTTCATTTTCATCTTTAAATATTTTTCCCAAATCTATGTTATTTTAAAGAAATTGTTAAAACTAAATTATAATTAATCCATTTAAAAATATATATTCTTGAATTAATACTTAACTTTATGTTATTTCAATTTTACATCGTGCTGTAATTGAGTGACTGTAGAAAAAGTTTGAACATGGTTCCATAGAAATGTGAAAATGGAACTAGTTTTTTTTTTATAATTTGACAGCTGTCAGTTGAAAACGATTCTCCCGGGCCGGAAAAGTATTACTTTCAACCCGCTCCTCAGGCAACTTCAGACCTACTTTCAGAGTATGAGTAATGAAATAGTACATTGTTACACGAGTGGTGAAAGTGACTTATTTTTCCCGAGACGGGGTTTGGCGCCCGAGCGTAGCGAGGGCGCTAATAGTTCGAGGGACAAAATAAGTCTTTCACCCGAGGTAAACACTGTGCTTTTCATTACGAATACAAGGAAAATAAAAATAAAAACAGGAATTGGCTAAAGAAATAATAGAAGGAAGCATGAACAATACTCTACAACTCGAAAAAAAAAAAGATCGGATTGCCGCCTATTTTGTTTTTTTTCGTTGGCCGGCCAACTTCATTATTTAGCCAGTATTTTTAATTTTCATTTTTAAATATTTTGACCAAATCTATGTTATTTTAAAGAAATTGTTGAAACTAAATATAATTAAGTCATTTAAAAGTATATATTCTTTATTTAATACTCAACTTTATGTTATTTCAATTTTACATCGTGCTGTAATTGAGTGACTGTAGAAAAAGTTTGAACATGGTTCCATAGAAATGGAACTAGTTTTTTTTTATAATTTGACAGCTGTCAGTTGAAAGTGATTCTCCCGGGCCAGAAAAGTATTACTTTCAACCCGCTCCTCAGGCAACTTCAGACCTACTTTCAGTGTATGAGTAATGAAAAGTATATTTATATTTTTAAGGTGGTAGAGCTTAGTTATAGCCAATTGATTGAAGCTCATATACCGGTTGGCTTAACCGTGGTAGTACCATTGGCAGCTGTATTTCGTACGATTCGGTTTCCTCATCAGGTCGGCTACGTGCGAGCAATATCTTAGCTATTGCAAGCATCTACATAGGCTACGGCATGTTACGTTAAAAAAAATGTACGGAGTAACCAAAGCCTATATAATTTATAAAATAATTTATATTTGATGTTGGATTTCCCTCTAGGGAAGGTAATTCCCTGAATACGTACAAACGTTAGGTAATTTGTTTCATACAAAATTAAACCTTCGCTCCGCTTTTATTATATTGTAGGCTTGCGGGCTACCGCTGTCTGCGCCCCACAAATGAAATACCAATAAAGTTAAAAGCTTCCGCTTTAAAATCCCACCGCATCACTATTATAGAGTATGTTGTTTATTTTATAACAAAACAATTTGGTTTGCACAGAGTGCCATAACCTTTACACTTCCTCTCACTGTATTCTATTAATTGTATACATGCTTTTGTTTTAACCGAGAGACGTTTCTAAAATAGTATAAAGCCGCGCCAAAAAACAACAGCAATTTATTTTCATTTATCTCTTCTCCATGTAAAACATGGTATGGGTTAAAATGTAAATTGGTACGTTAGAGCGTAATTGGTTTCAGATGTTGCTCTGAAAAATAATGGGTTTTCGCCTACATAGAAATGTGGAGCGTTATTGTCACATGGGCAAAATGATAGCGGCAAATGATGCGAATTGTGAATAGTGGTGCTTTAGCGGTATAAGTAGAGCTTTAAAAACATAGCTTTGATAAACAGAATGCTAAAGACTGGAATCTAAAAATATACGATGGCGTTAGTCGACCCTAGAATGTTGTTTTGGTCGTGTCACTCGTAATGGACTGACTCTACATTTTTCGTAGTGTTCCTAGCAACCAATTTCATAACTTTCCTCATGAATACGTTAATTTTTTATTGTATAAATGAATTGTTTTATAGACCGCTTTTGACTTTTTTTAAAGATCAACAAAATAGTTTATCATGTCCCATAAGCAAGAATACAGCATTATGTTTACAGTTTATTAAGTAAATTAATATCGAGCTAAGTGCATATTTTCATACGAGACAAAACTTTTATCAATATTCGATATTCAATAAGTGCAGCAACGCTATCTGACGTCGTTGTCAAGCAGCTAAGTGGGGAGATAGCATGCTTCGGAAATGGGGTCATAGGCTTTGATATCGAGGCTTGGGGTACAATATTGGAAACAATGCGATTTATAATTGCGATTCAATCGGAAATCCTTTAAGTAATAAGTAAGATCACTTTAGTGAAGTCAAGTAATTAGGGTACTTCCTTGTTTCGAACCACAATTGGTCCGCTCTATGGTGTCAAACGACGAACATTATATTTGGGCTCTTTTGGATCACGGTGCGAATCAGACTGTATTTTATTTAAAAATATCGCCAGACTGACACGCCAAATGTATGGTTCCAAACTAAGCAATGCTTGTACTATGGGTACCATACAATGGTCTGGGGCAATCCTAGTGACACCCAGACCAGGGAAAATTATGAAAACGTAGTTTCCCAAATTTGCTCCAGCGGGAATCAAACCCACATCCACCCGGTGCAGTGAGCCGAGCTGCCTATGCTCAAATAACTGCGCCAAGCGATCGTCAATAATCTTAGGAACATGATATCGAGCCACCTTCATGAAGCTACCTTATATTTACATACATACATATTTTATTGTTTCTTGAGGATGATCTCTGGTTTCATGGTTTAAATTGCTTTGATGCCTACCTATAATTTAACTTATGGATTTATTAATAAACCTTTGAAAAGGGTAAATTAAGGTTAAATACCCTTTTCATTAGTTACTTAGTTTATTACGTTTTGGTTTGATTATACTTAATTGGACTTTGAAACGATTTATTAAGTAAACACCTAAATGCAAAACCAAAGTCACCTGTAAAACTTTATTTTGTTTTAACTTTAACTCTTTTATTTTACCAGCTAAACTCAATTTTCATCAGAATATAATTTAGAGCGCTATATTGACGTAGCCGAAATAATGGCAACCACAATAATTAACTTGTTCCAAATAAAATGTCTTTTAGATTTTCAAATACTCTATAATTTGCACCGACAGCGACGCGCTTTGCAATTACATAGTTTTAATTTGAATTTCAAATCTGCGAAATTAGGTCGAGCCTAGACAAAAGCTCACCACAGGGAATAGTGTGTGGTTAAATGGCTTTGTTTCATTGTGCCATTGTTTTAGTTAGAGGATGTGTTAAACCTACATTTACATTCAAGTATGCTTTTTGACATTAAAGACAAACTTTAACCCTCTTAGTAATAAACGTGGTATAGCAGGGAAATTGTTACACACCGAGTTATATTTTTCCTTCATCATTTATTTGAAATTCGAAGGAAGAAGCCAAAGCATGGTGTAACTATACAACCGCTAAACCTCGTTTATTAATAGGAGTGTTTAAGAAAAAGTGATTCGCTTTACACGGATATTTTAGATTTAACTAGCATGGAGGCTTATACGCTAAGTCCATTAGTGTTTCTTTTCTAAACCATTATCACCTAATGCTGAAGTCTCATCTATAGCACTCCATTCACTAACTCGTCCATATCTCTGGTGGCCTGCAGGCTTCTGCGTCCAGAACGAGGTATTCACTGAAGAAATATATTTTGCGTCGGTTGTTATCTAGTCTAGATATACACATCAAGTGCCGCAATCCTATGAATGGTCTTATAATTATGTCAGTCCGATGATCATCAAAGCGATTTTCAATTTTTCATCGAAAAGCTTTTTAAAGCGCAGTATACATGTCACTGGATGAGGGCCCATCTCTGAGGGCCCTCGTCCGTGGCGGACGTGCTGAAGTGGACAGCTCTGTGGACCCGGCTCACGGATCCACCACTTGAAGTTATTGGAAAAACTAGGTCAACGCTAGGTTCCGATTAACACTAAACCGCTTCTAAAGACATCAAAATGAAGACTTAAGTAGTTATTGGTAATAATTGCATAGACCTTTGTTTGCTCTTGACGAAGTAGGAACACAACAAATAGCTTGGGTTTAATTGTGTGGAACAAAAAGGAAATCCAACGACTAATCTGTGTACACAAGTACTAATTCCCCACTCAACCACAAGTTTCTATTTAATTGCTTTCACGTATTTTCTTTGATAGCGCTTTAAATAATAAACGAAGTAACAGGTTCAATTATTTTATTTTTAATTTAAGTAAAAGAAGGTTGTTTAACTTACTGAATAAAAACATAAAGCATTTTCCGTTTTAGATAATTAAGAAAACCTACTCCAATCTACCTAAGGAAATTAAACCTAAAGGCTAAATTTCTGAGCCATTATTTTTAATTATTCGCGTGGGATCTTAATAATAAACCTTCTTAAAGTATTTCCTATTCTAAGGAACAGCTAAGGAAGTACATTAAAAAGCTTAAACATAAGGTACAGCGCCTAATACTTACGTCAGTTTCCGCTAACCCATTTTATTTCCACCCTGGGACATTTTAATAGCAATTCGTCTTCTCAAGTGTCCATCATTCGGACAGAGGTCCGCTTTTTATACCCTTGACTATCTGACTGACGGAAATAGACCTTAATTTTCCAATTTCTGACTTACGCCTTTTTATCCGGAAGTTCAGTGTCCTTTGTGTTAAGCCACTTGACGTTGAGTGAATAAAGACTTGGATGGAAATACTCGTAGGTTGCCTATTGTCTAAAAATAAAAATATTATGTAAACCACAGATTGATTCTAGATTATTGAATTTATATTCATTCCTACTTTATCGCTGTGTAGAGTAAATAATTAAATGTGTGACATAATAAATAGCCAATGTCTATGTCTATTTTAGCTCGCTCTATAATATAGAGTGCGTTCTATAATGTATACCTTGAAAGAATCGATACCATATTAACTTGATATCGACATCGAATATCAGATTTTGGGTAAAAATTACATCGCATAACGTAACACGCTTGTGGAAGTCATCTATCATCGTTTGGCAGGTACTTATAGGGCTCACGCCGCGACGACATGTCGAAGGGCCTCTAGAACTAATCACTGACATCGACCGCTAAAAGGGCATATCGGGTCTCCCGACGAACTAAATTACCCCTTTCGGAAACTGCGGTTGAAATCGAACCTTCGGTACTGCAAAATAGCCCAAGATTTGCTGGGGTACGAGCAATACATTATTAAACGTACGCAAATGGTGTTATGAAACATGTTTAGTCCTTGGACGTAAACACAGTCTTATATTTACAGGTTTAATTAAAAATGTGGATAACGCAACTGTTTTAGTTTTACGAGTATAAATGAATGAAATTGCATTGTTTCCAAAGTTCAATGTAAATGTTGTAACACTGAACTGCGAACTGCGCGTTCATTTGGCCCATTGTTTTATGTGTGTTCGTCAACATCCAGACGAAATTATTATATCTGGCTATTGAAACAGCCTGTATAAATAAACATTATTTTGTAGGAAGATTCATTACGAAAACGAATGGACTGGCAAACAAATAGTTCGCTTTATAAGTAAATAAACCGAAATAAATAATCTTAAAGTCAAAAGAAACAGGATACTCACCTAGGTTTCTTTGAGATAATTATACACTTTAAAAGATTTTCCGGGAAACATGGACGTGATTGACGTCACTGGAGTTCCCTTTTACCAATTAAAATTCCATCACATTGGAAATTGGACAGGCCCAACGTTTATTCAGCCAACCAATTTTTATACTTGATTGATGATTCCTTGGAGTAAAAAATTGTCGCGGAATTGACAAATTTGGTTAGCTCGAATAATGGGCTGTTTCTTTTGTGTTTATTTTTCTTTTATGAATAATTTTAGAACATAACTTACCGGCTACTATGTTTTTAAACAGTTTACTTTTTTAGACAACTAGTGTATTTTATATTATAACCCTTTGTTTCTCAATATAATATGGTTAGGTAGGCACACTGGCAGTCGTTCAGGACATCTGCAAGTTAAGGAGAGCAGAAACAGTGCCGGTCTTTATGGGACCTCTTGACTTGCCCATTGAAGAACCCTATGTTGTAGTGCAATGGCAAGACTGCAGGAGGATTATTCAACATTCAACGTATTGACTAGCACGTGCGAGGAATGAAGGCTCAAAGGATACATGGAAGTTATTAAGTAAAATATAAAATAATGATAAAGTAATCTCGCCATTACAACAATTGACCTAATTTGCAGTTATGTAAGTATGTAAGATTAGGTGAGTCGTGTGGGGATTGACATATTGCGATGTAAGCGGTTTACAGGATTAAAACTTTACACTTTACAGCATGCAAACTGATGTTGCATGCAGTAAATTGATTTAAATAAAAGATAAATCTGCAAACTATCAGATAAATGGTTTACCTAAGGTTCAATTTAGGATGACAATATAATGAAGTTTTATAATTCAATAGTGGATGATAGAGAGTACTAAATTAATATTTACCGAGATAATATTTTTAAGAGATAGAACTCGTCGTCATTCCAGCAATTTATACAGCTAGTTCCAAAGTTTCTTGTAAAATTTATCAATAAATATCCATTCGACCGTTGTCGAAAGGTTTTGTCGAAATTTAAAACTTTTCGTCGGTTGCCTAACAAATTACCAAACGCCATTATTGACGAGAAAACGGATCTCCACAACGGCTCCAATTAATATTTGGGGAAGAGTTTGAACCTAGTTATGTAAAATAATTTTGTGGTAATTAATTTACACTTGAATTAGTTTAATTTAGTACTTCATTAGTTATGAGTTTGATTCAAAAAAATGTTGGTGACATCTATTTTTCTGCCAGTATTTGCGTTACAGGTTTCAAAATACTTGACAGACGCAAAAGAACCTTTGAAACAGCGTATTATATTTTCTCATTACATTTAGTTTTATTCCCTTTTCAGAAAATCTCTTTCGTTTGTTACAAAGCGAAACGTGTGTTTTCATTTACGTTTGCTATTTTTTACAAACATTTTTTATTTAGTATTTTCTAATGCTCGGTTTGCTTTTAATAAAATGAAAGCTCTTTGAGGACATTAAAAACAAATCACAACTTGAATATTTTATAATGTGGGTTTGATTAAACAATACTTAGTTTCTTAAATAATAGTAATTTTGGTATTATAATGTCACACTCAGTAAATAAATTTTAAAAATTTTACCTAGGTCTACCACTCTGTAATTTACTACTAACAAAAATTAAAAAAAATATGAATGACACTACCTTGCCATTTATTTATGTAGTATGCCTACGTTACCTACGCGATCAACTTTCGTAGCATAACTTCGTAGCAGCCGTAGTAGCTAAGTTCGTAGCCATCATTATTCGTTTTGCTTTCTTTAACTACAGGCAGTCCGTAGCATATAATTAACCCAGGGTGGCAGTTACGTTAAGGACGGTGAGAAGGTACCGACGTAGTCGAGTGCCTTAAACTAAATACCCTCCCGACATCACTTATGCAGGAGTCATCCAATTACCATGCGCCGACGTGTGCGGCTCTGCTCTTGCATGATAGCGACCCAGCTCTACACGTAGGTACCACTTGGTAATACAATTTAAAGTAATAAAATGTGTTGAACCAGAAATATTAATATTGCAAGTACCTAATTTATAGTTGCCATTGAAAACGGTGAAGAAGTCAACACAAACTATTTTACTACTATATTTTACTACTTTCTATGGTGTTAGAGCCGAGCTGTAGCCAATATACTACATCTCATATACGGGTTAGTTCAACCGGGATTGTACTACTCTTATGCAGAAGATCGGCGTAAAGTAACTATTATAGCTGTGTTTCGTACGGTGTGTAGCTTAACCGCCCCCCCACTTTCCTTTGCTCGGTCCCAATTCTCTGTATGTCGTCCACGTGCGAGCAATGCCTTTGGTATGGCAAGCATCTAAAGTCTATGGTAATTGTATAACAACAGGTCAATCACAAGATTTTGTGCAGTCTTTGACATATAAAAAAAATAGCGACTGGCCAACTTTAGTGTTATATAATTTATCATTTGTAGAAGTACTATTTATTTTCAATTTTACTGTGTGGCTTATATCGAAGCGGGAAAGGGTCAGGATCCAACGTACCTAATGAATTTTTAAACACTTCTATTAGGATTATTGGGATCCAGAGTTTTCTACGAAAGGCTTGGGTAGATAGGTACTTACATCAATTTGGATATATGTAAATAAGATATCATGTAAACATATAATACGTAGTACCTCCTGTTATAAGGTAAGTATTCTGTATTCGATGGTATAGGCAATTTTTGATGACAAAAAAAGTAATGGCTCTTTTGGATTTCGTTGAGTTAATGTAATTTCGTGCCACCATTGTTTTCTTAAAATTTCCTATTTTCAATCTTATATTAAAGTATTTAAGAGTCTGACAGGAATCCGACATTTACAATTTTAATAATAATTCATACTAAATAAACTTAATATGAAGCTTGGATTTCTTCACCACACACATAGCCATCCGAGCGACTAATGTAATTAGACCAAACGCCGGCGTCATGTTGGAACGAAACCCTTTATATTGAAAGGTAGTCTACTTAATTGGGGATCATAGGGGACGAGAACGATTCTGTTTTTTTTTAAAACTTTTGAGCTTACTGTGTATCATATACTGAAAGAACTGGAGACCGAATATTGTTTTATTCATAAAAGTTATTTGAAATTGTTATTTGGTTTATTTGGCCTAAAAATTGTTAAACCTAAAATTAAGGGTGCCCGTCCACATGAGCCGTCGGGCTGGCTGGGCTAGCTAGCCCACTCGCTTCGCTCCGCCTCGTATTCGTCGGTTAATAAAAAGACCATATTGGTCACGATTTATTTAGAAAAACAATTTCCCATGTCCCATCTCGTAAGATATTACGGTATTAAGTAACGGCTGCACCTTGTTTAAGCTTTATTGCGAATCCACAATCCCAGCACCATGGTTTTATATGTTTGCTTACGGTCGTCGTATAATATGGGGTGATTTGTTACTATTGCGAGTATAAAAGCTGTTCGTACCTACCTGAACTATTAAACGAAGAATATACAAATAGGTTCCGAACTCACAGGCCACATAAAGGCTGCGTTACACCTAAATAGATGTATTGCGAACAACTCGCGAGTTTGACAGGACTTCGAACTTTTGTCAAAAGAAAACAAGTTTGTAATTACGATGAAATTGCAATAATTAATTTTAGAAACGTACTTCAATATACCTAATAAAGGAAATTAAGGAAAGCATTACCTAGATACCTCTAGGTAATGCTTTCCTTAATTTCCTTTTAATAATTGATCGAGGGCGTTCCACCCCTGTCGCAGTATATTACGTAGTGCCAAGCCAAGCAATTTAAAAGGGAAAAAGATGTTGGTGGTTCTTTGAAATAGTGAGATTGCGCCTACATTCCCATTTCCGTGGCGGACGAGTCGCAGTGGCTGCGGGCGAAACTGCCGCAAAGTGATTCTGATCATACTGGATTTCGCCGCAAAGCGATTCTGATCATACTGGAGCTTTGCTTTAACTTGTTATAATATTCACACACTTTTTGAAGCGAAGCTTATATACGGACGTTCGGGGCGCTCGCTGCGCGGCCACTCTAACCGTGCTAAGCGTCAGTAGCGTACATGATGACGTCAGCAGCGTTACACGATATATATAGGTATAGAGAGTGGCAGCTGCGGCGCCCTACGCTTTATACCACAAAGCTTCGTTTCTTTCGGGCGTCCCTAGACGGCATCTTTATTGAAAATACTATTATCTTTTTCTTAATCCTTTGCAGTCTGCAGTTTCTCGGCTTACTTTCCCGAAAGATGTTTAAAGAGCAACATAGTACTTAAATTGACATCGCAATTCACCGATACCGCTTGTATACATGTAGAGTCACAAACCAATGAAACTGATACTCTACAGACATAAGTATATATTTTCGAAACCCTGTGTTACGTTTATAGTCGCCCTAACTTTTTCCCACGCCTACTCTAACACGTGGTCGATGTGCATGCGAGTCCACAGAATCCATCAGTGGTTTCTTCCCTACCAATTGGAACGCAATCGTACCATGAAAATTAAGTTAGTTCGTTCGTGACTTTCGTTGATTTATGTTTTACCAGTAAAACGCATGCCCTCGTTTCCTGTCCATATTTAAATTCATACTGAAAAAGAAGATTAAGGGTGAAAACAAGTGGTATCTACAAATAAATATTGGTCTCGATACGATACCGTATTTATAGAGTGAAATTTACGATACTAATTTCAAAATCGGCTAGTCAGTAGCTAATATAAAAATTATTGTGCTCGGTAAATGTACCTAGTTGATGTATCGATCGTAATAGGCTTAGCAACGACCCGCTATCTATGTTATTACAATATTGTTGGGGGTAATAAAAAATAATGACATCGGTCATTCAACCCGACCAGACGGTTTGTCGTGTTGGTAAACTGCATGAATAAAATATTCATATCGGCTACACACGATTATTGATCCCTAAGCTACCGTTGTAGAGTAAATGGTATAACACATGTTAGTAAATTAGTTTAAAATACTCTGTTTTAATGGCTGGTTTAGTGAATAATAGCGGCATCAAATATCACTACGAATAATGTTACCTAAAGAAAATATAATGACTTTAACTCGTTATGATTGAATTTCAAGTTCTTTTTAAATTGAGATAAATATTATTCATGATATACATTATAATTCATGTGAACAATCATTTAATACCCTTACCGATTACAAATTTAATCATGATTCTAAACAAGCGATAAATTATAAAATCACCCTCAAACAAATCCAGCCATCCTAAGTATACAAATTATTTTTGCTATCGAGCGTCAGAACGGGTCCAAATACACAAATTATACGAAATTGATTTCGTATTCCGCATTCAGGCGGGAGGATTCGATTTGTGAGGCCCCACTGTATTCACTTTGAATGAATGCCCTCCTTTGGCGCTCGCCCCGAGGCCCGAAGCCTATTAATCAGAGTTGAGGTAAGTAACTAATGAAGAGTCGGAGGTTATTCGAAGAAAGAAAGGCGTGAGGTGCTCACGAATGGACATTTGTGTTCAAAAGAAATGTGAACATAAAAGTCCTGACACCTCGTGTCCATATTTAATGTTCTTTAATGATGTTCACTAATCAGACTTGTGTTACCTTTAGTGTTTGAATAACTTGTATATTATGTACGCCCATAATTTAATTTGGCTCATAAAATTTTTACTAGAGCTGATTCTGTTCATGCACAAACTTAATTAACTATAACTTATATTTTGTTACGAGTACAGTAATTAATAAACATTGAATAGCTAGAAATATATACTATGTATGTTGGTTACACATAAAGAATACATTATTAAGTAGGTATATTAAAAAAGAATCAACCTATAAATGGAATATAAATAAGCGCATTGGAGGATCTTAACACTGGCTACGATTTCATCCAGGCAAGCTTTGAATGGAGAATTTTGGCAAAACAAGCACGATTATACGATTATATTATGCATTTTAGATATTAAAAACATTAACTGTGAATCAAGAAACGTAACGATAAGCTTAATGGACATGATTTGGTCGTTATTGTTAACCATACTAATGGTCTCTAACTTAAGCATCCACTTAAGAGTGGAACTGGTTCCAGTTGGTTTATTACGTGACTGCGGCGATGATAAATTGCTATCTAGATCCTTGTAGGTACTTCATCGTTTTCAAGTTAATGGTCAAACTTTATAACACTTGAATTATCAGAAAAGTGGATTCTTAATTTATGAGTATGAAATGTGATTGGTTCAAACCTGTTGTCAATACTTTTTGCTTTCATTACTTTTTACTTTGACTAAATTTTTAAACATGAAAGTTAAGCTCAATGTCTTTAAATAAGTGACGACTTTTCAGTTGCTACGTTTCTTTATTTTTTATATCGAGTATAATGTTTGGCTGCATATAACGACACTAAGTTTTTACAATAAATCATTCAATTTTCCATGTGAATTTAGAAAATTCATTGTTTAGAGAACTAACGACTGACCAACTTGTTCTCGACTTGATGAAGTTGAAGTTTAAAGTCTTAGAATTATAGAAGATAAATAAATTTAACAGCTAGTAAAGCTGATCTATCTAATGGCTAATATTTGCCTACCCATTTAGAACCATGTCACTCCGAATGAATACTAAAAGGATTAAAATTTCTTTAAATGCTGCTGTTAGACTAGGATGAGAGATAATAGCATCTTTGAAGCTGTTAGACGCTCGCCGCACTGCTTCACGCTTCGTTACACAGAAAACGTTGTAGCACATTTTCTTGTAGGAAATAAAATTGAATGACAATTATATTTTTTTTACCGGAGTAAATAGCTGAATCCAAAAAAAAATGTAATTATAGTCCTTAGTAGGTTCCTTAATTTTCAAATACAGAAAAATAACATCGTAAATCTTCTCACGAAAGCTTTTCTCGAGAAGCATTATAAAGGAGAGTGAAATTCTAAATAAGAAAATGTTGTCATTTAATTGCCACAAGGCTTAACTACTTAGTCCTTTGTTACAATACCGAATCACTGTTTCATAATAAACCTTTTTTATCGAAGAAAAAGTTTTATTTTAAACTCTAACTTGCTTTTTCATCGTCCGGGATAAATATTTATACTTTTGTCAAAATATTTAGTTGGCCATTACTTTTTCAATTTCCGTGGTCCCGATTCAACAAACGTACAACATACTTATCCCTTTTAAGCGAAGATAATGTATCTCTCATGTAGGAAGATATAATAATGGCGATACTTAGAAAACCTTTCTATTTATTATTTCGAATAACTTATCATTCACATAGCATTCCAGGTTTCTTTAAACGAAGGCTAAATTATGAAAATAAAATATTCCCACAAAACACTTGTTTACTTATGGGACGCGTTAATTATTTTATCATCGGTCGGAAGTTCATTAAGAGCACGACTTCATTAATTATTCAGAGAGGTTTCTCCCTTTCGTTTCGCCAACATAATGAAGCAAGAGATTTTAGTCCCGAACGGCTGATTGTAACGCCGCCGCCAGAAATTCTAAAAATGGAATTGTCTCTTAACCCTAGGATAGAAATGCTTCAGATATCTGCCGACCTTTCGAAACTAAAAAAATATACGATTCAATCCCAGAATCTGAATATGAAATCCCCTCGGTGTGTTGTGAAAAAGTTATGAAAAGAGAATTTTATAATAGGTGTGAGTGTAAGTACTCTATATTTCGACTTTCCTCTTTTTGGGCTCTCGCAAATCTATACACTTATTGAAGTTAATACATTAACGAAAAAATCCTTTGCTACATTACATCTTGATAGTATTCGACTACCAAGATGTACTTAATATAGAAAGGGTTTAAAAAAAAAAGAATTGTAATTTCAACAAATAAATTACTTTTTAAAGCATGGTACGTAACTACTTGTTGCTTATAACATATGCATATTTAAGGTATTAAGTAGAGTGCAGTTTAGTTTGGCGAGGAAAGTTTACTATTGAATTTATCCGCAAAGTGAAAACTCCAATAGTGTTCCATATAAATAAAAATTCCACTTCACATATTTTTGTAAAAGCGGACTATTCCACTAGCAGGGAGAGTTCTAAATCAAAAGAAGCTAACAATAGCCTGCGAACGAGAATACAGAATGAGCCACTCCAAAGGTAAACGGAACACGGAGCTTCTCCATATGTTACTGAAGTAACGTATCTCAGGCACTTGTCGCTACATTTGTTCAGCTTATGTTTAGATTGGCGTTAAAGCACGGGATCGACAGGTAATATATTGCTTATACGTATAAATTTCTTGTAAACACCTTGCCGGCGTCTTTGTTCCCGGTTTTTTACCATGTTTTCAAGTCGAGAGTGAACAGGTACCTTCTAGGCAAGTATACACCACCGTAGACCACATCGTCACTTACCATCAGGTGAGATTGTGGTCAAATACTTGCATAAACGTAATAAAAAAAAAACACAAAGCCTATAATTAAATTCCTTGCACAATTTAATATTATTAAAGAAAAAAGCAATTGAAACTAAACTTTTTGATTGTTTGCGTTAATAATTACCTAGCCTGGATTTGAATATGTTGAGTCATGTCATTGGATATGTCACAGGAGATATCTACACGATGTTCCAAAAGTGCAAAATAATAATGTTGGTACCAGAGTAATTGAAATATTTCATTTTTTTAATTGACCTAAATAGTATATTTGTACTACTTATATAATTTTATGTCTGAAACTCATCCAAGCCCCAAGTATTTTTCCGGCCTTTTGAATCACTCTGTACACTATATTTGCCTAAATCAACTTTTGCTAGATCACCCCGCCCTCTGTGTGACGTTGATAAAGAGCCGTTTCAATGGTAATGCAATAACAATGTTATTTTAAATCCTTAGAGAAGGCATCCACATTTATGTGCGAGCTATTATTCCGACGAGACTGAGTAGGTAGACTTTTCTTGGTTCATTTGTCACTTCTATCTTGATAGTATTGTGTTGGTTTTCACAAAGGAATACCTGGTGGGATCAACATTAGGTAACTGACGGCAATATACGGTTTAGTTACATACCTAACTGTTTTACTGTTCAGCCCCTTTAATCCCCACTCTAGGCTAGGTATTTTCTTTAGAGAGCGGAGATTAATGCTTAACGCTATTAGCCAATGTCTTGTGAAGTTAGAAAAGTAGTTTAAGACAAGCGGGTTAGTTCACAATTTTCTTTGGCAAATAAAATACGATGAACCAATAATTACATTTTCTATATACTACTTATTATTTATGTTTCTCATTTAATTTAAAATCATATTTCGAATACTAGGTAGGTAATTAACTCCTGAAGAATCCAAATGTAAAAGCTGTTATTGAAACTGACGCTGCACGTAATAGTATAATAAAAACATATTTTTAATTCAAATCTTCTGTGACATTTTTAATGTGTGTATTTATGATTCGTTTGAGCGATGTCCTCTAGACATCGTTCTTCTCGCTCGACATTCACTATATTTAGAGACAAAAATAAGTAGCATGTAGCTAAGATCTAATGCCTTATACTTTTCTAATAATGTAAAAAGTACATTGACAGACGAAGTGGGCGGGCAGACGGTCTTGACATCTCTGCTTCAAGTTAAAGTTGTAGATAAATGATAACAGAAAGAAAATAAACCTACGTATTTCGGAGAAGATTGATTTAGAAACTTTTAATGGTACAAAAATTACAGCACGTTTATACTTAAATATTAAATTTACCATTTATGTAAGTAGGCTCGAATTGATAACAGCACGATGGGAAATCTTTTATCATAATCTTCAAATTAGAAAACACTGATGGTCACTGTACCTAAATAGAAACAAGGTAAATAAAGCCCTAGCTATTCAATGTCGAGAACAATTTACAATGCACGACTACGCGTTCGTCTGTCATCCGTTTGCGCTGGACAGTCGCCAACAGCTGGTGTTTGTCGTAGTAGTAGCGGCCAATCGCTGTTAATAACTGTGTCACATGCCCACCAGACGGGCCGATAGTACTCGGAATTTGTGACTAGATCGGCCTACGTATTTGGGATAGCAGGTTTTTATTCGTTTAGAAATTCAGTTACACAGAGTTCAAAAGGAGCATCAGCAAAAGAGAAACCCAATAATTGGCTTGCGAATGAGCAACGCTTCTCCTGTCAGTGACGCTTCGGCGACGCGTCACGTAGAGAAACGTATTGGCTGTTCGTTCGGAAGTGATCGGGTTTCTGAATTTTGCTGACGTCTCATTTACGCTCCTGTAATTAGCTGTTTTATTATTTAACATGTGTTTACTTCTAGCAGGATGTTTTGACGTATCCCGACAGTTTATGTGTTCGTTAATTCGTCGGTCGTAAAAAATATTTAATTCATAGTGACACGTGGCTGTCGTTTATTAATTTGTCTATTATAAAAAATCAAGTTCTGAAATATTAAATTAGTCAACTAATAAATCAATAGGTAAAGCTATATATTTTTATATGAGGATTTTGTGGACTATGATAATAATAATTACGTGATTATTTATAATCGGGATAATCCAGATTACTTAATTTATAACTTATGGTCTATTCAGACATGAAATCTATTTGCATAAACCACCCGTCACTGTAACCCGTAACGGTATCTACATCAATACGTTTTCGCCCATAACTTCCAGTCTATAAAGTAAAGAGATCACCGTTTAATAAGCCAAAAACAGCCAAACATTATTTTCTCATTCAAGTAAGTACCCAATTCATTTATCGGACGGGGCCGTAAAGAAAAAAGTTTTAGTGGGTGAGTATTATTATGACGAGATTGCCCTTCCAGTAATTTATTTTTTTGCTATGCTTTGGTGTTCTGTCAAGATCAAGAGCGAGCTTCGAAGACAAGGTTAATGATGACGGGCGTGTGGTGCCGGCAGCCGGGATGCGACGGTTCTCGCTCTGCATCGTTTGCTCTTGATTTATTAACTAGACATGGGACTACAGTGACGGTGAGGAGGAAGACGGATTTCTGCCTGATGATCGACGATGAGCGCGGGTCAGAATGGAGTTTCCAGATTTTTGATGTGTTTTTGTTGCTTAGATTAGATTAGATTAGATTAGATAACTCTTTATTAGTCCACCACTAGAAGACAGAATTTTTACAAATTATTAAATAATTTACACAGAAAGTGGAAAATGGGCGGCCTTATCACTAAAAGTGATCTCTACCAGGCAACCTTAGGATGGAGAGGATCTAAAGAAAAATAATACGGAGGTGTACTTACATAAAATTAACTTATAAACATATACATTACATTAAATAAACAAGAAAATAATATGACATATACTTATACCTACTACATAATGGCTAAATAAAGATAATAGCACGCAACAGTTTAGACACAGACAAAATAAATAATAAACAAATCATTATGAAGCAGTAATTATGGAGAAAGAAATAATTTCTTTACCTGGTCTTTGAAAATGTGTAAGGAAGGAGCGTTTCTGATAGAGACCGGTAAAGAATTCCAGAGGCGGACTGCTTCGACAGTGAAGGAACCATCATAGAAGGAACTGGTGTGGGAAGGCATAACAAGAGAGAGGTTATCGCTTGACCTTAAGGAATACAGATTTGAGGTGTGAAGGAATTGAAAGCGTTCCTTGAGATAGCGTGGGGAAGAAGGATTAAACAGTATGGTGTACAGAAGGGATAGGATGTGAGCGTTACGGCGAAGACGAATAGGAAGCCATTTAAGCTTAGTCCGAAAGTGAGACACATGATCAAATTTACGCAACCCAAATATAAATCTAATACAAAGGTTTTGGAGGCGCTCAAGCTTATTAAGCTGCTCCTCCGTGAGGTCAAGATAACAGACATCAGCGTAGTCCAAAATGGGAAGCAACAAAGATTGTGCTAGCGCAGTTTTAGTGGTAGTAGGGAGAAAATTGCGTAACCTCTTTAACGAGGCTGCTGCAGCATATAATTTGCGACTTAGAGTTATACCTTAATCCCAATTAATTAATTAATTTATTTCAATTTTATTAGAACGGTCTAATTAGGACCACTTACACTAATAATAAAAAATAACAACAATAATAAACAAATTAGAAATATAAATCGTTCACGCATCCATCTCGCAGAACGTCAAGCATACCAACAGAATCATCACCTATTCATCCGCAAACAAATCTATACCTGCGTAGTGAGGGTGTGGGGTACAGGGGACATCAACGATTATTATTTGCACGGTGTAAGAAAATCATCACAACAGGAAACAACCGATTTTGGCCCGAATTCGGATAAAAATAACATCTGGTAGATTCTGACTATTCATAAATGCTTTGTTGGCTTACATGAATAAAAACAATTTTGAATTTGAATTGAATTTGAATCGGCAACTTGAGAGTACCAGTACATCTGCCTTCACTTTGGAAACTACACGCGTGACGGTGTAATATACTAATATACCAAATTATTTTGTAGTTAATGGGCTAATGATATGAAAAGGCAGACTTTCCTGTAATAAAACTTGCGATACAACTAGAAAACTTTTTTTTTATAAATAAGTAAATAAAATACGTTTGCAGAACTTTCAAATCTCATTTGTTTAAGGCCACGCGGATACGTGTGACCACAACTTCAAAGCCGACCTTCCGCTACAGATAATGTAAAATATACGAATAGCAGATGCTGGGAGCAGCTGTCGAAACGCGATCATCGAGGCCACGTGAAGTTCAACCTTAATCACTGCTAAAAGGGATATTTAGGAGAGCGCTGAGAAAAATCTTGGCAATTAACCGTAATGGCGGGAATAAAGAAAGAACACGAATATTTTTACACGTATTTTGCTACGAATTTATCTGGGTGTAATATATATAGAAAACTAATAGTTTGGTAGCTATGAAAGGGTTTCTGCTTACATTTTACAATATCAAATAAAAATTAATAAAATGATTCAATAGGTTTCCTCAACCTCATCTTTGATACCTACATCTATACTGGATACAACAACATAAAAGGCTAGATACCAATTTTTATAAAAGTTAATCAATGGTAAACGTATATTAAATACTAGCGGCCCGCCCCGGCTTCGCACGGGTACATTGCGGTTACATTATTCGAGTTTTAGTAAGGATCCCTAATTTTTTTGAAAATTTATTGTAGCGTATGTCACCCGGGGATAGTGTAGCTTCCCAACAGTGAAATAATTTTTCAAATCGGATCAGTAGTTTCGGAGCCTATTCATTACAATCAAACAAACAAAGTTTTCCTCTTTATAATATTAGTATGATTATTATATATTATTAAGTATGATTAATTCTGTAAATATATGACTACATATTTGTTGCCTTTCTTTATCTTTGAAAACCAGACAAAGGGAAATAAAAAGACTGCGAGGCATTTGTAGAATATTAAATTAGCGGTTGATAGAACAATGTCGTTTGAATTAATAAAAAATAAGGCTGCCGCAATCTCCGTAAGCATCTAGAAGCTAGAAGCTGGGAGTCGGGAGTCTCACAATAAAAACGACAAACTGAGTATTGAATCGTCCTCTTGATGGTCAATAAACTCTTTTTAGAGGACCAATGAGCGGGCTGAATTAATCCCTCCCGCTACCAAGATTGCTCTGCTTAGGTTTAACCACCAAGGTGCATTAGGTAAGGGTAATATTTTTGTGACCACCCCGAAATCCTCTTAAAACAGAACGACTTCAAACTCAATTGGTGGACTTTGCTGAATAAGCCTACTAAATGAGAGTTTATCGGCAGTGGTTGATACTCTCTTTGATTCTGAAATCTGTTAGTGGAGTTTGCTTATATGAATCCAAGAGCCAGAAGGTAAGAGCCAGGAGCCACGAGCGAAGAGCCGATCTAACCCGAGAAGTGTTTTTGAAATGCTTTTAGTGTCAAGAGCGAGGTGTGACTCGTGGCTGATGTTTTGAAATGGCGGACTAAGTAAATTAATCCATTTAATTAAAATGTAATGTTGAAAATCTCTCAGCTGTAATTAAGAACTGTCGCTGTAGTTTCGTGTCGCTGTTGTTTATTATGTCTAGCTTCTAGACATAATAAACAGTGGGTGCGGCGTGATGCCTTTGGGAATACTTAGTTATCGGATTGATTATCTAGTTAGAAACGGATCAGGTTTTGTCTTCGTTCGTCTAAAAGTATTTAGGGATTTGGAGAGTAATAATATGTAGTATTGTAGAAAGAAAACATTTTTTCTCAAGTTCTTATATTTGCCGTAACAATATACGTATCTTATTATATTTTAAACTCATTTTAGGTAAGCTTCTTTGAAAATAAAAAATAAAGTTCTAAATTATTCCGATATGCCCAATAGTTTTCAACAGATTAGTCGAGTCAGCAGTACGACTCCCGTACATTTCTAGAGAAGTTTAATTTAAATTTGTGATAATCGTTACTCCGCAAATTTAAAAAAATGATGTCTTGTGCGAAAGTATGTGAAAACGAACACTAATACAATGCATGTACAACCAAAACGACTTGAACAAATTGAATGAAACGAAACGTACGAAAACTTATGTATTTCTAGTCATTAAAACTCTATTGTTGCAAACGATATCTCAACCAATTGATACTCCTAATTAACTGGCTAAACAAACACTGAATTGCCAAAACAATTACGCATGTGAGGAAGTCATAAATTTATTATTACGTCACCTCAGGCGTACCTAATTTACATATTAATGTAAACAGAAGAAACTTATAATATGAATTGGTTTAGTAACTCACACTGGGGCTAGGTACCGATATTAGAATAAGGCTCCGGCCTCATCTATAATGCAGGCCGCGAGTCGGCGACCCCACACGTCTAAGCCTTATGCCAGGCGGAACAATAAGGTCCATATTCAGCCATTACCGGGCTTTTTGTTGCGCGTTTCATTACAAAGAGGGTGCGGTAATATTGTGTCGTTTATCCAATTACGGTTTTGTTATCATCAACTAAATAGTAAACACGTTGAACTAGTTTTTGTAATAATTATTTTATTTAACCTGTATGTTGCTATGACGAAATACTCTCAACAAATTACTTACTGAACGCAAGTTTGGCCAATCACTCTTGCCACGGAACTCGATATTGCAATCTGAATAAGATTGATAAATTATCCTGAAGCCTTTACCTTTTTATACTACACTAGTTTTTGGCTGTCATTTCGTCCGCTTAAACTTAAGTAAAGTATCCTATGTCCTTCTCAAAGATCCACCAAAATTCATCGAAATTGGTTCTACGGTTTATACGTGAAAACTAAACAAACAGATAGACAGAGTGACTTTGTAACAGCATTTAGTAAGGATTAAATAATTGGAAAGTCATCATCGCCATTGATACAATGTACCTGTTTATAGCTACATCTTAGGTACGGAGCAGCATTTTATTGTTAACTTTAATAAAAGAGAAAAGAAAACCAAATTTCATTGTTAAGTATAGGTACCTACGGGTACATTGTTTTACACCTTGTTCATTCAATTACTTAAAAAAAACATTTCTTAATTGCTGCTACGTGTACCTACATCATGTTTAACAAAATTATGACAAATGATAGCAACGACTTGATTTGTGACGTGTTTTTTTTATTGTGACTAATGGATAGAGTTTTTTAACTGGAATTAACTGTTCCAAGAATCGCGTTTAGATCACCGCCATTAACCTACCTATCTAACTGAGAGTGACAGATAACCACAGATATAGATTTACGTAGATAACGCAAGTATCACGATTTGTATTGAAACCAAGCGTGCCGATTTTTTTACACCTACTGTGACGTCATTAGTGACGGGAAATACAAACCGATTCAAAGACACCGATGCCGCCGATGCCCCTCCGCCCGCTACGATTCTCTCGAGTGATTATCTCGCTCATACTCATATTTTTTATATCTGTAGTAGCGCGGACTGTAAGTTAGCGGCGACCAACCTTGGCACTTGGTCGGGGTTTCGTACACGCGAAGCACATGCATTTGCGTTATCTATGTAAATCTATATCTGTGCAGATAACTTTGTGTGCCTATAAGTACTTATACGAGTAGATAATATTACGAGTATGTTGTGATTAATGGTAGTTAGCAGATGCACCCTCTCCCACCTCTACGGCCCAAACAAGAATGGAGATACCAAAAGTGCCGCGTCGGAAGCGAAGATTGACACCAATAAATAAAAGCAATTACCAGTAAAAGCTTATTGGGTTCAGTTCCTGAAAACAGTTGACGGCTCGAGCGATCCCGCCTCCGTTCTTAAATGAATTTATTATAACGTACTTAATATGTGTTACCTTGATGGCAAGTTAGGAATTCACTGGAGTGTTAAAACGTATACTGTTGAATATGTTATACTTAAATGACATAAAATTGGAACCTAAATTCGCCTCTATCTGTTAACAATCAGTATTTACATTAAATAAATCACCACATAATTTTAGAGTACCTGCAGTATTTTTTTACTCGTTCTGATAAATAAATAAAATTAAATTTACATAAATCTTCAATGTTTGTAATCACTGTTATGATTTTAGTAGTTAATAATGAATACCTAATGCATGATGAAATTAATGAGCCTTTTACTTTTCAAAATAAATTAGGTAGGTGTGCTCGCAGGGACATTGCCGTAAATAACAATTTAACTTGAATGTAGATTACTAGAACGCGGAAACCTTACAAGGTCTCTCTTCCCGTTCAGCTTTGTTCAGGCGCATCTATTTCGATTTTAGCCGATTTAACAATATTAGGTAAACAAAGTTTTCATAAAACTCGCATAAAAGTCGCAGATATAACTAACACGTGAAAAAGTAAAAGTAAGTATATAAAAAAATCTTTAAAGTTTTTGAACGACAACAAAATAATAGTCGCAGGCAAGTTTGTTGTAAAATTCTGAGAAATATAGATAGTGAAGCACCAACTTGGAAGATTTACAAGTTTACCTACCTCAAAATTCGGTTTCTCAAAATGTAATACCACTAAAAGTTACACCTGAAACTTTTATAAGGAATAAAGATGTCGACGTAATTCATGACAGTTTGGGGCGGACTCTCGGGACAGGATGGGCGAGTAAATTCTATTGGGTCGGCCAAGGGTAGAGAAACTTCTTCAAGTATTCATATTTGAATAGTCATAAAAAGAATTCACGTGACCAGGCCAAGCGCCCAACTCTTTACTGCTGTCGCTCTACTCTACTCACATTCGACTCGCAAAACGTCAAAACTGACGTATTGCGCAAATGTCACTTTACGTCACATTACGTCATCTGTATACGTCACTTTTTACAGTTTTTCTATAGAAAAACTGTCAAAAGTGACGTATTCAGATACAGTAAAATAAACCCAATCTATCGAATGAATAAAGGACGAATGATTTATTTGATGGCATCAGCTTCCTATAAAGATTTATTTTATCTGTGCGGCTAACGATTAAGTAGGTACCTAACTCCCGAGGGCTTCAAGTGCATTACCCGGGGGAATCGAGCGTTCCTTTTATTTGCCTGTAATGGCGTATTTAAGTGCCTCCGGATTTGATTTCTTGGGAATAATTGGATTGTCCTATTTCAATTAGAACGACTTGTTTCCAGCGAGCAATCTTCAATCGACTGTTAATCATTCTTCGTTGATGAATAAATTACGAGTCAACTTACTTTGCTCTTGATTTGCGATTCACAAAGACCCGTCATGGTATTTCAGGGATATCTTTGTTTCAGATAGTTTAGTGAGGGGACTACATACCAAGACACACGCTTAAAAATAAACAATCTTATGATATTTCATGTAGCTCGGTATCTATTTGTGATTTTAAACATCTTTCTTTTTTGAGTATCAATTTCTAGCAAAATAATGCAAGAATTAAAACAAAAACAATACTACAGTAGTCTTAGTAACCACTCTACAACCTCTGCACAATGGGTATTGCATGTCTAATAATAATAAATATCGCCAGACTGACACACCAACTATATGGTCCCAAACTAAGCAACGCTTGTACTATGGGTACCTTACAATAGACTGGGGGCGATCCCAGTGACACCCAGACCAGGGTAAATTATAAAAGGCCATTTCCGAAATTTGCCCCAGTGGGAATTGAACCCGCAACTACCATGTGCAGTGAGTCACCGTGAGCTTGCCCTGGCTAAACATCATCAATACATCCATTTATATAGCTGTCACTATTTCTTGGAAACAATAAATAGAGACTACATCACATATCAGTGTAAATGTTTACGTCAGTGTAAACGAGGGGTAAGCAACACATGTTTGAAAGAAAAATGATTAAGTATTAACCTACTTAACTTAAATACTTCTTCGAAAAAAATTGTACGCGCTCGCAGGAGGTAAACGGATTTTTGTTATCATTCAATTTATGAGATAATGAAGAAGACTTTGGACTACGCTTAAATAATACAGAGAGAGTATTGTACCTACCTACATACTGTACACTGTACCATGACACTGTACACAGTAACATCTTTCGTTATAAAATATTCTAACGTCTATTTCTTTCAAAGCGTCTAATGTAAAGTGCTTTTACATGTTGCTAATATGAAGTTGGTTATATGATTTGAATAAGTAATGTATTTTCTAAAAGTAGAAATTATAACAGCACTCTTCTTAGGGACACAAGGTCATGTGTTAAAACCCTGACTCGCACCTCTGGGTTTCCGAAATTTATGTGCGATCGTTATTCCAATATGATTATCACTTGCTTACGGTGAAGGAAACCATCTTAAGGAAACCTATATGTCTTAAAAAATGTACTTAATCAATTTTCAGGGAATTGAGAAATCTAATAACCTGCTACAGGCCAGCGTGGTAGATTATGGCCTGACCCCTCCTCGCACTGAGGGAAGGACCGAGCCCAGGAGTGGGACATTAAAAGTGGCAATTATAATTAAAGTATTTTTTATGTGAAAAGTTGGCCCATTTTAACTCTTCCACACGTAGGTAACTCAACATTATTTTCGTGTTATCTGTTACTACCTGCTCTATTATTTTTTATTTTTTATTCGTATAACATAGACGTAATATTAAAAATGAGTTACTAGTAAAGCCGTGTGTTACGCGAGCGATTGGCACGCAGATGCGCTGACACGGCAACGGGAGGGACTCATTACTGTAAGTTATTGGAGCGAAATGTCTTCATGCGAAAATACGTAGGTACACCTATTTTTGTTACGCTTACAGAAATGCTATAAGTGTTATTCATTGCCCGCGCGTAAACGTCTACCATAATACACCGCCCATAATATTGACGTAAGGCTAGTGATAGTATTTTGTATGAATAGATTGATTTGTTCTCTACATCGGACTTTGTTCATAATTTGCGTAGATTTTATGCATATATTCGCGGATTATATAGCGGACCACCTATCGACCGCGGTTCCGTCCGAGTGATAGGTACTTAGTTAAAATAAAGGTAGCCTAAGTTACTCCTTATAATATTAAAAACAGACAGACAGCCGACAATTTTTTTTTAAAGTACCTACCGTACTTAACATTTACATTAAAAATTACGTTATTTTGAAATAACAAACAAACACTTCAATTGTATTATTTTATATAGATTTCCTGAAATTAACAACATCATAGTAGGTACACATCTACTTGCCAAAATCTTCAATATTAAGCAAACGATTATGTAAATATTTGAACACGTCGTATCCACATTATCGATAGACATTCAGAATATGTTTTCGCGAGACAGCCAACCGTATGAAAAGTCGTAAACAAAGGCTGTATTAGGTTTGTAGAGCATCCTCGTGTCTGTTAGGTTGTCACGTGTTGAAATTTGGCAAAATATCGATACGTTACCGTTGATATAGGTGTAAAATTGACGATGCGTGTTTTACTATCCCAAAACGAGGGCAAGAACCTATTTCGTTGGAATGGATAGAGATTGATAAGGTGACTTATAAATGGTAATACCTGCTTATAATGTTTTGCGTTTCATAATTTTGTACATTAGAGAATTTTATAATGACTTTTTCATGTATGCCACATAAATACCTTTCCTTCCTGAGTTCGCTGTTTCGTTTGCGGAAGTTGGCTACGAGGACCTGAACTTCAGAGGAGTGACGCTCGTACAATTGTCCCAGCTGCGTCGTGAAATCTGCCACTGAAACAAATAACATCAAAACTTTTGTAATAAACATAATTCACATTAGGTTCTTATTTGATAAACAAAAATTATTCCTCGTTTGCACTGGACGAAACATTTACACAAAACATATTGTTGTCTCTGTTTTATGACGGCAACAAATAAAGACAACAACATGTTATGTGAGAAAGTTTTTCATTGAGTGTAAGCATAGGGTAAGGTACTTTCGGAACATACAAACATCTAAACTTTGTCAGTATTTACTCCAACTCAAACATGTTTAAATACCGCCTCGTTATAACTTTCTCATTAAGAAATGCTAAAGTCTATATATTCTTGTTAATATATTTAGTTATAGACACGAGTGATCTCGCCCTAGAGCTTAATTAAACACCTTTTCAGATCCCGCGAACACGCTCCAACCTCGGGAAACTTTCTACTCGAACTTTTCTTTAATGTTAAGTACTTCGTACTATGTTCTAATCGCATTCATGGAAAGGACTAGGCTTTAAAACAAGCGGACAAATGTGATGCTCAAGATTTTCTCTTTGGAATCTTCTTTAAATTCTTCTATTGTTAGCTACATTATAGTTTTGGAATACAGAATACTTTGTGCTGTTTATATGATATTTCTAAGAAGAAATCATTGTTTAAATTAAGCCGTAGATAGCGGTCGTTGATACGAAGAAGATGACGCCGTTCCGTCTATAGGTAATTTTTTGGCAGATGTCCGTATTTTGATATCTGGATACCTACAGTAAAATGTATAGAAATTATCGACGCCAGGATAATCGCGTGCAAATGATCGCTTCAGATTTATTTACGATAAAGTTACCTTCATGTTACGAAATAGGGAAAAATGTATGTTCAGGTTGGGTAATTTGGCGATAAACATTTTAAATTATTTAAATAAAATTTTGAGAATTTTTGAAATACATTTAATTATTGAACCGTGAAATAACCAGTGTGCAGTATTTCAGGTCAGTTCTGTTCACTAAAGCTGATGAACAATAAATGCAATTTCATTGATATGATTCTTAATACAGTTGAAATGGCAATAAAATCATTGGTCAGCATTAAAACTGCTCACCCGAGCAGAAATAATGAAATGGCGAAACAATTAACTTTTTTATAAAATGTTGGTAGGTAGATACTTAAATTATTGGCAGTTGTTTAAACAGTCAAATCTCTTATGGAATTATTTTGTGACACTGGCTATACCACGAACAACGAGAACCGATACGAAATGGTAATCATGCTCAAGACGATCACCAACATTTGGACAGCCATCTTAAAAATTCGTGGGTTATACTGTGTTGATAACCGTAATGTTAATTATACATAGAAACGTAAAAACAACTACCTAATTAAATTAAATAATCTATTTTAATTTTTGTATATCTTGTCGTTGGGCGTGGTATACCCAGATAAGTCTTATTGCCTCACTTTTTACGGTCCAACACCAATAATTAAAATAGAGCAGGTAGGTATTATGTTGAGAGTACCCATTAAAGTTAACTTCACTTGCACAGATACAACATTAAAATTACCCTAGATAAATTACCCTCGCGTTAAAAGGGGCGCTTGTTCTGAAGTTAACACATTTATAAGAATGTACAAAATATAAGTTCGGTATGCTGAGTTTTAGTAGGAACCTACTTGCTGAGAAAAGATGTTGCTGTTCACAAAAGTTACTATTGAAATATAATAATTAAAATGATAATTACAATTAAAGATTTGGCAAAATACTAAACTAAAAGCAACCATAAACTGAAAACAATGCGTATTATTTTTGAGGTTACCTTATATTCTATTAAATACTTAAATTGTGTCGCTTACAAAGTTGGTCTAATTAGTCCAAGTTTAGTGATATCAATAAGTAATATATCAGACATAACATAACTAAAGAAGATCAACCATCAATCGACTAATTAATGTCGATCGATTGAGTCGACGTCAATTGAATATCTACATAAAGCAACGACCAATCGATTATACTAGGTGAAATAAAAAGGGTATACTATTTTTTTGCAACTTAACTTTGTAAATCTCAAACTATCGGCTTTGTGGGACAGTTGAAGTACTAAAGGTTTTGTAGACTTGTGAAATCGGTCAACAGCTGTATTCCTATTACACCTTTTGTTTTCCAAGTTCCCTCCAAAGCTGATGGTTTGAGAATTACAAAGTTAAGGTTTGAAAAAAAAAGTATACCCATTATGTTTCACCTTGTATATCGATGGTCAATCGGCGGCTTATCAGTAAGTGTGGTAACACCGTAAAGTATAGTTTAGGGTGGAAAATTAAGAAATAAAATATTTTCACTTATTTCACTACTCACATAAATTTAAATATAACATTTTTTGAGTAAGGTAGGTAAAATGAAATTCTCCTCAGGCACGAAAGTAATAAAAATAAAATAAAGTTGGAAGTTTGTCCAGCAAGTTTCGAGACCTCGGTGCGTCCGCGCTAAGACATTTGATTTCGTGGACCTTTGAAAGTTTTATAAGCAATGCATAATAAAAGAAAAGTTGCGACACGGACTTACTGTTTCATAAAAAGAAGATGCTCCCTTTACACATATTTTTTTTACCTTATATAAACGTTACACATGAAACTAACAATATTTCGGCAGTCCTTTAGCCACATTTAATATGTTTTGAATAACAGTTAGGTACCAATTACCAAAAAGCGATTCTCTACGTCTAAATATTCTGGAGTAGAACGAATAATAAATAGATCTGAGTAGTTGAAATAAATAAAATTATGTTCTAGGCTACTAAATAAAATCTCTCAAGAGAAGAACATTTTATGATGGCTCATGGATAACTCTCTCGCTTCACCTGACACTGTAATTATGAAGCTGTCAATAACACATAGCCGCGAGGTGACATCAAAGAGACAGGACAACCGCATCACAGGCAGGTACTGGTAAAGATAATTATTCATCTCGAATTAGATAATGGTTCCGTTATGAACATTATTGTTAATTATGATGATACAGTATATTGATAAAATTGTATCTCTGTTTATGACTAAGCAAACCTAGTATCAATAACTAAAGTTTTCTGGGAACATATCTGGGAATTAAATTTGATATATTATGAAGAAAAGACTTAGTTTCGATAAAATTGATGATTTTCTTTATTTAGCATATTTAGCTATAATAGGGCGGCCAGGATTTGATTAAGACGAAGATGTATTATTTTCACTATTATACTCTGCAAATGCTCATACATCCATGTCCTTTGCTATTTATATACGACACAACTACAACGGAATATACATTTACATAACATCAAAGTTGTCTTAAAAGCAATTTTCTCCATCGGAATATTTCGTACTTGCAGTTCCAACAGCTCTCCTATTGTGAATTTAAAGGCGTGTTTCGAACGTATACCGGATGTTTCTTTAGAATGACATACGTCAAAACCAAAGTTAGTAAGCTACTTACTTACTTGAGTGGAGTCAAATCTATAGATAACACTATTTTAGAAGGTCAATTTCTTTGCCCTTATAAACAGCATATGTAGCTTTTTATAACTACTGTCGTAATCTGATTTCATTTTAATATAAGATACCACCACATGACACCACCAAATAGATATAATTATAATAAATGTGCAACAATGTTCAAAAATATTGAAAGACAAGTTATTCAATTATCTAGCTGCCTACATTCTAATTTTCAATTACAAAAGAGATTGTATTTCATTCGTTAATTGTTAAAATAAAATGGAAAGTAAACGTTGATGTTTAATTACCTGTAAATCCTGTAATCAAGTGGTTTTCTAATATTGGAGTTTATTTGATTAATAATAATATGGACGATTTATTATTTACAACAATTATGATTGGTAGTCCAAATTAAATTAAATTTAGAATAATATTAACAGTTTTGTTTACGATTTTCTATGCATAGATTCTCTAGATATCATTAATGAAAGGAAACCTTACATAGTGTTCGTAAATTATAATAATGATAAGAAATGTATTTCTATATCCCATAATAATGTAGGTACCTATCAAGTACCTAATCCATTCCTTAATAAAGCACACATTTTTATGTATTTACCCATAAATTGTTATGAGTGATATTCAATATTCATAACAAATATAGGGGTATAACACAACTTTGATTGATCGTTTGGCGAAGATGACGATCTACTTAACAATAATGAATGTTTCGTTTTATCAAAGTCCAAGTAGCCATTCAAATCTTCTATGTCTATGACGTGGATAATGTAATATATTATAATATCCAGAAGTACCAATACCATATACCTAAGGATTCGTATTCGGTGTGTCCGACGACGAGTGATTTTGTATTCTGCGGTCTGCAAAAAGTTGCTTCGACCAAATTGAACCTCAGTATATGTGAAAAAGTATGTAACGAGATCCAATAGAAAAAGTTAGCGGATTTGACGAGCAGAAATTGAAAAGCTCGATGACCGATATCAATTTGGTTCTATAAAAATTTGCGATGGGTTCGGGGAATCAATTCTATATTACGAGTACATTGTGAAAAGTTTATCCTACTAATATTATAAATTCGAAAGTTTGTGAGTGTGGATGTATGTATGTATGTTTGTTACTCCTTCACGCAAAAACTACTGATCGGATTTGGATGAAATTTGGAACACAGATAGATTATAACCGGGATTAACATATAGGATACTTTTTAACCCAATAATCCAATACTACGCGGATGAAGTCGCGGGGCACAGCTAGTGTATCCATATGTTGTTATATTATAGGCGTATTTACTGGAAAATAAATGATAAGGTAAAGCCTTAGATAAAGGAAGGAATGGATACAGTACTTCATACTTTATTATTATTCAAATGCGATCTCGCGGCAATGACAGTGTGTGTAAAGCGCGCCGGCGCGCGGGGCCCAGTGTCAAAACTGTGCAAAACGACGTCAAAACTATGGATACGCCTCACGATTTCAAGTCAATTACATAAGAATATTATAACGTGGCGGGTTATATTCAAAATACCGTTTTCGTAAGAGAAAAAGTATTAAGCAAATATGGAAATACTTTTATTTAATTTTATCGGTCCACAAAAAATACATTAAATAATAAATACATGAGATAAAAAATAACTGGGACTTTAAAATTAAATGTGACATTTAATTATAAGCGGCACGACGTCCTTATGATGTGTACAGTGTTAAGTTAAACAGTATTAGAGAAGCAGCCTGGTAAAAAATGTAAGAAGTTACACACAAGCAAAGACAAGTGATGGAAGTGTTCATTATATTGCTTGGCGCAGTATCGCTTGGCTTGTTATTGTGACGACTGTTTGGCACAGTGGTTTGCACGTATACCACTGGGCTCACTGTACCGGGTGGTTGCGAGTTCGATTTGCGTCCCAGGAAACTTCGGAAATGGCCTTTCTGTAATTCGCCCTGGTCTGGTTGTCACCGGGATTGCCCCCAGTCCAATGTACGATACCAAGTATGATATCGGTACATAGTACAAGCGTTGCTTAGTTTGGGACCATAGTTGGTGTGTCAGTCTGGCGATATTATTGCAGGTTCGGTATTGAGCATAACCGCCGATTACTCAAATATAAACCAATATATTTAACCAGTTTTATTTAACATCCGGTGGTGGCCTTTGTTACTTGTGTAAAAATCCGATTCATCAAAATATAATGAACAAATACAGGTACGTTTTGTTGGTCTCCAATCGGGTGCTCCCGTAAAAAGTATGGCATTAGTCCATTTTTCACGCCTCTCTATAGATTGAGGAAATCTATGGGAAAATGTTGAATTCACTGTCGTATCTCAAATTAAATGTCTTAAATTGCCCTGATAATAAAAAAAACTTTTAGAGATTTTCGACTTTAAACTCTCGAGAAAAGTACCCTAAAAATATATTGTCATCGGAAGCGACATTGAACATATTGTGTTAAGAAAGCAAAGATAGAGGAATATACAACGACCCTTAGGTAACCGACTATATTGGACGACTGTGCGACTGCTATGTGATTTGGAAGTTTTGTGTGTAACAAATGTTACTGTACCTACTAGTGCGTATAAGTTAAGTTTGTGGAGAGCGCAATAAACCGTTTTCTACGAAAACGGCATTTTAATACGAAACAATATAATTTTATAGAAGTCGTATCCACATTATCCAACTACATAGAATGTATGAAAATATAAATTTTACTTTTTCTTGTAAAATATTGTATTTTAAGGGGGACTCACTGATAAAATGAAATGCCATTCGCTTTCATATGCTTCCAGTTCTCACTTTTACTTGTTTTAATGATGCAAATCGGTATTTTTTCAATATTTTACGCCGCGGTTTTGACAGCTCTTATGTCAATGGTCGATTGCAGACTAGCGGGCGACTGCGCGAATTTTGAATCATGCGTATTTTTTGGTGGAACATTGCGTGTACTAACATGCGGTATCCTTTACTTCTTTTATCAAAGGGTAAAGCAAATATTTTATAATATTATGTTTCTGTAAAATAGCTAAAGCGTAATAACATAATTTCATTATGTTCAAGTCAATTAGCGCAACCCAGTGAGCACGGGTGCTATTTCACGGGTATAATTCCTTGTACCTTCAACTTGAAGCGGCGAAATTATTGATACGTGACTTGAAGAGCTCAAATAATATACCTACGGTATAAATACAGTACCTGCCTAGATTTATTTTTATAATACAAAGTCAATAAACAAACGTGCGAACTGCCTGATGTGAGGCAGTTACTGTAGCCCTAAAGATGTTAGCTATATGACTGTAATTTGATGAGAATGTTTGAGAAAAAAATACCACCTGAATGTCAGTCAACAAATTGAATACCTATCTAAAATGAGAGCGGTACATTTCCCGGCGGTCATGTTACAACGATCGTTTTCATGAATTATGAGAACATTTTAAGATGGTGAAGATGGTAAGAATGGTGGGAGGTCAATATCGAAACTCCGGGAAACTCGACTTTACCATCTTTGTTATTATAATTTGAGACCAACCATTGGTAAGAATACAATAATGAATTAATTTTGACGACACGCATTTGTTTCGGTAATAATGATGTATTTTTTGCGGAGGAGAGACAGTGCAATGTATTTGCTAGGTTAAAATTTTTGAGTTCATATTTTATTTGTTTTGTGAGAAAAAACGTTGACTCCTCTATTGTTTTGGATTTTTCGTGCTAAATGTCTCGAGATTTTGCTATGCCCTTATGTATGTATTTGGATAAGTGACTAACGCAAAAATCTGTAAAATTTCAATGACCAAGGCTTTAAAATAGCTAAACCAGCAATTTCTTCAAGGTAAACCACGTTGTAGATGAAAAAGGACCTTGAATAATGGAGATCTTAAGTCGAGGCGGTGAGGTCAATACCTTGTTTTGTCTGTATACCTACTGGTGGAATTAAACCGACTAGACGGGGGAGCCACGTAATTAGACAAAACGTCTGAGTTTTCATGTTGTGCAGTAAATATCTATAAAAGTGGTTTATCCACGTACATTTTTCAACAAGTAATTTATTCACTTAAAAATAAACTACAATTATTAGGTATATTAAAATACATCATCAAATGTGAATTTAATGAAACTATTAAAAATTAAATTTACCCTGAGTGGAATCTAACTCATAACAACCCGGTGCAGTGAGCCGAGCGGCCTACGCTCGAACCACTGCGCCAAGCGGTCGTCAACTATCTAATTGAGATTAATTAAACAGTGCAGGTCAACTAATGTTTGCTTTCTCCAACCAGTGACATCGGACCAAACATGAGCGCGCTTACTAATCTAATTATTCATATGAGGACTTAACCAACACGAAGGTAAAGTAAAAGCTGTGTTACTATACCTACATGTAGCGGCGAATTCTGAACTACGAGAGATCAGATGGTACTATGTTGTGTGGTTAATTCACTTATTTGTTTTAAGAAATATAGATGATACTTACTATCCCAAAATACAAAAAATGACAAATTTTCGTCCTTATAAAGATTCCATCACAGTAAGCGGCACCGCGCTACAGTGGAGCGGCGCGACAAGATTTTGCAAAATGGAACCAATCCGCACGTACTGATGCAGATGAAAACCATCCCTAGTGCGAGTAGTTGTAGGTTGGTATCAGTTTGCAGAATTATCTGAAGGTTGATCATATTACAATAAACTACGCCTAAATATTGTTTAAGTATATGTATCGTATCGTATGAGATAGAATGCACTACGCGGCGTTTAGAGTTTATAAAATCTTTTATAAACTTATAAAGTTTAAAATATTTTATATTGCTAAGCGCATAGTTACCTCAGTGGAAGTTATGCAAATATTGTTATTCAACACATTCAGTCCGTGTAAAAATAATTATATCCTCTAAGGGTCTAACAGAAAGAAAAACGTGATAAATATACAGGAAACAACGGTTCCTTCAATTATTTTAAGTAGGCAGTTGCCTGTATTTGAGGAGCCTGTATCTAAAAGTATGAATATTCACTATGCCCTTCGAGAATAACCTTTTTTGGTAGGTTGTGTCGTAAACATAAAATAGATACGGCACACATACATACTTACATCATTTTATATATACTTATGGGTATCAAAAGGGTTTAGTAGGTCCAACGTAACCCAAAAAATATTAAAAACTTATTTAAAAACTATTTTTTTTATTTAAAACTTAAAGATAAAATGAAAATATTATAGCCGATATGAGAAAGCATTCAGGATTGAGGACTCTTTATCAGAACAAAAATGCTTTACTTGCCAAAACTAACACAATTTAAAGAACACAGTCGTCACAAATACAGAAAACGAAATGTTACCACTACTACGGAAAAAAACTAATAACAAACATCATTCGCAAACTATTTCGTCTGCTAATAGCGAGCGAAGTTGCTGCTTAAGAAACTTATTTACCGACTTCGTACATAGTTTCGGACGAATAGATTTCGTCAGACTGAGACCAACACGAGCATCTGGCATCGATAAATTACTTTAGCAAATTCAATTCATAGTACCTATACGTGTTTAGTTATCCACGAATATGGTAGAAAATTGTTTAATTCTGCTTTTGAAATGGGTCTAATGGATCGCAAAGTTGAAGGTGAACGAAGGTAAGGAATAATGATCAATGGGGCAAGTATTTGAAGTTGGACCGTGGGTCGACGATCAATTGTATTGTTAAAATATAATGCAAAACCGTAGGTACTTTAAGGCTAAAGCGCCCATCTAGCCCGCGAAGTTCAAATTTTTTGAGGTTTTCTAGAATTTTTTCAAAATCTTACAATAATAAAAGGCACATTTTGTAATTCGCAAAAAGCAGTGCATTTATTAATATATCCAACTTACTCTAAAACATTTCAAGAACGACAGCTATCCAAATAATCTAACAATTTTTGTATATTTAGTGATTTACTAGTATCAGTTCCACCGTGCTAATATTTAGAGTAAAATAAATGTATTAATAAACGCACTGCATACTGTGTTTGTCGCAAATCACAAAATGTTGTCTTAAATGTTGTCAGATTTTGGATCCTACTAATATTATAAATGCGAAAGTTTGTGAGTGTGGATGTATGTATGTATGTATGTATGTATGTATGTATGTTTGTTACTCCTTCACGCAAAAACTACTGAACAGATTTGGATGAAATTTGGAACACAGATAGATTATAAACCGGGAGTAACATAGGTATAGGATACTTTTTAACCCAATAATCCAATACTACGCGGAGGAAGTCGCGGGGCACAGCTAGTAAACTATAAAAATACTCGAAAATTTTGAATTTCGCGGGCTAGACAGGCGCCTTCACCTTAACGTCAGAATTAAACCTGGGTGTGACTTTACTTTTTGTAATAAGGTATACTAGGTGAAACAAAAAGGGTATACTATTTCTTTTGCAACTATATTTTGTATATCTAAAACTATCAGCATTGTGGGACAGTTGAAGTACTAAAAGTTTTGTAGACTTGTGAAATCAGTCAACAGCTGTATTCCTACAACACATTTTGTTTTTCAAGTTTCCTCCAAAGCTGATAGTTTTAGAATTACAACGTTAAGTTTTGAAAAAAAAACGTATACCGTTTAATTTTTTTAAACTTTATATTCGCAGTTTCTAATTTCTCCATCGTCTGAAACACAAATAATATACGATTTCAACCAGCGTTAGCAAAGAGCCACCGAAGCATAACCCGAAGCAGTTCCCCATTGCCACTACAAGGTCTAGGGTAGTTCGAGCCACCTGTCTTGTCACCCGCTGATAAGGCTTATTCCCCAATATAAATCTCGCCGGCTTAACCCTCAATTCTTTCTCAGGCTCCAGCAATTTCTTAGCAACTACATTATAGTCGGGCTCTGTACAAGAGGGTAAACATTCGCAGTTCAAGCCGGTTTCGTTCGTGCCGGGCACTTGGAGTTTCCTTAACGTTTTAAAGTGTTTCGTCAAACACTTCAAGCCGTCCAAGTCGCAATATCGATTTTTGTACTGTACCGGCGACAAGTGGTGTGTACAGTTGCAGAGTTTCAGTTGGGCGTCAATACGGCATTGAATGATACAGACAGAGTAGCTATAGTATTTATACCCGATGAAGTTCTGTGGTACCTCGTCGGGAAATCGGCATTGCCGTTCTTCCGGGGAAATCAGAGATACTTCCGGTTCGTTTACCACATCCATGATGGAAAACGTAACTGTGGCTTTTGATCCGAATAAAGTCGTAATTCTCCTGTCGTACTCCATGTTCCAAAACGGTATATCTTCGGGCGAATGGATGAACGCCTCATAGTCTTGTGAAAGGGTGATTTCAAGAATTCCCTGCTCCCTTTGTTTGCTGTTGACAGATGTGGTGTACAGCATCTGTTTGCTCTTGGCATGCTTGTTATTAATCGAAAAACATGTGCCGTACTCTGTGTATAGGGGCTTAAAGTTTTTGCAGCAGTCTATCCAGAGACCGTTCCACTTGCAACTTATGAATAAATCTTCACATGGTGTTCGAAAGGCGGAAGCAACATCAGCGTAATTTGTCAAGCAGACGGGTTCGTTTGTACACGTCGATTCGCAGCTGAAACATGTTCCGCTGAAAAATATTATGTCAGCGAGAAATCTATCGAACTTCCCTTTATGTTGGGCGCTGAATCCCTTGCTAATCATCCAAAGTTTTTCAATGTTCGCAACCTCGCAGATGGTGACAGATGCAAAAGTTGTGTTCCAATCGAGGTAATCGGTGCGAGTTGTGAATCGTATCGTGTTCTCTTGGTAGTGGTCGTAGTATTGGCGTATAGTTGCCACCGCCACGATCCACACGTGGATGTAAATCACGAAATAAATGAATCTGTACACGTAATGTACATCTTTACGTACGAGAAAACTTGGTCCGTGGACTGTTAAATTTCTACAAGTGGACAATAATCGTCGATAGAACAGTTTCATATGATCCTTGACTATTGTATACAGCTTTTTCACCATTTTGTTCCCTGAAGCTCTATTACCAGCAACCAAACTTGAAATACTGGAATTTATGTCCTACCCATCCTTATATATCGCAAAGCTTTTATCCATACACGAAATGTATCCATTTGCCTAATGTTCGGACCACAAATAACTTTAATTAATGCTGAACAATAGTATTTCTATTAGAGCTAGAAAAGCATTTGGATACAAATGGACGATACGTGTAAGTAATTATGAACTAAATACATAGTTCTAATTGCATGTATTATTCGAAAGTTTTATTTACTAGTATAGGTCGATGTAATAGACATTCAGGATTGTGCCATATTCTGCATGATATCCTGAGAAGGTTAGAAACAGTTCAGAAAATAAATTAAAAAGTAAAACTTTATTCTGTCCTTAATCGTCCCTCAAGATTATGATAGAATAGGAATTCATCATAGTTTCGCACCAAGCGAATGGCACCGGCGGAGTAATTTGATTTCCTCAGTCGGATCAGTCGGTTTCAGTTAGATGAACCTTTATGATTAATGTATGAATTTTGGCATAAACTGTAGGATTCTAAACACGTCATAATTGATGAGAGATTGCATTCCTATACCACTTTTACATGGAAAGTACACGCGCGCCGTTTTTTTCAACAGCTAATAAATACACATTATATTTAACATCATATCACAATTGACCTAACTGAGATATCCGAATAATCTGAGGTGGGTTATCTTTCACTCAGTCTTCATCCGGGTTGGAATGATGTCACAAATTCTATTACGAGATCCAATTATTGCAGGCTTAGGCAGCTTATGGTACTACACTTTGGAAGTGAAGTCTTTGGATGTTTGTGACATGTAATAAAAATATAATTTTGAAATGGTATGTATTGAGTGCCTTTATTAAATAAAATGTGTCATGTGATAATCATTTCGTAGATTTTCTGTTTTTGACGAGCTATGAATATATACCTACTTCCAAAAATACCTTCGGTATTTTGAGAAAAATATATGCTGTAACCTCGAAATCTATTCTAGAAATATATTCTAATAATCCCTATTAAATGTCAAATGTGAAAATAATCCATGATTAATATTGCGTACTATAATTATCAATTAACATTTCTACAATAATTATTATAAAACAATTTACAATTAAATATTAATCTATAATGACAGTCCCCATAGATTTTACTCGTGAATTAACAAATTCCTACCAGCGAAGTAGGTCACAGCGAATTTGGCATTCATTCGTGCATACCTATTTAAGTTAATTTAGCTAGGCGGCGAAAAGGCAAACACTGAGCAATTTCAGTCAAAACGTAAGTATGTAAAACGATATAATATCGTTACACATTTTATTAATTATATATAAGTTTTGTTATTGCACTTGGTGTTTAGCAAAAAATCCGCAGAAATTGCTCACACAAGTACCTATATATATAATATAATAATAATATAATTTACTCGGGCCTCCCTTCATTATGAGGAGAATTCAGGCCATAATTCACCACGCTGACCCAGTGCGGATTGGCGGATTTCACATGACTTTCGAAAATTGTTAGAATTTCTAAGACATGCAGGTTTCCTCACGATGTTTTCCATCACCGTAAGCAACTGATAATCATATTGTTATTATGATTTTATCATAGATTTCGAAAAACACAAAGGTGTGAGCCAGGGATTGAACCCAGGACTTGGTGCCCGCAGGATGCGTGCTGAACCAACCGGCTGTCACTGCTTTTAGGTGCCTAAAGGTACTTATTTAATAATATATATCTTGAAAGGTCACTGACATGCCTTACTCCATCTCTATAAATATATAACTCTTTTGAAGCCAGATAACTTTTAGAAACATACAAATTAAAAAGAACCGCAAACAGAAAAGTAATCACGACTTCGCGGGTCTTCGAAAGTTGAACTGACTGAACTAAAAAACAAAAGTAAATGACAAGAAATTGAAAATTGGAAGCTTATTTCTGATTAAGAGGTCGTCAAAGCGCTTACTTCTTCAATGTATGACAAACTTGCTCTTGTAAGTAGTATTTTATGTTGATTATGACAGCCTATTTTATAAATGAACTGTATAAGAATTGATTAACTCTAGAAATAGAAACAGATTCTACGTTTTATTCTAAGAAGAACTTTATTAATTACGAATTTGACGACCCCTTGGCGTAGTGGTTCGAACGTAGGTCGCTCGGCTCACTGGAACGGGTGGGCACTCATACAGTAGGTGTGTTGTATTGCCTTACTATCGATAGTTGATGTAGGTATCGATACTTGATAGTATCGCGATTATAGCGTGTTTAATTGAAATCAGTATCGATACTGTCGCCATACAACGCGCGATATAATAGCGATACCATCGATACTATTGCTTGTCATCAAAAGTATTAGTACTGTCGATGGGTTAACGATATTTTTACTGGTTTTCGAAGTCACGCTATTATTTAGCAACCTATCGTTAGTTAATCGATAGGGCAATACTACTGACGATATTTATTTATATAAATACACCCGTATTCACAGAATTTCGCCTCTCGTCGTGGTATCGAGTATGCGTGCTGAGTGCTTACAAACCGCGCTTCATGTCGGCCTGTCAACCACATCTCGGCTGAAGCACACGCAGTAACATACGCGGATTAATATACAAAGGCGTTACTGTGTTGATAGTAAACCCGCAACGTTTACTGTCAAATACACGTTTTGTTTATTAATCAAGTTTCCTCTCTTGAGTGTTCAGTGTGTTCATCGCTCTATTCACCTTACGTGTTAATAATTTATTTTGACAACGTTTTTTAGACATTTTTGATGGACATAATGGCCATATTAGTACCTGTCTATGGTGAATTTTATGGAAAGTTATTTATATCCTACTAATATTATAAATGTGAAAGTTTGTGGTGTGGATGTATGTATGTTTGTTACTCCTTCACGCAAAAACTACTGAACGGATTTGGATGAAATTTGGAACACAGATAGTTTATAACCGGGATTAACATAAAGAATACTTTTTATCCCGATAATCCCGAAATTTGTGTTACTTTAAATACTACGCGGACGAAGTCGGGGGGCACAGCTAGTTATATATATTTATTCCATATTACTATAAATCATATTTTTACGATGGTAGAGTCAAGCTAGAGCCAACTGACTACAACTCATATATAGGCTGGGACGACCGCGGTAGTACACAGAAGATCGGCGTTAAATAGCCATTATATTTGCATATCGGACAAAGAGTGAGAGAGCCAGAAACCCAAAATTCCTTCCTCTACCTCCCTTCCCCTGCCTTTTTCCCACTCCCCCTTCAATCAGCTTCTCTCCAATTCCTTTGGTATTACAAGCATCTATAGACTATGGTAAGTAATGTCGTAAGCTTGATTGCTTTACTACCTTTGTTCCATATAAAAAAATATCGTTAAACATATTTTGTTGTAAATCAAATCCAAATTAAGCAGTTTTCTTTGAATTAAAATGAAATAGCATTCGCGCTCAAATATTAATATTAGTATAATATTGCTCAAATCCGTGATTCTCTGGATTCATTTGGCTGCTAAGCCAAACTAGGTTTATTAGTTCGCGTCTGGTAGCCGCCGTAATGCTGCATTATTAAGCCGCGGCGGAGAATTTGCGGGTGCAATTTGCTGTATACTGTTTGTTATTTAAAAATAGTTATGCTGGATGGTTTCAAGGCGCTTCATATTCGCTTACAACTAGTTGCTCTACACACAGAGTTCTATACTCAACACCAATAGCGCGATTGCGTGCAGTGTCGGATAAAACATAGTTAGTGCTCAGGTATGTAATTTATTGGTGTGCCTTGCGCGTTAATTGGGTAATCAACGGTTGGTGTTAGCATACGCTGAGGCGCAGGCGACGCAGTTAACGCAGCGCAGGGTAGAGCAGATTTGTTAACGTATGTAGAAGTACGCAGGTACGCTGCGACGTAGCTACGTAACACGCAGACGTCTGTCTTACTCTGCGGCTTCTTATAGTGATGGCACAGATTCTGCACAACGCGTGCTCCAGCAGGCATGTTTCTATGAAAACTGACACTGACATTTGTTTAGTTGGGAAAATCCAGTTATATATGTACGATGCTGTGCTACGTCCCTTGCCTGCCCGCATACTCTAAGCCTTATCGTAGGCTTCTTTCACCGTAGGTATGTCCTTACAACCTTACGTCCCTAAGCCTCATCGATTGCGTTTGCACATAGTTAGTTACCTACATACATGTACGCACTATCAGTGAATAAACCTTGAAGTTGTGAAGGTCGCAACAAACTTTACGCACGACCCAAGCCGCTCCTGGGGTCTTGGGATTTCGTGACAATACACTCCACTTGAATTTACTTTTATTAAAACATTCATCAAGATCCCAGGGGTGTTTGGACTAATAAATAAATGTATTGCCACTTAACAGTAAATTAGGAAGGTGTATAAAAACTTTATTTATGTCTGCGTTGATTTATGAGAGTTCGTGGATTGCGTAATTTATGGCCAATTAAAAAAAATTTGATTACACCTACATAACCCACAAAACATTATAAATGGATCATGCGGGCATCATTCAGCATCACATCTACATACCTATATTATAGACTTTCTAGTGCATCGTACTAACAAGTAGGTTCGCTTGATTGTTAATATGATTTGCAAACAGCGCTCGTGGCAATTTCGTGTGGAGAAGAAAATCCATTTCGTTTTCAGTTACGTTTCCCTAGAATGGATGAATAGAAATTTTACTGCTCACAGAACGTAAATCTTGGTAATATAAACGCACGATTCCGGTGTCATATTATACGTTTGCTTACTATATGAAAAAACGTTACAATGTGTGAAATGTATTTACAGTGGTAGAACCAAGCTGTAGCCTATGGATTACAGCTTGTATAAGGGCTAGATTGACCAGGGTAGTACGACTCTCTTAGAATATCGGTAAAGTAACTATTATTGCCGTCTTATGTACGATTAGCGGCCCGCCCCGGCTTCGCACGGGTACATTGCGGTTACATTATTCGAGTTTTAGTAAGGATCCCAAATTTTTAAAAAAATATATTATAGCCTATGTCACCCGGGGATAGTGTAGCTTCCCAACAGTGAAAGAATTTTTCAAATCGGTTCAGTAGTTTCGAAGCCTATTCAATACAATCAAACAAACAAAGTTTTCCCCTTTATAATATTAGTATGATGAGTAAGAGAGACGAAGCCTAACCTCCCTCCCTCCGTCCCACTTACCTTCAGGTCGGCAACGTGCGAGCGATGCCATTGGAATTGCAAGCATCTATAGGCTACGGTTACTGCTTAAAATCGCGCGAGCCGTACGCTTCTTTGCCGACTTGATTATACATAAAAAACATGCAATGTGGGAACAACTCAAGTCAGAATTTTTCATTTCATGTGAACCGCAAAGGCCTTTCACATAGCCGGAAATGAATGGATAGCATCATCAAATAGGAAATCCGGCTAAAAGCTGTAGCTGTGGGACAAAGTTTTTTGCTCTTCGCAATAACGTTAGCAAGCCTGTGTAGTTGGTCACCGGATTGCGGTCACTGTCCGAATTGCATTTGTTTGAAGGAGATTAAAGAGTAAATTAAGCCTGCTATGCGGATTTAGACATAAAATATATTGAGCATAACCAGCACTATTGAGTGACTCACTCAATACTATAGTGGGTACGTAATCTCTGGAACCATTGAACGCCTACAGTCTGGAGTCATGCGATTCGTCCATGACAGTCACTTGGCATTGATACTCTCTTGGTAACTAAGTGCTTATCTAATTGCTACGAGAGATTTTTTAAAAATACAACACGAATAAATATCTTTGAAAATAGGGCTGGAAGATTAAGTACTATAATGAAATTCAGTGCGCTTACCTAAGCAGCAATCTACTATATAAAAATAAGTCGAGTTTTCCTTCCTGACGCTATAATTCCAGAACGCACGAACCGATTTCCACGGTTTTGCATTCGTTGGAAAGGTCTCGGGTTCCGTGAGGTTTATAGCCAAGAAAATTCAGGAAAAATTTCAACAGAACGCGGACGGAGTCGCGGGGCACAGCTAGTTAAATATAAATATATAATACTAGCTGTGCCCCGCGACTTCATCCGCGTAGTATTGGATTATTGGGTTAAAAAGTATCCTATATGTTAATCCCGGTTATAATATATCTGTGTTCCAAATTTCATCCAAATCCGTTCAGTAGTTTTTGCGTGAAGGAGTAACAAACATACATACATACATCCACACTCACATACTTTCGCATTTATAATATTAGTAGGATATATCGGCAGACTGACACACCAACTGTATATGGTCCCAAACTAACCAACGCTTATACCATGGGTACCGTACAATGAAGTGGGGGAGATCCCAATGACACCCAGACCAGGGAAAATTACGAAAAGGCTCTTCCAAAATTTGCCCCGGCGGGAATCGAACCCGCATCCACCCTGTGCAGTGACCCGAGCGGCCTACGCCCAAACCACTGCGCCAAGCGGTCGTCACACTGTTAACAAAGCATTGATAATTTCTATACATTTTATTTAATCCTGATGCCAGTTACGGCCATTCACTTTCAAAATTAAATGTATAGACAGAACAGCGTTTCCTACTTCGTGTGAATAAGCGCTCAGACGCAGGCAATATGCGAAAAATAGTAGAAAGACAGCTTCTCTAATTTCATTCAGTTTTGATTAACGAAAATGGTTTTCCTATCTGTATTGTAAAATGATCCGTAGCCTGTCAAAAGTTTTTCGTTCATTCATTCCAAGTATTTCGTAAGCGAGCCATAGTCTTTCGCCGGAAGAGTGAGCTTACTTCGCTCTAAAACACGTTGGAGATTGGATTGGAGTAATCAAAGACTTTTCACGAAATTCTCACAATTATCTGGAGTATTCTGAAGTACTATAATTGGCTTTTGTTAATTACATGAAGTAATTAAGGAAGGTTTTGAAAGTGTCTACTGGAGCGCGATTTTAGGACTCGAGACTAATAAAATATCATATCCTTCAGTAAGATGCTTACTTAAAGTTATTTAAGTACCTATGATTTCCGATTTTAATATGAATGCTATATTTTTAATGAAAGGTATTATACAAAGTTTAAAACATTCCGACTAAAAAGTTATATTCTTTATATCAGCACGGCATAAACCTTTCAAAACAGTATAGCAACGAAAATCAATTTTCGGACGAAATACCCTTGGTGTTTCGATATCAAGCGACATGCCTCAGGGTAGTTGCGTGTATGGCGTTGCACGGAATAGGTTAAAATAAAAGGTATTAACACAAAGGACGTCTGGTAACTACTACGGTTAACGTTGCGACGGTTTTCCACCGTACCCATGTATAAAACATTAATAGGTCTTCCTTTGTGCGGCATCGTGTCACGTGAAATAGTCACATTGTTCCACATTGAAATGCGACATAATAAAGAAACGCGTCCAAGCTGCTAAGCATTACATTATGCATCGTCGCATCGTCTGCAAGTTAAATAGATCTTCGTCTGCCTATTGTTACTTTTATAGTAATTGTTAAGTAAAGTAGATAAGATGCTTTTTCTTTTGAATTTACTAGTATTCACATTAAAGTTTGTGAAAATTTCAGCCCATTAGAGTATATACATAACTGAACAATAAACTACATTTAGGTTAGTATATTGATTTCAAATAATATTTTGTTTAAAGTTATATCATACTTAACTTAATAGCCATTAATGTAACGATTTTATTATGCATAACATATGTTAAATAGCACGGACCTCGTTGGATAAACCAAATTACATATTTTTATAACGATATTTTATGACGTCGTTAGGGCCCAGGTACGTACTTAACAAATCCTACTAATATTATAAATGCGAAAGTTTGTGAGTGTGGATGTATGTATGTATGTATGTATGTTTGTTACTCCTTCAAGCAAAAACTACTGAACGGATTTGGATGAAATTTGGAACACAGATAGATTATAACCGGGATGAACATATAGGATTTTTAACCCAATAATCCAATACTACGCGGATGAAGTCGCGGGGCACAGCTAGTCAATAATAAATGTCGCCAGACGAACACACCAACTGCATACTCCCAAACTAAGTAAAGCTTGTACGATGGGCACCGTACAATGGCCTGGGGACGATCCCAGTGATACCCAGACCAGAGCAAATTACTAAAAGGCCATTTCCGTAATTTATCCTGATAAAAATCGATCCCGCAACCACCCGGTGCAAAGAGCCGCGTGGTGCGGCCTACGCTCGAACCACTGCGCCACTTACTACCACTATTACTACTATTAGTACTATTTATTTATTTAAGCCTTTTCTTTTACACTAACTTACTTATCTAAGGTTACACTTATTATATTATATTTCATCCCACCGCTGCTTGGGCGAAGGCCTCCCTCTTTCTCTTGCACTCTTTAGTGTATCTATTATATAGCTCTACTAGCTGTGCCCCGCGACTTCAACCGCGTAGTATTGGATTATTGGGTTAAAAAGTATCCTATATGTTAATCCTGGTTATAATCTATCTGTGTTCCAAATTTCATCCAAATCCGTTCAGTAGTTTTTGCGTGAAGGAGTAACAAACATACATACATACATACATACATACATACATCCACACTCACAAACTTTCGCATTTATAATATTAGTAGGATTTACCACATTAAAATTAATTGGAACTCGAACAAGAGAAATTGAATGCTTATTTATATATATGATCTAAATTAGTTCTTGATCCATCCACTATTCAGTGCTGGAGAGTTAATTGTACATAGCTTAAAGTTAGGCGATTGATCGATTCGATATTCATCTACTTTCTCTGCGATCTCCAGAGCGCTCCAAGTGATATAATGTACATAGTTATACATAGTTGCCAACACTTACCTGTTTTAACTAGTTTGAAGGTGACTTGTTGTTGGTTCTTCAGCTGTTCATTGTGTGCGGGGTGCGTCAGCTCGCGCAGCGCCATCTCGACCGACGGCTGCTGCTGCATCGTGGCAGGGCGAGGAGGAGTCGCCTCCTTGGCCCGACTCAGTTTGCGAAAGAAACTAACCTTCTTCAATTTAGAATTCGAACCTGCGAAAAATCAGAAAACCATTGAATAAACGGTTCATCCCTTACAAACAGGACGTCGACAGAAATTTATTAATAATTCAAAGAAAACCTCACACTGTTATTCGAAAACCTCATGAGAGTGGTATGATCCTAGTGAAAGCATTAGGTATGCTATTATTTCGCCAAATATGCATGCTGAATGGATATGACGTCTTAGGTTAGTCAGTGATCACGCGCAATCAGAAATCCCACTCTCGCATTCAAAACCTTCAATAGACGAACGTTGTGGCGTTGGCGTCGAGTGTGTGGAGGTGGTCGCAGGGGAGGAGCTCGGCTCCGACTGAGGGCGCGGGGGGAGCAGGCTCAGCGAGGACGCCGTAGGAGAAGGGAAATGCGCCGCCGATACATCCGACCGGCGATCAGGCTCTGGCGTGGTGACCCGAATGTGGGCACCGAATTGCGGCGAGCTGGCGACTTCGAACAACGCGTCGAAATTGCGGTCGAGTATGTTCTTTCTTGAGAAGGCTGGAGTGGGCAGGGGTGCGGGCAGTTCGAATTCATCGGGAGCGGGGGTCCTAACAATTTTTCCAAATTCAGTGTCCTCATGGCGGCCGAGCTTTTTGAGCAGCTTTGCTTTGGTGCGCTCACGCAGCTTTTGCGGGCGCTCGAGCGACGGCGTCGGCGAGGCCGGCGCGCGCTCTGGTGGCTCCGGGGGCGCCGTTTTGAGTTGGGATCGACCGCAGATGAGGTTGGGGGCTTGAGGCGGGGGGTGTGCGCTGGACGGCGCGGGCGGCGGCGGCCCGAAGATAATGTCGAGCGTAGGCCGCTGCCGTGGCCGGGGCAGCGAATGCGAGCTGTATGTCAGGGAAACTACTTCATCCGCAGGATATATTACGTACATCCCTGGCGAGACCGCATCGCGCAGGCCCCTCGCGCCCTCCGAAGAGGATCTCGCGCGTTACTTCAGCTACTACCGGTGTCTAATGTCGAGTACCTCTGTTCCGAATTTGATTCAATAACAGATCACACGAGAGTGAGGTCGCGAATCTTACGTCGTTCTAGATACTGGAATGTTTTTAAAAGTAAATTTGCCTTTTGCGTACTATAAAAGCTGAAGAACGATTAAGGAATGTTTCATGGAGGGGATCTTGAGCCATTGGGGACAGGAATTTTCTTCGTGTAATGTCGGCCAATTCACAACGAATCTTCAACCTAGACGAAAAGGAAATAAAAGTATGTTTATTAAATTGTTGAGGTAAGAATTGTGAGGTATAAATAGCATACAAAATAATTTTAAAAGGAAAGGTAATCTGAGAATATTATTGAAATCCCTTATAGTGTCCCTACATAAATTAACACATAATCAAACTTAAGGCTATGGATAATAGGGTTCCTTCTTGTGTATTAAATATTTAAGTGTGTACTAGGCGACAACTAAGACAAATGGGTCAAGGGCCGGCACAATAGCCCGAGACTGGGCTGGTTGCAGGAGTGCCACTCAAAAATTTTACAAACGTGGCGATTTTACACAGTTTCATTTATTTTTTTCTTTACCAACCCTGATAAGAGTATGCTTTGTAACCGCTCGTTTTAATGAGGCCAGAATATGCATGTGCTTTATTTGAATAAAATGTTTAACACATTTTCAAAGCCTCGACACGTTGTTTGGAAACGGGATTAAATTATTCCAATATTTTGGTACCAGCTAATTTTATAACCAACTATTAGGACTAAGTATATTTTATGAAAGCTTTTACCACAATCTAAATAAACTGTTTTGAAAAACATGATGATTTAAAGTGTTTTTCATTACTCATACTCTGAAAGTAGGTCTGAAGTTGCCTGAGGAGCGGGTTGAAAGTAATACTTTTCCGGCCCGGGAGAATCGCTTTCAACTGACAGCTGTCAAATTATAAAAAAAAAAATTGGTTCCATATTCATATTTCTATGGAACCATGTTCAAACTTTTTCTACAGTCACGCAATTACAGCACGATGTAAAATTGAAATAACATAAAGTTAAGTATTAATTAAAGAATATATATTTTTAAATGACTTAATTTAAATAATTTAGTTTCAACAATTTCTTTAAAATAACATAGATTTCGGCAAAATATTTAAAGATGAAAATGAAAAATAATGGCTAAATAATGAAGTTGGCCGTCCAACGAAAAAAAACAAAATAGGCGGCAATCCGATCTTAATTTTTTTTTTTGAGTGGTATAGTATCCTACTAATATTATAAATGCGAAAGTTTGTGAGTGTGGATGTATGTATGTATGTATGTATGGATGTATGTATGTATGTTTGTTACTCCTTCACGCAAAAACTACTGAACGGATTTGGATGAAATTTGGGACACAGATAGATTATAACCGGGATTGACAAATAGGATACTTTTTAACCCAATAATCCAATACTACGCGGATTAAGTCGCGGGGCACAGCTAGTTGTTCATACTTCCTTGTATTATTCCTTTACCCAATTCCTGTTTTTATTTTTACTTTCCTTGTATTCGTAATGAAAAGCACAGTGTTTACCTCGGGTGAAAGACTTATTTTGTCCCTCGAACTATTAGCGCCCTCGCTACGCTCGGGCGCCAAACCCCGTCTCGGGACTAAATAAGTCACTTTCACCACTCGTGTAACAATGTACTATTAATGGGGCTATTTGATTGAAAAAATAAGAGCTTGATTTGCTGAGTGTGCCTACACTTGACATTTAGCTATTAGAGCGTGTTTTAGTTAAATATACGAGTATATGTGTATGTATATATGTACTGTTAACACAATCTATCGTTCTCCACTTTGCTTGATTTTACTTTTAATGCTACATAATGTTGCGCGAATACGTTCCTGAATGAAAATGGAAACAAAAAGTTTAGTCTCAATATTTTGCCTGTAAGAATCACAACGTGTTGAGCCTTACAATATAAATAATAAATAAATATCGCCAGACTGACACACTAACTGTATGGTCCCAAACTAAGCAACGCTTGTACTATGGTTACTGTACAGTGGATTGGAGGTGATCCCAGTGACACCCAGACCAGGGCAAATTGCGAAAAGGCCATTTCCGGAATTTGTCCCGGCGGGAATCAAACCCGCAACCACCGTATGCAGTGAGCCGAGCGGCCTACGCTCGGACCACTGCGCCAAGCCCTTGTTACATCTCTTGTTACAAACAGATAATTAAGATGTTTTTGTCGTTTTACATAGCAGATGTTTCGTTGATAATTTAGCATGCGTATTCTGACGACATCGGTAAGACATTTCGATTCAATTAAAATAATTTACCAAGTATTAGTTGGATTATTTAACCTTTAATCACGTGGAATAATTAAACGCACATGTTTAACAGTGATTTATAACCTGTAGTGGCATTTTAATAGGCGATTGAAGTTTCGTTTATACGTAAATAAGCGTATAGAGTTCAACGCATGCGGGTTGGCGCGATGCCTACGAGACGATTACGTGAAAACTGAATAACGGATACAATATTACTATTTATAATTGTTGTTTTTAAAATAGTTGCGAATATCGCATTACTAACTAGCTTTGAGCAAATTGTCTGGCGAAGAAATGTTTTGAGAAATTGAGATTCGAATTTTATTTTAGTACTATTACTATAACCTATTAGTAGAAACGTAATATGTAATATAATTATATATTATTTTGAGCATGCTACTTATATTATCATACCTAACGTAAAATATCCAATTCCTTTAATTTAGTTCGCATCGTTCGTTCAGTTAGTTTCTTAATAAATACAAACTCCTTTAGTCATAGTATTACAGGAGTTATGACAAAACTAAGTTATTGCGCCAGATACGCAGAGTAGGCACTCGTGATATCAAAAGATAGGATTAATAATGTTTATGTAGAGGCCAATGTCATTCTGCGTCATTAAGTGACGTATCCACACTTTTATTATAAGCTCACTGAACCGTGAATATGTGGAGTAGTATAAAATAATTTAATATTCATGAAAAAAAATTGGTAGGGTGATACATTTTATTTTTGCATTGTTGAAGTTATACCTGTAATAAGTCAAAATTAGACTATGTTGTGCAGAATGGGCCCAACCTGCCCATACTGCTGCAGACCAATACCAACCCTAGAGTGGGTGATTGTAGGTTGGTTTCGGTTTGCAAGAGTATGTGTGGGTTGGTTTCTTTGCGTAAAACGATGTCAAATTGACGATAGACAGTAGCCCCCTTATTAATAAACATGGATTAGCGGGCGTCTAGTTACACGCCGAACTATCTCTTTCCTTCATCAGTAATTTGACATTCGAAAGAAGAAAACTAAGCTTGGTGTAACTATACAACCGCTAATCCACATATATTAATAATAAGGGGGTATGTGTGCTAGTGAGGCGATAAAAAGAACATTTTTCGTCTCGTATGCGTATTTATGAAAATGGTTCAAAATAGTTATAAATTGAGTTCTACATTACGTCGCTCAACGTAAAATTTTTAAAAGCGGTATGTCTAGCCGAGTGCTTCCAAGCGCTCCCGTACAAAATTCTATTACCAGATAAATTGATCGACACCGACAAGAGTCGTTGTCAATCGAGGTTATATGTAATCTATTGACAGTTGTCGGTCTTTATAATCTTTGTGTCTGTTTATTCAATTTGGATATAGAAATTTTTTGTCTGTATGTCTGTCCGTCTGTTTGTTCTCCGAAACAGCTGGACCGATTTTAACGGAACTTTCACTGGCAGATACCTGATTTTATAATGAGCGACTTAGGCTACTTCTATTTTATCTAAGTACCACGCGGGAGCTGCGGGCAACAAATAGTTTAATAAATAAAGATATACATTACTATGTATAAATATAAAGAAAATATTGTATTAGAGTCTTTTAAGACTTGTGTAAAAATCGCTATTGGCTTATATTTCTCAACTGAGAGGTCACAATGTGAGTAGGAGCGAAGCTAAAGCTGATTCCATTGTCAGCATAACAAGTCAGGGGCACAGAACTAAATGCGGATAAACATAGAGCTATAAAACTATTCGACAAAGGAGTTAATACGCCACACGTTTCATAATAGTCCCAAAATAAAACGACAGGTATCAATATTGATTTAAAGACAAGCACCAAAATAAACCGGAAACGATCGAAATACCGGCAACCGTACACAATTGCGACTTCAAAAATAGATTGAAATGAGGTCATTGCTTCAAGCAAACAGATTTGGGTGGATGAATAAGCAGATTCTGCATGAAAACAGACTAATGGTGATAGCAAAAAATATTCAAGGGAAAATGAGAAGAGATTGAACTGGCTAATGACCCAAATGGAAAGCAGTACAAACTGTGAGAGCCCGCTTAAATGAATTGTTGCAAAAGAGAACTGATTATTTTTGCTTTTTTTTGACGACCGCTTGGCGCAGTGGTTCTAGCGTAGACCGCTCGGCTCACTGCACATGGTAGTTGCGGGTTCAATTCCCGCCAGGGTAAATTTCGGAAATGGCCTTTTCGTAATTTGCCATGGTCTGGGTGTCACTGGGATCGCCCCAGACCATTGTACGGTACCCATAGTATAGTAAAAGCATTGCTAGCTTGGGACCATACAGTTGGTGTGTCAGTCTGGCGATATATATTATTATTATTATAAAATGAAAATCTGTGTGAATACGTTATCATTCTGTGCAATGCGTTTACGTTTATATTGTTACCTACAAACTATATATTTCTTACTTCTTAAGTACAACTAGATTCTACTTTTGTGGTGGTAGAGCCACGCTGTAGTAAATTGACTACAGCATATACGGGATCGATCAGGGCAGTAACACCCTCTCACAGAAAATTGGCGTAAAGTTGTTACTATAGCTAAATTTCGTATGATGAGTGAGAGAGCTGGAAGCCCAATCCCTTCCCTTCCTTCTTTTCCACTCCCCTTTCGGGTTGGTGGTATTGCAAAGATAGTTCAAGGCTACGGTAACTCCTTAAGGTGAAGGCGCCTGTCTTGCCCGCGAAATTCAAAATTTTCGAGTATTTTTATAGTTTATCCAAAATCTGAAAACATTTAAGACAACATTTTGTGATTTGCGAAAAACACAGTATGCAGTGCGTTTATTAATACATTTATTTCACTCTAAATATTATCACGGTGGATATGATACTAGTAAATCACTAAATATACAAAAATTGCCAGTTTATCTGGATAGCTGTCGTTCTTGAAATGTTTTAGAGTAAGTTAGATGTATTAATAAATGCACTGCACACGGTCTTTTTCGCGAATTACAAAATGTGCCTTTTATTATTGTCAGATTTTGAAAAATTTCTAAAAAACCTCAAAAAATTTGAACTTCGCGGGCTAGATGGGCGCTTTAGACTTAATATGAGGCGGGTAGTTACGCTTGTTAACCGACTTTGTTATACATATAGGTAGTTAGGCAGTAGAAAAAAAACTTCGTATAAGACAGATAACTTATAAGTATAATAATAAATAGGTATATGATGAATAATGAATTATAAAATAATTTGATCCATTTAAAAATTGTTTATAGTCTCTGAATATCATGGGCGTAGTGAATAGTGCACGTCGGCCTGGAATCCAATGCTAGAGGAATGAAAAGGTCGAGTGGTCCTCTACAATGGAAAGCCGTGAGGCCACCCTTCCTCATTAGTATTGTGAAATATTTCGAGGGCGCAACCGAAAGCCTCTATAAAACTTTTCCATTCTAAAAGTTTCGAGTGTTTATTGAATGAGACGAAATTTTGTTACGAGTCACGGAAAAATATTTTTGAGGAAAAAAGTAAGTACTTTCTTGAAGATTAACATGGCAATAAATGCGTATATTTTAAACGATATAAGTATGTCTGTCTCCCTCGAAGCAGGAATGTCAACATCTGATCGAACAACATCAGATATTTTTACAATCAATCGTATCGACTATTTTATTATTTATTGAAATGTAGAGATGCATTGGCAAATGTGAGTACTGCATACCTCTGTGGACTCTCTGTTTCGGCGTGCTGTTATTATAAGAAAGAAAGAAAGAAAAAACTTTATTGTGGCTAGCAGTACACAGAATAACAATATACAAAAAATAAATAAATGAATAAAGTTAAAATATTCTGCTCGCCACAAACGGAAACAATTCAGCATGTGCTGTTTGACAAGAACCAGCGCTGGTCTTCCATTGGGCCCGTTTGGCGAATTCACAGGCGCAAACCACAAAAAATAAAATAACTAAATAACTAAATTAAGACTTATATCAATTGACGTGATATCATATCCAATGCCTAATTTTGTATTGAATTCACATCATGCTTTACGTAATCGTAGTAGTCTACCTTATGAGTAAAATGTTTATTCAAAGAAGCACAGTACATCGGTATAAGGTTGCTATTATGGCTGCGTTTCTTTTGATGAGTTGTCGGCAACCCAATCCCTTTCTTCCCCTCCTTATGTCTTACCCCCTCAGGTTGCAGCATCTGTAGGTCTATACTAGGTATATTTTCATTACCATCCTAAGAAAACCTCATAATATTGTGTTTTGATTTACGATCCGTTGGGAATAAATCAAGTCAATTCCCTTTATATTAATTTGACAGAGTTATAATTATTTTATCATCCTTTAATATTCTAAATAGCCGCCTACATTGCTTAGGAACGAATATAAACACGTATATTATTATTATCACGGAGCCCTTGACTCGCACGGTCGCCATCTACAACGGATGTTATTTTTCAGAACAGGCAAGGTCGTTTGTCACGGGGCTGGACAAGACGAACATTTTTGTATAGGTATGGGAAGTTGTAAATATTAATGACGGTATCGTTACGTACAATCATACTTAGTTATAAGTTTTCAAAATCCGGAAGTTTTTATTTCACGTATGTCGACTTAGAATATTTCGTACATAAATTGTTGATTTAAGATGAACGCGTGTTTATACTTTGTTATATAATATTTTAATGTAATTATACCTGCAGAAAAATAAGCAAAGTGTGTTTCTAATGATAACTTTAGTTTAGATAATCTTATTAGAACCTATTAAATCGTAAACACAGCACCTATATTAAACTAGGGGCGCATATCTAAGCGTTCGGAATGTACAGGCAACTTATACTATAGGCATACTCCACATACTTCACATACTATCGATAGCTTTGGAAAATGATTTCTGGCATGCGCGCTTACACTCAAGTATTCCTTTAAATAGGACAGCGGAATGTTGGATATGTTTTGACCTTTCAAACAACATAATAGGTAGATATAAAAAATAGGTAGGTTATTACTTATATTCCGTGAAAAAATATGTTTTAATTAAATTATATGATTAAATGACTTTTTAAAATGTTACTTCATAGAAGGTACAAACAAATATTCAATTCCAAAAAATCGTTACCATACTTAATAATTTTCCGACATTATGTCTGAGAAATAAACAGACAAACGTAAACAAACCGCGTCATGCGTAAATTTATAATATCCCGACCGCACGCTCTGATGTATTATTCACGTATTGACCTTCTCAATAATTACAGGTAGTTATATGCTATTTAAAATAAAATAAATTATCACACAAAACTATATTTTTCTTTGCGCCAATCACCATATTTCTTATTGCGGTAAAAATCTGTCTGTAATACACTTAACACATTTCTTTTAATAACGTGTTTATAATGTCAACTCTATCTATGCTTTATTAGCTATACCTCTTCTTAATACGTCTCTACATTAAATTGGTTTTAGATTGCTGACCGAGATCCCTTAGGATTGCTAGTAATTTGCTGTCTGCTATGCAAACAGTAATTTGAGAGTTTCTTAGAGCTACCAATGATGTTGTTTAGGTACTTTAAGAGTCAATATCGTGGAAATACCAATGTTGCATGACTTGGTCATAGCAGGCTTGGTTCTTATATTTGATTTCTATAATCAAAGGTTCCTATGCTGTCATCGACTTTATATCCTCATATTAATAAGATTGTAATTAACATTTTAGTTATTTGTATATTGGTACATAGTTCGTGAAAACATTATCTGAAAGTCACAAAGCCCAGACACATTAAATATCTACTTAATTATATTAATACAATTCAAGCTTCTTCTATCTGTTCGGTATTATGTCATTGTAAGTATACAAAATACTGTATAACACTTATTTATATCATATTTCAGTCACTTTAGCTACTTATTAGTTTATTTTTTAATAAGTAATACATTTTCTTGATGGAAGTTAGAACAGCCAGGTTAGGTATCTCCCCTTCATCGCGGCCAAGCTACACTTAAACATTTTATAAAACAAGCCACGGTACCAGTTTGTCACCACTCTTAAAATTATTCCTGACATAATGGAAAATGCAGAGACGCCTCGCATTTTACGAATAAAATTAACCTAGAAAATATGTGAGCATCACGCCGCAAACCAAGTGTCGGGTGTCGTTAGAAAGCAGGCTTCTGTGTGGTGCAGCTCATTCCCCACAGGACATTGGTTTCCGATATGAGAACCGATGCTCGATTGCATTTGTAATGCGTTTCCCGATTTGCGAGCTTGCACGTCATAAGGTCGGACTGCGGTCAGGGCATTGAGTGAACATAGTATTCCGATAGGAATTTTGATGGGTTATGCTGGGCATAAGATAAACAAACATGAATATACAGGTTAGGTATATTGCGATAACAATTCCTTATCCTTCAGACAATCGGCGGATATTGCAGAGAGAGAAATAAAGCTGAACTGTGTTGCTTTGACAATTGCATATTATGGAATTACAAATGATACTGCGTTTTAAAACTTTTTAACTTAATTAACATAAGTACATTATGTTTATATAATTTCAACATTTAAACGTAATCTGTCTAAACGTTTTATTCGGAATACGAATAGACTAAATAACAAATATATGGTATGGTGCATTCTAATATAATAATAACAGCATCATTAAATAATCACTAAACTTAAATAACGAATCATCTAACTCCCAACTACTTACCAATTAACAAAAATAAATGACTGTACGTGTAACAGTGGTAAAGAAATTAAATTGTTTTGCTTTGAGAACAGTCCGTGATATTTGGGAATAAAATGCCTTTGATAACGCACCTAGCTCCAGGAGGTTTTATTGCGTAGATAAGGGCCGTGCTCTGAATAAAAATTAATTTAAAAGGTAATGAGTACAGAGTGGAGGAAAAACGTTTTCTTTGTTAGCTTTTAGTTAGCGACAATACATTATTATTTTATGTTGGCTGGTGCACAAATTAAATATAATTTAAGTAAATGTATTGCCTTCCTTTCGCAGTTATCGTATTACGAGCTAGATAGCGATAATGTCTAATTATGTCAAATCATTGTGTGCGATGTGTAAGGTAGTGCGAAAATAGGATTGCATTGCTTTAGCCTGATTGTGTAGTTAGACTTCTTTGTGCTCGGATTGTCTGTGTATGGCTTCCGACGGGCCGTGTACGCGATTTTGATACTTAATCGTATCTAGAGGCTTACATGTATTCAGTGAACCTACATTTAGCTGTCTATAGATACGTTAGCGACTTCGCCCACATTGCGCATTGAAATTTGGTCCGTATATAATGGGATGCAAGGCTATTGCAATATATACTCGTAGTTATATGCATTATATACTCCTTGATATTTTTCCTAAACAACTACGCGAACTAAGTGAAATGGTATAAATAACGCAGAGCTCTAGGGCAAAGCGCATAGAACAATGACTCACAGCGCTTGGCTTTTGGTCACAACGATAGGAATGTTTCCTTTTAGTTAACGTCATAATTAAATCAAACGCTCTTCGTGAAATTGTACACGTAAAAATCATTGTTAGAATTAAATATTTAGTTAGGTTGAGGTTGTATTTTTTTAAAATAATTACGTGGGTAGTTTCTAAGAATATAACTACATATTATGTAGGTGTATTATGTAATTTCTTAAAAAAAATACAACCTTAATTACTAAAGTTTTTTTAATAATAAGAGGTGTAATTTCTAGTCTATGCAGTGTGACTCTTCTCTACGTAATATTAATATGTGTTCTGTGCTTTTGGTTCAGATTAATGTAAGGGCAAACCGCCGCAAGATCCCGAAAAGTGGCAATATACTAAAAGAAATATGCCTTCATTCACACGGCGTAGTTAACTTCATGCGGGTTATAAAACGTAAGCGAAGCATCTCGTTCGTCAGTTTATGATCACTGTAAATGACAGTGGGTGTACATGAATTCATATTTCAGCATTATATTTTTGATCGTCAAGCTAATATTATTCAATATTTAAGAGGTAATAAGAAACATTTTTTATATTTTTAGCTATCACGGTGTTCAGGCTAAGATCTTCCCGTTTCATTTATTTTCAGTGCTAGCGATCATTCACACGGTTAACGCGACACCAATAATTTCAATTCCATACATTTTATCGTTTCGGGTGCCGATTACGATTATTATTTTTCAGTCTCTGTAGGTAGGTACTATGCTTTCTGTAGACGTATGAATTATGGTGAGATGATGCAGTATGTAGAAACTATTGTTATCTGATTTGTACTTGCTAGATCTGAAAGAAGTAGATATAGATCTGTGAGTCAGTTACTCCTTCGATTATAAAAATTGATGACACATAGGTTTACAATTCATACCATATTCATTATTATATTGGCGAGCGCTTGGCATAGTGGTTTCAGCGTAGGCCGCTTGGCTCATGGCACCAGGTGGTTGCGGGTTCAATTCCCTTCGTGGCAAATTTTGGGAATGGCCTTTTCGAAATTTACTCTGGTCTTGGTGTTACCTACTCATAGCAAAAACGTTGCTTAGTTTGGGAACATGCAGTTGGTGTGAAAGTCTGGTGATATTTTTTGTTTTTATTTTATGTATTAATTAATTATTATGTCGGTGGCGCTTTAATAATAATTAGGTCAAAAGGGAGTGCGTCGCTTTAAAAAATGCATTTTTTCACTAAGTAATAAACTCTTTGGTAGAGATTTTTTTTATTGTAGTGTATCTTTGCAACTCCAAGTCAGTATATTAATAATTAGACAAGTACCTAATTCTACAATCCCTTCTGTCGCCCAGGGCCATGAAAAATGCATTATATCAGCATTTCAAATACCCTCCACTGGTCGGAAACTTAAAGGTTCAGTGACACATTTAGTTTGGGCTGTTGCCCGTCCTATTTTTATAGCATTATAAAATATTCAATGGGTATTTCGAGAGAAAATTTAAGGGTGAAAACGTAGTCGCCATTTGCCTACATATTTAATATTGGAGTTTCTTGAAACTTGAATTGTATTGAAAACATTAACAGGCAATAACAAAATTAATTATTAATAATGTTAAGTTCTTGAAAATCTTAATTATATAGCTATTTGTATATTTTTTTTTTATAATTTATGAGTATATATTGTTATGATATGATAAATTAGTCCAATTAAATATAATAAGAAATACAAAAAACACTTTGGAGTAAATTTTCATAAGCTTTCAGTTCCCTAAAAGGTAATAATTAATCCAGTCCCTATATTCTGGAACAATAATCAAAACTCGATTGCTGGGCATTGACCTTGAATTACGAAGATACACCTATTAATACACAAGCATTCTGTTATACAGACATTAAGCAACTTTATTACTGTCGTAAATTCTCAGAAAATCCACCTTTCTTTATATTTCACTGAATTGAACACGCTTAAATTTATGACTGAATTTTTTGATGCCATTGCAATGTTTACAAAGTAATGTGCCTGAAGGCTTTTGTAAATTAACAGCCACTGTAGCGTTGCTCTTTTGTTTCAATCTTTAAAAAGTTTAGAACAGCGGAAGTATTGGCTAAACTGGTGCGTAATTCATATTTTATCTACAAGGAGAGTCTTGGTGGAATCGATCGTAGAGTCAGTTCCATTGGATCTCATATATTTTTTTTACTACATAATCACGAAATTTGACCCTTTGTACAGCAATCGTTATGGTAGAATATCACTTAAGTAAGTGTATGATATAAAGAACAAAATGCTACGCAATGACGCTACGAAAATAACCCAAGATGTCACGTTTGCGCGCACAAAAATAACCGATACAACAAACTAAGCTGTTTACAAAGCGGTGTACCGCAATAAATTGCGCAAACCGAAATTTCATTTTTTGTGATTCCATTATCGAAGTCTTTCTAAAACAGACGCTGGGAAAACTGAATGTTTGATCACGTATCAGCGATTGTTTGAATGTACTGATACGGAAAATGTAAATACAAAGCTTTGTGCTTAATATCTGTATTTATTCAAACGACGAATTTTGTATGTTCCCACCTACACCTACACCTACCTACATTTTATGACCAGTCGCCTGGACTTCCTTACTAAACCTATATTTTATGTACGAACTATAAAAAAACATGGGGTACCTATTACCTACTACGACTATTCTGAAAAACAACACTTATTTCAGTTAATAGCCTCAGTTACGTAGTACTAATATGTCAGGCGTCAGTTTAAGGTATTTTAAAGTATACCTATACTGAGATAAAAAATAACGATTTTTTTTTTGTAATATTTCAAAGATTTATGTGCAGTAAATATTCGTCGTATGCTGTAATTACAAAACATTTAGTAAATATTTATAAGGAGTACTAGGAATTACAACAATCATTTGTTAGCGTATATTTCCCAGCGTGTTTTGATAACGAAATTATGAAGAAGTACAGCGTGAAGAAGCAACTGGCCCTTGAGTTTCCCACTATAACATCCAAAAAAGTAGCATCTAAGTTACCTCAATTTGGATTCGCATTCCCAAGAGCGCACATTCAACAGTAGAAAAATATGCCACCGTCCGTATATTTAATACGAATAAAGGAATTCCCTACGAGCTTTGCTAATGAAAATTTATATGACGGTCAGCAATACCTTTGAGACCGGCCGTCTGCGGCGCCCATCGACGGTAATGAATGTTTGTTAACTCTATTTGAAAAATTACCCTTATTTATTAAAGTCGTGCGTGAGAAAAGAATAATTGGTGGTGTAACTCAACCGGGAAAAGGTGCTAAAATGCGCCATTTATCATAGGTGTAAACAATCTTGTTAACAATTTACCCAATGTGGTGTAATAATATATTTTTGCTCTTAGCGTACAGGTCTTATTACGTACAATAAACCTCAGACTCTGACACCTATTAATGTAAAGGCTAGGACGTGGGCCCTGTAAGCCTTTTGACGTAGTTCGTTTAAAAAGCAATTATGATTTTCAAAGAACATCGAAGCCTAGATTTATGTTTAAATTCGAGAGTGCGTAAAAATAGCATCTTCATATAAATATTTATTATGTTGTACATTTTAAATTTCAAATTGTTGATAAAGGGCATAATAAAAATAATAGTTGTTTTATGATGTACGCCGTCTGAGTTAAGAACTTTAGTACTTACAGTTAAGTCACAGACACCCGTCGGTGTTATATGTGAACTAGTCCATAAAATTCTTATGGTATTTTGCGACCAACACAAGGGTTCGCCCGTAGACGCACGGTCTGGCGTAAATCGTCTTTTAATTGCTTTTGTATAGCGCTATACGTAGGTACGTAGGTGGAGTGTAGAGTTCTCCAGACGAGGGTTCAACTTATCTAATACGGAACTAAATGTGGGGCAGCGGTAAATCTAAATATATATGACTCAAAGGTAACTGACTGACTGACATAGTAATCTATCAACGCACAGCCCAAACCACTAAACGGATTGGGCTGAAATTTGGCATGCAGGTAGATGTTATGACGTAGGCATCCGCTAAGAAAGGATTTTGTATAATTCTACCCCCAAGGGGATAAAATAGGGGATGAAAGTTCGTATGAAACTTTGTCAATTAAATTCCACGCGGACGAAGTCGCGGGCACAGCTCGTTTATATATAAAGGTAGGAACTTTTTGGTAATTGAAAATACTCAATCTCATAAATATTTACCATCGTGATACAAGTGACACTTGTAATATTACTGATAGTGTAATCAGTACCTACGTGATGAGCTAAAGTGAGGCTATAAATCTATTAGTACCCAAATACAACTAGATTAGACTAAATAACCTTTCTTCTCCATATCACAATGTCTGAGCAATATTTTAGTGGGGTTAAACTTAATTCAGTCATATCTTCTGGACAGCGTTAACATCCCTGCGGCATTGTGCATACTAACGTATTAAGTACAAGTTCATAATCATATAAATAAACATAATGTTTTGAATGCAACGATTAATACCGTTTCAAACTTGACCGACATTAGCGGGCTCTTGGCCGCGAAACTAACTGTGTCATTCACGCACCGCGGTCGCCGGATATTTTAGCAACTCATGTAGATTAACAATTTTTTTATGTATACGATTTTAATATTTTGCAAGAAGTGGAGCAAATGAGAAGTTATTTCCGACCATTAGTCAAGAGACGCCCACTGAAGGACTTAAGTCTTTCGATTTATAATAGATTTCTATAGTCTATTTTAAAATCCCAATAAAAAAGTTCAAAATAATCTAACAACTTTTGTGGCAGTACTAATATCAGTTTACTAAAAAATTACTATCTCAAAAGGAATCCCTTATTTGAACGAAAAAAATAATATAAATAAAACAGGAATACTTCAATAACTTTCCTTTATATGAAGACACATCGGATAGGGAAAACACATTATATTTTCTTAGAGGATTTATATTTGTTGATGCGGGCATCTCATACATCTTGCTGATTCAAGATTCGGGATTTCAAATGTTTACATAATACATATTATGTTCCTACATTTTTTACGTTTTACCGATTACAGGACATCAAAGGTAACATTTTCGTTGAGTAATTTTTCCTATAACTTTATTCTGTCAGACATTTGTAAGTAGGGTTTCTTTGTATTTGACATTTAATTTTCCGGCTTTGACATTCCTGGATTGAGAAAGTTATTATTATATGATGATGCACCAGAAATATATTTAGTGTTACGTGCTAAAGTACTACTTACCTAACATTAAAATACATTGAGTAGATTGAATATATATAATTAGGATAGACTAGCAGGTAAGTTTGAATGTAATTATGAAGTAAAGTAGGTCTCTCTACTTATAAAACTTGGGACTAATATTATCGACATCGCTCCGCTTGCGTAGGTTTTAATTATAACTTTAAACTTTACTGTTGTCTTTTGGGAATTATAATTAATCTTTGACCAAGGCCTCGTCATGTTTGGGGATAACTCAAGTTGAACCTTAGTAGGTACATTATGTGATAATGCTGACTTTACGTTGCAACTTTTTGTAGTACATGACTAGGCATTTGTTAAACTACATTATTTACGTATAATAAATATACGTTTAAATCACGTCCCTGTTTTTCTGTAAACACACACTGAAAACACCTGAATTGGGTAAATTGACTTTCATAGAATTAAGTATTATCTACTATATAAAAATAAGTCGGGTTTTCCTTCCTGACGCTATAACTCCAGAACGCACGAACCGATTTCCACGGTTTTACATTCGTTGGAAAGGTCTCGGGCTCCGTGAGGTTTATAGCAAAGAAAATTCAGGAAAAATTTCAACAGAACGCGGACGGAGTCGCGGGGCACAGCTAGTCTACTATATAAAAATAAGTCGGGTTTTCCTTCCTGACGCTATAACTCCAGAACGCACGAACCGATTTCCACGGTTTTGCATTCGTTGGAAAGGTCTCGGGCTCCGTGAGGTTTATAGCAAAGAAAATTCAGGAAAAATTTCAACAGGACGCGGACGGAGTCGCGGGGCACAGCTAGTCTACTATATAAAAATAAGTCGGGTTTTCCTTCCTGACGCTATAACTCCAGAACGCACGAACCGATTTCCACGGTTTTGCATTCGTTGGAAAGGTCTCGGGCTCCGTGAGGTTTATAGCAAAGAAAATTCAGGAAAAAATTCAACAGGACGCGGACGGAGTCGCGGGGCACAGCTAGTCTACTATATAAAAATAAGTCGGGTTTTCCTTCCTGACGCTATAACTCCAGAACGCACGAACCGATTTCCACGGTTTTGCATTCGTTGGAAAGGTCTCGGGCTCCGTGAGGTTTATAGCAAAGAAAATTCAGGAAAAATTTCAACAGAACGCGGACGGAGTCGCGGGGCACAGCTAGTTAATTCATAAATACCAATTCATTATAATGATAACTATTTATTATTTGATATAGGTGAAATATATTTAAATAAATATAGTGAAATATATTTTCAAAATTATTGTATGATTGCCAAGATAATATAACTTCTAAGTTATAACGAAAAACATCAGTAGGTACCTTGTAAGAACTGTTTTTGAAACATTAAACGTCTGAAATCTTATGGTATTTTACTTATATTGATTATTTAATTTCTTACTTTATACTGGATTAATTACCAATAGTAAAATTATTTTCGACGTAACTTCAAAATTGGGAAAAATACAGACTTGAATTCTTGATAACAGTATCTACTGATGCTGGACGTCATAACTTTGTAGTTTTAGCAAAATTTAATAGCGAATAAGTAAGTACCTAACTTTTGAATTGGGAGAATGATGAGTCAATACCATAAATATACCAAGTATGATATTAGTCCAACACAAAAAATATGCAATATAAAAATTTTACTCAAATACCGTATGAATTCACGCGTGACGTTGAACACGTGAAGTGCGTGTAATTCCGTTGAGCCCGGCCGACCGACCGCCCGGGCCCTGTCTGCTATGGATTAATAATTCCATACAACACGTGTTGGTGCCACTTCTGTTAATAATATACCACCAACGGTCAGCTTTATAAGCCCAGTGTCAACGATCTTTACACGAGGAAATAATTCATTTTCGCTGCTAAACACACAGACCTAGAACTCTATTTCTATTATACCTACTTTTCTATAAAAATAAATCAATAATCACAGTTGAATTGGCAACCGTATCGATCCAACCACGAATGTGGTTCGGAAAGCACAGCTATAAAAAAATCATTAACTCCCTAAAGCTTTATAATGTAGGTATGTAGATGTACCTAATGAATGTTTTAATTTCGGGTCCCCGTCGGTATTATCTACTCATGTTGTCGGGTAAACCCAAAGAAGATTATGGGCTGAGTTCAAAAACATATTAAAATACCGTTGAGTAGTAAACGATTGCTACCAGTATATTATGAAACAATTGGTTACTGTTCTCACTGTACGTTATGTTTTGGTGAACTCGGCCGTTAATGTTTTAAAAAATCACGTGACTAATTATGAGGCAACAGCTGGTACGGGTCACGGGAATTAATAATTTCTAAACCACGCACAACAACAGGCGGTCAGTCCGCCGACACCAAGGAGGTGCCACGACACCCGGTTTCCGGAAACCCACCTAACAATTTAAAATATAATGTTGTTACAATATTTCAGGCTCGTGGTTGTTATGGGTATAATTTTGCCAAAATTATAGATAGGAATTTTATAGAAAAATATTTTGACATCTAGCGCGGTGAACATAAAGTTGATAATTTCTGACACGCCACGTTAGAAAATAAAAATGTATTTCATATTCCTATAGTAATATTCACGTGAAGTTACACATAAATGTAGATACTTAATAGGTAAATGATTAATTTAGCGAATCTTCTTGACTAGTAATTTAGCGAAACCAATGTTACATAACCGATAATAACCTTTATTGGTATTGTACGATAACGGAAAATTTTGTTACATCTTAAACAATGCATGTCATTGTCATCTTGTAATAAATTAAACAATAGTTATCCCATGTCACGAGTAGCTAAAACTCAGTGTACACTTCGGCTTTAATTAAAATGAAAATAAACAAACATATTTATCATGAAAGCTGTGATAATAATGCGGGGTGGAGTGCGGCGGCACCCCAGCCGTCGTTGACGAAGATCTTGTTACTCGAGATAGATTTATAAGGTTCATATTTTTAGGTAAAATTAATGCTGTTTTTTATGGCACGTGCTTTTCATTATGTATTTTTTACCGACTTCAAATAAGGAGGAAATTCTCAATTAGAATCATATCTTTTTTTAAATAAATAAATTTGTTTTCTTTTGTAAAATGCTTTGTGGATTTTAAAAGTATAGTGTAGAATACGCCTTCATTTATAATAATAAAACACTTAAAAAGTGTAGGTAACAAAAACATATCAAAACGGTCAACTAAAGAATAGACCGACCATAGTTTTCTTAAATGGACATTTCTGCATTACTCAGATGTAATTGTTTAATATATAATCTCGAAAATATTAACATAGTAAGTAAGTAAGCTACGTATATAACGCTACCTACGTATATAAATAACACGTGCTCCATTATCACGTCATACACGCACAAGAGCAGCGAGCGATAAACAATAAAACATTTAACAACACCCGTTGCTGTGGCAGACTGCAGATGGAAAGAAAAGCATTTACTAACATTTTAACCTCCAGACTTAATGCTGACGGGAATGTGTAAACGTTACAATGTACTAATTATTTGTTGTAATTAATTACAAAGCAGTATGTAAAAACTAGGCTGTCGTATTTTTTTTCTCAGTCTATAACCCAGAAAGTAAGTACTATGCGACATATTCACCAATAATATAAAAATAGTTCTTGCAAGCAATGTCGTAAAAATTACTCCACTGCAATAAAGAAACTATAAGCCTATACAAACCCTCGTTTCCTTTGCCGTCTAAATATGTGTGTAAAACGTAAACAGTGGCACTTAAGGAAAGGACACACAGTTGTAAACGGGGCTATCGCGTGCCGAGTTCCAGTTACAACATAAGGGAAGGGATACCTTCAATTTTTTATATAACTCAAGGAATGAAGACGCCGAAGACTCTTCGCTATCAGGAGATGTGCAAAATCCCATAGAATTACTGGTAACTTATTGGAAGTTTTGTTTTTTTCACATACGCTCTACCTTAGACCATGGTTGAAGCGTTGATTAATAAATTTTGAAAAATATAAAGACCAAATCTTTATTTGTGTATCCGCTGATAAGTGTTTGGTGTGCAAAGTGTTTTAATATCAGACACTGAAAACCATAACGAAAAAATATTTCCAATGTAGTGTCAATACCATGTGATTACTACAAATTCATCAACATAATACGTAGGTCAAAGTAAAATAGTAGTTATCTATTGGCTTTAATGTCCAACTTTGGAATAGTTCCCGATACTTTTTGCTTTCTTCTCTCCGCCCGGTCTCGCGAAGTCTCGGTATTTTTAATTGACAGCGTTAATTGATTTCCTACTGGACACTTTTGACCTCTCTTCCCGGCCTTGCATTTAATTTTGTAAAAACCAAACGACTTTTCAATTATTTTAGACCTTCAGTTAACAATGTAGACACTCACATTAAGAAATTATATGTTTATAATAACTTTGATTGATGAAAACACGTATTTTACGCTTTTTTATTGATACCTAAAGGGGATGACGACTAAATTGAAATTTAATATCTATATTTTTTATATTAACTTTGACACAGATATTGAGAAGTATTTCATAATATCATTAAATAAATACAAAGATATTCGTTATTAAAGTTCGCTAAAACTAGGTACTAAGTTATGAGGTCATGCTTCACTAGCTAGTACTGTTTTCGATACTATAAACGTCTGTGTACTTTTACCAACTTCAAAGTTTTTTGAAAAATTATCACACTAAAATAAATACATAGTAAGATGCACTTTATGATATACTTTATATAATAATTATGCTATAAGAAAAATAGTCATCATCCCTATTCATAGGTCAATGCCTCCCATAAAGCATGACATTTGAATGCTACGAGACCTAAAGTTTTCACCTTTCAGTCATGAAATACAAGCTATGGATACCTAGGTATTGGTTTTTTTTCAGACATTATCTATCCAGATATAATTTCCAAATCATTCAGGCGTAAATCATTAACTACAGACAGACAGCTTATTATACAGATTAACAACTTATTGAGTTTATGTCCACAAATATCTATAATATTCAAATACAAAACGGGATACGGTTCAATAGCTATAATGTGATACAATAAAATTCAGTAATGCCAGATTGTTAGGCGCACTCCCGATGGCGGAAACGGTACCCAAACTTGTGGAATTATCTCAAACCCGACCTCGACACCTCATTATTGTTTCCCAACCAACTTAATTACTGGGAGTAAAAATAAACCGTTTGAGCTTCCGTCTGTTTATTATCTCTCCCATTTTAACAGTATCGTTATGAAAATCGTAAAGCCAATTGCTTTTTAATGCGCATTGTGATTCAGGTGTACTGGTGCCGAGAAAAGTTTTAGAATGGTGTCGGTAATTTTGTTTTTTAACTTTTCAATCTAAAGAGTCATGTTAAATATTTTGTACTTTGACCGCGGTACATTCAATTTGTCACAATATTTGACGAAAGTATTAAGGGCATAAGAAATAAAAAGGGTACACTGAAAGCTACAGTGAGTATCTACTTATGTAATTTTCAAGAACGTTAAGTTTAGGGACATGCTAACTCTACATTAAACGTAATACCCCTAAATTCACGATAGCCCAGAGACAGCAGTTTCTAATATTATAACCCGTGTGGTAGCCTTGATAACGCGTACTAATGGATATCAAAATCCTTCTATAAGACATGTCTCTCAATGTAGAGATACTGAGCTATCTATCTTACTACAAGTACATTGTTAATATCAATATATCTTTCTTGGAAAACTGTCTGGAAATCATAATTTGTTTTGTTTCCAGAAATACTTAAAAGTTAGCTACTTTTACTACAAATTGGCCATGCAATATGAGCGGTATAAGTGTTGCTATTATAATATACAGCTATACAATAAGAGCGTGATCATTAGTATACAACTCTATATTCGGCGGTACCTGTGATACAATACAACACACAAAATAAAGAGTAGATGAAATCGTAACCGGTGAGAATTTTTCCTTCATAATATTAATTCCACCTACAAACAGATACCGTTTAATAAACGTCTCTTATGAGAATATGATAAAAATATTACACAGATAATAACGAGGTCTACGTGCTCTCCGACTGCAAAATTTAGCACTTCCCACGGGAAGCTATAAATGGGTAAGAGAACTGATGTTTTCATAAAATGTATCAGTTGTAATAAAATTGCTCACCCATTTCTAAAACTAAAAGTTTAACTAAAATATACTTACTTACCTAGCTGAACTAAATATATATTTTTAGTGGGTAAGCGAAATTAAAGCGCGTTAAATTGGATGAGGACTCAAGTACCTATATGTCGACGCGAGCGACACCAGACGAGTGTTAACATTTTTCTAACAGTTAACGAGGGCCAGACTTTGTTGTGCAAATTGAAATGTCACATAAATTGTAATAAGAATTAAACAATTGGCGGTAGGGAAGTAACGGCGAGTCACGTGCGTAGGTTCTTTGCCACGAAATTCAGCCGAGTATTAATAAATCGATCTCTCTGGGGGCAGCTTTGGTAATGTCATTCTAACCATGGTGCAAGGTAAAATTTCCCGTGACTGCTAGGTCACGTGATTAGCCAAAGACTACGTCATCGGCGGTGGTGCGGTTAACAATGATCATTATTTGTCAGAGACTAACATTTTTTTTTGCTTAAGGTGAAGGCGCCTGTCTAGCCCGCGAAGTTCAAATTTTTTGAGTTCTTTTAGAAATTTTTCAAAATCTGACAATAATAAAAGACAAATTTTGTAATTCGCGAAAAAGACCGTGTGCAGTACATTTATTAATAAATTTATTTTACTCTAAATATTATCACGGTGGATATGATACTAGTAAATCACTAAATATACAAAAATTGCCAGATTATCTGGATAGCTGTCGTTCTTGAAATGTTTTAGAGTAAGTTTGATATATTAATAAATGCACTGCACACGGTCTTTTTCGCGAATTACAAAATTTTTCTTTTATTATTGTCAGATTTTGAAAAATTTCTAAAAGAACTCAAAAAATTTGAACTTCGCGGGCTAGATGGGCGCTTTACCCTTAAGACAGACAGGTAGCGATAGTTATGACAGTTGTGTAATCGAGAGGGCAATACAGTTAGTTTAGTCAATTTTAAGTGTACAGGTACCAACAAAATAAGCACCATTACATGACTAAAGGTAGTCTGTTTTTTTGCTTTTTTTACACATAAACTTGAAACTGGTTTGACACTAGAAAATGTTCATGAATAATTTAAAACACACTGAATCATATCATAATTGGATACTTAACCTGAAACATGTTGGGGTGTATATTTGTATAATAACTTATAAAAACCATAATATATTATAATAAAAATATCAAGGGCTTATCGTTAGAATAATTTATGGACACCGTTAATAGCTTACTAGCTGATAATTCCTTTCAAAGCTTTACTTTTGATGCATTGTTTAAATCAATGTTGTGAAATAAAAAAATATTGTTTCATAAATAAACATTTATCCCTAACTAGCTGAGCCCGCGACTTCGTCCGCGTGGCATTTTGATCCTTTCTTAGGGGATGTCTACGTCATAGTAGCTTTATGCATGCAAAGTCTCACCCCGATCGGTTTAAAATTGACAAAGTTTCATACAAACTTTCATCCCCTATTTTATCACCTTGGGGGTAGAATTAATCAAAATCCTTTCTTAGCGGATGCCTACGTCATAACATCTACCTGCATGCCAAATTTCTGCCCGATCCGTTCAGTGGTATGGGCTGTGCGTTGATAGATCACTATGTCAGTCAGTCAGTCAGTCAGTCACCTTTGAGTTATATATATATAGATTCTACATCGACAGTCATCAGCCTCGATGAGAGGAATATTTTTAATATCTATAAATTACAATGTATCAAGATTGATCATGTAATTAGGTATTTCGTTCGAATCGCATTAAATGTATGGATACGCCTTTACGCACTAGACACGAGTTTTATTCTACAAAGAATACTTTGAGGAAAAACTTAGAAAACTCGTGTCTTAAAAATAAGTAACCGTAATTATCGTAGAAGCGAAATTCTAAAATTATGTAACGCTAATTTAATGTTTGCTTGTCGCTGATGGGCCAACAATTTGGGATTGGGCCTTGGCTCGTGTTGGTGACAATGAACGCACCGCGACTCACACGCTAAATATAAGTGAGCGGCCCACCTGCGACCGGGCCTGGCCACTCAGCTGTTGTGTGACGTCATTATTGGCTCTTAAGCGGCTTCCTCAAGCCGCGACCTTTGAGATTTTTAAGCGCCAGATGATTGTCCATCTTCCGGATTGACGCGAGTATTGCGTTAAACAGCGATAGAAATTAGCTCACATATTTTGCAAGACATTTTTCTGGCTCGAATTCACTCACGTGCCTATTTCCAGTTTGCTAAAATACAATCCAACTATTTGCACCACTGCAAATATTCACTATGCTGGTTACCTACGTTATATAAACTGTACATGGCTAGGGGGACGCTTGCGAATAGTAGGTTTGTTAGGGTAAATATTTAACAGTTTTTTTAAGGTTTCAGGTCAATTCTTTCCATGCCTTCGTGAACGTCTGGAGAGAGCGTGATTGGAGGTGGACCACTGTGTGGTTCCAAGACAATTTAACTTTTCCCCGGGACTCGTCGAGGGTCAAACCTCGACGTCATTATTGGTCACCATTGTCGATCGTGGCTTACAGGAGTTACAGTGGGGGAGTGTGTGGCGGGACTAGTCCAAGGTTTCAGGTCTTTAAAAGTTGGTTAAAACTAAGTACGATCATGAAGCAAGCACATCGGTAAAATAATACAATTGATAACACCAAAGATGCACCATAGATGTACAAGGGGAAAGAGAAAGGGTATTGGTACCTAGTACTTTTTGGTAACTTAACTTTGAACTCCATAACTCGGCCTTGGGAGAAAGTTTACGAACAAAAAGTGTTGCAGGGATTAGGTACCTATATCAAAGATTACACAAGCTACATCCCAATAAAATGTAGTTACTACTCGAAATAATACCGCCAAAACTGTAACCACTTCGTGTATTGTAAGCGAAATTCGATTGTAGCCGACGTAGCCGTCCTAAGTAAACTATCAAACTCGCGTAGTCCAGTTTTATTGGCGCGATATCTAATCTCACCCATAGGCGACTCGATCAATAACACTTGTATCAAATTCGAAATACATCCTACTAATATTATAAATGCGAAAGTTTGTGAGTGTGGATGTATGTATGTATGTATGTATGTATGTATGTATGTATGTATGTATGTTTGTTTGTTACTCCTTCACGCAAACTACTGAACGGATTTGGATGAAATTTTGAACACAGATAGATTATAACCGGGATTAACATATAGGATACTTTTTAACCCAATAATCCAATACTACGCGGATGAAGTCGCGGGGCACATCTAGTTTTATATACAACAAAGACGGCAAACGAGCGTACGACCCGCCTCATTTTAAGCAGTTACCGTAGCCTATAGATGCTTGCCATACCAATGGCATTACTCGCACGTTGCCAACCTGACGTGGGATAGAATAAGGGGAAGAGTGTGGGTGTTGGCTTCCGGCTCTCTAACTGATTGTACGAAACACAGCTATTACTTTACTCCCATCTTCTGTGATAGACGATAATATCAATATATAGCTACAGCTTGGCTCTACCACCGGTAATTTATAATCAAACACCTCAAAAGCGTCAACTAATAATTATTTCACGAGCTCCTATATAGTTCCATTCCTCATAAACATGTTTCTCCCCGAGCCGGCGAGCCATCCATCGCTATTACCTTATAATAAATCAACCGCTTTGTGCAATATATTCCAGAGCTCGCCGAAATCAAAACGTAACGGGTGGCCATTTCACTTTACTCAGCTACACCGCATATGTAATGAGCAATTTCTCCGCACTCTCGGTGCTTCAGACGGGCTGTTTGTGGTGGTTCACTGACGTACCGCCAAGATTTACAGGGACATTTCAACGGACTAATCGTTGTTTAGGGTACCCTCAGAAAAGTTTTAAATATGATATGAATGTTTCAGGAGGGCACTTACGTATTGTGTATTCAATATTTGTGTTTGTATAGTTCAAAGAATAGATTATTATTGATTATCATGGTAAGAAATAAATATAATAAAAAATATTTCGGCCGACACTATTTAACTGTGATTTTATTTATTTTAGAATCATTATTTATTATGTTTATGAAGATATATCAATGTGTAGGTTTGTTGACCTATACAAATTTTAATTTAAAACATAGTTTAAAAGCTTAGAATCGGCCTCAGTAGGTAAATTAAATAACCCATTTGCAAAAGTTTCGCACGCATAACAATGTATTAAAAGTTTACTCTACAGTCTAGATTAAAAATTTCTAGTGATCCTACTAATATTATAAACTAGCTGTGCCCCGCGACTTCATCCGCGTAGTATTGGATTATTGGGTTAAAAAGTATCCTATCTATATGTTAATCCCGGTTATAATCTATCTGTGTTCCAAATTTCATCCAAATCCGTTCAGTAGTTTTTGCGTGAAAGAGTAACAAACATACATACATACATACATACATACATACATACATACATACATACATACATACATACATACATCCACACTCACAAACTTTCGCATTTATAATATTAGTAGGATGCGAATGTTTGTGAGTGTGGATGTATGTATGTATGTATGTTTGTTACTCCTTCACGCAAAAACTACTGAACGGATTTGGATGGAATTTGGAACACAGATAGATTATAACCGGGATTAACATTTAGGATACTTTTCAACCCAATAATCCAATACTACGCGGATGAAGTCGCGGGGCACAGCTAGTTTCATATAATATTGATAATTAACTAATTTTTATTTCGCAACTAGCTGTGCCCCGCGACTTCATCCGCGTAGTATTGGATTATTGGGTTAAAAAGTATCCTATATGTTATTCCCGGTTATAATCTATCTGTGTTCCAAATTTCATCCAAATCCGTTCAGTAGTTTTTGCGTGAAGGAGTAACAAACATACATACATACATACATACATACATACATACATACATACATACATCCACACTCACAAACTTTCGCATTTATAATATTAGTAGGATATTTTACCTATATGACCTTAATTTGGCAAGCTTCCGAAATTTAAAAGCGATAATTGTAACAAATACATGTATTCGCCCTGTAGTTGCCCATACAGTTATTTCTGTCTCCTGATTTGCAACGGAGGGAAGTGGATAATTTTCTTCCAAGTCTTCCTATTCTTTCTTTAGATTCAATTCGTGCGGGTTCCTAGACAATTCAACTTTTCCACAGTACTCGTAGGGCCGAACCTCGACGTCATCATTGGACACCATTGTCGATCCTGGCTTACAAAAGAACAGTGGTGGGAGTATTCGCCCAGACTAGCGAGATCCATTTAAAATAAAATTGCTGCACACAAAAAAAGGCGCCCAAAATTTGTTTTCAGTCAAGAATAATTTTATTCTCAGAAATATTGTTTAATAACAAGTAAATATATGCTTGAACTGACAATAATGTCTTAGTTTAACAAAAACGTTTTTCTCTGCGTAAACCAATATTATTCTCGATAAATTTACTAGAATTAAAACAATTTGTGTCTCTTCGAGAATATATCAATCTTGACCAAATAATAAATTAGTTTTGGATATTAAAATGTATATGTCTTGATATGAAACAGCATTGTTTATATCCAAGAACCATAATTAATTGGATCAAAACCTGTAACAATTTTCATGAATCAAAACTCTTAATATGTTAGATGAAGATTTTTTGTTTTAGAATAAAACATTATATTCCTCCTTCAAAACAGGTGTGATTCTCCTAAGCTCTAAACGACGAATGCTTTCGCCCAAGAAAAATGTGTGTCGTATCAAGAATAATGGTTTTTATTTAAAATAGTAATATACTTGAATTAATTATATGAAATCGAATACAAACGAGAAAAATTGCTATTCAAATAAAAATATAAATATTTGGATTATAACCTTATATTCTTGGCGTGAGAAAAGTGTGGTATCAATTCAAGAAAATAATTAATTTAAAACAAGATGCTCAATGAGCGTAAACAATAAATTTGAATATTTTGTGTTAATAAATAATGGAGTTAAACGAAGACTCGTAGTGTTTGCAAAAAAGATGAACTAGCGTTTTGTTTAAATAAAATATAATATTTATTTCAATAACATTTATATTGAGATGAGTAAATGTAAGAATTGATCCAAGAAAACGAATAATTTATAACAAGATACTCCAATGAGTTCGTACAACACTTTTGTTGTATTGTGAGAATGAGTTATTGCGTTCAGCTAAGAATATTTTTGTTTGCAAAGAAGATAAACCAGCGTTTTATATAAAGAAAATATAATATTCAGTTCAATAATATTTTAATTGCGACTAATAAACGTGAGTATTGATGTAAGAAACTGAATAATTTAAAATAAGATACTCCGATGAGTTAGTATACAATACTTTTGTAGTTTTGTGAGAGTCAGTTATTGCGTCCACCTAAGATTTTTTTTTGTTTCTATATGAGATGAACTAGCGTTTTGTTTAAAGAAAGAATAATATTCAGTCTAATAAAAAAAATCTTGAGACCAATAGGTTTTACAACAAAGTTCGTTTACCCGTTCTATTTGCATATTACATGCTAGGCATTTCATTTTTAAATAAAGCTTTAAAGCCAGCTTCTAATTATATAAGACCACACAAAACAGAGTGTATTATAATGCAATTGACCGACAGTTAAAAACAATAGTCCAGTTTAAGCCGCCTCTAGGAGTTGCTGTGATAGTGACGGCAATTTTTGCCTCGAAATGCTAAGTTACGGTGGTGCGTCGCGCAAACAGCCCGCCCACACCGACCGACCGTGCCCAGGACGCGGGTTCAAACCCTACCGCAGGCAGAGGTCTCAATGCATAATATCAAACAAATATAAGTTTGCACGTTCCGGGTGCAATGTTACCACCGCCAACTTCCACCGCTGACGTCGCCGCCCGCTGTCAAATCCAATGGGTCCTCCACAAATCCCAGTAGAAGGAGAGAGGTCCGACGAGAATCCAATATAGCGACTGGGTCTTATGGGCCACTCACTCCACAAAATAGTAAGAGAGGCACCGATAAAATTTGAAAGACAAATAAATGTATAAGTACCAAATATAAAAGCAAGTCCTAAAGCACGACAAAAAAGTCCGCTCACGACGAGAGCCACCAAAAAATAAAATAAAAAAAAAATCAAAAATAATAAAAGACTCCAAGTTCGAGAACTATTTTCTTAATTTAATACTACAATGTTCTTCAGTTAAGATTAACAATTATCAAGACAAGTGAATAGTATCAGTGAAATAAAATGTAGAAAATATTGAATCAAGATAAATCCATTTTAGTTTAAAACATCTACTTTCTTAAGTTAAAAAAATATTTTATATAACTTCAAATCTCAGTATTCTCTGTAGGAGCCTCTTTATTTTTTAATCGAATAAAAAAATACTTCCATTTAATCACTATTATTTTAATTCAACAATGGAAACATAAAATTTCAAGAAAATTTTGTTTCTGTTTGAAAATCCTCGCTCTTGGTTTGAAAATAAAAATTCAAGTTATTTGTTTTTGTTCAAGAAAAATGCATGTCTTGAACCCCGAGTAATGTATCGGTCTTGATTTCAAAAAGTGTTCATTTCTCTCACCAATAGATATCTTACTCTTAATTCAAGCTAATTATTGTTAATCTAAGAATAAAATCCAAAACAAATATATGCTACATCCAAGAAAATATCGTTTTCCCCATATATGAATCAATATTATTCTTGACCAATAAATATTTACTTGGTTCAAGAATATATTTCTGTGTGTGTGGTAATTATCAATATTAGACAACTCATTACGAAAATGTGTCGCAGATTTGTTTACTTAAGGAAGGCGTTTGGCATTATAAAATATTTTTATAAATAACCCACGATGTCATTGGACTTGGCACAAGCCGACTAGATAGGTATTACGACCACTATTCGAAACACCTACCTACGTTTGTATGTGCTATGCTTAGTTACGACACTGTAATGGGTATGATGACTAATTATTTTTTATTTCATAATTATATAATTATGTCTGACGATTAATAATAGTAAAATACGTTGTTAATCTTTTCCAAATAACGTTAACTTTGGCGAAATACTCACGTTTAGTTTAGAATGCAGTCAATGCTAGCTAGCAAAGTACCTATGACGTCATGACTGAGTAGTTTTAGAAAAGTTTTATGGGGAATATCTTAGTATAATACCTATGTAACAATTTTGAAAAAATCCACAATAAGTACCTTTATAAAAAAACTTGTACTTATGAGTGAAATAAAAAAAATACTATATCCAATATTAGTCAGCATACCCATTATTCCGTTATCCTATTTAACGACGTTGTTTTAAAAACATTGTCAAAATAACTTTGTAATAAATTATATTCAACCCAAATATGTTTTCAGTTACAGTGATTTAAAATGCCCTCGTTATTGTAAAGTAAACGCAGAACACTGGCACTCGCGCGAAAACAACTTTATTTTGAGATACAATTGTAAAAAAATAATACTTCCGCGGCATATATCTTACTGTGAACTAATTCGTTTGTATCCTCTTTCAGTACTTGCAGTACCTACTTACGGTATCGTGTACATTTTTTTTTTCAATAGCTCGTCGACTCGGCTGTTGAAATTGCAGTTCATGAGACCTAATTACGTAAATTGTAGCCCAGTGTTGGTATACATACATGTTGTATATTATATGTATACCTACTATTACAACTCGAATAAGAACATACCTATTATTTTTCTTGTATAGAAATTATGGATAGGTATAAAGAAAGTAGAATGTTATACTTACCAATTTATATATGAATTACTGCAGGTTATTATGTAGATACTTTTACTAAATTACACTAAACACCCACTAAATAGTCTAACAGTTCAATTTTAATCTATTGACAGTCACACTTAACTAATTTGTCTTTCAACACTTTTAATAAATTAATTGAAAACACTATAGGTATTTAGATGTCTTTGGTCACAATTGCTTAAGTTGTAGGGTTAGCTTTATACGAAGGATAAAAATAATGTCCAAAACTATTTTGTAAAACAGTGTAAATAGTTCATAAACCGTGTGTATATTTTTAAAGGTTGCGATCAGAAAATTTCAGTCGTTTCTTGTGTATAAATAGGTTCCGGTATAATTTTCCTCTGAGATGCATTTTAAAAAATGAAAAACTAATTTTACGAAGCGGGTTTCGCTACACGAAGTTGGGACACGTCAATCACTAAGAGTTTTCGAAAGTCGGGAAAAGTTCTCGCTACTGATATTGTGCGTCATTTTAGGCTCGCACTATTCGTTCGACATAATTGTGGATTTTTAATGGTGCTAGAGGGTTGACTGAAGAATAGAGTGTGAGTTCGAATGGTCGATCGTAGTTCATGGGGTGGTGAGCGCGTGCGAGGGCGCGACGCGGGCGCGGCGGGCGTCTTGCGCGCTAGTCGGTGCAGGACTGCCGCGAAATTCACTACCGCGACTGCCAGCGACAACCCTACTGTCATGCACTCGGCTCAGTCGACATGCAAACTCCGTGCAATTTCCAAAGGTCGCTGTATTTTTGTTCTGACGCCAATACGTTGTCCCACTTATCAACCGAGTTCGAACGATCGATCACAAATTATAACGTCGATGGCTTATGATTTTATTAAATGTTGTGTTACATCAATGATTAATGGATTACCTTCTTAATTAATAGTAGTATAGGTTCCTAATTTATGTAACAAAATGCAAAACCCTCAAAACGGTTCTTTATAAAACTATAATTATAATATACTTACTTAAGTTCAAATTAAAGTAGGTAGGTAAAACATTTAAATCTCTATGTAGGTATTTCGATAAAATTACGAAAGAAAACTGTTAAAAAGGGGAGCGCACGCGCATCGATTGACGTGTCGCGCGTGACGTCACACCCATCGTCGTCGTTCCGTCTATTCTGGTCCGACGGGTGACATTTCCGCGGGCCGCGTATACCGACGCAGGCGCAGCGGACGCGGCGTGCCACTGAAAATATTTGACGACATTCAAAGGTCAACTGTGAAAACAAACATAACTTTTGCGTCTTTAGTGAGTCTGAGCGAATCTGCTTGTTACTATGTTGACTGCTCCGTGGAAACATCAATAAATTACTGATAAGAAGTATGAAAATAGCTGGGTTATTGGAACCATTTGTATCTAAACCTTGGCAATTACTTAGAAAGAAAATAGATATCCATTCATCATAATAATATGAGTAGGCATCTACATTTTTACACACAAGCAATCCTCTTAAGGCTGAATCGCCCATCTAGCCCTCGAAATTCAAAATTTTCCAGTAATTTTATAGTTTATCCAAAATCTGAAAACATTTAAGACAATATTTTGTGATTTGCGACAAACACAGTATGCAGTGCGTTTATTAATACATTTATTTTACTCTAAATATTATTCACCGTACATAATATATATACATATATTATGTACGGTGGATATGATACTAGTAAATCACTAAATATTCAAAAATTGCCAGTTTTTCTTGATATCTGTCGTTCTTGAAATGTTTTAGTGTAAAATAAATGTATTAATAAACGCACTGCATACTGTGTTTGTCGCAAATCACAAAATGTTGCCTTAAATGTTTTCAGATGTTGGATAAACTATAAAAATACTCAAAAATTTAGAATTTCGCGGGCTAGACCGGCGCCTTCACCTTAATTTATAAGCGCAAAGCATATAATTGTGTATCTACCTACATTTCTAAAATCTTTTTCCTCAATTTCTTGGTTGATTTGAACGGAGCGCCATCTCTGAATACGTGGTAGACATGCCGAGGGCGGGAGCAACCGTAGCGTAGCAAGCGAACGAGCAAAATATAGGTAGTTCTACGGTTTGTCTATTATACTACGAAAACGAGACATTCTGTAGTACCAATCGTTTTAGTTTTCCTCAAGATGGAGCTTTTCACAAACCCACCCAGCCTTATGAACATTACAAAGTGTGTGCTATTTTATATATTTATGCATTATGTAAGAATTATATCCCGGATCTCCTTGCATGGAGGGTTGATTATTATTATATTATTATATCTATAGGATTCTCGGTTCTCACCTTAGGAAAGTAATTCATTTAATGTAGATAAAAAAACATTTTGTAACTCAACAGTCAAACGCCAGTACCGAAGTATTATTTATTTTGAAACATTTATTTTTATTATTTCGGGATATTCCGTTAGATAGATTACAGAAAACGTAGATAGGTACCTAAAAGCTTTCAATATAAATAACGAAACCATATCCACAAAATAATAAGAGTCTTGTAACCACTATTTTATTCGACACAGATAAAATAAATAATGTTATTTCATTAATATTTATCTCCACACAAAAATAAAATATTGAGCTATTTTTTCAATCAATCTACCTAGGTTTTGTTTTTTTTCCGTATTCCATTAATGCCTCATCAAACAATAATATTGTGATTTGTAACGTTATCATGTGCATACATTACAAAATTATCTCCGAAATAGGTATAACCGAGATACTCAGTGCATGGTCAATGCATGAATCCACAATATAGGTAATTGGGTCAAACAAGGGCCAAGGGTTGTCCAACAGATTATTCTCTTCCAGGGCTTGGCTCATAACTCTTTTATACCTGGATATTATGTTTTACTATACCATGATACAACCTCGGTTATAAAAATAACACGTTCTAGCCAAGATCTTTCCCTGAAATTTACAGTTTTTGAACTTAAGTTTTACATAATATCTTATCAAAACTCAAGATAATTCCAATAACTGTCAAGTCTCGGGATGCTTGTATCTAAAAATAGCCAGCAGGCGTCGCTTGGATCACATTGTGCTTGAGCAGAACACCGTTATCCTTGTATTAGTAGCGCGGAGTATATACCTACAAGTTTATGATACAACTTTTACCCTCTACTTCTGCCTGTGAATCGTTCTGTAATTAAAACTTTATTATCTACACCCCCAGCATCTTTATATTAAACTTGGCAAGTAAGTTAGGAGAAGTTTAAATTAATCAGGTCAACCAGGACAGCTTATATAAGTGTACCTATATGTGGAAGGTGCGAAGCACCGTGATTCATATTTCTCGTCTGTGGGCTATACAGGCGAATTTGTTTGTGTGATTTTGACAGGCTGCGCGGACATGGTGCGCGCGCAAGTCTGCGCCATCTTGGCTTTCCATCCCATTCCCATTTCAATAGAGGAGGGAGCTCGTAACAGCTGTGAACGTGAAACACTACTCATCCCTACACTGGGGAATTTTAGAACAATTGAATAGAGTATTTAGTACATAACGCGCTGTAACTAAGTTGGCACGGAACAAGCTCGCTTTGCGTTAGTGTCGCCGAGTACAAGTGAGTTACGAAATAACAGTAGCAAATTATCGATTTTGTATGTTTCGAATCGACAAAACTGGTGGCATTGTGGTCGGCGGTGTTTGTTCGTACTGTTTTGCGAAGAATACGGAGCGCAAGGTGGTCTGATAGAGACCTGGGAAAAATCGATAAAAGAATAAAAGTTGCACCGCCGTTGTTGCGTGGTGTGGATGTGGAAAGAGATAGCGACACGCCGATAGCCTCCTAAAGCTGCTTCGAGTCGACCAATAAAAACTAACAGTGACAATCACTCTCTAAGTCCACTTTTCAATTTAGTTCAGGAAGACTACTGAAAGGTAAGAATTTTGTTGTCTGCATAACAAAAATTTGTGTATTTAAATACTTGTTTAACCAAAAACTGTTTATTATTCGCTTATAAGTACATTACATTAGGTACAATTTTATATAACAAGTGTCCGACCCGCTTGATGTTAAGCAGCTACCGTAGCCTATAGATGCTTGCAATACCCAAGGCCATACTCGCACGATACCGACATGATGGGGGAGGGGTAGGGAGGAGGGGGTTGAGATTCCAGCTCTCTCACTCATCATACGAAACGCAGCTATAATTGCTACTTTACCCTGATTTTCTGTGATAGGATGGTACTACCCTGGTCGATCCAGCCTGTAGCCAGAGCTGTAGGCAATTGGCTATAGCTTGGCTCTACCACCAATATAATATTAAGATCTATATCTCAAGATAAACCTACTGGAAAGACCTCTTAACACTTTACAGTACCTGTTGTTTGAAATTATCTACTGCAAAATTGTGCATGTAAATTATTTTTCAGATTATATTATTGACAAGCTGAGCCCGCGACTTCGTCCGCGTGGAATTTTGATCTTTTCTTAGGGGTTGTCTACGTCATAGTAGCTTTAAGCATGCAAAGTCTCAGCCCGCTCGGTTTAAAATTGACAAAGTTTCATACAAACTTTCATCCCCTATTGTATCCCCTTGGGGGTAGAATTAATCAAAATCCTTTCTTAGCGGATGCCTACGTCATAACATCTACCTGCATGCCAAATTTCAGCCCGATCCGTCCAGTGGTTTGGGCTGTGCGTTGATAGATCACTATCTCAGTCAGTCACCTTTGAGTTTTATTTATATAGATTTAAGTACACTGCAAAGATAGGTACAGAATTATGATTTAGTTAAATGCAAATAAATAGGCATCCTAGGGGATTGTTCTGTCGCAAAGACGTCGTCAATCAACCTTTAAAGTAGGTGGCAGTAAGTAACCAGCAAAAAGTTCGCCAGACGAAAAATAATTTATCCCAACCTTAGGCTACGACTTTTGACCTTGAAATGGAATCCCGAATCCATTACAACTCTTATATCATGCGTCTGAAATTCGAGCTATATTGCCTAAGACATTAAGGTTTATAAGTTATTATTTTCAATTCAAACACTTTTTTGGTCATTCATGTATACATATGATTAAGTATACTAACTCCAATTATCAGGTTCTACCTTTGTTTTTCTAAACTACTTAGGAAAGTGATAACCAGGTAGGTATTAATATATACTTACCTATTATCTCTACTAACACCCATTGAACAATGTTTAGAATTACTCCTGTCCACACGTCACAACTGTTTTTTTTTTTGTAATCGATCTCTTAACTCCAGTTAACAATGTCTCTATAAACACACCTATAAGGAGTACAATATATCTGCTCGATTAATATTCAAGCTTCCTGAATGAAGTAAACATGCTGCCGTCAATCCTTCCTAGAGAGTATCCATTTATCACGCATATAATTCGGGAAAATCTCAGTTTCAGGTCGACCTCAGTTTGGTAGGCACTGTGAATAATATTTTTTATCTTAATATTATTTATTTAATTCTTTAAGATTATATCCAATTAGAGCTCGTTGTTTTTTTGGAATATACATACCGACCTAATGTCCAATTAAGGATACCTATATAATTATAATGATAATATAATTAGGTTAATAAACACCCACAAATTATTAGTTCTTGTTATTTAATATATTTTACATTCAATCAAATGACTCCGCCCTGCATCAAAATCTAAGTAGAGTTAACCTTGATGGTAAACTATGTTTCTAGTCATGATGGATATAAGTACGAAGTAGTTTTAAAATAATTATTAGATGATGCATACCTATTTTAATAAAAACGTTTATGTAATAGAATTTGCTCTTATAAAAGGAAGATATGTCCTATAGAACGACGACTGATGGTGACGTAGTCACATAATATACTATTGACTGTGGCGTCGAAACCACTGGAACTATAATTATATAAGTACAAGCAGATCCCACGCATTCTCCCGTCACAGGGAGCGGAACAATATCAGAAAATGATTAGGTATTTATCTACTACTACATAAGTAATTGTATGTTTGGGGTGAAGAACACTTGCTGGGATGTTTTGTATCATTCGAATCGATATCAGAAACAGATTCAATAATTTGAAACGTTTATGATTTCCTCATTTTAAACTTATTTAATTAATAGTAGGTTAATTGTAAGACATGAATTGATTATAACAATGACATAGGTGTATTTTTATTAAATTGCCAAAAGTATCAACGTTTTAGGCTTCCTTTTTACGTTTAAGGTCCGATATCGAATAGAATTACTAGCGGCATTTGATAGTTACGTTAAAAGTATTAATGGCTTCTGTTGCCCGCATGTCCCCAATGGCGCTTTTCTACTCTTTCAACTGTTTATAAATTAAATCTTTACTTACCTTAGAGATTTCTAAAGTGCATACGTATTTCTACATCTTACATAGATTTACAACTGCGATTATTGTCTAGCCTTTCGGGTTAACTATTAACAGTCGTAGGCTTTTATCTTGTATCTTTATTTGTTTTTGTCAACTTTAAAAAAAAATGATTCAGACATAAAGTTTGTAATATATGTATCGTATGTTTATGTCTCTGTCCGAAATACATTTAAAATTACCCTATCGTGAAGGATGTGACGATACTGTGGCATTATCTAAAACCATTTTTGGTGTGCCGTCGTCGTACAATTCCATGGCAACAATCGTTTCAAAATAAACCTTATTGCGCTTTAATTAAGTTTGATTTCTCATTTTATCCGTAACACTGATAAGACATTTCAATGAAACGATATAATGTTAAGCTAATGTGGGCTTACTTGCGTGCTTAATACGTAGTGTAGTAAAGTCGAGTATTGCTAATCAATACGACATAAGGGAACGTATCGTGTTTTGCATTAGCGGTATATTTTGTAGTGCATGAAACGATGTGGTTGTCAGTGGTGTTGATAGAGTTTTAGAAAAACAATATTATAAAATGGAAACTATACACGAAAGTTCAAACAATTCAAGTATCGAGGAGGAGGTAGCTTATGCTGCAAGTAATGAAGGTAGGATAAAACACTAAAAATATACTATCTAACAGAAAATTTTGTTCGAAACAGATGACTGGCGAGGCAAAATGGCAGAAAGATGCGGCGGACCAGAACTTCGATTATATGTTCAAGCTGCTCATCATAGGAAACAGTTCCGTAGGAAAGACAAGGTAAGCACTATAACAATCACTACCTACCTTTATTATACTCTATGAATGGCAAATCTTTAACATCACAAATTTGTACATTATTTCTAAGATAAAAAAGTTAAGAAATAATACCCGAACCGCAAACCGAATGATGCCAACACAAGAATTTAATACTTTCATTGCTTTTGGGATTATACATATTCCTTAATATCTCTTTCAGTGAAATTTCTTTACTGACAACGCGTTCACAAAGAAATATTATTTAAAAGTATCCCATCCCATTTTCATAAAAAAAGGTACAAACGTATCCTATGATCATATCTTCATATTTTCACACGTAGAGCAAGGAATCCTATTGGGAATTTTAGGGCAAAGTTTTTCACCGTACAAGATGGATCTTCTGTCATATTGAAATGATGAATTAGATAAGCATTAGACTCGTTTATAAAATTACTTTGACAGATTTTCATCTCTTGATTTTTGTCTCGCTAAGTAACTCAGGTGCCCCAATTTGGCATTTGGCTACTAAACATTATTTAGGTTGTAGAGTCCAGAAAGAGCTGTTTTGGAAACATAATAATGTCCTAGCTTTACACAAGTGCGTTTTTAATTTCAGTTTTCTGTTCCGTTACGCGGATGACTCGTTCACCTCGGCTTTCGTGTCTACGGTGGGGATTGACTTCAAGGTGAAGACAGTTTTCCGCCATGACAAACGTGTGAAACTACAGATATGGGTGCGTATAGAGAAACTTTAGCCCGCCGGGTTTCTTGCTAGTTTCTTTCTTACCGGATCTTTTCAGTCGAGGTCGCGTTCCGATATGGTTGAAGACTTGTAAAAAATGTAAAACTGACAATTTGTTAGTGCCTCCGTGGTCCTAAACATAATAAATGATTTGAGGTTGGTATTTTAATTTACCTAACTTAAAGCAGGAGTTTCTGTTCCTCAGGTTAAACTAATCAATTCCATTTAATTTACTTTACTGGAAATATGAAGTTTTATTCATTTTCAATTGAATACGTTTATGTTCCTAGGTAGGTACGGTTTATTTCATAAACCATAATATACTTTAATTGGTATTCGAAGAAAAATTCAATATTGTTTTATTTTTAAAATTATAGACACGGTTTTCTTCTCGGTTCAAATTAAAGTAAATATTTTTATAATAATATTATTGGTATTATTGTATTCTTATTGCACTGTTATTACTTTTCCAGGATACTGCAGGCCAAGAGCGTTACCGCACCATCACTACGGCTTACTACAGAGGTGCCATGGGATTCATTCTAATGTACGACATAACTAACGAAGAAAGCTTCAATAGCGTGCAGGATTGGTGAGTAGCATTGCAGTCATCACGTTCATTGTAATAGTAGCTTGATAAACAAAATGTTGTAAGTATTTTATGAGGCGCGTCCATACGATTAGTGCGGCTCGAACAATCAAGTTTGACATCTATACACATAAATATAACGTCATAGCGGCTGCTCTGTACATACCTATTCATGTATAATCCGAATAGAGCCGATGGATGTGGTTTGCGGAGGATCGCGATGTCCAGCAGTGGGCGTCTTCCGCTGGATGGATGGATTTTACATATTCACAATTTTTTATTGTATTATTCCAGGGTGACACAAATAAAGACGTATTCCTGGGACAACGCGCAAGTGATCCTGGTGGGGAACAAGTGTGACATGGAGGAGGAGCGCGTGGTGAGCACCGAGCGCGGCATGCAGCTGGCGGAGCAGCTCGGCGTCGAGTTCTACGAGACCAGCGCCAAGGAGAACATTTACGTTAAGGTACGAGATCGTCAAAGTACACACCTGAAACACCTGCTCAGCGTGGCAAGAAGACTGAGAAAACTATACTAAATTTTTAATCTGTTTCTTACGTGTGTTGTGTAGAGTAGCCAATAGAAGGTGGTTACGTTAATTGACACAGAGACGCTCCCACAGAACGCAATACCGACATAAAATCTTTGTCAAATAAAACTGACATCCACATGAGTACCTACTTAATGTTGGCCTTAAATATTATAATTTCAATTTTAAGTGCATAAACTTAGTACGACGTTAAGTTAAAATAACGTGGTTTTTAAGATTTTTTTTTAATAGTCCGCCATTTTTTAAACTAACACGGATATCCAGAAATTAAGAGTGGAGAAAACCATATCAGCTATTACATTTTTTTGACGGCCTGTCTGTCAGCTCCATAAACGGTAGTAGACAGATATTACGGTTCCTATCATGTTAATTCACTTTGCAGGCTGTCTTCGAGCGGCTGGTTGACATAATCTGTGACAAGATGTCAGAGAGCCTGGACTCCGAACCGGCCATGCTGGCGGGCGGCGCGCGCGGCCAGCGCCTCACGGAACAACCGCAAGGAAACTCAAGCCCCAACTGTAACTGTTAATACAACAACCTGACTACCTTAGCTCCACTTACCCACCTTAGAACAATTATATCAATATCTTCAAGGAAATTAAATAAAAAAAATATATTTGTTACGCCGTTTAAAATTATGTATTGGCCTCTCTTTTAAGTGTTATTGTGTGTAAGTAACTAATATCAAAAAAATTAAAGATGTTTTTTGGAATTGGCAAGTAATAAAAAGTTTCCGATCTGACTAATAAATGAGTTTCAGTAGCTTGCGCTCTCTTGTTACTTGTTACGATTTCATGCATTTTACTTATTTAAGTGACAAAATTGACTAATTGTTAAAGTATATTACGTAACAATAAAGTTATGTATTAGTATTATTAAATCTTTAGGTGTTAGAGCTAAATCTACATACGCGAGCTGGAGTAGGGATCTGATACTTCTAGCGGTGGATATGTTAATTAATGGATTTATGTCATGAAATATGTTACAATTATAATTATTAAGGTTTTTTTTTATTTGTATTACTATTTTTAAATTACACGATTTACAACGACATCATTCAATAAAAAAATAATATTGACAAAATAATTGACCAAAAATATCAGTTTTGCAAAGTGATAACTTTAGTTCACAAACGTACCTACCTAAACCAGATAATGTTGCAATTTGGACCAAAGACAGATCTATAGTATTTAATTATTTATGGAAGTTTGAAGTTATGAAGGCGCAAATAATATTTAGTTAAAGATTAAACCACTGATAAGCATTCATATTTTTGGCTTTTTAATTGCTTCGTATACCTAATCTGTGTAGACGTGTATTAGAACAACACTTTATAGAGTGTTGCTTATTAGTAGAATCATTAATCAATGTTTGTTGTTATACTTTGCCGAAACTTCAGTGACAACTGAAGCAGTACACTTGGACAGCACACGGCCTGAAAAAATGTGCGACTACATCAGGTATTATAATAATATAACCTAGTATTTGTAAATACGTTTACCAAAATGTATAAATAAATAATTGTATAGTATTATATCTATCTACATATAAATCTGTTTGTATTCTTGTTAACTCCTATGCTAATATAATAATTATAGGTGTTTATTTCAATCAATATGTTTAGGGGTAAGTAAGGTACCTATATTATACAGTTTTGTTCTATAAAGCATCACTCGTAACACAGACATGCGTGTACTGGGTTACTATTTTAAAAGTATTGACGGTGCCGCCCTCTTAAAGGCAGCACTGGTACTATTTATCTCTAGACGACATAGACAATACGATTTATATCAAATTCTGTTGAAACATGAGCACATTTATTTTTTTAGAATCTAATTATTAGGTAAATTAGTTAAGAAGGAATCGTGTCAACATCCACCCGACGGCATGTAAACTAATATACGTACACAATTTTAATTACAATATATTTAAAATCCGTCATTGTTCTACTCAACGCTTCAGTTAGAAAAAAAATACGTATAATTATGTACTATTTAAAAATGTTTACAACTTTATGAAAAATACTTATGACGCCAATTTTACTAATATGGATAACAAAATATTGTATATGGGAAACTAATTGAATGGATAATTCTTTACAACGCATCCCTAGTTTCCTCCTCGATAGGAAGCTTAAATTAAGCTTGAGCTGTAAAATTAATTTCAAAGAAAACATGTAAGTATTGCAGAACGCAACAGCTGTGTTTAGTATTTCTATTTACAAAGAGAGTACCTAATTATTTCTACAACCGTATAATAATGAGTGTTAAAAGTCAATTTGACGAAATCAATTACAAGCATTCTGTGGACCTAATGTCGGATATATAGATAGATCTGGCTATTCCTGAGTATTCAAGACATGGGAATTAGGACCATATAAACAACTTAAATCAACTGAAATTAAATCATTTTGTCCTGAGCACAGGTATAGAGGGTTATTATGTAATACATTTTGTTGTCACACTATGTCCTGCCTGTTAGGCGTGGAACAAAGCATTGCGTTTTTAGATCTGCCGGAAGGAATAGAAATCAAATGGGAATTAATATGTAACTAAAAATCTCGATGTCTGTTCAAAACGTCATATTGTGTTTCTTAATATTCCTAGTAAACGTGTTTTATTTTTTCTTTATTATCCATATGACCCATGTCTGAATTATAATGCGATGTACTTAGAAGTATTGGAACTTGCAGTTTGTGTGAGCCAAAGAGTTTTATTACTACAAATTCTTTGGTGTGAGCCCTGTTATGGGTCACGAAAGGAGGCATATCGTAGTGTCGGGCTTAAGTAGGATATATTTAGCAAATTTGCGTAGTACCACTGTTTTTCTACTTAATTTCTAATCACAATACCTACCATTAACTCGAAATAATATATTTAGTGTTTTGCCATTACAATATTGGCTCGCAAAACGACAAAAATTGTAATCGATTAGCTGTATTGGTAAATGTATGTTATAATTATTGTTGTGTGTTAAAAATAAAGGAATTATTTAATGATACACCCATGTAAAAGATTCACGAATATAATATATGTATATTATAAAATATATTAAACAACTTTTTTATTTTGACTAAAAATAGTGATGCTTCTGTTATTGACGAATCTGGCGATCTATAAGATCAACATGCCTACCTACCTCTAATGATGATGGTCCCACAGGCCAGCTAGCCCGACCGGCTCAAGTGGACAGCCACCCCTAAGGTACATAACGAAAAAAAATGTTGTTTACCACTATAGCTGTTTTTAGAAATTTTCCAATGTTCAGTATGAAATGCAAAATTGAGAACCACTGGGTTGAGAAAATTGTTAGTTGATTTTATTAAAACACATAAGATTAGTTTCCCTATAACTAGGTGGCATTGTTTATCACTTCAATGGACACTCACTTGAAAGTCGGTTTTACTTCTTTAATGAGCACATTGTTTAGGTTAAAACAGATGGCGTTTTTCATCTTAATATTAGTTTCTTCATTCAACACTACATCTTTGGTTGAAAAAAATATAATAAAAATAATAATTTAGCCCTTTTGACGTCCCACTGCTGGGCACGGGCCTCCCCTCAACATGAGGGGGATTCAGGCCATAATCCACCACGCTGGCCCAGTGCGGGTTGGCGGATTTCACATGTCTTTCGAAAATTGGTTAGATCTTCTAAGACATGCAGGTTTCCTCACGATGTTTTCCTTCACCGTTAGCAAGTGATAATCATATAGAAATTATGATTCGCACATAGATTTAGAAAAATCCAGAGGTGCGAGCCGGGATTTGAACCCAAGACCTGATGCCCGCAAGACGCGTGCTTTAATCAATCGGCTATCACTGCTAATTGGTTGAAAAAAGTACATAAATACTTACTTATAGCCTTGAAATATTAGGTACTTGCTTCAACACTTAAATTTTCTACTCAGCTTTCACACTTTAACAATACATCAATTGTAAACCTTTTGGTAACCCAAAAGCGTTAGACGTACGAGTAATATATACCTACTTAAGCTTATACGCTCTTTTAAATAGCTTAATTACCTGCCTCATGCTTCGCGATCGAGCTCATTACCGTCGCCCTTACAATTAACGGCCGTGATTAACGCCACTGACACAGACCAATAAGACAATACACCGCTTACGTCTACTATTTTATACCAATAATAAATAATAAAAATATTTATTGACATTTTAACAATACTCTTATTCTATTATATATATATATTATATATTATTATTGAGCACTAGGATCCAAACTAGGCCAAACCTGTATCTTCGACACTATAAACTCTTCCGATGACATAAATATAATAAGGTTGAGCATTAAAAAAAAAAAAAAACATGCGGTAATGTAGGGTATTCGGTGAATGTATGTAGGTAGTGCGATGAATGGCAGAAAAGGTTAGACCACTGTGTATGTGAACTTTATTTTAGTTACATTTTTGTTATGTATTATTATTATGTTGATATTTCATATAGTTATGTATATATAAAAGTAAATTATTTTAGAAATGCAGTCGTCAAAAAAGGCGCGGTATCGGTCAAAACGGCGAATTACGATTGGTCCGTTCAAGGTTGAGCCGTGAATGGTTCTATCAAAATGATAGGTGCGTGCGGTCATACACAATATGCAGTGTTAATGCATATGAAAGACGAGCGGGGGTGCCCGGCTATGCGGTGTCTATGGCTTATTGGTTGGTGGTCACAGACCTATCGGTTTATGGGGAAATAAATAGCATGGGATCCCATATCATGTGGGTAGTATGGTTAAATATTCTTAGTAGGTTCATTTAGCTATATAGGTATAACATAAAGATGGGATCAGTAGTATTATTGGAATAACTTACATTCCTCTCTACATACTAAGTATGACATTCTCATTCTCTACCTGACATAGAATAAATCAAGCGTAAAATAAATCAATATTTTAATAATAACTATTATAATAACCAATGAGTAATATTTTCTGGATATTTTCCCTTGAGATGAAAGCTGAGGCTCAAAATTTAGAAAATAAACAAAAATCTACTCCAACAAACTATTGCTGTTTTTATTATTACTTGGAGTCGTTAAACTTTAACCTCAGTCTGAAAATCATTTTAGCGTTCCCACATAAATCACTCTGCTAGTCTGAAAGCACCTATTTAGTACCAACCTATTAATTCATGTTGACATGTAGAGAATATGTAGAGTACTTTGTGTTAGCTCTTAAGTGCCTATGTGTAGAGATATATCAAAGATGTTGTTACATAAAATACACTAACCTATCATTATGGGTCTAGTAAGTTACTTAGGCATTTCATTAACTAAAACGGTAGGTAATCATAAAAATAATCATTAGTACATAAATCACACATTATGATATTATAAAGTAATATAAAATTATTTATTAACAAATCCTTATCTAGGTTTTTTTTTGTATGGCGATGCTTGATAGTCAATGCTTAGATGATACCTACTCCCCAAAAACAATGATGGATTTCTTTCTAACAGTTAACCTTTTGCTTATAACACATGCTACTAATCAGTTTTACCAACCTACAGAAATGGTTAAACTATCAGTTTTTTTATAGTGGTTGGTACATCTCTTTCTTTAACATTTAAGGCTAAAACGCCCATCTAGCCCGCGAAGTTCAAATTTTTTGAGGTTTCTTAGATTTTTTTCAAAATCTGACAATAATAAAAGGCACATTTTGTAATTCGCGAAAAAGACCGTGTGCAGTGCATTTATTGATATATCCAACTTACTCTAAAACATTTCAAGAACGACAGCTATCCAGATAATCTCGCAATTTTTGTATATTTAGTGATTTACTAATATCATATCCACCGTGATAATATTTAGAGTAAAATAAATGTATTAATAAACGCACTGCATACTGTGTTTTTCGCAAATCACAAAATGTAGTCTTAAATGTTTTCAGATTTTGGATAAACTATAAAAATACTCGAAAATTTTGAATTTCGCGGGCTAGACAGGCGCCTTCACCTTAATAAGTTGTCACTCAAAATATCGTGGACTAGCGGCACGCCCCGGCTTCGCACGGGTATTTTTATCAGTGTTTCTCTACTGTATTATGCATGTATTATCAAACTAATAGTATAAAGAGGAAAACTTTGTTTCTTTGATTGTAATGAATAGGCTCCGAAACTACTGAGCCGATTTGGAAAAATATTTCACTGTTGGGAAGCTACACTATCCCCGGGTGACATAGGCTATATTATATTTTTTTTAAATCAGGGATCCTTACTAAAACTCCAATAATGTATCCGTAATGTACCCGTGCGAAGCCGGGGCGGGCCGTTAGTACATAATAATAAACCTTCCTCTTGAATTACTCTTTCTATTAAAAACCGCATAAAATCCGTTGCGTAGTTTTAAAGATCTAAGCATACCTACATAGGGACAGACAGACAGCGGGAAGCGACTTTGTTTTATACTATGTAGTGATTTTTAATTTCTTATGGTTGTTCCTAAAATATATTTTTCGGATTGGAACCTTGGAGAATAAAGTTAAAATATCTGGTATTTACTATTTACATATAGAGGAGATGACTTGTTCTATATTCTAAACAAAAACCTCATCGATTTGATTGTGAACATAAACCGGAGCATTCTTGCTAGGTGTATAGCCAAATTCGTGTTGACATTTTTACAAAATAGGTCTGGGAACAATGTGATTTAAAACAAGAAGTAATAAAATAATTGTCCTGAATGTCATACAAAAAGTAAAATCACATCACATCACATCACCTCTATTGTATAAATATTTGGTATTGCATCGGGGCGTTACTTTTTGTTCCAATTCGAATACCATGTTCAGATTTTTTGCTTATCAACAATTTACGTGATGTCATCTTGGTAATGTAAATTTGTAACACAACAGATTCCGGAGTCACGAAGTGGAACCCACAGGTACCTATTGTTCGCGGAACAGGTATGGGAGAACGGTTACTATCAGGAGTTGTTTTATATTATCCGAGTATTATTTACATTTTGCTCTGGAACTTGAGGTATCAACGATGTTCTATTTTAATGTTCATCATAAACTCCTTATGGAATCAAGGTTTATTATTGATCATTTGATTGCATTCTATATTTACGCAGTAAAAGCATCACTTTCTCATGGTTGCACTGATTTCCTGTAGAAGGTTGATAGGCATTTGAAATATTAAATTAAATAGTAAATTGAGTTTTTATGAAAAAATAACTACCTAATAATAGATTATATCTAATCATTAGGTACTATTGAAGTGGATCGTTTTGCGTTGTGGAGTGTTTGTTACAGCCGTTTTTAGTCGGTATTATTATGAGCACCTAATTTCTAGGCCTTCTCCTTACTTGACAACCAGGCATTCAGTTAACCACTGAGCTCTACCTTAACTTATCTTACGATCAAAAGTCTTATTATTTGGCATGTGTAAATGTTGAACAGTTTGAAAAGGTTTTTAATCATCTTCGTACCTACGGACTAAGATCCTTCTACTTGGTAAGAAATTATGTAAGAGAGCTTTATAGTTTAATACCTACCGCGTTTGAAAAAGAGAGAGAGGGCCTAAAAGTTAAGTATTAATATAACAACCGACTAAAACAATTGTAAGCAAAGAATTTGTAATAATAATGCCTTATTATTACAAATTCTTTGTTTGTAAGAAACGAGGCACTTACGTTTATATCAGTCATCACTAGATGTTTTATATATATAGGTATATTAAAAAAACCTAATAAAAAATAAACACACTTAAAATACTACATAAAAAATAATTATGGCATACCGTCTGCTTGCGATGGAATGCGAGCAGATGCTGTGAATATTCTCGTATGCATTTTAGGGAACAATAGGTTTTGGAATCATACCAAGAGCAATATCCAAATGAAATCACTTCACACGGTATTAAGCTTACCCGCGTTGGAAGCTTGGTTCTATAAGTAGGTAGGTTACCTATGTACCATCTAATGAAAAAAAAAGAATAACAAGTGAAGAAGTAGGATCCTATACAATGTATGTAAATAACGACGGCTTGGCGTAGTGGTTCCAGCGTAGGCCGCTCGGCTCACTGCGCGGGTGGTTACGGGTTCGATTCCCGCCAGTGCAAATTTCGGAAATGGCTTTTTCGTAATTTGCCCTGGTCTGGGTGTCACTGGGATTGCCCCCAGTCCATTGTACGGTACCCATAGTACAAGCGTTGCTTGGTTTGGGACCATACTGACGATATTTATTATTATTTATTATTAACTAGTCAGTAAGTATAAAACCATTAACTAATCTTAAATGAGCAGATAATTCTAATTATATTTATAAGTAAACAATGAATTTTATGATCTACTAGCTGAGCCCGCGACTTCGTCCGCGTGGAATTTAACCTAACAAAAAAGACCACTCCCGCGTTGAGCCCATTTCATGTGTTTTTATTTTTTTACGCGGAACCCTTATTGTTTTTTTAAAATTAAAGTAGCCTAAGTTACTCCCTATAACATCAGCTATCTGCCAGTGAAAATCCCGTCAAAATCGGTCGAGCCGTTTCGGAGATTACCCGGAACAAACACACAGACAGACAGACAGACAGACAGACAAAAAAAAATTAAATCGCGTTTTTGCTGTAGGTGTCGTGTGTACTTTCATATGCATTTAGTGAAAAGGTGATATTTTGATATTACAAACAGACACTCCAATTTTATTTATTTGTATAGATTTATAATAAACTTTAGTTTCGGTCAAAACAAGCGTATGAGAAAAACCCAATTTCATAAATTACCTACTTACCCCACTCTGTTTTTGTCAAGCAGCCTTCACTTGGTGATTGCGTGACAAGGGAAGCGAGCTGATCAGTGGAACGTCACTCAACATTTACATGTGTGTACGGCCCTACTTATTATAATACCTAGAAGAATAACATCTTAAGGAAACAAAAAATCACAATGAACGTTTAGACGAGTTCGTCGAGACATTTCTGAAACAGTTATTAAAAGTATAATATAACTTTACAACGATGACACTGTGGCTTATGATTTAAGTTTAAAGTAGGTGGGTACTGACGCTGAATTTCATTTTTAACCCCCGACGAAAAAAGAGGGGTGTTATAAGTTTAACATGTGTATCTGTGTATCTGTGTATCTGTGTGTGGCAACGTAGCGCCCAAGCTGATGAACCGATTACAATTTTGTTTATTTTTTTAGATATGTATTCTGATCGAGAGTGTTCTTAGCTATGTTTCATGAAAATCTGTTCAGCCGTTTGAAGATCATCAGCTCTTTTGTAGGTAAAAAAGCCACATTCGCGGCCAAAACGAACTTTCACGGCTCGAATCCGTTCGAAATTTGGGCTCATTGGAATAATATATTTGCATCACTTGAGAACGGCTGAAACGATTTCGCTTTATTATATTTTTAAATGATCGTAATAGTCTGAACTGGTTTTTTACAATATCATAAATTTTAAAGTTTCCCGGATTCTGGAAAAAAAATTATATTTTATCAACTTTTATATGAGATTTGTTTGAATGATCAATGTAATCATGAACCATTTAAGTCGTCTTAATGCCTGAAACGAATAACTTAGTTTTACTTTTCAGAGTGAAAATAATACTTAGAATCGTGATACAATATTTTCATTGATAAATTACGTTAACTCTCAATAAATTTAATTTCCTTCAGGCAATTTGGTGTTTGGACATTTTGCCAGAAGGTAAATATTTTCAAAAAATGTCGGCAATCCAGCGTACTACCGACCTGATGTTAAGCAGTTACCGTAGCCTGTAGATGCTTGCAATACCAAAGGCATTGCTCACACGTCGCTGACCTGATTTTGAAGTGGAGTCGAGGTAGACCGTAGAGGTAGTGCAGGATATTGGATAATTGCTATCACTTGTAGCGATACAACCTAAAATATATATCAGAATATATATTATATAATGGCCTTATTATAAGAGTATATTTATTCAGTTCGTGCATTATTAAAGAATGTAAGGTGTTCATAAAAGATTTTTTTTTGCAAAATCACCTTAATCATCTCATGTAGGTAGGTAAGTATTTGAATACAATAGGTACACCTTTCGTCTTGTTTGGATTACACCGGTGCTATTGACCTGAGCTATTAACATTTTATGGCTGGATAGCTATGCAAGTCTTTGAGATACGCTCATGATATGCTAATCTTATACAACTGGTTCAAATCTAAAAAAAACCTCTTCATTATAATGGCAACTATAATCCTACAAATATTATAATGGAATGTCCTGCTTTGTGTTCTAAGAAAATAAATTTGTAAAAAAACACACAAAGTATTAATTGGCTCAATGAAAGCAGAAAGAAAGCTTTGGCTGTAAAATAGTCATCAAATATTTTAAAATATAATTTGTCTGAAACAGAAAAGTGAGTCGTCCATACATTTTTCATTTTCACCTTTACGGTGTGGATCCCTTAAAATCTTTGAGATTATATCACCCTTTTATGGACCCTATGAAAGTATTATCTCTTTTATTACTATGAGAGACGAGATTTTTCTTTAGAGATTTTTACTTGCAGCGAAAAGGGCTACAAGAATTCTTTTATTACATTATTCTATTAAATTTATCCTTCGTACCTACCTATGTAAATGTTAGAAGAGATAAAATAAATATTTCATTTCATGTATTTTGGTAGAATTCGAACTATAATTTATATTGATATAAAAGGCACAACGCAGATAGTAATAACTCTAAATTGAAAATTTAAAAACCCCCGATGCGACGACCTTTTCATCAAATGTATACTTTACCTAGTTCGTCCAAATAACGCTAACGCTAACGCTCTGTATTTTTTCTCAATGGCGGAGCAGCGCCCTCTAGAATTATTATTGCGTAATATTTGACACGTGACTTATGGAACGTCTTTAGTTCATACACAAATCTCATATAAAAATTGATAAAATATCATTTTTTTCCAGAATCCGGGAAACTTTTCAAATTTATAATATTGTAAAAAGCCAGTTCAGACTATTACGATCATTTAAAAATATAATAAAGCGAAATCGTTTCAGCCGTTCTCAAGTGATGCAAAGATATTATTCCAATGAGCCCAAATTTCGATCGGATTCGAGCCGTGGAAGTTGGTTTTGGCCGTGAATGTGGCTTTTTCAACCTACAAAAGAGCTGATGATCTTCAAACGGCTGAACCGATTTTCATGAAACATAGCTAAGAACACTCTCGATCAGAATTCCTATCTAACAAAAGAAACAAAATTGAAATCGGTTCATCAGCTTGGGCGCTACGTTGCCACAGACAGACACACAGATACACAGATACACAGATACACAGATACACAGATACACAGATACACATGTTAAACTTATAACACCCGTCGTTTTTCGTCGGGGGTTAAAAATGTTTATTGTCAATCAAGTTCATATAAAGGACACTGTGAAGATATTCAAAATAACTCAAACTGGCCACAAAAACTAGAAAGGTTATTGAATCCGTATGACCTTGGTATTGATTATGCATGTACCGAACGAGATGAGATATACCTAAGGTCAACGGATGGCATTTAGATTTTATGGAAAATAAATTATACAAACAAAAGTGTAGCAATATTTTGTGAAATATTTTCAATTTTATGAATATTCGATTTTATATTTATTTAATAATATTAAGTAATTTTGCCTCGTATCATAAATTAGACATTTCAAACCTTTTAAACTACTTATACATTTTTAAGCTAAGTCGGTAGGTACTACTTATATTATCTACCTCATGGAGTCCAATTTCAACAGGTAAGGTAACCTATTCACCTAGTTATAAGTATTCAAGAAGGCTTCACTTCTTCCTTCACCTTACATTGACATTGAAATATTTGCAATCTGCTTATGAATCTTGTTATTGAGTACTATTAATTTCTATCACACCATCGAAGGTTAAACCGGTGACTCATTCAATGAAAAATTCGACTAGTATGTATTTAATTTAGTTTATTCATAGGTTAATTTCACATAAACTATATCATATCCACGACGATGAATAAAAACACGTAGGTATGCACGTCTCCTATTTACAAATTGAATTGTTTAATAACGTTGAGCCAATTAATTTGTCAAAAATAAGATAGCATCTATTCGGGTATTTCGCGCAAAAATAAAAGAAAATATGTTCTATGTGCATACACAAAAGGTTTAACTTTGATAGGCATGGTATAGACTTCGATTGCGGCTCGCGCACGCTTTCATTGCTACGAATTTACTGAGACGATATACATAGATGCCTACGCTCTTGGGATTCGTTAGGAGAGCCAGCCCTAAGTGCAAAAATCAACTGTAGCTCATACAATTTTATGAAAAATAGAGTGCAAATTTGCTCATATTTTTATGGTTGAATGTTACGTAGATTGCAAGGATCAGTCTGTATGCCATAAAGTATCTTAGTGTAATACACCACTTCAGATAAAAAAGTACATCTGGCTCTATTTTAATCGGTGTTCACATATAGTTCAAAACAGTATCGACGTATTGAAATCACACACACGTCCTAGTTATGTCTCAGATAAATTATTTTCATTGTTTATAATATTAGTGAAGATAAATAAATAAATAACTATCGCCAGATTGACACACCAACTGTATGGTCTCAAACTAAGCAACGTTTGTACTATGGGTACCGTACAATGGACTGGGGGTGATCCCAGTGACGCCAAGACCTGGGCAAATTACGAATAGGCCATTTCCGAAATTTGTCCCGGAGGGAATCGACCCGCAACCACCATGTGCAGTGAGCCGAGCGGCCTACGCTCGAACCACTGCGCCATGCGGTCGTCCGGTCTATGAATATATATCGTTCATCTTTAAAAAGTATGAATGTCTAACTACAATAGCTTGATTTAAGCAACTCCACGGATCTGTTGTATGTTAAGGTATTATATTATATAGAAATAGCATTTACTTGCGGCCCGGCCCGCCCGCATGGACTTCAAGATAAAAAGTAGGTAATCTATATATTACAATATTTTTTTAACATCCGTTTATCCGTTTTTGCCCGCCATTTCGCATTTATAATAAGTACCTAAGAATAAAGAAAACATGTAATTTTCCAGTAAACTCAATCATTTTCAAAAAAAAAGCTGCCACATATTTGTATGAACCATAATTTATTTGTAAGTCACCCGCTTTCACTCTCATATTATATCCTGGATATATGTATGAAGGTAACGAAATATGTTAGGGGCGTCGTTCCGAAAGCTAACTTACCTTTTGGTTTTACGATCAAATGCCTTACGTCGCCCCGAACTTTGTGAAGGGTGTTACTGGAAAAGCATTTTCACTTGCTCCTGTTTCGATAACTGTTTATTATAAAATTCTGTTACAATTTTAGGTAGTATACCTACCATTAGTGTGGTCCTTGATGGTACCTATGTTTAGACTATTTAAAGAAGTGATAGATATAGGCACCTATTTATAATTTGAAAAACATTTGCATGGAATTTCAATAGGAACTTTGGTAGTTTAAATGAGAGTAGATATCACTAATTCACCACAGGATAATAAAACAGCGAATATTTATATCACTTTATTTAAATGCTTTGATTTTCACAATCGATTAACATTTTTTATGTAGCAATATGGCTTCAAATGCAAAGCATATCAAATACCGATAAAAATAAAAATGATAAATAACACGAATCACAAGTTTAGTTAAGCAATTTTATGCTTCATTTATATCCATGTTACATAATTAATACGATTTAAATAAACAATAGACTATAATTATTACTGTTTAATTCAAATAAATGCTTTAAAAGTTATATAACTCTCATCTAGTTTGTCACATCAGTAATGCAGTAAAACATCCTTAAAAATACTTTGGCCAGAAACCTACTCAACTATAAAACTGTTTACTATTGTATAAAATCTTTGATATATGTTTGACCAGTTTAATAATGACAGCAGTGACACTGTTGTTGTAAGAATAGTTGTTTGTGTTAAGTAATACAATAGTATTCTGCAATTATATGTATAGGTCTTTGAATTATTCACAAAAGTCTGTGTTGGTGGCCAAGAATGGTTCGAGCTTGTCCTGGAACTCTTGCCAGCTGCAGACTCCGTCCTGGCATATAGGCCTCAGTGGCTCCTCATTTAGATAGAAGACTACATTGTAATCATCTGCTCCGTCTTTCTTGCATCTGTAATTAAATATTTAGTATTAGGTAGGCATGTGAATATAACTATAGTGTGTATGATATACCTATTGAAGAGGATTTGATCTCTTATCCGATCAGTGAATAACTTTACTCGTATGGGGATCGTTAAATTACAAGAAGGTTAAGCAAAAATTTAAAGAAAAAGAAATCTCATTTTTTTAAATAAATGTTTTCCCAAAAAATTTGCTTATGATTTAGGCCCGTATTAATAAATCGATCTCAAGTCTGAGAGCGATCTTGGAAATGTCATTCTAGTACAAAATTATATGTCGAAAGCGTACTTAAGATCGCCCTCGGACTTAAGATCGATTTATGAATACGGCCCGCATGTTGCAAAAATATAACTCCGACATTTCCTTAAGTTGTCAAGCGTTTGAGCCAATGTATGAATCATGATGCTTTAAAAGAAATCAGGTGGTTTTACTTACTTGTTCAGAACAGCAAGCAGATTCGAGGCGAATAGAGATATTTTACTCGTCCTCCATTTCCTATTCGGAACCCTCTGCGCCCCAGTAAGAGGGCTGTCGTCTTTAAATAGGTTAAGGCTTGTATACACCATATCCATCATAGTTTTATGTGTAAAGTAAGCTGTTACTTTCTTCCCACTCCCCTCTTTAGCCGCTTGGAAATTCCTTAGTAAATCAGCCATCGGTATTTGACCAAACAACTCATTTAGAGGTGTGCCGTAACCATTCTTGTAATAATGCTTCAAGTCCTCTAAGTATTCCAATATTTTTAAATCTTCTGTAGTGAATAGAGCACACCAAGAGCTGACCGAATTGTCGATTCCCGACGAAGTGTAGCGGCACAGGTCATACAGTGAGGTGAGGTTGACATTTGTTAATTCGTAATCTATGCCAAGGCGCCGGTGGACCCTGTCTATGGTCTGAAAAAAATGAAAATAAGGTATATTAAGTCATAAAAAAGTTCTAGATTCGACACTGATTTTTGTATTCCTGAATATTGAATATTTTAGAAAATCTTATTTGAATTTAATAGACGATATTTATGTTACACGAACACAAATACACGATGAACATACATAATACACGACGAACATACTTAGAAGATAGTAAAAATTAGGTAAGTAACTTTGTAATTATACAGCGGATGTTAGGTCCTGCGCGCTACTTGCTGAATATTAACATATTTCTTTATCAGAAACTGAGAGAGTACTTACTGCAAGAAATTCTGATGTTGCTTCGTATTTCAATACTTCCTCATGAATCCCAGTATTGTTAACTTCCCTTTGGTATTTTTCACATGAGGTGTAGGGCTGAAAATATTCATTCAAGATACATAATGTAGATAATCGAACGCAAATCAATCCCCAAATAATATTATGAACAACAATAAACTTACATCCATGATATCAAAGCCATCTTTCGGGCTTTCTACTGTTAACTGCTTATTACCAAGGCCTTCGACGAAGCCCTTAGCGCTGTCTTGCATCCATTTTCCAAGGGCGGGACGGAACGTGTACTCCTCTTTACCAAGTTTCGATAATAACTTAGGGAAGGCCTGTATCAACCTTCGCCCTATTCCCACCAATTCCTGGTAGCCCTCGCTGGTCAGTTGGCGTGGCTTACTGAACATGTCCTTATCGAGGACCCAGTTCTGTAGGTTCTCAATGTCTTGAGCACAGAGCGAACTCTTGCCCTTTTCGTAACTCGATACGACGTAATCTTTCAATACAAGCGCATCCTGCATTTGTCTTGCGCTATCTGTGTAGGGATATCGTTTTCCATGTCTGATCAATCCCCAAATGCTGATAGGTTCACAATCTGTAAAACATTGTAACTGATATACTCTATTTGATATAATTATTATCAGCTTATGATAATAAAATCTGACAATACAAAAGCCTGGGAAATTTGAGAATTAGGGTTCATTTGTTTAATGTTAATTAAGCTATATTACAAATAGGTAAGGTAGGTACTCAAAATATTAAATTGAAATGACTCACCAGTTAGTTTAACGGCGGAGTCCCTTATATCGCCTCTTAATACATTATAGGGTGTTTTGCTATTGAAATATTTATAAGGGCAGCCTGTGTTCCAAAAACAAAACGTTGATGTCGCAGATTCAGCATAATAAAAAAGTAATATTGATAGGATTAATTTCATTTTGTCAATTAATAAATTTAAATAATATTGTATATCTCGCTTAATGCATCTGTCTCCGCACTGAGCACATCCGTCGCGTGGGTGATGCGTCGGCCCGACTAAACTCAGTTTTATACGACAACATTATTTGCAATACTGGTTGCGACATTTTATTTGTTATGATCATTGATATTGTGTAGGTAGATACCTATATACCCACCTAATAGTTGAATTTACCTAAATTAATGGCCCCGTTGATGTGGGTTGCACAATTAGACGTTATTAAAATCTATCACCAATGTGTTATTTATTTATATACTTATAGAAATCAAAACGATTGGAGTTTCGTGAGAAAACCGTGATTTTATAAGGTTTTAACATATTTTTATAAAATTAAGTTAACGAATAATAAAGCCTAGGTAGGTGGGAGTTAGATAGGTATTTGAATACACAAATAATTTGTAATAATAATTCAAAATTACCTACCTAATACCTACACAAAATAAAATAGTTATCTATGTACAATAAAAATATGAATATAACCAACAAAACGTTTTTTGAGGTTGAATAAAAAGCATCTTTGTAGAATTTTCAGCTAAAGTGTTGTGTTCAAGGCGCATAAACGAGATTATAAGGCATGCGTGAACGAGCCAAGCGAGCTCAGGAATTCAGGGCGCTGGCCTATAAGGGAAGGGAATGACAGGGGATAGTCAACGAGTGGAGCGAGCGAATAAGCCCCTGTTATTCTACTTACTGTCCAAATCTGACGTGTACTTGGCCAGTTTTCTTAGGTCTCCGTAGTCCCTACGAGGGACCCTTAAAATATTATAACACCGATAGGACCATACACTCTATCCGTCCGTCCGTCCCAGTCTGTCACAGTGCTAAAACTTCTACAAAGGTACCTTATTAGTAGATCTCTGTTTCAAAAATATAAAATGTACAATTTTTATTTTTTTTGAGTTACCACCCCGAACAATAAAAAATAATTGAAAATATATTTTCTTTTCTTATTAATTGCGAAGTCTTTTTTTATCTAAAAATCTATATATTATGAATATACCTACTCGTCACATTTAGTATCCTTGTCTGCTGACGACAAAGACATCACGGATGTGAAAGAAAGGAAGGCAACTTGTTCCAGTAGCATTCTTCTATTATCCCTATATTATTTGTATTAATATTTTTTGTTGCATAAAATAAAACAAACAATTTTGGCACAAATATTTTATTTTTTTCTCAACTAAGTCATCATCGTGTCTTTATTAATAGGACAGCAATATGAAAATCATTGAACAATTACATACCTAAGTAATTTAATAGGTATGTTTCACGATTTACTGACAATACATATTTGAAACACACTTTTATCTACTCAGATATTTATTATTTAGAAAATTACATAAAATAAATATTAGTTTTTTTTTTAATGTGTTTGAGTAGGTATTCTAATTTCTATAATGAAAAATATATAGTTCTTTTGGGTCTTGGGTTACACTTTTATTGCAAGTAGTAAAAGCATATTAGTATTCTGCCATCACTGTCCTATTAACCATTATAATATATGTATCTTTATTAATACGTATTATATTCATTTTTAATAAGTCATCGATTTATTATAGGTATGTACAATTGTGCTAATTTTATACAAATAAAATACGTGTAGCTAACTAACTACTTATTCAATTACTTCTCTAATATTAAAATTGGCGTCTCATTGTTATAATTGTAATTACAATACAGAAATATTCAATGTATGTTCTTAAGACGGTATATCCTAGGTAGTTGATTAAAAACCGCAATATTTATTCACAAAATTTTAATTCAAATTCTATGCATTTATCATTCAACTCATAGTTTGAAAGTGTGTTGGGTACATAAATACCTAGTAATAAAATAACTTCCTATTCTACCAGGACATGTTTTTATACATATAACAATATCGTGAGCCTATAAATGCGTTTAATACCAATGGCATTGTTGGCATGTTGCCAACTTGACGAGGAGCGGAACAGGGAGGGGAAGGTATCTCTGACTCTCTCAATCATCTTATGAAACGCAAATATTATACCTAGCTAATTTACGCTGATCTTTTGTGAGAGGGCGGTGTTACCCCGGTCGAGTCGACGTTAGCTACAGCTTTCAGTTTTGTTTGGAAAAGTTTTAAGCTCTTCGTATGCATGACTACATTCTCCGAATTACTTCACATCTGTGTAGTTTCCTGTGATTCAACACTTAGGTCATTCTTAAGTGCCATAAAATATAAACTTGCAGACTCGCTTCAAGCAAATCACCACCTTAAATGTAAATACAAAACGACTAATTCAATTTTTATCCGTCGCTTTATTAGCAATAAACAAGCGCAGAAATCTTTAATTTTATATCTATCTAATTTATATAATTACGCCACTTAAATCGAACATAGGTAGGACATGAATTCAATTTTACCAATTTGACATCAGATGCATTTTGTTAAAAATACCTACCATAAAACTTATTGATAGGTACGATAATTTCAAAGATATTAGGAATAGTTTTGTTTTGTCTCTACAATAAAATCATTTGAGTCCAGACAATAAAAGGAGATTGAAGCATGACATTCAAATGAAGTGAAAAACAAAAAAAAACGTTTAATAAAAGATCAATGCAAACGCATTCGTTATCGACATAGGTAGTTAGATGTTACGTGGGTATGTGCTAGGTCAGGTAGTCAAAAATAAGTATATAATTGTTTTTTTGTTTCTCAATAAATAATGTGATAAAACATGCTAGTTGCGTATCAAGATATTTTACTTACGATTTATATTAATTCATTCATATGTATACTACTTAAAAACAATTACATTTGGTTACTTTTACGTTCCAACTACTTTAAATAGAAAGAGAAATGCATAAGACTTTAAATATCACTAGATGACTCACATCCAATAGATTTAATCCATTACTTTTACAATAATGAAGGTTTAGTGTTGGTCCGAAATTGGAATAGAAAGGGTAGAATTTTTGTCATAATGATTCGTTGCTTCTTCTTTTAAAATTAACAGCGAACAAATCAACAGTAAAATTAACTACACATAACATAATTTGCCAAGTAAAACCACAGGATGCTTACATACCAAAGGATATCGGGATTTTTAGGCTATCATCAATAATAAGGTGAACTCTATTATTTGCAGGTATCTATAAAAATCTAATCTCAAAATATTGCTTATTCATTTCAGTTGAAGTTTTAAGTCTTACAAATTAAGGTCTGTGAAAATAAATCGATCTCAAGTCTGAGAGCGATCTTGAGTATTATTTTGACATGTCATTTTGTACTGGGATGACGTTAGGATGATATTTTCAAGACCACTCTCAGATTTGAGTTCGATTTATTAATACTGGCCTACAAGAGAATTGATTAAGGATATCAGTGACATACAGGACAGGATTAAAATTACAATACGTATAAAATATTTGTATGTATTTATAGAGAGAGAAAAATCTAAACTAAAAGCTACAAGGGTGCAACTCTAGGAAGAAGTGTTATAAATTCTAATAATTAATACCTATATATGTTTGGCAGTTTGTTAATTTACATCTTCGTATAATTTTAAATTTAACTAAGTGCCTACGTTATTTAAATTTAAGATGGGTAGTAGGCTGCCTCAGTTTCGTAAGACGCTTAGTAAAAATTAATTTGCCTGTGCGTGAGGGCACGGGACACCACAAAAACGGGCTCTGGCACGATTGCGGCCACTCGCGGTTTTTGCTCCACTTGTTTTCTTAAATCTCTTTACGAAAGTTGTTCGTCAGCCAAGAGCTCTTAAGACGGGGTTCCAATATAACGAGAGTCATTCATCAAACTGTACCCCGCTAATGCGGCGTTACATGAATGCTGAAAGATGGATTGAAAGATATAATCATATCGATAAAAACGTCTTGAATAAATGGTTGCGGTGTAATATAAAGTGCGTTGCAGATCTTTAGAAGGTATGGGTCAGGTTAGCTATTTTACGCTAGGTAAGTATATCAAGAAAATTGACGAGGGTGTGGAAATCGTATAATACCCGAGTAACATTTTGTTATCGTTGATATCCTCGTTTGTATTTTGAACAAAGAATATCTGCCCAATTAGGGAACGCTTCGCAATATTATTTACATTAGGATAGGTGCTTACGGCCAGATAACAGTGTTATTTATCATACGATAATCGGGATTCTCATCGTGCCCATATTATATTATTTGTGACCTATATTATGTATATTAATAGGTACCTACATTGTTATTTTTGAAATCATTCGACTCTTAGTTACTTAGGTATCATGGATGTGTATGTTTGGCATTAACTTTTTAATAATTCTTACAATTTTTGTGTACAGTTCAATTTGTTTTCAGTGTGTCTCATTAAAATTACTGTTTCATTTGTTAACTATATTAAAATTAGGAACAATATTTTTATCCCGTTAATTAATTTATCGTCCAATAAGTACTTAATTACTTTTCCAATAATTAAACATACAATTTGTTGATATTTAATGCCTTTAGTAATATAGGTATATTATAATTCTAATTTCGTACTTTAATGTCCATAGAACGAATGAAAATATCTATCACCATCTAGACTATAGGTTAAAGCACTTTAAATCATCTGGTCATAGCTATTTAATATTCTTTCACATAATATAATATTTATTTACGATCATCGATTTCAATTCTACAATGTTACTAATACGTAATTAATCCCTAATAAAAGCTTATATCAATAAGTGGACGTCAACATCTCCGAACTTAACTTACAGAGTACCATTGTTTATATTGTTTGACGCAGATTTAATACTGAAGAAGCAGTTAATTATAAAGTAAGGCAGCCTTTCAAATACAATAATAATATCAAGACACTGAAATGAACACCGATTGACTAACTAACGCCTGTGAGACGTGTCCGCATCAAACAATGTAAAAAAGGCACTAACTCAACCGCTACGGGCTTAATCTTGTCGATACTCCTTATCGCTCCCTCGCCGAACGGCGATGAGATATGGAAAGTGATTCTGCACAGACCTATTCCGTTCCGAATGCTAACTACAGATTTTCGTTCATCCCGGATCTTGTTTCGGATCTAAATTAGCTCTCCTCTCTTGGAGTGCCGCCAATAATGCCTCCCGTACTTCTCGTTCCGAACTACGCCATAATCTGATCAGCTCTTCCTCTGACAGTAAAGACAGCTCCGACTTCGCCCCCATCGGAGGAACTCTCGGGTATGGTGGAGCCGGAGGAACGTCACTATCCTGGGAAACTAATATTTCTACACTGGCCCTCGAGGTCGGGCAGTCGATGCTTAAGTAATTATCCGATCTATCGGAAACGTCTTGATAAGACCGTGTGGACGAGCCTTCCGCTCGACGCACCATCGGTGATGGTGTTCGTAGGCGGCTGTTAATGTCGGGAGGGGAATTGGTCAAACAGCTTACATCTCGGCTCAATCTTCTCCCGATATTAAGACTCGTGCGTTCGTAGATGTTCGACACCGAGTCGGAGTCGAGCACCGAGTCTGTGCTGAATCGTCGAACGTTCAGTCCTGCGAGACTGCACCTTTTTCGCCGACCTCTCGGCGACCGCAGCTGTCGCGGCGATCGACCTTGTCGCGGCGAACGGTTGGATACATCGGGCGAAGGGGACAGAAATTTCGACTCAGTTAATTCTTCTGATACTTCAGAGGTTTCCACAACTTCTTGCTCTTTGATGGAACCCAAGGATTGATCACGTTGTTGTACTCTGCTAACATAGATATTACTCAATTAAAATTATTGTTATTACTTTAATACCATCCATTATTGTCATGACAAGTAAAATCATACCTTCTTATAGCTTGTATCATCTCGTACAGTTGCGCTTTACTTTTACGACGTCTACGCTGTTCGTGTTCCTTCTGAAACAAATGACTTTCCTATCGTAATCTGATATGACTTGTGCATGTATTTTCCAAATATCTACATTTAATCAAGAGTTATCTTTCAAAGGTAACTTTTAAATAATTTTAAAGCTGGAATAACAATTACCCTCTTGACACTTTTTTGGAAAAGCGAAGTAAAATGCCCTTGACGGATCGTATTGACCAGCTCTCGAGCCGCATGATGAGGCGAAACAAGCTCCACGCAATTTATGAATCTGTACAGTTTCTGTAACAAAAGATTGGCGATGTATCAAGAGAATGGGTTTGAAAAAGATAATGAAACTCGAACGCAGACAAGGGGTGTGAACGACGCAGTGAGATAATGGCGCAAAGACAAACGTTCGTTCAGTGTCAAAAGCCTGTGTGATCAGTTGTGTGGTCGACTTATAATCCCACCAGCCATCTTGTCCACACGGTTGAGTACAGGAAAAAAGTGCCGTCAAAGCGTGACAGGGCGCCGCGCCGCCGCCGCCGGCAAACGTACTATGAGACAATCACCTTTGACTACTACACTTCACTGAAGGTTATACATGACAATTTAGTTGGGCGGATTTTAAATGTATTATGAACAGCGATGTAGCATATTAAGCAGGTATATATACTTATATAATGTACTGACCTCTCAATAAAAGTAAAGGATAATGGCATTGTTTGTCACATATTTCCTAGAATAAGCAATAGCTAGTAGTATCTATATGCAGTATTTTCGAGAATTTGTGACGATTAAATAACTTATAAATAACATTTTATTGATATTTTACGTATACCTAACTATGATTAACATGTCCGTTTGATTTAATATATTTTTGAGAATTGGGCATTGTCAAGTTGCTCTACCTACTATGATTCATAAGTTTGATTGGAGTCTTGGGTGGTCAATAGAGCGCTGTAAAATTTCTCGACGAGCGTTGAGTAAGCGTAAAGTTCATGATAGAGCTAAAAGGCCTAGAACAGCCAGGTGTGATAAGACAAAATCTATACAAATATATAAAATTGGAGTATCTGTTTGTAATATCAAAAGAACACCTTTTCACAAAATGCATATGAAAGTACATACGATACCTATAACAAAATCGCGATAAAAAAATTTTTTGTCGGTCTATCTGCCTGTCTGTCTGTCTGTCTGTCTGTCTGTATGTTTGTTCCGGGTAATCTACGAAACGGCTGGACCGATTTTGAGGGGACTTTCACTGGCGGATAGCTGATGTTTTAAGGAGTAACTTTTATTTTAGAAAAACAAAATTTTACATTTTTGTAAATCCTTTCGCGCGGGCTCAGAACGCGGGAGCGGGCTTTTTGTTAAGTTAAATTCCACGCGGACGAAGTCGCGGGCTCAGCTAGTGTGAGATAAATCGATTTTGTCTCATTCTCTTGAGAGCGACTCAGTGCTACATAATCCGAGACAAAAGTGTTGTCTATGTGCGCGTCCTGCATTTTACAACTCACGTAGATAAGTACATCTACTTGACTATATTGAGTTAAGTCTTAACCAGGTTCAAAATGCCTTTATAAGGCCGTGGCCGCACCTGTAAGACAATTGCGATGCTACGGCCATTTATATGTAAACTTTCGCTTACTTGATGTGGCCACGGCCATATGTTTATAGTGGTTTGGTCGCTGTTGCATCGCATTCGCCTTAACAGTTAAAAGTCGACTCGACCAAAGTCTATTGAAAAAGAAAATAGAAAAATCACACACCTAGAAATAAATGAACCAACTTACCTGACTGAAGAACATAATGTTCCTGCTCCTCCATATTGTTCCCTTGGGCTGGTGACGAAGAACGGGCAGGGTGTATTTATAGAACAAGTGTTCCAGAATCAATATGAGGCAGCCGACGACCATGCCTACTCCCAGCAGTATGAACACGCCCGCCACCGCCGCCACACCTTGAGAACGAGATTACATTCATAATATATTAGGAAAAAAGTACGAACACAATACAGAGAAAATGTTAAGGGAACATTTTGAGAAATCACAGTTACGAATTGAGTGAACCGAAAACATAATAGTACTATACATACCTACGTGTGTGTTTTAACAATCCAGGTATAAGTTATAAATAATGTGGATGTCTAGGTTAAGCCAAAGTCGAGTTTAAAAAAATAACATTTCGTAAGTAGATACTTATTTACGACTGCTCAGCTCACTGCACTGGGTGGTTGCGGGTTCGAGTCCCGTTGACGCAAATATCAGATGTGGCCCTTTCGTAATTTTCCCTGGTCTAGGTGTCACTGAGATCGCCCCCAGTCCATTGTATGGTACCCATTGTAAAAGCGTTCCTTAGTTTGAGACCACACTATATTTATTTATTTATACTTTCATTTTCATTACTTACAGAGATAATGTTCTGTCTGAAGGTAGGTTAACGTTTTGTCTCTAATTCATGAGATGTTAAAGATAATAACAGACGAGTGGGTAAATTAATATCATCATCAAAAAATAGGCAAGGCAGATAAATTACCTTTTTAAAATAGGTAAGTACCCACTTATTAACACATTCATGATTAGGACTACGTACTTTATAATTTGAGCAAATGACGTGGTTTTTAAATATTTCTTCAAACAATATATCTCAGTAGGTAAATCACTGATACGGTCAGTTTCTTTTCATATACAGTTCATACGCGGGATTAATACGACGTATGGGTGTCATTACACAACCATGATTGATAGACAATTTGTTTCGTGTCCAAGGGAGCTCGTTGAAATGATTGAACGCTTAATGAGAACAATCATATAGGTACCTATACCTCTCAATTAAGGTACCTAATGTTAAAAATATAATGGAAAACATCCTACTAATATTATAAATGCGAAGATTTGTGAGTGTGGATGTTTGTTACTCTTTCAGGCAAAAACTACTGAACGGATTTGGATGAAATTTGGAACACAGATAGTTTATAACCGGGATTAACACATAGGATACCTTTTATCCCGATAATCCCGAAATTTTTGTTAAGTTAAATACTACGCGGACCTAATCGGTGGGCACAGCTAGTGGTACATAAATGCTTAATCTTATAACAAGTTACGTATATTCTATAAGTCCCTATTAAGCAAACAAGTACGGATCAAGTAAGTCGTACAAGAGCTGAAACTCTACGCATGTAAGTACCTAAGTAGTAATTATTTAAAACAAACTTTGTAAGAAAATTATACAGGAGGCGATTTCCACCCCAGCAAGTAGGTTTACCCCGCTCGGCTTATTGACCCAATTATTAAAGGCTCGGTACGTTATATTTTAATTTTGTGTGGAAACTTTAGTCATATCGAATATAGATACGAAAACTTGAACACATCAAGGAGTATTCGGAACAACCATCGCAGAACCGAAAGTTTCATAATGCTCCGCAATATCTAACAATTTAACTTGCACGATTCATTTTTTTTATACTTTCATCGTATTATTTTACCTTTATATAGGGCTAGGTAGGTACTCTTAAATTGTTATACAAATTTATTTTGACGACCGCTTGGCGCAGTGGTTCGAGCGTAAGCCGCTCGGGTCACTACACCGGGTGGTTGCGGGTTCGATTCCCGTCAGGGCAAATTTCGGAAATGGCCTTTTCGTAATTCTCCCTGGTCTGGGTGTCACTGGGATCGCCCCCAGTCCATTGTACGATACCCATAGTACAAGCGTTGCTTAGTTTCGGACCATACAGTTGGTGTGGTCGTCTGGCGATATTTATTTTATTTATTTGTTAAAACCTCTTATGTTTGGTAACATGTCTCTTACATTTTGAATGACAAAACACGGAACACCGGGAACAAACTAAGTAATAAAATGTATATAATTGTACCGTAAATTACAACGCGTCGTGAATCTGTAATTAAACATTAACCGCCGCGCAATAAGGAAAACATCACATAAAATTTGAAAACGCAATTCCATCGTGTCATTTTATATCTAATCGCGCCTTTACCAGCTGTACGAAATAAGAGATAAACACACTCCCGGTGTTAGCTCATTTTTTCAAACGATAAATCCCACGTTTAATCTTTTAGGTCGGCTGGTGGAATACCTTCCCTTCACGGTGCGATGTTGAGGGGTCGGATTAACGCGGGGGTGGCGATAAATTCTAATGAAATTTCCGCCAGAGACGAGCCACCAGACTACAGCGTTCTAACGAATGTACATTAAAATAGTGATACATTCAATGCAGCACCGCGCCTCAAATGGGATAAAATCTCCAAATAGAGAGTTGTTTCAGCCCGGACGACATATAATTAATTATGAGCTTGGGATTAAGCCTCTCATAACCATTCAACTTTAATAGCTTCTGCCTGTATTACTCAAAAGTTCTTGATAGCTAATGGAAACTATCTCTTAAAACTAAGGCTTACCGAGTGGCTTTGGTTGAATTCCATAATCTGGGCTGAGCTTGAAACAAGGCAGGCCTCCGTACCACTTCTCTGTAAGTATATCCATATACCCGTTGGACGAATATTTTGCTATCACCGCTGAAATACTGTCCTAAAACAAAACAGAAAAAACACGAATGTACCGTCTCCAACTTATAGGTTTATATCATGCCAATGTACGTATTTGATGTCTGAGCAGACGGTGCCCTCAAAACGATCACTAAAAACAACAGCGTCACATCTGCAACGATTTGTCGGTAGTATTTAACAGAGCGTAAAAAATAAAGGGATATTCTGGAAGCGCGGCGTCACCGCTGAAAACAAAAACTCTCTTTCATCCGTTGATTTATGTCACTGATCCGCGTAAACCTCAGGGGTATATTGAGCAATGTCAAGATAAAATGACGTATAATCGGCTGAGCCGGGGCTACATGACACTCTACTATCGATCACACCATTAGAAGGTTCGTGAGCGTCATTCATCAATCTCTCCGAGCAAGGTTCCCGAGTTTCGCACCACTTAGGGCTCCTGTAAGCCCTCCATATCATGTTAATCTACGCCACGCATCTTGGGAAACTTTATATAAATATATACTATTATAGACACTATTGCTCAGAATATAGCTGTAAGTAAATACTTCAGCTGTATTCTGAAAAATAGTTATATCTTACATACAATATATTTAGGCTTAGGTTGTTGTAATAAAATAATATTTCACATTTATATTTAAAAATACTTTCAGGTGAGAAAATATAAGTACATATTTTCATCAAGTAAATATGGTTATTACCTTTAAAGGGAATCCTTTTGCCATGCCAATGGCGTAAGCGTCTTCAGCAAGAGGATGATCGCCGATGCGCTGGAGTTTGCATCCGTGATCAGTGGCCCGATAATAATCCAAAACCGGTGTGTCAGCTATCAAAAGATCTAATGTTCCGTTCCTGTGAAATACGATCGCGTGATAAATAAGACGCTGTCGGATGAGTAAGGAATCAAGAAATCATATATAAGACGTAGGATGAAACAATAATAGATTTGAGATGAACACGGCAAAATATGAATGGGATAATACGTCACAGGATAAATAAATTACAAACAAATAAAACGTGTCAATATTTTATGTATACCGTTGCCCACGACCTCAACGAATACTTGAGATTAAAACTTCCTACCCTGATAGGTTGAATGTTACAAATCCGTTCCGAGCAACCATCTACATCAACCCGAGGAGACATCCGAATCCAACTTTTTAGGCTTTAGTTTAATCATTATGAGCATTGCGCGATGAGTATTAAGATAAGATAAGATAAATTTAATTGTTCAAACATGAGTGTTCATAATGCATAAATGCATTCAAGAAGTTATAAATAAAATGTTCTAATCATGTTTGCCATAAAAATGGCGAACAAATATTAATAGTAATTAATCGCTTATAAAAATATATTAAAAAAAAACAAGGAAGCAAAAATTTAGGAATAAAAAAATATTATTCAAATCATTCTTGGGCATTATTATTAATCGTTTAAATATACAATGCAGTAAACCGTCGATAAACCCCGTTTTTATAATCGTGAACTCGTAAGCAAACGCGGCCTTAAAACTTGAGTAGAATTATAAATATAATGTTCTGTTAAGGCGATAAAAAGGTAGGCAGGTACGAACTTTTACTTGCGAGAATAAAAGAGGACATTTCCAAGGACGATGTTAACTTAATCCACTGTCTGAACTAAGTTTGGACTGTACCTTGCGTGTTTTATAACGTGGACATATAACTAACGCTCAGTGGAGAGCATTTAGTGCTAACGATGCTAACCTATTCCTTTGTTTTGACCTAGCGTCGCTTTTATGGCTTAATTGGTGGGATGCAAATGCGGTACTAAATCTGATAATAAAACAAATGTACTAAAAGGTATTAAGTAGCGCTCGGAGTGCTGCGGGTTGGACAATTTTATGCGTCCATAAAATTCATTACGTTTTTTCAATCAAATTACCGCGGTTGCTTCATCGATATTAGTCTTCGTTTCAATTAAGCATTTGTTTGGATTTAACAAGGCAATTTAAGCCTAATTACCTTCGAAGGGTGGTTATTAATTATTGAATGAATACCAACTGACTTGCTTTATTTATCATTGGTCTTAATGATTGGTTATTTTAGCACGATGTCTGCGCTTCGCAACAAGAGTTAAATGGATTGAAATCCTGAATTGATAAAGCTTAACAACACTTATGCTTGAAACAAATTATTTAATTTATAACGGTAGACATAAGGGATAGTTAAGAATCGGCTTTAGTACCTATAGGTATATAGATACCAAATAAAAACAAAGTATTTGTTGGTATTCATTTGAAATTTTCCTTACAATAGAGATGGCTTTTATATATAACGCCCAAACTTTATTACACGGAAAACGTTCATACAATAAATATCCTTACCTAAGTCTCTGAATGCCTTCTTCAATGTCTTGAAGGGCGTAGCGACGCATTTGTTGCGCCAGCTGTGGGTTATTTCGTTGAACGTAGTACTCAGATACCGACGACCGCGCCGTCCCCACTCGCAGAGATAGCCACTGATACAGATCACTTCATTAATATCCCTCTAAGGCCCTACATAGACATCGTTATACAGAGAATACTCACGTTGCTTCGCCCTTGGTAATCGTCCACAGCATTGTGAAAAAATAATCCAGCAATGAGAGCGGCTATATTAGCCGTGTAACTTGCGACGAATATGACAGAAAAACCACCCCAAACGTTTATGAGAAACTTGTTAGGCCAGCTCTTAGGCGCTTTGAACGCGACCAAATGGCCGCATAAAAGACCCCACATCACCCACAGGGCACTGGAAATGCTAAAATTCTTTGATCTCTGGCGGCCCCAGGGATTCAACCCAAAAGGTGACAACCATTCGTATATGGCCACCGCTATAGCTGTCACGTTGAGTGACGTAAATATTGCAATCCATAATTCAGGTGAGAATGGTAAAAGAAATGCAAGCAGGGGTATGTCCGGCCTTTGGTTTGGAGCTGCTAATATAGACACTCCACTGAAAAAGTAAGGTTGACTGTAGTCAATGACTTCGGCTCTAGCCGAAGTAACGCTAAGTGCTGCAAATGACATATGAGCGGCTCCAGAAACTAAATCTCCAATAATACCGTTCCATTTATCAAGGCCTTCGTCCGAATCTCCGTCATACAAATATTGTCCATCTTCTTCGTCCACGTCATCTGATGGTTTATATTCACTGCGATATTGAGATCGATAACTTTGATGATTTATGTAATCATAAGCTAAACTTTTATATTCATAAATTCTGTGAAACGGTTTGACAAGTTTCCTGGATCCGTACAAACCGTCCTCAACGAGATATAAATGAAAATCAAACTCTAGTTCCTGGGCTATATTTTCTAAAAGATCCATTGCCAATCCGTAACAACAATGCGTGTCCATTTTGGAAAAAAATGGTTTGGGTGTGGGAAAGAAAAAGTCGTCCGTTTCCTGATCGCTTTCTCTTTCCAATTCATTGAAGGCTAACGTCAAGTTATCTCGATCGGACGTTTGTGGTCGGTGACACGGAAGGCCTCGGAGGCACTGTCCGTCTTCGTCGAGTTCGCCTTTCATGACAAAAGGTGGCGCGAGTGCTGTGACGATGCGAAATATTGTCCGGGCTCCTTCCGATTGACCGTGAGCAACGAGTCGCCCGCCGGGCCATACTATTGTGTGGAGCCTGACGCTACGGCCCAGCACGCGTCCCACTTGCCTCCATACATTAGCTCCGTTAGGTCCTGGTACTAAATTTAATAGTGCAAATGAAGCGGTAAGTGCACGTTCTGGCCGCTCGGTTCCTCCAGCTAATGCTGCCGCTGAAGATATACGAGTCTCTCTGTGAACAATGAAGACAGCTAAATTTATTAAAATTGCTCTAATGATGACAGAAGACACAAAAATAAATAAAAATGAGCTGGTAGAGTACAGTTCGGCCTTCGAGTAGTAGCTATAACGTTTAACTAGTACTACGGTAAGAATTTTACGATGTATCGTAACTCAACTCCGTTAATGTAGGTCAACAGAAGTAAAAGCCGGTGTAAAAATTCCAAATAAGCTTTCATCTTAATTCACTTAAAATACCCCGAGTGTCCCTCACCTTGAATATTTCATGTCATTTCCCGTCCCCGTTACATGTGTGTGGGTAAGTAAATAGCGTGTAAAGCTAATTTACTCTGAGATTTTGGCAACAAATGTTGACCAAAAGCTGTATTTTGTTATACAGAAATGTTTCTAATTAGTTACAAAACAAATTCAATAATAATTTGAAGGTTCTCAATACAACATTTTAAACATCTACTATCTATCTATCTTTAATATTATTTATTAATTTGCCGAGTTAATATAGATAGACTGTTTACGTGCTTTTGAAGTAGACATATTCATTTATATACGATTTAATTTATAATTACGTGAACACATTGTAATTTGACCCTGAGGGTTTCTCTGACAGGAAATTGGCTTCAATATGCCGTATCCGGCGGGCCCTCTACCCTTGCTCATGGATCGTATCCCGGCTATTGAAAATGATAAAATAACTCTATAACACTGTGGCCTACATGCCAAAAGGTTTTCCAATTTGTTGCTATTCTAAACGAACTGACTGTTCGATTTTTTCAATAAACCAAACATAATAAACAATAGATTTTATATTCAAAGGTTAGTATCATCAAATCAAATCCATAAAATACAACCGAACATTACCTATACCTTAAGACGTAAAGACGCGAAATGTCAGCGGTTATCGGGGCGTTGGAAGTTTCACTCATCTCTAATCCGGGATTAAGGCACAAGGCAAACGTCTCTCGGCTGCGAGCCTTCTCGGCCCAGCTGGATCAAAACATAACTACTAACTGTCTGCTTGCCATTATTATTCCTTGTGCGTAAAATCGAAGGGATTTTCCGCAACACGTCGACAAAGTTTCGGAAAAGAAGTTAAAATTAAAGGCATTATTTATCTACTAATGCCGGTTTGTCTCAATATGTTCAGTATCGATACCCTGTTACGAATAAATTGATCTAACGAGGAAACGAGGAAGCTTTTTACTAGATACACATTGTAACATTGACAACAGCAGAAAATGATGTCAAGAAGTGGCAATAAGGGTAAACCCGTAACGAAATGACTGCAATAAAAAGACAGATGATTGCGGACAAGGAAGCATTGTAACGGTAGTAAGTCGAGAGTGCGTAAAACTGTAGTCAAACCTGACCTGACCTATTTAGTCGCCCTAATTTCTGAACGAACTAAAAAGGGGAACTATCTGCGTCAAGTCATGTCGATAGATGGCGATCATTTTGCGGAGTCAGCTTGCACGCCTGGACGTCTGCCAAAATGTGCTACCGTACAATTTCGACCGATTTATGATAATGTGATCGAGTTGGATTTAACCCAAAAATATTAAGATACAATTGGACTCAGTATCTAATTCAATACAATTTTAGAAAACCACAATTTACTGACAAGATACTTACGCACATTATTATGTGGATGATATTGGTGGCCTTCTAAATAACGGTTTAAATTTACGGATCATTTAAGCGCAATTTTGGGATTATAATCACCACGAGCTACGCGTACTATTCATTCTGTCAAAATAGGTGGATTTATCTCTAATGAGTACACCGACGAGCACTAATTACCGAAATAAATCTACGTGATTTAATTGCTTCGATGAAACTGTGTATTTCAATGATCATTATAGTCTTATAATAGCGTAATCAATAGCATTATACTCGTATATAATGAATAAATGTAAACATAAAATGTATCTAAATTTATGTATGTATAGCTATCTTAAAAGAGATTCGGGTAAGGTCGAATTAGCATCACGTATCAATAGTATATTAGCATCGTATATTTTGCCTCAGGAATTCCACCATCAGAAGTTGAAAGGAATTTAAGATAAGAATTGGTTGGACAAAGTTGGTTAAACTAATCTAGGAGTCTGGGGTTAAATACTCTTTGTCACTTGTCGTAGCGGAGGGCAAATTATCTAAAGAGCGGACCTTATTCTAAAGTTATAAAGTACGCCAATGATTCACATGAGCTAGTAAACTAAATCTGTATATATTCTGGCCTCGCCGACGTTCATTTTTTATCAGACATTGAGAAGAAAACACCACTAACGATGGTGAAGTTTTTACAGCTTTTTATTGTGATGGAAAAAAATACTGCTATAACTTTCAGTACTATGGACCTGGCATTATTTCAGTGATGAAAACTTTTTCTTTGCATTTGTTGAACTGGATGTTTTGTAGAAATAGTTTTAGTTTTTATTAGTAGTCATTTATAAATCTTTAACGGGAAATAATTTTTATGATGAGTTGAAGTTCAAGTCTGCCTAAATTTACGTAATAATAAAAATACATCTCCATATACATATATATATGTCGGCGCGCGCGCCGACAGATTAGCGGCACGCTCGTCATCAGAAGGTAGGAGCTTCAGGTACAGGGTTGATGGCGTAGGTCTCAGGCAATTAAACCGCAAAGATACAGAATTATAAATCTCGTATTCTATGTAGGTACTTAATCAGAAATCACAAATTACAAAGTAGGTATTTAACTATCAGACTTTAGTGAACCACCGGTCCCGTTTGTAAGGACCGAACTGTATTGCTCTCTCGAATCAAATGCGCTCCGGACTCACCGGTCTCCGATATTTAAACAGTTGCCCCCTCCAAACGGTTCCGATCACGTGACCCATTACGTCACGGCGTTCACTCGATACAATTTACAAAAAGGATTTAAAGCTAAAGAGTTTTACTATTAGAAGTCATCAAATAATCCAACAGGAATTATCGTAAAGTTATAACAGTATTTTAACAACTGTAATCTAATTACAATATCAAAATATAACATCGACAATGTTTTTGAATAGTACCCACATAATATCGAACTTGGTTGTACAATTTATATTCTCAACCACCTTCTACATATATATATATTATTTATAACAAAGTTGGCAAGCAATCGTACGACCCGCTTGTTGTTAAGTACATGCTTGCATACCAAATTTCAAATAACAAAGGCATTGCTCGCACGGTGCTGACCCGAAAGAAAGTGGGATAGAAGGAGGGGAGGCGAGGGAGTCTGTCGGGCTCCCTCACTCATCGTACGAAACGAAGCTGTAAGTAATGCCGAACTTATGCGGTGGTACTACCTCGGTTGCGCCAGTCCGTACTACCAGCTGTAGTCTGTTGGCTAAGGCGATCCAAGCCTCTTACCACGAAAAAATATATTAAATCCTTCTAATATTATAAATGCAAAAGTTTGTGAGTGTGGATGTTTGTTACTCTTTCAGGCAAAAAATACTGAACGGATTTGGATGAAATTTGGAACACAGATAGTTTATAACCGGGATTAAGACATAGGATACTTTTTATTCCGATAATCCCGAAATTTGTGTTAACTCAAATACTACGCGGACGAAGTCGGTGGGCACAGCTACGAGTAGTAAAAATATATAATAAAAAAATAAGACACCAAAAATCACATACACAGCGCGGCCGCGAAGCGCCCACATGTAATATCGTCGAACAGAGCGTCTCATCAGTGACGCCCGAAAGAGAATTGATTCAATGGTTTATTTATTTATCATTGCTGAATCGGAATCATTTTCGCGCTTTTTCTGGATACATTACGTCAGTCTTTCAATCGGACTGGGATCGCATGCGGATCACGTACTTTATTGAATAACGTTCCTTGGAGCGTGTGCCTCCCAATACCACTATTAGGGAGGTCAAGAGCGAGAGATTGATTCGTTCACCTAGAAAACTAGATACCAAATGTTATTGGATGACCTGTTTCAGGTATTTAGAGACATTTGTCTACTAAAAGTTACGGTAATGTTTGTTGATTTTGAACCTACTTCAAAAAGGAAGGTTCTTTTTTCTCCGGCATGTATATATTTAGGTGCGCGAGACTTTCAAAAACTTTGCGTTTGTCAATTGTTTTTGAAGTCGGTTTTATTATTTAGATTTTTATAGGGCACATGACATAGTAAACTTTTACCTGATTATAAAAAATCAACCTTATCTGGTAAAGATAGCAGAAGTGATTGGATATCACTCAAAAATAACTCTGAATTGTTTACAACAAAGTCGCTACCCGCGTCTGTATTCTTTATTCTATTATTTCTTTTCTGTATTCTCTCACTTATTCAATAGATTTTGAAGCGGTTTTTACTATAATTATATTATTTCTTCGGGAAGATTTGTATATAATGTAGAATACATTCCAATTAAATTTATAAATAGTAGAGAAAAGCCGTGCGAAGCCGGGACGCGTCGCTAGTACAGCATATATTATGTTTATTCACTTTCAATTTTATTTGCAAGCAGTCTCCAATCCAACATTGGCACATCTGTTACCTGAATCGGGGAAATAAATAGAAATGGATTGTTGTCGTCCCCAGCCCCGTTGGAGGGATCAAGTGGGTGATACGATCCGACCTAGAAAGGGATCGGGCTACCCTAAGTTTCCTTCCCGTATTAAATAACCCGAGGTGAAAACAAAGTGTTTATACTGTAGGGCGGCTGTCATGTTGTGTCCACGAAGACAATTATCATTAAAACAAAATGAGTATAACAATGTTTGGCAATTGCAATTATTGTGTTTTTATTTTATTTTAAATATATGGTGCTAATGTTATTAAATGCGATAACTTTTCGAAGCAATTTCTATACAATACATAGATAACGTTTTTAAGGCATTGCAACTATGAAACTAAACATAGTAGCTGTGATAGTAGGGACAGAGTCTCACTCAATTGTTAATGCCGCTATTTGACTACCTACGCCTGCTCTATTAAAAAAAATGCATAAATAATAATAAGGTAGGATTGCTTAGGTTTATTTTATAAATTTTATCATTTGCAGCTGTTCCCTATTTCTTGTAACAACGGAAGGTGGTGATAATATTTGGCAAGCGTCAACTTAAGCCTTCTCCCGGATACTATCACACGGACTCAACTCGCCGGAAGCGGTAAGCCTACTTAGCTAGGAAAGATACCGCAAAGTTCCAATGTTAACATTTGTAAATTGAAAAGTTGGTTAAGAACAGTACAGTCAAAGTAAGCAAAAGAAGAGTAACTACTGAAAAAATAATGGAAAAGATTTTCAAATCAAATTGTAACTATCAATCGGAACCAATCTTCAAATCTTCTTCTGAAGTGGTAGAGTCAAGCTGTGGCCAATTGTAGGTCATATACAGTCTGGTTCGATCGGAGAAGAACCTCTTACAGAAGATCGGCTTAAAGTAGCTATTAAAGCTGCGTTTCGTACGCAGGAAGACCAATATACCCTCTCTCTCCCTCTGTCTCACTCCCCTTTAGTCTTGCAAGTAACTGCTTAACATCAGCCAGGTGGTACGATTGTTAGTCGGCTTAGTTGTATATAAAAAAAAACAAATATTTTATGAATCATCAAGAAAACCTTCACTTTGCTTGTAGTCAAACACAAACCTACTATAAGGCAAAAATATGATAATTATTTTGATATTCTATAATGACTTGACTTCACGATAGACAGTATATTTTCGCCGTCAAAACATAGGATCCGAGGCTGTCTAAGAAAAATATTGTCCACGTAGGAAGGAAATCCTTTGGGATTTTTGGACCCATCACCTGGCATATCGATTACGACATAACCTTCTTATAGTGAATTACTGAAGGCAGACAAGAAAAGAGGGACAGGCTAAAACTATATTGTGTACAGTAATATGTGCTTATTTGTAGACTGCTTCCTTTTCCAATTTTCCTCAATATTTTTCGCAATCTGCTTATATAAATTCAATTTGACAGTGAAACGGGTTACGACCAATTGACGTCGACCCCGGGTACCATATTTCATTTTTAGAACGATATTCAGACCGGACGAGTACTCACATAATACATGTATTCATGTACCTATCTTATAATAAGTTTTCAGGATTGCAAGCGTTCATAGGCTACGTTTAACATCAGCCGGCCCATAAACTGCCGCCCTTGTTGTTTAAAGTAATTACAGAATGGTACCATTGAACGCTGCCCGTAATTGTCTGTATTAATTAACATGCACATCGAAGCTTTAAAAATGATACAAGCATACATTATACATGAAATACCTACTCAGTGCCGGATTAAGCAAGCGCGGGGCCCGTAGTCGGTTACCGAGTGCCTGACATGGATTGTCTTAGTAGGAAAAGTTGTAACGTTTCACGTTTTTGTGACATCAACGTAATAACGTAAATTCAATATACCACATCTTAATAAGTTTCACTCAAAAAATTACGCTCAGGCAGAGATGAGTGGGTTTAAATATGCGGGGCCTCCTTTCGCGCGGGGCCCGTAGCAATTGCTACTGTGGCTACTATGGTTAATCCGGCACTGTACCTACTGCTAAAACATAACCCTTCCTTTTGTCTTTGCCGTAGTCGGAAAAAAGCGCATATTTTTCAGTTATTCTGCAAGGGAAACTTGTATAATCATAAAAATTATACAACAGCTGGCACAAGTTTGAAAAGTTTACCGAATCGAATAAACTGAAAATGTGCAAGTAAAGTACAGTATTGATTCAGCGAAGCCACTGTGGCATGTTTTCAGAATTGCTGTTCTAAACCCCCTGCATATATTGGATTCAACCTTCTTTATATGCGCTATACGCTTACCCTTGCCATAATAGTTAAAGTTAGTTGTTGTTAGTTATCAATTCTTTTGGTATCGCATTGATCTTTAGGCTATAGTAGCCGAACCTTTTGCTTGCCAACTTTGTAATAAAACAAAAAAAAACGCGAATTTGCTTACAAATAAATTTTGTTAATAAAGACGTTATCTCTTTTTCTTTAGAGTTCATTATTAATATTATCAATGTTTTTCAAACTCCGAAAAACGTAGAGAACACCTCAACAAACTACATAAGATGTGTGAAAAAATTCGGATAGTTACACCCTCGTCACTGTCGGGTGGCAACGCGGCGTGCCGCACCTGGCCAATAAATAAACTTAAAACTGTAGGTAAGTACCTTTACGTGTTTCCCTAAAAACAACAGGATACTTTCACTTGCACAAAATTATTTATACTTACAGGACGTTTTAAAAATCCTAAATAATAATGTAGGCAACGAAAGCATGAAATAAGCCTTTTTAAATTTAAAATTAAATATGCCTCTGCGGCCTCCTGGGCACTTTTGGCATCGATGACGATGTTGAAGCATTGTATTTATAATTATTTTTTTTTATTTATAATTTACTTTTAGTTGGGTTAGCTTGGTTGAGAAGTAACTATAATATTGTAAATTAACTTTAAATACATTATAACTTAACAGGTTTACATAATATATACCTGGTGTAGACGCGACTATACGTACCTAACCATAATGTTTTCTGAGAAATGGGCCTTTGCATTTTGGTCACCAATTTCGTATTGCAGCATTAGAAAACATCTAATGGTCTAAATGGAAAATAGTATAAATTCTATTTGCGAGTAGCAGCCACAAAAGATTTATGAAAAAAAATGTAAAAAATTGCATAGCAGATTTTACCTAAATTACGATTGACGTCATTGTTATTACTACAGAGTGACACACAGCGGTAGCCTTAGTAATAAAAATGTCGTTATTTCTCAAAGCTCTTTCTTTTTCATTAATTTGATTCTCAGAATCCAATCCAATTAATAGAAAGGGAGGTCATTGTAATTGATCGAATTTAGGTATTAGATTCCGTCGCGAAAACACCGAATGCAACAGAAAATGAGCTTATAATGAGCTTTTTGTAATGATAACTCGGATATTTTTCACCCAGTACAATAATTCGGCTTATGAAATATGGAATGTTGTTATCCGGAATCGATTATTTTTAAGGGAAAACGGGTCGCTTCAGTGTAGTTTTACCGTCAAAATGGGAAAAGAAACAATATTCCAAAGAATTTGTATTAATAATATTACAAATTCTTTGCAATATTCTGTAAATTACTATGAGTAGTACAATAATAACCCCTCCAATATCATGCTCCAAGAAAATATTTCTGAAATAATGTAATATTGCTGACGTAAATATTAACCTAAAACGTATACCTTATACTTTTATTTTAAGAATAATGAACATTGAATGTTGAAAGCAAAAAAATTGCATTATAGCTTATACGAAACATACCATCTATTCCGTGATAGACCGTTTGACCGCCAATGTCTACTAGATAAGGTTTTATGTAGCGTAATGCGGGCGCCAATATAAACCCACCAACCAACGCTCTTTAAGATAGAGGAACATAAAAGTAATCTCGCATCATTCTCGGACTCGTCAGTCGATTTGCTTTTATGATGATGTTTCGCGCTTGTTACCATTATATCGTTTCTAGTTCAAATGGTGCACCGCGCGACTCTTTAAAACTGTAAAATGTATTAAATACCCTTTCCAGTGTCAAATTGTCCGGCAGTCAAACATAACGGTCGTTTTATTTACGTCGTTCCTCAGTGCTTCTTTGTCCGTAAACATTAAAAGGAAATCTTCGTATTTCACAGTTATGCACGCCTGAATGTTGGTGATTTTATCAAAGTTTTTCAAGAATTGATATAATCCTATGAAACTGCAACTAATATTTTACCTGACGATAATGTGTAAAAAACATCACATTCTGAACAGATTTTTGGCAGTGTTGATCAACCTAGATTAGGTACTTGCAGACATTATAATATGTCATAAGAAGATAATTAAACATAATAATTATTATGAATGTAAATACGTCATAATTTTCTAGTTGTGATGCTAAGGACCTCTTAAAAGTAGGTAACGATAAAATTTCAACAGTAAGCGTTGGCAATGAAAAAGATCTTTCAAATCGAGAGTCATGATTACCCACTAACCTTGCGGCTCCTTTTATCTTCAAGCTTCTTTCAGAACTTAAATCGAGGGGATTAGCGGCTCTACAACTAAGCGTGAAATGTCGAAAGTTCAATAAACACTTTTTGGTGAATAATATCGACGCTATTATTTTACTTGCTATTGATAGTACGTTTTTTATTAACGTCAATAAGGTCGGTCATTATTATTAAATGGTTTTTGGATAACACTGACAAAAACCAGAATAAATAAACGTTTTTAGTATTAATATACTAGAAACGTTTAAAAAAATGAATAAACTAGAAAAGTTTAAAAAAAGAATAAATTTGTTATAGTAATCTAGAACAAAGTGGATTATTATAAAATTAAATATTATTTTTAAAAATCACTTAGGTACTTATACCCTCTGATACTCAGCTCCTACTCGTATCCAAGCTACACTATAGTCCGGTGTTACAATTTTAACATAAAGTGTTGATGAAAAGAAGGGATTCCTTACCTTACAAATTCCGTGGAAAAGTCAGCAGCTGCATCACTAGGTTCATCCCAGCAGGATGCAGCAGCATCACTGAAGAACTGTGCTTGAGCAGACCAAGCGTCGCATGCACGTAACACGCGACGAAGCGCGCCCACCGCAATTCTCACCGCAGCGCGAACAAACTCGCGATCTGGCAACAGCAAATATATTATTTAGTATTTTTACAAATATTTGCCCTATAAGACTTTATTTAAGTTGAGTCGTTATGACTTACCAATTTTCATTGGCTGCGGATGTAGAGCCAGAAGTCCTACAGGAAGACTATTGAAAATCACAGTCATATTATGTTTTACTTCTTCAGTTCTCTTGCTATCAACGTTTTCCTTTATATTATACACATCGCTTCTTTTCCTAATAGTGTTTCTAAGATTATGCGCTGTAGACGTATGCACCTTGGGATTCATTATGAATTCACTAGTATCACGTGATAAATCTATACTATCATTATTTTTTGTAATATTGTTTTGTAATAGGTTTTTGTCTACACTCATATCATCTACATGTATGCTATTTACATATTTATTAAACGATTCATTTCCCATTTTCTTATAGCTATGTCTACTACTATTCTTATCTTGAAAGGACATTCCCTTCGCAATTGAATTGTTTTCGATTTTAGAAGTTTCAACGCCTTTGTTATTTACATTATAATTACTTAAACTTTCCGAACTAATATTGCGAACATTATCGTACGATTGACTAAAATTTACATTAAAATTTATTTTATTATTAACACTGTGCGCTTCCGATTTATTTAACCTTCCACTATTACGATGAAATACCGACTTCGTCGAACTATTATCTACATTAAAACTTTCATCGGTAACATTTTCATCTTGCACCTCTTCAGGTTTTATAATTGTGGAGTCTTTTTTATCATTCGCAGTGTTATTGTCAGCATCACCTCTTTTGCGGCGGTCAAATCGTTTGTATGCTACTGCTTCGTCATTGTCCCTTAAGCTGTCTAGATCAAGATCATTATCTTCGTTGTATTGTGTTTTGTTATTGATATTGCGAAAGATATCAATATCTTTAGAAGCATCGATCCAGAGCCAGAAAAAGTTGCCCTCAAGCATGTTAAGACGTCTAGCTTCATCCATAACGAGCTTAGCGTAATTGATGTCACAAATCAAGACTACGACGCCCCGGGTCAGCCTTGAAATCTCAGCGAGACGCCTGCATAACATATAAATGGAATATTACTCTTACATAAATAAAATAGTTACACGAAATTGGATAAATCAGGAAATCATTTGGTACCTGAACAGAGCATGACGCGAAAATTTCTTCGGAAGCGATAACCATTTTGGGCTTAGCGGCTGTGCGGTCAGTATTGAAGTCAAATCTTTGCGCAGAGATAACGTGGTGTATATATCTTCTTCAGCTAGCAATGTAAAAGAATGCCAATGTGTGTGCAAAAGTGTCGCTCTGCAACAATACAAAATATTTACTTAATATTACGCAAATACTGTTTAGCGAAAGTACATAATAATTGAATGATATATACCTGAGTGCATGTAACGTTTCCCTTGCAGTTATCTCAAGTCGGATTTCCAGTGGAAGCAGTTCCTGTGAAACACCAGATCGTTTTTTATAAAAAATATCTTCATTTTATTCTATGGAGTCAAGTAAATAAAACATAATGCGCTATTACAGTTGATTCCCATCTGTATCGCACCCATTACATTTAAGTGCTGGTGCTCCAAGCAACTCCTTGTTTCGAGAGCAGACTTAATCTGTATAATTTGTGCTCCAGTTGTAATATCCCAATCATGTCGTGCTTTTTGAGGGCATTATTAGTCTACGTCGCGTCGTAATCGGCGCTAAAGTGGGTAATAAATGACCACAATTTACCGTGACACCCATCCCGCGTTCACACCGCAACGGAAAAATCCCAATATTGCGGGGAATATCTCACCTCACGTGAAAGTTTTCGAACAAAACGCGGAAAGAAATATCTCCGGCTATCAAGAATGTTATGCACATCATAAAATCTGATTCGCCTCGCGTGTGACGAACTCTCCCGTATTTTTATTTGTGTCTCTTTTACGACATTGACGCTTCTACCTTTTCATTTACATTTGTTATGCATATACTAAAGGTGTAAACATCCTAAAATTGATGTTTGAAAACAATATTGCTGCAATGTTTTTAATAAGTATGTGATATACCTTATAACCATAGGTAAATACACATTGGTATTATTGACGAAAACCGAAAAAAAAACAAAAATCATAAAAAGTAGGTACTTTATTTAAGCGTATTTATATTTTAATGACATCATCATCTATCTAACCCAACTCAGTAGGCACTCACTAGAGTTTAAAGATTCTGAAAGCTACTAACGCCAGGTTCAGGAAACATTGCATAAACTCACGTCCTGGTGCTGTTCAAGCGGCAGTCGTAAACTAATTTGCGTAATTCTGTCGGAGCATTTTGAAACCGCAATTAAATTTGCAAGTCACATTCTCTTACAATATAGAGCATGCACAGTGTTTTCTGAAAATAAAGCACGTTAGCAGTACCCATAAAGACTTTACAATCGAAAATAGAGTTCAGAATCGAATGAAGTCCGAACATTACAAACACACAAAGGGTGGTCCCGAGGTTATTAAGAACAATGGTCGGTCTCTAGAGTTCATTTACTCGGATCGTCTCAAGATCACAGAAAAAGAAAAAGATATCTAATACCGTCATCAGCATATCATATAAATAATTCTAGGAGGGACGTGTCGCGTACACCTTCGCCGCGGTTGGCACGTAGAGGCATTATTTCACCGGATGGTTGGCCATTCCCGACTTTATCATAGCCAGCACGATTAATAGCTCTGAATAAATGGAATCGTTGCCATTTTGCTAACCGACGACAACCCGCTTTTTTATGGTGCGACGATATAATATTTGAGTTTATCGAGAGATGTTCATCTTGGAGCCTACATGACTGTATGAACATTCAATGCTGGAAGCAATTTCAGGATTGCCTCTTTCATAATGATGCATAGTCCTCGGAAACAATTGTGTAGGCAACTCATACAATCAATGGACAATACTGTTTCTGATTAATCTCAATACTTAATTAAAGTAACGTCCGTGAAGCCACTTTTACAAGTTTCTCGATTGTTCTCAAAAGTAAAAAAAAAACATAGGTACGCCTTTTCTAAATTAGCTTTACACCGAACGACAAACCTGGGAACGCAAAGGTGACGACGGAACCTTTTTACATAAAATTTAAGTGTTCTATCTTTAGTACCTACCTAGGCAACTAGGAATTAGGGTTGCTTTTGATTTTCTGGTGATAAGAAAGTGTAAGCTGGGAAACATACATCTTGTATAGTGTTTCTCAACCAGCATTTAGACTAAATTCCAGAATTGCTGACTCACTTTAGTAAGCATGAAGTATACAACCCTGCAATCAATTTTGGCAATCATGCTTGCCGCTCTGCTCTTGTAGTTAGTCAAACAAGTAGTGGAGCACTCTTTTCAGATTGAGTGTGTAGTTAGGGGCTTGTTTTGAAAAAAAGAGACTGTATACTATATCGTTACACTATTACCGAAAAAGTTATTTTTAAGATACCAATACAGACCATTGCCTTATGGAATTATACCTATTGGTACCTACGTTCAGCACTGGAGTTCTTCCGGCTTTTGGATGGATTTAACATTTATTTACCTTTGAGGTGTCATCGTAAGCGCGTTTTTAAGAGCAACACTAGCATATAGCAATGTGTATAGATAATTGAAGTGGGTATCTACCACTCTATTCTCCTCGTCTACCACGCAGCTCAGTGTTTTTGCATTGCCATCTTAGGAAGGATAATTCAAACTAACGTTGGCGATAGTATAGGAGAGGTGCAGGTTGGATGGCGAGGCGCGCAGCACGGGGACGCCGGCGCGCGCGGCGGCTGTCACCACGGCGGCCGCGGCGGCGCCACCGGCGCACACCAGCAGCGCCGCGACCCGCCGCCCGCCCAGCGCCGAGCATGCTCGCTCCAACACCACGGCACTGAACCTGGCACATGAAAAACAACGTCAACAACACTGTTACAAATTTTGGATGTGATTTATGGAACATTTTTCCTTTCAAGTTCAGACTATTTAGTTTTGACAAATTTAGACTAAACTGAATTTTACATTACTTTAAATATTGCTGTCTGCTGCTCTACTTTGATTGTGAAAAGGATAGCAACATTAAATATATTCATGTTAAGCTTGAATACCAATGACAATCACTATTATTAGATTCATAGTTACCTTCTATCCTACCCAAAGAATTTGTAATAGCCTACCTATCTACTAAGGTTCGAAATAAATTTAAAATAAATAAAAAATGCAATTTCAAGACTGGAATGAAAATTCTTAATCTCGTAATAGCTAACTTTCTTCAATAAAATATTAGTTATTCGATAGTTATTAGTTAGTAGTATAGTTAATTCGATCTTTAATAAAATATTAGTGAATCCAGCCGAGCCAAAGATAAATTACGTACAGATTATATTAAATTTTGTGAGTTACATAAAACTCGCGTGCTTAAATTGTCATTAGTACAGGATTGAATATATTAAGCGGGCGAAATACTTTGTTACAATTTCAATACGAAAATGTGCCTTACCAATTTATATTATTATAAAAGGCCTTTGCAAGCAGTACGATTCTGAATTCTACTTTGTATATGTTTAACAAACAAAGAAGGGCGTGCGGAGCGCGACTTGGTACAACAACTTTATAATAATACTAACAAAACTGTGAAACCTCATCCAGGCTTTGTATACTCCTCCTCTACTCCAACTCACATACAACATGCAATACACTAGATTGAATTTTTGATAGGTGTATGAATTGTTAAGCGCCTACAACTCAATTATAACCACAATTAGTTCTGTGAGTATCATTTACACGGCTCAGAACACGCCGCATTGACCTATTTGCGCTAGCGACAATAATATACAGGGTGGTTGCAAGCGGATTGAATTGGCGGGCCGTTGGCGGATGTGCAATTAACATATTCTGGTTGAGTAATGTGTGTGGTACAATTATTTCCGATGAATTCAAATACCTACCTAATTATTTCTTTTGATAGGTAATGGTTTAAGTTTGAACACCTGGAAAACATTTATCAGATGTTCTTCAGGAATCAAAACATCAGCAATGCAAGAAATATAAATGTGACTGCTGAGTTCCCAGCCAAAAGTATCAGAGAGGCTAATAAAAACAAAGTCCGAAAAGGACTTTTTTGTCTGTTACGGATACGAACATTAAGAAAATGTTTGTTTCTTGGTTGTTCCCAGTAGGTACCTTTTTGAGCATATTTTTACAAAATGTTTTGTTACGTCTTTTATTTATGAATCCGAGGCATTACATAAATCTTTGCTGCCATTACAATATGTTAAAAATAATACAAGGAAATACAAAAATAATTTGTAATTATTATGTTATTGTATTTACACCACCCTGTTTATAGTGATCCAATATCACATAAGTCCTTGCTTGATACAATAATGTATTTTATATTATAGCAACTAAAAGAACGACGTCTTAAGTACACTCCAGTCTCGATCGAGTCGTTACGTGTTTCAGAAGTCGTTTTAAATTTAAGTCTTAACACCGTCTCAATCTTCCACTTTGCACTTGCGACATAAAGAATGTCTACCCGAGGGTATCCTAAAGTGTGGTGTCATTTCGAGCGTATTGTGGAAGATGGAAGGATGCTGAGATTCGAAATAGAGGATATACCGGAGAGTATGTGGAGTACCGCCGTAGAATTTATGCTGGGCAATTACATCCGAGAAGATGATTGGTGGAAAACTGCCGGTAAGAATAAACAGTTATTGTATAACAGTTTTTACAGTGGTAAAGCCAAGCTATAGCCGACTACAGTTTATATACGTATCTGGCTCAACCGGGGTAACACCGTCCTCTCACGGAAGATCGGCATAAAGTAGCTATTATAGCCATGTTTTTTTACGATAAGTAAGAGTGCCGGAAGTCCGATTTCCTCTCTCCTTAAGGTCGGTCGAGTGCGAGCAATGCCACTGGTATTGCAAGCATATGGGCTACGGTAACTGCTTAATATCGGGCGGGTCCTACGCTTGTTTGCCGACTTTTTTATATAAAAAATCGGACGAAAGTTATTAATTGATTTACTAGACGAGTTTTGTTTATAGATCATAGCTCATGTTCTAAGGTTTGTCAGATTGACAAAGTAATCTGTTCACTGTTCAGTACATGTTTTTTTGAAATGATCAAATTCCCTTCTTATAAGCGTACCGCTCTCTCACGCAAGAAAATACGTAAGTCATTAGCAACGTGCGAGCCGCCGCCGCCCAATTATCTCGGGGCCGGGAAAAAACCCTTAAATGTGGTGTCATTAGGACCCTTTCCGGTTTTTTTATCCGTTAAATTCTTAATTTTAGACGATGTTTAACACCACGAATACAACTTAATTAAACCTCACTACTTACTTACAATCAGTAAAAGTTTGTAGAAATTTGCAGACTGAAATAATTCCGTCATAGGGGTGTGATTCCTGAAAACTCACCAATTAACTTGGGAACAGATAAAATTTGTAGATTCCCGGTGAAGTTCAATTTTAGGCAAAGTTTTAGTTCCGAAAGCTGATAATGCAAATTCTCCTTTAATAAAATGTAATATTACGATAAATATAGCTGCACAAATTAGGCATCGTGAAGACGTTTCTCGTGGTATTTGTAAGTACACGAATAAATGGTGGATATAATTAATCTCGTCGTATACTGACAGGCACAGCGCAGGATTTAGAAGCTGTACAGGAGTACCGCGTGCTGCTGACATCGATCATTAGGCAGAAAATGAGCGTAGCTTGCTTCCTCGCCGAAGGAGACGGCTCGGGCCGCACGCTCGTCGCCGTCAACATGTGCTTGCCGCAGGAAAAGGGACGCTTCGTTGATCACAGCCCGGTAATATCGCCTGTCTAACCTAACGTATCCAACCTCTTCTGTTATTAAAAATTGCTTAAAAAAAATCCACCATCCAATTTTATTTGCGAAGGCGATTGCAATTTATCCCAGCAATTTAGTTAGTATTACAAAATGTGAGGATTTCGCTACTAGGTTCCATTATTTTTTTCATCACCATTACGCCCGTATCCCTAGATCCATTCCCATTTATTCTCGCGTTTATAATAGTATTCGAAGTCGACCTAGTTTTCACCCATCTGCCTATCACATTATTCAGCTCGCCTACCTTGAAACTAATGGATGTGTTTTTAATACCTTATATTTTTTGCTTCGAACTCTCTTCTCTGAAAAATAGTTCGGTACGATTTTAACAAGGCTATACATACATCTATATTTCAATATGTGATAATGTTAAAACAACTTCAACGCTGAATTGGTGTACGTGTATCTGACTATAATATTAACCAAGCCATTGTTTCTCAGCCCAAATCAAAAGCGGGTCTATTATCCCTGCGAATGTTTTGTGAGGCCATGAAAGTGACGGCGATTTATGATAAATACAATGTGAACGCATATCTCATGGGAGCGGGCCTCTCCGTCACGCCAGAATATAGAGGTCTGGGCATCGCAGCCGAATTACTCAAAGCGAGGTACTGTATAACTTAGTTCTTGTAGACTTGTAAATAAATCGATCTCAAGTTTGAGAGCTATCTTGGAAGCTATCTGTAATTTTGGGCATTGTCGCTTATAAAGAACATTATGAAGAGCTCTAGACTCCTATTTGCTCTATCTGAATGGCCAGGTGGCTACCCAAACCGTTACCTTCAATATATTATCGTTCTTTCGGCTATATGCAAGATAGTTAGCCAACTTAAAACTTAATCTAATCTAAAAATGTGTCGTGTGTATAGCAATATAAGCTTTATAATTGTGTTATATACATGCAGTAGAATGTAAAAATGCTTGTTAAAGTCGATTCGAATAGTTTGCAAACTGTGACGAAATTGCAACCGCAAATGGATGCGCCGTTGTCAATATCTACGAAATGCAATCCGCTTGAGGTGGATGACCACGAAATGCATAGTACTCACGCAAGCGTTCCAAACTACTTTGGCTTCATCTCAACCATGGATTTCACGTTCATTACTCGCTTGCGTCTACGTAAAATAATTTGTATGACATATTGTTAGATCCTCGGGTGATAGAGCAGGGCGCTACTCAATTTGCCATACAAATATTTACTTACACTCTAGCGTTTAACGACTTCGAACTTACAAATTCATAGTAAAGCTACTGTACTAACAGGTGAAAGAAAGATTTAATGTACGTTTTATTTTAATTTTCAGAGTAAATCTTTCAAAAGCTCTGGGTTTTCGCGCAACAGGCGGCATATTTACAAGCGCTAGGGCCCAAAGAGTAGCTGAAAAGGCCGGTATGGAGTGCTTATATCAGATATCTTATAAAAAGTTTGGGAAACAATGCAAAGTAACGTTCCGCACTGATACTGAGGATCTGAAGATTTATGGCATACGTACAGAATGAAATAAGTCAACAAGATGGCAAACATCATGAAACCCTATTGAAATGTCCTATACAGTTACGAAAGAGAACGGCTATTATGGCAAAGTAAATGCTAACTTTGAAATTGTATGTTTTTTATGTTGTATTGGATTGAATACTGATGTTGTTGCGCAATTATTGAGATTGAAGTTACATTACGGTTTACGCCATATTATGTTATTACTTACCATACCTAATTAAATATAATTAAAATCCAAATTGGTATTTCAATTAGTTTCCTATTGATAATTTTTAATGCGTTATGCTAAATATACGAATTATATTATACTAGAATATAACATAAATGTTTTATAAGTAACTTCCAAAAGGGAACTTGAATTAATGATTGAGGATAAAATACCCAGTAATGTATCATTTATGTCGCCGGCACATTCGGAGTAATTTGTTCTAAGCGAGACTACTACAATACCTAACACAGATGAAAAAATAGGCTTCATTTCCACGCCTATAATAAATTGCAGTCGGTGAAATTAATGACTAGAACCTTTCAATAGAAGAAGGTTAATGAACCCATTATATGTTTTTTGGTAAATGTTTTGTAAAAAGTCATAAAGCAATAAAATATTATTGTTTGTGGTGTTAGTAATGCAGTCCAGCTAGGTTGTTAGTGTTTAACATTAACTCTCTGTTGGTGGGTATCTACATTTATACTGTTACATTCGAACCCCAATATCGATTACATTAAGCTGATAATGTCAAAAGATTCTGACGAAGGTAAGGTGGGGGGAAGTTTGCTGATAACCGCAGCGACCAATCATTAGCAACTAAGCTCACGCATATTAGCAGACCCTGATATTCCATCGGAATCTAAGGTAAAGAAATCGAACCCCTCTTTACATGGAAAAGATACGCAATTTTTTTCTGTCAGCATTTTTAATTTATTCGATAAGATTTTTCACCAAAATGGATGCCGTATAAATAAGGACTAGGTAATAGTGATTTTAAACGACAAAAAAAATCTTTGAAATTCAACAAATATAAATGGACTAAAGTAGCAACAATGTTATTTATTGGCGACCAACAAATTACGTGAACACTATGTTCTTTCAGCTAAGATATAATTTTATTGCCGCAATAACTTTGAAATATATCACACGAAGAGCACCAGCGGTACAACTTTTCATTTTAGTTTACAAACAATTGAATACCTAGTGTTACGAGAAACAATATTGGAAAATATATCATGATGGTAGGTATCGTATGTTTATTCTGGGAAACTCTGATAATTCAGTTTGCAAAAATCAATTCACCAGCACAGTTTTTAATATTAATATTTTTGCGTTTCGTTGCTAGAACAGCAAATAGCCAATAAAAATGTTCTCTATGACAATATTTGCTTCGATTCACGCTTGAAAATGAAACATTTCCTTGAAAAGGGAGTTACGCTTTTTCAAACTAATAAATAAAATAACGAGGTACTTTTAGGAATTAATCACTCATCTTTGATTTTAAACAAGTATCAACTTTATCGAAGGTATTTTTTGTACTTATTTACTAGGTTTTTTTATGAGTTAATTTTAAGATATTCTCATGAGTTCTAACTACCTGTCTGGGGTGCTACTCTTAGCAACGATATTCGATATATTGCATATCGTCTTAGTAAATGATAAACAATAATCTGTAGCCATCTTTAACAAAAAAAAATATGAATGGCATTAATCTATTCTGTTAGTTGGTAGGGCTGGACAGTAATAAGTGAAATCAAATGAAAGCCAAGTGAATCAAAGGTCAATCAGATTTGTTTTTTGTGGTAGGTACATCTGTTTAAACATTACTGAGGTGCAATGTAAAATATCGTGAATTATTAAAATAATATCTGAATGTATGTAAATAGGGCACTTTATAGCACGACGGTATATCGAGCTAACATACCTACCTACATATAGGTAGTTAATTACTTAATCTTCGGCGAACACGAAGGTTTTGTTATTAACACACCGTGTAATATTACTTTATGGTAATTTGAGTTCGCGGTGGGTACTTCCGAACAGTTTCGGGCGTTACCAATTTGCGTGCCAGCTTAAATTTATAGTTTACGAGTGTACAAGTTTTTGATTACTCTCGATTGGTCTTCGTAGATGCCTACAGTGTGATTTAGTTGTCTAATTATATTAGTAGCTAATACACATTTATAAGAGTGTGATGAAGTATTAGTAGAACCAAGCTGAAGTCAATGACCACTACTCATATACGGGGTGGCTCGCGGCCACGGTAGAACCTTTTTTTTGATATGACTATATGTTGTTGGTGCAAGTGCGCTCCAGCCAGAGGGGCAAATATTTATGCGAAATCACAACACCTACTTTTGTTTTTTTACAACAATAACACCGATTTTTTAATAACAGTACTAGTCAAGATACTAAAGGACCTCGAAGTGAATGCGGTAGTAGTGCACCTAAACTAATAACAGGGAATATCATCTAGGTAACTACAAAGGAAGCGTTAACTTTAGCTCGCGGCTTCAGGTATAACGTAGTTGTAAAGGCAACTCTAGTCTCGTACCGGTAGGTATCATTTTAATTAATTATAACGACAACAGTGCTAATTATTATGCATTTCCTTGTCGCGGCGACGTGATAAACGTAAAAAATGACCACTAAGGTTTCACATAAAAATGTAAAGAAATAAAGTAAAATTAATTAAGAAAAACAATGGGGTTAATTCTGTTGTTGTTAGATTACAAATTTACAAATTTAGACACATCTAAATATATTTTAGTTTTGCTCACACATAACGATCATATATAAGTGTGCTAAGAGAATTAGTCTATCCAGCTAGTAAAACTTGAGTTTGCTGGTAGCTAAGTTAATTTAAAACTGCTCCGTGTACTTTCGTTTCATGTAACAAAGTCAGCAAACAAGGTATGATCTAATTACATTATGTTTTTCTTGGTAATCTTAAAAGGCAACATACTGGAGCTATTATATTGACTTTAATACCTACTCTTTGTTATCATTAATTATAAACAAATCGTCATTTTGAAAAAACACAAAATGTAAAAAGACCAGGCAGCCCTCTGCGTTTCTTGCCGGATCTTCTCAATCAAAGTCGCGTTCTGATCCGGTTATACATTTAAGAAAATATGTAAAAATTCTAATTTGTAAGTGCCCCGTAGGCCTAAACAAAATAAACGCTTTGAATTTGATCCGTCGGATGATAATCATCACGTGGTTCTTCTCGCGCCCCCTCCAGATGGCGTATGATGCCGTGACGTTGGTCTTTTCTCCCGAGTTTGTGTCATCGGTGGTGGTGGTGGTGTTCGCTGATCAGCCGATCAAGCTTCTAGCGAACGGGCAGCGTGTGGTGTCTGGTGGTCGAATGATAAGTATTTACCGTAACCTATACTAGGTGAAACAGAAAGGGTATACTATTTGTTTTGCAACTTTACTTTGTAAATCTAAAACTATCAGCTTTGTGGGACAGTTGAAGTACTAAAGGTTGTGTAGACTTATGAAATATGTCAACGGCTGTATACCTGTAACACTTTTTTTTTCCAAGTTTCCTCCGAAGCTGATAGTTTTAGAATTATAAAGTTAAGATTTGAAAAAAAAAGTATACCCTTTATGTTTCAACCTGTATATACTTGCACTCCAAAGGGAGTGAGAAAAAAGGATGGAAGGAGGGGTTGTTGGGTTTGTACGAAAAACAGCTGTAATTGCTGTTACACCGATATTCTGTGAGAGTGTGGTATTACCCCAGTCGAGCAATCCCGTAATATACGAGCTGTAATGATTTAGTATTTCAAGCTTGGCTCTACCACTGTCAAACTTATCCATAAATAATGGTGAGTCAGTTCATTAAGCTCAAACAAAAGTTGCATCTCATCTCGAAACAAATTCAAAACAATTGAAAACCGCCGCAAACTCCTAATTTCAAAGAAGTAATTAGGTGACAAGGCAAGAAGTAATCCCGCTTCAATTGTTTCAGCACCACGTAGTCAGTCATCTAATAATTCAATATGAATGTTCGTGGCTGTACAAACATTGTTAATTTAATGTAAGTCCTTTTATTTCGACAATTGTATTAATTGTCAGTGAAGTTTATGCTTTTAAGTTGCATCTTTGAATTTTTATCTCAATTAAATTTGTCAGATATGTAGGTACCAGATAAGTACTAATATAAGTTAAATCAAGGTTTATCCACAACAGTTTAGATATATTAAGTTCAGAAATAATATTGATATTTATCGCCGAACAAGCTTATACCTCTACAGACTCCACATAATCCAAAGTGTGTTTTAATTAGGTATTATTCGAAGTAGAGTCGTAAGTAGAGAATGAAATAGCAATACATGTACATGTATGTAATACTGTCATAACTAATGCAAACATTCAACATGAGTGAGCACGATCCTCAAGCCTTCACTCAATTTCAAAAGCTTTCAGCCCATCGACGCCTACATCAACTTTGTGGAATATCATTTCGTGCCGAAGCGACTTTTCCAATCACAAACGTGGTGACTCCACTACGACAATTGGAAATAATTCTTCTGTACACAATTCAAGTAATAAATCTGAATGTAAAGAGGAATGAAATTAATTTAAGCACTCTGTTTGATTAGCTTTCAGTTGGTTAATGATAAATGACGGTCATTTGTACATTTAATTATTTCAACGGAGCTGGGTATTTGAATAAGGGCTTTTATTACATGTTACAAAAGAACTTATTCATCTTATATTATAGGGTGCACTTTAAAGTAAAAATCACTTTAAGTAGAAGGGAATTATTTCTAAAATAATATTACTAATGGACGATAAATAAGCAGTGATAATCTATTGGTTAATTAAGCACACGTCTTGCGTGTACTTAATGTCCTTAAACCCCGGCTTGCCCTTCTGAGTTTTTTGAAATCTATGTGCAAATTATAATTTTAATACGATTATTATTTGCTTACGGCGAAGGAAAACATCGAGAGGAAACCTGCATGACTCATCCAACCAATTTTCAAAAAACTTGTGAAATCCGCCAATACACCCTGGTCCATCGTGGTCAGTTGTGGCCTGAATCCCCCTCGCATTGCGAGGCCCGTGCCCAGGAGTGGGACATTAAAAAGGGCAATTTTGTTTTTTGACTTCCATTAAACTGGGGTTTCACATCATCATCAAACGATTCTATTCTACATGCAAGCGTCTCTAGAAAACATAGGAATAAAACAGCACTCCTTTTCATGTTCATTCCAAGTTGGAAACTAGTGCGACCCGGCGCGGCGCGGCGCGGCACCCCGATCAAATCGAACCAGCACTAACAATATCCATAAAGTGTTTCACTCCCAACAAGGCGCGTATCGGTCTAGTTTGAAACGAAACTTGCCGACAGTTCTGTTTGACGGCCAATGACGGTTTGTTGGGAAAGATGAAGCGGTTGAATCACGTACCGACACCAAGTTTTATAGCCGCTTAACTATAAAATCTTTCGATTCGAATTTATAGTGTACCTAAGGATTTTTGTGGTGGATAGGTCGTATGGACTGCGTTTAACTTGGATGTTATTGTCTGTATAGCTGCATGAGGGCCGCGAATGATATTCACAACTTCATTGAACGAGGTGTTGAGTGATTTATGCCATATAGCGTACTGTGATTTTAAAGGCAGTTAGGTAAGCAACTACCTCAAGGGTACGAGACTTGGTTTAAACATTTATGGAAAAGGAAGATATCTGAACAGTAAAGAGGTACACCTATACCTAACTACCCACATGAATAAAACTAACACAAACGATCACGAATCTACCTATACCACAACAAACGTATAAAAAATATAAATTTAATTTAAACAATCTTATTCATATTTGTATCGCTTCTCGTGAGCCGTGGTGTAGATAAAGTAAATACAACACATACGAACCTTTCATCTTCTGGCAGCTCGATATACAGGGGCAGCAGAGTGATGTTGCGCAGATAGAGCGGGTAGTCGCCAGCCAGGTAAGTCTGTGAGATCTCCGCCAGCGAGCGGTTGAACACGCGCACGACGCCTGCGGCCGAGGGCGGCGCCGCGATGCCCACGTAGAAGGCCGTGCGCGCATCCGCCTGGAGCACGCGCAGCTCGCGGCCCGCGCCTGCGCCCGCGCCCGCCGCCGCGAGCACCGCGCACGCGCACGCGTACCACGCTGCGCACAGTGCCCACGCGCGCGCGCGCATCACGGCCCCGCGCACCGACCTCACCGCCGCCCGCGGCCCGCCCTCCCCCCGCACCGCGCCGCCATACCCGACACCCAACCAACACCATCCACGCTCAACCCCCCGACCTTCGCTCCTGACTCACATACATTTAAACACTTTAATGACAAAGTATTTTTGATTCTACAATAAGTATCTAACTTTACGCTCGGAATACACTGAAATATGGACGGTTAAGCATGACAGAAAATAAAACTCCTTACAGTTCCAATTGTAGATGTGATTTGGATCTGTAACAAAAAAAACGAATAAGATTAGTATCTAAAAACAAATGGTAAAACAAATTATTTTCGATAAATTAATCACAAACCCTAATAAAGTTAGTACATCATGTAAGTAAGCCCAGGGTAAATCTTATTTACTGCCTAGAATTCGTTAATTATGTTCAGGCTTATCGCAGTTTTTCGTCGGCTCGTCCCGGCTACGTCAAGCTCAATTTAGTTCCGACCCTATGGGGCTCGCGAATGTAGGTACCTACTTGTCGCGACATAGCCTATTTATTTTCACGAAAAGGCGTGTTCATTTAACGCCGCTCATTAATTATTTTGGATGTACGTGCAAGGCACTAAGACCGCAATTTGATGGCTGTTAATAAACTATCACGCGTTTATCTTATCGCTGCTTACGTAGGGAACGCTCGTTGAGGGGTCCTAAAATCATAATTAGGTTTATACTGCTATGATACTTAATGCGTTGGCACTTAATGGATACACATAAAAGCTATTAATAAAAGCAATAGGTATTTGTTTGATATCAATATTGTGTCTGTACTCAATTGCTGTTCACAATATTAAAATACGGCTAGAGAGTATTTAACTTTCATTGCTATGAATGTAATAATAGCTATCCATACACCCATTAAATAAATGAAACGGCGCGGCGGCGTGTAAGTACCTATATTTCGTCATGAAAAGACAAACGCTTTATAAAACAATGCAAATTTGGCTTCACTCATCATAGAATAACATTTTACAAGTTATTAGTAACTAGCGACCCGCCCCGGCTTCGCATGGGTATATTTATTAGTGTTTCTCTACTATATGATACATGTAATATACATATAAACATTGCTCTTGAATCACTCTACCTATTCAAAAAACCGCATCAAAATCCGTTGCGTAGTTTTAAAGATCTAAGCCTACATAGGGACAGACAGACAGCGGGAAGCGACTTTATTTTATACTATGTAGTGATGAATCCGTAAGCATATATTATGTAATGTACATATAGTTAGGTAATTACGCAAAGTCGGCGTAGTGTTCATTTTAATTTGAAATAAACCCACGGCACGTTATAGTAATTCACACAACACAAATTGAAACTGAAATCCTAACTATACACTCACCACAGTTTTGGTGTTCCAATATTTATGCTTCATGTTAATTATAATTTATTTGCAAAATCCTTTTGATGATGAGGATTTGTAAAGATGAGGTCTTCAGGCGCCGTGGAAATGTAAAAGCATCGCGCGGTTCAATATTTGAATTCAACGAACAAATTTTAATTTTTCCCGTAATATTTTCTTCCTTCCCAAAGGTCTATTCATTAATCGGATTCTAAGAAAATTATTTTCATGTACATCGTATTACGTGGTGATCTCAATTCCAACTCGAAATTAATTGGATAATAGACATTTAATAAGGTGAAACTGAATGACGCAAAACTTAGTTTAGGACCGAGGCTTTACTTAACTGGTCTATATGCTGAAGAAACTAAAGAAATTGAGTTTATACTTCCACAAGTTTGATAACAAACCTTATGACATGCCAAATGCTTATGCCAAAGAAATAAAAAAACAAATAATGAAATTTTTATATGAAATGCTTTTCAACAAATCCCATTGTTATTAGGCATCGGTTTCGTATTAGAAAAACCAAGATATTTTTAGCTTTAGTATAGATTTCGTTAAACATCCCATATCCGTCTACCGCTTAGATTAATACTTGCAGATTTCGAGTATGTACGAGAAAATTGTTAGTAAATTCCAAACCAACTTCATTTCCCCCTTCAATCCCATGTATATCAGGTGTGGCAGGTACCCATTCTAATTTGCATTGTTTATACTGCACAGTGGGCAAACGTAACACGTCTGGCTGCCCGCTGAAACTATCTGTAATTAACATGAAATATGTCTGTAGTTTCAACTAGTTTCAAGTGCTTCATAAGACTATTAGCATTATGGTTATGAAGCCGTAAAATATACGAGAAAAGGGAGATTAGTAACAACTTTGAAGCCTCCAATTACAATTTAAATGGCCTACTACACGCGTCGACATGTATCAAGCACCCGTTCTTGAACAATTAGTCATGACGTTATCTCTACGTGGGCAGATGTCAAAACCTAGTGCTCGGGCGCGAAGCTTGGTAATTGTGGACGCGCCTACTAATATCCTGCAACTATTCACCTTAACATTAAGGGTTCAGGCCATAATCTACCACGCTGGCCTAGTGCGGGTTGGTGAATTTCACATGATTTTCGATAATTGGTTAGACCACTGCCTTATTTTAAGAATATATAAGTACCTTTCATTCGTGGTCTTTGTTATCATAACCCATCGATATTTATCTTTCAATCCATCTAAGTCCATACGGGTTCGAGTGCCTACCTATAAAATAAAGCTAGAAAGGGTTCATGGAATAATACCGTTCTTATAAACAGTAAAATCGTGACCCGGCGGGAAAATTTGAAAGGCATTTCTAATTAAATATCCGTCTGCAAGAATTCAGCTCACAGACTAATAACGTTTTACCTGCTGTAACACGGTTTCTCGGAGATGAATCGCTGGAAATTCCCTTTTTCGTACGAAATAATAAAATCTTGTATGTATAGATTATAGGATGCTTGAACTCGATGTAAATTTACCAAGCTACCTAGCCCTTTGAATCATTTTGTTTTATTATCTGAATGGGATCAGTATTTTCAGTCATTACCTCCTACAAACATACAAACCATTTTACTTATCTTTATAAATGTAAGTATAGATTGATGATACTGGTACAATATTTTCATATAACAATCTGCTAAGTTATAATGGTGGAACATTACCTGAAGCAAATACCTATAATTATTTAATCAGGAGAGTTCTATGCGCAAGAGTGTGAGATATAGTAATACAAAAGTATTTAATGTATTAGTGTTTAATAATAATTAATTTATTCGTCCCAACCAAAAATAATACAAATTTCTCTTAATTATTAACAAAACTATAACAATGTTATAAGTTATTTACGAGAGAATGTCGACGGCTATACTAGTATAAACTGTGCCACAGCCGTCAGCATCTTCGACCTTGTAAGGTTTATTGAAAATTTTACAATACCAATTTGTACATGTTGATCTTGGAGTTGTATTTGTTAGGTTAGGTAGGTTGTATATGAGGTAGGAAATAAAATTTAGAACATAAAAAAAAATATAAATGTAAGAAAACAAGAATAACCACGAATGTATGTGTGCGTGTGTATGTGTGTGTTTGTGTGTGTGTGTGTGTGTGTTAATATACGAGTAGTAGCCACAATTAGGTAGAGTTCTGAAGCTACTACCTTCTAAGTTCGTTCTCGCTAACGCCTTTTACACATGAAATTAAGCCTTACGGCAATGGAGCGGCTTGCTGGCTTGCAGTAATTGGATGTGCAGCCGCGGGGCGCTTATTTCAAATGGACTTAAACGAAGACAGCTGGTTTTACTAACAACTTGAGGTCGCATAGCTTAATACCCTCGTAAATATTTGAACTTACTACTTTCATATTTATGTAGAGCGTACCTTTAGGTAATATCGACTCCATATTACAAAAGTTATCTGATGACTAAGTCGACGTGCAATGTTTATCAACTTTTGTTGAGTTTTTAGTTGTTATCGTTTTTTTATTATATCACAAAGTCGGTATACAACAGCGTACGAGCCGACAGGCACCGTAGCGTATAGATGCTTGCAATACCAATGGCATTGCTCGCACGTTACCGACCTGAAAGGGAGTGGGCACCGAGATAGGGCGATGGTTTGGTCTCCCGATTTTCCCACTCATCGTACGAAACGCAGCTATTATAGCTACTGTACGCCGATCTTTTGTGAAAGGGTGGTACTACCCTGATCGATACAGCCGTATATGAGCTGTAGTCAATTGGCTACAGGAAGAAGTTAACAAATCATGGTGGTAGACATGATTTGTTAACTTCTTCCTGTTACTACGACGGTTTGTTACTAAACATTCCACTCCATATCAAGTTAGTTGGTCTTTAGTATAGATATGTTTAATACCCAGGTCAGGACAGCAAACATAGCATTTGGAAGTCTCGTATCCCATACGACACATACGGAGCGTCGCGATCACTTTACTGTGAAAACACATTTTCAGACACAATTTATTTTGACTCGCATTCATTTTATTACTTCACACCAAGTGATTTCCCAGTTCGGCTAAGGCACCTTGCACTTACAAAAGAATATCTCGTTTTCACAGACTTGCACAGTGACAAAATGTGTCCAGGTGACGTAAGAAAGCCACCGAAAGCTTCTAACATTACATAGTTACCTAATACACTTAGGTATTAGACGAAGCTTTTAGTTTGTGTGAACTCAGGGTGAATTATGTACGTTGTCGTCGCCACTTTGCGAAGTTTTACATTAAATTGCGTTAACTTACCCGCAGGCGTACACTTTACGGTTGGGAACATGGAAAGAATTATATACGACGGACGTTGGCTCTCTGTGTGTGCTTTATCATCTGCAACATGTTTATTTTGGTGCCACCAGCACTTTTCCGCCATCACCCCTTTGACGCAAGGAGAGATTGCAACCATACCATTTGGACGTCTGGTATCCCACTATAGTCTATTTAACATACGAAGTGCCGTAGATGCGGCGCTGTAGTCGTATATCGGCAATACAATTTACACACTATACAATTTAGGTTCGTATTTTTCGCGGGACTTCCTATGTGACTGTGATGACTGTGATGTACGTGCACCGCGCGCCTTCCGTGCACTTGCAAGTTGTAGAATGATTTCACTCCTGAAGTATTTCCATTGCACATGGGGTTATTTAAAATGCAAGTCTAGAGGCCGCAACCCTAAAAAGCCGGTACCGTGTCTGCTCCCCTTATGTTGCAGATATCCTGGACGATGGTTACCACTTACTATCAGACGGACTATCTACCAGTATGCCTACCTAGGCAATTAATAAAAATCTGTAATCTACGCTGAGAGATAACTGCTATTGTATTAGTACTCATTAACCATAAAAGTCCAGCGAGTCTCGCGAGGTAGGATCTGGATCGGGAACATATTTCAGTGAGTGAAACTAAGCTCTAAACCAGCCTTAAGCCCGCCTAAAGCCTGACGAATCGATTGCCTTGAGCACGACGTATTACGGCAGTAGACATTTACAAGCATATGAGGGATAAACTGATGAAATTGAAGACTCGAGATACACGGAGGTATGTATACGAAAATGATTCGCATTTTATATAAGTGCTCAACTTATCTCAAATATAATCTTTCCTAAAAGTTTCTATGGAAGATTACTAAAGCCGGTGATGACTGATCGTCGCAATTTATTAGGGAGTAAGTTTGTATTACTCCTTATCGAATTTCATATACTTTCAAACTTTTTATTATGATTTTATTCATAGTAAACTGTAGTTTGCAATTTTGTAGGCCACTCAGCTGCCAAATTAAAGTGGAACTGGCTGGACACCTCTGCCGCATGCCCGGTGACCTATGGACGAAAGTGACCACATTGTGGGTCCCACACAACACCAGACCACGCGGCAGAGCCAAAAGACGATGGCGGGATGAGCTCGACTCATACGAAGCACATTGGTCTCAGACCGCAACAGACCGAGACAACTGGAAGAAGGGAGGGGAGGCCTTTGCCCAGCAGTGGGACACTACAGGCTCCTAATAATAATAATAAACTGTAGTTTAAATAGAGAAATCTACCACACCTACATTTAAAGAAAGGCATAACATTACATTATTCTAAGAAGTGCATCGTATCAAAACCGTTATATCACTTTATTCTACATTATAACGTAGGGTTCATATTATTATCTAAATATGTCTACTATATTACTTAACTTAAATAACGGAACTCTCTCCTGAGATTAGCTTCAAGAGTAATTTAAGAAAAGAGGCTTCTATTTCCTCTGAGGCCTGGTTCATCGCTCAGTGTCAAAGGATTCACTATGAAATACTAGGCAATATTACCAGCTTTATCTATACTTTAAGACTATATTACATGCCGAAGGGCTTAGGATCGAACAGACCTGTGCACCATTTGAGGAAAAACTGCTCTAAACGCTTATTACATTATCCCAGGCGTTGATAACTACTGTTTACAAAGAAGTAGATGTGTCCCCCGAGACAGATATCTTACTTTTCTATGGGATAAGCGTGGCAATCAATATAAACCCCTATTATAATGAAACGTGAAAACCCGAGCTCGGACCCTTAGCTCCTGAGGGAGGTGCCACTACAAAAACAGTGGACATCAAATAAATCGTGGTCGTTAGCGGGAACTTCACTAGTTCGCCGTTCGTGACGACAACTCTTGCCGGAGGCAATGGGTGGAATAACCACGAGGGCCTATGATAACGACAGCTGTAAAAATGTCTTTTATATGCAAAGTAACCCTTTTAAAGCCGTATTTGATAAGTAGGAAGATGTTCACAATTTGTTTTTAAACTCGCTACATTTCTGTGAATGTCTATATCATTGATGTCCCTACTACCCAAATATGTCTACTAGATCGGTTTTCGACACGGAAAGAGTCTAGTCTATACGTGTGTTATTACGAGATAGATAGCAGTCATTGTGATCAGTTGTCATCGCAAATAATTATCGTAATATCCATTTTTTTTTTAAATGAATCTCTATTTCCTTGGTCATCGCATCACGCCTGAAAGGATGGAACGATTTCGCGAATTATTTTTTGTTGTGTTTGTTATTTTCAGGAGTTCTTATGAAAAGGTAAGGTTCTTATGAAAGAGAAAAATAAGTAAGTTGAGCGGAACAATTCGAATTCAATATTCAAAGTTAAGTAGTACCAAACCCCGCCTCACCTTCCGCCCGCCCCACATCCCGTGCGAGTATTACCATTGGTATTGCAATCGTCTTAGGCTACGGAAACTGTCTTGTTAGGCAGGCAGACGGGCAGCTCGTGCGCTTGTTTAATGACTTTATTACACAAATAATATTGAGCACACAAACCATCTTTAAAAAAAGAAACATTCTTAACCCTTCTTCCAAGGCAGTCAGGTAAAAAAGTAATTCGAAAGCAATAGCTAATAGGAGAGTCAAATCGAATGTTTCCCAATAAAATAATGTTATTACAGCCATGAATTCTGCACCAAATTGTAAGTACCTAACGTCTTCTCACACATCGTTGTGAATATCCAATGTTAGCAATAGCTTGGAGTATACGAGCATGGCCGTAAATTTAAATCCTCTTTACTAAGGCATTTTATTCACGTTTATCCTCAGATGTTCGACATACTCACATAATATTTTGCCTGCTTCAATATGTTATGCGATATTGACATAATTTTTATAAATGCTTTAATAGGTACTTTTAGAATTGAAATCGTGGGTAGTTTAGATTGTTTTCAAATAGCTACTACCCAACCAACACAGATTAGCTGAATACATTTTGCGTAAAAGCAATTCTTTTGACATTAAGCTGGATAAAGTATTTGTATAACTTCTGTGTAAGCGCTTATACAGATGATATTCAAGCAATTTGGGCACAAAATATCTTGCTTCAATTTGGATAACATTTGATTAATAGCCACATAGCAGATAAATGTTCAACACACGTTACTGAATATCTTCTGCATAAATTCTGATTTTTACATCTTTTATGCAGTTGGTAATTTGTGAGTTCAGATATTCAAATTATATTCAAAATTCCAATATCAGGAGTAGTTTTATAGAGAAATAATGCAAGTAAAAAAAGTATAAATGTCTTTTTTCATCGTGTCCAGATTGTTATGTGTTATTAATCAGTTCAAAAAATTGTAGTGGTCGCTATATGGTCGTCACAATTAAATTTGGTAAGTAAATTAATTGTTTCATACATATATTTTAAATAAGTTTAAGGTGAATTATATAAACGCATGGCAGTTTACTGTGAATTATTAATATGATTATTGTACATTTTTTGAGCGCCTCATGTTAACGCTACTATTTAAAAGGTAAACAAATGAGAAATATATTATTTAAATTATATTATGTATAACTTTTTCAAATTTAAGTCCCGGCAAATAATGAGAATCAAATTTTGTATAACCGCTAATGTTTCCTACTCACTAAACAAAGTGTTTCATATGATAAATGTTAAGGTTTTTAAATTAAAAATGTTAGGTTAATAAAAAGAGGTTTATGTCGAACGTTAATTAATGGTGGACGGCCAATTTGAATAAAAGTGTCTGTTGCAGTGATTATTTTGCTTATTTATGCATAATAGTTCACATACGACTACACATCCAAACATTATTTGGTTTAAAGTTCAATAATTATACATTTCTCAGAGAAAGCTCATATAATTGCATAATTCAGTAATCTTATTCAGGTTGTTAGGGTTCTTTTTTATAGAAAACTAGCAGTCCGCCCCGGCTTTGCCCGTGGTATATACATAGCCTATGTTACTCGTGGATAATGTAGCTTTCGAATGGTGAAATAATTTTTTAAATCGGTCCAGTAGTTTTTGAGACTATTCATTACAACCAAACAAACAAAGCTTTCCTCTTTATAATATTAGTGTAGATAAATCCATTAATATTAGAGGTTGGGTTACATGGGACCTACTATACTAATCAAAGTAGGATCCACCATTAGGTATTTAAAGTTACCTACAGTACTATTATGAATGACGCATTGCGTAATAATTTAAATGACGTATTGCGTAATAAATTAGACAATTGTTTATATTACCAACCAAAATATTCATATAAACATACAGCACATTGTAGGTAGTTGCAAAATAAAGTATCGCGCTTCCTTTCCCACCACAAAACGCTTCAAATGGGCGCTCGGCTAAACTCGGCTTGCGATCGGTTTTCGCTCGGCCACGCTCGTGCAGCGTGCTCATTCCATATTGTAACTTTAAGTAGAGAGGTCCCCGTTATCGTAGCTTCCTTGTTGCGCTCGTGTTGTCAATAAGTAAGATACAAACGTAAGCATCTAGATTTATAATACAATGTTGGTAAGTTATATTTTTGAAGTGTTATAGAAAAATTATGTATTTTTTCAGAAACATGTTCAAAATCGTTTCGACTCGTAGAAAAGGCCGGGTTGAATTATCCACAGTGCCCGCTTCTTGGGAGAACAATAGTACATTGTTACACGAGTGGTGAAAGTGACTTATTTTTCCCGAGACGGGGTTTGGCGCCCGAGCGTAGCGAGGGCGCTAATAGTTCGAGGGACAAAATAAGTCTTTCACCCGAGGTAAACACTGTGCTTTTCATTACGAATACAAGGAAAATAAAAATAAAAACAGGAATTGGCTAAAGAAATAATACAAGGAAGCATGAACAATACTCTACACTCGAAAAAAAAAAAGATCGGATTGCCGCCTATTTTGTTTTTTTTCGTTGGCCGGCCAACTTCATTATTTAGCCAGTATTTTTAATTTTCATTTTTAAATTTTTTGACCAAATCTATGTTATTTTAAAGAAATTGTTGAAACTAAATTATAATTAAGTAATTTAAAAGTATATATTCTTTATTTAATACTCAACTTTATGTTATTTCAATTTTACATCGTGCTGTAATTGAGTGACTATAGAAAAAGTTTGAACATGGTTCCATAGAAATGGAACTAGTTTTTTTTTATAATTTGACAGCTGTCAGTTGAAAGTGATTCTCCCGGGCCAGAAAAGTATTACTTTCAACCCGCTCCTCAGGCAACTTCAGACCTACTTTCAGAGTATGAGTAATGAAAAGGAATTTTATACTGGCCGAAAAGAAATGGCGAGCTACTTTGCAAGAACCCTGCAATCCTACCACAGCCGGACTGGAACACCTACAACTGTACATTAAAACGCAATCATTTCATAACTTATAAAGAAGCTTTTTTTATTTACTGCCCATTCTCTGAGGTTATTGCGAAAAACATATTTTTTATTAAATTCCGAGTTTTCTTCCAAATCAGTAGAACTTGAATCACTATCAAACTGTACAGTCTGTGACTGAGATGCAAAATTGTAAATTTCGTCATCTGCACCTAAAGTTGGACCCAGTCTATTCAGTTGAATCACTAATCCTGATGGTGTCGCACAATCATCGTGTACAGAACCCTCTTCAACGGTATGACTCGCACTTGACCCGGGCCTATTTGTATCAGTTGTCAAACCCTTTTCTTTTACTGCACAGATACTATTTTTTATCTTCACATACTCTCGTAAACACTTTCTTCTTATTCCATCCGTTCTCTTTCTTTTTTTCCATGAATCATTTACACCTTTGTTATTATTTTTCTGAGGAAGCATACTGTTGATGCAGCATTTATCAGTTTTGATACAAAATGGTGAAATATCCAGATATAAATATACGATATCTTCAACTAATCAGTATTTTGCTGGTTAAGATACTCACATTTGTAACTGATATTGTTTTAAGCTGAACATATAGACAATTATACGTTATAGCGCTATAAGTTAGGTAAAACAAGGAGTTTATTTTCAATTATGCAGAAGTCAACTGTGTAAAGAAGAAATAATCTAAAATATTCAGTTTCTGTTTATATTGGTATCATTCGTACACTATGCAGCTTAAAGAAAATATTTCGTCTAATATTCAGCGTTTTGCTGTTTAACTGCTTTGCTTAAATATGTTACACAGGACAATGCAAAAACTTCAGCTATTGTGCAGATAATAGCTGTTTCAATTACTTTTATTTGAATATCGCTTGTTTAGCAGATTCTACTCTTGATTGCTATTCAGCTTGAAAAAATACCGCGAACTTTATACAGAATTTAGTAAGCTTACAACATTATTTTAATTTAAGAACTCTCTTATTCAAAATAAAGCCATAACATCAGCTGAATTACAAAAATAATAAAGCTTGACACTGATTATTGTGGTATATTTTCGCTACTATCTGGCTTATGTGTTGGCTGGGTAGGCACCCGAATTTTGTTATCGCAGTTTCGTGACTTTTGTATTTTATTACTGCGCTTTATTATTTTGGCTCTCTTATCCAGTTTAGGACCCATGATAGCGTGATAGGGATTGTGTGTTCTTTCCCGTTGGAAATTTATAAAACAATATTATTTTGTATTTTTGTAGTTTGAATTTAAGTGTGTGTATGCATAGGTATGTTAGATCCTTACGGCACAGTGTCGGCGACTTTATTAAGGTAAGATATCGAACCAATACCTATCAATACTTAAGCAAAGAAATGTGGTCTACACGTTTTTTTTTTAAGGATTTTTTACGGATCTATTTGGCTTGTCTGTGGTCCAGTGAAGTAGGTATGGATAGTTTTGTTTTTTTTTAAAGCTGGGTATTTGTCTATAACTACATTATTATTTTAGTAGCTTTAATTTAGCAGATTAAACATTCAATGTAATAATATACGTCAGTAAACTAATCAGATTCAATATTGTTTTAATATGGCAAACTCGATTTCATTATCCAGAGGAAGTTGGCAAATTGTAGGGATAACTTTCTGTTGGTATCGAAAGTTGGAAACAGCAAGGCGGAGGAAAGGATGAACAGGCACGTCTTGCTAGAATTATCTCCAATTGATTCGAAATATTCACACTTAGGACCCCTTTCATTCGATTAAATAAAATTAAATCGCCTTCATTAGGTATTTCGACAATCGCAATACTGAGAGAATATCTTTCTAAATTATTTTTTAATAAATCCTTAGTCTGCGGCTTTTTGTATAAACGCGATATAAAAAAAGCTAGGGCGGCCGAGTGGCGCCGCCGGGGTTCCATTAAACGCAGAACATTTTCAATACAAAGTAAACTTGGCCGTAGATTGCGAAACATTAATATAATAAATATACTAAGGTAGGATCCCATTTGAATTTTAAATCCTCTCAACCTTCTTCGAAACTATGTTACTAGATAAAGTTTCCAACTAAGTTATGCTCAGCTTCGACAAATATGACGAGTCCAATGAAATTTCCACTTGACAAGTAATTACTAGGAAATAATTTGGTTCCGCTAGTAACCACAGTAGTGTTACGCTTTGATTGAATATCAAACTATAAAACAATATAAAAGTTAAGAGACAGGTCGACACTACGATTTACAAACCTCTTGTTTAGGTTGCACGTCCACTTGGACCGTGCGGGCTGGCTGGGCTACCCCGCTCGCTTCCACCAATAGGATCGCATCATTTTTAGTATGAACTAGCTGTGCCCCGCGACTCCGTCCGCGTTCTGTTGAAATTTTTCCTGAATTTTCTTTGCTATAAACCTCACGGAGCCCGAGACCTTTCCAACGACGTTCTGGAGTTATAGCATCAGGAAGGAAAACCCGACTTATTTTTATATAGTAGATTACACAGCCAGTCCGCCCGACCCAAGTGGACGGGCACCCTAAGTGTAGCTTCGCCAGTTAGCTAGCGATTAGACAAAAATAAACATTTTAAAATTACAACACTCTGTCATCGTTTAGCAAACTCGCTGAAACGGCTTCTGCCGTTAAATGTCGGGATAGACAAATCGAAAATCGATAAAATGTCATTATGCTGTATTGGAAACCATGACATGAATTTTTCACTAAGTGCCTACTCATTAATAAGACGCTCGACAATATTTGCCCGGTCTTTCAGAACACACATACCTACCTACCAGTTTTTTTATAAAAGTCTACCTTCCAGCTATTGTAGTACCTACATCCTTAATATGTAAAGTAGATCCCCAAATTAAACGCTACGTACTTTACAATAAGGTGTAGATAACTTTCTTGACGTGCGTACATAAGCCCTAACCGTAAGATTGTGAACACAGGAAGTCGGTGGCAGACCGTCAATTTACGACAACGGACTATCTCGTTTCGGGTGTCGTTACATTAAGACCTTCCCCTAATGGCTCGTGTAACTTGACAACACGACTGTACTCGTACCTACTCGATGCTCGGCCAAACTTTTTTGGTGCACAATTTTAAAAATAATAGTTGCGATCAATTTCAAAGTTGTTAGTGAAACTCACTGGGCAATTAATTCGATCTGCATCTAGTTGTCAAATGCAGGCTGCTCGATACAAAACGCGTTTAAATGGACTCAATAAAACTAAATGTTCCAATTTACTTACGTAGTAAACTAGAACATTTTGTTTAGGTAAGCTTTTCACTTTTAATTTCAAAAAACTTGGATATGTATTGGTATATCCCCTTTTTCTCAGTAGCAGGTACCTACATACGTACCCCTTGGTTTAATAGAAATACTAGCATAGATTTCGATTATGCTATTTAAGTATAGGATTAGTTAATACTTTATAACAAGGATATAACAATGTATTTGCAACTCACTTTTTATCTATAACACCTCCAGCAGCAAGTAGACTTCGTGTTACAAATTCTTACGAAAAACGGCGCCACTGTAAATATTGTTTTTCAGCAAAAATGTTCCAATTACATCAGAGTAGTATTTACGAGCGTCCAAAGGGTTGGACAATGGTAGGACATCACAATACAAATCATACGATGTACAACAATGTTAAATTACGTTTCAAATATTTGAATGCGTCCTGCGTGCTTTGTCTGTTCGATGCAATATCATATTTCAAAATATTGTTAATTAAAGATGAAAATTGTTGTTGGTATTTTTATCGAAAATAAATTAATCATTGTAAAAATAGAAAAAAATACAAAATACAAAGGAACAGTGGAAATAAATAGAGTATTTTATTAAATTAGGTATTTTTAACGTTCCGTCTTCATTTGTTTTTAATTAACATTATGGTTCAATACAGAATGAACCACAAATTTATAAAATGACGGCCCGGATGTTGGCTATCCCAGCGGTGACGTCGGTCACTTAACTCTAACATTATTACCATTTCTCGTTGGCTATACTATAGATTTCGTAAACAAAATCGCAGTCATAACTAGTATAGATTAAAAAAACATAAAAAAATACCTATTTTTATTTTAACCCGAGTGGTTATAACGTTAAAGAGATCTTTATTATAAAAATAAACCATTTGGCGGAGTAAGCACCGGATATAAAGCAAATCATAATTTTGCAGCGTTCAATTTCGCAAGCCACCTTCACTCCGAAGGTCATTGAGGGTTCAATGCGGATGCGAATTAAGGGTAATGCCAGATTTAACGTAAAATATTTCCAACGAAAGTCATTAACGGCTGTGGAGACAAGCTGAAGCTCCGCTTGTCTACGTCTACTACAGCTTACAGCTCATTCGGGTTGGCTTGACCGGAGTAGTACCAGATCACAGAAAAGTAACTATAACCGTGTTTCGTACCATGAGTGGGAAAGCCGGTTACCCAACACCCTTCTGTCCCACTTCCCTTCAGATGGGCAAAGTGCGATTAATTCCATTGGTATAGGTATTACAAGCATCCTTTTATAGACTACGGTATCTGCTTAACATCAGGCGGCTCGAACGCTTGTAAGCGTAAAACATGAATTACAATGGTCATTATCTATATGGATTTGTATTTTATGTAAATTATTTTAAATTATCTGCATAACCCTTCAGGGAGTAAAAGCCGCGATGGTGTATTTTATTGTCATCCCTTATATAATATTATAAATGCGAAAGTTTGTGAGTGTGGATGTATGTATGTATGTATGTATGTATGTATGTATGTATGTATGTTTGTTACTCCTTCACGCAAAAACTACTGAACGGATTTGGATGAAATTCGGAACACAGATAGATTATAACCGGGATTAACATATAGGATACTTTTTAATCCAATACTACGCGGATGAAGTCGCGGGGCACAGCTAGTAATATATTTTTTTTATATTAATACCGTGCATAATAGTATAATCTGGAAGATAGTTTCCAAAACGAGGGTCGTCTTAATAGTAACTATCCTTCCAGTTAAAGAGTCCCGATTATTTGTTGGGCGAGAAAATGTAGCGGCCGCAGTGATTATGGAAATGGCAGACGGAGATTATCCACTCTGTTGAATACTGATGATTACTCCGTATAAATATTTTATACCCGGCTATAAACACATTCGTTTTAATCGTTGCCGTAAAAAATAATAATTAAATAATAAAAAAAAATGTTTTATAAAAGGGAGAAATGGAAGAAAAACAGTGTTAACCAGCGTTACCCGTACCCAATGTTTATCTTACCCTTCATGGTTCTGGGATCAATGGGAAGGATGAGGCTTGATTAGTCTAACCCCTCGTTTGCACTGACGGAATAATTACACCAATAGGTAGGTAGAATGGTGTTAGAAAATAAGGACAACATATACACCTGTGTATGTTTTGCCAATACAAACTCTTGGTAGGTAACAGAAACCTTTTTAAACAATTTGACGAAAAGGCCAATTAAAAAAAAGGATGTTGGTAATTTAACAACAACATTAACATTGAGTTTACCAGAATAAGTTTTAACTTGTACTGTTTCATTGAAAAAAAAAATTCTCTTTGTATCGTTCAATGGGGGAAAATGTTAGATACGCGCCCAGGAATCTCGCAATAGTCGAGCAATTATTCTTTTCACGGCAAGTGTGTTAACATTATTTCAACAAACGTAGTGAACAAGGCTGAATTGACTCTTTCAGAGTAACTATTATGAATTTTAGAGCACTATGTGGAGATCTGACCTTCGTATTTTTAGACTTCACCTCTACGCTATATTAGGTCATGCCAATGTTAATTTAAATTGATTTGAATAATACCTGACCCGATTTATGCTGGCGATAACTCGAACTGACGTCTCTGAATGACAATATGCTCTTTGATGGATGTTTCAGATAAAGTATCACAGATCTTTAAGGCTCCATGAGAATTAGGTCTGTACATGTTATCGATTTTTTTCCGTATTGAAATGGCTACGGAACCCTTCATTGTGCATGGCCTGACATGCACTTGGCCAATTTTTTATTTTATGTTGAGCACGTAGTAAATAGCACAAGATTATCTGCGTGTCACGCGGCGGGTTGCAGGCGAACAGCAGAGATGATGTGCGCATTTTTATAGAATGAAAAAACGTGCTTTGCCTACAACGACGGAATCTCGGCGCCATTATTCTTCCCGCCAAACTTTATTGAATTACCAACAGGCGAAATGGAAGCCTAGTTTGTTTTTGTTAGGATTATGAAATTAAAACTTGTTAATTAAGTATAAATAGCCTAGTTAAGAAGTTGTATTTCAACAAGTTTTGTTGCCCGGTAAAGTTGGAGTTCCCTATTGTTTGAACACCGGGCTTTGTGTAGAGTCTAATAAAATGTTTACTTTGCCTTTGAATGTTTTCATTCGGCCGGTAAACTGCAAGTATCAGCTATAAGATCGTATGAAGGGATATATAGCAAGAAGCCCAGTACACTCGCGGGGCAAGCCCCCAAATAGCCTCTTAACGAAAATTGCTTTTGTCCCAGTGAGCACAAACCACCCGACATTCAACTGCAAGAATATAAATCCGAGACACTTTTATGAGAATGAAGATTTCCAGCAGAATTGAGTTTAGCTTATCAAGAATGAAAGCGTTTATTAACAACAAATAATTATTTCATGCCAAAACAGGTCCTTAAAAGAAGTACTTATTTGTTTTTTTAAGCCTTTCATATTTGCTACTGCAATGCAAATATGTACACACATTTTGTCTTTGCATGTCCTTGTCTTCGGTTTATTGTGAATACGTCCATCATTTCGCCCTGATCTGCCACATAGATTAAAAGTTATACCATATCAGGAACAAGCTACGACTTTTATTCCAAATCAAGTTGTTATCGTAAAGTGGAAGCAGATTTCACCCACTACAATATTCATGTGCGTGAACAGTTAGCGCGATCAAAAGATAATTTCACTTTGAGCGATGTTTTGCTTTTTGATCTTGTTGCTTTCGTTTTCAGATATTCAGCGGAGTTAGTAACGCGTTCTGGCAGAGTAGGTCTATAGCGGCCGTTAGGCTTGAGCCTCGTCATGCATATTCAGAAGTGGCGGCTCGAAACAAGAGGCTCCATGTTACTTTGCAACGCCGCCCAACTACCGTTTGCGCCTCGCGTTGATGCCACCGCACATCTCCACAATTTATAGATACATTAATTAAAGATGGCGTTTAAAAATTGGCGAGCAATTAGCTGACCTGGAAAACGAAAGCTCTGGAATATATTCAGGCACAAAGAATCATGTTTTAAATCTATCGCTTATAATAAAGAAGAAATATCTGTATTGTGAATAAGACATTCAAACTAAAATTACAAATGTATATCGTCTGTTTTTTTGTTTCGTTTTAACGCTTAAACCGTTGAAACAATTTCTATGAATTTTGGTATAGAGTATAGAGATAGATTAGACCTTGGAGAAGGACATAGGCTACATATTGTTGCGGAAATAAAACTTGAAAGGGTGAATTTTTATGTAATCCCCGTTCCGAAATCCACGCCACAGTACCTACTGTTATTATAAATATGCAATTTATAATGTTTAACTGATTTGACAATATAGACATGTATACAATACGGTGAAAATAAGAGCTGGCTCGGCAGTTCGGATCGGCCCATAATTCATAGCTCATCGCAATAAAAGGCATTCTTGCCATACGTGCCCAGCACATAAACTATCCCGTAACTAATTGCCGCCAAGAAAAACATTTTGGTGATTACCTACACAGTTTTGCTGTTTGATTTAATGACTGCGCACCTTGTACTCTCGATTTATCGCAATTTAAATAAGAACAAGATTGTGTGTCATTATTATAAATATTATCTGCTATCATAGAACCTGATATAAGACATTGGTCACGACAAATAAAATCCAGTGACACGAATTTGTGACCATTTAAAGACGGCTCAATCTTACAAATTAGTTTTTTGCCGGATTATGTGGTAAGTTCAATGAATGGAGCCAAGCCGTAGTTGTCTACAGCACCTATACGGGCCAGTTCTATCAGGGTAGTAACACCATCTCTCAGCAGTGCGGTGTAAAGCAGCTAATTATAGCTGTACGATGAGTTCAAAAACCACACCCTCTCACCATTCCTGTGTTCCTTGCCCTTCCTCTGTCCATTGCCCCTTATGACGATAAGGTCCGAGCAATGCCTTTGGTATGCAAGCATCTATACTATGCTAAACAACTGCTTATCACCCGGGTTGTACGCTTGTTGTCTGATTATGTTATACTAGCTGTGCCCCGCGACTTCATCCGCGTAGTATTGGATTATTGGGTTAAAAAGTATCCTATATGTTAATCCCGGTTATAATCTATCTGTGTTCCAAATTTCATCCAAATCCGTTCAGTAGTTTTTGCGTGAAGAAGTAACAAACATACATACATACATACATACATACATACATACATACATACATACATACATACATACATACATACATCCACACTCACAAACTTTCGCATTTATAATATTAGTAGGAAGTAGGATAACAAAGTACTTTCAAAAAGGCACCTAATTACGTATTCTATAATACCTACGCATTAAGTACAGTCTTTTACGTTTTACTAAGAAGCTGCGTAGGTTACTGCAAAATAATACACCTTAGCAACAAAAACGGTACAAGTGGATACCCGAGGGCAATGTGAGCGCAAAACCATGTTTATCTTATCTAGTATTACTATTCTTGTGGAGATACTTATTCCTACGTATGATACAATATATTTTATGTACTATCAGATAATAATGCTACATGAATAATTCATTTTTAATCCAAGTTAATTCGTGTTTTTTTTCTTAAAATAATTAAATTAAATAGTAATGGCTGTGGTACATATTAAGATATTCGTTTCAAGACGAGTTGAATATTTCAGTATAATACTATCTAACAATTATCATTTAAATATCTGCTGAACTGCAAAAACTGGCCAAGTGCGTGCGTGCCACGCACAATGTAGGGTTCTGTAGCCATTTCAATAACGAAATTATATTTTTGGCTAACTAGTTTTGTCGATTATCATAAAAAATTAAGAAGGAGTCGGAATAAATTACATAAATTTTGATTATATCTTTAAAAGTTAAAAATCTCGAAACGGAATTTCTGATAATAAGATTGATATGGAAATATAATTTCATTTAAAACGGGGTAACTAATAAAAAATATATACTCTCTTTCCATGTTCGAGGAAGTACCTACAAAAAAAAATTCGCTACATCTCTACCATATTTCGTCAACTTCCGACAAAAACTTAAGTTGTGGTACTGTGACGGACTCGAACGGATGGACAGATGGATAGACTGGGTGATCTCATAAGGTTTCCTTGTAGGGACTACAGAACCCTAAAACTGACCTCGTTCTGTAAAATAATTACCTATGCAGTAGAACAATACCGACGTAAGTACCTACCCACTTATCTACTTTAATTATTCGTTACGAAAATTGGTACACCTACCTATTAATTTTCTTTGTAGTTTAGCTAAATCTATCCACATATCCTAACCAAATAGCCCCCCGTCGTATTTGCTTTCGGCGAAGTGAAATTATAACAGTATTTGTTATGTGGTAACACTTTGCTGACCTAAAAGGGTGCACAGGGTTCTGTACAAAGTTTATTTACATAGAAAGTTGGCAAACGCCCATGTGTCGGCCGCCAGTCCTTAATCTTGACTTATCGGCACTGGCCATCTTTGAATTCTCTGTTACGACACTACAAATTTTTGGGTCAAACTAGGGTTCTATAACCCTGATTGGTAAAACACTAACAACCTCCCAGGACTATAGTACTAACATCATAAACAACAACTCTTAATAATTCATCAGAATAAAAATATTTTAACTTAACACTCTAAATGTAATAAACACTAATGTCTTTGTAGCGATATTCAAAAGTGCGGGCGTAAAGAATTGAAATGTGTTACTAAAACAACGAAATCTTGAAATATTTTTAGTCATTTTTTATTCATTTTGGTAAATGGTTATTGTTTATAAAGTTAGTTACACAGTAGTTAGTGTTCTACCAATAACCCTCTATATACGAACATAATATTTGACTATTCCACATTTATAGCGTACAAGTCCTACTCGATATTTCCATACAAATAAATGTCGATAAATTATTTATATTGAAGCCCCAAGCAAATATTAATATTAGGCAGGCATGTATCATGTACCGATTCGAAATTATAATATTATCTAAAATCATTTATCATGTGCTGAAAGACAGGCAACCATCGCGGGGTAACTGCATGTCTGAAAGAATCTGACGTTTATCCGCATCTCTTTCGTTACATAGGTACAGGGCCCTAACCACGCTAGCTACTCAAATCTTAATAGAAAAGCAAACGCTCGCGATTACGTCTCAAACGCTCCGCTTTTGACGTTTTAATGACACCATACCATATCAATGTCAGTAGAAATCGTGAGGCTCGTGTCAGCAAAACGTCAAAAGCGGAGCGTTCGAAACGTAATTGCGATCATTTGCTTTTCTATTACGATTTGTGTAGCTAGCGTGGTTAGGGCCCTGTAATAGCCTTTATTCCCCTTGCATTAAGAGGTGAAATCATTATTTACACAAAATATAGACACATAATATTGGTATTTCGTATTACAGAAAAAATAAGAAGCTCTCTAATAGATTGGTTTAACATGTACAATCTTGTATATTCCCGCTCATAAAATAAATCCAGTGATGTGTGAATTGGGTATTTGCGTGCCATATTTTTAGGTGGTGCAGTGCTAAGTTAAACGCAAAATCAAATCGTTCGGCCAGAAACTCTCAGCGGATTTGTCGTTTTTAGGGTTCCGTAGTTTATAACTAACCCAAATAACCTGGACTCACAGAACAATTCAAGTAACCTACATAATAATATGGTGTTGTTATAGGTACCTACGTAATAATGTTAATGTTTTTTGAGTTTGTTTTTTTCTGACAACCGACAAAACCTAGCTAGCCAAAAATAAATATAATTTCTTCATTGCAATGGCTACAGAACCCTTAATTGTGCATGGCCCGACATGCACTTAGCCAATTTTTTTCATGTACTATAATGGATTATTGTTATAATTATATTCCTATCTAAAATTCCGGTATGCGAGTGTTTTTAATTCTTCTTCTAAACGGCTATAACGATATTTACGATTTTTATTTATACTTATGAGGTCACCTAGATGTTTCATAGCTATAGTTGGATCCGGTAGGTGGCGATATTGTCAACATTAATGAAATTCAATCAAAAGCAAATATGTAGAAAGAGCAGTAAATACTATCTCACTCCAGTCCAAAAAAAGTGTTGAGAAAGAGTCGATGCACTTGGAAAAAAAAGCGCTGTTGAAGATTGGCCAATTTATTCTCACTTTAAAAATCAATCGACGAGAGCAGCCAGACAAAATGGAGAAGTGAATGCATTTTGCATTGTGTTCGGCGATTGAATTGCAAGACTGTTATTCCAAGACGACTGGATTCCATTCCAGACTTGGAAAATCCATTATCACATAGGTACTAGATAGATACGAGTGTGTTTGTTAGTGAATACCTTATTTTAAAACTGAGGTAAGGAACCCTTTAGATGAACTTATTTTAAGGGTTCTTTACGTCATTTTTTTTATTAACAAAGCAGTTTGCAAATTAAGCAGTTACTGTAGCTTGCAATACCGAAGGCATTGCTCGCACGTTGCCAACCTCAAAAGGAGTGGGGCAGTGGGAAGGGAAGGGGAGAGGTTTGGCCTTCCATTCTCTCACTCGTTGCAAGCTATAAGCAAGCTATAAGCATACTTGCTATTATAGCTAGCGACGATTTTTTTTAAAAACTGTAAGCCGCTCTTCTGTGAGAGTGTGGTACTACCCCGGTCCAGCCAGCCCGTATGTGCTGTAGTCAATTAGTTACAGCTTGACTCTATGACCGTCAAAATATTGATCTAATCTTGAATTTCGTTTTTTTTTTCGTTTATGTCCTAACTTTTGACAACACTGGGCTCTTCGCCATATCATACCACAACTTAAAGAACAAAATTTGGTAGAAATAGCTCAATGACAATTAATAAACACCTCTGATCCCTGATGACCATCCCAACCCATCAAATTGCTGACAACCACTTTGCCAAGATCACAAAATTATTGCTTTATACCCCCATCTCTTTAATCTGAAAAGTACTTGGGTACCGTACATTACACCGTGTACATTAAACAAGTGCACGTAAAATTTTAACGATTTGGGAATTCATCATACAAAAAACATTATAGAGATACAATCCCCTCGCGTTTATATCTAAGGCTTCATGGGTGTTTTTATTGACGATAGGGTTTTGCTGGTTTTAAAGTTCAAAAGATAGGGCTGTAAATATTAGTCTTGCCTTTGAAAGGTTGGTGTCTTTACGCCTGTATTTAATCTTGGAAATGGCATTCTTATTATCATTCCAATACAAAATTACTTGTCAAAAGCGTACTCAAGTCCGCTCTTAGACTTGAGATCGATTTATTATTAAAGACCTAACAGATCCATAGAGCCTTTGATTGTATTTAATCAAAGTGAACTATAAATGGTCCAGGTCTCACATAAAAATGAACTTTATGTCTATCCCTGAAGGTTTATTTAGCAATAGAACTAGTAGAAATCTGCACATACAAATAAAAAAACATTAAAGTAGTTTACTAAAATAATTACCTACAACACTCGATAGCAAGATCTAATTTGGATATACGAGTACCTCCATCTATTGACAGTTTTTCATAACTAACACTTTAAACTTAGAATATCCTCAAACACAAAACACCTACGTACAGCCCTACGCTATCCTAGTTAGTCTAGTAGTTGGTTCACCGCGTCCGAGGTCGTTTTAATCCTGTGTTCAAATCTCAACTCAAGTAATGTTATCTCCTCGTAGGTAGGCACCTACTAGAAAGTAGGTAAAAGGTAATTTTTAAATTAACAACGTAGTGTTCTTGGCTGATAAATTAAGACCTAGACGTTACTGCAACAACTTAACATAGTCGTGTGAGACGATTTATTTCTCCAAACTTTACGAGGAGGAAATTTGCAGTTAATTTGGTAGCTGTCTTCGCGTTCTAATGGCACAGATTTATAATTCGCCCCGAAACATCATTTTCTTAATAAATCAAGTTAATCTACTCACTTATTCTCGGGAGGAACGTAATAAATATACTTAAAAAATCTTTATTATTTTCGCTTTGAAGTTTAAATTTTTAACTCGTTAACTACGTTAATTTGTGAAGATGGTAATAATTAAAATGGATGTAGCTTTTGAAACACGCCTGCCTGCAGTGTGTCTTTGTTATGTTTTGAAAGCTGCATTAGCACACACAGCAATGGATGGAACAAAATACAAAACTATTTAAAATTTCCACATAATTCTAAGTAAAATGAGCAATATTCTCAAAATCTAAATGAGCGTACGATGCTCGTTTTCAAGTTCGGTTACATCTGACAAAATTGTAAGGATGTCTCGATAAATAGTTAATTATTGACACCTACCCCATGATGAAACACTGAATACATTGTCTAATATAGGAGGTCGCAAAGCAGCATATCGCTTGCGTTCTCATTACTAATCCGATTCCACAGCACATTTTTTAAAGTTTATTAAACCTTGATAAATCCAGATAATTATGTCCGTAATGCATTGTTTAAACATTATGTGTAGTATGGCGTCATCATTGGACTCCACTGTTGATTCTGGCTTACAGGGCTTACAGGAGTGACAGTGGTGGGAGTACACTAGCCAGTCTAGCAAGACTAGTCTCATTTTAAAAAAGAGTTCAACCCACACAAGTCTTTTCTAAATATTATTTTGTCAGTAATTCACCTATAAAAGTTCTCAATTAATCTATGTTATCTAGGCATGAAATTAAGTAAAGACTATCTATATGAAGATAATTTCGAGCGAAGGTAATATTATTATCAACAAAAGCGAGTAATTGATAGATATAGCTTGCAAAAAAATTTGGTAGCCGCTATAGTACGTCGTCAGCCCACAAGCCAGAGCCAATTTATTATTGCCCTCAAACTTTTCTATTACACGAAATAAACTTTCATTTTTATGGAAACAAACATTTATTCCAATACCCAGTATGTACACAACAAATAAGCTAAGGTCAATATCCTTTTTCCGTAGACATATACAAACAACAATATGCATGTATGGGGTAGAGTAAGCACTTTTTCGTACCAAACTGTATTCACAGAGTTTAGGTATTTACTCCTGAAAAAGGTCCGCTGTCTTTACAGCCCTATAAAAATTACACCGCTGAATCGTTTGATTCGGTTGATAAGATTTTTATTGCAAATATATGGCGATTACTTTTCACAAAGAAAATAAAATAAGTACCTACGACTTCGGCTTGGATTATATGGAGGAAATAATAATATACTGTTTTCTCCAAAAGTAGGTTCCAAAATATTTTACATAACGATTTGAGAAAATGACTGATTCTAGGAACAATAAATATTTTATTAAATCTTCATAAAGACCTACCTACATTCTATATAACTTCTTAGCTGGGTCACGTCGGCTTAGAATTATTTAGAAATAAACCGATAGGTATCTGATGCAACTGTCGAAACGAGCCAAGAAATATTACTTAAGTAATGGAAATTGCGTCGGGTCCGGCCGTTGGGGTCCCATTCCGGTATGCCCCCGGCCGGCCCACGTAGAAAAATTTGATATTCCGCTACGCCCCCAGCCGAGGAGCCCCCATTGTAAAACAACAGTTTTTTGGACAAAACACTGGAACAAATACTGTTGAAAACAAAAGTGTTTTTAAATTTAAATATTTTATTTTTGTTCATAATCTTAACATAAGCAACATTAATAGTTTAATAATTGACTGCAGCGTAATTATAAGTTTATTACAAATAAAAATGGAGGAAACACCTTATTGCATGCGGGACATCCCTACATATTTAAAAGAAATGGCAAATGTTCAAGTGTGTGGGTGTGTACAAGAAAGAGACATGAAAAATGTACCGGCTCAGTGAAAAAAAAAAATGTAACTGATCATGTCCAAATACAGATGAAACATGCTGGTCATTGTAAACCAGATTTCTTCAAAAACGAAGTTGGTGATGTCATGGACGAAATAAAGAAGGAAGTGACAACAAATTTCGTTTCAAATAAAAAAGATTTTTGAAACGCGCACTGCACATTGGATAAATAAAGATATTCCAATCTTCACAGACGTTAAGACCACATTATAATATGATCATCGTAACAGAGCTTTGGAAGTACCAAAAACAAGATTGAAGGAGCCATATGATGTCATCATTTCTTGGCTGAGAATTCTAACTTTGACATTTTCGGAACTATGTAATAAAAATTACTTATCCCAAAATCTTATCATTATTAATATGTCACTATAAAAAAATGTTACAGCTTTTTCAATATACCAATATTTTTTCTTATTCAAGGACGCGACGTAGTAATTTTAATGAGAACATGCGCCAAGGTTTATGTAGGTCTCAGCGCTAAGAAACCTTGTTCGCGACCTAAAAACTCTGTCAGCTAAATTCAAGTATCGGCGGCTCTCGAACTTAGCGCCATTAATCAAACAACTTGAGACAAGCTTTTAACACAAATATATCTGATATAGGTTTTCTGTTTGTTTTATTAAGATAACAAATGTTTTACAACGAAATTTCCGATCTCCATGAAAATAAAAAATCGTATTGCCAGAAAATTGCGAGTAGGTACTGTCGTATGCAAATGAAGAATTGACAAAAAATATTTCCTACGCAATGACAATTTATAAGCAGAATTCTAAACGCAACCAAAATTGATAAACGATCCAATTATGCAAGTACGACAATAGAAAGAGATAAACTCAATTAAATCGTAAAAGATAACGCTCCAATGACTTTGGTAACCAGCATCTGGTAGAGGCCAACAAAAACTCATTAACAGAATCCGTCTTTAACAACTTATACTCGTAGATAACGGTCGAGCCATTTAAGCCTATTCGATCGTCGGCGATGCTTCTCGTGCCACTACAGGGGTGCTACTATAAAAAAAATATCGAATAATATGAAACATGTTTCATTTTTATTATTATTAATGGTGACTAGGTACCATATTTGTTTGATTATTTAATTAAAGAATCGGAAGTTATAAGGCTTTCATATAACTACATAACGCATAGTGGTCCCGTTAGCCCTTGCAACTATAGATGCTTGTAGATCCCTCACAGGTACTCTGCTGGACCGCTTATATATTGCGGCTGAATGGAGTTTCCGAGCCTAACATCTAAGTAAATTAAGGTAATGCCATCAACATTGATTCCGCGTCACCTGTCTTCACAAAGCTCTGCGTGTTGTCTCCCGGAGCTCTCACTTGTTTCATATTCATGTAACAACATCAGAACAATATATTCCTGTTTGTAATTTGTCACGTTCCGTTACGGGGTCGTTATATTTCCATTGTCGAGTTTATCGCAAGTCCGCGACGAGGGGAAGTAAAAGCTAACATAAATCAGTGTAGAGTTCGGTAGAATAAAATCGATACGAAAACGAGTTGGCATAAGGGGTGCTACTCTTAGCTAACTAAGCTAAGCTTTATGATATTTATCCCATACGAAGAAACGAAAGTATTCAAAAAATGTACTCAATCAATATTCCAAATATAAATATGTATGGCGATCGGAGACGACGAATCATAATGAGAGCATCCGTGGCAATCTCGGAGTACGTGACGTAGCAGACACGCTTAGCATTCGAAGACAAGATGTGCGGTGACACGTAGATCGAAAACAGATGCCTCCGCTGAGTAGCTTAGCTTTGGATTCTTATTACACGATACACTGAACATTAGTAGGTACGTTAACAGAGTAAATATGAATATGCTGGCCAAATAAAAACTTTTATATTCGATAGAGAATTGATTTGGATACACGAGAAATTAATTAAGGCCACAGCGGCACCGTCCGCGAGTGCGTTAATTAATTTCACTACGCTTATATTTTTCTAATACAGGCTCTAATAAGTGGTCGTGACCTGTGTAGTGAACGATAAATAATAATATATGCTAGAAGCATTAGATATAATATAATGAAAATATCAATCTAAATCAAAATCACCAAATCTCTGAAATAACTCTTCTTTAAAAATATAACCCACCAAGTATAATAGGTACCTACTATATATAACCTACCTATTACGGCAGTCTCATGTAACAACTAGCATTTACTTACTTACTTACTTAAGGCTGCTTAATTTTGATGTGAACAACAAAAAAAACAGAAGATGGGTGGTAGACATTTCAATAGTGTTTCAGTACTCGCCCCACAAATGGTATTTTATTACGAAAATGCTTTGTAGGTAGGTAGGTAGGTATATATTATCCGGGTACAAACTCCGAAGCCGGCTTGAAATATGGAGTACTTTTTATTGGAGTCACGAACGTTCCACGGCGTATTTAGGAAGGGTCCCGCGGGTAACATATTATTGTATCCTAGACAATTCAAAAACTAAAGAGGATTAGGGTAAGCGTATTTTGTCAGGCAGGTGATGTAGCACAGCATGGTACAGCATTGGCAGGGCCGCCATGTTGACGCAGACGTAGGTCACAAGCGTCTGCAACGCAGATAAATTACACAGATATTTCCACCTAGACAAATGAGAGTCATTTTTCATTTAAAAAATGTGCGATGGAGGGACCCTCCAGGAACGAACTTCTCTGTTACTTTTTTGTTAAATATAATATAGGTATTTATTAAATGTTTGGTTATAATTATAAAAATATCGAATAAAAAGTGATAATATGTATTTGATTTAACTCTTTCTTCAGGGCTCTAACCACGCTAGCTGCTCAAATCGTAATAGAAAATTTTGACGTTTTGCTGACACCATACCATATCAATGTCAGTAGAAATCGTGAAGCTCGTATGAGCAAAACTTCAGACGCGGAGCGTTTGAAACGTAATCGCGAGCGTTTGCTTTTCTATTACGATTTGAGTAGCTAGCGTGGTTAGGACCCTGTTCTCTTTAAGTTTACAAATGTTCAATAGATGTCGCACTATCTAGTCACCTGAAGAACTCGCTGACGCCATCTAATTGATTTTTGAGATTAACTTTTCAAAGTGATCGATACAAAGAAGTTCACGCTTTTACTTGACGCCTTACGTGACGTCTTCTGCGAGTTAACTCCTACCGCAAACCGCGTTAAGGAACTTCGTAACAAAAAAATGTCTCTACGAGCACTCACAGCGTTCACAACTCTTGTGCTTGTTGATACGTTACAAAATCTGGTTTGCCCTGCGCTGCGTGAACAGCGCCGCCGCCTGTGTCGTGCCAGCAGCGCCGTGAACGATTTAACAAGGCCAATCTGTTATATCGTCCGTAGATAATCGCGGGTTACGGTCGCCTTTAAGTTTTATTACATAAAATACATTACGACTGTACCTTCTGGAGCTACAAGCTTGCAACGACATAACTGTTGTTATATACATTGTCTGCCATATAAATATTGTCAGTGCTTAACCAAATAAATATTAATGCCAATTTATTTGTTTTCAAATCATAACTCAGTAATTTGGATACCTACATTTCAAAATACTTCTGTCCGCTCTTGTGTTACCATTATGAAAAGGGTGACAATACAGCTAGTTTAGTTTGAGTTACAACAGAATTAGCACTATTACCTACCTACTTACCGTATGATGTGCGTGAAGGCTACTCCTACGCGTCATATGCTTCGTTAATAAGGTTTATTATAATTTCAACAGTGCCTTAGAGATATTTATTTCTAAACGTTTAGTCATTGCAAAACCAGATAACATTGAGCCCAATCACCCTTTTATCAAAGAGCTAGTAGCACTATTTTCTGCATTATATTTCATCTCAATTTGCGTAAGAGTATACTTACTCGCAAAAGCATTAAGTAGTTTAAATTTCAAAGCACATCATGCTCTATAGTTTTCTCTGAGCAGGTAACAAGGTGCCTAGACCCTTAGACTGATAACAACGTGCTTTCAGAAACAACAACTGTATTATTATAAGAAGCTTTCAAGCTCAAACAACATGGGCATGTTGTAAATCAGCTCAGCGTTTTCTACGATACTCCCGTGAAGGAGTGTTGTTCGTGTAATGGCCTGGAACTAATTAGTTGGAATGCGGCCAGGCTGCTAATAAAAATAAAACTTCCGTATAGCAGATCAATAAAACATTCCACTGCATTGACGTTTATGGTGGATTAATTCTTTTAGAATTTATTTATTGCTGTAAAATTAGGGAAATGCGATATTTAAACTTTTTATATTAGGATTGTTCTCTACAGTATTCTGGGTGGATCAAAGGCGGAGTAAATAGATAGCGACTTCTAAGAAACACATAATATGAAGAATAATATAATACCGGGGTAGTACCCTCACACAGAAATCGCAGTAAAGTAGCTATCATACCTGCGTTTTGTATTATGAGTGAGAGCGCCGGAAGTTCAACCCCTCTACCATCCCCTCCGTCTGTCCCACTCCCCTTCCGCTCAGCAACGTGCAAGCAACACCTTTGGCATTGCAAGCATCTATAGCAAACGGATGCTGCTTAACATCAGACGGGTCATACACTTGTTTGCTGACTTTGTTGTATAAAAAAAATCTCCATAATATTTATTTTTCCAAAAATATACAAAAGTGTCAATTGGCATGCATCATTATTTTTAAATAGGTATTTCATATAGTAAAATATTATTAACCAAAAATAATTTATCACATTCCAGCGTACGCGAAGGTGCGTTCCCATTTGCAAGCACATTATGAATGCAAAGTTACACTTAAGCGTATAAATCAAAGTTAGCTGACAGCTTACGGATTACAGTTTTACGCAATATGTGAATATTATATTCGCTACCTACCTTGCTTTTTGTGCTGTGGGTTTTTACTTTTCAATAAAAAAAGAATCATCATATTTAGGTCAATCGAATGAAAGAAGTAACTATTCATTTAAAATTATTTTTAACCCCCGACGAAAGAGGGATGTTAGAAGTTTAACTTGTGTATCTGTGTTTTTGTGTGTCTCTCTGTGGTATCGTAGTGCCCAAGCGGATGAACCGATTTTAATTTTGTTTTTTTTTTGTAGTAAAGGGATTCTGATGGAGATAGTTCTTAGCTATATTTACTGAAAATCAGTTCAGCCGCCTGAAAATTATCAGGGCCCTAACCACGCTAGCTACTCAAATCGTAGTAGAAAGGCAAAATCTAGCGATTACGTTTCAAACGCTCCGCTTTTGACGTTTTGCTGACACAAGCTTCACGATTTATACATTGTCTGAAAGCCAAACGTAGTTACTAACGCAGATCCAAATAAAAAAAACTACAAAGCGTTCGATGACATAAGCCACTCGCAAATGAGACGCTAGCGTGGTACCAAATATTGGCCAAGCGTTTGAAACGTAATCGCTAGCTTTTGCCTTTCTATTACGATTTGAGTAGCTAGCGTGGTTAGGGCCCAGCTCTTTTGTAGTTTATAAAGTCGTCGCATCGGAGGTTTTTTAAATTTAATTTTTTTGTTTGTATTAATTTCATAATTTGAAACTATACAACCCACTTGTTTGATTCCGAAATCGTGAAATAATTGTAGCAATGTCCGTTCGGACAAATACAGCATCCGAATGCTATAAAATAATAATTACTATATACTCGTAATTAAATAAAATCACGTATCGGAAAACGGGCTATCATCGTTGGTCATTTTATACCTACCTACAAAATAAATAAAATGCCCTCTTTTATTATAATTTATTATTCTTACCGTGTTTTAATTTAAATTATAATTATGAAGCATTTCGGAGACACAGTCCATAAACATCGGGTCCAGGTATGACATACTGTAGACGTAGCCACCGTTTTAGGCTCCATATAATTCTCATTATCATACGATCTTTTGTATTTTACCATTTAGTATATATTTGTTATGATACAACATATTAGCGTTGGCCGCTCGACTCACTGCATCGGGTGGTTGCGGGTTCGATTCCCGTCAGGGTAAATTTCGGAAATGGCCTTTTCGTAATTTTCCCTGGTCTGGGTGTCACTGGGATCGCCCCCAGTCCATTGTACGGTACCCATAGTTCAAGCGTTACTTAGTTTGGGATCATGCAGATGGTGTGGTTGACTGGCGATATTTATTATTATTTATGTATTTATTTGTAGGAATAGTTTAAAAATCTTTATTCGGTACCCTCATTGTAATACACCCCGCCCATCTCCACCCCTATGTACACTTTTTTATAAGACAGGATTTTCCTCTGTGAGTATAGCCAAAGGCCTATATTGTAAGCAAATTTGCAATAACAATAAATAGCTATTCCGCGCTTCCTTGTCCGTTTGCTTTAAGAAAATTTGGCACAAATACATGTACCTGAGAGTAACTTGATTAAAGAGCCGTTATCTTAAGAACCCGAGGCGAAACATCGAGGAAAACAACCTTTAAAATAATGAACACACAATCTATAGCGACCTACGTATAGATGTGTAAAATGCGCACTCAATTGTAAAGCCTTTCCACTTTGTATAAAAGTCTTCCCGTTGGGTTTAACGACAATATCATCAATTTATTCGCAAACTTATTGAAGTCTGTGAACCTTTATAATTCAACACATTTTATGAAAATGACGTTGATAAGTCGGAAGATAAACGGTATTACCGTATTTTATTGGGCGGGGATACATGTAGATGTGTAATCGAACTAGGAACTATAATCGCAATCGTAATCGAATGCGAACTAGGTAGCTAGTTCAATTTGTTATATTACCAGAATGAGAAGATAATTCAATCAATCGTCAAATTTATATTGTTATTTTAACCTTGGTAAACCACTTAGGTTACATAACATAGCCTGCAAACAAGCGTACAACCTACCTGATGTTCAGCAGTTACGGGAGCCTATAAATGTTTGAAATACCAAAGGCATTGTTCGCTCGTTGCTGACCTGAAGGGGAGTAGGACAGAGATAAAAGCCAGCTGAGTTTCTTGCCTGATCTTCTCAGGCAAGGTAGGGTTCCGATCCGATTGTAGATTTAACACGTTAACTGCCATTAAAAAAGTGTACATTTTCCGTTCAGGCCATGGGGGACAATGTTGAGCGACACTGAATCTTTCCATTCAAGCCGCGTCAGACAACGTTGACCGCGCGGCAGGCCTATGTTCAAAACGCTCTATTACGCCAACGGACTGCAGTATCGAGAAAATTCGCTTATAACGTGACCCGCACGGCCCTCTAGTTTATCCTACATAGCTTGGTTTTTGCAAGGGGATTTAACTTAGAAAAAAATACACCTCTCATCAGAAAAATCTGAACACCTTGCAAGTTTATGTTTTGTATGGATAATCTGAAAAATGTGTATATTTAGGAATATATGTCATATGTCGTTTAATAGTGAATAATATTAGGTTTTCAAATCCTAATGTAAATTTTCTAAATTCAAATTAAATTTTCATAGGTTTCGTATTTTGTCAAGTCATTTTTACCCTGTATGAAGTATAAAGGAAATTGATAAAACAACACACGTAAATGAACAAAAAAGCTAAGAAACGTTTATTTAATAACTTGTATTCCCTCCCCGAGCTCTTATTACTGCTTCCATACGGTTCTTCATCGATCGGATGAGAGTCACGATCAAATGTTGTGGCATTCCGTTCCATTCCTCTTGGATCGCATTTTGCAGCTGGCTAAGTGTTTCTGGGGCAGGATCTCTTGCACGAATTCGTCTCTTTAATTTATCCCATAGATGTTCAATCGGATTCATGTTCGGGCTTCTTGCTGGCCATTCCAAAATGGAGATACCGACTTCGATAACATAATCTCGTACGACGCTCGCGTGTGTGAGCCCTAGCATTGTCGTGTATGAATATGAAACCGTTGACAATAAAATGTGCATAGGGCATCGCGTGAGACTTAAGACACTGTTCGATGTACCGATGACTGTTTAGTGCAGGAAGACGTGGCCCAGACACAAAGACAAGCTCTGTCTTACCGTCGGCGCTGATCCCTCCCCAAACCGTCCACGAACCGCTACCATAGCTGACCTTTTCTTCAATGCAGCATTGTGCAAAGCGTTCTCCATCTCTTCTGTAGACCTTGTTCCTTCCGTCGTTACCATACAGCATAATTTTACACTTATCAGAAAAGAGGACTTTGTTACACTGGAGGTATTACCAATTTAGGTGCTCACGTGCAAAGTTAAGGCGCGCTCTTCGATGGTCTGCAGTTAATTTCAACCCATTTCCTGGCTTGTGGGGTACCAGTCCACGTTCATTCAACCTTCTTCTAATTGAAGAGTCACTTACAGGCACCCTACGAACAACATGAAGCTGCTGTGGGAAAGCATTAAGGCGTCGATTTCGTAAAGAAGTTGTTACATTAAATCGATCATCTCGCTCAGAAGTGACCTTTTCCTGTCAGATCCTGAACGGCGCGTGAACAAACCAGTATCCCGATAGCGTTTCTAGACCCTATGACGACATAACATACGACAGGCTTAGATGCAATCTTTCAGCCACAACACGCTGACTAAGTCCAGAATCCAGCAATGCCACCACTTGGGCGGCTTCTGCGGGCGAAGTATCCATATGTTTTAGAAAAACAACTTTTTTATACGTCCCAAAGTCACAGTACACACGCAGTATACATAACACAGAACAAAAAGTTTTAAGATAAGCGCTAATTTTTAGTTTTTTAGGTGAAATGTACTCCAAATGTGGGCGGCAACTTGACCGCGCGGCCCTATTAAACGGTTTTACGATATTTCGTCCGCTGAGGCCATGGGGGTCAATGTTGTGCGATGCGTTATAATTAATAATAAAGGCTCAAAATCATTGTGTGTTAATTAAAACACGTTATTTAAGTATATATGATGCTAAATAGTGAATAAAAACTATGTGTGAAAATTGATAAAAAATATGATTTTTACATGGCTTGACACCGTATAAGCGTCGCACAACATTGACCGCGTTGGCAGTGAACGTGTTAAGAAAAATATGTGAAAATTATAAATAAATAAATAAATAAATATCGCCAGACAGACACACCAACTGTACGGTCCCAAACTAAGCAAAGCTTGTACTATGGGTACCGTACAATGGACTGGGGGCGATCCCAGTGACACCCAGACCTGGGCAAATTACGAAAAGGCCATTTCCGAAATTTGCCCTGGCGGGAATCGAACCCGCAACCACCATGTGCAGTGAGCCGAGCGGCCTACGCTCGAACCACTGCGCCAAGCGGTCGTCAAATTATAATTAGTAAGTGGCCCCGTAGGCCAAAAAAAAGCATTGACTTTGATAAAAGAGCGGAATAGGGAAAGGGAGGGGGGATTGGGCTCTCGGCTCTCTTGCCCGCCCATCCTCTAGTGGACGGGCACCTTAAAGGGACCCGTGGTGGTAATTGTACTTTCCACCTGATTGTCAATCACCCGGCCACATACGCAAACCTAAGAAAACAATGTCGTAATTTAATCGTACATTTAGGTACATTATGCGTCCGTTCGCACTAAACCGAGTAAAATGTGTATCTCCAAGGCGCTTTTCTTTAAATAAATAAGGGCAAAATATGAAATTGGGGCTCAATTACCGCGCCACAGAACAAAGGGCAAAAGTTACGATACGAGCACGTTGTTTCGGCGCCGTCTTGAATACGTTTTACGAAAAATAGACGGAATGTTTTGAAATATTTTATTAGATTGCTATTTACTAGATGTTGCTTCACCCGCTAAGGCTTATGTCTTAATAAGAATTTGGAGCAGTACTAAGTAGGTAACGTTAAAACAAATTAAAATAACAAGCTTAATTTAACTGTTTGATAGGTGCTGTTTAATTAAACAGCACCTATCAAAAAGTTAAGTAATTTTTTTTACCCAATTGGGTGAAAAAAAATTACCTAACATATGACCAACAATAGATATAGTTATAACTGTTATTCGTTCGTATAGGTATAGGGAATATTTTTCTTGTTTGTCTGTCTTTGTATTTTTTTTCCAAACTCCTAGTCTACTGTAGTATTTCTATAAGTTTTCCTTAAGTTAAGATTCACACACGTAGGGCACTATGCATAACAGTAGTTTTAGTACAGTAAATATTATATCGCTAACATCTCTACAGGCAGTTCCAATCATCACACATACCTTCGAGAGTCTCTTCTGCCTTTTCTGACATGACCCCCGAAACGAGGTTAATTAAATCTACACACTTCGAAGACCCCCTAAAATGTGGATTAGAGATAAGAATCCAATTCTTGTGGAAGAGGCGAAAATATAGTAATTTAGGTACTGTGGTTTATTTGATTAGACCTTATATAAGTAGAGCTATTGGATGGTAATAATTCAATTACCGACCTCTTTTTTAACCCCCGACGGAAAAAGAGGGGTGTTAAATAAGTGTAACATGTGTATCTGTGTGTCTGTCTGTGGCATCGTAGCGCCCAAGCGGATGAACCGATTTTAATTTTGTATTTTTAGTTACAACGGTATTCTGATCAAGAGTGTTCATAGCTATGTTTCATGATAATCGGTTAAGCCGTTTGAAAATTATCAGCTCTTTTGTAGATTAAATGGTCGTTGCATCTGATGTTTTTTAAATTTTAAATTTAGAGTTATTTATAGGTAGGTTATGAAATATGGAAATGGCTTTAATAGAAAGTACTCCGACTATTGTTTACGTCAAACAAACAACATTAATTGCTATTAGGCCAACGTTTCTGAAATTAAAGCAAGCTATTCAATTAAGTAAATACACCTACAAACACCATTTCGTTTACAAGTTGTACAAAACTAGTCTTAAACTTATATTAAGTAGTGTGTTATTCACAGCTCGGTTCCTGATCCCATTTCATGTTATTACAAATGCCTCCACGCGCCGGCAAAAGTTTACGAAATTACAATTTACTTTTTCATAAAAAAGTGATTTATGAGTGGGACTGTTAGTGTGGCAAGGGAGATAGTTAACGGCCGCGAGGATTTACGTCGCCATAGCGTCCATCGACCCTGTGGCCGTAATACGCGTGTGTAGGGACAGACTATTGTTACTGGCCGACGCGACTCAGATCCGACGCTTGTACCAATATTGGTGTTAGACTGAAATTCTGAAGTAAACTCTGTAATTATATTTTTTGAAGCATAATGGATTTCATTTGATTATTTAAGTACTCTGTTCACTTACAAGCTCTTGTTAAAATCAGCAGTTCTTATGACTATGCAAACGCCTATATTTTGATTGTTAGGCATGATTATCTTTAAATAGTTTTCCCAACCTCCCATATGCGATTTATTTATTTCATCACCAGATCGATCGACATCCTCAAAAGATGACCATAGACATAGACATCTGATCAAGATCGTCCGGTTCTTCGGGTGTGGCCGGTCAGTACTTTTCAAAGTAAGCGATGCCGAAAGATTGGTGGACTGTCAAAAGAATATCTCCACTAGCAATAAAGGTCCGTCCCTTTTATTTTTTTCATTTTCCCGAAATAGTTCCGGGACCATTTGTTTTGGGGTGACACCTGCATTCGCTGAATACAATAGCCGTCACGACAAACTTCTTAAATCCATCTTCTTTTTATAATATTTTTCTTCGGGGGGTGCTGACGGAATAGACAAAAACTTTTTTATATTGGTATAAGCACTTTAGATATGAGCTGTTTATTACTTTGTCTAATATAATTCTGGGACTACAAGAGAAGCTAGCAACCGCAAAATAACATTCAACTACTGTATGCCAAAAACTATTTCATAAACAATAATGCGGCATGAGTTATTGCGAAAGTGATACCGCCCAATAGTCATATTATTAGATTTCTTTATATTCGGGTTTTTCCCGAATAGAAAGAACAATCTTCCAATCAATCGCATCGCTTATGACTTTAACAAACTTAGTAGTATACTCGTAAACTATGAGTCTCGCTAAATATATCGATGATTATTTTTCGTCGACGTTTTAAGAGTGCTTTTGTAGGCACATGTTGGTAATCTAGGCGAGAAATCACTAGTGACCAATGACTGGTCGTGTGTTGGCTAGAAGCTCCGGTATATTCAACTGAGTGAAAGCTCACCTATAAGATTCGTTAATGCCCATAAGTGTCTTTTATTTTTTACTTCTTGATGGGTGCTGTGGCATACGTATCACGTGGCTTATATTTTTTTATGAATACAGGACTTTGCAGCAATTTATTCCTCCAAAATAATTTCAGAGCCACAAACAATTTTTTTTAGAACTTGTATAAGTAATTAGTAGATACGTATTACGAGTTCGTTGAAAAATAAATGTACATTTCACTTTGATGTTTGTTTGTGTAACAATTCAGTTTTTTCAAACACCAACCAGAATACCCAAAAAAAAGTATTCCCAAGAAATGCTTTGATATTGTATTAATTACAAAAAAGTTTGAAGACTTTAAGGAAAGGAAAATTAAAAATCTTTGAAACAGATCGTTTATCTTCTTGTTTATGAGACTAGTCTATGAGACTAGACACTCTCCCACCACTGTTCCTACTGTAAGCCAGGATCGTCTATGTCCAACGATGACGACATGGTTTGACCCTCGACGAGACCTTAGAGAAAGGTAAATTAGTCATTTATGTGTAAATTTCTTAAGATAATGTATATGACAGTATATATTACATTATATAAGGTAATTGCAACATTTGTGTATTGAATTTCCCCAAATTTCTCTTGTATTCCCAGTTTCAGCACTCGAAAACAGAATTCAGAAAACTAGGCGAGGCTTATTTAAACGTAGATTACGCCCCGTGGCTATTTCTGTTTTATTTTTTCTCTGTCCGCCTCATTAGAGCTTTGTGGTCACAATGATTTATAGCCCTGAACACACACGTTGGTATATGTACACTGAGAAACCATTTTTCGTATATTCAGCGTATCCAAGCAAAGGGCATTTGTTATAGTTGTATTCATATAGAAATGTGGGTATCGCCTAAACTTTTTCATTTAGTTTAGAGACTTGAGCAGTTAGAATTAAGATGGATTTTTGTATTTTCTCCCGGTAAGATTTATGGTGGTTTGTTAAATCCTAAGTAGTAGGTAGGTAATCCGCTCTGACTTTATAATGTGTTATCTTACAAGATGCCACATCAACATTTATCATAATTGATGGGAACTACAGTTTGAAACTGATTAGATGAAACGGAAATAAAACTTTTTTAACGTAAAGGAAAGAAAGAGTATTCGTATTTTGGCTATCATGAATAGAGCGATGTATTATTTTTTTTGTAAAGACGTGTTACATAGAGCTCGAGACAAGACCCTATTAATCTGGACTGAGATACGTTAAAACACCGTACACCAGTGATGCTAAACAAGATAATTCTTTTCCACTTGCTCGGGCATAATACAAATGCCTTTGTCTCCAGTCGTTTAGACTTCGCTTAGCCGACGAATAAATCGTGTCACGTTCTACCGAAGCAATCTCGATTTTATCATGGTTTTGTACCCGCCATTTTATAGCCCCACGGGTAACATCTTAGGCTCGGCATCCCACTCGACTCCCAAACGTTTCTCTATTCTTTTAGTGGGCACGTAGACTGAGTAATATCACCGTTTACGAAAATAGATAAGGATTTATTTAAGTCTGGACACGACCATTATTGCTTGGACGTGATTTAGACACAATTTGAATATTTATTGTGCCTAGATTAATAGATAGTGTCAGTTCGGAGGCGTCACACTCTGAGCGACTTGATAGGAATGTAAAATAAAAAAAAACTACCTATCCTATCATCCACCAACCAATCAATCGAATCTTTACAAAATCTATTTTACGAGAGTAGGACAAATCTACATTATATTATATATCCTTCCAATACAAACAACTCATGACGTAATTTACTTATATATGTTACGTTATATAGCTATATATTTATATTACGTAGTTCCTCGACCACAAAAAGAATCAATTCCAAAGGAGGCGCAGAAATATAACACCTAGTTTGGACGTAAGCCAAATCAATTTGAATTTCCTCATTATTCAAATTAAAACGAAATGGACGGTCCAAAGTTGAGGATAGATGGCATGAATAGGGCATCTATCAAAATAAATCACTATATTGTCGGAGGCGGGTTTTACCTCGCAGCCTGCGTATTCCCGAGGGACCACAGTGCTGGCCAATGGCAACGAACCTTTAACCAACATCATTTTATCTGCGCCAATTTCACTTTATGGAAATTTCTTTACAACCCTCTTTTTTACCTAGTATGAAATAGTCTGCTTTCTACTAGGTGATAACAAAATTCATTGTGTAATTGAATAGTAAGAAGAAATCGTCGTCGCGTCGTCCAGTCATAATGGCAGATTAGTTTATTCACCCTAATTTTTAGCTTGTCATATATAGTCCTACGTATGTTAGAAATTATATGTACTGTGCCTCAATTTTTTCATAGGTTTAACCGTTGAACCCCAATGAAGAAGTGAATTAATAATAATAAATCGACGACCGCTTGGCACAGTGGTTCGAGCGTAAGCCGCTCGGTTCGCTGCGCATGTTGGTTGCGAGTTTGATTCCCGCGCCGGGGCAGATTTCGGAAAAGGCCTTTTTGTAATTTGCCTTGGTCTACGTGTCACTGGGATCGCCTCCAGTCCATTGTATGGTACCCATAGTACGACCGTTGTTTAGTTTGGGACCATACTGTTGGTATGTCAGTCGGGCTATATTTGTTTATCTTATTTTGGTTTTCGAATAAATGTTTTTATTAAATTTAGAATAGAGTCGGCAAACAAGCGCTAAATTGCATTTTTAAGCAGTTCCGTTGTATAGATGCTTGCAATACCAGAGGCATTGTTCGCACGATATTCCTCTTTCATCGCCTAGATAGGTACAAAAGGCTCACACTGACCCTTCGTCCTTATATGTCTACATTGTATCTAGTTTATTGTTACCCGGACAGCTAATTTATGATGTTCCAGACACGAGAGACGTAATTTAAGAAACTCCGGGATTTCGTACAAATAGACACGTTCGCTGTACGTCTTTATGTGGCGCACCTACTATAGGTAGGCAATATATATGTGCCTATTAGATTTTACATAATACCCATTTTTAATCTTATAACTTATAGAAATAAAAACGGTTTTTTTTTAATCGAATAAAGAAGCCATGGATATCGGTCGGATAGATCAACAAGGTTTCAGCTGTTCACGTCTGGTGGCTTCGTAAATATTTTGACGAATAGGTATTTCCTTTGGGGCGCCCTACAAAGTTTATTCGTCCCCAGTCAGGCGAGATGACATAGTTTCTTAAAATAACACTCCGTTTTTCTTGCGTTTCTCTCCCACGATATCAGGATAAAGTTTGAGAATGTATAGGTTCACAAATAAGTGGTAGGTACTCTTAAACCATCACTCTTTAAAACTATTTGCTATTTTATTTCATTAAATTATATATATTTATTAATTGTATTTGTTTATTTCATTATTATTTTAATTATACACTTTTTAATTATATAGTTATTTTACAGTAAATATGTTTGCATATATTATGTTAGGTAGGCTAGGGTCGTAATATATCAATCGCACACAATAAAACAAAGGTATCATAAAATTAAGCCTTAACCACAAAACTTTAACTTTTAGTAAAGTGTCTCCAGGATCTACGAGATCTATAAAACGGTGTCAATGAGTCGGCACCCTATTACTGGTCGGTACCCAGATATAACTCGGCTTGTGCACTAACTGTTATTTTACGGTTCAACCGGAATAACATTATTGTTATAGATATAGCGAAATCTTTCTCATTCTGTAGTTACCGTAGTGTACTTACCATTATTTTCCTTAATGTTTTGTACCTATTAATGTGCCTATTAATTTTGATAGGTATAATGTTAATACATTTGTAGGTTAGGGAACTATTATTTTTATACAAAATACTTTACAACGGAGTCATTATGTCCAAAAAATCTTTGACCCGTAACATGGACATGCATATGATCATGACCAACAAACGCTGGTTCAATTCTAAGATATTAAATAGTTACAGAAAACAAAACAAAATGTACGTAAAAATAACATTATATTGCTAAGCTTAGAAAAATATACTTGATCTAACTAGGATCTAGTTAGGCTCGATGTTTTTTCTGTATCCCCGTCATCTGGTTAGAGGTTCGGAATCCCCCTACCTATTGTTCAAAGACTGCCACCTTATCTTACACTTTAATTTTTTATTGTACTGTTTACGTATTAATTATTTGAATTGATTAATAACAATAAACCCGTTGAAATAAAATCGAACACAATAAGTACGTCATATCGGATCGAAATTGCTACCATCATCCAACCGAGTCCACTTCAAACAGCAACAAAGCACGTAGTTATAACGGCTGTCAGTGCTATAATGACCACTCGACGTGTACACCCAAATTAACGGCACTAAACCAAACAAATACAGGCTGAGAGAGCCTCATCCCGCCCTGATTTATGCGACGAGTGGCGCCTGCGATGACGGAGTTTATTATAAACCAATCACATACCGCGCCATAAAACAGCCTCCATTAATTGGAAAGTAAAAAAATATATGATTGGATGGCATTAATGATCCTAACACTGACGCTATCACGACGTTTATCTACCTAGCAGAAAACAATTTATTTCTATTATCATTGCGGTGGGCGTACCTATATAAAATAAATACCCCGCATAATGGCGACATTAAAATTAAATTTATAGCGAAACTTTGCTAACTGTGGTAGAAAAGGGTAGTTCGTTAAAGTCGTTAAAGCATTTCCATTATTTCACAAGTTCAAAAAGAGATTTGAATTTCTTTCTCTATTCATAAAAAATAAAAATGAGAATTAAAAAGAGAACTTCACTGATAGAAATAAAATGTGTACCCACCCGTATGATGTTTTTGAATGCATTTTTTTCTTCCTAACAATTATTAATAAACAGTTTCAAGACAATTATATTTATTGATCTTATTATTTGTACCTCCATTTTATTTGAGGTAGAGTTACCTATTTTCCTAAAACACACAGGAAATAATACACCTGAAGTTTTGTTGGTAGTGAAGGTGTATACGAAAAACAAAATGTGTTCTCGAGATTAGTTTTATATTCAAAAGTGTAAGCTCTGGTAAAGCGCGCCGTAGTGTACATGTCGGAATTAAATCCATGTTTGTTTTTGTCACCGCCTGTTGCGATAAAGGCAAACATTTTTCTACACCTACAAGTAAACATTCCCTGATTGTGGCCATTGCACAAATAAAGGAACGTTTGTAAAAGCTAGGACAAAGGGAGAATTCATCGCTCCTAGCAATTTATAAAATGTATTTCATTATTGTTGCATTCTTACTACGTCTCTATGTTCGCGAAAAGGTATAAAATACCGCAGGAACGAGAATAGCTACGATTGCTCGTAGCTCAATGCAATATTGTTGACTATTTGTAATAGACGCCGTACAAAGCTTGCAAGGTGCCGCAGCACCTAACTGCACTATTAAAATCTGCTTATGAAGGTAACTTTCATCTTGTTTTCGGCATGAGTCAAATTATAAGCAGAGTATAGGAAAATTGTTTTAGGTACCGGAAACGGATAGGCGTTAATATTACCATTATAGACCTACATTTAAGTAAGCGATCCTTTACGAGTGACAGTTGACCCTCTTCAACGTTCGAAGAGATTTTGAGCCCTTAGCCGTGACTAATACCGCTGCGTCTACGTCACAATACTAAAGTTTACCTACTAATAGTTTGCAAAAAGGAAAACGGGAATTGGCAGGATGACGTCACAGACCGAATTTGCAGATGATGATTTTGGTCAAAATGTTAGCAGCTTTTAATATCAACGAATACAAAATCGAATGGATGGAAAAACCACGAAGTATCTATTGCAAAACTGTTTGTAAATATAAAAGTACCTAATTGATTCGAAATTTCTGTGAAAATAAACCGACACTATCATGTTGAATTATTAAGTACCTAATACTGGTTATATTATCTCTTAGTACATCCTTCCTTGCACATAACTGAACAAAATTAATACCTTACCTAACATAATAATGATTTGGGCTGTAGGTAATATGGCCACAATTTCTTGTCGACAGCGTACACACGAAAAACAAACCCCCAAAGCGACAAACCGCAACACAAAACCAACATACGAAAACAAATAAAATAATGTCGCAATAAAATTTACATTCGTGCAGAACACAATGTAATCGAAACGTGAAAGTTGCAATGTAATGGAGTTATCCTCCGCGACAATAACCATCTCCGCAAAGCAGATTACACGGTCAGGAATCGCAGTAAGTCGCCGACTGATTATTGTTTACATTTCGTGACCTGAAACAACTGTGACCTTTAGCTTTATTGACTTTGTTAATATCTTTATCTCCGCGCTACATCTGATCATCTGGTTTGACAATAAGGATTATTACTTGCGGAAATTTGCTGTGGGACCTGGATTAACTCAGGCTACAATTATATTCTGGATACAGACAAGGTCACAAATGTTTTGAATCTGGTATATCATTTTACAAATGTAAATCCTTTAATTTGAGATGTGAACCAATGCAGTGTGCTGTCATATCGGGTGGGTAACAAATGCTACACAGGGTTAGTTGTTTACAAGTGCATTAAATTCAACTTTGTTACAATAAAATAGGACATATAATTCCTTCAAATGCCTCGCTTGTTTCCTGAGAGCAAGTGGCCAGAGTAAGCTAGGTTGTTCCAATGTTTTTTCATTCTTTACTGTGATCATTTCAGTTTCTCTTTATACAATACTATATATCTGAAGTAATTAAAGTGATAATTGAAAACGTAGCTGTTGGTGTAGATACTTTGAGAATGCGTCCTATTGAAGACATACCTGTATATATAAAATGTACCTTATTAAATTTCCATCGCTTGTATTTCCTCCTTTATCTCGGCCATTTTATTTTTAACTTTTCCCCGGGTATTATCTTAATCTTCGAGTTTCATTACTACGTAATTACTTATTTGAATAATTTATGTTTTTTCACTTTCAACAGAGAACAAATCTGATATACTTTACCTCGTTCTAGAGTTATCATACATGACACAAATCGTAACGACGACATTTATAAGCTTGGAAATACTGTCCCGATATTCAGTATTTTACTCTTGTACCAATTCTGAATCCTTTCCGACTAGGGGTATCGATTTTATCAGGGGCTTACCTCCTCTCTTCTGATTTATGGCCCTCCTTTGGGTGGAATTATCGGTCCGCAAAATATTGCACGAAAAAGTTCCGCTCCGATTTTAATCTTCATGAACTTACATTTGCATAAAGCGGTTTTTTTATAAATGGACATCAGGAATTTAATTTGAATTTTCCCTATAATCCCGCCGTAGGTCGAACGTTCAAAATTAAACCAGCGGCATCTGGTCACTAAGGATAGATAAGGACCGAGATATACAACACTCAAGTAGTTTGATTAATGAGTCGACTTGTCTACCGGCGCTGGAGATAAACAGTTGAGAACAATTTCTATTGGTTGGCGGCAGTTGATTAGACAGCTAACTTAACGACACTGTCTTTGTTTATTACAGTATATCCGTTAAGTTTCCGTTCCGCCCTTGGAAATTTTACAGCAAACTAAATCTTTGTTTCATTGAATGGTTTGTGGATTAGATATTTTAGTTTCATTTGCGGTTTTAATACGATAAAATTTGTTTCGAACATTACATTTGCTCTAATATGTTGCAGTGTATTTTTCCTCGCATTTCCCCAGCTATATGGTTACGTCAACTCTGTTAAAGGCGTAGGATTCGTGGCGAGAGATAACAGCTGATTACTGTTCCATGTTATCCGAGACCTAATTTTCTTGAACGCGTTCTATTACAATGAGGAAGCGGGCATAGTACAAAAGCAGTAGTATATAATGCCTCGAATCGATTCCTCGAATTATGCAGGATATTTTACATTGACCTTCTTTTAGTACAACGATTGTGCTAATAAGTTCAAAGAAATAACAAGAAATACATAATCCTCCTAATTAAGGCTAAAGCCCGCGAAATTCCAATTTTTTTAGGTTTTTTAGAATTTTTTCAAAATCAGACAATAATAAAAGGCACATGTTGTAATTCGCAAAAAAGACCGTGTGCAGTGCATTTATTAATATATCCAACTTACTCTAAAACATTTCACGAACGACAGCTATCCAGATAATCTGGCAATTTTTGTATATTTAGTGATTTACTAGTATCATATCCACCGTGATAATATTTAGAGTAAAATAAATGTATTAATAAACGCACTGCATACTGTGTTTTTCGCAAATCACAAAATGTTGTCTTAAATGTTTTCAGATTTTGGATAAACTATAAAAATACTCGAAAATTTTGAATTTCGCGGGCTAGACAGGCGCCTTAAACATCTATTAGCGGTGGTGTAGTTATACCATAATTTGTCTTCTTCGTTCGAATGTCAAATTACTGATGACAGAAAGAGATAGTTCGGTGTGTGACTAGTCGCCCGCTAATCCACATATATTACATACAATTAATAAGGGAGATTGTGTATTAATCTTTATCAAAGGTATTGAACCTGAAAATTTGGTAATGGGAATATCAATTTTGTATTAGCTCGATGTTAATTGTTTTGCTCCTGTAAGCCAGAATTGATAGTTGGGTCCAAAAAAACATGTCGCGGTATACCCTTAACACGTCCGAAGAAACGCTTAGTTGCTATTAAATGATAGTAAATAGGAAGGATAAAGTCATCATCAATTGTCAATTGGCCCAAATCCAATCAATTGTTCCGAAACAACCGGGAGCAGTATCACGTTATTGTCATCGTTACTGGAAATAAACCCACATTGTGTGTAGAGTCTGCACATGTCACAGAAATATCGAATGTCGTCCATTTGTCCATGTCTTTGGGTATGCAGATGACAGCACAGTATCAGAGAGATACTTCTCCGACGCACGAGCCGGGGCAGCGCTGATTCAGTCCAAAAGAGAGGCTATGGTCGAAAGATTGAATTTGACCTTGCAGGCAGTCTCCGTTTGGGGCGATGCCAACCTGGTCAAGTTCAATGCTTCCAAGACCCAAGCGTGTCTGTTCTCTGCAAAACGGAGTCCATTCCAACTGACTCCGACTTTCCGGAATGTATCTGTGCCCGTGAGGGACCATCTTGAGCTGCTGGGTGTTACACTCAGTTCTAAGCTCAATTTCGGTCCCTTTATTGAGTCCAAAGCCAAACTTGCTGCAATGAAGCTAGGCATCCTGGGGAAGGTCAGGTGGTACTTCACACCGGGGCAGCTTCTAAACTTATACCAAGCTCAAGTCCGATCGTGTATGGAGTACTGCAGCCATCTCTGGGATGGTTCTGCTAAGTATCAGCTGAAGGCTCTGGACTCAATAGATAAGCGGGCAAGAAGGCTCATTGGCAGTGAAACCCTAGTGCAGGCTAAGTTGCAGAGCCTGGAACACCGACGCAGGGTTGCCAGCCTATCAGTTTTCTACAGGATACATTTCGGCGAGTGTGCGATGGAATTACACGAGTTAATTCCCCCATCTCCATTCTACCATCGGACGACAAGACGCACGGATACAATGCATCCACACACCGTGGACATTCCTTCAGTTCGTACCAAGCGTTTCGCTTCCACTTTTATTGTGCGAACTGCCAAGGAATGGAACACCTTGCCGGCGTCTTCGTTCCCGGTTGACTATAACCTGGATGTTTTCAAGTCGAGAGTGAACAGGTACCTTCTAGGCAAGTATGCACCACCGTAGACCACATCGTCACTTACCATCAGGTGAGATTGTGGTTAAATACTTGCCTATTTCGAAATAAAAAAATAAAATAAAAAAGTTATTGCAAATCAATACGATACACTCATAGATGTATATTGTCATTTTATTGCAATCAAAATATACAATCAAGGAAGTTATAGACAGGTCCATGCATACAACAGACTATTAGTTGAATATTTTTTGGTACATATCATCGATTTGGCAAGATGACGAGTAAATAGTCATTATAAAAGTTAAAATAAAGACAAGAAACTGATACATTTTCTATACTGCCCATAACACTGTAACTCAATGTTGATATTATTATTGTTTCGCAAAAATAACGACAGATTAAAAATATTTAGAGCATAGCCGGGCACAATAGCGGGTGGTCGCAACAAAAGGTAATTTTGTAGTACAATAACTACAGTGTTTCGAATTTTAAATGGTAAACTGTAAGTTGTAAAGCCTCGAGGGTTGAGCACCGAGTTTACCCCGAGTATTGCATCGCGGAGCTCGATTATAGCGCGATGCAATACATTCCAGGCGCATTCAATTTACCGCGTCACTGATGTGCACAAAGCCGCATCTCTACCTTTCTATGATGGTATTTTTGACACCTTTAATGTTTAATTAAAATCCGTATAACTCTCTTATCCAGGCTTGGATTAGTATTCTATAGAACGCGCAATTTTATATTCTGTGTGTCTAAGTGCATGAATCAATATATATATAACTCAAAGGTGACTGACTGACTGACTGACTGACATAGTGATCTATCAACGCACAGCCCAAACCACTGGATGGATCGGGCTGAAATTTGGCATGCAGGTAGATTTTATGACGTAGGCATCCGCTAAGAGAGGATTTTGATTAATTCTACCCCCAAAGGGATAAAATAGGGGATGAAAGTTTGGATGAAACTTTGTCAATTAAATTCCACGCGGACGAAGTCACGGGCACAGCTAGTAAAAACTAAATGCAATTGAATCCTTTTATTAACTTCTGTGGAAAAACAAACAAAATATGACTTAATGAATTAATGTGCATATAAATACTATAATTTATGGCGACAAATTTCCTGCTATTTAGGTACTGACCTCGATCCCATAATATCAATAAAAAATGACGTGGGCATAAATAATAACACAGAATAACCCACATATGCCCCCCCACCTGAGATCCGGCGTAAATGCGCTTCTAGCATACAAGTGAGAGGTAAGAGGGCTCGTAATGTTATTATCTTTACATTTCCCCCCTATTTTATAAGGCTGACATACTGTGAGGGATCCACATAATGGAAAGCTCTTGAATCCTTAGAAAGGGAAATTGCGGTCTCTTCAAAGGAGACACTACAGTGAATCAAACCGAACGTTATGTGAAAAAACACACGTGGCAAGAGATGCTAGGCATAACTCATATCTAAGTATGTCCTTGAAATAAAATAGGATAGATTTATACTTTTGTGAGAATACATCGGAAAATATTTAATGAAAGCAAATGTCTCTTACTTTCACCACTATTCCCATTTAAAATAGGTAACACAAACCTCTATTTCAGTTACTAGGATATAACATTTACCTTCATCCCGGATATTGGCCAAGGTTTTCGAGGAAAATAAATCGTTCGGAGGCGAGCAATTCATCGTTCCTCTTAATCCCTGTTGACATACACTTAACGCACCTTAGCTTAATGAGATCCGAGGCTAATGATGAAAACCTACTATAACATACGATCAAGCGTATAGATAAATAAATAATAAATAAATATCGCCAGACAGACACACCAACTGTACGGTCCCAAACTAAGCAAAGCTTGTACTATGGGTACCGTACAATGGACTGGGGGCGATCCCAGTGACACCAGTGATCACAGTGAGATATATACTAGACACTCTTTTCACTGTGGTCCCTACTTGTGTGTAGATTATTATTATCACTAGTTTTATACATAGCGCCGCCCGTGTGGAGTTTAAAAATAACAAAACTTTTACCTACATTTTATTTTAAAACATAATATGATGCCTCTGTACCAAACATTAAAATCAGTTCAACCGTTGTTGCGTGAAGTTCAATCTAAGTTACAAACCATTTTAGTTAGCACTTGGAAACAATCAACGAGGTTCGAATTGTATTCTCCAATTTATGATTCAAATGTAGGTCTGGCCGTAACTCGATTTTGTATCAGCGTGCAGCGGAAAATATAGGATAAAAAACGCCTACATAGTAATTGCTTCAAACCCGTTATGGAGAGCAGAATTGCTGCTTCGACGGACTAGGCTCTACTTAGTGTCTAACTGATATTTGTTTAGCAAACCTATTGAGTTGGTATACCTAAGTTAAAGCAAACTGGTAAAGATTCAGTATTCCAACTGAATCATGGTATTTATTGACTATACAGGAGCCAACTTTATTTACCACTGGCATCTATGTAAATACGTATTCAGATATTCGATACGTGAGTTTTGACGTATTGCGAGTCGATCCAGATGCCAGTGGTTAACAAAGTTGGGCCGGTCAATATCTACCTATATACCAATAACATTATGTACCATGATAGATACCAATATATCATGACATGATCCATATATCGTAATATTTTTAATGTAGGATGCATAAGTTGCCTACATCACGGGCTATATCGTGTCGGAAACGAAACGAGCGACTGTTTTATCCTCTGATAAAAAGATTAACTAAAATCTAGTACTTATATTATTTTGTTAACAAACAAATAGTATGAGGTTATCCTCAATGTAAACAGGCGGCCACAAATGGCTACAGAAAACAATTACTCTGACACTACCTCCGTTCAAAAACAATAATCGTTAAAAGCAATTATTTTGAGGTTCCGCATAACGAGCGCTTAAAACGGAATTACTCTGATAACTGTAATGACACAACGAACCCTGGTTTTGAAATATTACGTCTTAATCTCTGTTAAGTAGTAAGTATGTTTTATAATGTCGCGAATTCAAGGGCTTTTTATACGAGCTCTTTAAACTTTTTCATTCTTAAAGAACTCGGAAAATATTAAGAAACCACATAATTTTATAATACATAGTTTGGTAGCCAAACTTTTTCCCTCGACAACGTTGAAAAACGTTGTCATGTTTTAAACCTCGTTACGTACTTAGGTACAAGCTTTGAGACAAAACACGAAATAGTTAAGTTATCTTAGTTACTAGTGAATCACGCCGGTGTTCCCGGACATGGTAGGCAGAGATGTACTGTACACTGTACAAACTGTTTTAATAAATAATTAAATCAATTTATTTCAGATAAGTATCTAGGATTCATGTCAATCCATAACTTAAAACACACAAATACTAATAAAAAAAAATAAAAAAAACAAGTCAACTTTTTTTTTTGGCTGCCGTCGTAGTATTCAATGATTTTGCCAATAAAAGAGTTTGATGATATATATATAAGTACATAGATGTCACAGGAAGTATGTCAGTACCATGAACATTTGGTCAGTACCCAAAGGCATTACTATCGCAGGTTTGGCAAGTATTGGCTGCTTCGCATGGTCGCATGGTCGCGTAGAGGCAGGAGGGACGCGCTTTTAATGTTACTTTGTTAATTAGCGGTAATGACAAAGTCTGTTGCAGACGGACGGTCCAAGGTTGATGTAAATCGAGTGTTGGTATATAAAATATTTTGTGGTTGATAAATATAGATGTAAGGCGCCCGCCGGACATTTAAAAAAGCTGAAAATGTCAGTTCGTAAATATTGCAAGAATTACAAAATAATACTATATTCTACTGAAAATTTCCTGACATTAGTACAATAGGAACGTTGTGGTAGGATTTAAAATGAAATGCAGAGAATTTCGAGAATCCGCAAGTAGTGCGAGACCGAGTGAAAACTCAGTTCGATGCATTCGAAATCGTCCAATCAAGTTCGGCTTATGGTGAGTTGGATGCGGAGCCTGGAGCAGTGGGGACGGAATAGAAAAAATATTTATGGAACATTTTCCTTTCATTATTGTTTCAAGTTACGCCGGCAGCCCTTTCAAGTTATTTTGTTACAATTGCACAGAAATAACGAGTTTGTTCTTAGAAAAAACGTCACTTACACATAAAGTTACATTATAGAAATATTTTATAATATACACATTAACGCCCTTATTAATAAACTTGAATTAGCGCGCGAATAGTTACACACCGAAATATCTCTTTCTGTCATCAGTAATTTGACATTCGAAAGAAGCAGACAAAGTATGGTGTAACCACACAACTGCTAATCCACGTTTATTTGTAAGGGGGGTTGTGTGTAATCAATAATTACGACATTAACAAAGAATTAAGGTACAAAATTAAATACAATAAAGTTTCTAATATACATATATATCTTCATACATAATTTTCTATATTACCTGTCTTACGAACATTCGATCAGTTATTTGAATGTTTACTACAAATTGATTAATTTCCATCCTAATAAATAAAACATGATCATTACTTACTACTAATAACCATTGTGTTGGACAAAAAAATAATAGAACAAGTTTTTATTATAATTATAGGATCACAGCTGTCCCCGCAAGCTGACCAGGTATAATGGATGTCTGTTCTACCGAAAAACTTTCCTATATAAACAACATTGAAGAAACTGATAAACTCGAAAATAGAGGTATGTTCATATCAGTTCAATAAGATACCCAAATAAAATTGTTTAAAAGGGAAATGTTGTTGACCCATGTCACTTTCACAATACCGTGAAATCCTTTCCGACTTAAGATAAAAGGTTCAAAAAAAAACATTTTCATTCAGCGGAGGGCTTCAAAGAAAAAAAACATTTCTAAATCCATAAATTCAATCAGATATTTTTGTTTTTTATAGTTCTTTTAATAAAACTTAGTTCCAAAGTTTGTTTTGGTGGTTTGTTTAGTTTACTAAACGTTGACTCCATTAATGGCAATTTTGGTGGTTTGATTATGTGTATGTATAATAGGTCTCAGTATGTACATTCAGTCAAGAAAGTATCGGGAATGGATGATTTATTTATGGTTCCAAATTCAAATTATTGTTTTTTTTGTTGTTGTTAGATTGGCACAACTGTTTTCTATTTTGGTGCGGAGTTTGAGTTGCATCTGTTATTTATTTTAAATACGGTGCTGTTTTTAGTTATATCATATCTAGTGTGTATTGCGAATTTCATAATGGACAAAAACATCGAACAAAGATTTCGTCTTAAATTTTGCATCGCCAATGGAATTTCGTGTTCGGAGTCACTGAAAATGTTATAGAAGGCTTACGGTGAATCGACTTTATCAAACACGCGTGCTTATGAGTGGTACAAAGCGTTTAAAAGCGGTCGAGATGTGATGGAAGATTTGTCTCGCTCTGGTGGGCCATCAACGTCTGCAACTGAAGTTAACATTGCAAAAGTGAAGGAAATAGTGACTGAAAATCCTCATTCAACATTGAGAGAGATAGCCGCCGAACTTTCTGTGTCTCACGAGTCGATCTTGGGTATGAAACATGTTTCCGCTCGGCTAGTCCAAAAGACCTGAATTTTCTCCAAAAACTCAATCGCATGAGAGTCGCTGAGGACATGCTAGAACGAGTCAATTCAGACCTAACATTCATGAAACGCATTGTTACTGGTGACGAGACGTGGGTTTACGAGTTTGACATGCAAACTAGTCAACAAGCTTGGGATTGGCGCCTTCCAACTGAACCGAAACCGAAAAAACCACGCCAAAGTCGATCAAAAGTCAAAGTCATGTTGACTGTTTTCTTTGACTATCGCGGTGTTGTGCCGGAATTCTTCCCGGAAAGTCAAACGGTAAATAAAGAATATTATTTAAGCGTTATGCGGCGTTTAAGACAGCAAATTCGACGAAAACGGCCAGATTTCTGGAAAGAAGATTCTTGGATTTACACCACGATAGTGCGCCTTCGCACAAGGCCATCATTGTGAACGAATTTTTGTCCAAACGCTCAAAAAATACCATCGAGCAACCACCATAATCACCAGATATGGCTCCAGCGGACTTCTTTCTTTTTCCTAAACTCAAATTACCACTTCGTGGCACCCGTTTTCAATCGGTAAAACACATAAAGGAGAATTCGCGGCGAAAGCCGAACTCAATTCCGGAAACAGCGTTTAAAATTTTTTTTGATGATTGGCTTATTCGTTGGCGTATATCTATTGTTTCTGAAGGAGCATACTTTGAAGGTGATACAATAATTTTGGATGAATAACAAACATTTTGAGAATTATTGATCTTTTCCCGGTACTTTCTTGACAGAGTAGTATAGTAGATCAATGTACTTACAAACGTAAACTACCAGCATATATAATTTTTTTTAAGGGCAGCTACTCAAAAAATGGTCAATAGACAGGAGAAAGATATTCAATTTCTAGATAGGAATCGAAGGAAAACATTAAGCTTTTTGCCAAGGGCCTATTTTGGTAACTCGTCCCCTCTGTGTCTGACCCGTTTGTATTTTATGGCTTAATACCCGCTCTTCGCTTTTTGGGTTAAATATTCACATGAAATTAAGCCAATCAAAGACCTTGTGAGAACCCTACAGACCAACCCCCTTAATAGTAATTTAAATCCATGTAGGTATAACGGTTTTACGACACTTTTTTCAAAACAAAACTGATTTATAATTCCATTTTAAATCAATAGTAACTTTATATTTTAGAGGTAATATTTTCACCAAAATATCTCCTGAATAAACTGGTGCCTATATATCCTTCATATTTATTTGTTTTTAGCCACAAAATAATGATTCTGTAAAAGATATCGGTACTGTATAAGGGTTATTAAAGCTAGGTCCAAGTGAAGAAAAGCTTATTATCGAAAGCTTTTGCGATAAAATCCAAAATATAATATTTAAATTTACTTTTTAATATTAAAGTACTTAATATAAATATAACTAATATTTACAGAATAACAACTACTTATAAACTAACTCACAGAAAATTGTAATAAAAATATAGTTAGGTTATTATTGAAATTACGATAAAGGTAGACTATTTAAGCCCATAATTAATTACTCTTAAATGAAATTTCCTTCTAAAACGGCGCGATCACACGTAAATATTCTTCTCGACTGTGTGCCACTGATAGTGTCTCGTTAAGACAAATGGGTATGCCGCAGACACTACGGGCCTGCCTATACTTATATACCTATAACCATTAGTATCTATGTACTTAACTCATCCTCTTACTTTCTAGTTTGCTTGGCTACCGATTTTATTTTCTATCGTATCTATTGGGACTGCCGGTAGGAAAGGAACGGCAGTCAGAAATTGCAAGCTCCAGAATCCGCAACTACATATACTAACATAGGTGAAACAGAAAGGGTATACATACAATTTTTTTTGCAACTTTACTTTATAAATCTAAAACTATCGGCTTTGTGGGACAGTTGAAGTACTAAAGGTTTTGTAGACTTGTGAAATTTGTAGCTGTATCCCTATAATACCTTTTGTTTTACAAGTTTCCCCCATAGCTGATAGTTTTACAATTACGAAGTTAAGTTTTGAAAAAAAAAATTACCCTTTCTGTTTTAACCTGTATAGTGGGAGAACTAAAGCCTCCGACTCATAGTTTTAAATATGACTTATATGTCTACGTAATATATCGCTTAGTTACGCTTTCAGATACTGAAAATCCAAATAACCAATACCTTATGATGGATGAACGGCACTTTTTAATGCTAAAGAAAATAATTAAATATATAAAATATTACATAGGTTAAACATAATAATAAAAGTTGTCGGATAAATACTTGATATCATAAATTAAGGCATTATACCAAATTAATGCTACAGTAACAATGTTTTGCGCTTCTCTCACTAAAAGCCGCGGGTACCTACTTAAAGTAGAATTTATTATACCAAGTTAAATAATAAAATAAAATAAAAGTAGATTTATTACTCCTGACAAAAACCAAGCACAGTAACATATTATTGTAATCATAGTGGTAGGTGGTAGGCAGTCATCAATTGTGCGACGAGCTGGTGTCTGCAGTACGCGTAATACCTGTATTATACAGATCACCAGGTTATAAAGTAACTATCAAATTATTAGGAAAAACAGAATCAGTAAGTATTTTCTAAAATAAGTTTAATACATACAGCTCGTACATCTGCAATGAACAAGCCCTTTTAAAAATTTAGGGTTAAAATTGCAGTGAATTTTTTTATGCGGGAAAACTAATTTCATAATTTTGATACCATCATTGGTAATTTCGACAACGGAAATTCGCATCTCCAAATTCTTGATATCGCATTTTGAAGGCAACACACAATAGCTTAGTTATTTTTGAGTCTAATGTAAATGGAAAAAACCTTTTATACTTTTACTAAAAAATATATTCATATCAAATGACGAAAAGCCGCGGAAAGATAATCGAGGATCAGAAGTTTCCTCATCATTAATCTAATGATCTCATTCCTTTCTTAACGTCCTCTTGTTTGTTTCAAATCTACTTCGTTGCTACAATTTTTGGCCTTATTTTGATCTCTCTTTGTACATCTAACAAACTTGTGCCCCATTGTGACACTTCCGTTTTCTACTTTTAAGATTTATTTTGTTTCATAAAAATGATTCTTCGAGCCAAGAGCTATCGACAACGACATTGTAATGGAAAGGGGACTTACTTAGAACACTGAGACCAACAAAAAAATTAACAATGTACAATTTCCAAAACATATGCTGTGCAGTTACACCATACTTTGTTTTTCTCTTTCAAATGTCAAATTACTGATGACAGAAAGAGATAGTTCGGTGTATAACTATTCGCCCGCTAATCCATGTTTATTAATAAGGGAGTAAATCAACAGAAAAAACCTATAGCGTAGATAGCAATGCAGTAACAAACAAAACAAATATTTACAGAAGCTTTAAAGATGTTTATATGGATATTTATCGGCCCGAACCCTTCGACATTTATCGCTGCAAAACTAGGTGGTATAGGTCTACCAGAATCTCATGGCATTAAAAAAATATAAAAAAATGTGATTTTCATATGGCAATGTCAATTGTCACCTGCCAAATCAAAGTACAAGGTTTGTCAACCGCTGTTGAGATTTTGTGATATCTTCTTGGCAATTTATTGTTTTTGTGAAAATGTCGAAAAAGCCACTTCGATCTCAAGCGAGAAATATTGTTTTCAATGTGTATCGTAAAATAAGGGAAGAAGAAGGCGTAAATCAAACTCAATCTTTGATTTTAAAGCGCGTCGTAGAGTTGACCGGTAAGTTGGACTGAGTTGTTTTGATACTTTTAGTTTATTTTATATTTATCTTACTTAATTATAGCTTCTTTATAGGGGTTTTCAGTACTACTATACGGCGAATCATAGGTGAGTGCACATCGAACGATGGTGTATTTTCCACGCCTGGTAAAAAGAGGAGAGCGGGGAAGAAGAAAATCAACTTGGACAGTTTCGATTTACAGTTGATAAGGAATAAAGTAAATGAATTTTATACAGTTCGGAAGGAAATTCCAACAGAAATAAAACTGTTAAAAATTCTTCGACAAGAAATTGATTTCAACGGAGGGAGAGAATCTCTGAGGTAAGAAAAATATTAAGTAATAATCCTTCTCACTCGTAAGACGAGGCCTGTGCCCTGCAGTGGGACGTACGAGTATTTAGACTGATGTTGATGTTGATGATTGACTAAGCTATCGTTTCAGTAACATGATAAATTTTATTATTTTTTACAGACTTATACTTAAGGAGACAGGTTTTGAATATTTTAAATGCCAATCAAAAAGGATCATTTTGATCATTTTGTGTACGGAACTCAAGTAAGCGAACGAAAAGCAATTATACCAGTGACCTGAGCGATAATATTGGAATACTGCGAGTCTGCTAAGTGATTCGGAACGGTGCTTGTTGTGTGTAACTAGTCTTAGTGAACTAGTGTACTAGTAGTGAACTAGTACTGTGTATTTGTCGAGTTTGTGGAGAGCGAAATAAACCCTTTTTACACGTTTAACGGCATTAATTGTACCTACCCCTGTACGTGTACGTAACATTATAATAAATTAGTACATAAAGTAATATATGATTGGATTTTTTTTTTTTGTCATATTTTCCTATGTTAAGAACCCGATGCATAACAACAATTTCATACACATACCTAGTATACTTTATGTTAATTAATGACTAAATATATAAATAAAAATTAAACAGTATCAAGATCGTTTAATCCAATTTCCCCAGTATTGCACACAACAAATTTTTATTTCCCCATTTGCCATGAGATTCTGGTAGACCTATAGTAACCGTATTTGAACCGATACAATTGACATGTCTACGCCACTATTATCGTTTATAGTGTTGAGAGTTTGATGTGATTTCTTGTAGGAGGTAACACATATCACGTTGAGTTACTGGTTGCTGAGTATCAGTTCTTTACATTACGAAATAATAGAAATCTGTGAAATTATATAGTAAGCAGTTTAATTTATCAGTCTACAATACAACTCGATTTACGTAAGAATAACAAGTTCAGTGCCTAAGTTAGAGCACATTTAAAAAACGATTCTAGAATAATGAAGAATAGAAATCATTTTAGCTCGTGTATAACCTTGTGGGAATATACAAATTTTAATTGAGTTACCAACATTATAATGAAATATAGTATATTATAGTATATATCAATAAACTTTATATGACAAATATTCAATGTTATCTTTCTTGTTTTAAAAATATTAATATCTACACGGTTTAATTAAATTAATTGTCACTTTGCTAAGTTATATACTATTCAGCTTCAAAATATACATTATTATTTGAGACACAAACATACACAATATAGGACGATACATATTAATATGTAAAGCAAGCGCAAATACGAAAACTTTCCGGTCCTAGGGCGCGCGCTAAGCGCCTGAAGCTTTTAACTTTCATCGACCAACGCCACTCCAACTCTCAAGACGTGTTCGTTAACAAGGCTGTCTTTGTTTCAAAACTAAGCGCCTTCAACGATTGCTGCGGTATATTTTGTATATTACAATAACTTCTAATCAATCTTGTGATTTTTTGAAATCAAGTCAGGTTTACGAATCGTTTTAAAAATTGTTAATTATCTACTTATTATTATTATTTTTTACCAGGACGTAAATGTACCGTGATGGTTTATAAGTTCACAATTTATTTGAACTACTAGCCTGAATCAATAGTCGTGACGTCTGATTCGTCTCAATTATTCAAGTAACAAAGGCTATAAAAGTAACAATCTAAGAAAAAGAGGACGGGCGACTATTCCGCCTGATAACGCTGGCCGACTTTAGATATAAATCAGAGCATGGCAGAGGTCTTTACATCGTAAAGAACCTTGACGCGAGGGACGCCTTGTGTCAAATGATATTAAGTATCCATCTCGTATACAAGAGAATTACGACAAAACTTATTTATCAGGAAAATGCGAACTTTATTCATATCTTGCATAGTTATTATGCCGTGCCATAATAACTATGCAAGATATGAATAAAGATAGCATAACATACATACCAATTGCTGCGGTCATTTGAATAAGCATAAACTCCTTTCTGTTGGTAGCTACGATGGAGACATCAATTAAAACGGTGCGATGAAATATTTCGGTGCACAGGCGTTGAGTGCATTCGCTGGCGAGCAGGTGGTTCCCGCCGCAGGGTAGTGAAGGGTAGTTACTAACTACCCTTCAACCGGGTGGAAATCTTAACAACACCGCTCGACGAGACGTCTCGCTTTCACGGCTTCAGCAAACCGGGCTATTTGCACATAAAGGGACAGCCCACACATGTTGGCGCACATAAATTCGCCTACTTTACACTCGGTCAACGAAACTTCTTGTTCCCAACCGCGCTTGCAAACGTTCTCATTGTTATATGACCCTAGTCTATTATACTCTCCTTAATTAAAATGTACCTACTAGACTGGCAGACGCCTTTTATGATACTATTTTTTCGCAAATTCACCAACAACCCTTGGCACTTATTCATCTACGAGTACCTACGAGATCGGGAGCATTTTAATTCCGACGAAACTTTTTCCTTCTTTGAAATAATAAAAAAATACCATCTCCAGTTCGTTGGGTGTCTACGTTATTTCTCGGAGTTCTTTTAAAAGGAAATCTTAAATATTAATTCATTTCGTTTTATTGTACGTTCTGTTTCAACTCCGTGCTCGTTGTGTTCACAAATGAAACCTACATGCTATTGAACTAATCATTAATATTTCATTCGAGGAAGGGGCTGTTTCAGACACCAGCTAGAGCATTGTTCACTGAGTATAAATGAAATGAGATAATGACCGCAAGCGGCGTTACAAACGATCCCTTCTGCGCCGGGTGTCACGGACTTTGACTAAAATATGACCCCGCGCCGCACACTCTCCGGACAAATAATACGGTATTAAGAGCTCTAAAGTATCAGACGGTATTAGCTAAATTCGACCGACGTTTTTCGAGTGAATTAACATTTTAACTTAGTACCTTTCAGTAATCTTCTAAGTGGAAATGAATGTTTGAATACTTTCAATATTTATGGTCGTGATTACGTTATTATTTTTATTTCATCCTCCAACTCATGCTGAGTGATATAGTATTGACATGTCGCGTTTCATTTTCCTTTAGCAAGAATTTTAGTTGGCTAGAAAACTTAGTGGCAGAGAATGGATTTATTACACCTAATAAACTTTATGATATAACCTAGCTTGATGTAAAAAGCTTGTAGCCAAGCGGAAAAAGCAAAGTGCTTATGCACTTAACTGCCCTATAATCGAGAAAACAACAAATAAATATATGTAACGAGTAAAGATAAAACACAGGAACCTACCTATACCGAAATTCGCTAATTCTTTTTTGTTGTGTTTATTATTTTCCGGAGAAGGTTCTTATGTAATAAAAAATTAAGAGAGTTGAGCGGAACAATTCGAATTCAATATTCAAAGTTAAGACAGGACAACGTCTGTCGGGTCAGCTAGTTCAAAATAAAATCTATTAATTTAGTAGTTACTAGCTGAGCCCGCGACTTCGTCCGCGTGGAATTTAACTTAGAAAAAAGCCCGCTCCCGCGTTCTGAGCCCGCGCGACAAGACCCATTTTTTAACTTTTGTTTTTCTAAAACAAAAGTAGCCTAAGTTACTGCTTATAACATCAGCTATCTGTGAAAGTCCCGTCAAATTCGGTCCAGCCGTTTCGGAGATAACCCGGAACGAACACACAGACAGACAGACAGACAAAACATTTTTAAATCGCGTTTTTGTTATAGGTGTCGTATGTACTTTCATATGCATTTAGTGAAAAGGGGTTATTTTGATATTACAAACAGACACTCCAATTTTATTTATTTGTATAGATGGCGTGTCTTCCCATAATGTCGGTTTTGATTTGAATTTTATGAAATAGTTGAAACAGATACTTAAGATAGAGTTTTACATAATTTGATTATAAGAAAACATTCAAATATTGAACCTAATTCACGGATCCCCTTTGCCTTGATTTGCAACATCCAGGTGCCAGAATTTTAACGCCATGCCAGAATTTTAACGGTTTAACTCCAGTAGTTTATAGGTAGGTACATGAAAATTACGGAACGAGACACATTAATCGTATCTACTTACACAAACTCTGGCTTACAAGTATTTAAAAGGATTAAACGCGACCCGAAAATGGAAGGAATTACAAAGGATTTTGCCGTATTTATGAATATTATCACGTCATGCTTGATACTCGCAAAACTAACTCTACTTTTGAAATTATCTGTGACAAAATGTTGTCACTTAAATGCAAATAAACCTGTTTGATTTTGAATATCTATTTATCATAGTTTTTGATTCTACAATAAAAACACGGAGCCTAAGTACCTACTTCTCTCCTTGTTGTAATGCGATCAAGAAAAGGTTTTTACTGAGATCATAAATAACTTTTCATTACTCATACTCTGAAAGTAGGTCTGAAGTCCCTGAGGAGCGGGTTGAAAGTAATACTTTTCCGGCCCGGGAGTTTTGCTTTCAACTGACAGCTGTCAAATTATTAAAAAAAAAACTAGTTCCATTTTCACATTTCTATGGAACCATGTTCAAACTTTTTCTACAGTCACTCAATTACAGCACGATGTTAAATTGAAATAACATAAAGTTAAGTATTAATTAAAGAATATATATTTTTAAATGACTTAATTACAATTTAGTTTCAAGAATTTCTTTAAAATAACATAGATTTGGGCAAAATATTTAAAGATGAAAATGAAAAATAATGGCTAAATAAAGAAGTTGGCCGGCCAACGAAAAAAAAAAATAGGCGGCAATCCGATCTTTATTTTTTTTTCCAATTGTAGAGTATTGTTTATACTTCCTTGTATTATTTCTTTAGCCAATTCCTGTTTTTATTTTTACTTTCCTTGTATTCGTAATGAAAAGCACAGTGTTTACCTCGGGTGAAAGACTTATTTTGTCCCTCGAACTATTAGCGCCCTCGCTACGCTCGGGCGCCAAACCTCGTCTCGGGACTAAATAAGTCACTTTCACCACTCGTGTAACAATGTACTATTACCGTTAGCACTTATACTATGAAAGAGAAATGACAAAGCAAAATATGTAACTATTTTCAGTGATTGTATAGCATTTGTTATCAGTAAAAAAAGTCTAGTCGTGCTTTAGTGTCCCGTAACGTTACGTACCTAGTCTATAAGCTCAACGATGTTAGCTATCGTTCATTTAATCAGCGGCTCCGGATAATAGAGTCACAGGCTTGTGGTAGAGCTGCTCAGCAAAGCGATTTATGATTATATTAGTGAAATAAAAGTGTTAAGAAAGATACCTTATTAGATTCCTATGCTGTAGTCGAACTGCTTAAGTATGAAGTGTCGACAAAACGTACGAAGAACAATTTAAAGGAAAGCTGGTCACATGGAAATGCGGGTGGCAAATACTGGATCGAACGAGGGTGTAAAGCGGGCAAAAGTATACAAATGCTATTTAAATATGTATGTTGGTCAGTTTGTTCACCTGAAATCTACTACCTAAGTAGATAAAAATAAGTAGGTACTCCAGTTACAAAATTAAAAGAACCTTTTCAATAAAAAATATTTTCACTACCTGGACACGCCTGTGTCTAGATCCAGATGTCCAGCACCTTATCCCTAGGTTTGATGTAAAACAGTAACATATCTGTTTGTACCTACATAAATCACGTTTATAAAAAGTATTCGCAGTGGACATTATTTTTTAAACAAGCCCAGATATATTTTATGACATTGAACAATTTTTTATAAGAATAATGTGATAACATCCTAAATAACTTTAATGAAACCTAGAATGTTAATCTTTATACACCGGGAATTAAAAAGATTCTTAAGGAATGGGAAAAAAGTCCACCCGATTTCTCTGGCACAAGTTCGCTTAGATCTCAAAAAGGGAGCGCTAAATGACGATAGATCTCAAAAAGGTAGACTTTGACATTTAAAGTCAAAGTCTACCTTTTATCTAGCTTTAGTCTTAATTTATTGATGTCTCGCCTTGTATCAAAGACCTTATCGTGCCCGCAATCTCCGTGAGCCTAATTCCATTAGGCCTATAAGAAATTATTATAGATTAAACTGAAGATACTATATTGATGATTACAACCGAGACAAATTGTAATATGAAGAAGGCCCGATAATAACTTTTGATACGAAAACATCCAAACGGGAATAATTGTATTATTACAATACTTATTTTGTCTTTATATCTTTAATAATATTTCGCTTTACGTTCCGACTGAGCAAACAATTGCACAAGAGAAGGGTCTCATGTTAATTCAGCTAATTAACCGACACATAACTAGATTACTGTTAATTAACATATCTCAAGCATTTGTCGGACGGATTAAGATACGCAATTAATTAATATACAATGTTAATTACAAGAAGTGATGTATAAAAAGGCAGCGATAGCTGATAGGTTAAGCACGCGTGCGGGCACCAGGTCCTGGGTTCAAACCCCGGCTCGCACCTCTGTGTTTTTCAAAATCTATGTGCGTAAGACATGTGAAATCCATCAACCCGCACTAGGCCAGTGTGGTGGATTACGGGCTGATACGCCCTCGTAGTAAGGAAAGGCCCGTGCCCAGGCGCGGGACGTCAAAAGGGCTTTATTATTATTAGAAGAAGCTTATTTTCGATCTGAATTAGTAAAGAAATTTCATGCTATAATCTGGAGTAGGTATACTCGTATTATTATTCAATAGAAAAATAATTTATTTAAGTTGCCACAAAATGAAATAAAACGTTGCTTAAGAAAAGTAACTCAAAATTGTAGGCTTGTCACTTCCAATTTTCAGTAGCAATAAAACAGATGACAGATGAGTTATTAAATTAATCCATCGTACAATAATGAAGTAGAATACAGACTCCTTCAGGTTACAAATGGGTACATTCACTATTTAAACTAATTTATGTTTGTACTTTTAATGTACTACCTTCATACCTTATGTTTATAGGTTATTGATAATTAGGTGTGTAGGCATTTAGCCCGGTTCAGAAATACGAAAAGCCCTTGGGAGACAGGCAACATCAGCAAAATCACAGCAGACTGGAAGTTGACCTCAATATAAGACATAGGTGAATTGATAAAGGCTAGAAATAAAAGGACATAATACAAATTGAAAAATGGATATCCTTGGAAATCTTCAGTGAGAGTTATATGCGAAACTGATGGAGGTACCTATATTAAACTAGACTACTTCATAATTCATTAGCTCTATATCTTTGACGGATTATTTATATTTTATATTATAATCTTTCGTACAATAGATATATGCAGAACCAAGCTAATGATATCCAGCCCAATAACAGACTAGGATTCGCGCACTGTCTGGAAATTCTCGCTATTGCTGTGACTTGTGATACCATATCATATAATTTATTAATTTAAATATGTACTTAGTTTACATGAAAATTTGACAATTTATACTGTAGACCGATAGTAGTCTTGATTGGCATTTAAAAATGCGTCTACCATTCGAATTCCAATTATTTTTCTGATGTTCTCTGGTCGCGAGCACAGTTTAATAGATTTTCGTGTCTGATACTTCCACGGGAACTATTAAATTTCCCGAGAGTAAAGTGAACTATCACAATGCAAGATAAAACATTCAAAAAAATGTCTTAAGACTATCATAAAATTAAACCAATTTGTATTTTACAGATAAAGACAAATCACAAGTAAGCTCAATTATTTTTCACGGTTTTTTTTTTCTTGCGTGTACTTACATTATTTGTTTTTTTTTATTTATATTAACCAAAACATCCACGCAATATTACCACAGTAGTTATCTAAGAAATAATAAAAAAAACAATTATTCAACAAAATAACAACACAATTCCTGTGTTCTCTGTACTAAGCGCACGCTTGTGACTTCGCAGCGAACCAATTACATGTTTATCTAAATACCTATACATTTTTTAACTATTATAGATGGTGTAAAACACAATTCCTTTATACTAAGTCATAATACCGCCATTTTGGAGTAAGAAAACTACAAAATGACTAACTTGAATTGACAGTATTTGGATGTCGCACCACTGGGGTTCCCATTTATCACTTCAAGCACCTAAGCTAAATACATCCAGGATCTCAAGCTAGGAGTTTTTTCATTATTCTGTATACATTGAATTTTAATCATAAATAATAACACCTACTTTAGCGCGAATCAGTAGTAGTGCTCATAAGATACCTAGTCGGTCACGGATTCGATCTCGGCGCATCCGGTTACGCAACCACCGCACTCCATGCACTTGACATAGGAGAATGGAGCCCAATGACCTAATGTTTATCTATCCCATGCGTTTACCATACAGAACCCGCTAACCGTGCAAGCGAGGTTTTGTTAGTTAATTAAAGTACCTACATACTACGCAATAGTAGACCTAGGTTATACATATTAGGTAGGTACCTACTTATACGTAGGTATGAAAAACAGCATTTTTATAAAAAAATCTAGTTTATACAGTTCACAAAACTCGAAAAGACAAAACATCTAATTGTAACCACTGAATTATTACTTACCTCAACTTTTAACATCCGTACATTCAACCAAACACCGAAGGAAAAAAGTGCATAAAGTCTCACTGAAAAATTTATATCAGTCCCAGTCTGTAACGGCGTGCACGCACTTTTAACGGAAAGTTTATTTTATTTGATCGGCGCGGGCAGGCGAAAGTTGCGGGCGGGCGGACGAGCGGGTGCAGGTATCGCACGCCGCCCGAGAAGTGGCGGGCGAGGGTGAAGGCGGTGCGCGGGGGCGGTGGCCCAGGGGGGGTATTATCGAAGGGCGCATGCGTCTTCCAACGTCCGCGCCCGGACGCTGACGTCACACGAGATCCGCCACAGTGCCGCCCGACTCAGAGCTCATCCCCGACACCCGCATTTCGCACGCTCCGCTCCGCTCAGCCTATTCGTGACTCACACCGAGTACGCACTACTATGGAAGAAGTCATGTAATACTACACACTAATCAATAGCTTTGACGCAAATTGTAAACAAGGGTTTTAGGAAGGAAAGCTTTCTGTGTATCCTTCCGACATAACAGGACAAACAACGCAGTGTAGTAGAACTATTTAGATAGGTTTGGTAAATGTATCGTGTCTGAGATGAGGTCGTGCTTATTTTACTTAACAACATATTTCTAAAGCAGGAATGTTTATTCGGTATTGTTGAATGTTTTAAATTAAAAATAAAACATACCTACCTATCCTAGCCAGTTTTAATATCCGAGAATACACTTAATAATATTCGATTATATTTTTAAACGAAATATTGGCATAATTTATTAAATATTAAACGCCTTTATATTATTTATATTTATAAAACTTATTTAGTAAATATTTTACTCAAGATATTAGATCATAACTACCGATTCAATGTTATACGATTTAAACATTTATTCACTAAAAAAATAACGAAACTGACCATTGTTAGTTAAAATCTCTGACCAAACTTTTTTATTGTTTGAATTCTCCCTCCGTCCAAGAATTACGAAGTATCAAAGCAGTTTAACAGTCTAATGTTGTTTGATATCTGAATTAAATATAAATTATGTTACTATCTGTCTAAATTTTTTAGAGATTTCCAAAATTTTTGTGGAGAGAAATGCAAAACAGCAAAATAGAATTATGCTTTAGTTTTTAAAAGGCATGTTTAGCGTAAGGTACCTAATTATTGACGTTACTGATGATGTATCTGTAAAATTTGGACACATGTTTGGTTAACTAGGTACTTATACCTACGCGTAGGAGTTTAACCAATCAAAGCCAAACGATGTGTGGTTTCTTGGGTGTAATGTAATGCTTTTCTTAACGATTCTTGATTTAGTCTAAAATTATAACAGTGGTAGACAACCTGATTGAATATAAATATATTTACCATATTTTGGATTAAATTGGACATGCGACTCTTAAAACAACGGCCGAGAAACAAACTTCTAATAACTTTATCATCAATTTTTTAATTGATAAAAATCGCATTATTTCGATTGTTTGTTGTATTTACACATAACGACCAGATGACGCATACAAATGACACTGAATAGAAATTGCCTGTTTAGATAATTGCGTGTCAGCGCAAATATGGCGCCAGCAAAACGCGCTTCAAGTTATAATTGCTAAATTAATATTTCACCAGTGTTTGTTAAAGCGCGATTTCGGCCAGACAAAGAAAATTATTGTCGTGGGATCCCTTCAGTTCATGCATCGTGTGTAGCGGGTGCCTACGTTAATTATATTAAATTGTATTTGCAAGGGTCTGCGCGTGTAGAGATTTTAAGATACAGTGATGTACCTAATACATTTATCCTACAGTAAATTCAGTCCTCTTACTTACTTATTCATAGTTAGTACAACGTTTTTATCTACTAGGTATCTACAAAATACTACTACCTGTCTACAAAATATTGATAAAAAAGTATCAACTTAAATTTGGAATTGCCTACCAACCAAAAGAAAGGGCCAGGTACTTAAATAAGCCACTAGCAATAATTATTACAACAACTTGCACAAATTGAATTCTTACACAACCCAATCAATTTTTATGTCACAATCCGTTTCCACATCAATAATTTGTGTTTATTGGGAAAAAATGCAAAACATCGCTCTCTTTGATAAATTGACCCTATAAATGTAATTTTATTGAAGGGACTGGATTTTCTACGTTCGGGGCATCGTATAGAAAGCGATGTAATCCTACGCCTTTATTAATCCAAGGGATACGCAGTGGATTCCGATTAAAATTTCATGCAAACAAAGATACCTACGTATCGTGAATAAAATGAAATCCTTTACAAATTTATTTTAAAAGATAATTTATACTTTGGTGGGCCATCGGTTTTATATAGACAACTCACTTGTGTAAAATATTTGGTTTTCTTTGCTAGATACGTACTGTTCTATTACTATGGTTAAACATCCAGTGTTCCAGCGTTTTTACAAACCATCCTACTAATATTATAAATGCGAAAGTTTGTGAGTGTGGATGTATGTATGTTTGTTACTCCTTCACGCAAAAACTACTGAACGGATTTGGATGAAATTTGGAACACAGATAGATTATAACCGGGATTAACATATAGGATACTTTTTAACCTGATAATCCCGAAATTTTTACTAAGTTAAAATACTACGCGGATGAAGTCGCGGGACACAGCTAGTTTATTATAATTTTGATATGTTTCCATGGTAGCATTTCAAAATAAAAATAGGAGAGTTAGATTCCTTTCCCAAATCCTCATGGAGCCTTCCACACCGTAATAATTTCTCCTATTTGACTAGAGCGAGCGCAGGCACTCTGATTAGATTAAAAAGGTTTAGTAATCCTTATCTATGCCTCTAGCTAGTAACTCTATGACTGTTCTAACTCTATCTACATAATATACGAGTATATGAGAAACTAAGCCCAGTTCGCCTCAGAGAGCACATTAATCCGGATCTCAACGTACAACCCTCTCCAGTCTATTAAGGCGCTGTGATATCTATATAGCACACGGAACATCCGCAGAGATGACAGCCTCAAGCCTCTATCACACGCCGTTTTATGTTTAAAGGGCAAAAGGATGTATTAAAACGTTTAGACAAAGGTACAAAGTAGCCGTTTCCAACCTCTCCTAAATGATGTCACTGACCTTTTTGAACAAAAGCCAGATACTTTAGTGAGCGCGAATTAGTTTCGTAATAGTTTAACCATTTCTCGACACCTTCCGATCATCGATCACGAACTTCCACTCGTTTTCCGATATTCGGTATCATTCCGGTTTTCCTGTAACTTCCGTGTACCCAAAACATATTATGTTTACAAAACTCCAGGTAATGTAGTATGTAGGTAATGCTAGGCAGGGCTACACTTTCACTTGGGAGTTTCAGAGTGTTTGGTATGTTTATCATAATTATGTTAGCTTAGGAACCCGGCGCGCTTTAACAGAATACGTAGGGGTGGTTTTAATTGCTTTATAATAATCAGTATTGTTATAATTTCCGCTCTATAATTTTGAGAAAACGCTACTGGTTTATGGACGATATGATAAAATTCTAGTATCCCTAAAACGCAGACTCATCGACATGTGCATCATGCCTAACCTAACCTACGGTGCTGAAACCTGGTCACTAATTGGACGTAGTTTTACAAACTGAAACCAACGTTGAACCACTAAGACAAGGTCGGCTTTGGTCTACAGCAGTGCATGGGGGTTGATTCCGTTCTGCAAAATAATATCCAATTGAGCTACAGGAATGTAAGCTCATGGTTTTCAAGGTTGCAATAGAGCGCAGCATAGAGGTGTTAACGGACGGACGGACCGCGTCAGGAACACCACCTTGCGGTTCATTATGTACTCAACTTACTGACGAGGATGAGAAAAAAGCAAAGCTGAAGTGGCATTGAGCTTGCCACGTGGCATGAATAGGGGTCCATTGCAAAGGTCCAAAAATCTCCAACGTCGTGGAAGATCGAGGCGAAGATGATGGGGCTGTAACCCTGGCCTCAATAAACCCAAGACAGGAAGCTGTGGAGAAAAAGTAGGAAGTCTTTGCCCAGCACAAATATGTCGGCAACGATGTTAATTATTTTAAAAGCTTGCCTCTAGAAATCCTATAAGTAGCAGCTTCAAGCTCTTTGGATATCCATAAAATACCCTACTGCATTGCACCCTTGAATGCAAGCTACCTTACAGACTTTGAAATCATTAGCAATATATTTTCACACATAATTCATAATATTTTAAAGGTCTAGGTTGCTTAAAGTAAATGAAATAAACGGGATCATCCCTAGTTCTAAACATGGAATACATATTTTTACGGTTAACAGTGAACATTTTGCTCAGACGTAGTATAATCATCTAAGTAAAGCTCAATAATGCCTAATGACTCGAATCTAATCACATCAATTATTGCCAACACAGGGGCTCACTTAAATAGTTACTTTATTCATTCGAACCGCGCCTCCGGCGTGAATATAACATCGTGGAGCAATGGTACGGTTTCATCTGTATACTTGAAAAATTAATTCACCTTTTCGGCAATAGATGTATGAAATACATACGAACAAATTAGTACAAAATAACAAAAAAATCGTTAACGTACTTTATAATAGATAAACAACGTCAAAAGAAAAGTAAAATTGGAAACCCACATACGCGTTCTATATTAAATTTTAACCTGCAATACAATGGCATTTTTAATATATTAGTTTTCCTGCGCCCTCTATGTGTTTACAAAAAGTCTCTACTATTATCTATACATAATTTAAACAAATTAGCTAGGCAAAAGTCGAAAGACACGTCCTCTATGCACAATGTGTACAAATTACTAGTGAGGTAGAGCCTAGGTAGAGCACTTCTCGGAACTCCGAAGTAGTGAAAGTGATTGAATTTTGTATTATCTCTACAGATGGCGCTGGGTGCTGTATTTATTATACGTTCACATGGTTCTCTACATTTATAATGTGTGTCATAACATTGACACAAACATTAAGCGGTTTATGATCCGGAGAAATAAGGCTTAATCGATATTTGATTCTACATTCTTATTTGTGACCCTGTCCGAGATTTTAAACATTCAAACCTCATTATTTATAATATTTAACAGGTATCACATTTATTAATTTGTCGCTAAAATCAGCAGTCATTAAAAACAGACAACACAAATGACACTTTTTTCACACTGCTTGTTAATTGTAACAGGTAACAACATAATTCGACCTCTAGATTTATAATAAACTGTTGCATTTCAATTATCATGAACAACTATTCTAACAAGGAGAAAATTTAAATAATTCAGATCCTCCTTAATTTTCCTAGTTCACCGAAATAAATTCCGTGAACCGAAGTATAACCAATAGGGACAAAATCTACAAACAAATATTTATTATTTTTTAGAATTCTAAAAGAATATACCAATACATACCTACTATCACGGATATTTTATAATGAATCGCGACATATTAATAACGTCAAACAAATCGTGCCCCACACGCGTTGGTACGCGAATACCTGTTTGAATATTTATTGTCGTCACTATTGAATGAGTATTATTAGGTAACATAATACATGTGTATAAAATTGGAAAGAAACTTATACCCTCGCGACCTTGCCGTTCACTACATGTTCACTAGGCAGGTATTTAGCGGATCTCGTGTTCTTCGATTCGACTCCGGTTACGGCCAAATGTCATATCACTCATACAACAACTGTTCCAGGTATATGAAACACGGACCTTCGTGGTGCTACAAATAATTATCTAATATAGCCTGAGCGAATTATTTTATAGAGATTTCCAGTAATTTATGGTCATTATTTCCAACAGAAAATTTTAAAATTCTGTTATTTACTAGAACAGAAATCATACTTTTAAAATAACAGGAAAACAAACTTTGGACTTCAATATCGCCTGATAATCTCCTACGTGCATTCTTTGATGGTCAACACGGGTTTTCAGGACTAGATTCTAGCAAGACATAGCATGTGTCATCGTTAGCACAAACAATATATTTGGAACTGATATTAATCAGTTCCAAATATATTGTTTGTGTGTATTGTATCTTACTAGATTACTAGTTCTAATACATTTAATATGCATTCCAATAAGTCGATGATTTTATGGCATTGACTTCAATTTGTAAGCGTGAAGTAAGAAGTACAGGAAAAAGTTAATTTGTTAATTTCATCGTCGGATTGTATTTACAACAACCTTAGAACATAACTATTATTGTTGTTCTCAGTCAACAATATTATAACTACCAAAGTAAATACATCAACTTTAAATGATTAGGTACTCATGAAGAAATCATTACCGCTCCAGTTTATTGTTTCTTCAAATGATATGCAAGATTTAGCGTTCACTCTGTCGTAATACCTAGATTTATCTCAACATAATCCATTTAACACGTTCCCTGTGGCTAGCTATATAAAAACTGCATTTTTTAATTTAACAAAGTCGGTAAACTAGCGTCGACCCGCCTGATGTTGAGCAGTAACTGCATAGCATAAAGATGCTTGCAATACCAAAGGCATTGCTCACACGTGGTCTATCTGGAGAGGAGTGGGACATAAGTAGGGGAAGGGAGGGGTTGAGTTTCCAGCTCTCTGACCGTACGAAACGTACTTTACGCCAATTTTCTGTGAGAAGGTGGTATTACCCCAGTCGAGTCAGTTCGTATATGAGCTGTAGGCAATTGGCTTGGCTCTACCATCTCTATAACGCCTATTACACAAAATGATCATACATCGGAACTCTATCAAACTGACTCCTATAAAATACCACCATTTTTATTTAGTGATATAATCATCCTACGTCGTAACTCTTTGTCCTTTATTTCATCGTATTTCATGTTATATCACTTCCATATCTGCCAGTATTTACATCTTCATACCCCTATTCTGGAATGGCGCCAGGATCCGCTATCCAGTTATGCCTTCTTACTTGATACCGCATCGAGATTGATACTTTCTCCTCTGAATATTGAATATTTTTTTCATAAATAAAAGACAGTCAACTATCATACCATCCTGAAATTGCTGAAAGATTTTTTAATAATTTCAAGTCAAGCTCCCGTCTAAATTGTTGCTTTGTTTCATAGTTACCTATCCGCATTTGCTTCATTGCATAAGTATTAAATGGCTCGCTATTAAAAACCCAATTAGCTTCTTATTCGACATGGATGTTTAAAAGAGAGTTGCCTAAATCGTCCACCTACGATTAGCAGTGCCTTAATAGGTGCAAGGTCCATTGATTAATTCGCTGACAGATATTTATGACCGCCTGATTATAGGCACGCATTAATTTGATTCAATTATCCAAATATCGCTATTCATAAATTATAGCACCGTTATAGGTACGTTTATTTCAAAGTGTGTTCAATTTCTTTATGATAGGCGTAGACTAGTCTACGTCTTTTATAGATTAAAGTCAGGAAATAAGTCTACGAACCATCTGATGTTAAGCAGTTACCGTAGCCTGTAGGGAAATGGGCCAGGGGGAACGGATGGGAAGTTCGTTTCCTGACCCTCTCACTCATCATACGATACACTGACACAGCTGTAATTACTGCTGTACGCCGATCTTCTGTGAGAATGTAGTACTGCCCCGGTCGATACAGCCCGTATATGAGCAGTAGGCAATTGTATAGCTCGGCTCTGCCACCGGTTTAACCTCATTATGTACGTTCTATTGTATATTATAAATAATTAATCCATTTTTTAAACTGAAAGTCTAATGTAGTTTATCGTCCTTAACAATGGTGGATAGGTACAACCATTTTTTATTTACAAACCCAAGGTGAATTCATTGAAGACTATCATCTTATTCGTGCGTGTACGTTACTGGCATTTACCTAAATACGTAAGTAATTAAAATAATATCTTATGTTTGTAATGATAGATACATTTTATGCCGAATCCAATTGAATTGGTTATTAAAAGTTACTTCACATTATAAATTGAGTCATTTTTCTTTAAATTATCTACTTAAGCATTAAGTCAGTGAAATTGTCAATATTTCAGATATAATTCCGGTTATTGTTTTTATTATGGGTAGCAAAAACAAGGGAGATGAAAGGAAAACTAAAACATATTTTCATAAATGAGAAGGTTGACATTCGCGTCACCACACAAGAATTCCAAGAATTGCGGAAAATAGTGATAGAGCATCACGAAACGACAAATCGCCGACACACCCCAACAAAATGGCTAAATATCTTAACAATCAACATTCCTTTATAACTAACGACAAAAATATAAATAGAGGTGAAACAATACAACAATGACCTTTCACGTGACATGCGTTATATCTGTGACTAAATGTACAAGTTTATGCTGATCTCACCTAAATGTCACGAACACTGAGTAATGTGGTAATGTCGCATATGACATGTTAGATGACGTTGACTAAATAACCTATAGTAATTATGTTTTGACTTTCTTAATGACCGTGAGGCAGACGTGGCAATGAACGGCTCGTGCTCATAATGATGTCGCTAACTACTAATTAAGCTTTGACTTTTTAATAATTGATCCCATTTGTTGTCTAAATTACGAAACTGGCAATTAAGCCCCACATAGAGACGGTATTTTTAACGGTTGGTAGAGCCAAGCTGAAGTGATTGGATTACCTACAGCTCATATACGAGCTGTAAAAAAACTCTACCAGGGTAGTACTATTATTTCACAGAAAATCGGTTTAAAGTAGCTACTATATCGTAACAGTTATTAGTATTTTATTACCATGTTCAGTAAACAAATAAGATTTCCAATACACTGGTAAGCCCGTCATACACTGCATTATCTGGAATCACTAAATATACAGCATCCATTATCAGTACCTGTTGTGCATGTCTTGGCCATAATGTCGAAAAACTTACAACATTTAGCTTATGAACTACAAAAAGCTCAATTGTAGAAAAATATATGCTCAGTATTGATGGTTATTATAAGTTTAGTCACTGTCAGAACTGTTCTCATCCTGCATGGGCTCAGGGGCCTATTATCATTAGCAATCACACAAGTTTGAGATTGTAACTATTTGCCTGTTTACTTCTGTGACATGTATATTATAATACAGTATAGGGCTTATCACACCGCCTATTGAACCATCAGGAAGTCGCAAGGCGTACAAAAACCGGCAACAGACAGGAAGCTTTGCTCATTGGCGGCTGGTACTCGCAACAGCTAACTATACGGGGAATATAATTAAACAGCACATGTCACAATCACTTGCAATGAATTGCTATATTTAGAGCACTTATAAGTATCTAAACTATTATATTTGGAATAGTTTTCGAATATAATTCCAAGAGATATAAAAGCCTGCAAAACCGTCAGCATTTTCCCTATAAGGATATTGTTATTTTAACCAGTGCGCAGACAGTCTTTGTCATAGCGAAATCCTTGTTATATGCTTGTTACGTTGTTACAAAACTTTTCCTTCATAATCAAAATGCCTCATGTGAATTGATTGGGCTTTTCACTTTTACATAAGTCTTTTTAGGCCTCTTTACGAATGTTTCACACCGTCATGTTATTTTAGCAAATGTAGGACACTAGTGGGCGAGTCCACATGGTGTTGATTAAGCCCCATGGAAAATTAACGCCACTCTGTTTATTGTCACCAGTAACACCAATTTTTGGCTATGCGAAATTTCCCAAACCAAAATGTATTGAACCTTATTTCAATAATTAGTAAATTCAATTTAAGCATAGATTGTAGATACTTGATATTAAAAATAAAACACTTAGATTATTATTATAATTTCTTTACAGAGTAATAGAGTACTTACACGGCATTGACTTTTTATTTCCTTCTCGTGTTATAAATATTAAGACATGACAAGCAAGCTTAAAATAAATAAGCGAATAAGATATGAAAGAACATTAAGTATGAACATGTAATACAGCAATGTTATTAGCAATACCCATTCAATAAATGGCGATACCTCATTCCAATGACGTCTACAGATAAGCACTTGACACGTTACAATATAAACCATAAAGTTAGCCTTACCGATGACAAAAAGTATATTAAAACTCGCTCAGATACCTGCCTACTCTATTAGTCTTAATGGATGCGGTGTCATTATAAAAACATAAATCAGTCCACATATAATTTGGTCGGCAGACGTGCCTAAAACGAGATCATATTTTCGAGACGTGACCCCTGTGCCGTCAGCTGTCACAGAAGACGGAGTATCGCTCCAAATTATAGCGCTACTTATATATACATTAAAGGTCAGATTTCTGTAATACACCTAGCATATTGAAAATGTCATAATTCCATACTTCATGCTTATTAATTTGGTTTTGGAAATTATATTAACAATTTAACTGTCATACTTATTCGGAGATAATGTGTGCCGCCGATCAAAGTCATTAGATAATATGAAGTATTTCCTTTTTTTGTGTTAATCATCTATCTGCTTTTTGCTGGCCTACTACAAATACAAGCCCCTTTTAAAATAAGATAGTGGCATTAAGTATTTACTTTGCCTCTCTTCAATCTCTTTTTATTGTATTTGTGATACATAACAAAACATCCCAAACATTTTTCCCCTTAGTAATAAACGAGGTTTAGCGGTTGCATAGTTACACCATGCTTTGTTTTCTTCTTTCGAATGTAGAATTACTGATAACATAAAGAGACAATTCAGTGTATTACCATTCGGCCGCTAGACCACTTTTATTAATAAGGGGTTTAGAATTAAAGGTCAGATGTAAACTTAACACTTCTATGAACAGTACTATGGTCAGTAAAATTACGAATCGGTCTACCTATTAGGTTTCCTAATCGATGCGGGCGTATCAAGTGTATCAGTGTATCTGATTATTCGGTTGCGCACGAGGCCGCTGCGGGCACGAGCGCGCCAGGCACCGCCACCGCTCCGTCACATTACAGACAATACGATTGATGCAAACCCTTGAGCACTTGCAACACGAATTCTTTAGCATTTTGGTGCTAAATACAAATTATTAGCTAACTGTTCCGTTTGTAACGATAAATGTGTAACGATAATGCACTTTGACTTATTCACTGCACATTCACGCTTTAGAATGTATAAAACGTGACACGAGCTAAAATCAACTCTATTTCAATATTAAATTCAATGACATCAACTGTGATAAATTTTGTCTAGATACTTTAGGAATTTACATTGATTATCCTGTCTTTCATCTGTGAAACAAGTTTTATCTGCATGTTTCATACGGATAAAATCATAATACCTCATCCTACTAATATTATAAATGCGAAAGTTTGTGAGTGTGGATGTATGTATGTATGTATGTATGTATGTATATATGTTTGTTACTCCTTCACGCAAAAACTACTGAACGGATTTGGATGAAATTTGGAACACAGATAGATTATAACCGGGATTAACATATAGAATACTTTTTAACCCAATAATCCAATACTACGCGGATGAAGTCGCGGGGCACAGCTAGTATATTATAAATGCGAAAGTTTGTGAGTGTGGATGTATGTATGTTTGTTACTCCTTCACGCAAAAACTACTGAACGGATTTGGATGAAATTTGGAACACAGATAGATTATAACCGGGATTAACATATAGGATACTTTTTAAGCCGATAATCCCGTAATTTTTGCTAAGTTAAAATACTACGCGGATGAAGTCGCGGGGCACAGCTAGTACCTCATATAACAACAGGTAATTATTGCAGGTTTTATATTACATACACAGCGTTCGGTTGGCAACAGACACTTTTCAGATCAAGGTTTATTATTCTCTCGAAACTGATATTTTATTTTATGTGACATTGATCATGCATGCAAATACGATTTAGCCGTTATAACTACGGATATGGTATCATCGATAAAACATCCATATTAGTCACCTTTATAATGCATATTTAAATTTTATTTAATAATAATTATGGGTCGGTAATTTTGTTGGTTTAACTAATTAAGTTGAAGTTTACTCTAACAACTAGAATTACAAGATGACCTGGTAATCAGTATTTTCCTGGTCTTCTATACCCTTCTGTTTCTCAAGGGGGCTATACTTGTATAACATTTTAATGAACCGTGACCAATACTTTGCATAGCAATAATTTGCCTCAATCTTGCAGAAATATTCATAGGCGTACTGTAAAAATAAATTTTCCGGCTAGCATGCGCTGGTGGAAGAGCGAGACCTCTATTTTTCTCTTTCACGATCGTGTAGAGTGAAACAAGCAGCGCGACGGTCGCAAGGTCTCCCGACCGAGCTGCCAAGAGCCGCAGGCGCAAGCACGCCGCAAGTCTCGTAAGTAAAAGTAACTTTTAACAATACCTTGGCGGCGCTTGCGCGCTGCGTACGTCAGTTTTGCCAACTCCCGCCGCACGCTTTAACACATTCGCTCTGCTACATTTTCGGGTATCGTAACCGTTGTGAACATACAGAAACAAAGTTTTTACGTGATGGATTTTGAACATTCTGCAGTGGTTTATATTAAACAATCAACAGTGATTTCCTAGAACTTTCGTGCGTTCTTTTATGACGGATCTTAAGTTCAATAACGTTAATGAAAATTTGAATATTTCGTAGTTGTTGCACTTGCTTAGTATTGGATGTTACGCTCACTTGAACGTAAGTATTTTTATTTAAGTTTATCAAACATTTCAAGTTTAACCTTCTACAGAAATTTTATCTCAATTCATCTGATGGTTAGTTCCGTGTGTTTTTCCGCAAATGTATGTAATATGTATTTTTGTAACAAAACATTCATTTGATATTTGCGTAGTGTACCTATTTTCTCTACAATTTACCACTTTTTAGTTGGCTAACTTACTGTTTGTACAGTAATCTTATATTTTATTAATGAGGTGATGAAAGTCGTCGCGCGTTTCCCGCCACGGGCGGCTATGTGGTCACCCGGCTAGTCGGTGAGCGAGTGATTAAATCAACTTGCAATCGGATCATAGAACTGGTTTTAAAGTTATTGTAGACACGTGTCGCCTTGTTAGAATTTACACTATACCCGCAATATTCTAAAGTCTACGTACAGACCTACTTAGACAAGTTATATCACATGCCGACTCTACTAATCTGAGAAAAAAATCTAAACGTAAACACTTAATTGTTCACGTTAACTTATCACGTAAAGCTTGATCATCGAGTTTTAAGAATTCCAGTTTACAATTAAAATTTACGTGTTATATTAATAAGTATTACGTTATTATAACAGCTAGGTGGGTATGATATTTTATAACTTCCACAAAGTTTGTCGGTCGCAGTTTATAAGTTTCGTAATCTTAAAATAAAAATGTTGTATAAAAACAGTAGGTAACCGGTCGAATTAATATTCGCAGCATGCATACAGACTTATGACATGCATCTATCAAAATGCAATACAAGTATACTACGAACTGACGATACTGACGAAAAACTGCATGTTAAAACCACTTCATAGACATTATCTGAAATCAAGTAGTGCAAAGAGTGATCAAAATGCACCGATACTAGTCCTTAGGGACAACAAAACATTGAAAGCGACACCATATACTCCTAATGCATATTTTCCTCACGAATTCGTATCTATACACGTACGATTATTTTGCCTTACTTTCCCCTGCCTATCTGATTTGTAATGCATGGGATACCTACAATAACGCCACATTTAACTGCGACTCCGTTTTTTGAATTCTTTTCCCTTCATAAATAACAATGGCGATATCAAATATAATGTATTGTAAAAACTACGAGCGCAGTTCTGTTTAATAGCTTTGCGATTTTCATAGATTACTTCACCTCTAGCATTTCCTTGTTCAGGCTTTTGCATCCGCATACTCGTATTATAAATATGGTTATTACTATCCATCAGCGCTAGTTATAATTGCCGTTCTGGTTTGAAGACGTCTCTGCAACTTCGGCGATCGGCAATCGAGTCACGTCTCCGAACAAAACATTTAGATTTTATACGCAATATCCACATTCCTTGCTATTTGCATTCCCAAGAACGTTGAAGTCATAAAATAATATCGTATGCGTTATTCCATCGCGCTATGTAGGTACACTTATATTCCGCTTGATATTTACTTTAGTTTATTTTTTTTAAGGGTACCCCTAACTTCTTCTTAAAGAAGCTTAACAGCGAATCACTCTCGTTTAACACCTAAAAGATCTTCACAATGTTTGATTAACGAACGCTCTGCATCTGATGTCGTGATCCTCTAATAATGAGATTGCAATACCTTATATCTGTATTAGCAGCATTGAGCCACTCAAAACGATGAAAGGAAGTTTAATCCGAAGATTAGGGCGACACGAGACTCCTAGAATGTCTCGTGGTCTCGGTCCGCTATGTCACGTAGCCCGGGGCGCCGCTGATATGCTCATTGCGTATGCTATCTATCCAAGCGTCGGATGCTTTGGGTATCCAATAATGCACCTTCAAGTATTAATAATAATAATTATTATTATCCATTGTAATTGAAAAATTCAAATTCCAGAGGGTTCTTACCATCCATTGCATAAGCTTCATTTATTATTAAAACCTCATTTAAATGTTATTGACTGTTAAGGATGTTAAATGGTTATTAAATTTATTGGGGTTACTTTTTATCACAACTAAAAGTTACTTGTCAATTGCAAAACTTTATTTAACTGTAACAATGACACACATAATTACGATATTTTATTTTTATTGATATCGTCTAATACAAAGTTAGAATTACATTGCGGATCCTTTGAACCTTTTTCTTTTTTTCCTAGTAATGCTTGAATTAACTTTCAAAACATAGGTCAGTAGAGGTCAACAGATCATTTTGTAGGTTTTACATTTTCGGTGCTTAACCTTCTTAATAATAATTAGTAAAAAAGGAACACTTCACATTATCCTACTAATATTATAAATGCGAAAGTTTGTGAGTGTGGATGTATGTATGTATGTATGTTTGTTACTCCTTGACGCAAAAACTACTGAACGGATTTGGATGAAATTTGGAACACAGATAGATTATAACCGGGATTAACATATAGGATACTTTTTAACCCAATAATCCAATACTACGCGGATGAAGTCGCGGGGCACAGCTAGTTATAATAATATATTTATTTTTAATAAAAAGAGTTTAATTGCATATCTGTAAATTCAATACGATCTCGTGTCTTATTGAGGCACCCAACCGAGTAAGTATATATTTAAAAATATTTGAGCGCTAAATATCTTATGAAACTGCATTAACGTCGATGAAGACATGGATATACTCACAAATGAAGTGTCTGGTGTACGTGTATAACCTACTCTAAATAAATTAATCATTTGATATAGTGTTAAAACTTATAATTAGCTCCTCTCAATCGTGACGTGAGTATAGTTTATTAAAATCATCCTAGATTAATATTAATAGTGATTGCAGCAAAACTGGCTTCTTCGTTACCTATATATTTTTGATTAGGTATCCTTAAATATCGTATATTCTGTACTTAATAACCCTATGCCTTATTATTTATATAAACCCTTAATTATTTTTATTGAAAGACATGTTCATACGAACATGTCTGTCAATAAAAATAATTAAGATTGCATTGATTTTAGAAAGCGTTAAACTATAAGAAATATTGTTTTGTTCATTTCATCTATGCTTCAAGTCCTTGTAACCTGAAAACGTGACCACAATGAACTAGTAAATAATATATACTAGACATTAACTGACCGACACATTTCAATTAATGCAATCAATCAGGGTATCTACGACCTCTACTGGTGGCGCAACTAATGCTCGCACCCGCGCTCCGCTCCACCGAACACTTTCCAACGACCCCACCGAGTGCAGAAAGCCTAAACCATTTTGGCTGAAAATTTCAAAAAACAACCTTGATTTCATTAGTTGTCGAATACCTGTCTACAGCGGAATGTCAACCTCTTAGCAAAAAATAAGAGACCGCCGATTTACTGCTAACAAAAAACTAAGGTATTACGAATGTTCTTTTAAATAAAGTGATATAGGTATTTAATTGTTTAAAAATATTTCGGTGTATGATTGAGATACTGGCTTGTCACTGTTTTGACAATGTTATATACCAAGTTCCGTGGAACTGGGATTGCACGTGGGCAATTTTCGACACTGCAAGTAAATACGTGCTCACGAAGATCATGATATGCAAGCAAAATACAATGTTTCATGTAACCCAAACACACGTTCTACTACTCTCGCTTCCGGATCAGTAGCTCGTTTAAAATTTGGTATCTATACCAAAGTTACTTGATGCTTTCTGAGGACGGAACTATCTCAATCCTCAAGGTCCGTCCGTCCGTCCGTCCGGCGCGTCCGCCGATGAATTAGTAAGAAAAATTTTATGAATACGAATAAGGACATTATAGTCCGCTTAATGACAATAGAGGCTGAGCGTCCAGCAATAGTGCAATGTTCTGTCAGCCAGTTGGATAACTATGTGTTTCGACAGGTGTTTAGCATGCGGCCGACACGTCGACACGCCGACTCGCGGCCCGTCGGCCTTCGTCGGCTCTCTAATGTCAGATGACTTTGACTCATCCCGGCCTTCACATTTTTGTAATCATAAATTGCGTTTTTTTTCTACAAGCACCTTTGGGCATCCGCAAGTAAGTGATTGATTAGTAAAAGGTTGGATTTGGCCATTTGAATTCTGTAGTTAGCTAATAAAATTAATTGCTTAAGGTGAAGGCGCCTGTCTAGCCCGCGAAATTCAAAATTTTCGAGTATTTTTATATTTTATCCAAAATCTGAAAACATTTAATACCACATTTTGTGATTTTTCGAAAAACACAGTATGCAGTGCGTTTATTAATACATTTATTTTACTCTAAATATTATCACGGTGGATATGATACTAGTAAATCCCTAAATATAGAAAAATTGCCAGATTATCTGGATAGCTGTTGTTCTTGAAATGTTTTAGAGTAAGTTGGATATATTAATAAATGCACTGCACATGGTCTTTTTCGCGAATTACAAAATGTGCCTTTTATTATTGTCCGATTTTGAAAAAATTCTAAAAAACCTCATAAAATTTGAACTTCGCGCGTTAGATGGGCGCTTTAGCCTTAACGATAGCTCCTTAAATTAATTTCCCTTCATTCATTCTCTTTGCACTAAAGCCTGTATGTACCTACTCAGCAAAGCTAAAGTCTTATCAGCATTGAAATTGTACAAATAATTTTGTACCTACCTAATTCTATTAGTATTACTCAGTTTGCGTGAAATTAGTTCCAATTCAAGAAATAAAAGTGCCTATTTATTTAACCATATTAGGTAGGTATATAAATAATGAGGGAGATAGCAATCTTTTGTAATTTTTAACTATGATTATACTATATGCCTTCTCCTTGAACGGTAAATACTACTGACTATTTAACTAACTTTAACAGCTCAAAAGAAAATTTCAAGGTGTTAAATGTAATGAAAATACTCGGAAAGTCTCGATTGCTTACGTCCAAGCTATTGAAAGGTTCTAACTATCAATGACACACCGTAATAGTAACGATACGGCACATACCCTCAAAACTGTTTACACTTTTCAGCTATTTGGACGAAGTTAAAACGAGTCTACTAATATTACCTATAAACCTTTTTCGATTGACTTCTGAGTCAATCGAAAAAAGTATCTTAGTAATTAATTTCATCCTGCTATATATATATTATATATAATATTATAAATGCGAAAGTTTGTGAGTGTGGATGTATGTTTGTTACTCTTTCACGCAAAAACTACTGAAACTGAACGGATTCAGATAAAATTTGGAAAACAAATAGTTTCTAACCTGGATTAACACATAGAATACTTTACTTAAGTCTACGCGGACGAAGTCGCGGGTAGAAACTAGTTGGTAAATAATTACAGTATCGAATCGATACAAAGTCGTAATAATTTCTCATATCACGTCCCCAAACGCGGTGATAGAATAGAATAAAATAACTATTGATTGTACCTACACCAGAGTTCGAATTAAATTGATAATCAATTTCGACTGAATAGTCGAAAGTGATTATCAATCAATGTGGTATCACCCTAGACATAAACCTTTGAAAGATGATACCTAGAGTCACCAATTCGTGAGGTTGTGAAGGTCGTCGGGTCGCGGAAGACACCCCGCGATGCGCCGCGTGCATGTTGACGCAAGCGCGGTGAAGCAACGATGCAACATTACGTGCCTGTACGTGCCGACGCTCTGTACAACGACCCATTTGACTCCGACCGTAGCTCAAGTCTGTTCAGTACTGATTTAGGATACCCTGGCCTTCGTGCTACGTACCAAATGTACTAGCGTTATGTTTGTAGACAAGTATCACGCAATGGACTCGATTCTTGGTGGTTTATATTGCAACCTATAATTGATTAACGTCCATGCGAACTACAAACGGATGAGCTTTATTCAAATACAGTATAGGTAACTTATGTGAATAAAAAATACGCAAATAATTTTCAAATATTCATTTTCAACGTCGTCGGCACCGGCCACCGAAACTATACAAATAAATAAAATTGGAGTGTCTGTTTGTAATATCAAAATAACACCTTTTCAATAAATGCATATGAAAGTACATACGACATCTATAGCAAAAACGCGATTTAAAATGTTTTTGTCTGTCTGTCTGTCTATCTGTCTGTGTGTTTGTTCCGGGTAATCTCCGAAACGGCTGGACCGATTTTGACGAGACTTTCTCTGGCAGATAGCTGATTTTATAAGGAGTAACTTAGGCTACTTTTATTTTAGAAAAACAAAATTTAAAAAAAATGAAAAAACGGGTCCTGTCTTGCGGGCTCAGAATGCGGTAGCGGGCTTTTTTGTTAAGTTAAATTCCAAGCGGACGAAGTCGCGGGCTCAGCTAGTGAACGATAAGATCAAGATGTATCTTTTAGCTGGAAAGTGTTAGGTGTAGGTATATCATATTTACCATTTCCTGACCTATTGAAATACTCGTATAACAAATTTACAACACACACTCTTTAATTTAGAAACAGTAACAATTTTAATTTTCAACTTGTCACTTTGTTGCCGCTGCCATTAATAATTTGACAGTAACCAATACCTACCGTTCGCAAGCAACTATTTCACATAGCTATCGATTTACAAATGAGAGGACGCAATGTTATCGAAAAACTAATTTTCTTACAGTGCAACCGATGACTGTAACGTATTATCAATGCCGGTTTGATCGGCGATTTCTAGTGTACCGGGAAATAGATTACATAGATCCGCCACTAAATAGTTGCTTCGTGAATTTGTTGGCCTATTTTTGATGGCACAACAGCGAATTGCACTGTAATTGTACTCTTTCAAATGAAACCGCGAGAAATTGTAGTTTCTGAGTGCTATCATTTACGACACTAAAAAGTAATAAGGTACTCTTTTCTAAATAATTATAAGTGAAATAAATAGAGTTTTGCGCTTACGAGTAGGTACCTAGGTTTTTAATTAAATTCGAAAACCCCTTCTCCACACATCATACGTCGCCCGAGAGTTATATGCAAAGGAATGAGATACACTACTGTTATCTAGCTGTATTTTTCTATATCTGTGTCTTGTGCTAGTACAGGCCATCTGGAGCGAGTGTAAATATAAGAATTGAGAGTATGTACTTAACTAGACAATGTTATTATTACATCCTCTGAACAAACCGGTAATCACGCGACAAGATACTTGAAACTCGACCTCAATTATTTCAGCCGCTTGACTTTACATCTTTCATGAAAAAACACTGTGATATCGACTTAATTTTCTAAATCAGTAAATCAATTACGCATTAATTAGTTTTGTATAAAGTTTACAGTATATAAACATTGCATTCGCTATTAATAACCGGCGATAAGTAATCACGGGCCAGTCCGCGGCGGCGGCGGAGATGCGCGGGTCGTCGACCCACACCGTGTGTAAATACCCCACCGGTGACGCCACCTATACACTCCATTGTAATTGAAAACCAATGTCAGTGCGAATAAGTCCATTTTACTTAATCACCATACGCGGTTTCGCCTTATTTGCAAACTCTCCGCTGCCGCGACGCATACGTAACTTTTACTCTCCTTTTTCCTCCTCACATTCCGAGCTTAGCCTATAGATAGATATTACGCATTTTGTTCCAGTTCATCAACGCAGGTATAGCAACATTTCTCAGCATTTTGTCGCTCGCAAACATTATAAATAAACAGTGAAAGTGAACTAGTCGCTACGCAACCATTTTGGCGCCTATACCTACATAGTTTTTGCGCCTCTTTTTTTACATACATGAGCATACTATGCCCACTCGTAGGGTAACTGTTCACTTGGCTATGCTTTGAAATGGGCCCGCTCGCTTCGGCCAATAGGATCGCTTCCTTTCCTCAGCTTCACTCGACCTATTGGTCGAAGCGGGCGGGCTCGCTTCATAGCACAGCCAAGAGGACGGTCAGCCTTAACTGAGGAAAGATATTATCACGCGCGCCTAACCTTTTAAGGTCGAATACCTACTTGTGGTTATTAAAAATCAATTTGATACAGGTTTGTCTTCGTCTTGTTTTCTTGACCGAGTATTAAATGATCATTTATATTTTTTTCCAATATAGAAAAAATATTATATTTATGAATAAATAGGTATCATGAATTAATTTATCTTGCTTTGAACAACCCAACTAATTTTCATTTCAAACTCGCGGTCACACCTATGTACTGAAAAATAGTAATTTCACAAAGAGTATCGTAAATTAAGAGATAATTTAATATAACAATAATAATGTTTAAAATAATAATAATTTACTTATTTATATTTTTGTAAGATTTTTTATTAGGTACTTATATATATCTCAATGTATAGATGTTATGACTCACATACATAGTGTGACCACAAGACCTAATAGATGATATACCGTAGCCGCACCGGTCACACAGCAGTGTGTCCACGAACCATAATATAAATTTAACCACACCGCTTAGAGTGACCACAAGTCTGAGGCGCTATTTAACAGTTAAGTATGTGTTTGACTACACTATTCTAAGGTACATATATCATGAGATTATGTAGGAGTACACACCTACGGAGCAAAGTTAAGATGCGCCCGCAGCAACATACCTACGTCATACCCCTCGACCCGTGGCAGTATAGCGCGCGATGTTGCGCAGGCGGCTAATTGTTCATACGTCCGAGTGATATGTTATCGCCATCTGAACCAGTCACGATCACACCTATTATTACCATGCTCGACTTTCTATCATCTACCATTACACACGCAGAGTGACATTTGCAAGCCAACACATAATCTATTACCATTCAACTCCAGATGGCCTTCTTGACAAAAATGTAATAATAGATGACTGCGCAGTCATTACGGGCAATGCTATAAATAACAATGTAATTACGGATGTCAATAAAGTTGATTTACTGCAATAAAACTAATCAATGATCGGCCGGCGTTGTGGGTGAGTGTAACCTACTTGGTGCTATTAGTTGCAGTATAACGATTAACTGAGGCCCGTATTAATAAACCGATCTCAAGTCTGAGAGCGAACTTGAGAACGCTTTTGATATGTCATTTAGTTCTAGTATGACATAACATAAGAATGACATCTCCAAGAGTGCTCTCAGACTTGAGCACGAGTTATTAATACGAGCCGTAGACTATTAGAACTGATATCAAGCTTGACACAAGTGTTGTCTGCAGGTTAGTGGTTGCAACTTTGACCTTGCACGTGCCACTTTCAAAATAGCGCCGCATTCCACAGTGCGACGCGGGGCGGTGTTCTCGCGACCCGACCGAGCTCTATTGTTCCTCCATTTAAACTTTACTCGTTGGAATTCCCGACATATTTGCTCATTTGCCTTCCGCGACGCCACGAACTTGGATTTATGTGAACTAAACCGTGCACTTATTAGCGATGAACTTTAAGAGAATTGATTTTGAAGTCTTTCATTAGGTAATGCGGTTGCTGAAATCTGAGTGGGATTTTTAAGACAGTTTTAAGTAGGTAAGTACCTAAGTAAGCAGCCATAATTTATTTTTCGCGATAAAGGAGACAAGACAATACTTTATCGAAATAATAAATCAGTCTGTGTACTTATACGAAGAGAATGCGAAAGTTGAAAATGCATGAAAGTGAAAATAATGTCCTTACACACTTATGTAGCACCAAAACAGTGCGCTTTCTGTGCTTGGTACCTACAAAATATTATTAATCAATAATACGACCCGATAATTTAGCATAATGAATCATATACAAAACGTTTTTCAAATTCAAGACATAGTAAAACCTATTGTAGCTCTATTGTAACCGACGTTATTTGTGAAAATCTGATGGAAACAGTATATTTTTTGTGAATCGAAGGTAGGTACTTGTCCTAATCCCCCATAAATCTGCCGATCATCGTCCGTGCCCACGGTACCCAAAACAGGTAGGCGTATCTAAAATGTTATTCAACTTGACGCAATAATAGGCTGCCGGATTTAATAGCTGTTCGTGACAGCTGCCTTCCGCCAGGTGTCACAAAAAAAGTAAAATTCAGTGGCAAACAGAAGTTAAAAGAAGTCGTGACTCGTCTAGTGAAATTCGTAGCAAGCGTGCAACACCAAAACCTGATGACTATTTTTATAACTCACCGCATTACCCGTGACATTTCTGCAATGCTTTTTTTTTGTAAGTATCTCGTGACAAAACCCGGTAGACTGTTACACTTCTCGTACTCGAGTGAGCAATTTTAAAAGAAACAAGTGACGTGTAAGTACATTATCTTTTAAAAAAAATAATAATAAAGAAACAAAATTTAATAGGTACGGAACTAATGACAGTCGCATCGCTGTCGCGCAGTTGAATCGTTTCTTTCGCAAAACCAGCGGTCCAGCCCAAACACGATTAACCTACTATTTCCATTTAAACCAGCTTCGAGAATACGAGAACGCACGACGTGTTGAAATAATATTAATATAGCAATATTAGAATAATGTCGAGTCGCCAAGGGTTGGCTCATCATTGCAAAAATAATGCGCTTATAAAGTGTACATTCCAATATAAGTAATTGCAATACGAACAAATTTTATAAATAGTAGCCGTATACGTATGATATCCATAACAATTTGTAGTAGCTTATCAAAGAAGTTTCATAAAAAGTATGAAATAACGGTAGAGGCAATGTTTGGTTAATGCACAGAAAACTGTTGCGTGCGGGCGTAATTGCTTCGAAACTTGTAATTTACTGATCATGTTTACACATTTTGTAACGGAATTTACACAACACCATAATATCTGAAATAAACAGAGTTCCGGCTAAATTGAATCGTACGTGTAAAGTTATGTATGTAAGTTCGGCATGAAACACTAGTCTATACAAAAAAAAACAAATGATAGTCTCTGAAAATACATCTGAAAGTATAACAAAGAAACAAATTTTATTTTTTTGGCCTATAATATGTATGTTTGCTCTGGCTAATCCCTGAAACGGCTGGGCCGATTTTCACGCGACTTTTATTATTGGAGTAACTTAGGCTACTTTTGTCTTATCGAAGAAACCACGAGAGCGGAGCCGAGAGCAACAGCTAGTTTTCTGTATATTAGGATTTAACTAGCCTATACCTTCTACTTCGAGTCCTATACTTAGACTATCTGCCATAGTCAGTACCGAGAACGTCATATCAGAAATTCGCAATCAATACACGCCTCCATTGACCGCGCCCATCTCTTTATTCGCGTACAAAGTCGGTTAAGTAAACTCAGTCTACACTCACTTTTATCTATTTGTCTACTTCGCACATATCAATCGTACGCCACCTAAAGCCCCGCGAAGGTTTCGCAAGCGAGCAACGCCGCGCAAAACATTATATACATACATACTACTGCATAAATTGTTGCCTTTACGTATTTTGTAACGACTTGTAAAAATATTTTGAGGTATTACAAATTATGTTTGACATTATCTTGACGTGACCATGACAATAGAAAGAGCCACCGCTCGAGTGAGACCCACTTTTAGTACTTTGTGTCCATTTACGCACAGCCAGTTAATTCTACCGTGGAGGTTACCGACTCGCTTGGAATTCCACTAATGGTTTATTGGTAATCTCAGGTATTTACGTTGTTGATTAATAGGAAACGCTTGAACTAGGTACCTACTTTAAAAAAAATCCACCCGTTGGGAGATAGGTGGAAACAAGTAAAAATTTTTTCATTAAGATATCTTTTATATTTTTGCTGTCTATCTGTCGAACCATACCTATAATAGAAATAACTAATTGGATAACTGACTGATTGATGTATCAAAATAATATTTTCGACGGTTGGTTCGCAAACAGCGATCAGAAAATAGAAAAAATAATCTGAATTGATGCTATTAATAAATAAATAAATAAATATCGCCAGACGAACACACCAACTGTATGGTCCCAAACTAAGCAACGCTTGTACTATGGGTACCGTACAACGGACTGGGGGCGATCCCAGTGACACCCAGACCAGGGCAAATTACGAAAAGGCCATTTTCGAAATTTACCCCAGCGGGAATCGAACCCGCAACCACCATGTGCAGTGAGCCGAGTGGCCTACGCTCGAACCACTGCGCCAAGCGTTCGCCTTATTAGGTATTACATATAACTTTTATTGGCTTCACTCACAGTTCTGCGCGATCCGTCTAAGTTATTATTTTCTACAAGCATGCATCTTATAAAAAACGTTTCTACGTTTACAATTGTGCGATGTACCTAGTTAACTGTCCCTTCGTCATACACCATAAAAGTGTTGTCAATAAAACAAACATGCAACCGTTTAATACCAATGATTGGCGTGCCCTTAACAAGTGGTCGTGTCGGTTACGTGCCGCGTGTCGTTAGGTAACCAAAGAGGCGATGCTGTGACCGTAGTCAAATGCCACCGCCATTCCCACGGCCGAAACAGCTCATTGTGTCTAGTTCAATAATTAACTGCGCTTGCGCTATCTATCGCAGATGAGCATGCATTATTACATTCATTATGACATTAATTATATCTTATAATATTTAAAATTGGAAAAGGTTGTTGTCACTTCAACCTTATTACATCATTCTATAAGGCGTCATAAAACTTGTATGCTCTTTGAATGAGGTAAATAGGATCTTTGGGCCACCAGGGCTGCGCCACACTGGAGTATGCTGACATTGACACCTGAAAGCCTCTATATCTCTCTGCGACCCTGCGATACTATGTATTCGTTGTGAGTGATGTCGTCAGCCCAGTCCAATCACGCGACATCTGGTGAGCTCAAATTGTTTCCTCACTTTCAGAAAAGTATAAACGCACTCAGCATCCTACTAACTAGCCTTTCAAGAAGTGGTGACAATAAGAATCCAATTCAGGAAAGAAGCTAAGCCTATACTTAGGACAGTGTAATTAACTCTTTATTACAAAGAAATAAGATATCCGCGTCGGTAATTGTTAAAAATCGAATCACTAGCTACCAGGCATACAACAAGCAGAAATAGAAATTATTATTATGCATACGTTCATTAAATAGTTCCAATAGATAATATGTATAAAAATGTACAAAAAGCGACAGTAGTTACATGAGCACATCCGCGTAGTTTTTGTTCTAACAGGAACTTGAAGGAAACAAATTGACTTTCGGTTTTGCCCAACCCACAAGTGATTAACAGCATTGCACAGCTTACAATTCGTGACGTCACGTGGGCACATTTGTTCACGCCGCGTAATACGTATTATTCGATAAAACGATGACAATTAAGCAATACGTGCGACGCCTCCTTAAACAAACACTTTTAGTTTTGGTGAAAACGGAACGTAGGTACGCTAGGAATTTGAACAGTGTATCCGTCGTACAAGGAAAACTGGGTAAATAACGATGCACTCTTAAGTCTTTCAAATAAACCTACCTATAGCAACTTCATATCCTTATAACAATTTTGAAGTATACTTGAATATAGTTGAAAGTACCTGTATATTATTTACAGCCTATCGTTCGTGTAACGACAATAGTTGCCGGTTACTGTATCTTAATAGTTTTATAGAAGCCTATTTAAATGTAAGTTAACATTTACTTTGTTCACATCAAATGCAGTATGTCAGCGACAAAAGTTTTTGTAAAAGAGAATCATATTCGTTCATAGCTAGCGGATTCTGTATATTCTCGTGTAAAGTGTCGAAAATGCTATTGTTTGATTTCGAAATGCGGAACCAAGAAGCCTGTAAACGCACCTACCGAATTGAGCAATGAACAGCCTTAATCTTGTTTCGTCAAGGTTTCGAGGCTGACCAAACAATGAGGATGAAACGTGCAAATACCTAACATGAATTACGATTCGTTCCGCTAATAGACTGCACACAGATTTGTAATCGCATCGGTAAGCTATTCTTTTCGCACATAATCGACTTACATGCCTAGCCAAATACGTCTTTCGCATGTAGATAAGTTGCGTCTCCCAAAATCTACCAAACATATTATTTTTACTTATGGAGACGGAGCCTATTTATCATTTTCACATTTTCAACATAACGCTCCATCACTGAAACATATTTTCGTTAAACTATATTTTTGCCCTTGACAAAGACTACAACACTTATCTAAACAATGCTGGACAAGTATGTAGAGCATTTGCTATTGAATAAATTCTAACAATACTTCATTAGAAAATGGCTATCGTTACGTACCGCCTCCTTGACAGACATTGAACCATTAAGTGCTAGATAAACTCCTGGATGATGATGACTAGTACGTGTTAGTAACGGTCGGTGAACAATTATTGCAGTGTATGATTGGTTATTATTTGGCAGCCGAGGTCGGTGCGGGCGTGAGGCGCGCGACCCCGCGGCATGCCTTGAGACTCCGGGTTTTTGTAACGACCCACAATAGTCCGGTCACCCAGAAAAATAGTCTCGCTTTCATTCGTCTATCTCAGATATCTAAGATGTATATATTTCAGATACAGATCTTTCAATTACGCGACCTCGTTGCGCGTTGCCTATTGACACATTGACGACTTTCGCTCACTACCCACCCACACACTTACCCGATTCAGTCGAGTCGCGTAGAAACTAAATTAAAGGATAAAATAGTAACATATTTATTATATCAGGTTCCATGCGTGTACTGGGGCGCAGTCGACATTAAAACCAACCGGTCGGATGGCATTCGGCAAGTTATCAACTTTAACATTCTCAATCTCCTTAATGAGATGACCCCACCTGTCTTTCGCCACGGCCCATCAAGTATAACTTGATTTTGGCAAATAAATTTGTGCTTTTGATATTAGACTATGTTGGCATTCCCCGTGTGTCAACTAAAAAGTCGTTTTAAAAGACCCATTACGTAAATAATGTGACCTTTTGAAGGATTTCGTGGTCCGTAGCGGAGTACGTTTCACTACGAATTGCGCGGTGTCTCCGTACGTTTGGGTCAATTTGGCATTCTCCACAGTGACGGCGTATCTTATATCAATTGTCAGTGTGTCAGCACTAATATCAGGGGTATTATTAATAATGAATCATGGTTATGTAAACGTGATCAGATGGTATCGGACGACTGGTCGATACCTTTAACAGAGATTTTGTATTGTTGTCTGAGAACTGACCCCTATTGAGGCCAGAAGCAAAGAATCCGTGGCCTACAAACATTGCATAAAGGCTTCAACATTGTACGATATGCCTACTTACATCGTACAATCGATTTAAGATACGTGCTAACATTTTATTCAAGCGTTCCTGATTAGAGGTTATTGAGACCACGACCACGGAACATGAAATATAATTGTGTTAGTAACAATAATGCAAAATAATTATGCTGCACTATTGTATATACAACTAGCTGTGCCCCGCGACTCCGTCCGCGTTCTGTTGAAATTTTTCCTGAATTTTCTTTGCTATAAACCTCACGGAGCCCGAGACCTTTCCAACGAATGCAAAACCGTGGAAATCGGTTCGTGCGTTCTGGAGTTATAGCGTCAGGAAGTAAAACCCGACTTATTTTTATATAGTAGAAGATAGGTGATCAAATTCTTTTTTAAAACAATTTAAGGACCTATTTTATTTATGAATTGTTTGACAATTTGCTGATAAAACCGTTGCCTTAATATTTAATATTTCTCTACAAGTACCGCCGTTGCAAGTCGGTATGGAGTGACATAATTCACAACTTAGTCGTTTCGATATTTACATAATATGAATGAACGTATTGCGTACACTGCAAACGTATTGTTTACCTAAGCTTGTAGCGTATAATCGGAACGCACCACAGTCAAATTAGGCAGTCTCTACTGTGATGCTTATGAGAACATATACAATTTTATTTATATTAACATGATAATGATGCTACTACTTGTACATATCTTGATGGTGTTGATAAACTAGTTTCATCTGTGAAGATTTATAATAATATATAAACAAACACAAATTACATATTATGGCGACCGGTAGTCCAGTAATCTGACGTCTTCTTATGCCATTTCTGCAATCGTCGCATTTATATATTTATTTATAGATATATAGGGATAACAAACAGTTGCACAGTACATTGTAACAAATAGTAAGAAATGATATATGAGTAAAAGTGCAACGCACTACGTTATCCTCATGTTACTAAAAACATAAGTTATAGACAGGTGGTAACTGTTAGCAGAGACGTGCTTCATTATAATTTGATCTCATAACCTGTGATCGCTTCACTTGATACTGGCTTAAAAAAACTAAAGTCGTCAAGGAACTGTGTGGCCAGCCAAGTTTAAAAGTTTAAAGATATTTTAAAGTTATTTTTAGACTGTATTAAATTGCTATATTGAAGTAGATAGATACTTGTATAACAACTTTTTATCAAAACCCTACCAATGCTACGGTATTTGCTACAGCATCATTAAGACCCGTTTTGTTTCAGGACATGAATCGCGGGGTGCTCGCGCGCCGATTGGTTCTGCCATGAGGTGAGGGCGCGCGGTACGATGCGGGCGAGCTCTCCAGCTACCGACTAGCCGACACGGCCTCATTGCGCTTTTGTGACGATATTGAGGTAACAACCGTTTACTTTACATAATTGGACATAATTTTGCAAAAAGGAACCAACCCACACTCACTCCTGCAGACTAAACTCAACCCCAGCTGCAGTGATCGTAGGTTGGTTTCAGTTTGTAGAAGTCATAAATGCTTTGTTGGCTTACATGAATAAAAACAATTTTGAATTGAATTTTTTGCGTTATATCAGCGGAACAAGATGAATTTTACAAACTGTAATGTTTGGAATTCCATTTTGCATCTCTAAAGCATTGGCTAAAGACCCACTTTTGAACGAAGATCCACCATAACTATGGTTTCAAATGAAACTAGAATAGTGTGGACACTATGGCCTGTGACCCGTAGTAGGTACCTTTAGTAATGAAAAAACTTAGCAACAATGCCTACAACTACGACTAGCGGACTCGGTCTCATTGCGCTTTTTGTGACATTGTTGAGGCAACAACTGATTATAAATCTACGTATCAGTCGAGAAATGAGGTGAACAAATTGTGAAATTGACATGAGACATTTCTTACACAGAATTTTACGTTCGACGCGGCGGAAAATCTATGCTTGCTATTATCAAATTAATGATATAATATTACCTATTTTAAACACAAAACTAATTCACAATTTGTTAATTACGATACACACATTATTCAAAATTTCTACGCTACATGTTTTAGTTCCATTTATTATTTGTTTTTCCTCTGAAAATCCTTTGGAGTCCCTCTCGCCTCTGTGGAGGCGGGAGAGATATGTAAGAGTCCCGGCAAAGCCTACCCACTAAAACCCTACGGTGTACCAACTACGGGTTTGTTAGGGACGCCTCGGGATGCACCGCAACGCTGTGTTAGTACCTAGACTAACAGCGACGTAACATTTTCTTCATTTCTTTACCACGGCGTCTTCAAATACGTCTTAGTATCTTCAAGCCTATTTGTTTTAACGAAGTTTTATTGACAAACCACTGCTGTCTCAACGGGCCATTGTAAACAAAACTACTTTAGGCGAACAGAAGTTGCGACAAAGATCGCACAGTCGGTTTAATGAGCGGCTCGATGAGAAGCGTTACGCGAACAGCGGCGACTAGGATTTCCCGGACGACTCATGCTCTCATCTTGACTTACGAACAAAACGCTGTGTCCCCATTTTGCTGAGAGAAACTCTAATACGTTTGTGTGCCAAGGCCATCGGACAAATTGATATTACATCTAGAGAGAGTTTGCAGCACCGACCTGCGCTTACAAATTCGCCCGCTGTCACGTTTTTATGCGACTGCAGCGCTCGCCAATTATCAAGTATTTTACGAGACGGCTGCCTTGGCGCTTCGTTATTGTTACAAAACATTTTTCAGGCAATTGGGGAAAGAATAGTAATATAACGCAATTGTATCCGAAATCTAATTAAACTGAAATCGAGTATTGCGAATAAGATCCAGTTGTGAGTTGATAGGTCAACGAGCCGGTGGCGCCGTCGCTGGTCTAAAATTAGCTCCAGTTACTAATGTCTTTTGATAAAACCGTATGGCTGCGGCCGGTTATGCGAACGTTCGTCATGTCTGCAATTAATTAAAGGCGAGTTATTGCACGCGTCGCAGTCGCTGCGGTACAGCAAAGCGACCCTTGTCAAACGCCCTTACCTCTTGCCGAAGTGAATTGAATCGTAACGGACAAATGCCACATCGTGGCACGTAACTCTTTGTGAAATTATAAAACCGATTGATATAATACATTGTGTATTAGATCTTTATTGACCTCCTTACGTATTAGTAGTATACATTGTTAAAAATCCACTTAATAGCTCTCTCGTACGGGGCATGTGCTGACTACCTATCGTTATAAGCGTAATTGCTTCGCTATTTTTAGTCCATAAAAATATTATATAACGAACGAACACGAATGTTGGTAGACTTATTATGATAACAGATAGTTGCATCTAATGGCTATATACAAATAGTTACGAGTTTATACTCAATTTTAACATAGGTAAAGCATAAATAAACTTTTGTTCAACATTTTAGAGTACCTATTGCTCAGTGGGGAGATATTAAAAATGTGGAAACCAGCTCTGATACGCTTCGCTTGAACTTATTAAATGTTCATACAACAACACAGAACAGTATTTCTATTCTATCGCAAGTGATTGCGATATGATTACGATCGATAGTCATCAGTCATCAATCATGGCCGGTGGCTGTACGAATAATCGCTAATGATTCCCGCGAATGGTAACATAGCGCTCAAAATCGTATTGTCACGACCTACTTTGTAGTCAGAGCGTAATGTAAACGGTATAATGAGGCCTTAGGAATTCGTAATTCAATTGACTTCTACTTAGGTAGTTGTGATACCTACCTAGTAACATAGACGCTTAACTATGAAGCCTTCATCCGACTGCTTTGGAAAATTGGTGCGTGTGTCTCTTTGCCAAAGTGAAAATAAACTTTACTCAATTCCACAGTGGGCATAGTTTCTTAAAAACATGTCCAATGCAATGCCACAAAGAAACCGCATGAATTTTCCGCAGTCGATATTAGTAAGGCCAGTAATATTTTATAGGGGGCAATATACAACTTGTGTAGGTAAATTCTGACCGCATTCACTTACGTCCAATAATTTCAATTAAAATATTTGGTGTGAAAGTATTTAATTACAACTTTTTATTACTTAATAAAAATATGTACTTGAAAGTTTATATCCACAATCACGTATATCGTATTTTGGTAGGTATAGGGGTTAAATTCGACGACCGCTTGGCGCAGTGGTTCTAGCGTAGGCCGCTCGGCCCACTGCACAGGGTGGTTACAGGTTCCATTCCCGCCAGAGCAATTTCGGAAATGGCCTTTTCATAATGCGCCCTGGTCTGGGTGCCACTGGGAACGCCCCCAGTCCATTGTACGGTAACCGTTGGTAACAAGCGTTGGTTAGTTTGGGACCATACAGCTGGTGTGTCAGTCGATAGTTATTATTTATTTATTAAATTAAGTACTCACATCTTTTAGTAAAATTAAATATCATACATTAAAACTGGGTCACTCACTGGCATAATGGACGCTTAAATTATACGTACATGGAAGCGAATGGTTCTTAAAAATGTATAGGTACTTATCATATTTTACAGTTGTCCACCCGACGTCTGGGCACCTGTCGATAGCTCCACTTGCCTTACCACTTACCAGACTTATAGCTAATTAGCACAAGGCCCACGAGTCTGCACAGTTATCTTAGTAGTACTTTCACCGCTCTGAAAGTGTTAAGCAGAGTTTTTGCAATGTAAACGTTTTTATCTGGATCACCGATTTCTTTTATGCGAACTCATTCAATCATTGTAAGCACCGTACTTATTTAAAATTATTTATGTTGGTAATCCTTTTAAAGATTTTATTTCTGATCCAAGCTCATAAAGAAAGATTCTGAATATGTACCTGCAAAAAGATTTGTTTTTTCTTAAGATTACTAGCAATGTGAGTTTATCACATTACTAGTATTCTGTTAGCCCCTCCAGCTATTCTAATTGCTTGTGTTAGGTCAATAGTTTAATAGCCAGGATGGGGATCGAACCCGGAACCTTTCAGCTAAGAGGGCGGCCCCTCTAACCACTAGGCTATCGACGCCTAAACTAATTAACTAAATTTGATTAACTAGTCACATAATATTGCTATTATAAGGTTTAATTTCATTGTAGTATATATATAGACTCTTTTTTTTAAATAGGTAAGTCAATACTACAAATGAGTCAAAATTAATGTGTGGGGCGATCAGGACTTAAATGTAGGACTATTGTGTCATTTTTAATGCGAGGCGATGTTATTTAACATGTACCTGCTAATCAATATTGTGTATGTACCTATAATCTGGTAATACAGGAACCTACAGAGAAGGGAGTAGGTATTGGGGTGTGACGTCAGACGGCAACTGGTTATTCGTAACCTGTCCACCTGTCCGCTGACATTGTCAAAGTAAAACAAAAAAAGTTTCTCATACAGTAATTAAGTGACAAAGAAATTGTACTAATTAGGACAATTCTGATAATTAACTGTATAATTGCACACTTTTGAACAAATCATGTAAGAAATTTCTGAGGTATATTGCTTTTAAACAATCGCTTATTAATGCACGCATGTTAACCTCGAATCAGAATTCGCCATCAGTTAGAAGAAAATAAATCAAACAGTTTCTGTCAATCATAATATTTAGATACAGTGCAGGTGATTGATTAAAAAGCATGTTGGTACTAAGTATAGGTACATGTATTTATTCTACATTTTCCATCTACTTCATCGTCCGTGCTAAATCAATAAAAGATTGAATCAATAAAATAATATATTTCGTTGACCCTAGCGGGCTTTGAAAATAATCAAGATACCAATGCGGCATACCTTTGTTCCGAATATAAAAGTACACTGATCAATATCAATATCTTCAGACGAACACACCTACTGTATGGTCCCAAACTAAGCAACGCTTGTATTATGGGCACCGTACAATAGACTGGGGCCATTCCAGTGACACCCAGGGCAAATTACGAAAAGGCGATTTCTGAAATTTACCCTAACGGGAATCGAACCCGCAACCACCCGGTTCAGTTAGCCGAACGGCCTACGCTCGAACCACCGCGCCAAGCAGTTGTCAAAAGTAATTAGTTAAGATATGATGTCTGAAACACGTAATTAATCTATATAAATAACTAGAGTTAACATATACTTTAATTTTTTTAGTATAGGCGGCAAACAATCTGACGATCTGCCTGATATTAAGCAGTTACCGTACCCTATAGATGCTTGCTAAACCAAAGGCATTGATCGCACGTTGCTGATTTGAAGGATAATGGGACAGAGGAAGGGGAAGTTAAGGGGGTCTGGCTTCCGGCTCTCTCATTTATCGTACAAACCCAGTTATAATAGCTACTTTACGCCGATCTTCTGTGAGAGGGTGGTACTACCCCGGTCGAGCCTGCCCGTAAATGAGTTGTAGTCAATTGGTTACAGCTTGGCTCTAGCACTGTTATTTATAAACACAACTAGCGACCCGTCCCGGCTTCGCACGGTTGAAATATATTATCAGTGTTTCTTTACTATATTATGCATGAATTATACATATAAACCATCCTCTTGAATCACTCTATCTATTTAAAAAACCCCATCGAAATCCGTTGCGTAGTTTTAAAGATTTAAGCATACATAGGGACATACAGACAGCGGGAAGCGACATTGTTTTATACTATGTAATGATTCACGAACCGTAATTAAATTCATGTCACAAACATAGAGAAAGAAACATCGTAATCCACCGAGATTTCTATAGCCCCTGATCACTGTTTAAATATATGTATCTACATTTTTAGACCAAATATTTACGTTAGTTCATGCCATTGATACAAGTGGCGCCGCGGTACCAGCTTTTCTCAGACTATTTACACGTGTCTAGAATTTTATTAGAAAACGTGCTGGTTGGTACAAAATCAACTGAGGTTATACAACATAGATACACACCGGATTTTAGCTTTTTCCATTAAAAGAAAGGTGATTTTCACCTTCGCTTGAGCACAGTTCGATATTTAATCCTAGATTCTACACTCTGCAATCCTCTTACTCACAGTAAGGAAAATTTATTTTATTTGTTTCTGCAATAATATAGCAACAGCATTCTTGTCTGCACTGCCTATGGATTTAACCACGCAAACACTGAGAAAATAATTCCTAGCATTATTTTTATATGTTGTAACAAAACGTTTTGTAATTACATAAAGTATAATGGGAAATAAGTACTAAAAGGAATACTACCTAGTAACAACAAAAATATTTTGCTGTGGTTATTTTATTCTCAGTACAGTCTAATCCTCCAGAACCCACTACACTCAAAGAAAATTCTAAACGTGGCGACTAAAATCCCTTAACAAATGGGAGCCGTCTAAAGGCCTCAGATCCCGCGTCAGAGGAAATTTGAACACTTAACCAAGTCACCGACAAAGGAACTTAGACGGGATATATTGTCGCCTCGTATTAGCGCTGTAAACTTTGACATTGTTCACATGACAATGCAATATGATGGGTAAAGCATCGATAGGTAACTTTGTTCCTTCGTATACGGGGTATTGTAATTTTGTTAAAGGTTTAATAACGGTGTGTTTTTACTGTATTGTCACCTCGACAATGTACCTCTGACGCTTCGTTTGGTGCAGTTGTGCCTTTGTCCCTACGTCCAAGGTAATATGTCCCTATCACAAAGGTACATTGTCTCCATGTCTAAGGTGCGTCGCCACTTCGGCAATGTACCTCTGACGCTTCGTTTGGTGCAATGGTGCCTTTGTCCCAACGTCCAAGGTAATATGTCCCTATCACAAAGGTATATTGTCTCCATGTCTAAGGTGCGTCGCCACTTCGACAAAGTACCTCTGACGCTTTGTTTGATGCAGTTGTGCCTTTGTCCCTACGTTTAAGGTAATATGTCCCTATCACAAAGGTACATTGTCTCCATGTCTAAGGTGCGTCGCCACTTCGACAATGTACCTCTGACGCTTCGTTTGGTGCAGTTGTGCCTTTGTCCCTACGTCCAAGGTAATATGTCCCTATCACAAAGGCACATTGTCTCCATGTCTAAGGTGCGTCGCCACTTCGGCAATGTACCTCTGACGCTTCGTTTGGTGCAGTTGTGCCTTTGTCCCTACGTCCAAGGTAATATGTCCCTATCACAAAGGTACATCGTCTCGTTGTCTAAGGTGCGTCGCCACTTCGACAAAGTACCTCTGACGCTTCGTTTGCTGCAGTTGTGCCTTTGTCCCTACGTTTAAGGTAATATGTCCCTATCACAAAGGTACATTGTCTGTCGACAATGAACCTTTGTCACTACGTATAAGGTATATATTATTCTGTCGCCACGACAAAGTTCGAAAGTTCGAAAAGACGTCACTGGGTTTTCCTGAACTTGTCGTGGCCACAGTGTTACGCATTGTCACGCCATCGTAGTGATAGCAGACCTGCAAAATAAATGAAAACACTTAGACAGTTTAAATACAATTATATTAATTATTAAATAAATGTCATTAAACATAAGAGAGACCAAGTGAAGTGTACGCGTCCACCTTAACACTTACATAAACAATTATTATACTTAGTTATAGAATGAACAATGAAAACAGAAGGGTCTTATATTTTGGAAGACCTACTTTACAATAAAATTATTAAAATACAGTTAGTTAAGTCTATGTTCATTTTAATTAGTACAAACTACATAAACAATTATTATACTTAGTTACCTATAGAATGAACAATAAAAACAGAAGGGTCTAATACACTAGCGAGCAAAAAAATCGACTCAAGACATGCACGGCTACTTGGGCATACATAAATAAAAATCCATTAGAAAAATGGTTATTTATTGTATACCATTTATAAATATAAAGGCACAAGCCTTAGATTTACAGTCATACCAGATTTGCTGGTATTTTCCCCGAATTCGTGGAGATTTTCAATATTTTCCTTGCCACGTACCCCTTTCCCCTTTTTCACTTATTGCACTGGCCACTATTGTGCCCTGTATTCTGGAATTTGTTATGATTTTTTTCACATTTACAGCAGAACATGTGAAAAAATCATAACAAATTCCAGAATACATCCAGACATACAGAAGAACATCGAATTTAGTTATTATTTTAAAGGCTGCCCGTTGAACAAACATCCAACAAGAGGCGGCATCGGCAGAATACTCAATATCTAGAGCGAAATATTTTTTTAGGGCCGTGGTGAGCGCTGATTTTATGTTGGGGAATTGGTATCTCACGGTCTTCGACACTACAACTTCGTACTGTGTAATAGTGGACCATGAAGATCCCACCGCAATGATAAACAATCCAAAAGGGATACCTTTACTCTCTATTAACTTGAGACGATCATCGATGCACCTTTCAATGTCTCCTGCTGAACTCACATAACTGATGAACGCTCTTGATACTTCAGAGCGAGCAGGCTTCCATTTCTTTCCTTTGGAGTTTGCTGGTACGGGGGCTATTTGCTTGAGCAGGTACGGAATACACCGAAGCGCAGCGACACTTCCTTGTTCCTCTCCAACTATTAAGAATAAAAAAATATTGAAATGATATAATCTTAGTTACAAGCACTGTTGGTCTAGTGATAGCGGCCCTGTCTTCCGATCCTACGGTCATGTGTTCAAATCGGTACTAGGCCAGTACTCTCAAAACGGTGAAGAAAAACATCGTGAGGAAACCGTCATGTCGTAGAACCTTTTAACTTCAAAAACATGTTTTAAGTGCACGAAAGGAGCATTTTAAATCCTTTCACCACACTGGTGAAAGAGACGGCAAGAACGGCAAGAAGATCTCCGTTACAATGTTTATTACAAACTAAGTAACTTTTGCGGCGTACGTAATTAACTTAAATTTAAGTAGTAATTAATAACAAATAAAAAGTATGAAGTGTAGAAATTTCGTATGACATCTTGAAACTAAAATGTAAAATTGAACAAATACTTACCAGTTGCTAAGTCCAGGAGGTCGGTGATAGCCGGTTCAGGTCTAATATCAGTCCTTTTCTCCACTAAAAGCTCCAAAAGTCTTTTTTTGAGTAGCGGGAAACGCTCGTCGAAGGTGGCTGACGCTAGTGGGTAGGTGTTTTCGAAATGATTCGCCAACTAAAAATTAAACAAAAAAGGTAAACATCAAAACGTTAACCCATTCGGTCACAAATACAGATTTTACTTTTGTTAACTATCTACTAATTACATTTTCACTAACCAATTAGTGACCGATCGGTAGCCGCAGAGCCAAAAACTGGTTAAAATAATCGTCGATTGACTTATTTTTTAATATTTCATGTCTTGCTTGAAATGTAGCCATCCATTTTACAATAACTCCTTCATAGGGCGATGAAGACGCCTCTAGCCATTTTATTGATGCATCGGAGTCTTCGTCTTCAGGAGGTAAGTTATGGGCAGGTGGAAGAGGTCGCAGCGTTTTGAGTTCCTGGCATCTGTTGTTCTGTCGCTGTTGGTACTGCTTCCGCTGCTACTGCTTCGTTTGCGTGAGGCGTCTTGGTTAAGGGAACGGCGGTGGGTAATCAGTCTATTGTGCAGCAGGCCGGAGGCAGCTAACGCTTGTCGCTCAGTTACCCGGTAGGGCACATAATAAACATCGGCGTGCTCCCCTTTAAATAAGGTGCATATTTCATTGGCCCAGCTGCTCCAAACCTCTTGTCTTATTGTATCTTTAATGCTAGGCAAGATGCGGAGTTGGTGCTCCACGATCAACTGCTCTAGACGTTTTCGATCTTTGGGAGTGAGTGGCTGACCCTGTTTCCGCAACAGACACTTTCCGAAGGTTGTGAGCTCTAGTAACTCTTTCAGATGCTTTTTGTCTTCCAAAGGGCCAATTTTTTGCACGAACTGCCACTCTTCTTGTACCCAATCCTAAAAGAGTATTAATAATAAATTTAATTTAATATCATTTTTAATACTTTATTGGCGTATTCCATTCACTGTTAATTTTGTTATTTTCGTCCACAAAAAACTGTTAAAAACGATAATTTTGATCACTTTCAGTACAAGTTGGTGCGAGTGGAACGAGATTTGTGGACAAAAATAACGAAATTAACAAAATTAACTGTGAACGGAAATTATAATCAAGCCGCTCAATCCTCGATGATGCCATACATGTATGAAAATTGGCAACCCTGAGACAATAATAAATGGTACAGGTACTTACCAGTAAATACTTGATACAGATGCTCCAATCCAGCTTTTCGTAAAAACATATGTAGTTCCGGAGAAGACATATTTACACTCACTGGTTTTACTGTTTTATACCAACGTTTTAAGTGATAATATATCACTTTTTTGAAGACATGCAGTGGACTAAAGACAAATTAAATATAAAAACGCGTGCCGCTCTGCTGTCTTGCTGAGTACGACTGGCTGGCTGGACTGACCGAATGAAAATGAATGCATGCAACCAACGACGAATGTATTGTCGCGTCGTTTATTCGTGTTGTTCAAACTGCAATGTTGCCAATTAACTTATACGAAGTCACAACAGAACTATAACGCTGCGTTGGTGTACCTAAAATTATGACAGAGGCCTTTGTGAAAAATTTTTTTGGTGGTTAGGTACTTATTTCACATTTTGACAAAGGCCTTTGTGAAATATTTTTTAGGTAGGTAGGTATAGAATTATTAACAAAAAATTAGAAACATAGTATTGTAAACAATAACGTTTCACGTCCTAATATAATATTACTTATTCCTAAAACGCTGGATTCCTAGGAAAAAGGTACCGTCATATAACGGCCGCACTAAAACAAAAAAGACGGTGTCCTAGAGTTGTGTAGCTCGCGAGCTAATGACATAAAAGATATATATCGGTACTAAAGAGCTAATCTCTCTTTAGCTCATCTGATTTCAAATTATATCTCTATATCTCTACGGATATGGTTTCAATTTGAGTTACTGAACTAAGTGATTGACATGTAGTAGACAGATGACATAGCTCACTAGCTCTTTGGCTCAGATGAGATAGAAATTGCACACGACGTAAAAAAGTTTTTGGTATGTAGTGTATCGGATTGTAATAATTTTATTTTGTGTAGATAAAGACTGTTAGTAACATATACGTGATCTGTTGCTGCGTAAAAGACGGGCAAACCAACAAACACGCTTTCGCATTTTATTACCTATTAAACATATTGCTAGCACGGTATATAGTATTGGTTTTTACTTATAAGTAGGTCTTCTGAGCTATAGCGTTGTAAAAAACACATTGCTAGTTCGCTCTTCAAACAAATCTTTATATCACTAGTGAGCTACTGATATAAAAGAGTGATATATATCACTGAGCTGAAAAGATATATATATATCGGTTCAGCTCAGTGATACATTCTGCGCATCTTTACGGTGTCCAAACCGGTCTCTAGGCAACCGCTCCATAGTTGACAGCCAATGTTCTAGTGCGGCCGTTATATATGATGCCACCGTCCTGGAGGAGTCCAGCGCTTAAGTATTTTTATTAATAATCATTTAACCGCTCAAGCCTCGATGTTCCATAAATGTATGCAAAATTGGCAACGCTGAGGACATACCTATTAAGGTGAATGCTCCAACCAGCCCGCGAAATTCAAATTTTCTTACGTTTCTTGCAATTTGCAGGCCAGTACTAGTTTGTATGTTGATTAGAATATTAATTGCGGCTGTAAGACGTATGAAGTTACAGAATTATAATCATCAAAATCATCAATTCAAGCCTCCAAGTTCATAAAGGTGTAAAAATTACTTTTTCAAGTTCCTTGAAAGTGTATTTTTGACACCCGGTTATAAGTTTGACCATTGCATCATGCATGACATGGTTACTGCTCTCAGGATGGGTATCTATAGGTAGGTAGGTACTCATTCTAGACTGGTCGTGTCTCAAGACAAACAATACTTACTTAGGTAGGTAGGTACCTACTTTCCTACTTTCCTACTTGCATAACTTTTTGTATAATATTGGTAGGCTGGTACCTTACCGTACCTATCCCATTATGCCAACCCAACACCTGCTTCAGATTCTAAGCCCTACCTAGCCCTACCAGATACATACCTTACCTACTTGACAGACTAGAGTAGACTAGGTACAATTATATATATACGTAGGAATGTAAGTAAGTGGGTATGAATAAAATAAGCTGGTCTAGGTCTGTCTATCTATGAATTTTATAAACTAGGTAGTTATGTACCTACTAGACGCTACATAGGTACCTACACAGGAACATTATTACGAGGACAAATTACTTTTATAAAATACTCTATGGCGGAGTATATGTCTATATAATAGAACACACGGCCTAAAAGCTATGTCATAGTCACAAAATAAAATTCATAAAATTCGACAAAGGAATCTCTTTAGTTGAATAAGGTTTTTATCTAAGAATTTGTGTTTTGCCATAGACGCAATGGCAAGCTAAGCTATAATAGAGTAACAAAGCAATAAATTTCCTCTGTTTCCCCGTTACAGTTTACTTATATAACGCTTTTAACGGATTGTTTAGCCTTTTATGTCGTAGTAAAAAGAAAGAGACATGACGCTACGTGTGAAGTAGCATCAACGCAGTAACAAAAAGCCGTTGAAAATAAAAACTTTGTCGTCACGTAAATGTTTACCTGAATGCACCGTTTAAAAACTGTGTCAGAAGCACAAAACGAAATTTCGTAATAGTTATTTTGTCAGCTGAACAACTTTTAATATTAGAGTGTTTTGTCGTAGGCACAAATCTCAAGTTAACGAAGTGACAAAGTACTAAATGACATCTGTTTCTGCGTTAGTTTGCTTATGTGGCTGCGTCAAATTGTACAAAAAAAATAAAAAAATATTACGCTACGTTCAAAAGAACGTTTGCGCAGTGACAAAAAGTCGTAAAAATGCGTTCGACAAAAAATAATTGACCGTCGCGTTAAACTTTCCACGAACGCATGGCCTAAAAGCTACGTCAGGAGCACAAAAAAAAATCGACAAAGGGATTTTGGACCTTTAACGGCCGTTTTTTTTTTGAGTGTAGTTGACTTTCCTTTTTAAACTGAATAAAATTAGGAACATATTATACTTAAATTTCTATCTGATAAATAAAATTGTGCTTTGAACCTTTTTTAATATCATATTGCTTGTAAGTACATAACGGTGTAAGTGCCAATGATTGGCGGGTAACAAAGCAGTAGGCGCGAACGGCCGGCCTTGCAGCACGATTGTATGGCTACCGGAACTCACACGTGCTGTAATGCACCGAACTTTGTCCTTTATTATCGCACCAATATATCTGTGCAGACAAATTACTACTATGTATCTAATTAAATGTTAAAGTAGAATTTAATAAACAAAATACCTTACAGTGATATTTAGTTAGTAATCAGTCATGAGTTTGAGTGTTGTCCTCTGAGCTGTCCTCATGTTGAATGCCAGATTTCAGTTTGATCCTTACTTGTATATATACATTTTTAATGAAGCCCGCCACACACTCCCATCCCTGTTACTCCTGTAAGCCAGGATCCACAATAGTGTCCAACGTTGACGGGTTTGACCCTCGATGAATCCCGGGAAAATACTTAATCGTGTTCGAATTCGCTCGAATTTAATCAGATGAAAGAATATAAGAAGATGAAAGAAGATAGGTGTATAGTGGGATATACATTAGAACAAAAAAAACTTATTGTGAAAATGTATTTTGTTTATTTTTTTTACATAGTTGATAGTTATTTGATATAAAAGCAAACAGAACATTCAGAAGACATGTTTTGAAATAATTGACGGAGATTTATTGATGTGTAGATTAGATGAAATGAAAAGTTCAATAGTTAGTACATCATAACTGGACGTGACATTTACTTAAATCGCAACAAAACCCATTCACTCACGCTTAGTCATCTTCAAAAAATAATTGGTACTTACCTATCTAGATATACATGTAGGTCAACTGTGAAACCTGCTCGAACGCCGGGGCATAAAAAAATATAAAAAAACGTCTCCCAGAGTGATGTGATTATGTGCAATTAATTATAATTTAGACATAAAATATATTCATTTAGAATTTGAAGGCATTTTGTTAAAGGTCTGTTGAAGTGATGCCGCTAGCGAAGCGACCGGAGAATCGTTCAAAATGTCAAGGGCGGAGCGACGCCAAACGCTAGAACTTATTTGCTCTGTTGAAGAAATGTTGGTTTATATAAAAACCCGACTCGTACCTCACACTCATGTTCAGTATTGTTTAGACAGAAACTTGACAATCTACGTCCATACAAAAGGTCCATACAAAAGAGAAAAAAAATATATGTAAAATTGACAATTTGTAAGTGCCCCCGTAGGCCTAAACAAAATAAAGGACTTGAATTGAATTGAATCGGTTAATTACCTAGATTTGTGAATAGTTCAACGAATTGGGTTCGTTTTGGCCGTTCATTGAAATGAAGGAATGAAATATTGTTTATCTCTCACCACTTTAACCCATAAATACGTACTGAGATAATAAAATAACAACTACAATTTATTTTTGAAATTCCTAGTACCTATCCCTTTTGGTATTTTGTCTAAACTTTTTGTACCTAATTACAGCAAATCATTTGTTTTAGTATTTATTCTCAGTAACAGAACTCAACATTCAACAGTGATTGTGGTGGTTACAAAGGTCGGCAAAATTAATTGTCTCCTAAATTTAGTGAAAGCCAGGAGATAAAATTCGATTTACTTTTATGACTCTTTACATTACCAACGAATTGTCTCTCTCCTTAAAGCTATCTCATTTCATAACCGTTTATGACCAAATATATTTATATGTATACCTATTAAATGCATTAACATTACAAAACATAAAAGTACATTTACTTTAGGTATGTAGGTACAGTGTGCTGTGATAACCGGCTCATATCTGTCGTCATTTTCCGTTTTATATTAAAATTATCAGGCATTGCACGGACCTATGAGATACGTCCTCATGACTTTTGCCACGAAGTTGCGACTAACATAATTGATCACCAAACTGCGGTTCAAATATCAGGGCCAATGTCAAACTGTGCAAAGTATCGTGTGTTTGGCTTTGACGACCGCTTGGCGCAGTGGTTCGAGCTTAGGCCGCTCGGCTCACTGCACATGGTGGTTGCGGGTTCGATTCCCGCCGGGGCAAATTTCGGAAATGGCCTTTTCGTAATTTGCCCAGGTCTGGGTGTCACTGGGATCTCCCCAGTCCATTGTACGGTACCCATAGTACAAGCTTTGCTTAGTTTGGGACCGTACAGTTGGGGTGTCTGTCTGGCGATATTTATTTATTTATACTGATAGGAGTATGCAGTTTTATAATCGCCGGTTATAATAGAGTACCGAAAAGCAGAGAAAACTTGGCCATTTTTTTCTGCTCCGTTACTATGAAAGTAAAAGTTACCTTGCATAATTAGCCTCGGCTTATTGGCACAAACGCCGCTCTATCCGAAACTGACAAAAGATTTAGATGGATCAAATTAGCCTTCATCAATACTTATAATAAAATATTTTGATTGATTGCAGCTAGTTAAATAAACTTCCATAATTCAATTTAAGCAATCGAAACATAATAAATAGACACTTATATATATGCGTTAATTATAATTTGACAGCATGGCGTGATTACTTAACACTAAGATGTATTTATCTGTATAACTGTATAGGTAGTATTTTTTTAATAACCAGCCTCATACTCTTCAATTATTCGCTGTTTATGGACAACAACAATACCCTGCTCTACTTGTAAGGTAGTATCGGAATTTGTATCAGACATAACACCGCCAATTAAATACCAATTAACTGAATTTGTATAGAAAGATATAGCAACAATGTCGTAAATACATACCAGTCTACGTGAATATACATTTTGATACAGTTTTACGTAATTGACGCGTTCCATGTAAACGAGCCGCGAGTAAAAGCGGGTTGAATGCGTCGTAGCGTTGCGCAACGTTGCGCCCGCGCCGCCGTCACGCGCCGAACACGGGTGCCTTGGGTGACTGCGAATATTTGGCTACGGTTATTTTAGAGCCCTTTTTGTTATGCTGCCTCTGAACACACCGCTACTTAAATTGAGATTGGATTGAAACTCAATTGTCGCCGTGTGCACGTTCGATCTGGTTCCGCACAATTCGCCCAATTCACTGTCAATTTAGTTGCGAATCACATCGTGTCGTGTTGTAACCCCTTTAAGTTGACCGACACAAAAACGGTGTTTTGGCAACGACACAGTCTCTTTGTATTCACAGTATTCTATACAGAAACGTTAACAACACACACACAATTGCATGACTAATGACTAAGTAAAATATCAGTTTCTCAAAAATTAACACGTTCCATTGTAAAACGTTGTTCACATTACTAATCTCCATCTTCACACCCGACGGGCCCATCCATCTACGGACGGGCAATTTATCCGTCAATCTATGCATGCACATGAGGTAAAACGGCCTTGAAGATTACAATAAGCCATAGACAAGTACCTGTGCCCTTGGCAGGCATTCGCGGTGGATGCGCAGCACGCACCCGCGCCTCCCACTGCTTCGACAATACGCATCCGATGAATGAATCATAGAAATTCCATTGATATCGATATGAAAGTGAATTTTGTTTAGCATAAAATTATTTTATCATAAAGTGTTTTATAATTGCCTACAAAATATTCAAAGCATAAATTAATAAAGGAAATCTCCAGATTTTTTTCTAGTTACAATGAGATTATTTTCTACAGTCAATCAAGTTGACCCATGCTATCGGTAAATAATCTATACAAATAAATAAAATTGGAGTGTCTGTTTGTAATATCAAAATAACACCTTTTCACAAAATGCATATGAAAGTACATACGACACCTATAGCAAAAACGCGATTTAATTTTTTTTTGTCTGTCTGTCTGTCTGTCTGTCTGTCTGTCTGTCTGTGTGTTTGTTCCGGGTAATCTTCGAAATGGCTGGACCGATTTTGACGGGAATTTCACTGGCAGATAGCTGATGTTATAGGGAGTAACTTAGGCTACTTTAATTTTAGAAAAACAACTAGGGATCCGCGTAAAAAAATAAAAACACATGAAATCAAAGAGTATCTCCGAAACGGGTGGACCGATTTTGACGGGACTTTCACTGGTAGATAGCTGATGTTATAAGCAGTAACTTAGGCTACTTTTATTTTAGAAAAACTTAATAAAATAAAATGAAAAAATGGGTCCTGTCGTGCGGGCTCAGAAAGCGGGAGCGGGCTTTTTTGTTAAGTTAAATTCCACGCGGACGAAGTCGCGGGCTCAGCTAGTTGATACTAAAACTCTTTGTCCGCAATACTGCTCGATTCCACAAACCTATCTACACAATTATCTCCGCGTTACCATTAACAGATACACAGTTTGTTCTGCTCATGTGTTCCCGTAGATTTCGATTGATGAGCTGCTTTCACCATTGTTTGTTCTATGCTTATACTCGTCGCTACCGTCTGGCTCCTCGACACGCCCCGCGTATCATTCGCACATTGTCTCTTGTGGTTTAACACATGCAGACAATTTGAACGAACTTATTATAATATTGAAATGACGATAGCCTAAGCTTGATTGGTGTAGATTAGAATGTCGCTTTGTTTTGTTTCCATCACAATCTTTTCTCTGCGTGGACTACGTAAAGTATCCTATGTATTAATCCAGATTATAAACTATCTGTGTACCAAATTTCAAATAAATCAGTAAAGACGTTTTTGAGTTATTGAGTAACAAACATACAAACTTTCACATTTATAATATTAGTAGGATTGTATATTTTATTAGTTTTAAATAACGAGTATGTGTACTAAGGAAAGCTTACTAGTTTATCTGTCGCGGTTATGTGATACCGCGCACTTTAGCTAAAAATAGGTAAGTTACGAATATTTTGTTATGTACTCGTATCTCAAAAACGAATGACTCCACTAAATATACATCAAATTCACGCACCATGACTACCGGCAACAAGAAAATAAAAGAGGCCTCAACACTTTTCAACGTAAGACATTTAATACTAGTTTTATATAAGCTTATTGCTTCTACGATGAGATGTGTGGTCATCATTAGATCATTGCGTGCTTTAACAATTAACGTGTCATCCCTTTTGGAGTTGGCGGGCAGTGCCTGCGGCGGAGCGCGGAAGTCGTGCGGCGATAGTGCGGCCGGCACGTAGCGTGCGCGCGCTAGCCGCCCGCCCGTGAAATTTCCTACTCCACAAATTGTACAATAATTATATCATATTACGTCTTTTTATTGCATTCTTACTTTTTACGTGCTCGACAAATGGATTTATTTCACTCAACGCTGAGTTCTCTTCGCATTTAAAATTTTATTTTATTTATTTGGTATCATGATCTGTTGGGTACAAACTTTTTTTAAGTTATACTTACGTCATAATTTTAACTCATTAGCGCCAGCCAACTATAAGTGGCTGGTGTACTAAATACCTTTATGCGCGATGATTAAAAAGTAGGTACCTATCTACCGATGAGATAGGTAAAGCATTTGCAAAGTAGGTGTGTGTTGTCTGCGGTCATGATCTAATAAACTATCCAATTAAAACACAAAGGTTCAACAAGTCACTCTACTTAGATTACCTGAAGGGCTAATAATATCTCAGATAATTAGGATGACCGTCCTCTTGGCCATGCCATGAAGCGGGACCGCCGCCCGCTTTGACCAATAGTATCGTTTCATTTCCTCAGCATCACTCGGTTTAGCTCAAGTTGACAGGAAATGAAGCAATCCTATCTGTTGAAGTGGACGGGACACCCGTAGTATCACATTATAAATGAACTCTTTGGCCAAGGAATTTCTACTTATAAATTTTTCTAAATTAGGTACTCGTAGGTAACTTTACCTATAAGGTATAACCTATTTATCAATTACGCCTCTAAACGTTAACCGAAGGCGAGAGGTAAATACATAAATAAAAAAGATTAGCGTTTGGCCACGAAACAAAAGGTCATGGGAACGGCTTCCGCTGAGAAGTTACGAACATCACGCCGACCGTTGAATGACAACACTATTAATTACTACATACAGTTATTATTAATTGTGTACATTGGTAGGAACTCTGGCAGCCGAGAGCAGCCGGTCTGGCACGAGGACCACAGAAACTGAATACCTACACTAATATATACAAATTGTATAATCTTCCTTGTCTATAGGTAAATGAGGTTTTCTTTTAATAATAGACTTTATGTTGCATGGCGCCATGCTAGATATTGTTATACCTTTCTTCTGACAGGTGACTAAATTGATCTCTCGCTACCAACCATCGGTAAATATTTATACCATCAGATTTTTTTTTTGTGGAAGGACAACATCATTAGCATTAGGTGCCATGCAAGATATCGTGGTGCATTGTTAAAATAAGACCTTATATAACTACTTAGCTGTTGTTTCCTAATCCGTGTGCGTAAAATTCAACTCAATTTTCATACTTTTTAGGTTACATTTAAAAGAAACATATCTGACATAGGAATTTTATGCGATACCTGATCGCATAAAATTCCTTAAACATGTAAGGATGAGACGAGTGACAAATCTTAGTCAGTATTTCTCGGGAGTTCAAAAGTCGGACGCGATCTTCTGCTAAAACTATTATACACTTGCTTACATTATAGTTACATAAGCCGCCGCATGGGAAGATGGCTGTCGAAACTGCTACTATGTTGAATGTAAATGCCAAAAGACAAGACCAGACATGGACATAAATCGCTGGTATATTAACTATTAAGTATATATAATAATCGTAAATGGTTCGCAAAAACATTTAAGTGACCCAAATAAAAATACACTTTGGTAACGTTAATATCGAAGCACTCGTTACGTTTGTATTTTGTCCGTTTTTCCGCTTCGAAATATAACAATAACAGCTGCAATTATACAATTAAGATTTTGTTCGTCAATTGAGGAATAAACAAACAAAAGTTATGAATGACAGAGGAAACGTCGCGGAATGCGGCGGAGGCGGGACGATGCAGCTGGTGCGCAGGCACAAGCGAAGCGAGTTACCTACTAATGCATCATCCATTAACTTAGTACCAGAAAGTATTACTAATTTTGAGAAACTCTTATGGGAATGCTGCGCAGACAAAATCACTGGAAAAAGATACCTACATGCTGTGACAAAAAGTGAACAGCGAGTATCGCTTTATTTTAGGTCCCCCAAGCAACAGGTGTTTGGGTTTCACCAAATATTATACCTTTACTGAAATAATAAAACGTCAATCACTGGCTAATTATATTTTTTTTGATCTATATTAAAATCAGTTAGTTACCTCTTATTTTACAATTCACGATACAATGTTTTTGTCCGCTAACCCCTGTCAATGAAACCGTCGTCTTATCAATTACCTACTTACAACGAGATTCCGGGTGTACCCACACAGTGTCTACCCATTGCGATGCGTGCCCGTGTTTTTCCGACCTTCATTCCCCCACACATGGAGGAGTCATCCAGGATACGCACTATTTGCCACAGTGCACTAACCTTTAATTCAACTAGTCAATAGATATATTTTTATGGGAATGACTAATTGATAACACAACTATTTTTCCTTAAACTAATACAAAAGTATAAATATATAAATACACATAAATATGTATTATAAATGGCCATTGTCGACCCTGGTTTACAGGAGTAACAGTGGTGGGACTATTTCCATAAAAAAAGGATTATAAATGATTATTATTAACCACACATCAAAAATTTGCAAATTTTATGGTTACCTTCTTACTACCTAATCCAAATGAATACTCGGATAAAACAAAATTACTCAACTTTTTACTCCTAATTCAATAATAGCCCTCGAACATAAATCACGTTTTGTCTATTGAGTATTTTAATTAATGTAACCGTCATAATGTAGCTACTATATTTTGTTATGATCCAAATACCTAAAGCAAAACGACTCTACTTTTTATTAGGTCAAGGGCTTTGTGTAATTCAGAATTTTTCCTTGAATTTTAGCCACATTATTCAACTGTTTTTAATAAAATAATTCACCGTCGCAAATACGTCACTGTTCCATTTTATTATCACAACAAATTGGTCCATATCCTATGGGTATGACTCCTGTGCGTAACAAGTGAGTCACAGTCAACTATTAGTAAGAATTTTCAATTCAATCGTGGTATAAGTATACAAACATTACTGGCACATGTTTAGTATCACTCATTATAATAGAGTAAACGTACGCGTCTCTATTCTACAAACAGTGACTTTCGATGTTCATAGCGGATTACGAAAGCCGCCTGCACTCAACCACTCAGGTACGCCGAACTTTTACAAAATGCTTTCGATACAATTGCATACGCTTCAACCTTAAAGAGGTCTTTCGAAACGCTACGAGATACAATTTAAGATGATTTAACAAAGTAAATATCTTACTTCCATAAACGTACAACAATCAAGCATTCGCGTGTAGGCGAGAACGCGTCTCTGCAATTGATAAGGGTAATCGAGTCGTGAATCAGTCTGAGATTAAGAGCACAACCGGTAGTTAAACGATCCCAATATGGTGCAGTTAATATTCGTCACGCGTGCCGACATGGGTCACAATTATAAAGCTTAATTTGTCGTTAGTGTGTAGGCGACCCATTGTTCGCGGTTTCGTTACGTATATCACATGCTCTATCTAACCGCGTGTTATTACCATATTAATAAAATATTTCGTAATAGCACGAGACCTCAAGAACTTTAAACTGGATCACTAACAGTTTTGACATTGCCAAAGTGGTCACAATGTATCATCGATCAAAGGCCATTGCTTATGCAACAATACTTTTTGTATTATATTACAGTTATCAATAATTGTCTTCCTGAATATCACCGTGGTAATCGGGTTGTAACTAATGACATTTTAGTGTATTATCGTATTGAAAGGATCTGAGTTCGAAACCCGAGTGGCGTCGTGAATGTCCGTCATCGGTCGTCCGTCAATACATGTTATATGGTGCGTGAAAAGAGACAGGCTAGACCTGACGTCTGTCTTCGCAAGGATCCTAGGTATATTCCACAGAGATTTATTATGCAACAACCACTGCGGTAAACCTGCACATGTGGGCGATCTTTTTATTCATAGATAACTCGCTTCACTCGCTTCACTTACACTGACAACACAAATTATAACGAAAAATGATTTTTTTTAATACAACGTAATTGCAATAAATATTTATGCAATGCCTCGTATTCATACATGATTTGCTGAAATTACAAGACGTTTAGTAAAAAATACTAAAAGTAAAACTAGTAACTACCAAAATAATTAGTTGTTATTATTAGATTTTTATCTCGGTACTCGTGGATGCACTGTATAAATTGAATTCTCATTGCATATCTCTACTTGAATTATGAAGTGGTCGACGCGGTAGCACAGTGACCGCCATATTGTCGCTACCAGGTGCTTCAGTCGCGTCTCTCGCCATACTTGATGACATAACGGAACTAGGCAGCGCGGGCGGCGCGCACGGCCCGTTACCTCACATTGCACCGTTCGTGCGTGGCGTTTTGTTATACCTGTCGTATAGCCAGCATCTGAAATCGTCTCGAATATTTATATAGCTCTTCACAGTTTTAAAAGCTCTACCAAATCTCGCCCTTAACAAATATCGTTTTATTACAAAAAGCTGAACTTAACATTTAAAATACCTCGTGTTTATCGCGGGTTTTAACTTTTTTGTAATAACACCGTTAGTGTTATGATATGTGTATACTCAACAGAAAATTTGTTTACAAGTTACTGGCTGATTCGAACTTCGTCCATTATACTGTGCCGTAACATTCACTATATTAACATTAAGTATAGATATTTACATTCGCATACATAAACACTCATAATTCACAAATTTCCTTATACTTCATAGTTCATAGTCTATTGCAGACGATCTAAACTACAATGATGGAGACAGCGCGAGGCTTGTGCAAGCTTGTAACATTAAGTCACAGGTCAATCTGTCCGGTCAACATCCATTTGAATAAACCTGCATCAAACAAAAAAAACGCGCTAAACAGAAGGATTTAATATTTAAGATGTGGTCATATTTGTCTGTTGTCCGAGAAAACAAATTATTATTTCATTACATGTACAATTCCTAATAGTAGATGATACCGCGATCTAAAGACGGCACAGGAAGTACATTTTAATCAAAGACAAGACATGAATTATGGAGAAGTATTACGTGATATGGATTATGAAGTTAAACTGACATTATTATAATAAATATATTCATATAAATTATAGAGTGCGGTGTGTTGTTAGTACTTGGAACACATGTAGGTACTTAGAATATACGGCGAACTTGACTTAAATTACCAAAACAATGGACTAATCGTTATAACGCTTCCGTCAAACTAACCATTGGATGTATTGATTGGATGTGAAAGTGCTTCCTATTTGCAATAACATTTATACTCGTGCGATATTATAGTAATAAATTTGAATGTGTGAAATTATTGATCCCATCTGCAGTAATTTATTCTTCATATGATTAATGGTTAATACCATCGCGTGTTAAAACAAAACATCTAGAGGTATTTCTTACGTGCGATTTAATGAGTGTTCCAATTTTTGCATGACCACTTATGATTTTCTGAGAAAAACAAATGACGACAACACAATGTTTTTTTTTTAGTAAACCTATTTGTAATTACAGCAAATAATTGATGAATACGAGGCATTCACGAATCTTTGCTTATATTACAAAACGCAAAAAACATACTAACAGGATACCTACAAAATTCTTGTTTTTTTTCATTGTGTGTAACCAAGTCCAAAGCTTTTCTATGACATTGGTTTGTTACCAACTGTGCGTATATCATGTTATGACATGGACAGTCACGACCTCAACTAATTATGTGCACAGTTTAATTATGTTAAGATCGCCAGCTGTATTTAAGTGTAATAAAGGCCATTATATATTTTCAACGGATTGTTTCTCTAATTGTACTCACGATATAGATAAGCAATCAGCAATTTGCTTCAATTGTTTTAAGACAAGTTCTCGTAATACATCATTTTGTGTGTTATGTAACGTTACGATATTATTGACTTCCTACTTTAAATGACAAGTACATATATGGAGAAATTTCATAAATACCTACAACCAAAATATTAGGCTGTTGTTTAGGGGAACAACTATTATAATTCCTATATTTATAGTCGGTGTTGCCTGTCAGATAGATCATGTATACCCTTGCCGTACCATAGAACTTTACATAGTTTTGTCAGATCGTCCATGACTTCGGCGATATTAACATTTTCTTTGTATTAACAGCACTAATTTAATGTTAGACTTTATGTAATTTACAAATAGACAATGTTTGTGGTCATCAGGTACCATTAATTATAATCGTAGGAATCTTAACGCAATATAAACTAGGGCATATGCGGTGCAAAACGGTGCAACCACGTGCTCTTAATATGGTTTAATATATTCGGTAGTGTCAGTTTTCAAGAATTGACCAATATGCATTGACGCTATGAGCGTACCGGGTGGGGGGGGGGGCGGTAATTACCTGGACGTGGAGTGCCACCCTTTCACCCTCAAAACTCTCACGTGAGTCCTACTTACCTTCCTATCCTTTACCTACGGAAATTCATGAAAGGCTACGCCCGTACTGGATACCAAACAGATTTGTAGTTAGTAAAACTCGCGTCGGACAGTAAAGGGCATTAAATGCTGAATAATATAACAGTGATAGCCAATAAAAACAACGAAATTAATTATTCTGCAGCGGCCCGCATGTATGCCGTTAATTCTTGTAGTTAGTTAAGTATAGGTATTATATTGTAACAAAAAATGTCGTTATATCTTCTCACGTCTTGTCAAATCGCCGACATCTTAATCTGGCGAGATATGCTTAATTTTACTTCCGGCTGAGAGAACAGTCACATAACATACGTCAAACGTTCTCGGCGTGTATGAATTAAGACCGGTCCTCGAGACAAAATGGTTCTAGACCAATTTAAGTCTGTGAGATACTTACTTGTTTCGCGAAACTACAGGCTGGCTTAGTTAGGCTACGTACAAATGGCGAGGTTTAGCGCGGAACGAATGTCTTATTGACTCTGCGATAAAACTCTGTGTACCTATGTGAAATACAAAATTATATCATCTCTTACTGCGTATTTTTTTGACTGGTAGTTCAAGCATAAGCTGCTCGGCTCAATGCATCGGGTGGTTACAGGTTCGTTCCCCGTCGAGGAAAATTTCGGTAAAGGCCTTTTCATAATTTGCCCCGTTTGGGTGACTTTAACATCGCTCTCAGTTCGTTGTATCTAGTATGGAACCCATAGTATAAGCGTTGCTTAATTTGACACCTTAGTCTGGCGATATTTCTTTATTATATATGGTTAAGTATTAGCCTTAATCAGGAAAGGTACCTACCCATATCCTCTAATATTTAGTTGAATGGTCGTCATCTGTGGGTACCCTTAGTGTTTGTATCGGTTGCTCTAGTTTCGTGCCGGTCCACTGGCCAGCGGTCTAACGGCTTGCATCAAGGAAACCACGCCCTAGGACAATCTGACACAACCGCTCATTGCAACAAGCTTTCACGATATCAGATAACGTTCAACACTATTATGTATCGTCGACATCAATTAAGTTAAGAAATCGCCGAGTTTGGTAAACATTTTTACAGAACTAGCAGAAATGTGGAAAATAAATTACGTAGGTATGTATAGGTACCTATGTTTCTTTCCATATCAGTCATTCTTGATAAACTGTGTACCAAAGCATTTGATCTGTGATAATTTTTTTACAAAGTCCAAGCGTTTATTTTGTTTAGGCCTACGGACTTACAAATTTTCATTTTGACATATTTTCTTAATTGTACAACTGGATCGGAACGCGACCTCAACTGATAGGATCCGGCAAGAAACTCACCGTTACAATGGTACACGAGTTACAATGGCAGAAATGCTAATTAATATTTTCCTAAGCAGCGGATAAACAGCTCAATTAACTAGTTAATAAGATCCATAATGTTGCAACCAGCACCTTGCACAAAATTTTGCTAATTGTCAATCTAACAGGATATATCCTATCTACCTGTTGAGCATCCGTAACAAAATCACGAGAAACATTTACCGCAAGCAGATAAAAAAACGTTTCGTGCCAATCTAAAAGTGGACATGACTCACATTGGACGTGACGCTATCACTTGAACTCAAAAATCCCAACTAAACTGTACCAAATTACCTAAAATACAATTACCTACATGTTGAGTGTACTTACTACATTATTTTAAATCGGTTTGACTTTTAAAATCATAATTTTAGACTATTAGCTGACTCCCTGTTGGCACAGTACAGAGCACCAAAAATATAACAAATGAATGAAGTCGTAGATTCTAAAACTTTAGCATTTAATTAGCTGTAGCTCGCGACTCCGCCCGCGTGGTACTTCAATAAAATAATAGTAGTCTAAGTTACTTCATAACATCACCTAACAGCCAGTGAAAGTCCCGTCAAAATCGGGCCAGTCGTTTCAGATATTAGCCGAAATAAACAGTATATAATATGTACTTTGATATACATTCAGTTAAAATAGGTTATTATGACATTACAAACAGAAACTACAATTTTATTTATTGGTATAGAATTTAGACACACCATTTTATTTCATAACCGATGCTTGCAATGATAACCGGTCGTCAATTTCAAAGCACGCAGTTGTTGTTATCACAACTGGACTTTGTTATAAATACCTAAACGGATCGCGAATCACGATGTTACGGATTAAATGGACGTTACATCACAATAATGGTCTCGTTAATGGTTTTATCAGCGAAAAGGGATTAATAAAACTCGGCCATACTTTCTATTATATACGATCAATGTGCTCGAGTTTATTAAGGCTGGAGTTATGCACATAATTATTACGAATAGAAAGGCTACTCATGTAATGTAATAAATTACCTGTCAGAATCTCGCGTTTTAGGCTGCAATATAATGATAACTATTATTTTAAGACTGGACTGATTTAACTTAACTTAAACGTGGGAGAGCCAAGTTGGAGACAATTAACTACTGTTCATTTACGGGCTAGCCCGACTGGGGTAGTACCACCCTCTTACAGAAGATCGGCGTAAAATAGCTATTATAGCTGCATGTCATACGATGAATGAGTGAGCCGCAAGCCCAACCAGCCCAGTCCATTCCCCTTCAGGTCGGCAACGCGCGAGCAGTGCCTTTGGTATTGCAAGCATCTTAAGTATAGGCTACGCTAACGGCTTAATATCAGGCGGATTACGATCCGCCTGTATATAAAAAATATATATGTATATAAAATAATAAAACGAATAAACTTCTACGGTTTTATCTCGGTATGTTTTATTATGGTTTTAGCTTACAATATATAATTTTTCGCCGATGTGATATACATTTTTGTATGCTCAAAGTTTATGCCACTCACGTTAAGTCATTTATAAGTTAAAACATCACGCAGCCATAAAACACTTCTTATAAGTCCTACACTTTCTCAAGACGAGCATTGATGGGTCACAATTGTTAAAGAGAAAATCGTACTCATGTTATCAAAGACACTTCTTGAAAATACGCACCAAAATTGTAATCTTCCTTAGTAAATTGAAAAAAGTGGATCATATATCATATTTTTACATCGGAATACATAATTGGACATAGGTTTGCAAAAAGGAACCACACCCACACTTACTCCTGCAGACTAAAATCAGCCCCAGTTTAAGTGATTGTAGGTTGGTTTCAGTGTGCAGAAGTATTAGTGGTTGGATCCATTCTGCATATTATCTATATCCAATTGTTATATTATATAACATTTCGCGGAGCATTTCGGAGTAGTTCATTGTTGATGGCTAATTGCGTGTGTCGCAAGTTCCGTAGTGCCGTGATGCGCGTGTGAATACCACGACCTACCTATTGTTTGATGTGTCTCACATCTCTGGCTCTTGAATCAAGTTGAAGTGAACATCGATTCGTTGGTGCGTCTGTTAATTGCTTTTTCTGTGGCTTCCAGATGCGGCGACAGGCTCGGATCTCAGCCGGCGGCGCGCTTGTTGTGCGCTCCGCCTCCGCATTACAAGGTATTATTGTTTTCACCTCAGAATACTTTATCAATCTCTGCAAAATCCTTGACATACCTCGTTGGTGACAACATTTAAAATTAATTGAATTAATTAAGTCCGCATGTGACAGGTGCATTAACAATAAACATTAACCTCGCGTATTCAAAATGATTGTTTACCTCGTTCCAGTATGGCTGTGGTTGCTGATATTCATATTCCAGAACGAATTTCGGATATCCAGGTCCATTCAACCGGGTGTGAGTATAAACTTTTTCTTGACCACCTTCATAAAAGTCAAACACTTATCCTTAAAGCCTATAACGTTTCCTCAATACTAAAGTACGTATGTTCCACTAAACTAATTAAATAATTAATATAATAATATAGCCCTTTTTGACGGCCCACTCCTGAGCACGGGCCTTCCCCACTAATATTCAGGCCATAATCCACCGCAATGGCCCAGCGCTGGTTGGCGGATTACACACGTCTTTCGAAAATTGGTTAGATTTTCTACTACATGCAGGTTTCCTCACGATGTTTTCCTTCACCGTAAGCAAGTGGTAATCATATTGAAATTAGGATTCGCACATAGATTTATAAAACCCAGAGGTGCGAGCCGGGGTTTGAACCCAAGACCTTGTGCATGTAACACGTGTGCTCAACCAATCGGCTATCACTACTCCAAACTGTACTATCTAAACTATATCAAACAAATCTGAGTACGACAATCGTGCTCATCCGTTGGTACCTTTGATAAAGGAAGGAATTTATTAAAGGTTGGTAGACACACTTAACTTGACTAACCTAACTGTATTGCCAACCTAGTCATAGTCGCAATGTATGAGCTAGTTATAAATAGATGGGTTGCAAATTTAGTTTAGTCGTGATCTGACGACAAAAGATTTAGGAATACTGCATGACCTCTGAGATGTCCTGCAACTAGAAATGTGTTACCTTATTTGTCTCATCAAAGCATTTAGAATTTAAAGCATTCAATTAGATAAATCATTATTCTATCATAAAGTCTTACGCCCCGGGTTCTATCCCCCGCCTACTTGATGAGACGTTTGGTGTATAGAATAAAACGCAGAATTTTCTGTTTATTTTTTTTTATCACTTTCCAGTATTTGGACTTTGACAACCTGCCGGAGACGAACTTCACTTGCACGGGCAAAGTAATAGGCGGCTACTACGCCGACCTGGAGACTTCGTGCCAGATGTTCCACGTGTGCACCGTGGGCCAGAACGAGGAGCCCATGGACATCAAGTTCCTTTGCCTCAATGGTACTGTCTTTGATCAGGTCAGTTGCATTGAATAATTACTGACTGAATTAGGCTCAAGGGCACTCCGAGAACTATGCTCGGAGTTTCTCTACGGGATCGAAAGAAAAATTACGAGATACGTAGACGAATCAAGGTCACCGACATTGCCCCTACGGATTATTATTAGGGTGAAATATTGGCGAGGCAAATAGCCTAAAGAACGGAATGTTGATTGGGCTGCAATGTACTTGAAGACGGGACTATCTAATAATCTAGTATTTTCTATTTACAGGAGACCAGAGTATGTGAGAGAGTAGATGAAGTAGATTGTACAAAGTCTGAAAAGTTCTACAGTTTAAATTTAGAGTTATATGGAAGCACAGCGCCACCAATAATACAACCAGACCAACAAAAACCTCAAGCTCAGCCGACCGAGCATTCACAACAGCAGACTAAACCAAATCAAGAAGTAGATCCCTCAATAGATGAAGTCGTAACCACATCTCATGATAAAACCCAGGGACATTCGACAGATGCCATAGATTCCACTGAAGATCCCATACAAGAAATAAAAAAAGATGAAACTAAACCACAATCAGATAAACCAACACATGCGCCACTACAACTGTCGGGAAATGAGGAACTTACTGAAGGTAACAAAATTATGCCTGAATTGTAAAAGCTATTAGGTAGTAATAATAAAAGTACTTAGAGTGATTTTTAATCAGTAAATTCTGATGTGACTTTGATAAAATATTGAAACGATTAGACAAGGCTTAATTTGACTTTGTGAGTATTGCTAGGTGTTTGGAATATTCTGATACTTCCAAATGACTGGCCTTGTTTCTGATGCTATTCTGTAAACAAAGTCGCTTCCAAGGTAGCATTGATGTAGCATGTCGACTTTTCAGGATGTGACAGGGCTAAATCCACTGTCATAAAAAAAAATTACCCAATTGCGAAAAATGAGGACATTAATTTACAGATTTTGCAATTAAAGGATAAATAGCGCTAAATTGTAAATTTCACAATGATATAAAATTATTTTTTCATTTGAAATTACAGAGTACCAAGAAGAAGACGAAGATGCTGATTATGAGTACTACTCACGTCACCAAACTACTACACAATCAACAACCACGTCGACCACCACAACTACCACGACCACAACGACAACCACAACCAGACCGCCAACGACAACGACATCACCAGTAACTTCTCCTCGCCATCCTTCTCCAATACCACACCTTATATCTTCACCAACTCCTATACTGTCCTCCTTATCCCCACCTTCACCCTCCTTCTTGCCATCTGTTCCATCTGCCCCTTCGGGTCCATCTGCACCTTCCGCGCCCACTGGACTGTCGGCACCGTCAGCACCATCCGCTCCTTCAGCACCATCGCTGCCAACTCTAGACCCATCACTTCTTTCACCCCAAGAGTTTATCTACCGGCACCGTGGACCGGGATCCGAAGCGATTTCGTTCCAACGGCAAAGTTTCCGACCCGCAGACGGAGTATACATAACACATGCGCCCCCGCAGCAGTATGACCACTTCCAGTATGAGTCTTCAAGAACTGCACCGCGGCCGACACCGCAACGACCGCAGCCAGCACCGTTCGTGCAGCGGCCACAACCAGCTCCGTTCCGCCCGACCACGTTGGACCCTCGTGATCAATTGCTCCGTCCCGGACCCACCTCTCAGCCTTCCGAAAGACACGAAACATCCGTGAAACAAAACAAACCCCAGTCTTACCCCCAGTCGCTGCCACAACGACCGTTGCCGTTCAATCCATTTTACTTCGACCGAAAACGAAGTGATGATTCGGCGCCAGAGGTTGAATCGTCATTATCAGCTCGCTCTGTATCGCCACCGAATGTAACTGAGAGACCGCCGATCAAACTAAAAAGCCCTCCGCGGGTCATAGTTACTGCCAGCGCGTCAGTTAGTGATAGTAATGGAAAGAAATTGAACTATACTGTCGGTAACGTAGTAAGTGCTGTGAAACCGATAGTGCCTATAAACTATGACGATTATAAGGAATCCGATCTTATTTTCGACCCATTCTTTCTCGATGTGCCAAAACTACAAAAACGACGAAAAACTAGATCCTATAAAGATAGAAATATAATCACAGTTCCTTCCACGGCTACTCTGGCTTCAGAGTTGGTGATAGGTAGAACAATAACCACATCTCCAGTGACTTCTTATGCGACTACAACGGAGAGAAAAGCGGGCGAGGCATCAGTCGCAACTACGACCGCCGCCTGGAGCCCAAACGACTACGTCGATGACAATTATGAACCCCATGCTTACGTACCACCAATACCGCCTCTAGCAGTGCTCGCTTCACACAATTTGAGTAAATCGACGGAAAGGGGGAGATCTAAGAACGACTCAGTTGAAAGTAAAACTGACAAAATTGGGAAATCAAACACCATTTATATCGAGCAGTCCAAGCCGACGACGTCGGCGTCTGCAGCGGTGACAAGCTCTAGTCAAAGTACGGGTGCGAAGGCGGCGCCGCCCGCCGCCTCGCCGCCGCCCGCGCCGCTCCTCGAGGCGCCCGCCCCACTCCTCGAGGCGCCCGCCTGCGCCTCCTCGCGCTCCAATGACTGTCGGACTCGTGCCTAATAAAATTAGCTGACTTTATACACTGAGTAAATAAATACATAAGTAGTTGGATATTTTAGGTAGGTAGTGAATTTTTAACAATTTTTCAGAAGTTTAAGTTAATTCACCATCACATAGATTTATTTTTCAACTGAAAATGATTATTAGTATAGATCATAAAAAAGAACTTTGTTAAGCTCTCTTTGAACAGGTGCACATTTATTTTGTTGTATCCTTGGACCTGCAGTGGTTTTTTCCTTCAACTGTTACTATTTTCTAGATCATGATGTTCATGTTCCGTTTATTTACGTAATGTATGATGAGTGTAATATTATGTGTCTTGGCTTTATAATATTTATTACCAATCACACTTGTGAAGAATTTCAATCTCCTATCCGTGTTTTTTATGAAACCCGTTAAAAGGGAGCTTTAGAATTATTATATTTATATTTCTCTTTAATTATTTTAATCATTGTAAATATGTACGATTTTTGATTTATTGATAAAATTATACATTTCGTACTTCTTTTATAAGTAACTAGTTATTGATATTTATGAAGGAATCCTTGTAAATATCCTAAAATATACATATTGTTTCTATATATTTTGTGTTTACTTTTCTGAGATTTTTCTCTAAAATCCTCTTTCTCTATTTCATCATGCTATACCAAGTTTTAGTTAACGATCTAAATACCCACTACGTAGATTTATATTTGGGTGCTTAGTGGTCAAAGAGAATATAACAACTAGTAGTGATTAATTATAGTTATATTCTCTTTGCATTTTAATATTATTGCCATGGATATAACGTTCATAATTCTTTGATTATTGTAAGCAAAGAGAATATTATAACTACTTGCTATTACAATAGTAGATAATCGAGCGTTCTTTTATATAATTTAACCGTTTTGGTTCCACTTTTCGCATTGAGCTAGTGTATAAAATAATACATGAGTGCAAATCCAAAGGACGGGGCTTAAGCTACATTCTACGTAGTAAATACTTAAAAAATTCATGCCCCCTCCTCAAACCCTGTCAGTTAAGTAGCGGTTTTTAATCATTTGCATGAATATATTATCTACTTTTACCATATGGAAACATTTTTACTGGTTATATTCACATCTACGGACCTATTAAGTCCGTAGATGTGAATAAACCATAGGTCTTTATTTTCACATCTACGGACCACAAGATCTTGCGAGCCTTACTAGATACAGCGAGCTGTGGCCATCGAAATAATAAGTATGATATGAGAGGTTCATGGTGGTGGCAGCAAGCAGAGTTAGATGTGTATAACCCTATGTTTGCACTGGATGAAACATTCACACCAAATATTTTATTGTATAACTTTTTTATTTTCATAAACTAGAGATAATAAAATTTAGGATTGGCCTTTCTTTATTTGATAGTTCTGTGTACTGTCGCTGTCCCTTACGGGGACACTTATAACTGCACCTCTTAGATATGCGGGTTACATCTCCCATGGTATTTATATGTTAATACAACTCTGGTTTTCAGTTACTTTTTTTTCTATGGACTAGTTCCTTAAACCATCGTTAATCTATGACTAGTTCCCTCGCCTGTCCTATTGGACGAATATTACTTTTTTTTATTTGACATTGACTGTATTTTGTTTCTATGTTTGACATTCAATCAAACAAAACCGCCGTCTAGATCAATAATATTTTGTTGCTTTTCATATTACTTATTTATATTTTATTACCTATCATTAAAGAAGTTTCAACGCATTTTTTACCTGCATAACTTGTTGAATTCATCAATTTCACCATGTCGAATTCAAGTATCATGAGTGTCAGAGAAATGATTGATAATGCTTTCGGTGACCCACGGGTAAGTATTTTGTTATGATTATTCCACAACAACGAATTATCATACTTATTACATTACTAGCTGAGCCCGCGACTTCGTCCGCGTGGAGTTTAACTTTCCAAAAAAGCCCGCTCCCGTGTTCTGAGCCCGCGCGACTGGACCCGTTTTTTTTAATTTTGTTTTTCTAAAATAAAAGTAGCCTAAGTTACTGCTTATACCATCAGCTATCTACCAGTGAAAGTCCCGTCAAAATCGGTCCAGCCGTTTCGGAGATTACCCGGAACAAACACACAGACAGACAGACAAAACATTTTTAAATCGCGTTTTTTCTATAGGTGTCGTATGTGCTTTCATATGCATTTAGTGAAAAGGTCTTATTTTGATATTACAAACAGACACTCCAATGTTATTTATTTGTATAGATGGTACCAACATTAATCGCAATTTAAAACTTATGGCACGTATTAATCATTTCAGGGAAATGTTGTCGATCATAAACTTATTCAAACAATTCTCTACCTATTGGCAAGGCAATTAAGAATGCTAGAAAGACGTGTCGAAGTTGCAGGTGGTCCGATTCCGTACACTGGATCTGGTACCAGCCTATCAGTTACTGAACTGAAAATACACGCAATGCAAAAAAGGAAGAAAAAGGTACCCGGTGAAGGTTCCGGCACAGGTCAAGACACAGACAAAAGTACAGGTCGAGGAGGAGGGAGAGAATATTCCGCCCGAGAAACTACAAGAAAACCTGAAACTACAAAAGATTATCCTGGTCGAGACACCACAGGAAAACCTAGAACTACAAAAGATTACCCTGCTCAAGAAACCACAGAAAAGCCTGGAGCTGTAAAAGATTATCCTGCTCATGGCACTTCAGAAGAACCTGCAGGACGTATCGTTGACGACGCTATGTCAAATAGAGTATCTTCAGAGAAAATGCTTACAGAAACCTCTTCAGAATCTATTATACATGGAAGTTCTGCTGGCAGAGCGCCATTGGATAAACCTATACATGACAAAAGTGATAAAAGGGAGACTGATAAGACTTATCCTTCAGATAAAGTATCTTTAGATAAAATATCCTTAGATAGATCTCCCTCGGTATTATCTGCGGCGTACAAAACCTCGCGTAAACCCTCCACTACTCAAACACCAGCATACAGAACTTCATTAGAAAAAATTGCTTCAGCTATAACTCCGGCAGATAAACCGTCATCTTACAAAGCTTCTTCAGTAGATAAACCATCCACTGATAAACCTTTACCTCCTGTCACGTTAACTGACAGAACATCGTCTGCTCTCATCTCATCGTCAGATAAAACATATACTGCTATCACCTCTAAAGATATAACTTCATCTGATAAAACTACTACTATTAGGTCTACGGACAAAAGCACATCAGATAAAACTACCTCTGAACTGACATCTGCAGATAAAACATCAGCGGATAAGACATCGTCTGCTATAACATCTACCGATAAAACTACTACAAAAGCCTCTGATAAAACATCTAGTGAAAAAACAACAACGGATAAGACATCTACTGATAGGATACTATCTTCTATAGACGAGACGTCTACTACAGATAAGAAAACCTCTTTTGATAAGATTTCTTCTATGGACAAAATATCTTCCATAGATAAATATACGGGAAAATCACCCACAGATAAAATATCAACAGAAAAAAAGCCTATTGAAGCTTATCCCACGGATAAGACATCCCCCGAAAGGCCATCTGCTGATGAAAAAACTACAGAAAAAAGTCCGACAAATAAGACTTCCCTGGAAACTTACCCCATGGATAAAACATCCAGCGGAAGACCATCCACTGATTTAATAACTGAAGATAAAAGTCCAACAGGAAAGACTTCCACTGAAAAATATACCACTGATAAGCCTCCCTCAGAGAAATATTCCACTGATAAGGCATCCACTGGTAAATCTGTAGATAAAGCATCTACCGGAAAATCTTCTTCATACAAGACATCCGATAAAACATCTACTGATAAAACTTCCACAGACAAAATATCCTCATACAAAAGTTCCACTGATTATAAGAGCTCCTCATATAAAACATCAACAGATATGACATCTTCAGACATAGTTTCTACGGACAAAACGTCTGATGATAAAGATAGAACGTCCAGAAGTTCATCGACCGGCAAATTGACATCCCACAAGAGACCCACCATCGACAGCGGCCTCCCAGCAAAACGAAAGGTAAAATGTTTCATTCCTATTACAAGTCAAATGCGTTTAACGAGAAACTTTACGTTCATGTGTTCTGCAGTCAGAAGATTACCAATATCTCCTGGAGACTATCGAAGAGCGAAGAGAGAGAGAGCTGCGGGTTATCTGTCAGGTGCCCTATTGCTATTAAGTAAATGACGACTGGTTTTTGTTTTTTTTTGCAACTTTTTTTCGTTCCAGTGCTGCTGTTCGCTGATTTATGTTATAGTTTTTTTATTATGATTTATTTGGTGAGTGATAAATATGATAATTACAGGCCTGGTGTTGTAGTTAATAATGCTGTCCTGTCCTATCTCTTTCATTTTTCCCTCTATGGATTATTCTCACTCACTAGAGTCAGTTAATCAGCCAATCCTATTTCTGATTTTAGCGGACTGATTCTTTTGAAGATCCAGCCAAGACCCCGACACCAATGGCATCGCTTGATTCTTTAGGCAAGTATATTATTATAATTGTGCGAAATCACATATGCATATTTAATTGCCCGATCTTTCAATTTACATTTTTCATGCAATGTTTTTATCGTTTTCAGAGGCAAAATACGAAAAGTTACTTGTTGGTAAGGTCTCGGATTTAATTTGGTGAAGTTTTTAGTTTTTGTTAGTCCTTATTTATCTGTAATTTCTATATAGTATAAAACAAAGTCGCTATCGGCGTCTGTCTGTCCGTTTAATTCTTCTAAACTACGTAACGGATTTTTATGTGGTTTTCACTATATTTTAGATCATTTTGAATCAATGATTTATCATAATTTTTACAATACATACAAATTGAATTTATAAATAATAAAAAAACCATACAAGTGCACGTCAGTGGTTCAAGGCTCTAAGTTGAGATTTTTATTTACCCATACAAACTTTCACCCCCTATTTTATACACTTAAGGGTGAAAGTTACCAAAATCCTTCCTTAGGGGATAATTACGGTATAAAAGGTACCTAATGTCAAAATTTAATGATTCTAACTGCACCAGTGGGCTGTGCGTTGATTCCTTTATTTTGAAGTGAATTTGCAAAAGTATTAAAAAATGCGACAACAATGGCCGTATCTTTTGATTGCGTTCATCTAGAAGAAGAACTTTTTTAACACTTCAAAAGGACCATAGCATTTGATATTAATTTCATTTTGATAACTCTATTCGATTCCGAGAAAAAGGGTCTTGACAGACAGACAGCCAGATAAGCAGACGGACAGACAAAAGGGAACCCTTATAGGATCACTCTGTTGATCCTATAAGGGTTTCTCTTTTTTCCCTTTGAGTACGGAACCCCAAAAATGAAACGCCTTGTGAAACTGGGGCGCGTAGCATATTAGAGAAAATAAAGGTAGAAAACGAGATACTTATTATATTATAATACTAGAAACTAGAAACGTTAATAATTGTATATTATTGTAAGTAATATTTTTAAATCTGTAGTTCGCTACACTATAATCCATTATCTATTGTGATTCCACAGTTGAAAGAGTTCCTACGGAAGAAGCTAAAGCAAGAGCTGGTTAGCAATTTAATCATTATAAAAATACTATATTTTCCATAACCTAGCTAACCATCACTTATTCGCGTTGTGTTATTGTTATTAGCTAAAAGTTCGAGTGGTTCTCGACGGGTTTCACAATTATCAGTGGTAACTAAAGAAGAATTTGATGCTTTAGCAGGCATAGTAAGCAAGCTCCAAAATCTTTTAGCCCCAATTCCTACTCCTGGCTTCCCGGACAACGCCCAGTTGATGGAGGACCTACACAAGGGCGCTTCGCTCACAGATGCCATGGCAGCATTACAACTGTCGGCTAGATTGGAAGCCACAGAAAAAACACTAAGTCAAATGCTTTCAATAGTTACTGACCTCGCTAGTAAATCTTCGCGCATAGATTTAACAGAACCTACAGATGTGAGTATGGATCTAAGTTAATAGAAATATACCTACATTCATAAAATCATTGTTATTATATAAAATTACGGTGTGCGTGTGTTCGTAATTCTTCTGCTCCTAAACGGCTTGACCGATTTTGATTATTCTTTTTCATACTTATGGCCACCTGTATGATTATTAACTATAGTTGTAGCCGGTAGATGGCGCTATTATCACTATTCATATACGCTTTTGTAGTATTTGTGGGATCGCCCCCAGTCCATTGTATATAATACACCCATAATATAAGTGTTGCTTTATTTGGGACCGTCATATTGTGCGTTTTTTCACTCGCTGGCATGGCACCGGCACTGGCTGCAGGGGAAGCAAAATGAATGAATTGTAATGGCATGTTTTATGTATGTAAAAAAAATATGAAATATTATGGCATGTTTTTGGACTTACTGGCGCCGGCGACGGCACGGTACCATTGTCGTCGTCGGGACAGCAAGCTTCCCGCTCGGTGCCGGCCGGCAAATCTGCATGTGTATTGTGTACGTATTGTACGGGTTGGGGTAAAATATAAATTCAAATCAATTTCAATATATATATCGTAGCTACTTCAACTTACATATACTTAAATGAATATTGTTCCTTATTGTAGGAAACCAAAATCCTTTTTGGCCCTAAGGCCCTAGAGAAAGCCGATGCTGGCCCAGGTGCTGGAGCTGTTGCGGGTGCCAAAGCTGGCCCGGGGGCTGGAGCTAAAACTGGCCCAGGGGCTGGAGCTGGTAAGGGTGCTAAAGCTGGCCCAGGGGCTGGAGCTGGTGCGGATGCTAAAGCTGGCCCAGGGGCTGGAGCTGGTGCAGGTAGTAAAGCTGGCCCAGGGGGTGGAGCTGGTGCCGATGCAAAAGCTGGCCCACGGACTGGAGCTGGAGCGGGTGCTAAAGCTGGCCCAGGGGCTGGAGCTGGTGCGGGTGGTAAAGCTGGCCCAGGGGCTGGAGCTGGTGTGGGTGGTAAAGCTGGCCCAGGGGCTGGAGCTGGTGCGGGTGCTAAAGGTGGCCCAGAGGCTGGAGCTGATGCAGATGGTAAAGCTGGCCCAGGGGCTGGAGCTGGTGCGGGTGGTAAAGCTGGCCCAGGGGCTGGCGCTGGTACGGGTGCTAAAGCTGGCCCAGGGGCTGGAGCTGATGCAGATGGTAAAGCTGGCTCAGGGGCTGGAGCTGGTAAGGGTGCTAAAACTGGCCCAGGGGCCGCAGCTGATGCGGGTGCTAAAGCTGGCCCAGGTGTTGGAACTGATGCGGGTGCTAAATCTGGCCCAGGGGCTGGAGCTGGCAAGGGTGCTAAAGCTGGCCCAGGGGCTGGAGCTGGTGCGGATACTAAAACTGGCCCAGGGGCTGGAGCTGGTGCAGGTGCTAAAGGTGGCCCAGGGGCTGGCGCTGGTACGGGTGCTAAAGCTGGCCCAGGGGCTGGAGCTGATGCAGATGGTAAAGCTAGCCCAGGCGCTGGAGCTGTTGCGGGTGGTAAAGCTGGCCCAGGGGCTGGAGCTGGTGCGGGTGGTAAAGGTGGACCAGAGGCTGGAGCTGGTGCGGGTGGTAAAGGTGGCCCAGGGGCTGGCGCTGGTACGGGTGCTAAAGCTGGCCTAGGAGCTAGAGCTGATGCAGATGGTAAAGCTGGCCCAGGGGCTGGAGCTGGTGCAGGTGGTAAAGGTGGCCCAGGGGCTGGCGCTGGTACGGGTGCTAAAGCTGGCCCAGGGGCTGGAGCTGATGCAGATGGTAAAGCTGGCCCAGGGGCTGGAGCTGGTGCGGGTGCTAAAGCTGGCCCAGGAGCTAGAGCTGATGCAGATGGTAAAGCTGGCCCAGGGGCTGGAGCTGTTGCGAGTGGTAAAGCTGGCTCAGGGGGTGGAGCTGGTGCAGATGCAAAAGCTGGCCCAGGGACTGGAGCTGGAGCGGGTGCTAAAGCTGGATCATGGACTGGAACTGATGCAGGTGCTAAAGCTGGCCCAGGAGATGGAGCTGGTGTGGGTGCTAGTCCTGGTGCTAGACCGGGCACTAGTACTAGTCCGGGTTCTGGTACTGGCCCGGGTGCTGGTACTGGCCCAGTTGCTGGTGCTGGCTTAGGAACTGGCGCTAGTCCGGGTGCTAGACCCGGCACGGGGGCTGGAACCGGTCCGGGTACTGGTAGTGTGCCGGGTGCTGCACTAGGCAGTGGTGCTGGTGGTGGCGTTGATGGTAGGGGAGGTTTAGGAGGTGCTGGTCTGGGAACCGGAGGTCCGTTGAGTGCCGAGGGAGCTCCGGGAAGTGCAGCTGTTAAAAAGCATACGCGGGAACCATCAGTATCAATATCAACCCACTCAGTAGAGATACCGTTTGTGAAAACTGCGCCACTTCAAGATGAAGAATTTGACGCAGAAGAAGCGGATGGAAATGTACCGAAACGCGATTGCGTAACATATGAAGAACTAGAGTGAGTTTTTTACATTAATATAGATAATCTACATAGATTGTTATTATAGAGTACCTGCATACTATAATGTTTACCCATGTTTTCAGCATTGCAATGGAAGAATTGCAAAACGAGTTAATGAAGAAACTTAATAACATTACAACTCGTAGTAAAACTATTGCGGATAATGCCTTCAAATTAGCTACACGATTAGGTCAGGTACCATGGATTGGACAGCTATCATAAAAAAAATTGATAAACACAACTTAAATTAAAATAATTATAAATTACTTACAGATGCAAAATTGGAGGCAGCATTGAATCTCGGCAACCGAATGGATGATGTAGAAGCATTAATCGCTGACTATGCAGATCAAATAAATGTTCTTGACACTGGCTTGTCATCACAGGTACTTCCTTCCTACATTTCCACCAACCACGTCGTAATAATCGTCCATCTTTCCGCTAGGTACCTCGTTTTAGGGTTCTGTAGTCCCTACGAGGAACTCTAAACGAATCATCCGGTCCGTCCTTCCATCCCAGTCTATCACAGTGCCATAACTTCTACGAGACAAGAAAAAAGAGACGCCGACGAGATTGTGACCCCTAAAGGTTTAATCAATATTTATGAAATGAATTCAGAAATTATGCAGACCAAAACAGATTTGTAAATTTTTTATCAATTCCAAAGAAATATAGCATTAAATTTATGTTTTATGTTAATTAGTGTATTTTTTGTGGTCATGGGCGTGAGTAGGTCTCGATAATAGAATGTCAACAACGTTGAAAATTATTTGAACTGTACTCATAAATGTTAAATATGGCTGGTCTTATAATCTAAATAGGATTAGGGTTATTTTTATAGCTACTCAGAAATCCTGGACCCACGGAACAACTTAGGACAGTAGGTGGGGACTTAATTATGTCGTTTGGGTTTGGCTCTTTACGATAACTGGAATACCTACTTAGCTAAACAAAAATATCATTTTGTTATTGATATGACTAGTAGTCAATTCTTGGCATTTTTTCCAAACTTCAAGTCCCTTGGGGCAGTATTTCCACTCATACTACATTTAATCTGTCACATTGACTTAATATCGTATTAACATACAGCATCCATCCCGCAGTGGCCCAAAACGAAATAAGAAAGAAAAAAAAAACTCCACCCTAATGACTACGGAACCCAACATTGTACGTGGCTCGACACGCACGGAGTCGATGTTTAATATTATTTTTCTCATTAATTTCTATAGATGACATATTATCAAGAACAACTGACGCAGATGCAACATGATTTAGAAGCTGGAATTGAAACAATGGCTGAAGTTCTCGCTAATACAGGCGGAGACACCGCAGGTATAGAGTTACTAATTTCTTATTTTTATACTTACAAACGGACTGGGCCCCAGCCAACGTGTAAGTAATAGACTATGGCCTAATTTACTGTGGCTACAGAAAGACAATAGGTGTTAGCTGCGTCCCATTGCTAGCTTGAGAAGCCCGTGCCTAGCATACAACAGTGGGACATATAAAGAAAATAATTATATAGTACTGTAGTAGAAAATAATTGTAAATACGTTTAAATGCTTGCTATATTAAATCTCGTCCGGTTGTTTTTTACAGCGGTTGCAGAGCTTAATTCGCATTTTACTAATCTTCAACTGGATTTCGACAGTATGGCCCAGAGTCAAAAAGAATTAAAATTGAACCAGAATTCATTATCATTCGATCTGGAAGTTAGTATCTTCATATTAAGGTGAAGGCGCCTGTCTAGCCCGCGAAGTTCAAATTTTTTTAGTTCTTTTAGAAATTTTTCAAAATCTAACAATAATAAAAGACAAATTTTGTAATTCGCGAAAAAGACCGTGTGCAGTGCATTTATTAATACATTTATTTTACTCTAAATATTATCACGGTGGATATGATACTAGTAAATCACTAAATATACAAAAAATGCCAGATTATCTGGATAGCTGTCGTTCTTGAAATGTTTTAGAGTAAGTTGGATATATTAATAGATGCACTGCACACGGTCTTTTTCGCGAATTACAAAATTTGTCTTATATTATTGTCAGATTTTGAAAAATTTCTAAAAGAACTCGAAAAATTTGAACTTCGCGGGCTAGATGGGCGCTTTAGCCTTAACGCAATGTATCTTTACGGGATTGATCGTCAGCATGGCCATCGCTGTTTCAGGCTTTATGGAAGCAAATTGAGTTACTGCGAGAAACAAAGGCAGATCGGGAAGAAGTTGTGGATGCCCTGCGTGATAAAGCCGGTATTGGAGCATTAAATGGACTAGTGGCGTTACAGCAATTTGAAGCCGTACGTGGTGATTTCGAAAAACGTATCGGTGCCGCTTACGATAAGTTCAATAATCAAGAAATTGTATGGCAGGTCAGTTATTTAAAACTAGTCATATACTTAATATATTACTAGTGTACAATCAAAGTTCATAGTTTATTTTATTAAACCAATGAAGCGTGCCGTAACGCAAAGAAGCTTATTCAGATTGACGTCTTGTTCTGCCTGACTGAATGAAATGTAAATATATTATTTCAGGCTGGTCATAACTAAATAAAAGTGTACGAATTGTTTTACATGAAACTATTATACGTAGCTGGTGTCGACGAAAACGGTTTATATTTCATTAAAAAAATTCCGTTTTCAAGACGCTATAGAGATTTAAAACTGACGTTTCTTTTTGTTATAGAAAGCTATCGATGAACTACTAAGAGAACTCAACGAGAAAGCAGATGCCGTGCAAATTGTATCAATGAGAGATGAAATAAACAAGCACTTAAATGCTTTAAGGAGCAGGCTTAATGCAATGCTGGAGATTGTGGGAGAGCCGAGAGCTGCAGCCACCGCTCGGAAATTACATCGTGACGCGGCCTGTCTCTCGTGCTCTACCCCGGCTCATATGAATTTAGAGGAACCTGGAAAAGTGGCAGCATTACCGGCATTTCAAGGCGCCAGACAACCAGCTGTTGGGGCTGAAGCTACAACAAGACCGAAAGGAGACGGAGATTATGGTGTTTGCTATCAAGGCTTACCAATACCACATCCGAGGGATCCAAGGTACTACGAACATAACCGTGACATGAGAAGTAACCAAAAATAATGATCTATACACAAGTCTATATTTCACCAGGTCGCACATATGTCATCGATATTGCGGTGGCTCGCACACCCTTCTCACGAATACAATATGTCGAGTGCCTCCTGGAATCAGCATAAATCCTGCTTTAAGACCAATTGCTACTGGTCCCGGGACAGATGGGAAAGTATGTAATTAACACAATCGGTCCATTATAATGCTATTCGTACAAAATATACACAAATACTTATTCCAATTTCAGGTGTATATGTTGGATGAAACTGTACATAAGATACCTTGCCTGCCTTGCAATGTAACGAAAGACGCAACGCCACGTCCTTCAATAAAAGCACAAGGTGGGTATCTATAAATTGCTTACGCGTCCGAAAAACCACGAGTCCCTAAAAGCTCTACTTTGAAATTTGCGCGAATTTTACGCTAACTAATCACTAGCATCTGAGTAGGTATAAGGAATTTTAGAGCGGTAATTTTATTAAAAAAATTTTATATAGCTATTTCAGATAGAAGCTACTAAGTAGTTTTTTACTCTTAGGGCCTGTTTCACAATCGTCAGATAACGTTTATTCTCCAAATAATTTTAACGTGTTGATAGTTTTTCATAGAATACCTATCTATGAAAACGCCAAACTTCTGTGGAGAATAAACTTTATCTTACGATTTAAAAATTGTCTTCGGGAACATAGAGTTAAGCACTGTGCTGTTATTGAACTGGATAAGTAGGTACTTATCCTAATAAACTTTAGCCATGTCTCAAATCAATAATATAGGGTCCTTACCCATCTACCTTAATACTTAAACCTAATTCCTATCTTACCTAGGTATTTCTTTCTCTCAACAGAGCCCAATCAGGTTGAAAATGTTTCCAATATGACTCCAGCTGATTTGCGTCTTACTTCTCAATTGATGACGTACACAACTGAAGATAATATTTCACAAACACCACCTCCACCAATAGAGGAAGATTAAAATTTTATTATTTTTATCATTTATACAATAAATGAGTATAACAACTTGTCTTAGTTTCACTAAATTCAAATTAATATAGGTACCTAATCCATTTTCATCATTTAATCAAGCATATGGCATACCTACCAAATCGATAGTCCCAGGAGTCACTCAGTCATCTCCTTATTCTGTCTACAGAAGTGGTCAATAAAGTAACTACAATGTCATGTGACATTAGGAAGTTTTATGTACATTATAAAAGACCTTACAAAATGTTCGTGTATAATACCCACGCACTTCTAAATAGTAGCCCTTGTCTGGCCAAGCGGCATGGCCCATGCACATAGCAAATAGGTGCGCCTATTTACGCCCATCATTTGATGTCAAGAGATCATAAAATGAACGAGTCATGCTCAGAAGAAAATTCTTCTAAGTTTGTATCTGGCCCCACATGTGCATCCGCCGGATTCACATTTTTACGCAGACTAAGTCTGTTGCCGGATTACATTATTTCTATCTGGATCTCGATTGCGATGATGATGATGATGATGATTACTATGATAATGAAGATGATGACAATGATGATTGTGATAACCATTCCGATTATGATAATGATGATAAGGCTGATGATGATGATGAGGACAATGCTGATTGTTGAAGATAATGCTGATGATGATGGCCGATGTCGATGATGATGATGGTGATGATGATGATGACAGATGATGTACATAACAATGATGATGACGATGATGAGGATGATTATGATGGTGACGGTGATCGGCGTTAACTAGTAGCTGTTCTAATTGTACTGTGCTAATATCAATATTATCTCTGGTGGAACTTGGTGAGGGCCTATCGCAAATATGTTGGTTAAGATTCAATTTATCATTAATTTCCGTATTTAAAGGTCTATCGTACTTATGTCGTTTATGTCATTTATGCGACAATCCAAGAATAAGGCTTTGTATATTGACCTCACTTGACATTGGCAGAATTGTCCAAAAGGACAGAGCCATATAATAATAATAAAAAAAAAGAATAATGCTTTGTGTGAATGTTTAAACTTTTTTTCGTGTTATGAATTTTTAATTTTATCTAATTTATAGGTGCACCCACAATTTGTGTGCAGCTAGGTATGAATTCGATAAACTATTAATCGTTTTATTTAATTAGACTACAAATAGCTACTATAATACTACAGAGGTAAGGGTGACAACCCCACTAGCAATTTAGATCGTTTATCCAGCGGGGCGTACGATCAAAGGGTTCGCAGCGTGTGCTCACAGATTAGAGATATGTAGCAAGCGTGTGCTCAGTTAGATTGCACGTAAAGTTGATCGATCGCCCCGCTGGAAACACGCTAGCAAACCGCTAGTGACATGGATGATACAAGGAATGTTAAAAACACAACCCTTATTTTTGGCTTTGCCATAGTCGGGTAAAAAGTAAAATGTTTAGAAAACCAAAATGCACCTACCTCATAGAATAATAAGTACCTATACTACATAATATTATACACCGGTGTTATTAAGTCCACCTAGTACCTACCTCCCTTATACGTAGTATTTATAAGTCTGTGCTACCTCTAAAGACTATATTAGAAATTATTCGCTTCCCTACCTAGACCTATATACTAACAAATTAGCGCAAAAGACTGCTATTCATGGCATACTGTTAAAAAAATTGAGTTGCGTTCCTTCCCTAATCTCAACAATACTTTTTTAGCACGCATACTATTTCTATCTTTTACGCACTTACTCAGAATGTAATCCACCAACCTGTTGTCATTAAAGATTTTAAAATATTGTTGATTGAAAACTCTTAAAATTATGTACTTATCTATTGCAAAATAAAGGGGTTTTATAAATATTTTGATACAATTCCACAAAGATAGATACTACATATATAGTTTGATAGAGAAAGGTTAGATGGTGGAAACTTCTAGCTAACCCATAACATTGGAAATCATTTTTTAAACTTAAATGAGGTTATGTACGTACAGACTCCGGACTCCAGTCTGAAATTAATAAACGTCATCTATCATTCTAGATAAAGGATGCATAAAATATTGGAGTTCCAAGCGGTTGTACTGGCTGCAGGGCGAGGCTCCAGGCTGCCCGATGTCGGCGGGTCGATGACGAAATGTCTCCTGCCTGTTGGACCTTATCCGGTGCTATGGTATTCACTAAACTTGTTAGAAAAGTTTGGATTCCAAGGTACATACGATTTTCTAACACCTACCTACCTAATAGTCACTTGCCCTTCATAATTATTGTTAAAACCTTACTCACTAAGTAATTTATATTCACAGAAACCTTAGTGGTTGTACTCGATGAAGACAAATCCAACATATTGAATGCTCTAGAAAAATGCCCTTTAAAAATAAAGTATGACCTGATTGTCATACCATCTGATGAAGACTGGGGTACAGCTAATTCCCTGAAACATATCAGCTCACGAGTGACAACTGATCTTTTAGTTATATCTGGAGATCTTATTACGAACATAAATCTAAATGAAGTGTTGAACCTTCATAGAAAATATGATGCAGCACTGACTACTTTGTTCTTCAACAATGGCCCTGAAGAGTGGATTGAACTCCCCGGACCGAAAACCAAGGCTAAGCCGGACAGAGACTTAGTGTGCATAGACAAGGAAACACAGAGACTAGTATTTCTGGCCAGCGCAAGTGATTTTGAGGAGAATGTCACGATACCAAGACTTCTTATAAAAAAGTTTGATTCTATAAGTATGCATAGCAGATTGTTAGACGCCCATGTATATGTTATGAAACACTGGGTGGTGAACTATCTTGTGGAATCTGATAAATTCACATCAATAAAAGGAGAGTTAATACCGCATATTGTTAAAAAACAACTCTCTAAGCCTATGAACCAAGCCGATAAGAAAGGCACCTCCGAAAAGAATGTAGAAATAACTAAAGATATTTTTGACTATGCCACGGAGAATGGTTATGAGAGTAAGGTCTGGGAATTGACCACATTCAATGACCATAAACTTGGCAGTAAAGGTATCTACTACAATGACATTCTGAGGTGTTATGCTCATATACCCAATAAAAATACATTTGGTATAAGAGTGAACACCCTTTCATCTTTTTATTTGTCTAATGCAAAGGTAAGTTGATATTGCCATGGATGATTTCTATAAGTAGTTAAATGTTACTAAAATTTAAAGAAAATTCCCAAAATGCAGTTAATTTGATATCCTCACAATTTTTACCAGTAGGAAAAAAGCTCCTCTCCCATTGGGCCTAATAACATAAAATTGGTGAAAGGTACCTACCCCTTCAATGAATGTAGGTTTGGTATTATATTTTTTTACCAAATACTATTAGTAATTTTACTTTTAAACTAAAAAACAATAGCTGTAGTATTACGTTTTAGTATGTATTAATTTAATATGATGTCCTTTCCTGTATGTTCCAGATATTATCAAAATGGGAAGCCCTGACGGGCTCACCTCTAACCGATAGGTTCCATCCTGACAGTGAAGTGAAAACGAAACAGATTGATGAGTTATGTACAGTCGGGGAGAAGAGTGTTGTCAATGAAAAGACCTCTATTAAAGGCACCTTCATAGGAGCCAATTGTACTGTTGAGAACAAAGTCAGATTGACCAATTGTATATTAATGAACAATGTCACTATTAAGGAAGGGTAAGTTCTAATATATTATCAAAAATGGTAAAATGATATTTAATAAATAATATTAATAAATATATTTTTATATTTACTATTATTATTTATTAAATATGTGCCCAGGAGTGTGACATTAAAAGGTCTAAATTATTATCAAATATTATTTTGTCACAGGCTCTTTCTGGTCCTTTGGAAAGCTTGCATGGAGGCATGAGACCATCATTATTCTTATTATTATAATTCCATTCACAGCTGTGTCCTCCAAGACTGCGTGGTGTACACGGGCGCGACAGTAGACGCCGGTTGCAACCTGCAACACTGCCTGGTGGGGCCGCACCACGCGGTGCCCGCGGCAACCGCCAGCAACCACCAGCTGCACGCCGAAACCACCGACAACATGATCACGCTCGGATGATTGCTGTGCAACATGCAGTAATTACGGCCTATTCAGACGAGCTACATTTGGACTGTAAGACGGCGGCAACTTGGCAGGTCTAATGGAATTGGCAGTTGACTGTATTTGTAAACTGTATTTTTCCCTAATTTTCGGATTTAGTAAACAATCTTAGCATGTATTTTTAATGTAATTCGTCTTCAATAATTATTAAAAGACGTTCAATAATAATTTAACATAAGTATTAAGATTTTTTTAACTTAATACAATTTAGGAATCTAGTAATTCTAAGTTATAAAACAGGTATTTAAAAATGAAACACCAAAAAGGCATGCCAAGATTGTTTACTAAATCTGCATCCTAAGCAAAAATACACCGTATATCAGTACATGTACACTCCTTGAAGTTAACCAAGCCTCCGTCTACTAGCAACCCCAGATCAAATTTCTTGACACTTAGAGTGATAAAATTGTGGAATTCTCTCCCTGAAACAGTAATAAGTGCTCCGACAGTGAATAGTTTCAAAAATAGACTTGACAGACATTTAAAATTATAATTATAATAAAATACAAATGTCGTGATATACACGCATCAGCTCCAAGCTGCTAGTGTATCAATAAATAATAATAATAATAATGTACTTTTGTATCAATGTACGGTGTATTTTTGCTTTATAGCGATGAGCGATTTTTACCCAGCTACGTTATGATTTTGACAGGCATGTTGATTTCGACAGGGATTTTTACATGCAGTAAAAATCATAACCAGCCGTAGTTGGGTAAAAATTGCTCTTCCACCCCTGAACATAGTCAAATAACCGCGCCTGAGCGGACTGCGTAGTCGGTTGACAGTTTTGGTGCAGTTATATCAACTGCATACCGCATCCAAACTGCAATTCTGCAACCTGCTTGCAGTCTGGATTCCCCTCGTCTGAATAAACCCTTATCGCCTCGATTGACGTAAACAACCATTAGCTACGGAAATTGTGGTTACATTGGCATGTTTTATGTACAAAAAATATATACTTATTAACGTTTACATGTATTCTTTCTTTACTAATGTAAAAGGTGTTAACTGTATACATCATGTCTGATGTGTACAAATCAATGTTCAAATATGTGTAGGTACCTATATCGCCTGTATTTGCTGAAAAGGTGGGTAGAGGCGTACAGTAGTTCACTCCTGGCCAAATGAAAGTAGGTACACCATTCACATAAATACGGAACCCCAAAAAGCTTAGGTATATTTGAGGCAAAGTCATAGCGAGTGGTATCATTTTTTAAGTGTTTCATTTATCGAACTTAATAGGTTATTAACGATTACCTATGCTTAGGTGCATTCTCTACGCATGACTAAATGAACCAATCCTGGTTAGATAGTTTAATCATCCGATTAAACTTCGAATCTTCTAAGACACACAGGTTTCCTCACAATGTTTTCCTTCACCGTAAGCAAGTGATAATCATATAGAAATTATGATTCGCACATAGATTTCGAAAAATCCAGAGGTGCGAGCCGGGGTTTGAACCCAAGACCTGGTGCCCGCAAGACGCGTGCTTAACCAATCGGCTACCACTGCTTATGCTTATGCTTATTTTATTTTTATTTTATTTATAAACTTGAAATAAAACTATTTTGCGGATTCTATCGCGTTTATTAATTTTTTTATATGTTCCCGACGTTTCGGCTGCTTTACAGCAACCATGGTCACGGGGGACGGAAAACGTCGGGAACATAAAAAATTTAATAAACGCGATAGAATCCGCAAAATAGTTTTATTTCAATGTGTAGTATTCGCGTAAATAAAAAACAATATCAGATTAAACTATCTAATTCGTAAGATTTACTCACAATGTTCAACTCTAAGCAAGCTTGGTCTGAAATTAAGTATCTACTTAGAACCACACTTTTTTTTCGAAATGTTGTTAATTCACTATGTTATCTTGTTAGATCCTGGAGAAATGTTAAACCTAGATATACCTACTTATTTCAATCTAAACAAAAAAGCTGGAAACTGCCTAGCATTAAGTTTCTAGGCATTAGAGCATCACCGCAACCGGATCGAGTAGACTAGTATTATAATAATAAGAAGACTTGTTAGCTGACCCCTATTATTAGCCTTATAAGAGCTGATATTATAAACAATTTGACTTTTCGCGGTAACCTACAGTAAAAAAAGCAGTGATAGCTGATTGGTTAAGCACGCGTCTTGCGGGCACGCAACTCTGGGATTTTCGAAATCTATGTGTAAATCATAATTTCTATATGATTATCACTTACTTACGGTAAAGGAAAACATCGTGAGGAAACTTGCAAGTCTTAGAAGATCTAACAAATTTTCGAAAGACGTGAAATCCGCCAACCCGTACGGGGCCAGCGTGGTGGATTATGGCCTGAATCCCTCTCGTGTTGAGGGGAGGCCCGTGCCCAGGAGTGGGACGTCAAAAGGGCTGAATTACTTAATTACTACAGTCGCACTCAAACAAAAAAATAGAACTATACATGAAATATAAAGAAACAAATAATATTATTATATAGAGAGTCCCCAGAATATAACTCTAGTAAGCAGGTTGTAGTTCAGTAGGTATTTTAAACATTATTGATCGCGTGCCTACCAAATATTAAATTATGCCAAATTGCTTCGACTGTAACCAATAGTCGGTAGTAACATTAAAAACTATCTAAATATGAATGTCCCAACAAGAATTTTGTAACGTTTAACTGCAGAATGGTGCCATTTATCAGATTATTGCAACAAACAAATAATTGAGCATTGCGTGCGAGCAGATTGAGCTAGACAGGTAGGTAATATCAAGATGGTGTAGTGTGTGTTATATAATAGTTAAAAGCACTGCAGACGAAACAAAAAAATACTGGAAATGTTAAAAATGTAATATGTTTGCGTGTATCTGCAACGCAATTTGACGATATGCTGTCTTGTCTTCGTATAATTATTGCGGGCGCTCATCCCATACAGATTGTATTCACTTAAGTGTATAGGAAGGTACCTATACCTCCCTAGGTATTTATTAAATGGAAAGCAAACGATTTATTATCACACTTTCTTGGTGCTTAATTACCTACTTAGCTGGTATCTACATACGTTATGGTCCCAAGAATGTATGATAGATTATGTATTCCACTAACAGATAAGTGGTGTGTACCTACATTAGCTCTATCGCAGTAACAGTGGCTAAGCTCTACCATGTATTTTACGTATACTCTAACGGCTATCGAGCGTAAAACACATGGTAGAGCTACATGCTATTTTACCCTATCCTACCCTAGCGCCTAGTACTTACTAGGAGCAAGTTAAATTCATATTTAATACAATAAATACCAAATTAAGTTTACTAAGTACCTACCTTTATTTTGGAAAGCTGTAAGCTACTAATTCATGAGGTAATATCATAAAGTCGACCGCAAACGTTAAATCTAATATCAGGAATTAACCCAATGAAGTGATTTTGAGTTAACATCACTAATACACATTTACCGTGGTAGAGCCGAAGTATGTACCTGCTTGCTAAACATCCATAAAATTATTATGACCAATTGCTTTAATTAGACTAACGTGACGTTTTATGCAATTTCCTCTTTGTCATATTCAATAACAACTTGACAAATGTAGAGTCTGGCTCATTAGATATTATATCCTACTAGCCGACCCGGCAAACGTTGTTCTGCCATAAAATATATTTCTAGGTATGAAATATTCTTTACGAAATATTCTCATACCTACCAAATACTTAAGTACCTATACATGAAAAAATTCACAAAAACCGGTCGAGCCGTTTCGGAGGAGTGCGACCACAAACACCGTGACACGAGATTTATCTACTATATAAAAATAAGTCGGGTTTTCCTTCCTGACGCTATAACTCCAGAACGCACGAACCGATTTCCACGGTTTTGCATTCGTTGGAAAGGTATCAGGCTCCGTGAGGTTTATAGCAAAGAAAATTCAGGAAAAATGTTAAGGGTGGTCCACATTCCACGCGGACGGAGTCGCGGGGCACAGCTAGTCTACTATATAAAAATAAGTCGGGTTTTCCTTCCTGACGCTATAACTCCAGAACGCACGAACCGATTTCCACGGTTTTGCATTCGTTGGAAAGGTCTCGGGCTCCGTGAGGTTTATAGCAATGAAAATTCAGGAAAAATTTCAACAGAACGCGGACGGAGTCGTGGGGCACAGCTAGTACATATACTCGTATATAGATTAGGTACGACGTAGGTACGTGATTTTAAGAAGTCATATAGATGGCACTTTTTGGAAGTCTAGGTCCCTATATCGTGAAATGCTTTATACCTACTTGTGCTTAGACTATGTTACATTTTATCTGATGAACGCTTTTAATTATTATATTCGACATTCTATTTCTTGGCATTTCGGGTCAATGTTACAAACGTCATTTAACCGTGTTGGTTCACGCTCTGTTTCATATACCCCTAAAATAATGGACATTAAAAACAGTTCATTCTATCCATGAATGCCAAGCCATGGTCTTTAGATTTTCACATCGACATCATAGGTACTTTAGACTCCATTAAGCTGTCTTAAGTTGATATTTGGGATTATTTTATTTTTTATTATTGAGGTAATAATGAAACTCTTACAGTGTTTTACCAGGGTTGTAAATACGCTAACCACCTACAAGTATCGTACGTATCGTAATACGTATCGTATATCGTTACGTAAAGCAATATAGAGCCAGGTTAAGATTTTCATAAAATTTGTCATGCTTATTATCTGGCAATCAATCGACAAACAAATTGCAACATGTCAATGACTTCTCTCAAAGTGGATCGTCAGGTTGCACATGCGAGGCGGGTACGATGAAAGTGTTGCGGCGTCTGCGGCCGGTCTGGTGGCGGCAGCGGCGGAGGCGCAGCGGGCTCAGTGCACGGGCAGTCCACGCACCACTTTCCCGAGCCGCGCACGCGCATACAACTCGCCAGTGTTACAAGTTACAACACTCGGAAACGTTCCGAAATTACGTGATTCCATTTAAAGCAATTTCCATTCAGTGTTGTTACTCGTGAATTCACCCGATGTATGCAACATAAATACTATTAAGTAACGGGTTACAGTTCAGTACCATTCCGTGTTTGTTTATGTGAGCTTCGGTGCTAGTTTCCGAACTAATTTTCTAACGGTGCGAAAATTACTTAGTTGGAAAAAGCGGAAGATCAGGGTAGATGACAGCGAAGCTAATCAAAAGCTCATTAGGTGAGTTGAAATATTAAGTAGGTACCCTCATATTTAACTGTTACTAATAGACGCATAAAAGCAACATCAGCAAGGAAATGTGTTATTTTCTACATGTAATCTGTAATAAATAATAATAATTTAGCCCTTTTGACATCCCACCACTGGGCACGGGCCTCCCCTCACTACGAGGGAGATTCAGGCCGTAATCCACCACGCTGGTCCAGTGCGGGTTGGAGGATTTCCCGTGTCTTTCGAAAATTGGTTAGATTTTCTAAGACATGCAGGTTTCCTCAGGATGTTTTCCTTCCCGTAAGCAAGTGATAATCATATAGAAATTATGATACGCACATAGATTTCGACAAAGGGGTTGAACCTGGTGCTCGCAAGACGCGTGCTTAACACATCAATAAAAATTTAATATTTAATCTAAGTATCTATAACAAATATGTTTTTTTTTATAAACATTTAATCTATAGGCATATGTTACGCTACGTACTTAATTATTACACGCATACAGAAATAAAAACGCGAAATACCTATGAATAAGTTACATAAACTATGCAGAACCAGAATCGACTTGTTCATGTACTAACGGTAATATAACAGCATAAGATTATAATTGTTGAAAATATATGTACTGAGGTACCTCCTCGTTACGAAAATGAAACTGGAATGCGAGTACAATGTCAGGCAACACAAAAAAGTTATATCAAGATAGGTTTAATTTTGGACGGAAGTGTTTCCGAGTTCGTAACCAATATAGCGAATCATGAAAAAAACAAACAAGCGCGGCTGAATAACGAACGGCAATCAATTTCCAAGTAACTAGTACGTAATCGTTAAAAACTATCATTACGGCAACTGCGCATTGCGAAGTTTTCATGCTGAATTTAGCTTGGCGCGAATCGCCCTTGCGCTACCCTTTAAGGCTAAAGCGCCCATCTAGCCCGCGAAGTTCAAATTTTTTGAGGTTTTTTAGAATTTTTTCTAAATCTGACAATAATAAAAGGCACATTTTGTAATTCGCGAAAAAAACCGTGTGCAGTGCATTTATTAATATATCCAACATACTCTAAAACATTTCAAGAACGACAGCTATCCAGATAATCTGGCAATTTTTGTATATTTAGTGATTTACTAGTATCATATCCACCGTGATAATATTTAGAGTAAAATAAATGTATTAATAAACGCACTGCATACTGTGTTTGTCGCAAATCACAAAATGTTGTCTTAAATGTTTTCAGATTTTGGATAAACTATAAAAATACTCGATAATTTTGAATTTCGCGGGCTAGACAGGCGCCTTCACCTTAACGTACCTGCCTATTTACAACGGTTAAGATTTTCTGAAAACGTAGGTACGATACGAAAACAATGTTTCAATAGGTACCTAATTTGTTACAAAATCAGGAACAGTGTTCGAAAAATCGGTATTTTTCGAATAATCGAAGCGTTATTGCAGTGGTGATCCCCACATTTTGCATCAGGTACAACATTAGTCTTAACGCATTGTAGAAAAATATTACCCGGTGATGTCATCTATTAAATAAGGTCGAAATAGTGACCGCTTTTGTTTCACCACAATCATTCACTTACTCATGTTGTCTAATTGAGTAACAACCCTTTATCGTCAAGAGTACCAACCCTTTGTCCTTTCTTTATACATTCTTATCAATACACTTTTATCTCTTCCTATTTGTGATGTAAATATTTTTACACAAACTCCTGGTGATTTGCTCTAAGTGCACTGATCGTAAATGTATCAATAGATCGCTATCGCGGCTAAGTTACTCAATATTTGTTGTCGTGAAGCCTTGGTAGTATGCGTACGCGCAGCACGTGCAGTGCATTAAGCAAGTAGCCACTGGCCACAGCGGGGCCCTCGGCGGCAAACTTGCTTGCAAAACGAATCGCTTTCTAATCACTGGAACCTTCGAAAAACGCACTACGTAAACACTTGTAAACAATGTAATACCTACTACTTAACGATTGCTTCTTCTACGTAAAATATCAGGTGGAATAAAATATGTCACTTCAATCGGCCAAAATAAAAAAAATGCAGTGATACTTAAGTACTACTTCTACTAAGTACTTATTTATAACGTATGTAACAGAGTATCTACTCACCTACCTAATAATAGTGTTCATGGTACAAACGAGGTACCAAAAGGATGGGAGTTCCGATGAATATTTGTTCATAGAACATTAAATGATTACACGGGTTGAAATTAAAAAGAATCCGGATTTTGTTCCTAGCCGTGCCGGTATTTGCCCCCTGTAAATTCCGAAACAACTTGCAGTTTGCTAACATGTCGGAGTCCTATGTATATGCATAAATATACCTCAGCAATTATATAGTTTACACTCGGAAGTTTTAAGGAAATATATATTTACGCACGCAATAATTGCACGCATAACGCAGTCGCGTTTATTGCGAGTTTTCTCGCCGTTCGTCTAGAGTTGAATGACGGGAAAAGCTAAGGTCTGTAATTAGTATTCTCACTTAATAAACGGAAGATGCTACTCAGACATTGTGATTAGGAAGCCGTGAAACATAATTGATTATACTTGATGCTCCTGTTATTATTTGCGAAACTCGCCTTCTATTCGATAGTAATTTTTTTCCTGCATTATTGGTTCGACTTCTGTTTTCGTGTTTCTAAATTTTAACCCTTATTTTGTGTATGTTATTATTATTATTTTATTATTAATTATTTGGCCGTTACTTCATTCTAGAGATTAAGGAATCTAAAGATATTACTCGATTTTTTTGTTTTATTTCTATGGTATTAGTGCTAATTCCTAAACTAAAGTGGGCAAGCCATGGGTGAGTAAATCTACGATCGAACAACAAGCGAGAGGTAGGTTCCTATATATTGCCAATGGACCAGCAACAACAATTAGAATCTATTAAACTGTAGGCCGTGTTAACGTTACATAAGTACCTACTCCAAAAGAAAACTTTAAAACTCTTCGTACAGGGAAATTGGGAAACATGTGATATACATAATCATTTATTTCCGGACTTCCGACTTATCCGTACAAGACACGTGTTATTGATAAATTACTGAAAAACATTAATTTACCACAACACAAACACTAATGCTATTAAGAATTTATTGCGAACGTCCACCAGGAAGCGTCTTGAAGTATTGCACTATAATATATTAAATATATTTAATAAGCGTGTGGTGCACTGAGTGAATATGTAAAGAGGGTTGCACAACTCTCTTGACTCTTACAGAATTACCTCAACGGGATTAACCCGTTACATTAACACATTCACTCCAACTAACTTTTTAATGTTTTATGGAAATAATAGTACATGGAGGGCTTATTTTGTTCGTCGAACCATTTGTGCGTTAATTCAATATTATTCCTAATAATATAGGTATATATAATTTTAATTCGATGACGCGTTTCAAACCAAAGCCAATTTATATCAGATACCTATAACTTAGAAATGTACCTTCAATCTGTAATAATAATAATTCCGATTTTATCCACTCGACACTTGATATAAATTTGTAGAGCCAACAACCTGATAATCACCGGAAGATCGAGAATCCGATCCATCCGTTTCAACTGTTCGCATTTTGATTACTTATTATCACCGTTCAGGATACTTTGAAGATAAATATAAAACATAGGCGTATGACCGTTGAAGTCTCACTTGTGCCTCAATTTTTGTAATATTCCTTATTCTTTGGCCTCTATCACTGTCATACAATAAAGTGACACGAGAATTCGATAACAATCGACTCAATCATGCGGTGTGTTTGTAATTCAAAATAAAAACGTGATGTGATACAATAAAGTACGTGTTTTCCTATGACGTGGTCATCGACGCAGTAAACGTAATGCGACCAGGAACTTTAAGCATTAAATGCTAATGCATAATGTGGTCATATCATATGAGTAAACAACAATTAAAACCCATGTACGTGGTCCGTACCTATATTAAGATAGTAGCGGCCCGCCCCGGCTTCGCACGGGTACATTTCGGTTACATTATTCGAGTTTTAGTAAGAAGGATCCCCAATTTTTTTGAAAATATATTATAGCCTATGTCACCCGGGGATAGTGAAGCTTCCCAACAGTGTAAGAATTTTTCAAATCGGTTCAGTAGTTTCGGAGCCTATTCATTACAATCAAACAAACAAAGTTTTCCTCTTTATAATGTTAAGTATGATATAGGCTTCATTGAATTTCATACATAAGAAGTCGCAACAAGTAAATTATACTAGTAAGTAGTATGTTAATACAGAAAATTCAACTGACGACCGCTTGGCGCAGTGGTTCGAGCGTAGGCCGCTTGGCTCACTGCACTTGATGGTTGCGGATTCGATTTCCACTGGGGTAAATTTCGGAAATGGTCTTGGGAATTTTCCCTATTCTGGGTGTCACTGGGATCGCCCCCAGTCCATTGTACGGATGTACGGTACCCATAGTACAAGCATTGCTTAGTTTGGGACCGAACAGTTGGTGTGTCAGTCTAGCGATATTTTATTTATTTATATTTTTATGTTAAAAGCTTTTACAGTTATATACTTGTATATAACAACCTATTTCGTCCTAAAATCGCCTAGGCCAACGTAACTATCGTACAACGAAACAAGCATTGTGTGATTGTAAAAAATGTTTCCACCATTAGCTATTGTTCGTAAATACTTATTAGTGATTTATTGCTGTTTTCATAACTTTTACATTGCATATAGTATATTCAACCTATTGAGAAATCGACAGAGTATTTGGACGAACCTCGTACCTATTAACTCATTTATTTCAAGGTAAATATAAATTTATCTATAAAACAGGTCATCAAACATATTATATTATCAACTTTTATATAAGTTTTGCAACCTGAACAAATTGGGTACCTACTTTATACCACAAGGTAAGCTTCTCGTAATTGCTTGACTAAAGTCATGTTGAGTAGGTTTTGGTGTCTACGAGGTTCGGCTTTTACAAAAATGTAGTTCACCTGTACCGCCCGACCTTGGCTTAAATGGTTAGGCCTGTATAATAATCCGTAACTTCGGCCCCATTAGATGTGATCTTAACACCGATGGACACAATGAAAACAATATCACATTATTTATACTACCTGCTACGCTCAATCGGCTACTGTCTACCATTTATAAATAAACAACGCTAATTATAAACTTTACAGTTACTTTTACGATGTCGCTTTTCGCAACTATGATTTGAATAGGTAGAACAGACGTAACAAAATGTTATTTTACTTCTATATTTTCCTACTCATATATTATCCTTTAGCTATATTAGTTTCAGTTTCAAGGTATTTCCGGTTATTTGAACACAATAGCGATTCAGGGTAACACATTTAACTTTACCTTGATTCAGTTCCCTTTGTTGCAATGATTTGTTAACTTATCTAGTCTTCTCAAAGTGACGGATTTTAATCAATGGATATTGAACCACATTAATTAGAAACCTATCTAAATATACCAAGTACTAAGTATGATGTGATAATTGTTGTATTATAGCAATTTGTTTCAATAAGTATCAAAAAACGTGTAATGCTAGCAATCTATCGCTCTCGAAAAATCTCTTGAAAATCTGCAACGTAGGGTTTAATGACTAGGAAGACATAACTATGTTTTTGTTTCATTAAATTTAATCAAGTTGTTTTAAAGTTCTGCTTCTGATTCGGACTCTCTTGATTGAATGGTCGTGGTCATGTGTTGCCATTTGCGATGGCCGCTGCTTTTGCAATTTTTCCTGGTCTCCAACACTTCGGGAACATTAAACTATGTGTTTTGAAGTAACATCCATTAATTACTTCGGCCAACTTTTTGAAAATAAATATTAATCTTGTCTTTTTTTTCGTTTCTTTGATGTTCGTGTTCATACAATTTGGCGCAGAACATACCAAATTTTCTAGTTTGTCTAATTCGTGGATTTATTTACCAACGATTGCGTAACAACTGATTAAATAAAAATAATGTGTGTAATTCGTCTTCGAACGAGAGTGATTTAAAAAGACATTATCAATGTGGAGCGGTTATTCATCGTACTCTTTTCGTCTCAGACCTCGAAAACCGCGGCCTAATGACCGGCACTTTACCGAGCGACCTCAATATGTACTGCGTGACATAACACTTATAGCGGTTACGTTGTATGAGTTCTAGTCCGATGCTCCCAAACTATTGTGTCTCATAATACCCTATACATAGTAACGGCGTATTGCAACCGCTGTTTCCGTACTGTTGCATCAAGAGACAATTTTCTAATGATAACCTACATGGATCCGCTAATTCGCTTCGCTGTACCGTCACGATTTAACAGCGGTTATGTTGGGCTCTAGGCACTTACTTTGCTGTACCCATATCATGCAATAGGTACCCTTGTTTATAAGTACCTGCTAACTCAATAAGATAAAAGTATAAACTTTGTTGTTATTGGGCGGTAAATGTACAGCAACGCAACAACACGTGGCAACTATGTAGGTCCCATTTGCTCTTACTGAAAATGACCATTATCTTGATAGACATTGTCGTATTTACGACCCACATAAATTATTATTATTGCATAGATAAAGTGTTGCAAATTACAATATTTTTTTTTGTCATACCATAGTATCACAAGTGTCACATATGACACTTTATTATTTTGTGGGCGAAAATATTTTTTCGTAAAATTCTCTATACCCATACATTTTATACATATACTTATATATCGTCATCTTTTTTGAGTGTATTAAATAAGGTATTCAATTCAATATTTTAAGGGAAGTTATAAAAAAGTTAAAACTGTTATAAAGTATTCATTTTGATATTTTGGGCATACTTTTAGACCACTACTGGCCTTCAGCAAAAATATCTAGTTATAGGTATATCGAAATATTGATATTTTATTGCCGATTCATAAAAATACTGTTTGTAAATATCACACGACAGTATCTATCGTTTTTTTTTTCACTTGCCTATTGTTAGTTGTAGAAACACATTGTCTTGAAGGTAATAAAACAACAATGACGTTTGCACACTACTAATAGTAAACATAAAGCAGGTGCACAAATACATACAGATTTTAACTACGTACTTAAATCATGCGGGTTACTCTACATTAGACAATCCTCGAAGCTTGTCATATTATCAGCACCGAATCGTTATTTTAAATTATGCGACCTCAAACGTTCTGCATAACACATTAAGAAGGTAGATGTGCAAAGACTCGCAAATATTTGTTTTCGTCCGCAAATATTAAACCCAACCTAACTCAAGCTAACAACCAAATGCGTCAAATGTTTAACAACGCAAAGTCTCGCAAATAAAAGATAAGTGGGCATCTTAAATTTTAAATTCTGTTTTTTTTTTTAATTATATTCCTTACAAGAAAATAAAACAGAAGAAAACATTGTCAGTTAAACTGCGTGCCTTAGAAAATTGAACCCATTTTCGAAAGATATGTGAAATCCGCTAACCCGCACTGGTCAAGAGTGGTCGATTATGGCTTGAATCACCCTTATATTGAGGGGAGGCCCGTGCCCAGGAGTCAAACTTTAAAAGGGCTAAATAATTACACTATTAATTACGACAATGCTGCTGATTCTGTTGTCATCAAATCAGGACTTAACAAAATATGACACAGCTAAAAATACTGCTATCTTGTTCATGCATTGCAACCATTCGAGATATGATACTACACTTAATTTAGTTAAGATTGGTTTATTTACCAAAGGAATCAGAACTAATAAGCATAAAAAGATGTTTTCTAGATGCGTTGATAGATTATTTGCTTTAGTAGAGCGCGTCGCGCGCATAACAATGATCGGAGTTTCAGCTCCATCGATCGTTGCATACCGAGGCAATGTTTGCACACAGCCCCGCAGCGGGAACATTGCGCAATGTTTCTACGCAACTAGTGCATTTTTTTTTCTAAAATATTTATAATCCCGAATCAGTGGTAGATTCGGTAGAGCACTTTATAAAAATGCACTAATTATATTCTACATACCCTTAGTAAAATACTGGTTGCTCACTACCTACATAATCAACTCTTGAGAATCTAGTCTCGATAATCTTTTAATGACTATGCGTGTTTGCATATTTTTGTTTGTGCAGTAAAAGGATTGCCGTGGATTTTGCAATATCATCTACCCTTGGAACGTAATCGTACATTATTACCACAGTCATACCTTAATAAAAATCACCAAATAGAGAACATTAAATTAATTTATTGCGACTCTACATTATTATTACCAGTTAAAATTAGGATATTTCATAACCCACCTAACATTATTTACTTTAGTTGCACACTTTCCAGCCGAAATATTTATTTGTAAAATCGAAACCAGTTCTACACTTCACCTCCAACCTGAAAGCTGCAAGCAATCAATTTTCTAATAACTTTCGTCGTGGAAAAAGAAATTATATACGGTCGATATTGGAGAAGCAAAACCAGACCGACTCTCAAGAGAAAACAAGTACTTTCGCTGGCTGCGACTGACCCAGTCCTGTGTACATACACCGGCTTCTGAGCTGCATTCATTAGCTTCATTATAACACGTTAATTATCCTTATTATTTACCGTACACGTGAAATAATTTATTCGTCTCATAAAGACATACTGAAGTAACAAACATTTTTAACCTAACACTTTGAACTATCTGTTTCTTTGCTGTTTAACATTCATTTTACAGAAAGTAAGGAAAAAGAAATTTGACCGACGTGACCGAAATATGCAAATAGGTAGGTACTAAGTATTGTTGTGTATAAATAACTACCAAGTCATGCATGCTTCCTTACACGAGCTTCTGAGAAATAAATGGCACCGTTTTATATATAATATAACTTGATATTGTCTCTGGGAAAAACGAAATTGGCGCAGTTGAACTATAATATTTCTTATATTTATAGTCTATATTTTACACCACATACGTACGTTTTTGTTTCAGACTTAAGTATTTAGTGGTTTAATCATTGATTTGCGTTTAGTGCCAAAATACCGATATGAATGCGCTCGTTGAAATCTAAAGCTCAATCTTAGTAGTTCTATCACGGCCAGATTTTTTAACTTTATGAATTTCACGTAGCAATTGTCGTTGTAACAAGTGTTCATGTTTCACAGACACTAGCCGTGAACCACATGCAACGCGAGTGTCTGAAAAATTGCTTACCTAACTTCCTTTATGAATAGAAACCGTATTAAGAGTCAAGACAAAATGTATAGTAGTAATTATTGGGAAACGTAACCAGATTGTAATACAACGTTTACGATACAAGGTCACATCTAGCCTTCATTTACTGTATACCAAAATGAATACTAATTAACTCCTAAAAACAACACATATGAATATCGGTTTATGGATATGGGTATAGGCGATACTGGTGAGTTTGTCAAATAACATTAACTGGGACCAATTAAAGATACCTAAGCTTCCTGTTTCTATTCGAAATTTAGCCTTAAGCGAATCTCAAGAGTCTACTCTACACCAAGTGACCAAAATATTTATTACCAATTTTGAATTGCGTAAGTACATGATCGTCATTCACTTCTATTTACAATTCATAAATTCTCAGTAGGCACATATTGGTTTAGATCATATCCGCATCGAGATAAATTAATATTCATACCTAGTAGAAGTTGAACACGAACAAAGCCACATATTGTTAAGCTGTTTATTGATTTTATCAGTTTTCTATGGGCGAGTTGACCTCGTGGTTCACATCGCGGAGCAGGTCAGTGTGTAACGATGACGGCGACGACCGCACCGGCGCGGCGCGGGCGCAAGGACGTTGCAACGGTTCTTACGATGCAGCCGGTCAACTCTCACGGCACAGATCGCATTGCCCAATTACTTAAGACGTGGCTGCTTTGCATTTCACCATTCCTTGTTTAAATGATTGCGCGAAATCTTCGCACGATTGAGTCGCCTCAGACGATAAAAATAAATTAGACAGAGTGCATAGAACTAGTGAGTCAGGTCAGTGAAATAAATACCAAAAGCATCAATCTTTATTATTTTACAGATTTGCTTAAGTTTTTTTTCATTTTTAAGAGTCTTTATTTTCGACTGAGCAATAGGTACTTATACCTATTTAATACCAAGTTTTGAATAATGATTATTTCAATAACAAATACCTACAGTTATCGCGAAATGAAATGTTTCACAAGTTACTTAAGTATCTACTACAAAAACTGTGAATTGCAGTATTATTTGTAGCACTACTTTGTGGGAATATTTATCAAACTAATTTTTTGTAGTAAGTAGGTACATTAAAAAACTTACTAAGTTCACAAAGCGCAGTTGAAAAAGTGATTAATCACGACCGCTTGGCGCAGTGGTTCGAGCGTAGGCCGCTCGGGTCACTACACCGGGTGGTTGCGGGTTCTATTCGCGTCAGGGTAAATTTCGGAAATGGCCTTTTCGTAATTTTCCCTGGTCTGGGTGTCACTGGGATCGCCCCCAGTCCATTGTACGGTACCCATAGTACAAGCGTTGCTTAGTTTGGGACCATACAGTTGGTGTGTTCGTCTGGCGATATTTATTTATTTATTTAATCAGATGAGTCCACAAAACTAGAATCAACATAAATCTTGCTGAACCGGAGCTAGATCTGCACAATTAACCATTACTGCACGACATACCCTGTAGAGTACCTACTAAAGTAAGTACTACGTATAATTTATTTCAAACAATCCTCATTGTGTTGACAGCAAGTCTATGTAAAAAGCTAACGCAAACCTTATAGCACCTTAAAGTGAGAAATTTATCCATGATTCCATCTGAAATAAAGACATATTAACGTGCATGCATACGATTATTACTTAGAGACTTTAAACTGAACTGATTTTTAATATTCACAATAATAACAGTTTCCGACTTTCTCATACCTACCTAAAAGCATAAAGAAACGGGGCCAGATATCATTGCAGAGACTGCTTGCGATGCAATCCAATGATATCTGGCCCCGTTTATTCTTTATATATATTCTTCTACTATTTTCTGCATACACGACTACCTAACAAATCTTTTGATACACCACCCCGGTCCACCCATCTTTCTGTATAGGCAAAAGTTTTTCTATTTATTACATACCCAACCTATATTATTTGAAATTAATATTTACTTTTAACGATATTAGCCTCTATTGCTTTAGCAAATTTTCATAAAAGACAGGTAAATAAACAGTGTTATTCATATGAGGTATTTACTGTCAAATTTCTCTTTGATGTATTCGAATAAAAGACTAAAATGTTGCCCTAGAGTTGACGACTCACGGTTATATGAATGACAGGACAGGAGATTACTTAAAGAGTGCAACAATAGGCAGTCAACAGGAATCGTGTACCGCCCACGAAGAGGAAGTATTAGGGAATTACCGACGCACATTCGGCTTTTTTATTTTACAAGATTATTCAATCAGGCCCAACTTGAGGCGGTCATATCAATTCATTGTTAAATATTCACATACTAGGTATTCTTGTTCTTGTGTGCATTATGTCGGGGAGTTACGGCAAGGTCTTTTTGAATTTGGAACATTTGAACATTTTCGTGCTTCGGAGGTTAGACTAGGTACGGCATAGAATGGTCATGAAATTTGTAAGTATAATATACTAGGTTCATGATTAAATATAAGTGTTTCAGATCCTATAACTTAACATAATAAAAACTTCAACAGTTCTATAAGACTATGTTTTAATCAACTCTGTTATAATATAACGAGAATTAAACTATATTTTTAATTAATCAGTAGTTTCGTTCGTACTTATTCACAACTTAGGCATTGCTTTGCTATGGAACCTTACGTAATGGATCATGACCCAAAGAAGCAGGCACGGTGAGAACAATCCCATACTTTCTCTATACAAAGCAACTAGAGCAACTTTTTAATTCCATCAAGTTAATCCTTCGATAAAAAATATGATTAACGATACCGCAACGGTTTCTAGTAAGTGATTTGTCTTTTATATACAGTCAATGGTGCATTACAATAGATTATTGATAACTGTCGTTTTATTTGCTTTCATTTGCAAGTTATAGAATACTAGCTGTGCCCCGCGACTTCATCCGCGTAGTATTGGATTATTGGGTTAAAAAGTATCCTATATGTTAATCCCGGTTATAATCTATCTGTGTTCCTAATTTCATCCAAATCCGTTCAGTATTTTTTGCGTGAAGGAGTAACAAACATACATACATACATACATCCACACTCACAAACTTTCGCATTTATAATATTAGTAGGATGTATTGGTGTTTTTATTCATTTAGTTTTTAGGACTATAGTATGTCTAGGTGCCTTATTTATTTGTGGGAAAATCCTTTATGGATTCTATCCTGCCTCCCCCCAGGCGGGAGGAATATGTGGGAGTCCTAGCAGAGCCGTATACCCATTAAAAACCCATGATGTACCTCCTCCGCCTTTTAATGGGACATTACGGGATCGCGTTAGCATTCATCGCGACGACGCGGACGCCCCGGATGTCTAGGTACCTAACTTACTTTAGGTATATAAATAGAACAATAAGATATTACTAAAAAAATATATAATAATAATGATTTACTTTTATATATGACACCATTGTTGAAAAACATATCAGTACTTGGATATCTAACAGTTGAAAAAACCGTTACCCAATATCCCATGATATTTACTCAACACTCCGTTTTTCACAGGGTTCTTGATGGTCGATAAACTATTACGTATTTACTTGGAAAGTATAGCAACGATTGCATAATACAGCGACGGTATTAATCTACAGATCATCTACAGAATATCGATTGCTTTAAGCACAAAAAACATTACAGACAAACATATTATTAAGTAGTCGCATTCCATTACAGTTCTATGCATTTCAAATTAGAACAGATCCGTAAAACTTTTATTGAGGTAGAACCGAGCTGTAGACAATTGACTACAGCTCATGTAAGGACGGGCTCGTTGGTGGTACTACCCAGGTAGTACCACCCAGTCACCGAAAATCGGGCTTAAGTTATTATAGCTGCGTTATTCATACGATGAGTGAGAGAACCGGAAGCTGACCCCTCCCTTCCACTTCCTCTGTTTCATCCCCCTTTAAGTCGGTAACGTGCGAGCAATGCCTTTGGGATTGCAAGCATCTATAGGCAATAGTTACCGTTTAGCATCCGGCGGATCGTACCATTTTTGCCGTCTTCGTCTAGTTCTCATAAAGTAAAAATGTCCATAGGTTAGAAATAAAGTTATTTTACCAATAGCAAGCGAGTACGGGAGCTTTCTCTCCGCAGGCTGCGCGACCTCATTACAAGCATGTCCGAGCCGACCCGACGACGCCCCATAAAGCCTGACAAACCCGATCCTAACTTCACTAAACGAAAGAGTGATCACTCCGCGGTACTGTGGGAAAACATCGCTTTCTATTATCTCATAAATAAAATGAGGTAGGTCTTAAAAACAAGTCGATAAAATTGACTTAAATGTACTTGAAAGCCGTTGCATTTAAGTGATTATAAATAATTTGTACTTAGCTACGTATAATTAAGTTAAGTACCTTGCGATAAGGAATAATTATGTTCACGCATCTTAAGCCTCGGTTTCCACTAAATGGGGAACTAATAGTTCAAATTCTTATTCCGGCACGCCTGCTTGGTTATGATCTCGAGAGTTATCTCACACTGCACCTGTCAAATGATACACACATATGTAATAACTAGCTGTGCCCGCAACTTCGTCTGCGTAGTATTTAACTTAACACAAATTTCGGGGTTATGGGGATAAAAAGTATCCTATGTATTAATCCCGGTAATAAATCTGTGTTCCAAATTTCATCAAAATCCGTTCAGTAGTTTTTGCCTGAAAGAGTAACAAACATCCACACTCACAAACTCTCGCATTTATAATATTAGTAGGATTATGTTTTTTTTTTTTTTTTTTTTTTTTTTTTTTTTTTGAATTGACTATATGTTGTTGGCTAGAATGGCCATAACAACTTCACCCGGACAGAGGGCGAGCGCAAGTGCGCTCCAGCCAGAGGGGCAGGGGGGCAGCTAGCTCAAGGGCGCCACAAGGGACACGACCTCGGCTTGGGCCGCTGCCAGGAGAGGTGGCGAGGGTAAATCTACCACCGGATCGGAACGCGACCTCGACTGAGAAGATCCGGCAAGAAACTCAGCGGGCTTGTCGGGTGCCAAGGTGCGTCTAGGTAAGTAGACGCACCTTCTAGCGGAAGCGGGGGTTCGTCGACCTCGCCGGCGAGGTCGGTGTCTGGTGGGGAGTGTGCGTGTGTCGTTCTCCTCGACATCTGAGTCTAGGAGAGCGGTGAGTGGGTCGGGGGGGTCCAGCAACACATGCCGCGGCCTGCGGCGGCATGCAACTGGCGCGTGAGTAGGATTATGTGTAACAGCCAAATCGTGTGGAGAAAGTAAGAGATCGTTCAGAGCTAACCTACCTGTGTTTATATTTCACAAAGCTTGCGTATAACATACATACAATTGAAAAAATAATATTATATATATTTATGAGTTACTTTTTTAAATATAAATAAAGATATATAATTTAATTATTTAAATAACGTATTTAGATGTCCTATGACCCCGTAGAAAGTGATGAATAATTATTATAATATTATGGTGTATACTTAATATTAATTATGAAAGATCTCAGAAAAAAAAAAAAAAACATATCACCAAAATGTATTTATTTCCGGTTTAATTCAAATAACTTATTTATCTTTATTAAGTGAATTAATTTATAGTTAACCCGCGTAAACGTTATTATGTAACAGACACAAAAACTGGCTTACTCGCATAGTTGTGCTAAAAATAACAACATAATTTCATAATAATTAAGGTAAGTATTCGCGTTTTATTGCAAATGTTCCGTTAATTGTAACAACACACATATTAATTCAGCCGTTTAAGTATGTGTACATAACACTTGCTTTGTTTTTATACTGTTATCAAAATTAATTTTATCACAATTTTCTTTTTTTTTTATATAACAAGGTCGGTAAACAAGCGTACGAACCGCCTGACGTTAAGCAGTTACCGTAACCTACTACTTACAATAACTACCAATGGCATTGCATTGTTGCCGTCGCAAGGGACAGGGACAGAGGAAGGGGGCGAGGGGGTTTGGGCTTTCGGCTCTCTCAATCATAGTACGAAATGCAGCTTTAATAGCTACTTTAAGGCTAAAGCGCCCATCTAGCCCGCGAAGTTCAAATTTTTAGAGGTTTTTTAGAATTTTTTCAAACAATAATAAAAGGCTTATTTTGTAATTCGCGAAAAAGACCGTGTGCAGTGCATTTATTAATATATCCAACTTACTGTAAAACATTTCAAGAACGACAGCTATCCAGATAATCTGGCAATTTTTGTAGATTTAGTGATTTACTAGTATCATATCCACCGTGATAATATTAAGAGTAAAATAAATGTATTAATAAACGCACTGCATACTGTGTTTGTCGCAAATCACAAAATGTTGTCTTAAATGTTTTCAGATTTTGGATAAACTATAAAAATACTCGAAAATTTTGAATTTCGCGGGCTAGACAGGCGCCTTCACCTTAAGCCAATCTTCTTGGAGAGGTACTACGTCGGTGAAGCCAGTCCGTATATGAGTTCTTGCGTGAAACTCAGTCAAACTTACAAATAAACACTTCCCCATTTACCAATAGGAATAAGAATCATTTTACTGTTTGTGTGCGTACTACTTATATTTTAATAAGGGCAACAGTATTCTGGCGTATATCATACCTACTAGCTATGATACATTGCATGATTCCAATCTGTACGACATTTCGAAAGTAGATCGAGAATTTGAAAGCTTTGTTTATAAGTACTTTAGTCAGTTTCCATTGGTAACAAGCTGTAGGTATGTAATAAACCTCGTGGAAATAACTACGTGAACATAAAATGTGCAGGACGAACTTTCGTATCTTAATACAGTCTCGCGCTTTAATGGCGACATTCGTGTTTACGGTTTCACGTTTTCAGTCTTTGGAGTTATTTGTAATCCATTCAATTAACCGCAATGTTCTAAACTACTAAATAGTTATGATTAATTGCACAGATAGACACCAATTTGATTACTTTATTAAATAACTAGCTGAGCCCGCGACTTCGTCCGCGTGGAACTTAACAAAAAAGCCCGCTCCCGCGTTCTTAGATCGCGCGACAGGACCCATTCTTTAAATTTTGTTTTTCTAAAATAAACGTCTAAATTACTGCTTATAATATCAGCTATCTGCCAGTGAAAGTCCCGTCAAAATCGGTCCAGCCGTTTTGGAGATTACCCGGAATAAACACACAGACAAACAGACAGACATACAGACAGACAATTTTTTTTTAAATCGCGTTTTTGCTATAGGTGTCGTATGTAATTTCATATACATTTAGTGAAAAGGTTTTATTTTGATATTACAAACAGACACTCCAATTTTATTTATTTGTATAGATATTTTACACTTTCAAAACAAAAACATATTTTTTTTCGAGTTTCATTTTTGAAATACCTATTATTTTTATGATTACTGACCACTTGCCCTACCCGTGTGTTGCCGTTATAGCGCCACGCTGTATACAACCCGATTGGCTGCAATAACAGGTGCACGGGAGAAAGTACCGGCGCATGCGCTCGTTGCACCATCTCTAACTACTTGTGTTTATAGCAATCAAGTCTTACTAAATTGGATGGTACAATTTCAAGTTGCGATCACACTATAGACCAAAATATATTTTAATTTGGGAATTCTATACTGAAAAGAAAGTACATTATTTATATTAAATATTGAAATACATACATATTTTGGGTAGGTACCTAATCAGAGATGATAGCTTTTGATTATAACAATTAAGTACATGGGAGTTATTTCTTCGCATGATTAGCTATCCGTACGGCTGAAAAAGAATAGTAGATTATATAATAAGCGATAAAATAAAATGCAATGAACACGGTTTTAAGTAATAATAACGAGTGATATAATTTCAAAAATGACTAGATCGCGTTGATGTCTTTTATTAGGGAAACTCCGAATACGCCACTGTCGTATCAAACCTTATTTTAATTATGTTAACTAATAGTTATTATCCTTCTGTTCAATTAATAGTTCTTACACCAAATAATAAACTGAAATTCTTACATATTTAATACTAGGTTAGGTGATATACGTACTAGAGTCCTGTGCTGACACGAGCTTCACGATTTCTACTGACATTGATATGGTATGCAGCAAAACGTCAAAAGCGGAGCGTTTGAAACGTAATCGCGAGCGTTTACTTTTCTATTACGATTTGAGTAGCTAGCGTGGTTAGGGCCCTGGGGAGTAGTTCACAATCGCCGGAAAGTTCTGTGACGGTAACAACAGCTTGTCCATCCTTCTTCTAATTCAGTATAAAAAAGGAGGTTGGAAGCTGTAGTTTCCGACATCTTGACGACACTTTCCGTCATTCGTAAATACCCCGATGTTCCAGAAAACGATAATATACAAGACTTACCCTATTTAAAAATAGCGAGGGCATTAAATGTAATTACCCAAACACGTCATACTGTAAATAATTAATTGTCGAATCAATTAAACATTAATTAAATGAACTATACTTTTATTCTTGTCGTGTGCTACAAGAGAAGTGGTCTTAAATCAATGCTCGATTTACGATTCCTTGCACGTCATTTCCTCGATGCGTGAGCGCAGGTAATGTTTGCAAAAGACTGTTTAACGTTTTTATCATCTCAATCGCCTGAAGGATTTTCTTGAATTGTTTGCAACATTAGAAATGGCATGTAAAAGTACAAGATAAAAATTTTGATTTTGTTCCACAGCACGTAGTTATTAGAAATCTACTTATTTCAACCGAACAATCTTCTGTTAACGTACAAAAGCGATGAACAGGTTTTTTTCTTGTAGGAACATAGAAAAGCAGAGAACTGCACGTTTAAGATAATTGGTGAAAGGATTTCTGAGACAAGTCGATTGAATGTTAAGTGCATATAGGTAATAATATTTTTAACATTCATCACAAACAAAAAGGCATTTAGCTCGTTTTTCTTGTTATCACATAGTTTTGCTGTTTACTTTTATATTGAAATGCATACAATATAAATAACTATTGATATCTAAAAATACCTTTGTTCAAGTTCATTTTCCAAATATGAATAATAAAAAATACAAATTACAATATATTCTTCATACTAATTAGCTAGTAGATATAATGAATTTGTGAGTAACTAGTGCCTCAAAGTCTGGTCGTGAAATTGTTTTTATTTAAATATAATAAATAAATATCGCCAGACTGACACATCGAAGCAAACCCAAACTAAGCAAAGCTTGTACTATGGGTATCGTAAAATTGACTGGGGGCGATCCCAGTGAAACTCAGACCAGGGCAAATTACGAAAAGGCCATTTTCGAAATTTACCCCAGCGGGAATTGAACCCGCAACCACCATGTTCAGTAAGCCGAGCAGCCTACGCTCGAACCTTTGCGCCAAGCGGGCGTCGATCGCTAATTTCGATCGGATTTATCTAATTACTCTTCTTAGGACGGTTAAGGCAATAATCTAATATGTTTAAGCCAAAGTAAGTAAGTATTAGTTACAGAAATAACACGAGGTTAGCAAATAGTGACAAATACAAATAATGTACATTTTAAAGGCACTTAAACATGCTAAATAAAGATTTAACCATTAAACACTTCAGTTTCATTGTTCTGCTTCGATCCTCTGACCACAGATGTCACAATAAGGTTACGAAATGAAACTAAGCAAATTCATCGCTCTGTTTAAATACAGAGAACGGGACAGACATAAAAGATATACTCAGGGATTGATGTTACTCAAGGTTCTGGATAGAATTTGGTAATTCTCAAGCAATATATAGGTACATTAATTTTAATGTCGAGTTCTATTCAGGTAAATAAAATGTTTGGAATCTTAAAAACGATCAGTAATTAAATCAGTATAAATGTAAAAGTAGCTTGTAAATGGATATTGTCGGATCAATTTGCATCAGAGTAACTTAATATGCGAAGCTGAAAGTAGTATGCAACGGTGATTCGCGACTAGCGTCCCAAATATCAGACACCGGTTTGTAGCGCACGGTGGTGATACGACAGATCGCACGGTATAGTTCGCTTATCTGCGCGAAGTCGTATTCTGTGTGTCTTATGACACTAGCATATGGATCAGTTTGCAATAATTCACGCGTCTTCGTGAATTAAACTAGCTATACTCATGCGTCTCGGGTTCTGCATGTACCTATTTCATTGCAACTGCATATTTAGCAATATCAAGTATTATCTTTAAAATCACAATTAAGTAACCAGCTCGTTATGTAGAATTTAATGATCATTGGACTACACAATTTGCAGGAAAATACAAAATGCTAAACCATGGGCATAGAGATTATATTTTTGAACGTTTTGTTTAATTAATTTATAATTATGTGTAAATTTATAATTACGGTTTCCGAAACAGCATGAACCACGAATGTATAAAATGGCTGCCCGAATATTAGCGAGTGGTGACCGACTTTAACTCGAACATTAGGTATTACAATTTCGTATCGCATATATTTGGAAGATTTGCTTCGTTTCATAGACCTATGGAGTCCACTTTCATTAGGCGATCTATACTATTTTCTACTTATTAATTGGTACCTAAATAATGGTAGCATATTTCAATATCTAATCGTAAACTATGCAACGAATAACTCAACACCAATTCTTTACAAATACCGATTGCTTTAAAATATATATTAACACATTTCGTCAATACAAAGTTAGTTATAATTAATCATTTAAGACTGCAGGCGCCGGTATTGCATTCGCCGATTTACATTGACCAAGACCAACTTCGATGTGGGCCAGCGAGATACGAACTACAGAAGAAGGTCGCTGCCCAATATTTGTGTACCGTAAGCGTCGACGATTGCAAAAATATTATTATACAATCAAAACATCACATAAAGCTTGAAACTTCGTGTTTATATTTTTTGTTACGGAATATTATGTTAAGAAAATCTCTTGACCCATTTAGTTAGTAGGTACAAGATTGCATCAATGAAACTACCCCTGACTGACATACAATAGTTGTAATTTATTGACGTTATTTTACGATCCTCATAAAGATCTAATGTGAATGCAAATACCAAATTACCTTTTTAACCTCTTTCAGTTGTATAATTAATGATTGAGCAATACTAATTAGCTTTCAACATTACTTGCGCAAAGGTTTTTGAAATCAAAATGCATTTTTAATTTTCCATACCGTTGGTTCTACGATGAGCAGGTAGTAGGTTCCGTGGTTTTATTACATAAAGTTGCCGCATATCGGCCGCACGGACATCAAGACCCAATCAGAGTTAGCGGGTTAAGGTAGAATCAAGTAGAATGCATTGCAGTGCATTGCGTCATCCGGTCCGCTTCCGTGCTAGCCACACCACGGGACGTATCAGTACCTTATTTCTTTTTTATGTGTAGCTGGACAGCGTTTCACTCGTTTTCAGATCATTCAATGAGCTTGTTTAATCTTCCAGCCGGGCTTATCTCGAAACGCAATCAGCATCAACTCGTTCTAATGATGAGTGAAAGTGAAATGTCTCATCAAATTATAACATGAATTTATTTCGATTACACAATTAAAATGCTATGAATATAATTAATTATTTTGTAATAACTGTTGGACTCGCTTTAATTGATGTGTAATAATTGACTCATTTTCAATTATACTAGTTTAGTTTTTGATAAACATTATTTTTATGTATAAACCTTTACCTCACAAAAGTTTACTGAGAAAATCGCATATAAAATTTACATAAGAGAGATGTCACAAACTCACGTACAGAACGCTTTCATAACGTTGCAAATAACCGATCGTTTTACAGAACGGCGTTGCCAAACAGCGTATTTATTAGTAGTAATTTGTCAATTGATCTGTGCAATATACCGATATGTGATTACTTATCATTAATTACCTAACTATATTGTAGACTATTGTTATTGAACTCGTGTTAGCAATACAGTTAGATGCAACCACAGCGCGTGTCGTGAATTCGTTAAGTCAACTTTCGTAATGGACCTTTAACTAAAAACTTTACCTTGAACGCAGATGTGTATGCCAACACCTAATTTAAAATATTGAAACACCTGTGCGCATATTAAAATAAAAATGGCGTAAAACGTAGTAGCCATATTAATCTGATACATCAAATAAATAACTTTCTGATCGATACACAATGAAGTCAAATTTAAATACTTTTCTAACGGTTGGCCGTTCAAATCGTTTCCACCCTGATTTTTGGGAATTTGCTGAAAGTCATAGCTGTTTGTCCACGTGCCACCGCAGACTGGGAAATGCAAAGTAGGTATGTACATGTATCAGATACTACGCCTGACTACTACGTATTATTGGGAGTTTATTTTAATCAAAACCTTTATGGTCAAGTTCCGAAATTCGCTTTCTTTGAAACGTTACCGTCTAAAGTGAACGTATGCTATCTATCTCCACTTCGCCATTAAACTCGTTGATGTAATATTTGACTCGTAACATTATGAAATGTTATTCTAACTTTTGCACTTGACATAATTTTCAAGAAAAACTTCTCTAATACATATACCTATACGTTTACAAATTGATCACTATAAAGTGAAATAGAACCTTGAATAAATTGTGAATGTATCACATAAAATTGTTGTTGTAGTCGTGCTAACAAGCAATAAGCATTTATTACAAAAACTTTACGTTCACTTTGTCCTTAGTATATGAGTTCATCCAATATTGTTAATTTCTTTTGGTTCATCAGATTGTTCTGGTAAACCGACAGATAGGTTCTTCTTTCAAAATTAACGTTGAAAAATAAATCCTCAACATTAAAAATATATATTTTATGTGAATGAGTTCATGAGAAAATTAACACTGCTGATGTAATTAATTACTAGTAAACATTACGTAATTAGGCGAAAAAATAAACAATAGGAGTGACAACCATACAAATATCATATCGTAATAACAGCATGCCTGCCATTGCATAAGTGCCAGTGGGGATATCTTCCGCATGCCCGTCGAACGGAGCAAGGAAAACGGGCCGCACGCCGAGCCGAAGGAAACTAATCGCCACTCTCTATCATACTATGACTTAATATTATTGTTCAGTAACACGCAAAGTGCTATTTTTATGTTACAATGTCGGCGAACAAGTGTACGAGCCGCCTGATGTTAAGCAGTTATCGTAACCTATAGATGCTTGCAATACCAAAGACATTGCTCGCACGTTGCACATTATACCTAAAGGGGAGTGGGGCAGAGGAAGGGGAAGGGATGGGGTTGGGCTTTCGGCTCTCTGACTCATCGTACGAAACGCAGCTATAATAGCTACTTTACGCTGATCTTCTGTGAGAGGGTGATACTACCGCGGTATGTCTCCTGCAAATCAGTATCACGAGTATCTTATCGACCAATAATACGGTCGACCCCTACGCAATGAGAATAACCGATATATTTCGTTAGTTTTAAGCTAATCTATCCTCCTACTGCTATGATTGTTAGATTAGGTTGCCATCATAAGCAAAGACGAGAGGGTTACCCAGATGTATCACGGATGCAGGGTTCTAAATATATTTTTTTCTTCGAACAGGTTGAGCATGCGCCGGCTCCACCTAACAGACAGACATCTTCGCGTGATGCTGTGGTGCATCCTGTTAGGCCTGCAGCCCGCCTTTGGCGGCATACTGGACCCCTTCAACTGGGCGCGTTCCGACCGCATCGAGGTCAACATTCCTTGGTTGCCATGTACGTTGACCATGTCACATGAATTGATAAGTCTGTTATAACAATATAATCTATACAAATAAATAAACTTGAAGTATGTGTTTGTTGAATTTAAATAATACCTTTTTATTAAATGCATATGAAAGTTTATTACGGTATCTATAAGAAAAAACTTTTTTTTCAATTTTTTCTGTCTGTCTTCCTGTCAGGACTTTCGCTAGCAGATAGCTGAAGTTATAAAGAGTAATTCAGGCTACTTTAAATTGCCGAGGTACCACGCGGGTGGAGTCGCGGGCAAACAGCTAGAGTTTTATATTATTTTACTAGCTGAGCCCGCGACTTCGTCCGCGTTGAATTTAACTTAACAAAAAAGCCCGCTCCCGCGTTCTGAGCCCGCACGACAGAACCCATTTTTACATTTTTTTGTTTTGTTTTTCTAAAATAAAAGTAGCCTCTCTATCAGCTATCTACCAGTGAAAGTCCCGTTAAAATCGGTCCACCCGTTTCGGAGATTACCCGGAACAAACACACAGACAGACAGACAGACAGACAAAAATTTATTAAATCGCGTTTTTGCTATAGGTGTCGTATGTACTTTGCATTTAGTAAAAAGGTGTTATTTTGATATTACAAACAGACACTCCAATTTTATTTATTTGTATAGATGTGTTCACTGTTTGCATTACAGTTGAAAACGAAACCAGATGCTACGATGAGTTAGGGTGCCTTAACATAACCAGGAGTTGGTACCACCTCATCCACAGGCCTTTCAACGTTTTCCCGCTTCCTAGAGTTGTCATAAACACCAGGTAACGTTTTAAACGTCGGCCTTCTTTCTGCTCGTTATAGCTTTCTCCCTCTTATGTGCTATGACCTAGAGCAACATTTACAAAAACATGCTTTCACTCCATTTATAAAAAAATATAAAAAGAACACACTGTATTGTTTTCAGGTTTATTTTGTACACAAAGAAGAATCCAACTGACGGACAGCTGTTGAATGTGAACTCCAACAAGACCATTGTAAAATCAAACTTCAGTCCGAGACGACTGACTAAAATGATCATTCACGGATTCATCGATACGCCGCTTTCCAATTGGGTTGTGTATTATTCACTTTTTGTGGTTTCGGGGTTAAAAAAGCAGACAAATAAATAAATAGCGCCAGACTGACACACCAACTATATGGTCCCAAACTAAGCAACGCTTGTACTATGGGTACCGTACAATGGACTGGGGGCGATCCCAGTGTCACCCAGACCGAGGCAAATTACGAAAAGGCCATTTCCGAAATTTGCCCCGACGGGAATCGAACCCGCAACCACCATGCGCAGTGAGCCGAGCGGCCTACTCTCGAACCACCGCCAAGCGGTCGTCGAACAGTATGTAAATGCCTTAAATTTTGTTTTTATACTTAGGTCAGCGAAATGAAGGATGAACTCGTGAAAGCGGGCGACTTCAATGTTGTGATAGTGGACTGGGCTGGCGGGAGCCTGCCACTGTACACCCAGGCCACAGCCAACACAAGGCTGGTCGGCCTGGAAGTAGCGCATTTTATTAACACATTACAGGTATGTAGCGTCAATAGTGCGTCAATAGCCTAGTGGTTAGGGGAGCCGTCCTCGTAGCTGAGAGGTTCCGGGTTCGATCCCCATCCCGGCCATTAAACTATTGACGTGAGCCCACTTGTAGCACAAGCATTTGCTTAGTTGGAAGGGCTAAAGGAATACTAGTAATGTTATGTAATAATTTGTTAATTTTTGTTTTCTAGTGGTGGATTAATAAAGAGTTATCTATCTATCTATCTATAAACACACATTGCTAGTAATCTTTTAAAAACAAAAAAATAATTCGTTGCGTTAATTTTTTGAAACTATAAATTTTTTATGAAAATCTATCGATATACATTTTTGAATTACAGAAAGATCACGGACTGAATCCATTGGATGTACACATTATAGGCCATTCCTTAGGCGCTCACACAGCCGGCTATGCTGGGGAGAGGATACAAGTAAGCGTATATTTCGCTACTTCATACAATATAACTCAAGTTATATTTTATAATATACTTAGTTTTCATATTATCTTTGATTTAGCCTTTCGTTTCATAGGGCTTAGGAAGGATTACAGGACTCGATCCCGCTGAGCCATATTTCCAAGGAATGCCGACGCATGTGCGGTTAGACCCGACTGACGCGCAGCTCGTTGACGTGATACACACCGACGGAAAGAGCATTTTCCTTTTAGGTAATTCTTACGTGCAACTTTGTAAATTCGTCATAATAGCACGTGCCTATAGCTTCTTATAATACTTACGCACGATCGCTCGAGAACACCACGTTTGTGTCTAACATTGTGATGTGAACGCGATTTAAGAACATTGGGGCTTTATTGCTTTTCTATAATTTTAACTACTAATCCATATTGTATGTATATGTATTTTATGTAAATTTATATGTATCATACGCTACCTGGCTTTTATATTTATCGTTCATTGACTTGTATTTTTATATTTTATTTATTGCGTGATTATGGTAACTAATTTAATCGACGTGTTTATTTCACGCGTGCGACAGATTTTGTATTTATGGCAGGATATGGAATGTCACAACCCGTCGGACATTTAGACTTTTATCCGAACAACGGGAAAGAGCAGCCTGGGTGTGACCTCACTGAAGGGCCTCTTGTTCCTCTGACGTTGGTGAAGCAGGGCCTCGAGGAAGCCTCCAGAGTTCTGGTTGCCTGCAATCATGTTAGAGCTATCAAACTTTTTACGGAATCTATTAATGGAAAATGTTCCTATGTTGGTAAGGTTAAAGATAAATAAGTACTACACGTTTCGTTAAAAAATGGTATTAAAAGGTACTTAAATAACTCTATTGACACTAACATTAAATGTTTTCAGGACATCAGTGTCCGTCGTACCAACACTTTTTGTCAGGGAAATGTTTCCACTGCGGGCACGGTTGCGCCATAATGGGGTATGTAACAAACAGTAATTAAACAAGACTGCTCATCAAATCGGATGAAGGTGGAGTGAACAGTTGACAAATTAATGATATAGATGGTACTTACTGGAGCATTAACTGGGGTGATTGTTGAGTGGTCTAGGCCCAGACTAGGGATGTTACAAAGGTTCGTCTCCGACTACAAAAGGTTGGCACTTCCGATTGATTTGAATCCTTTGACTACGGCTCCGATAAATTGAATGGGAGGTTAAAATGGAGGTCAAAACGCTGCTAAAGATCGTGAATAGAGTGCGTATCTACAAGTTTTGACTTGTCGCCCGGGGACCATCCCCTCACGCTGGCGCCCGCCCCCTCTAGTCTACATAACATCCTTAGCCCAGACAATGGTTCTGTTAGTTATGCATTCTAAGGTACAGTCACGTGCCCCACTTAGATATCCATATTGGCATGATGTAGCAGCGACACTTTGCGACCTTATGGTAAGGCTAGGTACAGAACGATGTAATCATCGAAATATTACAATAAGTATTAAATACATTTATCTTATTTATTATTTCTGGAGAACCCATTAGTATATGTGGTATTAGTATGCTACTTGATCTTGATTGCAAAATGTTTATTTTATTGATGCACGTGACTGTACCCAAAGTACCTACTCGAAAACGTGAACGAAATAAATTAATTCGGGACCGTTCTTTATTTGATCCGCTGTTACCCATTGAAGGTTAATTAACAAAGAAACATAATTTGAAACAAAAACTAAAGTTATTACGGTTGACTTTCACCCCGCACTCCGATTTAATGATCGGCAGTTCTAATTCCTTACACATTACCTATACCCTAACACCTGTCATACTCGTGTAACTTACCTACATTACGCATATGGCTTTATAGATTCCACGCAGACAGTTCTCCAGGGTTAATCACGAATAAAAACAATCAGACAGAGAACGAAGTGTTCCCATCCGAGGAGCACGACACCATCGGGGCTAAATACTTCCTCAGCACGGGAAAAGAATTACCGTTTTGCCGTAAGTATTGGCTATTCACTTATTTAATGTTGCCTGTCTACAAAATTAAATTTCCCATTATTTACGGTGAAGAAAACCACAGTGAGGAAACATGTCATAGAAAATCTAACCCATTTTCGTAGGATATGTGAAATTATCCACACCGGATTGGGCCGCAGTGGTTGATTATGTCCTGAATCCAGGAGTGGGTTTTAAAAAGGGTTATTTGTTATAATTTATCGCGATAACAATTTAGCAAAGTGAGTACTTATAACACATTGTTGCATGAGTTCGTCCTCATTACTTAGTTTCTGTTTTTGTCCTTCGACAAGACGCAAAGGTGGGTACGATGAGCAACTTCTTCTATTTATCTGAACATCGATCGTACTCCGATACTCAATCCAAACTCTTCAAGCTACATTTTTCAAATTATTTTCAGAGCGACATTACAGAGTTGCCATCCAATTGGCGAATCCAAAAGGAGCGGAGTCTTGGGTTCAGGTACATTACTGCAATATATATACTCTTTATCTATGCTATTAAATTTGAAACCTTATAACTATAATATGATAATGTTCATATAACAAAAAAAACTCGTATTTTGTAAACCAATATTTTGTACTAATTTCCTTGTTTGGTTGGCAGGGTTTCCTGAAAGTCACACTGTTGTCAGACCGTGGCGTGATACGTGGAATGGACTTAACGCCAAATAACTACGTGAAGTGAGTAAATTATATGCATTATGTTCAGGAAAACACGTGATGCGGTGATGAAGCGCGTACCTAATGACGAGTTTCCTATTTACAGATTAGAACATGGTTCTACTTACACTATAGTTGTGACGCACCCAATGGATATGGGTGGAAAAGTTAGAAAGGTGAGTCAATATTCTGGGAATTTCATTAATTAAATAAGTACGAATATAATCAAATGTGTATCTAAAATCGGCCGCGTGACGAAAGACAACCATGACAACCGCTTGGCGCTGTAGTTGAAGCGTAGGCTGCTCGGGTGGTTGCGGTTTCGATTCCCACAGGGGAAAATTTCAGAAATTGCCTTTTGGTAATTTGCCCTTGTCTGGGTGTCACTGAGATCGTATTCAGTCCATTGTACCTACTATATCCCATAACACCAGGTTTGCTTCGTTTGGGGCCATACATAAGACTAACCCATAACGTTATTCTGGCGATTTTTATGAAAAAAACTTCTATAGCTCAAAAGTCCAAACCAACCTGTACTTCCCTGGCACATACAATTATCTGTTTAACTTCACAAAGACGTCGTGGTTATTAAAATGTACCTTCATGGTTCGCAGGTGGAGTTATCGTGGGAGTACGATATGAATGTACTGGAACCGCGATCTCTATGCATCCTGTGGTGCAACGACAGACTCTATGTCAAGTCGGTGCTCGTTGAACAAATGGAGTTGCCGAGTAGAGGGTAAAATATATTTTTTTATGAAATTAAAAGTGTTTTGTAAACCACTAGCTACCCGCCCGGCTTCGCACGGGTGTTTCTCTACTATACTATGCATGTATTATATTATATTTATACATATAAACCTTCTTCTTGAATATCTATTAAAAAACGCATCAAAATCTGTTGCGGTCTTTTAAAGATCTAAGCATACCTACATAGAGACAAACAGGCAGCGGAAAGCGACTTTGTTTTATACTATGTAGTGATAAATAATATAAAAACCTACATAGCACTGAAATCTTTCAACTAATTTCCATTTCAGGAAACGGAACGTGGACTTCAGCACGAAACTATGCACGCCGAAGCGTGAATTTGCTGAAATCCCCAACAGAGGCTCCGCCAGTTTCTACGACAACTGCGGCAGATAGCTGTGCCATAACGCCCACCTAATGACTCTATAAATTATAGTCTACGTTTAGACTCTATGAGCAAGCTTTAAACAGTGGACACACAACGAAAGCAACGTATGCTTATGTGAATAAGTGAGTCATTTACAGCTGTAAAGTTGCTTCAGGATGATTGTGCGAATAAATTAATTGTGTAAACCCCGATGGGGAAAAAATATGGAATTCTACAAAACACCACAATCTAGGGTGTCAATAATATTATTGTATAATGTCTACATCGGTTTAGACTTGTAAATATGATGTGTAAATAACTATAACTATTTAGATACCTATACCATAATAATATATTTTTATACAAATTGGTACAATTATTTTGTGTAAAGTATAATTAGGTAAACTATGAAAGTACCTATATCTTACGTGACTGAACTTTTAATTTAACCATTTTTATATGAAAGATTATCATAATGGTAATCGTAGAAATACTCAACTCAGAGATCGTTTTGAAAATTAAATGTAACTTAAACTTTAGTGACTTGTAAATATAAATAGATTTTTTAAAACGAAATATATTTGTAATTTATTACAAAATTACCATACATTTTATTCCTTGTTGGTACAGCCAAGCTGTAGCCAAATAACTACAGCTCCTATACGGGCTTCCACCGGGTAGTCCTTACTACCCTCTCACAGAAGATTGGCGGAAAGTAATTAAAGCTGCTTTTCGTACGATGAGTGAGAGAGCTGAAGCTCAACCACCTCTCCCTTCCTCACCATTTGTTCCACTCCCCTTAAGGTCGGCAGCGTGCGAGCCATGTCTTTAGTTGACACTAAGCGTGCTATTTTACTGATAAAGTACTCATTCTGGCAGCTGTTTTGAGACTTGAATTGAAAAAGAGCTTTGAACGTTTGCTTTATTTATTCATACACGAATCGGAATTTCCGGCTACATGCACTTCGGTGCAGGCCAATTCTATTTTTAAACATTTATATCCTGGCAAGATCTGTCATGTCATTAAATTACAGATCTTTTGTCGAGTGTCATTTGTTATCATCGTTGTCATTGTCAAATATGGAATGTCAACTGTCATAAATAAATATCAATCAGCACAGCTGTTGTAAAAATATTAAATATAGTTTTATCCCTACCTACCCTATGAAATAATAAATAAGTAATAATTTTGCCTCACTTCTGAGTAAAGGGTGTTTAATGAATAAATTCGAATATTTCACTTGGTGATTAAATATATAAACATAATATGCAGGCTAGAATTTAGACAAAATTACAATGTCTTCAAGAACTTCTAAATTAGTATTAGGTCTTACATGTTCAGTAACAATTGGGATCGTATTCTACGTGCATCTAAAACAGCAAGTAGACAGGTATGTAAATATCATTCAAGTAAGTATTGTTATTTATTTTCATCTAGTTGTGAACAGATAATAGGTACCTAGGTACCTATTACTTCTATACCTTCATACCTGTAATTATTTTCTAATACAATATCCACTTAATTAATCAAATCTTATCTAATCATGTTACATAGGCTACTTACCTTTTATTTTTTTTAATTATTATTTAGGCAGCTATTACATTTTCTAATGTAAAGACCACAATATTGTTAGAATATATTGTGTTTTAAGGTTAAAAGAAAATCTGTTAAGTACCTAATCGGTATCATCAATTACTACCTCGGTATCTACTTATATAATGATAAGATTCCACCTTTGTACTGCACATGTCTCATGTGGCACTCAGAACAGAGTTTGAACCCATAAAGCTTTGGAAATTTTGAACCTTCTCACCAACCGACACAGCTGTATTCCCGGTGGAGTATGACCTATTAATATCATTGAAATGTGGGTTACAAGAGTGCACTTCTATCTACCCCCATCATGGGGATTGGTTTTAAGCCGGCCATCTAACCCCTTGTTTACACTGGACAATAAAACCACACAAAATTTCTCATTTTCTTCTAATGTATGGATTTATGTATCTGAATGTTTTGTCATTTACAAACAGACAGTTAGAACTTGATTAACATGATCCTAATATGTAATCTTTGGTTTCTTTTTCAGGGAAAAAATGCATGAAGGAGTGTTAAGAGATGTTGAAAGACAGCAAAGACGGAAGATAGAAAACCTGTATATATTAGAAAAACAAAATGAGTTAACAAAACAACTGAAGAAAGAATTAGGAAATTAGTTAAATTAAACAATTATGTACATACTTAAATATTTATTTTCTACAGAACTAAAATATATCTAGATAATAGAATACAATAAAACTATTGTTTTTTCTCCTTCAACCATACTTCTAACATAACATCTTTGAGGTTCAGGTTTGCACCAGTAGGATGTTTGGGGTCTGCACCATCAATAAAACCATCAAGCTGTAGTTTCTCTTTAGCTATAGCAGCTAAGGACTCGAACGTTCGTGGCTCCCAGCATGCGAGATCTGATAACGATTTCCTATCGAGCATTATATTCGCCCTGTCTAAGCCCTCTCTAAGAGAGAAATGGGTGATATTATGCTGCTCACAAGCAGCTGTAATCCTGGTATTCCAAAGATTTATCATATCCTCTTTCTTCAGCTTCCTGGCTTTAGTTGCGTAAGCCAAAGCTCTATGAACATTTCTCACGGCCACCGAATAACAGTTCCTACGGCGACCAATGTAATGTGCGGCCAACCTGAAGATCCTCCTTTTTCTCCAGAATTCATCAGGTCCACGACAACGAATCCAGTTCGAAACTGTGAGGAACACCATTGTGCCCAAAAACCGCCTTAATATGTTACTATTACAAAACTGTTTCTTGTCTAATAACGATATATTTTATTTTATGTAAAGAAATCCATCGAAAACCGTACAGTACAATTTTCGTTGCAATTTTTAGGTTATTTAATTGTCATTTGTCAAACGATCGTTTGTTGTGTCATTGTCATATTAAAAAATACAGCACGCTTTTCCACAACTACAGTTTTGATATAAGTCTTTTATCTTACGTAGTATTGTATTCTCTTTGGTCTTTTAGCTGAATAATTTTAATAAATTACTGACGCAGGCAAGACGAAAAAATCATTATAGTGCTATACAATCAGCTGTCATAAACGACGTTCGCTCGGTACAGTGATATGAGCGTAATTTGACTATTAACTGTGAGCGTAGGCCGCGCCGCCCGCTCGGCTCACTACACCAGGTGGTTACGGGCTCGATTTCCGTAGGGGCAAATTTCGGAAATAGCCTTATCGTAATTTTCTCAGATCTGGGCGTCGCTGGGATCGCCCCCAGTCCATTTTGTACGGTACCCATAGTTCATGCGTTGCTTAATTTGGGACCATATAGTTGGGTGTGTCAGTCTGGCGATATAAACAGTAAAACAAACTCGAGATTTCCTGCCTTCCTTCCTTCCTTCCTTCGCTAAATTTATTATCGCCTGTCATAACCAAATGTACTTTAACATTATTTATGAGCTATATTAGTTTCTTCCGTATCACTGTATTCGTCATCAAGGTTTAATTGATTCGAGATGCTGGAGGCGTCAAAATTATCATTAACGGACATTAGGCGACGGACGTCATAGTTCATCTGTTCCAGATCACATTCCCCGCTTTCCCCCTTTTGGCTGATGAACTTCAAGACTAATATCTGTATAAATTTAAGAATATTTTTATATAAAAATTAAACAGACTTAAAAAACCTGGGTGTGCGCTGTGCACCCTTATTTCAAGTCGCTAGAAATAAAAAGGGACCTATATAAATAAGTAGGTACATAAAGTAAAGTGAAGATAGTATCTTTATACTTAACGTCGGACTATTTTTTGTATAATAGCAGCAGTACCCAGTACTCCTAAATATGCTCAGTGAGTTACTTTTCCAACCAACATTGTCAAGCACCTTTACCTCTCGCGTTTGCCCAAACCTATATAAAGTAACGTTCAAGACTTACAAATAAACTTACCTCAACCATTACAATAGAGAGGAACATAATCAGATGCCCGTTCATAGACGTCATGACTATACGATGCATCAGCTGTCCACATCCGGTCGTGTTGATAGAGTATGTGCCTAATTCCATTAGGTAATTGGATATACATGATCCACTTTTGCAGCAACTAGAAGATGTTTTCATGAAAAACTATACCTCTACCTAGTATCTAAGTGCTTGGATTATGTTGGGCTTGACAAACCAGTTACGACAAATAGGTAGGTACAACTAAATAAAAACTTAATAGGTATAGGTACCCTACAGCGGGCAAAATGGCTAATAGTGACATAAGTCGTTGCAGCTGTCTGAGCGTCCTATGGAAGGTACAATCCGAGCTTGAATGAATTGCTTTAGTCTAGCAACCCAATTTAGGTAAATAGATGGTAAGCTGGATAGGGGTAGGTACAAATCAGAGCAGGGACAAATATAATCTGTAGTCTGAAGTTTGCAGGTACCAGATTAAATTTTGTACCCATCGACGAGCTTTCATGGATTTTATCATCAAAAAGATTTCATATGACGATATCTAAACAAAGTAATATACCTACTTAGATAGGTACCAAACACTTGCGTAAAAGGTTTGCTGATAATCACACGTGGCTCTTCCGCACTCGTCACATGCCTCGTTCAGACCAGCGTAAGCTAGAAGAGCAAAAGAGCTTCCGACCCTTAATAAATCTTCCGTACTGGCGCACTAGGTAGGTATTTCTACAAACCTCAATGGCACACTGTCGGTAATAGTAGTTTGAGTTTCTTTTTGTTTAATGTTGCGCTTATTTGCTGCTGGATCCCATTCATAGTCACGTATTTTATCGTACCAGTCGTGATTAAACCAATCCTTATATGAGTTCAGCTGAAATGCAATTATATATAGACTAGATACTTACTGCCTACTATCTAGCCTACGTATTGTTATTATGACACGAGTAGCCAAGTTAGTCGTATGCTCGGCTTGCAACGCTCAAGTGTTAAGTACCTGTTACGGTTACCTGTTACGGTCCTTAAGAAAACTGCACTCAAAAGACCTAACATTTTCGATTGACATAAATGTAATCACAGTTTGTGTCCCTATTAGGAGTAGATCCGTGGTAAGTCGTGGGAAGTTAAGCGCTAGGTGAATAGTAACTAATCATCATCCTACATACCCCACAACACTTTAAAGACCATTGCAAGTTGTCTATAAAGTGTTTGTATTTCGGAACACTTCGGTAATAATTCATACTGTTAGAAAGATGTTTAGTCGTGATCTCATTAGACATATATATTCTTTGTAAACAGAGCCCTGCCCCGATACAGTTGATGAGTATTATCCAAACGATACACAACCACAGGGGGCAGCAAACCACTTTGGCTTTAGGACTGAAAGTAAGAATTATGTAGGTGTTAGGTTAAACATGACAAATTTTAAAGAGATAATGTTAAGAAATGAGAAGCTTACTCGATTTTCTTGTTATTTGCAATTAAACACAATATGTAAATGTTCGTAGGCAGCATGATTATTCCGGACAGTAGGACGAAGGCGTTCACTAGATCAGTTCCTGTTAATAACAAAATGTCACCAATGCCTGCAATATGGAGTCGAGATTAGATAGATACTTCTATATCACCCGTACAAAAGGTTGAACTCACTTTCGCATAGGTAATTACTAGTCACTTACAAATAAACAAAAGTAAGGACCATATAATTGCGAACAAAGACGTAAGCCACAGGAAGCAGACAGCCACCACTACAAAAGGATGATTAGGGCCTTTTAATTGCATCCTGCAGTTTCCTAACACAATAAATTATTGCAATTATGTTTGTCGCATCCACTGGTCACAACAAACATAAATAAACTGAAAATCTTTAAATAAAATAGTTGTAAACACTACAAAATAGTAGGTACTTAGGTAATTTTGACGCTTGTGGGTGGTCTTGACAAATTGCTGACATCGGTGACAATTTGAAAACAGCAATCAGCATTAAACATGGACAGTACTTACCTACTTTAATAATAATTCACTTTTACTTTTACACAGGTTCCAAAATGGACGGTCACATTTTTGTATTGTATTGTTATTAATTATGTTTGTTATTGCTATTCGCTACTCGACATTAGCAGAATCATATTGGGCTTGACCCAATTGTAAGAGGCCATTCATATAAAAATATAAAATATACTTAATTCCAAGCCTTAAATTTATATAAAATATAATAATTTAGCCCTTTTGACGTCCCACTCCTGGGCACGGTCCTCGCAGATTTCACATGTCTTTCGAAAATTGGTTAGATCTTCTAAGACATGCAGGTTTCCTCACGATGTTTTCCTTCACCGTAAGCAAGTGATAATCATAATATAGAAATTATGATTAGCATATAGATTTCGAAAAATCCAGAGGTGCGAGCTGGGGTTTGAGCCCAAGACCTGGTGCCCGCAAGACGCGTGCTTTAACGCAATCGGCTATCACAGCTTATAAGCCTTAATTTATCCTGTGAAATTATCCATCAAGTAAAAGTACATCCAAGACCCCCAAGAAATTCTTATGAGGCATGAGTCACAGAGATACAACTTATTTAAGTTATGAGTTTCTGACTTTCAGGATTTTCCTTATTCATAACTTACTTATATTTTAATGGATTTAAGTCTTGAGGTTTTCCTCTATGTTTTTATGTTCAACTGTTATTTATTTGAACGATCGAAGACATCAAATAAAATACTTACAATGGAACTATAGGTAGGTTGAGTAATTATTATGCTGTATTTTATGTTACATAATATTTTATTATAAACTAAATAAAACACATAGGTTAGGCACATTGCGGCAAATGGATTGTGACCTTTGTCGTAGTCGTAGGTAGTTCTGTAGGACGATAAGTAATGTATGTAGATACCTTCTTAACTACCATTGAAAACATTTTATCTAGAGTTGACATCTCACTGAGTAACATCTCCCATTTTCTTCAAATTTGGAGAAACGGTGAACTCGCAGTCGACACTGGCGACGATGTCTTCCACTTTAACTCCATCAGCTAATTCCGTAAGTGTTAGACCCTTTTCCTTATCGACTTCAAAAACGCACTGAAAAAAAGCAAATTAAACTTTATTTATTTATAGGTATCTGTTTTAAATTAGTACTTATAAAGTACCTACCTACTAAGTACTTGAGCATTGATAGCCTTCATTCAACAAATCACAAAACAGATAAACGGATATTATGGAATAAGTACCCAGATTATATTACAATAATAATAATTTATAATGTATCTATTGTACTTATTTGAATGTAACTTCATAACACACATAATACAGTCGAATTTGCATTAAAATATTTTAAATTTTTGACCTGTTATTGAGAACTATGATGATGTTGCATATCTTTTATACATTCATTTCAGAGATAAGATTTGTATAAATACAATAAATATCTACCTAAGTGTTGGCTCACTGTAATGATGAATTATACATACCTACAAATGATTGTACAGCGTGCTAAGAAAGATTAGAAATTAACTCTAGAGGAACTAATTCACTTACTCACTAACTGAATAAATATATCTAATAGTCATAATTATATGGTTTGATAAATTATATTTTATTATTTTCTGATCAATTTTGTTGTGATAAAACCATAACTACCTAAAATTTTTGCATTATGACTTATAAAATATTTTTTTTTTATTAACACATAGTATCTACAAAAAATTGTACAGGGTTGGAGGGTAATTATCAAAGACCTTAAAAAATTTCGCTGCGATGGTTATTAGCGTCCTCACCGGTTTTCAACACTTTGTTTACAGACTCGAGGTACATAGGTTGACAAATATTTTATTGTTTATACCTACTATGGCAGGCATAGACTTAGTTATAAGTAGGTACCCACGTACCTATATATTATGGCAGGCTTACCTTTTCAGTTATAATCATATCAACACATCTTTTCCCAGTCAATGGCAGATTGCATTCTGCAAGTATTTTGTGACCGCCATTTTTGGCCGAGTGCTCCATGGTAACAACAACTTTTGTTTTCGCCGCCGAAACTAAATCCATCGCGCCTCCCATGCCTTTTACCATTTTACCCTGAAATTTACCAAACCACTCATTAGGGTCATACTAGGGCCCGTAATAATAAATAGAATTCAAGTCTGAGAACGATCTTGAGTTGAGTACGCCTTTGAAATTGTAATTTTGTACCAGTATGACATAAGAGTTAGGTACATTTCCAAGACCGCTATAAGACTTGAGCTAGATTTATTAATACGCGCCAAAGTAGACAAATAACGGTTAACGTCTTTATAAAAGTTTTTTTACAAATAAACTGGCAACGGTGTTTCACGACTCCGTGCGCATCGAATTCCTTTCTCAGCGGGCATATAGGCTAAGAAACACCTAAGCCTTGAAGACTGCAAGTCACATAGTTTCTGAAATTTCGTTATGAGCGAACTAATCAGTAAAATAATGGGCGTATACTTACAGGAATCATCCAATTAGATAGATCGCCATATTGAGAGACTTGCATCGCGCCAAGCATGGTCAAGTCGATGTGACCACCGCGGATCATTGCGAAGCTGTCATCGGATGAGAAGTAAGATGCACCTGAACATAATAACTATTAGTTGGCTCTTATATTGAACACAGGTGTTGAACAGGGGTTGAACCCCGAGAACGAGTTTTCTCGTAAACCAAACGTAGGTATACTTTATGGTCTACGTCTTATTATTCTGCTCTGTATAAAGCCCATCAATTTGCCATACAAAATGACAGATTATAAATACGCAGATTATAAAGTACTAGCTGTGCCCCGCGACTTCATCCGCGTTGTATTGGATTATTGGGTTAAAAAGTATCCTATATGTTAATCCCGGTTATAATCTATCTGTGTTCCAAATTTCATCCAAATCCGTTCAGTAGTTTTTGCGTGAAGGAGTAACAAACATACATACATACATACATACATACATACATACATACATACATACATCCACACTCACAAACTTTCGCATTTATAATATTAGTAGGAAGTACCCATGCGTTTATAAACAATATACTCACACTTGGGGAACTTGATCTTCTCAGTCGAGGTCGCGTTCCGATCCGGTGGTAGATTTACCCTCGCCACCTCTCCTGGCAGCGGCCCAAGCCGAGGTCGTGTCCCTTGTGGCGCCCTTGAGCTAGCTGCCCCCCTGCCCCTCTGGCTGGAGCGCACTTGCGCTCGCCCTCTGTCCGGGTGAAGTTGTTATGGCCACTCTGGCCAACAACATATAGTCAATTCAAAAAAAAAAAAAAAAAAAAAAAAAAAAAAAAAAAAAAAAAAAAAAAAAAAAAACTTGGGGAACTGATGAATGTATCAGTTCCCCAAGTGTACGTATTTTCGTTAGGAATAAGAATCGTAAAAATAAATCTTCTAAGAACCTATGTGTAAATTGAAACCGATTATAAACTTAAAATTAGATGCTTGTTTAGCCTGATAAGTCCAGGCAACGCTTGTTTAGCCACTTTGGTTAATAATAGCAGTTCTCACCTGGTAGCACTGTAACAGTTTCCTTTCCGGCATTGATAAGATCAGCATCCACCTCCTGCTCAGTAGGGAATGGTCCAAGACCAAGAATCCCATTTTCAGATTGTAAAAGAACATTTATATTTTTTGGTATATAGTTACTCGCTAGCATTGGCATACCTGTAATTAAGATATAGTTTGTATTAAATATTTATTTATGGTATTAATTTTGTTGGCTACAATATGGCTATAGACACAACTTAAAATATTACCTACTGTTTTGTTATTAAGTGCCTAGCCTACATTACAACCATAAGAAGAACCTTAAGACATTAATGTAGTTTAATCAAGTTTAGTTTGGATTTATGCACCAACAGAATACTTAAAACGGAACTCAAATCTTTGCGAAGTCGTTATTTGTGTTTTTTGTGTCTCGTTAAAATTATAGGTGGGTATCACCGTCATGTCTTACCAATTCCAAGATTGGCGTGCATTCCATCTTTGAACTCCAGCGCAGCTCTCCTTATTATCCTCTCCCTCACTGAATCTAAAGACTTCTGCTTTTCAACTGGTTTGGTGATAGTTTTCCTCTCAATTCTCTTTTCAAATCTTTCGCCTTTAATAATTCTATGTACAAATATGGATGGCACATGTACACAGTCCGGATCAATTTCGTCGACGATCTCTTCAACCTCAGCTATTGTAGTCCTGGCAGCCCTGCACATGGCCGGATTGAAATTGCGAGCACTTTTCCTAAATATCAAATTTCCATATTTGTCCGCTTTCCAAGCTTTCACTAGTGCGAAATCGCCTATAATAGCTTCTTCCATAACGTAATCTATTCCATTGAATTGTTGGACACTTCTTGGTGAACTTGCTATATCGATCTGAAGTTCGTAAATAAGTAAATATTGTATGAATACAATTTAAATTGTACATTATTAAAAAATAATAAATAAAGGTAGTCAGGTACAGTAAGCGTAAAAAATCGATGATCGTAACCAGAACGTGGTAACTGAATTTTGCAATAGAAATAGATAAGTAGCGACTGTAAAAGGGGTTGGCAATGTCATGCCCATATCTACATAGTTCATTTTATAGTCAGCTATTAAAGTATAATCAGCTCACGAGTTTAGATCAGTCTTATTGCGATCAGTTGTACTACTCCACTCATTCCTTTCGATTAAACTCATGCAGATTCCTAGACAATTTAGCTTTTCTTCGGGACTCAGCGAGGTTCAATCATCATCATCGTGGATCCTGGCTTTCTAGATTAACAGTGGTAGGGTGGGATAGTGTGGCAGACCTAGTCCCATATAAAAAAAGTCAGTTACTAAAAAAAACTAGCAGGAACTAAAAAAAGTTAAATTAATTCTTGCCTTTCCATCTTTTGCATATTTAATTGGTGATCCACCTTCTTGTATCAATGTACCGAAACCTGTGGGTGTGAAAAATGCAGGAATTCCAGCACCACCAGCCCTAATCCTCTCAGCTAACGTGCCTTGTGGAGTCAGTTCGACCTGTTGATCAATTGTTAATATAATCAGATAGGACGCCTCGTCTCAATAATTGTCACATTATCCCAGTATCACATACAATCTCAATATGTCTGCCTCACCTCCAGTTCACCTGTCAGAAACTGTCTCTCAAACTCGGCATTTTCTCCGACGTATGATGAGATCATTCGTTTCACCTGTTTGCTCTTAAGTAAAATTCCAAGACCAAAGTTTTCAACACCTGGAAAATAACGTTACTCCTCTATTAAAGAGAAATTACTTACTTTACAGTATACTATGTATTACATTTAAGTTACAGTTGATGTTCCAAAAGTAACATTGACTAATAAACCACTAGTAGATATATGATATAAGTATATTATTACTTTACAATCATGAAGAACTAAACAACATTATTATTATGTGACATAAGGTCATAATAAATTGGTAGATATGGAAATGATATGGATATTGTATCAATTAAATTGTTAAATTTAAAATTAAAATGAGCGCTACCTGCATTGTTCGAGACCACAGTAAGTCCAACTACGCCGTGTTTATTTAATGCTTGAATTAGGTTTTCTGGTATTCCACACAACCCAAAACCACCGACCAAAAGTTTTGATCCATCTTTGATGTCTTTTACAGCTTCAGTCGCGCTAGAGAAAATTTTATTTTTGCGAGTTCCTGTACTGTAGTACGCACATGATAATATCTGTAACACAATGTTATAGATTTTTTAAATACCTTCTTAATTTGTACTTAATAAATGATTAGTTGTAAAGTTCAACTCACCTTTGATATTGAGTATACTTTTGTGTTTGAATACGAGTTTAGTTTCATCACAAACACCCTTCCTAATGTTGTCGGGGCCATGGCTCGTTTACTAAAAACAGATGTCGCATTATTTATTGTTATTCTACCAATCTACGGAAGGACATTTTTTGTTTAAAAAATCACAGAATTACACAAAAACTTTTACACTTGTGTACCTACTTAGGCCGCCGGCCGGATTGACTAAATGATAACAGATGATATTGAAAGAAATAATATGTCAAGTCCCGGCTCAAATAACTTTGCAGTGTGCCTCACTGACTGTGTTACCAACCGCGATAAAAGCGATAAACATACTGACTACACACTGTGAGAACATAATTATTGAGAAGCACTTGTTTGTCTCGCAATCTCGAGGTCAACGGGGGTTCGTTCGATATGTACAACCTACCTATCCAGTTTTACATTTTATTCTTAACCAATAATTAATTAACATTATATTCCTGTTATCTTCGTTTATACACTACAAATCTACATGAATTTGAAATACTTAAATAAACTAATAGGTATATCGAATATTTAACCCTAAGTAGGTACTTCTAGGTACCTAATTGAAATCACAGTGAAACTGATTTCATTTTCAAGGTAAAATTGTGCTTTAGATAAGAAATTGTTAGGTAGGTACGCTTGCGACAAAGAAACAATTTGATTCGTACATTAGATAACGACTCGATGTGATAGGCAAGCATACACGTAAAGTAATTGATCCAGAACATTATAATTACCTAAAGTAAATAAACAATGGCACCATGACATTTAATTTCCCCCAATGGGATGTCTGAAATAGGTATGGCGGAAAGTCAGGACTGCCTAGTGTATAAAATGAAATGTCAGAGAGCCATTACCTGTTCTTATTGAACCATGAGTTCTAACGATATAAGATTAGGTACTTACCTATCTACAGTTAGTTTTACCTAATTCTTTCGTAGTTAGGGATTAGCCATCGGTCATTATCAACATCATCCACAGCTCGTTGCTACCCGCTTCTGGAACTTCTTTCGCTTTACAATCAATTCCGTAGGTACTAATATCTCGCGATTTGTTTCTATCTACAACCCACATCAATTTTAGGTCCTGCTGCTGTTTTACTGCTTCCTGGCTGACACTTAATCTGTGATGAGATTAATTATTTTTGGTGAACAATCTAATTTCGGATTTAGCTATAGGTTATAAATACTCCCACTATCTTCATCAGGTCACCAGATACTGCACGCACAGGACAAAATGTGGTAAGAAGGTCAATTTAAGAAGAAACTGTTAAAAAACGTGTATCGAATCAAACTTCAGTTTCAATACTCGAAAAAATCGATGCTCTTACAACATTTTACCTTAGTTCCTGTATTATACTTAAAAGTGTAGGTGTGCTAAGCTAACTTAGTTTTAGGTGAGTATACATATTTATGTAATATCGCGAACGCTAGACCTACCTACCTACCTACCTACCTACTAACTATGAAAGTAATCAGTAGTACCTAGGTACCCACATAAATCATTATGTGGGTACCTAGTACAGTGGGTATCTAGGTACATAATATGATTATTCTATGGTACTTAGTCCCCATCTACTTGAGTTATTTCTGAAATAAAAACAACAGCAGTATACAGAAAATATTTATTTAGTTATTAAATATTTCTTAACTAAATTTATAAAAGTTAATATGCAACTAATAACTTCAACTACCTACCTAATTAATTAATATTGTATAACTCGAACTGTACTTATTAATTGTACAATAGGCAAACTTTTTAAGCTAATGACTGTACACAAAACATTATAATTTATTCCTAAATCTACCTAACATCACAATTAGTGAACTTTTTTCACAATATCATGGTGAATATAAAAAACAATGAAATGTATGAGCACATTATTATTCCAAAAGCCAATAAACATTAGGTACTCTTTTTTTATTATTGTTATATGTTATTTAATTTGAAGTCCGTAACGATTTTGCTGTCACAAACTACATTAAACATATTTTACTACTAACGCCGTTTGCTATTCTGAGGTCACGCACGACTTAACTAAATTAGTAAAAAACAATTTAATTTTATATAGTCGTGATATAACAAAATCGGGACCACTTCATTTTCTATTTTTGCCATCAGCTGGCGTATATCATTTAGGTACCTATATTATGACATTTGTACGTAATTTTAGTTCCTCATATAACTTACTTATAATTATAATATAAAGCTTCATTAGAGGAATGACTATATCCGGCTTAGATACGTTTGTACATAGATAATAATATTATAACTAACTATTATAATATATAAATGCGAATTCTTATCAACACAGAAATTCCAACGCGATTACGTAATCAACGGACATATACTATACATACAACACATAATATTCAACTCGCAAATTATTAGGATTTAGGTACTTAACACTATCATATGACTGCTGTGATGTAAATTTAGGGAGGCAGTTACCACTATCTTGAAGCAATACTTTAAATAGGAATTTATGCATTATAACTCATAAATTTCAAAATATTATGTCACATACATACTTATAATATATTTTAGTATATTATTTGTACCTACAGTTAATATCAAAGTAGCTTGGTATTTGAAATGACCAAAATAATCACATTGTTAAAAACGTAGTGTCATCAGTGGCCCTAGTGTAAATTATTTCGTAGGCTAACACAAAGAAATATAGAAAAAATAGGTATTTAATCGTTTATTTTAGAGACCTTTTTTTTTTTTTTTTTTTTTTTTTTAATTGACTATATGTTGTTGGCCAGAGTGGCCATAACAACTTCACCCGGACAGAGGGCGAGCGCAAGTGCGCTCCAGCCAGAGGGGCAGGGGGGCAGCTAGCTCAAGGGCGCCACAAGGGACACGACCTCGGCTTGGGCCGCTGCCAGGAGAGGTGGCGAGGGTAAATCTACCACCGGATCGGAAATGGACCTTTTGTGACTCGCCATTTTATTGAACAATGTGATTTTTTTGACATTTCAGATACCAAGCTACTTTTGATGTTGACTGTACCAGCAGCACTTAGGTGTTGTAAGTACCTACCTACCTATTATAGGTACAACAGTTTGTGGTAAGTTCTATTGGATCCTTTAATTACCATTACAATTTATAAGGTACTACATTACAAAGTAGGTACTTATGTATCATAGAGATGATCGGCTATTTTAGAAAACATCAAAGCGTCATGAATGTCTTAGAAGTAGGGCGGAGTTATTTCTTCTTTTTCGTAGTCGTAATTTTAAATAATAATTGGTTTGAAACTATTACATTTAAATCTTAGAACTTTTAACAATCTTCTAGAAATAGTTTTAATTGGATACAAGTATCTATAAAAATACAGCTTAATATATAACTGTGATGTAACGTTTGATATCTTAGTAAAAAGACCAACTAGGCAAAAAAAAACTGGGTAAGGAGATTTTCCCCACGGAAACCATGAAATGATTCATTTATTATTTATTTATAGCCTACATTAGTTTGCTCTATCCGCATGCTTCAACGATATTATACCGAAGTAGGTACCGACTGTAAACAACTGTCAGAGACGGCATTACTATTTTACTGCAGGAGATACCTACATGGCCCGTGGTCAATACAAAAAAATATAGCACAGTCACGTAGCAAATAAGTATAAGTTACCTAAATACCTACCTATTTACACATAAAATAAAATATGTTTCCATTTGAGAAAGCCGAAACATAGCTGAATGCACAGAAATAGTTTTGAAAGTAGGTAGCTACGTAGACCGCTCACATATTACTCAATGACTATCTTATAAAGGCACAAGCTCGGTAAAATTAACCTGAATCTAGCTCAGTCTACCAGATCTCGCGTCAGTAATAACGCCCCACAGTTCAATTATAAATTCGTCTGTGAATCCGAATTCTTGTAAATCACTATTGTCAATAGCTTCGGCTAATTGCATCGAGTTGGCTTTCCCTTCGGAGAGATCCCACATCTGCGTTGCGAGTTCACTGTCATTGATGCCCATGAATGATTCCAGCAAGCTATTGATCTTTTCAATGCCCGCCAAAGACTTCTCGTCATGCTGGAAAAATAAAATAATAAAATAAATATCACCAGACAAACACACCAACTGTATGGTCCCAAACTAAGCAACGCTTGTACTAAGGGTACCGTACAATGGACTGGGGGCGATCCCAGTGACACGCAGACCAGGCAAAATTACGAAAAGGCCATTTCCGTAATTTACCCTGACGAGAATCGAACCCGCAACCATCCGGTGTAGTGAGCCGAGCGGCCTACGCTCGAACCACTGCGCCAAGAGGTCATCAATAAATATGTAATTGTAAATATTAAATAAAAATGTAAATTCTCTCCAAGAAGTTAGTTCTAGTTAGAAGTTAGTATAGGATGTTTAAAAAGTCCGAAATAATAATTAAGGTACAAACAGTAGGTTGCAGACTATGTAGATGTCGAAAGACAAGATATACTATACGTAACTGTCATATTTTCTGAGTTATGGAACGTTTAAATATTTGTCACAACTTTCTTATTGCGGTCTTAGGACCACCAATACTCCAGAAGTATTTTGTACAAATATTGAAAAGTTAATACTTTACATATTATAAATCATTTTTCATATTAGCGGTTTTTTAATATATGTTTTCGAATTTAAATTCAAACATTGAATACCATTTGATTCTATGCTCGTTATCTTCTCATCCATACTGCTCGCTAAATACTATTTTGGAAGTTTGAAACATCCTGTACCCTTACATCCTATTCATTGTTGTCACTTTTCATGACCTCCTTTCCCCTCATTTAGATTTCAACGTTACAAAGTTACAAGTCTCGAGCGAATTAAAACAGAATGTCTTTGCCTGTTTATTCTATTACATAATACCAACACTTGTTAATACATTGCTGAAGATTATTTTCCATTTATAAGTACTTAACTAAGTACACCTACCTAGAACTTGCCCAAGCGTGATAATGCTATCAGTGATAACATTGTACTTACCTATTTTTAATTGTTGTGGCATTGTCAATTGTATTTGTAGACCCTGAAACCCCGATTTGAATGTGCGAGTGATAAATACAATGTCGCTTACCTCATTCTCTATCGTCGCTTGGCCGTTCGCTTTGAATCGTAATGTTTCTTTGCCAGATCCGTAATTTTGTTTTCTGCCAGATTTCGCCCCGCTAGTTTTTGGCCCGATGCTTCCGAATCCACTCTTCAGTGGTTCGACTAACCGAATTGTGAAAGTTGTGCCTTTTGGTATGTCTTTCAAAATCTTAGCCACTTCGTAATGCCTCTTGCCGACCATGTTTTCGCCGTCCAACTTCTCAATGTGATCTCCAACCTGAATTAGAATGAATTGCTTTAATAATGTAATGGTTTATTTCCTGTTCATTTCTTAGCGGGAGCAACGACCAATAATACACGACTTACATTCTGTTGTCATCTTTATAATAGGTATAGGTACCTTAATAGAAAATAATGTAAGCAACAAGCAATATTGTAGTTTCGGTTTTTCAGAGCTAAGTATACCTATTGTGTTAGGATTATTAGGAACTAATGTTACCGTCTGTCTGTAGTTATAATACCAATAATAGGTACTAGAGTGAGCTAATATGTAGGCAAGTACTGTTTTTAGGCTCGCCACACCCTCATTATTATCACTCCTGTAAGCCAGGATCCACAATAGTAACCAATGATGATTTTCTTTATTTATTTATTAACTTCCATGGATCTATTGTAGTTATATCGTCCCTATCCCTACACACATTAATATAGGTATCTATCTACTATCATTACAGGACAAGTAAGTATTTATTTTATATTAAGATAAGTAGGTAAGTAGCCGTGTGTAATTGGTTAATTGTTTACTATGATAGCTGCGAATATTTTTATGGCAAGACCTAGTTAGTAACCTACTATTCTGCCCATTGCTATTATATCTACTTACGTCGATGTGTGGTATCCTCGCTACAATGGAACCTTCCTTTATTCTCTTGATGAATGAATATCCAGCGCCATTGTCTGTGATTGTCAGACCCAGAGCGTCTTCAGTCTTAACTATTTCTATTTCTTTGGGACGACCTTTCCTATGTGCAAATATGAAATCTTCTAATCCTATTTGTCCACCTAGGAGTTTCTTCATGTCCACTTTGTGAGTATTGAGTGTACAGAAAAGTATCTGAAATCAAAGAAATTATAATTATTATTACATGATATTACAAAGGGACCGTAGTTAATTAGTTATTGAGCCAGGGTTGTCGAAGCAAGTTGTAATACCGCTAACTTAATTAACCACGCCTATCTTCGATGCGTGACTGAAACGTGTTCATTCAGTCTTATGTAACGATTTATTGATTTGCGGGCACATAAATTATTATTATTGCCCTAATCTGACTAAGGTTCTATAGGTACTTAGTAAACACTACCTTCCTACCGATGTTGGGCATGCAACGTAGGTATTAGGTACCTATTAAGTATTTGCATCCACATTGGAGGCTATCATTTGAATCACATCATCTTCAGATAATAATTAAGCGGTAACTTGTAATTAAGTAGATATATTAATTTAATAAGCTTTTATTAAAAAAATAATAACAGACTTCAAAAAACCTAAGTGCAATAAAATCCTAGAAATAACTAGGGATTGTACCTAGGGATTTGTACCTAGCCGGTGCCACTATATTTACAGTTTACACCACCACGTTAGGACTACTTCTTAGGTACCTTACTACCCCGACTTACTTGAATTGACACTCAGGTTTAGTTTCATTTGGTTTAATTCTTATTTAATACTAGCTGAGCCCGCGACTTCGTCCGCGTGGAATTTAACTTAACAAAAAAGCCCGCTCCCGCGTACTGAGCCCGCGCGTCAGGACCCATTTTTTTTTTAATTGTTTTTAAAAATAAAAATAGCCTAAGTTACTGCTTATAACATCAGCTATCTACCAGTGAAAGTCTCGTCAAAATCGGTCCATCCGTTTCGGAGATACTCTTTGATTTCATGTGTTTTTATTTTTTTTACGCGGAACCCTAATTGTTTTTCTAAAATTAAAGTAGCCTAAGTTACTCCTTATAACATCAGCTATCTGCCAGTGAAAGTCCCGTCAAAATCGGTCGAGCCGTTTCGGAGATTACCCGGAACAAACACACAGACAGACAGACAATTTTTTTTAAATCGCGTTTTTGCGATAGGTGTCGTTTGTACTTTCATATGCATTTAGTGAAACGGTGTTATTTTGATATTACAAACAGACACTCCAATTTTATTTATTTGTATAGAAGATGTTTTTCACGATTCTTTTTACTTCAGAATAATTCTAATTACTTCTTATGTCAAATTAGAGATTCCAATTTGCTCGTGCGTGTGCATGGCAGAACAAATGGGTCCGACAGTCAGTTGTTCTGACTTTTGATCCTCATTCTCAGATTGGTTGGTAGTACTTTTATGTAGGTAAAAGTGCGAAATGGTCGCATCGCAGAGCATGCGCATGCGGGTCTCAGGTGCGTAGTGCCGAGTGCGTACGGCCGAGGTCCCTGACCCACGAGCAGTAGGTCATCGCACAGCACACATACACCGCCGAAGCGTGTCCGCAGTCACTTGCCGTCCGTTTATATCACACGAGAGACTGCGCCCCTGGGCTGATCCGCTTCCTGGCTCACCCGTGCGTACTTCCGCACACAGCGTCACTTAAAAATGTATCTGTACGCGGAATTTGCAGAACATAACAAAATTTAGCCCGTGGCTTTACCATGTTTTTATATTTGTGTATCTAGTGTCGTTAGTCGCTAACGTCTACGTAAAATTGGTAATTTGTATGGTAAATGTTAGTTAGGAGCTTTTCTGATGCTGTGCAATATGCAAATTAAAAAAGAACCCAAACACCTGGGCCCGGGCCTCCTCTCAATGCGAGGGGGATTGGCCATAATCCGCTACGCTATCCCAGAGCGAGTTGGCGGTATTCACGTCTTTCAAAAATTTGTTAGAATAATGTTATCCTTCACCGCAAACTTACCTGTGTTAATTAAATTGAAATTATGATCCGCACATAACTAGGGTAACTAGGTAGGTAGGTTTAGGTAGGTACTTAGATTTCGAAAAACCCAAAGGTGCTACCCGGAGTTTGAGAAAATTAAATGCAGTTCATCGCTTTGAAATCTGAAAGCGTACGTACTACTACCTACGTACTTATAAGTAAGTAGGAAAGTAGGAATTAATTTTGATTAATTTTAAAATTAATTTAGACTCTTTAATTGATTTTGATTCATCGCTCGATGTTAAAATGATAGAGTTGACGTCGATCAATAGCTTTTATCTACATTGAGCTAGGTACCTACATTCGATCGATTATCGATAAAAGGTCGATCGATTGGTGTGGTAGGTCGGTAGCTTAACGAGGCTAACTGATATATTTCAATAGGTAGATAAGTGTATACTACGTTTTCTCCTAGACATAAATTATTTTTAACCGTCTTCCAAAATGATGTTCTTCTATGTTCGTCTGTCTGTATGTATTTTTTTAAATTATGTTATGTAACGAGCTGTGCCCCGCGACTTCATCCGCGTAGTATTGGATTATTGGGTTAAAAAGTCCTATATGTTAATCCCGGTTATAATCTATCTGTGTTTCAAATTTCATCCAAATCCGTTCAGTAGTTTTTGCGTGAAGGAGTAACAAACATACATACATCCACTCACAAACTTTCGCATTTATAATATTAGTAGGATGTTGTTATATTCACCGATAAATATCGCCAGACGAACACACCAGCGTTATGGTCCCAAACTAAGAAACACTTGTACCTACTATGAGTACCGTAAACTACCGTACAATGGACTGGGGCGATCCCAGTGAAACCAAGACGAGGGAAAATTACGAAAAAGCCTTTTCCGAAATTTGCTCCGCCGGGAATCGAAACCGCAACCACCCGATACAGTGAGCCGCGCGGCCTACGCTCGAACCACTGCGCTAAGCGGTCGTCAAATATGTAATACAGTTCGGTAGGAAGGTACCTACATTTCTTACTTCCCACATTATTGCAAAGAAGTTTACACAATGCAGACACTTACATACCTAACTTACGTATGATATAGGTAGGTAGTTACTTATTATGTAGTCGTGAATCTAAAATTGTGTAAACTCTATTATCATTATTCTCGCGGCGGCGCGGTGAGGCCTTGAGAATGGGCAAGCCTTGAGCGTTTTCACAAGCCGTGAAATATCAGGAAATTAGCGTCCGTGCCATTTTCGTCGGTGACCTTTACGGCAAGAGGTCACGACACGAGTCAGTGACGGGCCGCAAAACTAAAGCTGAAGCTGACAATAAAACAGTCGTCGCCTTATTACAATTGATAACAGATGATAGATAAGTACTTATATCAAACTATAATAACATTCTAGCCGGAGGTAGTAAATGTTAGAGTTTGTATGTTCTTTACTCAATGGCGCGAAACGGCTAAGCGGATTTGGATGAATATTAGCAAACAAATTGGGTTTATAACTTGGATTAACACATAGGATACTTTACTTAAGTGTACACCAACGAAGTAGCTGGTAGAAGCAGGTAGGTGATAGGTACAACTATGTCACTGATATTATTAAAAAATAAGTATGTTATCCAAGAAGTAGGTACCTGGGTAAGTAGGTAGGTAGGTACTGTCTCTCCCACTCACCACAATAGGTACATACCTACAGTTTTAATTATTATTCCTTATTCAAAATAGATAGGTACCTATTAACTTATCATATTATCAGTATACATCTTATCATCAATTAATGAACTCTATTGATTTTATCTACCTTGCTGGAATTGATTGATTTGTAGGTAGGTAGGTAAATAGGTACATTACAAAGACGGGGCGGCGCGGGCGGGCGGCGCGGCGCGCGGCGGGCGCGGGGCGGCGGCGGTTCACTAGGTACTTACTGATTACTTGCAACAATGTTAGATGTTTTTAACTTTTGCTGGTTTAAGTCTGTCATTTCATAAGTGTGGCAAGTTATAGGTACAATCATCCCACCAAGAAAGGAACACATTAAGTGAAACAAAAAAATATGCGTTGCTTATTTTGAGACTTTACATAGGTATAAAAATGATAAGTAGGTATTTGACATATTAACAATATAATTTTATTTTTTACTATCTAATTTTCTAAGTTCCATTATTACTGATGGAATTATTTTTTAACAGCTGGTATCACTCACCACTTTATCAGATGTAACAAACATTTTGTATTATTTTTAATCTAGATCAGTGTCGCCGAAATAAACCACGCATCAAAAAAATACGCCAGGAAGGAAGTTAGGTACATACCTATATTGATCAGCTGACTAATGGTTGCATGTTTAATTGAATGGTAGCTAGCTACTAGGTACTAGATATAAATAAACGCACCGCACCGTTTAGGTAAAAATTAAATAAATCATAAAGTTTTTGATTTTCTTATAAGTAGGTACCTACCTACTTACCTTTGATTTTTATGAGTCCTAATAGGTACCGAAGTTGTGTTTAAAATGAATACCTACATACAGTACAGACTACATACTACCTAAGCTACCTAGTAAACAATGCGAAACTTGTGTTTGAAAGTAAAAGTAACGCAATCGAACGCTTTGAAAAGTAATTGTACCTGCTACTTTTTTTTTTTTTTTTTTTTTTTTTTTTTTTTTTTTTTTTTTTTTTTTTTTGAATTGACTATATGTTGTTGGCCAGAGTGGCCATAACAACTTCACCCGGACAGAGGGCGAGCGCAAGTGCGCTCCAGCCAGAGGGGCAGGGGGGCAGCTAGCTCAAGGGCGCCACAAGGGACACGACCTCGGCTTGGGCCGCTGCCAGGAGAGGTGGCGAGGGTAAATCTACCACCGGATCGGAATGTACCTGCTACCTACCTACCTAGTTACGTTCACAGACTATTCATAAGGGGAGAGCGTAAAATGAAATCGAAAATGGCCTGAACTGCTTCGAGAAAAGGATGGTACTTGGCGGGGGCACTGCTGCCGTGCCCCCAGATAGAAAATAGGATGCTTTACAAGCCGGTCATAGGTAGGAAAGCTAACTACGGCATACGTACGGCGTACCTAAGTACATATACCTACTTTTTTTGATTGATACTCAGGTAGGTTATCAGGTAGTCCAAATTTTAATACGAGTAGATAGGTACTACCTACTTACAATTTATAATTATTGGTCACTGTCACTGGCAATTAAGTACTTACCTACTCCACGAAAAGTAGAGACTCAAGTAAGTAGGTAATTTAATCTCCACCATTTCATATGGGTAGGTTTTACCTCTATAAAATGTTAAGTAGGTAGGTAGGTGCCTACTTCATTGTTCTTATACCTTTTAATATAAACACCTGCAGTAAGTGATGTACCTACCTAGTTGAACGCATATCTGCATAGGTATAGGTAAGTACCTAGTTAGGGTAAGTTCGCTAGTATTCGACCAATTAGTGGAGTTGGCAAGTTTGGGAAGCGAAACAAATATGTTCTAGTAACATTTTTGATTAAAAAAAATGAAGTCTACTCCTTATATACTCTATTTTAATAAAAAATGAAGATATTAATATAAAAGGCTATAATTTGTTTTATATTAAATTAAAAAGCCAAAAAGGCGATTTTACCAGTTATCGACCGCAAAATCTAGTTTATGACCATCTACTTAGGAGTTTTCGACCACTTTCCTAAAATTTGAGATTCCATGGCACTTAGCTGTATCACTCTTCGAGTTTACGTATTTTAGTCAGAAATGGTGTTCTATAACGTGGAAGACACTTGTGATAAGTATTGAGGCATCGAATAAGCGTACAGCCCCATCAAAAGCCATCAAAGCAAGGTCTTCATTGAGCAGCATCTTGAAAAGATTGGGTGTAGTTTAGTCAGAGATTTGCCGCAGTGGGTCAGTCTGATGGGATTGGCATACAGGCAAGATGTAAGGCTTGTTACCAAATGACCTTCAATTATATCTAGATTACTAAAACACTAAATTACCAAAGTGAAGAACAACGAACGACAAGAGAACGATGACTCGAATCATTATCATATTCCCAAAGTTGGCATTCATATGGTCTTCTATAGAAGAATTTTGAAACAGAAAGTCAGTTTGGAATGATATATCATTCCAATCTGACTTTCTGTTTCAAAATTCACATATTTATTTTTGTTGTATTTTGTTGTCTGTTTAGAAGCTTTTAGATTACCTATATACAAAGATTGCATTACATCATCACGATACTCCCACAGTCATTTTAAATACTCCTTTAGATAAGCAATCTTACGCCCAGGCATATTCATTAAGTTAGGGGGACTAAGTATTTGCAAAATTTCGAGTGTAAGTATCTTTGCCTGCATTTATTTTCGATTCATGCTAACGATTCTTTAGCAAATTAAGTTTTAGCCCATGTTTTAGTCCCTCTGAGTTAGCATATCTAACCGAGGCCAGAAATGCTTGGCGATGGCCTGCCCTAATTCTAATCTGGCCATGTTCCCTTGCTCGCGGGGCAGTAGTATGAGCTGCTCTGCAAGTTGGCATGGGAACTACTTTGAAATACGGCCAACATTGTGCTGAACAAGCCTGCCGTTGGTGAGTGGGGATCAGGTTTGTCATCAAACATGGGGAACATTAGAGAGTCCACTTCTTAAAGGTTGGCAGTCTTGTATTACCAAACCAAAACAGACTGCAAACCAGAATTAAATGGAATTCACGTATTTTGTGCCATATCACTATCGATGCGGGGAAACCATCGACAGGTGTGGGCACCATGGTCTCTCATGTTAACAGAGCACGGGGAGAATATCGCTGCCTTCGTGGCACTCTCTCTATCCATCGGGCTCTTGCCACTAACTTTGCTGCTGTTTTAGAGCCTAATGTTATTTTGCGTGGTGGTGGTGGTGGGAGACCAATTAATGTTATGATGCTTATCCCTTATAAGATGGGGCAGGCTCTGTTATGAATTGCAAAATGTGTCGATACCAGGGCAGCGTCCCACCAATGGAAGTCTAGCGTTAAAGCTAGTGGTTACCTTCAACCGCCGCAAATATTTCAATCTGATCTGATCTGATCAAGTTTTATAATGTTTAAGCCGTTTGAAGACTATGGGACCAAGGTTTCCAGGGTCTAATTGCATTTTTCGCGGTTTGGCAAAGCAGCTGGTTAAGCCAATTGGTGACTAGTAGGCTGGCTTGTATCTAGAGCAAATAAGCATTGCCATTTAAAGTGGTGAGAGCTTTGATAAATTTATCAAAGGCCTTAAACCACTAAAGTAATGACTGCAGTCCTAATAGCCAAAAGATAGCTTTTCAACTAGTTGAAAACTAATCAGGGCTATTTATATCCTCCCAGTTTCCGACCACTTATTTTAATTAATTTTGAAAGAAATTTTAATTGTATTTAATTGTATAATCTGAAGGGATCATATGATTAAAGTTATTGGTTATTTCTACGATTTACATCAAATTATTTAGCGTTGAAATAAAAATGGTCGAGATCTGGTATACTCTCCATAGCTAGTTTCATTCTCGACCATGAGCGATTTACTGCATCTGTAGTTTAAAATAGGATGAGTCTTACTTGGTCGGAAATTAGCTATTAGAATGAACACAGCCATAAGGTTCAAAGCAATAAAATAGTTTTCTTTACTTCCCATACATAACTGAGATTGAGAAACAACCCACTTAGACATGGATAAGCCGACTCCCGACCCCCTGGTCGCTAACTAGATTTTTTAAGAAAATGCTTATCTAGTTCTGGTCCACATGATAATACTAGTGAAATAATGAAAATCAAAGTAAAAGCATGGGTAGTCATCATTTACAGACCATAATAAGGCTTAGAAAGAAGACACAAACCTTAACCCTTAACCCTTAACAGGGTGAATTTTTCAAGCGCTTAGATAATACATTTGGGTACACCTATAACATTTTTTTATTAATGTGCTAGTGTCAATTTGTTTTTCCTTCGAATACAAAGATCACCCTTAAAGGTCGCGACTTGGAAGTGGTCGACGAACTGGCGAACTTACCCTATATGATTTGAAACCTATTATTGTATTGAAATATTTATAACGTGTAGGTAATTCAGTTAACATAATGCGGTATAACGATGATGGACTACCAAACTAAATGAGGTAAGTAGGTATATAGATAGGTAGGAAGGGAATAGGTATCTAGATTTACCTTCCTACTTACTATACTAATATCTACATACCTACTTACTCAGGATTTATAATGAGGTGAGATAAGTACCTACCTACATGTTTAATAACTTAAATTGGGATTTCGATATTTAAGTAAGTAATTAAATTAATAATGCGCATTGAAATATTTATCACGCACAACTTCACAGAAAATTACTGTATATTTTCTTATCACAGTTTATACATGTAGCGGATGTCCCTGAAATGTGTTGCCTGCCACAATTACTTATACCTAGGTACATACATATTTACATTACCTATTAAATGATTGAGTATTTTCAGCCAGCGAGCGGGCTGACGTTAAAGAAGACATCTATCTTCCAGCTTGAAGTTTTATCTACCTACCTATTGTACGTACGTACTTACACTTATATGCAAAATATGTAAAAGAAGAATACCTATTTAATGATAGGTAGGTACATAATAATGGTTCATTAGCAATATTGTGAACCCAAAGTGTTTACGTAAGCGATCAAGTTTGATAATGCTGCCCACATTCCTACCCAATGAATAGCTAATAACAAATCGTACGAATCTAATGACTCACTAACTTACTCATAAAGAATATTGGTGCATTCGGTCAGTTCTGTCTGTTTACGTAGGTAGGTGTAGGTACCTACCTGCCTATGTAAGTCATGATACACGATCACGCTTGCATTCCCCGCAGTGATAGGCAGAGTGAACAAGTAAGTAGGTAGGTATATATAATGGAACTTACATCGTCAGATGAGAAGTCGTAACACTCTGCTATCTTTTGATATAGCTCCTTAACATTAGAGAAGCCAGAGATGAGGCCGAGGGGACTCCCGTGCGCCTGCTGGCAGTGGAACACCAGCTGCGACTTCTGCGATCCATTGTTGTTATCCACCCCGTTTGATTGTGGATGTACTTCCTCCGACGGCGACTGTGGTACTGGAGGCGGCGCGTATTTCGGCCCCTTCTTCTTAAACAACGACATAGTAAAATACCACTGCGTAACGGTAATAATTTTTCCTTTACTGAGAACGTCAGTGCGCACACATTCTCCAACCGTGCACGGTATAATTTTAATCACTACACAGCCGCTTATCTTCGGAGAACTTTAAAATATATCGCCGCGTCATAGCACATGATAAGTTATCACCCAATGGCGATATTAGGTAAGATTGTGCGATGTTTGGACACGTTGAACGCGCCGCATAGGGTACGCTCAGACGAGCGACAAACGGCAGACTGGCGGCCGGCCACCTTTTTACTGTGTGACGGCCACGAAAACACAGCTCGCCCGCACCTCTCATACCGTTGTCGCCTGCACGTCATCAATTCATGCGTTTGCTTTAACGACCGGTTCTGCTCAGAGTTCAGTTTATTCCCTAATCGGGAATCAAATTCTTCTGGATAGATGAACTGGCTAATTAACTCTAGTATTTTTCCGTTGGAATGCTACACTTTATGTAGATATCTACCTACATGCTTACAGAACTAAGTAGGGAGTGACTACTACACTAACTTATAAAGTAGATACCTATCAACCAATGTAAAGTTACCTGTCTCTCTACTAAGGGTTTCTTATACTTACAGACTCATTGAATAAAATAAATATCTCAGTAGTTAACTAGTATAATCCTCCAAATAATTTTCAAAGCCTAATAGTATATTTTGTTAATGTCAACGAGAGCACTTTGTAAGCGCTCCAAATTATTTTGAGTTTGTTCCATTCCTACTAAGCCAAGCAATGATTGCTGGCGGATCCAATTAACTATCTATCCAGACCAGTCAAATCATCTATTGAACAATGGAGCTGCGGAAATGACCATTTTCGAAATTTGACTTGACGGGAATTAAACCCGCAACCGGATGCAGTGAACCGTAAATTCACTGACAAAACGTTCACTCACTTATTTTGTTCAGGCAATTTACAATTCTTTCAGAAGGCACCTACTGATCACACTTGCTCTGATGGCTTTGGTTTGCAGTAAATCCAGGCCTGCGTTTATTGGGCAGACTGTTAAGTCTTACTACCTTTCTGTGTAACTGTGATAATGGTCTGGTAAGTAGGCACCCTGCACCAGCTAGGTAGGTATAGGTACGAAGTAACTCAAACGCTGTGTGTCAAATGTGATAATTGAATCTAGTAACAAAACTTGCAGAAATGTATAAGTCTATTACCACATAAGGCATCGCGGAAAAAAATAAACTAAATTGTATTGTCAATTACATTTGCCGTCACGCTTCGCAAGTGATTATAAGAATTAGACATCTGAATACTCTAGTTCAGTCTGTTTAGTGAAATCGATAATTCCAGATGTATGCTCCCGTATTATGTATGGTTCCTGGGAAGCAACCCCTACTGTAAAAGTCAAAGCATATTTTCCTATTTTAGTTCACATACTGAGAAGGTGGCATTCACATAAGTCTTGTTTATTGCATAGGTATCCAATAACTGAAATAATAGGATAGACCTATCCTATCATGACCTTAACCACTCCCGCTCCAACGTCATAATACGCTCAATCTGTCAAGCCTCGCTGTCACTTTGCCTGCCCGCGGTGGTAAATGTCATGACTCGTAAAATACCCTCTCATTCAAATTCTATTGCTACTATCGTCTTTCTGATGACTGTTTTAGTTTCTTGAACAAATAGGCTTTATGTTACAGAATAAACAATCATTTTATTACATCTCTTGAATTTATAAATCATCTGTTGAAGTCAGTGTACGGGATAAAATTGCATTTTTGTTGTATTATGTAGGTTTCTGAAATAATCACTGTACTAATTGACACGAAATTTTGGATTTATTATAATGAATATACATACAAGTAATCAAACAACAGCATTTTTTTACATATCATAACGAAGATATTTATAATAATCGAACTCAAAGTACACAGTGCGCGCGGCCGCGCATATGCAATTGCGTAGTTCAACGCATGAATGTTTATATCGTAATCAGAGTCTTGACGTGTTGTGTATAAGATAAAATATTATTAGAATACTCTGCAAACATTTATTATCTAATTTCCATGCATGATTTGTAAAAATATACCACTTTTATTCACGAAATTCCGCGATTTCTGGCACAAGAGAACAAATCGAATCATATTTTTGACAGCTGTTATTTTCCATTATTACACGTTATTGGTAATTGCAAAATGTAAAACATAAATCAAAACAATATAGCTCTTCTAATGTAATACACTCTTGCTGACGTTTTATAGAAATAAACAATGATACGGCCCTTCTAAGGAGACCCTTTTTTTGTTATGGTTTTGATGTCGAACACGCACACACTCATTCACTCCGTAGTGATGGGGGGGGCGCGCCGCTACGAAATTTGTCGATAAGCTGACTGTACGAAAGAGCGTTTCTGAACCTACTAATGAATAAATTATAATTGTACATTTATAAAAGTATTTGTTTTGCGTACTAGGGCTTGCATTTTCAGTATTCCAATAATAAGGGAGGCTTTATTCGAATATTCGATTTATAATATTATATATTTTTGATGATCATATTTTAGCTAATATTTATTGACAAATATAATAGTTTATCATTGATGGTACAATGTCATTAGTTATTCTTGCATCTACTACTACTATATCGACCATGGAGTAGTTTAAAATGTCAATCTAAATGCTAAAGGCGATTGAAGGCGCTATAAAGTTAAGAATTAAACGATTTTCTGTGTATTTTTTCGTGATAATATTATATTTTTTGTTAATTTGTATAATATGAACAAAAATATAAGGTTTTCTTTCAGGTTACCTATTTTCTCCGACGAACGGCTTAGGTGTAAATGACGATTAAACTTTTTTTTTAATTTATTAAAAATCTTTACAATACTTATATGAAACTCGGTGTGCGTGAGTTCGTAATTGTTCTCCTCCTAAACGGCTTGACCTACTTTTCTAAATGACGTGCATAAGTAGACCAGTTCATAAAATGTAATATGTTTGTTGATATAATATCTTAGACCCTATTGCTCACAGTTTGATTTGAGATGGAATCGAAGTTGAAATCTGCTAAACATTTTCAGTCCGTGACTGTATTGACTAATATATAAGCCCTCTTCATATTGAATTATCCTGATTGACTGACTGACTGACTCATCAAACATAAAATTTGGACTATAGGTATATTTTATAACTTAGGACCTAGGCAATAAGAAACGATTTTTGAAAATTTTAGCACTTAGGGGCAGTTTATTGAAAAATCTAATGTATTTCGAATTTTCAACCGCTAAACATGTTTGTAAAAGTGTGTAAAAGTTTATATGCTCACATATTTGCACAAATGTACCTATACATTTTACACATTCAGTATTCGAATAAAGCCTCCCTTATTATTCGAATACTGAAAATGGCCGAATATTCGGGGTATTCGGTCGCGGGCAGAAGCTAGTGCCTAACAAAGTTGTCTGTGACTTGAAACTTTTACTTAAATTCAATAAAATAAACATAATTTAATTTATTTCCTGATTTTTTCGTATAGAGTTAAAAAATATACAAGGTATTATTCACTTATCATGTTAAAGTTATTATTATAATAAATAAACAACAATATTCACAAAAAACTACATATATATTCATTTTTGCTACTATTTGAATAATTCGAATACCACCTTAAAAATGTCTAATATTCGAATATCTAAAATCATCGATTATTTGCAAGCCCTAGTGTTGACTCGCGAGGGGGCAGAGCTGGAAGGACCTGGCGAACCTCGCACCAAGGAGGTGGAGGCGGATCTGTAAAATAAAAAGTAAATGTAGGGCGATCTGAAATAATAAACACAAGTAACAATTAGTTTACACAATAATTCAAAAGTAATAAATAAAAGCACAAAAATAAGCTATTCAAATATACTTACATTTTGACCTGGTGGAGCCAACTCATACTCCTCCGCCTCCTCCAGGTATTCAAAATATACCGCCTCGACATCGAGGTACTAGGGTTCCTCGACGTCACTGCCCTCCGAGTCGCGAGTCCGCTAGAAGGCTTAGAATGTGCTCCGGCACCACGCGTTCTCCCACATTCCAATTGGCCATTTCCTAAAATACATAAAAGACAGTAATGAAAATATAAATAGTAGTAGGTGTCATTGTTTTTTTTTCCACATATTATTGAATCACTAGCTGAGCCCGCGATTTCGTCCGCGTGGAATTTAACTTAACAAAAAAGCCCGCTCGCGCGTTATGAGCCCGCGCAACAGGACCCATTTTTAAAAAAAATGTTTTTCTAACATAAAAGTAGCCTCAGTTACTGCTTATAACGTCAGCTATCTGCCAGTGAAAGTCCCGTCAAATTCGGTCCAGCCGTTTCGGAGATTACCCGGTACAAACACCAGACATTTTTTTTTTAAATTGCGTTTTTGCTATAGGTGTCGTATGTACATATTCATTTAGTGAAAAGGTCTTATTTTGATATTACAAACACACACTCCAATTTTATTTATTTGTATAGATTACGTTACTATTCAAATAAATCCGAAAATCTAAATAATCGTTTATCGATAATTTTATCGACATGACCACGCACTACTGGGTTAGCTCAATACAATGGCTGACATACGCGGAAATGTCACTATTGACTTTAGGAACTGTCAAATAGATAACAAAAAGTCCATTACTTACTTTTTATAACCTTATAAACTTTAAATTGGGATTTGGAATTGGATATTTGTACACAAACAAAACTGTTGAAATCTACCAAATATTATTGGAAATATGAATAATAACTATTTATTACGCTATTATGTACATCATAAAGCCACTAATTTGTAGCAACACAATAAAAAAACATTCAGTGTGGCAGAATTTCTGCCGAACTCCTACAACATTAGAATTGTTAGTTCAAAAAACACGTTTTCTGGCATTGTTTTATCAAAACTAATATCTGAGTACTTGAAATAAACACTTATAATGAAAATAAAGCCACTTACCGGTAAAAAAAACACAAATTCACACTAAAAAGAGAGTCAGTAGCTGGAGGCCGTGACAATGTTACGCGCGCGAAATGACTGAAAAATGAAACTTGATTTCTGGCCGATCACAAGCCACGATATTTATTTTCTAGCTAATTACGGTCGTGGAAAATCATGCCACATCAGAACCAATTTGTTTCAAGCCAAAATACATCATAATATCTAACTAGAAAATTGAATATTGAATGCTTGTCCAGCCGACACCAATTGGTGTCGGCGAGGCTCAACGGTACGGGCGTTAAGACACCAATTGGTGTCGCTGAGGCTCATCACGTTAATACCTGAAAAGAAATAATAAGATGGTACTAAGCTGCCATCTTAAATTCCTGCAGGTAAGCCTGTGAGGGAAATAACAAGTGATTTTTTTAAGCTTTTTATTATAATTTTAGCGGTAAATCTACGACGAGGCTACAGCTTTTTTCGGTGTAGGTAGGCCCTCCTTGAATCCATTGCGGAAACGCCTCCTTACAATCTTCAGGTGACGCATGCGGCCAGTTCCAGTGGTCTTCCTCCTCTTAGCCTTCACTGACCAGTGGTCTGAAAAATACCAAATATAAAAATTAATTAATTATTTTGGGACAAACAGGAATCAGTACCCTTGAGTACTAAATTAAAATAGGTGGTTTTTACTGGGTGGTTTTACTGCTTATCTCTATTTTAGGCTTCTAAAAGGGGACTAACTGGGAAACTTAATAACTTTAGTATGCAGCCCCCAAAAAAATAAAAAAAACATTATGTAAGCGTACCTTTCTAACAAAAACAACATTAATTTCATGAAATTTTCTGATTATATTCCCTAGATCTAGTGGTTGCGGTTGCTTTTATGGTTTGTGCCCGAAGAACTAGGGCCAATAATGAAATGTTACATTTTGTATCTGAATATGCTCAAACTCATAAAGGCCCTGTCCACCATGCATACCGGGAGTTTGATTCACAGGTTGTGTATTCTTATCATAACTTATTAACAACCAGAATTTTATGGTGCCCAGAAAAATGGCAATGGGCTCACCCTATATGCATTGGGACAAAATTAAAGTCTGCAAAACATGACGATAAGGATTACTCTTTGTTAAATTTACAATTGAATTGAAGCTATTAGTTTTAATTTTACTCCTGGTTTGCACTGACAAAATATACACTTATTATTTACTAGCGGCCCGCCCCGGCTTCACACGGGTACATTGCGGTTACATTATTCGAGTTTTAGTAAGGATCCCTAATTTTTTTAAAATATATTATAGCCTATGTCACCCGGGGATAGTGTAGCTTCCAAACAGTGAAATAATTTTTCAAATCGGTTCAGTAGTTTCGGAGCCTATTCATTACAATCAAACAAACAAAGTTTTCCTTTTTATGATATGAGTATGATGATGTTGTGCATGTTTTGTGCTGTCAAAAAATAGAGACATCGTTATGTTTTATGTGAATGTTGTTTCCAGTACAATGATAGGGTAAGGAGCTTATTCGCCAGAGTAAAATTACCACACTCTATTTTCAATACCGAAGTAAGTTAGTACATTCATTGACCTTTGGTATGCTGGAAGATAAACCCGCACCAATCATATTTTATTTTCTATTGTGTCTGCCATTGCAGCATAAAAGTTTAAATTGCTAGGTCAGTCCTGTATGAAACTAAAAATAAACAAATGAATATGTCAAAGGTTCAATTATTAGTTTCATTTTCTTTTCCTACATTATACAAAGAAATACTCTATAAGATGAATACCTCTTCAATCAGTGTAGGTTAGTAAATGAGGTAACTAACCTATGTTTTGTTAAGTTAGGTACCTGAATAACAAAATCTATAATTTGGTTCACGGCTAAGTGGTTGGCACTACTAAGTAATTCAAGCTGAACAAGTATGAGTAAATTATCTCGAGAGGTATTCAGCTGGTAGGTTAATAATCAAGTGTCCGGTAAGATGTACTCACATGAGCGAAGTTTAGCAGCGGGGTATCCACACTGCGCGCATTTTGATTTTTGGATGTGATATGATGACCTTCCACACCTTCTGCAGAGGGTGTGGGTCTTATTACGGCGTTTACCAAAACTTGAAGTACCCTTCGTCTGAAATAAACATTATAGGTTATGACAGAACATCTGCAAGTAATCCACTAATACACATAATTTCCATTTCACATGATTAAAACCTAATGTAGAACAAGATTTTCAAATGAAAAAGTACACTATACACTGAGATTAATTTGGATAAAAATTTCAAAAACTATAACCTACCATCTTGTCAGAATTTGACAAGCCAAGAGAAAACTATTTTTTGTGTTGCTAGTGTGGCCAATGCCTCTCTGTCAAATGTGTCAAAGTACATGCTGTCAAGTACATAATTATATAAAAATGAGTTTATTCTTTGTCTGGCAACACTGATAAAAACGGCCAATTGCGTAGAAAAGTGGGGTCCCATCGCATCGTCGTCCCATGTAATACAGCCATGAACCTAATACCAATGGAAATGATTGCTACTTTCAATGATCACTACGTTATTTCAACGTTATCACTGTATTTCACCGGTGCGATTTATCATAGTTAATGATTTTATTCACAGTGGATTTTCACCATAACCCTTATATAGGCGTACTAGCTGTGCCCGTGACTTCTTCCGCGTGGAATTAAACTTAGCAAAAATGTATTTAACAAGTTGTACTTCAGTACGCAGAGTTCACGAAAAGTTAATAAAGAAATACCTATATCATTTTTCTTTTTTGCGAGTCGATATTTCGTGTTATTACTATGGCAAAAGCCCGCTCGCGCGTTCTGAGCCTGCACAACGGGCAGCATATTATGTGATCTATTTTTTTTCTAAGTAGCCCTATTTCTGTTTACAACATCAGCTATCTGCCAGTGAAAATCCCGTCAAAATCTGTCCAGCCGTTTCGCAGTAAAGTATCGCTTTGCGATTTATTTTCAATGATTTTTTACAGTCTTGCCTATATCTGTAGTAGGTGCTACGTATATAATACTATTTACCCTTAGATTAATGAACCAATGGATAAGTGACGTACTACATTTTACGAATCAAATTTTCTGTCAGATTTTGGGGGGGACGAGGTAACCACTACAACGAAATGATGCACAATTACTAAAAAACAAATTGTGTCATTATGAATGCACACTTAAATAAATATTCAACACTAGTAACTTTTATGCACACTAATCGGTCAAATACGTCAACATGCAAGAATTTACGAGTGTAAGACACTAAGTGCAATAGGGAGATACCAATATCGATATTTCTAATTAGATATATCGATAGTTTCACTTGCTCATCATCACAAAAGTATTGCATGTGTGCATTTCTTCATCTAATACAAAATATGAATTATTTTGTATATGATGGTATTTTGTACAGTACGATGATCTATCGTTTATGCATTACTTTAAAAAAAATCCCCTCGCTGTGGGAATGAAACGTTTAAAATAAATAATATTTTACAACAATATACAAGGTGAAACTTCTACTACATAGTCTAGTCACAAATATTTCTACACAAAATATTACACACACCACAAACACTTCACGTATATATTATTTCAGTGAAATATTTTTTTAGAATCATGTCAGTAGAAGTATAAATAAAATACTTACGGCATCAGCTAAAAAATAATATTGGTACGGCATTATCTACTAATTTTCGTCGTTTATTAGATAAACATTGGAATTGCGACGAAACAAAGTTTACCGAACAAATAATACTTGTGCGAGTAGGTTCCCAACCCCTCTTTCTATTGCAAGATTTTCCCATTTGGTTTTAATTGAGGATCTTTGGGAAATCAGGAAAAATAGTGGAATAATGATAAGTTAAAAAAATAACAATAAGTAATTATATTTTTACTATAAATAATTTAAAACAAATATATAATAAAACTCTAAAAAATATAATTTTATCGATACCCGACCGCAATCATAAATTATCCCTGCCACAGCACTATTCAAAATGGCGAACTCGAGATACCATACTACACTTTTCAATTATTTCGTACTCGATTGTTTAATCGATAATGTTTTCGATTTTTATCACATTTTATATTTTAATTATTTTATTAGAAAAAAGGGATTAATTACACCAAAAACACTTACATATGAAACGTTACTGTGTCTTTTTGTAGATAATAGGTGTTTGACCTTTTCTTGCACAGGTTAACAGCACGGATCGGCATTTTTTACGGAGCTCCTTACACCGCGAAAACGATGTTGACTTTGATAAAATCGATTCCGTAAACAGTTTTTATAAACGTGTTAGACCTTCTTGGTCTTATACCTTGGCAGAGGGGAATGATCATGTAAAACTCGTCCATAGTTAAAAGGTCTAAGATTTTACCACACGTTACCTGTGAATTATGCATGGAAATGATTGCTACTTTCAATTCATTTTCATTCGTGAAATTATATTTTTCTTTCATTGTAATTTCAACTGTGATTTTTCACAGTCAATGATTCTACTCATAGTGTATTTTATTTTCACTATGACACCGTATCCTATCTAATTTTCCGCGGAACATTGCATATTATTAAGGTCCCTGACACTCATGACTGACAAACTCGACGGACGTAGTTAAGTTTTGTTGACCTCTTCCAAGAACTTTATTCAGCTTCTTGACCTCTTCCATTATCGATCAACCTATTTGATTTATAATTTTGGAGGTTAACAAGCCAAGGGTGAGTGGTGGGTCCTACTCCTAAATTGTTTTACAATGGATTTCCGCAACCTGAGTCAATCAATTATACAGTTCAGAAGGTTATGGTTGTGAAATGTTTTTTATTATGATAATACTATTTAATTTTTTATTCACTGTGATTCAAATGGTACAAAATGAGGGTAACTTGTGCCGTTTGCAAAAAGCAGCCCATACCATCTGATAGGACTCGGGAGTTTCAATCAGTAAGGACTTATTGATCGAAAACATATATGATATAGATTGATATTTATTGAAAAAATTGAAATATCAATGTCTGTGTTCTTAATTGTAGATTTCCTATCTCTACGCTTCCCAATTCCCACTCGCCAAAGCGCGCGACTGTGCATGCGCCAATAGAGAGAGAAGGTAACCGGCTTTCATCTCCTCTCTCTTTTAAGTACGGCCACACTCTCAGCGCCGTCTTCCCTCCTCTATTCTTCTATCTCTATGCTCTCAACTTGACCAATTTTTTTTTCTCCCTCCGTCTCTGACTGATATACTGTGGCACTGACAGCCACTGGCATGTCCTGTCACTAAAGCTTCTTGAGTGAGACGACAGCTTTTGTTTATACAATTGCTTTTGGTTGGTTTGCTTCGAAGAATACTACCTTACTTATGTAAACAATATGTTTTAGTTGGCCTGCGTTTTGGTACGTACATATATTTGTTTATTCTTTACGATCACAGAGTCCTTTGATAACTTGTTCTCTTATTGGTCTGTGGTATATTCATGAATTTTCACGATCAACGTCGTAATAAATTGGTTAGGTTAATTGGTTTGGCCAAAGGATTTATGTACATACAGAGAAGGTAAGCACCTACCCAACCGATACAGAAATAGAACTGTTATATGCAATGCAATGGATGATGCTTATTATTAATTACTTCAAAGAACTGATATACTTAGTATGCTGCTAGTACATACTTAATTGTTTCAGGTCTATGTGAATAACGTGGTCTGCTAAATATTCGAAAATTTGCATCACTGGTAAATTAAAACCAGGAGTGTTTGTTCCCACCTGCACTAAGATCTTCCATTGAAGGTCAACATTCAAGGGTAAGTTAGGTATGTACCTATTTAATGTTATTTTTTTATTAAGCATAATAGTTTGGTAAATCAAACACTGTTAAAATCCTACTGAAATCAAATGTTTTGTGTGTTTAGCCTTTTATATAGACATGCCCCCAACTTATGTTAAGTATCCAATGATATTTACAGATCTGAATGCTTATTATATCCACTTAATAGCCACCCACTTACTTGTGGTGGATTTCTCTGTGCTATGCTGATCACTTTAATTAAGTATCACAATGTCCTAAGCTTATCCCTATTTATTAATTTGTAATCCTGTAAATGGAATTGCTATTAAAAGCATCGGAGTATAGTGGTTAGGTATATTCTATTTACTAAATGGGTTTGGGGTTCTAATAGGTATATTGCTGAACTTATAATAATTTAAATATAAATTAAAAGACATTTTGTCTTACATTTTTAGATAAGTATCTCAAAATGGAACTTTTAGATGTTATGAAAAATTTAACAATAAAACATGTGCCAAATGAAAGTGAGCAGCTATTATTCAAATCAGTAGCCGCAGATATTGATGATGTCCCAACTGAAATAGTTCTTGCCGAGTACACTGATAAGACCCTACTCATAGTATCACAGTATCAGAAGATTGGAAGCATGATGATGATACAAAAAGACCAAGTTCATAACCCTTTAGGTAGTAATGACATTTTTACAACAAAAGTTATTTTTGGTGCCACAGGAGAAGAACTGCAAGTAGCAGCAAGATACTTAGCAGAAGCAATTAAGATAAATAAACCACTTTGTATTTTGATTAATTTGAAATCATATGACATAGAAACAGTCAAAGCCTGCAAAGATATAATCCTAGATCTTAAAAGTGAAAAAGACAACTAACATGGCTTTAACAAATGCTAAAAGATTAAAGCCTGTAATTAAATACTATGGTCAACTGGTTCTGGGACCTCCAGGAGCAGGCAAAACTACATACTGTTGGAAAATATCTGAACTGCTGAAGAAACTGGGAAGAAATGTTATTATAATTAATTTGGATCCTGCAAATGATTCCATGCCATTTAAACCCGATATTGATATAAGAGAATTAGTTGCCCTTGATGAAGTAATGGATCAATGTAACCTTGGACCCAATGGGGCACTATTGTATTGTATGGAATATTTGGAAAAGAACATTGATTGGCTTCTAAATCAGATGCAAAGAGAGAGTTACACTAATTTCATTTTTGATTTACCTGGTCAGGTAGAACTTTATTGTCACCACCAAAGCCTCAATAACATATTTTCTAAATTAGCCAATCACAGTAATATACAACTGGCTGTTGTACATCTTGTAGACTCGCATCATTGTTCTGACGCTGGAAAGTTTATCGCAGCCTTGATGCTATCATTGAGTGCTATGCTTAAAATTGGCCTACCCCACGTTAATTTACTAACTAAAGTTGATTTGCTGAAAAAACATCAGGATAAATTACAATTTGGGATAGATTTCTACACTGAGGTTTTAGATTTAAATTATTTACTCGATTGTTTGGATGAAGATAGCTTTACAAGTAAATATAAAAAACTCAACAGTGCATTTGTTTCTATAATTGAAGATTACAGCTTAGTAACATTTCAACTTGTAAATTTGCAAAAAGAAGAAAGTTTAATTAATGTAAGAAATTTAGTTGATAAAGCAAATGGATATGTATTTAAGGCGGAAGAAGGCAGGCACATTAATAGTATGCTTGCTTGTGCAATGGGTGTTGATGAACAAGTTAACTCTAATAAAGAATTATAAAATGAACATTATTTTCATTTAATATTTACATAAGTGACTGCTTGGATTACACATTCCATTAAAATAGTTAAGTGGGCATATAGCTGCCCTTATCTCACCAATAAATTTGGTACAATAGGTTGCTTTCTGTACAAGAAGTCATTTGTCACACCAACGCGTTGTCTTTCGTATGTTGTAATAGGTTTGTCCCTGGTATTATCACATGACATCAGTTATCCATGATCTCATAGACACGGACATATTGAGGTTAGCGTCACTTCCAACAGGAGTCGATAGTTTTTTTTAAATTCACTAGTTGTTTATGTAGGTACTTCAAATTAAAACAAAGTACCTAATGCTTGCAGTGTTGTACCTGGTACCCAAAGAAAAGAGTAAAATAATATATCTGGTACCTACTGTTGAATAACATTTGTAGGTAACCGAAAGTAATAATATCAAACTACATATGACAAGAAAAAAACAGACAAGATTTTGCAATTTATAACAATTGCTAAATAGATTAATTTCACCATATGTTCGGGAGGCGAGTAAAACGTAAATAACGTAATAATGAAGTACCTATTATTTTCTGCAGGTGGCTGCTATAAAAAGTATGTCAAAATCCTCGAAAGAAGTATACAACAAGCTCACAGAGCTGGAGATGATGATAGATCAAATGATCAGTGATAAAAAGCACATTCAGGTGCGTCTGTTACATCGTTACAATGACATTAAAGATGCCAGTCAGGTAGTCATCACTCATATTGCAAATCTAGAAGGCACCACCGTCACTGAGGTACACAAACGATTAAATCTGGGAGAATAAAATAAAATATTGGTTAATAATGGAACGTTTTATTTGAAGACAAATACAACTCTTTACAATTTAAATTTCATCCAATATTTTTTGTGTTCATTAACTAAATGAACAATTTTAAAATTTCACATCGCAGGTTTACGTACTTAGGTTCTTAAGTTATAAGTGTATTCAAAAAGCCACGGTTCCACGTTTGCTACTTCAATTACGAAAAATGTATGTTTTACATGACAAGTATTTCTAATATATTTTGATTATTATAAGTTGATAATCATGACCATTGTCAGCAAACAATTATTTTTAATGTAAGTGGTAAAAGGTAGGTATTGCTGAGAATATTCTAAAACTATAGTGAATAATGGGTTAAAAAGAGAAAAAATAAAATAAATCTACTTCCTTCTTTGAATACCTAGTTTTTAAAATGTGATAATGTAGTGAAGAGCTCGAAAATTGAGAATAAAAGAGGCATTTAACATTGGGAATATTCGCAAACACTCGTTAATATGCCTGTTAATGATGAACTCGACTTTTATACTCTGAAATCTATTATCGCCCATATTATAAGATTACAGTATCTTCCACATGCTTTAAACATTGTTACACATAATTCTTAAATCAAAATACATTGAAGTTAAAATTCTAAACGCTAACATGGTGTCTATTTTATAAGCAAGCAATAATTATATAAATGTTTAAATGTATAATATAAACTGCACATCGCACTGAGCGACAGCATGCGAATACTTTGCAATATGAGCGTTCCTGGGCAAGTAGAACGCTCTGCTGCGGGGCCGACTAGGTCCCCGCCCTTATGCCACCAACAGCGAGTGGCGCCCTTTCGAAGTTAGAGGCTTTCTTTGAACTTTGTTTTACAATTAGTCATTTGGAACAGCGTTGTGGCTGCTGCATTTGTGCATTGAACTCTAAGTTCTGATCACATTATGATTGTTAAATTCAATCAATTAGGTACTTGTATGTTATTGTAGCAACATATCTTGTGTATGTTATGGCCAGGGTTTAAGCATTCAAAATTGTAAAGTCTTCATTTAGTTCCATTCCCGCCTGGCGAGAACTGTGCAACTGTAGAAAGTTCTAAATGGAATGTAACTAAGTAACAAATTGCCACACATTCTCACCAAACGAGTTACTTAGCAAGACTGTCCTTATATCCTTGTATCTCAATCCAGCTAAATTTAAGTATAACAATATAACAAATTTACAAAAATACATATAAATTGAAGAACATTCGCAATACTGAAGTTTCCAAAAAATGCATATAAATATATCACTAATAACAAATCTAAGATTTCCTATCGAAATAATACCCTATATTATGAGGGAAATCAGAATGCGAATGCTCATCAGTTTCAATAAACGTTTATCGTTAGACTTAAATCTATGAGTTTCAGACTCGTTTCAGGCAGTCCCACAGATTTCAAAGCACCAAGAACCATTCATTAAATGCAATTTCTATACTAATATTATCGCTTCGCTTTACCTAAGTTTACGACTGAGGTAAACGTTAACAATATGTTTATACATATTATTACCATATTACCACAGTAATAATGCCTGTTGCAAAATATCTTTATATATTTTGAACTCAATAATCCATAAATACAAAGATATTTTTGACATGTTTTATTTAAAATCTTACAGCAGCGTGGTCTCCAGCGCGTGTATTGCCGTGCACACTACACAAAAAATCTACGTACACATGTTATCTGTGTTGAGGCATCATTGAGTAGTACAGTACATAACCAAAATGTTTTGTGTAGTATGTAAAGCTAAACATGCGCTGAAATAGCGCTTAACACACACTCACACACACATATCAAATATGCCTAAACAATTTAAACGAAGAAATCCCAAAAACAAGTCTGAAAATAAAATGGTTTAGTCTATGCAATCGCACATTATACTTGATGTATAATGTTACAGTCGATAAATCATAATACGACAAATTTATTATCATCGAATTGATCACTAATGGAATACACAAATCTTGTGATTGTTGATGTAGAAATACTTTTACTGTTTTATTACATTATGTTATTCAAAACTGTTAGAACTGTCTGTTCCAGGTGTTATGATAATGTTTTAGGTTCTTCCCGATCAAGGATTTCATAGACCAAACCTTCCTAAACATAAAAAATAATGATTTGGTAAATTGTAAATATACTATTTGTTAATAAATAATATTGACTCAGTACTTCATATGCTTAAAAATAAAACATATTACTCACTAAGTCATCTCACTTTTCAATAAAACATGACTTAACAATCAACAGGTCAATTTAGCAATATATAATTATACTTTAAATATCACTTGTCAAACAATGGGTTCTATGGGTTCTCTCGTGAGATAATGTTACCCAAGTTCTTACAACCATTTCCTTTGGTCACTATATTTGTCCAGAGATGTAGATCTTGCGTGTCAGGTTACAGAATTGTTGGCTTATTGGCATTTACCAAATAACCATTATTGGTGTTTTATTCGTCTTATTAGGGATTCCAGAGGCACAATATTTATTCCTCATTTCAGTGTCATTTGTTTGTCTTTACCTTAATATTAATTGAACACAATGTGCCAATTAATTTAATACAAAATCAGTCTCAAAGTAGGGAAGTCTTTTAGATCTTCAGGCACGTATACATTGGTAGGTGGATACTCACCTTCCAAGCTATAACAAAATCTCTAAAATAGATTTAGTTATTGATCCGCTTAGAAATTTATTATGCAACCTCACAAATACGTGCTAAAACAACGACATTCCGATGTAGTTTTCCAAGGAGTGAGGTGTCATTACACAATCTGATTATGTGTTAGGTTCCTTTTATTACGGCTAGACTGTAGACCGTAAAATGTTACAAAACATCCTTAAAATTTTCTTGTACAGGTCAGTTATGGCAAGCTTTCCTCAAACTTTAATTAAGTATTACTGGACTACAAAAATAAAATAAACGATAAGCCACAAAGGAACTAAAATAAGTTGATTTCAAATAAATAATAAATAAAAAGAAAATATCATAAATTTACCTTTAGCTAGTAATAGTTTAGTTTGACACTGTTGCGTCACCTTGACCAATGTGTTCCGGTTCAGAATTGTGGCATTGCTCCGCCACCTAAAATATACCACTGTGTTAAACTATATGATTCATATGTAATGTAGTTCTATGAAAACGTACTACAGATAATAAAGTAAATAAACAAGGAAAGCTTTTGTGTAAAATCCTTTTGTTTAGCTGTCGTCATTGTGCGGTTGCTATAATTTATTCGGCGGTCACCTTATTTTTATCGAGCGGGCCATTCGCCTCCAACGATTGGGCGACATCAGATTTCGGGTTGGAGCTCTTCTTCTTTCCTTTACCCATATTCTTCTTGGCGTTTTTGGCAGTCTTAATTTTTTGAGCTTGCCCACCTATCAAAGAATAGAAATTAATACTAGTATTCACTTACCATTTTATTTTATTTTATTATTGAAGCTGCTTCAAAACCATTATTTTCCTTAATACCTACCATCAGCGTCGGTGTCAGGAGCCGAGTTGTCCTCGTGTGGGCTGCCCTCCTCCACTTGGGAGGCTACCTCATCTGACCTCACGGTTTTTCTGTATTCAAATATGGTGCTCATGTAACAAGCTTTCAATATATTCACTCGTAAGTAAGGGGCTTAGTGCAAGTTATGATAGCCTGAATAGCGATCGAGTGATGGAATCCTCCTACACGTTTCACAGCAGTGTGCATGTTTCTGGCTTAATTGGTAAACGTATAGAGATACTCAATCACTCAACCAGTATTGGACGTTGGTACGTTAAATATTCATACTAAAATCTAAAGATCTACCAAACACAAATTAAGAGACAGTGTCGAACGGTCGAAATGTTTAATTCTTAAAAAGTCTCACTTCTGCGAAAAGGGGAGACCTTCCCGGCCCAGTGTAGTCGGGTTCGGATTTTGATCCAACTAAATCGGGCGAACTTCGGTACTCACCCGTTGACGGTGAGAGTGGCGGGCTTGGCGAGCTCGTCAGCGTCACGGCGCGGGCGGCGCTGCGCGCGAGCCGGCGCCGCGCCCGCCCCGCGGCCGCGCGCCCCCCGCCCGCGCCCGCCGCGCCCCCGCGCGCCGCCCGCGCCGCGCCAGCCGCGCCCGCCGTACGCGTTGCGCGGCGGCGGCGTGTACCCCACGTAGCTCATCTGCCGATCACACAGCTCGATTTATCGCCGCCCGGCCGAGTAGCGCCCGGCGCGAGCGCGGCGCGGCCCGGCCGAATAGCGGCCGGCGCGAGCGCGGCGCTCCGGCACGTACCTGCAGGTAGCGCGGCGCGCGCGCGGGGTAGCTGCCGCCGCCCCACTGGCCCACCACGCTCTGGCACGTACCTGCGGGTAGCGCGGCGCGCGCGCAGGGTAGCTGCCGCCGCCCCACTGGCCCACCACGCTCTGGCACGTACCTGCGGGTAGCGCGGCGCGCGCGCAGGGTAGCTGCCGCCGCCCCACTGGCCCACCACGCTCTGGCACGTACCTGCGGGTAGCGCGGCGCGCGCGCAGGGTAGCTGCCGCCGCCCCACTGGCCCACCACGCTCTGGCACGTACCTGCGGGTAGCGCGGCGCGCGCGCAGGGTAGCTGCCGCCGCCCCACTGGCCCACCACGCTCCGGCACGTACCTGCGGGTAGCGCGGCGCGCGCGCGGGGTAGCTGCCGCCGCCCCACTGGCCCACCACGCTCCGGCACGTACCTGCGGGTAGCGCGGCGCGCGCGCGGGGTAGCTGCCGCCGCCCCACTGGCCCACCACGCTCCGGCACGTACCTGCGGGTAGCGCGGCGCGCGCGCGGGGTAGCTGCCGCCGCCCCACTGGCCCACCACGCTCCGGCACGTACCTGCGGGTAGCGCGGCGCGCGCGCGGGGTAGCTGCCGCCGCCCCACTGGCCCACCACGCTCCGGCACGTACCTGCGGGTAGCGCGGCGCGCGCGCGGGGTAGCTGCCGCCGCCCCACTGGCCCACCACGCTCCGGCACGTACCTGCGGGTAGCGCGGCGCGCGCGCGGGGTAGCTGCCGCCGCCCCACTGGCCCACCACGCTCCGGCACGTACCTGCGGGTAGCGCGGCGCGCGCGCGGGGTAGCTGCCGCCGCCCCACTGGCCCACCACGCTCCGGCACGTACCTGCGGGTAGCGCGGCGCGCGCGCGGGGTAGCTGCCGCCGCCCCACTGGCCCACCACGCTCCGGCACGTACCTGCGGGTAGCGCGGCGCGCGCGCGGGGTAGCTGCCGCCGCCCCACTGGCCCACCACGACGCCGGCGATCTCCAGCCGCGCGCCGCGCCCGCGGCCGCGCGCGCCCCAGCCGCCCACCACGCCCGCCACCAGCGGCAGCGGCGGCATCGCGAACTCCACCTCCAGCCCCTCCAGGATCGCCTTGCGCATGCGCTCCACCTGGAAACGACCACCGATAGAACCGAACTCACATTTCGTCATTCGAGTGTGTCGAAGACGACTACCCGACGTTCTCGCTAGGGATATTCAATAAACATCGATTTTTCGAATCACTCGATATTTATAATACGATACATCGAATCGATCCGATGTTTTGACAAACTGTTGATTCACTCGATGTATCGATGTATTTTCATAAAACATCGAATACCAGATTTAATTAAAACTCCGTTTATCTCAAAATTATTCTCATACATAGTTTTTACTTTTTTAATAAACAATATTAGAACCAGCGATGGTTTCCATGTGTACGGGGATGCCTGTACTAATTTGTCTGATAGGGGTTGGGCTGGGCTGATAGAAACACTGATATAGCTGATTATGATAAAAGTTGTTATATTATAAAACTGACATCAAACGTAAGTAATGGGAGTGAATTTAATGAGGGGTGAGAACGTGCGGTTTGCTTGATGACCGATGACGAACTGATTTTGGTTACAATACAATTTTCGTAAATGTGAATTTGGGTCAGTGTGATTGCAACTTCGGCAAATGTACGTGCATGGTCGTACACCATGAAAAGTTGTATTTTATTATATATATTTTTATTATTTATATATATTTCAGGGGTCGAAACTGATTGCCATGGTAAAAATACTGACTTTACTGACTTGAAGACTCGAAAATACTGACCTTTTACTGACTTTCAAAGTCAAAGGGGGTTACAGAGAATATTAATAAGTAAAAAGTACACCGTTTTTAGAGGTTTTTTTTTTTTAGTATAAGCAGACAAACATTCTAGCATTTACCTAAGCTTAAACACTAGCTCTGTCCACAAGATCGTCCGCGTTCCGCGGCCCGATAAGATCCGCCACATTGTATTCTTATGGCGGTCCTTTAATTATAAAATCTGGCTAAGTGCGTGTCGGACCATCTATACAAATAAATAAAATTGGAGTGTCTGTTTGTAATATCATAATAACACCTTTCCACTAAATGCATATGAAAGTACATACGACACCTATAACAAAAACGCGATTTTAAAAAAAATTGTCTGTCTGTCTGTCTGTGTGTTTGTTCCGGGTAATCTCCGAAACGGTTGGACCGATTTTGACGGGACTTTCACTGGCAGATAGCTGATGTTATAAGGAGTAACGTAGGCTTCTTTAATTTTAGAAAAACAATTAGGGTTCCGCGTAAAAAAATAAAAACACATGAAATCAAAGCGTATCTCCGAAACGGCTGGATCGATTTTGACGGAACTTTCACTGGCAGATAGCTGATGTTATCAGCAGTAACTTAGGCTACTTTTATTTTAGAAAAACAAAATGATAAAAAAGAAAAAATGGGTCCTGTCGTGCGGGCTCTGAACGCGGGAGCGGGCTTTTTTGTTAAGTTAAATTCCACGCGGACGAAGTCGCGGGCTCAGCTAGTATATTATAAATTTAGCAACAGTTTGTATTGTAAAATTAAATTGTCGTTTTTAGTATTTTCCTTTACTTATTATTTATGTTTACCACCGTTTAACCTTCCCTGAACTTCCACAAATATTTCAAATTCCCAATTAGCCAAATGGGTCCAGTCATTCTCGAGTTTTAGCGAGACAAACGAACAGAAATTAATTCTTATATATTTAAAGATAATGTATTTCCTTTAATAAACCATCTATTATGGAATGTAGTTCAAGAGTTAGAGGATAAATCTTACAACTCACGTAACAAAGGCCACTTTGAAGCTCAATAATTTCGTAAACGGGAATTAAACTTGAAAAACTGTCAAAGAAACCTCAAAATTATTGTTTAATACTTATCGAAACGGGGTATCTTACGAGGGGGTGAATAAACCATTTTTTTTCACTCCCCTTCACATGTACAGGAAGTACCTTCCCTAGAAACAATTTGCTTTCAATATTTATATCAGTTTTGTAGCGGTACCGAAAATCTATTTTTGTTGCAATTTGCAGCCCTAATATTCTCTGTATAAAGTGACTGACGTCGGACGGACGGACATGACGAAACTATAAAGGTTTCTAGTTTGACTACGGAAATCCTAAAACAGCAGTGTCAGCTAGAAACAAACAGCCGGGATAGAGTACTAGGACTTAAACGTGCCCCAAAAACAAGGTTTGTGCGCGCATTAAGAAAAAAATACTGAATTGATTTTGATGCGGTCTTTACCATTTGGTAGCTTGGGGTCCAATTTGAAATCTAAGCCACATTTCATCTAATTCCGGTGGGATGAACTAAAGATACAGGTTGGTCTTTCCGCACTACTAGTATTACAAGCCACACGACACTTAGGATGTCATTTTGCTGTTTATTATGGAGCATTGTTGAATGGGTATTTTAAAATGATTGTGGTTTCTTTGTCAGTTTTTCAAAATTATATCCAGTTTACGAAATTTGCAGCTTCAAAGTAGTAGCCTATTTACTCGAGTTGCACAATTCATTCCTCTAACTAGTAAACCACATTAAAACAAATATTTAAAATGAACCATCACATATATTATTATTGTAAAGCGGCGTTATATCTACGGATCCCCATAGTATGCGTGGACCGAACGCACTTAGCCGTCTTTTTAGGGTTTTATAATAGTATAGATTCTATAGATATCCTTAGTGAAATTAGCGTAGATTCGTTAGGTATCCAGAATACAAAAAAACCTTTCCTTGAAGTCTAAAATACTGACTTTACTGACAATTTTTCAGAAAAACTGACTTTTACTGACCAATGTTAAAAATACTGACTTTTACTGACTTTACTGACCAGTTTCGACCCCTGATATTTACACACGCGATAAATGTGCAGACATGGACAGTGCTGGTGTAGGAGTAGTATATAACTATAAATTGACGCTTGTATGGTGTGTCTGAGGGCTGACTAGGTGAGGGCTTTGTGTTTTGATCTAATGTTAGAAAAATTACTCGATTTTCAGTAAACATCGATGTTTGTAAGACATCGATACACACTTCCGATATATCGCATCGAAAAAAACATCGATGTTTTTTCTAAGTGGACACCCCTAGTTCTCGCCGTTCGACCCTCGCTTTTCTGTTTACTGGTGTTCCTCAAAATAATTATCTATTTATCGGGACGGGAGACACCGGCCCGCTCGGAGCCCGCTCATCTAGGATCGATCCTATGGATCTACTTACTATTGGACTTCCGGTCCGTTAGCTCGCCCGACTTTATCGACGAAAGTATACATTACAGAGCAGAATATAGGGCGATAAAATTGACTGTAGAGGTCGAATAAAAAAAAGATGAATCGTGGTGACACTGACCTTGACAACGGTGTCGAGATGGTTGTCGCAGAGCTGCGCGAGATGCTTGCAGTGGCTGGCGCGGTGCAGGTTGCGCTGCAGCAGCTTGCCGTCGAAGTAGAGCCAGGGCGCGGCCACGAGCCAGGGCACGGGCGCGCCGCACGCGTCGTTGGCCAGCAGCGCCGCCTCCGCGCCGCCCATCACCAGCGCGCCGAGCTGCACGCCGCGCGAGCTGATGCCGCTCACCTGCCGCACACCGCACTGCTTCGATACGACCGTCCTCCACATTCACGTCACCGTTACATTATCCTCCATCATTATACGGCATGGCTCGGGCGGCAATAAGTCCAACTTCCTGTTGCGTGCAGCAGTGCCGACCACCCCAGTCTACCTGTCCCGCCTCCACTATACCAGCAAGGCGGGGGACATTGCTGAGTACATCAGAATAAAGAGCAATGTCTCATTGAGAGTTCAGCGGTTGGATTCTAGTCACAACGATGGTTTTAAGGCGTATGTGGTTAGGGTCTCCACAGACTACTGGCCGAAGGGTGTGGTGTTCAGGCGCTTCCGGGTGACCTTACCGCCGTCACCACCCGTAGTTTAGTTAAGTGTTGTTGTTATTTGTATTGCATGTGTGTTAGTATATAGGGTAAATATCTATGGGCTTGCGACGCCTAAATAAAAATAAAGTTACAAACCCCCGCCTTCCACTCTACCTAAGTGAAATAGTCAATATGGCAATGAAATGAGGTCGCCGGGGTGATTTGTAGACTTATTTTGCGATTGTTTTCGTTCTAAATCCTCTAAGTTAAAAATAAATAATTTTACCAACGAGGCAGTATCTTTAAATGAGATAGATTTCCTTTTTCAACAACACAAAATGTTTGTAAAACCATCTTCTGCATGGTCGCGCTACTTACGGTCATCTCTTGCAGGTGAAGCGCGTTCATGAGATCGTTCGAGAAGGCCGTAGCTAGGAAGGCATCCAACTCCTGTCGCCGCAGGATTTGGACCTGAGCTGTCATGATAAATCTGTAACAATAAATCTCGTTTTATAGCCAGTTCACAAACACTTTTGTTGCCCAACATGTTTATACAACAAATATGAGAAAGTTTGATTCATTACGATAGGGACAAGAATGCGAATGAAACGAACTAATAAAATACTGTCCCACCTCAACACTGTAGCCAGTATGAGCAAGTGCTGTGGTACATATGACGTGTTTAGCATCAATGGTGTATCTGATCGCATGCACGAGAGAAAAGCTCTCATTCGGCGACATTTATCTTCTTGCGCAGTTCTGTAACATAAAAAAAGAAATGTCGTCACAAATACAGAGCGGTCATAGATAAATCGTGAAACATTATTGACGTGATATCCATAAATCTACGATGCACAAACCCTAATAGATAAAAGCTCACCCGAACCAAAGCCTTTGCACCGTCGGAACAGGCCAATCGAGCACAACCCCCTGTACCACTTCTGGGGTTTTCCCAGGATTCACGCGAGAATATATCCATTCGGCTATATGTACGGTACACGGACGGTCGTCGCCGCTCGATGCACTTGCGGTACCCTCGTCTGAAATAACAGTTTTTGAGTATACTCGCAGTGATAGCCGATTGGTTAAGCACGCGTCTAGCGGGCACCAGGTCTTGGGTTCAAACCCTGGCTCGCACCTCTGGATTTTTCGAAATCTAGGTGTGAATAATAATTTCAATATGATTATCACTCGCTTACGGTGAAGGAAAACATCGTGAGGAAATCTGGCATGTCTTAGAAAAATCTAACCAATTTTCGAAAGACATCTGAAATCCGCCAGCCCGCGCTGGGCCAGCTTGGTGGATTACGGCCTGACACCCCTCGTAGTGAGGGGAGACCCGTACCCAGCAGTGGGACATCAAAAGGGCTAAATTATATTTTATGATATAACTATAGTATAGTCGGAGTCAATTTTCTTAATAATTATTTAGATCGCGATAAGCTAAAACACGCGCAAATAGGTACCTCTGGCTTTCTGCGCCATGAAGCGATGATGATGCATGTTGTACAGTATGGCGTACACGTTCTGCCTGACGGGCCTGAAGAAGTGGTGGATGGAGGGTATCTCGCGGTGGTTGTCGTCCTCCATGAGCACGGGCAGCGCGAGCTGGCGGTGCGTGAGCACGGCCAGCACCAGCGGGTGCATGAGCCCGCGCGCGTGCCGCTCCGCGCACGTGCGGAGTACCTCTGCCGGCGCCGCCGGGCAGTTGTCCAAGCCCTCCGCGTCCGCCGCCGTCGCCCCGCCCGCCCCGCCCGCCGCGCGCGCCTGCCAATCAGATCATTATATTATCCTCCATGATCAAGTATTTATATTGCTCCCGTCGCTTAGCAACCCGAAGAGCTGTGTGTCGAAGTGCGAGAACACACGCTCTACGCGTCGCGTTTTTGCGCGAGGTTGTACGGGTGACTCGTTCAGCGCCCCAAGCGAAGCGGCGCATCAGTCGATCACTGAATGTATGCATTCGTTTGACGTTTACTGAACAAACGCGGTTGGCGTGTACGCGTATTCCCACACTAGCGGCTCTGAACTCACTACAACAATACAAACAACTATAGTTCACGTTGATATCGGTAGATTTGATATTCGATACGGCAGAATTAACGATATTAATGTGTCTTTGACGTTTTTCGTTCATCGGGATTGAAGAACACTCGTATACGAATCATACTCAGACCTCTTTAACGGCAGGTTGTTTGTCGGTTTTGCCGAGCGGGTTCTCCGGCGCCCGCCTGGCCGCGCCCGCGTCGCCGGACTCGAGCGACATCGCCGCGAAGCCGTGAAGCGTGTCACTATTTCCTTCTTCGGTGCTAAAGTCGGCGTTTATTGACGCATTTGCTGTTGCCAATTTGTAATCTTCCAAGCCTTTTTGCTGTAATTGTTTTATCTCTTCAAATCATCTGAAGTGCTTAGTGTAAATTATATAACGGGTATAAAAGAAATAAATAATAAATGAAATGTAATGTGTGAAGGGAAAACAAATATAATAATGATGACTAAACAAACATAAAGGTCACTCTGCACTTAGACAACTGTTATCAATTTGGACTAGTTATCATGCAAAAAATGTCTGCCAATGTGTTGATGGTGATGTAAAAGGCGTGGATGACTGTAGCAATGTATGCCTCTAATAGAGTATAAACCTCATGTTCCGATGATTCAGTTGCTAGTTTGGTGATGTCCAAGTCTACAGATGTCGCCTGTGGGGTTATATCAGGCTTCTGATATTTTTTATTATTCTTTGGACGACGACCTGAAATTTTATTCGTTATTTACAATCCACATCATAATGCGAAATCAACTGCAGGTTTAATTGTACGGATTCTTACCAGATGCAGTTCTGTACTTAAGAAATCCATCTTTTGTACCATTCAAGTAATACTGAACAGCTTGCTTTAGCTTAGCAGCACGGAGATCATTAAGGTTACCAAATACATCAATGCATGCAGCATCTACATCAGAAGATGGCAATTCTTTTACATATTGACAAACAGCCTTCACTAACGTTTCTGGGGGAACTTGCTGCTAAAAACAAAATTAAATAAATTAAGAAAATTTTCCTATTATTGTGTAGGTACATACATTACATTTGGCCATAGATATAGCTACAGACATAGACTAGGTTCCTGCGTCATTTGACCTACTAAGTGAAATGCTATGTCTAGTTATAAAAAAATATAATAAAAAAAATACTTCTAAGAGACCCGGATGCACTAAATAGTTAGAAATAACTAGAGACCTTATAATTTCTTACATTTGGTGTTGGTGCCAATTCAAGTAAGTATGTGTAGGTAAGAAGTTGTCCTAATATAGTGTAAAGATAGTGGATATATACAGACAATCATAGAATCCCTTCCTTTTTTGAACGTCGGTTAAAAAAAGACTTGCCACATTGTTATAGAAACCTTTACCTTCTTTGGCGAGATCCCGAGTCGTTTGTAAAAATCAGTGAGGCTTTGTTCAGAGAGGATAGTACCCCCAAGTAACGCCGCCGCAATGCACAGACGATCCTGCGGCACATCTAATACTTGAGGCAACTCGTGTACCATGTATTCTTTAGTCTCCAATGATGACTGCAAATAAAACAAACACATTGGTGTTAATTGTGATGGCACAAATTACGACTACTTAGTTTGACACAACTATTTCTGCCTTTGCTTATGCATTATAATATAACTAAGGTAAGGATGTTAATACATATAAACTATGTATACAAGTTTGTATGCCAACAGAATTAGCACCTTTATCAAACAATATGATTTGTATAATCCTTTGTTCCAAAATAAATACTGTTGATTTTATTGATTGCATTGATTCACTTGCATAAGTAAAACAACACATTTTAAAGTCTAGACTTGATATTTTTGTTTGCTTTTGTAATACCTTAAATAGAAAAGATTTAAACAATTTAAAGTGAGTAAATATTTATAAATATAAATTTAGTAATAGTTGGGAAACAATTTTTGTCAAGGTTAAGTGATGTTTTTGTAATCTCACCCGGTATGTAAGCTTCAATTGTGATGAACTAAAATATCTTGGTGGCTGAAAAACCAAGTATTCTCCAGAGCAACCAACAAGACCGGCATAGGTTTTCTCCCGACAAAGGCCAACCACTTCTTGACAGTGATCATCTGATGACACCATCTATATGACAAAAAAAAAACAATTACAGTATAATCTCACTAATCCGGCACTTCTATAGATCGACACATCCAATAATCCGGCACCCTCCACCCAGTGTGTAGTGAGATTACACTGTATTTAAAATACTCATAAAAAATACATTTTCATTACTCATACACTGAAAGTAGGTCTGAAGTTGCCTGAGGAGCGGGTTGAAAGTAATACTTTTCTGGCCCGGGAGAATCACTTTCAACTGACAGCTGTCAAATTATAAAAAAAAAACTAGTTCCATTTCTATGGAACCATGTTCAAACTCTTTCTACAGTCACTCAATTACAGTACGATGTAAAATTGAAATAACATAAAGTTGAGTATTAAATAAAGAATAAATACTTTTAAATGACTTAATTATAATTTAGTTTCAACAATTTCTTTAAAATAACATAGATTTGGTCAAAATATTTAAAAATTAAAATTAAAAATACTGGCTAAATAATGAAGTTGGCCGGCCAACGAAAAAAAACAAAATAGGCGGCAATCCGATCTTTTTTTTTTTTCGAGTTGTAGAGTATTGTTCATGCTTCCTTGTATTATTTCTTTAGCCAATTCCTGTTTTTATTTTTATTTTCCTTGTATTCGTAATGAAAAGCACAGTGTTTACCTCGGGTGAAAGACTTATTTTGTCCCTCGAACTATTAGTCCCCGTCTCGGGAAAAATAAGTCACTTTCACCACTCGTGTAACAATGTACTATTACAATTGTAGTATACTTACAATAGGAATATTTAAATATCGTAGTGCAGTTCTGAGGCAGGAATGTAAGCCCATTGGTGGTACCCACCATACTTTCGGAGGTGGAGTGGCTTTTGTTACAATATGACGTAAAACCTGTGCAACAAAGCATTAATTAGAACAGTTAAATTATTTATGATGTTGAATACCTTAATAATGAAAACTGGCACACATAAAAAAAATATTCTTAGATAAATATTACTGGGTATAAAATACCTACTTGTTTGGAATTGTACTTTAGTCTCTATTTTTGAGCTGTCAAAAAATATTATAAACATTACATAAATCAATACAAATATTGCACCAGTGTAAATGAAGGATAAAAGATACAAAACCCAGTAAATATAAATATTTCTTTACATAACAAAGTCAAAAAGAAAGATTACTACTTATTTTATTTATTAGTTACCATAGCCTACAGATACTTGCAATAGCAAAGGTATTGCTGACCCGACGGGGATGAGTTTGTGTTACCAGCTTTCTCACTTAATAGACGAAACATAGCTATATAGTAACTTTATGCCAATATTTTTGTGAATGAGTGGTATTATCCCAGTCGAGCCAGCCAAGAAGTATGACCGGTAGTCAGTTGGCTACAGGTCACAGGTAAAAATGTATAAAGGTCACTCACAGAATTGACTCGCTGTCTATAGGTAGCTTGAGTTTGAATCCAATGCTGCGGCAGGGCAGGTGGAGTAGGATGAGCACCGTTGAAGCACACGCATAAAGCAACTTGATGTTCACCTAATGCCTGGGCCAGTGTTGTCAGGAACTGAACACACCTGGCCCACTGACCACCGCATGCCCAATCTGTATACAGTCAGTACTAATCTTTATCACAGTCTATTATCCCTTGTTAACACTGACAAAATGCTTGTGTTGATCTATGCTATATGTAGCTTTCTCTATTATAGTGACACCATAAATCCATACAAGTATTGCGTCAGTGTAAACGAGGGGGTTACACTGACACACAGGTGGGTAAATTAAGTCACTATGGTGTATTTTGTATGATTTATATTTACATTTTCAACAACTGCTTAATTGTAAAATTATTGTCTATTAGGGAGTCCATTTATAGAAATCTACCACATGTAGTGTGGTCACAAACAAGCAACTAACCTCCATAAATGGAATAATAGGCATATCATTTTTATATTGGTAAATGTGTAACAGGATTTTTAATACATAAATATACCAAATAGTAGGTATTAATGGTTTTGCAGTCACTGGACTAAGTACTGTAAGTAAATCATTGAATGAGTAGGTATCTTACACCTTATCCCATATTATTTGGAGTCAAGCACAATTTATGTTTATATTATAGACTCTGCACTTATAACAGTCACCTAGCTGAACACAAATAGGTACCATATCTCATAACAAATCCATATTTTCATTACCTTGTAAATACCCACAGTACGATGTGTTATTATTATGGGCGAATGTGTGGAAGATGTATACCTGAAAAATATCCGCCGTATAAACGGTCCAAACATCCTTCCGCATCGAGAACCAAGCGAAATCCGCCAGCGTGGTTCCTTGCAATGCGAAATAAATCAACTCCTACTCCCTCATTTTCAAGGAAAGTTTGAAGATCTTGAATACCCATGATTCAAAATAAATGTAATGATTCGTTCGAACACGTTCGTCACGTTATTGATGGTCCTGTAAAATAAAAAAAAATAGGTTGAATGCACCTACAAATAACTCACATAGCTTGGCTAAACTACAGGCATTTCTACGATTTATTCACAATCTACTTTAATTGTATACTGGGAAGGTAATAACTTACAATCTAACGAAATTATCTTCATGTAAAATGTAAGGTAAGAGGCACGAAAGTTACCGGCACGTATATGGCAAAGGGTTAAATTCGTTACGATCAAGTGAAATGATTCTACTCAATGAACACCCATCCCATGGTGAAACTATATAAACAACGGAAAGAAAAGAAAACAGCCGAACCTTACTATAAAACCATGCCAACAGTAAAATTACGATAGGCGTAAGATGAAAACGGAAGCCATTTGTAATCTCATATTTTTTTCATAGAATGGTCGTGTCAAACTAAATTGGGCCAGAAACCAGAAACAATATCTAAAAAGAATAGGTATGCCTGTCGGGTACCCGTCGCATGAGATCAGCACGCACGTAGAGAAAGAAACATTATTTTTCAGTCAGAATCAGAAAAATAGAACCATGAAAACATTTTAGCAGCTACTGAAATAAGACACCATTGCGTTAGAGTAAATGGGATGCATAGAGTGTCTTGTGTTGTTTGTATATTCTCTTTGATGTGTTGCTCATTCTTAGGGTTCCGAACACCGAAGGGTCCGACCTGTGATCCAACTGGACCCCTACTATTAATTTGGTAATAATAAAATTCTTGGTAATAATCAAAATATGTAAAAATGCTGAAATGACTTAAAAATTTTAAAACGTCAACCATACCTCCCAGAGGTAGGACGTTATAATAAAGGGCTAAACCTGCCAAAAAGGCAAGATCCTGCCACATATGGTCACACTGCAGCGCAAAAGACACAAAATTGACTTCATCCGTTCAATTTTTTTTTTTTTTTTTTTGATATGACTATACGTTGTTGGCCAGAGTGGCCATAACAACTTCACCCGGACAGAGGGCGAGCGCAAGTGCGCTCCAGCCAGAGGGGCAGGGGGGCAGCTAGCTCAAGGGCGCCACAAGGGACACGACCTCGGCTTGGGCCGCTGCCAGAAGAGGTGGCGAGGGTAAATCTACCACCGGATCGGAACGCGACCTCGACTGAGAAGATCCGGCAAGAAACTCAGCGGGCTTGTCGGGTGCCAAGGTACGTCTAGGTAAGTAGACGCACCTTCTAGCGGAAGCGGGGGTACGTCGACCTCGCCGGCGAGGTCGGTGTCTGGTGGGTATCCGTTCTATTCACCATTCAATTTGTTTTTATACGTCTGTGAAGTAGGCGTCGACATGCCTCCTGACTCCTCACAGTATTTTTTTTTAAATCAACTCGAAGTTGAGTTTCAAACAAATTGAATCGTGAGTAGCCACCAAGAAGATTATACATAATAATAATAATCTTCTTGGTAGCCACTAGGTTTAGGTTTGTTTGCTTTCTTGTTACCTATGGACGAGGTGACATTACTCAACTGGTTAAGTTGACGTCTATCTGTCTGATTAATCAATCAGATCTGACTGACATTGTTGTTACTGGGGCGTTGCGTTGCTCATTCGCAATTTTTGATAAAATCGGAAAAATTAAAATAACTATGGGAAATGATTTAATGTAATAGTACTTGTTATAATTAAACTTGAATAACAGGAATCAATAGTTCTTGATAAAATGCTATAAGTTCCTCACATTATTTACCGCGTTTAGTTTGGCATTCAGGATTGATTTTTATCCACACATTTCCAAAAATAAGTGATGCCGGAGCAAAGTAATGATTATCGTGTTGTAGTTTTTGGTGCGGGTGGTGTTGGTAAAAGTTCCCTTGTGCTTCGTTTTGTTAAAGGTACATTCAGAGAGTCTTACATACCGACTATAGAGGACACCTATAGACAGGTAAGCAGTTTCATCGAGTTTCATGGCGTTTAGCAAATTTCCCGCGGTTTCATTATTATTTCATCGCTCAGTATTAAAAGCATTATGCTCTTGTTAAGCACTATTCTACTTAATTAATGTTATGCTAAGATTGGAAGTACTATTGGAACTAAGTAGTATTGGAAGTACAAAAAAATCACATAAAGCAATTTATATATCGACGGGAGAAAGCAGAAATGTCGTAACTTGCATTTTGGGCTAATTCACTTTTTACCATATTCTTGTATAAAAAAAATACTGCTTTGAATGGTCTGGGTCTCGTTTTTCTACCATAAATTTTTTTATCAATACCATACATAAAATAAACGACATACAGCTTTATGAAACGTGTATCGAAGGTTTATATTTAAGATACAACAAATCCGTAGCCAAAAAAACATCTAAATGAAACATGTATCGAAGGTTTTATATATAAGATACAGCAAATCCGTAGCTAAAAAAACATTTTTGTCTAAGTTGTCCATACATTTTATCTCACAGATACAACATTTTTGCAGCCTAAAATTGAAACATGAATTGGCGTAACTTGTGCAAAATCCTTGATACACACACTTTACGACAATTTAGACAAAAGCATCAGATAGGCCTTAGATTAATATAAATACATACCAATTATTTTCAACTTTCTATCTCAATAAATATATTAGTAATGAATTTTTGAAATAGTTTTTTGGATCTGGTGTAAAGTTGTGTTTTTCAAGTTACGACAATTCCGCTTTCTTTTGTCGATATTAAAATTAAACAGTATGTACCTACCTAGAAATCTATATTAATCTTCCAATTATTATTAACTAGCTGTGCCCCGCGACTTCATCCGCGTAGTATTGGATTATTGGGTTAAAAAGTATCCTATATGTTAATCCCGGTTATAATCTATCTGTGTTCCAAATTTCATCCAAATCCGTTCAGTAGTTTTTGCGTGAAGGAGTAACAAACATACATACATACATACATACATACATCCACACTCACAAACTTTCGCATTTATAATATTAGTAGGATTCCTTTCCAAAATATTAATTAGTCTTGTATTGCATTAGATTAGTCCTCTCCTAAGAGTCCACTAGCTATCATGTTGAATATGAGTTCTGACATATCAATATTTAATTTTCCCTATGATACTAAGAAAACCTTGACCATATTGAAGCTTTGCCAAATACACTTTTATGGTTTATATTTGGATATAAGCCAATGACCTACATTTATGTACACACACTAAGTTATCTATGATCATATGTATAAGGGTTTTTTTATCTTTACTAAAGAGCGAGGTTTTGCCCCCCATATTTGTTTCTGTATTTTCTATATGTTGGCAACAGCCTCACCTATCGGGTCCAACTATAGCTAAAAACCATCTAGGTACCCCACAAGTATAAAAAAATCAGTCAACCTGTTTATTTTACTTATTACTTATGTAATTCTTTGTAATATCAAAAGGCAACACACTGGACTATTATATTTATATTAATATCTATTACCCTTTGTAATTATTGACTATAATATAAGCAACTGGCGATAAAAAAAAACACAACAAATGTAAAACTACATACCCACTGAGTTTCTTGCCGGATCTTCTCAGTTGAGGTCGCGTTCCAATCCGGTTTCAGATATAAGAAAAAAAAAAGTAAAATTGACAATTTGTAAGTGCCCCCATAGGCCTAAACAAAATAAACAATTTGAATTTGAATTTAGGAGAAGAAGAATTACAAACACATGCACACCAGAATTTCATGTTTAAAGATGATGTGTCCCTTTACAGGTGATAAGCAGCAACAAAACAATATGTACTCTACAAATAACAGATACAACGGGCTCCCATCAATTTCCTGCCATGCAAAGATTGTCAATAAGCAAGGTTACTACCATTTCATTTTCTCCTATTTATATGGGTCGCCACTTGCATAAAACATTTGAAATTGAGATTGATGTTAAGAATTCATCATTATATTTAATTTGTATTTTTATAGATTACATTTTCATAAACTAACCTTTTCTAGTACTTTGTAATACCTAAGCTAAAGTGATCTATTATTTATAGGGGCATGCTTTTATATTGGTCTACTCTGTGAGTAGTCGACAATCTTTAGAAGAATTGAAACCAATATGGCAGACCATAAAAGAAATAAAAGGTGCGGAGCTTCCAAACATTCCAGTGATGCTTGCGGGTAATAAATGTGATGAGAGTCCAGAGATCCGGGAAGTATCGGCGTCTGAAGGACAAGCTCAGGCCCAAGCATGGGGCATATCTTTTATGGAAACATCAGCCAAAACTAATCACAATGTCACACAACTTTTCCAGGTCAGTGTCCATTGGTGTTGCCTAACACAATTTCCTAAACTATACTTTTTTATATTATGTGTAACCAAGTTTGCAAACAAACATACAAACACCCTCATGTGAAGGAGTTACAGTGGCCTATATGTTTGCTTGCTATATCAAAGGCGTCCCTTACATGCTGTCGATCTGAAGGGGAGAATATATATTCACATGTACATATTCTGTTACTACATTAGATCCTTGTCATACATTTCATTTTCCTAACTTATTTTATTTTTGATATCATTCATCCATTATTCATTTATATTTTTTTTTTAAGTAGCTATTTATTACTACTAATTTTAATTTCCAGGAACTTCTAAATATGGAGAAGAACAGGAATGTTTCCCTCCAAGTTGATGGAAAAGGAAAGAAAAAGAAGGACAAGGCAGTGAAAGATGGTGGTGAAGCATCTGCCAGCGGAAGAGAGAAATGTCTCGTCATGTAAATATGTGACAGGTTAACATCAGCATGCAGACCCACCATTTATATTATGATGATTTGTAGTAATTTTGATTCTAGTCATAAATCCAAGTCCCGATGAGTTAAGCACGGATTTAGTATATAAGTATTACCTATATCGCATTTAAAAGCAAGAAGTAGTATAGTAATTGTAATGCCTTTTAAATATTAACATTAGTTACCATTGGTGGAGCTTAGAACCCATCAAATACTTAATATTTTGCTAATACTAAGTAACTGATAATTTTAATATTGACTGACATGACAAAAAGTTGAGTAATATCCATATTATGTACCTACTAATTGTTAGTGTGAAAATACAACGAAATGAAGCCTTTAAGGACTTCCTGTTAATCAACTGTGAGAGCTGATCTGATGAAAATTAACTTTATTTCTTATTAGTTACATTAAAACAAGTCGAATTTACAGTACAAAATTTCCGGCGGTATAATTGCCTTCTCAGTTTTAAAGTGTCGTATTTTATACAGGATAACTCATGTTTCTTGTAAAAGGCGACATGAAAGGGTAATGTCCCAATACGAACTTTTATCTGTGCCAAATTGCATTTCTTAGTAAAGTTCATTTTAGCGTTAGTTTATAACAAGTTTTTTTTCATAACTATAGTTGATTATTTTTTAATTTCTAGTGGACATTGGAAAACCATTTGTTTTGTAGGCCGGAACTCATATAAAAATCATCACAATAAATAATAATAATTAATTAGCAACTCAGAGTGGGATTATCAATTTTCTCAGTTTCAAATAAAATATAAAATTAAATTTTATTGTGAAAATGATCTAGTCATAAAAGCTTATAGGGCATCTTTGTATTCGTAACTAGTCATTACTTAAAGTAGTTGTCGCTAGATAATGTACTAATGCACTTTATTTAATATCATTCACTTACATATCCAATTACTATATTTGTCCATATTAGTCAATGACCACCGTTACATATGTACATGTATGAATATAATATGGGAATGTGTGGCGATTTAGGTTTTATATGATAAAACAACTATTAAGGACTCGCGATAGTTTATTTACTTTCGTTATCATATTTTGATTACTTGTACTATAAGTACCCAATCAATATTAGTTTTAGAAATATAGAAATAATTTATTTGACGTACAGAAAAGATGATAGTTTGTGTTCTATTTGAGCGCGATGCATCCCATAATCTTTGCGCAAAACTGCGATAATACACTTTAAGTTCATTCTAGAAATAAAACATATATTCACTTGTAGAAATCTGAAAATCTGTTGCAGACGATAGTGCCGCGACATATCGCTATAATTGAAATTATGTTTTAATTTCTATTAACTAGAGTGTGTTATGTATGGCAGTTTTCATAAAACCGGCTTTAATAGATTGCATAACGAGCAAATCTTAAAAAAAAAAAGTGAATTATTGAGCCATACGGAACTAAACAGTGGCACGCGTGTGGCATTGGTTTTACTAGCACTTATAACTGTATATGAATAGGCATTAGGTTGAATGTATTTTAAAGACGTTTTAAACATCTAGCAAACATGCGCATCTAGAAATTCCAATCGGTAAACGCAAACAAGGTTACAACCCCCGCCAGCATCTCGTTTTGATAAGATTTATTTGGGAGCCATTGCAAATGGCAAATCTAACTTGTTAACCAATAATTGTTTGACAATAGAACCGTTTTCCCCCGAAGGGTAGAAAACGGATATAAAGGTTTCAGCCGTAGCTTGAACCACTTGAGATAACGCATCTATTAATTTATCTCTCTCACTCTCTGTTATCTCTTTCCCACGCCTACAGTGTTCCATTGCTATCTCATTCGTGTCATCGCAGCGCCGGGCGCACAGTGTCTTTGTAGCACCGCGCTCTTCAGTATCTACTTTTTGAAGGAGCCGGCAAGGACCTTGACTACTATCCCTGAATGCTATCCAGTTGGTAACTTTGGCAAAAGCCGCCGGCGCGCTTGCAAATCCAAACGGCAGGCACGTCGTTTGATATATTTCCCCGGAAACTGAGGGACAGGAGTCGGCGGTGACTGGGTATTATGAGCAGATGAAAGTAAGCTTGTGACAGATCCAGTTTCATCATGTAACAGTTTTGATATAAAGAGATGGAATTTTCAGGCGGTTTAGAAGATGAGATTTTGGTGTTAGCACGTAATGATTCAGAGACCTTTTAGGTTGAATATTGGGCGAAAAGAACCGTCCGCTTTCCTTCGGCGGAACATTTCTGAAAGAAAACCGCTGCGGTGTGGACTATGTGGACTATTTTGATAGCCCCCGATTTCAACAGTTCTTGAATCTACTTTGACATCTCTGGTGAGTCGTTGGTTTGGAACTGCAACATATTTTTGCAAGAAAATTGCCTTACTATTGGTTTTGATTTGAAGGGGATTCTGTATCCATGAATAAAACTTTGGATTATTTTTGGCGCTGCTGTCCAATGTTCTGAATATTTCGACAGTTCGAAAGTTCGTCGGTCTCTTCTAACTTGGGTACGGAAAAAAAATCGAATGTCATTATTAGAGCAGTCCTTCACTGCTTGAGCCAATATTTCGTCTGAAAAAAGATGTGTTTCTGATGGCGGAATGTTATGCAGAATTTCGTTCAACGCTTTGTTTTGAACTTTATACTTCCTTCTTTGTTCTATCACCTCCGCTCGCCGGCCGCAGACATACTGCAGGAGGACATCGGATTTTTTCTTAAATTGCGAGTCCGTCTTTAAAAAGTCACTTCCAATTTTAGTTTTCCATCTCCTGAGGGAGTTGATCTAATAAATCCTGAAATATTTTTCTTTATTGTAAAAGCCCATGTGTGACAGCACCAAGTATCATGTCAATTTTTTCTAGCACATTGGTTGATTTCCAGGATGGTGTTACGGTGGCCAACAAGTTATTAACCTTTAGGGCACAAAAGGCTGGAGACACTTGAAATTGTTTTTGGGTGTCTGAGTACCTGACATCACACCATCCTTCTCGGCCAAACTGTTGGCATTCCATGCTTTTTTTAGAAAGACAGGCTGAGTTTTTGTTATTTTGGGTTCTGACACCGTTATACTCGGATTCAAATCGAAAGAAGCGGTACCATCTGTCTGCAATGCAGCCAGTTCTCTCTGAGCTTCACAAATTTTTGCTCGTAATTTAAATTCTCTGATCGAGGCGACCTCGTTCGAAGAATCCCGCGAGGTAGTGTTATGTGGATAGCATTGATTCTCATGATTAGACTGTGTACTATCTGGTATCGAGTCAAATGACGAGTTAAGGTCAGGAGGGTCAACAGTGTTGCTCTGCACAGTATTTGCTATGATCTTTTCTATGTTGTTGTTCTGCTTATTTTGTGTTTCAATCAGCTTATTAAACATTTCCATCTGCTGGTTGAGGACTGTAATTAATAGATGGTCGCTGCCTCTTTGACCTTGCGACGGAGTCCCGCGTTTTGTTGGTGTCCTAGATTCGATATGATCATGCTTTCCTTTTCTTTAAATTTCTGGTGTTAAAGAATCGGTTGGAGCAGGCGAATCACTGGCCGAATGAACTTGTTGAGAGGTCTGAAGTTCGGAGGAAGCACTGCAACGATTAGTTAGTTTACTCTTTATAGTGCGGACTGCATCAATAAAGGTTAAGTAGTACTTTCCGGAGCCATGTATTTTTTCCATGGTGCCATGGGGAGAATGCAACAATACTCGTCCCAAGGGCCACTGTAGATTTTCCACCTTATAGCTCTGTATCTTCGTTCGAATAGCGAGCTGGATGCCCGAACTTGATCGGCAGTAGGGATGGCGAACCTTAGCTTACTCTCAATGTTCGAGGATAATTTTTCTCCGAATAAATCGTGGAAAGAGAAGTCATGCACCTCCCAAGTCCGCCAACCTTCTGGGAAGTTTTCGTCGATGGTGTTGACAATTGCAGCAAAGGCTTCCTCTTCTCCCGCTGGATAAGGCCGAGCAGCTAGCTCCCCCATTGTTGTTAGCGACATGATCTGGAATCAAGACCAATACCCTATAAATGGGTCTCACGCTGTCTCTGTCGACTGTCGTCTTACGCAGACGACGTCGTCTCACTTTTGTGTTAAACGACATAGCGTCGCTTCGATTAGGCGACACAACTCCGCGAAGCTCAATCAGACGACACGACGACGAGACGTAGCGTCGCGAGATGTAATGTCGTCTCAATCAGGAGACGTAGCGTCGTTTCGATCAGACGATCTGTTGTCGTCTCAAAATGGCCAATAAGCCACTATTTGTTTTACGGTGTTAGGTGACACACGAGTCGTCGCTGGGCCATGGGCGCCGAGCGGTAATGAGAAAAATTTCCAAAGGAAGTTATTTCAAAACTTACCAATGGGTTAGGGTAAAGCTAAGCGTTACACACGTGCGAGAGTTATGAAATTCAAAAGCGTGCTGAAGAGCGCGGTGCTACAAAGACACTGCGCTCCCGGCGCTGCGATATGACACGAAAGAGATAGCAATAGAACACTGTACGCGTGGGAAAGAGATAATAGAGAGTGAGAGAGAGAAATTCATAGATGCGTTATCTCAAGTGGTTCAAGCATAGGCTCGAACACCTAAATACAATTATTTTCTCAGCCTGAATAGATCGCTAGTCTTGTGTCTGCAACGTACCAGCGGGAGGGGATCGTCCGATGCAACTACGCGCGCGCTATCTTCACGCGTCTGTTTGCTGGATGCTTTAAGATGCACATAAGTTGAAAATATTTGCACGATTTAATTACGAATATTTGCTTATTGGCAGAATCTACAAAATATTGTATAGAGTTAAAAAATTGTTAAAAACTGAATTGTTATAGCTGGACCAAAGTTGTTTCGTGTTAATTGATGTAAGTTGACCGTAGTATATTTTTCTTGTCTTGCCTCTTGATCTTTCCACGAACTTTTATACTGTTAACGTCAATTAGAAGCTAGTGTTGGAATCTAGACAAATTAACATTCTGCAAGCGATTTTATAAATCGATACGTTATGCAGTCGATACCTAGATTGTGGGACTTTTCTGTCCCATAAGTTTTGGTTTACCGATTTGTAGAAACGTTTGTAGAAAGTGAGTGCCTGGAGTCCAAACTCCATTTTTTCCCGTAAAATAAATGGGCTGTATCTTGCGAATCGCTGAAATAAACACTTTATCTTTAAACATTTTTCATAGATGAGTAATGAAAGGGTGTGTGTCTATAACAATTTATGAATGGTTATGAGTTATTATTTAATTACAAACTATGTATTCTCTTAGACAAACTGTAGGGTCTGTAGGTCACAACTGAATGAGTGTGTGCAAACAAATTACATGTTTAATTATACATTACTTCGTCATATTGTATGAGAGTTTAGGTACCTGTACATAAAGCACCTAGCAGATGATAATATCTAAAATATGTTTAGGCAATGCAATGTGCATTTCCAAAATGTATTCACACTGAAGTGGCAGCGGCTGGCAGCTAAATAAAAATGTCGTAGCATTTACAACTTTATCATCACTGTAAAATACATGTTTATATTTTTAATTTTATATGGCTTAAGAGTTGTCTTCAATTTATCATAATTTTAAATAATAGGCATGTAGATAATTTATTTATACTTAAACATTATTAATCTTATTTTGCAACCTACTTCCCCATGGGTTACATAACAAAGTTATATTTTACATTCCTTTCACGCTAAGTTTTATGAACATTATAAATGTAACGTAAATATGGAATTAGAAACGTTACTGCTGGTACCTAGTGTTTTTAGAAACATGATAATTAATATTATAATCAACGAAAGTATTTTATATTAGGTATTAAAATCATTGATAACGAGAATGCACCGTGTACTTTATGTGATTTTACGAAGTAAGTACCAAATGTATTGATTACCTACGCCTACTGCTTAACATTGCTTGTTTCATATGAAATGAATTTCTAGTCCTCTTCTAAAATGGTGCCCATTATATAAACACGGCAATAATATAGTAAGTAGGTAATAGGATAATAATCAACATCTCTTTTGCAATTCAAATAGTTGGTGTATCTGATAATAATTCTCTAAAGTGCAGTATTTTCACCACCATGTATCACCGAGGTATTGCTTATGTTGACGGCAAGCAAATGTTCACGTTTCTGATTTATTTATTTATTAAAACTGATTAAATAGAAAATTGTCCAAATTTACAGCTAAGAAAATAAAAAGGCTTTTGATTCATACTCTAAATAAGTACGTAAGAATAATTTAAACTTTAAGGGGTAGCATCTTGCGAGTTGTTTGCGTTGGTGAATTAAAGTAATATCATTATTTTATTATGATTATATTTATTGATACCGAGTATGCGGAAGTTTGTTGACCAATACCAGAATAGGTTGTAAGACTCAATCCTGTCGACTTTTTTTTATTGAATGTATTGTATGTTTCCAATTAAGTATACTACTTAAAACATTTTAAATTGATCTTGTGACTTTTCTCACTAAGGCATCACAAAATAAAAAAATAAAAGTAGACTTCCTATTTATTATTTTTTAAATGGTAAACCTATTTTATGTTATCACAATATTAACTTAAATAGGTACCCATATTTTTACAATGGTTAGGAGATGATTGATAATAAATAATGTAGGTTATACTATAAAATAAAATAAGCAATGGTTACACACACATCACCACATACCTACAGATATTTTTAATTTCATTGATTATCAATAGATCACTAGTATTTTAAAATGTAAAAAAAATATTATTTTATCGTTATCACAGAATACAATACCAATACACAACGACAAACAATATCGTAGCCAAATACAATCTCTATAAGTACTTACATAATGAAATCCGAAGGGGTTGGTTGTAGGTACATACTTTTGTTTTGGGAAAGAACAATATTTAGTAAAGTATCAATAGAGATTGAACAGTGTATTTTTATTACTACGCGCGTTAGTTGCCGTGCGGATATAAAATAAATTCGCCATGTTAATAGCTTATATCCTGGGTTAGCAAATAAGCACTTTTTATTCCAGGAAAATAGATGGCACGAACGGGGCATTAATAACATTTTTCAGTGATCTCCGCTTCCAAGATGAAAAACAGCATTATTTCTTTTTCTTAAATTCGTGTTTAAACTCTGTTGGTTTTCATTGTTAACTATATCTAAAGACGAGCTTAGATTAGGTAGGCGACCTGTGCTTGCAGATCTTCGAATCGTTGGTACATTACTAATGTTTTTTACTAGTAAGTTCGTATTCGACGCATTTTGTGCATTATTAAGAGCTACAGCAAATACATTAAGTAGTCTATCTAATCTATCACCACTTATCCTATCAGTATCCGCGTCTTTGTTTTGCTGGTTGGAATTGGTGCATTCGTTGGAAAATAATGTTCGCGTACGTTGTCGTACACCGATACTGAGTATACCGAGAAAATTTAAATTAAACCCAATGTTGAATATAAAATTAAATACAATCATGACCAGAAGATATATCAGCGAAATGTTGATGACGACAATCAAAATTCCATACACTATTTTGTCAAATGGGAACCACAGTCCATCTGAAAAAGAATATTAATTATTTACAACTTATTCGCATTGAAATAGTAAACGAATGGACCTTTCTATAATTTTCATCTGACAAGATTTTAGTGCCAGTTTTGATTTTAATTTACTTTAAGTTTGTTATAAGGATGCATTTAGCTTTGAGGACTTCAAGGAAGATAGCTCGCAATGTGAACATAATGACATTAATGTATACATATAATTTTAGGAGGATTATCAAACCATTCACACTAAATAGAAAAGGTTTAGTCTAGTGGAGCCTATGGTCAGGCTGCTTAGCTCAATGCACTGGGTGGTTTCAGGTTAAATTCCTGTTGGGGTAAATTACAGTACTGGTACACTGAAATATATCCATTTGTAAGCATTGCTAGTTTAGAACAATACAGTCACGTGTTGGTCTGGCAATAATAATAATATCTAACCATAATAAAATTACACTTACCAGTCATGCTTAAAATTGTTATCTTTATAGTAGAATTCAGAGCGATAATTGGTTCTGATATTAAAGTAGTAAACATTCTGATGCCAATCTTCAGTGGGTTCATGTGTTTCATAAATATGAGTGGGTCTGGTGGTGGTACAGTACAGTCTGTAGTCCAGAAGTACCACTTGCAAGTGTTAACAGCTGACACAAATTTCTCAAGCTCCTGTTGTTCAGCTTCCTGAAATATCGGTTATGTTTTTATTGCTATGTAAGTACTGCTGTTTGTATTTTGCTTCACAAATAATACAATATTGTCATGAATATCCATTTTATCTTGATTTTTAAGTGGTCTAAAGCCTCCTTTTATTGAGGAAGAATGTACCAGGTGTAATGGCTCACCTTTTATTACATTGGGATTTCAAACACCATTGGGGAAATGTGGGTGCACTATTAATAGCGCAATTCACCCCTGTCTACCCTTTTTATATAGTGACTAGCGGCCCGCCCCGGCTTCGCACGGGTACATTGCGGTTACATTATTAGAGTTTTAGTAAGGATCCCTAATTTTTTTGAAAATATATTGTAGCCTATGTCACCCGGGGATAGCGTAGCTTCCCAACAGTGAAAGAATTTTTCAAATCGGTTCAGTAGTTTCGGAGCCTATTCATTACAATCAAACAAACAAAGTTTTCCTTTTTATAATATTAGTTAGTACCAGTACCAACATAATAGTAGTTAGTACCACTTAAATAAATAATATACCAATATTATTTATTTAAGTGGTAATATTGATATTAATACATAAATAGAAGATAATCACCACATACTTTGTGATTAGTAATATTCTTGTTATGACTCTCAGAGACAAGTACTCAAATTATTAAGGCCTGTATTAAACAATTGATCTCAAGTCTTAGGGTGATCTTGGAAATGTCATTCTTATGTCATACCAGTACAAAGTTACCTGTCAAAAGCTTACTCAAGATTGCTCTCAGACTTGAGTTTGATTTATTAATATGCACCCAAATAGACTAGTATCATGATTTTTTTTTTTTGAATTGACTATATGTTGTTGGCCAGAGTGGCCATAACAACTTCAACCGGACAGAGGGCGAGCGCAAGTGCGCTCCAGCCAGAGGGGCAGGGGGGCAGTTAGCTCAAGGGCGCCACAAGGGACACGACCTCGGCTTGGGCCGCTGCCAGGAGAGGTGGCGAGGGTAAATCTACCACCGGATCGGAACGCGACCTCGACTGAGAAGATCCGGCAAGAAACTCAGCGGGCTTGTCGGGTGCCAAGGTGCGTCTAGGTAAGTAGACGCACCTTCTAGCGGAAGCGGGGGTTCGTCGACCTCGCCGGCGAGGTCGGTGTCTGGTGGGGAGTGTGCGTGTGTCGTTCTACTCGACATCTGAGTCTAGGAGAGCGGTGAGTGGGTCGGGGGGGTCCAGCAACACATGCCGCGGCCTGCGGCGGCATGCAACTGGCGCGTGTGTAGGTGCATAATCGGCGGCGGCGACGATTAAGGCATTGTTGTGTTCAGAAGCTTTCTTGAAATAGCGTTCGGACGCTATTTTGAAGTGCTTCTGGATAGAATCGAGATACTAGTATCATGATTTTGTTGATAGTGTCCAATACTCACCTTGTAAGATATGATAACTTCATAGACATATAACAAGGCAAAAACAATGACTATAACATGCTTGTGGGATATGTGTTGCCAGAGCCAAATTAGAACCCCAACAGCTGCCAGTATTCCTAGCCCCCAACTGATATAAGTCTGAAAGAGAGAAAACATTTTATTAGAGATGATTTGTATACTGAATTGCTTGCTACTCAAATAATTAAGTGACATTAAGCTGTGTGACAAAATTATGCGGCTCTCAAATATGAGTTGAATTTTTGACAGTCAGACTTCCAAAAAAAATTTTTTGAATAGATTGATAACTCATTACAATTATATGAGTTGGTTTGTAACACAATAACTAGGTATTGGAGCAGCCTAGATATTGAAGAACAGGATTTGTGGTAGTTTCAAGTTTACATTGTTGATGGAGGTAGGCTGTACCTAATTGACTTCAGCTCATATACAGGCTGGCCCAAATGGGGTAGTAACACCCTCTCACAGAAGATTGGCACAATGTAGCTATTGTATCTGCAGATCATACCACGAGTGAGAGTTCTGAAGACCAACCCCTTGTTTTCCTCCCTCTGTCCTACTCCCTTTCAAATCAGCAACATGTGAGCAATGTCTTCAATGTTGCTGGTATATTTAGGCTACAGAACAGTTATTGCTATCAGGCGGGTCTGTGCCTGTTTGCAGACTTAGTTGTATGAAAACCTTAAATATATAAAAAAGGCAAAACATCCTTTTTAATTTATCTGTTCTTGTAACAGCAAAATAAATTAGTGAGAAAAAGTTATTATTAAAATAAAAAAAATATTTAACATACCTTGTATTCCATAAGGTAAACCTGAATATAATCACTCCATGCCATTACAATGTTCTCTGTGATAGTTGGCCTATAGATGGCCTCCTCGACATATCCCACAGAACGCCTGAACACAATATCTGTTGGTGCAGTTTCAGATTTTAAATACTCTTCCAATGTTCTCCATTTCTCTTCTTCATACCGCATTTGTAATGAAACTGCTACACTTCCATCGTCATTTTTCTATAAATCAATTAAGATTTATGTAGGTACTTTATTTATTATAACTAAAATAAACCATTCTCATGTTAAACTCATCTAACCTTCACTTGACCACTTTTTAGAACTATAGCAAGCATTCTTCTAAACCACCAATCTCCAAACCCTTTGTTTTCTGTCTGCCTCTCCTTTTTATTAACAGGTGATTTTAAATCAAACGGTATGTCGACGTTGTTGTGTTCTGCTGACAATCCATTTTTTTCGTAGTTCCAGGGATCTGGACCTTCAAGTATATCACTAGTGCAAGTGCTTACGAAAAAGCATAAAAATATTATAGTTATATGGAACATTTTCTGTTTATTTTGAAAGAATTTGGAATATAAGGCGCGACGAAGAGCAGAATTCAAGTAAACAAATCAACAAATTGTTGGTTAGTTATTTTGACAGATGACAAGTGACAACAGCGTGAAATATCAAAGCAGTAGACAGATAAAGATATAATAGACCGAATCCAACGGGACCAATAAAATCTATAAATCCATCAATAAACCAATCGCAATTTATTCTATCTTTTTCACTCCAAAATGAAACATGTACGCTAAACCTACCCGAAATTATGTTATTATTTCTAATTTATATGCCTCAAGTGTTTTTTGGTTGTGTATAAAATTCTACTAAATTACTGGGTCATATGTAAGTTGTCTAAAAGGTATCTATTACCTTAGACTATAAATAACTTATAACTCTGTGTATTACCTAATATTGATATCTCTTACTTAGTTGTATCCACTCAATCTTGTTGTATCCACAGACTTATACACAGTCTGTGCTTGTATCCTACTTTGCTGTAAGACCATAGAGATTTGACTGAATGATTTGATTGATTGTCAGGTGTCATTTTAATTTGACTGACACTATAAATATTTAAGATTTGTTTTGTGCACAGGTTAGCTAGCTACATATCTCTTTCTCTAATCTGTGGCACAGGTTTTGTCAGGTTTTGTTTGTGTAACTGAGGAGTTAATGAGATCTTATTAATTTGTGAAAACTGAAAATTAAATCATGTCTTCTATTGATTTCGACCCTGCAATCAAGCTATGCTTGAAATATTTACATTCTAGCGCTACCGATTCAACCGAGCAATTGCGGTTAACGTTAGATGATCACATTCGTCAGACTTACGGAAGCGCTAAAACTCTGGGAAATATATTACCGAAGAAATATTTAAATGAGGAGAAAATGGAATCTCCTAGGTCCAAACACAAGGCTGACAAAACAGCAAGTAGCACTAAAACTGTGGCATTGCCACAACAAAGTCCGCAGCAGATACAAATACCGGAGCGGGATGATGATGAAGTGATGGATGGAGAATTGTCTCTGGACTTATTGGAAGAAGACTTGACTTGTGTGGTGTGTAGGCAGATATCGGTGCAGGCTGGCAACCGCTTGGTGGAGTGTGACGCTTGCTGCGCTCTTTTTCATCAGGTAAATGCCCATAACACAATGTGTTCTGGCTAGATTTGGTCTACTCTGCTTTTTCATGAACTATATCTGTATTATAATTATGTGCAAGGGTAGAAAATAATATTTATTATCAACATAGTGTGGAGCCTACTAAAAGTATGCCATTGTTTTTTTTTCCAGGATTGCCACAAACCAGTAATCACTGATAATGACATAGTGTCTGGATGGCAGTGCAGTACTTGCTTGGCGTCACAAGGCTTTGCTGCGAGTTTATCAGCTAAGACTTCATCTGCATCCAAGTCTCCGTCTCATGTGTCTGGTTCCACCACACCAGTGAAGATATCATCAAGCAGCTCGGCTTCATCTTCACCATCAAAAGTGGTCACTCCCAACATAAACATCATTTCAGCTGATAAGAGACTGCAAATAATGAAGAAGAAAGCAGCCAAACAACATGAAAAGAAGAAAAGTTCTAAATGACGGCTGTTATTTTAGATTTTTTCAATGAGAATCTAAAATGAAATTTATCATTATGCAGATGCAAGTGTAAATTTTGCTTTTTAAGATTTACCATAGTTAATATAAACTATAATTATTATAAGTAGATTATATTGTAAACAAACAATTTTATTGTTATAATAAATAATTATTTAAGGATTAAGAGGACTACTTTATTTACAACTAGCTGTGCCCCGCGACTTCATCCGCGTAGTATTGGATTATTGGGTTAAAAAGTATCGTTAAAAAGTATATTAAGATATGTTAATCCCGGTTATAATCTATCTGTGTTCCAAATTTCATCCAAATACGTTCAGTAGTTTTTGCGTGAAGGAGTAACAAACATACATACATACATACATATATCCACACTCACAAACTTTCGCATTTATAATATTAGTAGGATTGTGGACTAAATATGAAGTATGACACCATGCTACGACTCAGATATGAGTCGGTATGGGTGGCTATTCAGATATCCAGGGGTTAGAGGACTGAATCGTCTGACAATCTACTATACTTACTACCTACCTACAATGCTCGTATAAACTTTACCTATTTACCAAATAGGTGGTTAAGAAATATTTCCAAGCAAAATTATACCAATAATTCCTATCATATCTATGCGGTATATGATTGGAGATGGAAAATGTCGCATGAATGGTGTCATATTTCTTATTGCGGTGACAAGACAACGTATGCACTTGGTCTACGATCATGCTGAATGTATGCTAATGCTGAGCACAGACTAAGCTCACCAAAGTTTATCATTGGACTATGCAGAGTTTTCTTTGATAGTCACTACCTAGCAAGCTCTCTAGCAAAGTTGTCCATACGTAATTGTTATTATGGTGGGAGTTATAGATAGCGTAGCAATAATTATTAGACCCAAAGCCTAAACATATATGCTATTTGGCTCCCGCTTAATTATCTACCAACTAGCTGTGCCCGCCGACTTCGTCCGCATAGTATTTAACTTAACAAAAATTTCGGGACTATTCAAAAATTCGGGATATTGTAAAGTATCCTATGTGTTAATCCCGGTTATAAACTATCTGTGTTCCAAATTTCATCCAAATCCGTTAAGTAGTTTTTGCGTGAAGGAGTAACAAACATACATACATCCACACTCACAAACTTTCGCATTTATAATATTAGTAGGATAGTTGTTCGTTTGGATTAGGAAATTATTAAGAGTAGAATAGGTATCTTACCCAATACTTATTTTAAGTATTCTGGGCTCTGCGGTATATAGGTGAGTATAGCAACCTACTAACCTACCTATCTCATAATCAGTGCAAGACTGAAATTTATTTTCACGTGTAATAATGTAGGGTGAATATGCCCACCTACTTAGGTGCTAAGTGGATAGGTATGCTGAACTAGAATATCGATGGCCGTATACCTACTCAAGTACGTATCGATATAGGTATATTCAACTTTTAAACTGGAGCTTCTATAAATGAAACACAATCTTAAAAGGATAAGCTTCCGCTTGTTTTCCCAAGCGTGTAACCAATCCTAAAAGTAGTTTGTTCCCATTGGTCGGTATCTGCAATGGGGCGGATCGGGATGAGCGGGATGTTGCGACGTGGCTCCCCGCAGAATCACCAACTTGACATTTGTTTCTTAGATCATGGGGTTTATGTTCCTGTGCAACGGCCCAGATACAAATATTTGTTACGCCTCCGGAGCCCATTTTCAATCTATCATCTCACACATTCCGTTTTCATAACGATATTAGTTTCAGGGCGGAGTGTTATGTGGGCGGGCGGTTTAATACGGTAGTTCTGTTCAGTTACCTAATTATGTGAGCCATAGTGTTATTTAAAAAGTATCATTACCTAATAACTACTTATTTTATCGTTATTCTTAACGTAGTACAGGTTGTCGTTTGATTATCTTAATTTGATGTTCTAGGTACCGACCTATTTATTTCCGCAGACGACTAAACATTTTTCAGTGAGAATTTGTGTGAACTGTTTGTTAATTGATGGATTGGTAATATCTATTGAAGTACTTATACCTATTTGGGAATATAAATTGTATGTTGCTTAAGTAAGTAACCTGAAAAATGAACTCAGGGCGGGCACGCGTGCCAAAGTGCGCGAGGTGTCGTAACCACGGGCTTATATCAAGTCTTAGAGGACACAAGAAAGCCTGCGCCTACCGTCTCTGCCAGTGCCCTAAATGCGGGCTTATTAAAGAACGCCAAAGAATTATGGCCGCCCAGGTATGTACCTACCGATTATTCAATTTATAGAATCTACGGATATACTTCTTGTACACTTACGTTCAGCCGAATACAGATACGCTACTCAAATGTTGAAGTCCCTCTTGGGCCCGCATTAATAAATAAATCTCAAGTCTGAGAGCAATCTTGGACATGTCAGAAGCGTACTTAAGACCGCTCTCAGACTTGAGATCGATTTATTAATAGGGCCTTAACTGTTGGAGATGTGGTTATCTATATGTCATATTTGTTACGGCGGCGGCGCTTCAAGTTTTACGATCTTTGAAATGCGTTCTAGTATTGGGCGATTACCTGCGTAATGTAGTAATAGCCCTAAACATTTACAATAACATAAATTGTTCATTTGTTATTTTTGTGACATACGATGGGCTAAACATAGGCTGGATACAGCTGGATAGGGCAGTCCAAAGAGAATAGAATTGGCTGTCCAATCGCAGCAGCAGTGTAACCAATCTTGTGCTCCATGACTTAGGTATTTAAATTATCGACGTGGGACTTTTCAAACTAAAGTCAAATCGTTTATTTTATTTAGGCAAACGGGGGCACCTGTAAATTGTTGTTTTTAAATTTTATCATAAGTCTAAAACCGGATGTAACGCGACCTCGACTGAGTAAACCCGGCAATAAACATAGCGAGCTTGTCTTTTTTACGTTATTATTTTTTATTCGCCAGTTGTTTTAATTATAACATATTAAAGGTACAAAGAGCAGGGTATTTTCGTAAACAAGATAGTTCCAGTGTTCTATGTTTCTAAATAACCAATAAATAAATAAAGTAATTGAACTGGTAAGGCGTGACCAGCGCTTTGCTTTATCATTAGATTTTATTCATTGTGTCTTCATGACAAGAACCCTAGGACAATAACGAGCCCCATCAAGATCTGATAAATCTCGCAGAAATTTTGATATTGCAATAGACTTTCTCTTACTGGGGGCTGGTGGCATCAATTTATTAGAACTCTCTACTAAATTGATATAGGTACCACCGGACGGTAGAGTAGAGTCAATACCAAAGAATTTGTAATAATAAGACATTATTACAAATTCCTTGTTCAATACCTACCTGACTCTATCTGCCGCCGTCTATTCACCAAAGCGGATTGAACAAGTAGGCGTTACAGTAAGTAGCTATCCTTTTCTGGAAGCGATTCGCCGCCTGTGTGATCCATATTCACTGTAGGTATGATTTAAGAGGTAAATTATTCATGATATAATGCAAATATTACATCTTCCAGTATAAGACAATTTCCTTAGTCTAGTTGAAGGGATCAAGGCAGCTAGACCAATTCCGTCGCTAGCTTGGAATCCACTTAACTAATTAAACGTACAGTTAATAACAACTTTGATACTTGCGAATTTACTCATATAGTTGCAGTACCTATCTACCTGTGTGACCTACCTACCGGTGTCTAATTAGGGCTAGACAACTAAAACTCGAAGTCTTATGAAATATCAGAGAGAAAAAAAAACAAAAGACGAGTCTCCAGTTGCTTTCCTTATTTAGTTCAAAAATAACATGCAATTTAGAGGCGTTAATGTGTTTTAATGTAGTGAAATCGAGAACAGCTAATGCAGCGTCTCAGTTTATTTAAACAAGTGGCACGTGTTTACCGCGACGCCGGATGAAACATCGATCGGTTTACACAGTAATGCATCGCCGTCGATGTCCCACCACTTGCAAGCGCAGGACCGGGATGATATCGGGATTAATTTATTTTGATTAACCAAATAATGTATGGCTTTGCTTGCCTGGACAATTAAATACTTAGGTATAATGTACATGTAACTTGTAAGTCTTTCTGATATCAGCAGTTGGATAATAAAAATTCATCCCGTAATATGATACGATACATTTTCTTACCTATTCTACCATAGCTAGGGTCTAAGAACCATTCAACGGTCAACCAACAATCAATGAACCATTTAGGTATCGAATGATTTATAGGTGGTTTCCAGATTATTTACTATATTTAAATTTTTCCTGCAAGTCCTCAATTAATTTAGTAAGGAACCGACCTAACAAATACGATTTCTGAAAGGCAGGTACAATTTTGTTAACAGAAAGCGGTCGTAACTCATAGTGTATTCCTGTGGCGTCCTTTTATTTGATTTGCTCAAAGATTGAGTTTTGTTTATGTTTCCAATGAAACTGAGATAGGGCCTCAAGCTCCCGGCGCGGCGGCGCCCGGGAGGCGAGCGTCCAACAGCGATCCCAAGGGTGGTCGTGCACAACAAATACAAACATTGGATGTTTGTCATTGATTTTCCGCTAAATTAATTTGTGGTATTAAATTTCGTGCTATTTAGCCATTATTTTATCCACGTAAATGCCACGTCGACCAATCAATGAAGATTAATACGCCTCATGACTGGGCTATTATTTTGTACACGCGAGGGCCCAAATCTGGTCATGAAGATTTTATTCCTGTGTTTAGGGCGTTCACTGGATAGGTGTAAATTGGTGTTTAAATAGTTCCAAATATACCAATTAATTCGTCTTGTCTAAAGGTGGCATTAAAAAGGCAGCAAGCCGCTGAAGACAAGATAGCTTTACACCTAGCTTCGGTAGAGAGTGGGACGGCGTTGGAGGCTCTACCGCCGGGCCGGATCTATGGGATGCGAGTCACTGGCCCGTGCCCGAGCCCTGGCCCTGAGCCAGACTCTGCAGTTGACGACCATACTGTAAGCTTCCTATTGGTTGCCACTCTATCTTGCCTACCCCTTATACGTCCGTTGCATTTTATGTTTTTTTTTCAACAGCCAATCCATATTGACAGCGAAACGAGCGATTCTCTACCAGATTGCTGCAACACTTCCCCTGATTCTGGTGGCAACTCCTCAACGATTCCTTCATTACGGTATGAGTCTGAAAATTATCGTTTTAGTCGCTTAAGCCTGCTATGTTATTTTACAATTCCTTAAACTCCAGCTAATCCAAAACTGAATGGTGGACTAATCTATCAAGATATTCAAGACTGATGTATCAACGCATAGCCTAAACGAGTGAGTTTAGAACCATGAAATTTAGACAGAGGTACCTTTTAGTCCGTAGGCATTCCCTTAAGGAAATTGTTGGAAAATTCTACCTATGAAGGGATAAAATGGAGGATGGAAATTTGTATGTAAATTTCGTTCCAAGATTCACGCGAATGAAGTCACGGGCAAAAGAAAGTTATTAGATACATTTTTATTATCATTGCCAGAGTCGGCGAGGAAAGTTCAGAGGAAAGCACCGTGAGCACTGCCGGGCTAGAGATGCTACGGAAGTTGTTCCCTGGCAAGAAGCGGTCCGTTCTTGAACTAGTCCTGCGCCGATGCAATCACGACCTCCTTCGCGCTGTAGAACACTTCAACGCTACACACGTAATTTGGAATCTTTATAAAAATGACTACATACTCGACTAACACAGGACATTAAAATAATACAATTTCTTGCAGACTCATCGCGGCAAGTTACCAGGAAGCAGCTCGAGTCTCTTCGAGGCATCAGTATCGAGTTCCGAAGAGGTTGAATCGAGGTGGTCAGCTTTTCGTCCAGTGGGGCCGCGCGCGCCGCTACTGCCAGCGCTAGTGATGGGGCGAGTGTGCGGTTCCGAGTGGCTGGTGCCTCTGCCAGCGCTGCCGGCGCTCTCGGCTCCGTTGCTCCTGCCTCTACAACACCCTCACGCTCCCCAACCTCCTTGCAACCCTTGTTCTCCTGATTGCCGGCAATGTAATCATCGTTAAATATAACTGTTTTTTTTTATAAATTGAAAGATCCTGTGTACAATTACACTACGGAACTTCATAGCTGCTATAGTATGTATTTCCTTTTGATATACCTACGCACTACTTTCTTATTATCAATAAAAACTTCTACCTAGGCAAATAGTATTTTTGTCATAGTTGTAGTTGTCTAAAATTTTGACTCTAAATGATTTCTATAATTAATAGCACCTAACGCCAAAGATTTAACTTCTAAGCTGTACCTAAGTGCCATTTAAGTGTACCTACCCATTACGTATCTATTTTTTATGTTACCTTATCTATTAAACTATACGTTGAACATATTTATTTTATTTATAAGCACCCTTGGAGTGTCTGAAAGCCCCCTATAAGTGTACGTTTTCAAAGAAGAAACAAAGGGGATAAATAAATCCGATGAATGTAGGTAATGAATTAGCCAAACAGTGAAGATCCCTCATGCTTGCGGCTATTATGTCTGACAATAACAAATCCACTTCACACACACTAGATAACACACTTCCAAATGAATATAAATGAGACTAACTTATTTAGCCGCCGTATGTCAACAATTTATTAGATCTTCTGTATTAAGTTGTCCAATATTCAAGATGAGATCAGTTTCATGAACGGCTAGATTTCCCGTGGTGGTTTTCGGGCAGTTTCAACCATAAGATGGTAGTTTCTACTGGCTTTAGGTAAATAACATTCAAGAACTCTAGGTAATTTTCCTATTTAATTAATTACAAGGTTAACCACGTCACTGAACAAATTAATGCAGGTTATTAACATACAATGAAATGGCACCGAGTGGTCGCGGCCAAGCATTGATTTTATTTTGGAATCGATCGAATCGACTTATAGGTACTTACCTAAAATACTTACTTACCCATTTGTTCACCATGATCTGCGTATACCTAGCTACAATTTTTGTTTTCCTTCACATAATTTGCGACATAAACTATCTTGTAAGAACATTTTTCACAGTGCTAAGTGGTCGTTTATATCAGCAGAAATATTCTTTGAACGAAACGACCTCAATATACGGTGAGTGGAACTTTGCGCCTTACTTAATATAGGTAAAGGTAAGTATCTCCCACTTATACTCCAGCTAAATACATGATAAATTACTGTAGAAATTAGGTAATTAATCAAAAATCTTCAGTCCAACCTTCTATTTTCTGACTTACTATTTTGTTAATACTTACATTACTTACTGTGACGTACATTATGATTGCATACATTTGAAATTTGCAGGAATATGCAGCTTTCTAGACTGCAACATAACATTCAATAATATCAGAATAGCAAGACTCCTTCGCGAGCTTGATTTCGCGAGATATCATTTCTATGATAGAACAGGAATATATCGCCGCAGTAAGAAGTTGAAGATCAAATCATTACAAGGGAGCACTTTGACAGTTACTTTTGATCGCTTACCAATATTTCGACTTTATAAAATCAACACTAAGGTACATACAAATTCTAAAGAAACACTCTAACTCATATTATATAAATGATAAGGTATATTTTTTATTGGAAAGAGAAGTTACAGATAAATGCAGGTTCGCTTCATTGTATCAAGGTTTAATATGGGATTGCGTTGTTCCCAAGAGGAGATAATTTTAGTTTAGTCACATATGGCTATAAATTGTGATGATTACGTCAACCATATAGGATCATGACGTGGGGAAGTCATTGAAGTACAGAACAGAAGTCTAAGTCCAGCAGTACAGAAGACAAAAACAATGCAACTCCATATATGGAGTTGCATCTGTAACACTCCATATATGGAGTGTTTCTAGGTCAGAGGTATACCTCTGACCTAGAAACACTGTCAGAGGTTTTTAAAAAAAGGTTTACTGGGACCATCTTACTGATGAATGGATAGATTTGGATTAAATTGATGACATCCGTAAGTTTATTATTTTCTTTCAGCTCATTTACTGGGACGATCGCTCCTTATTCCTGGAACATGAAGTTATTACGCTATTTGACGGGCAAGTGCGGTGTCTTCTGCTGTCCCGCCAATACGCTCTAGGATTGCACGGAGACTCATCCGAAGCTCTTCTGGCTGGCCTCCCCGGCTCCAACGTGAGGCCAGTTTGCCCTGAATACATTACACATTGGCTACAAAGTATGCAGATGTCTAGCTCTAAGTTAAGGAAAGCGTTATAAATAAAATTCATAATTTACGTGCCTTGTCATTTGTAACAGTAGTCCCCAGGTACAATGGTTATTCTAAGATCTGTTTAGAAATTGAATGGAAAAAATTAGGCTAGGGGAAAAATGCAGGGTGTCTGAAGAAAACAGAAAATGATACACGTAGAGATAGGTAATAATTAAAAATACATGTAAGCAAAGATGAAATGGGTTATACTCACATACAAAATTACATAAAACTTGTCAAGTTGTGTTGCTTGGCTCAATACGTTTTTTTTGTAACAAAGTCGGCAAACAAGTGTACAATCCGCCTGATGTTAAACAGTTACCGTAACCTATAGAAGCTTCTTAATACCAAAGGCATTCCTCGTACGTTGCCTATCTGAAGGGGAGTGGGACAGAGGGAGGGTAAAGTAGGTCTGGTCTTCCACCTCCTTAACTCATTGTACTAATTGCAGCTATAATAGCTACTCTAAGACATTCTTCTGTGAGAGGGTCTACCCCAGTCTAGGCTAAATTGGCCTTTGTCTTTATTTTCGGACAAAAGTGAAAAAATATTAAAACCATTTATTGTAAGAGACTGTTATAAAATTTATAATGATGTAGCATTTTACTGTCTTCAGTTTCTTAATTGGAATTGCACCTAACTTCATCCTGTTGTGGTCGCTTGAGATATGGTCAATGACTCGGTAGAAACCGTGTTATACCTACACTAAACCTGCGTAGGTGCCCCGTACCATGAAACAGCAATGGCAATGCATTTATATCGTTGTTAATACCAGAAATGTATGATATAACATGAAGAGTGATGTTGTCTCGTTTACATGCACGTTAGTGGTAGAAGTTAAACAGGGACAAGTGATAATTGGCTGTTGCCTTTTTTATTCCGATTTATGTTAAAACCTGCCTGCAGTATCATAATATCTTGCTGTGTCCGTCCAGTTTCTACTAAATGAAGTTAGTGATATTTTATATTTAGTTGGACTCTAGTCATTTTGGCTCTGGTGTTGTTAAAATACTGCCGGTATTTCTTTTGTATTTTATAACGATGTATTGTTTTATAGTGTCGATAATAGCTTTAGCTTACATGTTTTGGGATGTAAATTATTTCCTAAGAATCGCTTTCACCATCGGAATTGGAAGATTGTTTCAAAAGAAGTGCGGTGTTAATGATACTACGACTATTTACGGTATGTTCATTAAGTTACGCTGTGTATACAAAAATTACTTTGCTTAGGTTATGTGTGCTACACACCTAACATTCCTGTTAACTAATGATTATTATGCATAAAAATAATATCTAAAATAGAGGAAAAATACCTATTTAACCGTAGCTCCGTTTTACTTTGCTCCGTTTTGCTATTCAAATAATATTAGCAAAGGTCGAGTTCACCAACATGCCTTGACCGCTAGAGTAGTAAACTACTGTTAAATGTACCTGCTTCAAACAATCAGTTACTGCAGATCTAAACTCCGTTAGTGGGTTGGTAAGCTTGTCTCGAAATATGTATTTAGACGGCCGGTGTAGTATAGCTAGACCTCTTTACTACCTAGGTACTTGACCAACAACTTAATGCAACCAATTCGTTATTTCATTCCAGGATTTTGCACCACGCAAGACGTGGACATTTTTCTCCAGCATATGAACAACGCCCGCTACGTGCGGGAACTAGATTTCGCAAGATTCCACTTTTACGACCGCACCGGGATCTATACTAACATCAAGGCGGTGGACGGCCACGCCTTGCAGGGAGCCTCCAGCATCCGCTACAGAAGGACCATACCTATATTTACAGCTTATAAAGTTGAAACAAAGGTATGATTTTTTAAAGTTCCGGGGCCATTGTTATTGTCCTGTAAATTAGGAAGTGGAGGAGAAATACATAATATTTACCAAAACTAAGAAATCCCTTAACAATTCAAATGCTCTTTTAAGATAAGTAAGTACTAAGTACTTAGGTACCTTGAAAGCTTACGCTTTTTAAAAAGTACTTCATTGTTAATCAAAGGTCCGTTCGATAAGTTTTCTGAAACGTTGAATACACGGGTTATTCTATAGTATTCCATGAATGCTCCGTAATTATCGAACAAATGGTATTTAATTAGTAGGTTAGGTGGGTAATAAATGCCGCCGCTTCAACGCAGTAGCTGTTTATTTAATATTAATAACGTTGCACCTAAGTATTACTTATACCAATAGGTATTTATACATGTATAGTACCGACATTGCCGGATTAACACACATCAACGCAACACAAACGACACCCAGATCAGGGCCAATAACGAAAGGCCATTTCCCTCTAATGGGAAACTCAGTGGAGCGGGTCGCTACTCCTTGCGGTAATCGTACTTTATTACCTACGTACTTTATTTTTTGAAAAACAATTAGGGTTCCGCGTAAAAAAATAAAAACACCTGAAATCAAAGAGTATCTCCGAAACGGGTGGACCGATTTTGACGGGACTTTGGTAGATAGCTGATGTTATAAGCAGTAACTTAGGCTACTTTTATTTTAGAAAAACAGAATTTAAAAAAATGAAAAAATGGGTTCTGTCGTGCGGGCTCAGAACGCGGGAGCGGGCTTTTTTGTTAAGTTAAATTCCACGCGGACGAAGTCGCGGGCTCAGCTAGTATAATATATGTTACTGTTACAGCTGATATACTGGGAAGAGAAGACCCTGTTCATTGAGCAGAAGTTCATCACGTTGAATGACGGGTTTGTGCGTGCCGTGGTGTTGTCTCGGCAGAACCTCATCAACGTCGATGTGGAAACCTTATTCAAAGGAATACCAGGAGCCGATAAAAAACAAGAATGCCCCGAGGAAATCAAACACTGGCTCCAGGCCATTGAGGTGTCCAGTGCCAGGTTGAGGAAAAAGGATTAAATATAAAATTTCATTTTTTAATCTACTCGGTGATGAACCTAAAATAAAGAAAAGCAAAAGAAAAACGACCGTTTGCAGATTATAATAATAATAAAACACTGCTACTGCTGCCCAGCTGAATAAGACTAATATAAAGCGGTCATTCATACGATGAAGACGACACCGTATTTTTATAAGTACAGTTTGACGGATATTTGGCGTATGTATGGAATGTATGGAAATCATATGTGTGACCGCTAATTGATTAATTAACAGATCAGAATAATTTTATTCATAAACCATTACAGTACTGATGAATCGAATATTCTATCTGTGTGATGTTAATGAAGGTACATGGAAGGAAAGAGCTGATTTCATTTTATTATCAGTTTAGTCCTCCCTAGATCTTTAATTATAATTTCTTACTATAATTATGTCCAGTTGTACTATAATTATGTAATTAGGTTGAGGCAGTATCACCGAGTTAGGTAGAGTCTCACTTACCTATTGTTTAAATTAGAGATTTATTTGTATACATAGAAATAAAGGTTGTGGCTATGAATATGAATTTGTCATTACATTTTTTAATGTCACCAAAACTTTCCAATAAAACAGATGGTGAAAAAGCTCAGATAAATAAACATAGAGATGTATCGTATTACGCGTCGGCAGAGCACTCTACCCTCTACCGCTCGTCACCGCGCCGGGTAATGTTACTGTTTATACAACTTGCACATTATGAACACGAATTTGGGGACTTGTGATTAGGCATCTAACTGAATTTACAGCAAACGACTTCAGTGGGTAACTAAAAATACGTTAAGTCAGGGATAACACACTTTTTTCACACATAAGACCTTCAGATCCATAGGTCAATCATCAATTCAATTTACAATAAAGTATTCAGGTTCCATTGTTAAAATGTGACACTGTATCTGAATAAATCAATTACAATTTTTTTCTATCAAGTTCCAAGGAGTGTTTATAATCTATTTCGTCTAGTTTGACATCGTCATAATTAATCTAAACGAGAATAATTATATCACAAATATACTAAGCTATCGTATAAAAGGATATACGAATAATGACTCGATGAATCTTATTAGTTGGAGACTGTGTCGGCATGCCAGCTTCGCTTGTGAAGTAAGTAGCTGAGGATTTTTTCGGTCTCTCCTTAATTAGCCGTCGGCGGCGGCGAGGAAGCGCGACCACACACACTTCGGAGAGCGATTAACTAATCTTAATTTTTGATGTCTACAAATATTCTGGCTCCAGTTTTCACGCCTTCAAGTTTTTAGGTCCACATTCAGGGCGACAACATGCGAGCAATGCCTTTAGTATTGCAAGCACCAATAGGCTACTGCAGCAGCTTAACATCAGGTGGTTCATAGGTTTGTTCGATGATTTTATTACATTAAAAATTGCTATCTCTCATTGAGTAATCATAATATTTATATGCTATAGGTACCGGGAACCTGGTCACCTTTATCATTTTCTATGTGAGTTCCTAGCGCTATGGTCGGTTAATATAAAAGTAAAATCATCGACCATTTAAGTGTTCCGATCGAAATCGAATCTAGTGTTCGAAGTTTTGGATTAGAACACTATTGGTGTTCAAGCGTATTCAAGCTTCTTACCTACTTCTACCTACTGCAATTTTTTCTCCAAAGAAAGTATCAAGATAAATCAGGCGTGGTAGAGGTGGTGGAGGTGGCGCTAACCGCGTGTGTCTTGTCGCCTAACAATAACAAAATATCCATTAGCTTTAGTGGTTTCTGTTATGTGCAGGCCCGTCAGAACATAAAATGATCAATTTTATTTTGTTAAATGTGCTATCTATTTATCATGCAGCGTTTACGTATAATATATCTTATTCGTATATCATTACAAAAGCTTTTTGTTACGACAGTAAAATTATATGCGGTTGACTATAATTTACTTGGACCAATTTATCGCTGTAAACAAATGCGATGACAGTCAATAGCAGTTTTCACGAAATGCCTTTTTGAATACGTTATGTTGTGAGTATAAGGAATGGCCTTTAACAATTATTGCTCATCATATGCTACAATTCTATAATACAACTACCTAGATATGAACTTTGTGAACGTAGAATGGGTTCCTGATATTTTAGTTTTTAAATACCTACCTTCCTTCCTCGAAATGCACATCTGGTTAATACTATGGAATTAACGGAGGTTGCAGAGGTGACAACTGAAATAATCTTTTCAGTACTTTTTGAAATTATCTCCAACGACAGAGAAAAACTGATAAAATGAAAGAGAGCGCGCTTCAGGTTATTATAACACAGTAATAACCCAAAAGATAATTACTGTGATAATAATACATAGACACGACGTGAAGCCTCGAACTTGGCACAGAAGAATTAATAAAATATGACAATGCATTGTTCAGTACTTAGTGTATTAGTATTTTTTTCTATTATCTAAGGAATCCTAGAACAAACAACAAAATCATCAACTCATGTGATGGCATCTAGGCCTAATAACTGATATAAGTTATTTCCAGTCAGACAATTGTTCCATATTCGAGTGTGTTTTGTTACAATGTTGTTGCTGGCACCTGCAAAACCTTTAGAGCTTTTATTGCTGACTCTCATCAACAAGTATTTGATAACATCATATTGCATCACTTTTATATCGAGGACACCGTTATCATTCGTTACATCAAAAGCTTTTATCAACTTGATCCCTGACGATGAAAATCTCGTGGAACAGCTACTTAATGTGTCAGAAATGGGATGTTCCGATTATGTGATCTATATGAGACAACCACAAAAATTTATGGCGGCATTCGAGACAGTGAATCATTTAGGGAACATAAGAAGAAGCGATAGAAAAATAATTATACTGCCCGTTGATGATTGCGGTGACACAAGCTTAGCTTCTGAGATATTTTCCATGAAGGAAAGCAGTTATGTGGCAAACATTTTGACAGTTGTAATGTCTAATGATTCTAAATGTGTATCGTATGATTTGTTCACACATAAATTTGTGGGTCCCGATGACGAGGTCAACCAACCCCTTTATTTAGATACATGGAATTCTTGCTTGGAGGAATTTAGAAGAGGTGTGAATTTGTTTCCTCATGACATGACAAACATGCATGGCAAAACTATAAAAGTTGCTTGTTTTACGTATAAACCATACGTTTTATTAGACATAGATACAGCTATTGAACCACTAGGTAGAGATGGAACAGAAATGAGGATAGTTGATGAATTTTGCAGGTGAGTACTTCAAAATATGTTCGCTTCTGATTAGAATAAATGTTTTAACTTAATTAAACTTATTAAATGCTACTAAACCCAGGTGGATAAATTGTACTGTGGAAATCGTAAGAGAAGACAAAAATCTGTGGGGTGAAGTATATGCAAACGAAAGTGGTGGTATTGGGATTCTTGGGAGTATCGTTGAAGATCGTGCTGATATCGGAATAAGTACGTTGCGCCCAATCTACATACCTACTTCTAGATAAAGTTACATAATTGTTATGAGAGAGGTACCTTTGTAATCGAGTATTAATGTTTCAGCCGCGCTGTATTCCTGGTATGAAGAATACAGAGTTATGGACTTTTCGGCCCCTTGCGTAAGAACTGCTATAACTTGTATCGCACCAGCGCCCAGGTAACTTACATTAATATTTTTTAATTAGACGAAGTTTACTCATGTAACTTTAGGACAACTACAAAATTACAAAAAAAGATACAGCTGTCCGTTTATTTCGACGAATAAAAAAATATAATTTACAGACACGGTGCTAAAACCAAGCTGTAGCTAATTGACTAATGACTACAGCCCATACATACTTATACTCATACTAGTACGCCTAAGTACGCTTAGCCAAGACGGACAACCAGCATCTGATGACAAATAAGATTGATGTAAAGTAGCTATAATATCTGCGCTAAGCACGATGAGTGTCAGAGCCGGAAGCTGAACCGTTCCTTCCCCACACTCTATCTTTTTTTTTTTTTTTTTTTATAAAGATTACTAGCAATGTGTGTTTATCACATTACTAGTATTCCCTTTAGCCCCTCCAACTAAGCTAATGCTTGTGCTAGGAGTGGGCTCACGTCAATAGTTTAATGGCCGGGATGGGGATCGAACCCGGAACCTCGAGGGCGGCCCCTCTAACCACTAGGCTATATTCTCACTCCCCTTCAGGTCGGTATTGTTCGAGCAATGCCATCGGTATTGCAAGTATCTATAGGCCACGGTTACTGCTTAACGTCAGGCGGGTCGTAAGCTTATTTGTCCACTTTGTTATATTTAAGAATATAAACACAGTTACGACATAAAACTGGCTTTGTAGAACTTTACAAGTCAATTTGATCTGTTTGCAGGTTATTATCAAGTTGGGAGATGCCCTTGATGCCCTTCACCTGGTACATGTGGGCAGCTGTGTTCGTCACATTTACTTATGCGTCAATCGGTCTCGTTATAGCACAGGGATGTTCAACTGATCGGATATTATTAACAGTGTTTGGGATGATGATTGGGCAGGTAGAATAAAATAACAAACATATAAAATTTATCTTCTAGAAATTATTCATTTCAAAATGCACTAAAAACAAGGCAAATAAATATATTGGTGCAATTAAATTACCTAGTTGTATTTATAAAATACCTATCCTATGACCTATCCAAATTTATTTTAGTCTCAATTTAATCCCGGCGGCACGTGGAAAATACGCAGTGTCACCGGCTGGCTGCTTTTAGCGGGGTTGCTTCTGGCTAGTGCTTACGGAGCAGGACTTGCCTCCACCTTCACTGTACCCAAATACGAACCTTCCATCGATACCGTTGAAGATATACTGAACAGAAAGTTAGAATGGGGTGCCACACATGATGCTTGGATATTCTCGCTTACTATGTCAAATGAGGTAATTTAATTATACAACCCTACTTACTTATTCATAAGTAATATGAAATATGTTAACCAAAATTTCAGAACTATTTTAATATTACATATTACAGCCGTCGGTGAAACAACTTGTGAGTCAATTTAAGGTCTATTCATTTGACGAGTTAGTGGCGAAAAGTTTAACACGAAGTATGGCTTTCAGTATTGAGAGACTACCCGCAGGTGATTTAAATATAACTATGTAGAAACAATGCAGTTTTATTAAAACTAGACTAATAACCGCACGGACGTTTTCAGGAAATTTTGCAATAGGAGAGTACATAAAAAAGGAAGCGATGTTAAATATGATGCTAATGTTGGAAGATTTTTACTACGAGCAGTGCGTGGTGATGATGCGGAAGAGTTCCCCCTACACCCGGAAAATCAGTGAGTTGGTGGGGCGGCTTCACGAGTCCGGACTGCTGCTGGCTTGGGAGACACAGGTTCGATGGACTGTAACTAAAGATTCTTACTCCGAAATGTAGTTGCATATCCTTTATAATAAGCAAATCTTGAACCTTATTTAGATTGTTAGGTCTGCTATTAACAAAACATAAAGGAACGTAGTCTTCAACCCTGAGTACATGGTCTGTCATCCAGGGCTCATCTGAAAATTTGATTAATAATTTTGTTTCTGTTTACTTTGGAGACTTCGCACAAGCTTCTGATCTTACGATTTCTTACAGGTGGCTCTAAAGCATTTGGATTACAAAGTACAGCGTGAAGTTAAATTATCTAGATCCAAAAATGACGTTGGAATCACTAAGCCTTTGAACATAGGAAATGTTATTGTAAGTATACCAACAGGCTAGCTAAGTATTAACAAATAAATGTTCTTATTTAGACAACTTTATACGTTGATAATTTCTTACTAAACCTTATAGCGACCAATTACAACCAAACTGAATTCTTCACAAGTAGAAATATTGTTGTCGTGCTCATGCTTTACAACCCTGAGAAAGATTTACATTCATTTGACCAAGTTCAATTTGTGCGTCGACAGACTGGCAATAATTTTCTAATTCTTCCTTTTTTACAGGGCATATTCTTCTTATATATTACTGGAATTATAATTGCATTTATGCTATTTATTGGAGAGATGTTGCTTAATTATTATACAAATAAACATATTATAAATACTTGAAATAAATTAAAAGTTGTATTAGTAGTCTCCTCTTGTATTTTTATTTAAATAACAAACATCAACAAATACACAGACAGACTATGTGCCTACTACCTAATACTTACCAAAGTTTCGTCCCTAAAATACCAAAAAAATCCAATATTTCGCTTTATAAACAAATGAATGAATAAAGGGTAGTTTTTTAATTTATCCATTACATTATATATAATAAGTTGTTAAATAGATTCCTCATTACAGTAGTAGATGTATGAGATATAGTAGGCAATAATACCTCTAATAGTATTATTCTTCAACAGTGGGGTCACCCTCAATGCGAACGAGGGTCGGTTAGAGTTGACTTATTCCGTAGCGATATCCACAACCCGTTCCCAAAATTGGGGTTAATTTGGAAAGGAGATAAAAGGGAACATTGTATCCCTACTCCAAACCGATCCCTGTACGTTATTCGTAGATCCTTGTGACACGTATGTACTTAGTTTCTCGGCATCGCTCGTTTAGAAAGAGCAAAGTTCGACAGCAGATTGATAATAATCTATGGACAATCGTCTACTCACATCACTGCTGCTAAATCCAATTAGTCGATTCTATAATGTTTTGAAGGGTTTTCGTATTATTTACCAAAAAATATTTAACTACAATATACTTAGGTATTTATTTATTTAATACATATAAATATATTTAAATTGGTTGGTTGGTAGATAAGTGCATTAGTCTTTTATTGATAAATTTAATCAAATAACGATGACCACCAATTATTATTAGGTAATCAATAGAACTTCCCCGATATAAAACTTTGCTGAATATATTTGTATTTTTTATAATTCCTAAAACGAGCAAAATATACTTGTAAAATGTAAGTATTAAAAGGTTTGTAACCGATATGCACTAGCCATATTGATTAAAAATGTTTAGTCGACTTTGTCGGTGACTACACTAACGTTGAGTGAGTGTATGTATGACACATTTCTGTGTGTATATTAGAGCAGTATCAAGTGTCGTGTCATCTCGCTTGCTCGTCTCGGTCCGTGGCGCGGGCGGGAAAATCGATCGATATTACGATACGGCTTTAGTTGCTGTTTTGTTTCGCTGTCGTTTGCGGGTTTCTGTGCGTGAGAGGTTTTTATTATTCTTACCCACATTGTGTGAAGTAAATTAACGTTAATAAATGGTATATTTTCCAAGGAGCTAATATGGCATCGTATCTAATTATATGCCTCGCATTTGTCTTCACGACTTCAGCTGAATTTGTTTGGAAACACCATAATAACGAGGAACTACCTTTAGTGTTGGAAGAAATTAGCGAAAAATGTCCAAATATTACGAGGGTTTATGCCCTGACCGAGCCGTCAGTTCTTGGAGTCCCTTTATATGTTATAGAATTGTCCGACACGCCAGGATTCCATCAACCATGTGAGTAAAAAATAATTAAATTACGTAGGTAGATAACTTTTATCTTCTTACCAACATAATTTATTTTCCTGTAATTATTTTTTTTGTTATTGGTACAGACAAACCTGAAGTGAAATATGTGGGAAACATCCACGGAAACGAGGTTCTTGGTCGCGAGTTGTTGCTGGGCTTGGCCCATTATCTGTGCGACCAATATAACAGCCATGACCGCCGAACCAGAGCTCTTATTCACTCCACTAGAATCCATTTGCTGCCGTCGATGAATCCGGATGGATGGCAATTATCCTCGAAGACTGTAAGTGGAGAGCACAAAGATGTTTCTAAGAGCTTGCACTGGCGAAACATTTACACCGAAAAATTTTGTTCCTGTTTTTTGTCAGCACAATATAAGGACAACATTATAAATCTGTGTATTTATTCGTCATAAAAATACATTGGTGACGATCAATATTTATAAAGTACAATGATTTGTTACTTTGCAGGGTGGAATCGATTACTTGATAGGCCGTAATAATAATCACTCCGTGGATCTGAATAGGAATTTCCCTGACTTGGACGCTATCACTTTTGAGTACGAACGGCAAGGTATCAGTCATAATAATCATTTATTGAAGGATTTGACCCGTCTTGCTGCACCGGTAAGTTATCTTAATAATACGAGATACCTACTCAAATATATTTAAGTCCTACTGAGTCTCGTTAAAACTTAGCATTTCACATATTTAAGTTGCTTGCAATAAGTAGGTATAAAAATAATAATTCTTCATTTTATATCTACATAAAGGTTGAAACAGAAAGGGTATACTTTTTTTTCAAAGCTACTTTGTAATTCTTAAAACTATCAGCTTTGGAGGAAACTTGAAAAACAAAAGGTGTTATAGGGATACAGCTGTTGACAGATTTCACAAGTCTACAAAACCTTCAGTACTTCAACTGTCCCGCAAAGCCGATAGTCTTAGATTGACAAAGTAAAGTGGCAAAAATAAAATATACTTTTTCTAGTATATTGGTACAATATAAAAACACATTTTTAGTTGGAACCAGAGACCAGATCTGTGATGCGCTGGATCATGTCTGTGCCGTTCGTACTCAGTGCTGCCATGCACGGGGGAGACCTTGTTGCTAATTACCCCTACGATGAGAGCAGGAGCGGAGCCCCGGTGTCCGAGTACTCTGCCAGTCCTGACGATGACACATTCAGGTAATAATATTAACATTAAAATTTCAATTAAGTAATAAGAAGCAAAATTAGGTAGGTATGTATTTGTTGATTTTTTAAGTAGGCGCAGTAAAAATAACATCTGTAGGTATATTCATTCCATTATTATGTAGAGCCTCAGCAGTGATTTAGCCCCCAGGTACCCAATATTTTTATATTATGAGGCTCTCGCGATTTGCATCTAAATTTATTTTTTTCCATAAGGGCCTGTCACACCACGTTTTTTAAACGTGCCGTCGACGCTCGTTTGTAGGGATACAGACGCGATACGCACGCGAGTCAGACAAAATAGGCAGAAAAGCGTAGGATAAAAGCGCGCCGTCGACACACGTATCTAAAACGCGCGTTGACGGCGCGTTTAAAAAACGTGGTGTGCGCAGGCCCTTAAACAGCTGAATCCTCCACCATCGGAAGTGGTTTATACACTCGTATAGGGTAAACGTTCCATTTCCTTCCCAGGGAGTTAGCCATGACGTATGCGTCTGCACATGCCGACATGGCGTCGGCGACGCGGCGAGGGTGCCACACCACCAGCTCCGACGACTCCGCCACGTACAACTTTGGGAAGCAAGGTGGTGTCACTAATGGTGCAGCCTGGTATAGCTTGAAAGGAGGTAGGTTTATCTACTATACCTACTTCGTCTTCAAATGTTTTTTGTAAATTCTTCACACGTTCAAAGATAATTCAGGTTAACCCCAGGACTCGCCGCAGGTGAAATCCTGGCGCCTTCGTTGAACTGTACATCGTAACAGAAGTGACAGTATGAGGCAAAATCCTTACGCTTATTTATGAAGACATTTTTGTTTATACGGGCGTTGGTAGTGTTTGATTGGCTACTAATGTTGCTATCAATGCAATGTTTGTAATGAAGTAATTCAAATTCAAGTTCAAATCGTTTATTTTGTTTAGGTCTACGGGGGCACTTACAAATTGACAATTTAACTTTTTTTTTTCTTATATCTACAACCGGATCGGCCTCGACTGAGAAGATCCGGCAAGAAACTCAGCGGGCTTGCCTTTGACATTTTTTTTTTAATCGCCTTTTGTTCTTATAGTTAATAATTACACCGTAGATATTAATATATATATAATAGCTCCAGTGTGTTGCCTTTTAATAAAATATAAATAAGGATATAAACCATCTGATAGACAACCACCTTGGAGTGCTGATCTCTTCAAGATTGCCGGCAGCAACTGGGCAGATGAATAGAAGATTAAATTCACTGATGAGCCTTGAGTCTCCAATATTGGAGTGAGATAAGCTGAATTTAGAATAATGTGAGAAATTGTAAATGTCGCTAAAATCTTGCGTACTTGAAATTCTTGCTATTGTGAACCATTTACCTTGCTATCCATAATCTACAAGGGACGTATTGGATTATAGTAATGTTGTAGTCTGTCTGGGAGGCCTTTATCCAATCGCAAACTAATTGTCTTTAATATTTTGATGACCTTTTGTTGTTGACATAGCAATGAAGATACCAGACTATCAACAAAACATGAGGTCACCTATCTTGGAATTTCCAGACCGCATTGAAGATGTAAATTATTATCATCGGACGATTATTAGGCGTATATATTGTGAACCAGTTACACCTTTAAATCATTCAAACAAAAAATATATTCAGGTTTTTTTCGCATTATAATAAAAACACAACGTAGGAAGTACGAGAAACAGGAAGCATAAGCAATGGATCTCTCGTCTATACAGTTTATATGTTGGCATTTACATTTTAACTGGCCATGAGACGCGGATGGCTTAGCAATGCTAATTTGCTGCATTGTCCGATGGTTTTTAATCATAATAACTGTACAGTACATGCGACACCTTTGTTGGTGTTTAAGTCATAAAACTAAATGAAGCAAGGTCAACCACGCATAGATTTTTTTTGTCGAAAGATAAACAATGAGCTGAGATAATTTCTTATACCACTGGTTTGCGCTGACCAAAACAGACTGTAGCATGTTTTTGTCTCCATTTTTGTCTCCATTTTTGACAGCATGAAATAGATACGTGAGTGCAAACTAAGAGTTAGTTATATTGAAATCCTTGACGTATGTTATCGAATCCCAGTCAAGAATCGGAAACTAAGCATGCGATTTCTTGCAGGTATGCAAGATTTTAACTACTTAGCGACAAACGCGTTTGAAGTTACCCTGGAGCTGGGATGTGAGAAGTACCCCGCTGCGAATCTACTCGCCAAGGAATGGGAGAGAAACCGTGACGCTCTGATAGCATACTTGTGGAAGGCGCACATTGGCATCAAGGGGATTGTCAGCGACGAATCGGGATTCATACAGAACGCTGTCATTTCTGTGGTCAACATTACTGGGCCCGTGCCTGTGCCTATCCGACATGACGTTACGACAGGTAAGATTATTACCTATAACTCTCAAATGTAAAAAAAAAAGAAAAATAGATTCAACAAAATCTTTTGTGTGAATGTTTCATACAGTGCAAACGTAATATTTGTAAAGGATTTTGCATGCATACTCGATGAGAAAAATATTTATCGAGTTTTCTAACACCATCACACCTCTACGCACATTGACCAATTAGGCAACGGTTAACTCGCGTGACGTAGGTATTGTGTGTGAACATACGTTTACCTTACATTTCAAAAATAATACTTTTTTTAAAATGTAGATTTGTAAATGTCCAGTAAGCATTTACGTACAAATATCACTGATGAAAGTTGTTTTATACCTTTGTGAGCAAGGTCGTTCTACGATACTATAAGCTGTTTTAAAGCTGATAGGAGCAATTACTATCATCTAAGATGAGAACAACTTATTTTTAACTCTTATCCCAAGGGAGGGAAATGTATTTTACAATAACAACTTTTTTGTCCGTTGGTTGGTGAAAGGCAAAGAATCCTTATGCAGCTAGCATTTAGATTACGCGCTTACATCAACCAACTTTATTCGTAAACTTTTTATAAATTAAGTATATTATGAAGGATGTTTTATAGAAAGCATATTGTTTTATTATCGGCTAGTTAGTCGCGGGGTCATCTTCACATAATGAGTGTATAGATAGATACTAAGAACAATGCAGTAATTAAGATAGAATGTTAAACGAGCTCTATTGTCCGATGCAAGGGAATTCAGTTGTTTGCATTCGGTCCAGTAAATTGAGACTGATGGATATAACTAAGTGTTTCCTTGCGGCACCAACGTCTCGACTCATTTGACGTCATTGTTCAACGTCCACTGCACTTTGTTAATTTGACGTTATTAGCTCGCCCCTACTATTGGTAACTTAAATTAATTACTATTTCATTCATTGCAGCTTTTGTTTTGGTTGTATCTCGTTATTTGGGTACGATATTTTTTTTCCGAACTTTTCTATGGATGATAAAATTATATACAATTTCGAAATAATTTAATCAAGTTATTATTGACAACAACGGTGTACAAGTTGATTTAACACGGTGATTTTAGTAAATCTGCCATGTTAATTTAATTTATAACTCCATCTAGGTATGGTAGAAAACGTGAGATGGAATCTCGCGTGACCATCCAACTAAAACTAAGCTAGTGCAATGTTATAACACCACTCTGATTTCGTAATAGTGTAAACAGGTTAATCGACAAGTAGAATACAAAAGAGCAACATACCTACACCTTGAATTGAAATGTGCAAGTGCACGTGATACAGGGTGAGATGCTGTAGTTTATAATTGGCATTGTTTAGGTATTCTTACTGTCAATACATTACTGTTTTTTATCCCCGACAAAAAAGAGGGGTGTTATAAATTTAACATGTATATTTGTGTATCTGTTTGTCTGTCTGTGGCATCGTAGCAACCAAGCGGATGAACCGATTTCAGTTTTGTTTTGGTTAGATAGGTATTCTGATCGACAGTGTTCTTGGCTATGTTTCATGAAAATCGGTTCAGCCGTTTGAAAATTATCAGCTCTTTTGTAGTTTAAAAAGTCGTCACATCGGGGGTTTTCTAAATTTTCAATTTTAGTTATTGAACTGGATTATAACATGCACTATCTAATGGCATACATCCACCTTCATAACCTGTTTCTTTCTGCCTACGATTTGTATCATTAGTGTCTATGTATACCTACCTATATGTTTCTGAATGTCAGCTACACAGGCATGGATATACCCTTTCTCGAACGCTAAGAAGGTGCATATGTAGGAATACTTGATTTGTTACGCTTAAACTCGTTACGGAGTAAAGGTTAAAAATCAAACCGACTTTATAAAAACCTGGGTGCACTAAAAAGCTAGAAATAACAAGGGACCTTATAATGGATTTCGTTTGGAGTCGGTGCCACTATCCGTACACTACGTTAGGATATATTCTTAGGTACACACCCCTACTTACTTGGATTAGTAAGTTTTTCAAAATTGGTTCAAAATTGACGGATAAATTAGTAAACATACATACAAAACAACATACAGACGAACATAGAACCTCCTCCGTTTTTGAAGTCGGTTAAAAAGTAACGATTATCAGGTGCTTACGGCGAATACTACCGGCTGCTCACTCCTGGCCACTACGAGGTGACTGCGAGCCATCCGGGATACTTCCCCGTGTCGCGCGTCGTGTCCGTGCCGCACCACCAGAGCGTCGCTCACGTCCTCAATTTCAAACTTGAGGTAAGTTCTAATGGAATTTAATCCTTATTTATATTCGCTTTTAGACTGACATCTCTGTACCGAAGAATATAATAGAATAGAATATTGATTATGTCATAAAAAGAGCATCGTACAATTACAATGGAGTACTGCAGCCTGTGGTAGCTATGTATAAGCTGTGTTACAGGCTGGAGAGATACCCCAAAAGCATAGCCATACTTACTACAATACTTTAGGTCGCAAATATTAACAATATCCACAGAACATAATATGAACGAACGATTCAAATTGTAAGAGTCTGGTAATTCCACAAAAAAGGGTCAGTGATCGAGGAGGTCCAAATTTATTGTAAGACCATGGGATGAATATTGATCACTCCTTTGTTTTGCAAGTTATGACCAAAAGGTACCTAATTTTTGATTCAAAATAGCATTTTATGCAAACATTTTGGAGGAATACTTATGTTGTTTAGTTTTACAGTGAAAGTAGATTCGTGCTGAATCCAAGTTTGCAACTAGTGTCCTAAATGATGTCATCAATTTTATACACCTTTTTCTTAGAGAAAAAAAAATGTCAATCGCAAAAAATAATAATGCTAAAGCAATTAAGATTGGGTTTTAAATTGTTTAACAATCATTTCGGAGCATTTCATTTTGACGTAACTGCCGCCTTAAAATACCTACAAAGATAATATGTAGGTGTACTTTACGCCCGCTCAATTAAACATCCCTTGAATAGGCAATCAACCGTTATCGTTTCTGACAAGCAATGACGTCACATCTGCGTCAGACGTACAGTGTAAGCTGCGTAATGAAAAGCTTTGACGCAATCCACCCGTGGGCCGTGCTAGGCATGTACTTAATCAAATTTAAAGTAGTATTAATGCAGTTTTTAATAATCTTTAGAGGTTTTAAATTAATGTGAGGTACCAAAACAGCACGTGCAGGCTAGCCACGGTGCTTCAATGTTGCACGTGTTATTTTTATCAAACTGTGAAATAATAAAAAAAACGAAACCAACAGCCACTAATTGGTAGGTAACACATCTACGTGAGAATATAATTCCGCTTATGAATTTGTTTATAAAGTTTGTCGCGAACTTAATTAAATCCAAGAAATGATTGCTTTGAATATTTTCTAATTCTATTTATCCAACTTAATGTTGCCAGAAATAGGTAATGTGGCTTAGTTATGTTACTGGGTATACGACCTTCATACTATTGAGCATTTTGCAGGCAAATTATTAGATTCTCTGAAAATGAAATAAAACGAATTAATTATTCCGATTAAATGAAGGTAGGTAGAGGTAGGTTGAGGTCATTATGCCTTGCAATATCGCGTATTTAAACTTAAAAAAATTAGATTGATTGACAAGTCAAACGAAATGAAGATCAATGTTGATATTAATATATATGGAACTGGTATCCGGTATAGATCATAATTATTATTTTAACGTGACCTACTCCGACCTTGGTTGTATACTTGCTCTCATTTAGATTAATAATATACAAAAAGCGAAACACATCGCAGGGTACCAACGGTCTTTTGGAATTTTGTTTTAAAAACCACAGGTTTGCCTTTATTCGAACGAGTTCATATCAAATTCTTCTTAAGGCCAATATAACATAGGTGCGGCTATAGATGCGTAGGTATTATTTGTATTTTTTACAAAAAGTTCGTTCAAAAAACGCTCCACAACCTACCGAATGTTCAGCAGTTACCGTAGCTTAGAGATGCTTGCAATACCATAGGCATTTCTCTCACGCTGCCTTCCTGATGAGGAGTATGATAGAGAGAGAGAGGTTGAGCTTCCGGCTCTCAGTCATCGTACGAATGCACCTATAATAGTTACTTTACGTGGATCTTCGGTGGAGGTTCCCCGGTCGAACCAGCCCGTATGTGAGAATCGATCTCAAGTCTGAGACCGATCTTTGAAATGTCATTCTTATGTTATACCTACCAGTACAAAATAACATGTCAAAAGCATACTCAAGACCGCTCTCAGACTTGAGATTAATCTACGGGCGGTAGCTGTTCTTACTTGATTATAGTTTGGCTCTACCACCATTGATTGTTGTCATAGATTGTTGTCATAGATTGTTGTCATAGATTTTTGTCATAGATTTTTGTCATTCCAGCCCACTACGAGTTGGTTCGATGATGAGAGCTCGTTCGGCCTGTATCCACACGGACTTCGCGAAGGTCAACCACGGATATACAAACGATCCCTGTACGAACAAATAGCTAATACAATGCTAGAACGTAAAGACACCGCTAAACAATAAATATGGACAAGTTCTAAAGGATATAATCGGTTAGTGTTAATTGTACCACCACCTAACATATAAGTGGAAAATGTTGAATGAAATCTAATAACATATTGTGTAGTAAATATAAATAATTATCTATTTTTGTTAATCACTATCTTAGTATTGCAGGATATAGTTTTGTGATTTATATTACTTATTTATTAAGTGTCAATCAAATATCAATTTCATAAGCAGCTAATGAAGCGTTACTAAGTGCCATATTATACACTGTTTATGAATTTTAAATGTGATTAATATACTTATTATTATTATAATTTGATCTTTAAAAGTATTTTATAGATGTAAACGTTGACCAGGAACTTTCTAGTCCAGTAACTTAGTCCTAAAGTATAGGTACCACAGATAAAATATTTCTGAAACAGCACTCTTGGTTGTTATCATGTTGATGGCAGTACATACCGACCAGATTATTTTATAAGTAGGTACCTTTATGATACGAGGTCTAATTAGTTAATAGTTAATTAATAATTCTTGCATTACACATTTAGATAAGTGATCAAATGTTAATAAATTAATTAATAGCTAATATTTTATCATTGTAATTGAAATATCTATCAAAATTTTGTGTAAAATGTGGCTGCATCTTGTCTTAGGGTAGTTAATAAAAGACGTATGAATATAATATGGTTTGTGTGCAGTGTTTTCTTTTCATTTTATACACCAAAGAATTTAGGTATTTCGCCATACAAATTTTAAGGGCAGATTCCCAAGAAATTCTAGGTTATTTTAGGTTTTTATGATATAAAAACGTTACTTAAAATTTTAGACACAACTTCTTTAGTGCTACAAAAACTATGATAAATATGTGGACTATCAAATACTATATTTTCAGTATGATGAATAAAGATTAATGGTGTCTATTAACACCTGAACCCAGACAATCTCATAACATTGTTTATATTTCTCGGAGTAAATTCGGAGTCGGACGACCGCTTGGCGCAGTGGTTCGGGCGTAGGCCGCTCGGCTCACTGCACATGGTGGTTGCGGGTTCGATTCCCGCCGTGCCAAATTTCGGAAATGGCCTTCGTAATTTGCCTTGGTCTGGGTGTTACTGGGATCGCCCCCAGTCCATTGTACGGTACCCATAGTACAAGCTTTGCTTAGTTTGGGTCCATACAGTTGGTGTGTCAGTCTGGCGATATTTATTTATTAAAAAAATAAGCACAATTATATTGTTAATGAATTTATTGGTTTACACCCAAATATATAACATAAGTTTGCTTACAATTACACATAGTATATTCCCAATCACATGACGACTTCTCTTCATTACACTTCATTATATTCAGAACGGCGACGTACTTATATGTACACAGCGAGAAGTTGCATTTGTTTTTGAGCACTTAATTACTTTAAACACAGTCATTCTCACACTGAATGCGTCACTCATCAATAAACTATGTTCTCAGGTAAATATACAACTAACTACAATTCACAGTGGTGATGTGGTGATCGTTTATATAGTTACATATACTAAATCAACTGAATCTTAGGGCTAAAGTGTAGCTGCCTCATAAATTTTAGTTTCATAAATTTTATTAACTCTTTCGTTTAAATAGGGTTTCGTCATCGTACGACGTCGTCAAAGATAAGTTCTCTATTATTATCCAATCGGCATACACAGTAAATGCTAAAAATACTATCAAAAATAAATGTACAAACACAACCTTACCTACATCCACTTTTATTTTAATTGAAGACCTTATAAATAGATTTTTCTATTATTCTACTGTTTTATCCATCAATAGGTGGTAAGGACATATCGATAATTTCAATGTTTTTGTTTTTATAATTGACACATCAATTTGGACGGATTCGTTGCATCGATCAGGTATACAATTGGTAGGCATTGAACATTTATAAAAATATTCTCTAAAATCTTACAAACCACATAAGGTACACGCATATATAATGGCACAAGTTTAAATTCATCTCAAGAATTGAATTCAGTTTCTTCTACAAAGGTAACATCGTTTATTCTATTGTTAACTATATTGTGATTGAAAGCACCATGATTACTAGAGTCAAAGCAAGTGAAATAAACGTAGTAGAATCATTCAAGTAGGCAATGTTAAATAGTTAAAGAAATATCTACACTTTAAGTAGTGTTAATTATTTAGTTATTAATAACTAATTCGCTGATAAGTCTACTCTATTTCTATTTATTTTATTGTCTTCGCTTGCATCACAGGATCTAAATTTTAACTGAAACAAAATTGAATAGTAAGTATTATTTGACGACCGCTTGAGCTTGCTTTGAGCGTAGTTCAATGCACCGGGTAGTTGCGGGTTCGATTCCTGCCAGGCAACATTTCGGAAATGGCCTTTTCGTAATTTGCCCAGGTCTGGGTGTCCCTGGGATGCCCCTAGTCCATTGTACGGTACCCACAGTACAAGCGTTGCTTAGTGTATCAGTCTGGCGATATTTATTTATTATAATTAAGTACTAACTCCTGTCAATACCTAAACCGCAGTATTAATATAATGTACCAATTTTTTTTTTTAAAGCACTTAGTTGGTACCTTATGACTTGATAGCCAGCCAAATAGAGCTAATACACGAAGCTCAAACGGGACAACTATTATATATGCATTCGAAAGGGAAACTGATTTACCTGATTTAATGTCTATTCCGATGCATGCCGGAATGTCGACTGCCCGGCCTTGACTGTACAATGGCGTAGTGGTCACTGTTGTCCGAAACTGACCTGATAACCAAACAGATATCGCTCATTACGAGATAAAATATGTGGCCTAATTACGATAAAGCATTATAATAATATAACAAATTCAAGTATGATTAAGAACGCCCGAGCAACCTAAATTTATTTATTAGATTTCTGGACATTTACGAAGTCCTTAATTGTACGAGATTGATGATAAATAAATATAGCTATAGGCTAGAGCCCTGCGGGTTGGTTGGGCTATCTGTCCAGCTTGCTTCGACCAATACGCTCGCTTCATTTTCTTCAGCTCATGAAAATGAAGCGATCCTATTGGTCGAAGCAAGCTGGCCAGCTAAACCAGTCTCCTGGCTTTATCGACGGTCACCCGTGCTCTACTTTTACAACAAAGGTCGTATGACAGTTTCCGTTGGTATTTACCTCGCTGAGTGTATAGTCGAGGAGGGGTATCGACTACCATATTGGCTACCATGCCAGCTGCGGTAGGGATCATAGTCTTCCACCACAGAGGGATCCTTCTCGATCACCTGTGAATGACGAAAACAACACTGTTGATTACAAGATTGCAACCATCAATTTTATTGATTGAGAAATAATAGTAATCAATTAGTGATTGCACGGTGGATTATGTTGCAAGTACACGATACAATTATTTCCACCATAGATCGACTCTTTTCCGCCGTAACCAATATTTTCTAAAGAGAAGTTGACGAAATACTTGTTAATTTTGTCGGCCGCTTCCTAGAATAAATTTATCTTGTGTTTACCGTTTGCCCTTTAGGGAAAAACCTCTGACATATCCTTCCAAATTCTGTGCACCAAAATTTATCCAGATATGATGAAGATGGTTCTATATAATTATGAAAAGTATCCAGGTAGTGACCACACTCCATGTAACCGTCTGCCGTCCCACTCACAGGACGTATTTCTTAAATAACAATACCAGTGTGCATGCTTTCTCGAAGACGATACGATTACGTTAGGAATTTCTGCTAAGCAAACAATAGGCTTTAGTTTCGTTGACTTACATCAGTCCTCGCGCACGAGCAGGTCATGGCGGTGCAGAGGAAGCAGTTGATGAGCAGCATCACGACGAACATGACGCCCAGCGCGATGGCGAGGTACAGCAGCCACAGCGGGCGGATGCTGCCGTCCGAGCACTCCAGCGCCGCAACTGGGAGAAGCAAGAGGTCGTTCTAACAAGTCACTCAACATTAAATTTACCTTATTTGTCTAGATTAATAGAGATGTAATCGTTGAGACTATCATAGAATTAAAGATAAGAGTTATAAGACATGAAGAGTTAAACCGTGGAAGATATTTCAACCAGATAAATGAAAAAGTAAATGACGCGTCGTATCGGCTAGTCGAGGCGTTACAATTAGAAGAAGTGATTTTTTTTTTATAAATGACGGCCTAATTGAGCGAACGCTTGAAAACAAGAAGTACGGTTCAAACCCCGCTTAACAGAATTTTCTGATTCTGTTAGGGAGTCTCATTTTCAACAATGATTTATCACCAGATAATCTGTAATAATGATGTGTGGATAATGTCTTAGATATACGAATAGTGGATTAATCCTCGTCTTATTGAGTTACGATCTGTGCCAAGTGCTATGAAATTACAACAGAGGTAATTATTTTAAAACACTGTCGGTTACATGAAAAACAGTTGATCATTAATTGGTATCTGCATGTACATTATCCTGATGTAGGTATTATACGACCGTGACATTTAAAACGTATCAGGAAAGGTTGGTTACCAGCGTTGTCGTTGGGGTCGAGAACGAAAATGCCAGTGGACGCGTTGCCTACGTTCTCCTCGTCACCCTTCTCGAAGCGCGCTTCCGTACTGCAATCTATTGCTGAACATGTTCCTGAAATGTTTAAAACACCCATTAATTTTCTATTGAAATTTGTAGTCATATGTGTAATCAAAGAAATTGTAATAATTATTATTACGATTTATTTGTGTGTGATAGATGGTTGGGTGATCTTATCGTTTTAAGCTTCGATCAGAATAATAATTGTTGATCTAAAGTCTCAATAATAGAAACAACGACCTATTTATTTAATTACTCAATTTGAGAATAGAAATATGACGCGCTTGTCTCCAGGCGTTGTTTATGATGGTGGCAAAGCTAAAGAGTCTGACGTCACATATAGATGCGTACATTGCCTAGTTGAATAGTGTATTGTTTTTCTATAAAATAAATAATATACCTTTACAAACTGCAACGGAGCACTGAAAGTTTATCTGCGAGGAGTCCGGAAACCGGAACATGTGCGCTATCGCCAACTCCGCCACCCCACTCTGGGACCTCAATACCACCGACTCTTGCTTCACCGGACATCTGTACACAATCAGAAGTAGATATCCTATTATCGCTACTGCATTTTTTATAAGACAAGTTTAGTGGGAAGCTCTGTTTAAATTAATAAATAAAATTCCATGCGTAATATTTTGAAATCTGCTCAACTATTGTGCACGAAACATAGTTTAGCTCCACTTCACCAATGCTGGCCGTTATACAGCAAAATCTTCGTTAGATCGGTTCAGCTATTCTGTAGCTGTGATAAGTATAAATTTAACAGATATATCTAAGTAAAATCTTGATTCATTGTTTCCCAATAATGGGTGTGTAATTGTAGGATGCAATCGGATTCTTACTCACCCTCTGTTGTCTAAAAGATCCACTGTATTATTTCGCATGTTGAAAGCGAAGCAGTTCTTTAGTCTAATTCCGTGTGTTCCTGTAATTATCGACATATTGTTACACGTTTAATCCAAGTGATATTGCTCCTTACTTTTAATTAAATAAAGGTGTGTTTGGTAATTACCATCAGGCTTGCTGATTTCAGCACGAAGCGTGTACGGGAGACCGAATCCCGCGTTAAACACTTTCCGTCCCTGTGAGTCCAACATTCGTAAAGAGACGAGTGAAGTTTCGTTTCTGTAAATAACATTATTTAAGAACACGTTATTAGATAAGTAAATATTAATCATTTGAAACATTTCTGAAGGAAACATATTTTCTGATGTGAAAATTATTTCCCTGATAGAGGTATATAGGCTACGATGAATAGAACTATCAAGTTTCGATCTCAATCGATAATATCGTTGAAAACTAGTCACAATATTGATAGGGCATCGATAGTATCGATACTATCGATAGCCCTATCGACATTGTGGCTAGTTTTCAAGGTCAAGTATCGATACATCAACTATCGATAGTAAGGTAACACTAGTTTAAATCCATTATAAGGACGGTAACAGGAGGGTTTGATTGTGCAGCTTACCGAGCATTTCTGAAGCCAGTCTTGCCGCACGTGATGACGTAAAACTTATCGTCAGCTAGCTCCAAGGTCCGATGCACACGAACCGCTAGCGGCAAGGACCGCTCGTCTGTGCGCTGAAATATGTATTAGGGTCATTTGTTAATACATTTCGTTTGGCTAGGTAAAGGTTATTTATAATATTAAACGACGACTGCTTGAAGTAGTGGTTTGAGCGTAAGCCGCTCGCCACACTGCACCGGGCGGCTGCGGGTTCATTCCCGTGGGGCCAAATTTCGGGAATGGCCTAATAGTACCCATAGTACAAGCGTTGCTTATTTGGGACCATACGGTTAGTGTGTTAGTCGGAGGACATTTTATACAAATGGTTCTCTTGGGTTCTGCTCATGGGTAAGATGAGCATGGAAGAGATGACCTTGCACAAGGATACCATAAATACCTAAATAATAAATATTGTATAGAGGCATCAACTCAACCAGGACATTTTCTATCTATAGCTTTGTTTAGTTAGCATACATTATGATAGCAATATGGAAGTAGCAATTACTTTGTTTCGGGAGAACTCAGGGTACATGTATAATTAGGTAGGTAACCTATTATTTGATATTGTGCTTTGTTTATTTCTGAACTGGCCCACTTGCACTCTTTGCTGTATATTGAAATTAGCTATGGTAGGTACTGACATTATTCCAATAGATTCCACAGTAGTTCGGCGAGCCCGGCGCGGCAGTCAGGCTCACGTCGAAGCTGAGAGTCTCGGTGCCGTTACCCAGCGCCATGCAGGCAGGGGATCTGGAATAAACAAAATTTGCTATTAGAAAGTTCTATGAGACCCTCTCGATAGGCATATTCAGATTAAAAAGCCTATTTTAATTAGCCTTTTTAGGGGTATTATGCATGTAACTCAAACTCAAAATTGTTTTTATTCATGTAAACCACCAAAGCATAATGAATAGTCAGAATCTACCACCGATTCGGAATGCTGCTTCCACTGAGAAGATCCTGTAAACCAGGATCGACATTGGTGACCAATAATGACGTCGAGGTTTGACCCTCGACGAGTCCCGGGGAAAAGTTAAATTGTCTTGGAACCCGCACGAATTTAATCGAAAGAAATAATAGGAGGAGTTTGGAAGCAAAACTGCGAAGATCCGGCAAGAAAGTCAATGGTTACTCTTTTCAATGAATAAAAGATGGTGTACATTCTCAGAAACAGTAACATAATGTGAGCAGGCTACACCATTGTCACTATACTAGTAAATAGTAATCAAATCTCACTCAGATTTTGGTATTTTAATAAGAAAGCTAGTTTAGTGAGGTGTTCATACATCAATTTCAATTAAATTAAATTATATTTAATGATTTTATGTATGTATGTATGTACCTATGTATTACAAGAATATCGTATTCGTAGTAGTTTACCTGAACTCCCTGGCGTGTGCGACGCCATTGAATAGCTGGTTCAAGACGATGGAGATCGACATGATGCCGGTCTTGCATGTCGCCGTCACTATCGGCGAGAACTCCCCAGTGCCATCCGCATCCTATGAATAAACAATATTACGCATTCTTAATACGACGAAGATATATGAATAAACGTTGGACATTTATCATAAACGGAATGGAGCCTGGTTCAAAAGGCAACACACTGGAGCTATTATATTTATATTAATATCGACTACCCTTTGTAATTATTAACTATACTATAAGCAACTAGCGATAAAAAAAAGAAATATAAAAAAATGTAAAAAGACAAGCCCGCTGAGTTTCTTGCCGGATCTTCTCAGTCGAGGTCGCGTTTTGATCCGGTTGCAGATATAAGAAAACAAATGTAAAACAAAATAAACGCTTTGAATTTGAATCGAATATTATAAGGAGCCCGTACTGACTTCCGCAGCAACTTTCAGTTCAGCATCGACGCCCATAATCGTTGCAACAACAGGTAATTAGTAGAAAAAACGTTAAGTTAATTACTTAATTTACAGATAGCATGCCCCTAACCATGTAATTAATTATTTTCTATAACACAACACAGATATTTTTCAAATCAGCGTATACATACATATCTCCTTATTTACCTGATATATTTCCTTAAAGTTAAAATAAAAAAGACTTGAATAAAATTCTACGGACAACTCTTTTAGGTCTTTCTGCAAGGATATCTACATCTCCAAAGAATGTTTCCTGTTTTTTTAAGGAGGTAGCGGTTACCGCCTTAAACGTAATATTTATAATGACAGTGCTTTGGTATTATCGCACATGAACCATTTTTAACCGAATCAGAACCATTCTTGGTAAATGATTAAAATATTTCGCTACGGATAAATTATCACTTGTATGTATGTTGTCCGGTGCGCTCATAAGGAACGGTATACAAGGACTTCCTGTAGTCATCGTATCGTCAGCCTTCCTTGTACGGTGCACGCGATCGGCGTGTTGGGCGCGCATTGTAAGCCTGATTTATGTGTTCACAATAGGCATGCGGTAGCTAGCCTAATGACACCGCAGCTGCAAGGACCGTTGAGTAAGGTTTTACCTGGAACACTGCCTCAGTAGCTCTAGCATGATTTACGATTCCCCGTAACGTAAAAACACAAATATTTCAATGAGTATTAGGTATGCGCTGCAGTGATAGCCGATTGGTGAAGCACGCCTCTTGCGGGCACCAGATCCTGGGTTTAAACCCCGGCTCGCACCTCTTGGTTTTTCTAAATCTATGTGCGAATCATAATTTCTATATGATTTTATCACTTGTTTACGGTGAAGGAAAACATCGTGAGGAAACCTGCAGTTTTAGAAAATCTAACCAATTTTCGAAATACATGTGAAATCCGCACTTTGCCAGCGTGGTGGATGACGGCCTGAATTCCCCTCGTAGTAAGGGGAGGCCCGTGCCCAGGAGTGGGACATCAAAAGGGCTAAATCATTATTATTACTATTATAGGTATGTGCTGAATGTTGACACGTGCGCACGTAAATTTCCAATCGCGAACACAAATAGAAGCACTCAAGTAGGTGATTCGACAAATAAACCGGCGAACCGTTACGGCGAGGGCTCCACAATATAAAATCTCCGCCGACAAATCATTTCTTTGTATTGTGGACAATTTGCGGTATGTCGACTTGTAGGGCTGCCGGCGAGCGGCATGAGCTGCGCGATCTATAGATATGAGCCCTTTAGGCCCTTTCACTACCCATACATTTTGTCCTACATTGGCATTTATAATTTAATTGAGGTGTAAGTACTTATATAGGTTAATAAATTCGATACCTACTCATGACGGTAGTTTTATTGTAGATGCATTTTTATATTTATAATGTGTTTATTAATATTCGGCGGTGACTAAATCGAAAAACTCGTCCATATTCTAAATGATCTGATCCCTAATTTGTAGTAATCCATACGCATAGAACGTGGGAAACATTTACTTAGATAATGATCTAGAATAGGAAGAAAAACAGTCTCCGGACAATTGGGCCATATAAACCGACGCAGGTCGCGCCCTGCGGGCAACGCGTGCGCACGACCCCATCCACACGACCTGGCTAGATAACTTCCTAGAATTATCTGTCCGCCTGTTTGATTACTAGAATGTAGTGCCTGTATAAATCATACAGATTATTTAACAATCTACTCGGATTTAACTTGAAACCTAACTTGAAATTTATGATGTAACTAGCTGTGCCCGCGATTTCGTCCGCGTGGAATTTAATTGACAATGTTTCATACAAACTTTCATCCCCTAATTTATCCCCTTGGGGGTAGAATTAATCAAAATCCTTTCTTTGCGAATGCCTACGTCATAACATCTACCTGCATGCCAAATTTCAGCCCCATCCGTCCAGTGGTTTGGCCTGTGCGTTGATAGATCACTATGTCAGTCAGTCAGTCAGTCACCTTTGAGTTGTATATATTTAGATTAAAGTTTTTTTCTTTGTTGTTAATTGAAGTTAGCTTATTTACAATTTTTATTTACGCACGCACCGTATTACCATTTCATTCAATAGTGTCTATGTGCTTAGACAGGTAATAGCTTTATTAATCTCAGAAACTATGTAAACAAAAGGAATTAAATTATTGTTTAATGTTTATGGTCCCTAAAAAAATTTTTTTTCCTGCAAGTGCCTACATACCACAGGATCGGATGTTCTTACAACACGTATAATTGTTTGTTGTACTTGATAGTGCTGATGCTTAAATTCTTCGTGAAAGAAAATGATTATAGTCGTAAGCGAACATTAGGAACTTAGGATCACCGGAGGGGTTTCTGTGTAGAGTCTACACTGTAGACTGGAGATGATTGCAATGATTGTATTGCTCACAGACATTACGATTTGCCTTTAGATCGAGTGAGATAAATTCTTATATACATACGTAACTATCATATTTTTTGATGAATGGGTATTTGTTATATTTGTCACAACTTGCGTGTTGCGGCATTGAAACACATCCAGGAATAAGAGCCTGGAAAGTAGTGTAATTAAACCTGCATTAGGGAGTAAGTAGCCACATATGTTAAAGAAAAACATTAAAAATCTTGCATAGGACTTGGTGATAGTGATTAGGATAATAAGGCCGATTTCTAAAAATTGGCGGGATTTTTTTAAGTGTTCTTATTTCTATCAAAATGTATATAATTTAATAATATACCCAATAGGTACTCATCTAAACCCGCAAGTATTATTTCGGACTTGTGAAACACCCACTCTGTATAATCGGTTAAAAAAACTAAAACTCGTGTTTACGACAATTGCATCTGTCATGTTCAAGGTTCTAGTTAAAAATGTGGCTTGACGGGTGTCCGGTATTACCAATACATTTAACGCGAAAACGAATTACCATGAAATTACGCTTTTGTTATCAAATATCTTTTGATTTCTTTGATTCGTCGGTTTGTCAGTCCATAAATACTCGACAAAGATTTACAACAACAAATATATGATCTAAAAAGGCAGTAGGTTAAAATATAATGAATGAAAAATGTACAAAGGTAAATTATTATTGTATACAGATTTGTGATGGAGTAAATATCTACTAAAAATAATAACAACACAAATATGTAATACCTACTTCTCTCATCGCATAATTTAAATGTTGACGAGTTAGTTATGGTAAGTTCCAAAATATAAATTATAAAAGTCATTTATAAAATATGAGTCAGTTTTCGTGTATTTTCACGATTACAACGTCAAGAATAACTTAAAGCAACTATAGAACATAAATGTTTGTAATAGAAGCTTTTTGTAATACTCCTAGGTTAAAAAAGGTAAAATTTTTTGCAACTTAACTTTGTAATTCTAAAACTATCGGCTGTGTGGGAGAGTTGAAGTACTAAAGGTTTTGTAGACTTGTGAAATCTGTCAACAGCTGTATCCCTGTAACACCTTTTGTATTTCAAGTTTCCTCCAAAGCTGATCGTTTTAGATTTACAAAGTTAAGTTGCAAAAAAAATAGTACACCCTTTATGTTTCACCTTGTATATACAAAATATATATTAGGAAAATACAGATTATTACATATATATCTATCTAGCTATCACAGTCTGGAGTATACCGCAGTTCTTTAAACTAAACCGAAACTAACGTAGGACCTTTAAGCACCTTATATTAGGAATGAAGAACAAGTGCATGTCCGCGAGACGTCGACGGAGGCTCGTAAAATAAGTAACGTCGTCGGCAATTGTCAATGTGCCTGTTGGTGAGCTGCGGAGGTCAACGGACGACTGACCGTTGAGACTTGGGTCACCTCGCTGCATTCTGAAAGATTGTAGGACACTTCTACCGCTGAACTTGAGTCTGGATTTGTTCTTCTATACTCAACTTAAGTTATATTTTCTTGGCTTTATATGTCCTCCTGGCACTTGTTAAATGTTATTTTAATATTTAATCTTCGCGGCAAGTATTTTACGTAGAATTAACTTCTATATCAGCGTTCTTCACCAAAAGTAAAAATTGAAGGTATAGGTATGTTCTACTCGCCGAATCTTTCAATGGTTTTGTGAGAGTATCTATAATTTACTGTTACTGCTTTGTTAGGCGACTGGATAGCTTTACTATTGCAGCGAGGGTATTGTCTGTGTGTGGTAAGCCTGGCCAAATTGCATGAATATGTATGAAACGTGACAATAACTTATGTTATAAAATATACTATCTTTATGGGTGGTGCATTTAATTGCAGTTGCCATTAAAATGTATTGATTAAAATGACAATAGAAAGATGGAACTAACATATATCTATTATATTTGTAGATAATACATGTTAAGTTGCGAAACTTCACTAAATTAGTTACGAAACAATAGATCCCTTTAACAATCACTTTTCTCTACCCCGTCTGTTTAACAAGGGAGGTAGCATGATAGAGATAGGTATATCAAAACTATTACATACCTACCTAGCCTTTGTGCAGTAACCCGTTACACTGGATAGTTACAGCCGGCTTCAAAACTCCGAAGGCCACTATCTTACACTTTGCAATCAAACAATCGCTTACTGCATTATTCACGTACTTACCTACTGATTAAATATATCTGGAGTATGCAAAATGCATGTGTTATCCTCTTTTCCAAGCTTGTTTATCGTTATTCTCGTCACGCTCTTATTTTCGGAGTTGGTACAACTTAGATGAATCCTCCAGAATGTCACGTATTCAATTAAACTTCGTTTCATTATGTGGAAAGTTTCGTTTGTTTCTTCCATATATGTAAGACCAGTATTAAGTTAAATTATGTGCTTTTACTATGTAAATATATTTATATCGTATAAGAGCGAAATATATGAGTAATTTATATGGCGCCATGTATTCTGGTGTTTGCATAATACTGAAACTTTACGAGTATTACACATAGAGCTCCATCCATTTGTTCAACGATCATAACACTAAAGGTGGTAGAGCCAAGTTGTTGCCAATTAATGACAGCTCATATACGGGCTTGCTTAATTGGGTTAGTACTACACTCTCACAGAAAATCGGCTTAAAGTAGCTATTAGAACTCCATCTCGAACGTTACTATTAGAACTCCATCTCGAACTCCACTCTCCAACGATGAGTGAGAGAGCCGGAAGCTCAACTCCCCCGTCCATTCCTCTCCTTCTGTTCCACTCCCCTTCAGAACGGCAACGTGCGAGCAATGCCTTGGGTATTGCAAGCATCTAAAAACTACGCTAACTCCTTAACATCAGGCGGATCGTACGCTCGCTTGCCGACTTTGTTATTTATTAAAAGAAACTGCGCATTCAAAATTATTAATACACAGCATGAAAATAGTGTGCCAGCGTAACCTTCTATTGCTTAATGGAACGGAAGTCATAAGGTAAAGTAATACTAATAATTGAGGTACGTTTTAGATCAATTTTAAAACTGTAATTTGGTGCGGACCGTTTGTTTCGAATTATTGGGCGTTATGTTATGGCATGACTAGACTATTTTTTCACGGCGACCATCACGTGAGTCCCTCTTTATTTGGTTTGACGTTGGCCACACCGTTACGATAATAGGCGTCGTCGGTAATGGGATCTAGTGAAGAAGTGCTTGCTCTATTATGGTTATATAATTAGCTACCTTGTCTATATTCTCTGAAGCTATAAAGTGAGAGAAGTCGCGTTATCTTAATTAGAAAATTGGAACTGTTCTAGAGCTGTCATTAGAGTTCCACATTCAAGTCAAAAGTAGCGATTTCGAATCAGATGGGTTTGACATTAAATACCTCGCTACCAAACAACCAGATATTTTTTTTGGTGGTAGGTACCTATACATCATCTTTAGCACTAATGCACCATGCAAAATCCTGCATTATTCAAATAAAGACCTTATATAATTATTTTTTTCACATCGCATAATGGGTTATGGATAACAAGCCGCTTATGTCGTTGTTGGCCCGGTTTAGTAATTTCACGGTCTCCGCGCGGGCGATATCCTCTGCAGAAACTTTAAAAGAACACGTAACATCGATAAAAGTTTAAGTAAATATTGAGAAAAGTGGCACATATTTGGCACGAGTGTTATATAACAAGTATAGAGCGCGGAGTTGTTGTTCCCATATGTATCGTATTTGATGCAACCGTGGGCCGACCGGTTCCGTCGGCCCCAATATTTCTGCTCGTGACGTCACCGCTCGGCGAGGTGGGCGCGCTTTACTGCTTAATTCATAGATTTTATTTTTACATATTGAGATAGTAGTAACGAGTATATATTTGTTATATAGTACAAGTCCATTAAGATATGATGCTAATCTGGGACAGGATTCTGCATCAGATAGGCAAAATAAAATGATGCAAGTATCTGCTGTTGAGTAGGTACTTGCGCCATTTTAAATTTCGCTGTATTATTTTACTATTATACACCCAATGCTGAGTCCATTCGAATAGTTTTTCTTTGCCATCAGTGCTATTCTACGGCCAACTCAAGTCTCACGCGTAAATCCTCGGGTGGAATGTAAAATGTTGTATTGAAATTCACGTGGGATATGAGTTTGTCATTACAGAGTACATAGTACTCTGGCCACAACATAGTACTGCCGATAGCAATCTTTTGTAGGTATGTTCATTGGTTTCATTAATTACCGAATGCTAATCTGTTACTCCTCTGTTGTAGAAAACATTGGACTAATTGGGGACGATATTGGATACTCTCAGAATGTTTCGCGTTTTAGTATAGTTTACTCGGCTTAGGGACGACTGACGGATTAGTATAAATCGCGTTGGCGCCGTTGTGGAGCGCCACAAGTGGTGTTTATCCTCTTTTTGCATCAAATTTATTTGCTTTGTTTTACCCAATTCGTAGCTAAGCTGGTTCTTCACGGATTTTCAGATTAAGATCGCTTATGCTGGTGTAAGATAGATGAAAACGGCCATAAGACGGCATCTAACCTTCTCCACGCCTCGTGGAGCACGTTAATCATATATTTACTGATATTAGATGGTAAGGTTAGTGTTATTGTTTCCTTAGCTCTAAGTTCGAGTGCCTCGTTTGGTTGCAAGTGCACCCCGCCAATCATGAGAATTTGTTTCCATTCTTGTGTTGTATGAAATGTACTGTCACGGTATTTTCAAATGTTGTTTTATTTATAAGTATGTTTACTACATTATAATACATCTTAATATATACAGAGTCAATGACTCAAGCAAGCATATACGACGTTTTTCAGTTGTTTACATGCTAATAAGCTTGGATGAGTATAAAGTCCCGCCGGTCCCTTTATATTGCAATTGCCTACTTATTGCTATGAAGAAGTTATTCTAGGATATGGGTATTGTTTTTTTTTAAATACGGTTAATTACTGTAAACATGGCAGACTGTATATATATTAATTATCGAAAGATGTGTGTCTATTCTTGATTTATACTCATCACAGAGTCTTTACAGACTTTCATGTTGTTTTGATTGGAGAGGTCATCTAATTTCAATTCCAATTCCATTATGTGGGAAAAAATATAATAATACTCACTTACTTATATAGGTTAGTGGTATCAATATATTTGTAATTATAATTCAATTAGGGTTTCTGCGCCAAAGTATTCAGTTTCTACCAATTTGTGCCTTCCCACGAAAAGCTTCATTGTTAGTGGCCAATTCACACTTGGGACGGAAATTGTCAATGATGATTACCGATGTGAGTGGTAGTTGACTACTGATCGATGCAAAATAATGACGAGTCATTTGTGTGACGTCGTCCCGCCCATCTGCCGTCCAGGAATCGAGAAATTGCACAAAATCACAACCATAATAGGCAGGTAGGTATTGCGTTGTCGAATTTTGTTGCCTACATCCATCCGGTGTTAGGATATTACAACACAACACTAGTTAAATATGCGGTCAATATACCAATATAATATAACACATACCATTTTCTAAGTAAACATAATTGTATATAACCGACCAATGGAGCTAAGTGCTCATTTGTCGAGTAAGTATTGTGGTATAGTCAAAGGAAGTTTATGTTAATCCAATACACGTAGGATAATATCTATGTTTTTATCATAATACCTGCCCGTCCGTGCACTGCAAAAATTGGACAGGGCTTTTGTAATACGCGGCTTTTCAAAGACGTCTAATGAAAACAATATGTAACAGATACGCCTGCAAATCGGATATGTCAGCTTGCCGAACAAAACATCTCGGACGAAGCGTGACGTAACATACCAATCGTGACCAATTTAATGGACATTGATATTTACACATTAACAGAACATCGTCATGTTTCCTGACAAATAATGATAACAATACATGTCTGAGACTTCAAGGTTTTGTTCTAAAAAAACATAATAGCCGACCGAGGTGTATATTGCTCAACCAGGGAGAATCAAATAATGAAATGGTTCAAGAGTTTGCCTGGAAATTGCGTAATAAATTTATGAATTTGATAGATGGAAAGGATGATGTTACGCTTTAATGTACCTGGCGCTGGTGGCCGGCGCATTGGATACTTCCGCCAACGCTTTATCGAGGCTGGATCGGCCCACGGGGCAATCAGAGCGTTGCCGGGGCTTGCACAGCATGCGGAGCGAATGTCTTACCATCACCGAACGAATACATTATCCACCAAAAATAGTTTGAAGATCTAGACAACTGACTACTTATATTGTAAAGGCGTGAGAACGGTTCAAGAGTGTATTAAAAAATAAAAATCAACACATTTATTTATGCAACCGCTAGACGCCCTGATAATTTTATTAATTAAATTACATGTATTATGTATTGAGTTAAAGTGAGCAATGATAGTACTTACCTACGTAACGGACGATAAATTAAACAAGGTAATGGGTAGAGGAAGATGCGGCCTCGCGGCGTGTCGTGAAGGCTGCCCGCGCCGGGCGCCGGGCGCGGCGCAGGCCTAATCATTTAGCTTGAACACGCGAACTTAATGTATTTTATAGTAAGGACGATGATTATGTTCAATACTTTCGCTATCATTAACAAAGGGTTAAAGTTGTGTTGTAGGAAATTCTCTTTGCATCAAATTGATGTTCAATTCAAAGACGAAAGAATGTATAGTGTGATTAGGATTTAGTAAAAATCATTGCACGACTTTTTCAAAATAATAATTAATTAATAATTGTAATTCTTCTTTCAAAATTATTAAAAGACGTTCTTATAATAATTTAATATAAGTATTAACACTTTTTAACCAAATTCCCATTTCGGAAACTAGTAATTCTATATTATAAACAGATTTATAAAAAATAAACATTAAAAAGGAATGCCGAGATTGTTCACTAAATCTGCATCCTAAGAAAAAATACACTATACACAGATACTTAATATTCATATCGTCTCACATCGTAAATATTTTCTTCTATATCGTACAAGATAACCATGGTACATTTTCTGAATTAATTCTCTGTTCCAGGGGTTTATCCACAGAACTTTTTATTATAAGAAAAATGACTAATGCATGTGTAATTTAAAAAATACGCGTATGTCTGTCGAATCGCCTTGAGGGTCGCATAATTATGCGATGCACGGTGGGTCGTATGCGGTATGCTGTGTACCATGTTTCATTTGCTCGCGCCGCTCTGATGTCATGTGCCCATGAAGATAACTTAGGTGTAGGCGCAACGAACAGCAACGTTTGTAAATAAAACAATGCGTTTCTAGGATCGAGCAAAGGCACTCGGAGCGGTCATGTGAGGGACTTCATACTTAACTACTATTTGGAACCGTTTTTTTTTAAATTATACATAGAGCTAAATTTATGCTGCGTACGCAAGAGTTCAAACCAAGCTCTATTGCTATTTAGAGTCAGAATCAGGGAATTAAGAGCTTCACTTTATTACAGACTGTTTAATAAGGAATTGGTCTTCATGTTATATTTCTATCTGCATATGTACGTTATAAGTACTTACTTACTAAAGGCACGTTTTTGTTGTAGTTCTTGAGCTAGGAAACTAATTTATCTTGAACAATACTTACTGAGGCCTTTTTTCGTAACATAACGCCGTGAACCTTCAGACGCAACTGTTGGAAGTGTTTCGCTTCAACAATAAATCAAAGTCAACCTGGCGATGTATTAAGTTCTGTATGTTGAAATCTATACAAATAAATAAAATTGGAGTGTCTGTTTGTAATATCAAAATAACACCTTTTCACTGAATGCATATGAAAGTACATACGACACCTATAGCAAAAACGCGATTTAAAAATTTTTTGTCTGTCTGTCTGTCTGTCTGTGTGTTTGTTCCGGGTAATCTCCGAAACGGCTGGACCGATTTTGACGGGACTTTCACTGGTAGATAGCTGATATTATAGGGAGTAACTTAGGGTACTTTCATTTTAGAAAAACAATTAGGGTTCCGCTTTAAAAAAATAAAACACATGAAATCAAAGAGTATCTCCTAAACGGCTGGATCGATTTTGACGGGACTTTCACTGGCAGATAGCTGATGTTATAAGCAGTAACTAAGGCTACTTTTATTTTAGAATAACAAAAAAAAAAAACGAATGTGTTCTGTCGCGCGGGCTCAGAACGCGGGAGCGGGCTTTTTTGTTAAATTAAATTCCACGCGGACGAAGTCGCGGGCTCAGCTAGTACTTATATATAAAAGTCGATTTATTTATATTGCTTGTTAGGAAACATTTTTGATTACATTAGCGTACCCACTAAACAAGCGAAGTTAATACGTCCTTTAAAACTTAGGTTAATTTTAAATAAAGATTTTGGGTTTGTAGTTTGTACAGTGATTCAGAAAAGGAAAAAATTGCCACAGCAGCTATTAATGCTTAAACAGATATTATTACCATGAATGAATAAAATTTAATTCAATAAATGTGTATGTGCTACTAGTGATTCAACGTGGAGACGTTAAAGTAAATATCTATACGCAGAATGAGTCAATACCGCGATTTGAGTCACCGTTGGCTTCCATGAATGTATCTAAGTACCATTGTAACATTGGTATGTCATAGCATGTAATTAATTATTGAATCTGCTTTTGTTATCGAATCAAAACACCGACAGTAGAAGTAGTAGTCAAACGCCCAGTATACGACTTTTGCGGTATATAAAAACGTTAATGTTTTGTACATTTTTTTGTGGTCCTTACACATTTGGAAACTAATAAATAACTGCCGTAATTGATAAACGCCAGAGGTATTTTAACATTTACAAATCGAAGTTTATAAGATCAACAGATTTTCAATAACACACCTACCTAATGGAAATGTTTATTTTTGTAAACTGAACTGTATTTCTTCGACGTTAAAATTAAGATTCAGATGTCATATTCAATGTGGATAATCTATTATTGCACGATTATACCCTGATAGAGGTGGTTGGTAAAGGCGTGGGATGCGTAGGCGCATGTAGCCTTGCGCATGCGTTGGTAGCGCTGTGCCTGGCAATGGCTTACCGACTAGCCGATCCTAATATGGCCTAAATTAAGAGCCAGTATGTTTTTAATGCTTGAATTTGATTGATAAAATAGATTTACTAATTCCATTCATTTATGGACTGTACAGAGTGTAGATAGAAATAACTTGCTTTATTTCCAAACCAATATCTGCCATATGTATTTCACAACAAGTATCATCCTACTACTAATATTATAAATGCGAAAGTTTGTGAGTGTGGATGTATGTTTGTTACTCTTTCACGCAAAAACTACTGAACGGATTTGGATGAAATTTGGAACACACATAGTTTATAACCTGGATTAACACATAGAATACTTTACGTAAGTCTACGCGGACGAAGTCGCGAGCAGAAACTAGTTATTAATAAAGTTTGTACTTCATAAGCTCCTATATGTTTATAAATATATGTCCATTATAAACATATAGGAGCCTATATGCATATAGAATCCTATATGTCCATTATAAAAACGTATGTCTTATGATATGCTATCACATACCTACATGTTTATTAAACTCTACGTAATAATATTGAAGCCTTCTTATATGGAGAAATTAAATTGGTAATTTTCTTCCTGTCCATGGATCGAAGAATAAATATAACAAAAGGATAATTATGTATTAGAACAATGAATTATAGCAGAGGCGTACGGTACCGATCTGTTATTTATACAATCGCGCAGCTGATCAACCTAACTCATTTACATGAAATACTCATTACATACCTACATACGAATGAGCTACGCAAACAAAATGTCCCATATTTACTCGTAACATTTGGTCATACAAACGACTACACATGGTGTCGGTTGTGTCGAGTCGTCGATGCGTTGAAATGTGGGTTACGATGAGTTACGCGTTACGGGTACTAACATAACGAGATCTTACGACTGTTATGTATGGAAACTATAGTGAATATGTAGATACTCTTTGTAGTTATTCAAAATTCCCATTAGTTTAAGAGGTAACTTCAAATTATGATGACATTAATTACAAGTTCAGTGTTGTAATAAAATCTGTGAAGTCGTAACTACTATTACGACTAGGAAGCATTGTATCATAATGTTTCTTATTGTCTTAATGTTAGAGCAGATACATATGGATTACATAATTAACAAGTATAGAGTTCTCAGTTTGGTTAGAATCTATTACACCAAGGTTATATAGCTTTACTTGGACATTTAAAATAGGTTGACCGAGTAATATTTAAGTACAGATTATAATTTCGTTAATTCTCCTACTGTCTTTAAGATTTCAAAAATAAATAGAGTTAATAATGGTATTAGTAGGTAGGGAATTTCGAAAGAGTTTAGCACATCACTAATTACTATTTCCAAAGTCATCGACTGAGCTCGGAGACCGGTCCGAGCGTCTTTTTATATCCAAGTTACACCATCAATGTGACGACATTCGGTTGATAGGACAATAAAAACATTCAGATGTATTAGTTCGAGGAGTCGACTGAATCGGGTTATGTTTACGACGCGGACAGTGTGACAACTGCCAGTATTGTTTAGTTACCTGTCCGTGGACGACGGCCAGGACCGCAGCGGCGAGCAGGCAGGTGGTCAGGGTCCACATAGTAGCACAGTTCAGATCGCGAGCGGGTAACACTTGTCAGTTTGACAGGCCAGCTGGGTAGGCTGTCAGCGCGGCATGGCGGACCGGTCTGCGCGCGGCTCGGAGCAACACTGCGCCTCCACGGTCGTACTAACTTTACTTTCTGTGGTGTGCCGCGTTCACACTGCTGTTTTTTGTTTTCTAATAAATAATTTAATAGTCTGTGGTTAGACTAGACTAAATAACTATGTAGTTTAGACTAAATAACTTGGAACATAGTTATGCTTAAAACTTTTGATATTCACAGGCGCAAAACTTGAAGCATTTGACGGTGCCCAAAGGCTTGAATAAAATGCGCAAAAAGTAGCTCCATTGTTGTTTTGAAGGTGTTTGTGCCTCTCAAATAAAAACGAATAAAAATACTGATTACCTATTCGTTCACCTGTCGGACCGCACGTGTAGTACGCAACAGAATTCATTTGCTATGTGCCTACAAAAACACCTGGGTGCAATAAAAAGCTAGCGTAGTTAGTAACGTAAAGCTACCGACTCTAAATGAAATAAATTATAAGGTCACTAGTTATTTCTAGCTTTTTAGTGCACCCAGGTTTTTTATTAAGTCAGTTCAATTTTCTTATAAAAAATATAGTAAGCAAGCATCCTATTAATATTATAAAATTATTAATTTGATCGTTTGTATGATTTGATGTTTGTTACTAAACTACAAAACGGGTGAACAGTTTAGAATGCAAATTGGCACACATATCGTTGATACCTTGAATAGACACATAGGATAGTTTACTTAAGTCCACGCGGACGAAGTCGCCAGCAGAAGCTAGTAATAAACTAATAGATCAGTCAGCTGTTATCCTACTCCATTGTGAACGCGCAGCGGCTACGCAACGTTGCGTCGGCGGCGCGGCGCGCGGCGGGCGTTACGACACACACCCACGCGCGCAGCCCGCGTCTACACACCTCACACACACACACACACACGCCCCCGCAGGTACACCACGCCGAGATCCCGCCGATAATCCTCTAAAATCTTTTTATTTTCCTTTTCGCACACGACTCGGGGCTAAGCGGCAAAACCTTACCCGAACCACGTTTTATGTCTCTCGTAAAAACTCGAACATAGCAATGTTACGTGTGTGTATGTAGCTATGCTTCGTTCGAAGAATGTAGCCTATTGTATTCTTAAATATTGGTATGTCAGTATTAAGTAATGAAATTAATTATAGGTGTATTGCGTATGACATACATAGCATTCAATGCCGGTTCAAAGATTAGATTTCAACGCGTGCGCATGAGCTTTTACATTATTGTTATTATTTCGTTAAGTGAATTTCACTTTTGTTTTTTTTAAAATTGATTTAAGTTGTAAGCGGTTCATCACACTATTATAGTTTTACTAGAGGCGACTTTCTACCTTGGAAGTTTGGAAGTTCACCCCCTCGGCTATTTGTTTCTCCAGCTAAGAAATATTTTTAAAATCAAAACCCTTCCAGTTAGTATCGCGTTAACTCCCAGAAGGTTAGCAAGTGAACTAATATCTGAAATATGATTTATCGCATAATGAACAAACGTCCTGTAATTGTTGCTATCACTAGTGTGTGTATGTCATGTAAGTCCATAAATTTATCATAATTATATAAAGTTCATAATCATGATAACAGATTGCTAACAAGTAGGCACAGGGGTGAAGTTGGCATGCCATCTGTTCGCAGTTATCGTAACTTTTCAGAGTTTGTCGGAGGGTATAGGTGTCGTTGTCGTCGGCGGTGCATGTTGCCGCCCAAAATCAATATCGTTGTGGCGTGCGCCGTCCCGCCGATTTCCCCATCAGTGTTTCAGGAGGCACCCCCTTTACTGCCCACATTGATATCAGTTGTCACGCTACCAGTGCTCTCTAAGCGGATTCCACGCACGCCGGATTTATCCTGTAATCTGTGAGTATTTATTGATAAACATGGCATTTAATAAAATACCATCAACGTTAAATAATATGTTCATAAACATGAATTCATTCAAAAAGGCTTAGATGTATGGGGTGAGCCTCAAAATGGCTAAACTTAAAGTATTACGACACTGAGTCTTACAGAAGGTTTATGGAGCGGGCTGTGACCTCGACGGGCGGAACTGACTGTTCCCTAAACGAGTAAATAATTGTAATTAGAGATTTAGTTTTGATAAATCACGATGGTTTTTAATTATTACGATTAGTTAGTATCATTTTCTGAACTTGTGAAAATAATATATAGTTGAAACTAATATTCATATACCATTATGTAACGTGTTACTTCTCCCCTTTCAAATACTTAACAATTTCTAGGCATTGATTAATTAGATGATTAATTGTTATAGTATTTTATAATTTTTAGACGTCCCTTGCGTGTTGAAATACAACACGATTTTTTGAGGGCGATTGGATTTGAGGGCAATAATACGTAACTTATTGTAAATAGCTAAGCGTCAATAGCCTAGTGGTTAGAGGGGCCGTCCTCGTAGCTGAGAGGTTTCGGGTTCGATCCCCATCCTGGCCATTAAACTATTGACGTGAACCCACTCCTAGCACAAGCATTAGCTTAGTTGGAGGGGCTAAAGGGAATACTAGTAATGCGATAAACACACATTGCTAGTAAACTTATTAAAAAAATATATATACTAAGTTTTTCTTCGATTGTATTGAATATTGTATATTTGATTTACATAATTATCAAGAAAATTCTAAATTAAAGTTGGTATTAAATATAACAAGGGCTGTGTATAAAATCATTACAGTTAATTTATATGGAACATAAAGAGAACCAATAAAATTGTTGCTGCGGAAGAATAGCGACATAAATTGCCATTTATCATTTTGTTAGCATATTTCGTGAGCCTCGAGATCCTACTCTTTATAATGAAGCTATATTTATCATACTTTCTATTGAAAGAAACAAAGAAGCCAGGCATTTTGGATCATAGATATTTATCACGAGCAAATAAAATACGGTCAATTCGAAAAAAGGAATGCGCACCGTTTTGTAGAGCAGATAACAGTTTTATTTGATCCACTTTATGGGCAAAAAGTCGATTCGCCTACACAAAAATATGTTAGTGCCTACATGTAAGAAAAAATATTACTGATCGAGCCGTTGCCGATGCCCTGGAGGATAGAAGACCGAGCGAAAGTTATTTTACGTGAATCCATGGGGGAATAAGAGTGATTTTTATGCATTAGTTTGCTCATGAAGCACAAAGTTATTTATCAATTTAAATGCGACATCTTAACTATCTTTGCGTTATCGTGATTTAATAGTCTCTAACGTTATTATAGATATAAACCAAAATGAGCCATTTGGGTTTGAAACAGGCAGGTTCGTTGATCGACAGCGTTTACTCAGCAATTATCCAGTGTTCCAAACGGGCAGTTAACGTTTTATTGGTTTGGACATATCCCAAAGCGGCGGCCACAAGAGACCGTGGCATATATGTACCAGATAACGATGGCATTGGCATTACAAGCGTATGCAATAATCAATGTTATTACGCTGTATTTTTTACATTCATGGTTCTTATTATGCAGAGATTTATAGCGGCATTGCTTCTGAAAGCTCCTGAAATATAATTAATAGCAAAAAGTGATGCACGCGAACTACACATTACCTTACAGCGCTGTATTACACTCGCTGTCAACATGAAATATCACAACAGTACACTTATTAACTAACTTCACTTATTTTTACGAAAGTCTTTGAGAATTATATATAAGTAGGTACTCTTATCGATAGTTGGTACTGTTGTTGCCTTGGCGAGTATAATGCTGAATCATACAATGTGGAATGCAAGTATTTTATTTATTTATTTAGAAGTCGATTCATCAAAATCTCTGCTGTTTACGGAATTGAATACCTATCTAACCATATCGTCACTAAAGAGTAGCCGGTCGTTATAATATTGCAATTACAATATAGTTTTATTATTAAAAATATGGGATGTTTTTTAAATGAAATCTAACACCCAATTATTCTCCAATGATATGAGATAAATAATTCAAAGAAAACCAAAGGCAGAGTCTGAATTCTTTAGTACACTTTTCTTTTAGCACAATAGGGGGATTCTACAATATCCGTACGTTACTGTCGTACTGCTGTGACACGTACCGGGGCGTTTGTGAATGTACCAGGGATCGATGCTTGCGTAACTGCCTCGTCACGAGCTGGCCGTCGGCCAGGAGGTAATTAGCAGCCTGTGTTTATCCACCAAACGATTTGTGAACAGAACATTGATATTGTATTAAGTTTGTTTTCATATCCACTTGGTTAATTAATATTATTTTGCCAGCAAACACTTTTTTAAATAACAAAGTCGGCAAGCAAGCGTAATACCCACATAATGTTAAGCAGTTCCGTAACCTATTCATGCTTGTAATACCATAGGCATTGCGCGCTCGTTGCCGACTTGAATGGGGTGAAACACAGCGAAAGGAAATAAGGGGTGGGTTGAGCTTCCGGCTCATACATCGTACAAAACGCAGAAATAATAACTACTTTACGCCGATCTTCTGTGAGCGGGTGGTACTACCCGGGTCGGCCCGAGGAACAGCTATAGTCAATTGGCTAATGCCTGGCTCTACCACCAAAAAAGGTACTAAATTATTTAAAAAACCATTTGTATTAAAAAATATATATTCAAAGGATTTCACAAAATCTGTACTACCCACAAAATGTTGCGAGGTCGTTGTTATCGCACCCTTTTAAGTAGTGCCTTCTTGACATTTATGACCCTTTTAACCAAGCTCCCTAAATTGCCACTGTCATTAATAATGGATGCGCGAACCCTGTTAAAAGAGAAGTGATTCAATTATTTTTCGTACTTTCTCAAGAAATTAGTTTTCCTGATTTTATTCCTGCCGGTTTTTCTATTTTATTTTCGTTTTTGCCGGTCAATAAGTAGGGGAGAATTCCCTTTATTCATTTTGCCACGTATTACCATTCTTCTCTAAAACGTTTGCCAGCTTTCCATTTCATTCTGTAATATGTGAGTAGCACGCGCTGCGGGTACTATTGTGAATTTATAGTTTTGAAACAAGAGCTTTTGAGATCCCGCTTTATAAATATATTATTATATTCGGATACACTAATAGTTATTCAAATACTTGACATTTGTCAACATAATTAGATAGTTAAAATTGATACTGTAGTCACAGTATGTAGACATTACACGGTTATACCGACAAAAATATTTTTTATGAATTTTATTGTATCTGGGTGTATCCAAATACGGTCATTTATCTATCAAAAACGTGTAGAAACTACGGTGACTTCTTCTTTATCTAGCACTTCTTATAAGTATTAAACACCTAGCTTGATTGACCTAATAGGTATTCATTAAAATGCCATCTCCACTATTAACCCCCAAAACTTTAATTTTGATACTCATCTAATAATAGTTACTTATTCAAACGGGCTTTGCATCAGGGTATACCTGAACGCGCATGTGGAAAATTGCTTAAATTTAAGGGAAAATACCAAGGCTTGAATATAGGTAAAAGTGAATGGCCCAATAGTGGCTGACGGGGAGCGTTGCGTAATGGACAATAGCGGCTGCGGGGATGAAAACCGGCGTTCATCCGGCCAGTGGCGCCTACGTGACTGTACTGCCTATCACTAAAATAAAACTTATTCTTCTTCTTTCTTTAAAAATATGGCCCACCCAGTTTAATAGGTACTTCGCTAGTGTCAAGTAACAAATAACAATACAAACACATTTAATGACAATACAATACAAAAATGTGTCGGTACACTTTGGAAAACCAAAACAAAACTTATTAATATCGCTGGTAATTACTTATGTCAAAGAACGAAGAAATAAATAAATATTTATAAAGCCTCTTTGAAAGGTAGACCTTTTTATTTCAGGTTTACTTATTAGAAAGCGTTCGTATGAGAGCAAATGTGTGGTTGTATATTATCCCTGTATTTTTTTTGGAGAACTGTTTATTTTGTAGACCGGTGTACCTGCTGAGTTAAAGGTAATACCAGAATGGATACAGATATTTAATTTCGGTTTTAAAACCTTGCTTCAATTAGAAAAAATGTACCTCTAGAAAAAATAGTGTCGTTTTCATTGTGCAAATTACCGTACAATTTGTGACTAAACCCTAGCCCATTTATTAATAAACGTGGTATAGCGGGTAAATTACAGTTACATACTAAATTATCTCGTTCTGTCATCAGTAATTTGACATTTGGAAGAAGAAGACAAACCATGGTGTAATTATACAACCGCTAAACCACGTTTATTAAAAAAGGGGTAGGTGTTATAAAGACATCACCTCTAAGGAAATCTCACAATAGCAATCAGTCCTCTATCTAAATCCTTTTAGCATACCTATTGTCTGCGTTGTTGGCTGAGAAAGTTTAATAAGGAAAGGCAAACGATTTACGTCGGGCCATACGGAGACGTAGAGCCGAGTTAGAAATAGATCTTCTTCATTGTGTGTATTTTATTTTCTTTGAGAAGAAAAACAGCGTGGATGTATTTTATTTTGTTCTCAGCGCAAATTATCGTGTTTATAAATTTTCATGACATTAATTTGCAATCAGTTGAATATGTAAGGATTAACGTTTTACGAAACAGTTCACTATCCGATACCGATTAAATAGATGCAGGCTGACTTCTGCGACAACAGTCAACGGCCTCGTCGATCTAAAAAAATAAGCATAAGCCAATTTACGAGACAAGTTCCAAAATAGCAGATAAGCCTGTGAAAATAAGGGTTGAGAGGGTAACGGTTTTGCTCGCGGCGGGACCTAAATTATTCCAAGTGTCGCGCTCCTCAAGTTCATGACCAAAATACTAAATGACAAAGAAATGGAATAAAGCTTTTACGTAATTCTTTGTAGGTACTATTCAAGGCTTACTTGACAAGGAGAGCGAAACCTTTTAAGCAGTAGGCTTTTAGATAAGGTTTAAGAATTTGAATGAACCTTGAGAGACAAGATTACATTTCATTCGCAATCGCTAAACTACAAAAGCTGTTATGTAAGTTATTTAATTTCGCTGGTAATTAAGAATGTCCGGATGATATAGGCAAAATCTTGCAAACTTAGGATTATTTCGCTACGATGCCATACCATCATTAGAAATGTGACATCTGTGTCGCTTGCAAATTTTCCCATTTAGCGTTAGAGAGTAATTTAACATTTTAGGTCTATTTCGATATTTATATTTCCCATTAAAGTGGATGTTGTATTATACCGCACTTATACCTGATAGATACCCGAGCTATTTTGTACGGGATATAAAGCATATGTGGTTTATAGCGATAACCGCTGTTAAGCCACCGTTAAATTTATCCGCATGCAAAAACTATGCTGTACTACATTTTCATAAAGCTCCAGTGGAATTTACTAATGTAATATTTGTTTCACAGGTAGCACCTCCCCCCCTCATTGGCTGTTCCCGTTGCTGCACTCATTCCATCAAGTTTGTCATTTACAAAGCTTGTCGGTAGATTTCCTGAGGTGAGTCCACACCGTGTTGGCATACGCGGTTGCTTTGAATATTGCATGTTTACCTGTTGGCCAGTAAACTTCAGTTTTTTTGTAACGACAACTTTTCGTTCACTTATATGTGTTGTATTTTAGGTTAAAAATGAAATCAATTTTAATGTTGACGACCGCTTGGCGTAGTGTTTCGAGCGTAGACTGCTCGGCTCACTGTACCAAGTGGTTGCGGTTTTGATACCTGTCAGGATAAATTTCAGACATGACCTTTTCGTAAATTTCCCTGGTCTGGGTGACATTAGGAACGCCCTCGTTTGGTACTCTACAGTTGGTGTGTTAGTCTGGTGATTTCTGTTAATATTTATAAAATTATCTACAAACTGTGTCTAATTCATCTTGCAAGCCGAGTTGAGCTATTTATAATTAATGTTATCCGTCTGTTGAGGTATCGACACCAACGCCTAGTCTCAGGGCGCAATGAATTTGTGATCGAGCAGACGCATTGATAAATTATCACAGCAAGTTAGAGCTACATAGCGTGATCTACATGTAGAAATTATATTCAAAAAAGCTTGTTAGACATGAAGCGTGTATAGACATCCTACTAATATTATAAATGCGAAAGTTTATGACTGTGGATGTATGTATGTATGTATGTATGTTTGTTACTCCTTCACGTAAAAACTACTGAACGGATTTGGATGAAATTTGGAACACAGATAGATTATAACCGGGATAAAACATATAGGATACTTTTTAACCCAATAATCTAATACTACGCGGATGAAGTCGCGGGGCACAGCTAGCATTATATAAGTATTTTTAATTAAAAGAGTTATATTCTACCTTTCATAAATCTCTCAGGATAGTGTACAAGGCGGATTTTGACTTTACAAATTAAGCCTGAACTCTTCAGGCCCATTTATCCTACGTACTACTCATGTTAGTGCCGAGTCTATCTTGACAAGGGTCGTGGAAGTAAAAAGGGCCAGTGTAGGACCTACTTAAGTCTCACTCGGCTCCTTTGTGTCACGTGTGAGCATGTTTTTGTAGAGATACAGGCCCTCAGTGTCGTTAAAAACAATCAAGCTAGGTTGCAAATGAGTTTAGTTAAAGAAATTGTGTTTTCAAAGATTTCTTAAAAAGTAATAAATGCTTGGGTACGGGGTATGAATTGAGAAATAATAGCAGTAAGTTGTCATTCACACGGTTAACCTAATATAGAAAATGTCCATACTTTTGTTGTATTCGAATGCCGATTACGGCCATTATCTGTCCGAAATGTAGGTATAGAATAACTCTAAATTGAAAATTAATAAAAAACCCCCGATGCGACGACCTTTTCATCAAATGTATACTTTACCTAGTTCGTCCAAATAACGCTAAAATTATATTAAATTGGTTTCTTTTCTGTATTTTTTCTCAATGGCGGAGCAGCGCCCTCTATAATTATTATTGCGTAATATTCCATGACCATTAACAAAATTTAACGCGTGCGCGTATCCATCATTTGACACGTGACCTAATGGAACGTCTTTAGTTCATACACAAATCTCATATAAAAATTGATAAAATATCATTTTTTTCCAGAATCCGGGAAACTTTTCAAATTTATAATATTGTAAAAAGCCAGTTCAGACTATTACGATCATTTAAAAATATAATAAAGTGAAATCGTTTCAGCCGTTCTCAAGTGATGCAAAGATATTATTCCAATGAGCCCAAATTTCGATCGGATTCGAGCCGTGGAAGTTGGTTTTGGCCGTGAATGTGGCTTTTTCAACCTACAAAAGAGCTGATGATCTTCAAACGGCTGAACCGATTTTCATGAAACATAGCTAAGAACACTCTCGATCAGAATACCTATCTAACAAAAGAAACAAAATTGAAATCGGTTCATCAGCTTGGGCGCTACGTTGCCACAGACAGACACACAGATACACAGATACACAGATACACAGATACACAGATACACAGATACACAGATACACAGATACACAGATACACAGATACACAGATACACAGATACACAGATACACATGTTAAACTTATAACACCCGTCGTTTTTCGTCGGGGGTTAAAAAACGGTCTTCATTATATGAATGATTGCTGTTTCTATTTTCGTGAAGATTGTTGCCACTACAATCTTAAAACTGAAAGTTTGTAGGATGTAAGTAAAGATCAAAGCATTTATCTATAAATATATAACTCAAAGGTGACTGACTGACTGACTGACTGACTGACATAGTGGTCTATCAACGCACAGCCCAAACCACTGGACGGATCGGGCTGAAATTTGGCATGCAGGTAGATGTTATGACGTAGGCATCCGCTAAGAAAGGATTTTGATTAATTCTACCCCCAAGGGGATAAAATAGGGGATGAAAGTTTGTATGAAAATTTGTCAATTAAATTCCACGCGGACGAAATCGCGGGCACAGCTAGTCATAGATAAAACTAAAAGAATATTATACAAAAGTGTTGCATGTATTCAGTTACATAACTATATATTGAAATGAATAAGGATAACGTCGATTTGAATGCATTATGGATTGATCCGGCCCAGTCACAGCTGGGTCTCGCCCGCTAGCAAAAATATTCAGAACTTTTATTCAATTTTATACGTCATTGGGCAGAAATTCCAACTGACATAAGGATTTGTAAAATATCCGCTCGGTTGATATTTGTGTTTAGCGATCTGCGCGAATTTTACGTTTGTTTGGGTTTCGATTTTCGCAGAATTTACCGATTCGTAAAATCATTATTTTTCTCTTTATATTATTAGAGTAGGTAACTTAAATAAGTTACCTACTCTATTATTACCTATTTATTTAAATATTTGCTGTTTAATAATTTCATTAAAATGATAGCACAGCTGCAAAAACTTTTTGTGTAATATGACCTATACCTAATATAAATATACAATACTTTCATTTATTTAAATTAATCCAAATATTATAATATATCTATACTAATATTATAAAGAGAAAGACTTGTATTTTTCTATGTTTGTAATGAGTAAACTCAAAAACTACTGGACCGATTTCAAAAATTATTTCAACATTAGAATGCTACATTATCCTTGAGTAACATAAGCTATATTTATTACTAGACAAAATAGGAATCCCCACTAAAACTTCAATAATGTAACCCAAGGGGTAAATGAATTTGCTATAAAATGTCTTTCATCGCATGCGCTATACTGAAACTAAATATATTCCAAATACCGTGGTAAGCGTATACGGTATACAGTACTCGTACTTACACGGGTTATCTCGTTGTGAAACAGGGGACGGCAAAATAGAGCGGTCAGGGTGCCCTGGGATCTGTGGCCCGCAGGCCGCGACCACATCAACCCTGTCTTTCTCAAGCTTCCGAAACTCATTCACCACCAATGTCAATTACTTGAAAAGAAGGTACGTACGCAAGGTGGCTGTATTGGTCCATTATATTCTGGTCGAAGAAGATAATTATATTAAATTATTACACTTTCTTTGATTGTGCATGCTGTGTGCATGTCGCAATATTTTTGTTAAGGCTAAAGCGCCCATCTAGCCCGCGAAGTTAAATTTTTTTGAGGTTTTTTAGTAATTTTTCAAAATCTGACAATAATAAGAGGCACATTTTGTAATTCGCGAAAAAGACCGTGTGCAGTGCATTTATTGATATATCCAACTTACTCTAAAACATTTCAAGAACGACAGCTATCCAGATAATCTGGCAATTTTTGTATATTTAGTGATTTACTAGTATCATATCCACCGTGATAATATTTAGAGTAAAATAAATGTATTAATAAATGCACTGCATACTGCGTTTGTCGCAAATCACAAAATGATGTCTTAAATGTTTTCAGATTTTGGATAAACTATAAAAATACTCGAAAATTTTGAATTTCGCGGGCTAGACAGGCGCCTTCACCTTAAGGCTCAACAATTTTGTTTACCGCTGATGTATGTCTACAGAAATGGTGTCTACTTGATATAAACTACATTATGATATGCATAGCTTACTATCTTATCACTATTTAACTTCCACTTAATACTTTAATACACGTAATAAAACACTCTTTATCTAATTTAGTTGACTCTTATTGCAATAATTTGGTTCAAATATGTTTTAGAAAAGTTGAAATTTTAAATGTAATAAGAATTTATGACACCGTAAAAAGCCCGAACCGCTTCACCGCGCTGCTTCCAACCCCGTGTCCGCACTCAACCCTCCCGCGCCCGGCCGCCCCCGCCCGCCCCGCGAGCCGCCCCCGCCCAAGCCCTTCCGCCTCCCCTCCACTTTACATACCGTGTAGCACCACTCATCTGCCTCAATTATATTTGAATGTGATCACATCAGTACTGTTATTTGCGCGGACGCACGTCCCATAGCGAATAATAGAGCGGAATTTCCCATATTCAGTGCATGGCGCTTCACTGTCGTGATTCGATGTCGCTGCTTACAAAAGCAATTGAACGGCTAGGGTTGTAATGTTCATTTTGTGATGCTCACGACATATATTATAACGTGATGAGGTAGAAAGGCCGGCCTTACAATAGGATCAAATTCATTGAAATCGAGTTTCTGTTATGGCCCAATTACATTGATTTAATAACTGAATGCGGTGAATGGGTAAGTTTAATCGAATTCGTATCCTAAAAATCTGTGGTCAATATACAGGTTGGGTTTAAAATTTCAGACAATATATAGCTGAAATGTGACCCAGATTATTTTATGAACATAAATAAACGAATCCGTGGACTAAAAATAAACCTGTAAATTAATTTAAAGGGGCTTACCCCTTGAATACCGCAGGTATTGCAACTACTAAGTATAGATATGATATCGTTATTGGAAATCGTAACCAAATCAATCGCATTCGGTTATCTAATGGTGAAATAATCCTCAAAAGTTGCGAGTAGTGTCGGTAAGGTGAATGAGTGGCTACATTGTGTGTCGGTTGTCCCTCCTGTGCGTGTTCCGTACCGCGTCGCGGTGCGGCGGCGGTGGCGCGGCGTAGCTCAGCGGAGGCGTTGCGCAGATTCAGCTCCGGGGACCTGCAGTCCGATTGCGATGAGGGCGAGGTGGACCCCTACACCGGCCAACCGGCCACCACCAGCCAGCCGAAACCGCAGACTCAAAGGCCGACCTCACAGGGTAAGAGAAATGCCGGGAATGCCGCAATATTTCAGATTTTTTAAACACTCTGTAGTATAAACAGTAACATGTGAAAAGTGGATATTTCAAATTCAACTGTACAAAATGTTTGTTTGTATTCATTATGCGATACATTTTTGTATGAATAGGTACTTATATAAAATTAGGATGCTTTTGGTGCACATTCATGTGAATTTACAGAAACCTGTGTGCTCTACATTAATTCTCAAAGGGCAGACCTTTTCTATCACTGCTTCTATCCTGAAATGAAAATGCATAATTGTCTTCGCGACGCAATTTAAAAATGGAGCTCGCGGTTTTAACAGTATCTACATCATTAAAATTGAAATGATAATCGCCTGTCTTCGATATAGCCACCGGGGGTAGTATCGGCAGTGCTTCAGGACCGCCGCCCGCCCCGTCGGCCGCGGCCGCGACCGCGGGTGGGGACCTCTCCCTGAACCTGAGGGGTGGTTCGAGGGGCACTTCGGCGCCTTCCTCGCCGGCCAAATCTCGCGAGTCGCTGCTGCAACGAGTGCAGTCCCTGACTGGCGCCGCTCGCGATCAAGGCGCTAATTTGCTAGGTAGGTTTACTCGTAAGACATAGCTCTTCTTGACTTCGATCCCATTTAGTACTCATGAAGGAAGGATTAGCCAGTAGGTACTTACAGGCTAATGTTTAGTAAAAAATTTCTAGGATAGCGAGTGATGACGACGATCCTTCATGGCGCTCTTCATGCATCATTTTCTTGATTCTTACCATTTCACTAGGGAAACTAATGATGACTTAACCTAACTGTTGTTTTCGCAAAAGGAGCGAACAATTGATGTGAAGTTCAACTCAGATATTTTAAGCTGCCGAAGTGAAAGATTCTCGCCTGCGTTGTTTCTCTTTAGGGAAAATATTTACAATTTTCTTAGTAAATATTTTCACCGCAGTCCTGTTTATCGGAGTCAAGAAACTACGGAATACAAACTCTGCATTTGTAAATAACGTTCATTAATATATTTACGTTTGTAGCCTACAATAATAAATTACTTGTTATTCCAAACAGTACCAACAAAGTATATGTTAACATAACTCTAAACATTTTAGCTCTTTAAAATATCGTACCTATATGTTTTCGTGTACCTATATCACAATACAACGTAGGTAGTCTCCCTTTGTGATAGCTTAAGCCATAGAGCCTTATCTGCGCTACGAGTACCTTAGAAAAGCGTACGTATATCCCTAGTTCTTGTCGTTATTCCGGTCGGTAACTGGACGTCTATATACAAATGTGGGTAGTACTACTTTAGTACTACTTTGCACCTTCTTTTTATTCCCTTGGAAATATAACTAGATACAATTTGACGGTGTTTTAAAAAAAATCGTATTGCCCAGGGAGTGTGACATCCGTGGCATCAGTGGGGCGCGGGTACAACCGTGACCGCTGTGTCACCCTGCTGGTGGTCGACGATCAGAACACCGACTGGTCCAAGTACTTCCGAGGACGGCGTCTACCGGGCGAGTGGGACATCCGCGTCGAGCAAGCCGAGTTTAGGGTAAAAAACATCTTCTTGCCTTTGTATAATCCATCTACGAATGCTACCGTGTGTTTGTCAATAATTACGTTGGTTTAGTGCTACAATTATGAGTTCTATAGTTACCGGTGTATTATTTCCATAGTTACCAATATCTACCCAGTGGTAGGACTAAGTATTTGTATCTCTAACTAGCTGTGCCCCGCGACTCCGTCCGCGTTCTGTTGAAATTTTTCCTGAATTTTCTTTGCTATAAACCTCACGGAGCCCGAGACCTTTCCAACGAATGCAAAACCGTGGAAATCGGTTCGTGTGTTCTGGAGTTATAGCGTCAGGAAGGAAAACCCGACTTATTTTTATATACCTAGTAGATTAGTGCCTATTCAAAGATGTCCACAGTCTTGCTTCTGTGATAATCACCTAAAGGGAAGTGGATGATTTTTTTCCAACTCCTCCTATTCTTTCTTTCAATTAAATGCGTGCGGTATACAAGACAATTTAACTTTTCCGCGGGACTCGTGGACAGTAAAACCTCGGCATCATTATTGGACACTATTATGAACACTGGTATACAGGAGTAACAGTGGAGGGAGTGTATGACGGGACTAATCCCAAAAAGGAAAAAAAAAGATATTCACATTACATAATAAATATTGTATGGAAGTGTCTTGCCTATGGCGAAACACATCCTACTAATATTATAAATGCGAAAGTTTGTGAGTGTGGATGTATGTATGTATGTATGTTTGTTACTCCTTCACGCAAAAACTACGGAACGGATTTGGATGAAATTTGGAACACAGATAGTTTATAACCGGGATTAACATATAGGATACTTTTTATCCCGATAATCCCGAAATTTTTGCTAAGTTGAAATACTACGCGGATGAAGTCGCGGGGCACAGCTAGTTTATTATATACCTGACCTTTTTGCCAAACCGACATCTTATGTTCATTAGTAACGTTGTCAGTAGTAGTAATTTTTTCTCATCTTGTTCTTATAATGCAGCAATTTTATTTATTTATTTATAAGTGGTCGAATCAAATGCGACTGGTTCATTGTATTTGATAATTTGTGACAACTCAAGACACGCTTTTTTATCTTACCCGCTAAATATTAAATAATATGGAGGTCACATTTCACCCGATTCTTAATAAACCTGACAAGGAACCTTCATATTACGTAACCATGGACACAACCCGAAACAAATAGAATAATATCAGGGATTGGTACCTTTATCCGAGGAGACAATCAAATCAAGCCCTCTACATAAATAATTCCACTCGGAAAAGGACCTCGGTGTGACATTTACCTTGATGTCGCGCAGGAGCTGTCCGTGACGGCCAACTCTGACGGCGCCAATGTTTCCATGGCCGTTTACCGGAGCGGAACCAAAGTTACCCGATGCTACAAGTGAGTGATTAGTCTATAGTTGTACCTCTACAGTACCTACCGATTAGGGCATGAGGATAGAGGCCTTTAAGTATTAAAAATCCAGAAAAATACTGAATTTCGTATAACAAAGTGTTGGAGTAATAGTTGTTTAATTTTAGATCTCATTCCTGCAATTAACTGTAACCCCTACTTTATAACAGACTTGTATTGTAACAATAACTTTTGTTATTGGAACTATTATTGCGATCGAGGTGTAGTTCTATTGTTTGATTTACATTATAACAGTATGCAAACAACAAACTTTGTCGAGCTGTTTCCATTTTATGTAATACCTAATACGGAATTTGTTTACTAATATGTTAGGAGTATTATGTACGAGTATATGTAAATAAAATTAGTTTAATAATCTCCATAGAGAAAGTTATTTGGTTTGGTTATCTTAATTATCATTAGTTTAATCCGTTACATGATGAGCCACTCTACTAATAGGAAAGTCATTGAACACATGTTGCTCGGCTCTACGATATGTTGCTATTATGTTAGGCCCGACTTCGTCCTGGTGAGGCAGAACGTGCGAGACGCAGGCACCGACTACCGGGCGCTACTCCTGGGCCTCAAGTTTGGCGGAGTCCCTTCCATCAATAGCCTCAATTCCATCTATCATTTCCAGGTATGCAATCAAACCATTCAGGTTGGGCTTCATCCCGCTTGCGATTTTTTGTCCCCAGCAAAGTGATCATTTTCTATAGTAAAACTGACGTATCGCGTATCTGAATTCGACAGTTTTTACAGATTTTCAATAGAATAACTGTTATTTGTTGCGAGTCGATGGAGATACCAGCGGTTAAAAGAATTGGGCACCTGGTAGGTGGACCGTTACGTTTTGCACTCTTGGCGAACGTACAGCAAAGCGCTAGTAGGATATAAGTATTCAATACTTATGGATGTAGTAATGTAAATATTTATTATTTGTGACCATTTTTATTAGGTACGTTAAGAAATAAAAATAAAGGTAATTAAAGTCACCATGGAGTGCATCCCTGATAATGACAATGGGGCACGAGTTCAAGCTGAAAAAACAATAAAAAAGTTTTACTTTTAACTTTGAAAGTTTCTAGGACATAAGTGTGTGTACCGGTCACAACAAGGAACAGATTTTTAATAGCCACCCATATACAGTATTTTATTACTTACGTCAGTACTGAAAATAATAGTATTTACTTAGAAATAACAGGTTTTAACCAGCAGCTAGACTTACTATTAATGCGGGATCATAAATGTAAACAGCATAGTTAAGTGTGTATTGTAATGAAGTAAAAGTACAGTCATAACAGGTAGTGTTGGGAGTTCAGTCTCTTAAGGAATGTGTTTGTTTGTCCAGGATCGACCCTGGGTGTTCGGGCACCTACTGCAGCTGCAGCGGCGTTTGGGGAGGGAGAACTTCCCTCTCATTGAGCAGACATACTATCACAACCACACCGATATGGTGAGTAAATTGTTATTTTAAATTAGGAAATTTTCAGGAAAGTAAATAATTAAATTAATAATCCTTTATTATATTACTTAATATATATTCATGAAACTACATTCTTCTTCATATTTATGAATTTACAGGACCCTAACCACACTAGCTACGCAAATCGTAATAGAAAAGCAAACGCTCGCGATTACGTTTCAAACGCTCCGCTTTTGATGTTTTGCTGACACCATACCATATCAATGTCAGTAGAAATCGTGAAGCTCGTGTGAGCAAAACGTCAGCAAAACGTCGTTAGGGCCCAGTTGTGCTGTGTATATTCTTGATACTTAGCTATTCCGTTTTAAACAGGATAATGTACCTTCTACTAAATATAGAAATCGAGGTGAGCAATAGAGGTGATGGTGCACTTTGCTATTAATATTACATCAGGCTCCACAATACTGACGCCACGAAACGATTAAAAGTCAGCACAGTCAATTTCAAATTATTTATTTTAACCTAGTTATATTCACTATAATTAGTTAATTTACAATCTTTAACTTAAAAATAAATAATATAAAAATAACGTTAAAACTACTTTTGTCTGAGACGACAAACAACAATTTAGGATCGTCCATAGAAAAATCACAAAATAAGGTAGCATTGCTTGAAAACTTTGCAACCGTTAAATTCGACACATTTGCCAATTAACTTCATCCACACATCATTCAACTAAATAATAACTTAATCTCCCGAGTTGTGAATCTAGTGTTATTAGAATTAATATTTGGTTTAGTACGACAGCTGCTGCGCTTGTTTCCATAAGAAAGATTAGTAATGAGTGATAAATGGATTTGTAATTTTTCGTGAGGACGTGATGAGATGTTCAAAAGGTACAGTTTATAGTTAATATCTTGAAGTCGGCTCGTCTGACTCAAGTCATGGTGCTGTTCAAGTGCGTCATCTGGAGGCACCTCGTGAGAGCGGGAGCCCTGCAACAAAAAGCGGCGTGTTGATTGATAACAACCCAGAAGCCCAACTCTGTTAACGACAGTTGCTCGATTAGACTCACACTCGACTCGTAATACGTCATAACTGACGTTTCCCGTAAATAAATACGTCCGTTTTGACAGTTTTTCTATAGGATAACTGTCAAAAGTGACGTATCTGAAAAACGTCAGTTTTGACATATTGCGAGTCGAGTGTGAGTCAAATCGAGCGATAGTCGTTAACAGATTAGGGCCCCAGAATAAGTAGCTAGGGAGATATAAACGGTTTTATGTTAACGACTGCATCTCTTTACGTTATGAAAGAACAATGACAACGAACGTAGGTGTTTATTATCTACCCATATTCGATTTTAATGCAGTTTAAATTACGAAACCGCATTTTGGATCATTATAAATAAACATAAACAAAGATTCAGTACATATCATAAATCCTTATTCTTAGTACGTTGTATGAATAAAATAATCGGTTACACACATTGTTATGTGTCATATGTCAGTGGGTGGGTTCGCATATTGAGACCTTGGGAACACGATATAAAGTATAATATAGAACATCATCAGATTATGTAACCCTGTTAAAGACGATCGGGGTCAATTTGATGACCGTCGCTAATGCATTCTCGTTGAAGAATGATATTATATGTAATTCGTATCACGCTAGCCATTATAATTGATTGGTACCAGGTATTGATACAGAATAAAACTTTGGTTTGGCTTTTCCTGAAGATTTAGGTACCTACTAATCCTTCGCCAATCGCATCAATTGGCTGTAGGTATACAACGAATGACAGGACAATGGTTCACCTCCTTTCGCAGTATGTTTTCCTACCGGCTCGTGGCCACTATACTAGAACCCTTTGGCCCTGCGAGCTTTATTCCCCACTTATTAGGTACCTCTGGTCCAGTGTACGGTACCCTTGTACAAGCGTAGCCGACTTAGGCATATTTGAAAATACAATTGGTATGTTAGTCTCGCTATTTCTTACTAGCTGCGCCCCGCGGTTTCACCCGCGTAGAATTTTGAAACAGCCTGTGCCACTCAGTGACTATATAGCCTTCTATTAATGACAGAGTTTTAAGTATCGAATCAATTGGTCCAGAGATTTCCTACTACAAACATCCTTACATGTATAAATCTTTACCTGGTATAATATTTGTAAAGACTTTACCTGGTCCAACGGCAGCGTTGCTCGCGGTCGTGCAGGCAGATGCCGTGCCTCTCGTAACACTCGTTGAAGCCAGCCACGCACGAGTTAGGAGACTTAGTGCGCCGTCGGTTCATGTGGACCTGGTCACGTAAGAAAATGGATGAGCACTTCATTCGTTTCTATATTGGGTTCCGTATTGAGTAAGAAATAAATAACAATGGTCCTAACCTATCTAGGTACTAGCACAGTCTAGTAACTCATACAGTTGTTCGACGGAAGCCCGAGTAGCTAACAATCATTATCCACTATGGTCATTTTTCTATGGTCATTTCTGAGACGATAACTGACTTTATGATCTTAAGAATAAAGAGATGTCAACATCTTTATTAATATTTATATTAGTTAACATCTTGATTACAACATATTATTATCATCCTTCGCTTTGCCACAATTAATTACTACATAATGTAACTTTTCCAGAGATTCACGTTTATTTGCAGCTACCCATAATAGCCTCAAAAGCGTTTTGAAATTGTGTACATCTTACATTTTTTCAGAGTGGTTAATCGACATTATCACTCTGAAAAAAAATATGCTAATATTTTTCGTAGGATAAAATATTCAGGAAAACTATATTAACACCAGTAGAAATAAATATATCATACATATTTATATTCCTAGGCAAGGTATTCTAATATAAATAGTATTCTATTCGGTTGTTGTAATCTGTAATATATCACAAAACTCTGAAAAACGTAGACGGACTCCCAGGAAAGCGCTGAAAGCAATTCAACTTTTAAAATTTATTTGAGTGAATCTCATTCAAAGTTGAACCTTAGAAACCACAGTTCTAAGACTTAATTTAAATTTGCATTTGTATACCTACAGACCAGTTTCTTTTGAAAACTTGATTTCACGTTTACGTATCAGACCACTATAGAATATGTAAGTGGGTATGTGCTAATGAAGGGTACATGTAATGTATAGTTAATTACTTTGCAAGTGCAGCCCTGTTTGTAGAGTAGACGGAATCCTTTCCTCTGACGAGGAGTGACGTCACGCCATCTGCTGACGTAACCGCATAAGTGCACGTGAGCCTCTAAATGCACCACCCGACCTGTAATTAAAATTAAACAGTTATAATAGGTACATGAGAAGCAGTGATAGCCGATTGGTTAAGCACGCGTCTTGCGGGCACCAGGTCCTGGGTTCAAACCCTGGCTCGCACCCCTGGGTTTTTAGAAATCTATGTGCGTATCATAATTTCTGTATGATTATCACTTTCTTATGGTGAAGGAAAACATCTGCATGTCTTAGAAAATCTAACCAATTTTCGAAAAACATTGGAAATCCGCCAACCCGCACTGGGTCAGCGTGGTGGATTATGGCCTGAATCCCCCTCGTAGTGAGACAAAATACATAAACAAAGACATTCAATTTCATTCATTCATTCAGAGATTTTGCTAAATCGCACATATACAGACTAACATGGGTATGTTTTATTCAGAAGCAGTTTGCTGCCATTGAACGAATTAGGTATGGCAGATTAATCTAAAAACTGAGATAGATTTTCAATGAATAAATTACTTTTGGGACAAGTCAAATAATGGGATCTACCGTGTACAAAGCTCACTCTCTGTCGCCTGAATAACATTAATTTCTCGACTCACTGGATACGATAGGATAAGTTTTTAGTTTTATCAGCAATTAGCTGTGCCCGCGATTTCGTCCGCGTGTAATTTAACTTATGAAAATTTCGGGATTATCCATCCCCTATTTTATCCCCTTGGGGGTAGAATTAATCAAAATCCTTTCTTAGCGGATGCCTACGTCATAACATCTACCTGCATGCCAAATTTCAGCCCGATCCATCCAGTGGTTTGGGCGGTGCGTTGATAGATCACTATGTCAGTCAGTCAGTCAGTCAGTCACCTTTAAGTTAAGATATATATATATATGTTTGCTTACGTCACGGGGCTGATAAGCTCATGCCGGTTTACTAATTCTTATGTAAATTTACCTAATTATACGCTCGTACATTTATATTATGCATAATGAACCTTCTTATCACGTTAGGTTCAACCTTGTTTTTCTCTAATGTTCACGGTTATTTCCAATACAATACACATTCAATTTATTTAAATGAAATTCCGTGCTAGTAATAGAGTAATAAATAACGTAAATGCTTTCCTGACCAGAGCAGGGCTCCTAATACTTCGTCAGCAGTCAGCATTTGCCAGTATTGATCTCCTAACTTCAGATATAGATGGACTTGATTCGTTTAAGATAATCACAATACGTATTACACAATTAATATACCTTATTCTAAATTGAAAATATAAAAAACCCCCGATTTGACGTATTTTAACCGCTGAACCGACTTTCATGAAACATAGCTAAGAACACTCTCAATCAGAATACCTTTCTAACAATAAAAATAAAATTAAAATCGGTTCATCTGCTTGGGCGCTACGGTGCAACAGACGGACACACAGATACACTGGTTAAACTTATAACACCCTGTTTTTTCATAGGGGGCTAAAATGATATAATTACAGGCGCGGGCAGCAAAATGCCAAGCATTTTCATTGATGTTGTGTCTGGTGTTTATATAACAAAGTCGGCTAACAACCGTACGACCCGCCTGATGTTAAGCAGTTACCGTTGCATATAGACGCTTGCGATACCAAAGGCATTTTCCGCAATTTATAATTAAATTTATCCTTGGGAGCACTGGGATCGATCAAATCCAATTAAGGAATTCACCTGTAATAACGTATGTCTCTCGGGGCTGGAGGCTAACTCCACAAAGGGATTCTTGGGACGGCGTCAATAGTCGTCCCGATTTTAGGGCCACCACTGCTTTCGGCGTCGCCTGTGAACAAAACATTAGGTATTAATCTTATAAAAATACCTACATATATATTTACTTATTTATACAGTGAGGTAAGTGATGGTGGTAGAGTTAGGTTAGAAGTCTAGTTAACATTATCAAGTTTGTATAACTTCAATGATTAAATAATATATTATATTTTCGGGAATTACATTTTCGTAATTTGCCCTAGTCTGGGCGTCACTGGGATCGCTCACAGTGTATTGTTGTTCGGTACCCATATTACAAGCGATGCATAGTTTGCACTTAGTTCGTGTGTTAGTTCGGCGATATTTATTTATTTTATTTATTTTGACGACCTGCCTGCTTGGCGCAGTGGTTCAAGCGTAGGCCGCTCGGCTCACTGCACATGGTGGTTGCGGGTTCGATTCCCGTCGGGGCAAATATTGGAAATGGCCTTTTCGTAATTTGCCCAGGTCTGGGTCCATTGTACGGTACCCATAGTACAAGCTTTGCTTAGCTTGTGACCATACAGTTCGTGTGTCAGTTTTCAGTGGCGATATTTATTATTATTTATTTATTACTAGCTTCTGCCACCGAGTTCGCCCGCGTAGATCTGGGTTGGAATTTAGAAAGAAAATTCCATCCCCAATTTAACACCTTAAAGTTTAACTTTCGCGATAATAGGTAACTTCCTCTATTTCCATATATTTTGGCACTTATAGTATTAGTTTGGATTGACTTACTTTGTAAGTGTTTCGAATCTTCACTTTGTATGCGTCGTAGAAATCTTTGACTCGAAATGTTTTTTGTACTCTTCCAACGATCACTGTAAGCAAAATAAGGCTAATTATTGCAAGTTATTGTAATTACTTATGCTTATAAATATTAATTGGTCATCTTGTTGGAAAACCCGACGAGCGATATTTAGCTATTGTTTAAAACATTCATTATTGTTTATACTTAGATTGGATTTTACAAAACACATTATCAGAGCGCCATGTTTATACTTAGGTTCCTATACCCAAACGTAAAGTCAAAAGATATGAATTGTTTTCTTATCTATAGGTCTATAAATTATTTCATAAATATTTTGATGACCAAACGATTTTGGAGATGGCATCTCGACCCATCTTACTGTGTAAATCTAATAAGAAAAATAACAGTAATACCATAACTAGTGCTCAAGTAAAACTACTACGAAGAGCTACCCATATATTCAAAGAGGTTATCTAGTATCTACCTTTAAAATATGCCCTTTACTGCTATGTTGGCTTACCAAAATCGCTGTTGCAAAAGTGTGTCTGGGGATGTCCGGGTGCGCAGGAGCAGGCAACGGCGTCGCGACAACACGCCGCCACCAGCGCCAACGCCAACCACCTCGTCAGCATGCTATATCCAATAATCTGTAGACAATTACAATATATATCTAATTAGCAAACATGTTCCAGAACGTACAATGAAAACTCTGAACTGATCGCTTCTACCTCTTTCTTTCCAACCCTGAATACAATAGGCACATTCTCTAGGAGTGAAGAAAACTTTATTTCAAAACAGTTTTCTAAAATACATCAACGACTTTCCCACGCCTTGACGTAGTTTATAAATGTAGCTGTAAAATGACACAAATTTCAATATGTCATTACTGGTATCGTAAAAAAAGACGGCACAAAACATTCATTGTCTCGGACCACCATTTATCACACAAATTAACTGATAAACATCTTCGCATTGACAGTAACAACACAATACTACGAATATGACATGGTACTGGTACAGAGAACGGTTTGTCATGTCGTAATAACTAACGATCCATCTCGATCACGACAAATATGTACAAAGTTTGGTGCACGCAGCTCGTCTATGCCACACAGAAAACACGCACTAAAAGACCATTTGGAAGTATGAACCAGCCTAATTGATAATTTGACCATCATTGAGTTTCAAAAAAGTGGGTTCCTTCATCTCAAAATATTAGCAGACTGGCCGCTCGTCTCGCGTGTCCGCCGGCCAGCGATTGATATCGCCAATATTATTATTTATATACCTTTTATTGCCTGCCTGCCTTTTATTCTCGTTTGTTTTCTCTGCCGGCTATACATAGCACATTATTGATGTTACGTTGCTAACGTGTAGAAAAACAGGATGTCAACTACGAAATTGCGGGACGCGAGTCGTTACATTTCGTGGTTTCGTTTTATATTCTACTAGCTGTGCCCCGCGACTTCATCCGCGTAGTATTGGATTATTGGGTTAAAAAGTATCCTATATGTTAATCCCGGTTATAATCTATCTGTGTTCCAAATTTCATCCAAATCCGTTCAGTAGTTTTTGCGTGAAGGAGTAACAAACATACATACATACATACATTCATACATACATACATACATACATACATACATCCACACTCACAAACTTTCGCATTTATAATATTAGTAGGATTGCGTTATTACGAACTATGTCAAACAACGTCGAAACCCTTGCGGTTCAATATGTTCTGGCTTGAAAGCTGTTCTGAAATTGCTTGTTAGTAAACGATTGTGAATCCAATTAGCTGCTTGATAAATTTGTCTCGGGTAACATTTTCATTACCTCAGTATTATATTGATCGTTATTTCAATCAATTTAATAGAAAGTTGTTTATGAAAGCATTTTAATCTAATATTGTAAGTGATATAAGGTTCACTTTAAATTAATTAAGTTTGCTCGGAAGCCCATCAATTTCTGTCGCGGACGCGGCGAGGCGAGAGCATGTTACGGATAATTTATTAAGTTACCACCTCTGGGCTACCACGAGATGATGTTTGTGACCTACATTGTGCGCCAGCCTTGTTTTTGTTCCATTGATACTTTGTTGTTCTATATCGCTGCGATAAAATTTTATTACCCGTACCTCTATTTTTCGCGTTGACGAGAATAAAACTTGTCCGTCCTCGGCGTGTCATAATCTCGTGTTTAGGCAGGCTATTTTGTTTTAGCATTGTAAAAAAAAGTTCGCTTCACATCGAGTTGAGCTTTGTTGTATGAGTTTTTGTTATACTGCCGAGAATCTCTTTTATGACAACTTTTATAATCGTTGATGTTAATCCGACGTGGATGCTTGATCCCACGAACCTAAAAGGGGATCTTATTATATTTTCGGATTGATAATTTTAATCTGCGCTATGCTATGCATACTAATAATATCATAAATAATAAAATAAATAACTCACCCCTCTCCTACTTAATTCCACTTGTTATCAACATATCAAAACATCGTAAAGAAAAGGTGACAGAGCATTTAGTAAAATCCGATCAAAACTCTATTTAAGTTTTAAAATTTATTTCTATTAAATTAAAGTAAACATTCCCGTCTAAGATGAAGATAAGACTGTTGTAATAACTTGAATATAACGCATTATTAGGCTTAGCCGGGAACAATAAGCCCGCTATTAGCTGACGCGGCGTGGGAGTGCGCCTCGACGGCGCACTACGGAAATGCTTCGCCTTACATACTTTTACATCACGCGATCTAAGATTCAAGTACCAACAAAGCTGTTTTGACTCACGTCCCATATAACTATTTATGGTAAAATAAGACTGAATAAAATATATGTCTGAATAGGTCTAATACGTATATCTTACTAAACGCGTGAAGTATCGCATGTCTCATTCATCCCCAACCAGTTAAGAGTAGGTAGGTACAGGTTTTACAATTCGTTATTACACAACGAATTGTAAAATTAAAATCCAATGAAATAGTACCTTTGTAAATTACACTCTGTGTAAATGGTCATGCTTTTTCGGACTTTCGGTGTTTATTTATCTACAATAACAATAAACATTATTTTTAAATAAGTGGCTAAGTAAGTACCTACTAATCAGAGATATAAATAGACGTTCGGAAATAAACTCTTAATAGGTAGAATACATCTACAAGTATTATAAGTAATTTGTACTGTGCAGAAGGCAGTAACATTTATGATTATGAACACAGTGTGACAGTCAAAACATAGTGTTAAATAATTTTACAGTTTTTAAATTCCATTAATGTACAATTTTATTACGGATGTTTGTTTGGACGTGAAAAGTTATCTAATTTATGATAATGATTAAAAATTAATAAATTATCTTAATAACTTACAATATAGATACGAGAGCGATGAATCGAGTGGCGTCACGCACTCCGTTCGGTGTCGAGGCGTCCTTACGATTGGATTTTTATGCAGTGGGCGTGCCTTTTGTACCCCTACGATGAGTGAGCTAAACCCTGCCTCGTATACAGATTTCGGATAAAAATCACAATGCGGAAATTTTATGGGTGCATTCCCATAGTCGCGCCCGTAGTTCCGACCGCCCGGCCCGGTGCAACAATACCTCGTTTGTCAGGGTTCGTCGAGAAACCTGAGGTGAATGTTGACATTATATGTGTGCGGTTGTTTACTGGCATCTAACACAAAGCCCGCTGTGGGCACGTTTGTTAAAGTATCGAAATCCGATTATACAGTTGCCCATGTAGAGCCACGTCGATCGCGCCGCTTAGCTACCATCTCGATGTTAAGTGATATCCATTTCAAATTACATACTTCCTTAGTGGCCAGTCATCCTGATTCGTGCGCTTGCACACTATACATTCCATAGGAATTAAGTATATTAACCTACAGGATATAGTTCGTGCTTATTTTTACTATAATACATGCTGTCGAGAAAATTTGTTTGTAAGTATTGCAGTGTTGCGCTGTCTTCACACTATTAGTATTTAATTCTCTTATTTATTACCGAAGGTATATTAGTGGTCAGTAGCTCATAGTTCCTAGCATGACATCAAGCTCGCACTTATTCAAGTTGTGTTTTTTTTTTAAGTACTTATATGAATTTATAATGAAACACTAGTCGTGTTTTAGAGTGAGTTTTTATGAAGCTGCTAACAAGTGTAAAAACTCATTGATGACAAGACTGAGGAGCGTTTTTATCGATAGGTAACAATGAAGCGGTAGCAACAATTTTCGTTAGATTATGAGATAGATAAATGAGAGAACCTGCCACTTCATGTAACATCTAAACATTTTTTTTTATTATATACTTAGGGCTTTTTAAATCAAAGAAAATCTTTATAATTCAGCTATTTCCCAAAATTAATCTCAAATGGAACAAATTCAGACCAACCAAACCCTGTATCGGGTGGTTAAGGGTTTGGTGCCCGAATAAATTTCGTATCTATTTGGAAACAAAACATTTCTCTTTTACCTTTCCAAAAAACTCGGATCATAGTATTGGAGATATAGCCTTATATATTCAGGTGTGTTTACCTGCTCCACTGAATGTTTCGTGTAAGCTTTATGTATGTACGAGTTGCCAGCATTCTGCGGTTTTCGTTCAATGCGTGATCCGAATTGCGGTTTACCGAAGGTAAATAGGGTATTAAATAAGTTTCTTTATATCGAATTCCGTGAGGCATGAGGTTTATTTGTTTTGAATGGAACACGTTACGAAAATACTAATAAGAACAATACAATGTTTCAATAGAATTACTAATATAATTATTATTAATTTCTATGGTTCTCTTTATTTTTACCTAGAACATTTTCTGCGAGAAACCATTAATTATGTATTCATTACATTCAAACTCTAAACTTGAATATTTAATTTATTTATAACCGTTTCAAAGCCAACGCGTTTGTCCTCGATCACAAAAGATAAAGAGCATACGTAATGTTTTTGTTTCCGCACGCAAAACCAATATACTATTAAACAGAATATCCATCAAATACGATTATTTTCGGTACCTACGTTTGCGACGTCCGTTGAATATGTTACGCAACGGACGCAGCGCCCGCGCCGGTGTTCAATCGGGGATCATTATCGACCCATCGCCACATCACGATCGCGTCACCACAACATACATACAACATAAATCCTACAGTCAATCTTTTACCTAACTCGTGACACTGCAATTACACTAGCATGTCAATCAATCAATTAGTTGATATAATCATCAATCTAAAATTTACTAGGAGTAATCTCATAAGTAATTCAATCTAAACTATTATACGCCGAGGGTTGTGTTTTCCATTTATGTAGAAAATTATTTTGGTTTGAGGTCTACATGGAACTAAGGTTTATTGGTGGTAGAGAGAGCCCAGCTGTACCCAATTGACTTTATTGAAATAAAACTATTTTTCACTACTCATACTCTGAAAGTAGGTCTGAAGTTGCCTGAGGAGCGGGTTGAAAGTAATACTTTTCCGGCCCGGGAGAATCGCTTTCAACTGACAGCTGTCAAATTATAAAAAAAAACTAGTTCCATTTTCACATTTCTATGGAACCATGTTCAAACTTTTTCTACAGTCACTCAAATACAGCACGATGTAAAATTGAAATAACATAAAGTTAAGTATGAATTAAAGAATATATATTTTTAAATGACTTAATTATAATTTAGTTTCAACAATTTCTTTTAAATAAGATAGATTTTGGCAAAATATTTAAAGATGAAAATGAAAAATAATGGCTAAATTATGAAGTTGGCCGGCCTAATTTACGGTCAACGAAAAAAAAACAAAATAGGCGGCAATCCGATCTTTATTATTTTTTTCGAGTTGTAGAGTATTGTTCATACTTCCTTGTATTATTTCTTTAGCCAATTCCTGTTTTTATTTTTACTTTCCTTGTATTCGTAATGAAAAGCACAGTGTTTCCCTCGAACTATTAGCGCCCTCGCTACGCTCGGGCGCCAAACCCCGTCTCGGGACTAAATATGTCACTTTCACCACTCGCGTAACAATGTACTATTACGGATTCTATCGCGTTTATTTACTTTTTTATGTTCCCGACGTTTCGGCTGCTTTACAGCAACCGTGGTACGGGGGGACTGAGGTTAGACGTCCTGATGTCATAGTTAATAACTGGGTACCCTCATATTTAGTTGTTGTTTGCGGTCCGATACACGCAGAAAGTGCTCACGGTGTCTCGAGGTCTTGCACCATGGTTGCTGTAAAGCAGCCGAAACGGCGGGAACATAAAACAGTAAATAAACGCGATAGAATCCGTAAAATAGTTTTATTTCAATGTATAGTATTCGCGTAAATATAAGAAAACAATTGACTACAGCTTGTTTCGTATGATGAGTGATAGAACTGAGTGATAGAACTAGAAGCCCAATCCTCTCCCTTACACTCCCTCTTTCCCAGTTCCCTTCAGACCGGCAACGTGCGAGCACTGCCTTGGGTAATGCAAGCGTCTATAGGTTACCATAACTGCTTAACATAAGGCGGATCGATAATATGTTTGCAGACTTCTTTATATACAGATTTAATTTACTATCCTCTAAAACTTTTAGAGCTATTATTAAAAGTACAAAAAAATACAAAACGTATACATACCTAAGTAGTATAATACACAAGTAGGTACATATAATAATATGTATCCAGTGATTGGAATGTTATCTTGATAGATGTAAAAACCGTTTCATATCGCAGTTTCTATGCACATAATCACGTGACCTTACATTCCGATCTCATTGTTTTATTATATTATCGAGATTGTAACTGTTATCAACATCAGGCTTACAAGAAAAATGAGCTATGTAAAAAGTTAGCAACGGTAATACAATATTAAATTATTTATTCCAAAGAAGCCATTATATATTTATATTAGTTTCAGTAGATATGGTATTATTATAAAGCAATCTATGTTATATAACCATATCAAGATAACAACAACAATACGTCGATAAGGCGCACCCATTTGAGAGAAGAATGACATTATCTACTAATCTAATATACTTCCCTTTTTATTTATTTTTAAATTCATCATTACATCAGATCAATCACGGATTAGAAACGTGACTCTGTTATGAAAAGGTTTATTCAAAGTATATACAGCAAAGGATTGTATCTTTCGTTTTTGTAAGGGTTAACAGTAGAGGCTTGTTTAGCTTAATTTGATTGGAATGCTGACAAAAAAGTTTGTATTTCAGTATCAACAATTTACATATACAAGGTGTTTTATATGACCGAAATAATAGTTTGAGTGCATATACAGTAGCTGATATAATATGTATGTATAAATGCTAGGTGGATGCAGACTATAGATACGTAACTATCATATTTTTGGCTAGAAAACAGTGTAAACTGCACTCACGACTAGCAACCACCAATATTTAAGGCAAAAAATTTAAAAAAGTTTGATAATTATATTGCATGTTTAATTATTTACCTCAGAATCTACTTACCCAAACCGTCAGGTACAGGATTTTTCAGAAGTCCGGAATAATCCGGACTTTTGAAAAATCCTGCACCTTTAACCATATATCATCATAATATTATAGAGTTGAGTAGGTACACGCAGGTACCTAATAAGAATGAGTTTTTCTTAAATTTGTGTCCGAAAAAAATAATTTAAGGTGGTGAACTTCTGCCCACTATATCGGCGCTATAAAAATAACCTCATTCATCAATTTAAAAAATCACCAGCCCTCTTATTAATAAACGGTATAGCGGGCGAATAGTTACACTCTTACGTAGTATTGTATTCTCTTTGAGTTACACACCAAATTATCTCTTTCTGTCATCAATAATTTGACATTCGAAAGAAGAGGTCAAAGCATGGTGTATGTATACAACCGCTAAGCCACGTTAATAGGGTGTCTTGTGGGTTGTCTTTTGCGGACATGATGACAGCACACCTTTTCACGGATCATTATACATATTTATTCCCACAAATGGTCGATGATAAATGCACAAAAATCCGTCGTGTTGAAATGTTAATATTAATAAAAGCTGAATGTTAAACGTCTCGGGTTGAATAAAAGGGTAAATATTTTTTTTTTCAATTGACGTTGACTTGTCCACTCATCGCGAGATACCCGCATACATTTGGATGCAATCATTTACATTATTCGTAAAATATATGATATCAGTTAACATTTCAATGTGTCATAATGTATTTATTTAAACGTTGTTTAACTGATGCGAAATCGTTGAATAACTTTAATTCGAGATTGTGCGCCCGAATGATTAAGGAATGGGTAGCCATTACTGTGATAGATAGATGTGTAGATTAAATTATTGTGATATCACACATAAAATGAACTTAACGGGCCTACATTAAAAATAATTCCGCGATATTTCTTGTTCGTTGTGGGTATGCTTACAGGTACCTAAAGAAAGTTCGTTAATTTCAAGAAAATATTTGATGTAACCATAAGATTATTCAGAAATGTTACATACTTGAGCTGTTATACTGAGAACTCCTCAACCAGACACAACTCCTCAACGAGATTCTTATTTGCTGTAGAAACATAAAAAATAAGCATATATTATTATATGCCTCACTCAGTGTCCAAAACTTTTTATCTACTTAGTTACCTGTTCAAATGTCTCTCAGATTTGAATAATTGAATACATGTCGGCGAAATGCTCAAACTTTGGAAATTAAATATTCACTGAATTGATTCAAGAAAGTTTTGAAAGTGGGAACTAGATTAAACAAACAAGTCGGGCAAAGTTGGAACTTATCTGTAGGGAACGTAAGCGAATGCAAAAAATAAAATGTAGGCTGTAAAACTGGGCAATCGTCATGAAAGCATAATAAAGTTACGAAGGTCCATGTATTTTATGTGAAAATATAGTTTTGGATCGAGATGGGTTTAAATAAAAACACCTATAATATGGTAAACACTATTGTGTACAGTTTGGTCGTAAATGTAGATCATATGTATTTATTGATTTATATGTATCACGCTGTCTTGAAAATATTACTATTGCAAAATTGCAAAATTTAAAATCTATACAAATAAATAAAATTGGAGTGTCTGTTTGTAATATCAAAATAACACCTTTTCACTAAATGCATTTGAAAGTACATACGACACCTATAACAGAAACGCGATTTAAAAATTTTTTGTCTGTCTGTCTGTGTGTTTGTTCCGGGTAATCTCCGAAACGGCTGGACCGATTTTGGCGGGACTTTCACTGGCAGATAGCTGATGTTTTAAGGAGTAACTTTAGGCTACTTTAATTTTAGAAAAACAAAATTTTAAATTGAGTTCTGTCGCGCGGGCTCACAACGCGGGAGCGAGCTTTGTCCACGCGGACGAAGTCGCGGGCTCAGCTAGTAATTAATAAAAACAGTGCCGTCTAAAGACGCCCGAACGAAGCGAAGCTTTATAGTATAACGCATAGGAATTAAGCGTTAAAAACAGCTGCGGCGCGCCTGAATACCTATTTAGGTATATGTCGTGTAACGTTACTGACGCTTAGCACGAACAAAGTGGCCGCGCGGTGAGCGGCCCGAACGTCCGGTGAAGCTTCGCTTCAAAATTAAGCTTACAAAAATGAGTCGATATTGAAATAAATAAGTATCTCCAATTGAACCACTTGTAATATTGGACATAATGACCGTGTTGCACGAGTCTTGCATTTTTATTTTACGTCCTTTGACAACGGCGTGGTATAAAGAGCGTATCATAAAGGAAAAGAGAAAATACACTGTCCTTTCACACCGCGTGTCGCACCGCGCGCGCGGTACCACAGACGTGTGTCACAAATACGAAAACTGTTTTACTCTGTCCCATAAAAGATGTATTCTCATCAAAAAGTTGAAAGCGATCTTGCGTCAGCCCACACGGGCCGACATAAACTGGAATTACCTGAGGAACAACATCCCTTATTTACTTATACAAATGAAGTGAAGTGAAGCCTAGTATTTGACTGTTGAAACGTTTCTGTGTAACAAGTGGTGAATGTTTACAGAACTCGTTATGTAAGCAGTTGTGAAGCTATGTCTTAAGTAATGTAATGTGATGGTCAAAGGTATTAGATTTTCATGATAAATTACAATACCTGATTAGCTACGTAATTATAGCAAAAATATTTCATATGTGTAATATTACCTAAATGAACTAATCTGAATTTTAATCAAGTTATTCATACGAGACAGAAATAAATGGCACATTTTCATACAAAGCCCGCGCTGGGAGTTAATTACAGGGCATATAGTGAGCGATGAAGCGAGCATTTTACCCCAAAAGTAAGAGATAATCGGCTTGATCCTCATTATCTCCATTTCGCAATCTGTTACGGGCACGTAAGCTCGTTTCAGTACATGCCGCTTACCGCGAACATGGTCCTAAGCTCGTTCACATCAAATGTTTCTGTTCCCGTAAGTGGACGGTAATCGTTGCGTGGGCGTGTGTGAACGCCATCATCATATCCTTTTTGTTCTTTTTCAAAACAAGGCATCTATTATGTTAAGTGGTAAAGTCGAATTTGCATCGTTACGGCCTCCATGCTTTGCTAATAAACAACTCGCTATCGAGTACATGTTTATAGTGTCGGTAGGTTAATATTCTTATGCAGTAAGATTGACTATTTAAGGCATCGCTAGGTTAAGGAAAAATAAAATAAATATTTTGTTTCCATTTTTAAGTAAAGGTAAAAATAGGGGTACCTATCTATCTACCTATTGAGTTTCACGTCACTATCCAAGAAATCGTTGCGACAAATATTTGTTTTTTATTTATTTTGACTATCTTTTATCACAGTGACGCTGTCAGTTCTTTTTCAAAGTGTGCAAGCAAGTAAACAAATCATGCTTTTATTTAGTACTTAGGTAAAATTGTATTCGAAATGTTGTTTGAAGAGGTTGAGTGCGAATCCGCGGCCGTTTGCACAAGAAACAATATTTAAACACTCTATCGTCGCCACATTTGGAAACACATGATATTTTGACAGGTGAAATTATTTAAAAGCTTGTTAAGATATTGTAAAGACTAACAAACGAGAACTTTTCCTTCCCGCGAATGTTTATTTCGGACAGCTTTTTTCAGAAATGTAATGAAATAAACATTAACCTAATTACTCGTATACACTTATTACATTACTTTAAAAACAATAAATTATATTTTGGAACGAAGTTCCTTATCGCGCCTTGCGAAACGAGGCTAGACGGAAAAAATGAAGTGTGTACCGACACATTTTGTTATAACGACACATTTTGGCGACACTTTTTGCTATAGTTGTAAGCCGTGCGGCGTGCGCGTGTTTCTCTGTCTGTCTCTCTCTCTCAGTCAGTCAGTCAGTCGGTCGGTCGGTCGGTCGGTCGGTCGGTCGGTCGAGTGTATACAGGTTTTTTGTACATAATAAATAATAATAACAATAATGAATCCTGACAGTGTTTCTGCACAAGTTCCGGATATTGCAACTTCGTTCCATCCGGGTGTCCCCTGACACCTCTCAAGTTTTTTGTAATTACATAACGTTTAGTGAAATATAATAAAAACTCTACTAACTAAGAACTACAAAAATCATTTGTATTTTTTTCCTCCGCTTGAAAATCTCTGATTAAACTTCATCACTGAGCTTCGATGATTGTTCGAAGGCGCGTAACTTAGGTGCCTACTTACATCAATTTGGGCCAAGTTTTCTTTTCTCGAATAAAGTTTACTGTGCAAATAAATAAACCACAACAACTTCTAATTTATTTGGCACTAAACTTTATGTAAGAATTGAAAGATGTTCTTTAATACATTTTAACTAGCTTGATTGTTTCCGCACGTTTCCTTATATAAATTGCAGATTCAGCATCCGATTTAATCATTTATTCATTTGTTTTATGGTCAAGCACTTATCAGTTGTTTTCATGGTAATCATGTGCAAGTATAGATATATCACAACAGAATTAATGCACAATGTTTAATAATTCGCCTACATCTCCGTAGTAGCATATCCTTGTAGGAGCATGTAGATGAATTCAGAATTTGAATAGAATAACGGGAAACACTGTAATTTTACAAAGATTCACTCCAAACATGCGCCGCTGTGTCACGTTTAAGGGATATGAGTGTGTTTGGTGTGTGGCCAACTCACGTATAGCGATGATGTGGGCTATGCTTTAGGGCTCCCGCCGTGCGCCTGCGCAACCCACAGCCAACGACGACGCGGACGTATGCACTGAATATACAACACTGTAATTTATTGATGCCGGAAATTGTCCCATAAAATCTGTACAATACAGTTTCTGAATGACTATTGTCCACTGTAGGTAGGTATTCTTTTTTATTAAAATAATATTGTTTTGCCGTCTACTTATTTATTTTATTATAAATATTTTCACTGTGGTCCAGTAATTCTAATTAATATTTCCCTATTATTGTGAGACGAGTTGACTGTAAATCGTTTAAATACTGAATGAGCGTGCGAATACCCACTAAACCGCATTTAAAGTTAGATTCATTGTAGGTACAGCATTAATTTATACAACATTCATAATTTCAATCATATCGGCATTTAAACCGCGTACTTGAACTAATATACCGCTAATTACTTAGAAATGTGAATAACAACCTGTTGTTATAATAACAAAATTTTGTTTCCGCGTGACTCATTCGTCTCGTCTAAGATGCGAGATGCGAGGCGTCAGTGAACCCTGAACCGTGAACCCCGGACGATCCTAACATCGGATTACAAGGGAACGGACGAACACGACCGCCCACGTGCGGGTACTTTCATACAATACTTAGTGGCACTAGAATAAGTGATATAACTACAGATAACATGCACACTCTAGCAGATTTGATGGGACAACAAAGTCGTCGTCTCAGGAAGCGGTATCCAGAGAGTATAAGGAAGAATTCCAGCGTTTGACTTGGACGTTTATCTGCTACCCTAAAAAACTCTATTATATAATAATTATACCTAATAGGGAATCGTCGATAGTCAAACCTTGACGTCATCATTGGATATCATTGTCGATCAGGCTTACAGTTACAGCTAATGTTAGATGTTTAAATAATAATATAAAAATAATGTGCACGTTTAATACATCATTATTTCTATAAAAGTTGACTCAACGTATCCATCAAAATCAATCATAGGCATTATTTTCGCTGGCTTTGTCGCCGGGCTCCGCGCGCCTGCCGAGCTTTCACAACCATTATCCAACAAAGTACTCACATCGAATGCGGTTCCTCGGCATCGATAACACCCTATCAGTTCTTTGATCGAACCATTACATCGATTTATGAGATGAGATCTCGAGTTGGCGACACGTCATAAATCTTCTCGCCAATTTTGTCGGATCACAATACCGCCGCGTTCAATCGGTGTAAATATCTCACTTTTTCTTTTGTTCCGATCGATACTGTTATTCGGTAATCGATATGGCTCGCGATGTATCGAATGGTTCGTGATTTGATCCCAGTCAATCTGTTGACATTGTTGCGTCTTCTTGGGTACATTTCCACTGTGATCACCAGTAACACATGCATTAATAATATTTATTTTTAAAATACACCTAAGTAGGTAGGTACCTTGTTCGTTATAACTAATGCACTGTGGTCTGGTATTTAGGTTAAGGTGGTTAATTAATTGTAGCTTAAAAACGTTGTAAGTACCTAAACAATTATAAAGAACTAATTAGTAACTCGGTGGGTACCTACTTATTTACCAACATTATTATGTTCTTTACTTACCAATGTTCTAAAAATATTTATGACAAATTATGAGTCATGGTACGGTGTGTTCTCGTTTGTAGTTTGCTGTAGAGGATGGTCGATCGCGGTACATGCGCGTGTACTTACAATAATTATACCTATTTGCTGGCGAAAGCAGGCTGTGCCGGCGCGGCGCACCGTTAATCTCTCGCTGCACTAAAGCTTCAAGGTTAACTTTCGCGGCTAGCCCCGTCCGACCACGGCACCGCTGGCGCTGGATCGATGCAACACTTGCATCTACTCGGTTGAAATGAGATCATACTTCGCTTTAAACTCGATTATTAAATCATTTTCACACCCGGATCTGTTTACCTGCCCATTACAATCGCGATTTACCTCATCGTTCTAGAATTCTGACTAAATAAAACTACCTAGGTACCTACGTGCCGAGCTCAACGTCGTTTTTGTTTACACTTGGAAGCTGATTCTCCGGCTTTCTATGTAGAAAATATTATGTTGCGTAGTAGGTACTTAGGGCTGCGTCGTCAGATATGAGGTTAATATAATGAACAGATGGTGATCTTGTTTTGTTGTGCAGTAACAAATAAATAAAACAGCAGTTATGACAGCAGAGTTAATAGTAACACATGAAATAAAGTGCTATAACGGCGTTTTTCCTTTTTTTATCTCAAAAACTATTAAAGATAGAAGAATACTGCTTAGAGAGATCAATAGATATTTTTTTTCTGACTAAATGGCACCATAAATTGAAAATCGACCAGATGTTGGTTAACGGCATTTTAGTTAGAGGACGGCGGGAGTATTAAATCCGGCTTTGATCGTAATAATTATTATTTGGTCGAGATTCATAGGACTAAACGGAAATAAAATACGATAGCAAATGTTGTTTGTGGTTCCTAGTATATTACTTTTAGTAGTTCGCACTAAAAGTTTTGTAATTACGAAAAATATTTATGTAATGCCTCGTATTCCTAAATTATTTGTTGTTATTCCAAAACGTTTAGTTAAACATACTAAAAGGGATATGTATTAGGAAGTACAAAAATAATTATATGTCGTTTCTTCTCAGTGAATAGATCGCGCCTGCCTTTCCAGAAGGGGAAGGCAGAAATGCGCTTACTTTAAGATTTCTATGGGTTCACTACAGCGCACCCACATTCTGTACTACATAGCTTTTAGGCTGACTCATAAAACTTAGGTAAGTTTAGTTAGTTTAGTTTCTTCCTTGAGTTTCCTGCCAAAAGTATTTAGGTACCTATATTAAAACTATGATAAATTTTCTACGTAAAGCATAGATGCAGCACTATAAAGAGACACCGAGGTATATTTTAGCGGCATCAATAATGCATGTATGACAAGGGCCTTAGGCGTGAAAGTTGGATAGTTTATTATTAAAGGTACCATTTTATAAGTATCTGAGGGCCAGAGAATGTGTCCCGGCCGCATTAGCATAAGTCCGCCCCGCGGCGGCCTATCGATGTCGGCATGCTAATCTTACATTATGCGGGAATTCGCCGAATATAACCTACCTCCGAAATGGAAATATCTCATTGTTGATGTACCGAACGGTGTTTTCGCTTCCATTGCCAAGTATACAAAAGTCGACGTCTCTTTGGCTCTTAAATCCAAATTTAAAGCAAGCACCTACCTAACGCAAAACAGACTTACCTACACTGAGAAATAATAACGAAATCAAATGTGTTTTGTTTTATTTTTTACTACAAGTTTTGTAATTACAGGTGATAATTTATGAATACGAGGGATTTCATAAATCTTTGCTGTAGTTACAAAACGTTTAGTAATAAACCATAAAAATAATAATAGGAACTACTAACATCATTTACTCTCTTATTTTTTTCAGGGAATGTAACAAATTACAAGCCTTTTACCGGTCTAGGATTGTTTTTGTATTTATTTTGTAAGTTTTTAATATAACTTCTGCTTATGCAAACTAACGTGGAAACACAGAAACTCCTGTATTGAAGTGGATTAAAAGTTAAATACGCCAGATATTGGCGATTGAAATTAAACTACTACTTCGATACTCAGCTTCGTAGAATGATAGGTCCCTTTCTTCCAGTCAAATAATACTCGTGTTACGTAGCTCAAATAATAATTATGCAGTAATTAAGACTATTGACGACGATAAGAGTTGCGAAGCTGCGTCATTCGGACGGATAACTACTGAATGAACCATGATTCACGCAAAATTATTTTTAGCCCATCGCTGTATTCGTGTTATTTACTACGGAATACGATGATTCTCACGCCGCAGATATTTTTAATTGAGCGATCTATATGAAACATGCAATATGTTTCATTCATACGCATGCCTACTAGTTGTGCAATAAATTATACCACGATTTCTAATAGGTATCTATGTAAAACGGGAACTTGAACAGTACGAGTTTCGGTCATAACTTCTGTTCACATCCTACTAATATTATAAATGCGAAAGTTTGTGAGTGTGGATGTATGTTTGTTACTCTTTCACGCAAAAACTACTGAACGGATTTGGATGAAATTTGGAACACAGATAGTTTATAACTTGGATTAACACATAGAATACTTTACTTAAGTCTAAGCGGACGAAGTCGCAGGCATAAACTAGTAAATAATAATAACAACACCATCTTTCGTTTCATCGTATGGGCCAGTATAATTAGTGCAAAATAAAACTGTAATCGACCAACACATTTCACATATTATATTTTTTGCTCGATTGCTCTACAATCATATTCCCAGACGCATCGATCAATATCGATGTGAGACCGATAAATCAGCATCAGTCAGCTCAACAAGTGGCCAACCTCGATTATTTCCAATGACTCACGACATTAAGACGATGATCTGCCTAAAGGCTTCGCGCATAAATTTCATAATTGCAGCCGCGTAGACAATGCAGGAACAAGTGAGGCAGGACTCCATGAATAATGCATCGGAGGTGGTACAAAAAGCAACCATACTGTCATCGTATGAAGGATAACGCAGCGCGATGGGCCTGGGCGCAATTTTATTTTTATTCAATTCAAGTATTTCAGGGTGAACCGCTGTTCTCAGACGATAAAAGAAAGAAACAGTATATCTTTGTCTGTAGTCTCCTGCTTATGGTAATGCTACTTATTTGCACGGGGCCTCCTGAGATACGGGTTTACTGGTTATAAAATACGTACCTATCTATTATATGACAAACATTAATTGATGTTTCACCGGGACTTTATCGGGAATGACGGTACATAGTGGTGTTTATTCATTTTTTCCCATTGACGTCTCATACAGGAGGTACATAAAAGCAAAACGTTTGCTTGTGAATTTAATATTAAAAATGGACATAGCAACAATAATATAATTATAATGTACAATAATTATAATTATAATTTAGCCCTTTTGGCGACCCACTCCTGGGCACGGGCCTCCCCTCACTACCAGGGGCATTCAGGCCGTAATCCACCAAGCTGGCCCAGTGCAGGTTGGGGGATTTCACATGTCTTTTCGAAAATTGGTTAGATTTTCTAAGACATGCAGGTTTCCTCACGATGTTTTCCTTTACCGTAAGCAAGTGATAATCATATAGAAATTATGATTCGCCCATAGATTTCGTAAAACCCAGAGGTGCGAGCCGGGGTTTGAACCCAGGACCTTGTGCAAGACGCGTGCTTATGGTTAAGCCGGCTGTCACTGCTGTAATATAGAATGTATGTTAGAATAAAAGATACACACTGCTGTCCACGCAGTGTCCCTCCACACGCGGCCAACTACCGATCCCTGCGGAAACTTGTAATACACTTTTCCTCTCCGACCTTTACAGGGCGGGGTTTACATAAGCTTAGGAGACTTTTTAGTTACGCCCGATCCATATATTGAACTGTACAAAGTTAGACGTTCAGTAATATTGAATTGAGACCTTCTGAAATTTAAATAACATTGGAATAGTTAAACGTAATTCAAACATGTACATAATGGCGCTCATTTAGGACAATCCTCCCTTTTATAGGTACATAGGCATCAACCTGTGTCTCTAGGTAACCATATACCACGGCCAACGAGAAGCAAGACAAAAATTTATGTTTTATTAACTGACATTACGACTACAACACAAAATGAATCATGAACTTATAAAATGACCGTCCGAATGTTGGCGAGCCCGGCGGTAATCGAATTAAACTCGAACATTATTACCATTATGTATTGATTCTCATTGTATAGCAATTTATATTATCTGTCTATGTCATCTCATTATTTTCAAATACATCCAGAAAAGTGTCTTTAACACTGGTTCAAACACAGTTAACATCTACCTTGAAACTTTTATTTTAGTTCAGGTTTATTTATATTAGATTTCGGAAATGGTGTTCCATTTATAGCTGGTGTAACTAAACAATGAACTTTGTTTATTGCCTTCTGAACTTGTTATTTATTATGTTTGTTTCAGTTCATTTAACTGTTACTCTAGATTAACAGTGCTAATGGCTAAACTTACATTTAACAGTATGAAACAATTGAAAACTGGTTCAATAAATCTATACATTACGATTCATACAAACAAAGTAGTTATCTACTGTTATATTTTATTAATGGAATTTATTTGTAATGATATTGTCAAGGATAAAAAATTAATATTCAGTTCCTGATTAACATTTATGGGAATATAATATGAATAACAGTAATAATACACCGCAGTCACGAATTTCACGCGTCAATAGAAATACCACGGATCGGAGGAAGCAATCTGGAGTGCCATTATTAATGTTTTGTAAGGCCAAGGAATGTTGTATCTCTGCCGAAAGATCGCAATCAATCAGATCCAAACTACTTCAGGCTCTATTCGCTACCTCTGCCCTTTGTTAACCAGTACATAGGGCAAAATGTCCATTTTTGAAATTATAATCAGCATTAACATACTTCGAAACGTCTTCAAGTAAAAGTAAATCATAAATCATGTGAAAAGTAAAGTAAAGTTTGCAAGTAAAAATTGACATTACTTACCTACTTGTGTTTGTAACGTGTTTAACTTTTTTGCGATAACACTGTAGCTGTTTAATTAGCAGCCCTTTGTTAAGCTCAATACTTAAATAGTTATTGTTAGTGAAACAGTCGTAAAGATACCTACTTACGTGTGTGTGCCTGGTCGTTTCTCTTCAGCTGTAAATCAAACATTTTGCAAACCGGCCGCTGTCAAACCAATAACATTTGGATGTCATGTGTGAGGGCTGACAAATATCCATGGAATTATTAATATCACAAATAGGTCTGCGTCGGTTAGCTTAGAAGGTAAACGTGTTACTGCTAAAGAGTGCATTACAATTTTATATTTCTATTTATCTGTGTAGCAAAAGCCTATTAAATATTTATTAGTAATGCAAGTAGTCACTAGTTCAATATTAGCAACGTGTGCTGTGCACAAACGTCGACTAGTAGCAAATGTGTACGTTGGTCTACCAATGTCACCCGAGAATAGGTCACATGTTATTCATCATTCAGGTACCGTGTTGTAACGTGTTATAAGCAACAAACCCAGAAACTATACAACTGGATTCGAAAGTTTTAAAGTAAACGATAAAAATGCGTGAAAGAACGGCGACGTTACTCAAACTTTCATGACGCTTTCGGATTTTATCATTTATCGAAATAACATGTAAAGATTTACTTAAATAGGAAATATATTAATTAAATGAAATTAGAGAGGCATACGTTGATTGACAGTGCGGGATCGTTAACGAGCATAGACACAAAAAGTCTGTGTCCACCGAGACATCGACAAATTATAGTCCGACGATTAATTAAGTTAGAGAGGTGACGAAGTGGTAGAGACGTGGACACGCGGTCATCAACACCCACCTCTTTACGTAATACGGTATCGTTAATGAGACTTTCGACAACATTTTTAACTATTTAAGTATCCGATAGTATAAACGAAAACAGAATTAACATTAAATAATAATAATAAAATTGTAACCAAGCATGACTAGGTAAAGCTGAGTACAAAAGGCTATATACCTAGGCTTTGTACCTATACCTTCGCAAATGTCAACGAAATAACTTTTTTATTTTTGTATTTCTATTTTGTAACGTTCGATGGTGGTTAATACGCTTTTATATTATTTTGACCAATTTAATTAATGCACCAGAACTAAACCAACCAAGTATTCCGTTCATAGATTTAATACATAATGTGCATTGTAAATTTGGCAGAGTTGCATAATTTCTAAACTTAGAGCAAACGGTTTCCAAATGTGCCGACATAAACTGGGATTTACGACCGCCAACGTCTTAAAACAGAAGTTTAGGTTATGAAAGAATGCTTAAAACAAGCTCATTCGCGCATAAAACCAGGTGGGCCCAGGAATAAAAACAGCATTCGGCCTTCGTAATTTTATTTATGCTCATGGTGGTTGTTGTGATGAAAAGTGAATGCGCCTGGTCCGGGACTGACGCGACCTCACCTGTTCTCAAAAAGTCAATTTCAAGACGTATTACCCTTTGTTCCCGGGACCCGCCTGTGAGGTGCTTACGCCGCCTTTTATTGCGTCTCTACCTTAACGCGATGGCTGCAAATACGGTGGCAATTTGAATTCGTCTTGTTTGTATTATGACTTGTTCGAAGTACCCACCATATTTATTTTTATAATATTACTAACTGTACCCCGCGACTCCGTCTGCTTGGAATGTGGACCACCCTTAACATTTAGGGGTATGAATAATAGATAGTAGCCGATTCTCAGACCTACCCGATTTGCACATCAAATTTCATGAAAATTTCAAATCGATCAAGCCGTTTTGGAGAAGTATGGTAACTAACATTGTGACACGAGAATTTTATATATACGTGTAAGATGGTACTTCTCATAGCTTCTCAGACACAATACGTTCTGTGGACTGTCAACTTCTTTTTTTTCTATAACCGTTCAGCACAGTTTCACCAATTCGCGACGGTTAGTACACGTCGGAATGTCACAACACGTGGTGCGTTTAGTTGCGTGCTAAACAAACGAAGCGCGACTTTCGACACGGGTGCAGTTAGCGGCCCTTCATATGCAGATGTCAGGCGCCGCGTCCGCGCCCATCGCTGCCTCCACTAACGACACACTTCACACAATTTCCACGACATTCTCGACTGAACGACAAGCCACTTCGCTGAATCGTCGAATGAGCACGGAACAGCGCAACTAAACCATCGAACAAAAGGCTTATTTTGTCGTGACACCTAAACATGGATTGTAGAATTGCTAACAATTACCAGACCTATAAATAAGGCCCGGCTATCTAAGACGTAAACAATGAGTCAGTCTAGTCTAGACTAACGGTATCTCTAGTAAAATCGATTCCTAGTAACTTTCTCCTGGGCAAAACGCGGTATGGGCCGGCCGACCAGTCTGTCATAATAAATAAGTGAAATGTTGTTGACGACTTCTAATTACTTGTAATTTGAACACATACCTGCCTGCACTACAAAATGTGAATATGACATGTTTAGACGTTTCACAGGCTTGCACCTTATAAAGAATGTAATAAACAATGAAAATATCGAATTGTAGAGTTTTATGCTCAAAGAATATTTCCTCCAGATCACCACAATTTGTATTTTGCTGTTTAATTTGAAACTCTACTATTTGTAGAGTTTGTACTAGGAATAATTTCGCTGCTCGCATCCAACTAAATGCGTTTCTAAATCGAGTGTAATTTGCATAGACACCGCGTAGCGTCTACCGTCTAGGTCACTCGATGGAACCGGCCTCGACCTATTTACAAGTCCTGACACCTAATTTAGTTATTGAGAACAGTAATTCGGACAATGATTGAGGTAACCAGGATGGGTGCTTCACTTTTAATATCATCTGATTTGGTAAGGTATCAGTTCTGTCATTCTAAATATAACTACGATTGATGATACGGTCAAAGATCAACAGAGGGTACTGCGGCACTTATTAATTTTGACTTAATGTTTATTTATTGGTTTGAAATGCTGTGAATGTCCTTTATCGTAGTATTTAATACAGTACTGAATGATGTTTTAAATGATTATTCCGAATTGCTTAGATTAGAAATCGACGTTATCTTTATTAGATGGAATATAGAGTTAGTAAGCAACTTAATGATTAATTCTAATTTGGATTTACAAGGATATATACTGATAATACAAGAGATACTGATAGGTGTGAACATAATCGATTTGCATATGAATGGGAATTAAATTACGTTTGTGTGATTACTTAATTGCGCATAGATAATAAGTGGTTGCATTTTATTATTAAAATTTATAATATTTACTAATTTTCGAAGAATGTTCAGCATAAATGTCCGTGTTTTGCGTCATAACCTCTATGAAATTTCAAATTTAAAAAATCCATCGATTTCATTTTATTTCTTCAGAAACACGTCGGTACAGTTACATGGATGTTACAGTAAGTTACATGGATGTTAGATGGCATATACTTAAAAACGAGTTTATTTCTCTGCGTAAATATTATAACGTAATAATGATTGAAACGTAATATCCTTTATGTGAGGAATATCGGAAAATAGAATAGCCCGTATTCTGACGATATCGATACCCATTAAAGGTCCTCGTTGTTAATGTCAAAAATAAACAAGAAAGTACTGTGACGGCAGATTTCCTTACCAAACAAGCACGCCTCGAGGGTTTCACGCAAATATTATATCGCAATAAGTTCTACCTCCACTCCTATACTCACTTTACTCTCATACTTTCGCAGAAATCACGTACTACGTACATAATCCTACTGATTGAGTCTGATTGTGAATATGAACATCATGAACCGACTGAAAATTGGATCATTCCCTCGTAGCAATTTCAGTAGGCAAATGAAGCGTTAGTTCATATTATTCTACTTAGTTTTCCCTCTAATTATTGTGCTTGGTGGTTTAGAGATAATTTTTGTTTACTTTAGATTTTCCTTTCCTTGTATTTTTATTATATTCTTATTTATTAACAGAACTAATACCTACTATTAAGGCATATTCCTTAGAGGCTGTGATAGAGGAGCTTAAATGAAAAAATATTATATATCTAAATATAACCTTGAACTGCAAGTAATTTTATTGCATTGTATTTATTGTTTTTGTATTTTATTTGTTGTTTATTGTATGTGTCGTCTCTATGATTCATAATAGAATTAGTAACGGCAACGTGTAACATCTATTTAATCACTTCAGAGCGGCAGGTTTTGTTCATGCCGATGGTTTACACTCCTCAGTTCTCGGAACACTGAAACGAGTGATTGCTATGTGAATCACGCAGAATTCTAACTATACTTACTAACAGTTGTTTTATCGTGAATAGGTGTAAGTACATGCCAGCATGCCTATGAGGGAAAACTTCTACAAATGACTATTTTAGAATGAATGAAACATCATAGATATTTGATATAAACCAACCATGAGTACCTAGAGCCCGTGTTAATAAATAGATCTCAAGACTGAGAGCGGTCTTAGAAATGACATTCTTATGCCATACCAGTACAAAATGTCATGTCAAAATTGTAGGCACTTAAGATCGCTCTCAGACTTGAGATACCTATATTTATTGATATGGCCCTGGGTAAATTCATTGTCGATGATTCCTTATAGACAAATGTCATAGGCAAAACGTGTTTCGGAGTAATCCGTAAATAACATGGTGGACATACAATTAAAACCGACTTCAATACTCTCGAAAGATTAATGCTGTTTTTCTCACTTGACATTATAAGTGCCTGCGCATTTTATTCCAAGCATCATTATCTTGGTTAAAATAAGAACAAGTATCAGTTGTCTGCTTCGATTTTTTTTTATTAATCTTCTGTTTTTGTGAATAATTGCTGATCAAAACTAGTATGTCGAAGGACGACAAGATGCGTCTGAGGATATTTTTGCTAGGGTATTACCACACTAATCGATCAACAATTGATCGAGGATCGATCGACCTTCGATCGATGATCGTTTGAACTTTGCTTTATGTAGAGACTGTCGATCAACATTGACTCATCTCACCCGACTATCGATCGATGGATCAAACGAGAGTCGATTGATTAATAATGGTAACACCTTTACGTACCTACCTACGTATGGATAGATGGACGCACGGACTGCGGTCGGACAATATAAGAAGCAAGAAACATTATTGTGACGGCCTTTTGACCGGCCGTATCAGATACCATGTCATGTCTGAGGAATTGTGCCAACACGTCCGAAAATAACGTGTCCGTATATTTATTTATATAAAACGCTAATTAAAGTTTTTAAATCTAATTTTAAATGTTGCGCCACCATGTTCCATTTATTAAATGCAGCGTAATTTTATATTGTGTGTCGGACACAAAACGTTTGAAGCCTTACAATAGACTCATTTATCCAATATAAATAGACCTAGCAATGTACTCATCCGCAGCAGAGCTCATAGCATCGCGTGCATGATTACGATGCACAATAAAGCCGTTTGTTATTTCTCGATTAACTATTTGATAATGCATTTCAATTTATAGCATCATTGAGTACGCCGTCCTCGAACGGTGGCCAATTACCCCAGTTTCTGTGATCCTTGTATAGTGCTGTTTCATAGTCTTAATGAACACCACATCACGTAGTTGATGTGTAGGTATATGGTCGTGATGTGGAGCGTACCTACATCAATTATTATTTATGTACATAATTACGTCCTCATTTGACATGTGAATTGCTGTACAATTATTATTGGGTGAGGTTGAACGCATAGTTTATGCAGTCATAGCACTATTGGTTTGTAAGGTTAATATAAGAATCCACTGCTAGCCTTGGTGGGTTCCTATTAAAACGGCCAACCACACCAGATTGGCAATTTTTAGATTACCATACCACATTTTTTGCAATGCTATGAGTTGCTAAGGCAATTTGAGCACGCAGATTAATTACGTAATAATTAGAAAAGATAAATCTTTACAGAACTAAACAACCTTGCTACCTATCATGAAATATGAAATACGGGGAAAACCCTAATAAAGATGCGGTTTTGCAATTAGGTATTTATTAGTTGGTACCTACCTAGAATTTTTCCGTGTGTTTACGAAACAGGCTTACACAAATTAACCCGAGATAACATCACAATGCGGTTACGTGTGCTAACACCGGCTAACATAGATTACCATGTCAGGCCGGAAACGTTATCTTGTTAATCTTATGCACCGGTGACTCGGTGACATACACTTGCAAGCATCTCTTATCGCCCGGCAAGGTCACCCAGCGCAAACAAAACATAATTAACAGTGGATGCAACGTCTTGACGATGTAATGAGCGCGGTACCAACACGATGACTGTAGCAAGACTAGCAAGTATGAACGGCACGGCGCACAGCGGTTTTTACGAATGTTCTCTGCTCAAAACAACCGTCTATCGGCTCGTTAGTTGCCAGTTATATGAGAACTACCTTATACAAAGTAACCAAAATCCGTTGCGTGAATTGACGGGTATTGTATAAAATAGGTATGGTCCCTATATCATTTGTACGCGTACGATACTAAAAGGAATACCAGGGGTGCTACTCTTAGCAACGATAATCGATTTATCGTGACATTCGTGTTGTCGAATCCTACTCTAAATTCCAGCTTTTTAGCTGTCGAGACGGTATACGTCTGAACAAACGATAATTTTGTATTGTTCGTTCAATAATCAATACGACGACTAAGAGTAGCACCCCAGGAACAAAAATCATTTGTTCTGGTTATTTTTTATCGCAGTGAAAATTTATATTATCTAAATATTGAATTGGGTTATCGCTAAGCATAAAAAGTTTCATGAAAGTTTAATATCAGAACGTTTTTGTCTGTTGTTTTCCTCTCCGAATTTCAATAGGGGTTTTCTAATTGTGAGTTCGGCCGAACGGGCAATTACTGTCGGGAGGCGGGAGGCATCGCCGTCGGTGGCCCACATTGTAATCGCAGTGATTAGCTTCACCTGACCAACCCTGCCTCACACTTTCAACCGAAATGTCCAAGCTTAAGGCGCGTTATTGCTTGGATACAAAATTTCCACTTTGTTTTTGCATAAGGATTTATGTTCGTTAAAAATCTAATATGCATATATCAACGTCGGGTCCTGGCCCGCGGCTTTGCGCGTTTACCTCGTCGTTTCGGCTTCCTTTATCAAGAAAACAATGTGTTATACATCTAAGCATTCCCGAAAAGTGTAATTAGCGAAAATTGCCGTCGCTTCAGTCGAGACGTGGTCGGTAACTTCAATTCGGACAGGTTGTTTCCTCGACGAGGTAATTGAAGGCTATTTCGTTTGTGCATGTACAGCATATCGGCTGAATATAGTAAATACTTGGAATTTCGAATTGAATAAGTCATAAAATCTCCCGTCAATTGTTCGTTTCAAATCGTTTCGTGTCGAAGCCTGGGTGGGATCCACATGCCTGCGACCTGTTATCTACTTAGGTGTACCACTCAAGTGGGTGGGTGTCTCAAGCTGCTAGTGGTTGCTCGATATGTAGGTAGTTCAAAACCAAATCTCATTCACAGCAAACATAATTTATGAAACGTATTTTTATGCGTTCTCAGAGAAAAACCTGAATATTTGCATAAATCGTAAGGTTGCCAAACTACAAACACAACTAAAATAATCCTGATCTCATCTGATAATATTATGAATAAACATATATATGCTACGAATGTGCCAGACCAGGTAAACTATATACAAAAAATTGGCATAACTTCCTAATAATATTATCGGCGGAAGTTATTCCGCGATTAAATGGCGCCACCAAGAAAAATAAAGATAATTAAAGATCGAAATCTCAATACTCGTATTGTCTAAAATTTGCACAAGCGAAACTACTTGTGGTTCCGTGACCGGAATCTTCCAGTGACGTAGTTCCACATTCCAGACGATGTTCGACATGTTATACAAACGTGTCATAATAATCATTCACGTCGGTATAAATGGGCCAAGCATTTGCATTCAACGATGCGCATAAGCAATCTGACTCGCGGCTAATTATAGCGCAATAAGCTTGTCGCATTACCTGATGTTCTAACTATACAAATAAATAAAATTAAAGTGTCTGGTTGTAATATCAAAATAATAGCTTTTTAGTGAATGCATATGAAAGTAAAAACAGTTGTCATTACAAAAAAAAACAATATTAAATTTTTGTCTGTCTGTTTGTTCCGGCTAATCGCCGAAACGGCTGGGCTGATTTTGACGGGACTTTCACTGGCTAATAGCAGATATTATAAGGAGTAACTTAGGCTACTTTTATCTTAGTGATATACCACGCGGGCGTAGCCGCAGGCAACAACTAGTGACAAATACACGTTTATTGTCTCTATCCATCATGTAGAGCAGGTCTCTATACGTACTACTTTGCTCTTTTGCGTTATTTTATGATGTTTAAAAACAGTGGAATGATGCAATGTGATGATCCACATTCCTTAGAGTTTATTGGCCAAAGGAATGCTCCGCCATAAAAGGCTTTCTAATATTATCTGCACCATAAACATACATTTGTCATGAAGATGATGCATTGTGTGAATAACAAGACGGTATTCTGATATTGTATCCTGTCGTCACAGTGAAAGGGATGTGCTTTATATTTTCAAGAATTATAAATATGTGCTCGCTTACAAATAGCAAGCTTACATATTCGGAGAGACAGCAATTATGTTGACAAGGGCTTTAGATGTAAGATTATTCTCGTATATTTTCCTTGAAATATATTTTATGCGCATCACGTGAATCTTAGGGACAGTATCTTATGTTTTTATATAAATACTAGCTGTGCCCACCGACTTCGTCCACGTCCTACTAATATTATAAATGCGAAAGTTTGTGAGTGTGGATGTATGTATGTATGTTTGTTACTCCTTCACGCAAAAACTACTGAACGGATTTGGATGAAATTTGGAACACAGATAGATTATAACCGGGATTAACATATAGGATACGTTTTAACTCAATAATCCAATACTACCCGGATGAAGTCGCGGGGCACAGCTAGTATATAATAAGTAGGATATCAAAGTCAGCATACAAGTGTACTGAAGCACGGCATTACTCGCACGTTGACGCACTGAAGGGGAGTGGGATACATAGAGGGAGCGGAAGAGGAGCGGTGAGAGGGGGCTTCCGGCTCTCTCACTCATCGTACCAAATACAACTATAATAGCTACTTAACGCTGATCTGTGATAGGGTGGTACTACCCCGGTCAAGCCAGCCCGTTTATGACCACTGTAGAGCGTAAACAGTGTTAATCTGCGCTATACAAAACAAAGTTAGTCTACGCAGCGATGGCGTATCGAGGGTAGCCAGGTACCTATGTGTATGTGAAAGTTTCATCATCTTTACGCAATGATTACTAATAGATGGAGGTTATTGGTTAATGTAGAGGCAACAATTTGGTACATATCTATAAGTGTAACCCTTATAAGTTACACACCTGTGTAGGTACTTATACCTAATATGGTTAATAAAACATATTACAATACAACCTACTTCGGTTTAACAATGTATTTTATTATCAGAGCCAGGCGCTACAATTATTTATGTCGAAATAAGAAAGGAAAGAGTAAGTACGTTAATTTAATTGTTCGGTTTTTATTTATTTTAAATTATACCAGGCCGTCGCCAGTTTAATGGCGGCGAGACTGAAAGTAAACACCGAAAATAATTTGCACGAAACATACTTAATATCAAATTAACGTTTTTGAAATTGTATGCGCACGATGTTAAGCGATAACGTATGAGTAACAAGCTTTTAAAAATCGTTTTCGCCAAATATTCATCGCATCCGGCTTAATTGAAACATATTGCATTGCAGCTAACCCGTTTTAGAAAGTTATGGCTGCATGCCAACCTTTGATAATGGAAGAAAATGCCAACAGCTGTTCTGTATCAAGTTTTTGTACCTACCCGGATTTTTGGTTCACCTTTAAGGTCAAGGTTACAAATGTAGGTGTGTGCTAATTTACTGGTTCAACTTTCAATATTTACCTAACCGAGTTTGGTTCTGTAAATTACTCTTTAAATACGTATACTATAAGGTCTTATTTTAACAATGTCCGATATGCCGCATAGCGTCTTTGTGAATGCTAAACATGATGTACCAACCAACCACAAAAAAATATCTGTTAGGTTTCTTTCTAACAGTTGACATTTAATTCAATGACTCGCTACCAACCAACTGCATGCAGCCATGCAAAATATCTTGCTTTATTAAAGTAAGACCTTTGCAGTTTGTCGTCACCAAAAATTCTACTTTGTTTCGTTGTTCTTACCAATTACCTATAAATCCCATTTAATTCTACCTATCAGATATTTCTTCATCTGCTCTTTAAAAGTCCCGACACTGTGTTATATGTATAAACGATGATAGTTGTGACTAGGATGCTTACGATAACGAATAAGTACCTAGCTATCTCTAAATTAAAACAATAGTCGTGATAAGATACACTTGTATAATAATTAGAAACCGCTTCATATGATAAGGTAACAGTTTTTGTTATATATGTCGAGGTACCTAATGCATGGTTTTCCGTATGCCCGTGTAGTGATTTTATGTAAACTACAGCTATCTTGATACCTCCGTGGGCGGTATTTTCCTTCCTATAAAAATAATTGGGAATCATGAAAAATTAAATAGCCTCTACATACATAAACATTAAGAAAATAACGCTATTTAAAAAAAAATGAGTCCAGTACAGTCGCAAATGGGTATTAGATAACTATAGAATTAGGAAATTCCCTGCGCAATATCAGATAGTAAACCCAAACGATTCACTCTGGCGGTAATCCAACTGGTTTATTATTAATGGGTGATTAATAGTGGTACGTGCCGGAACGATTCATCACTTCTGGCGTCTGTTCCTCGCGAGCTTCCCGGCGCTCCCGCACACCGCGTTGCGTAACTTACGAATCTTACGATAACGTGGCCAATTGTGATTCACTCGCAACTTAGTGCAATGACCATGCAATGACGACATCTATAAAGTTTTACATGAGAACGACGCACAAGCGGGCCACATAGGACGTTATATGCACACGCAGGGTAAATATTTTGTTCGTGTATGGACTAAGAATTTCGCATACAAAACATGTTATATGAGTGAGCTGGTTGTTTACATTCCTTATCTGAATAATGCTTTGGTAGGAGTTCGGCGAAAGTAAACCATTACCTGTGTAGGTAAACAGTTTAGCTAAAACGGCACCCGACCTTGGCCGACTGCTCTACCTGGATCTCGTTATTCACACTTCGCAAATTCACGGGATGTTTACATCTTATTTAATGTTATACGAAACTAAGCAATGGCATAAACGATTTATGATCTCATATTTTTGTAATATCGTAATAGCATCGCACAGAAAATAGAATTCAATGGAAACATAATAGAGAATGTAAACAGGCCTTCGTCTAATATTTCAGTGCTCCGAAAAGTATGTTTTGCTTTTCATGTCTGGCCCATTTTATTCCAGCGACTAAAGTAATTTTAACATTATAAGATTAGTCTCGGATACGAATACTTGACTTCAAAGTGGATAAGATTTTATGCTTAATGTTTATGTAAATAATGGCTAATGACCAGCTGGCCTTGGTGATTATAATGAATGCCTCAAAGTGTACCTACATCACTACATAGTATAAAACAAAGTCGCTTCCCGCTGTCTGTATGTCCCTATGTATGCTTAGATCTTTAAAACTACGCAACGGATTTTGATGCGGTTTTTTAATACATAGAGTAATTCAAGAGGAAGGTTTATCTATACAAATAAAAAAATCAGTGCCGTCTAGGGACGCCCGAAAGAAGCGAAGCTTTGCAGTAGATATTAGATATATTATATTAACGCGTAACGCGTTACGCGTTACGCTTTTCACCGTTTGAGTGCCCGGGTAGCGAGCACCCCGAACGTCCGTAAAGAAGCTTTGCTTCAATAAAATTGGAGTGTCTGTTTGTAATATCAAAATAACACCTTTTCACTAAATGCATATGAAAGTACATGCGACACCTATAACAAAAACGCGATTTAAAAAAAAAAATATGTCTGTCTGTCTGGCTGTCTGTGTGTTTGTTCCGGGTAATCTTCGAAACGGCTGGACCGATTTTGACGGGACTTTCACTGGCAGATAGCTGATGTTTTAAGGAGTAACTTAGGCTACTTTAATTATAGAAAAACAATTAGGGTTCCGCGTAAAAAAATAAAAACACATGAAATCAAAGAGTATCTCCGAAACGGCTGGACCGATTTTGACGGGACTTTCACTGGTAGATGGCTGATGTTATAAGCAGTAACTTAGGCTACTTTTATTTTAGAAAAACAAAATTTAAAAAAATGGGTCCTGTCGGGCGGGCTCAGAACGCGGGAGCGGGCTTTTTTGTTAAGTTAAATTCCACGCGGACGAAGTCGCGGGATCAGCTAGTATGTATAATATAGTTGAGAAACACTGATAATTTTAGAGCCGTGCGAAGCCGGGGCGGGTCGCTAGTAAGGCATAAAATAGGTAATATGACGTATAACTACACTCGTGAATCGAATACCGCGGGTCGCTTTTAGCGGTTACGTCATACTAAATCAATAGAGGAACGCTCTCTGATTCCCCAATCGGTGTTAAACGGAAAACGTCTGAAATGTGTCTGGCATGGTCTGGCTGGACTGCGATAAACAAACAAGCAAAACACACGACTCATAAATAAATTCAAATTCAAGATCAGTTACCAAAAAACATTAAAAATGTTTGCTGTTTTTTCATACACTGCGTAGTTTTATTAGGTAGTTGTCTAATTCAAAACAAAGATAAGCTATCAACACATTACATCATAATTCAGTTAAATGTATTTTAAGTAGGTGCTATAAAGCAAATCTTTTAATAACTCACAAACATAAAAATTACGCATTTACCGTGCCCAGAGGATTTGCGTGTGAGTCACGCGACACGCACAAATATGGCCTTAGAGGTTCGATTCATTCAGCTAATGAACCGCAGTAATCGGGTTCCAGTGTGAAAAACGTTCGTCATTAATCCGGCTACTGTTTATTTATGCGGCTGCAGTCACAGAATCGGCTGGTACAGTGGTATGACGCCTTTCCCGAATTCGACATTGGTCACGTTTATTTTGGGAGGCGCAAACATCGGGCAGGTAGCTACGTAGGCATCGCACCCGTGGGCGACGTGACGGAATAATGGGAATTTCAAGACCTATGTCTACCTGTCAGGAGGTTACCTAATTAATTTTATGAATCTGGGTCAAAATGCCAATGCAGAGCCTTTTAAATTATAATTGTCAATGTGCCTGCAAGGTTGACTATAACTTAGCTTTTTCCCACCCCACGTCGTTGTTGGACACCATAGCTGATCCTGGTTTACAGGAGGACCTAACAGTGGTGTCATGGTGTGAGTGTTTCGCGGGCCTAGTCCCATTTTTTCTATAACTTAGCTGTCATTACAAATGGTTCAGCTCACTCAAGTTATGTATATATATATTAGTCTAATAAAATGAATAATGATAAAGTTGTAAAGTAAAATAGCTTTTGAGGGTTGACGAATAATAATCCAGTCTTTGTTTGAGCTGAAAGAGAGTTACATAATAATATATAAAGGGGATAGTTTTTATTACATATAATTAGTAAATGGACTCAAGAAAAGTCTGGGTAAAAGTAAATCCAGATTAGTGTTCGTGACTTTATCAGCGGTGTTGCAAGTGCACGCCAGGGTTTACCTGAACTGGACAACCTAACAACTGGGTTATTAAAAACCAGGTCACGTAATACAGTCATGGAGCTTTGTCAATTTATATATAATCATAAACTAACTTTTGGTTTACGCGAATCATTTCTTGGTATTGCAAAAAAGTGCATTGAAATCTGGGCTTTATTTTTCAGTGATGGAGGAAAAGTTTCCAAGAATACTTATCTTACCATATAGTAACGTTTTTTGGTATCAAGTTATCGCACTTTACCACGGCCAACGAGAAGCGATACGAAATGGTAATAATGTTAGATCGATCACCGCTGGAATTCCTAACATTCGGGCGGTCATTTTATAAATTCGTACTTCATCTGTGTCATAAATCGTAATGTTAATAAAAAATAAATGAAGGCGGAACTTCATAAATAAATAATTTAACAAAATAATCTATTGATGTTCGTATCGCTTCTCGTTCGCCGTGTTTTTGGTGCAAGTTCATACATTTTCCCAAAAAAACTAATTAACCAGGTACACAACTTGACTTGAATAGGCAGCGTTTTTGCGATAAAAATACAAAGACCGAGATTAGACGTTTTTACATAAAATGATTTAGTTGCACTCAAACTTTTTCATGTCCAATACACGTATCCAAAAAGTTTCGCAATAGATCAACAATATTGAAGCGTCAATAGCCTAGTGGTTAGAAAGGCCGTCTTTGTAGCTGAGAGGTTCCGGATTCGATCCCCATCCTGGCCATTCAACTATTGACGTGAGCCCACTCCTAACACAAGCATCGGCTTAGTTGAGCTAAAGGGAATACTAGTAATGTGATAACGACAAACTACTGGTAATATTTTTAAAAAATAAAATAAAATATACATCCGATTCTATAGATGTTCCTTGAGGTACGCGACAGTTACATTTAATTTACTCATTATCGGATGTGTCATGAAGCCATGACGTATACTCGTATATAGGTGACTATATAAATGCGAATTTTACAAATGTATTTATGCAGATGCACACTATGTATTCATTAGGTACATATCCAGTAGTCAAGCGCTGTGTTCACTCCTACTTTGTAATGAAGATATCGTACTCCTACTGTTTTCCATGTACCTACGCAGATACAATTTCAGTCGAATATACAGTTAAAATTAATATAATATAGTTGTGACAAAGTGATGACATACTGGAGTATTGTAGAACGGAATAATTAAAACAAAAAAAGCTGACTATTGTAAATATAGTTGACTCCTCATTGTAATTAAAATAATTGCGGTATGGACTTTGGTCACTGCAGTTATTTATTAACGTGCATTGAATGTAATTGCAAATAAATCAAAATTTATGCAATATACATTTTTCTTTTTAGCTATTTCGTTTTAAGTTCATCGAAGGTTGAATCAAAGACACAATAGTTATATTAAGTGGCGTTATTTTAAGAAAAGTTAATAAGAGTAACGTTTTGTTATTACAATAATGGCTTCTCTTCTGGCTTGCGTTTCATTGCCTCGAATTTATTGTGATTACGATACGACACCCGAAGCTTGGGGTTCTATTATTAAACTGATTCCTCTGACGGTTTTATTAAAGTTACAAGTCTTTTATGAATTCTTGCGGCACAACAAACGATCATAATATAAATTTACTAGCTGTGCCCCGCGAATTCATCCGCGTAGTATTGGATTATTGGATTAAAAAATCCTATATGTTAATCCCGGTTATAATCTATTTGTGTTTCAAATTTCATCCAAATCCGTTCAGTAGTTTTTGCGTGAAGGAGTAACAAACATACATACATACATACATACATACATACATCCACACTCACAAACTTTCGCATTTATAATATTAGTAGGATTTCTAAGTTTGACTCTGAGTTTACTATCTTATCCCAATGACGTAGGAAATTATCTAGTAGATAGTAAAAATGTGATAGGACAACTTGAATGGTGGTAAAAGCATGGATTTTAACAAGCGAAAAAGCTAAGTGTAAATCGAACAACCAATTCATTCACAAGGCATTCCTTTTATGGGCATGCTAGTTCATATTGAACACAGAGCTGCGGCGATAATACAATGTGCAACGTAGACGCGGCTGGCGCCGAAATGCCGCGTTTCCACAGCTCCAGCAATTAGTTACACATCACTCGCGGCTCACATAACAACACGTACACATTCTGTAAACCATAAGCCTTTGCCCATGACCTACCTATATTATTTTTTATAGAATTAAGCCGGCAAGCAAGCGTTCGACCCATCATAAAGAAATGCTTGCAATACCAAAGGCATTGCTCGCACGTAGCCGGCCTAACGGGGAGTGGGACAGGGAGAGGAGACGGGACGGGATTCTGGTTATCACACTCATCGCACGAAATTCTCGTGCATTGTGTTCTTATGGATTTTGGAATAAATGATTCCGATATTGTGTTACTATAATTTGTTAGATTACTGCAATAGTAGGTTATTCATGCAAATTGTAAACAAAAATGACTCTACCACCCGTTTGGAATATAATTTCTTTAGAGATATTATGATTATGATCTAAAAACCTTAATTTCCAAAATATCTATATATTGACAACGACGATTTACCTATATAAATGTTTTGCAATATACCATATCGTTAAGTTTGAATAATTCTCTAATCCGTCTATTTAATGTTTTCTCGTTTATCTGGTAGCAGTGGTAGCAGACCACCCAGTGAATGTCACGATATTGCCTATCATCTGATACGAATATAAGGGACGTGTCTCACGGCGGTCCGGAGTGAGCTTGAGCTAGGCATCTTGTATTACCGTTACGACGGCGCCAACCACTAGTCAAACTGCACATGCGCAAGATATCATAATACCATCAATTTAATAGTTATCTTATCACGATTTCCACTGCGTATAACTAAACCATGTTTAATGCAAGGAAATTCTGTCACGAAGACGAGTTCATTCCATTCCGCCGTATTTTAAACACGAACGATATTCATGCTTCGTCAGTTTAATTTGAAATTTCCATTTGAATGAAAAAAAAAATGATTGTTAACAAACGATTCGAATCAGAGTTAAACTGCTACGCATAAGGCAGTTAGATTGGACGGCGCGTACAAAAACCTCTTAATAAAGGAATGAGAAATCGGGAAAATTATGTGTCGGGGATATTTGCTGGCGCCTCACGTCCAGGATCGCATATAAATCGTCGACTTACGTGGGCGGACACATTTGTCGGTCTCTACTGATAAACGCTAGAGATGACCCGCGCTCTCCGGGGACCGCGGCTCTATCGTGAGAAAGTTCCCGTTACAAAAGAACATTTTTTTCCAATGAAGGTAGGTAATATGTTTTTTTTTTAATCCTCCATAAAATTCGCCGCTTTCAATCTTCCGCACGGTGCGTCTCGATGTCAATTCTGGTGAAATATTGACGCCGATATTAAAACGCTCGCAATTATGATTTGCTGGAATGGCGCGTGTCCCAATTTGTTACGTGTAATGAACTAATGGACGCTTTAGTAGGTGTCAGTAAATAAATTATGACGCAATCGCTCCATTTTTTATGGTTTTGCATGATTTTAAATTACGTAACAAATCAAGAGACATTATAGCATTTATTGGTCATATTAGTTTAAATAATGCTTTAAAAATGTTGAAAGATTATTAGATATTATATTGAAAAGATGATCAGCACCAATTATTTCCTCATTTGTTTTAGCGTTCACTGGAGTGCAATCTCTTCCTATATTTCTTCAGTCATCTATCATCCGATCCTTGTGTTCTATGTTCTGCGTTCTGTTGTGGGTCGTGACAAGCATACTTATTATTATTTGTATAGTTGTTACAGTTAAAGCTGTCAACACAACACCACTTTTGTCACCTGCAATGACTAGGCACATTGTTGTCATTCCAGAGCGATGTAACGTGAGCTTGTGTCGCACTTGCGGTCGACTCTACCTACGCGGGATCAGAGTCCGCAATCCACATTTCCCACATTATTTTCAGTAACCTAACACTAGTCCCGTCTCATTTTATTCATTTCGCTTTCGTATTAACTTATTGCGACATAACATCGGTATGCCCGTGAACTCTACACGGCTTTTATAAAATTAAGATAACCATTTTATTGATTTCCAATTCAATCGTAGCATATTTTTCTTATCGTTTCCACTTAAATGTTATACTGCGGCTTTCACGTTGCAACATTGCATAGACACGAATCAGTGACTGGTTTTCTGTCACAAGTCGTGGTTGAACTTGCCCTATGTTCTGCAGTAGGTCAACCGGGTGAGGACTGGATGTTGAGGCATTCCTGTGCACGGCTCTACGTAACAATCTACCAAGTGCTGCAAGCTTGCGACGTGCGGGCACATCTCTGCACTTGTCCTTGTCCACTATTGACGATATAGTATGATTTATGTCCTAGGAAATTAGCAATAATGTAGAGCACAGCCGCATTGCACTCGAAGTTAATGATTTTGCACTGTTCAATGTGATATTGCGCCACGCTGGTTACAATGTTACGTAAGATACTTAATTTAATGTTGGAGTAAATATATTTTATTACACATTATTCTACCACATGCTTATTTTTTTAACCCACTTATTAATAACCGTGGTATAGCGGGCGGATAGTTACACACCGAACTGTACCTTTGTGTCATCAGTAATTTGATGTTCGAAAGAAGAAGATAAAGGATGTTGTAACTATACAACCGCGGTGGTTTTGGTGTTACTAATAAAAGGGGAAAATGATTACATTTTGTTTTATGAAACATTGGACTTCGAACCAAAAACGTCGTACTCTCAGCTTTTTGGTCAGTGATGAACGTCAAGATTGATTGGAACCTCATGATTTATATCTCGTCTTCGTTCATAACTGAACAATGGGTTAATAAAATACATAGTATAGATGTCATGGTCCTAGCAGGCCACTCTGCGGTGCGCCTCTTACCGGGGCTATGATTAACATCTTCCGTGTGAAGGGTCAATGTGCATGACTGTGGTAAAGCACACAGCCCAGCCTTAGGACCTCTAACAAGTTATTTATTTAATACCCCGCTGTTCATATTTGAGAACATTTAAGTATGGTAAGTTTATTATGAGGAATATTCATATGAGTGTAGCCGGTAAGTAAATGGTATACTTGATATCCTGAAAACCAGATAAAAGTGGATATTGTTACTTTTTCAGGAAACGAACTTTAAATATAAACAGTACTTATCTGATTCTGTGCGCTTGAAGGAATAGGTGTCAGGAATTTTAAGATTTATATGTTCGAAGGTCCTCAAATAGACTAGTTTGGTATTAACATTTTATATAAATAAACATAATATAGATACGAATAAGCACATGATCTACGCGCCTAGTCGACCAATTCGCTCAAACTGGCTATTATGCAATAAAATCATTTGAACTCATCAATAGCGCACAGCGGGTCCTGCCACTACAATCGGCTAACGACACACTTCCTCCTGTATCGCCACTCGCCAGCCTCTACATCATCCTGGTCTTCGCGTCGCAACAATTGAGGAACTCTACATTTATGCGACGTAACATCTGTTTACATCTTTGGAATGATCCGATTATTTATGATGACTCTGACTCTTTAATTTTAGAAAGGGAGTTTTTCTACCAATATTTAGAGTCAATCTGAAAAATCTGAATATTTATTGAAACTTTTGGTTTAAAATTGCAAAAGGTATTTCTAAAATACATATAGCATCTCTAGTCTAAGTATATGCATAGAGTATGTGACTAATACAAATGTAACAAATTTTTGTCACGATTATTAATAGATGAATTTGAATGGAAATGAATATTGATTAGAAGTTTGTTATTGAACAGGACCCACGCGTAAATAAAGTTTACTTAATTTAACTTACTTCATGATGTTCATTACAAATTAGAATTGAAAATTCAATCGAATACTTTACGATAATAGTCTCATACAATATGTCGTTTAGATATTCATAAGGATTTTCATAATTGTATACCATGTAAGAAGAATCTGCGAGATAGGTACATGCGTTGTTCTTCGTCTACAGTCGAAGGATAGTAGCTCGATAAGCATTTAAAATATAATATGAAAATATAAAATTAAACTCATGCACAAAACATTTTATAATTAAATATAATTTAACGGAATGTCTTGCTCACTACCATCTGAGTACACTGCTACCTATATACCTACTCTACTTGAGCGTGATTTGAAGCGTTTCCAATCGACTTTATTGCTTGCTTATCATTACACGGCGATTATAAAAATAAACTTCACGTTTAAAATTCTAAGAAATATCAATTGCACTAAATTGTACTCCTAACATGTACAGTAAACCTGCAGTAAGCAACTCTCGAGGTCGCTAACTGAGCTCTAACGATGTTTACAAAATGTATCACGTACGCTCCGCTACCAATATTCGGTAACAACTGTGCAAATACGTTAGGGACACCGATAAAATTACTTTCAGTAAGATTGATTAATATTTGGGTTACCAACGTGCAAAAAGGAGCCACGGGCCGTTTCAAATAACCTGTAGCCATTATTCTTGCCTAAATTCGATGCTAATTCCTCAGAATATATGGATAACTATAGTATCCACCCGTTTACGTTCAGCCTAGCCTTATAAACGCACGTTCCAATATTTTCTAACGCATATACAAACAAACGTTATGATTGTATGATAGCTTGCTAGCGCGTATCGCTGCCAACTCTCGAATGCACACATTCAATTGTTTAATTAGGAGCAGACTGTTCACAGCGCATATTTCTTAAAAGGAAACATTAAGATTTATATACATATACCTATTACACATTAAAATAATGGTTTAACGATATTAACGATGTTTGTCACGAAAACCATGTTACGTTGTGAATGTCAACTTGAAATATATACTTAAATAGCAAATCAAAGCATTCTGTAAGTATAAATAATATAAATATTATGTATGTAAACCTATTTCAAAATAAGTAAATCAAAATATATAAATACCATATTACATAATCGTACATACAGCGGTCATCTAAAGGTATCGAATTAATTGTTCACACATTCATTTATATGCATATTTATGCTTTTGTTAATTGACGGTTATTTACCTGCATTGTTATTCAAAACTTTTACGACGATACTGTAGACTTTTAGACCAACCCTTGTATTATAATAATTCTAGAAATATTATGTTTAGTTAATGCAAAAACATAACAGTTATATTCTAGTGTAAATATGTAAACAAATGCACCTGCACTCGCGAAGGTATCAGCTGATCGTGTCAACTTATCCAATGAGGTAGCACATGCACTGCCAAGGACTACACTAGGTCCAATCTAATTTATTTATCAAACAAATTAGCAAGTGTCAATGAATATCGATCTTTCGTATATGCGCTCGCGCACACCGGCTCAGTATTGCGGGCGACACGCGCTCTCCGTAACGGACAATCAGTAACTGAACGTTCGGCGGGGCCGGACCAGTTATTATGCGCCCACTGATGCCATCAATAACATCGCCAGCACGTGGGCCCAGCGTCGGCGCGACGCCCTATCACACGCAGAATGTCGCTTATCGGTGCATCGCCAGTAAAAGCTCATGATTCATCAGAATTAGGTTTCGCGTGTGACATCATCCCACCATGTAAATAATGCAAACACAAACCGACACTCGAGAATCCGCTTCAGCAAGTAAGCGTTACAATGTGCAGACTCGACGTGTCTTATGTCTGCAGAACGATCAGGGTTGTAAATATTTGTGTTCGCCAAGCCATGTGTGAAAATGATTGCGTAGATACGCTGAATTCCGCGGATACTTGTGTGAAACGGTCGGTGCGGCTTAAGAAATACCGGTATTACCAAGAACGGTGCTGTATTAGTTTTACATCTAAGTATATAATTACTGAGAAGGCGTGTTGTTCACAACGATACTGTAATAATATAATTTCCCCTATAACATCATAATGAGACATAAATTACCTGCCTACCTACTACTCTTCCTTATAAATTTGGGCGTAGCACGAAGAAAATATATAGGTAGTTTAATTATAACTTATTTTTAGAATGTAGCAGTACCATTGCATATTTTATTTGGTATCTAAATAACATATTATTATGATAGACATTTATGTCTACGTACCTAATTAAATCTTTCATGTTTATAATTTATGGTGTGGTATAATACCCACACTATTATACCTGCGATACCTATCTATACCTTTCAATCGATGGGTCATTGCTAGGCATAAGCTTTCTCCATAAATCCAAACACTTTATGGTTGGAAGATATGAATAAATAATTATTATCAATCTTGTATCTGCTGTTTAGAGAAATGTATGTTTTCTATAACATAAAACAATCGTTATTCTAAAGGAATTATAAATAAAAGTCATAAAGGTTATATGTGTTTCAGTAAATAAAGCTCCTCCACGGTTAATTATATGACAAATTCGAATGATTTAATTAGCAACTTAATCGGTTAGTAACGGTTTGTTAAGTGGCTAATTGCCTACTTCTACTTCATACAAATAATTACTGAATTAATTAATTATATTTTTTAAATTTCGCGCCTGACACATAATGTAATAGAGTCTGAAAATTAAACCACTTGAACTGAATCATCCGTGGAAAAGTAGGTACCTATTACTGCAGTGTCCAAATATTAACGAGTTTTAATTTAATACACTACTTGTTTGTTGGACTAATTATAAGTTATAAGTACCTTCACGATATTCTTACTTAGCTAATATAGCTGCGTGGTAATGACATACAATTTTGTACGTTCATATTCATGATTGAAGATGACTAACGAAAATAAAGAATTAACCTATAAACTTCTATTAGTATCTGTAACTAGACACATATCTACATGGGAATCGGAATCAGGGAATTCCTTAACTTTGATAGAAAGTAGGTACTACAGTCATAAGGTAATACCCAATAATAAGTTCTTACAATTGGGTGTTTGACATAAATGTCGAGTTTAATATACCTGCCTATGTTTTTATATTAACTCAAATACCCACCAATTTACTATTTAAACATCCTAATGATTGCAATCCTTGTTAAACTACAATGTGCTTATTGCGTCATACGTCAGTGGGCTCTTAGAACCGTTTTCCAAACTTTAAACGTGCTTATGAATTTTCTCAATTGTTTTAGTTTATTTTAAAAACGAATTCAATTTTAGTAACCTTGAGTTATACATTACATTTTATTGCAAATAAAATGTAATGTATAACTCAAGGTATTGTTATATAATCAAAATATTGTTCAATACCATATTATTATTTTTATTCCTGATAGACATAATACCGCGTGGATATACTTATAGATAACATTCAACTCCTTAAGAGCGTGCAATTTATCAAAGGGCTCAATAATTTCCCCGATGCGTGTAGCGCGCTTGTTTGCCAACGCGAGTAGCTATCTCTTATCAATGTGGGTCGAAACAAGTTGCCGTAATATTTCCTTCGCGCGGTACCTTCGGATCCTTGCCTTTAATGGAAACTCGAAATATGAAGATTGAACTCACAGACATTACGATAGAACTTAATTTAATGAAAATCTTGTCCAGATATTATTTACGATACGATTATGATTCATCTATCTTTTACGATATTTAATTTATAGTTTTATAGCAAAACTGTCTCCTTTTTATAGGCCGGGATTCTAGAGCAAGGGCGAATCGATAATTTATTATCATACAACTTACCTCTATTTAATTTTTATCTCAAATCCGACCTCTTATTTCGGGAAAAAATACAGATGGAATGACCCAATCATTATGGAAACTGTGAAAGAAGATGACTTTTCATAAGGACTTTCCTATTAAAATAATGTTAAGTACGCCTGTTACTGTGTATAATAACATATATATTAATAATAGTGGAATAATTAAGGTCGCGCGTTTATTTTTCGACATATTTTTATACAATACCTTTCAGTTAAAAGCTTTTGACTGGTATTAATAATTTGAGAACAATGGACTGGGATATTATCGCATAACAATCCGTCGCAGAGGATTTGAAAACAGATAACGTTTCAGCGGCCCATTTACAATGCATTTGTTGTAATTGTTTTAAACAATGTACTTATATAGTACATATTCCAAGCCACAGGTACATAAACCTACGTTGGTAAAAAATGATACAGTATAATATAGAGATACTTGTAATTTTTTTTTTTTTTTCGTAAAAAGGCATTTGAAGAAAGTAATGCTAATTATATTATTTTTTTACCATTCAATTCTGTGAACGATCCGAACGCCCATTTATTATTTCGGAGTTTTGAGACACCTGTATAACTTGTATGACTGTAAATAATGTATAGTTGACTATCCAAAGACTTTTTAATTTCTTTGTGACAATCGCATCAAATGTCTATGTTGCATTATAATTCGCTTATTCGGTGCAAGACAGTCACAATTGCATTTTTGTCGATTTTAAGATAATATTGGCAAAATGTTCCCAATGCGTTGATGTGCCTGGTGTATTATTGTCAGGATTCTAACTAACGTAGTTTTAGCTAGACGGTGGCAATGTCGTTGTTGCATTAGCGCCTTTTTTTTCGCGATCCCGTAGTGACATTGACTGAATGGTCACTTGTGCCGTATGCTAGGAGCACAACGACATTAAAGTAAGTTGTGACATAAAATTTATATTAGTTACAAATTTGATCTTGTGCGTTTGTAGTAACTAAAATGACACAAATGTATTTTAATGATTTTTCCGTCCTGTAACATTTAATATTCAAAAGCTTAGTTGCTTACTTAATTAAGTAAGTACTAATAAACTTAATAAAGTTAAGATATTGAGGTGATCTATGAGAACCCTTACAATTTACTCTGGGGTTATGACTATAATTTACTATAATTATACTATTTTTGTTAGTTTTAGTGCCACAATGACAGAACTGCAGGTCATCAATCATTATTATGAGTTTTTTTTGTATCAGTTCTACTTTATCTTTTTATTTGGCATTATGTAATCAGCCTTACTATCAGTAGTTTGCAATAAACTAAGTTTAAACTACTTACTCATTGTAACAAAGTCACAGTCATGATTTGAACGATGAAAAATAATAAAAATCGCTGTCGTGAAAAATGCGATTTTATCAATTGTGACTCTTTTGCACCGGATGAGCGAATATATACATTATATTTAGCACGGATAATGCAACATACAACAACAACTATGTATATTATAGTCTATCGATTTCGATTTTCGATAAATGCGCGTAATTATTTTTTTATTATAATATAACATTTACTAAACAGTTTAGTAAACTTGTATAGTTACTATACATGATAGGAAAATATGACTCAATGAATTTAGTAAATATATAACCCCAATTTAACAAAATGTCGTCTCTTAATGGTCTTTTAGTAATCTGACGCCAGCCCTTTTCTGCTATCCAGCCTGCCCGTTTTTTATCTACCATTCAAAATGATCTGACAATGTTCTTTTGACAAGTAGGTACCTACAAAAGGTAGCACACAATGTATTAACGAATGATCTCATTTGATGTCTACATGAGCTCAGATCCTGGATAACAAAGAGATGATCGTAAAAATACTTCAATTATAAGTGTAGTCTGGCACCGGCGTACTATACATATATATTTTTGGTGTAATTAACACTTAAACATTTTACAACGTAAGAAGAATGCGAGCTGCATCCAAGCGATAATTATTACCGACGGAACACTGGCGATGAACACATTTCTCACCTTGAATGCGGTCAATAACAGTGGCAGAGGTTCGCAGTGGTACATAATTGTAATTACTTATTTATAAACAATGTATCACTGGTAATTAATTATTACGACACTCACATGGTAGCGCCCAGAAACGCTTGAAGACTACAATGCAAGCATACTAACTTCCTGCCTGATGTTAAGCAGTTACCGTAGCCTATAAATGCTTATAGCAGAGTGGAGCAGAGGTAAGGGAAAGTTGGAGTTCCGGCTCCCTCATTCATTGTACGAAATAAACGCAATAAATAAACGACCGGGGGTGCTACTACCCCCGGTCGTGGGTTTGACTCTACTCTCTTTTGTAATTCAGATAATTATTGTGCATGCCTATCAGCAGTGTGTCTGAACATCATTAGTTATTATTTCATGTTTGTTCTGCTTTATAATATTGGAATACCAATTTCATACGTATTTATTAATGTTGTAATTTACTTAGTTACATTATATATTATTAATGTGTAATTTAATTTAATGCCAAATGGTTGCTGTGGTAAATATCCTAATGGATAAACCTAAATAACATGCTATGGTAATTCTATTACAGGTGTGTATTACCTGTTGGCCAATGTAGAGCCAATCACATAGAATTGATTTATGGTCGCATTCATACGAGCCGGCAAGATTACGTCCACTTCAAAGGCGGCAATTACAGTGATAAATGACAATTGTCTTGTCTTTTGAGGACAATAAATACTCCATTGAGACTCGTGTGATATTATTTCTCGCTCGTTTATGATCATTAAGAACTATTGTCAGCGACTGTACCGATATTTGAATTGAATGTACAGTCGCCACACAAGCGCTATCGGCTAGATTGATCAGTAGATAACTTATAGTTGAACCGATGCCGGGTATAAATGATTGCACACCAAGAAACGGTGGCGCCGCGAAACTATATCTCTCAACTGGAAAATTTATTTAATTGATGCGCACTGACCACGTCTGCGCGCAATAATTACCATTTGTTACCGCTATCCACAGACAAATATTTACTCCAGAATTATTACTCATCACCCAGGGATGTGACATACCTATTTCACAATACCTACGCAAAGGACCGACGCAAATAAAATAAACGGAAATATAATTCAAGTTTACGGCGCTAATCCTTAAACTATGCGAGTACGTCACGAGCAGGCAACGCTCCATAAATAGTGTTTAAATACAAGAATTCTTTGATGAAGGTGTGCGTCATCGATACAGAGAAGGAAGCGCGGTTTTCTGTGGCGAACAGTCAAACACTTGATGGCGAGCCGCAGACGCCCACGGCGACGCCTCTGCCGGCGTCCGTCCCGACATCCGAGTACTGCCCGCGCCTGATTGACACCACATTAACTTTGGCTCCAGACTTTTCGTGACGTGACGCAAACCGAGAGCGATAATATATTAACTCAACACAATTACTGTGTATGACGTTAGATTATATAGTTGACGACCGCTTGGCGCAGGTGGTTCGATCCCGCCGGGGCAAATTTCGGAAATTGCCTTTTCGTCATTATCTATGGTCCGGGTGTCACTGGGATTGTACCCCCAGTCCATTGTACGGTACCCATAGTACAAGCGTTGCTTAGTTTGAGACTATACAGTTGGTGTGTCAGTCTGGCGATATGTATTTAGTTACTACGTAATCCTGTAGATACATTTTGCAGTATCGCGGTAGTTATATCGCATTTCTTAAATGTGCAAACAGACCCGAATCATGATCTTTATACGAATCAGACGCTGGTATCAATGTTATCAAATATTTGTTCTCCAATCTCGACCACTTACCAGTGTCCCGCAGTTGCTGTCATAAAGTAATTGAAGTAGCCACTTATTTCTCCATACGTGGCTTGTTGATACAAGCTACTATAAAGGAACATTTTCTGGTTAAGTAACAAACCGCAGGTTGATCTGTATCAATAATACCACTATCGCTACACTCATATTTCATTTCCTTGTACTTACATTTCTTATAATATAACTTAGGTGCATATGAGAGGACCTGTCTAGACAACACATGATATGATGACAATTGCCATACGACTAGTGCATATAAAAACTTTGTAAGCATAGCCGAAAGAGATTGTTAGTTGACAAGGGACTTGTCGATAGTATTTTAAGATAATGAACATACATTATACATATACTTATAATCACAATATATTGATCATCAATGGTTCGGAAATAGAACACGATTATGCATTGAAGCGGTGCCAATTTCTTTTATGTGTACCTACTGATCGCTCACACATGGTCGTAAATATAGAGCTCGGAAAGGATTGCTGACTGTTATTACCTTGATATATTTTAATATATCTTATTCATTCAAGGTATGATAATAAATGAATAAATCTTTATTCACACACATCTCTATATACATAGTTAGACATAATGTAGAACGATTTCACCAAATCAGTCAGTATCATCATTGATACTATTATTATTCGTAGCCTAGGTAGGACTAAGAACTTTACGTAGTACATACTTAATAATTCCATGCTAGGAACAGAAATACTAAAAGTTTTTTACACCAAAAAAATAAACTTCACTACAATTTATTTCTTTGCGTAACATTTTAGATACATTCTAAAAGAAAAGTATTGGATTCAAAGGAAAACTAAATTATTTAATGACGTGAAAGGCATACGTACATTTATTTATTTTTTGATTGAATTCTGAAATGTTAGCAACATGAAAGTAATCCATACGATGACAATACAGTTATTAGTTACGTGTTTTAAAGCAATTAAGATTCTTATCGATTCCATAAAATTAACTGAAGGTTAATGCTAACAGCACACACGCTGTATATATATGATTTACTCATAACACAAACCTATAATTACATTCGAAGTTTAATACACAGAATAATACCTTAAAAATAGAGCTGTGTTCATGAAAATTGCGCGGAGATTTCCTAAAATCTGTATTTGAAACAAGTAAAAAGAGTAATACATAAATGTGTTCTACATAGTAAGTGTCAAATAAATCAGAGTATCGCTAAGTGCACTCACATCTTTATCGAACAATGTAAGGCTAGATTATTTTTATACAACAATGTCGACAAACAAACTTCGACCTGTCTGATTTGAAGCGGATACCGGAGATGATGCGTATTTGTTGATAGCATTATTATTCTCTCGATTACATATCCTCAGATTTATTAAGCAATATTTATCTGCATAGTTGCATGCTTTCAAAGCATGACTTCATCCGATAGGCATCGTTCCAAGAGCGGGTAAACCCGCGAGGCGCATTGGTCACGATAATGACGTAACAGCCGGTATCATTGTCCCAGGTCACGGCGCCCAAGTTCCCAGTGGTGATCAAGATAGGGCACGCTCACAGCGGCGTCGCCAAGGTGAAAGTGGACTCCTTAGCCGATTTCCAGGTGAGATGATTATCACCCTTTCTATGAATTGGTGACATGATATGAAAAATAGCAATGAAGCTTTTTTGTTGGTAAATTTTTCAACGATGACTAAGTAGCGCTTAGTGCTCATTTAATGATGATTGATGACACTATTATAGGTATTTTATTTTATATTTTTCCAGGATATAGCGGGCGTAGTGGCAATGCTTGGCACCTATTGTACGGTGGAGCCGTACATCGATGCTAAATACGATATCCACATACAAAAAATCGGCACTAACTACAAAGCTTTTATGTGAGTATCATTACACTTTATTTTAATACGCTACTGTCTGGCGCCTACGGGAAAGATCAAAGTAGTCTGCAATTCTGATTACAAACAAAACAATGCAGGCGCTCTCAATGTCGGCAAAAACATTTAGAATTCTGCGATGTGATATCCGTATAAACCGGGCAACTTACCTATATTCCAGGCGCAAATCTATATCTGGGAATTGGAAAACTAATCAAGGTTCGGCGATGCTCGAAGCTATTGGGATGAACGATAGATACAAAATGTGGATAGACGAGGTAAGTTTCATATCTCCTTCATTTATTTCAACACATACCTGTGTTGAAATGTTAGGTTCTAGTCTGGAAATCATCCTAGGTTTTTGTCCACTCTATTGTTAGCATGATAATCTGACGCCAAAAACAAAATGCATGCTGAACCTATTATATACAATTCATTTTTGGGTGAAGTTTCCCAAAATCTAGCAATCCAGGATTGATTTGAAATGTCGATATATCTCGATACATTATTAATTTTGGGCGTATTTAAGTGATCTAGAGATACAAGGGAGATGACAAATTTATTTTTCATTAATCATACTCTGAAAGTAGGTCTGAAGTTCCTGAGGAGCGGGTTGAAAGTAATACTTTTCTGGCCCGGGAGAATCACTTCCAACTGACAGCTGTCAAATTATTAAAAAAAAACTAGTTCCATTTTCACATTTCTATGGAACCATGTTCAAACTTTTTCTACAGTCACTCAATTACAGCACGATGGAAATTGAAATAACATAAAGTTAAGTATTAATTAAAGAATATATATTTTTAAATGACTTAATTATAATTTAGTTTCAAGAATTTCTTTAAAATAACATAGATTTGGGCAAAATATTTAAAGACTAGCTGTGCCCCGCGACTTCATCCGCGTAGTATTGGATTATTGGGTTAAAAAGTATCCTATATGTTAATCCCGGTTATAATCTATCTGTGTTCCAAATTTCATCCAAATCCGTTCAGTCGTTTTTGCGTGAAGGAGTAACAAACATACATACATACATACATACATACATACATACATACATACATCCACACTCACAAACTTTCGCATTTATAATATTAGTAGGATGAAAATGAAAAATAATGGCTACATAATTAAGATGGCCGGCCAACGAAAAAAAAAAATAGGCGGCAATCCGATCTTTTTTTTTTTGAGTTGTAGATTATTGTTTATACTTCCTTGTATTATTTCTTTAGCTAATTCCTGTTTTTATTTTTACTTTCCTTGTATTCGTAATGAAAAGCACAGTGTTTACCTCGGGTGAAAGACTTATTTTGTCCCTCGAACTATTAGCGCCCTCGCTACGCTCGGGCCAAACCCCGTCTCGGGACTAAATAAGTCACTTTCACCACTCGTGTAACAATGTACTATTAAAATGAATTGATATTGCAGGTGAGTGAGATCTTCGGTGGCTTGGAAGTGTGCGCCCTGGAGCTGGTCGTAGGCAAGGACGGCCGAGAGCACATCATTGAACTGAATGACTCGGCCACCTCGTTCATGGGCGACTCGCAAGAGGAGGACCGCCGCCATCTTGCCGAGTTGGTGTTGCAACGCATGCAGGTACTGTATTCATGTAATCTTATGTTTTTAGCTTAACGAAAAGCTTTATTCTTTAGGGCAGAACTTTGTAAGTAAACGTGATAAAGGTACTTATTTTTAACTACCTTTTAACCTTACCTTTACCTTTTAACTACCTTTCCTGTTTACTTTACACGTAACTGTATCAATCAAAGAAATTAAAAACAAATATCATAATGTACCTATCAATTTCCAGTCTGTGTGTCGGCCCGGGATAACTAAGACAGCTTCCCGGAGCTCCGTGTCTGGGAGTTCCGCGGCGACGTCGCCGGACGATCGGGCGCCGCCGCTGCCGGGCGCGGGCCCGCCCAGCGTGCCGCCGCCTGCGCCGCTCGCCACCGCGGCCAGCATCGACCGCCCGTTGCCGCCTATACCCGCGGAGCCATCGCAGCCGCCGCCACCACCTCTCACTAGACGCGACTCGCAAGGTATAGTGAACTAATATCATGCTTACTTATCAAGGTGATTGCATAAAGGATTTCCATGTAGTGCTTGTACCTAATAACTATCCTAAAAAGTAAGCAATCTGTAGAAGGTGCTGGATCATTTCACATTCATTCACTCTGCATCTTTTTCCTGCATTGACATTTGTGATGCTGAAAATGTCTTAAAGAAGCCGAGCATTGTCATTCTTGCAGCCTCAATCTTGCCATATCATTTTGCCATAATATAATAGTGAGTATAGTGTTGTGTTGATTAGCGTCCCAGTCGTCGACGGTGTCATCGGTATCCGCCGCGCCGAGCACCGCGAGCAGCACGGCCCCGGGCGCCGCCCCCGCGGGCTCCGCGTCGGGCCGCGGCGGCTTCGCCCGCCAGGGCTCACTCAGCGCTGCGCTCACCGAGGACGCAGAAGACACCATGAAGAACCTCCGCAAAACATTCGCCGGAATATTCGGGGACATGTAAAACCATTCACTACGTATTGACTCTACATGCACAAAAGCTGATTATTTGCCTTCAAACGTTACAAGGCTTTGCACAGCAATCAATGCAAACAAAATCTAAGCTGCGATAACAAGATTCATTCGGGAAAGGTCTGTTGTCCATGCAGTAAGTCGACTACGTTAACACATCGCGCTTCGGCTGAACAGTCAATAGTCACAATTTAAATGGTATGTTATGACTCGTACAGCTCGTCTTGGGAGACGTAGACGAAACATTCGATCCGAGGTAGTTTATAAAGGTGTTCCTCAGTATGTTTATGTAGTTCGATTAACTATAATAATAACCAGTCCCAGCTGACGCACCTGTTCGAAGGGACCACCCCTAGAATGAAAAGTGCAACCGTGAAAGAAACAGAATTTTAAGCATAGTTTAATGTATAATAAATAGGTGTTTTACAATAAGTTTATTATAAATATGAAAATACGAATCAACTGAGCTGCATTGTGATCGAACCCGTTCGGTGCGCGCGAGCCGCGTCCTGCGCGCGTCGCGTTGTGCGTTGTAGTGTTTTTCTGTCTCCGACTCCCTTCTACACTTGCACCTTCGTAGGACATCAGATAACATTAATAACACATACACACTTTATTGGTGATTGATGGAGGACAAATAATTAATGTATGGCAATAACTAGAATGGGGAAGTAATGGCGATGCGTTTTCTTTAAAGTGATTGGGCAAATTGAATCTCGACAATTAATATTATGTACCTTATAACATTTTATTTGTGGAGATTGTGAAAAAGAATATCTTCATCTTACTTTATCGAGGTCGTCTCTTAGATCTAAATAAATTGTTGGCGATTCGAACATGAGCAATGCTATTGAAGACAATATTGTTAACGCAAGAATTGATCCACATTTTATATATTATTATACCTTATTACTAGTTGTATGTAATAGTCTTAAGAAATATCTTGTTATGTACGTCTTCGTATGTTTAAAATCATGCTTTGTTTATAACGTATTAATAAATACATATTGATGACGTATCTTTTTTAATAATAATTATATCACTGTATAGTTTTTTTGTGATAATTTAATCATATCGATCAATGCATATTATTTAGTAATATCCTTATTTCACACGTGGAGAGGTGGTTGGTGGTGGTGTTGTCAACGAAGGCTGATGATATGTCATATCAGGTCGAGTTGGTGTGCATTGTGCTTTCATAACTATTCATAGCTTAACACTCTTTATACTTATTATTCAGCTGACGCGAAACGCCGGTGTTTTAAAGTGTGTAGTTAAAATTTGTTTGTATCCCATCTTACTTAGTAGACTCTATAAAATAGAAAATCTTTTAAAACGTTTTTATGGAACAAACAACATAACCATGCCCACTTGTTATTGTAGATTTTACAACGAAAATAGTTATACAAAATGTAAGTTATAAATGGTAACTTATACGTGAGGGCAGCGCGACACTGCGGAAGTGTTAAGTTTGTGCAGTTCAATAGTACCTGTGTTTAGTTTATAAATAAATCTTAGTTTTACTCGATTTAATGATTATACCACGTCGTTGGAGCCTCGGTGTTGGCATACTCCTGACACGTAGGTACCTACCTAGGTTACGTTAAGATATAATATAATTTATACATTATATAATTGCACCAGTAGTAGTTAGATTTTGACACTAACCATAGTATTGATAGCCACGGTGTAGGTACGTGGAACTCCTAATTACGTGTCTATAAACTGCGCAATTAAGTATTACGATTACTACGATACTAATAGTGTATTATATCAATTGTATTCCATTTAGTTAAATATTGTGGGGATAGTGTAACAAACCTACCTAATAAGTTTCTACCATAGTTCACCCACCGTGTTAGACATAATTGATTTCTACTGTTTGAAAACTTGATCGTTTGTTAATTGTTAAGAATATAATATAACACTTAAAATAAATATAAATGCTGTTGTTGTTGTTGCTATAACAAGTTATACAATGTGTACTCAATATGGAAATGATGGATAATCTTTAAGAGTCACGATAAGGGATCGCTACCTGGGTTATGGGTGCATGATCCCCGTTACCCGTTTATCTGTTTATCGTGGCTCATCTTCTATAGGTAATAAAAAGGACATGGCATGTCACTTCCAACGTAATCATTGGTTCTCGGATGAAAATAATTTTATTATGAATCGAAATGGTTTGTTTACCAACCTAGATGAAAATCAATCAATATCATTCCGTTCATTCCATTTATCCCCCCAACAAAAGCACCCGAAGGTAGGGTGGAGAATGGGAAAGTTGGTATAAATGTTGCCTCCTATTTCCACCCTGGGCAATGCGAGAGTATCCAACTACCTACTGTATTTAGCGTTCGAAAGTTGAAATAATCTGTAATAAATTCTGGGGTAGGTATACATTTCCGCGTGTCCACCCAAAGTACTCTGCATATTCACTAATATGAGAGTAAATGGATGGATGAACGGAATTATGGAACTTTTTACAATAACTTGCCTGTTACATCTTATTAAGTGAACACACTTATACTAATGTTTTACTGATTTTCAACGCGTGTGTGTGGCATCCATGTCCTCGTTCGGATGGAATATGTTAATGGAATTTGAATGCATGTTAATCTATATAATAATATAATTGATAAAATAAATACCTCTTTTGGTAAATCAATACCGATGCTTGTGATTTTATTTCTTACCTACGACAGTTTATAGGATAAAAAATACGACTTAATTATGAAGTAAAACAAACATTTATTGAAACTGAGAGTATAACTAAATTAATTATAAAACACGTGTAGGTAATAATAAGAAAGCCTTGAATTTCTTTCGCGTTAGCTTAGCTGGAGGGGCTAACGGTAATACTAGTAATGGGATAACTCAAATTGCTAGTAATCTCTTATAATAATAATATAACAATATAAAGAAGTAATAACTAATTTCAAAAGTAACAAGTAATAGGAATTGGAGAAAATACAACTTCATAAAATAATATAAGTAGGTAACTATAAAATATATAAATTCAAAGGTCACACGAAATTGCCTTTACATTTTACGACTGAAACCTGTACATATTTCAGAAATGCTGAATATTTCTGACGAATCAAGTCATTTCATTTCAGGCAGTTTCATGTGTGGTCCATTAAAATAATACAAAAAAACTTTTATAGCTTGTTTGGTATGAAAACTGACATCATTCATATTTTTTCTGGGTCCAAGATATTAATTTGTTGTTTGACCTTATTTCGATATTTCGTCGCTCGCTATGTTATTTCCGGAAAAAACGACAACACAGTTCTGGTCCCCACAAATTAAAGCATTTTATTCCAACAGAATGATCTAACGATGTCGTCACAATAGATCCCGGAACTGGAGAACGGTCAATTTAGTTTTTATACCAAACGAATTGGCGGTATTGTTGTCGTTACAAAATAATTTAAAATAACAGTAATATCTATAGGCAGTACCCACGGTACGGTAGACATATGTACTTATATGTGCTACCCATATCCAACTGGATCCATCCCAGTATTGAGGCTGTAATTCCGATACATTCCGGCGGCGGCGAGACGATTGGTGAAGGTCTGCCCGGCCGGGTAGAACACAGACGGCACAGAGTGTATGCCTGAAAATATTGCATTACGATTAGCGACATCTATCGGTGTGATAGCGAATGACGTAGTGAAGAGGATGGTTTTCAGATTGCACATTCTTCGCCGATAGGTTAACGGAAATTCTGTAGCTCTATCATAATTATAATATATGCTCGCTAGAGTCACCCAAATTCATAGTTAATATAGATCCTTGGATGTCCTTTATTTTCCAAACAAATGTTTTATGTAAAGGCCAGAAATTCGTTGTGATAAATAAAAATACTGAAGAGGCTTGAAAACGATTGTATGCTCTTGAATCAATGGTTAATACAAACGCGTTGGATCGAGTTTGAGAATGTATATGATTTTATTTTATATCGCATAATTAGGTATATAAAGTACATCTTAAGATTAGTTACTTCCAGAGAAATAAATTTCAAAAATAACTTTACATATTTGGCAAATTATAAACGCTTTGAAAACAGTACTGGCTATACAAGTATGACGTCATAACTAATTATTACTATCGAACTATATATTTTTAATATAAAAAAAACTATTATATCTTACGATATGCCTAAAAATAATTTATACTTATGAGTTATTACAATGTACTAAGAATTATGTTATATGTTAGCCATCATCCCTATTAAGCCGATTTGAAATGTGTAGAGAGTGTAACCTACGGTACCTGAAAGTGGTAGGTAGCATATATATAGTACATAAATTTATAATTTTCGAAAATAAAAAAAAGGTTTACAATCTGCTAATAACTATTTATTATATTTCGTTTACAACATGTTCATACATAACAAGCAACAAAACTTATAACAATCCTTAAACTTTTATCTAAAACAATGACACCTTTATATCTTTAAAATTATATATTTTAAATTGGTATACTTAAGTAGCTTAAAAAATAAATTATATAATAATTAATTACACAGTTGTTTCTATAAATAACCTATAAACAAATTTATTTCAGTAACTTTTACACTGAACTGTGGTCCTTATGTGTGTTCAGAGAATAATTCCTATACATTCCCGCGCTGGCCAGACGATTCGTGAAATCTTGACTCTTCGGGTAATACACGGATGGGACCGTATGTAAGCCTACAATGTAAAATTGAGGAGAAATGAATTACACATATTGTTTATGTTGAAATGTAACGCATGCCACTTATATTGTACTCTTTGTGTAACGCGTATCTTAGCGTGACGTCATTCCACAGTCAAACCAAGTAATTGCATGGAGTATTGTACTATGTAGTGTTTGGAAGGCAATCAATAAATTTTAATTTTTTATTAGATATTATGCATTATAATCTTTAGGACTGTACGGCGCCTATCGGTGATCGGTGATCTAAGGAAATAATTAATTATTGGCGATAAAAATATTTTACAAACACGCTTTTAATACTCTGACACCATACTCATAGTATTATCGCCGTTCCTATGTAACATCTCCTGTAGTAATTATTTATAAATTAATACAACATCCCTATTATTAGTAATTAAGTACCTTAATGCTATTAAGGCTGTTACAATATCAGTCGAACGACAGTCGATCGATGATCGATCGATTGTTGCTCTATGTATAAAATGACGATTGACGTCGACTCTTATTCTAACATCGATCGTTGGGTGGATGAAAGGTCGATCCATTCAGATGGTAACACCTTAACACCTTAAGAAGATTACCTGGCGCATACCACCCGTATTCACTGGCAGTAGTTCTGTAGAACGGATGCTGTTTGCTCACTTGACTACCGTAGCCGTTAAACCAATCTGAAAACAAATACAAAAAGCTTAAATCAAATGTTTGGTTGGAATTCTAAAACAACAATTGCATGGCTTGCACTTTCACTTCTGTAAACCAGGATCGACAGAGATAGGAAAGTATTTCCAAAATAATATGAAAACGATGAAAAGTACTACGTTATAACTTCATAGATTTTTGATATATTGAGATTAAATATATCGACGATATTTTTTGCCCAAGCCTACCTACCCTGCATTACTAGCAAGTAATCTTTAAAAACATTCTAGTAACTCGCTGTTTTGAGAGAAAACTTAACCTAATGTGCCTTTGTCTAAGTATCTCGCCAAGTATTATATGGGAAAATTAAATGTGGGGTTCATACCTAGTACCTATATTCAACTCATCACGTATTTCATAAAATGGATCCAGCTAAGAATTATATTATCATAACAGCCCATGTTTTTTATTTTATCTTAACAATTACCAAAACAATTTATTTATTCCAAATATCAGTACGAAACATAATGTCAGACAAGGTCAAAGGAGTCAGACTATCCTCAAACATCCTTGGGAATGTGAATTCAAAGCAACCACGCCTTTACGCAGCACGCGCTGATCAACTAAAATGGTAAACATCGAAAATGGTAAACAATCTTGGAGGTCTAAACAGCTAATAAAATATTAAATTATTCAACGATCGTAATCCTGAATGATAAGGGGTATTAGTGACGCTCCTTTTTATATTTGTTTCATTATTGATCCCCAAGTAAAGCCCGCATGCCTTTTGTCGAACTTCAGATCGACATCGTCTTTTTATTTGGTTCTAAGGTTCTAGCAGAGAGAATGTACCTAGCTGTTAATATCCTACTTCCTACTAATATTATAAATGCGAAAGTTTGTGAGTGTGGATGTTTGTTACTCTTTCAGGCAAAAACTACTGAACGGATTTGGATGAAATTTGGAACACAGATAGTTTATAACCGGGGTTAACACATAGGATACTTTTTATACCGATAATCCCGAAAATTTTGTTAAGTTAAATACTATGTGGACGAAGTCGGCGGGCACAGCTAATTCTTACATATAATATAACCGTGAAAGTGTATTTTCTTGTATAGTAAGTTGTTTTGAGCATTATGAAAAACGGCTGATCAGATTTGGATGAGGCGTTGGACGCATTTAGTTAAAACGTTAGTGTAACATAAAATAAATAATTCTATAATCTGCGCTGGCGAAATACTGGGCAATGAAACATCATATAAATACCGCAGATATTATAGAATAGGTACTATACAGTATAAATAACGTCGGCCCGGCCCCAGTCGCCGCATAATACGAGTATTAAGGTTTGTTTATGCGCTGAGCTGGGCTCTTGGCTACGAAAACATTTCTGAAGTGAAACGCCTCTGAAGCTTTGCCAAATGTCTTAACATGATCTGTTAAATGTCTGTCATGCTGTATCAGCTTGTGAAATGCGCCAGTGTTACTTACTTTCCAGGAATAATGAAATCAGGTAGATAAGTACTACCTAACCTTATTCAGCAACCCATAAACCACTACACAGCAATATCACGCACTATGCTACCCTCTCTATTTTTATTATTTACTATAATAGGCCTAGAAGAGATTAGACTAAGTGGCAGTCGAATCTCTTCGAGGACAAAGCGTGAAGGCACTTGCTGCCTAAATCAATTTGATAAAACCCATTTACGGTTCATAATAGAGAATCAGTAGCGCACGACCGATATAGTTAAACGTTTGATGTTCCGTTAGGACTGCGTGACGCCCAGCGCCCGTATCATCCCGTATCGTAAAGCGGGCGTCGCTCCGTCGGAATACTGATCACGCACACATGCCTACAAACCTATATGCTGTGGTAAACAACCGACTTATACAATGTACGATTGTCCTATATTTTTAGGTTTATTACTAACTGTTAAATGTAATATAACAGCAGGATAGCCGATTGGTTTGTAACGTGTTTTCCTGGCTTCACACAGTTACTCACCAGCAGCTCAGTCAGGAGTTAGCATGTGTACAGGGAATATACTTGGGATACTACAAAATAAACATCAGTCTTCCCGAGTCCAAGTATTTATTATGTTTCCTTCCGTTAATGCGGCCACATCATCATGATTACTCTTAGGTACAATCTTCACAAACCTTCAGGGTCACTTCGTACGCATCAGCGCCAGCTGCGCATATTGGCAATATGAACGCTGTGGTATGTCCTGTTTGGTTAAGTACCTGTCTGATATGCGTCACATGGTAGCCTGATGGAACTCGGGATTTTTTTACATAATTTTAGATTATGATTAAGTTTTTCATGTTTAATTTAAGTAGGATTATAAGTATAACGAACGATCTTAAGATTTCAAACGACCCATTCTAGATGGGTCGGGAGGTCGTAATAATTTCATTTTCTTACGCCTTACTAGCTATTTAATTAGAGAGAATTGTGTACGTCCGTCCTCCACGTCGCACAATCCAAAAGAAAAAAAGTTAATTAGAGGTCACAGCCTAGCTATGAAAATTACCTTAAGAAACCACAGTCTAGCGAAGATGTGCATCTATTATTTATATATATGTATTTTATATTATTTAGATTTATGATAAGTTATATTAAATATAATGTACTGTAGTTATTAATATGTTTTTATTTAACGATTTAATGAATAAATATAATCTCAAATTCTACGTTAATAAACTGCCATCTAGTGACATAAAGTCGTAATCTTTAAGACATCAATTGTTAGTTTTCTAAATCTCAGAGTACTAGTGTATGACGTACTAGTTCCTATGATTAGACTCCAGAGTGAGCTTTTATCAAAGAATTTAAACACATATTTATTTATCACTAACTTGTCAAATTTATTTGTTACAATACACCCTACCTCGGTCAAAAAAAATGTTTTCTTTAATGAAAATATTTTTTTTAGCAGGTTAAGAAAATTAATGAAGAAGAAGTTACCTTTCAAACATAATTTTACCTAAAGAAAAAAATATGAGAAATTGTAATAACTAAAATGAAAAATTAAATCAAATTAAGGTTATATTTAGTCTCTCAAGGAGTAGTTACCAATTTAAGTAATATTATTCCAAGTAACTAGCAAATGTAGTTTTTAAGTTGAGTTTTAAATTAAAGTTTCAATTACTAAACAGTGTAGAAAGGTATAGCATGTACCTTCTAGACACTAACAAATAACAATAGGCACTCCAAGTGTTAAGGATTTTAAGTATTAAAAGATTTTAAGGACTCAGACATTCATGAATCAAGTATATAATTTAAGTATTGAGTAGAATCATCTAAGGATTCTAAAATTAGGTACAAACATGAAGTTAGCATTAAGTCATAGCAATTAAATATCTAAGAAATAAGCAACTTCGAAAAATGTTTGATTTCAAGTTTTAAGTCGTATAACATTTAACCAATATATAAATATGGAATGTATATACTATGAGTTTATTTTAAGTTTAGATTAGAATCATTTAAGGATTCTAGAATAAGGTACAAACATGTAGCTAGCATTAAGTAATGGCAATTAAATATCCAAGAACTAAGCAACTACGAAAATGTTTGACATTAGGTACCAAATCGTACAACATTTAACCAATATAATAATATGGAATGTTCATACTGTGGGTTTATTAGTAGAAACACATAAGGATTCTATTAAGTACAAACATGTAGTTAGCATTAAGTAAAGGCAATTAAATATCCATGAACTAAGCAACTACGAAAATGTTTGACATCAAGGCCCAAATCGTATAACATTTACCCAATAGAATAATATGGAATGTATATACTATGGATTTTAGTAAATATATTTTAAATTCATGACAGACTGCGTCTAATATCACCATGCCAGCATTCCTTACATTCCTTACATTCCTCCACATTCATTCATAATGCATACTTGCTTAATCATTTTATTATTATCGATAATTTGGAAAAATCTATCACCCTATTCTCATTTACTTTTCTTACATACTTTACTCACACAGTTAATATTTATGACGGAAAGTCTTCATGTTAAATATAATATATCATTGATATGCTATTTACCAAAATAATTACGATGGATGAATGTCTTTCAAGCCATAAACCTTAACTTGTGGATAATACCTAGGGTTGTACTAAATGTTGAAAACATTCAATTAAGCATTAAGTTTTTAAATTGTTTACAAATTAAGTGAGGACCATTATCTACGTATAAAAACTTTAGAATACCTACCATGCACCAAGAAAACATAGCATTGCCTGTTGTGTTCCGTATAGGAAGCAACATAGCATTTTGCCAAAGTAGTCTGAGCATACTAGTTAATTAGTGTTTTGTTACGTAGATATTAGATAAAGAAAAGTCCTAATAAATGAAAACAAATTTCATTTTTCGGCTTGATTAATTATTAACATTATCTTTGACATCCCTATACATATTTTCCAAGAATAGTACAATGTCAAACGCCTATCAGTTTTTATAAATTCCAGAGTGAGCGCCAGTGGGTATGTCATGAAATTGTTTTAGCAGAATACCCACATCATCTTTTGGTATTACCTGTTTCCATGTAAATTGAGAAGTTAAGTTATATTTATTTTTGGAATGTCGAAATAATTTATTATCCTTAATTAAATAATTTGGAAATTTATGAGGAAATTCTTGACAATCCTTTAACATTTTTAAATACCATTTGTCATTTAAATTTTGCGAAATGTCAATTGATTCAATTTTTATTCTTGACAACGCATCCGGTATAACGTTATCTTTACCCTTCCTATGGACAATATTAAAATCAAACTGACTCAGTCTAATACTCCAACGCGCTAAGCGTCCAGTTGGGTTTTTTAATTTATGAAACCACTGCAAAGATGCATGATCAGTAATTATACTACATTTTTGCCCTTCGACATACATTCGAAATTGTTCTAATGCAAATAATACAGCTAGTAACTCACGTTCGGTAGTTGTATAATTAATTTCATGTTTGTTAAGTAGCCTACTGCAGTAAGCTATTGGATGGTCGAGATTATCATATGTTTGCGTTAAGACGGCACCTACTGCATATGATGACGCATCCGTGTGTATTGAAAATGGTAAGTTAAAGTCTGGACATTTAAGAATAGGGGCCGATACCAAGCTATATTTTAATTTATTGAAAGCTTCGTCAGCCTCTGGCGTCCATTCAAAATTAATATTTTTACAAGTGAGTTTACAAAGTGGTCTACTAACTTTTGAAAAATCCTGTACGAATCGGCGATACCATCCTGCCATACCTATAAACCTTTTAACATCTTTTGGTGAAGTAGGTGTAGGATAATTTAATATAACCTCAATCTTCGCCGGATCTGTGTGTAGACCATTTTTGTCAACCATGTAGCCAAGATATCTAAGTTCTTTTCTACAGAATTTAGATTTTTTCATATTAATACTTAATTTTGCATCTAGAAAACGTTTATGTACTTTTTCTAAAAGTTCTACATGTTTATCAAAAGTGTTCGAAACACAAATTATATCGTCTTGAAAACAAAATACTTTATTGTCAAATTCAGGGCCAAATAACCTATCCATCAGCCTTTGCATTGTTGCAGACGCGCCCACTAAACCAAAACTCATCACAACAAAGTGATAAAGTCCTCTTCGTGGTACAGTAAACGCAGTTTTTTCCGCTGATGCCTTACTATCATACTCAATTTGCCAATAAGCAGCACTAAGATCAATAGAACTTAAGTATCTCGCATCTCTAAGATTATCCAATATTTGGTTAATATAAGGTAATGGGTATGCATCTGCTTTAGATACTGAATTAAGTTTACGACAATCTAAACACAGCCTTAAGTCGCCATTTGGTTTAGTCACCATAACCACTGGAGAATTCCATGGTGAGTTTGAGGATTCTACTACCCCCAATTTTAACATCCTATCTAATTATTTTTCCAATTCTATCTGTTTACTAGGTGATAAAGGATAATATCTTTGTTTAATTGGTAAGCTATCACCAGTGTCGATTTTATGGGTAATTAATTTAGTTCGACCCAAACCAACTTTCTCAGTATTTATTACTTCAAACTTTTGTATGATTTTGCTCATTATTAATTGTTGTTCATTAGTTAATGAGTCAAAATCTTCTAAACCTTTATTAATCAAAATAGAATTAATGCAATTATGCTCATTAATAGGCAAATTAAAGAAGTTACTTTTTATTATATTTTCAGATGTTACAAAGAAACTTTTACAGAAATTCATACCAAAAATTACCGATGCTACTATTTCAGGTACAACCAAGAATTTAACAGTTTTTATTTGATTTAGATAATTAATTGGTATCTGCATATAACCTAAACATTCAATTGCAGTTCCATCAGCTGTTCTTACGCATTGACCTTCGGGTAGTTTGTTCAATTTAAAGCCGTATTCTGTGAATAATTTATGAGAATGTTTTCCTAATACTGAACAAACCGCTCCTGTGTCTAGCAAACCATAAACCTTTAAGGTTGAAGCGTCGGTCGGGTTTATTGCAGTTTCTCTCAAGATGACGCTGTAGTCAACAGATTCTACTTATTTATTTTTTACGCAAATGTTGAGCATTTCTAAGATATAATACTATTGTTTGCGATTAAGACTTATTATACTGCATTGACATACGCAATAATATCAACCTAAAATAATTCATAATCTAAGCGTTTTCCGATGAAAAACTTCTGTCACTTTTTATTGTAATACATACACGCACACATTGACAAAAGGTGTATTTTAGCCACTAGCCACTAGAGGGCGTACTTTTATATTTATTGCGGCCTTTTTATTTTATAATAAATAGCGAATATATTATATTTTTGCTATTGTAAAATTCATTATTGTATGCGTATTCATCATTCTAAAAAAACGATAAAAAATATACATCTGTTATAGAATAATTTTATTGTCTGACTAGCTGTGCCCGCGACTTAGTCCGCGTGTAATTTAACTTAACAAAAATTTCGGGATTATTCATCCCCTCTTTTATCCCTTTGGGGTAAAATTAATCAAAATCCTTTCTTAGCGGATGCCTACGTCATAACGTCTGCATGCCAAATTTCAGCCCGATCCGTCCAGAGGTTTGGGCTGTGCGTTGATAGATCAGTATGTCAGTCAGTCAGTCAGTCACCTTTGAGTTATATATATATTTAGATGTTACTAAATATAGTGAAAATATAACTGTAATACACTTGTTGGTGTATTTTCTAACATATGAGATACATTACTGAGAAATAGATGTGGTTTTCCATGTGAACATATTTTTATTTATAACAACAACAATAATTACAAGAAATCAACATAAAAATCGTGTCTCTATCAAAATTAAAGGACCTAGAGTCCTATACAGAGTAGCGTTAGTAGTGTTTCCTACATTGAGACACTACATGGCCTACTTTTTTGCAATATGTACACGACACCTTAGGCACACTATTTACACTAGACGACGAAAAGGCACTAGATGTAGCAGAGGCATCTCGGCGTTCTTCCTTCAGCAGGATCGATGCAACCGAGTCTGTAGATATCGAGGTGCCGGAATGCTCTATTGCCATCACCATTGGCTGTAGCTGTCCTTGAGTCCTGCCAGCATAATCACACCAACAAGTTCATCTTCCAGACCAGCTTGATTGGCAATCAGTTGTTGTTGCACGCATGTCATTCACATAGGCTTCTATGTTCGAGTACAATACAAGTTTAGTACCAAGCTATTTCTTCATAAGTTGTAAGCGTCGAGCAAGCCCGCTGTCAGCGTAGGCTTCCCGAAGTCGCTTCCATGTTTCCTTCGAAGTTTCAGCTGTCATGACGATGAGATATAGATGTTCGCTTAGACTCAAGCAAATCTTGGATCTTTGGCATCTTTGCGTTGAAAGTCGTCAACTTCCTCCGCAGGCTTCATGACGCAGTCCCATAGTTCGCTGTCGATCAACTACATCTTCATGGCGAAGCTCCAAGCCGCGTAGTTGACGCTTCCCTTTAATTTTGCGAAGCTCAACGTTGTGTTGGCACCCACTGCTGTTGAAGAGCTACTAAAGACAGTTTGCTGTGGTTGTACCTTTGACGACGACTGTTCTGAGTAGCAGATTAAATAAAAACATATACGGAGGCCAGACAAGGTATTTAATGTACAGCGTATTTTGACAGACAGAATAGAATTCTATGCAAAGAGAATACATTCTATGTAAAAACAAATGTCAATATAAATTACACGGAATTTAAAAACTAATTATTAACAGGCCAGTTCTTTGATGATTTCCACTACGTAGGTTGCAACAAAGATAATCTACTATATAAAAATAAGTCGGGTTTTCCTTCCTGACGCTATAACTCCAAAACGCACGAACCGATTTCCACGGTTTTGCATTCGTTGGAAAGGTCTCGGGCTCCGTGAGGTTTATAGCAAAGAAAATTCAGAAAAAATTTCAGCAGAACGCGGACGGAGTCGCGGGGCACAGCTAGTAATAACTATATTAATTTAGCCCTTTTGACGTCCCACTCCTGGGCACGGGCCTCCCCTCAACATGAGGAGGATTCAGGCCATAATCCACCACGCTGGCCCAGTGTGGGTTGGCGGATTTCACATGTCTTACGAAAATTGGTTAGATCTTCTAAGACATACAGGTTTCCTCACGATGTTTTCCTTCACCGTAAGCTAGTGATAATCATATAGAAATTATGAGTCACACATAGATTTCGAAAAATCCAGATGTGCGAGCCGGGGTTTGAACCCAATACCTGGTGCCCACAAGACGCGTGCTTTAAGCAATCGGCTATCACAGCTTCAGCTCAATCAAAATAATACTAATAAATAAACAAATATAGCCAGACAAACATACCAACTGTATGGTCCCAAACTAAGCAAGGCTTGGACAATGGATACCGTACAATGGACTGGGGGCGATGCCAGTGACACCAAGACCAGGGCAAATTACGGAAAGGCCAATTCCGAAATTTACCGTGAAGGGAATCAAACCCGCCACCACCCGGTGTAGTGAGCCGAGCGGCCTACGCTCAAACCACTGCGCCAAGCGGTCGTCAATCGTCGATGGTAGTAAAAGTAAAAGTAAAAGTAAAAGTAAAAGTAAAAGTAAAAGTAAAAGTAAAAGTAAAGGTAAAGGTAAAAGGAAAAGGAAAAGGAAAAGGAAAAGGAAAAGGAAAAGGAAAAGTTAGTCGCGACACCACACTGTTCAATGCGAAATAGAAAGACGATACGAAAAAAATAATAACTGGCTTGCTTTCTATAAGGGAGAGAGAGAGACATACAGAGAAACACGCGCACGCCACACATATAGCGAAAAAAGTGTCGTTACACATTTTTTGGTCTTAATTTTTTCCGTCTAGCCCCCTTTCGCAACGCGCGATAAGGAACTTCATTCCAATATTTATTACATACTAGCTGTGCCCCGCGACTTCATCCGCGTAGTATTGGATTATTGGGTTAAAAAGTATCCTATATGTTAATCCCGGTTATAATCTATCTGTGTTACAAATTTCATCTAAATCCGTTCAGTAGTTTTTGCGTGAAAGAGTAACAAACATACATACATACATACATACATACATACATACATACATACATCCACACTCACAAACTTTCGCATTTATAATATTAGTAGGACTTACCTAGTACATGTGTACATATATAATACTAGCTGATCCCGCGACTTCGTCCGCGTGGAATTTAACTAAAGCCCGCTCCCGCGTTCTGAGCCCGCGCGACAAGACTCATTTTTTTTAATTTCGTTTATCTAAAATAAAAGTAGCCTAAGTTACTGCTTATAACATCAGCTATCTACCAGTGAAAGTCCCGTCAAAATCGGTCCACCCGTTTCGGAGATACTCTTTGATTTCATGTGTTTTTATTTTTTTACGCGGAACCCTAATTGTTTTTCTGATATTAAAGTAGCCTAAATTACTCCTTTTATCATCAGCTATCTGACAGTGAAAGTCCCGTCAAAATCGGTCCAGCCATTTCGGAGATTACCCGGAACAAACACACAGACAGACAAAAAAAATTTTAATCGCGTTTTTGCTATAGGGGTCGTATGTACTTTGATATGCACTTAGTGAAAAGGTGTTATTTTGATATTACAAACAGACACTCCAATTTTATTTATTTGTATAGATAGTACAGTAGTATCTATGGTTTGTATTAGTGATGTAACGAATGTTGGATTTTTGACATTCGCGAATGCGAATGCGAATGCGAATATTTGGCTTCAACATTCGCGAATGCGAATGCGAATGCGAATGTTGACTTTCAAATAAGAAACCCTAAATTGAAAATTAAAAAACTTTTTAATATAAAAAATAATAAAAAAATTAAACGACTTTTTAAATTACAAAAGAGCTGATAATTTTCAAATGGTTGAATCAATTTTGTGAAACATAGCTAAGAACACTCTCGATCAGAACAGCTTTCTAAAAAAGAAACAAAATTAAAATCGGATCATTTGTATGGGCGCTACGATGCCACAGACAGACACACAAATACACATGTTAAACTTATAACACGCCTATTTCTCGGAGATTAATAAAGAGCGCGCAAAATGTTACACTGGATTGACATTTCGTGTCGGCCGAACATAGCCGAACCCATAGGTTGAAAGAACGAAGTTAGTCACAAGGTTAATTCGAAGAGATTTGTTTTGATTTAAGGGTAGTTTAGTATTATTTCATTAATCAAATTTATTTTATATTCAAACTTTATTGATTTAATATTTTATTTAAACTAACAAGAGCAATAGAGAAAGATCCAATTTATAATTTAGTTGCCTACCTCAAGACAGTTACTTTTTTTAATTAAAATATAAGTAATATTAAGTGCATTATGTGCAAGTGAGCTAACTTACGATCGAGCCTGGTTTGCAGCCAGAGACTAACACGAGGGCTGTGCTGTGATGGAGCCAAGGTGTGTAATTAACAATGTTCACGCATTTTATACGACATTTAACAACTTACTTGCGAGTAAAAAATATTTAGAATAATACATCTTAATTGAAAAAAAAACACAATTCACGATTTTTTTTTAAGACCTAGAGTTTTGCAGGAACCCTTATAGTTACGACACGTCCGTCTGCAATCACAGTAATTTTATACAGAGACTATTAGGACTAAAATACTGCAAACTGGCCAAAAAATGAGTTTATGTACCGCTAAAGACTGTATTTAAATTTTGAACGCATAGTTATTCCATTGTGCCTCCCGTACTTATGAAAGGGGAATAAAAACAAATTTACACACCCCCTCGATTGAGGTATTGTTCAGTAGTATTTTACAATTATTTGATGGTTTCTTGGACAATTTTTCAATATTAATTCCCGTTTACGAAATATTGAGCTTCATTGTGGCCTTTTTTACTTAAGTAGCAAGATTTCCTTTAACTTAGAACCACATTATAAATGGTTTATTATAGGAAATAAATAGTTATTTACTATTCAAAATCAATATAAGTAATTAAAAAAAATCTAAATTGAGTCTCAAACCACGCACCACTGATCGTGCACCCAGTCTAATTACAACTTAATTATTTGAATTAAAAATCTTAAGAAATTTGATCAGTCCAAAAAGAAAATAAAAGTTTATGTCACTTTTGCTGAAGATGTCTATGATAAATTTAGTAACAGAATTTCTTGTTTTTTTATTTAAAAAGGTGACTAATATGTACTTAATTAATTTCGCAGAAATTAATAGGTTACGTGAGCCGCCGTATTCGATGTTTCATATCAATAACAAAATCACATCACTTTTATTTTATGAGTCCCGTAGTATCGAAAAGTGGCGGGATGTCTACGGAACTCTAGAGTATGCGTAGTCCGACATGCATTTGGCTGGTTATATTTATCTATGGGTCTGGCAAAGCCGGTGACAATTATTATATTATTTGAAAAATAATAAATCGATTTTCTTATAATATGTCTTATTTACAATGAAATTGAATGTCAAAGAAATTTATTTAAATAGTTAATGTATTTATGTATAATATTTTAATAAACATCGTTTATTTAGTGTTTTAAATGTTTACTATTTTTAGGATAACTCTTTACGAAGATTTAAAAAATGTAAAGGCACTAGCACTAGTGCGTAATAAGCTGCTTAGCGGATTCCTAATTTCGGAATGAACTTAAAAGCGGTGCAATAAGGGCCACCCTATGAGGAAGTTTGTTTAAATAATATATCATTCTTACTAGTTGTTAACATTCCATATTCGTCTATAGATAATTTCTTTTTTGTTTTTCAAAAACATTCGCCAAACATTCGCATAGATTCTTGCGAATGCGAATGCGAATGCGAATGCGAATGTCAAAAAACATGCGAATATTCGCGAATGCGAATGCGAATATTCGTTATCACTAGTTTGTATATACCAGGTTCGGTATTTATTTGGCAAATACAGTAAATTTTCATTTTTATGTACCTATACGGTAATCCTAAGCCAGCGGCAACACTATCCTACCCACATATATGGATTTACATAGATAACGCAAATGTATGTACTTAGCGTGTCGGAAAACCCCGACCAAGCGTCAAGGTTGGTCGCCTATAACTTACAGTCCTTCACGACTACAGATATAAAAATATGAGTAAGAGCGAGATAATCACTCGAGAGAATCGTAGCGGGCGGAGGGGCATCAGCGGCATCGGTGTCTTTGAATCGGTTTGGATTTCCCGCCATCTATGACGTCACAGTAAGTGTTAAAAATTTGGCACGCTTGGTTTCAATACAAATCGTGATACTTGCGTTATCTATGTAAATCTATATCTGTGATCCTACCTATAATACACTAAACGAAAAAAATATTTCCGACAACAAACGCTTTTATAATAGACATCCGACGTTGTCAAGTCGCCGCTCTCTACCAATTGACAACGTCGCGTCTGCAACAACGTAGTACCTCGTGTGGCGAATTGACGACCGCTTGGCGCTGTAGTTTGAGCGTTGGCCGCTCGGCTCACAACATCGGATGGTTGCGGGTTCGATTCCCGACAAAGGAAATTTTCTGAAACGGCCTTTTCGTAATTTGCCCAGGTCTGGGTGTCACTGGGATCGCCACCAGTTTAATGTATGGTAGCCATAGTACAAGCGTTGCTTAGTTCGGCACCATATAGTTGATGAGTAAGTCTGGCAATATTTATTTATTTATCTGATACCTATCATGTCAGCGATACATTAATTTATTTATTAGAAACTTAGTATTGTATTATGTCCGGAAAATATTAAAAATACTTAGCTCGTTACTTCATTTTTTTATTGAATGTTATTATTATGATAATAAAAGATGAAAACCCGGCTTCGCTCGGGTTAAATGTGACTCATTACAATTTTCGGCATGATGTGTTTACATCCAAACAAAGTTAATAGAAATACAAATACATCCGACAGAGAACCAAAGTTATCGACATAGCTCAAAGAATTAGCAAGCTGAAGTGGCAGTGGGCTGGCTATATCTCGCGAAGAACCGACAACCGCTGGGTTAAACGTGTTCTTGAGTGGAGACCTCGACTCGGCAAGCGTAGTGTAGGACGCCCTCCGACCAGGTGGGATGACGATTTGCGAAAGACTGCAGGCAGATGCTGGATGCGGCAAGCTGAAGACAGGGCGCTATGGCGCTCATTAGGGGAGGCCTATGTCCAGCAGTGGACAAGCATAGGCTGATGATGATGATGATGAAAGTTAATCACTATGCAAAGCAAAACTAAATGAAATGAATACTCGTACGGAAACATCATGAACATTGAACACTGAATTTGTTTGTTCTGACAGCTCAATCAATAAATGCACTTCTTCTTCTTTCTTTAAAAATATGGCCCACCAACTAACTGGCACTGTCATCACTGACACTGACTGACATGCGTTCATAGAAAATATGGCGGTACTGTGCCGAATATTATAATTATAACATTGTTTATCACGACAATCCGAATTTTGCGGATATATGTTGTCGACTCAAAATCATTATTTTTTTAAGTTTTATTATTCTGGTAACGTTTCAATCGAGTCTACCGTACCCTTTGACGGAATTATTAATATAGATGGCGCAATATAGGGATATACAATAAAAATTTGGTCACCACCATCTGTCATTTCAACTAGTACACTATTAGCACGCAGTTTACTCAAAGTACAAATTTTATGTTAATAATGGCCTAATTTAGTCAGATGGCGCTGACAAATTCACACACACAGGCGTCAAATTTAACAATTTTTACGATCGATTTTGATTATGTTAATCTATTTTTAAATGCCTGAAATCATTAGATGCGAATACAATAATTTATTTAGAAGTGATAAAATCCATTGTTTTAAGGAAAAACTTTGTGTGTCTCGTATAAATTCGGAATGAAATATGTATGGAGAACACGACCGCCCCCATCACCTTAAGTCCAAAATATTTACCATAATGTGTGGCCTAATGTCACCATTATTTTTAGCGAAAAGAGTCTCCTCTCTATTGTCTGGCGAACAAGATGTTGTATTATATATTACATCGTTATTGAGACTCTTAAGGTGATGGGGTCGATCGTGTTCTCCATACATATTTCATTCCGAATTTATACGAGACACACAAAGTTTTTCCTTAAAACAATGGATTTTATCACTTCTAAATAAATTATTGTATTCGCATCTAATGATTTCAGGCATTTAAAAATAGATTAACATAATTAAAATCGATCGTAAAATTTGTTAAATTTTACGTCTGTGTGTGTGAATTTGTCAGCGCCATCTGACTAAATTAGGCCATTATTAACATAAAATTTGTACTTTGAGTAAACTGCGTGCTAATAGTGTACTAGTTGAAATGACAGATGGTGGTGACCAAATTATTATTGCAAATATGTATATCCCTATATTGCGCCATCTATATTAATAATTCCGTCAAGGGGTACGGTAGACTCGATTGAAACGTTACCAGAATAATAAAACTTAAAAAAATAATGATTTTGAGTCGACAACATATATCCGCAAAATTCGGATTGTCGTGATAAACAATGTTATAATTATAATATTCGGCACAGTACCGCCATATTTTCTATGAACGCATGTCAGTCAGTGTCAGTGATGACAGTGCCAGTGTTCTTAGTTGGTGGGCCATATTTTTAAAGAAAGAAGAAGAAGTGCATTTATTGATTGAGCTGTCAGAACAAACAAATTCAGTGTTCAATGTTCATGATGTTTCCGTACGAGTATTCATTTCATTTAGTTTTGCTTTGCATAGTGCTTAACTTTCATCATCATCATCATCAGCCTATGCTTGTCCACTGCTGGACATAGGCCTCCCCTAATGAGCGCCATAGCGCCCAGTCTTCAGCTTGCCGCATCCAGCATCTGCCTGCAGTCTTTCGCAGATCGTCATCCCACCTGGTCGGAGGGCGTCCTACACTACGCTTGCCGAGTCGAGGTCTCCACTCAAGAACACGTTTAACCCAGCGGTTGTCGGTTTTTCGCGAGATATGGCCAGCCCACTGCCACTTCAGCTTGCTAATTCTTTGAGCTATGTCGATAACTTTGGTTCTCTGTCGGATGTATTTGTATTTCTATTAACTTTGTTTGGATGTAAACACATCATGCCGAAAATTGTAATGAGACACATTTCACCCGAGCGAAGCCGGGTTTTCATCTTTTATTATCATAATAATAACATTCAATAAAAAAATGAAGTAACGAGCTAAGTATTTTCAATATTTTCCGGACATAATACAATACTAAGTTTCTAATAAATAAATAAATATCGCCAGACTTACTCAGCAACTATATGGTGCCAAACTAAGCAACGCTTGTACTATGGCTACCATACACCTGGGCAAATTACGAAAAGGCCGTTTCAGAAAATTTCCTTTGTCGGGAATCGAACCCGCAACCATTCGACGCAGTGAGCCGAGCGGCCAACGCTCAACCTACAGCGCCAAGCGGTCGTCAATTCGCCACAAGAGGTACTACGTTGTTGCAGACGCGACGTTGCCAATTGGTAGAGAGCGGCGACTTGACAACGTCGGATGTCTATTATAAAAGCGTTTGTTGTCGGAAATATTTTTTTCGTTTAGTGTATTATAGGTAGGATCACAGATATAGATTTACATAGATAACACAAGTATCACGATTTGTATTGAAACCAAGCGTGCCAAATTTTTAACACTTACTGTGACGTCACAGATGGCGGGAAATCCAAACCGATTCAAAGACACCGATGCCGCCGATGCCCCTCCGCCCGCTACGATTCTCTCGAGTGATTATCTCGCTCATACTCATATTTTTATATCTGTAGTCGCGAAGGACTGTAAGTTATCGGCGACCAACCTTGACGCTTGGTCGGGGTTTTCGGAGACGCTAAGTACATACATTTGCGTTATCTATGTAAATCCATATATGTGGGTAAGATAGTGTTGCCGCTGGCTTAGGATTACCGTATAGGTACATAAAAATGAAAATTTACTGTATTTGCCAAATAAATACCGAACCTGGTATATACAAACCATAGATACTGCTGTACTATCTACCTATACAAATAAATAAAATTGGAGTGTCTGTTTGTAATATCAAAATAACACCTTTTCACTAAGTGCATATCAAAGTACATACGACACCTATAGCAAAAACACGATTAATTTTTTTTTGTCTGTCTGTCTGTCTGTCTGTGTGTTTGTTCCGGGTAATCTCCGAAACGGCTGGACCGATTTTGACGGGACTTTCACTGGCAGATAGCTGATGTTATAAGCAGTAACTTAGGCTACTTTTATTTTAGAAAAGCAAAATTTAAAAAAATTAGTCCTGTCGCGCGGGCTCAGAACGCGGGAGCGGGCTTTTTTGTTAAGTTAAATTCCACGCGGACGAAGTCGCGGGCTCAGCTAGTATTATATATGTACACAGGTACTAGGTAAGTATGTAATAAATATTGGAACGAAGTTCCTTATCGCGCGTTGCGAAAGGGGGCTAGACGGAAAAAATTAAGACCACAAAATGTGTAACGACACTTTTTTCGCTATATGTGCGGCGTGCGCCTGTTTCTCTGTTTGTCTCTCTCTCTCCCTTATAGAAAGCAAGCCAGTTATTATTTTTTTCGTATCGTCTTTCTATTTCGCATTGAACAGTGTGGTGTCGCGACTAACTTTTCCTTTTACTTTTCCTTTTCCTTTTCCTTTTCCTTTTCCTTTTCCTTTTCCTTTTCCTTTTCCTTTTCCTTTTACTTTTACTTTTACTTTTACTTTTACTTTTACTTTTACTTTTACTTTTACTTTTACTACCATCGACGATTGACGACCGCTTGGCGCAGTGGTTTGAGCGTAGGCCGCTCGGCTCACTACACCGGGTGGTGGCGGGTTTGATTCCCTTCAGGGTAAATTTCGGAATTGGACTTTCCGTAATTTGCCCTGGTCTTGGTGTCACTGGCATCGCCCCCAGTCCATTGTACGGTATCCGTTGTCCAAGCCTTGCTTAGTTTGGAACCATACAGTTGGTATGTTTGTCTGGCGATATTTGTTTATTTATTAGTATTACTAGATGAGCCCGCGACTTCGTCCGCGTGGAATTTAACTTAACAAAAAAGCCCGCTCCCGCGTTCTGAGCCCGCACGACAGAACCCATTTTTTCATTTTTTAAAATTTTGTTTTTCTAAAATAGAAGTTACTGCTTATAACATCAGCTATCTACCAGTGAAAGTCCCGTCAAAATCGGTCCCCCCGTTTCGGAGATACTCTTTGATTTCATGTGTTTTTATTTTTTTACGCGGAACCTTAATTGTTTTTCAAAAATTAAAGTAGCCTAAGTTACTCCCTATTACAACAGCTATCTGCCAGTGAAAGTCCCGTCAAAATCGGTCCAGCCGTTTCGGAGATTACCCGGAACAAACACCGGACAAACAAAACAAAACAAAAATTTTTTAAATCGCGTTTTTGCTATAGGTGTCGTATGTACTTTCATATGCATTTAGTGAAAAGGTGTTATTTTGATATTACAAACAGACACTTCAATTTTATTTATTTGTATAGATTTTGATTGAGCTGAAGCTGTTATAGCCGATTGCTTAAAGCACGCGTCTTGCGGGCACCAGGTATTGGGTTCAAACCCCGGCTCGCACATCTGGATTTTTCGAAATCTATGTGTGACTCATAATTTCTATATGATTATCACTAGCTTACGGTGAAGGAAAAAATCGTGAGGAAACCTGCATGTCTTAGAAGATCTAACCAATTTTCGAAAGACATGTGAAATCCGCCAACCCACACTGGGCCAGCGTGGTGGATTATGGCCTGAATCCTCCTCGTGTTGAGGGGAGGCCCGTGCCCAGGAGTGGGACGTCAAAAGGGCTAAATTAATATAATTATCATTATTTTTGTTGCAACCTACGTAGTGGAAATCATCAAAGCACTGGCCTGTTAATAATTAGTTTTTAAATTCCGTTTAATTTATATTGACATTTGTTTTTACATAGAATGTATTCTCTTTGCATAGAATTCTATTCTGTCTGTCAAAATACGCTGTACATTAAATATCTTGTCTAGCCGCCGTATATGTTTTTATTTAATCTGCTACTCACAACAGTCGTCGTCAAAGGTACAACCACAGCAAACTGTTGTTAGTAGCTCTTCAACAGCAGTGGGTGCCAACACAACTTTGAGCTTCGCAAAATTAAAGGGAAGCGTCAACTACGCGGCTTGGAGCTTCGCCATGAAGATGTACTTGATCGACAGCGAACTATGGGACTGCGTCATGAAGCCTGCGGAGGAAGTTGACGACTTTCAACGCAAAGATGCCAAAGATCCAAGATTTGCTTGAGTCTAAGCGAACATCTATATCTTATCGTCATGACAGCTGAAACTTCGAAGGAAACATGGAAGCGACTTCGGGAAGCCTACGCTGACAGCGCGCTTGCTCGACGCTTACAACTTATGAAGAAATAGCTTGGTACTAAACTTGTATTGTACTCGAACATAGACGCCTATGTGAATGACATACGTGCAACAACAACTGATTGCCAATCAAGCTGGTCTGGAAGATGAACTTGTTGGTGTGATTATGCTGGCAGGACTCAAGGACAGCTACAGCCAATGGTGATGGCAATAGAGCATTCCGGCACCTCGATATCTACAGACTCGGTTGCATCGATCCTGCTGAAGGAAGAACGCCGAGATGCCTGTGCTACATCTAGTGCCTTTTCGTCGTCTAGTGTAAATAGTGTGCCTAAGGTGTCGTGTACATATTGCAAAAAAGTAGGCCATGTAGTGTCTCAATGTAGGAAACACTATTACGCTACTCTGTATAGGACTCTAGGTCCTATAATTTTGATAGAGACACGATTTTTATGTTGATTTCTTGTAATTATTGTTGTTGTTATAAATAAAAATATATTCACATGGAAAACCACATCTATTTCTCAGTAATGTATCTTATATGTTAGAAAAGTGGAATACACCAACAAGTGTATTACAGTTATATTTTCACTATATTTAGTAACATCTAAATATATATAACTCAAAGGTGACTGACTGACATACTGATCTATCAACGCACAGCCCAAACCACTGGACGGATCGGGCTGAAATTTGGCATGCAGATATTATGACGTAGGCATCCGCTAAGAAAGGATTTTGATTAATTCTACCCCAAGGGGATAAAATAGGGGATGAATAATCCCGAAATTTTTGAAGTTAAATTACACGCGGACTAAGTCGCGGGCACAGCTAGTCAGACAATAAAATTATTCTATAACAGATGTATATTTTTTATCGGTTTTTTAGAATGATGAATACACATACAATAATGAATTTTACAATAGCAAAAATATAATATATTCGCTATTTATTCTAAAATAAAAAGGCCGCAATAAATATAAAAGTACGCCCTCTAGTGGCTAGTGGCTAAAATACACCTTTTGTCAATGTGTGCGTGTATGTATTACAATAAAAAGTGACAGAAGTTTTTTATCGGAAAACGCTTAGATTATGAATGATTTTAGGTTGATATTATTGCATATGTCAATGCAGTATAATAAGTCTTATTCGCAAACAATAGTATTATATCTTAGAAATGCTCAAATTTTGCGTAAAAAATAAATAAGTAGAATCTGTTGACTACAGCGTCATCTTGAGAGAAACTGCAATAAACCCGACCGACGCTTCAACCTTAATGATTAGTTTTTTGAACAATGTGGACAATTATTTTTATTATATCCTTTTGTACCACATGTAAAGCATACTAATTCTTTTGAAATAGTACATCTATTTGTAAAATGATCAATTTTATTGCATCTGAAACATCTTCTACTATTATTAGAAATTGCGGGTGTATTAATAGAAGTTATATGTTTCTTATTACTAGTACTTTGATTAAGTTTAAGATTTTTAAGGTTAGGTTCAACAAACTGTTCAGACCTAGCACGCGCAAGTTCTAACTTTTTACCATAATATTGTAAATCATTAATGGAATTAATATCAAGTAATGCCATCTCTTTCATGTATTCTGGTCTAATATTATGCATTAAAATATCTAACTGATCCTTATCCGGTAATGACGTTGTGAGTCGCGTGAACATACCCTGCATTATTGAAAGATAAGCAACTATGGTCTCATCCTTAGCTTGTGTACGTAAACGAATCTCTCGCATTAACTTGTAGTCCAAGTCCGGAAGGTCAAAGTCCTCTCGCAATCTAGTAAGTAAGTTTTCATACGAGGTGAACGATGTTTTGTTCGATCTAAACCAGTATAAAGCAGAGTTCTCTAATAGATCAGAAAAAGCAATTAAAGCGTGGTTCTCATCAATGCGTCTAGCCTGCCTAAGTTCCTCAAGCCGTTCTATAAATATCCTAACGCATGTAGTACCGTCATATTTTAGGTTAAGTGAACAAAGGTTTCTATTTTGTTCTTTAACATAAACTATTTGACTTTTCTCCTGTACATTTGTTTGTGGAGATGATTCCGGGGGTGACTGAAAGTCCTCCTCATCTGAATCTTCTTGTGTCAAAGTTATTAGATTAATAAGTTTAGTTTTTAGTTCAAGTGACTCTTTTGATTGTTTAGCCAAACGAGCCAGTCTATGAATGTAGTATTGAGCACGAGCCAATATACTTTTTAATGTTAAGTCTCCTGGGATCAGTTTACCATGTGACGCAATCAGTTCAGTTACAGGTTCCAAACAAAGACATACCTCATCAGCTGGAGTCGGCGGTTGATAGTCCTCTGGCCTGACAGTGCCTTGCCGTATCAGCCTGCACAGCTGGCGGTAACGCTTACGCAGAACATCCCTGGTTGCTTTGTCGTCAACTGAAACACCATGATATTTAAGTTCATAAACAAGTTCCTCCTTACGGAGACAATCTATCCAAGTGATTCTATCCATATTTAGTATGTTAAATGATGGTATACAATCATAAGAGTTAGTACATATACTATATTATTTGTAAAGTTAATTACATTAAAGTTTAATTAAGTTTAATGATTAGTTAAGTACATTAGAATTACAGTTTCTTATTCAATTAAGATAACCTACTAAATTAGAGTATGAATTAGTTACTATACAATGAGATATTACTATTTGTATTCTTTTGCACAAATAGTAATGACCTACTTAAGAAACTATTAACTATTTTAAATTATACAGAGTAAATGCTTAATTACTAGCACTGTAACAAGCTTCAATTAAGTTTTTCTTGTAGTATTCTCCAAGCATCACGTTGGGCGATCAATTGTAACGTGTTTTCCTGGCTTCACACAGTTACTCACCAGCAGCTCAGTCAGGAGTTAGCATGTGTACAGGGAATATACTTGGGATACTACAAAATAAACATCAGTCTTCCCGAGTCCAAGTATTTATTATGTTTCCTTCCGTTAATGCGGCCACATCATCATGATTACTCTTAGGTACAATCTTCACAAACCTTCAGGGTCACTTCGTACGCATCAGCGCCAGCTGCGCATATTGGCAATATGAACGCTGTGGTATGTCCTGTTTGGTTAAGTACCTGTCTGATATGCGTCACATGGTAGCCTGATGGAACTCGGGATTTTTTTACATAATTTTAGATTATGATTAAGTTTTTCATGTTTAATTTAAGTAGGATTATAAGTATAACGAACGATCTTAAGATTTCAAACGACCCATTCTAGATGGGTCGGGAGGTCGTAATAATTTCATTTTCTTACGCCTTACTAGCTATTTAATTAGAGAGAATTGTGTACGTCCGTCCTCCACGTCGCACAATCCAAAAGAAAAAAAGTTAATTAGAGGTCACAGCCTAGCTATGAAAATTACCTTAAGAAACCACAGTCTAGCGAAGATGTGCATCTATTATTTATATATATGTATTTTATATTATTTAGATTTATGATAAGTTATATTAAATATAATGTACTGTAGTTATTAATATGTTTTTATTTAACGATTTAATGAATAAATATAATCTCAAATTCTACGTTAATAAACTGCCATCTAGTGACATAAAGTCGTAATCTTTAAGACATCAATTGTTAGTTTTTTAAATCTCAGAGTACTAGTGTATGACTTACTAGTTCCTATGATTAGACTCCAGAGTGAGCTTTTATCAAAGAATTTAAACACATATTTATTTATCACTAACTTGTCAAATTTATTTGTTACAGGTTAAGCACGCGTCTTGCGGGCACACGGTCCTGGGTTCCATCCCCGGCTCGCACCTCTGGGTTTTTCGAAATCTATGTGCGAATCATAATTTCTATATGATTATCACATGATAACGGTAAAGGTAAACATCGTGACGAAACCTGTATGTCTTAGGAAATCTAACCAATTTTCGAAAGACATGTATTGTGAAATCTACCAACCCGCAATGGGCCAGCGTGGTGGATTATGGCCTGCATACCCCACGTGTTGAGGGGAGGCTCGTGCCCAGAAGTGGGACGTTAAAAGGGCTAAACTAATTTTATAATATTATAAATGTAAAATAGCGTCGCCATCTATTACATTGAGACCGAACCAAATACCAGAGTCGGAATGTGGGATCACAGTAATAATACCATCGGAAAACACAGGCGGTAATCATGAAATTGAAAATTACTTATGAAATTCGGACAAACACTGAATGAAATTTAAAATTTGTTTACGTAAACTTTTCGAGAAGTTAATTAAAACTAATTCAAAGGATGAAGCTCGGTCAGATTACGTTTTTTTGTAGATTTTATTGATTCGGGGAAAGTTTTATAAAGTTTAACTTTAATAACCTCTCAATTATTCAGGGATACCGCTGTTATCATAATATCGCCTCTGTAAAATTCCGTGTTTGTGCAAAATATTTCCTGCCCTCCATGCGATCGGATTAAAAAAATATATAATAGGTACCCACAACTCCAAATTTTATTCGCACAAATGGTGCAAGAATGGTGGTACCAAGGCTAAACATTTTATACTTATATGCAAAATACTGGACAGTATGAAACTTACTGATGAAGTTTAGTATGCAAGTAATGACCTATAAGAGTCAAAAGAAACAGAGCAGCCTAAACATAACAATGTAAGTAGTTTAACACAAAGTGAGTTTCAAATTATGCATTTAGGTGAATTTCATGAAATTGCTGGTTAGGTTATCACGGTTCTTGTAAATACAGTTGTTAACGGGGAACATTGAAGTTGTTAACCATTTACGCTTTGAAAGTAACTATGGGTAATACAATATTATCATTTAACTTCCACCCGGAACTTATTTTGGTTTGGGTTTTTTATGACCATTGGTGGATTTAGCAGATAATGCTGATAGTTTTTCGGCCTTCGGATTAGTTTTTATTACTATAAAGGAGTACGAAGAGAGGTGAATAATTGTAGATTAAAAGTCCGGTGACTGGATGGTCAGCAGCATAAGCAACAGCTCAAGTTTCATTCACAGGAGGTCATTCATACGAGTCTGGATGCGGTTGGACGAAACTACAGACCAGCCATCCTCTGGGCTCCGGATTAGGAATAATTTGCATCAAAATGAATCCGAAAATAAAGTTTCGGGCCGGTAGCGAAGGCAAACCATTTTGTGGGTTTATCGAAAATAGAAATAGATTTTTATTGCTCAATTGTAAATAACTATATACTCCTTATTAAGCTTATGTATTTCAAAAAACATTTGTCCTAGTCTGCGGAGGCCAAATGGTAGTTCGTCCATGATCAAAACTATCGACCGTTCGGAAGCAGCTCGTCTGAATAGACCCTTCTACTCACGTGGGTGATCGAATCTCTTAGGAAGATTGCAGGTAATGAACACATCCGAGGTCTTCACTTCTTTCTTTTTAATTTCTGCCTGCAAACAGGCCTTGTCCACGCAAGTCGCCGAACAGAAGCCCGGCCGCCTCTCCTGGTTCATTTCTTGGTCGTGCGCTGCCATTATTAATTAAGCGTATCAGAATTGATCAGCAAAAACAAAGAATAATATTACAGAAAGCAACAAATATTTGTTATTGTATAATGCGTGTATCAAAGATAATACAATACTACGCGTGTATCGTGTATAAAATCTGATTGATCTGGTTCAGAAACAATAGTAGTTGACTTGACAACTTGGCAGTTTTGTTTTCCGTGGAAACCATGGAAACGCAATAGATTATTCCATATCGTTGTTCTATTGTTCTCTTTTATTTTTATAAAAAGGTTTATTGACTAACTAGCTGTGCCCCGCGACTTCATCCGCGTAGTATTGGATTATTGGATTAAAAAGTATCCTATATGTTAATCCCGGTTATAATCTATCTGTGTTCCAAATTTCATCCAAATCCGTTCAGTAGTTTTTGCGTGAAGGAGTAACAAACATACATACCTACGAAGAATTTGATAGTATATAACAAATATATCAGTTTCTTGGTAGGTACCTACCAAAATAAATAAAAATATATATTATTTGGATTATTTCCAAAATTATTTGTTGGTGTAGGTAGCCATTGATATAAAATGTTGTACCTACCCGAACATAAATGTTATGTTGTATAGGTGCTTATCCATATAAAAAGGTAGGTAGGTATATTATATTAATAGCTCAAGGATTGGCACGCAATAATTAAGTCGGACTCCACAATACAAGTAGTTTTATCTAAACTGTATACTTACTTATAATATAAGGACTAACGCATAGAAACGCCACACAATACTTTGCGTAACGCGTTCATAGCTGACACAATACATGGCGACAATTATTCTCAGTAATCCTAAGTTAAGAACTGTACAACGAGTGTTATTAAGTAATAAATCCCCGCCATGTAGTGACTGAAACATATACACATACTACAATATATGCATTAGTACTCCTATTCTTTCTGTAAAAATATGCCCCACCCAGGTTAATAGGTATTTCGCCAGTGTCAAGTAACAAATAGCAATAACAAACACAATTAATAACTATACAATACAAAAATGTGACCGTCCGCTTTGGAAAACCAAAATGGAGGCCTGAAATGTACTTGTTGGTGACAAAAATTGAACAGTTTAAAAAAACACTATATTCAGCCCGTTGTAGGTTAAGCTTAACCTCATCGGGCATGCATTCGAATGAATATATTAGTCGTTATCAGCGCTATCAGGACAACCGACACTAAACGAGTGGGTGCCTATCGCACCTCCTGCCACCACCAGCCGCACTGTGCCACCCGCGTCAACGGACCGTGGCGCTGCGGGGACTTTAAACTCGGAATTTTAAATAAGGCATAACAACAAACATAATTATTGTGCCGCCATTATTTTTAAAAACGTAATTTGAAAAGACGGAAATGAAATATTGTCTGTCAACGTCATATTAACATTTTTGCACGCGTGAAATTTAAACAACTCGATAATAACAATTAAAGTTAATGAAAATAAAACCATACACCAAAATGAAAACCATAGGCGTACATCAACCAATAAATTTAAAAGTTGTGAGATTTGAATTAGATTTTTCAACGCTGGTCGATGAAAAATCGGACGCAGAGAAAAAGCCGAAGAAAATTAAGATACCGAAGATCAACAACAAAAAGCAATCTCCGATACCGCCCCCGCCGGCGATAAAGAACTCTTCGCAGGTACGCAATTGCTATTCAGCGGTAATGGAAAAATAATATATCGGAGCTACTGAAAGTGACAGGCAAACTTTATCAATGCTGTAAAAGTAATAAATTCTGATAATGACTTGAGAAAATATCTGAAAAATATGTATTTTGCCATTAAACGATCAAGGTCCACGTATTGACATAGAGGATGTATAAAGGTAGGATGAAAGTAGGTAAGTCTCAGAATAAACAAACAGAATAATAGGTAAGGTAGGTAAGTAAGTACAGAGAACATTGAGCAACTGCACTCAATAGATTCATAAAAAATGCGTTCAAGCTATTCAGAGTGAACGATCTAATCTGGTTACAATGATGTATCATACCTAAACTTAAATGCTGTTTTTTTATCAATACTAACATAAACCAATATCGTTTGTAATTCTTACTCAGGAGCGAAACGTGAAAGACCTTATAGAAGAACTACTTGATGAATTGTACGCTGACCAGCGAGACTGGGGAGGCCACAGCACTATAGACTGCAGCCGTGGGTAAGAAATACTTAGGACAAACACAAGTGACACTGATATTATTATGGCAAATATGAATATCACCACATATAAAATTCTCGTGTCGCTTGACCGATTTTTATGAAATTTTATATGCATATTCAGTAGGTCTGAGAATCGGCAACTATCTATTTTTAATACCCCTAAAAGACAGGACAACGTTTGTCAGCTAGTATCTTTATAATATTTTATTGCATTTAGATCTACATCAGCACCATCTTTAACATCGTCGCAATCGAATTGTGGAGAACAAACGGAAGCTATTGAACGAAGTTATTTAGAAGCTTTGGGTATGACGTTCTTACCATAATTTCATTAGTATTCAATATCGTTCATCTCCAAATTGCGCAATGCAAAAACTTCAATAATGTTTGCAGATATAACTGAACTTTGGGAACAAAAATTGGAATGGGAGAGCAGGTTACAACTGTCGGGAGAGCGACTCGCTAAGAGTGTTCGAGCTCGAGATCGACTGCGGCGACAGCAGAAGAAGCTGTGTGCTGCATTCACCGTGCTCCTGCGTCATATAAGTAAGTTTTCCACTTGGCTGTTGAAACAACCTATTATTACTATCTTTAGAAAAGTTGCGGTGTTCTAATGCTCAAAATTTCTACCCGTAAGAGAACTCCAAATTGTAGTATTGCATGCCTGTGGATGATAGGTATGAATTATTGATAAATTTTCTGATGTTGATTGGCAAAACTTCAAATCCATGCTATATTGGACAAGTAACTTACTGGAAATAAACTTATAAAGTTTCTCGGCTTGTTAAAGACGTAAACTTGATCAGTTAAGAATTTGTTGACATTACCTGAGCATTTACTTCATGTGAATATACCTATTCAATAGCCTGACAATCAGAGTGTTAAACGAGCTAATACACTATGTTAATATTATCAGAAAATTAATTGTCGGTTTATGCCCTATGGAGGACATCCATTGGTATCGTTGGATGAATTTGTTTGCACAAATTTTGCTCCGTAATGTAATCGTAAATTTTCATTAGCGTGGCAATGGTCCACAAACGATGACTATCGTCGATAACACTCATAAAGTTGATACTTCATGCGCGTTTTCAATTTTCTATTTACATCTGCTGGATACACCTGCTGTTGTAAAAACAATTTTTATTTTATCAATGTGACGACAGATTCATTAATGTTGGCTTAAAATAGATTTACGCACTTCAAAGCCAGCCTTTCTTGGTATGGGGTGCTTTTCCCGTCTCTCTGTTTCCGACACTGACGTACACAGCGGCGCTCAATCGATACGCAACACTCACACAAACGTCTCCTCAATGTCCCCATCGCGCATGCCTACGGGCTTGTACCACGAAACCCTCTCACGAAATAAGTTGCCAAGAGCATTCCCCAGACCTCATCGTTCCAATAGTTAGCATTACAGTTGAGTATATCCTATATATTATCGTGGTACAGGGTGTGAAGCCTCGCCGCTTCTTTTTCCGACTTTAGCAGTAAACATCACATCAGCTGGTCGACTACGCAGTCTCAAATGCTCTCGAGATATGGCTTATAATTATTCACAAATTCGCTGTGTTTTATTACAATTGTTACGTGGTTCGTTGTTAAAACAATCAACAACTAAATTCCGTTCTTAGCCCAAGGATGTGTTACCCGTATCCGCCTGCATTGTGACTGCATCGAATTAAGCTGTCAGGTCGCGGTCGTTAACTTTGTGCTGAGTGCAGTTGTAAAGACATGCGTTTATTGTCAAATGTATACCACGCACAATACAGATGAGTGCTTTGCTGAACTCTTTGAGAAGCTTGGCAGGTTCATCCAGGACCGGCCCAGGTACGTCAATGTATTAATTAGAACACAGAAACGATTCTTAGGAAACCTATAAAGTATTCCCCCTGCAGAAGTTGAGCAATTTGTTATGTCTAATTTGAGATATCTTACAACAGAAAGTATTATAAGTAGGTACTTGTAAGTCTCATAATGCCTTCATTATATTAAACTAATCATAAGTATTGAAGCAGCCTCGTCTTTTAACGTCTGAGCCTAATTACTTTATTATGCAAATGTTTAGTTACGTACGTACTAACCCGTCATTATTCGTCCTATGGAATTATATTCATTATGTACTCAAGGGGTTCTGCAAAACAAATCGTGACACATATCGGAGTAATTTTTGGAATAATTTTAATGAAAACATTATTTTAAATAAATTCAATATACACTTGTGATTCGTTTGATTTCGAATAAAAACAATCAAAAAGAAAATATAATTACTACTCGTCCGACCAGAATAATTTATTATGTAACGTTCTAAAAGTAAATTAAGTTTGGGTCTTGTGTTTTAGTATGTTTAAATAAACTTACATTTACACGCACACGGACGGGGTCTTGTGAATTGGAAATTCCCTTTCGTAATTATTAGAGGACATTGTGCATATTTAAGTTAAATTAATTAACCCTATACTGACTGGAAAATAGCTAGACCTAATAATCCAACCTTAATAACGGCATATTTATATTAAGCTTTATTTAATTTAGCTTATTTTTTAGCTTTTCAGTACTTTCTTACAAATTACCTAAAATGGGACATTATCTACCCTTAATAAAATGATTGATCCGTTTTGATGAAATAAGTAGTATTCAATATACACTAGCCAAATTAGTTACGTAGGCTAATGTCGTTGCATAGGTCAGTATATAGAGTGGAAAATGATTGATACATTTGACACACAAAAATTTAACTAAAATTTGTCGTTTTAATTGTTGACCGCAGAAAGGTGTTTTAGTATGAGTTTAGTAGATTTTTTTTGTAAACGATGTGTTATTTCTGTAGCGGGGGAAAGCGGCGCTCGGTTCGGCGTGTCGCCGGGTGGGGGCGAAGCCGCCGGCGAAGGCGGCTACGCCGAGTGGCTGCATGCCATGCGGCTAGTCGCCCGCCTGCCTGCCGGCGTGCCTCAACACTTTCGCAGAAAGGTAGAGTCACTTGTAAACTCGGCTGCATACACAAGTCTATATGAATGAACAATAATTTTGTGCCAGTAGCATAAGTAAATCTGGATAGAATTTTCATTATACGGCTTGAACAAGCCACGCTTATGCGAAACAACGCATCATCGTCGTCAAACACTGAGGAAATAACTGATGTCACTCCACCTTGCTTGTAGAGTGTCTAGCCTAAGGGGAAGTTATGTGAAAATAGTGCAAATGATTGTTCATGCGCAGGCTTGTCATGCTTACGTTACGCGTATCCATTTTTATTTCATCCCTTGAAGAAAGTGTTACCTTGCGCATCAGCTGGGAGCGATGGCAATACATTGTCATAGGTCTATTGAAATTAATAATGGATTATGATTGGTCAATCATAAATCTTACACGCCTTATATTAAGCGTATGTGTTTCGGAAACTTTTATCCGATACATTTTATTAAATTAAAGTGAAATATAATGACCATGAAGGTGGTTTTGTTCCTGATTAGCATTATTCGACACGACTGTAGCATTGTTGCTGACACATACGCAGATAATACTTATTATTTTACAAAGTCTGTCTTTAAAATAGGATTCAATAATGGAGCGTCATAAGCTGTTTAATTAACTGATAGCTACACACATTGCCTTTGGAATCAAAATCTATGAAATTGCTTTTAGTAGTTGATATGTGCTTCTTTTCTCAGTTATGGCTGACCCTGTCGGAACGACACCTGACTGCTCGAGGCATCGACTGGCCATCAGCGGAGCGCGCCTGCTTCCGCGGCACTGCACAACCTGACGACACCGAATTAGGTGCACAGATACTCAAAGTAAGAAGTTCTTAAACCTCTTTCGTAATAACATTTTTATTTCTGAATTTCCTGATCCTTCCATATTATGTCCAGGCTTTAGACGTCGTGTTTAAGACCTTTAGCAATAAAACGCAAATTTAAAAAGTTTGAATGGCGTAAGAAATAAAAAGCTTAACATTTTTAGGACCTCCACCGCACCGGTTGCTCTCTATTCTGTGGGACAGAAGGTCGTGAGAACCAGGGAATGCTCCGCAGGGTGTTGTTGGCATACGCGAGGTGAGAACTTCTAAAAAGGTTATTTTCTACTCTGGCTCTGACCTAAAGGTCCAAATTGTATACAGCCTTCTTTTTGCCTAGTTCAAGCATTAAAATTAAATTGAAATGTGGGTACATGAGGCACTTGTTTCTTTATTTAGATGGAACAAAGAAGTCGGATACTGCCAAGGTTTCAATATGCTAGCCGCCATTATATTGGAAGTGATGGATAAATCGGAATCAGATTCATTGAAGGTAAGGGTTTCTGTAGTATTTTATTTTTCTTTGCATCTGACATTATTGTGCCTGAAAATTAGTAACATTGAGTTAGGTATACAATTTTAGTTTCTTCTAATACATCATGTTTCAAAAGTCCGAAATAGTAGTTGGTGGAAGTATCGGGCATTAAACTAAATGGCATAAAAAAACGAAATTCAAACACATTTTTCAATGATTATCTTTCCGCCAGTTACAAAAAAATATCATATCCCGTGTGCTTAGTATGCAGCATGTTGTGAAACTTTTTCTGGAATACCTATTGGTGTAAGCTTCTTGTAAATTAATGCAGTTTGCACTGTTCTCTAGGTCATTAGATGTGTTCTAAGGCTGCAACACCAAAGTTGTGACAAATATTCAAAGACCCGTAACTCAGAAAATATGATAATTACCAATAGTCTGCACTAGGCATCTCTATGAATATAAACCACCATATAATAACGCCAAAATCATTATTTCGTACTTTTGAAACATCCTGTATAAATTTTGTTATTATGCACACAACCTGTATAAATTTTGTTACGATCGATGTACAATAAGTACAGTACCCTTTTTCCCATTTATCCTATTGGCAGTATTCTTATCCCAATTTTGATAATGTAGGTGATGATATACCTAGTAGAAGCTGTTCTGCCCGAGGGCTACTTCGCGGACGACCTCCGCGGCTTGTCAGCTGACATGGCTGCGTTCAGAGACCTGCTGAGATTGCGGCTGCCTCGATTGGCACAACATATGGATCATTTGCAAAGGATATCTGATGGTATAACTATTTTTTTTACGGGTAACAATTGTAATAAAACGTGATTATCGGACTTCACGGTCAGAAAATTAAGCAGCTTAATAACAGCTTGAAGATCTTTTTGAAGTTGAAGAATGAATTGAAGAATTTTCCCCACATTATTGAGTAAAAAAATAATATTGGGGCATTTCAGATTGTAAAGCCACATAACATAATATACCTATTTAAAAGAGTTGTCCTTACAACTCAAATAAAAACGTTTTATTTTGCTCAGACAGGTTGCTCAAGTTATTTATTTACAAACATTAAAATAACTGCTGAATTAGTATATTCTGAAATGTTACACAAGCAGGACGCTAAATCCTTTTACACATTTTTAATTCCTAGGTGGTGGCGTGGAGCCTCCCCTGCCGGATGTGTTCACGATGCAGTGGTTCCTGACGCTGTACGCGACGTGGCTGCCTCGCGAGTCCTTGCTCAGGATATGGGACCTCGTCTTGCTGGACGGCAATGAGATCCTGTTGCTAACTGCACTTGGTATTTGGGACATGTTGCAGGAGTAAGCTTCATAAGTATTATGCAAAGAGATTTAAATGGTAAAGGAACGGACATTAGGTCCATGTTCATATAAAAACTTTTATCCAGAACGCTATCCAGCTTGGAATAGCAAAAATACGTATTCAAATTATTAGAACACATTTCAACTTATTCTCATCATTTTAAAAATAAGTATATTTTAGCAAACGAAAATATTTTTGCAGGGAGAAGTAAAATCAAGAAAATTAGCGCTTACCTAGCGGTATTTGGATAAAAAAACAGGCTGTTGGGCTATCATCTCGTTATGCCATGTCGATTGAATTACGCATCCTATGGAAGGCATAACTAAAAACATATTCATGTTATTTTTAATGCATTAATCTTAATAATTATCTGTTATCGATGAGTATCGTGTCGGGTGGATATAAAAGTAATATCTACCGTGTTTTGCTATCAGGTACCTTCGACAGATAAAATTACATCGTTCAATATTGCATGGTTTATGGAACCTCGATGGTATAATATCGGAACTGCATTGAAAAGGTTGAATTGAAGCCTGAAAAGACGTACCTATCCTTCTCCTAACAATGCCAGCAGTAGAGTTCTAATCATTTGAAATGTTTTTAGCCGTATTCTGTCAGCGCGTTCAGCTGACGAGTTCTACAGCTGCATGGGTGGTGGTGCGGGCGCTGTGTGGGAGGCAGGAGACGCGTTGGTGGCACGCGTGGTGGCGTTCGGCTCGGTGCCCGAGCTGCCGCGCCTGCGCAGTATACACCGATACAGGGTGGCGCCGCCCGCGCCGCCCACCGCACCGCCCATGTTCCAACCGCCGTTGCATTCTGCGGTACGACGCGTTTATAAGAGCATTCATAGGTTCCCAATTTTGTAACAATACCATAATTAACATAACATAAACATTTTAGATGCAGTCGATGACTAAGCGTGGGCTGCGTCTATTTTATTCGGAAGACGAGGGAGATTCAAGCGACGATGGCAACAAGATGGCATTAGCAACGGTAATATATATTTAAACAAGCCGGGACGTACCTATGGACGGACGGACTAGATGATCTTATAAGGGTTTCTCGTAGTGACTACGGAACCCTAAAAACAACAAATTTCAATGACTAAATCAAGAATCATTGTTTCTTTAAACATTATTTTTCCTTATATTCAGGTTATACCGAGACGAGAAGATCGTTTAGCAGCAGGAGACAGGCTTTCGTTAGATATTGGTGCTTTAAAACGTCAGTATGCAAGACTGCGGGAACGGCAAAGACAAGCTCATGTGATCCTAGCGGCTGCATGTGCCCGACACGCCGCAGGTAATATTTATTAAACTTTATTGTAATGTGATACATATTATTGAAGCTCATATAGCACCAAAGCATTTTGCCTTTGAATTTGCCTTTCAGTTGGAGTTCCTACCTCACCAACATCACTCACAGTAAATAACCTTCTATTGGGGAAAAGTGCCATTGTAAGTTCCAGAGGACGAAGACTTGGTCCCCCTCCTGGAGCAGTACCACCTTCCAGACAGACGTTGACTTTTGATAAAGTAGAATCTCGTCCACATAGTCAACCGGATGAGACCATCAGTTGGACTGAAGAAAAAAATCGTAAATCCCTGAGTAGACGCAACTCAGTAAAGTGGAAAGATATTAAGAAAGATAAGGTTAAACAAAAGGAAAGGAGAGCTTCAATCGACTTAGATGAAACAGGTGATGGAGTTATTGTTTCTGAACTCGAAGCGATTGAAATGGTCGCGTCGGTTCGATCCCGAAGCTCCAGTGAAACTTCATCTTATTCTTCACATTCTGCTTCAAGTACCGATACTAGCCTCTGCGATGAAAATGAGCGAGGCAGTGACTCCGAACCAGAATTGCCTGTCGATGACAAGGAGAAAATAGATGTAAATATTAAAAATAACAAGCAATCACAGGGCAATGCATTGAAAGAAACTAAAATTGCCCGTCCTTCAGGTATTGCCGAAATAGATTTGCGTAATGAAAAAGTAAAGACACCTTTAGAAAGCCCTATAAAAAATATATCGGATTATCTTGACTCTGAAGCTGGAGAACCATTGCGAACCTATATAGATGGATTTGAAACTAAATTGAAAGATAGGCTCATAGTTAATAATGAAACTGATTTGTGTAATCCTACACATTTACCACTATGTTCTCCACGTATAACTTATGAGAGAGATGAAGTTCTCCAAAGATTGACAAGTACAAAATATGAAGATGACTCCAGAAGTAAGGAGTTGACAAGGCCTACGAGTTTTACAAAGTCTCCAAAAAATTTTACTGATCTGAGTCCTATTGATTTATCACCGTGTAACTGTGATATAGTTCATGAATCTCCGTATGGCTATGATTTTGAAGCTAATTTCAAGCGTCCGGCAATATGTGACCCAATTACTCGACCACCAGATATCATCGATAGCTTTGCGATGTACCCCAATTTCGTGCCTGACATAGATTTATCTGAAAAAACGATATCTGATGTTGAAAGCCCTCTTAGAAGTCCTGGTACTGAGAGCATAATTGTAAGTGAAGATGAACCCCCAATCCCATTAAAAATTGACAAATATTTTGAACATAGCCCAGAATTTTTTGGAGCAAGGGTCACTGACCCAAACAGTGCAGATATTCCAAATCGACGTTCAACAAAACGACTTTCACGCTTACCAAAGAAACCTGATTCATTGACAATACAAAGTAGTCACAATGACAAAATCTCAATAGACGAATCTGAAAGAGCATCGTCTTTACCGCAAAGTCATAGTTTTGCAAAAAAAAATACAAATGAAGATTATACAGTTAATAAAGATTTAACTAAAGAACTATTATTAAAAACCCCTGAAACAATAATAGATCGAAAAGAATCCTTTTCTCCCAAGGATTTTATCCTCCAAACAGGACGAAAAAATAGTGAACGGGCTCTACAAATAATTCAAGAAAACTCAAAAATTTTGAGCAGAATATTAACTAAACAAAACATGAGCGATGTAAATAATCCATCTAGTAAATATCAAACCATAAAAAGTGATGAAAACGTACTTGAAAAACATCGAAATATTTATTGCAGTACTATCCCTGAGAAACAGATTGAAAATAAGTTAATAGATTCCCCACTATTGAAAGAGTCAACGTCCGATTCGTTAATCGGGTATAGAAAAAGAAATGTTAATGATGGTGCAGCTGAAAATAATGATTTCGTACGAATTAGACCTATATCAATAGATGATCCTTTTTCTTTAGAAGCTCGTAATATTTCTACAAGAAATAATGAGTTTTCCATAAAAAACACGAAAAGTCCAAGTAGTGAATGCATAGGAAATAGAACCGATTTGTATGGTTGGGAAAACAGAGGATTTTTAGTAAAGCGTGAAAATGAAAAAAGTTATTTAGATAATTCAGATAAAAATTACGGTTGTGATTACCAAAGTAAACCTAGCAATTTGTCCACTTACGGAAATTTTGTGAAAGAACCGAAGCCTGTCACACCCGATTGGACCAGAAATTCATTTTCTGGTGAGTCCAAAACATCAGTTACGTTACCATCATCCGAACTGAAAGATACGTCAACCTATGAGCGGCGATTTACCTCGGATGACTATAATTATCCATTTTCAAGCAAATACAATGACTTTGTAATTTCTAAAGCTAGTGATATTTGTAGTAAAACGGTCGATCAAGGACCGAAAGTTTGTGAAAACTTAATTAAGACTGATAACAGCCAAGATAACTTTGCTCATATTGTGACTTCCTCTATCAGTTTCACTTACGAACCATCAGCTGAGGACGATTCACCGACTGGAGCAAAAAGTAATTCTAGTGATACCTTGTGTCAAATCACGTCTCTAGATCAAGTATCTACACCTATATCACCTAAAATGTTTCCCAATAGAGACACGCCAACGATCCCAAAAGAATACACAGAGCAAACCGAGAGGACGAAAGTAGAGTCTGACGATACTTGTAGTGCTATCACTTCACTCATCGAAACGGAAACTTTGTCTTCATTATCGTATCCCCGCAGCCCGTCGACCGGCTCTTACCACCCGTTTCCGACCAGGCCAGTACTTCGCATGCCCAAAGAATTAGGAGTCAGATTGGGCATGTATCCAAAAGATGTAATTAGTTCCCCTCCGAAATGAATGAGGAATTTATCGTATTTAACCATAGTTCGAGAAATCTTTTCTACTTATAAGGTTGTCTTATGTCTTGAATACTTACCTAAGTTCTTATAGTGATCATTTCCGCTCTCATAAAATTAATATACCTAGATTAAATATCAAAATTATTTTTATGCTAAATTTACGTTACCTACATAAAATAAATAATTTTATATGAAATATTAAAACGGCTGCTAATTTTCGTACTGAACCCGATTTACATTTGTTTTGGTGAATAGTTATGATTATAAGCTTTAAAGCTGATGAAATGTTTGCTCTAATAATAATTACAGTTTAGAAATATTGTATGTATACGTTTGGGATACGAAACGCTTCGTGAATTTAAAATGGAAGCCGGATATTTAGAAGTAAATATTATTGTTATGAAACATGAAGCCTTTGGTATTCCAAATAGTAATTTGAGCTAGTAACAAACAACAAGTTGCCTTGAATCCAATTTAAATGTTATGCATAATAACCCTTCGCAATATTAAAATATTTGTACAATATTAAGGTAGGTAGATTACTGTTTGAAGTCAATAATAATAATTTACGGCAATTCCTTGTTATACCGCTGTAGATTAATATTCTACTTACCTATGATATAAATGCAAAATGAAAGATTGTGTTGTTAGAAAACGATATTTTATTCTACGACAGTATTGAGATAATATACATAAATGCGACAGATACAGTCATGTGTTTCATTGTATTCATCAAAGAAGTATTATTTTACCTTTAGCATTAGTGGTTACAGGAGAGCAAACGAGTGCCAAACAAACATGATTATATTTTTTATTATTATATTACTTTTAGCTGCGTTATATTTAGTTCTGATCGTCATACGACTGGAAAATGCAAACAATACTTAATATCTAAATACATTAAAGTTAAAAATCGTCGAGCACCGGTGGGCAGGTACACACGAGATGCTTGTCTCCGTACATGTCATCAATACGCCCAACTGTCGGCCAGATTTTCGTCTCGCCCTTCACAAATGGCTGCAACAAGGTATATTTTTTAAATTATGGGGCTTCAAATCATTTATTGATACGTAATGGCTTACTTACAGCTGGAAAAGCAGCTTGTTCTCGACTGTAAGGACGATTCCAATCTTCAGAAATCACTTCCACTTGAGTATGTGGAGCCATCTATAAATACAATAAGTACATCTTCAGTAAAGACCGTTACATAATATGTCAATCAATCTAGTACATATTATTTTTTACCTTTAGAGGATTTAACCGTTTATCAATAGTTCCATCTTCTATGTCTTTGATTTCTTTTCTGATAGTAATAAGGGCTTCACAGAAGCGATCCAGCTCCTGCAGATCCTCGGACTCCGTGGGCTCTATCATCAGTGTACCAGCGACGGGCCATGATATTGTGGGCGCGTGGAAACCTGAGAAGTAACCATACCTTTAACATTTATTTAATTTTACATCTCCATTACAAGAATTATGGATAACTTCAATTAATTTGACAACAGTTTCTCTGCACTAAAGAGCAACAAATAAAGACAACAAGAACAACAAATGTTCTCACATAGACTAGTGACCTTCATTCCTCCCAAGGGTAGTTGAATTCAGATCTATTCTTTTACTATTTTTAAATCTATCGAATTACTTAAATCACCTAAGTCACCCCTCCAAGGGCTTCTACAGCACTTGTTGTTCCACTAAGATCTCCCAGAGGATCTATAGGTGCAAGAGAAGATCAATGTAATAATTATTGTGAACTCACCGAAATCCATAAGTCGTTTAGCAATGTCTCCAGGTTCAATATTAGCGGACTTCTTCAAGTCCCTCACATCAATTATGAACTCGTGCGCTACCAAGCCTCGCTCGCCTTTGTACAATGTCTTATAATGACCGTCTAATCTTCTCGACATGTAATTTGCGTTTAGTATCGCCACTTGTGTCGCGCGTTTGAGGCCTTTGGGACCCATCATCTGGACAATCATTAAAAAGTTTTTGTAAGTAAGTTATGAACCACTAGTTAGCACTGAAACTTATAACAAATTATCTAAACTGATTAGTAATGAATGAATTAATAACAGATTAATACTAAATTATTTTAAGTGGTACCTATTGCTATGTCATTCTTAATATCTTACTTTGATATAAGCCCAGGAGATAGGTAAGATGGCAGAAGATCCGAACGGCGCGGCACTGACCGATCCAAAGCTATGCGCTGCTTCGCCGAGGTCCGCTAGTGGATCCACCACCGGGTGAGATGGTAGGAATGGCGCCAAATGAGCTTTTCTGAAGAAAAGATAAATATAATGTGAATTACGTCTACAGCATCAATAATAAGACATGATGATTTGCTCTTATGTCGGTAAATGTGTTAACAACGATGAATGCAGAAAATAATAAGCTTTTAGAAAGTTTAGTACTTACACTCCAATCGGACCCATTCCGGGGCCGCCGCCGCCGTGTGGAATACAGAATGTCTTGTGCAGATTCAAATGGGAAACATCACTGCCGTAGTCTCCGGGACGGCAAAGTCCTACCTGATATGAGCAAACCAAAATTAAAAACTTCAATAGTAAATACCAATTCATATGGTGTCCTATAAATGGCGCACCCTCCTACATGAAATACTTGTAATACCTCCTATTGGCTTATGACTTGGACCAACCACCTTGCTCATGAGTTCGGTGCCTCGTGTAGTACCTTCGCCTACGTCATCTCATTATTGGTAGTCAAAACGACGATTCATACAAAATCAATACCAATTCGACCACGGTATAGTTAACATTGCCGGTAGAAGCAGGCTACTGGTATGGGTACTGACTTGCGCGTTCATGTTGGCTCCGTCCAGGTATACCTGGCCGCCGTGCGCGTGCACCAGCGCGCACACGTCGGCTGCGCGCTCTTCGAACACGCCGAACGTGCTCGGGTAAGTCAACATCAAGCACGACAACTTCTCACTGTGCTCCTCTACCTAGAGAAAGACGAATCGTTGGAAATCGAAATCCTATCAGGATTATATAGCTTTTTTATATATAATAGCGGCCCGCCCCGGTTCGCACGGGTACATTGCGGTTACATTATTCGAGTTTTAGTAAGGATCCCTAATTTTTTTGAAAATATATTATAGCCTATGTCATCCAGGGATAGTGTAGCTTCCCAACAGTGATAGTACATTGTTACACGAGTGGTGAAAGTGACTTATTTTTCCCGAGACGGGGTTTGGCGCCCGAGCGTAGCGAGGGCGCTAATAGTTCGAGGGACAAAATAAGTCTTTCACCCGAGGTAAACACTGTGCTTTTCATTACGAATACAAGGAAAGTAAAAATAAAAACAGGAATTGGCTAATGAAATAATACAAGGAAGCATGAACAATACTCTACAACTCGAAAAAAAAAAAGATCGGATTGCCGCCTATTTTGTTTTTTTTTCGTTGGCCGGCCAACTTCATTATTTAGCCAGTATTTTTAATTTTCATTTTTAAATATTTTGACCAAATCTATGTTATTTTAAAGAAATTGTTGAAACTAAATTATAATTAAGTCATTTAAAAGTATATATTCTTTAATTAATACTCAACTTTATGTTATTTCAATTTTACATCGTGCTGTAATTGAGTGACTGTAGAAAAAGTTTGAACATGGTTCCATAGAAATGGAACTAGTTTTTTTTTTATAATTTGACAGCTGTCAGTTGAAAGTGATTCTCCCGGGCCAGAAAAGTATTACTTTCAACCCGCTCCTCAGGCAACTTCAGACCTACTTTCAGTGTATGAGTAATGAAAAATAATTTTTCAATACGGTTCAGTAGTTTCGGAGCCTATTCATTACAATCAAACAAACAAAGTTTTCCTCTTTATAATATTAGTATGATAAATATCGCCAGACCAGACACCAACTGTATATTTCCCAAATTTGGTCCCAAACTAAGCAAAGCTTGTACTATGGGTACCGAACAATTGACTGGAGGCGATCCCAGTGAAACCCAGACCCGGGCAAATTCCGAAAACGCCATTAAAAAAAAATTCCTCGGGCGGGAATCGAACCCGTAACCACCATGTGCAGTCAGCCGAGCGACCTACGCTCGAACCCTGCGCCAAGCGGTTATCTCGTTTTGCATTTGCATCAAATCTCGCTTGATGACACTTGCTTATTAAACAACAGTGGTGATCAGATTGTTACGTGGATGACCAGATCAAATCCTACCTTCTCCTTAAGGTGCTCCATATCGATGTCGCCAGTCGGCGTAACGCGGATGGCGCAAACGAGCATGCCGGCCATGTGCGCGGACGCAGGGTTGGTGCCGTGCGCGCTCACCGGAATGAGGCAGATGTTCCGCCCCGTATCGCCACGGAACTCGTGGTACCGTTTTATTGTTCGCAAACCGGCGTATTCACCTTGAGCCCCGCTATAAAACATAATTAAGCCCTTCCGATCTATTTGACAGTTTAGTATCTATACAAATAAATAAAATTGGAGTGTCTGCTTGTAATATCAAAATAACACCTTTTCACTAAATGCATATGAAAGTACATACGACACCTATAGCAAAAATGCGATTTAAAATTTTTTTGTCTGTCTGTCTGTCTATCTGTCTGTCTGTTTGTGTGTTTGTTCCGGGTAATCTCCGAAACGGCTGGACCGATTTTGACGGGACTTTCACTGGCAGATAGCTGATGATGTAATAGGGAGTACTTTTATTTTAGAAAAACAAAATTTTAAAAAATGAAAAAATGGGTTCTGTCGTGCGGGCTCAGAACGCGGGAGCGGGCTTTTTTGTTAAGTTAAATTCCACGCGGACGAAGTCGCGGGCTCAGCTAGTTTCAAATATAACTAATATGGGGGATTAAGTACCCCATCAAGCATCGGCCTTTGGAATTATCTTTTGAACAAAGTACACTATGGCCTGTATTAATAGATCGATCTCAAGTCTGAGAGTAATCTTGGAAATGTCATTCTTATTTCATTCCAGTATAAAATTACATGTCAAAAGCGTACTCAAGACCCCAGTCAGACTTGACGTCGATTTATTAATACGGGCCTATGTACCTGTTAGGTTGGAATGAAACTCTATCGTATCCGGTTATCGCGCACAGGTCACTAGCTAGCTCTTCGAACAACGTGTGGTAGCCCTGGCTCTGGTCCAGCGGCGCGAACGGGTGGATGTCCGTAAAGTGCTTGAACGAGCATGGCATCATCTCAGTTGTTGAATTCAGTTTCATTGTGCACGAACCCTATAGAGAAAGTTCACAGTATGCTATTTATTTTCTTTACACAGTATAGCGATCCATGCTCAGCAAAAGTTTTCTAATTTATCATAGGGATATCACATGTTGAATAAAATAATTTATAAGACAGCATTATTAATGAAGTAAATTTCACACAGTCATCGTTGGTTGATACTTGCCTAGAGTATTATTTTATTTATATGTTATAGAGTTATACTATTACTTCCTTTCAGCATTTGAGAATCTATCTTCGTCTTTATCATCATCTTCACTTGAGTCTTAAATATAACACATTTTTTGCTAGATGAGAACAATAAGAAGAAGACACAAAACTTACCAATGGTATCATAGAGTGAACGAGTGATATATCCTTGTTTTCCAAGCGCTTCATGTACCGCACTAGTCTGGTCTCCGAGTGATGCATGTTGAAAACTGGGTGCGTGAGATACGGAGAGGTCCTCCTAAATTGGCCTTTCAGCACACTGCGATCTCTGACGTCATCGCTTTGTGTTACCTGGAAATTTCTCATTTTCTACATGACCATCATTATCGCGGGCTAATACGACCCAGATGAACACACTAGTTTATTTACCTGGGCAACATCCTTACAATCAAATATCCACAATAGGTCATCAACATCTTTCATGGTAGTAGTCTCATCGAGAGCAACGCCCACTGCTCCATCGTCGAAGTACCTCAGGTTGATCTGCTTTTGCTGAGCGCGCGACTTAATGGCTACAGCATCGTGTTCAGCCAAAGGCACCACGTGAAGAGTGTCGAAATACACGTCATTGGACTGTTTATGACCACGTTGCCGGATTCCTGAATAAAAGTAAAGATTATCTTCTTAGTTAAAAGTTCCTGGTTTCTATCTGTTTTTGGTACCTACCTATTTTCGTTTACTACGTAATATGCAAGTTTTCACTTTCATTATCATTAGGATTTTTTTATAATCTTCGTTCGCGCTCATGTTTGATCTCTGGTCAATAAAACTGTTTATCTGATAATAAGGCTAATGAAATATTAAAACAATTGATAGCATTATAATTTTGTACTTCATGATTCGTAATTTAAATCCTTCTAGTTTTGCCTACCCAACGAGAGACTTTATGCTTTTCTCACCATGGTCCAACACAAGTGTGGCATTATGGACGCGGGTAGCAATGTCTCTCAAGCCCTGAGGTCCATGGTACACAGCGTACATGGCAGACATGTTGGCGAGCAGCGCTTGGGCGGTGCAAATGTTGGATGTAGCTTTGTCTCTGCGTATATGCTGCTCTCTGGTTTGAAGCGCTAGCCTACACAGAAGCAAGGTAAAGTTGTCAATCTGGCAAATAATATATAATGTATAGATTATCGTATAGGTAGACCTGTAGGCGTCTTTCCCAGTGGCGTCTCTAGTGACGCCCACCATGCGACCTGGCATGAGCCGCACCAGCTGATGTTCTGCGGCGAAGAACCCAGCGTGAGGTCCTCCGTAGCCCAGCGGTACGCCCAGACGCTGCGACGTGCCCACGGCCAGGGCGGCGCCGCACTCAGCCGGCGGCCGAAGTAGAGCCATCGCTAGCAGATCTGTTGCTACCACCACTGGAGTCTGTAGGATACGAAAATGATATTGATATATTCCGAAGCAAGGTAACAACGACCGTAGTACTACCTAACCCCTCCAAATGAGGTCAATATTTTTCAAAGTAGGCTTATTGCGAATAGTATACAACGTTATGTGGTGGCAAATAAACCCGAGAGTGCGTCGCTACCATGCGCAGAACAAGGGTTTTTTTTGCCTCTGCTTTTATTTTTTTAATTCTATTGATTTTTAAAATGCTCTTTTGATCACCAATGCGCTTACAAGTCCTCCCTATTGGCTCATTAGTTAGACTGAATTTGATTGCAAAACTTACTCCATGTTCCTGAGCCGCGGCTGCAAGCCCCGAATAGTCATATACCAAGCCCCTGGTATCGGGACATTGCAGGAGCACCGCTGATATGTCCCGCTGAGCGAAGTCCGCCTTCCTCACGTCGCGTACCACGTTCACCTCTAGACCCAATGCGTCAAGGCGCGTTTGGACAACCGCTAACGTTTGAGGGTGTAACCGCTCTGATACTACAAATTTAGTTCTTTTGTTGTGCCTGGAAATTTTACAAAATCGTAGTTTCATCCGAATGAACGGATTTCAACACGTATTTTAGTTTTGTAGCTGGATCGATGGAATTCTTTGATGTGTTTAAATGATACGCTTGTGTCGGTCTTAAAATGTGATCTAGGTATCCTACCATTTTCAGTCTTGCTATTCCTACTTTCCACGATTAGGTATAATTGGAAATAGGTAATATTATGATTTTTAAGTAACATTATCAAGTCAGAAGATCTTCTTATTGTCTATTTCTTATTGTACTTGTGTAATACCTATGGCAAAGTGACAATGCTTCCGCAGCAGCTGTTCCTTCGTCCAGCAGCGATGCATTAGCCACGTCGAGTCCCGTGAGATCGCTCACCATGGTCTGATAATTCAGGAGACTCTCCAGCCTCCCTTGCGCCACTTCTGGCTGGTACGGTGTATATTGTGTTGTCCTACGAAATAATAATGGACAATTGTTTTGTATGTCGACCTAACCAGTATTATAGGCAGACACGTGGATTTTTTACTCGACTACGGCAAAGCTAAAGGGAAGGGCTTTGTTTTTAGCAGTCTATTTATGTATGTATGTTATAGATACATATTGAGCCAAATTATACAGTCGTTAAATTGATATATGTCGATGATAAGTCTGGCACCATAGTAATCAGCACCTTCATGTTTTCATGGCTTAACCACAGATAGACCATTACTGTGATCAACCGTTGAAAGTTTCTGCCGACATCGAAAATGAATAATTAATAAATTAATTGTAATTATAAATAAACTGTACCATCCAGGGTTCTCGAACATGTTGCGCATAATCGTGTGCGGCACACAACAGTTGTGATACCCCATGCCGATATAGGACCGCCATATTTGATTATTCTCGGCAATCTGGCGCACTCTCTCGATTAGATCGTATTCACCTGAAATGAAATAGTAAAAATAATTTTGAGGAATCAAAATGCGTTTTGCGTAAATTTTATACCATAGAGTACCTACTAGCTTTTATCTACAGCTTCGCTAGCGTAGATTTTATATTATCGATGTCGTCAACAGAGTTAAAAAAAACATTTAAATCTGTCAAGCCAGATCGCACAAAAGAATTTAATATATAAAGACATAATGTATAATATATATATATATATATATATATATATATATATATATATATATATAAGCAATGGCCGTATATAAAAGTAGTCAAAATTGGCAACAGGTCACATTAGATCCGGTTATTATTTGATAAACCTTGACATATTTATACAGATGAATATTGAGCCCGATAAGAGAGTCATACTTCTTAGCGGTGACATGATATCCTATGGACTGAAGTATTAAAAAAATGTACGTAAAATATAACTGCGTTATAATACGCCAAATTAAAAATAAGTACCTGCTACACTGCTTTACGAGAGAGAACACAACGGTCAAGATGTCACCGCCAGGAAGCATTCCTTCCAGGACTATTAGTATCTATATCTAGAAGAACTAATACTAGAAATTAGATAAGTACTTACTCATAGGTTCACTGATGTCCATTAGACCTTGTAATTTAATTTTCTTTGGCACTGCATCGTCTGTTAGTTGGTCTAAACTCTGTTGTAAAAAATATTCTTATTACACACCTAAGTAGCTTCGGTTTCGGCACTAATTATGGTTAAAACTACTCATGTATTTTATAGCTACTTACTAAATATTATTAAATAAGAGATCTTATTAGCCCTTATCCCACGGCTGGGCAACAACCAACGAAGGCTAAAATTTAAACTATACCTAGTTCACCATCATCCTGTCAGAGTCTTCTTCTTGTTAAAGTGGCACTCCATTGCTGTAGGTTGGCAAAGCTCTTTGAAATGTCTTTATAACCAGTCAAACAGCTCATAAATAAATAAAGTAAACAAAAATGTTTAACTGTACAACTGGGAGCGAGCCAGTAACACCCAAACGGAAATGTCTGAAAATTTCCCCGGGGCGGGAATAGAACCCGCAACTGCCCGGTGCAGTGCCGCCAGAGCGGCCTACGATTGAACCACTACGTAAGCGGCCCACAAAAGCTTGTCCTGTTGCATCCACAGACCTACAGATTTTCCACAGCGGGTGTTCTCGAGTCGACATGACATCATGCCTTACCACCTTTCGTTTGACAGGACAGCTTAGTTAGCAGACCACTAATAGGAAGGTACTTACTTATAATTTAGCGCCACTTACCTTATATCCAAGCAAATCCAGCATAGTCACTATATCCTGGTCCCTGGGTCCTATATGCCTACTAGGAAAATCAACTCTCTCTGGAAATAAACTATCCGATTTTGAACTCTGCGCAATACAACGAACTTCATTTTTCCAAGTATGTCCTTCTAAAATATTTTTGTGAAATGTATTTTTAGATACTAAACCGCGTTTCAAATATCTGAACATATTTGTATGGTAAATAAAACTTATAATAATTAGTTGACCATTTATTTGACCGTCTTACGAAAGAGACGGCAATGTACTGATAGAGGGGTCAAAGAAGCATCTTGTTTACCCACGAGATAAATAGTAATATTTCAATGATTGTGTATATTGTAAGTACCTATACAATACTCATAAAACCGAGGCATTATCATAAGGTCTTTAAGGACATTATCAGAACTATGAATAGCAGTGTGCAAGAATTTAGTTACCCCCTACAGTCAAAATCAAAAGTAGCTAGTAATGGGAAATGACCAAAAGAATGGCATTGTTAAACACGTCATAATAGTAGGTATGACACCAGAAAGTCTCTAAAGTATATTATATATTATCTCTAAGTTATGTCTTAGAAGATCTAACCAATTTTCGAAAGACATGTGAAATCCGCCAACCCGCACTGGGCCAGCGTGGTGGATTATGGCCTGAATCTCCCTCGTGTTGAGGGGAGGCCCGTGCCCAGGAGTGGGGCATGAAAAGGGCCAAATTATTATTATTATTATATATGAAATACCTATTGTGAGACCGTAGACTCTTCAGTAGTTAAGTAAAGTTTCCTATAATAGGTACACATGTTTTACATAATTATGAATTAGAAGAACAATAGAAGCTGTTTGTGAATGATTCCCTTGGTGTCGCACTATTATGACCAGTTTACCTTCTTAACAATGATGAGTATTAGACTTTTCAAATACCATGTCATTTTTGTTTTGACTATACATAACGTGCTGGATTCTCCGATAATGGTGTTGACTCAATATGTTAACTAATTACGGTTAAAGACATTTATTTCTCAAAAATTTTACAAAAATTACTTGTTGAGAAAATACAATATTAAAACAGTTAAATACATTCGATTTGCGCAGGCGCATTAATAAAAAGAAAAAAGGTAAAGTGAGGGTAGTACTAAAATAATTGTCTCGTATATAAAACAATCCTTGTTTACTTAGGCCAGTGACATAGTAGTAGGCTCATATGATAATTTCCTAGTCTAGTAGTGAAAGATGCCTTAAAATATGGTCTTTTAAAAGTTTTTTAAAGGTCATGGTAGATTTTGCCTCTTTTATAGCTTTCGGTAGCCTATTATACTGCTGGGCCCCGTCATACATAATGCTCTTCTTTCCGTAGTTAGTCCGAGGGGTTCTCAGGTATATGTTATTTGCCTGTCTAGTGTTTCGTTTATGGTGTTCTATCTTTTTTGTGAAAGTTATTTGTGAGTGTATATCTTTTGTTAGGATTTTTCTTATCAGTATACAGGTATTATATGTATATGTTTGAGTAAGGTTCATTAGTTTAGTTTCCCTGTAAATTTTGGTAGTTGGAGTCTGATAATCATATTGGAATAGTAACTTAACGATTTTATTTTGTTTTACTTGCAGCTTTTGTAGATTTGTTTTCGCCGCAGATCCCCAGACCTCCACTTGATAGTCGAGATGTGATTTGACTAACGAGTTGTATATAGTGTACCGCACAGGTTTAGGGAGGCATCGGACTATACCTCGAAGAGACCCTGCCAGTGAGGTAAGTTTCTTGCATATTTTTTCGATATGCGGCTTCCACGTTAGTTGGTTATCGAGCACAAGGCCTAGATATTTTTCGAAGTTAACTTTTTTTATTATTTTGCCGTCAATACTTAGAGGAGTATAATTACCAATTTTTTTTATTTTTAGCGCAAAAAATTATATAATTCGTTTTTGAGGCATTGATGGTCAGCAAATTTGATTGAAGCCATTTGTGCAAAATATCTAAGTCACGCTGAGCTTGTTTAATGACTATATCTATCGAATAGCCATAATAAAACATGCTAGTGTCGTCGGCATATAAGGTAAGGTCGCCCTGAAGTCCTATCTCATGAATATTATTTATATAAATAAGAAAAAGTAGGGGTCCTAAGATGGATCCTTGTGGAACACCACATGTGATTGCCCGAGGTTGGCTTTTGTGTTCATCAATTTTGACTATTTGGCTCCTGTTCGAAAGATATGATTCAAATATTTTGTATGCTGTATCCGTAATACCCATGTCTTTAAGTTTCAAAAGTATTATTTTGTGGCTAACTGTATCGAAAGCTTTTTTAATGTCAATAAAAACACCTAAGCAGATCTTCTTTTGGTCTATGTGTAGTTTTATGTTTGTTACTAGATCCAGAGTTGCAGTAACAGTACTAGACTTAGGTCTAAAGCCATATTGTTTATTGTATAGAAAATTGGTGGAGGTGAGATACTGATTTAGTCGGTTATGAAGTATTTTTTCTAGCACTTTTGATAGAACCGGAAGCACGGATATTGGGCGGTAGTTATTTAGGTCCAATTTGTTATCAGATTTAAATATTGGACTAACTTTAGCTATTTTTAAGGAGTCAGGGAAATATCCTTCAGTTAGGCATCTGTTGAAACTATTTGCTAAGTTCTCAGCAATAACATTTTTGACATTTTAATCATCTTTGTGCTGATACCGTCTATTCCGGAAGCAGTGTTTGTATCTAGATTGTTTATTATTTTAAGTACCTCATCGGTAGTGGTAAGTTTTAGAGTTGATAGTTGGTTGACTTTATTTTTAGATTTACTGTGCATTACTGTGTAAGTTAGATTATTATGAAACTTAAGTGGTATTTTATTTGCAAGTTCGGTACCTATTGAGGAAAAAAAAGAGTTAAAGCATTCACAGATTTCTTTGGTGTCTGTTTTCAACCCTGATGGTGTGTTATAGGCATGCGACTGGTTTTAACTTTGTTACTACATAACTTGTTGATCAAATGCCATATTTTAAAGGGATCCTTCTCACAATTTCTAAAAGCTTTGAGATAATATTGATTTTTAGCCGACTGGATATTCTTAAAGACAGCATTTCGTTGAACTAATTACTTACTTCATCAAAATCACTTAGGTACATATCCTACCTATCTTATCTAGGTACCTACTACTCAACTAACCTACCTAATAGTCTTCGTATACCAGTGTGAAGGTAGACATTATCATAAAGGTAAAAATAAATATACTTATTTTTAACCTCTTAACTTCTAAGAAGCGATCGAACTGAAAACGATTTGTTATAAGTACATTATAAAACAAATATATAAATCCATATGTATCCATAATATTATCTTGTCCTCCTCTAATGATAGTAGTGCCTACTTACCTATGTACTTACCCATTTACTAGATTAATATAGCATGTCAAATCTTATGTTGCCAAACTAAGCATAATAGCTTGTCAAACACGATCGTATGTGGCCAAACTAAACATTACTTACCTCAAGGCAACCTTAGAATCAGCTAGACCATTACAGAGAGCCATGGGAATCAAACCTGCGACTACCCCAGTTCAACGGTCAGTGCCGTTAACAAACGTTACTATACCTACGGCACCCTAGTTAGGTATACAATGGGAGGAAAGTAAAAGTGGCTCTCTTAATTTATTAAGGTACCTACCTAAAGCTTCTATTACTTAAGCCATAGAGGTGAAGAGAATATTATCACTTGACATTTTAGGTAGGTAAATACACGATATATTGCTGGAAATATGTACCTACATTGCATTGCGTCCTGGCGTATGCAAAGAGAATAATATGACGTGAGTGTGTCGTAAGATTGTTTGTGAACTCCTGGAGCTGAACTCCTACATATAGATTAAGTTTATTATGAAACTGACTCTTGCGCATTCATGTGCATGACGTATTTATATACAAATTAGTGATGTAACGAATATTCGCATTCGCATTCGCATTCGCGAATATTCGCATATTTTTTGACATTCGCATTCGCATTCGCAATCGCAAGAATCTATGCGAATGTTTGGCGAATGTTTTTGAAAAACAAAAAGGAAATTATCTATAGACGATAGTGGAATGATAACAATTAGTAAGAATTATATATTATTTAAACAAACTTTCTCATAGGTTGGTCCTTATTGCACCGCTTTTAGGTTCATAAAGCAGCATATTACGCACTATGGACTTTACATTTTTTAAATCTTAGTAAAGAGTTATCCTAAAAATAGTAAACATTTAAAACAATAAATAAACGATGTTTATTAGAATATTATACATAAATACATTAACTATTTAAATAAATTTCTTTCACATTCAATTTCATTGTAAATAAAACATAATATTATGATAAACATTCGATTTATTATATTTCCAATAATATTATAATTGTCACCGGCTTTGCCAGACCCATAGATAAATATAACCAGCCAAATGCATGTCGGACTATGCATACTCTAGAGTTCCGTAGATATCCTGCGCGACCATAAAAGTGCCACTTTTGGATACTACGGAACACAGAAAATAAAAGTGATGTTTTTTTTATTGATATGAAACATTGAATACGGTGGCTCACGTAACCTATTAATTTCTGCGAAATTAATTAACTATTAGTCACCTTTTTAAATAAAATAGTAAGAAATTCTGTTACTAAATTTATCATAGACATCTTCAGCAAAAGTGACATAAACTTTTATTTTCTTTTTGGAACGATGAAAATTTTTATAAGGATTTTTAATTCAAATAAATAAGTTGTGATTAGACTGGGTGCACAATCAGTGGTGCGTGGTTTGAGACTTAATTTAGATTTTTTTTAATTACTTATATTGATTTTGAATAGTAGTAAATAACTATTTATTTCCTATAATAAACCATTTATAATGTGGATCTAATTTAAAGATTGAATATTGCTACTTAAGTAAAAAAGGCCACAATGAAGCTCAATATTTCGTAAACGGAAATTAATATTGAAAAACTGACAAAGAAACCTTCAAATAATTTTAAAATACTACTGAACAATACCTCAATCGAGTGGTTGTGTAAACATTTTTTTTACTCCCCTTTGGAGGGTCACGGGAGGTACAATTGAATAACTTTGCTTTCAAAACAGTTTTTTAGCGGTACATATACTCAATTTTTTGGCTAGTTGGCAGTATTTTAGCGCTAATAGTCTCTGTATAAAATTACTGTGATTGCAGACGGACGTGCCGAAACTATAAGGGTTCCGGCAATTCTCTAGGTCTTAAAAAAAAATCGTGTTTTGTGTCATTTTTTCAATTAAGATTGTATTATTCTAAATATTTTCTATTCGCTAGTAAGTTGTAAAATGTCCTATGAAATGCTTGAGCATTGTTAATTACACACCTTGGCTTCATCACAGCACAGCCCTCGTGTTATTCTCTGGCTGCAAACCAGCCTCGATCGTAACATAGCTCACTTGCACTTAATGCACTTATTTACTTATATTTTAATTTTAAAAAAAATTGCTGTCTTGAGGTAGGCAACTAAATTATAAATAGGATCTTTCTCTATTGCTCTTGTTACTCTAAATAAAACATTAACTCAATAAAATTTGAATATAAAATAATTTTGTTTAATGAGATAATACTAAACTACCCTCAAATCAAAACCAATCTCTTCGAATTAACTTTATGTGACTAACTTCGTTCTTTCAACCTATGGGTTCGGCTACCTATGTTCGGCCGACACGAAGTTTCAATCCAGTTTAAAATTTTGCGCGCTCTTCATTAACCTCCGAGAAATAGGCGTGTTATAAGTTTAAAATGTGTATTTGTGTGTCTGTCTGTGGCATCGTAGGGCCCAAACAAATGATCCGATTTTAATTTTGTTTCTTTTTTAGAAAGGTGTTCTGATCGAGAGTTTTCTTAGCTATGTTTCACGAAAATCGATTCAACCGTTTGAAAATTATCAGCTCTTTTGTAATTTAAAAAGTCGTTGAATTATTATTTTTTATATTGAAGTTTTTTAATTTTCAATTTAGGGTTTCTTATTTGAAAGTCAACATTCGCATTCGCATTCGCGAATGTTGAAGCCAAATATTCGCATTCGCATTCGCATTCGCGAATGTCAAAAATCCAACATTCGTTACATCACTAATACAAATACATAGAGCACCTACCTACTTATCTATAGGTAAACAGTACAAACACGTAGGTACAAATGATGAGTGATGTGAACCAGTTACATACAACCGGTTTCTATAAAACCAGAAGGTACTTAAGTACGTGGCTGATATTTAGTAAAAAAAAAAAAAATGTTTTGAGTCATAATAATTATTTTGAAAAAATAAAACTTCTTTGATCACGGATCACGTTGTCTTTTTGGCTCGGGAAATACCCTTGGTTGGATTCTACGTTTCTTTTCACACAGAATAATGGAAAAATATTTTTTCATTACTCATACTCTGAAAGTAGGTCTGAAGTTGCCTGAGGAGCGGGTTGAAAGTAATACTTTTCCGGCCCGGGAGAATCGCTTTCAACTGACAGCTGTCAAATTATAAAAAAAAAAACTAGTTCCATTTTGACATTTCTATGGAACCATGTTCAAACTTTTTCTACAGTCACTCAATTACAGCACGATGTAAAATTGAAATAACATAAAGTTAAGTATTAATTAAAGAATATATATTTTTAAATGACTTAATTATAATTTAGTTTCAACAATTTCTTTAAAATAACACAGATTTGGGCAAAATATTTAAAAATGAAAATGAAAAATAATGGCTAAATAATGAAGTTGGCCGGCCAACGAAAAAAAAAAACAAAATAGGCGGCAATCCGATATTTTTTTTCGAGTTGTAGAGTATTGTTCATACTTCCTTGTATTATTTCTTTAGCCAATTCCTGTTTTTATTTTTACTTTCCTTGAATTCGTAATGAAAAGCACAGTGTTTACCTCGGGTGAAAGACTAAATAAGTCACTTTCACCACTCATGTAACAATGTACTATTATACGATTATAATATAACTGCTAAATGCTATGCCTATAATTAACATTAAGTATCTACATTGGTAGGTAACAAAACTCATTAAAACTTTGTTCCTTTTTTGCAGTCGAGGTCGCGTTCCGATCCGGTTGTAGATATAAGAAAAAAAAAATGTTAAATTGACAATTTGTAAGTGCCCCCGTAGGCCTAAACAAAATAAACGCTTTGAATTTGAATTTGAATTTGAATTTGAATTTGCAAACCAAATGCACCTACCTACTGGCAAAGAAAGAAAATAACTTATGAACAACTTAAACTTGTTAGCATTTTGTGAAATGGAAATGTTCGAGTGTATTGGTGCCTTAGACCAACACCTCTCTGATTGGTGCACATATTACTCCCGAGGTTACGTGTCACTCCTGAGGTCATTATCTATGAGCTGGAAAGCCCTTGGTTGTCAACACAGCGAAAAATGTTAAGGTCTTTGGTCAAAACCAAGAAGATTATAGAGTAAAACCGTTTTTTTTTATTCAATCAATCAAAGCCAAAAGCAATAATGTAGCATTCAATTATATGTTTTTCTTTCGCACTTTAGTTTTCCTTATAACTTTATCTCTCTCGATCTTTTGGTATTGTATTTACTTTGACAGAAAAACACAACCCATCAAGCAAGAGGAAAACTTTTCATTCGAATTTAGTTTACTTGCTCACTTTTCTTGTTGTTAAAATTACGTTTAATGTTGTGAAATCCACAAAAGGCAATTCGAAAGCAAAGCATAATAATAGGTACTTAGAGACTCAAAATGACTTTATCGGAATACTCTCATTTGAAACAGCAAATCATATTTATTGTTGGTAGTAATGACAAATACAAGGAAATATTATCTTCTTTGAAAGAATTGTTTAAAGACAAAATCAACTCGGTGAGAAGATTTGAACAAATCAACACTATTGGAGAACTCCTGAGGGTCTTGGAAATTAGAGATGTTTTCTCAGAAGATAGTGTAGGGGCTCTAAAAGACATTGCGCGAAAGCTGCCTAACCATGACGAACTACTCAAGAAGATAACAGACTATGAGGAATCACATGTTCCAAAGGAAATCGGTAATTACTATGGTGAGTGAGGATTCATGTAAATTCTAACATTTTAAATCATTATGGAGTGTTCAGAAAAATATATTGGACTCCATAATGATAGAAAACTATGTTTATATTACATTACAGTTTAAAACTTGTGATTGCTAGCCTGATCAGTCAAATGCTTAGTGTGACCAGTCAAGCAATTCAGAGACAATTATACATACCTATCTACATCACCAGCAATGAATATAAGCCGCTCTAATTAAGATAGATGCTAAATAACTACGTGAAATCAAATGGCACTATATTTATTCTAAACTAGCTGTGCCCCGCGACTCCGTCCGCGTTCTGTTGAAATTTTTCCTGAATTTTCTTTGCTATAAACCTCACGGAGCCCGAGACCTTTCCAACGAATGCAAAACCGTGGAAATCGGTTCGTGCGTTCTGGAGTTATATCGTCAGGAAGGAAAACCCGACTTATTTTTATATAGTAGATCTAAATACTTACTAACCACTCAAGGAATGTATTCATTCAAAGTAGAATGTTACTCTAGTCATAGTACTTGAAACGTCATCACACATTAATATGTTGCGGGACTTCCCCTAAAACTATAAACGGTTCACTGTTTGTTTTTATACAAAATTGGGTGGTTCGCTATTGCAGGTACTAACCCATTTTAAATTATTAATGTTTTATTTGTTAAATACTTAAATTGTCAACATTAGATTGTGGTTGTGAGGTGTAACTTAGTCTCGTTGAAAATAGTTTGGACACTGGTGTGGTGGTTTTATGTTAAGGTACAAATAGGCAATATCCTACTAATATTATAAATGCGAAAGTTTGTGAGTGTGGATGTATGTATGTATGTATGTTTGTTACTCCTTCACGCAAAAACTACTGAACGGATTTGGATGAAATTTGGAACACAGATAGATTATAACCGGGATTAACATATAGGATACTTTTTAACCCAATAATCCAATACTACGCGGATGAAGTCGCGGGGCACAGCTAGTACTTACTTATGTGTTTGTTTTCTCAGATATAGGTACATTAGTATTATTGAGTTAATGAACAAACCTAACCGTGAGTTCGCACTGGACGAAACATGTACATGAAACATGTTGTTGTCTCTATCTTCTGTTGTCATAAAAGAGAGACAACAGTATGTTTTGCCATCATGTTTCGTCCAGTGCGAACTCATGGTTATATTCTGCAATTCCTTTCAATACACTATTATTATTATTATAATAGGGTATAAAATTGTTTATTTTTCAGCACCAAGGCCAGAAAGTTCTAGCCAAAGGGGGCAACTGGGAGAAAGCTGTAAAGGCACCAGTCCATTAACAGATATTATGAATAATGATAAGAAAAAACAAAGGATTTATCAGACAATTATTGAAGAAATTGGCTGTTTTTGGCGGGACCTTGCCCGAAACTTGAAAATTCGTGAATGTGTTATAGACGAAATTGATTTTCAAAATAGAAATCTTAATGTTAAAGCTACCAAATTGATGGAGGCATATGAGGATAAGGCCGATCGTCAAAGATGGTTTTTTGTTCTATGTACAGCTTTAGAAAGATCCCGGAGGAGAGACTTGGTACAATCCATTCAGGAAATTATGACAATGAATATCTAAGCATAATTTAAGTACCTACCTATATGATTAATGTTAAAGATAGATGTGATCATGTGATCATGTCTATGATGCTGTCATGAGTTTTATAATCCTGATAAAATTCAGGAAAGTGGTAATGTATGGATACTTATACTGTATAAGGTGTGTATAAGGTGAGTAAGTCTGAATGTTGTCAGACTTACTCACCTGCACCTTCATTAGGTATAATTTAACACTGAATTTTACAAAATGTGAATAAAGTATGTAAGGATAGTTAAAATAAATAGAGACAGATAGTTTAAATCTTTATAACTTTATTTATTAACAATATTGTATAGTTACTACAATAACGTTTTGTTATCGAAAATGATTTTGCTATAAAATTAATACTTATCAAATAATATAATTATTATACCTAACCACTAACATTGTACCTTGTAACAACTGTTAACGAGAGTAAATTGCAGAATCAAAAGGCACGCCTTTATTTGGAATGTACATTTAAATACCATTATACAAATCTTTTAATGAATTACTGAAATTAAATCTTTGAAAAATCTGGTACTTATATATTTTATTTACATGCCAACCTCATATAAATATACTAAGTTTAAAAAAATACGATATTCGAGAAAACATTGAGAATAAATCTTAAATACATTGAATTGTAAATAGGTGCCTATTTATAAAATAGTAGTATATTAGCTTTATCGCCCACATTGATTCACTTTAAAAACATCTAATACAAAAACAATTTCTCAAATAAAAAAAATCCCTACTGGGGTATGTGTATATTTTGTCATTTCATGTATCAATAACTTTTGTAGAATAAACCCTATCTAATCTATGGAACATGAGCAGTATTTATGCTAGTAGCAAAAGTAGTTACAGTTTTAAGAACATTTCACAACTTATCAGCCATGACTTTTGACTGTGAGGGATCTCACAGGCAATAATTAATGTTGGGAAGCCCATATATAGGCGTTCTGGAAGAGTCGGAGCCAGGGCGAGGCTTGGCTGGCGGGGTCGGCGGCGGCGGCCGCGGCGGCGGGCGGCGCGGGGCTCTGCCAGCGCAGCACGCAGCGCTCCGGGTGCGGCATCATGGCCACGTGGCGCCCGTCGCGGGACCGCACGCCCGCCAGACCCTCTGGGAACCAAGTATCCATAAAATACCATCACACAACAGGTACTCACCGATGAGGCAAGACGACGTGCAACGAACATGGTACATTTTTTGGAAGTTTATATGTCAAAGGACAAATCAATTGTTACTTCCTAGGCACACTAGCTAGACCACACTTTACGACCTGGGAATCTAAATTAAAGGCCCGTAGTCGGCAAGTTGTGCTTTTATACACTTGACTGAAAATGAGATCGCATAATAAGAAATCATTTATTTTGAATTTGCTTCAAATATATGGTATTTTTCTACCTGTCAAATGATCACTCGTTACCTGGACTTCCATTAGGATTCATGGGGTACACTTCGGTCGGCACGCCGTCGTCGTCGACATACTGCATGGCCACCTGTCCGTTCCTGTGCAGTTTGTCGAGCAGCTGCGGCTCGGCGACGGTGAACCTGCCCTCGCCGTGCGCGACCCACACGCCCAGCACGCTGCCGCCCATGCCGCGGAACCACACGTCCTCTGATTCACTGTCCTCTGTGATTCTCACTGCGCTCCATCGACATTCAAATCTATTGGAACGATAACAGGAATCAAATAAAAATAAATGATTTAGCCCTTTTGACGTCCCACAACTGGGCACGGGCCTCCCCTCAACATGAGGGGGATTCAGGCCATAATCCACCACGCTGGCCCAGTGCGGGTTGGCGGATTTCACATGGCTTTCGAAAATTGGTTAGATCTTCTAAAACATGCAGGTTTCCTCACGATGTTTTCCTTCACCGTAAGCAAGTGATAAACATATAGAAATTATGATTCGCACATAGATTTCGAAAAATCCAGAGGTGCGCGAGCCGGGGTTTGAACCCAAGAACTGGTGCCCGCAAGACGCGTGCTTTAACCAATCGGCTATCCCTGCTTCAGCTGATAACAGGAATACTACATGAAAATGAAAATTAACTAACTTAATACATTCCGGCCCGAATTAATAAAACCATCTGAAGTCATTCTTAGGCCCGCATTAATAAATCGAGCTCAAATCAGAAAGCAGTCTTGGAAATGTCATACCAATACAAACTTACACGTCAAAAACATATTCAAAACCGCTCTTTGACTTGAGATCGATTTATTAATAATATTAATATGGCACCTTGTGTCATATCTGTGCAAAATTACATGTCAAAAGTGTACTCATGAGCACACTCAGACTATGAGACCGATTCATGAATACGGCCCTACAAAAAGGGTTATAAGGGGGTGAACTTCGCGGAATGCATACGGTTACGGGTGAATAATAAATATAATAATAAATATCTTTGGAGGGGGCTTTGGCTGAAAATCAGCGTTGGAGGAGATTTCGTTCCCCTCCAGCACATGCTGAGCCAAATGCCTTTCGGTACAGCTCACACTGTAGGAAATGCAGCTTACTGACCTTAGGTCTATATATTTCACTTAGTTTATAAATTATGTGCTGATATTTCCTTATGTGTTCCCTGTGCTGAATAAATATTTTTCATTTCATTTCATTCATTTCATTTTCATATCGCCAGACGAACACACCAACTGTATGGTCCCCAACTAAGCAACGCTTGTACTATGGGTACCCGTACAATGGGCTGGGGGCGATCCCAGTGACACCCAGACCAGGGCAAATTACGAAAAGGGCATTTCCGAAATTTACCCCGGCGGGAATCGGACCCGCACCCACCATGTGCAGAGAGCCGAGCGGCCTACGCTCGAAACCACTGCGCCAAGCGGTTGTCAAACGTCATTATCATTAGGATTTTTTATAAATCTTAGTTCGTGGTCCCTATAAACTTTCATGTTTGACTTGAATGCAAAAGCATTCACTACAAGCTAATGCAGATGTCATTATTTTTTCATTGCAACCGTTCAATGAGGTCAAATACATCAAGATATAAATTATTAAAGAATACCTTTCTGAATTGTTATGGTCAAGGAATATCTGCGTCTTGTCAGCGTGTTTAGAATCGGTAGCCGGGTCGATCCATCCGAGGAGTGCCATCAACTGGCACCCGTTGCAGACGCCCAGCGAGAACGTATCAGCCCTGTTCTTGAAATGGGAGAACTGAGAACTTAACGATTCTGAGAACAGGATACCGGCCGCCCATCCTTTTGCAGATCCCAAGGTGTCTGTGAATAACAGAAATAGCTATTACTGAGTCTATTATTTCTTTTTATGAGTCGTTCTGAGTCTATCTTTATCGACATCGCGCAATTATTTTGGCAATATATCTGGCCCTTAAGACACAGGCAATGCCTAGTTTAAGGGTCACAAGTTAAGCACTCTTACAAAATTTATTTTTCTGTGTCTCAAGTCTACGGACATCATTTGTAAACGAATTAACCTGCAAACATGTATACTTAGAGATAAATAAATAATTTTTCATTTTTTTTTCCAGTACTTTATTGGTTTTTTTTTTTTTAATTGACTATATGTTGTTGGCCAGAGTGGCCATAACAACTTCACCCGGACAGAGGGCCCAGCCAGAGGGGCAGGGGGGCAGCTAGCTCAAGGGCGCCACACCCTTGTGTCCCTACACGACCTCGGATTGGGCCGCTGCCAGGAGAGGTGGCGAGGGTAAATCTACCACCGGATCGGAACGCGACCTCGACTGAGAAGATCAGTACTTAATTGATAACGTCATCACACACATTAATTAGCCTTATCACAAATTGGTAAGTTATTATAAACATATGCATATTGCATTATTTGGTGGTAGAGCTAAACTGTAGCCAATTAACTAGAGCTCAAACACATGTGCTGACCCGGGTAGTACCACCCACTCACAGAAGATCAGCGTAAAGTAGTTATTATAGCTGCGATTCGTATGATGAGTGAGAAAGCCAGTCGCCCAACGCACCCCTGTCCCACTTCCCTTCAGGTCAGCAACGTGCGAGTAATGCCCTTGGTATTTCAAGCATCTTTTCTTACCTAGGCTATGTTAACTGCTTAACATCAGGCAGGTCGTACGCTTGTTCACGGACTTTGTTCTATAAGTAATAAAATAAAAATAATAATTACCTGCATAACTAAATCCACCCGGGAATACCAAACCCTGGAACGCGTCTAATGTGATTTTCTTGTTTTGCAAGTCACTCATGGTGACGTCGAACACGTCGAAGTTTGCCATCATTAGGGAAGCGATCATCTCTCGGTCGCCGTTTGTACCTAAAGTAATATACATTACAGAATTAAATGCGTCGAATACTTTCAAATTATGAATAAGAAATATCCTCCCGAGTAGATTTATTCGATGGAAGGCATCGTCGACCTAACATTAAAACAAAAAACGAATCTGGCTTATAGCTACAAAGCTGATTGAAGAGCATGAAGTCAAAACCTCAACTTCCAAGATACATCAAACACTAAGGCTGGGTTGCACCAAAGTAGCGGTCAAAGTAAAAGTTTGTGTCAAATTTAACAATAACTTTAACGGATACATCAAAATGTGTTGCACCGGCGAATTCATTAGCTTTGTTAAAGTTATCAGGGTTGCAAGTCAAATGAGGCGTAATTTACCCTAAAATCGTTGGGGGTAACATTTTTAAATATGGCATTACTAAACATAACTGTCATAATCACCAAAGAGTATGTAATCACTACGTTTATAATTGCTGCATAAATTCTACAGAATTCCAGTTAAATAATAGTTAATGAAATTCAGTTAAAACATTTCACCTAAACTTTAATTTTGATCCTACTAATATTATAAATGCGAAAGTTTATGTGTGTGTTTGTTCACGCCTAAACAGCTAGATTATATTTGGCACACAGATAGTTCAAAACCTAGAACAGGATACTTTTTATCCTGGTCAAAGGTGCCCTAGGGTCCGCCCGTACCAAATCGCGGACGGCCGCTAGCTGTAAATTAAAGTAATTACTTTATATATCAATATTTTTATTGTTTGTCATGTATATTATGCGTGATACTGTTGACTTATGCACACCAGCTGTATCGCCAACGCATCTTTGGAACGAACCACAAGCATAGTATTCTAATGTGTTGAGTAATTTCTGCACTGGAGTTACTGCTCTATTTCTGAAAAATGAAAGTTGATGCAGCCTCTTTTTCAACTGAGCGCCTCCAGGTGATACGGGGGGGGGGGGGGGCGGCCCGGCTTTCTTTTCCCATACGCTTGATGACACGTTATCCCTTGTTTGGATAGGTGATAATCTGGTTTTCTCAACGCATGGTCTATCCAGCGCCATTTTATCCTCAGGATCTCCTTGTCAATGGGTTTTTGGTCAGTCCTCTTCCACAGCCTTGTATTTGAGATGGTTCGTGGCCAGCAGATCCCTAGTATGCGCCGTAAACATTGTTCACGAAGACCTGTAGTTTGCTGGTTACTTCATTTTTGATGAGCCATGTCTCGCATCCATATAGGACTGACTTGACATTGGACTTGAATACTCTGATCTTTGTACGCCGAGTGATTACGGAAGACATCTAAACAGTTTTTAACTGCTCATATGCGGCTCTCACTTTGTGGATGCCTCAACATCGGCTTCTGCTCCCCCCAGTGGGTCCACGACGCTCCCCAGGTAGGTAAAGAGCTGCACTTGCTCGACAACCTCGCCATTTGTGTAGGCGCATGTCTTTGGTCTTGCTGCAGTTGATGCGCAGCCTTTCTTTAGCAGCTTCGCTTGTGAGGTCCTCGGTCTTGGCCTGTAGGTAGTCATGGGATGTGGCGAGCAGACAGAGATCGTCTGCGAAGTCTATGTCCTCGAGGGACTTACCTTGCAACCAAGGCAGACGTCTCTCTTCTTTACTGGTTACTCTGCGCATCACATCATCCAAGACAATCAGGAACAGCAGCGGCGACAACAAGCAGCCCTGTTTGATTTCGCCGGTGAGTGTTATAGGATCAGTTAGCAAGCCCTGGTGCAACACTCGAAAAGAGGAGATTTCGAGTAGGTACTCGAAATCTCGCCAAGAAAGATTATTCGTCCCATGATGTGGGAAAACGATCGCGTCTAGGTTAATAAAATTTTCTTTTTCTATGCACACTGAACAGGTCATCATTTTCGTCTTCAGAACTGGTTTCCGCGAGTATTTCTCGGAGTAGCGATATGATGTTTAGAGGTTTGACAGCGTTTGACATCTTTGACGGATATTTAACATTAACAATAACACTAACCAGCGACAAGTGACCGGTTACAGTTATGGTTAAAGTTATGACGTCATTTAACAATTTGTCAACTGGTGCAACTCATTTTTGACCTAACCGGTACTTTAACCGAAATTTTGACGTTTGTTATTGTTAAAGTAAGATGGTGCAACCCAGCCTAAGTGCCTATATCACATTAGATAACTATTACTTTTACATAAATATTATACCTTCTTCACGAAGCACAGCCACTTTAACAGACTTCGATTTTAAAACAGCAACCGTAGGATCGTACGTCACACTGTAAGTTGCGCCCTTACGTTTCTCAAGACCTGAAACAGATAACAAATTAAAACACTTCCACATAAAATAAAATTGCAAGTATTATATATTTTGTAAAATGCCGTTAATATTGAGATTACAAACAGACATTTCAATTTTATTTATTGATTAATACCTATCCATTCCTGACGAACACAATCCGAGTTCGCTTGCAAGCATTCCAGCTGATAGCTCGTTTCTTCCCACATTCTATACACCTCAATAAGATTTGAATTCAAAACTGTTTCACCGTTCACCTTTATTACAACCTGTAAAAGAAAAAAAAATTTTTCATTACTCATACTCTGAAAGTAGGTCGGATGTTGCCTGAGGAGCGGGTTGAAAGTAATACTTTTCCGGCCCGGGTGAATCGCTTTCAACTTTCAACAGCTGTCAAATTATAAAAAAAAACTAGTTCCATTTTCACATTTCTATGGAACCATGTTCAAACTTCTTCTACAGTCACTCAATTACAGCACGATGTAAAATTGAAATAACATAAAGTTAAGTATTAATTAAAGAATATATATTTTTAAATGACTTAATTATAATTTAGTTTCAACAATTTCTTTAAAATAACATAGATTTGGGCAAAATATTTAAAGATGAAAATAAAAAATAATGGCTAAATAATGAAGTTGGCCGGCCAACGAAAAAAAAACAAAATAGGCGGCAATCCGATCTTTTTTTTTCGAGTTGTAGAGTATTGTTCATACTTCCTTGTATTATTTCTTTAGCCAATTCCTGTTTTTATTTTTACTTTCCTTGTATTCGTAATGAAAAGCACAGTGTTTACCTCGGGTGAAAGACTTATTTTGTCCCTCGAACTATTAGCTACGCTCGGGCGCCAAACCCCGTCTCGGGACTAAATAAGTCACTTTCACCACTCGTGTAACAATGTACTATTGCGGCTGTATTAATTAATATATCTCAAGTCTTAATGTCATACCAGTACAAAATTACATGTCATAAGCATACTTAAGATCGCTGTTAGTCTTGAGATAGGTTTATTAATTAATACGCGCCTTACAGCCTATTTCACATAGGAAGTCACGCGGAAAAATACGGAACTAAATTGTACTCAAGTGTTATTGTATTGCTGACTCGCGACCACAGCGCCGTATCTACAGGACTCATTATTATGTGAAATGGACTGTAATGTTTGCCTTTTAGATAACATTTAAAGTTGAGAAGCTAATATCATAAAAGATTATAATTAAATTAATTCATCATTAATAAGCAGTGATAGCCAATTGGTGAAGCACGCGTCTTGCGGGCACCAGGTCCTGGATTCAAACCCCGGCTCGCACCTCGGGGTTTTTCGAAACCTATGTGCGAATCATCATTTATATCTGATTATAACTTGCTTACGGTGAAGGAAAACATCGTGAGGAAACCCGCATGTCTTAGAAAATCTAACCAATTATCGAAAGCCATGCGAAATCCGCCAACCCGCACAGGGCCAGCGTGGTGGATTACGGCCTGGATCCCCCTCATAGTGAGGGGAGGCCCGTGCCCAGGAGTGGGACGTCAAACAAAGGGCTAAATTATATATAATATTTTATTATATTTAAATTAACCCACCTCAGCGTTCATGCCGTACTTCCCAGTGGTACCGATTCGGGTAGCCGCGACGCCATTTCTCTTATATTCATTCAGTACATACGACAAATTGCTCTGTTTAACTTCCACAATGATCCCAAGTTCTTCATTGAAAAGCGCTTCAATCGCTGACACATTATTTTGCAGTTGAAGGTCGATGTTCAGACCGCGTAGACCGCCAATACCCATTTCTAGGGCTGTTGTTATGAAACCTCCTTCGCTGATGTCGTGTCCAGATAGGAGTTTATTTTCTAGAATAATTATTTAGTCAGATATGATAGAAATAAATACATTACATCGCGTCTGGATAAACAACCAATAGCAATGAAAATGAACCGTTGTTGTAGAACCAAGCTTCAGCTAATTGACTTATCTAAATATATATAACTCAAAGGTGACTGACTGACTGACAGACATAGTGATCTATCAACGCACAGCCCAAACCACTGGATGGATCGGGCTGAAATTTGGCATGCAGGTAGATGTTATGACGTAGACATCCGTTAAGAAAGGATTTTGATTAATTCTACCCCCAAGGGGATAAAATAGGGGATGAAAGTTTGTATGAAACTTTGTCAATTAAATTCCACGCGGACGAATTCGCGGGCACAGCTAGTAGCTCATATAAGGGCTGGGTAGCTCGAGTAGTAGCACCCTCCAGAAGATCGGCGTAAAGTAGTTATTATAGCTGCGTTTCGTACGATGAGTGAGAGAACTGGAAGCCCAACCTCCCGGTCCACTCGCGTGCGAGCAATACCTTTGGTATTACAAGCATCTATAGGCTACAATAAATGCTTAACATCAGGCGGATCGTACGCTTGCTTCCGACTTTGTTATATAAAAATTGCGATTCCTATTTCCGCGTCACTCATACCTATATACTACGTCAAACTTTGGTAAAGGAAATAGAAATGTAAGTACGAGCAATGGCGTGAAAATGGGCGACAGATATCTGTTGTTCAAGTTTTAAAAAAATAATAAACAAAATGACGGCTATACCTTTCAATAGTTTCTGAGTGACTTTGAATAAGGATTTGAGAACGGCAGGGTCGTCTAGATCCGGTGGAGTGTCGCCGAGTTGTTTGTAGCATTGCGCTAGAGCTGAACCACCAAGCCTGAAAATAACCTTTGGTTTTATGAAACTTTTCAACAGAACATTATTAGATCCTTTATCTACGTCAGTACAGGCTCGCATTCTTAAGTTCTTTGGACACGTGTCAAGGCAAGAAAACGACTCCATAGAACGGTTAGTTGTAAAGGGCCGAGTGGAAGGCACCAGACCACGTGGAAGGTCACCCATGCGATGGACCGATCAGATTAAACCTGCCATTGGCGGTCCCTTGCACGAGCGCACCAGGATGTCGTCCAATACGGAGAGATGGCGAGTCATCGTGAGCCGAACAACATCAGCACCGAAAAACGAGTGTAACGACTTAGTAGAAAAAAATAGGACCTTACATTAATATTCTAAGTACGTACCTGTATTTTCCAGGAGTGACGGGCACGTGAACCAGAGCAGCTCCTTCTTCGAGAAGGGTTGGCTCAATTTTCACTGTAATATCAGGACACGGGGCGTACGCCGATACTACTAGGGTTCCAGGTGACTTCACTATAAATAAATAAAAATAAGATATTGAAAATACCGCAAGTCAATTTGAAAAACTTTATAAACTTGTTCCGTGCGATGGCACGGGGGCGATCCCAGTGATTCCCAAATCTTGGTCAAATTACAACAATAAATACATGGGCTTTCCTTGTTTACTAGTAATTAGGAGAAGTTAGTAACATAATATGCATCAAAGTTATAAAAATATTGTTCCTCGAAAATCATAATAAAACATCCTGCGTTACAAAATCACGCATATGTTTTAATAAAACATATTAGCAAAGAGGTATGATACGCCTTTGCTTCGTATTTAGTTTAATTTAAATAAGGCACTAGTTTTTGCCCTATGGCCTTTGATTACATAGCTATACCACTGCTCAGATATCATCACTACATAGTACGTATAAAACAAAGTCGCTTCCAGCTGTCTCTCCCTATGTATGCTTAGATCTTTAAAACTACGCAACGGATTTTGATGCGGTTTTTTTTAATAGATAGAGCGATTCAAGATGAAGGTTTATATGTATAATACATGTATAATATAGTAGAAAAACACTGATAATTTTAGAGCCGTCCGAAGCCAGGGCGGGACGCTAGTTCACTATAATATAGCAAGGGGTAACATGTACAGGTTATGTATCGTGAGCCGTTACCTTTCTCCCCGGCGACGTTGGCGCACATGGAGAGCGAGTCCTTCCCGCCGTCCACGGCGACGCCGAGCCGCGCCATGGCGCCGCACGCCGCGCGGCACGCCGCCAGCAGCGCGCCGCCCTCCGCGCCGCTCTTGCCGGCCCACATCCAGTTGCCCGAGCACTTCACATCCTCGAGCTCACTGATCCCGGCGAACACCTGAATGAGATTTATTTATTTTTTCATTACTCATACTCGGAAAGTTGGTCTGAAGTTGCCTGAGGAGCGGGTTGAAAATAATACTTTTCCGCCCTAAGGAGAATCGCTTTCAACTGACAGCTGTCAAATTATTAAAAAAAACTAGTTCCATTTCCACATTTCTATGGAACCATGTTCCAACTTTTTCTACAGTCACTCAATTACAGCGCGATGTAAAATTGAAATAACATAAAGTTATGTACATATTAATTAAAGAATATATATTTTTAAATGACTTAATTATAATTTAGTTTCAACAATTACTTTTAAATAACATAGATTTGGGCAAAATATTTAAAGATGAAAATGAAAAATAATGGCTAAATAATGAAGTTGGCCGGCCAACGAAAAAAAAAAACAAAATAGGCGGCAATCGGATCTTCATTTGTTTTTTCAAGTTGAAGGTATTGTTCATACTTTCTTGTTTATTGTAGTGTTGTTTCTTTCTTGTTCTTTAGGCAATTCCTGTTTTTATTTTCACTTTCCTTGTATTCGTAATGAAAAGCACAGTGTTTACCTCGGGTGAAAGACTTATTTTGTCCCTCGAACCACGTCTCGGGCCAAAATAAGTTACATTCACCGCTTGTGTAACAATGTACTATTATTTTATTTATTAAAAAAGGTATTTTTTTAATGGGACTAGTTCCACCACTGTAACTCCTGTAAGCCAGGATCGACAATGGTGACCAATAATGACGTCGAGGTTCGACCCTCGACGAGACCCGGGGAAAAATTAAATTGTCTTGGAACCTGTACGAATTTCATCGAAAGAAATAATAGCAGGAGCTTTCCAACTTTTTTTTCTTCCGAAAAAAAATTCATTTCCCTCCGGTGCAAAGCGGGAGACAAAAATAGCTGGTTAAAAAAGGTCTACCAACAAATGTTACAATAATTCAAGCAATATGAATTATTTACAAGCAGTATTTTAGCTAATTGCACAATTACTTATAAGTACACACCACTAATCCAAGAGGAGTAACTTAACAGATTACAAAAATATAAAAGACAGAGTCTAAAGTTAATTCGATATTGCAACCAACATTACTAGTATACCCTTTAGCCCCTCTAACTAAGCTAATGCTTGTGTTAGTAGTAGGCTCACGTCAATAATGAAATGGCGTGGATGGGGATCGAACCCGGAATCTCTCAGCTACGAGGGCGACCCCTCTAACCACTAGGCTATTGACGCCAAAATATTTAAACATTGCTAGTGTTTTTTTTTTAAAGTAACAGGCACTTCAGTTATTTGTCCAGATATGTAAGGTATAGGCCCAAGAAAAGATGAATGGATTGTATCATGAGTGATATGAACGAGGTTGGAGTGGATGTGAGTATGACAGGAAAGCGCGATGAATGGAAGGAAAAGATATACTGCGCCGACCCCAGATAATGGGAAAAGGTAAGGCCGATGATGATGATGTAAGGTATATATGAATAGTTACGAGATTGGTGAGCGCCTCCCCGAGCGAGAGCCTGGCGCCGGGCGCGGGGTCGAGCAGCCCCTTGACGTTCTGCGCGCCCAGCGCGGTGGCGGCGCCGGCCCGCGCGCCGTGCGCCAGCGCCAGCACGCCGCAGTCCGCCAGCGGCGCGTGCAGCGGGCCCACGCACTGCTGCTGCGCCACCAGCCCGCTCACGCACCGGTCCACCTGCCACACACCACCCGCCATTCAGATGGACTCGTGCCCCGGCAATGCACTAAACTCAAATATAGATTTACATAGATAACGCAAATGCATGTACTTCGCGTGTGCGAAACCCCGACCAAGCGTCAAGGTCGGTCGCCCCTAACTTACAGTCCACGCGACTACAGATATAAAAAATATGAGTATGAGCGAGATAATCACTCGAGAGAATCGTAGCGGGCGGAAGGGCGTCGTCGGCGGCATCTGTGTCTTTGAATCGGTTTGGATTTCCCGTCACTAATGACGTCACAGTAGGTGTTGAAAATTCGGCATGCTTGGTTTCAATACAAATCGTGATACTTGCGTTATCTATGTAAATCTATATCTGTGGCACTAAACAGTTGGGTTCAGTAACGCACACACGCTATCACCCATCAAGTGAAGCCAATACACGGTGAATTTCAATTTATTGCCCTAACTCCGACGGGTGATCCTTCGTGTACCGAATCAGGGGTGCTACTCTTAGCAACGATAATCGATATATCGTGACATTTGTATAGTCGCATGTCGCATCCTACTCTAAATTTCATATTTTTAGCCGTCATATCGATTACTGAACAAACGATACAAAATTATAGTTCGTTCAGACGATATACGACGGCAAAAAAGGTGGAATTTAGAGTAAGATTCGACACTATAGATGCCACGATATGACAATTACTGTTGCTAAGAGTAGCTCCCCAGATTTAAGCCCGTGCAATATAAATTAAACGGAGCACAAATAATCTATATTATATAAAGATTAATCTCTATTCCCTTGGTAATCGCATCACGCGTGAACGGATGGAACGATTTCGCTAATTTTATTTTTTGTTGTGTTTATTATTGTCAGGAGAAGGTTCTTATGAAAGAAAAAGTTAAGAAAGTTGAGCGGAACAATTCTAATTCAATATTCAAATTTAAGACAGGACAACGTATGTCGGGTCAACTAGTATAATATAAAATAAACCATCAGCAATCAGACGCCTACAAATACGGGAAGAGTCCGACTACAACCAAGATTTTGTGTCTTTAGGATTATGCAATGATAAAATTCGGTGTGACGTCAGAATAGAGAGACTTCCTTCTGTTTTTATTATCCAATCATTAAATTAGAATTTTTCTACTTACTTTATTGGTCAGGTACCTCTTGCTCGCAACATTGACGAGCCTAAGCACTCTGTCAAGAGCGCTCTTGACGGTTACATTTGCAGGCAATGACAATGGCAACTTTGTTCTCTTCTCAGTTATCAAATCGAAAGTCTTCTGTGGCATATTACCTGAATAAACACTTTAGTTTTAAACTTCTTATTGTGCATATACTTAAATAATCAGAAATGTTTGCCCCCACCAATGTTTAAATATAAAATTATATTGTTCGTACCTAATACAGCCTCTAAGTGCAAGTCATAAGGTAGCTTCTCCTTGATCTCCGGTTTCAATCTATCAGATCTTTCTAAATATTTGTCCGTGAAGGTATCTTCAACGAGGCTCACGTAGCCATCACCGGTAACTTCTCCCACAAACGATACTGGGCACCTTTCGCGGCGACAGATATCTAAAATGGGTGTAAAAAACTTGATTATTTTGTCACAAGTGCTTGTTTTGTGAGCTCCAAATTACAACTACACAAAATTGACACAACTAGATTAAACAACTAATAACTTCTTCATATATTAATATCATGAAAGGGATGGAACATTTTGTATGGTGAAGAACGTACGGTATAAAATTATTAATTGATTTACCTTCAAGTATCGGCCGGTTTTCTTTCGTACAAAGCAACGCATTATTCTCCTGATACTCAGCGCCCCACAGTTCGAGTGTGGTGATAGTAGGGTCACCCAATTGGAACTCTTTAGTGAACACAACGGCACCTTCTGGCTCCACTAACTCTTTCAGTACATTACCGTTGCCACCTGCACCTTGATCATGGATGGCTGAAATATGTATACAATGTATGTAATATGTCTTCTGTTTCGTACAACTGCGTCCCTCTCTGATGACTCTATGGTTGAGACAGTTCACTTGAACCAGTAAGTACAAAGAACTCATACTTACATTCTACGGGATTGATTTCGGCTTCTAAACATGCCCTTACGACTCTGTTGAGGCGGTTACCCATTTCAGCATCACCTATCAACAAAATATTGGCAATAATTAAACATGTTTCTTCAACATATACAAATAAAATACTGCTTTAAAGCTGTAGAGTTAAGGTTGATTATCGCACCTCTTTGCACGGCGCCGAAGTCCAGCGCATGGTCTCGCGAGTCGCCGCCTTGGACGGCCACGGACGAGGCCGCGCCGCCGCCCACGCCGATACGGTACACCGGACCACCGATTTTTACTAGTAACATGCCTGCCAAATACATCGTTATTTATAGATATAGGTACGTAAATAATATATACTAGGTGAAACAAAAAGGGTAGGTATACTATTGTTTATGCAACTTTACTTTGTAAATCTAAAACCATCAACTTTGTGAGACAGTTGGAGTACTTAAGGTTTTGTAGCTTTATGAAATCTGTCAACAGCTGTATCCCTGTAACACCTTTTGTTTTTCAAGTTTCCTCCAAAGCTGATAGTTTTTGAATTACAACGTTAAGTTTTGAAAAAAAAGGATACCCTTTAGGTTTGAACCTGTATACCAGACGATAGATACAGCAACATAATATGACGACAGATAGCTGAATAAAGAAAAAACTAATCAATCTGTACTAAAAACGACGACAATTTTTAGCTGATATATTATGTCAAAATAAATAAATCTACGCTTTAAAACTCAGCACCCATTCCAATGTTCAATCTTGAATTTTGACTTTCTTCATCCATGTCTCGTGAAGGAGAATCATCTCTTTGAGACTAAAAAGTTAAGGGTAATGACACTGTCCAATCACGAGTGGATATTGCTCTTGAAGGAGGTCATTCACGGGGAGCCCATTTGGAATTAGTCTACATCGGTGGAAGTGGGTGGAAAACTTCTAAATTCGTGCCACACTCAAGATTACTGTTTGGCCAAGCGCCACTCAATTCCAATTATTATCTCATTTAAAGGAGGTGATTCACGAGAACTGGGATTTTGGAATGTTTGGAAATCGAACTGTCAGAGAGAGGCCATTGAATCCAAATAGTTTTCCACATTCACAATGCGTTTTTGGAGTTTTGGAGTCGATCGATTCCAATGGAATCGCCTTGAATTACCTCCTTTATAAACATGGGCCAGAAAGGCGACAACAAGCTTGACTAATAATTTTATTCACATGTACATGTTGTAATTAATTTCCATACAAACGGTTTACACAATTACATTCATTACTTTATTGTTAGTTTGTTGAGTTTATTTTCAAATTTGTATGATTAAAATGCCTTTTCCGTATTTAAAATTAGGACCAGTAATGTCGCAACTACTAACCTTTGTCCGGTTTATTCTTTTTAATCATATCATGTGGCATAAATCCAATACCAGCGCTGAACATAATTGGTTTTACAAACTCTTCTCTTACATTGTCACCATTTTTCAATCCATAAGACTGGACAAATCCTAGAACAACGTATAAATGTTTAATACAAATGATAATTAAATAGGGAACAGCAGTTCTGTATGTTAAAAACAGTGAATACCTGAGATAACCGGTTCACCAAACTTATTTCCATAGTCAGAGGCGCCATTACTAGCTTCGATAATGATTTGCAGAGGACTGGCAAAGTTATTTGGGTACTCCCAATCCTTATCTTCCCATGGCATGTCGTAGCCTGTAATAGATAATGGTAACTAAAGCGAAATACAAATAACCTAAATGCCTGTTACGTTTCAATACTCTCATATCTAGTTGCCAAACCTAAATACCCCTACCCCCTTAGGTATTGCTTAACTATTGATAGTTGACCTTAAATATAAACCACCATATCGATTGGGTTATCCATAGTAGTAAAACTATTAATGGCAAGCTATAATATCGATACTATTGAGCATTAATACTATGGTTAGTATCACTATTATAGCGCGTTTCATTAAAATCACTCGCGATACAATACACGCTATAATAGTGATACTATCTATAGTATTACTACATAATAGTATTTATACTATTGTTTGTCATCAATAGTATTAGTATAGTACTATCGATGGGCCATCGATATTGTAGCTAGTTGTCGAGGTCGCGATAGTATTGGCAACCTATCGATAGACAATCGAAGGTTAGGCAACACTAGTGCCCCTTAGAATCCCTAGAAGAAAGGGACAGTCCCACCAGGGGCCGCTCACTCCACTGGTTTTTTTTTTTTTTTTTTGCAACGGTGATCCCTCCTGTCAGGATAAAGCTCCATATCCGACACTCAACCGGGTGGACTAATAATAATATGCTTAAGCAATAATTATTAGATAAGATAATTTTATTTCAAAAACAGTATTGACATGTACACAATTTGAAATATTACCCACAAGAGGTATATTGCAACTTCCTAGTAAGTAACTAAATCACAATAAAATTGACGTATTACTGTGGATCCCAAACTAAGCAATTTTTTTTTTTTTTTAATTGACTATATGTTGTTGGCCAGAGTGGCCATAACAACTTCACCCGGACAGAGGGCGAGCGCAAGTGCGCTCCAGCCAGAGGGGCAGGGGGGCAGCTAGCTCAAGGGCGCCACAAGGGACACGACATCGGCTTGGGCCGCTGCCAGGAGAGGTGGCGAGGGTAAATCTACCACCGGATCGGAACGCGACCTCGACTGAGAAGATCACTAAGCAAATGCTTGTATCTTGGGAATATAGGCAAATTTTCTTAGGTTAGGTAAGCTTCTTTGAACAATTACGCACCAGGTATATGCAAATTCCCGACGCTGTACCCGGCGGTGGCGGCCCCGGTGTGTCCCCCGCGGCCCACGGCCTGCACGTCGCGGATGCGGCCGCCCGCGCCGGTCGCGGCGCCGCTGAACGGAGCCACCGCCGTCGGCATGTTGTGCGTCTCCGCGGTGAAGATTATATCCGACTCGGTCATCTCTTCGACCATTTGGGAAGGCTCGCGGACTGAGCTCGGCCGCAGCTTTTTGTGCTTGAACCCTTTGATAGCGCTGCAATAATAAAATATAATACCTAATCCTTACTAATATTATAAATGCGAAAGTAACTCTAGTCTGTCTGTCGCGCTTTCACGCCGAAACGACTGAACCGCTTTAAATGAAATTTGGTACACAGATAGTCTAGAGCCTGAGATATAAATAAATGTGACATTCAAAGTTTGTAAAAGTTTTACCCTCAAGGGTGTAAAAGAACAATAGGGAATAGGGGATGAAAGTTTGTATGGAAATATAGCTCTTTACAGTGAAACACTGCAAATAGCTCATTAAAGCATTTATATATAATATGTCATTTTTGTAAAATAATTAGCCTAAATAATCAAAAATGCTACCCAAAGACACTATTCCACGCGGACAAAGTCGCGGGAACAGCTAGTAAACAATAAAAATAAAAATGCATATTATTCATGAAAAAAAATAAACCAGCACTGTAGACCTGACAGACGCACCAACATGTTGGGTGCCGAATGTTCTGAAAAATAATACTGCAGCTGCCTCAATTTCTTACAGCTTTCCCTGTTTGTCAGTCAGTTGGTCCGACATGTAATCTTATTATACACTAGCGGCCCGCCCCGGCTTCGCACGGGTAAATTGCGGTTACATTATTCGAGTTTTAGTAAGGATCCCTATTTTTTTTTTAAATATATTATAGCCTATGTCACCCGGGGATAGTGTAGCTTCCCAACAATGAAAGAATTTTTCAAATCGGTTCAGTAGTTTCGGAGCCTATTCATTACAATTAAACAAACAAAGTTTTCCTCTTTATAATATTAGTATGAAAAATGGAGCAACAAATTATTCAATAACTATGAAGATTATATTTTTATTGTACTGATAGCTCACCTGCTGTTATCACCGAACTTAATAACATTATTATTATTCGATGTATTCTGCGTAGAAGCGACCATATCAATAAGAGATTCGTTTATTTCTTCGCCATCCAATAATAACTTTCCCTGTAAAATATAACAATGAATATCTCCACAACTGTATTCTCTGAAATACATCTCATATTATTGTGCTACATATCAATACATGTATGTATGTATTAATTACTGGGTGTAAGGAAAACGCTCCCGAAGCCGAAACGCTATTATTATACTACCTAAACGCAATTGAATACCAATAACGGTTTGCCTTAAACTTGTTGCGTTTGTGATTTAGTAAAATCCAAACCCGCAACGTAAAGCGTCAATGTCGCGCGTAGGAACCTAGAAAGTGGAGTTTTAAGGCTAAAGCGCCCATCTAGCCCGCGAAGTTCAAATTTTTTGAGATTTTTTAGAAATTTTTCAAAGTCTGACAATAATAAAAGGCACATTTTGTAATTCGCGAAAAAGACCGTGTGCAGTGCATTTATTAATATATCCACCTTACTCTAAAACATTTTAAGAACGACAGCTATCCAGATAATCTGGCAATTTTTGTATATTTAGTGATTTACTAGTATCATATCCACCGTGATAATATTTAGAGTAAAATAAATGTATTAATAAACGCACTGTATACTGTGTTTGTCGCAAATCACAAAATGTTGTCTTAAATGTTTTCAGATTTTGGATAAACTATAAAAATACTCGAAAATTTTGAATTTCGCGGGCTAGACAGGCGCCTTCACCTTAACAGCTGACTATTCGTGCGCGCGGATGTCCATCGTTCGATAACCCCTATAAATTCTATTTGAATTACATTGCGGGTTTTAAATATAAAGAAAATTAATGTTTCTATTTTTTATTGTATTAACAGTTTTATTATGGTATTGTATTAGTAACCACCAGCACAATCATCTGTCTTCGTTTACGGGAGCGTTTCCAATACACCTAGTATAGGTCAAGCAATCCACAATACACCTAACCAGACTACGGGTCAATACATATGTTTATCTAAAACACATTCTTTTTTAAACTCATTGTTCAGGCAATAAGTTTTCTGTCAGAGGAAAATTAAAAAAGTAATTAAAAATAAACTCATTAGAGATGTTTGATAAGAAACACAAATACAATAGATTACCTTGAAGAACCAGTGTCGGGAGTGTTCGCTGTTGCTCTGTGCGAGGTCAAACAACTCCACACTAGTTGGGTCGCGTTTTAACTTATTCACAAACAAATCCATATAAAATTCCATGTCCCAAGAGTCAAAGGCCAAACCTGTACATAAAATTCTGTATTAAACCAGATATATGTGTTTTATGTTAACAAACGGTATCTTGCCTAGTACTTCATACCCTGCTCAAAAGCATTGAAGGAAGAAATGGTTTACCTAGTTTTTGGTTCACTTTTTCCATTGCAGAAATCCCTTCCTTTAGCAGTGGTACCACAAACCAAGGCTCCAGATCTGCAGGCAACGCTTCATTGAAGCTGTAACGAGGCAGGTTCTGCCTTGTGTAAATGCATTGCGTCATCCTATCATGCAATGGAGCTGCTAGGCTCTCAAACATTTTTTCAGATATCTTCTTGGCTTGACCCAAAGTAATAAGATATCTAGTTGACACCTCAAGCCTGGACACATCTCTGAGGCCAACACTTTCGCATATCTGAACAGAGTTACTGGAGTCAGCTGTTGAAAAATTGAATCTGCAATAAAATTGACAGGTAAAATGTATTTTACCACTTTTTAATATTTAACAGATATTATGTGGAGTCAAATTTGCTTAAGCAGCAGCCACTTTGATGGTGTTTGGCTAAAGTAAATATTGTTTTACGCCAAAAACTTACAAATAAAGCAAACTTGGGTGAAAAGTAGTTTAGGGCCAGCCCGAAGACCATTTGATGCAAGCCAATACGCAATTCACTATGAACAGGGATAGATGTTGTAACAAAATAATACAATGTAAGAAAAGATAGTGTTGAAACCTTACCTTGGTCCAATTTCAATTATAATCTGATTTTCGCTCACATTTTTGTAAGTAGTTTCATTCCTCAATGCATATGGCTGCAGAGGCGAACTCAGGAGCCATTTCAAGACCTTAATTTGATTAATATTGAGATAATCGCAACCATCACTGAGCTCCACATGATAGCAGAGTTCTGTTGACAGTTGCACAACATCAGGATCAACTAATTGTAGCTTTTGAAGAATCACTTTTGTTCTGTGAGCACTGAATGCTTCAGACGTAAAGAATCTTATGATACACATATTGGAAGTCTGCACATGAACAATTCAACTGGAACCTCAGTGAAGACTGATTTAAGTTTTAAATAAAATAAATTGACAGTAATAATTGCCTGTACTCGTGAATATCTTTCATCAATGTCAGAGTTCAATTATTATCAATCATTCAGTGTTATCTGAAACAAATAAGACAAACAACTTGAGCTTATGCAATTTTATTATTGGGCTCAAGACTGGGTGTAGAGGGGTACTTCCAAGAGGTCAATACCAGTGGACTGTGTTACTACACAAAACATATTGTGTAGGAATGAGAATTATGACATCACAACCACAGATGAAATAAATAATAAAATAATAAAGCACATAAAATTTTGAGTGGTTATTTATTTTAAAATAGTTCTTTATTTATTAATTAATGCAGACACAGACTTTCAAAATTATGCACAATGCATACCTGGTACCTATTTTCTTTTATTGTGGTTATATTTTGTTACATGTGCCCTTTTTTGTCTGAATTGGATTTTTTTAAATTTTTTATTTATATAGCTACTGGCTCATATAAAAAACTATGGTGGAACATTAAAATGATATAAATATAATCCTTCCGTGTCTTTGCCATAGTCAGGTAATAACAATAAAATGCAGGGACTTCAGAGTTTTAGCTGCACAAAATGTAGAACCAAAAGCCTGATAATTTGTTATGTGACATTAGGGTGAATTATACTTAGTTTGGGTGGTGTCTGAAGATATTTTTCCTGTAGCAGCCACTTAAGGCAACTAAGAAAATACTACCCTGTATGATTGATGAGTTATCAGTCAGTATCCTCATATACATGATTGATAAAAGGTATTTATAGATAGTATAATATAATTATGTTGAAACTAGTTTCTGCCCGCGACTTCGTCCGCGCAGACTTAAGCAAAGTATTCTATGTGTTAATCCAGGTTATAAACTATCTGTGTTCCAAATTTCATCAGTCAAGTCAAGCCAAGTTTCATCATTTCTCATCAGTGAAAGAGTAACAAACATACATCTACACTCACAAACTTTCGCATTTATAATATTATTATTATAGTAGAATAGTAGGATTATATTATTAGAGTCAGCAGACAAGTAAGTAGTACTTGATAGGTGCACTATAGAAATTGTTGGTCGCTAGCTTCGCTTAGCAAGGCTTAAACTTACCAAGAAGGACATGTTAATATTTTCCATCTTTGGTTGACACAGACATTAGAAAAGCGGAGAAAATATTATGAAAGAAATTATTTAAGTAGGTACCTAGCTAAAAACATACAAGTACTTATTACACGTGCAAAATTATGTCCATTAATGTGTGAAACAGCTGTGAAAACTTGTATTTTTATTAGTAAGGACTTCGTACTTCTTTTACTTAAGCTTTCTAGTAAGTACTCTTTGGTATTAGTAGGATTACAAATAAAATAAAATAGGTACAGGAGTTTGAATGAAACCACTTACCGATTACAGCCAAAATTGAAAGAATTATAACTTAATTTAATGCTATTTATTTAAAGTATTTGTTTGATGGATTCTCTTTGATTTTCAATCATGTTCAGATTTCAGAGCTCGTGCCACATGCGCGCGCGCAGATTGATCTCTTTTTGAAGTGTTATACACAGATAAGATTAGAGCTGTGTTATAGTAGTTATTGATCTCCAAAGAGTTAGTTGATCTCTTTCAAAACCCAATGAGCAGTGAGTAAGGATGTAAAAAAATTATCGATTTATAAAATAAACGATTAATAATCGTTTTTTTTTTGAATAAAAAAATGAAATTAAATAAAATTAAAAATAAAATTTTGTCAGCGATTATAATATTGCAAATAATCGATTAATAATTGATTTTTATCTGCCTTACCCTGACATTTAAGTCCAGTCGGAGCGCGAATTGCTATTAGGTCGAATTAAAATTAGGTATTTTAACCGGTTTCACATCCGAATTAAATTTATACATAGTTTTTTTTTTTGATATGTCTATTATGTTGTTGCCCAGAGTGGCCATAACAACTTCACCCGGACAGAGGGCGAGCGCAAGTGCGCTCCAGCCAGAGGGGCAGCTAGCTCAAGGGCGCCACAAGGGACACGACCTCAGCTTGGGCCGCTGCCAGGCGAGGTGGCGAGGGTAAATCTACCACCGGATCGGAACGCACTTTGTACATAGCTGCGCCTCTAAAAGGATTAAAAGAAGACGATTTAGAATGCTGGAGAAGCTATGGAGAGCATATACCAAACTGACACAACTGTTGGCGTGTAAGCACCTTTTGGTACCGGCTTCTTCAGCTCCAGCAGAGAGATTGTTCTCGAACGCTGGCGCCATATTAACTAAGGCCAGGAGCTGAATATTATCCAAACGTTTAGCTTCTTATTTCTATACTCATTGCTGACTAATTTTTAGTTTCTTTTAGTAGAATAATTTAGTTTGGTGTATTATGTTGATTATAAATTCTAAAACTTTACTGTGTGCTGATTATTTATAAACTTCTTATTTCTGTTGTTTATTTTTAACTCATAAAACTGTGATTAATGCAATATTTCGGCGGTTATTTTAGAATTAATTGTAAAAAATAGAAAAAAAACCGAGTAAAATATTTTTTTATTGAAGAAAAATCGATTATTGATAAATCGATTTTTTATGTAGAATGTCACATCCCTAGCAGTGAGCAACAGCTGCACACACCAAAGAGAATAATGCAATATTAGGTGTATATATATAATCTTGTACAATAAATACTACGTTTAGAAAAAGTATGCCCGGGGGTCTATTTACAACCGATAGAAACGGTTCGTGTCGGAAATGACAGCTTTCATACTTCTACTACTACTTTCTTCTTCCTATATAAAAGAAGGATGGAAGCTGTCGTTTCCGACACGGAAACTCTGTCAACGTCAACTGTGAATACAGGGGCAGAATGTAGCTACGCAGTAGAAACTCATCACAGAAATTCAATACGCAACACGCTAATATATCGTCAATAGCTGTGGGTTAAATCAAAATTTAATTTTAATCCGTTATTAACTGCTCACTAATGTATAAAAATGTTATTCATCATGACGACCGCTTGGCGCAGTGGTTCGAGCGTAGGCCACTCGGCTCACTGTACATGGTGGTTGCGGGTACGATTCCCGGCGCGGCGGGACAAATTTCGAAAATGGCCTTTTCGTCATTTGCCTTGGTCTGGGTGTCACTGGGATCACCCCCAGTCCATTGTACGGTACCCATAGTACAAGTGTTGCTTAGTTTGGGACCATACAGTTGGTGTGTCAGTCTGGCGATATTTATTTATTATTTTATTTAAATGACAGTGAAACAAAAAAAAAACACGTAATTAATTAAAATTTATTACGTAATTTTTCACAGTCATTGAATTTATTCATAGTGAATTTTCATTATGACACTACTATGAAGTAACTGGTTGATAATGTATCATAAAAACCGTGACTTTGATTGCTATGATTTTTAACACTTTCTACCTATATGGGTAGTTGGTGCTACCTATGAAAACCTATATAATATGATTTTTCATACTCAACCTGTGCCCATGACTACCAAAGACTTGTCGCTTCACTTAAGTCTATGGTGGTACATATTTTAGCGGGAGGCCTTATTCAGTAGTGGATCCACACTCTACAGACTTCTAACTTTTTTGTCTCAGAGTTAATCATATTTTTCGAAACTTATTATTTTTACTATATAACGTATTTTATTTAGAATTTGTTTCATATGCATTTTACTTGCAGATAAATAGTCCGCAAATTCTTGGTCCGCAATATTATAATATTTTCCGTGATGCCTCAATATCAATACCTATAGGTACCGATATAAATATTTAAATATCTCAATATCAATATCAATGATGGAAAGTTTCCGATGTCGGAAACAACAGGTTCCATCCACAAGGATGGAACCTGTTGTTTCCGACATCGGAAACAAACATAAAACAATTTACAAATGAATTAGAAGAAGGATAGAAGCTGTTATCTCTGACACGTAAACTTTCCATCAACTGTGAATTTTGACTTGAAACCAGAGAGGTGTTAACTAAAGGAGGCGTGACGTGCTTCATTTTACTAATAAAAAATACTGTCAGATTTTGGGGGGGACGAGGTAACCACTACAAATAAATGATGCACAATTACTAAAAAAAAAATTGTGTCATTATGAATGCACACTTAAATAAATATTCAACACTAGTAACTTTTACGCACACTAATCGTTCAAATACGTCAACATGCAAGAATTTACGAGTGTAAGACACTAAGTGCAATAGGGAGAAACCAATATCGATATTTCAATTAGATATATCGATAGTTTTACTTGCTCATCATCACAAAAATATTGCATAGACGTGTGCATTTCTTCATCTAATACAAAATATGAATTATTTTGTATATTATGGTATCTTATACAGTACGATGGTTTATCGTTTATGCAATACTATAAAAAAAATCCCTCGCTGTGGTAATGAAACATTTAAAATAAATAATATTTTACGACAAGGTGATATACAAGGTGAAACTTCTACTGCATCACTTATATATACTACACGTGTATATATCAGTGAAATATTTTTTTAGAATCATGTGAGTAGAAGCATAAATAAAATATTTACGGCATTAGCTAAAAAATAATATTGGTACGGCATTATCTACTATTTTTTCGTCGTTTATTAGATAAACATTGGAATTGCGACGAATCAAAGTGTACTGAACAAATAATACTTGTGCGAGTAGGTTCCCAACTCCTCTTTCTATTGCAAGATTTTTCCCATTTGGTTTTAATTGAGGGTATTTGGGAAATCTGGAAAAATAGTGGAATAATGATAAGTTAAAAAATAACAATAAGTAATTATATTTTTACTATATATAATTTAAAGTAAAATAAAATAAAAACTCCAAAAAATATAATTTTATCGATACACGTCCACAATCATAAGTTTATCACTGCCGCAACACTATTCAAAATGGCGAACTCGAGATATACCATACTACACTTTTCAATCATTTCGTACTCGATTGTTTAATCGATAATGTTTTCGATTTTTATGACATTTTATATTTTAATTATTTTATTAGAAATAAGGGATTATTTACTCCAAAAACACTTACATATGAAACGTTACTCCGTTTTTTTGTAGATTAGTGGTGTTTGACCTCTGCTTGCAATGGTTTATAGCGCAGGTCGGCATTTTTTGTGGAGCACCTTTCACATCAAAAACGATACTGACTTTGATTAAATCGATTCCACAAACAGTTTTTATAAACGTGTTAGAACTTCTTGTTCTTATATCTTGGCAGAGGGGAATGATCATGTAAGTGTAGTCCATAGATATAAATGGTCTTAGCTTGAAACAGTTGAAACATGTGCCGACCATAGACATTTTGAAAAACCAAAGCCACCACAACGACACCAGTACTTCAACAGCTTCACCTCTCTAATTTCTTTCTTTAGATTCGATTTTCAATATGGCGGTTGGTCATAATTTGTGATTTTCATTGCGAATATTGGATTTGTGAGGATTATTTATCTAGTGCGAATCGTATAATGGCATAGTATTGTTCGCAGAAAACATCGGGAGTGTATTTTGATCAATTGTAATTGCGGTGTGAGGAGGGATCGTTGGAAAATATCCATCGGCGTCCTCACGCTCACGCACGCTTTTGGGGTCTGCACCCGAGACTCCATCGTGTGATATTGATTTTATTTCTTTGCCTTGAAAATGATGATGTACACGGTAAGTGCGTAATGTGTGTTTAGATTGCATGGTACTTTTTATGAATAGTAGTGTTGTAATTTTCTCCCAGATAATTGGAGTTCGCCGTTTAGGGTTAGGTAGGTAGGTACCTACCGCTGTTTGTAGCATCTTTTTGTCTAAAATGCATTTTACAAACACAAACGAACTCGTGGATTATTATGTTGAGTGTTATATCAATAATTAATAAGCAATAATTAATAAAAATATATCAACAAGCCCGCTGAGTTTCTTGCCGGATCTTCTCAGTCGAGGTCGCGTTCCGATCCGGTTGTAGATATAAGAAAAAAAAATGTAAAATTGACAATTTGTAAGTGCCCCCGTAGGCCTAAACAAAATAAACGCTTTGAATTTGAATTTGAATTAGTTGCCTCATGTAAATATTTAGGCTACATGAAATTGACGAGTTTTTATGCTGAGTATTTATCAGTTTGATTATAATGAAAATACCACAAGTCTTACAATGCATAGATGTTGCATGCGCGACTCGACAAACCTATTGTATGTGAATATTTGTTTTAGGGGACAAGCACGGAGCAGGACACACGCTTCAGTGACAAGGAGAAGAAACTGATGAAGCAAATGAAGTTTGGGGACTGCTTGACTCAACAGGTATTATTCTGAATCTTAATAGATGAACCATTATTCTTCTAATTGCCCACCTATTACTATGACCAACTATTAGTTAGTAAATTGTGTTATAATTATTTCTGTCAACTTTAGGTGGACATGTCTAAGGTGAAGCTGGATGTGCTGAAGCCATGGATCACCCAGAAGATCACAGAAATACTCAAGATGGAAGATGATGTTGTTATTGACTATGTCAATAACCAACTGGAAGAAAAGGTGATTACCAGCATCTCATTCTTCCAGATATTTATATTAATTCCAAAATGTAATCATTGCAGTTTCTTTACAGTCAAACTGTGTTTTACTTATTTCTAAATACGCGTGTAAATAAACAGTTTTGGAAAGAAACTGCAATTGAAGTATGATGTCAAATGTATATTGATTGCGTATGGATATTTTTATGGTCCACTCCGGTTAGTGCGCCGTCGAAGCAGCCCGCCCCGCCGCCGCCCGCTAGCTGCCGCAGCCCGCCGGCTCCGCTCTTTCGGAGGCCCTTAGCATACTCAATCGGTATTTACGGGGAAATTAAATACTTAAACCATGCTAACTCTTTGCAAAGAACATACGACATGGAGTTCCCTAGTTTGTGATGTAAAAGTGAAAAATGTATAAACCAAACACGAAAATAAAGCCGTTAAGAGAAGGATTTGACTCGAGGTATGGAAGTCTCGTTTAGGCTTTGCGTTCAACATAATGTGGTTGTGTTCGCAAAACCCTTACAGATGCAAGAGGTAGAAGAGAGAAAAGAGAAGCTGTCGTTCTGCGTTCGCGCGCCGCCGCGGCGCCCGCAGAGCTCCGCGGCGGGCGGCGCCGCGCTGCGTCTTCTAGCAGCCGCCGACCCGAGCCGCGGCTGCTGCACTGCTCATGAAAACTAATTTCACCATGTATAATGTATAGCATTTGCTTCCCTACCCGAGTCATATCTGTGCGGAAAGTTACGCTGTATCGAATTTAATCTTCGGCGCTTTTAACGGTTTTCATTACTTATTTTTATTTTTTTTAAATTTTGTATAAAAAGAAATAATAAAAACCTAAATTTTGTTTAAAAAGTATCAATAGGAAGGTAGGGTGTAAAAATGGTAAAATGTGATGACGATTAATAATATAGAAATGTTTTCTTTCCCGATCCCGCGTCCTCGACTCCTAGTTCCCATGTCCTAAGAAAATGCAGATCAATCTGACTGGGTTCTTGAACGGGAAGAATGCGAGGCTGTTCATGGGGGAGTTGTGGGAGCTGCTGCTGAGCGCACAAGCCAGCGAGAACGGAATACCGGAGTCCTTCACGCAACAGAAGAAAGAAGAGATCAAGAAAAGGATGGTTCGTGTATTCAGTAATTTTTGAATGCAATGTTTTAAATCTTTTACTGTTATAGCAATTTTAAACTTGTATGTTTTAACAGGAGGAACAGAAGGATAAGGACAAAGACAAGGATCGTCGCCGGTCGCGCTCGCGGTCGCGGTCCAGGCGCCGGTCGTCGCGCGACCGCCGCCGCACGCGTTCCCGATCGCGAGACCGATCCACTGATAGGAAGTAAGTGCACCTACTCATTGCTGCCGTTTGTAGATTAAATGAAGCTGATCGTGAAACAATTCAATGACCCTATAAATAGCTAAAGTGCTTTGTATTTGAAATGATTGCTTTAATACAATCAGCTGATATTTTTATGGAAAACGGAGTGTTACGCGCATATACATATACTAGGTGTAACAGAAAGGGTATACAATTTTTTGTAAATCTAAAACTATCGGCTTTGTGGGACAGTTGAAATACTGAAGGTTTTGTAGACTTATGAAATCAATCAGCAGCTGTATCCCTAAAACACCTTTTGCTTTTCAAGTTTCCTCCAATGCTGATAGTTTTAGAATTACAAAGGTAAGTTTCGAAAAAAAAGTATACCGTTTCTGTTTCAACCTGTATAGCAAGCTATACCAAGCTAGACCAAGGTCTAGGCACGTCTAAAATTAAAATGTCTCATAACAAGGGTGTATTTGTACGTAGGCATCGCAACGGTGGCAGCCCGCGCCGCTCGCGCCGCCGCAGCCGCAGCCGCAGCCGCGACCGCAGCAGCCAGGCGCCGGCCACGCACGTCGACGACATCAAAGTACCCGACCCGAAAGGTATACAATTAATAATTTAATAAAAAATCATTTCAATAAATTTACTGTCAACTTTTTGGTTGTTCATGGTACTCTAAGACTCATAATGTCAGTCACTGAGAGTTCAGTAAAAAATATAAGTGAAGACTTAACTCAAATGTATATTCACAGAAAACGGTAAGTCACCAGAGAAGAAAGAAGAGGTTGAAGAAGTGAAGGAAGAGGAGAATCCCAACAACACCACAAATGACACTAGCAAGGATGAAAGCAAGGAGAATGTTGAAAAGGAAGAGAAGACCGAAGATGAGGGTCGCAAGTCGCGGTCCGCGTCCCCTGATAACAAGTAAGTTCCAGAGAATCCCTCCTACTGTACAAACACCTACTGACCGCGTTTCGCAGAGATAAACTATCGATAGCTTAAATAAACTCGGTAGATTTTACACTACTGGAGCACACGAATAATGCGACACAAATTGCAGCCCCTTAAGTCTGACATAGATTCTTTGTCTGATCCTAGCGTAAGCACTGTTAGTTTAATTGGTCCCTAGTATTCGCTTCACCATACTTTTTTAACGTGATTTTTTATATTATTAGGGTGGCAGAGGAAAAAGGTGAAGAGAAACCCGTTGAGAAAGCACGCCGTTCATCAAGCGAGAGGCGTTCGACGTCCGCTTCGTCGCGTATGTAGACAATGTTATTTAATCTTCATGACAGGTATTGTTGATTCAATTGTTTTAACAATTGTGTTTCTTATAGACGGCAGTGCTAAGAAGAGATCATCGCATAAGAAGCGTCAGTACCGATCTAACCGCGACTCCTCAACTAGCGTTAGTCCGAGGCGCAGTTCCCGCCGAGAAAGGTAAGCAACAATTGTTTATTGTGTTAAATCAAAGGAAATCTACTATATAAAAATAAGTCGGGTTTTCCTTCCTGACGCTATAACTCCAGAACGCACGAACCGATTTCCACGGTTTTGCATTCGTTGGAAAGGTCTCGGGCTCCGTGAAGTTTATAGCAAAGAAAATTCAGGAAAAAATTCAACAGAACGCGGACGGAGTCGCGGGGCACAGCTAGTACTTATTATAATAATTATCCAGACGAACACACAAACTGTATGGTCCTAAACTAAGCAACGCTTGTACTATGGGTACCGTACAATGGATTGGGGGCGATCCCAGTGACACCCAGAGCAGGGGAAATTACGAAAAGGCCATTTCCGAAATTTATTCTGACGGGAATCGAACCCGCAACCAACCCGCGGCCTACGCTCTAACCACTATAGTATCACAGCCACAGCTATAACAATATTTGTCATCATAAAGTTAAGATTAAATTATAAAAAGATCGAATTATACGTGATAATATTTATTTCTATAAAAGCATTGATTAGTTTGAGAATTTATGGTTGTATGTTTTGGTAATCAGGAGTAAGTCCCGCCGTCGCAGCAGTCGCCGTAGGTCGTTGGATCGGCGCGAGAGAGAGCGGGAACGCGAACGGGAGAGAGAGCGGGAGAGAGAACGTAGACGACGCGAGAGAGAGAGAAGGGAGAGGTAAATAGACAATACGGAGTAATTTTTTTACAGGACACTGATAATAAGTGGGATCCAAACAATGTTCCCTTGAATCAGAGTTATAGAACCGCGCTATTCTATAAGTGTGTATTACCTTTAACATTTGGTATGTATGTATAATAATTGCTACTCTAATTTTGCGTTTTATTTGTTAAAATCTGAATACTATGAATAGTTTAACGTAATTATATAAATTTCTTAATGTACAAAAGCCTACAAAAGTTCGCTTAGAAATATTAATATATTTTTATAGGAATTGTAATAATTCTGGCATCAGTTGCGTATTTCCATACTTATCTAGTTTTGTTTTGGTCACGCGTTGTATTACAATTTACAACCCACTGCTGTTATTTGTTTAGCATAAACGCATGATTGTCAAATTGTTCAGTTGATATTATCATTGAAGGTCCCGAGAACGTCGCCGATCACTTGAAAGGCGCAGACGAACGCGTTCACGTTCTCGACGACGCTCAAGAGACAGGTAAATTACTTTCCGATCTGATGGTGATCATTTATACTCACTGTGCATCACAATTGTTTTTCTGTGTGTTTTCATCAGGTCAAACGACTTTCAGCTAGTACTAACTGTTGTGCAAGTTTTAACTGTAATACCGCTCCGTTATCTCAGTCATGTCATGCTCCGTGTGTGTTTAACTAAGGTTGAAATATCTCACAGCCATACTTTCAGACCCATCAATTGACTGAAATGTAACGACTACGGTCTGGATGGTAGTCTCCGGAAATCAATAGTAATAAACAATTCAGGCTATTACATGCCGTAGTGATTACGGCGGCTGTTAGTTAATAGCCAATTACGATAGATTATTTCCTAAGTTTTATCACCTAACTGGCTAGCTATACATTTTTATATTATGAGATACAAACATACACTGGACTTCTTTAGCATGGAAAAGAGAGTGAAGCTACAGTTCCATATAAAAAAATCTAATCGCCAAACGAATAACTCGTTATCGAAGGCGATAAATACACAGGTCAGCTCAAATTACGCTGCACGATTTGACTTCGTATTAGTCGAATGTAATGCTAATAAAGTGAAATAGAAAGGGTATACTATTTTTTTGCAACCTTTGTAAATCTAAGATCGGCTTTGTTGGACAGTTGAAGTACTAAAGGTTTTGTATAATTATGAAATCTATCAAGAGCTGTATCCCTATAACACCTTTTGTTTTCCAAGTTTCCTCCAAAGCTGATAGATAGTATTAGAATTACAAAGTTGTTTAAAAAAAAAGTATACCCTTTCTGTTTCATTCTGTATAAGTGTACCTAAAGAAAATATATTTGCACGAAGGTCTCGCGACCGGCGCCGCTCGCGCTCGCGCCGCCGCTCCCGCTCGCGCCGCCGCTCCGGCCGCCGCTCGCGCGACCGCCGCTCCCGGGACCGCCGCTCCAGAGACAGGCGCTCCAGGGACCGATCCAGGTACACTACCTACTGCCACTACAAAGCGCGAGTCTATTGCCATTCACTATTCTAATTTCCAGACCATATTTTGTACAGAAAATCGAATCGAACAGGTGATCTGTTTACAGTGACAGCAGTGACAGCCTAATCGTATACATTGTTTTTAGGGACAGGAAGTCTAAAGACCGAACCAAGGATAGAAGATCTCGAGACCGGAAGTCTCGCGACCGGAGATCCAGTGACCTTATCAAGGAGCGTCTAGAGAAGTCTGTTTCTATCCCGAGAAAAGGTTGGTGATACATACATTCACTTAAAACATCCATATATAAAATGCGATTCATATTAATGCTATAAAACATTGTTGCAGAAAATATTGACAAATTGCACAAGAAATCATCCGAGCGTGTAACCTTGCTGCATGACCAATCCAAAGAACGTGTCGTTTCAAGTTCCAGCAGGGAGTCCTCAGTAGCTAACGATAAAAAGGCTCCTCAAAATGAAGAAGAACAGGCTAAACCAGCTCAGACATCTGACGACGATGAAAAAGAAGATATAATTAATATTCCGACTTTGCGTGAATATTCCAAGAGCCTGTCTCGCACGCCATCACCATTTTTGAAAAAACACGAAATTGACCACAAGAAATCTGACGATAGGTCGGGTGATGATGCGTCTGGAAAGGAACAAAATGAAGAGGAAGCCAAACCCAGAGATGTTAAGAAAGGCAAACGTAAAGCTCACCAATCAGAATCTGAGAGTGAGAGTAGTGAGGAAATTTCCAAATCTAAAACTAAAGCAAAAGTTAAGCGCAAGGATAAAGCAACTTCTAAAAGAGGAAAGAAACCCAAAAGAGATAGTTCGTCGAGTGAGAGTGATTCCGAGGACAGCTCCTCTAGCGACTCTGAGGAAGACAGGAAAAAGAAGAGCAAAAAGACTGCCAAAAAGAAGTTGGCGAAGAAGTCTCGAAAGAAGAGAGCTCGTTCCTCAAGCTCTGAATCGAGTTCCGAAGAAGAAGTCAAGCATAAGAATTCTAAATCAAAGCAAAAGAACATTCCAGAAGAGTCGGATGTTGACAAAAAGTCTAAGAAACGCAACAAAGATATCAGCGTTGACCATTCAAGGTCAGAAAAAGGAGACGGTAAACAAGTCAAATCTAAGAAAATTGACAATTCTGAGGAATCACATGACAGTTCAGAGAGTGAGGCAAAATCTAACAAAAAGAAAACTGCGAAACGAGATTCTTCTAGTTCAGAAAAAGATGTTAGACGCAGCAAGAAATCTGACCAGCCCAAAGAACGTGTTGTCTCACCGGACGTCATCAAAACAAGAAAATCAGAGGATAAGCCAGCAAAAACAAAGCATTTAGAGGAAGTGAAACCAAAATCACGTGATGACACTGACAAGAAAGCCAAGAAACGAGAGAAGGAGGAGTCTTCATCTGATAGTGACCAGGTGTCGAAAAAGAAGGCTAGAAAGAAGGTTTCTGAGTCGGAATCTGAATCCGACAGTGATGAACCTAAGAAGTCGAAGAAAGCTAAAAAACATAAGAAACATTCAAAGAAGCATAAGAAACACAAAAAACACAAGAAGTCTTCTAAAAAGAAGGACGACTCTTCAGAAAGCGAAGAGGCAGAAGAGGAAGAAGAGGAAGGAAAAGTAAACAATGAAGACTTGGAGAAAAAGCTTCGTGAAAGGGCCCTTAAGTCTATGAAAAAGCAAACTAGTGTATCCGGGTCCGACTAGCATACGGCACCTTTCGTCCACCGCATTTGCTGGAGTGACTTTTAAGTATGTATTAGATTTTAATTTGGTTATTTTACTATAATGTTACGAATTCAGAAAATGAAATAGCATGTATGATTTAAGATTACGTGTATGTCACATTGTTAGTAAATAAAGATTTAAAATTGTGTACTTCTGGTGTTTTGATTGTTTCGTAGGTTTTATAACGCTAATAACTTTATAACCCCACCTACGCCTTACACCGAACGCCGATGATATCCACATTACGAGACCTAATTAAATATTAAAACTATATAATTATTAATAAGTATATTTATAAAATACGAAATTACACAGAGTTACATTTAATAAACAAGGTAACTGATGGCCTACAACTTAATAAACAAGCTTTGGATGTACTTTGGTTACTTCACTAAATAAATAAGTTTCATCAGATATAATCTCATTTCCTTGAATAGCCTCGATATCCCGTTACTAAGTTAGGAGTGATGCCATTGTTGTAGATGTTTCCAGCGGTGCCTGTTCTCTTGTAATAGCCGTAACCTAGATGATTGGCGCCTTGATAATAGGGATTATTGTATCCGTAGTAAGAGTTGAGTCCTCCATTACCGGAATTACCGCCGTAGCCTCCATTCCCGTTGTAACCATAGGAACCTCCGCTGTATCCACCCCTATAACCGTTGTAACCAGAACCCCCAGAGTAACCGCCGTAACCGGTACTTCCGGAGTAACCGCCGTAACCCTGGTAGCCATTATCATAAGTATTATATCGGTTTGAGTTGTCGTAACTTCCGATGCCACCATAGTTGTATCTGTCGTCTACCGTCCCGTAGCCCGTAACTCCTCCGTAACTGCCTCCATAACCGCTCGGGGCACGACTCCAGCCTGAATATCGATCAGTATCTGAAAGTTGTCAATTTTAAATTAAACATATCTTGCATCTTCAACGTAGTTACTTGCTTGCCAATCTTTGCCAGATGTAAGAGTATTCTGACTATCCTAATACCTCGTATTATGTACATACATGTATTGCTAGCTGCAGTATCAAGATCTTTTTCCAAATCTTGTGTGTCAGCAACTAATTTTCCTGACTGCACGGTCTCGTCAACTGGTGCTGCCTTGGCCTGTTTAAGCATCATTAACAGGGCAAATATCTTGAAACTCCTCATCGCCATCTTTGAAAACAAAATAATTGTTTTAATTTAGTACCTAATCATAATTATTGAGATATACGATTGAAAATACACAACTTGTCCACATAATAAAGTTACGCTCGTCTGGTAGCTGTTTAGCTGTTATCGATGGTTATTGTCGTCAAGATTATCAATCGGCTGATACCATTGGCTAAAAGAATGACCTACTCTTTGAAGACATTTAGAGTATCTATAGCTCTTTATTTAGATTTAACGGTCTACATTATGTATGACATACCTACCTATCTGGTTACAGAAGCGCTTGATATTTATAATAATTTTATAAATATCGCCAGACTGACACACCAACTGCACGGTCCCAAACTAAGCAAAGCTTGTACTATGGGTTACCGTACAATGGACGGGGGCGATCCCAGTGACACCCAGACCAGGGCAAATTACGAAAAGTCCATTTCCGAAATTTGCCCCGGCGGGAATCGAACCCGCAACCACCATATTCAGTGGGCCGAGCGGCCTACGCTCGAACCACTGCGCCAAGCGGTCGTCAAAGGGTCGCTTGATTGTTGTATAAGTATGAATACCTAATTCAGGTTAAGGAATTAGGGCTCTACCTGTCATCAATTAGTTGAACGCTATGAATTCGTAAGCCTTTGACCCTCAAAATTATATTCATCACCTTGGTAGATCTACTTTATTTTCACACGTAACGTATGTTACGTGCTTTGTATGGAGTGCACATGATTAATTGTTGTAGTTCAAGAACAACTGCAATAATTTCCGTCTATACATTCTGTAGATTTTCTATTTTTTAATGGTTTTCTTTGTATAATGTGTATGATAAAGATCAAACCGGAAACAGCGTTTGAATACTACCATACAGTAAATACTCATCTTTTATTTTTTTTCAAATTATATCGACATACTTATTTCCCGGCTGGTACAATGAAGACCTCATGATACAAGACACACAATACCTCAAGATAGTGTACAGTGAGTTTTTTCTGCGGTTATCTGATTGAATATTGACATTTATTTATGAATTAGTAACCACGATCTCTGTCTGCGCGTCCAATACATCAGTCATGTGCACGCAATACAGCATTAGATATAAACACTCACACTATCACGCATATAAATAATAAATATATTCACTGAAAGGGTAGGCAGAGCTGCACTGTAGTGCTACTACATTCCGCAGATAGTATTATGGTCTCTATGTAATAGGGGTCGGGTACACTCCCCCGCAAACGCGAGGGAAATTCGAGCAGGCCCCTAGGTAAGCCAGGCGGTAGGCCGTGTGGAAATTTGCGACCTACTCACGTTTTTTCGAACCATACAATTAGGAAACGTAAAAGGGAACAAAATTAGTAGGTACGTAAATGTAAGAAATCCCCCGAGAAAGTTCAATAACTAACCAAAAGACTTGATCTAGATTAAGATTAGATGCAAATGCGGCAGGTATGGGTAAGTAGGTACTTACGTTGTCTAGTAACCGATATTTTTTTAAATAAAATCACAAAAATAAACAGTAAACCACGGACACAGGTAGTACACGGCTTAAGTGGAGATGCGCTCTGCGTGCGCATACGTGCGTTACCACCTTTATAAACCGTGGGAGTTTTTGTCTTGTAATTGACAATGGTCATCGGGGAGGTAATGAGTCCGTTTGTAAGCAGCCCGTCCTTCTGTCAAGACCTTATGACGCATCCAAACGCAAACGTAACACAATCATTATCACTTCGTAAATAATGGCACCTCTATTCTCCCAGGGGTATGCGTTATGGTCTCAGACTAGTACTACAATATGCGGAAGCGTCGCACTAACCCTGACGGACATGATTTGCGTTCCTATGAATTGGACATAATTATGAATATTTATGGAAGTTTGTCACAATAAAATTAACGTAGATAATATCCTAACACTTCAATATTCGCTTGGTTCATAAAGCCAATTCTGGATCTAAATGTAGCATTCCTAGGAAGTTATATTTTTATAACCCGACTACCTACAGATATGTTGCTAAAATTGCAGGCACCGAATCTCTAAGGGTATGTATCTACTTCCTCACCTAAATTTGCGTCATCATTTAATCATAGTACCTACCTACAGAAAGCTGGACTAATAATTTAAAAAAAATAGCTTTTAAGTACCTGCGGTTTTCAACAAAATCAAAAATTATTTTGTTGGTAGGTCTTTGTTGGTTTCTGAGTCAACTTCTATTCTGAACTAAAATCCTAAATACATCTATTAGGCGACACTATAGTCACTGTTAACTGACACAGCAGGAGGTCGCTGCAAGGCTGTCTTACCTTGCTAAACCTACTAGGTGGGTACTTACATGGTGCTAATTAATCCTAACTACCTATTTACCCATGAAAGGCTTACCTAACGGCCAACTTCATGGAAATACGGGAGCGTTATTTGTGCTTAACTTGATCTAACAAATGAAGTCGTTACCGGCGGTCACCTACCAACCAATTAGGATTTCCTAATTGTGTAAGTACTTAAAGACTTAAAGTGACGTCCTAACCGCGATGGAAAACATTTTCTTGTATGACTAAGTGGCGACACTACAGGTTAGGTAATCGTTACGTAACTTATGTTGCGCCTTTAATAAAACTTCGTACTAAAATTAACGTTGAGTTCTGTTGACGTTATAATTAGGTAAATACCTACCTACCTACATTTATTTAAATAGGTATACCTATTTAAATAAATGTATTTATTACGAGCCTATTTATTTAGTATGTGTCCCACTCCTGAGCAAAGGATTCTAAATGAAATGATTATTTACAAATTATAGGTAAGTACTGTAAGGTCCATGTCGGCGCACTGGCCACTACCGATAAACGTTCCTGGCTGATGATCGATACAAATAAATAAAATTCGAGTGTCTGTTTGTAATATCAAAATAACACCTTTTCACTAAATGCATATGAAAGTACATACGGCACCTATAGCAAAAACGTGATTTAAAAAAAAATTGTCTGCCTGTCTGTCTGTCTGTCTGTGTGTTTGTTCCGGGTAATCTCCGAAACGGCTGGACCGATTTTGACGGGACTTTCAGTGGCAGATAGCTGATATAATAGGGAGAAACTTAGGCTACTTTAATTTTTGAAAAACAATTAGGGTTCCGCGTAAAAAAATAAAAACACATTAAATCAAAGAGTATCTCCAAAACGGGTGGACCGATTTTGACAGGACTTTCACTGGTAGATAGCTGATGTTATAAGCAGTAACTTAGGCTTATATTTTAGTAAAGGAAAATTTTAAAAAATGAAAAAATAGGTTCTGTCGTGCGGGCTCAGAACGCGGGAGCGGGCTTTTTTGTTAAGTTAAATTTCACGCGAACGAAGTCGCGGGCTCAGCTAGTAAAATAATAAATTTAAGAAAAGAGATATGTTTGAAATTGTAAGAACTGCGGTGCGCTGGCAGTGTCAACCGGGATACCGATGTACAAACATGTGTTTTTAAATAAGAATATAAATAATTAAATTATAATAATAAATAATTATTGGTTTGATTACGTTAATATGGTAAACCCTAAGACCTGGTTGTCACAGTACCTACTACTTAGTAGGTATTTGATTGTTTAAAAATAATTGCGGATTTTACCGTCGTAAATAATGTCCCCTTTTGTTTTAACTCGCAAACACGTGAACACCATAGAGGTTAAATTATTGTCATCTTAAACAAGGCATGAAGCTATTATAATCTTGTGAATACGTCCAAATGGTCGTTTTTGTACAATTTGTATGGACAATATAACATCCAGTCGAGTAGGTAGGTATCTACTTACTACGTTTAAGACCTTAGGTAGGTAGATACCTACCGCGACATGGTGGTCCACACAAGGCCAAATGCATGACTCAGATGATATAGCTAGGTACCTAGGTAACTTTAATGTAATGCTCATGGCTTGGATAATTTGTTATTAACTACTATTGCTATGTGTTGTCGTATTGTAGATATCTAGGTACATACCTATGTAAACAAAAAAAACAGACTTAATAATTTGTTACCTTTGATGGATTTGTACAGAGTATTTCTGAAGTCCAAAACAATAATTTAAGTAATCACATACCTAAGCAGGCATATCTATTATGAGTAGGTTTATAGTAAAACGAGAACGCTAGGTATCAAGTTTGGGGTGCTACTCTTAGCAACGAAAATCAATAGGTAAGTATATCGTGACTTTCGTTTTGTCGAATCCTACTCTTAGTTCCATCTTTTTTGCTATCGTATCGATTAAGTACTGAACAAAATATATGTAATACAAAATTATCGTTCGTTCAGACGATAGACGACGGCAAAAAGGATTGAATTAAGAGTAGTATTCGACAATACGTTCGACAATACTCAGGGGCCGTCCATAAATTACGTCACACGAATTTCATGATTTTTAGACCCCTCGCCCGTCCTTGTCATTGCTAGTCACATTTGTGAGACCCCCCCCCCCCCCCCTACCTAGTGTGATGTCACATATTTAGCAATTTTACATTTAGAAATTTATGAAATTAAAACGGCAGCTCCGAAATTATTTTTATTTCCATTTAAATTATTTTTCAATAAAATGAACTTCCAATAAAAACTAGGCATGAAAATTAACAAAACATACAAATTTATAGTCATGCAGGCAGAGTTGCAACTATTTTTATGTTATTCTTTAGTAGGTATGTAGATTAAATTTAATGTTGTAATACTTAGATATAAAATATTATATTTTAAAAAACTGTGATATGATGGTACAAAATTTGGGACCCGCCCCACCTCTTGTCACACAATGTAACACTGCGTCGACCCCTCCCTCCCCCTTAACGTGTGACGTAATTTATGGATGGCCCCTTAGCAGGTATGTAGGTACTAGATGAGTGGGTAGGTACTCCTTACTAAGTAAAATTTTCACAAAAAACGTTTTATTGAATAGGTACTTTGTAGCGGCTCTGTTTTCACTGCCGTGATGTTATTATGTAAGTAGGCACTTACGTACCAAACAGTATTATTTCAGACTTCAGATACACCCTGTAGAATAGGTAACTCAAAGTATAAAACACAAAATCTTACTTCGAGGATGACATGGCTCATTTACATTGTAATGGTATGAATCCAGATAAGTAGCTAGGTATCTACCTACCCATCGTATTTGGGTAAATAACTCGTTCCACGCTTTTGGAGGAGGCGTAGTCAAACGACCGATTAACTTTGAGCGATGTTAAATTGTCCTATAGCTATGTTTATACTTTTTCATCCATAAATGGTAGGTACCTACCTAAGTAAGTAGATTATAATGATGATCTAGGTGGCGTGGTAAAATAATAACCCTGTAAGCATGGCTAGGCGCACCTAGAAAATACTTTCGTTTAATGGATTATACCGAGTCGCTCTCTGTTTCATAATGCATAGAGGAGAATGAGATAAAATCCATTTACCTCACATTCTGTCTCGTCCCCGCTGGCTGTGCTTGGCCAACAGGATAAGATCTTTCAGAGAGCTGTAGATTTACCTACCAATGGTTACCAATGTTACCATGACCAAACGTTAAACTATTGACGTGAGCCTACTCCTCACCCAAGCATTAGCTTAGCTGGAGGGGCTAACGGGAATACTAGTAATGTGATAAACACACATTGCTAGTACTTAATTCTTTTTTTTTTTAAATAAAGTAAAAAATAGTCTAACTTATCTAACGGTTTAAGAAGTCGTCGGAAGTTGTTAGGTAGGTGCGGTGGAAGAGCCAAGCTCTAGCCAACTGGCTATAGCTTATAGATATACCTACAGGCTGCCTCGACCGGGGTAGTATCACAGATCACAGAAGGTCGGCGTAAAGTAAGTAGGTACCGAATTATTACGCATAGCTGCGTTTCCTATGATGAGTGAGAGAGCCGGGAGCTTAACCCTCTCTTCCTTCCCCCCCCTTTTATCCCACCTATCCCAATCCCCTTCAAGTCAGCATCGTGTGAGCATTGTCATCGGTCAATACCAAGCAACTAATAGGCTACGATAACTGCTTAACAACAGGCGGCTCTTACGCTTATTTTCCGACTTTGTGACAAAAAATCGTTCATATGTTTCATTAATTTGTATGACGCTCTCAGAGTTACTTTTGTGTAAGTATTCGGGGGTAAGGAAGTAAGTTATTTGTTAAAAGGATGATAAGTACCTACTTTACTTAACTAGGTACCTACGTAATAAGTAATAGGTATTCAGTATTCTATGATAATGTCTAGAGCCCGCGGTGACCCATGACGAGTCACGGACGCTTTAGCACACACACAATGTGTCCGCTGATAAGTACCTACACTACACCGTAGGCACGAATGTAGCTGTCTCTTCGTTATTTAATTCTTATTCTGTGATGTTCTGGTTGTCAGGCAAAAATAATAGCAATTATTAGGATGTTGTTAGACCGTACGGCACCTTTTACCATACATTCCAATTAATAGTTACCTACCAACTTGTATTATAACCTACATAGCCCCTCAGATAATTCCAGCTTTAGCAAAACACTGTTTTATGTGGTCAGATAAGAAGAAACAATATTCATAATTTCATTAAATATACATTTTATTGCTTCTTTACACTTTCAGTAACGATAGACGTATCGTTAATAAAATCTATTAGGTTACAAAAATAGCAACATCGAAATGACAATTTTGTTTGTAAATATTACATACAGAAGCATTTTACTATTGGTAACAAAACATATACATACTTATACATCAATAATCTTAAATTATACCTATGACGTACATATTTTTGTAAAATAAATATTAATGTTTTACGCCATCTTCAAAATTCTGAGATCGTCCAAGAATGTTTATCATCGGACAGTCTCAAAATTAACACCCAATGGTAAAACTACCAACCACATTCATTTGTCTACTCAAACTAATTAATTAATTTACACTCTTTTTCAGATCCTTTTCGTTCGTATCGTCAAGTATTCTTGGATGCGCGGCAATCTTGCGTATTCCCTTCTTCATAGGTTTGATTTGATTACGCAGAAGATCGTCTAATTCTGTCAGGGATTTGATTTCTTTCAAATCCTTAAATCCACTACGTCCTCCATTGAACCTGCCGAGGAAGCGATAGATGTCCCTGTTGGCTTGGCATTGAGCGCAGTTGTACTGGACTGGCACCGCATTAGGGAAGTTTTGTTGAGCGCTGTCCATACTGGTACCATTTCCTGGACAGTATGGTACAAACACTACAGGGACGAATCCAATGATACCGTAGGGTGCGTAGGTTTGTTGTTGGTAGTTGGGCGGCGGTGGTTGTACGGCTTGCCCTTGTGTAGTTGAATCATTTTGTCCGGGTTTTAGTAAATAGCACGGGCATGAGGCCGGGCTGGGTACGATTGGTAGCGGATACGGTATGACGTAGATGGGGAAAGGTGGCATTTGTCCTGATGGCACAGTCGCGGGAGGTTGCACACCGGTGCCAGTCGGTGCCCCTTCTGAATCTGGAAACAATAGTACATTGTTACACGAGTGGTGAAAGTTACTTATTTAGTCCCGAGACGGGGTTTGGCGCCCGAGCGTAGCGAGGGCGCTAATAGTTCGAGGGACTAAATAAGTCTTTCACCCGAGGTAAACACTGTGCTTTTCATTACGAATACAAGGAAAGTAAAAATAAAAACAGGAATTAGCTAAAGAAATAATACAAGGAAGTATGAACAATACTCTACAGCTCGAAAAAACAAATGAAGATCGGATCGGTAATCGGATAAAAGTAAAAGTAAAAGTAGCAGTGAAAGTGGCAGTGAAAGTAGCAGTAAAAGTAGCAGTAGAATTAGAATTAGAAGTAGAAGTTGGCCGGCCTGGTATAATAGAAATGTCAAAATAGAACTAGTTTATTTTTATAATTTGACAGCTGTCTTTTGAAAGCGATTCTCCCTAGGGCGGAAAAGTGTTACTTTCAACCCGCTCCTCAGGCAACTTCAGACCTACTTTCCGAGTATGAGTAGTGAAAAACCTTTTGCAAAGCCTAAAGAATATAAATTGAATACAAAAATAATTGTATTGCAAATACAAGTTTTATTAACATGGTATATTTTACTAACCAGGGTATTGTCCTGGGTATCCTGGTTGGCCTGGTTGTCCGGGCTGGCCAGGCTGTCCTGGGTATCCAGGTTGACCTTGTTGACCTGGTTGTCCGGGCTGTCCAGGGTATCCTGGTTGTCCTGGCTGTCCAGGCTGCCCTGGGTATCCAGGTTGACCTTGTTGACCGGGTTGTCCTGGCTGACCTGGGTATCCTGGTTGTCCGGGTTGTCCTGGATGTCCTGGTTTACCGGGTTGTCCTGGCTGTCCGGGCTGTCCTGGGTATCCAGGCTGTCCAGGTTGACCTTGTTGACCGGGTTGTCCTGGCTGCCCTGGGTATCCTGGTTGCCCAGGTTGACCTTGTTGTCCTGGCTGTCCTGGCTGTCCTGGGCCTCCAGGTTGACCAGGCTGACCTGGGTATCCAGGTTGTCCGGGTTGACCTTGTTGACCGGGTTGTCCAGGCTGTCCTGGTTTACCGGGTTGTCCTGGCTGTCCGGGCTGCCCTGGGTATCCTGGTTGTCCAGGTTGACCTTGTTGACCGGGTTGTCCTGGCTGCCCTGGGTATCCTGGTTGTCCTGGGCCTCCTGGTTGACCAGGCTGACCTGGGTATCCAGGTTGTCCGGGTTGACCTTGTTGACCGGGTTGTCCTGGCTGTCCTGGGTATCCAGGTTGTCCAGGCTGTCCTGGTTTACCGGGCTGCCCTGGGTATCCTTGTTGTCCAGGTTGACCTTGTTGTCCTGGCTGCCCTGGGTAGCCTGGTTGTCCGGGTTGACCTTGTTGACCTTGTTGACCTTGTTGACCGGGTTGTCCTGGCTGTCCTGGGTATCCAGGTTGTCCAGGTTGTCCAGGTTTACCGGGTTGTCCTGGCTGTCCGGGCTGCCCTGGGTATCCTGATTGTCCAGGTTGACCTTGTTGACCGGGTTGTCCTGGCTGTCCTGGGTATCCAGGTTGTCCAGGTTGTCCAGGTTTACCGGGTTGTCCTGGCTGTCCGGGCTGCCCTGGGTATCCTGATTGTCCAGGTTGACCGGGTTGTCCTGGCTGACCTGGCTGTCCTGGGCCACCAGGTTGACCAGGCTGACCTGGGTATCCGGCTTCTCCGGGTTGTCCTTGCTGTCCTGGTTTACCGGGTTGTCCTTGCTGTCCGGGTTTACCGGGTTGTCCTGGCAGTCCAGGCTGCCCTGGGTATCCAGTCTGTCCGGGTTGACCTTGTTGACCGGGTTGTCCTGGCTGACCTGGCTGTCCTGGGCCCCCAGGTTGACCAGGCTGACCTGGGTATCCAGGTTGACCGGGTTGACCTTGTTGACCGGGTTGTCCTGGCTGACCTGGCTGTCCTGGGCCTCCAGGCTGACCAGGCTGTCCTGGGTATCCAGGTTGTCCGGGTTGTCCAGACTGTCCTGGTTTACCGGGTTGTCCTGGCTGTCCGGGCTGCTCTGGATATCCAGGCTGTCCAGGTTGACCTTGTTGACCGGGTTGTCCTGGCTGACCTGCCTGTCCTGGGCCTCCAGGTTGACCGGGTTGACCTTGTTGACCGGGCTGTCCTGGCTGTCCTGGGTATCCAGGTTGTCCGGGTTGTCCAGGCTGTCCTGGTTTACCGGGTTGTCCTGGCTGTCCGGGTTGCCCTGGGTATCCAGGTTGTCCAAGTTGACCTTGTTGACCGGGCTGTCCTGGCTGTCCTGGGTATCCAGGCTGTCCAGGTTGACCTTGTTGTCCGGGTTGTCCTGGCTGTCCTGGGCCTCCTGGCTGTCCAGGCTGCCCTGGGTATCCAGGCTGTCCAGGTTGTCCTGGCTGTCCTGGGCCTCCAGGCTGACCAGGCTGTCCTGGGTATCCAGGTTGTCCGGGTTGTCCAGACTGTCCTGGTTTACCGGGTTGTCCTGGCTGTCCGGGCTGCTCTGGGTATCCAGGCTGTCCAGGTTGACCTTGTTGACCGGGTTGTCCTGGCTGACCTGCCTGTCCTGGACCTCCAGGTTGACCAGGCTGACCTGGGTATCCAGGTTGACCGGGTTGACCTTGTTGACCTGGCTGTCCTGGCTGTCCTGGGTATCCAGGTTGTCCGGGTTGTCCAGGCTGTCCTGGTTTACCGGGTTGTCCTGGCTGTCCGGGTTGCCCTGGGTATCCAGGTTGTCCAGGTTGACCTTGTTGACCGGGCTGTCCTGGCTGTCCTGGGTATTCAGGCTGTCCAGGTTGACCTTGTTGTCCGGGTTGTCCTGGCTGTCCTGGGCCTCCTGGCTGTCCAGGCTGCCCTGGGTATCCAGGCTGTCCAGGTTGACCTTGCTGACCTGGTTGTCCGAGCTGTCCTGGGTATCCTGGTTGACCGGGTTGTCCTGGTTTACCGGGTTGTCCTGGCTGCCCTGGGCCACCAGGTTGACCGGGCTGTCCTGGGTATCCAGGTTGTCCTGGGCCACCTGGTTGTCCTGGTAGACCTAGAATATAAATAATATATGAATACATAGCTATACACTACAACCGCAAAAATTGGTTGAACCAACTGCAGAGATGTTAATGAAATTTCTAAGCCGATATTCAAGCCATCGTTAATCTGTCGAAAATGTCTGGATTTGACAAAAGTAAGACATGACAGTGGAACTGCCGTTCTACTCCCTTTCATTAATTTATTAATTACCTTTTATTAAAGTTATTAATTACCTGTTTGCCCATCCTGTCCTGGCTGACCAGGTTGACCTGGTTGTCCTGGCTGGCCTGGGTATCCTGGTTGGCCTGGTTTGCCGGATTGTCCGGGCTGTCCAGGCTGTCCTGGGTATCCTGGTTGGCCTGGTTGTCCGGGCTGGCCAGGCTGTCCTGGGTATCCTGGTTGGCCTGGTTGTCCTGGTTTGCCGGGTTGTCCGGGCTGACCGGGCTGGCCTGGGTATCCTGGTTGGCCTGGTTGTCCTGGTTGGCTGGGTTGTGTTGGCCCGCCTGGCTGTCCTGGGTATCCTGGTTGGCCTGGTTGTCCTGGTTTGCCGGGTTGTCCGGGCTGACCGGGCTGGCCTGGGTATCCTGGTTGGCCTGGTTGTCCTGGTTGGCTGGGTTGTGTTGGCCCGCCTGGCTGTCCTGGGTATCCTGGTTGGCCTGGTTGTCCTGGTTTGCCGGGTTGTCCGGGCTGACCGGGCTGGCCTGGGTATCCTGGTTGGCCTGGTTGTCCTGGTTGGCTGGGTTGTGTTGGCCCGCCTGGCTGTCCTGGGTATCCTGGTTGGCCTGAATGTCCTGGTTTGCCGGGTTGTCCGGGCTGACCGGGCTGGCCTGGGTATCCTGGTTGGCCTGGTTGTCCTGGTTTGCTGGGTTCACCTGGAAGAAAGGAAAATAAACATGATTCACTGCACACCAACCAATTATCATTAACATAAGAAATTGTTATATATTTTATTATGAGTTATTTAAATATAAATAACCTATACTTAAAACTTCATAGAAATAAACTCATTATAAATACACAAGTGTCAAAAGTAATATTTTGTACTAGTTGCTAGCCCGCGACTTCGTCCGCGTAGTCTTAAGTAAAGTATTCTATGTGTTAATCCAGGTTATAAACTATCTGTGTTCCAAATTTATCCGAATCCGTTCAGTAGTTTTTGCGTAAAATAGTAACAATTGACAAACATACATCCACACTCACAAACTTTCTCATTTATAATATTAGTAGGATAGCACATCATTAGATTGGCTTTATTGGAAATAGGCTGATAATAATATGTTTGTATACAAATATAAAATAGGTAAGTAAATATACATAGGTAATTTACATTACTTGAAAGGATTAACTTTGAACATTATTAGAGGAAAAGAAAATAAATTACAATACAAACCGTCACCGTAGAAAGATTTATAAATCCATACAGCCGCGCACGTGCACCGCGTAGTGGACGATATAATATAAATATGTTTTGTTTATACTTACAGTTTTGTTGAAGTAGAATAATACAATATAATAATAATAAAACAGACCATTATAATACTTACTTTTATAGTAGACATGTTAATTATGAAAGAAAATAAGAACAGATAATTATCATTATTTTTGTAATGCAATATTTACAACTGAATATAGAGGTTGTTCCAAAAAGTCCGAAAAAATAATTTGGTATTTGGAATAGTATCGGGCATAGTAATAAGAAAAAACTATCTTAATTCAAACAAAATTATTCAATTATTTTTGTCCTCAAAATAAAAACAAATCATTGTGTGTTATAAAAACATTATTCAAAAATATCTTGAGAATTGGTCGCTGCCACTCGTCAATGCAGTAAGTACTGCTTCCCAAGACATGAGTTCTAACGCCTAACACGAAAGTTGTGATCAATATTCAAAGGCCTGTAACTCAAATAATTTGATAGTGAAGTATAGACTAGCAACAAGTATGTACCTAAATTATTATTTTGGTCGTTTGAAACACCCTGTAGATATATATAGAAATAAATGATTAGAAATAGGAACTGTATTGTGTAAAATAATACGTTGTAGTAATAATATATTAGCAACTCAACCGCAAACCGCAAAGGATAGTATCCATGCGTGACCCATGCAGTTAATTCCAACGAATGACTTGTATAATATTATAATAATAAACTATCATAATTGAACCATTAGCATCTGCATTCTTCTTATATATAATATAAATTATGTAAGTAATACATACGGTGAAGGAAAACATCGTGAGGAAACCTGCATGTCTTAGAAGATCTAACCAAATTTCGAAAGACATGTGAAATCCACCAAATCCACCACTGGGCCAGCGTGGTGGATTATGGCCTGAATCCCCCTCGTGTTGAGGGGAATACCGTGCCCAGGAGTGGGACGTCAAAAGGGCGAAATTATTTTTATACATACAGTAATTATATTATATAAAATTGTGAAACAGAAAGGGTATACCATTTATTTTGTACGAGTATTGTCTACAATTATCGGCTTAGGGGGATTATGAAGAACAAAACTGTCCAAATCTACAATTTTAGATTGATAACATAAGTAAGTATGGGTGCCGTTTCTGTTTTACCGGGTAGGATGCGATTGTGATTTGTGATGTTATACGAGATATTCAGTATGTTTTATTTTTTTCTATAAATAAATTGTATGTATTTAAATGCGGGTAACATGGAAATTACCTGGTTGTCCTGGGTATCCTGGTTGTCCAGGTTGTCCTGGGTACCCGGGTTGTCCTGGGCCACCGGGCTGTCCTGGAGTTCCTGGCTGTCCTGGTTGACCGGGGTATCCTGGTTGTCCTGGTTGACCTGGTCCGCCGGGTTGACCTGGAGTCCCTGGCTGTCCTGGCTGACCCGGGTATCCTGGCTGTCCTGGGTATCCTGGTTGTCCTGGTTGACCTGGTCCGCCGGATTGACCTGGAGTTCCCGGCTGTCCTGGCTGACCCGGGTATCCTGGCTGTCCTGGTTGTCCTGGGTATCCTGGTTGGCCTGGGCCACCGGGTTGTCCTGGAGTTCCTGGCTGTCCTGGCTGATCTGGTTTTCCAGGTTGTCCTGGTTTTCCTGGGTATCCTGGTTGGCCTGGGCCGCCGGGTTGTCCTGGAGTTCCTGGCTGTCCTGGTTGACCTGGGCCTCCGGGTTGACCTGGAGTTCCTGCCTGTCCTGGCTGATCCGGGTATCCCGGTTGTCCTGGTTTACCAGGCAGTCCTTGTTGTCCTGGGTATCCTGGTTGTCCTGGTTGTCCTGGGTATCCTGGCTGACCTGGTTGACCTGGGCCTCCGGGTTGACCTGGAGTTCCTGCCTGTCCTGGCTGACCCGGGTATCCTGGCTGTCCTGGTTGTCCTGGGTATCCTGGTTGGCCTGGGCCGCCGGGTTGTCCTGGAGTTCCTGGCTGTCCTTGTTGTCCTGGGTATCCTGGTTGTCCTGGTTGTCCTGGGTATCCTGGCTGACCTGGTTGACCTGGGCCTCCGGGTTGACCTGGAGTTCCTGCCTGTCCTGGCTGACCCGGGTATCCCGGTTGTCCTGGTTTACCAGGCTGTCCTGGTTGTCCTGGGTATCCTGGCTGTCCTGGTTGTCCTGGGTATCCCGGTTGACCTGGTTGACCTGGGCTGCCGGGTTGAGCCGGAGTTCCTTGTTGTCCTGGGTATCCTGGTTGTCCTGGGTATCCTGGTTGGCCTGGACCACCGGGTTGTCCTGGCGTTCCTGGCTGACCTGGTTGTCCTGGGTATCCAGGCTGTCCTGGTTGTCCTGGGTATCCTGGCTGTCCTGGTTGTCCTGGGTATCCCGGTTGACCTGGTTGACCTGGGCTGCCGGGTTGAGCCGGAGTTCCTTGTTGTCCTGGGTATCCTGGTTGGCCTGGACCACCGGGTTGTCCTGGCGTTCCTGGCTGACCTGGTTGTCCTGGGTATCCAGGCTGTCCTGGTTGTCCTGGGTATCCTGGCTGTCCTGGTTGTCCTGGGTATCCCGGTTGACCTGGTTGACCTGGGCTGCCGGGTTGAGCCGGCGTTCCTGGTTGTCCTGGGTATCCTGGTTGACCTGGTTGGCCAGAGCTGCCAGGTTGTCCCGGAGTTCCTGGCTGTCCTGGCTGACCTGGGTATCCTGGTTGACCTGATTGTCCTGGTTGTCCTGGTTGTCCTGGTTGAACTGGGCCGCCGGGTTTACCTGGAGTTCCTGGCTGACTTGGGTATCCTGGTTGTCCTGGTTGGCCTGGATAACCTGGCTGGCCTGGTTGGCCTGGGCCGCCGGGTTGTCCAGCAGTTCCTGGCTGTCCTGGGTATCCTGGTTGTCCTGGTTGACCTGGGCCGCCGGGTTGAGCTGGAGTTCCTGGCTGTCCTGGTTGTCCTGGTTGACCTGGGCCGCCGGGTTTACCTGGAGTTCCTGGCTGTCCCGGCTGACCTGGGTATCCTGGTTGTCCTGGTTGGCCTGGGTATCCTGGCTGACCTGGTTGGCCTGGGCCGCCAGGTTTACCTGGAATTCCTGGCTGTCCTGGTTGTCCCGGGTATCCTGGTTGTCCTGGTTGGCCTGGGTATCCTGGCTGACCTGGTTGGCCTGGGCCGCCGGGTTTACCTGGAGTTCCTGGCTGTCCTGGTTGACCTGGGTATCCTGGCTGACCTGGCTGACCCGGGTATCCTGGCTGTCCTGGTTGGCCTGGACCGCCGGGTTGTCCAGGTTGTCCTGGTCTTCCTGGCTGACCGGATTGTCCAGGTTGACCTGGTTGTCCTGATTGACATAAAACATTTTTTTATTTCAAAATTACAAAGCCAGACATCCTAAAATATTCAACATTTTCTTTTTGAGGGCGAACCGTAACGTGGAATATAATTTATACAGGAAAAAAATGAAGGTGTTTGAAATTATATGTGAATAATTATGCTGAGGTTCAGTACCTGGTTTTACTAAAGAACCTCCTTCGGGGCCGGTTTGTCCTGGGTATTGTCCTCCAGATGATGGGGGACCACCAGGGCCTCCGGGACCACCTGTTAAATGAATATCAATTTAGTAACAGCTGTTTTGCAATTGCACATAAAGCTCAGCTTTTGAAAGCATAATATGACGTGACTTATGTTTAAAGTTATTTCTTCCTTATGTCAGTGCGATATAGTCAAAACCCTTATTGTTAACATCGATTTTTTTTTTCACTGTATGTATTTCGAAAGGCATATCTACCTGGACCGCCAGGTCCGCCTGGACCGCCCGGGCTGCCCGGTGAGCCAGGTGAGCCGGGAGAGCCGGGCTGGCCTGGGTAGTAATCGCCGCCTGTAGGACCACTTGGGCCACCTGGTCCGCCTGGAACTCCTATGCAACAGCGAATACATTATTAAATTGGGTACCTTTTATAAATACTAAGCGTGTCAAGCGCTAAGAAGGTAGTAAATGATTCAAATATTTTACCAAAGGGTTATATTATAAGAAAAAACAAAAATTACGCAGATAGCTAATTCATTTTCTATTTTAAAGAGAGAACTTATAATTGATTACGTTACCTGGTGCGCCTGGTGTCCCTGGAGCAGCTGGTTGTCCTGGATAGTAACCACCGCCAGAGGGTCCAGAGGGGCCACCGGGGCCTCCTGCAGAAATATCAAAAGATATATTTATTATTACTGAGACATCGATTAGCAGAACAAACATGATCAGTGTGATCGATTATATAAGCTCGATAGTCAGCAAAAAAATAATAGTGTTGAAGAGTAATTTGTTACCTATCCAATTCATTGAAGAAACTGTGGAATACTTTAAACACTCACCTGGTCGACCTGGACCTCCAGGTCCGCCTGGTGTGCCGGGTGATCCTGGAGTGCCGGGAGTGCCTGGAGAGCCGGGTTTGCCTGGTTGGCCTGGGTAGTAACCACCGCCTGATGGACCGCTTGGGCCACTCGGACCGCCTGGACCACCTGGTCCACCGGGTCCACCTGGACCACCGGGTGTGCCTGGAGTACCGGGAGTGCCTGGAGAGCCGGGTTTGCCTGGTTGGCCTGGGTAGTAACCGCCGCCGGATGGACCGCTTGGGCCACTCGGACCGCCTGGACCACCTGGTCCACCGGGTCCGCCTGGACCACCGGGTGTTCCTGGAGTGCCGGGAGTGCCTGGAGAGCCGGGTTTGCCTGGTTGGCCTGGGTAGTAACCGCCGCCAGATGGACCGCTTGGGCCACTAGGACTGCCTGGCCCACCTGGTCCACCGGGTCCGCCTGGACCACCGGGTGTTCCTGGAGTGCCGGGAGTGCCTGGAGAGCCGGGTTTGCCTGGTTGGCCTGGGTAGTAACCGCCGCCAGATGGACCGCTTGGGCCACTTGGACTGCCTGGCCCACCTGGTCCACCGGGTCCGCCTGGACCACCGGGTGTGCCTGGAGTGCCGGAAGTGCCTGGAGAGCCTGGTTTGCCTGGTTGACCTGGGTAGTAGCCGCCGTCGGACGGTCCACCCGGACCATCGGGGCCACCCGGACCACCCGGACCACCGGGACCGCCTGGACCGCCTGGACCTCCTAAAACAAATAGATTTCATGACTATAATATTACGTATGTTGATATGAAATAATAATTTATTCACTACACGTTTCAGAGTATAATATGCGAGGGCCATAATCTGGTAAGTATAATAAATTAATAACCATAACGTTTATACTTACGAATTCTGTGTCACAAAATCAACATACTGGGATGTATAGCGAAATAAAAAGCTAAGTACATAATAATATAAATATAATAAATAAATATCGCCAGACTGACACACCAACTGTATGGTCCCAAACTAAGCAACGCTTGTACTATGGGTACCATACAATGGACTGGGGGCGATCCCAGTGACACCCAGACCAAGGCAACTTACGAAAATACCATTTCCGAAAGTTGTCCCCTCGGGAATCGAACCCGCAACCACCATGTGCAGTGAGCCGAGCGGCCTACGCTCGAACCACTGCCAAGCGGTCGTCATATATTTTAATAGTTTACCTGGTCCGCCTGGAGAGCCGGGTGTACCGGGAGTTCCCGGAGTGCCTGGGGTTCCTGGATAATAGCCGCCGCCTGATGGACCGTATGATCCGTCTGGACCACTAGGACCTCCTAAAGCCACATGTAGGGTTAAACACAAAAGCTTATACAGCGTGCTGCTGTAACGTGCAACGCATAATTGATTGACTGCCGATGGCCAATGATTGTAAGCATTCCTTTCAAGCGCGAGTTGCCAAAAAAAATATGTGGGTATTGTGAATAATGTATAATTTCTGTAATGTTCATGTCATTTTAGGCAATGGCGTTAGGCAAACGACAGCGATCATCTAAATTAAATACATCGAATTTAACTTAGGAGGGCCATATTTTTAAAGAAAGTCTCCTCTACTACGTCGACATTGGCAGAATCACATTGGGCCTGACCCAATGCAAAGAGGCCATTATTATAAAAAGAAAAAATATCTAAAAGAAATGTTGTTGTCATTTTAACCATAGATGATTCATTTAACAACTCGAGCTTTGGATATTAGGTTAGTAGTACAATAAAATACCGTACCTGGTCCTGTTGGCTGGCCAGGATAGTAACCACCTGAACCTGTAAAGGTTAGACACAAACGATATAACATTTTAGCATACGAGATGTGTTTGCATTTGTTAAACGAACGCAAAATAGCATAATTAACTATGGTAGAGAATAAATGAATGAACAAGCAGTTGAACTATGAAATCCAGTTCGGATTTGGATGTGGAAGATTTAAACTTTTGAAATTGGAATGAGAATGATAGAATAATATTTTAGTTTAGTACCTGGGTATCCAGGGTAGTACCCTCCAGAACCTCCTGCAATGGGTGAGACGCAAAACATGTGTTAGTATGAAAATGGTTTTTCCAATGAATTTAAGATTTTTAGCACATTTGATTGAATATAAATCGAACACGGATAGCATAATAGCATGATTATGTGTATGTAAATGATGTAAGTTTTGAATAAGTTGATTTTATTATTGTATGTAGTTTATGAATGAACATGGCCTACCTGGTCCACTAGGATAACCAGGATAGTAGTCCCCTGTGCCTGGAAAAGGTTAGATACAATGGTAGGTGTTAGTTACCTGAATGATTGATTTGATCCAAAATGAGGGTGATAAACTAAAATTGTATTGCTTAATTATAAATAAAGTATGTGCTACTATTACTACAAGTGAAGTTTTTTTTGTTAATTTGCAAAAAAAAGGCGTATAAAGTTTTCGATATACCTAGTGTCAGAAATTATTACTTCACTAAATATGAAGTGATAACAGAGTAGCATTAGCAATCTTTAATTGAGAATATCTATATTTATTTCATATTGTTGAAACAATATTTGACAATATACCATCCAAGAATTGGTACCTACTTATGTTTTAATATGCTGTCATCATCAGTTCAATATTATTTATCATCCCCATTATAAGCACAATGAAAGCATAGCACACAATGAGTTAAGTCACGAAGCAGTTCTGAACAAGACTTTGATCTGCTCATTAGTTTTTTTCGAATTAATTGCTCGGTTTTACACGATGTAAGTACCTGGTCCGCTGGGTTGTCCGGGGTAATATCCGCCTGTTCCGGGAGTGGGCGGGTATCCGGCGGTGCCGGGAGTGCCTGGGGACCCGGGTGTACCCGGAGATCCAGGTGTGCCTGGGGTACCTGGGGATCCTGGGGTTCCGGCAGTACCGCCTGAGCCGGTGCCGCCCGGGTAGTAACCGCCGCCCGACGGGCCGCCGGGACCATTGGGGCCGCCTGGACCGCCTGGGCCACCTGGACCACCTATGGGACCAAATATATTTTACAATAGAGTACGTATTTGTTAGGGCAACTTCTTCTTTACTAAATCCTACTAATATTATAAATGCGAAAGTTTGTGAGTGTGGATGTATGTATGTATGTTGTTACTCCTTCACGCTGTAACTACTGAACAGATTTGGATGAAATTTGAAACACAGATAGATTATAACCGGGATTAACATATAGGATACTTTTTAACCCAATAATCCATTACTACGCGGATGAAGTCGCGGGGCACAGCTAGTAATGTATAAAGTAGAGTGATCATGGTAGAGTTACCATATTAATTAAATTTACTATACTACATTTGTATACAATTATATATATACAATACAATCTACACTGGACGCGAGATATAACTACTTGATAAAGTATGAAAACACGTTCTACCAACTTTGGCGGGGGAAGGGCTAATGCTACATTATTGTACATGAAGCGCTGCCTTCTTAAGATAAAAGAAAAGCTGTCACTATCTTATAAGTAATGTTTCTCGTAGCTAGCAGGGTATATATATACATACGTGAGAAAAGCCAGTGATTAAATCGTCCTTATTTCTCTACGCGTGAATGTATAAGAGTATTAAGCAATGTATAGGCACTTTTGTTAAGTATTTATTGTTGCATTGCAATGCACAGTACCTGGTCCGCCTGGCGAGCCTGGAGATCCTGGGGTGCCGGGAGTTCCGGGCGAACCGGGTGTGCCTGCAGTACCTGGGTAGTAGCCACCCTGACCTGGAACCAAATATAAACTTTCAAATTGTGCAGAACATAATCTCTTCATCTTTTTTCTCAAATGCAACCAGCGCCTGGCGTCTACGTTGTCTAGCTCATTGTACCATATTATTTGAATTACGAAATAGTTTTTTTAAAGTGTACGTAAATAGATTTGGTTCTTTCTTTCGAAAACCTTTCAAGAAATATTAGTAGTAGTAAGATAGAGATATTAGTAGTAAGATTTGTCGTACCTCCTTGACCGCCGGGGCCGTAGGGGCCGTTGGGTCCTGTGGAATAAAATTAGCAATGTATTGCTGTTCGACGAGAAATACTGTTTATCTCTATGACTCTATTATAGCTTTTAAAAGTATCTTCTAAATAGTTGTGATGCGTCTATACCAGCGACCGATCTGGTCGCATAGGTCGAAAGTAATTTTCTAGCTGCATAAATAGCTAGGTCAGTGCGAGTTAGTTCGAACCCAGTGACTTTTTGCTACGTACCTTGTCCACCAGGGTATACGGGTTTAATGTTGCTTGTCTCACTACTGCTGTCGATAGGGCGCGGAGGCTTCGGAGTCGGCTTCGGCAGGGGCTTGGCCGGGATACCCCCGGGCGTGCGGCCACAACCCTTAGGGAAGAACAGTCTATCCCACGGGATAGTCAGACCTGGTTGCTTGTTTGCGGCTTGGCCGTCCGTTCTGTAAGGAATAACGGTGTTCGTGATACTAGTTTCAATGTGCGAGATATCGAGGACGTCTATGTTTGGATATGCACACGGAAAATTGTACGAGTATTGCTTAGATTCTAAATAAAATTCGAAAAAAAATCCGCGTGTATCTATTCCGAGTATAATCTGGCAACTATATTTATTTAAACTTTAGATAAATGTAGCTACATAATAATTCTCGTCCTTATACTCAATTAAGTTGATAAAATACAATACAAAAATACTTGAATTGAATACATTTGCATCGTGACCTGTGACCTGACCTCCGAATTATTATCAAAAAATACACCAAACAATATCAACCAGGATGTCACAGTATCAGGCATGCATTATGGTAAATACTTTTGCCATGATGTCAGGTTTAATCATAGGTGTGTAAGCGTCAGCTTATTCATATAAGTGGAATGTTGACTTTTATTGTGATGCTGTCAATACATTACTACTTAAATAGCTAGTTCGTATTCTACCATCTTTATTACAGGAGCGTTGTACACTTTGAATTATACATCTTATTTCCAATTCAGTTCATGATGTCTTACTTAGGTACCTAAGGAAATTATCCTTGAACATCTATTTTCATTTAAACTAATTGCTGATTAAATAGAATGAAGATATTATAGCAATGAAGCGGATGTAATGTTGATTGTAAAATAATCGTAAACTGAGCTCGAGAAAATATTTTCATATATGTACCTATGTCCTTGCCGAGAAAGCTATTTTATAAGATCACAGATGCTGGGTTACATCTGTGCAGAATCGGAAGCTGTAATACGGTCCATTTAGACTGGGGGTGCTATTCAATTTTCCAAACTTACATAAAAAAAATACGCAGGCTTGCTCAGAGTGAAACTTGGGTATGTATAAACAAACCAAAACAATGTTGTGAGCATCAACTTACGCCTCATCGTATTCATATTTGTCATCGGGGAACACTTCAACGGCCTTCTCTGGCTCCACCACCCTGTAGCCGTGGCTGTCGGCGACGTAGTGGGTCGCCCTGAGGTAGCCGTCGGGGTCGACGTAGCCGTAGCAACCGTACGTCACTCCATCGGGGCCGCGGTTCTCGTGGTGGAACTGGCCGTTCGGACCGACATCATATCCGAAACCGTATGCACCTGAAGACAAAAAATATAAGTTATTAGTATAATGATGCACGATCCCTCCGTCCCAATCCCTTTTAGATAGGGAACGTGCGAGCAATGCCTTTGGTATTGCAAGCATCTAGTATACGTATTAACTGCTTAACATCAGGTGGGTCTTACCCTTCCCCGGCTTTGTTATTTATAAAACAAAACATATTATGCATTGCGCTAAATAAAATGCTATAGTTAAGTATAATATACTGGTTTTTATGGAATGTGATATTGAGTGTTATGGGACGGTTGAAATTTGTCTACTTATAGGTAGCTATGGAAAACCTGTCTGGGTCTCATGTGTATAAAATTAGCGTAGAGTTTTACACGATAAATGGACCGGTTTTACAAGTACGCGTCTTTTGGATAACTATAAAATAATTTTCTAACCGGGCCCGTATTAAAAAAAACATTATTAAACTGATTTAAAGTGCTTTTTAATTTTATAAATCATTAAACTAGATTAAACTAACAACTGGTTACTTCAATAGTTACCTTCCTACTGCTTTTGTAGGTTTTCAAAATTAATTATAATTTTATTATGACGTAATCATTATGCGAATGCTATGTCTATTTCGACGTAACACATGATATATATTCATCAGTCGCTTTTCTAAGTTATATCAAACAAATCTATTAGAAGAACATTTATTACATGGTCGATATTTATGGGTAATATAACTAATCTAATATTATACCTGCTAAACTGGCTTAAAATTTAAAACCACTATTTTGTTCCATCTCTTTTATGCCGGATACCAACCCCGTCAGGGAAAATGTATTGTGTACTGTACTATGTAAATATAAAAAAAACACTGAAGAAGATAGCATTCACCTTAATGCGACAGCGACAGGCGAGATTTTTCAAAACGACTAATCCTATCTTTTTGGTCGCCTATCATTTTTTGCAGAATAGGCAGTACAATACAACAAACATGCAAATACCCTATCGGGCATAAGTATATGCCTAAACCTAAAAGGTCTTGCTTACTCTACTGCCTATCCCCGAATCCTGCCTTAGCTTAATCTCGTTCCCGTGATGTGGGGGATATTCACAGCTGAAAGCTTCCGACACGGAGACTTTCCGTCCATTGTGAACACCCCCCTGTACTCAAACATAACAGGTAAAGCCGGTTTATATGACAATTTTATAAGCAATTCGTGAGGAATTATTGCAAAGGCAACTGTTACCTAACGAGGATAACATGCTAATCATCTTTCCATGCTGCGGAATACGAGCGATGAGCGTAATATTTCGTGATTAAAGAATCTCCTTTGTCTTACATGTAACGTAGAAAACGTGACATTAATTTTAATTGTAGTTGTGAACTTTAATCCAGGAGAATTTCGTTAACTTTCATTGACTATCTTGTGATAAGTGCCTGTATTGTATTTTAAACTCGGAAGGCAATTAAAAAAAACTGTACCTTACCATTATCAACGTTTGGTAGGTTCTACAAACGTTGTAACAATACAATCATTGATAGTGAAACTCTTGATTGAAACTCTTACAATAAACAGCGTTAACCAATAAAAAAATATCAACATTTCTTTAGAGTTGGTAACCCTAGCCAATCTATAACCAACCTTTGGTAAGAGAATGATAAAACATTTTTTGAAATATAATTCTATTAAGTTGGTTCTCCGCAAAATATAATTTCATTTCATTTGTGGAATAGAAATGACAATCAAAGTTTCCCATCTGGGGCTATGAATTAAATTAATAGCGGACCGGAGATGAGATTATATCGCTTATATATATCTATATCTACGAACAAGAACTTAAGTTCAGTTGACTGACACCGGTTTATTAGACACGAATATTATTTACTTACAGCTTATTTCAGAGCTTTGATGTGAAAAGTAAATTTAACAGAAATAATACTCAAGTACCATGTTTTGAAATCGATACCCAACCCTGAGGCTTATTTTGTGTAGCAATTCTGATACCTACCATAAGGTCTAATTTGGTGTAATTCTTTATTTACAGTGAGTTTAAAAGGTAATATCGTGTAGGTAGGATACGATTCAGTTTTGTCGATCGTACTTAGGTATTACCTATTTATATTATTAAGCATCGATTGTAGTGACCGACAGACTAAGCTTACTATTATATTTTTTACGTGTATAATATGTGAATCTATTATTAAAAACCTTCGATACTTATTAATTCGAATGACATCATTCTCATTGACGATGGCCTTTTATTTTTTTATAGAACGCCGTAACTCGAGATGTTTTATTTGTGAATAGGTAATTTACCTATTTGCCAACTACTCGCGACTGTGTCAGTAAGTACCCACCTAACGTGAGTGTTTGCGATTTACGAAATTCGTCGATTTCGTTATACGTGTGAAAAAATAATTGAGACCTATTTTTAAAAGATTTTGATTTAAAATCGTTGTGGTTACGTCCATATTGTTCTAGGAAATAAGGTCTCAGCTCATTGTAATACCTAATAGGTATGTTTCTTATAGTATTATGATTAAGTAATTAAATACCTAAGTATCTATGTAGTAGATAACATTTAAGTTAGTTCACCTTTATCGCATTTGGGAACTCATCATTTTAACTATCTTAGATTAATTGTTTTAATTGATTTTGAAAGAGTTTGTTGTTTATTGCATTCAATAATTTAAGCCTTAACTGTAGTTTTATTTTTTCGTCTTCGATTCGTTTAAATTGAAGATCAAGGCAATATTCTAATTAAACGCCATGTTAATTACTAATATCTGAAATCTAAATAATTTAGAATCCATAATAGGTATAAATCCGAAAAACATTTTTTGCCTACCCAAGATATAAATACCTATTTATGCAAGTAAGAAAATAATAATCCTGATACCTTGTCAAGTAGGTAACTTCATGAACAACTTTCAACCTTTTAGCAATTATCAGAGTACTTTTTAAGAATTCAAAAGATATGCATAGGTACCTAGAAACTTAAAAACATGTCTCTCAGCATGAACTTAAGGAATAAATCAATTTCTGAAAAATAATTCGTCCAAAAAGGTTCAACTTATTCAGTTCGGATCGACAGTTTGTAGGTACTTACTTGTGTCATAGTTTGTCTCATAGTACTGCTTCTTCTCTTCGTCTTCTATGTCCACGACCACCTCGTTGTCCCCCTGACCCTGGTAGGGGCCATACTGGCGAGCCTCTCGCGCGTCGGCTATTAGTTTTGTGTCGTTTAGTGGCGTGTCTTTACTGGCAGCTATTGCAGCCAGCGAGGCCTGAAACAAAGAAAAATATGTTTAGAACATTTAGGGCTACCCCCCAGTATCTATCTATGTGCGGAAATGAAGTACGCGGTCTCAATGGCAAAGCAGAAATGAATTTTATTCACGCACCAGCCATTTATTCTGAGAAATTTATAAGAATGTTTCACAGGAGCGAACGGAAAACCGCACTTTTTGATTTTAGTCTAAATTCTATTTCGAACTTTTAATTGATGACAGGTTAAAATTCAATGTGCCAGTTGCAGAGTTGCCTACTAAAATGTGAGGTTTAGCTCTGTGGTTTTAGTAACTCTTATGATAAGGTTGAATACAATTTCTTTTTTTTGGAATAGAGGTAGGTGGCGATACACAAGAGAGATAATGATAGGTAAGTAATGATAATGGTAGGTATAAATACTTTGCTAGTAATAAGTCTTGACTGTTATTAATTACAAATAAAGGTGCACCTTATATGTCTGTAATTTTATATGTCAAAGTGTTTATCTTATTATTTTTTATTAGGTACCCTGGCGCCCATCGTGGGGCACTAATCCACGGCTGTGAGATTAAAGGTCTCAAGTTTCCCGGCTGAGCAAAACTATCCCTCTCTTTAGCTTTTGATTATTTTTAAGCCGGCTTTTGGTCTATATGACTCCCTTTTCTATTATTACTTGGAACTTAAAATGTAAATCTGAGTTAAATTTCATTAAAAGTTCGATTGTACCTTGATTCGTTATCTAGATCAAACAATCTCTTTATAGGCAGTAAACGACAGGTGCTATTCATTAATATAAGAAGTTTAATAGTATTAAAGGAAAAGTTTTATTTTAAGAAGTTTCATTGGATCTATATTTACTTTCTGTATAATTTAGGTATAGGTCTACCAGAATCTCATGGCAAATGGGGAAATAAAAATTTGTTGTGTGCAATACTGGGGAAATTGGATTAAACGATCTTGATACTGTTTAATTTTTATTTATATATTTAGTCATTAATTAACATAAAGTATACTAGGTATGTGTATGAAATTGTTGTTATGCATCGGGTTCTTAACATAGGAAAATATGACAAAAAAAATAAATCCAATCATATATTACTTTATGTACTAATTTATTATAATGTTACGTACACGTACAGGGGTAGGTACAATTAATGCCGTTAAACGTGTAAAAAGGGTTTATTTCGCTCTCCACAAACTCGACAAATACACAGTACTAGTTCACTACTAGTACACTAGTTCACTAAGACTAGTTACACACAACAAGCACCGTTCCGAATCACTTAGCAGACTCGCAGTATTCCAATATTATCGCTCAGGTCACTGGTATAATTGCTTTTCGTTCGCTTACTTGAGTTCCGTACACAAAATGATCAAAATGATCCTTTTTGATTGGCATTTAAAATATTCAAAACCTGTCTCCTTAAGTATAAGTCTGTAAAAAATAATAAAATTTATCATGTTACTGAAACGATAGCTTAGTCAATCATCAACATCAACATCAGTCTAAATACTCGTACGTCCCACTGCAGGGCACAGGCCTCGTCTTACGAGTGAGAAGGATTATTACTTAATATTTTTCTTACCTCAGAGATTCTCTCCCTCCGTTGAAATCAATTTCTTGTCGAAGAATTTTTAACAGTTTTATTTCTGTTGGAATTTCCTTCCGAACTGTATAAAATTCATTTACTTTATTCCTTATCAACTGTAAATCGAAACTGTCCAAGTTGATTTTCTTCTTCCCCGCTCTCCTCTTTTTACCAGGCGTGGAAAATACACCATCGTTCGATGTGCACTCACCTATGATTCGCCGTATAGTAGTACTGAAAACCCCTATAAAGAAGCTATAATTAAGTAAGATAAATATAAAATAAACTAAAAGTATCAAAACAACTCAGTCCAACTTACCGGTCAACTCTACGACGCGCTTTAAAATCAAAGATTGAGTTTGATTTACGCCTTCTTCTTCCCTTATTTTACGATACACATTGAAAACAATATTTCTCGCTTGAGATCGAAGTGGCTTTTTCGACATTTTCACAAAAACAATAAATTGCCAAGAAGATATCACAAAATCTCAACAGCGGTTGACAAACCTTGTACTTTGATTTGGCAGGTGACAATTGACATTGCCATATGAAAATCACATTTTTTTATATTTTTTTAATGCCATGAGATTCTGGTAGACCTATAAGTCGAGAGCTTCTTCAATTCTGTGTTAAAAGTCAATGTACCTGCTAATTGGTATTTAGTAGAGTTGCCTAAGCTATTCTTAGATATTGCTTTTGGCATTTTTATTCAACGTAATTAAAAAAAAACATGTAGAGAAATAAAATATTCTATTAGGATTCATTTCGAAAATAAGAATTCTTCGAATGCAGACCTAAAATTACCGAGACTAACCAATACGCTTCTTTTAAATTATGAATATCTATCTTCCTGCCTTAAAAGAAAAGGATGATGAAATCAAAATACATACTTAAAACAAGCACGATTTCTTAAAAAAAACTACGAAATATAAATACTACTGAGCGAAATTGGAGGACGGGTAACCGGTTGTTGTCTTAAGGCTGAAGCGCCCATCTAGCCCGCGAAGTTCACATTTTTTGAGGTTTTTTTATTTATTTTTTTAATATGACAATAATAAAAGGCGCATTTTGTAATTTGCGAGAAAGACCGTGTGCAGTACATTTATTAATATATCCAACTTACTCTAAAACATTTCATGAACGACAGCTATCCAGATAATCTGGCAATTTTTGTATATTTAGTGATTTCCTAGTATCATATCCACCGTGATAATATTTAGAGTAAAATAAATGTATTAATAAACGCACTGCATACTGTGTTTGTCGCAAATCACCAAAATGTTGTCTTAAATGTTTTCAGATTTTGTATAAACTATAAAAATACTCGAAAATTTTGAATTTCGCGGGCTAGACAGGCGCCTGCACCTTACATGAAAGTATTTTTGGTCGAAACAAGATAAAAATTAAAGTGATAGAAAATATTAACATCACACCAAATCGTATTGCGTGATTCAATCAATAAGTATAAAAGAAGAAACGAGAATTGTTATTGACGATTTAATAAATATTGCATTAGAATCAGTTGATGTTAAAATCTTTGATTTCTAAGCAATAGTTCTGTGATGTGTTGACAAGCTGTCTGTAGTCGAACGCCAGGTTGCACCTTTGTTGCACAATGAATGCATTAGGTAGGCGCTTTGTGCAATAGTTCGCAAATAATGTCGTTTAGACACACCTTTGATATGTCACCGGTGTATTTTCAATATTGTAGTCATTGGTGCTATTGCTGCAAAAACTAAGCTTGACTAAGTTGAGACTTGAGACCGGTGGTAGGTAAATTATTTAGAGTCGTTTCAAATGTAGTTTAGTCGATATTGGACGCAATATATTTAGCAATTGATATCAAACCTAAACAACGTGTATAACTTAAGTAGGGATTTAGAATTCCTATCATATATCGAATAGTCATAATGGTTAGGAACTTTTGGAGGACTATCTGCGTTCTAGCTTCATTGAATTATAACCACTGTAATAACTAGATAAAATGAACAAAGAGGTTTGTGTATATAGGGGACCGCTAGATAAATTAATAGCAGCCTTACATCCCATCTAAGCCGCTCATAATAATTCAACAACGATTTGGAATTTCAAAGCCTGCAAAATTCGGGTTGCCACTGTGCATAATTACGATAGAGATGTTAAAAAAAATTGATAAGACACGATGTTTGCTCCTTGATTTAACACAACGAGAGGTAAAGCGACGGATTGCAAAACTGTCAAGGAGCCACTTAGCTCAGTGTACATAAATATCAAACGCTCAGGTGCAATAGGCGGGTTTTATTAATAAAATAAACTCTGATAAACATTGCATCAGTTTACGAATCATGCTAAACTTGAATTTATTTTCGACATGACTTTGCTAATCAATTAGTTGAGAGTGTTGTTTCTGTAACGTGTTTTATACTTTGTAATTTCGATATATTCTGCTTGAAGTACTTACATACTGTCATGAACAATTTGCATAGGTAGCAGTGCAATATGTATAAATTTGTATTTATTAATTCAATACAAAGCTCGTTTATGTGAAGGGAATGTAAGGAAACTAGTGAAGGATCATATTGAAGGACGCATGCAAACAAGGTCTATAATTGCAGTCCACTCGAGTACATACGACGGTTTTGTTTTTGCATCATTTCTATTTCGGTAAAAGAATCTGATCGCTGAGATTACAATCAAGTCGGTCAAAGTAAAAGGAGTATTCCGCTAACGTTTGGGGTTAGTGTCAATTCGCGAGCCGTCTTAATGCAGAGCACGTCCAGTTTAAACTTTTGCGATGTCCGCCAGCGTCCGTGGCCGTAACCCCTAAACTGGCGCGTTATGTTACAATCTCACGTACCAACAGAGACAAGCATCAGAAGTAAATTGTTTTTTGATCTGGGACATAAACGTGTAAGCATTCGAAAAAAGCATCGAAAGTCACGTAGCATCTTTAAGCGGAAAAAATCGCGAAACAATGGAACTGACACAGAAACCTATACACCTTGATCCTCGGCCTTTGGATGAACTGACACGCTGTTTAGAATGTAACGTTGCAAATCAATAACGAACAGAAACATTTATCGTCTTCAATAAGAAGTTCTAAAGAGCTAGATGATTTATGTTCATTTTTATCGCTCTGACAAATTTGTACACAATCTTTAATTTACACGTAAGCGTGATACAAAGTTGTAATTCTATTGTTTAAGCGTGAAGCTGCTTTTACGTCCATTCGTCATATAATGAAGACGCATTAAAACTTTTGTTTCGTTTATTCTTCTTAGTCGTGTCGTCAGCAGGTCTACCTCAATGGGAATAAAGTATTAGTCTCCTCAACATTTTATTGTTTACCTTCTCGTTAAATTTAGGAATACCCGATGTGAATTATGTAATCGTTGTGTATAAAATGTTTCACTGTAAGCCTGTCACATTATTCCAATATCTTTATGGCCCTGCGGTTATTCAGATATATATTTCATTACCAAGCGGATCTTGCTTGCCCTTGTCCCCTGCGCCGTAAAATATTAACTTAATTGCAACTGGAAATGTTTTATAATTAATGCAAATTATCAATGACTAAGGTTTAAACCTCCAATGTGATATTAAACAATGACGTCTTCAGTGTCAGCATCAATATTTATTTATGATAATAATAATATTTGTTTATGTATTTTCAGGTGTGTCACATATTTTGATACGACCCTGTATTTCAAAGGACTTTGATAGAATAAGGACATACATACGGATTTACATGATTACTGACCCTGAGCTGCCTACTCTACCATAATATATGTTACTCTACCTACCATATCACTTCAGAGAAGTGGTTCTCTATTACCAACAAATTTCATAAATTATAAACAGACCACAGCGATACACCAGAAAGGTTGGAATGAAATTAATTCATTTCGCATTGCAAATTCAGGATGAAAATTTTGGCTCCATCTTTTACAAAACAATATTTATTTATTGTTGTATGGTACAAACACAGCAGGGCCGGGTTGGACCCAGTAAAGGATTTCCATACTTTATGGCTGCATTAGACAGCTTTGAGTTGTATTGTGATATAGGTAGAAATGAGAACGGAATCGTTATGAATCTCCTAATATCCGTGTTTAGCAGGTAAACGTGTTTTATTAACGTCGGGTTAGACATTTAAAATTAATATAATTAATCACCTCGTCGCACTGTAGTTTTGGTTGACACGTAATAATTAATTTAAGTGGGCGTGGTAAGGTTAGAGTTCAGACGTCAACACTAATTTTATGCATCGTTTTTGTCTGCTTCTCAACTGCATAACACTGAGGCCCGTATTAATAAATCGATCTCAAGTATAAGACCGATCTTGGAAATGCCATTCTTATGTCATACCAGGGCCCTAACCACGTAAGCAACTTAAAACGCAATAGAAAAGCAAACGCGAGCGTTCAAACGTAAATTAGCTTTCAAACGCGAGCGTTTAAACGCGAATTGGCTTTCAAACGCGAGCGTTTAAACGCGAATTGGCTTTCAAACGCTCCCGTTTGAAAGCTTTTCTATTGCGTTTTAAGTAGCTAACGTGGTAAGGGCTCAGTACAAAATTACATGTCAAACGCGTACTCAAGAACACTCTTAGACTTGAGATCGATTTATTAATACGGGCCTAATATGTGCAGCTGGTAGAGTTAAGCTGTAGCCATTTGACTTGCTGTAGACAAGACAAGACAAGACTTGCTTCTGTGAGGGGTGACATATTTGACACCCCTCACAGGAGATCAGTGTAAAGCAACTATTATAGCTGAGTTTTGTACTGAAGGCCACCTCCTCTGCCTTCCCCTCCCTAGGTCCCACTCGCCTTCAGGTCACCAACGTTCGAGCAATGCCTGAGGTACTGCAAGCGTCTATGAGCTACAGAAACTGCTTAACATCAGGCGGGTCGTATATGCGCTTGTTTTCCGATTTTATTCTATAATAAAGTACATTTGGCGTGATAAGGAGGATTGGTAAACGTAGAAAAAAAAACCTTGATTATTATGATAAAGAATCCTGCTAACATATTTGGTCCGAGCCTTTAAAGTCGGTAGGTAAATATTTAATAAAACAACCCTTTTCGATCAAGATGTTTGTGACATGTAGGTACGTTTATTATGTCAAGGTGCGGTCGGGTGACGCCACCCGGTTATGTCACACACTCTCCGATGCTCGCCGCTAATCTAAGCGCTAAGTAGCTAGGCAAACCGGCGAAGGTCGCGTGCATCCGGCATCCAGTGCGATTCGAGCCTATTTACTCTAACAGTGAAAGTGGTCAGACATCTAAAACCTTTGGTATTGACCAATTTTGATGTCAATAAAACTTATAGAACGCAATAATATCTATATCGACAGAGAATCCGCATATTCACCACACAGGCCGTAATTCGTTTGCATCATAGGTCGTGTGAGAAATATTTATCGTCAATCAACAAGATGCCATCATTTTGTTCTAAGTGTTTTTTTTTGTATTTGAACTTTAATTATGATGTCATCAATTAGTTTTTCTTATAAATACCTGACATAGCACGGTGATTAGTATCTTCATTTATTTCAAAGCCGAAAGTTGCAAATATCACAATAAGATTAAGTAATTATACTGAGCATTAGCAGTATTTAAAAAAAAAAGATTAATTAATAATAGGAAAATGAGCAATGCGATACCGACCTTGCGTTATCATTAAAGCTTTGTCATTAATATATGAGGACAATCAGTATTTCATAACAACCAAATAGAATATTGATGAAGTGTCGTGGGAATGGGCTGGGATTGCCTAATCCTAGGAGCACGACGGGGCTGGATGCGATACAGACAAACCTCACAACGATTAGTCTAATTTTGCTAACATTGTTGCTAGTCTGGTACAAATAGTCTGTCGGTGAATGGGGTCGATTATTAGCGATGGCCCGATCATTGTTCATTGCGTGAGAACTAGAAAGAATTGCCCAACACGACCAATTAAGCCCGTTGCTTTACAATCTGCCTCAGAACGAGTATCCGAGTACTAATACTACCTATCTATAAAATAATGTAATATTCCATAGTAATTTGAATTACTTCTGCATCGGAATTTAAACTTTACGAAGTTGACTATAATGTTGTTTGTGCTAACTGCACAAAATATTCCTTGATACCGAGTTCTATTTTCAAAAATATTATAATCGATTCGGTCTAACATTACTCAGATAATTATTATGGGTTGCTCAATATTGATATTCACTTTCGTTGAACAGGCAAACAGATTCACTTTTGTCTGCTCACCGTCATTAATATTTAAAAGATCGTAATTGAAGGTCGTCCAATAAAAATAAAAGTTTTCTCTTCAATTAAATGAGTTAAATAAATTGTTTGAAATACACGATTACGTTCGTGGCAAACACTTGTAAATTAATTAAATCAAAATTTTGACATCGACTCCACTTAATTGCTCTGGAAATATTTAGGTAAGGATCCTTCATCATGGAAAGTTTTCGGAAGGTTTTGACATCTAGAAGTACACCGTGAACATCACGTAATACTAATGAGTAGTACCTAATACCTATTTTATGTATTCAGTTAAAAATAAACCCCTTATTTTGCCCAAACCTTGTTATGAAAATTGTTTCGAAACCGAATTGCAAGTATTTTGAGATAAGTACGAGTAGTAACTTGACTAAAAACTATCGAAAAAACTATTGGCCTTTGTTTAATTTCTTATCACGAAGAAGACATTACTGCGTTCTGAAACCACTTTGATTTTGAGCTTATTTGGGGTAGCCTTTAAAATTTTGCTTGACTGTCTTCAAACCAGGTTATTATTATAGTTACAACCTGTAAAACGAAAAGGTGCTTAAAAGAAGCATTTATTTTTAACATTTTTAATAATACATAAATAAAACATCAAAAAATGATGTCACTGAAAAATAAATTTCACCCCAATAATGAGCAGAATAGGACACATTTTACTAAAATGTAATACAAAGAACTGCAAAACTACCTATTACGGATTGCTCGTGGTTTTGTCGTTCAGCAAGTTGATTTGACAGTAAACAGGTGCGCCTGTACTTAAGTTAGACATCCTAAACCTTCGTTTAATGATATTTCGAAAGGCCGTAGCCGTCGCATCAAGTGGGAGAATTACGTCATGTCATGACCCGCGACGATGCGAGCTGGCGAACATCCTCAACCTTTAAACTATTCGAAACCCTCCTGCACGACATTGCCTCACAACTCGATAGCAATCGATACAACCGGTATTATCGTTTTTGAGGTGTTTAAAACTGGAGATGACTCACATTACGCATTCTTATGGAGGTAATTTAATGCCAATGACGAATTCTGGTTATATTGGGGTTCTAAGTAGAATAAAAAATCGAAGTAAGTACCGTGGAATATTTCTTTGCAAGTACTTACAAAATTTACTTAATTGGCGAGCCGTTTAAATCTCAATGCATTACTTTAACTTCCTAATCGTATTTTTTATCGTGACCTTCCGTAATTCATTGCTGGCGATCTAATCATTAACTTTGTATGGAATATATATCTTGTTTATATATAAAATTTTAGTGTGCGTGTGTTTGGACTCTTGGAGTCACTTAGATTGTTCATAGCTATAGTTGGACTCGATAGGTGGCGCTGTTGTTGATATCCAGAAATGAAATCAATATGAGTCCAAACTTTTAATTAGAGCGGTCACGAGTAGGTTCTCAACAGAATATAGGTATTAAGTTGCTTAACAGAATACCTAACCGGAAATCAAGAACAGGACAATAAACATGATAGCAATCCAGGCATGTAAAACACACAAGTTTTGTATATTTAATATCGTGATATCAGACTTTAATAATCTGTTTAAAAAGTTGTTACTCGCCAATACAATACATTATCTTAAATGTCAATATATTAATATTGTTCTTTTAAAAATAAAAGTTTAATTTTTTTCTTATCTGACGGCGCTTGCGCGTTTAATTACAACATAAACTGTTCATACATGAGCTTATTTTTTGCGGCTGTCTCTCTAATCTTTAATGACGCTGATAAAAAAATAAGTAGCTGGATACAATTATGTTATTGAATGGATGCCAAATTTCAGTGTCAAATATTTTTAATGCCTCCAAAGGCTTGTGACGAGAAGATTGACAGGACAATGAGGAGACTGATCTTCATCGGCCAGTATCACCACGCCTGTCTGAGTAGTTCCTCGCGATAAAACAACGTCAACGTCCTGTTCTACCATCCTGTGTGTGTTATTGACCTTTTCCGATATCTATTAATGGGTTTGTGTTTTTATTTCAAGGGCATGTTGATATGTTATACCTATATATACACTTATATTTGGCACGTATATTCCTTCAGGCTTCTTTAAAATGACAAAGTCGGCAAGCAAGCTTACGACCCACCTCATGTTAAGCGGTCACCGTAACCTATAGATGCTTGCAATACCAATGGCATTGGCTCCGGTCGAGCCATAACGGTGGTAAATTGGGGTCGAAAGATTATATAAGGTTCAAATAATTTATAATTATACCCATAAGTTAGACATAATGTCTTCCGCCAATTTATTACGTCTCTTGAGGATAGCTTTATGTGAGCTTTTATGTTTCTCAGCTTATACTTCAAGATCTTAATCCGGAATGATAGTCTTTCAAAGGACGAAAATCATCGTAGTGCAATGAACGGGTCACATTGTAAGTAAGTAGTTCATTTGTTATTCGCTACATCAAATGTTTAGACTTGTTACAAGCATTTGTTTTGCGAGCAACGAAAAGAAAATGTAAATGAATTTGTCCATTTCTATGCAGATTTTAAATGTAGAATGACCACGGAAGACACTTGCCAAGAAAGCGGTAATTAAGGACAAAAATAGCGAGAGTAACAGGAGTATAATGGCTTGGCGACAAGACTCTACTGCAGACGGGCTCTGACTCATTCGGCATCAGAGTAAGAACTCTTCAAGCCCATTGATCGGCTAACGGACAACTATTGTCGAATAGAGCCGCCGCCGGCACGCTCTACTATCGAATCATTTGTTATGTAAACCCGACAATACGTTGTAACGTTTACGTTAATGATGTCTGCGATATATTTCGTGTCAATGAGTCCAACCCAGTTTTTTCTCGCTTTGTCTTTCTATCTATTCATTGGCATCTCGTTCAAATGCCTCAGAATGGTTTGTCGGTGACAAGTTAGACAATTTCTTATTAATATTGTTTTGGGTTGCAGTTTAAATATTGATCTCAGTATCATTGTCTAATTATGACATCCCATTATGTACAGAGTGTGTTGAGTTACCTAGTCAGAGTTTCGAATGATGGTGCATAGTTGATAATTAGTTTGGAACAGTTCTGCATTTTGTATTGACTTCTGGTAAGGAGTAAAATACTTTATGAAACACGATATAATTATCTAATTGACGACCGCTTGGCGCAGTGGTTCGAGCGTAGGCCGCTCGGCCCACTGCACATGGTGGTTGCGGGTTCGATTCCCGCCGGGGCAAATTTCGGAAATGGCCTTTACGTAATTTGCCCAGGTCTGGGTGTCACTGGGATCGCCCCCAGTCCATTGCATGGTACCCATAGTACAAGCTTTGCTTAGTTTGAGACCGTGCAGTTGGTTTGTCAGTCTGGCGATATTTATTTATATTTATAATTAATTGAAAGCGTTTAATTGCGGGGGACTTCGAAATCATTGACAAAATTCTAGTCAATTACTCTGAAATAACGATTCAGAATGATTTAGGAACATTCTTCAACGAATCATTCATCAATGAAAATAAATGTACGGCAAACATTAAAGCAACAAAGATTTAAAATTAATGATTTCCTAGGTTAACAAATAAGCTAAGAAAATAACCAGAATGCCCCATTATCTTCTAAGTATAGTAATTAAAATAATGCTTAGGTTTAAGTAATTTAGTTAAGTTTTGATCATTCTGAGTCGTTGATCAATATTCCTAAACGGATCTCGGCAAGCGGCGCAAATACGCTTCTTTATATAAATAATAATTACGTATTTGTGGCATTTGCCGTGGAAACCGTAGGGCCACAGGGATATTATGGAGCCACAGTGCAAAAAAGCTTATTAATGTTTTAATCCCCAAAATTATTGCCTCCACAGGTGACAAGAGAGCTGGCTCTTTCTTCGTTCAAAAAATCAGCCTATCGATTCAACGAGGAAATGCAGCCAGCATACTTGGCACCATCCCACGCGGCCAAAGTTTATTTTAATGTTTTAAAGTGTTTCTGTTCTTAGTTTGATATAAATATAATAAGTTAAAGAAGTCATAGTTGAAAATATTTCGAACGTTTTCAATGTGTCGTATATCTGGTTGAAAATAAATCTAGAGAAAAAGCTGCAACCACTCTTCGTGTGCTGGCGTGATGAATATGAAATTTGCGTGATATCGATGCGAAAAATCATATTATTTATATCATATTATGCAAGGAGAAAAAAGGCGCGTGGGTCGAAACATCCCTCGCATAAGTTGATGTCATCGCTCTTCCAATGCTCTGTTTTTGACAGCAGAGGGCGTTCAACTTCGTTATTATAACAATAATGTCGCACTGATCGATGATGATACTCTAATCTCTGATGGAAAGACGTATTATGGCCGGCTTTATGTGACAGATACAAGTCAATCAATTTATTCAGATGCCTGATCGCTAATCATAAATTTAATAATAACAATAGAATCATGAGCTTGTTCCGTATTTTATATAACAAATAAAAATATTTTTTATACTCAACTAATGTTGTCTGAACCATAATATTGGAAGTTTCCAGTAGGTATCGTTTTTTTCATTTCTTTTGTAACAGTGAGTAAGTTCCATTCAGTTATATTTCTTGAATGATGTACAGAATAATATCTACAAAGTTGCATAATGAATGATAATCCATGTAAATACCTACCTTTGTTGCTACGAAGGATAAGAGCTTTACAAACAATTTATACATTTAACCCAAACTTATAATTAGGCACTTATCTCAAAGCTCAAGTTTGGTAATGATGGGCAATTACAATGCGCAAATGTCAGCAACAAGTTGTAATGCCAGCTTGTTGCTTTGTGCAGAAAAATTGATTAGTAAGCGCGGTTTTAGAATGGATGCGGCACATTCGTGTCTCCATATTTTGAATTATTATTTATATGATCAGATATTTAATATGCATTTTATCTATGTTGACCGTATAACGTATTTTAGTAGGTAATATACTTAGTTGTTGTAAAATGGTTTTATTTAATTTAATAAATTCCTAATGGCGAACAACCTCGTTTATGTCAAATGATTGACAGATTTTGATTTATAACAATTTATAATTGATGATTATGCGTACAAATAATATCTAATATATTCATAATGGGGGCTAAGTTTGTATACTTGGTACTTTATTTATAATGTAATAAATGTCATAATCAATGCATTCGATATTCAAATTGTTTCTTTACGAAAGTTCAAGGACGAGTAAATACGCTTAAATACGTTATTTATTGTTATATTCTGAACTTGTGTACAAACGTTAACGTGCTTTATTTTTAAAACTATTATGCAGGTAGATATGTAAAATAATGTTAAATGGTTTACGTAATGGAAGGTTTTGGTGTTTAGTTTCTTTTATTTTTAATAGATTTCAAACAAGTTTCCATAAACCAATAGGATTGTGGCAAGATTATAAACATATTTTAGTTTGTTCATTTAAAAAAAAATGCCACATCCATTCTGCAATAACCCTTAGTGGTTTGTCTTTCAGTGCTTCAATTTCTGACTCAGTGTATAATATACAATAACTAGCTGAGCCCGCGACTTCGTCCGCGTGGAAAATAACTTAACAAAAAAATATTAAGCAATCCCCTATTTTATCCCCTTGGGGGTAGAATTAATCAAAATCCTTTCTTAGCGGATGACTACGTCATAACATCTACCTGCATGCCAAATTTCAGCCCGATCCGTCCAGTGGTTTGGGCTGTGCGTTGATAGATCACTATGTCAGTCACCTTTGAGTTATTATATATATATAGATATGAGAAAATTTTGCTTTGTTTTAATGTTTTAAGTTATAACCGACTTACGTTCAAGTTAAGTTTATGCATTACATTTTTGGGACACCTTAGTACGAACTATGAAGGTAGGTCTCTCTCGAAGGGATTGTGGAATCAACCGCTCACCCATCTCTAAATCGGTTTTATATTAAATCGCTACTCGCGCTCTTCTAACGAACGCGCCCTATAAAGCTATGACCTTTGTCAAGGTATAGACTGGATTATTTTTACCAATATTATATTCCAATCATGTATAGGTAAGGTATGTATATCTTTATGTATAAATATAAGAATAATAATAAAGCAGTGATAGCCGATTGGTTAAGCACGCGATTTCCGGGCTCAAGGTCCTGGGATCAAACACCCGGCTCGCACCTCAGGGTTTTCCGAAATCTATGTGCGAATCATAATTTCAATATTATGATAATCACTTGCTTAAGGTGTAGGAAAGCGTCGTGAGGAAATGTATGAACAATTTTCCATAAATAAATTGTTCGAATTCTTATTTCATAGACCGAAGTATTTTTAGACGTCCCCAAGTTGGACGTAGTTTTGCAAAATGAAACCAAACCACACACACTAATGCGAACGAAAACCAACCCAGAACCACTAACACAAGGTTGGTTTTGGTCTACAGCAGTGCATGTAGGCTGATTCCGTTCTGCAAAACGATATCCAGGTATAGAGTAGGCCGATAGAGCGTTAGTATTATGGTCACGCGTTGGAAGCTCGTAAACGTCTAGATTGTCACCCTGTTTATGGAATACGTGTGAACAATTTTTTTTTACAATAGGCGTAAAATTTCGGCGCAAGGGTAATTTGTTATAACCAAGCTTAGGCCCGTCTCATTAATAAATCAATCTCAAGTCTGAGAGCGATCTTGAGTACGCTTTTGACATGCAATTTTGTACTGGTACGACATAAGAATGACATTTCCGAGATCGCTCTCAGACTTGAGATCGATTTATTAATAAGGGCAAGGTAATGGAGGTCTGATGAAAATGTTGATTTGTATCAATATTAGATATATATATATATACAGGAAATAATAATAACTATGTTTGACCCGATATTATTAATGGACAAAATTATCAATTTATTCAATAAAAATATATTGTGAAACAAATGATTTATGTCAAAAATAACTATTGTGTCATGCGGATGGATATTATAACGACATTGGGTAATCACTATGTTAATATACACGGACCTCAATATTATATTGTGTGTTACTTACTACATCGAAAATAAAAGTAACTTAGCATATTGTTTTATAAAATCGGTATAAATATGTTGTTTGATAAATAATAAATGTAATAATGATGATAAAATTCAAACTTATTTTCCACTAAGAAAGTTCGCATACAAAGTTATTGCAAGTTCAGTAAAAACTTAAATTTAAATAATAAAATATGAACGCTATACTAAAATATATTTCAATCTTAAAGAATAAAAAGAGTTAAATTGATTTTCTCCACTTGCTTAATTATAATAAAATCCTACTGAATGGAAATTCATATTATATACGTACGGGCAAATATTTATATATTTTATACAAGAAATTACGTCATTCAAGAGGTATAAATAGATTCGAGTTAAAAGATTTTAAAAAATAACGATTATTTAATAAAATGAAAATAAAAAACTTACCAAAATATAAAACAATATTCCCGGCCCCATGGCCCGGGAAGCGGCCCTGCAGGCCCTCGATACGACCTTGACGCGCAGGCTGTCCGTGACAACCTCAGTTCCGACAACACAAAGTAAAGCCTATGCGACGCCGACTAAGCATGGATTGTGATAAAATCCGCTAACATGACCCGCTCTCCGGCGGTCGGCTTTTAAAACTAAAATGTGCAAACCCGAAGATGCGCCTCTTATATTACCTCTTACGTTAACGACGACCACCGTAACGTATTTGGCATATAGGTAGGTGTTGGCCCGCACACGTGTGTGGGTAAATTTCGGCGGCGAAGCCTCCGATCATGCGTGTGTGGGAATTTAGCGACAAGAGTGATACGAGCCGCACGCTAGTGTGCGACGGGTATCCTTTTACCATATTTTATAACTCGACATCGAGACCTTCTCTTATCACTCTGATTAATTTCTTATTAGTTCTCTTCGTCTTAACTTTCCATTAGGGTGATGTATAACGTAGATATGATAAGCTTCAATATTTTGAAAAGCTACCGTGTATTTTGACGATCCATTCCCATTGAAAACCTTGGACTATACGTAGCCGGTATGATCAATATGTTCAATATTCTAACGCCGTACATATCATCTAAGACGTTAGAGTATAAATAACTAGCTACGTTCTGTTGACCGTGTTAACGCATAGAAAGAAGTTAATTAAATTTCCCAGAGTTGATAACGCGCCAGGGTACTCAAATTACTCATATTCAGTATTAGATCCTTTTCTGGCTAAAATTATGACATGACGGTGTAAATATATATATTTTAAATTAACTGGAATCTCCATGCATTTATTGGTCGACTCAATTATCTTATTACATGACTAATGAAATAAACAACATTTCCCATCTTATTGGTAGGTAGGTACATTCCAAATTAAATTTGTATATATCGCATAATTATAATAGATCGGTGTATTGAACTTAGTCGGTCGTCGGTCGCTCTATTGCGGACACATAAATATACGCTTACAGCAGACAAGTCTAGATGTTGCCAGTATGACAAACATCCTCTGTAATTAACGTATATTTTACGATAGAGATCATAATTTGAACTTTTTTAAATGTATTCAACTAGCTAAGTATCCCCACGGTTTCACCCGCCTAGAAATTTAAAACATAAGCCTGTTTCACTTAAGGATAGTGTAGTTTTCTATCAGTAAAATTCTAAATCGGATCAGTAGTTCCAGAGATTGCTTCTTACACATATACTTATACAAATACAACTTAACATCTTTATAATATAGATATAGATTATAAAACAAATTACAAAATCTAAGTTACATAAATATGAATTGATCATCGGTCATCTGGTAAAGTTTATTAAATTTAGCAACAGTATGTTTTCGGTAAAGTGTCGTGTGGAATCAGTCGAGCTAAATAAAATATAACGTGTGCTTTTATAAAACCCAACTGGGGTTATCTTGCGGTCAACCAAGTGGACAGAGTTCTTAGAAAATTTCAGAAGTGACATACCTATTTCACTGCTTACACACGTACGTACGTACCATTCTAGCAAAATGTTTCCTGTTTAGAGCTTTAGTACTAACATTTATATCTAAATGTTGAATTCAAGCTTTACAGCGCTTTGGTGTAACAAAAATGTTTGTGCAATACATATTCATGGTTTTAAAGTTATTATCGAAAAGATCTTGAAGTTATTTATGCAGACAATATGTCAGTTATGTTACCTACCTATATAGGATGTCTGAATTAAGATGTTTTTGCCACAATATACTTATTTAGATCTACGACCTAGTTGATAGTTATTTAAACAAAAAAATAATAATTGACAATAATAATTGAAAATAATAATTAAAATCACGGAAAATAATTTCCCTAGAAATTGTGAAGACGCACAGTTTTCTTGTTTGACCTGTAAGTAAGTAACTATAAATGATAGGGAAATATGGCTAAATTGGCCTGTTGAGAAAATATAGCGCTTTCACGTAGTAAATAAGTACATCAGTATCAGTAATACAAATTTGGCAAAATCACTTAAAGGTCTTAGTAATCGGACTCTGGATTTTATCGAAAAGCAAGTGAAATGAACGCCGTGAGACGTTAAAAAGGGCCAAATTATTAATTATTATTATAAAGAATCCAATTATCAAAGATATTAATGAACACAATCATCAACAAATAACATAGCGAACCAAGAACACAACAAACAAATGCTAGTGAAGTAAGTAACTATATGCTGAAACGATTGACGCAATGACGTGCCAGGTTTTGTTTCATCTTCGATGCCACTTTCGAGAGGTTCATCATCGCGTAATTTGACGGACCCCAGACAGGCGTCTGCGCACCTCGCAAGTCTTTTTGGAACAATATCTTGAGTCAGACACCATTGTTTTCGCATTTTTGGGCAATGCTTATAGTTTTGGGTTTATAATAGGCAACGCAGTCAATTGTTGCAAGCACGACGTTTTTGGATAGTAGTTACTTACTTAGTTATTTTACAATCGGATTGACTTTGCGAAATCTGATATGAATTTCTATCGTACAAGACAATTGTACGCAGCTAAATCGTATACATACGCATACTTATAATAATCTTCCTGTTAAGTAATTATAAAAATGTGCGTATTTAAGTGTCTCCGGGTGGATTGAACATATAGACATATACGTAGGTAAGTTTGTTTTGTAGGTTCCGTATTATAAGCAGGTAGGTACTTAGCGCACAAATAAATAAACCCGCCAGCAATTTATTATTCAACCTGTATAAGGAAAGGAACTATTGTCCTGTTTTTAAATATATTAGGTACGATATGAACAGCTGCTGATGAAAATCCGGAATGTATTAAAGTAACTTGAAAGGTCGGTGGACATTTGTATAAAAATATTACAAGTTATTTATCCAGTAAGCTTATTGAGCGTTCCTTTTCGATTGATGTCCTTAAAATAAATAATGTTCAAACCGTAATGCCGCGTAACATTTATTTTGGGCCACAACAACGAAGTAGCGGTATGTTTGAAAAAGAAACCACGCGGTAAATTTGGGTCCATTTCCATTCTTCGAAACAACCGGAGGACAGGAATTGCAAGATTCGAAAAATTAAAGATTTTTTTCCTCTTGATCACCGGGATCAATGACCTCAGCGCCAGCCGCGCCCTCTCGAAGATGCGGACTTGCAGCGAGTTTCGTACCGTCTATAATAAGAAACAAGAACTAAGTTGCTATACTCGCTTCCCTTTAATACTTGGATATTCTGCAAGAAATTGGTCCATTAAACTGCGCTGCGCTGCCTAAATATGATTATCATGTCTGACAATCGAGACTTTGGTCTCGTTTTTTCATCAAGTGGACGAGTATTTTAAAACTTGTTACACCATCATGAATACGTTTGGGGTCAAAAGGATTTTAATTCATGCAGTTTAGGCAGGTGTTGTAGGAGTTGAAAATTAAATGTTAGGACAAAAAATACTAAGTATCAACAGTAAGGTAGAGTTATTCTAAAGTCTTCAGTTAAGCTGTAATGTTTTTAGGTCAAAGCATCATGACAATGATCTTGTTCAATACACGATAATTGCCCCAATATTATTAACGAGAGTGGTGTACCTATATTCTACTTTCTAAGTCTACGTTTTACCAAATTGCTGAGCTAGATTCTCGGTGGTTCTTTGTTTTTGAAGACATTTAAAAACAAACAACGTTTTAAGGACAAACGGTTTTGTACAAAAAGTAGGCAGTTTACGGAGTGGGCAATGTTTATATTTATATATGTATGTATTATGTACTGTATCTATAGTTATTCTTACTTTTAAGGTAAAGAAAGATGCGTGGATCGAGCTTGAATTACCGTTACAAGGCACGGATTGTTTATTCTGTATATCCGGGAGACCTGCGTGACAATGCTGTGTGGCACGCATGTACTGCAAGTTTTATTACGTGTGCTCGACAAGTTATCACTGTAATAAGTAGGTAGTATCACTTATTTAAATTTGCCCATTGACTGTTGTGTACAGTCAACATCAAAAGATGCTTGGTAACTGAAATGTCCAAAGGAATCTCATTGAAAAACATGTCATAATAGTATGACGCCAGATTTTTTCTAAATTATATGATTTCAATACGAAATATTGTGTGGGCGAATCATTTAGAGACCTTTATCAATGGTATCATTATTATCATCAGGAATCTGCAAAAAAATCACAATCTTAAAAGATTGTGATTTTTTTGCAGATTCCTGATCCCTATCTTCTTTTAGTGTTGACTGTACTTTCGCATTTCGTTAGTAATTACCTATCATGATCAATGAAAAACGGGTACGTCGTCTGATGTCATAAACAGGGTTGAAACATTCCTTTTGATTGGATGAAGGTACCCTGAATATCATATTAGTAGGAATTTTATTCAGAACGTTGACATCATATTCTCCGCTCGCGTACATTTATTTACAGTAAACATACATAGTTACATGGCCTGTGTTCCTGAAGAGAAATTAAGTTATTGTTCAGGAAACGATACGATCGACGATTTATATACATTTTTCTGTATCCAGACGTCAAATAGGTCCGTTATCTGTTAAAAATGTATAGATAGAACGGTGTCGGCATCTTCGTATGAATGACCGAATGAATTTTATCAGATACTGGATTATTGAATAGGAAAATAGAAAGATAGTAAGAAAAACTTGATTGTAATATACACGAACAAAAAGAAATCCCAATTAAATCCCACGTTGGTTGATGACGACCAGCGGCGCTGATTTTCCATTGGAACCGTATAGCGATAACTACTTATTTTAGCGAGCGACCACCAGCAAAGTTTGAAACTTTTTTCTAGCATAATGGAATCCTTGGAAATATTTTTATGCAAAAACTTTGGCGGAATACTTACCCTGTTATTTTACGAAAAACACCAGTCGTCCAATTTGCTGACTCGCAGAAGCTATTAAGAAGTTTGCGTGTGCATTAAAAATTTAGAAATATTATGAAGCCTGCCCGAGGAATTATGCCTACAAACCAAGAATTATTGGTTTATATTAATAATAACCTACCTATTTAGAAGTTAATTATGTATGAAATGAAAAAAATAACTTAATCAATATTCCATTTTATTAGAATCTATGCCATAATTATGATCTAGCTTCTGTTTGGTAGCAGTAAGGATTATATTTTAAATGTACCTAACCACAATTTAAAAACAATATTTGTGTTTGGATTGAGATTTTTATGTTGCTTAACTGTAGTTTTATGGACACGTTAATTGTTTTACGAAACAAAACAGCAGTTTCATTGTAAAGTAATAAAAATATCCACACAGTCTTATTTAAAGGTTAAATTATTTTTGAAAACATATACCTGCGTAGGTACTTTATGAACTTTATCTAAAAATGGCGCATATATGTGTACAGATAACAGAAATTAAGGAGACCGTCTAAAATAACGAAATACAAGTGGACAACCCCGATAAAGTGAAGCGAAAGGTTCAGAAATCCCATGCGAAAAAGTTTCAAGAGAAAACGTATATTTCGTAAAGTACCTAATAAATATGATTCGGGGCTCTTTAGAGCCGTGATGCGACCATTTGATTTTAATATCCCTCGTACCAAACTTTTCTGTAAGGAATTTAAATCGTTTTTGGGGTTCTACGTGTTCTCACGACATCTTTCCACTATATTCAAAGGCGTGTGTAAAATGAATTGCAAATAATGCGATTTTTACAGTAATTCAAATATGGTTAAATTACGAAGTCACCGTGAGAATTTTAATGTCAATTTATGTGCCACTTGGTGTTGTGAAAAGGGTCCGAGCGCTGATCGGAATGAGGGTATGCGTGTCCGCCCTCTCCTTTATGAGAAAATCAATTCGCGATCGTCGCTTTTTCGGTTAATTTATCCGTTTAGTGACATATGTATAAATCCTGCCGACCGCTTAATACTTTATTAGTTTAGCTTAAGCAGACTTCTGGATAATTATGTTAATTCAGTTCCTTCGAAGTGAAAAGATTATGAGTCTCATGGTTTAGGCAGATACCTACTTTAAAAAGTGTATAATTAGTTTAAAGCGAAGTTTAAGTTTCTTACTGTGTTGTGTCAAATAAAATATCTAGTTTTATTTTTTTTCTTTCTTCATATTATACGCGATCTTAGAAACTGTGTCATAAATAAACAATAATTTAATCAAATCATCACTAAGTGTCGTCATAGGTTATTAACACCAAATTATATTTTGGTATACGCATCCTAAACTCGGTAATATATGAGCAGACCACATCAAAAGTCTTGTTCACAATGACAGCCACTTTTATAACAAAACCATCCGATATTCACTGAAAAAACAAAATAAAATATAAATACTGAAATAATTAATTAAAGTAAAAAGGAGTAAAAACAAATAATTTTGAATGTCAAAAATCAATTCTACAAGAAAAAAACATCACAAGGAAGCGCTTACGAAAATAACCCTAGTTTAACTGTAAACAAAAACCAGAATCTTTAAACATGATCCTTCAGGTATTACCTGTTTTGCAAGGAAACTTTAATTCACAATAACTATTTGCACTACGGTCTATTCTCACATTTTAATAAAATATAAATACAATTTGACGACCGCTTGGCGCAGTGGTTCGAGCGTAGGCCGCTCGGCTCACTGCACATGGTGGTTGCGGGTTCGATTCCCGCCAGGGCAAATTTCGTAAATGGTCTTTTCGTAATTTGCCCAGGTCTGGGTGTCACTGGGATCGCCCCCAGTCCATTGTACGGTACCCATAGTACAAGCTTTGCTTAGTTTGGGACCGTACAGTTGGTGTGTCTGTCTGGCAATATAATAATAATAATAATAATTTAGCCCTTTTGACGTCCCACTGCTGGGCACGGGCCTCCCCTCAACATGAGGGGGATTCAGGCCATAATCCCCCACGCTGGCCCAGTGCGGGTTGGCGGATTTCACATGTCTTTCGAAAATTGGTTAGATCTTCTAAGACATGCAGGTTTCCTCACGATGTTTTCTTTCACCGTAAGCAAGTGATAATCATATGGAAATTATGATTCGCACATAGATTTCGAAAAATCCAGAGGTGCTAGCCGGGATTAGAACCCAAGACCTGGTGCCCGCAAGACGCGTGCTTTAACCAATCGGCTATCACTGCTATCTGGCGATATAAAAAAAAAAAAAAAATCATAAACTTAATAAAAACTATAACCGACCGGCAAGTTCCAGACAATATACATACAAAATACCGACTAGGGGTCCATTGGCGACCCCTGGAGAGCCTTAAACCTTCGGAGCCATTGTATATTATCATCACGTCATATACTTGCCTATAACATTTAAGAATAATGCAACTACAATACCTATTGCAATAACTTAAGGGGAATTTTATTTATCAACATTTTTTGTACATTTCAGTCGGTCCCAATACCCAATACAAGTTTTAGATCCGCCGTGAGCGGGCCTTTAATGGTTCAGAGATCGATATATAGTGATATAGAATGTGTTCTAACAGTCACCGGTTGATCATTAGGGGTGAATGACCTAATACATGTGACAAAGAGGGTATCCACCTACCTGTCTGTTTTGCATTGTAAATTTAGCTTTTGGCAATTTCACGTTATGATATTCCCTTATTTATTACCTACTTTTTAGTGGTCGCATAGCGGGATTTGAACCATCATTCTCTATCGTAACCGCGATCTGCAGGATGCGAGATGTTAGTGAATTTTAACTACGTCTTGATCGTATCTAAAAGGGGAAAAAATGTGGTTTTAGATTTCGTTGATTTTCCCCGTGTCCTCTTTTTGTCAATTTACCTGCACATGTTACATGAGATAAGGGGATATTTTTAACGTTTTAGGTAGGCCAACCAATTACTAATATAAATCACGTCTTGGTAAAACTTGGATCTCTCTTGTTTTCGCTTTGCCTACTTTGTAGATATTTTTAGTACAGGAGATTGTAGGGCCAACTACATGTCTTTATGAGACGTGTTTAATATGTGTGGGTAGGTACGTGCTCAGAAGCTTATGATTTGCCTTATTGATATCCTTCTAATATTATAAATGTGAAAGTTCGCATGTTCGTATGTTAGGATGTTTGTTACTCAATCACGCAAAAACGCCTGAACGGATTTAAATGTAAATAGCCACACGGCACAGTTAGCTTATAACCTGGACAACATATAGGATACGTTATTAAATGTGAGATGGACGAGGTCGCGGGTAGAAGATAGTATAATATATGTTAATTAGTACCTATATAATCCTCCATAGTGCCTCGATATAGGTGTTTCTTATAGATATTAGTGCGTTAATTTCGTGGTGGTTTTAATCAACTGGTTACGGTCCATATAACGGTTTTTTATACACGTTATTTATGTTATTTAAAGATGCGAACAGTTTGAAGCTATTATTTTAAGACGAACACCCGACCTTGTTACCGTTAGGTATGGCTTATTAATTAACTGATCAAGTCGATTATACATTATTCCTTAGGTAAATTAATTTCTATGCTTGCTGTTGCCGTTTATAAACGAGTATTATACCTATGTAACCAGTTGCAATTTATAATATTCTATGCTCTATACCTAAATAAAGATTCTGAATTGATATTCTGATAATACTTATTATATGGCATGGAGTATACAAAAGTGGGTAACTATACCTCTTCTTACCCTTTCACGGAACACAGGCGTCGTGATGGATGGCATTCTAAAAAGTACTTAAAAAGATTTGGTAGGCTCTAGAACGATCGAACCACTGGCGCAAAAGGTAGGTACTTACTCAATCTATACAAATAAATAAAATTGGAGTGTCTGTTTGTAATATCAAAATAACACCTTTTCACTAAATGCATATGAAAGTACATACGACACCCATAGCAAAAACGCGATTTAAAAAAATTTTGTCTGTCTGTCTGTCTGTCTGTGTGTTTGTTCCGGGTAATCTCCGAAACGGCTGGACCGATTTTGACGGGACTTTCACTGGCATATAGCTGATGTAATAGGGAGTAACTTAGGCTACTTTAATTTTTGAAAAACAATTAGGGTTCCGCGTAAAAAAATAAAAACACATGAAATCAAAGAGTATTTCCGAAACGGCTGGACCAATTTTGACGGGACTTTCACTGGTAGATAGCTGATGTTATAAGCAGTGACTTAGGCTACTTTTTTGGGTTCTGTCGCGCGGGCTCAGAACGCGGGAGCGGGCTTTTTTGTTAAATTAAATTCCACGCGGACGAAGTCGCGGGCTCAGCTAGTCAATTATAAAACACGTTCAACTAATTTGCGCAGGGGGAGGACTATAATTTTGACGACCGCTTGACGCAGTGGTTCGAGCGTAGGTCGCTCGGCTCACGACACCGGGTGGTTGCGGGTTCGATTCCCGTCAGGGTAAATTTCGGAAATGGCCTTTTCGTAATTTGCCCTGGTCTGGGTGTCACTGGGATCGTCCTCAGTACATTGTACGGTATCCATAGTACAAGCGTTGCTTAGTTTGGGACCATACAGTTGGTGTGTTTGTCTAGCGATATTTATTTATTATTTATTAATTGTTGCATTATCCTAGCACTGGCACTGTCTAATTACTTATTAGACAGTGACAGGGCTTCATGCTAGAGTAGGCAGCATAACAATTACCAAGGTTAATGTTTCTTTGTACGCGATTTGGAGTGGCAGATAGATGTGTCGATATTTAAAACAATGGTAGACACGCGTCGCCGAGACCATTATTAATTTAGGATGTAACGGGACATGCCAGAACAAGTTGCGAACATTTGCGAAAAAGGAATTAGTGACTATAACATTTTATTATAGTTATAAATGTGGACTATGCATCTTTTTGATGGAGAGAGATAAAAACTACGATATTTTCAATGAAAAGAGAGCGTAAGATTGGTGTTTTGATGATTGTTGTAGATATAATCAGTGCCTTAATTATGATGGTGATCATCTTAGTATAAACTCGAAGTGATGAGATGCTTAGTATTTTTTTACATAAACTGTATGATTTTTATTTGTGGGTGTGGATGGCAAAATCTGAAACTATAACTGCATCATTAGATTTTAGACATACCTACTAATATTCCTAGCCAGGAATCGGAATTGTGTATCAATTTCTGAGAAGAAAAAAAAATTTTTTAAATATGAGCTCTTTATTTTCCATATGTAATTATTTGGCAGAATTAGATTCTTACTCGATAAGCGACACTAACGAATAGTGTTATTACATCAGTTCTGCCCATTGGGAATAATTTTAATACAAAACATTCCGATTATTTTCTTATTGCCAAGTTAAACATTCACCTTTTTTTCTGTAAACAAAGCTAATATTTAAGGTAGTATACCTACCTAATAAGCTTGTAACACTTGAAGGAAAAAAACGGCTTTGTTCTTGAAACATATGAAGACCACTGACCTTTGCATTTCGTCATAATATGCCACCCACACAAAAAGTTTCAAAAAAACCTTAATATCCTGAAATAAGTAGGATATATTGTATATTTTTCTTGTTGTTTAGAACGGATTATAACGTGCTGTTTAATAACCATTTGGGCGGCAAAATAGCAATGCGTATATCTTACTTTGATCGACTCGATGTCATTTATATCTATGTATACTTACTTACCTACTTTATAATAATCTAGATATATCTATGCATATGCGACCTAAGTGTGAACATTAAAGGTGGCTACTTATACTAATTTATATATTTTGTCTTTAAAATTCCTCATAAGTTAAGGAAATTATGATGAATTTCAACGACAAATCTACCTATTTCATTTCATAAATAAATGTCTTGCATATTTGGAATAAACTATGAATAACATTAGCCCAAAACATTTAAAACCCCGCATTGTACCTCATTGGTTAACGGTAAGTATAGAAATATATTAAATTTACTATATTATGAGCTTTCACATCAAAATTATCTAAATATATTTTTAAATTCTTCTAACATCATTGAATAACACTAAACACCTTTCATTTACATTTTATATTATTTTATAGAAAAATATCATAAAAATACCTTACGGTTATTTCCCACTGCTTAGGCTATTACCATTTAGCATCGCGTCATGACAACAGTTTCTTTTTTAATTTGGTAGCCAGTTCTTGAAAATATATAAAAGGGTAGGATAATAATAACAGAAATATAGTAGAGACATGTAAATGAATCCAAAAGGTCTTAATATCAGTGTTTGTTAACATACGCGCATCCAATATACTTGTGCAATATACATAGGGACAATTTGTGTTTATATACAGACGAATAAAAAACTTGTACTAGATGCAAAATCCTTCAGGCGGAAAGGTACACCACTGAAAGAGCGCAACCGCTTGAAACTAATTAAAAGTCAGCTACTTATTGTCTGCAACTGTAATGTAAATTTAAATTAAACTATTGAAGTGGAAATTATTTTTTTGTAATTTTCCCTGGCGTGGGTGTTCTTGGAATTGCCCTTAGTCCATAGTACGGTGCAAGCGTGCTTAATTTAGGACCATACATTTGATGTGTTAATCTGGAGATATTTAAGCATTATTGATATCAAAAACAGTACTTTAAAAATTTAAGATCATCAAAAATTTGGTACTAACTAACATATATTTATTGTGCAAACAAGGAACTTCTTTTAGGACACACTAATTAAATAACAAACGAACTAAATCTACAAAGATTCCAATTAGGAAAGTGACATTAAAACAAAACATCGGTTTTCCCAACAATTGACAAACGGAATTGATGCGGGATTATGTAACATTTATTTATGTTTTTCAGTAACCTTGGACGCGTATGATGTGGTAATTCAATTATCGTATCGCCGGTGATTCCACGGTACAATTATTTACAAGCCACTTACACATGTTTATCCTATTAAAATTAGTATTGGATCCAAATCCTTGTTCTATTGTTACTGCGTTATAGATGTTAAAATGTACGATATCTATGTAATCCGCGCGGATACCTACTACCTACGTCTAGACGCCGCCACCATGATGTTATTATTTGTATATATAAATAATGTGCCCCGCGACTTCATCCGCGTAGTATTGGATTATTGGGTTAAAAAGTATCCTATATGTTAATCCCGGTTATAATCTATCTGTATTCCAAATTTCATCCAAATCCGTTCAGTAGTTTTTGCGTGAAGGAGTAACAAACATACATACATACATACATCCACAATCACAAACTTTCGCATTTATAATATTAGTAGGATAATATGTTTTGTTTTATATTATGTAGATTATATTCAGCTTATGTTACGTGATTTTCTTCTTTATAACGACGCTCCTACAATGTCCTTACTACTGAATTTGTTACAATAATTGAAGAAATGTCCTAATTAAAACAAAATATCATAATTTTCGAAAGACATAAATGCTTGGTTCGCCATTTAATACAATGAACTTAAATCATAACACGTTAAAGAAGCTTAACATCGTAAATTTAAAGTTCTGCATATTAAGGCACTTTTACATACATATGTTAAAAATTTAATCAAGTAAGGTAGGTACTTATCTATTTGATTCATTGTATGGCTCTATAATTGAAACTTATGAATAAGAAACAGTTTCATTCCAATTTAATTCCAACTCCTATATCACGAAACATTATAAATGGTAGTCTGAAAGTGTATGTACAGCCAGGCAGAATTATGTTGTAATATTATATTCAAATGTTTTCGCTGAATTCTAAAAGCTTTACTATCTCCAACGCAAGTTGTTGTGTGTAATTTATTGCGACAAGAGTTCAAAGATCTGTAAAATAGTATTAATAAATCATAATATATCAAACTGCTTAAAGAGTACCGTTTTTTAAATGTTATAAGGATATTATTTGTTACCTACATCCCTGTGATAAAATATTAGGCGGTAGAATTATCTTCTACGTAATATTTTGTTGGGCATTAGCCCAAAGCTTGATTCAATTATTAAAATTAGCAGCGCAGACAAACTAGGTACAGGGAGGATGTTTTAACTTCATTACAAATATCTATTTGCCATTCATTGAAATTAAACCAGTTTTTTGTATTTCTTCCTTCATTGAAGTTACGATTCATTAAAATAAGTTTATCTTTAATGTTACAGCATTATTACGATAAAGTCGCAAACATCCGCAATTACTTTTAACGATCTTATCTTAATGAACTGTATGTCGGCTACGATTTAATGATCAGCGTGATATCAATTAAAATTTTAGGCGAATGATTATTTAGCATTTTCAAGTAGGCTAATCTAGGATTTTCGGTCTGCTAAATGGAATTGGAATTGCTAAATGTACCAAAATAAAAACGTCCTTTTTTGCGTGTCAAACAGCTGATGTGATAATCCATCTGGATCAGGATGTTATCTCAGAGTGCATCCAGCATCTCCTTAACCTCGGTTCTGTACTCGGGGCACGTTTGCCACAACGGATCTCGGCATCTTCTTATGATCTGCCTCATATCTCAGAGGACGTCGTCCCGCGAACATTGTATCTACCGAATGAGTGTTGAATCATAAATACTGGGAAGTAGGTACTGAAAGCTAATATTGTGTAAAACATTTAAATTAAACACATTTTTAAAGCAGATAGCGCTAATGTACCTATCAATCAGTGCGAAATTTCTCGTAATATATTTTGGAACTGAATCTTTTTGTGATATATTATCCGTACAAATATTTGGTTTTATATTGCGTATTAGGTTGATTGATTTATCGCTATTAAAAGTCTAGGTTTGCTTTCTCTATGGACAAACTTTGGTTCTTATATAAAAGATTATCACAGATCCGTTTACTATTGATCGCCTTCAAGAATCTATTTGCGCTGTTGACTGTGTTGGTGGGAAAATTATATTTACATAGATAATGTACTTGCTTAGATAATGCATTAAAGTGATATTATGTAAAGTAAGGTTGATTAGAACCTGTAAGTGTATTGTTAATTAATTAAACAAGGCTATGTTAACGATATTGCACCTATTGAATATCAGCAGTTAATTAGTACGGTACGAACGGTGATAAAGCTAAGTAAGTTTATCGGTACGTATTGTGTTCTTGATTAGCTAATTAAGTTATCATTAATAAGGGTTGGAGGTAAAACAATTTTGAATACGATTAAATTAAAATACCTACCATTTGTGCCTTTATAGCTCGGTATCTATATTATGATTGTAGGCTGTAAAACAGTCATAAAAAAGGTCTATAGATGTAAATATAGCATTTTAAAATGCAATATAAAGTAACCTAGCACGAAGCTTAAATTCAGTATTAGTTAGGCACTTACTAGGTATACATGTCGCCGCCAACTGGCTTAATCCGCCGTTCAATTAACAGCCTAGGCACTTTACTAAACAGCGCCGTTCAACTAACGGCCTAAATGATATTCAGCCGTATAGTCTATTACAACATTTAATAAATTGGCTGGCTAATGCTTAGGCAACTGGTTGAAATTTAAGTACTACAAAACTTTTTCAAAATACTACCCAAGCAGAACGACCTGGATGGGTTTAGGTTAGGGTTATTTTTTTTATGACCCCACAGAAACCCCACCCGGCAAATAGATTCGGTGGATCTAAAAAAAAACGTAAAAAACCTAAGTACCTAATAAAATGATTCCATCAAAGTTGTTTTTTTCCGACGCCATATTGACCATAGAGAATATAGAATATAGAGATATTGACAGTTTGGTGAGTTTCGGCGCTAGGTGGCAGAAAGTAAAACTAAATAGAAATGAACAGTCTAGGCAGGTAATTAAACGGCTAGGCAAGTAGTTAAACGTCATCGATCCAAGTCATTTGCCTAGCTGTTTGATCAAATGGCTGAATATCATTTAGGCCGTTAGTTGAACGGCGCTGTTTAGTAAAGTGCCTAGGCTGTTAATTGAACGGCGGATTAAGCTATTTGACTGCGACATACATACGTTGATCAACAATAAACATTACAGCATCAAGTAGTAGCTCTAATAAAATCGTCGTCACATTGACGATAAACAATATTTAATCAAGTAAGGACAAAGACGTAACATTGTTAGATGAAAATTATTGAAATATTTCGCACCTGCGGCATCATCAGGTGTACCTACCTACTTGCCAATAAAATGGATGCATCAGTCACAAATATGTTCTAATGTGATGTGTACATTGAATCGGAGTGTTTCCTTTATAGGAGCCAGTAAGAATAGGATGTTAGTTGTGTTGCCATATTGACATATCGACGTCATCGTGTCAGCTTCTAGTAGTCATGATTAGGTACACAACTTGGTATTTCTATGATGATGTCATATCCTGAAAAGTGCGGTCTATATTATGAGTCTTTATGTACGGTCTTTACGGTGGTAGAGCCAATCTGTAGCTTATTGACTACATCTCTTATACGGGTTGGCTCGACTGAGGTAGTACCATCCTCTCACAGGAGATCAACATAAAGTAGCTGCGTTTCATACAATGAGTTGGAGAGTCGGAAAAAGAAACTCTCCTTGTCTTCTCTTTCCTCTGTAACACTCCCCTTCAGTCGGCAGTGTGCAAGCATTGCCCTTGATATTGCAAGCATCCGTAGGCGGGACATTGTGATATAACAAAATTTTGATCTGTCTGTAGCAAGAAGCTTAACGTATAAAGTTCTTGGTCTGTAGTCAGAAGACGGTAACTCATAGTTCAGCTATTAAGTTATTTGACACATGCCAGTTACTTAAATTTATTCTTGTACGGAATTGTATGAAGTCTTTTGTACGTGGAGGTATGTTGGCAACACCCATCACATTTCCTTACTGGGTCTCTGATGCCGGACGTACAGTACAGTAGTCGCAATGTGTATAGCGGGAATCATTGTTCGTGTGTTCATTCATTCTTATTACATACATACCCAACGAAAATAAAATGATCATTTACGAAAAATAAATAAACATGAGTTGTATGTCAAGTATATGTAGGTACTAAGCGTCAAGGAGCGAAGGACCTTATATGCTTTGCGATGTTGGTCATTTAAGATCATCGTATTTACTTAAGGCTAAAGCGCCCATCTAGCCCGCGAAGTTCAAATTTTTTGAGGTTTTTTAGAATTTTTTCAAAATCTGACAATAATAAAAGGTACATTTTGTAATTCGCGAAAAAGACCGTGTGCAGTGCATTTATTAATATATCCAACTTACTCTAAAACATTTCAAGAACGACAGCTATCCAGATAATCTGGCAATTTTTGTATATTTAGTGATTTACTAGTATCATATCCACCGTGATAATATTTAGAGTAAAATAAATGTATTAATAAACGCACTGCATACTGTGTTTTTCGCAAATCACAAAATGTTGTCTTAAAAATACTCGAAAATTTTGAATTTCGCGGGCTAGACAGGCGCCTTCACCTTAAGTAAAATACCTACCACTGTGAAGGAATTAGGTACTTCTGTTTAATAATAAATAATAAATATCGCCAGATAGACACACCAACTGTACGGTCCCAAACTAAGCAAAGCTTGTACAATGGGTACCGTACAATGGACTGGGGGCGATCCCAGTGACACCCAAACCTAGGCAAATTACGAAAAGGCCATTTCCGAAATTTGCGCCGACGGGAATCGAACCCGCAACCACCATGTGCAGTGAGCCGAGCGGCCTACGCTCGAACCACTACGCCAAGTTTCTGGGTTAGTATCAGAATTTTATGTGAGTAGGTATATCTTTATTAGCTATCTATATGTATTTATAATGCAGTTTCATTATCATCCTACAGATTTCAAGTACAGATACCTACATATTATATATTGTAGGTAAGTATTTTACCGGCAGAATTAAATTTAAACGAAACCTTTGGAACTTTTGTAAACCAGTCCAAGAGTTGATAAAGTATACAATTCGCATGGTGCATAGTGAACAGCGATGACATCAATAACTTTCCGTTTTGTTGACATGTACAATGATAGAGCACTACTATCAAAACCGACTGGAGGCGTAACTGATGAGCTATGACTGGTTTGTTATATTACAAGTATTCGAAAATGTCACAGATCCCATCTCTGAACGGCGACGAGTATATTAAATTCCTGTAGGTAGGCAATCCAGTGTTCGACCGAAGGATAACTGTAAATACGAGTTCAGTAGGTATATACCTACACGCCATATTGTTGTGTTTATGACAGTTAGTCGGTTTGGAGCGCCGTTCAACAAGTCGTTCAACACGTGAAAAGGTCGGAACACAAATCCGGCTCAATCTACATTTCTATTCTCAATCTTTCGATATTAAAGAATCGATGGACTATGATCATACTAAGCGTGGTCCGATATCCAATTAAAATTGCCCGTGGCCAGATTAGGAGGTGCAGTCGATAAATTTTATCACTTGACAGCCGGACGATTGGACAAAATTGAGAGATGTTTAACCGTTAAACTTCCAACGTGAACTGTAAAGTTGCAAAACCTGTATTCCCTGAAGGGGTAAGCAGAAATTCACTGCAGTGCATGTATATTTTGCTGCTAGCATTCAGGTCCCAATGTCATATGGGGCTAGCCTATTGTGCTATTATACCTACCGGGCACACTCCCTCTTAACGCAAAGGGTACACTTCACAATAATGAAGTTTCTTCAAATTCAAATATATCACCTCTAATCAACATTTAATTGGCAAAACCTTAGAAAAGAAAATTCACACACCTTTTGCAGTCGTAGGTAATTATGCTTTATCATGTAATTTACTTCGGATGTCTGATAGTATCTTAGGGTCGGCCATAAACAGGACAATGCCTTTAAAAAGTCAACCGAAATCCGTTTTCATTGACTCCTAAAAAGGAAATAGGTAGGTAGTTTAGTCGGCAGCTTATACTCTTTAATACCTACTCAAACGTATTTAGAATAACCGTAGATTATTACAGTATTTTATGTGAACAGGTTTTAAAATAATTTAAATATTTACGCACTATTTAAGTTCCTCCGGCAACTCTACACAAAATATTGTTTGTAAATGGTCATATTATGCGCCAAACTACTACTAAACGATTTAGGTGTGGTATCATACGACACACTATAGCAACCTCAAATACGATACCTCTTAAATGCTTTGTTGCAATCGTCACTTTTGGGTTACAGTGTTAAGCAACTGAAATAAAATCTCCTATTAAATGCACAATTTATTTATACAAAGATGAGTATCTTTTAAATATTAAAATTAATATAGTAAGTAGGTAGGTAGGTACATATTTACACGAAATATATTAAAGCTTTTCGCTGATATCACCCGAATATATAGATATTATTATATAAGCCAGATATATTTAGAATTTATAAATTTCATATCCCGGGTGTTCATTGACGTCTATCTCACTTGGATCATCTTCCACGTGTATAATCTTTTCAACGTTTTCATTGAATGTCACTACAGATTTTCTTTTTGATCCATGATTTTCCCCGAATTCGTCATCATCTGTATCGTCTCCAGTATCTTTTAATTTATCGATGGACTGTATGACTATCGGGCCTTGGGCATCGGGCGATGATAAATCAAGTATAGCATCAAAAGGGTTTTCCTTCTTCGATGTTGTAGGTTGCACAGATACATCTTCGACCGGGGCGTTCAACATTTCTTGTAGCCTCCTCTCGCTTTTCTTGAGTTCCTCAATGTTGAGCCTGGGCTTAGACATGGTGTCTGGTTTCGGAAGCGGAGTCACAACAGAATCGTTTCTCGACGCCAAACTATTTTCGTCGCTGAACTCATCATAGTTCCTGTTCTTTCTCCTGCAGACAAAAGTATGAAAGTTCAATGTAAGACAATAGCAAAACAAAACAAAATTACTTGCATAACGGTCACATTACCATCTCAGGAACAACCAAAGAGCGATTAGCACGATAAGTATGAAGAGAAGTACACTGAGGACTATCGTAGACACCAACAAGCCCGTATCACGTCCTGGAATGGCGCATATCTCGCAACCTTCTAGATGATCTTCTAGCGATATGGTGCTTAAAACGTTAACGACAGCGACTGCGTTATTATTTATGTCACTGAAAATAAATAATGATCATTTGTTTGTATTTGCAGCTGAGATTAAACGGATTAATTTATTGTTTGTAATAAGATATTCTTACGCAGTGAGGCGATCGACAGAAACGGGTTCCCGTTCAATAAGGCCATAAACATACAGCTGCAGTGACGTTCCCGCTGCGTTAGCATCGCGTTTCTTCCTTGAAATGTCGGTTCCTTCCACATCATCAGATACAACAACAGATCTCAATGTTTTAACATCGTAACCGACGGCTTCGCTTAATTTTGCCAAAACAGTTTTCTCGTCATCCAGGAAAACATCTTGAATTGTCACAACTACGATATTGCTTTTATCTAATAGTTTTACCTGGAAACAAAATTGTTGTAACTTTAGATTATACAGACACAAACAGAATCTCGGGTTAACGCTCCAGTAAGAAAGGATTATGTTAATACGTAAACACTATAAAACGAGCGAAGTCTACGACTATTTAAGTCGTTAGCGTTTGAAATGTCTGATTTACATATATGACAACTTGCAGATTGGCTAACTCTAATTAATTGCTTAAAATGATTTAATTGCATGCGATCGGAGCAACTGGGTGGATTAATATCATTTTCATTAACAGGATGTTGTCCCATCCGGTATATGATATTGCCCCCAAGCAAAGTTTTTTTAGCAGGTTGATTCAAGAGTTTTGATTAGATGTTTATCGAATAAAAAATATAATAACAAACAAAATATGGTCGGTTCTAATTCTCTAAGACTTGAATCATTGCGGTTAAAAATAAAGTCTACAAGAATTGTGTCGTTATGTTTATTTAAATTTGGAAAGAGGACACATTGTTGTTCAATGACATCATCTTGAGAAAGATTGTGTAATTTTAGTTACCGACATAATACAAAATTGAAAATTGATTGCACAAACTAATGACCTACTGTTGTGTTGTGTAATATTAATTTATTTTTTATCAAAGTTATATTAAGTTCATATTTGATGTTATTTTATAAAAATAATTATGGATTTTATTGCTTATTTTATTTAATAGCAGTGGCATTCACTTTATAAAACATTACAATAATCCCAATTAGCGAACCTATAAAAATCAAAACACACCTATTTGATGACCGTTGAAAACCAAAATATAACAATTAGGTATATCTATAAGAAAATCTTTTTATTAGACGCTTGCTATCAATCTTAACATGGAGATTATTATTATAATATCCTTAGACCATGTTCCGTCGGCTGCATGAAGAAGATACTAATGGGTACTGATATTTAAGGCCATACAACGACAAGTCATGGAGTGTCTATGATGTCAGAACTGCAAAGTGCCTTTACGAACATGTTGATCATAAAAGTCGGTTCCGCTATAAACACATTTTTGGGTGTGCAAAACCTTGAAAAACTGACATTATATGAACAATCATTTTTCTCATGTTATTAATTAATATAGGTAGGTACCTGCACACCTAATTTATTGGAACCAAACATCCAGACAAACATACATAGTCAAACATATGTAGGTAATCCCAACATGCGCTATCAGAACTCAGTCCAATCAAAGTTATTGAGATCATATAGGTAGTAAAGTTCTCGAATAACTTTGAAACCTGGTAAACGGATTAGTTGTCCCTAGATCTTTCAACTCTTAAGTTAGTTTAGATTGACTGGATAAACACACAACCGCACGTAAGTTTCAAGTAATTTCACGATTCTCGGAAGGCAGGAATAACAAATAAGTGATGACAAAATGTTAGTAATGTGAGTTGTATTATCAATGTCCCTAATTAAAAATCTTTTGGTATGACAAGCCAAGTTAATTGCTTTCGAACATTATATCATATCTCTCTCTATAATTGACTATTTTTTTTAATTCATTTAAAGTTGATGCCAATTCTTACTTATGTACTTACCTAAATAAAATTTTTAAATATCGCAAAACTAACACACCATGTACTATGGCCTAAGCAACGCTTTGACTATGGATGGATGTACCGTACTAGTACACCCAGACTAGGGAAAATTACGAAGAGGCCATATTCTAAATTGACCCTGATAGGAATCGAACCCGCAACCACTAGCTGCATTGAGCCGAGCGGCCTGCGCTTGTACCATTACACCAAGAGGTTGTAAATATTTTATTTAAAAAAAAGTTTATTAGCAATGTGTGTTTATAACATTACTAGTATTCCCTTTAGCCCCCCCCAACTAAGCTAATGCTTGTGTTAGGAGTGGGCTCACGTCAATAGTTTAATGGCCAGGGTGAGGATCGAACCCGGAACCTCTCAGCTACGACGCCGGCCCCTCTAACCACCAGGTTATTAACGCTTAAATTATAACTCAAACTCAAAATTGATTTTATTCATGTAAGCCAACAAAGCACTAATGAATAGTCAGAGTCTACCACCGGTTCGGAAAGCTGCTTTCACTGAGAAGATCCGGTAAGAAACACAATGGTTACTCTTTTCAATTAATAAAAGATGGTGTACATTCTCAGGAACAGCAACAGAATATGAGCAGGCAACACCATTGTCACTAAATAAGTATATAACTAAATACCTCTATATAATGCAGGTAGCAATAATTACCAATAACTGTATAGATCCTGAGAGTCCAACACCGTTGCGGTCGGTAGCATGAACCACGAGTTCTTGGTTCTCCGCCAGACGAGCGCCACTTCTTAAATGCACGAACCCTGTCGTGGGTGCCACGGCCAGCTCGCTTTCCGAACTCCAGTACAATAGCTCGGCATTCTCTCCTATATCGGCGTCTGTCGCCTATTTAAAAGATAATTCAATTACCTCAAAGTGTGCGATAACAAAGAAAGCATTGTCGTAGTTAATAGCCAACATTATTTGTTTTGCATTGATGTGTTTGTGTTGGAGCACAATCTAAACCATTATGGAACTAGGTACTTATTCCCTATATTAAATAAAATCAAACCTTTTTTATTCATGTAGGTATATAGCCCAACAAAACACTTATTAGTACAGTAATCTCTATCGGTTCAGAATGTTGCTTCCACTGAGAAGAGCCGACAAGAAACTCGAAAATTATATACCTATGGTTTTATAGGACAGCATTAAGTATGTCTTTTACTTAGATGACGTTATTACAGGTTACTCAACGAAAATAAAAATAATTGTTAGCACTTAGTTAAATTTACAGTTAAATTGAATCAAAAAGACAAATATCTTGGTAATTAATAACGCCATCAGGTTTCGTGGCGGGCGATGAGTCAGTCAAAGGACTCGCCGTTTTTTTTTACAAACTAAGATAAAATTATTTTTCAACGTGAATCATATTTCACTGCAGGCTCCTAAAATAAAATATCAACACGAGTTGAGTTTTAAGACATTCAATATTTATGCAGGAATTGTGAGTACCTAATCTTTGTATTCATGTAAATAAAGCTTACCTGTAATTCCGCCAAAGAACGGGGTAGAATGGAGTCTTCCAGCTCCTCAACTGGATACCCAATAGCGATCGGTTCGTGTTCTTTTCCGACGAATATGGGCGCATTATCATTAATATCATTCACGATTAGATTGACTATACTGCGTCTAGAGTTGTACGGGATGGTGTCGGTGAGAATCCATTTATTTGTACCGTAATCGTAGGGGCCGAGCCTGTCGGTCCGTTCAGAGCGTTTAGTTCGGATTGCATTGTCTGTGTCGCAGTGTAGTATGAGTTCCACGTGGACTTGCGAGAGTGCCATGAATGCGATGGATTGATGTTCCCTGTCGATGGCTGTGGTATGCAAGCCGTTTTCGTCAACGTAAAGCCATGTTTGGTCGGCTGGCCAGCGGCTAGTGAGTGTGAACTCACAGCCAGGGTTCTGCGTCGTGTTCAACACGACCAGGTTCTGATGTGATTCCTCCTCATCTCTATCTAATATGATCAGTGGCGGTAATACGAAATCATTTTGTCCACACACTGTGATTGCTTCTACTGATAAGTGAACCTGTGGAACAGGCCATTAAAATGAAAAATGATTTAGTTTAGTGACAAATATGAACGGGTTTAGTAAACTAGTACCTACTTATGTAACCCTGGTCATAATTTATACCTTCATTATTATTATTTTAAGTACCCTTAGTACCCTAGTGGATTAGCGGTTATGTAGTTACACCATACTATGTCCTCTTTTTTCGAATGTCAAATTACTGATGACAGAAAGAGATAGTTCGGTGTGTAACTTCGCCCGCTAATCCACGTTTATTAATAAGGTGTAAAAGTTTAACCTGCCACTAAACTTAGATTGTGCACTTCAGAGCTTTGAAACAACTTGTGTAAGGACTAAAAAGGGGTGGGCGGTTTTCAATTTAAAGTTAGAACGTTGACTATAAAGTTTCAACACAAACAAATACTGAAATAAACCGTTTTTAATCTTTCGGTTGCAGATGGCAGACTTGGTCTTAAAATTATTCATACCGCGGCAGTTGCCGTTGCCTGTGTTATGGCTGTAGTGGCAATAACTTGGAAAGTGAAGACTCCGCTGTCGGCGGGCGCAGACAAATGTAGCTCGCCCTCATTGTTTATAGAGATACGCGATTGTAGATGTGCTGTAACATAACAATATTTAAGTGTATCTCATCCTATCTCTTTGTTGGCTTGCCACCATCTACACCGTTGACCCGTAACACTAAAACGTTTTTGAACAATAGGTATACCACTTCATGATTTTGTTTGTATTTAGTATGGCATTAAGAAAGAACTTATCCAAAATGACGCATAAATATTTAAAACATAAAAATATCTACCCTGTTCTCTATAATAATCTAATTTATAACCTTTTTAAAGGAATTCACGTAAGTAGGGTAAGGAGGCGCCTGATGGAAAAAAAACAAACGCTGCGCCAAAGTGTAATGCTTTGAAAGAATATTAGGCGGTGAGCTCTCAACCTTTTAGTCACTGATATTTGATAGCCCGTATACTTATGATGTGTGGGCGTTATTAATGGCCAAGGATATAAGATATTATAGGAGACGGATTAATGTAATGTGATGTCGGCGCTTGCCCGCTAATAGCCGCCTATTAATAGACACGAAGGTAATTAATTTATAACTGAGGCGTACTTACCCCATTAAGTATAATTTAGGTCTAGTTAGTCAGTATTTGTAAGGACAATATATGGTTTGGTGTATTAAAAACCTAGTTATAAAAGCTTAATTTTATATTCTCACGTATATGAATAAATTTTCTGTTTTGCAATCTTAATATTTTTGCGTTCGTAACCTGAATAATAAGTAACGTTATTTTAATTTATTTCTATTGTTATTTATCCACAAACTTGAAATATTACTCCTTACGAACAACAAAGCTTTCTGCTCGGCACTTTTGGGTCTTCCGAGATAGAAATATACCTAATATTGTCGCCGACGACACACGTAAAAACTCGTAAATCTGAATTTTGGGGAAAAACGTTTATATTTGGTTGGAAAACCAATTCATACAATGCTCACAATGGCTTCACTAGGTACTATCAAAGCGATAATAAGATACGGTTGACAGCCATTTTATTACAGTGCGGGTGGGTCGTTTAGTATAAGACCCATAGGTTTATGATACCACATCTTACCATTTTCCACTCGTAATGAATAGACGATAGTCTCCCCGTTGTCGGCGGTGGCGGAGATCCGCCCCACCAGGCCCGTCTGAACGATCTCCACCCTGATCTCGTACGATGGCGAGCTGAACGTCACAGAAGGCAGCGTAGGAACCCCTGGTGACATACAATTATAATGTGTGACATTTATTTGACACAGCATAAAGGTTTTATAAGGTGGTATTATAGGTATAACACCACCTTATTAACAAAAGTATAGTTTAGCGGGTGTATAGTTATACCATGCTTTGTCTTCTTCTTTCAAATTTTAAACTACTGATGACAGAAAGGTATAATTCGCCCGCTATACCACGTTTCCTAATAACGGGGATAGAGACTACTATATACCTATAGATGATACTCAACACATTTTGTGGAAGCTACAGTAAAGTCTGCCGTAATGAGATCTGTGCCCAAAGTCGTTTGGCTCATCATGAGCTGGGGGGGAGCGACTCTCATCCAGACAATATCTATACCTATTGCATTTGCATTTAAGTTAATGCTGATTCGCTTGGGTGGACTTCGGGGATAACGTTGACGAAATGTTTCCTATGGATATTTCATTTCGCTATATCTACCTATTACCTACTTGGGGTATATGAGTAACAATTTGTGTTAGGATTACGCCATCGCAACTTATTTGATTATGGGTTGAGATGTCGAAAACCCACCGCGGATTACGATTTTTATAATATCTTGGTCTGTTTCATTCAAAAGGAGGCTTAAACAAAATAAACGATTAGAGTTTGAATTTTACTTTAAAATAAAAGTCACGAATTGTTTGCTATCGCGTCATTTGCATATGCCACTTTAGGATGGCATTTAAAGTAGGTACCTTAGGATAAGACGCGAACATTTTGAGATAAAATGAAAACTTCAGAGCGAATGAGCACCTATCCATATCTTTACACCATCTCCATCGTGTAACGTTCACACATCTATCGATGTCTGGGGATCTAAATGTGATGCTGAAGTCAATGAACACTTAGTTACTAAGCAAACGGAACTAGAACTGGTTAGTGATGAGTAACAGTTGAACAATAATGTGGTTATCCTCAAGATTAATCAGCAGAACAATACAGAGGCGGTATAAACAGTAGCATACCTATGCGTTGGTTCAAATATTGTCCTAGTGCTATCAAGATGACATTCATGAATTATATGTATTATATTGTGTATGACTGTAAAACATCGAGGTAATGTTGATATGACTCGCGCAATGTTACATGCGTAAGTTTAATAATTATAGAGTATATGTACCTTAAGAAATATTATTTATGTGTAGTTAGATGTTGATAGATACAGAAAAAAAATAAAGATTACTTTTAGAGCAGTCGGAAGATAAACGACCTGACATTAAATCACTTTATCCATAACATGCATAGATACGATATAAGAATTAGTATAATCGATGATAATAAACCAGTGGGTAGGTAAGTATATCCACTTGAAATATTTAACAAAATATAGGTACAAATATTTATAAAAACATTAAGCTGCGATGAATTAAAATTACCTCATTATGAATAATGAATTTTGTGAAGAAATTGATAGCTTTGTGCCGGAATCAAAATTATTAAAACATTGGAAAAGTGTGGGTAGAAAGCTTTACATAAGCTTCGTATTAACGTATTAGGAAAGTACCTACCTAAGTAAGTATATAAATGTGGTCAAGGTTCTAATTCTAAAGAAGTTGCTTCTTTTGTCCCAAATAAAATTTTAAATGTAAAAAGTTTTCACATCATGAAGGAAATATCGTCTCATGAAATATAAGTTTAGTACTACACAGTGTAATATATATTTTAACGCAAAAATATAATGGTGTTTGGTAAAAAAAAAATCATTTTTTGGGCATTAAAGTAAACAAAAGTAAGTAGTGCTTGTTAATTAAAATTATTATTATGTTTTTGACAGTTGCACGTGTTGCAAAAGTACTAATGTGGAGGTGGTAAATGAAATACAATATAGGTAGGTACCATCTAAACAAAAATCCTTTGTATGTAACCACTTCTAGGATTAGGGTTCCATCGCGACTGCTGGTTCGAGCGTAGGCCGCTCGGCTCGTAACAGAATGGTTGCGGGTTCGATTCCCGTCAGGGTAAATTTCTAAAAAGAGCCTTTTCGTAATTTGACCTGGTCTGGGTTTCTCCGGGATCACCCCCCGTTCATTACACGGTACACAAAGTACAAGCGTTGCTTAGTTTGGGACCATACATTTGGTGTGTTTGTCTGGCGATATTTATTTATTACTAAACAGAGAACTGCCTTATTTTGTTCCATTGTTGCTTTTTTCTGTAATGCGCAATAGATTGATAGAAGAACATATTCTTTAGTTAAACTATTTGCGTTGTGGTGTTCAAAGCGTTAAGTCAAGCTCTGACGCCACATTATAATCATGAGGATCGGGTAGGTGTGAATACCTGACTGAAGGACACTCAGGAGTAGGACAGCTCTGTCTCCACCAGCGTGCAGTTCCAGGGGCACGGTCATGACGTCATCGGGTAGGGTGAGCGACCCAGACGCTTGCACCGTCACCACCTCCTCGGCCACGAACGCCACGAACAAACTCGAGTATTCTGAGAAATATTCACGTAGTTTTACTTACAATTTCGAAGCGTCAATAGCCTAGTGGTTAGAGGGGCCGAACGAACAATTTTGTTAAATTCAATTTTTGTTAAGTTAAATTCCACGCGGACGAAATCGCGGGCTCAGCTAGTTCATAATATTATATATTAAGTAATGTAAACATTAATGGATTTATGTGTCAAACGCAAACTTCATTGTCATATTATACGATTAGGTATATTAATGTCTAATTTTCAAAGATTTTAGTTCCAAGAAAATAACCTATCACTAATAAATTCCCTACTTCTTATCTTCAAAGCATTTATAAACCGATCGTATCGATTAACCCGGTGTTAGCAATTAACACACAATATATTATACAAATAAAAAATAAGTAAGTACCCCAAAAGACTTAAACAGTGGCTATTTTATTGTTTTCTTATATTTACGCGAATACTACACATTGAAATAAAACTATTTTTCGGATTTTATCGCGTTTATTAACTTTATGTTCCCGACGTTTCGGTTCCTTTACAGCAGCCATGGTCACGGGGGGACTGAGGTGTTAGACGTCCTGATGTCATAGTTAGTAACTGGGTACCCTCATATTTAGTTGTTGTGGAACATTAAGTTAATAAACGCGATGAAATCCGAAAAATAGTTTTATTTTAGTGGCTATTTTATTCCATTGCAAATACAATAAGTAGTTATTCGGATTGCCGCTATCTTTTTACATGTTATAGCTTTTTAGATAAAATGTATAGTGCAGTAACTTGTTTTATTTTATCACTGTCCCTATGGTTCACACCTGCCTATCTACCCATGCAGGTAGGTAAATAGCGATCATTTTTTTAAAGATTTAAGTCAGCAAATAAGCGTTCGACCCGCCTGATCTAGGAGTTGCCGTAGCCTATAGGTGCTTGCAATACCAAAGGCATTGCTCGCTCGTTGCCGACCTGAGGAGAGGGAGGCGAAGGGATTTGACTTCCGGCTCTTTCACTCATCATTAAGGTGATTTTTTGCGAGAAGGTGGCAGTACCTACCCTGGTCGAGCCAGCCCGTATATAATATAAATATATTATACTAGCTGTGCCCCGCGATTTCATCCGCGTAGTATTGGATTATTGGGTTAAAAAGTATCCTATATGTTAATCCCGGTTATAATCTATCTGTGTTCCAAATTTTATCCAAATCCGTTCAGTAGTTTTTGCGTGAAGGAGTAACAAACATACATACATACATACATCCACACTCACAAACTATCGCATTTATAATATTAGTAGGATACGATGATACGATTTAATATAAATATATAATATAATAGCTCTGCGTATATAATATAAATTTCAGGCACTCGCACCAATATCAATAGATAAACCTTTTCATGTACTTAAAATTAATAATGCAACATAATTAATTAAATATCTTAGTTATACCCTTCAGGGCACTTTGCCAAGCGACGGCGGTCTGGCGAAAATACTAGTTTTTGTGTTTTTTTTTAATAGGTAGGTAAGTAAGTAGTTTGTAGATATATAATTTAGTTATGTATCGCATAGTCGTTGAAGTATCGCGAATGTAGGTACCTACGTGTAACTTCAAAATGAACGTATTGATTTCACTCCTTCGGTTCTGTTATATATTGAACTTTTTAATCATAATTATCAATTTACATTGCCAAAGCCATACATACCTCCATGTAATACAACGGTTGTTCCTGTGTATCCCAATATCCTGATGACTTCATGCTGTACAGTATCAACCTGAACAATGCCTTCGTAGAAAACTTTCTCGAATGAAACATCACTTCCTGTCTGCGAATCTGTAAATATTAAGTAAAATATTAATATCCTGTACATTCACAATTAAAATTGGATTCGGCGCTTAATTCTAGGCGTAAAATTTTTATGACTACTTAAATCTAAAGAACGAAAACCACAGTCGCGAATAACTAAAATAAATCTGAAATGGAATCGATTAATGATAGATGGTTGCACTGGCGTGTTTAAAACCGTAATGATTCAAAACAATTACGAATTCAAATATTAACAATATTATCTTATCAGTTGTGACGGATAATTTATGAGTAAAATTATGAGAATCTTTTAATCGCTTTTGTAAAAAGAAAGAAAATAACAAAATATCGTAGGTAAAAGAAAATCATTAATGAAGAATAATACGGAAAGAAGATAATAATAATAATTTAGTATAAGGAAGAATAATGTTTGAATATGGACGTAAATATTTAGGTACTGAAAAATAAAATAAAACAGATTAGGGTACCTACCTACCTCCTATTAAATTAAAACATTTAAATAAAATCAATGATTATAATATTGTTATTTGTACGAAGGAAATTGAAGTAAAAAAATATAAAATGACAGTATTATATTTGTTTCCTCCCATCTGAGGTCGACTGCACACAAGTAAGCGCATAAGACGTTAGATGTTCTCTAGTTATCTTTTGATTGTGGCATATGACGGGTTCAAAACGTAAAATAATCCTCTTCTGAAATATAGATGTCAGATCATGCGTCAGATTTATTCGCAGAAGTTCTAATAAAACTATTAATTCTAAACATACAAGCAGAACATACCACCTATGAGAGAGATTATAATAGCCGCCCGCGCTACGTCACTTCCTGTTCTCTGGGCGGTGATGACAAATACGAGCTTAGTATTATTTGATAAAACATCTGACGGTATAGGGTTTGGTACTACCAATGTCACTGAGCTCTGAATTTGCATTACACTGAACCACTGTGAGCTTTCTGAAAATTCAAATAATTATATACTTTTTTAATAATAATCATGCAAACGTATCCGTATTAATAAAAAATAAGTTGGAACCCACCCCCTTCAAGGCCAAAATTAAAATCTGTGCCAACTCCTTGAGCTAGAGTGATAGGAGTGTCAAACAGGAGCCCGGTCATGACATTGTAGGATCCGGTGTAAAACGCCTCATCAAAAACAGGTTGAACCACCGCGATGGCGTCGTCCTCTACGACAACTTCAAACACTATGGTAGCGGATGCGGAAACGGCTTGCGGTGCGGTCGCCTGAATCTCTAGTACTATAATTCTGTTGGCAGGTATTAGTTGCTCCGGAATGGTATTTTGCAAAGCCACTGTCACCGCGGCGCCCTGGTTCGTCAGACTGAAGTAGTTGGATAGCTCTGAGGGATAAATAGTTATATTTCATCGAACGTTCAACGATGCAATTCTTGGTGAAAGTGAAATCGCTGGAACTCACGATTCATGCTTACCTCCAAACAAACTGAAACTGACGTTAGTGGTGTAGCCTTCAATGAGCGTTATTGGTCCTATGTTCGCGGTGTTACTTTCAATAGATCCTAAGTATGTCACCCTGTCAAATCCGAGGATCGGTGCTTCTTCAGTGTAATCTGAAAGAGCAAGTGGATGATGTGTAGTCAATCTTAATATGCGAGTCTGAGAAACAGCGTTACATGAGATGTTATTTGTGCGTCTGCTCACCGCCTGTGATGGATATGACGATGGTCGACCGCGCTGTGGCGCTTCCCGGCCTCTGGGCAGTGATCACAAACACGAGTTGACGGTTGTTGGCCAACACGGCGGCAGGTATGGGGCTTGCTAGCTGCAGTGTCACATAAGTTTGTGTTTGCGCAATATTGAACCATTGCGAGCTTTCTGTAAGTAATATAAAAACGTTTTTGTTTTGCAAAGAATACATTAAAACGAAACTTCATTGGCTAACATTTTTTTTATAAACACGTACCGCCTTCGAGACCGAACGTAACATTTGTGCCATCTCCTTGGGCTAGAGTGATAGGAGTGTCAAACAGGAGCCCGGTGATGACATTGTAGGATCCGGTGTAAAACGCCTCATCAAAAACAGGTTGAACCACCGCGACGGCGTCGTCCTCTACGACAACTTCAAACACTATGGTAGCGGATGCGGAAACGGCTTGCGGTGCGGTCGCCTGAATCTCTAGTACTATAATTCTGTTGGCAGGTATTTGTTGCTCCGGAATTGTATTTTGCAAAGCCACTGTCACCGCGGCGCCCTGGTTCGTCAGACTGAAGTAGTTGGATAGCTCTGAGGGATAAATAGTTATATTTCATCGAACGTCCTACGATGCAATTCTTGGTGAAAGTGAAATCGCTGGAACTCACGATTCATGCTTACCTCCAAACAAACTGAAACTGACGTTAGTGGTGTAGCCTTCAATGAGCGTTATTGGTCCTATGTTCGCGGTGTTACTTTCAATAGATCCTAAGTATGTCACCCTGTCAAATCCGAGGATCGGTGCTTCTTCAGTGTAATCTGAAAGAGCAAGTGGATAATGTGTAGTCAATCTTAATATGCGAGTCTGAGAAACAGCGTTACATGAGATGTTATTTGTGCGTCTGCTCACCGCCTGTGATGGATATGACGATGGTCGACCGCGCTGTGGCGCTTCCCGGCCTCTGGGCAGTGATCAAAAACACGAGTTGACGGTTGTTGGCCAACACGGCGGCAGGTATGGGGCTTGCTAGCTGCAGTGTCACATAAGTTTGTGTTTGCGCAATATTGAACCATTGCGAGCTTTCTGTAAGTAATATAAAAACGTTTTTGTTTTGCAAAGAATACATTAAAACGAAACTTCATTGGATAACATTTTTTTTATAAACACGTACCGCCTTCGAGACCGAACGTAACATCTGTGCCATCTCCTTGGGCTAGAGTGATAGGAGTGTCAAACAGGAGCCCGGTGATGACATTGTAGGATCCGGTGTAAAACGCCTCATCAAAAACAGGTTGAACCACCGCGATGGCGTCGTCCTCTACGACAACTTCAAACACTATGGTAGCGGATGCGGAAACGGCTTGCGGTGCGGTCGCCTGAATCTCTAGTACTATAATTCTGTTGGCAGGTATTAGTTGCTCCGGAATGGTATTTTGCAAAGCCACTGTCACCGCGGCGCCCTGGTTTGTCAGACTGAAGTAGTTGGATAGCTCTGAGGGATAAATAGTTATATTTCATCGAACGTTCAACGATGCAATTCTTGGTGAAAGGGAAATCGCTGGAACTCACGATTCATGCTTACCTCCAAACAAACTGAAACTGACGTTAGTGGTGTAGCCTTCAATGAGCGTTATTGGTCCTATGTTCGCGGTGTTACTTTCAATAGATCCTAAGTATGTCACCCTGTCAAATCCGAGGATCGGTGCTTCTTCAGTGTAATCTGAAAGAGCAAGTGGATAATGTGTAGTCAATCTTAATATCCGAGTCTGAGAAACAGCGTTACATGAGATGTTATTTGTGCGTCTGCTCACCGCCTGTGATGGATATGACGATGGTCGACCGCGCTGTGGCGCTTCCCGGCCTCTGGGCAGTGATCACAAAAACGAGTTGACGGTTGTTGGCCAACACGGCGGCAGGTATGGGGCTTGCTAGCTGCAGTGTCACATAAGTTTGTGTTTGCGCAATATTGAACCATTGCGAGCTTTCTGTAAGTAATATAAAAACGTTTTTGTTTTGCAAAGAATACATTAAAACGAAACTTCATTGGATAACATTTTTTTATAAACACGTACCGCCTTCGAGACCGAACGTAACATCTGTGCCATCTCCTTGGGCTAGAGTGATAGGAGTGTCAAACAGGAGCCCGGTGATGACATTGTAGGATCCGGTGTAAAACGCCTCATCAAAAACAGGTTGAACCACCGCGATGGCGTCGTCCTCTACGACAACTTCAAACACTATGGTAGCGGATGCGGAAACGGCTTGCGGTGCGGTCGCCTGAATCTCTAGTACTATAATTCTGTTGGCAGGTATTAGTTGATCCGGAATGGTATTTTGCAAAGCCACTGTCACCGCGGCGCCCTGGTTCGTCAGACTGAAGTAGTTGGATAGCTCTGAGGGATAAATAGTTATATTTCATCGAACGTTCAACGATGCAATTCTTGGTGAAAGTGAAATCGCTGGAACTCACGATTCATGCTTACCTCCAAACAAACTGAAACTGACGTTAGTGGTGTAGCCTTCAATGAGCGTTATTGGTCCTATGTTCGCGGTGTTACTTTCAATAGATCCTAAGTATGTCACCCTGTCAAATCCGAGGATCGGTGCTTCTTCAGTGTAATCTGAAAGAGCAAGTGGATAATGTGTAGTCAATCTTAATATGCGAGTCTGAGAAACAGCGTTACATGAGATGTTATTTGTGCGTCTGCTCACCGCCTGTGATGGATATGACGATGGTCGACCGCGCTGTGGCGCTTCCCGGCCTCTGGGCAGTGATCACAAACACGAGTTGACGGTTGTTGGCCAACACGGCGGCAGGTATGGGGCTTGCTAGCTGCAGTGTCACATAAGTTTGTGTTTGCGCAATATTGAACCATTGCGAGCTCTCTGTAAGTAATATAAAAACGTTTTTGTTTTGCAAAGAATACATTAAAACGAAACTTCATTGGATAACATTTTTTTTATAAACACGTACCGCCTTCGAGACCGAACGTAACATCTGTGCCATCTCCTTGGGCTAGAGTGATAGGAGTGTCAAACAGGAGCCCAGTGATGACATTGTAGGATCCGGTGTAAAACGCCTCATCAAAAACAGGTTGAACCACCGCGATGGCGTCGTCCTCTACGACAACTTCAAACACTAAGGTAGCGGATGCGGAAACGGCTTGCGGTGCGGTCGCCTGAATCTCTAGTACTATAATTCTGTTGGCAGGTATTAGTTGTTCCGGAATGGTATTTTGCAAAGCCACTGTCACCGCGGCGCCCTGGTTCGTCAGACTGAAGTAGTTGGATAGCTCTGAGGGATAAATAGTTATATTTCATCGAACGTTCAACGATGCAATTCTTGGTGAAAGTGAAATCGCTGGAACTCACGATTCATGCTTACCTCCAAACAAACTGAAACTGACGTTAGTGGTGTAGCCTTCAATGAGCGTTATTGGTCCTATGTTCGCGGTGTTACTTTCAATAGATCCTAAGTATGTCACCCTGTCAAATCCGAGGATCGGTGCTTCTTCAGTGTAATCTGAAAGAGCAAGTGGATAATGTGTAGTCAATCTTAATATGCGAGTCTGAGAAACAGCGTTACATGAGATGTTATTTGTGCGTCTGCTCACCGCCTGTGATGGATATGACGATGGTCGACCGCGCTGTGGCGCTTCCCGGCCTCTGGGCAGTGATCACAAACACGAGTTGACGGTTGTTGGCCAACACGGCGGCAGGTATGGGGCTTGCTAGCTGCAGTGTCACATAAGTTTGTGTTTGCGCAATATTGAACCATTGCGAGCTCTCTGTAAGTAATATAAAAACGTTTTTGTTTTGCAAAGAATACATTAAAACGAAACTTCATTGGATAACATTTTTTTTATAAACACGTACCGCCTTCGAGACCGAACGTAACATCTGTGCCATCTCCTTGGGCTAGAGTGATAGGAGTGTCAAACAGGAGCCCAGTGATGACATTGTAGGATCCGGTGTAAAACGCCTCATCAAAAACAGGTTGAACCACCGCGATGGCGTCGTCCTCTACGACAACTTCAAACACTAAGGTAGCGGATGCGGAAACGGCTTGCGGTGCGGTCGCCTGAATCTCTAGTACTATAATTCTGTTGGCAGGTATTAGTTGTTCCGGAATGGTATTTTGCAAAGCCACTGTCACCGCGGCGCCCTGGTTCGTCAGACTGAAGTAGTTGGATAGCTCTGAGGGATAAATAGTTATATTTCATCGAACGTTCAACGATGCAATTCTTGGTGAAAGTGAAATCGCTGGAACTCACGATTCATGCTTACCTCCAAACAAACTGAAACTGACGTTAGTGGTGTAGCCTTCAATGAGCGTTATTGGTCCTATGTTCGCGGTGTTACTTTCAATAGATCCTAAGTATGTCACCCTGTCAAATCCGAGGATCGGTGCTTCTTCAGTGTAATCTGAAAGAGCAAGTGGATAATGTGTAGTCAATCTTAATATGCGAGTCTGAGAAACAGCGTTACATGAGATGTTATTTGTGCGTCTGCTCACCGCCTGTGATGGATATGACGATGGTCGACCGCGCTGTGGCGCTTCCCGGCCTCTGGGCAGTGATCACAAACACGAGTTGACGGTTGTTGGCCAACACGGCGGCAGGTATGGGGCTTGCTAGCTGCAGTGTCACATAAGTTTGTGTTTGCGCAATATTGAACCATTGCGAGCTTTCTGTAAGTAATATAAAAAACGTTTTTGTTTTGCAAAGAATACATTAAAACGAAACTTCATTGGATAAGATTTTTTTTATAAACACGTACCGCCTTCGAGACCGAACGTAACATCTGTGCCATCTCCTTGGGCTAGAGTGATAGGAGTGTCAAACAGGAGCCCAGTGATGACATTGTAGGATCCGGTGTAAAACGCCTCATCAAAAACAGGTTGAACCACCGCGATGGCGTCGTCCTCTACGACAACTTCAAACACTAAGGTAGCGGATGCGGAAACGGCTTGCGGTGCGGTCGCCTGAATCTCTAGTACTATAATTCTGTTGGCAGGTATTAGTTGTTCCGGAATGGTATTTTGCAAAGCCACTGTCACCACGGCGCCCTGGTTCGTCAGACTGAAGTAGTTGGATAGCTCTGAGGGATAAATAGTTATATTTCATCGAACGTTCAACGATGCAATTCTTGGTGAAAGTGAAATCGCTGGAACTCACGATTCATGCTTACCTCCAAACAAACTGAAACTGACGTTAGTGGTGTAGCTTTCAATGAGCGTCATTGGTCCTATGTTCGCGGTGTTACTTTCAATAGATCCTAAGTATGTCACCCTGTCAAATCCGAGGATCGGTGCTTCTTCAGTGTAATCTGAAAAAGCAAGTAGATAATGTGTAGTCAATCTTAATATGCGAGTATGAGAAACAGCGTTACATGAGATGTTATTTGTGCGTCTGCTCACCGCCTGTGATGGATATGACGATGGTCGACCGCGCTGTGGCGCTTCCCGGCCTCTGGGCAGTGATCACAAACACGAGTTGACGGTTGTTGGCCAACACGGCGGCAGGTATGGGGCTTGCTAGCTGCAGTGTCACATAAGTTTGTGTTTGCGCAATATTGAACCATTGCGAGCTTTCTGTAAGTAATATAAAAACGTTTTTGTTTTGCAAAGAATACATTAAAACGAAACTTCATTGGATAACATTTTTTTTATAAACACGTACCGCCTTCGAGACCGAACGTAACATCTGTGCCATCTCCTTGGGCTAGAGTGATAGGAGTGTCAAACAGGAGCCCAGTGATGACATTGTAGGATCCGGTGTAAAACGCCTCATCAAAAACAGGTTGAACCACCGCGATGGCGTCGTCCTCTACGACAACTTCAAACACTAAGGTAGCGGATGCGGAAACGGCTTGCGGTGCGGTCGCCTGAATCTCTAGTACTATAATTCTGTTGGCAGGTATTAGTTGTTCCGGAATGGTATTTTGCAAAGCCACTGTCACCGCGGCGCCCTGGTTCGTCAGACTGAAGTAGTTGGATAGCTCTGAGGGATAAATAGTTATATTTCATCGAACGTTCAACGATGCAATTCTTGGTGAAAGTGAAATCGCTGGAACTCACGATTCATGCTTACCTCCAAACAAACTGAAACTGACGTTAGTGGTGTAGCCTTCAATGAGCGTTATTGGTCCTATGTTCGCGGTGTTACTTTCAATAGATCCTAAGTATGTCACCCTGTCAAATCCGAGGATCGGTGCTTCTTCAGTGTAATCTGAAAGAGCAAGTGGATAATGTGTAGTCAATCTTAATATGCGAGTCTGAGAAACAGCGTTACATGAGATGTTATTTGTGCGTCTGCTCACCGCCTGTGATGGATATGACGATGGTCGACCGCGCTGTGGCGCTTCCCGGCCTCTGGGCAGTGATCACAAACACGAGTTGACGGTTGTTGGCCAACACGGCGGCAGGTATGGGGCTTGCTAGCTGCAGTGTCACATAAGTTTGTGTTTGCGCAATATTGAACCATTGCGAGCTTTCTGTAAGTAATATGAAAACGTTTTTGTTTTGCAAAGAATACATTAAAACGAAACTTCATTGGATAACATTTTTTTTATAAACACGTACCGCCTTCGAGACCGAACGTAACATCTGTGCCATCTCCTTGGGCTAGAGTGATAGGAGTGTCAAACAGGAGCCCAGTGATGACATTGTAGGATCCGGTGTAAAACGCCTCATCAAAAACAGGTTGAACCACCGCGATGGCGTCGTCCTCTACGACAACTTCAAACACTAAGGTAGCGGATGCGGAAACGGCTTGCGGTGCGGTCGCCTGAATCTCTAGTACTATAATTCTGTTGGCAGGTATTAGTTGTTCCGGAATGGTATTTTGCAAAGCCACTGTCACCGCGGCGCCCTGGTTCGTCAGACTGAAGTAGTTGGATAGCTCTGAGGGATAAATAGTTATATTTCATCGAACGTTCAACGATGCAATTCTTGGTGAAAGTGAAATCGCTGGAACTCACGATTCATGCTTACCTCCAAACAAACTGAAACTGACGTTAGTGGTGTAGCCTTCAATGAGCGTTATTGGTCCTATGTTCGCGGTGTTACTTTCAATAGATCCTAAGTATGTCACCCTGTCAAATCCGAGGATCGGTGCTTCTTCAGTGTAATCTGAAAGAGCAAGTGGATAATGTGTAGTCAATCTTAATATGCGAGTCTGAGAAACAGCGTTACATGAGATGTTATTTGTGCGTCTGCTCACCGCCTGTGATGGATATGACGATGGTCGACCGCGCTGTGGCGCTTCCCGGCCTCTGGGCAGTGATCACAAACACGAGTTGACGGTTGTTGGCCAACACGGCGGCAGGTATGGGGCTTGCTAGCTGCAGTGTCACATAAGTTTGTGTTTGCGCAATATTGAACCATTGCGAGCTTTCTGTAAGTAATATAAAAACGTTTTTGTTTTGCAAAGAATACATTAAAACGAAACTTCATTGGATAACATTTTTTTTTTAAACACGTACCGCCTTCGAGACCGAACGTAACATCTGTGCCATCTCCTTGGGCTAGAGTGATAGGAGTGTCAAACAGGAGCCCAGTGATGACATTGTAGGATCCGGTGTAAAACGCCTCATCAAAAACAGGTTGAACCACCGCGATGGCGTCGTCCTCTACGACAACTTCAAACACTATGGTAGCGGATGCGGAAACGGCTTGCGGTGCGGTCGCCTGAATCTCTAGTAATATAATTCTGTTGGCAGGTATTAGTTGATCCGGAATGGTATTTTGCAAAGCCACTGTCACCGCGGCGCCCTGGTTCGTCAGACTGAAGTAGTTGGATAGCTCTGAGGGATAAATAGTTATATTTCATCGAACGTTCAACGATGCAATTCTTGGTGAAAGTGAAATCGCTAGAACTCACGATTCATGCTTACCTCCAAACAAACTGAAACTGACGTTAGTGGTGTAGCCTTCAATGAGCGTTATTGGTCCTATGTTCGCGGTGTTACTTTCAATAGATCCTAAGTATGTCACCCTGTCAAATCCGAGGATCGGTGCTTCTTCAGTGTAATCTGAAAGAGCAAGTGGATAATGTGTAGTCAATCTTAATATGCGAGTCTGAGAAACAGCGTTACATGAGATGTTATTTGTGCGTCTGCTCACCGCCTGTGATGGATATGACGATGGTCGACCGCGCTGTGGCGCTTCCCGGCCTCTGGGCAGTGATCACAAACACGAGTTGACGGTTGTTGGCCAACACGGCGGCAGGTATGGGGCTTGCTAGCTGCAGTGTCACATAAGTTTGTGTTTGCGCAATATTGAACCATTGCGAGCTTTCTGTAAGTAATATAAAAACGTTTTTGTTTTGCAAAGAATACATTAAAACGAAACTTCATTGGATAACATTTTTTTTATAAACACGTACCGCCTTCGAGACCGAACGTAACATCTGTGCCATCTCCTTGGGCTAGAGTGATAGGAGTGTCAAACAGGAGCCCAGTGATGACATTGTAGGATCCGGTGTAAAACGCCTCATCAAAAACAGGTTGAACCACCGCGATGGCGTCGTCCTCCACGACAACTTCAAACACTAAGGTAGCGGATGCGGAAACGGCTTGCGGTGCGGTCGCCTGAATCTCTAATACTATAATTCTGTTGGCAGGTATTAGTTGTTCCGGAATGGTATTTTGCAAAGCCACTGTCACCGCGGCGCCCTGGTTCGTCAGACTGAAGTAGTTGGATAGCTCTGAGGGATAAATAGTTATATTTCATCGAACGTTCAACGATGCAATTCTTGGTGAAAGTGAAATCGCTGGAACTCACGATTCATGCTTACCTCCAAACAAACTGAAACTGACGTTAGTGGTGTAGCCTTCAATGAGCGTTATTGGTCCTATGTTCGCGGTGTTACTTTCAATAGATCCTAAGTATGTCACCCTGTCAAATCCGAGGATCGGTGCTTCTTCAGTGTAATCTGAAAGAGCAAGTGGATAATGTGTAGTCAATCTTAATATGCGAGTCTGAGAAACAGCGTTACATGAGATGTTATTTGTGCGTCTGCTCACCGCCTGTGATGGATATGACGATGGTCGACCGCGCTGTGGCGCTTCCCGGCCTCTGGGCAGTGATCACAAACACGAGTTGACGGTTGTTGGCCAACACGGCGGCAGGTATGGGGCTTGCTAGCTGCAGTGTCACATAAGTTTGTGTTTGCGCAATATTGAACCATTGCGAGCTTTCTGTAAGTAATATAAAAACGTTTTTGTTTTGCAAAGAATACATTAAAACGAAACTTCATTGGATAACATTTTTTTTATAAACACGTACCGCCTTCGAGACCGAACGTAACATCTGTGCCATCTCCTTGGGCTAGAGTGATAGGAGTGTCAAACAGGAGCCCAGTGATGACATTGTAGGATCCGGTGTAAAACGCCTCATCAAAAACAGGTTGAACCACCGCGATGGCGTCGTCCTCCACGACAACTTCAAACACTAAGGTAGCGGATGCGGAAACGGCTTGCGGTGCGGTCGCCTGAATCTCTAATACTATAATTCTGTTGGCAGGTATTAGTTGTTCCGGAATGGTATTTTGCAAAGCCACTGTCACCGCGGCGCCCTGGTTCGTCAGACTGAAGTAGTTGGATAGCTCTGAGGGATAAATAGTTATATTTCATCGAACGTTCAACGATGCAATTCTTGGTGAAAGTGAAATCGCTGGAACTCACGATTCATGCTTACCTCCAAACAAACTGAAACTGACGTTAGTGGTGTAGCCTTCAATGAGCGTTATTGGTCCTATGTTCGCGGTGTTACCTTCAATAGATCCTAAGTATGTCACCCTGTCAAATCCGAGGATCGGTGCTTCTTCAGTGTAATCTGAAAGAGCAAGTGGATAATGTGTAGTCAATCTTAATATGCGAGTCTGGGAAACAGCGTTACATGAGATGTTATTTGTGCGTCTGCTCACCGCCTGTGATGGATATGACGATGGTCGACCGCGCTGTGGCGCTTCCCGGCCTCTGGGCAGTGATCACAAACACGAGTTGACGGTTGTTGGCCAACACGGCGGCAGGTATGGGGCTTGCTAGCTGCAGTGTCACATAAGTTTGTGTTTGCGCAATATTGAACCATTGCGAGCTTTCTGTAAGTAATATAAAAACGTTTTTGTTTTGCAAAGAATACATTAAAACGAAACTTCATTGGATAACATTTTTTTTTTAAACACGTACCGCCTTCGAGACCGAACGTAACATCTGTGCCATCTCCTTGGGCTAGAGTGATAGGAGTGTCAAACAGGAGCCCGGTGATGACATTGTAGGATCCGGTGTAAAACGCCTCATCAAAAACAGGTTGAACCACCGCGATGGCGTCGTCCTCTACGACAACTTCAAACACTATGGTAGCGGATGCGGAAACGGCTTGCGGTGCGGTCGCCTGAATCTCTAGTACTATAATTCTGTTGGCAGGTATTAGTTGATCCGGAATGGTATTTTGCAAAGCCACTGTCACCGCGGCGCCCTGGTTCGTCAGACTGAAGTAGTTGGATAGCTCTGAGGGATAAATAGTTATATTTCATCGAACGTTCAACGATGCAATTCTTGGTGAAAGTGAAATCGCTAGAACTCACGATTCATGCTTACCTCCAAACAAACTGAAACTGACGTTAGTGGTGTAGCCTTCAATGAGCGTTATTGGTCCTATGTTCGCGGTGTTACTTTCAATAGATCCTAAGTATGTCACCCTGTCAAATCCGAGGATCGGTGCTTCTTCAGTGTAATCTGAAAGAGCAAGTGGATAATGTGTAGTCAATCTTAATATGCGAGTCTGAGAAACAGCGTTACATGAGATGTTATTTGTGCGTCTGCTCACCGCCTGTGATGGATATGACGATGGTCGACCGCGCTGTGGCGCTTCCCGGCCTCTGGGCAGTGATCACAAACACGAGTTGACGGTTGTTGGCCAACACGGCGGCAGGTATGGGGCTTGCTAGCTGCAGTGTCACATAAGTTTGTGTTTGCGCAATATTGAACCATTGCGAGCTTTCTGTAAGTAATATAAAAACGTTTTTGTTTTGAAAAGAATACATTAAAACGAAACTTCATTGGATAACATTGTTTTTATAAACACGTACCGCCTTCGAGACCGAACGTAACATCCGTGCCATCTCCTTGGGCTAGAGTGATAGGAGTGTCAAACAGGAGCCCAGTGATGACATTGTAGGATCCGGTGTAAAACGCCTCATCAAAAACAGGTTGAACCACCGCGATGGCGTCGTCCTCTACGACAACTTCAAACACTAAGGTAGCGGATGCGGAAACGGCTTGCGGTGCGGTCGCCTGAATCTCTAGTACTATAATTCTGTTGGCAGGTATTAGTTGTTCCGGAATGGTATTTTGCAAAGCCACTGTCACCACGGCGCCCTGGTTCGTCAGACTGAAGTAGTTGGATAGCTCTGAGGGATAAATAGTTATATTTCATCGAACGTTCAACGATGCAATTCTTGGTGAAAGTGAAATCGCTGGAACTCACGATTCATGCTTACCTCCAAACAAACTGAAACTGACGTTAGTGGTGTAGCCTTCAATGAGCGTTATTGGTCCTATGTTCGCGGTGTTACTTTCAATAGATCCTAAGTATGTCACCCTGTCAAATCCGAGGATCGGTGCTTCTTCAGTGTAATCTGAAAGAGCAAGTGGATAATGTGTAGTCAATCTTAATATGCGAGTCTGAGAAACAGCGTTGCATGAGATGTTATTTGTGCGTCTGCTCACCGCCTGTGATGGATATGACGATGGTCGACCGCGCTGTGGCGCTTCCCGGCCTCTGGGCAGTGATCACAAACACGAGTTGACGGTTGTTGGCCAACACGGCGGCAGGTATGGGGCTTGCTAGCTGCAGTGTCACATAAGTTTGTGTTTGCGCAATATTGAACCATTGCGAGCTTTCTGTAAGTAATATAAAAACGTTTTTGTATTGCAAAGAATACATTAAAACGAAACTTCACTGCATAACATTTTTTATAAACACGTACCGCCTTCGAGACCGAACGTAACATCTGTGCCATCTCCTTGGGCTAGAATGATAGGAGTGTCAAACAGGAGCCCAGTGATGACATTGTAGGATCCGGTGTAAAACGCCTCATCAAAAACAGGTTGAACCACCGCGATGGCGTCGTCCTCCACGACAACTTCAAACACTAAGGTAGCGGATGCGGAAACGGCTTGCCGTGCGGTCGCCTGAATCTCTAGTACTATAATTCTGTTGGCAGGTATTAGTTGTTCCGGAATGGTATTTTGCAAAGCCACTGTCACCACGGCGCCCTGGTTCGTCAGACTGAAGTAGTTGGATAGCTCTGAGGGATAAATAGTTATATTTCATCGAACGTTCAACGATGCAATTCTTGGTGAAAGTGAAATCGCTGGAACTCACGATTCATGCTTACCTCCAAACAAACTGAAACTGACGTTAGTGGTGTAGCCTTCAATGAGCGTTATTGGTCCTATGTTCGCGGTGTTACCTTCAATAGATCCTAAGTATGTCACCCTGTCAAATCCGAGGATCGGTGCTTCTTCAGTGTAATCTGAAAGAGCAAGTGGATAATGTGTAGTCAATCTTAATATGCGAGTCTGAGAAACAGCGTTACATGAGATGTTATTTGTGCGTCTGCTCACCGCCTGTGATGGATATGACGATGGTCGACCGCGCTGTGGCGCTTCCCGGCCTCTGGGCAGTGATCACAAACACGAGTTGACGGTTGTTGGCCAACACGGCGGCAGGTATGGGGCTTGCTAGCTGCAGTGTCACATAAGTTTGTGTTTGCGCAATATTGAACCATTGCGAGCTTTCTGTAAGTAATATAAAAACGTTTTTGTATTGCAAAGAATACATTAAAACGAAACTTCACTGCATAACATTTTTTATAAACACGTACCGCCTTCGAGACCGAACGTAACATTTGTGCCATCTCCTTGGGCTAGAGTGATAGGAGTGTCAAACAGGAGCCCGGTGATGACATTGTAGGATCCGGTGTAAAACGCCTCATCAAAAACAGGTTGAACCACCGCGATGGCGTCGTCCTCTACGACAACTTCAAACACTATGGTAGCGGATGCGGAAACGGCTTGCGGTGCGGTCGCCTGAATCTCTAGTACTATAATTCTGTTGGCAGGTATTAGTTGCTCCGGAATGGTATTTTGCAAAGCCACAGTTACCACGGCGCCCTGGGTCGTCAGACTGAAATAGCTGGATAGATCTGAAAATAATGTCTGAAAGTATTATGTATTATGTTTTGTGGTTTTAAAAAAGTGTGTAAATTTGTTCAATAGTCTGAGAAACGCCTCAGCCTATAAATTTGAGGAATTGAATTTATATATCTGAATATCAGTGAATTTTTACTTTGGGATTAGAAAATAATATCACGATTTAAATTCTTACCTCCAGATAACGTAATGGTTATTTGTTCGCTGTCTCCCTGCACCAGTATTATTGGTTCTATATTGACTATGTCATCTTGCAGAGATCCGACGTAGGTGACTTTGTCAAACCCAAGTATTACATTGTTTGTTGAGTCTGTAATAAATATAGATATCCTGATTGATATTTCAATTTACTAATCTAATTTCATTAGATTTGGAGATTAATTTATTAATACCAAAAAGGTAGGTATCATACTCTCAGCTAAGTATTGAGAGAGGTAACTATTTCACCTTAGTATATTTACATACATTACACGTTACGACGGGCTATTCTGTTTTCGTTCTATTCATAATTGCATTTATCAACCAATTAAAATATGAATAAAGTAATAAATTGACAATAATTTACACAACCTGTAAGAGAAATAATGATAGTGGCACGTGTCGATAAAGCTTCTGCTTCTGGTTTAGTGGCGACGATTGTGAAAACTAAATGACTTCTGTCTTCCGGTAAAGTGTTAGTATTACTGTTCAGTGATAGAGTAATGTTGTTTGGACCATTGTGCACCAGCGCGAACCACTGGGCATCACCTGAAAAATATTGTTATAAAAATGAGATTCTGCTTGACATAGGAACGTAATAACAGATAACAATAATAACTAAGATAGTTTTAAACATCTTAGGTTACAAGACGCACAAGTTTCAATCACGTATCGTACCTCTTGAATTTTTAAACTCATCAAGCTAGCTAGCTCAATGGTGAAGATTAACAAACCGACATCAATGTAGGTACAGGTGTTTCAAAAGTCTTAAATAATAATTGCACTTGCGATGGCTGTTAAATAGATGCCTCGTCAAGACGTCACTATAATATTTTCTGAGATTGGAGTCTTTTAATATTTTTCACAATTTTTGGTGTTTTGGCATTAAAACACATCGAATGGACAAAAAAGTGTTACCTGTATTTATGAGTAGTCGCCGCCAATATTCAATAATCGTGAGACTTTAATACCATTATTTTTAATATTTGAAATAAATATACCTACCATTTAATTCTATGGCCGATACTTATCCAAACCTCTAATTACTATTTCAGACTTTTGAACCATCCTGTATGTGGATATGTGTTTATCTCAATCTTTAACCTTCCTCTGCCAGCTTAGTTACTCTCACAGCTAGATTGCATTCGTACTTAAGTAATCCACTTCGTCATCCCACTTACCGCCGTCTAAAGTAAAGGAGACGGATTCATCAAATCCATGTGTTAGCCTTATTGTGTGCTCAAACGCTAATCCTATGTGCTCAGAATATTCGCCGATGTAATAAGCGTTTTCGAATACGGGCGCCACTGTTAGTTCCGTTATCATTTCTATAACGACGGTTGTGTAGCCGCTTACCGCGCCGGGATAAGACGCTGCGAGTTCTAATGTTATGAACACATTATCCTCAATTACTTGAGATGGCAAATTGTTTGTTAGAACAATGCTTATTCCGCTCGCGTCTCGTGATAACCCGAAGTAAGATGCGTAAACTGTAAAATTTACATTTCTTAATAAATTAGGCTTGTAAAATGACCATATTGATGAAAAGTGAAGGAATAATGAAAAAAAATGAGGCTATAATTTTTTTTTTTTTTTAAATATCGCCAGACGAACACACCAACTGTATGGTCCCAAACTAAGCAGCGCTTGTACTATGGATACCGTACAATGGACTGGGGGCGATCCCAGTGACACCCAGACCAGGGCAAATTACGAAAAGGCCATTTCCGAAATTTACCCTGACGGGAATCGACCCGCAAATACCCGATGCAGTGAGCCGAGCGGCCTACGCTCGAACCACTGCGCCAAGCGGTCGTCCAAATTGGAAAAAAAGTATAAAAATTGAATTACTGTAAAAATAATTCGCTTAAATAGATACAGAAAGCAGTTGTTATTTTCAGGATAATGATGATTTACTTAAATTGATGTACATGCCTAATTCTAACTTCCGACGTACCATGAATGTACTTTATAGATACTTATCTGCATTAAGGGAGGGCGGATGAGATAAGATAAAATGACAGGATTGTCCACATGACTGTTTATAATAATGATAGAAATCGTTATTAACTTATAAAGGTATTCTGAACGATAACGATACTAATAAGTTGTTTTGCAATTAAATTTCAATTTGAACGAAAGAAGCCTAAGACATGTAATAATATTCCAATGGTACAGATAAACAATATGAAAATACAAGCAATACAATGTTTTAATGGGATTTAAATGTTAAATCACCTCCAGCTATATCCAAATTGACGTCTGCTGTGTTATTGCCGACGAGTGTTATTGTTGGCAGCTGCAATTGACTATTTTGGATGGCGCCCACATAGTTGTTTTCTGCGAAACGGAGTATCACCGTTTCTATTGGTTCTGTAATAAAAAGATAGGACTCATGTCAAATTCCGCTTACATACGATGGCTTAGTCTTGAGTCTTGACAACAGCAAACTTAGGATGTCATATGTGAAATGCTTAAGGTGCTCCCTCACCGGGAGCATTCGCGTGTAATGTAACGTTACAGATTCAAGCATTACATCAGTGAGGGAGAATAACACCGTCAGTCAGGGAGGTAGTATTGTAATGTAATGCTCAAAGTCGAATCTATAATGTTACATTACACGCGAATGCTCCCGGTGAGCGAGCACATTTAGAGGACGTGGTTAGTACTTGGATGTCTGAAGAGCATCGCTACTTCACATGTTGGCCACCCATCTTTGACCTAGACTTAGCAGAAATGTACGCAAAGAATAGCAATAAAGAATAACAAATCTTAGCACGCAAGATACGATAAGGCATCCGAAAATCAGATTTCATGAAAGGTCATTGTTGAATACATTTCACGTGTTTATCAACATGATATTAATAACTTTATCAAATCTTATCAAACAATAACATGCTTTAAAACCTAAACTCTTGTTTACTTTTGGGTATCAGCGCGTGTTATACATATATATAGGTAGTGACCAACAACCGCATGGGGACCGGAAAGTCTCAGATTTTATTTACTACCACCATTCTAGGTTCTAATCATAGTGTCTCCGTCAATTCAGAAGTTGCTGCTCTCCGCTTTTCTCGAACCGTGACCTTTTTATATCAAACCTTCTAACTTCGGTTACCATTTACGAGAGTTCATTAACAAAACCGCAAGATAGCATGTGATTGGTGAACAAGGAGAAATAATTTAATATTAACTTCTAGAATTTAAAATACTCATCATATTTTTTACCTTTGTATATGTCGATGGATATGGTAGCTCGCGCGGTAGTAACATTGGGTTTGTAAGCCGATACAACCAGCAGCAAATGGCTGTTGTTTTCTAAAACCGTCTCTGGTATTGGTGCATTAGTTGTTAAAGAAAGCAAATTGTTAGACTGGGTTAAGGTGAAGTACGACGAAAAATCTGTAAGGAAAAACACCATACAGTTACTAGAAAATTTTTAAAGGCGTAATTTAGTTAGAATAATTCATAGCTTAGGCAATACAAAAAGATTCAAATCACTATGAAGTCAATGTGTCGTGGAATTTAATGATTAACTATAAACTAATATTTATGACTACATTTTAGTGTAAACCATACCATAAAGAGAGCTGAATCTATTTACAAAAAAATATTAACTGAATAGTAAACAAATAGTTATAAAACGAAATACTAATGTTATAATAAGAATCTATAATACCTGTGGCTTACAGCAATCCTTACAAAATACATACCTCCTTCCAAACCAAAGGTAACAGTTTCATCAAATCCTGCATATAATGAAATCTCGTCGTCAAATTGCAATCCATTATCAGCGCTGTAAACTCCTGTGTAATAAGCTTCGGTAAACACCGGCGGTACAACCTCTTGTTTTATTATATCTATCACCACGCTAGTCCAAACAGATACAGCTCTTTCCCTCCTCGCTTCTATCTCAAATACTATAAAAGTATTATTTTCAAGAATTTCGATCGGCAGTGAATTTGTGAGCGATATTGTTATAACATTACTAATACTTGTTAGTGTGAAATAATCAGTGTAATCTGAAAAAAATGAAATTAGTTTAATTCTTGAGCGTGTGTTTTATATTCAAATCCTAAAGGTGAAAGATGTTATCACCTCCGGAGAGCAGGAACTGAGTGTCAGGTGTATAACCCATAATGAGGACCAAGTCGGTTGTTGTCAAAATATTATTTTCCATAGTACCCGTGTAAGTGTTCTGTGAGAATCTCATTATAGCGGAATCTGTTAATTCTGTAACAGAAATAGAAATTAAATAATACGCATAAACCCTTTTACTATGCACGCTCACGGAATCCTGATCACAATTAATTACGATTGATCCGGAAAACAAAAGCATCCGGATAAAGCTTAAAAGAGATTTGCAATGTCTATCTGACACCCAATCTAACATGAATCTCGGGTCTTCTAACAAGTACCTACTGGTTTATATCTCGCAATAGTCTCGACTTTATTTTTATTAATTTCCTCAAATGTCTGATACAATTTGTTACCTGAAGGGAATCTAATTAAGATGGCAGCATTTGCACCAACGGTTAATGCCTTGTCAGCCAACACGTTGAACAGTAAGACCTTTTCGTTGAATATGATATCTTCCGGAATATTAGACCGGAGGGACAAAGAAACATTGTTGCCTGTGTTGGAAATTTCAAAATACTGCGAATGATCTGAAATGAATAGGAAATTAATGAATAAGTAATTGAGTTCCGTCAGTTAATTAAAATTAATTATTCTTCTTAACTTCAGCAAGGGTAGATATAAACTTAAGTTAAGTACAAAGTTAATATTTTACCCATTCATGTAATTGATAAGTAGGTACCTAAACATCAGAATTCATTAATATTTATGTAAAATTTGTAATGAAGATTCATTACAAGTTAAAGCTAAAGCTATGTTAAAACCATTATTATTTTAGAAAATATACCTGGCATTGTTTATGTGACTTATCCAATAAAATATAAAAATATTCTCACCTCCATCAAGACTGAACGTTACTGTCTCATCAAAACCTTGTATCAAATTAATATCCGCTACATCAACGGTCGAGCCCATATAGGTTCCCATATAAATATTACTACTGAACACAGGTGTCGTTATATCGGCCTTTATTATATCCAGAAGTACACTAGCGGAGGTCGTCAAAGCGTTGAGGCCAGACGCAGTTATGTCCAAGATTACGATATTGTTTTCTAATATAATATTCTCGGGAATCGGCGTCATCAAATTTATTGTCACCACATTTTGTACATTTGACAACGAGAAGTAAGAAGCGTATTCTGGAAATAAGATAAGTGGTATTTATTAGTATCATCGTCATCATTTGTCAATCATTTGGTGTGTGCAAATACAATAGGTACCACAATCTGGTTTTTTTTATTATTTTTCCCTGATTTTCATTTGGACATACGGTCAGGAAAATCCAGCGAATGTCAATTAGTGTCGCCCCCAGCTATAACATTACATAATACAATTTGCGAGTACTACGCTTTTCTAACAGGCATAATGGCAATTATTTTAACTTTATCAACAATTTCTTTCGCAATAAAGCAACTTCAACTGTTTCAACTTCAAATGTTTCCACTTACCCCCCGTGATTGTGAAATTAACAGTTTCATCATATCCAATCCTCAACAGAATGGGCTCGAGGCTTAACAAATTATCGTGTAATGTTCCTCTGTAGGTAGGCTCTTCGAATTCCAATTCCCTAGCTGTAATGGGGAAGGCAGGAAGACAGTAAAAGGAAAGATTGCCCCAACAGCCCTGTTAGACACTTAACGCCCAAAACTAACAACGTATTTCCTATCCAAGATTAAAATTAATCTCGGATCGCTGCATATCGTTTGATCGATCTCTTGTCCGCTTGCCACAACGAACGCAATCTACGATTGCTCATTGGCAAGCTGCACCAAAAGAAGAATTGTAAATCGCTGAAATTGGATCAGGATTGATTATTAATTTCGGGCGCTAGTGAGTAATGAAATGGGATAAGTGAAGATTGATTGATAGAAAAGTGAAACATAAATTAGAAAAAGTATAGGAAAAGAGTGTAATAATAGATATATTATATTTGTTAGAACTTACCAGCGAATCGGGTACCAAGCGTGTTATTATTGTGACTGTGGTTTTCGTTTTAATAATAAATAATTACTTATTGATGCCAATTCTGTTGTCGTGTATTCACGACACATGTGACAATATTCCGCTCTTGCTCATACATTAACAAAGTGGAGAGGATAGAGATACCTACAGTAATTTTGTACATCAACAGAATCAGCTCCATTGTATCTATACCTACATTATGGTATATTCAATAGGTTTACGAGAAAAGCATTCTTGAAAGATGAACATTCTTTAGTAACTCCGAATATTTCGATTACGACTTGATAAAATAATTCATAAAATAATAGCTATTTGATAAATTTCGATAGACCAATTAAAGTCAATTCCTAATTGGACCAAGTAAACTGACGAATGTTACTTATTTATATACGAGTAAATGGAAGAAATAAAGTTAAATTTGTAGCTGACTATTTACTTTGTCTAATTAATCATTTCACTTTAGTTATTCCACTCATTAACATTTATATGACTAAAATGTTTTATTGCTAGAATATTTTCATGTGTAAAAAGTATAATGATAACGTCAATAACTTATCAATGCACTTCCTAGCATTCAGGCTTAGGTTGATATCAAACGCGTGAATACAAAGTAGGTATACTTATCTTCTTATCTCCCTCATAATAATTATCTTTTCGACTACCTAGGTACATAAAAAGGTAAATTACCGATGAAATCCCGGGCTACGCATTACTGATTAGTATGGTATTTATTTATTCAATTTGAAAGTACATTACAGAAAGGCGGAAACGAATCAATAACTCATCAAGCTTGCAAATGGTCAACACCATTGGTAACGACGGCTCGTTAAGTAGGTACATCAAAAATCAAAAGCCTTTGTATTTTTTCCGACTCTTCCTGCAGAGCTTAGTTTGTTATAATTACTTAGATTTATTTTTTTGTTTACACCTTTGCTACTTCTTCAACTGCTATGCGTGAAGACCTATAATTGGCTTTATGACTTTTTACTTGTGTCTATAATTGTTATTTCTAGCTGTTGGTCGTCCTATCAATAAATAAATAAATAAAAACATATCCTATAATAAAGCCATCAAGATTGAAATACTTGAGGCTTTAAGACTTCTTGTTAAGGAAACCACTTTTCTCGTAAACACATCGCATTAAATACTGTGAAACGGAAACGGTTCGTTGCGCGTAAGGGCACTAGTTCCTTTGTATATTCAATGTTTCTGTATAAAATCTAAAATAATCGTGTTAGGGAGAAATTTAAAGAATTAAGGTGATGTAACCTTATGAAATTATTGGACAGCTATATCCCTACAACATTAGAACATATACCTTTTATGTTTCAGCGTGTTTTAAATGGAACCAATTTAAGTGAAATGCTTCTCATTTTAGTTGTAGTTACAAAGTGGTGCTAGTGCTGTTAGTATACAAACTAAATTTGACTAAATTAGTCGTCCTTTCAATCCTTGTAATGCATGAGGGAGACAGCAATATCATTAGTAGTAAGATTTTTAATTTAGACGTAATATGTACTAAGCCAACAAAATTAGCACCTATGGCTACGCACTTTAAGGTAATTTTCATATAGTGTTGCTCAGAAATCTAGTTCTTAAGACGGAGGTCATAAGTATTTACTTACCATACGACTAAATGAAACTAACCTGCAGGCAGGGAGATGATAACAGCGGCGTTTGCCCCCACAGTTCTCGGTTTTGTGGCTTCGATGGATAGCAGAATGCGCTGTTGATCGTAGATTTCAGGCGGTACAGTCGCCGCACTCAGAGTGAGAACTGGGCCGTTTTGGGTTAACTGGAAGTAGCTGGCGTGGTCTAAAAATACATAAACATTATATAATAAAAAAGGTATCATTATAATGAAAAAAATATAAACCTTATTGGAGACCCTTCTATCAGAAATGGTTACGTCATTCGATATTTTATTCAAGGTTTTCCCTTCAAAATGTTGGAAACGCTGATTCTAAACAATGTATTTCATTAAATATAACTATATCTATCTGTTCGTTCAGTCTGATAACTTCATTATAACCGAATATAGATTGATTTTAGCCGTAATATGGTTAGGGAATTGAGCTCGAAGTAAATTTGAATTTATATTATTATGCTTATTATGATTAAGCAAGTACCTAATATAAATTAAACACTTATTTACCTATTTTGAACATCATTATTGAAATATCTTAATATAATAATGGTTGTTTATTATTTGATAGGTTTAACAAAATTATTATTATTGTTTTATTAACCAAACTAGCTGAGCCCGCGACTTCGTCCGCGTGGAATTTAATTTAACAAAAAAGCCCGCTCCCGCGTTCTGAGCCCGCGCGACAGAACCCATTTTTTTAATTTTGTTTTTCTAAAATAAAAGTAGCCTAAGTTACTGCTTATAACATCAGCTATCTACCAGTGAAAGTCCCGTCAACATCGGTCCAGCCGTTTCGGAAATACTCTTTGATTTCATGTGTTTTTATTTTTTTACGCGGAACCCTAATTGTTTTTTAAAAATCAATGTAGCCTAAGTTACTCCCTATTACATCAGCTATCTGCCAGTGAAAGTCCCGTCAAAATCGGTCCAGCCGTTTCGGAGATTACCCGGAACAAACACACAGACAGACAGACAGACAGACAGACAAAAATTTTTTAAATCGCGTTTTTGCTATAGGTGTCGTATGTACTTTCATATGCATTTAGTGAAAAGGTGTTATTTTGATATTACAAACAGACACTCCGATTTTATTTATTTGTATAGATCACCATGTAAGCATAGTCAGAGATGTAGTATATCGCATACGTGAACGACGAAACATAAAAAATCCTTCAAAATAGAATATCCAAATGAACACCAAAATATTTAATTACATTTCTGGTTCAAAGAGTTTCCATTGAAACATGAGATAATGTTGGATAAATCAAATTTACCTCCTTCCACGTACACTGAAACGGTTTCATCATAGCCCTGTACCAACACAATTTGCTCAAGAGTCAAACCGGATTCAGGGTTGTACGAGCCTGTGTATATCGGCTTGTTAAACATAGGGGTCACATTATCGTCCTTGATAATCTCTAGGGTGACAACTGTAGTCGCGATACTTTGGTCGGTCACAGCATCCACTTGAAGATATATGAAGCTGTTCTCGTTAATAACGTCTTCGTTTAAAGGTGTCATTGTGAGTGAGATTGTGTTCTCTTGAACAATACCACTGAAGTACGAAGAGAATTCTGGAAAATATACGCTCTAGTAAATATTTGTAACGGGATGGTTTCGGATTTTTTATTTTCTTTATAACGGTTCAGATAGCAATTAAACTATGGGTATAAACGGTTTTCTCTCGCCTTGACTTTGACATTGTCTGCGAATTCCATTGTCCTTAGAAATATTAGGCTATTATAGAATAAATTAGGTTTTATTCGTATTAAACTTAGATCAACTATTTTTTAAATACTGTCCTTCATATAACATTTAATAGGTAATGGAATGGCCATGTGTGCATGATAGGATTTACACAAAAAATTTCATCCCCTATTTTTTAAAACCTCTTAGGGTTTTAATTTACAAAATCCTTTCTTAGGGATCACCTACGTCAAGTTGAGAATTTCTGTACAAAATTCTGTATATTTCAGTATTTTTTCCGTAGATTTTTTTTTTTTTTAGAAAATCATTGATTATGAAATTTCCGATGATTGATTTGTTATTTAGGTGCCTTAGTTAAGTGTCTATAGAAAGTTCACTTACCACTTAAAATAACAGCAGATACAGATACACCTTCATAGCCCTGGGTTAATATCAGCGATGGGACTTGCAGGGTATTATTCTCGATCGTCCCCTCGTAATGAGGTCTTTCAAACTCCAAAGCCACATCTGTAAATAAGAATAATTCCTGATAACCAATTTGTTTGATAGACTGTTCATGATAAAGTCTATTTATTCTGAACATTGTACCAAAATATGTACACAATGGTTGAACATATTGCTTATATATAATTTGGAACAATGTTTTTGTCAAGGAATAATGTATTTGCACTAGGTATAGAACTAGCTTGGAATTTAAAAAAGAGTCTTGACAGACAGACAAACAACAAAGTTATAGGATCATAAGGGGTCCTTATTTTCCTAAAAATCAGATATGTTAACTCATAAGAGTGACCTAGTATAGACGCCTTCATAAAAAAATAGAATGATGTAGACAAAAATAAAATTAATCAAACCGATGGATGCGATGATTATGATCGGCGAGGAAAAATACGCAATGGACTATCAAAAAAATCTGGGTAGAAACTGATAACGATCATCAAATGCTACCGGCCCTTTGAATATCGGTTATACTCACCTGCCACATAAGTATTAATTTGTGATTTATTATGGGTCAAACGACTCTTTTGGTAAATTAAAAGTACGGTAGGTACGTTATATAAAATACTAGCTGAGCCCGCGACTTCGTCCGCGTGGAATTTAACTTAACAAAAAAGCCCGCTCCCGCGTTCTGAGCCCGCACGACAGAACCCATTTTTTCATTTTATAAAATTTTGTTTTTCTAAAATAAAAGTAGCCTAAGTTACTGCTTATAACATCAGCTATCTACCAGTGAAAGTCCCGTCAAAATCGGTCCACCCGTTTCGGAGATACTCTTTGATTTTATGTGTTTTTATTTTTTTACGCGGAATCCCTAATTGTTTTTCAAAAATTAAAGTAGCCTAAGTTACTCCCTATTACAACAGCTATCTGCCAGTGAAAGTCCCGTCAAAATTGGTCCAGCCGTTTCGGAGATTACCCGGAACAAACACACAGACAGACAGACAGACAGGCAAAAATTTTTTTAATCGCGTTTTTGCTATAGGTGTCGTATGTACTTTCATATGCATTTTGTGAAAAGGTGTTATTTTGATATTACAAACAGACACTCCAATTTTATTTATTTGTATAGATAAGCTTTTTTATTTATATTATCAAGTTTTATATTATCACGACTGATCAGAATTTTAAACATCTAATAATATTTCCTACATGCTCACACACTATGACTGCGAAAAGTATAACAATAGGTAAACTCGATTCGCTTCGATTCAAATTCATTTCGTGTAGGTACAAACAGAATTGAGCACCAATTTCTTACCTTCTGGCAGCCGTATCACGACAGTGGCAGAGTCCCCGCTAGTGTACTCCCTCTCAGCTCTCACGACCAGGAAAATTTGCTTTTCTCTGAGCACATCAATCGAGAGAGGCGTCAACACATTTAACGATATTTCGTTCCCGATTTGAACGAGTTGGAAGTTGCTGGAATACTCTGTAAAACAGAAAATTACATTTCTGTTGTGTAGATGTTTATTTTATCGATACGCGAACGGAATATGAAGCGGTTAAATTATTGAATAGTTACCTGTCCCTAAACAATAGTATTTAACAACGCATAATGGAAGTAGGAAAATTTTCGACGCCCATGCTTTAATACAGAACATAGTACACTACTGAGTAGTAACAGGTTAGTAGTAAATAAAAAAAGCCTTTTATTATTTCCACATCCTTTACAGCAAAAAAAAGTTCTCGTAGTTCATAAACCTCAGGGTAGATATTTCGCTTTTAATAACCACCCACCTAGGTATCTCACGCCAATTGACTACGGCAGCTACGGCGTAGCATAATTTCACAGCTACGATTTCATTGAAGTACATTTCCATAGTATTAGGAAGTCTATTGGAAATTAAATTCCCAATAGTTCAACTGGTAAGACTGTTTAGATAAAACTACTTGGTCAGGCCGGATATAGGTAGGTGGTGTAAAGTGAATTAATTAGTAAATACCAAAGACTTACCTCCCTGAATCGTAAATTGAACGGCCTCATGATACCCGTTTTGTAGTGAAATAGATTCAAGTAACACAATCCGATCGTCATCGGTGTAATTAGCTAGATAGAATGCTTGGGAGAACACCGGCTCTTCGGGGAATTCAAACTCTACGTCCCCTTTAATAATGACTGTAGCACTAGCGCTCAGCGGAGGGTCGCCCGTCAGATCGACATCCTGCCAAAACAAAAATGATTTCATTTAGAAAATATACAAAAGGTCAAATACCTTGAGACGACAAGGTATTTTGTTTCACTTTAGCCTTAATAAGAAAAAACAACGTTGATTCAATTAAGTGGCTTTCAGACTTACCGTGGCCGTTATTGTAACTGACACCGGTTCGGGCAAGGATCTTATAAATGTCGTAGTTCTCAATATAGCTTTGAATTCCTTAGCCACGGTGGAAGATGCGTCGTAATCTATTTCAAAGTACGGGTTGTCTTCAATGCTGAAGTCAATTCTCTGAGTGGTTAAGTCTATATCTCTGACGGTGATATCGTTGAAGCAACCGGTGATCAGGAAGCCAGGCGGCAGCGGCGGCGCCACGGTGAATTCAAACACATCGGAGGGCATGAACTGTGGCGCATTGTTATTCGTGTCTATGACATTTATCAAAAACACCTGAAAAACATCGTATAAAATTTATGAATATTTAGATAAGACCAATATCAACATGTAGCGTCAATGTGTTATAAAATACTAGGGGAAAACCCGGCTTGCTAGGTATACACGCTATTTTGGTAATTATACAGAGTGTTTTAAATATTAGAAACAATAATTTACGTAAACACTCGATAGCTGATATGTAGATGCCTAGAATATATAGATTATACATAACTGTCATATTTTCTAAAATTGAATATTTATAACATAGTAATCCAAAGCACCAAGTATTATTTTGGACGTTTGAAACACCCTGTAGATGGGATGTAGGTCGTGGATAAATTACACATCCGCAGGGACGTTATTGACTACGATAGTAATACATAAATTACAAACGTAATGCTAGAAGGTTATAAAATATATTTTTATGTATTAGGTACCTATAAGGCTTTATAATGTAGATGTACCTACTTATTTATTTATATTTTCTTAAATGTTCAGTGAATAATTGCCAACTATAACACGCCTGATATTAATTGTAACATTCGTATGTAAGTATTGTATATTTAATTACAATTATAATTATTTTTAGTCAAGTAATATTAAGGGTTTCAAAGACCTTTGTAATAACCGGGGAGTTCGTTCATCTACGATACTCTACTTCAAAGTTCCATTAAGTAGATAGTGCCACAGGATAATAGTCACAAAGTAGACGAGTCCAGACTTACTAAAGTACCAGAGGAACCTCCAGTACACGCGAAGTTCACAGTAATAGCCATAGACTCGGACGTCTCATTTTCCTCATAGTTCGCATAGGCGGCATTGGTAGAGATCACAAATCGTGAATTCGCATACAATACTTCCAAATACGGCCCTCCGTTCATCCCTTCGCCATAACTGACGGTGTTTATACCTGTAATAACATGTTATCACCATTAAAATAATAGTAATAACGCAATTTGCTATAATGCTACGTATTTGGGGATTACTAGATATTATCTGACAAATCCAGCGAGCAACAGTAGGAATATAGTTCGTCCATTTCACGGAGACGCGTGATGTGACTCTTATAATACTTGCATATGGGTCAATTTGCAGTAATTCACGCTTCTTCGTGTATGAATTGATATTACTTTTGATTACCTAATACTTCGGGGAATACGGCAATTGCTATGTGCAAGGCAATTGCTATGCTTCGAAATAGACGGTAAAATGACCCCTATTACAAATAATGTATTATTAATACTACATAATGAGCGTACATTGTTCTATTCACACAAATACAGTATCAGTAACTATATAAACGATTTTGGACAGTTCACCAATGTATGGTGAAAGAATACGGTTTTGCGTGAATGCTTCCAACGGTTATTCTATTCCATGCTTCAGTAAACCATCATGGCAACCGCTTTCAGTAACCTTGCGTATTTAAATAAGAGCCATTATGTAAAAATAAATTTTGTTCCCGAAGAGGGTGCGGTAGGTACGAACCTTCAATACTCGAAGTACTTCTGTCTAATACACTGCCCCTAAAAGTATCAAGTACACTTGTGGACACCGGTATTAACCAGTTGGTCACACCTTCCATTTGACATCCTGGGAAAAATATTAATTTTAATATAATTATATTCCTTTATGTTGTATTGAATGTTATATTGTTTTACGTTGATACCTAACTTACCATTGCTGAGGTAGAATGATGATAGAAAAACTATAATTGAAATTTTCATCCGATGCTTTTGATGACCCATTATGTTGCGTAAAGTAATTTTTTCGTAAATGTTGACATACCTAAAATATAACGCGTGTTTACTCACTGAAATCTGAAATTTAGTGGCTCATACATAAAACGCACTTTCACTTACCGGATGTTGACTTTTGTTTTGTGATTTTAGAACTCTTGGGTCTATACCTATCAATGTATCATGAATATTACACAATTTTCAAATGTTTCGTTACAAAATACCGCACTGTAAATACTTTAATATTATTTTTGTTACACAAAATCACCGGTTTCTTTAATAATACGTTAGATTCCCAAAGAAATGAACACAGTACTGAATATAATGCTGATAAATATCAATGAATTGATAATACGATGATTACTTTATCTAACGATTGATATCTTGGCGCGGAAATAACGTGATAACAACATCATTATACTTACCTATAATGAATAAAATGGTAATTTCACACAAAAATACATATAAAGTGGGGTTCACACTATCGACATTGGGTGTCCCTAAAAACTAAACACGTCCTTCGCATGTCTGTTCATCGACCTTCTTTGCACTAACGCATTTTGTACAAAGATTTTTGTTATTGTCTCTATTTTTTAAGCGAAGCGTCTATACGGACGTTCGGGGCGCTCACCGCGCGGCCTCTCTATCCGTGCTAAGCGTCAGACGTCAGTAGCGTTACACAATATATATAGGTATACAGAGTGGCAGCTGCGGCGCCAAGCAGCTTCGCTTCTTTCGGGCGTCATTCATTACTGTAAATTTGTCAATAGTGCAAGTGGGCTCACTTTTGGCATATGCGTTTTCCTAAAACTACTTAGGTACGTAAAAAGTGGATACTCCAAATCTTTTCAACTATTTAAAATGATTTAAATTGTCTGTCTCTGTTGCCTGTTTTTATACATTTTTACTTAGATTTTCATAGTTTCTTCAAATTATGAAAATCTAAGTAAAAATGTACACATTTGCAAATGTACAATTTTCATTATGAAGATAATATGTGATTTTCTAATGAAAATGATGACCACCATCATTTTAAATTAAAAAACCGTACATCCAATAAACAAAAGGCAAACAACAATAAACTATAAAATTACTTATACCATTTTTATAGCTGATAAATTATTTGCCTCTTGATTTTAATTTGCTAGCATTTTATGTCAAAGATGTGCTTGATCATTATACATATAGGTACGATTTATTTTAACGATCTTGTTGTAATAAAACGTAAACGAATCGGTCATATAACGGTGCAATAAGAACGCAGCTTTAGTAGATAAAATGTGTACCTGCCAAGTTGGGACTTTTATTGTAATCATGAAATGTATAACTTTCAGAGTATTTAAATTCAATGATTAGGGGCTTATATCTAATTGCACAGGTGGATTTAAACATTTTAAGTTCTGCTCTCAGAAACTCTTAGTCACTTTGCTCATTAAAGACGGCCATGTTCTTAAATTATTATTTCAAACAATGGTTGTTACAATATTCTTAAGCCTTGATTAGAAAGATATGATAACACTAAACACTTCTTAGTATTGTGAAGTAATTTAAAATAACAAATTGAATAATTAATAACTATCATTTAGAATAAAACATCTACCGTGTTAATACAAAAAGTACATGATGAACTCGTTTTTATCATGTGTTTATTTTTTTCGAATCTTTTTATTTTTTATAATAGTGTCTCTTTCTGGATATTTTTATTTATATTTTACGACATAAATGTCTACAACTGACAACCGACTGTATAAGCGCTCACGGAGATACTTTGTACCTCGTGCCCAAATAAAATGGAGTCTGAACTCCTGTATCTTTACTTATGAATTATTTTTGGAATGATACAGTAATATTTCATACCCCAGCTTATATGTTAAGTTGATGTAAGAATTCACTGGTATTAGTTAGAGGGTTCAAGCGCTTACGGGCTGGGTAAAGTATATTTCTAAAATATATAATGGTAATCCTATGAATCATATTAAAATTATTTCCATTTAATGCACTAGTATTTGCATAATAATAATTATTATGAAGTCTGAGCGTTCTGTATATTATCAAATATCAAAAGATTAAATTTTGATTTATTTTAAACAAAGGCCGCGGTTGGTTGTATTATTCGAGGTGACGCATACCTAATCGCCTTATATCGCTATTATCTATCGATATCGTTAACAATGGAATATACTTAAATTGTTTGTTTATGAAAGAATATTTATTAATAGAATACAATTAAAATTAGAACTTGTTATAATTTCACCTTGCGGTCGAACTATTAAATATAAATAGTAAATAAACAATGATTAATGCCAAGCGTCAACAGTAGTGACGTCATGGTTTTGCTCCATACTGTCTTGAGGTTTCCTATTCACTGAGACATTCAGGGCTAGCAGGTGTTGTATGGGCAGCCGGGGGGAAAGGTTCACCATACTCGCCCACTGTCCCGCGCACAGTTCGGGAAACTTGAGCTTCTTCAGAAAGTGACCCTCGAGGTACCAAGGTGACACGCATGTAGGCGAGTAATCCCATATCTTCATCTCGTTTAAACGCACCCAACTATATTGAGACAGTAAAAAAAACAATTTATTTTATTTAATACTTACGGCCCGCCCCGACTTCGCACGGGTACATTACGGTTACATTATTGGAGTTTTAGTAAGGATCCCAATTTTTTTTGAAAATATAATATAGCTTATGTCATCCGGGGATAGTGTAGCTTCCCAACAGTGAAAAAAATTATCAAATCGGTTCAGTAGTTTCGGAGCCTCGTCAATGCAAAAAAATAAACAAACAATCACATCTTTACTCTCTATAATATTAGTATAGATACTAACTGAGCCCGCGACTTCGTCCGCGTGGAATTTAAGTTAACAAAAAAGCCCGCTCCCGCGTTCTGAGCCCGCGCGACCGAACCCATATTTTTGTTTTTCTAAAATTAAAGTAGCCTAAGTTACTCCTTATAACATCAGCTATCTGCCAGTGAAAGTCCCGTCAAAATCGGTCCAGCCGTTTCGGAGATTACCCGGAACAAACACACAGACATACAGACAGACAGACAATATTTTTTTAAATCGCGTTTTTGCTATAGGTGTCGTATGTACTTTCATAAGCATTTAGTGAAAAGGTGTTTATCTGATATTACAAACAGACACTCCAATTTTATTTATATGTATAGATGTATAGATAACTAGTCGCGGAAACTGCGCGCATTTTGGGCGGCAGTCGTTTAGAGCCTTAAATATAAAGTGATATTTAGATTTACGAGCGCAGGTGTCAACTAAACGCAACTTAAATAAAAAAAAATGCTCATATTTTTCAGTGATGCATGATGCACAATGAAAGTATGCTGATAATGGATTTATTGCGAAATTCAATTAATGTTATCACCGTTATTAATTATGTGGTTCTTTACCCGCATTATCTAAGGAAATAGCCTTGGAATTTATGACGTCAGATGTTTGCCAAAATATGAAGATTTGTCGTCTTTGTGTACGATCAATGTTTGCATTTCCATACACAATACCAAATCGTATATTATTGAACACAACGTTCCATTCAATGTTGTTCGAATACTTCAATTCAAGATGTGGCTGAAACCGCAATAGACTGTAAATGCGAATAGCGAACTTAGTAATATACTTGCCAGCTGGCACCGCTGCATCGGAAATAGACTTCACGAAACTTGCATGTGAGATATCGCTATTTGCATATGAAATAATGTACTCACGCCGAAATGTATAGAGCGTGACAATCACAGTGCCATGGGTTGCTGGATAGTTTGACAATTGCAAGTTTGGGCGTGTAGTCTAGTGTGCGGGACGGCAATGACGGGAACATGTTATTGTCCAAATACCTGTAGGGAAACAAATGAAGCCCATAATTATTCTTAATGCCAGAGCGCGAATTATTGTAATCTCAAGAATCTACGAACTTTTTTGACACATTCGTTTCTATGTAGTGTAGTGTCTAAGTGTATAAAAATTAAGGTGAATTAAGAATTGTACTAGATTTTGCGGGATCGACCGGCTCTTGTTATATATAAGTATCCAAGTGTATATGGGAGCATTATGTATCTCTTGAAATTTAAACAGTCATTTCTAAATATGCAAACTTAATATTTTATTGTGCTAAGAATATGATCACCTCAGGGCCACCTGCGTAGCTGAGTGGTATTAAAAAGTCTGCATAAATATTTATATTTGCAGGCTGTAATAATTGTAAACGCTGTACAGTCCTCTAAGGGCCCGGCCATATTCTAGTCTAGTATCAAATGCAAAAATAGGATTACAAGTAACTTTGATTGGTACTTTAATATTAATGAATGTATTTAAATATTGATACAAAATGCAAATTATTATTTAATTCGTTAAATTACTACAGATGATTTTTATTGAATATTTAATCGCAAGAATAATAAAGTAATTTATTATCAAAGGGCTAACTAAGGTAGTTAAAATTCAATTGATACCCACAGTGTAGTGAGGTTCTTCAAAGTCGAAAATGTTTTGAAATTAACTTCGTATAATTTATTATCAGACAGTAAAAGTGTAATTAAATTCTCCAGACTACGAAAGGTAGTAACGTTTAGACATTTCAATTTATTTTTGGACAAGTCTAGTTTCTCCAGGTGCGTACAATTCGAGAATATGTAGTCTGGGAGCTCTGTCAGAGCGTTATCCTTCAAGTCTAAAGTTCGCAACTGTTTCAACTTTTCAAACTCTACGCCTGTTACCTGAAACATTCATAATAATTTATTAGATATACGTAAACCTACAAACCTTACTTGGAATATTTTTAAGACATACTTATTTTAACAAGATTAATAATTAAGCCCTTTTGACGTCTCACTCCTGGGCACGGGCCTCCCCACAATACGAGGGGGATTCCGGCCGTAATCCACCACTCTGACCCAGTGCGGGTTGGCGGATTTCACATATCTTTCGAAAGTTTGTCAAGTGATAATCATATAGAAATGATGATTCACCCATAGATTTTGAAAAACCCAGTGGTGCGCGCCAGGGTTAGAACCCAGGAACTGGTACTGCCAGGTACTGCTATTACTGCTACACAAATAAAGACAAACTTACGCTCTTCAAATTGTTACTGGACAAATCTAGGAAGGTCAAACACTTGAGCCTGTGGAATACATGGCTCGGAATATGCTGTAATTTATTCCGATCTAACAATAAAGTCTCCAAAGACTTTAAGCTTCGAAAGGCGTTTTCACTTATATTGAATATTTTATTATCGGAAAGTTTTAAAATTTGAAGTGTCTTCAGTGAAAATGTCCCATTTTCAATTCGCTGAATCTTGTTTTTAGACAAATCCAATATTTGCAAAGACTCCAGCCCCACGAAGCTGTCTGAAGGTACATACATTATGTGGTTATTGGAAAGGTCGATCGTTTCTAAGAAGGAATTATTTGCGAATAATCTTTCAGGTAGTGAATATAAAAAGTTGTTTGACAAGTCTACGTGAAACAGTTTTTTCGTAGATCTAAATGCGTCGCTATCAATTTCTTCCAGGTAATTTCTTTGAAGACGCCTGAAAACAAATTAACTTTAATGGTTCTGCTAATGACAAAACTATTACACTAAATACTTTTTTAGAAGTAAATTGTGAGTTAAGACTTTCAAGAAAACAAGCAATAAAATATTATTTAATGCTAAGAGATTTCTATTTTGTTGCCTGCATTAAGTTTTAACCTGCTGCTTTAATTATATTATAGAATGTATAAGCAATAGCATTATCTATAAACACAATGCAAACGATTTGTTTGGTCACAAAATTATCATCCAAAATAAACCTTTTTCCTTTATTAATCATATTAAATAAGTTATTTGCACTTTGTAGTAACTGTGGCTATAACCGGGAAAATAAAAAGAACACAATTGTGTCCTACTTAAAAGGCTTTTAAGTTTATAGTATTTGTTTAAAATACGATCTATATTTAAAGATTTTTTTGCCATTGCATATAGCTCGTTCGTTTGTGGTTGAGGCTAACTCTGGTGCCGGAGTTTTTGGGGCGAAATCCTGGCATGGCTAGACAAGTCTCATACAGGGGCCGAAGAACTCAGAATAATACAAGCCGTTGTCCTATTCTTTCTATCGATTTAATTCGTGCGGGTACCTAGACATAACTATACGTGGGACTCATCAAGATACCATTGTCGAACCTAACTTGCAGGAGTAACTGTGCTGGATGTATGTGTTGAGTCTAGTCCCGAACAAAAAATAGTACAATTATCTATTCTATTCGTTAAACAATAAGAGATACGCACAGAATTCTCAGATTGACGAGTGAATCGAAGATCCCAGGCGGCAGATATTCGACGCGGTTATCGAACATGTCCAATTCGGTGAGCGATCGCATGCCTTTGAACGTCGTCTTGTGCAGTGTCCGCAATTTGTTAGTGCCCAGGTCACTGGAAATGATAAACGTGGCGTTAAGGATGAAGGATTTAGACCCTAGAGTATATAAATTTATTTTTCATTACTCATACTCTGAAAGTAGGTCTGAAGTTGCCTGAGGAGCGGGTTGAAAGTAATACTTTTCCGGCCCGGGAGAATCGCTTTCAACTGACAGCTGTCAAATTATAAAAAAATAGCTAGTTCCATTTTCACATTTCTATGGAACCATGTTCAAACTTTTTCTACAGTCACTCAATTACAGCACGATGTAAAATTGAAATAACATAAAGTTAAGTATTAATTAAAGAATATATAATTTTAAATGACTTAATTATTATTTAGTTTCAACAATTTCTTTAAAATAACATAGATTTCGGAAAAATATTTCAAGATGAAAATGAAAAATAATGGCTAAATAATGAAGTTGGCCGGCCAACGAAAAAAAAACAAAATAGGCGGCAATCCGATCTTTTTTTTTGAGTTGTAGAGTATTGTTCATAATTCCTTGTATTATTTCTTTAGCCAATTCCTGTTTTTATTTTTACTTTCCTTGTATTCGTAATGAAAAGCACAGTGTTTACCTCGGGTGAAAGACTTATTTTGTCCCTCGAACTATTAGCGCCCCGAGCTCGGGACTAAATAAGTCACTTTCACCACTCGTGTAACAATGTACTATTATTGTACCTCATTTTATTTGTTTAGACAACCAACAAGACATACACTGATAACATAATAAGAACAATGCAAATATAGTGACATATAATAGTGTTAGTCAACTTAAAAAAAAAAAATGAAAGGCGAATGCGTCAACGCGCTCCCTACTTTGTCCTTGGTCGAGTTATAGTGTGAATATTATGTTGTAAGTTGCCTTTCAAAGCATACATTTTTGAAAGCCTATAATTTTCGGCAAACATATTTAAGGGATTTTAGGTTACCCCTCAGAAATAAAACTGATAAAATAACTATGTAATACACAATTAAGGTACTCCTTACTTTAGAATTATTTAGATGTTACGAGTATTACCTGCACACTAAAGTGTGGTTAGACTATTCGCAATTTCGTACCAAAGTGCCGACCTTAATAATTATAATTGCTTGAGGAGAAAGTGGTAAATATAGGTTATTGAATATGATATAGGTATTATAATATTATTATATTTTTCTAATTCAATTTTCCTGTCGAAACGCAATTATCGAGTAAAAGTTGCCGAATCCACACTTACATGTTGATCAAGTCAGCAGGGACGACCAAATCCCGGGTGAGAGCGGTGAAGCCGGCCCGCCAACAATTAAGCGACCGTCGAGCGGAATCGCATTGGCAAGCACTTTTTCCACATTGGCGCCAACGAGATTGGCCGAAGCTTATAGTCCACACTGCAAAAAAACTCTAATAAGTTCTACCCGATACTGGTGCTAACAAAACGTATTGACATCCTTTTCACCGTTGTGGCATATGAGCGAGACATAAATCTATATATAACTCAAAATAAATATATATATATATAGTAGTTATATATAAATATATATATAACTCAAAGGTGACTGACTGACATAATGATCTATCAACGCACAGCCCAAACCACTGGACGGATCGGGCTGAAATTTGGCATGCAGGTAGATGTTATGACGTAGGCATCCGCTAAGAAAGGATTTCGATTAATTCTACCCCCAAGGGGATAAAATAGGGGATGAAAGTTTGTATGAAACTTTGTCAATTAAATTCCACGCGGACGAAGTCGCGGGCACAGCTAGTTTTATTATAAAACTGAAGTACTTAATACCTCTTTTGTTATAGCGAACGATTTTCGCATACATATATTTATGTCAGTAAAACTTCGAGAGAAAGAGCGATCTTGAGTACGCTTTTGACACGTCCTTTTGTACTAGTATGACTTAAGAAAGACATTTCTAAGATTGCTTCCGAACTTGATATCGATTTATTAACACGGACCTAAGAGGGCCAAGAAGGTGCTCATCAATTGGGTGTGTGCTATCCTCTCAACTTGCTGCGATCTGCCATCTATACTTCTAGGCTAAGTAAGTATGTAGTATCTTTGTGGGAGGCAATCTCTGGAACTACTAAGCCGATACTAAATATTATTTAACTGATAGAATACAATAGAAAACATATCTACACTATCTCTTAGTGACAACCAATTATCACGCAGGCGAAGCCACGGGTAAATGCTAGTTATCAATCGGAAATAAGCTGCACGCTCCTAATTTTTACCAGATTGCTCGATAGCTCGCAGACGACGGTCCAGCTGCCTCCATTGAAGGTCAGGAGTGCAGGCGCTCGATGCATGTTGTAACTCTTCTCCGCGCTTTCCTCTCAGCATTTCGAATACATCGCAGGCGTCCAAACCACATTGTGTTTCTGCTGCTTTGGAAACTGAAAAGATTCCATCATCATCATCGGTTCATCTTAAACTTTTAGAACGTTTTAGGGTGCTTAGGCCCGTATGAATAAATCTATCTCAAGTCTGAGAGCGATCTTAAGTAGGCTTTTGACAAGTCATTTTGTACTGGTTTGACATAAGGATGACATTCCCAAGATCGGTCTCAGACTTGTTTCCTATGTTTTCTTTAATCAAAGCGTGCCTTCCATTAAAACATAATTTACATTAACCACTTTAGATTCCTATCAACATATGGAAATAGTTTTCCAGATAACCTAATTTATTTCAGAAAGTTTTGAAATTGAAATTGAAAACTAAAAGTAATTATTAACAAGGACTTTGACTATAAATTTAGATGTATTCCTACATCCGAAATTTAAACCCACACACATGGACTATTTGGGATATCATGTCTCTAACAAAAATATTAGAAGTAGATTCAGGAGTCTGTTCTGAATATGTTCTGAATAATACGTTTTTTTTGTAGTGTTTCTTTTTGCACCGCCAGCCCACCAGGATCACGGTGTTTGCAGTAATTATAAAAAGTTTAGTAAAAATACTAGAAGACAAACTACAAACTACGATTGTTTTTTGTCGTTATTCTTCAGTTTAAACTTCGTTTTGTAGAGTCCTAAGTTTTTTTTATCTTTATCAGTGAGTAGGTTTTTTACATGAAACCTATGGGAAGACATAGGGGTTTCTGTTTTCAGCTGATATTCAAGCAGTTTATCACTTTCAACGCTTTTATGTCGCCCGATATCAGTCAGTTTTTAACAGTGACTCGTTACAAACATAAACTTATAAAAACCCACTACAAAAAGCATGACGGGGCAAATTACTATAGTTAGGACTCAAGGAATTGTTAAAGATTTCTACTTTACTTTACCTCCTTTACTTATCTTTGACTCCAACAAAGAGGTAATTTTGTTGGATTATTCAGGAGACGTAGTAATTCGTGGTAAACAGGCAGGTTAAGGTCCATTGTATGTCAAGGTCTATTTGTGAATTTTGATGCCAATCAAAATTAGTTTCAGTGGTTGTGTTAGATTATTTGTATAATAATACCCAGAATGAGGTGTCTAACGTCAATTATATGCCGTAAAAGTTATTAAAAACCGGTTGGTTGTGCTTTAATTCGTATTTCTAGGCACTGTTACTGTCAATTACTAATTATTTTCGTAAGAGGACTTTATAGTGAAAGAAAATAAACCTTCTACATTTCGTAAACCTGTAAATAAAATATCAAAGACATAATTTTCCCTGGGAAAATACCGATTTTAATATTCACGTTTTTAAAGCACACAAATGTCCATAAAATGTATCTGTAAAAATCATATTGAACAAAAAAGGCAATCCATCAATGTTCGGGTGGATTTTCCTCGCTTAGGTGAGGCGGAAGCTACGTCAAAATCTGTTCGGAATTAAGTTTTATGATATTTTTGTTTTATATTGTCGGTAGGTTTTGCTACGTTTATAACGTTGCTTTTTGTTCGATTGGCTCGCATAAAAAAGGCCACTGTGGAAGAGCTAACAATTTTATTGTATACTAACCAAATAAGTAGTAGGTACATTGTGATAACTGCCGGATAACTTAATTAAAAGATTGCAAAAATATAATCAGATTAGATCATTTGATTCGATTACAGTGCCCATTATGTCTATTGATAATGAATATTGGTGTGTATGAACGCGTCTACCAGGGCTTTGGCGTTTCTAAGAACTTACACTAAAGCTTCCGCTTTATTTGTTATACATCTGATGAGGTTTTAATAGAAAGTCAAAATGAATAATGGAATTACGAAATTCCGCAAATTTGTTTGTAAGTACTTTCGCCATTTTTATCACGTTATAAATAATTACGCGACCCTAAATAATTGTTGGGTAACCTATTTAATGCGACTACCTGATTACCTCTTATCTTCACAATCACAGCTATTATTATTTGCAGGAACTTCATGTTGGTGAAATGTTCGCTTCAGCCGGTGCGGCGCTGGCGCACTGGGCCCACTGTGTCGCTTTTGTTTCACGTAGCTATTGACTATGTTGACTATTGATATTATGCAAGAGGGCACAATCGTTATTAAAAAAACAGAAATTGAATACTTAATATATTTTTAGTGACTTTAGTCATCGGACGAGATATGTATCTAACATATTTCTAAATTTTTTGATAAATTTGTAGGTGAAGTGTTATTATGGATATATGTTTGTTTATATATATAAACATAACTGCAAATATTTGCAGTTATGTTATAAAAAAAAATTACAGTGAATGGCTTTTATTACAAGGAACATATAGAAAATGTCATATTTTGATGATAAAAATCATAACATTGGTAAAACGCCCTCGATCTCGTTTGCCTATCGTCGCCCCACTCCAGCTAACATAAGCAACAAAAGGACGAACGATCAATGATGGCAATAACTGGGTCAGCCACTAAAATAATATCCTATGCATGTATTATTGTTTTATGTGGACCACTATTTTATTTTGATTGATACCCTATTAATCAGTTAACTGAATTGATTGCGTCCGCTGCATGTACAGAACCGTTTGAAATTAAAGAGTTGTTCGCCAGAACCAACCCACAATAAGTCGAAAGGTCGCAGTCGCAAAATCTAAAAAAGTATTTTTTTTTCTTTAATATAACGAGGAACCCAAAGCTACACATCCCATTTCAACATCCTCATAAAATGACAACACAAGAGTGGCATTTCATAGACCATGTAAAACTTCATCCATTTGGACAACTTTGAAAATAGCATTTACTAAATGTATTCAATTTGATAAACTTTTGTTCAAGTAAGTACAGTCGGGTAAAAAAGAAATAATACTATACATTTTGCATCTCATTTCAACAGCGGGACTGAGAAGGATCGTTTCTTTGCCGTGGTAGGTACCATTCGAAGTATAGGTAAACCTGGGTGTTGATATTATGAAAAAAGGATATGAAATTCAATCTGCGAAGCCTTTTTGAAAATTAAATTAGGTAACACGAGCGTGCGTCATGCGATTATGCGGGAAACCTACCAAACAAAATTACCCAGTTTGTTGTTTACAACGAACATGACTTAGCGTTTAACTGTGCAAATCTAATTTATTTCTAATCTAGACTTGGAATTTCGGTACATTAAACATTTGAGTATAACAAAGAACCCATTTGTATCTTTATATGAAGATTGTTTTTTCATTGGAATTTATCACTGTATTTTAATTATACAGATTAGGTATAATTACTTGTGATTGTAATTTATTTCCAATATCTTATACTTTATACTATTTATTGCTATTATTAGGTAGTAGGCACACTACCCACAGAACTCCAAGAGACTGAGAGGTTAATATTACTTTCGTCCCTGATCACCGCGGAACTTTAAGCCGTTAATTTATTAGCGATTTTGTCACAGCTGCGACAAGATACACTTTATTGATTGGCAATTGACGACCGTTTTGCGTAGTGGTTCGAGCGTAGGCTCGACTCGCTGCACCGATTTGTTGTGGGGTCAATTCCCGACAGGATAAATTTCGGAAGTGGCCTTTTCTTAATTTGCTCCGGCCTGGGCCTCACGGGGATTGCCCTAGTCCATTGTAAGGTACCCATATGATATGCGTTGCTTAGGTTGGGGCCATACAGTTAATGTGTTAATTTTAGCAGTTACTTTACTTATAGTTTTTATAAGTGCCATACCATATGTTAATAAACCTGCTATATACACAACTCATCTACATTGTCTTTGGTGCGCAGACACACAAAGTATAATGTCTGTGGTGCGTACGAAATCTGTTAGATAAGTATCTAGTGAATATAGTTATGCTATGTTATTTAACAAATGGTGATACATAACTTAATTTTACAATTACAAAAATGACTCATAGAGCGACCTACTCAGTATCAGATTTTGTGTGGTAAATGATAACCATGGTTTGCACTGAACGAAACATTCAAACAAAACAAGTTGTCGTCTCTACATTTTGCTGTCATAAAATAGTAACAATAATTATGTTTTGTGTATATTATAACACAATATGTGGATACGGGAAAGCAATACGGTGTTGTATTAAACATGAAACTTGCCGCAACGACATAATAAATGGGGCAACTTGAGATCAGTCTCAAATTGCGCTTTATCAACTCCGTTCAGAGGAACGCTGCAAATTTTCATATAACATTTTAGTTTAATTGAGTACAAATACAAAGAAAATGTTCTCAAAATTGAGTACTAAAAATTGACCGAAATCTAGAATCACACATGCATGTAGTTTTACGAAAATGCAAATGAAGTTGTAGTTACGAAGACAGTGCAACTGAAATCATTATTTCAAGATATTGTAAAGAAACGTTTCTTGATAATCATATTTATGAAGTTTTTTTATGGTTTTCTGTTTCTCTATAAATATCCAAAAGCAATTACGTTCATGTCTCTCGACCAATTTTCACAACTGATTACCCTTAAATATTTTATTTCCATTTCAATGAAGTAAAAAGGACAAACCAACCATGAAATGATAATGGGCTAAGAAATGTAAATATTACGGATTTTTGTTGGTACTCTTACGTTACCGTTTCATAACATTTTATAGCTTCGGGATAGGGGTTCTACATTGTAAAAGCGTAGTAGAGCTTAATTTGGGTCTATACAGTTATTGTATTTATCCGACGATAATAATTATTAATCATCATGGATGCACCATCATTTTAAAATATGTCAGAAGTATAACTCGCTCAAAGGGGCCAAAGGTACTCTAGCTATATCGTTTCCAGAAAATAAACATTGTCTTTATAAATCTGAGCTGACACCTGTCGCTCCATACTCCTCAGTATTCACGATGAATAAATAAAGACTAATCCGTTAAAGGCTAAAAATATAACTGAAACTGAATGGAACATAAAATATGAACAGGTACCGAGTGAATAATATTATTCCAGACACGTGTTTAAATGCGGAATATCTGTTATTTAAAATAATGTTGTTACGTATACGTATGAGTTACCTAATTAATCATGTAGCGAACCATGAATGTTAGAGAAGACAGGATTACATAATTATTACTGCATGTGACGCTATTAATAATAAATTGGTTATTTTGAAAAGGTTATATTTCAGGGCATGTAATTATCTCTACATGTGTTATTTATAAAAGTAATGACACGCAATCGTTTAAGAAATTATTTTATTTCACCAACTTTTTTATTTTATTAATATTAGGCATTAGCATCGCCGTGTTAATAATGGAGCAATATTGCTTTATAATAAATTATCTCATCAATTACATAATTCATGAGATAATTTATTCATAGAGTTATTAGGGTTCCATATTTATTTATTCAAACACATTACTTATGCTATAGAGGATCGTTTTCCACATCCTAAATCTAATTTGATTATTAAGGCATACATCGTCTTTATAATCATTGTTGACACTATACGCGTGTACACGAACTAATTAATATGTCCACACGACAAAGTTGTGACATAATGTTTTCATGAGCTGTGGCGAGGGGTTGGTAGGTAGGTGCCTATGCCTAGTGTTGTAGATGCGCCGAGCGCTGGCCGCCGCCGCGCCGGCCGCCCGCCGCGTCCCATTCGCCTTCGACAGCGCGCCGAGGCGCACCGGTTCAGCCGCTCGGGCAACTCCTGAAACTTTCCCACGCGCGATTTTCCGCCGACGCTGTTTCAACGCAAAACTTCTACGCTAACACGGAATACTCCCATCAATGATTTAATAGTGCGTATTTACTGCTTAAATAGGTGACATAACATAAACATTTTTAAAGGATTTTCAAATTGCGAGTCCCGTTTCTAACTATAAGGTAAATTTGTGTATTGATAAAGTAGGAACTATAGTTTTGTGTTAAATTTAATATTGTGATAAATACTCATACATTTAGCGATATTAAATGTGATGTAGTTTGAGTAGAGACATACAAAAACAAATACGTTATTGTAAGTGTTTTGTGAGCACACACATGTCATTCAAAGTGAAGCGGTACAAAAATATCAACTGACGTTTACACAAGTAATTTCTACGCGAAGGTTATAAAATCAGTAAGTGCGCAATGTCAACTTTAGCGGCGGGGACAAGCGTGCTAATCGTTTTGCAAACAAGCTGCAAGGCGTCGAGCTGTGAGCTCCTTGTGTGTCGTGTGTATTAGCACAGTGAGTAAAGACCTTAGTGCAAAGAACAAAGAAAACTGTCGTTATCAACAGCCGCCATCCTGCTTCTACTCGTGGCTTCGTCGATCCTCACAATGGACACCGGGTGAGCACCGCTATGCCTAATTTACTAATTTACTCCCAGATCAAAATTTGGAGTTGAGGCGGCTAGATAAAAGCTCTTAAATGCCGTCCCTAAGGTTCTGTAAGCCCAGATACTACCCCAGCTAATGTGGTTAACGTACCGTAACGTTGTGGTTACTTAATATAACAAGCACCAGCTTTTTATATTCAGTAACGAAGGATACGAAAAAGTTACAAAAAGATGAGGGTTACTTTTTGAAGTTTACTATAATTTTGTTAAATTTAAGATATATATACTCGTATATACTAGGTGATACAAAATGGGTATACAATTTTTTTTGCAACTTTGTAAATCTCAAACTATCGGCTTTGTGGGACAGTTGAAGTACTAAAGGTTTTGTAGACTTGTGAAATCGGTCAACAGCTGAATTCCTATAACACCTTTTGTTTTTCAAGTTCCCTCCAAAGCTGATGGTTTTAGAATTACATAGTTTAGTAAGTTTTGAAATAAAAATTATACCCATTATGTGTCACCTTGTATATATATAAATATTTTAATCAGGGGCATGATTCAAAATATGTTCAAATTAGGATGTTGATACAAGAATTCCTACGGATAAGCTCAGCGCTCTCATTGTCAAGGTACGGAGGTGTAGGTTACGTATTCCTGTCAGGGCCAGTCCCACTTATAGGAGTTTACTTAACCATTTTACTCCTAGGTATCGAATTAACTTAGGTTTATAGAACAATGTTCAGTTGGAATAATTATTTAAGCTTATCTTTATGACCCAAGCGATGAAAGCTTATTCTCCATTATGTATTCGAATTATGACCGTATGAACGGCTCAAAAGTACTTAAACGCATAAAGTCTAAAATATACTCTACACTTTATGCTCTACTCTATAGAGTATAATATAGTAACCTTTTATGCCCGCCACTGTTAACAAGTATAGCATTGTGGCATGAAAGGCCGTGTGAAAACTTTAATCCCAGGTCCATCTCTCCACTATAGATCAACATAGCCCTATGTCAATACAGAGAGACGAAGTTACAATGAAAATACACTAAGTACCTACATCCAACATCAAAGGTTATAGTCACAAACCGTAATTTACTTCCTAATGGAATAATGAATCGGAAATGAATATGCATTTCAAGTTGGTCTTGAAATATTCATGTTATTAAATAATTTTGATCTTGACTGTACAGGCAAGAAAAATGAAGCTTTTTCACACCTATTTTTATTTTACAGGATTATCAGAGGCTTTTATTAGCCTACAGCATAGTCATAATGGGGTGATTTACATATTTTTCCACGATGTGTAAACGATCGCTTGCTTGGTTTATTACATTAGCTTCTTTAAAATACAGAAACAGCCGAGTTTTGGAAACTAGGTGTGCAGGTTCAAAGCCCGCATATACCTCCGAGATTTTAGGATTTCATATTATGTGAATTTTAAGATCTTAACAGCTATAAAGTGAAAGAAAACATCATGAAATGGAATTATTCCATGACTCAGAGGACTTGACTAGTTCTCGAAGGACGTGCGAAGTTCTCCTCGCACTGAATGGATACCTGTATACTCAGTGTGACATCAAGGGCTAATTTATGATATTGATATTACACACCTACGGAAATATTAAACTTTCTAATTATGGAATAGTGCATAGAGGCAGGCGTTCAAAGCCAAGGCAAGGCAAGGTTATGTTTTGATTATTATCACTACATACTTAGTATAAAACAAAGTCGCTTCTCGCTGTCTGTCTGTCCCTATGTATGCTTTTAAAACTACGCAACGGATTTTGATTCGGTTCTTTTTTAATAGATAGAGTGATTCAAGAGGAAAGTTTAAAATGCATAATACATGCATAATATATATTCTAATTGAAATTATAAATAGTATTGAATATCCGTGCGAAGCCGGGGTGGGTTGTAATACATATAACTGTTTGTATACCATGTAAACAAAACAGTTTTCTAATACAAAAATAACCTGCCTTATTTAAATTGAATTTGAATTCAGTTTGTAAGCTTTGTCTATTTTAAACCATATACTTATACATGCAATAAAACAAGGATATGGAGCAGACTTAGTTTGCAGAAAAGTAAATAAACTTCCGTTCATTTCATATGCGGATACCTGGCGTCAGGTTGTTATGCTTAAAAACTTCTCTTCAGACATGCTTATATAGTTTCTCGGGTTTCAGCAAATATAAAGAAAAACCATTTATAGTATCCTACATCATAATGCTATTAACCTAAAGTTCAAAACTTTAAAACATTATCGGTAGAGATACGACACGTGCGTGTACGTATGTGTAGTTGTGTACGTATGTGTTGTGGTGAGTACTATCAGATTGAATCTGGTCAATCATACTTGCTAAATAAATACTAATTGAATAAAAGCCTCCTGAACCAAATGGAATGAAAACATCCGATTTTGTGTTAAAAGTTTTAGTTATCAATTTGCACCCACTCACGCACTTTATTTTATTCATATTTGTTATCACTTGTTACATTCCACAAGTATAACCTAACTTTATCAAACTATATTGAGAATGTACACCATCCATTTAATTCATTGAAAAAAGTATCCATTGAGGTTCTTGCCGGATCTTCTCAGTGGAAGCAGCATTCGGAACCGGTGGTAGATACTGACTATTCATAAATGCTTTGCTGGCTTACGTGAATAAAAACAATGTTGAGTTTGAGTTTTGAGTTTATATCCAAATATTTTCATCCGTTTTTGCAGGACTCTCATATCATTTAACATAGGTACAAACGAACATACCAATGTTTACATTAAAATGTGTACTACTCGTATAAAGATTTCTCGCACCCGAACCTGAACTGATTTGCATTACTATTGAATTGTATATAGCCCGAAAGAATATCATAATTTGCCGTGAGTTCATTATACTCTGATAACCATATGTCAAATTAACTTAACTAGGTACGGTATTTTTTATTTTTTTTCTGCTTCTAACGGAAATGCCGTTCTCCTACGTTGTTTATCTGAATCTGAATCTGAATGTAAATTACTGATTCTATGATTTATATTAGGTATACGAGTCACACGTTTCGTCTGAGATATTCTAAATATTATTTGAATAGGTGAAATTATTTTACTGTTTTAACGTTAGCGGCATAAATCAATCATCCATTTTTTTCATAAGAGGATGTCTATCTCAGGTTATATTTGTATACCGGATGAAATGCGCATCAGGCCACATTGCGCCTGGATCAGAATATATTCAAATTTTCATGCAGAAAGTATAAAACGTGGTGCCTCTTTTCAAGCTTAAATATACAATTCAACATTATTGTTATACAATAATTTTACCATAGGTATATGAACTTGTATGGGAAATAAACTGAATTCCTTTTCGATGGGTTTGAGGAAAAGTAATATTCACTATCAGGAAGCGCCCCGAATAGGAAAAACAGCATTGAGATGAAATGAAATGGAACATCTTGGAGCTATAAAACAGTTTTTTGTTCACGGGTATATTTCAAATCGGCCTATTTTTAACGTTGCGTGAGGACTCATGATTAATCCCTCGCACTACGGGTCCCATTTGAACACAGAGCGGAAATCCCTCGATCAACGCTGTGGGCGTAAATGGTAATAAGGAAGGTTTTGTTTTCCTTGTTAAAAGTACCACTTGCATAACCTACAAAGCATAGAAAAGCTGTACAGTACCTGCAAATATCTAGATTAAATAAATAAAAATGTACTTTCTTAAAACCCTATTAAGGTCTTATTTTAGAATGTACGATATTTTGCACGGCACGTCGAATGCTAAATATGATGAAGGTACCACCACAAAAAACTAATCTGATAAGTTTCTTTCTAACAGCTGAACTTTAGTTAAATCAATCAAAAGGATGAGCTTCTCTGACCGGCTCTGAACCCTGAAGTTTGCTTTGGAATATACAATTTGTATAAAAATACGAGAAAAATAATTTTCCGTGTACTACGTAGGTACCCTGGTAAAAAATTGACAATAATCTCATTGACACAAATGTCGGGTTGAAAATACTGAATACATAAGCTGATTGGTACGGTGTGTTTACTTTACTAAATTAAGTTAAAACTAATCCAAGCAAAACTCCAAATAAGCTTTCATTATAATAAGCTTGACTAACCTTATTCCATAAATAAATAGAGTTTGAATTAGTATCCCTACTTTCTACAAAGTCAGCACATCAATACGTCATGATTGATGAAAAATTTTCCGAGATCAGCTGAATATCACTGGGCTTAAAGATTGAAAGACTCGTGGAATCCTTTCATTAGAAAGTTAATTAATTTCTAAACTGTCTTATACCTAGTAGGTGAAACTTTCATTTCCTTGAGGAAAAAGTTCCTAATTAAAAATAGGTCGAATATTTGCTGGGAACAGAATAAAGGTAGGTAAGTTTATAGGGTGGTAGAGCTTAGCTGTAGTCAATTAACTACAGGTCATATACGGGCTGGCTCAACCGGAAATTTATAAAGAGCATGGTGTAATAAAAGTTGCTTATTTGTTTTTTTTAATGAATGTTTAATTTCACTGACTTTACAACTGATGCGCAAATACATACCTTAACATCACTGGTGGTAGGTTCTGATTTAATGCGATCGTTTACCCTATAAATAGGCATTTATTAATTCAAACCTTTATTTTTTTGCGAAATATTTATGTTTAGCCACGTATTTAAAAGTCAAACAAACAGTCAACAGTGTAATCATTGACGGTGAAGTTCTATTGTTTCTTCGGTTATTCGAGTTCGCGAGCGGGGTGCGCCTTTGTCGTCAAGAAATATGGGGCATGTTGGAGCGAGCTTTAATACTTTTAAAAGCTGGACTGGAAATAGACTTTTATTGCTCGGATTTTTATGGACCTTTTTCCGTTCACATAAACACCTACCAACGGCCGTTTATAAGTTATTAAATTGGGATTTCTTCCAGAACTAGCACTTCAAGTTCATTTGCAAAAAAAATATAAATTATTCATAAAAAATAATTTTCATTATATTTTCGAATTCTCCATAACAACGAAATATGTAATATTTCTGCAATATGTGGTGTTTAAGACACAATTATTTTTTATAGTATCATAGTAGTCATTCTATTTCCTTTGTTGTAGCTAAAGAGAAATACGGATATAAAAATACAAACATGCCTTATGAGATATTCAGCTGGCGTTCTTGTTTATTATTATTATTATTATGATTTGAAATAAATTGTTTCATTACAAAATAAAAATATTTTAAACGCGGACGGGCAGAATGCCACTACAAACAAATAAAGCCGTTATATCTGTTTGTTGGATAAATAAGATAATATTCCGAGCTCGGCTGTACAAATGTCGGCAAATATCAATGTTCAGATTGCTACCGGCCATGTATCTATAGGTATAAGTAGAAGGTGTAGGTATCTACACTAGACATTGAAATACTTCCTAGTGGAATTATATCGTAATGCGCTTATCAAAGCGTTAAAAAGACATAAATAAGAAATAAAAGTGATTAAAACAGGTACACTGAAGGTCTTGTCGTTATAAGTGGGCCAGAGGAAATTTGATAACAAGCATTTTCAAATTAAAATTGCAACTAATTAGTGCACGTTGTTATTGTTTATTATTTCTATACAAGAACGTGGCTCGTGGCAATAACCTTCGGGCTCTAATTATTGAGCCCGAAGGTTATTAATTCTGTTTCACCCTCTCAAACGCTCGATTTATTTTTCTATTCCTCCGCCGACTAGACGGAGCTTCCTTAAATGCGAAGAGATGGTCCATATCCATAGTCTTCCAAACTGACTCGGTAACGTAATTACTATGCACATAATTAGCCTATGGAAAACTATTACCTATGAAACAGACAACCATATATGTAAGAAATTGCAAAGATCATTCAAAGACTAGATCAAATAAATATTTAATGTAAAAATTATTTGATTTTACAATACCATACTCGTATTAGTAATGTTTGTTTTTGTATTTTAAAATGTAATATTCGGTATCAAACCGTAAAACATCGGGGATATTCCTTGAATTGTACTGTCGTCATTTCCCATTGTATGTTGCTTTTTCTGAACTAGCTCTGCCCTGATTTATAGGTTTATAAAATAATGCTTTGATGTTTATAGTCTATTAAAATAATAAAACCTAATCTTAGCACACGTAAAAATGTGTAAATATTATAGATAGTATATCCAGAATGTAAATAAACTTTTAGTGCTAAAGAAATAAGAGGTACTTATTAAACGGTAACTCTTTCTTTATTATCTTGTACCGATGTTGGGTATGTTGCTGACCGTACTCTTATATTTTCAACCAGTACATACAAACGATAACGCAGTTCTTAATCATTATAACGCAGTATAAAAGAAAGTCGCTTCCAGCTGTCTGTATGTCCCTATCCCTATGTATGCTTAAATCTTTAAAACTACACAACGGATTTCGATGGGGTTTTTTTAATAGATAGAGTAATTCAAGAGGAAGGTTTATATGTATAATATATCCTACTAATATTATAAATGCGAAAGTTTGTTAGTGTGGATGTATGTATGTTTGTTACTCCTTCACGTAAAAACTACTGAACGGATTTGGATGAAATTTGGAACACAGATAGATTATAACCGGGATTAACATATAGGATACTTTTTATCCCAATAATCCAATATTACGCGGATGAAGTCGCGGGGCACAGCTAGTGCATAATATAGTAAAGAAACACTGATAATTTATTGCACCCGTGCGAAGCCGGGGCGGGTCGCTAGTACCAATATAATTTTTATTTTCAATAGTAGAGCCAATCTGTTTTCAATTTACTACAGCTTATACATGCATTGGCTGGCTCGACCATGGTAGTGGCAACCTCTCACAGAAGATCGGCGTAAAGTAATCATTATAGCTGCATCTCGCACGATGAGTGAGAGAGCCGAAGCTCAACCCCCCTACCTTCCCCTTCCTCTGTCCCACTTCCGTTAAGGTCGACAACGTGCGAACATTGCCTTTGATATGTAAGCATCTATAGGCTACGTAATCTGCTTAATATCAGGCTAGTCGTAGGTAACCTGGGCCTTAACCACGCTAGCTACTGAAATCGTAATAGAAAACAAACGCCATACCATATCAATGTCAGTAGAAATCGTGAAGCTCGTGTCAGCAAAACCGTCAAAAGCAGAGCGTTTGAAACGTAATCGCGAGCGTTTGCTTTTCTATAACGATTTGAGTAGCTAGCGTGGTTAGGGCCCTGGTTTACCGACTTTGTACTAAAGCAAAATTTACACGAAATGTTAACTTGTTACCAACCTAGATGTACTCGTTTTATTTTAAAATAGCTGAGCCCGCTACTTCGTCCGCGGGGAATTTAACTTAACAAAAAAGCCCGCTCCCGTGTTCTGAGCCCGCGCGACAGAACCCATTTTTTTAAATTAAGTTTTTCTAAAAAAAGTTGCATAAGTTACTGTTTATAACAACAGCTATCTACCAGTGAAAGTCCCATCAAAATCGGTCCAGCCGTTTCGGAGATTACCCGGAACAAACACACAGACAGACAGACAGACAAAAAATTTTTAAATCGCGTTTTTGTTATAGGTGTCGTATGTACTTTCATATACATTTATTGAAACGGTGTTATTTTGATATTACAAACAGACACTCCAATTTTATTTATTTGTATAGACAATAATTGAGTACATACTTAATGAGTATTTACATTATGAAACACTATTTTAAATTTATAACTAATTATAAGAACGTATTTTAATTTTCCTTTTGATCATACCTAAATTTTGTTTGCATAAATTAAATAAATAAGTAGGTACTTTTTCAAACAGAGAATTCGGTTTGATTCTCATTAATTTACCGTCTAGCGAATAGGGAACGAGCAAACATTCTAACCAATACTTTTAATTGAACGCTTACTAATATTTGTTTAGGTTTGACTGTTCTAATACCCAAATTTTAATAAACTGTGATGCTAATTTAGCGAGAAACAGAATTATTAAATTCTATTACTATGAGGCTTTTCGTTTCCCACCACTGTCGTGAACTGTTATTTACAAAGACTCCCGCTTTTGTCCTGATAGGGAATTTGCCTGATATTAGAGAATGACGACCATCATCTAAGCCCAACATGTTTCCTTAAAAATTACACCAATTTACTATATGCACAGATTCCATAATGTTTTGTTTTGCGGGTCTTGTTGCATACGTGATTTGAGATTTTAGGTTTCTTTTTTTTATAAGTACATAAAAAGTCAGCTTACAGGCGTACGACCTGATGTTAAGCAGTTACCGTAGTCTATAAATGCCGTAGCCAATTGTGTAGTTGACCTTTATACGAGTTATTAGTCAGTCTCTACTGCGCGATCGTAAATCATTGCACATACAAAACTATTATCACCTGGAGTAGGTAGGTACACCTCGAGTATCACATGTCCGCCTCGACAAATATGTATTGTGAGATTCCATTGTAGACTCGCTCTTCAATCACTTTTATATTATCCCGCCTGATATATTTAGTGGTCTTGTTATGGGTATATTATGTCGAAGATGTATTGTAGGTTTAAGTAGCTGATGTAGAAAACAGCTAACCGAAACCGAACTGTTTTGTAGAACTGCTAGCGGTAGTGTAAAACAGCTAATTCATCTGCGAAATAATTATACAGGTTGAAACAGAAAGGGTATACTTTTTTCCAAAACTTTACTTTGTAATTCTAAAAGTATCAGCTTTGGAGGAAACTTTAAAAACAAAAGGTGTTAAGTATAGGAATACTAAGACTATAAAGTTAAATCTGTGTAGGAATACAGCTGTTGACAGATTTCACAAGTCTTCAAAACCTTTCGTACTTCAACTGTCCCACAAAGCCGATAGTTTTAGATTTACAAAGTAAAGTTGAAAAAAAAGTATACCCTTTCTGTTTCACCTAGTATACAGGGTGTAATTGAAATATTCCCGAAAACAAAGACAAATGATAATGCTGACGATTAATGATGCGATACTACAAAGATAAAAATGAAAAAAAAATCTTAATTTTTAAAACCCGCAATGTAATTAAAATAAAATCTGTAGGGGTCAAAAAACGATAGGTATCTAGGTATATGCGCGCACGCAGTCAGCTGTAGACACTCACGCGCTTTTGTAGGTACCTACGCGCGGCATTGACCCCGAGTATACGCTTTACGTTGAGGGTTTGCATTTTACTAAATCACGCAACAAGTTTAAGACCAAAGGTTATTGGTATTCGATTAAACTACATCCAAAGATGAACATAGCCGTATTTAAAGTTAGTACCTATACGATGAGGATTTTAGATTATAATTTACTGAATAAATAAATATCGACAGACTAACACACCAACTATGTATGTGGCCCAAAACTAAGCAACGCTTAACTTGATGAGTACATTACAATGGACTGTGGGTGATCCCTGTGACGACCAGACGAAATTTGCACCAGCGGAATCGAACACGCAACCACTCAGCGCAGTGGCTCGAGCGGCCTAAGCTCAAACCACTACACCACGCGGTCGTCAAATTAAATGTAGTCTGGGTACTCAAGCAGAGCTACATCAGTCACTTTCAGATGCAGACAACAAATCTCATTAATCATTGGGACAGAATCAATTGCCTCCATGATAACAAAGTGCGGGTTGAAATTTACATAAAATTGTCGTTCACTTATTAATGACTTGCTTAGTTTTTTATCCATTTGCATTTTACTTTCAGTATAAGTGCACTTACAAATTGACATTTTATTAATAGAAGAAGATATGCAAGTTGTGATTTCGGAATAAACGGAATCGGAACAAGCCCATATTTGTCAGTCCAATATACCTGTAAACAAACTTTTCATTACTCATACTCTGAAAGTAGGTCTGAAGTTGCCTGAGGAGCGGGTTGAATGTAATACATTTCCGGCCCGGGAGAATCGCTTTCAACTGACAGCTGTCAAATTATTAAAAATAAACTAGTTCTGTTTTGACATTTCTATTAAACCAGGCCGGCCTACTTCTACTTCTAATTCTAATTCTACTGCTACTTTTACTTTTACTTTTAATGCTACTTTCACTGCTACTTTTACTGCTCCTTTCACTGCTACTTTTACTGCTAATTTTACTGCTACTTTTACTGCTACTTTTACTGCTACTTTCACTGCTACTTTTACTGCTACTTTCACTGCTACTTTTACTGCTACTTTCACTGCCTATTTTACTGCTACTTTTACTTTAGGCTTTTAAAATAGGCGGCAATCCGATCTTCATTTGTTTTTTCGAGTTGTAGAGTATTGTTCATACTACCTTGTATTATTTATTTAGCTAATTTATATTTTTATTTTATCTTTCCTTGTATTCGTAATGAAAAGCACAGTGTTTACCTCGGGGGAAAGACTTATTTAGTCCCGAGACGGGGTTTGGCGCCCGAGCGTAGCGAGGGCGCCAATAGTTCGAGGGACCTTGTGTAACAACGTACTATTTAACTATTGTATTAGTTTTAATGTTCAGAGTCAAACCGTTTGAAGCTTGACGTATTTTTTTAATGTGCTTTTAAATAAATTCACTTTTATATTTGGCCTAAGCGATAATACACATTGTATATTTAGAGCATATACCTATATTTAAATAGACATTTTATATTTTGTTTATATTACATTTTTATATTTGTTACAGTTCATCAAATACCACTCAAGATGATGAATCGGACTGGTCCAGAAATGTGTCTTTAGACGAATATATAGTACAGAATGGCACGAATGATACCTTTGGTAAGCAAATTATCATGATAGTATTATATTTGTTACGTACTTTGTACATTTACTAATCGTTCTATCTCCTTAACTCCACAGCCAACGAAAAGCGATACGAAAACTAACCGATTATTTTATGAAATGATTTGTTTATAACATTCCGCTTTTATTTATTTTTAATTAAAATTACGGTTTCCATCATAAAATTAACCACGAATTAATAAAAATGGCCGCCCGAATATTGGCGAGCCCGGCGGCGTCCGACTTGGACATTATTACTCGAACATTATTACTATTTCGTATCGCTTCTAGTTGGCCGTGGTTCAGAGAATAATTTTCTTTGTAAGAATACATACAACTGTACCCTTTCACCCTTGATCCTTTTGTACATTGTATATTAAGTGCACTCGTGCGTTTACATGCCAGTAACATGTACAGAATGAATTGTATACTCTGGTTACGAGTTTCTTTCTCTATCAAATACATACATTTAAGAAGGCACGCTACGCGTTGGTCGATATTCGATTTTGCAAAGTATTTCAGCTGATACATACACATTCGTATTTATTAACTACATATTGATACATGTGTGATGCAAAAAAATGTTTTTTCCAAATAAATATGAAAAAAGAAAAAACAAATTAAATATTTTAAAATCAATAAAATGATTTCATTGGTACTCGTACGACCTAACCTAATCGTAAGACATAATTTCATTATTGAACCAAACGAATTGCATTAATCATACTAATATTATAAAGATGAAAACTTTGTTTGTTTGATTGTAATGAATAGGCTCCGAAACTACTGAACCGATTTGAAAAATTCTGTCACTGTTGGGAAGCTACACTATCACCGGGTGGCATAATATATAATATATTTAAAAAAAATTAGGGATCCTTACTAAAACTCGAATAATGTACCCGTGCGAAGCCGGGGCGGGCCGCTAGCTATAAAGCGATACTAATATCGCACAAAAACGTGTAACTAAGATTCAAGATATAATGAGACAATTTATGAACACTCCATTCTAGCTAGTATTGTGACCAGCGGGTAGAATATATAAAAACAAAAACATTTTTACTGACCGCCACGAAATTAAAAATAATTTCTATTGACCACCAGAGGTGATGAATGTTAGTGGTATTCCCTTATATTGTGAGAGGCAACTGAAAAGCAATAAGCTATCTTTGAAGAAAGGAGGAAAGGGTACGATAAATCCTGTGTCAATTTTCTTTATACGATTTGTTTTTATATCAAATTCCGATTATATACCCTTTTGCACGATATTCGCATTACTTACATGGCAGTCTATTGTGAGTCGAGGGTTTTGGATGCTGAATGTTGCAGATAATAAGGCGTTAGACAGGAGAAGTCTTTGTACTTTATAATACACTAGCGGCCCGCCCCGGTTTCGCACGGGTACATTGCGGTTACATTATTCGAGTTTTAGTAAGGATCCCTAATTTTTTTGAAAATATATTATAGCCTATGTCACCCGGGGATAGTGTAGCTTCCCAACAGTGAAATATTTTTTCAAATCGGTTCAGTAGTTTCGGAGCCTATTCATTACAATCAAACAAACAAAGTTTTCCTCTTTATAATATTAGTATGATTTAGGTTCTATAAAAAATAATTATAACTCGGTTGAATGCTCCAGACATTAGGGCCCGTATTAATAAATATATCTCAAGTCTGAGAGAGATCTTGGGTACGCTTTTAACATGCCATTTTTTTTTAAGTAAAATTATAACTTTAGTTGCGATTTTTAGTTTTATTTTAGTTACGTGTTATTCCTGTATTGGGCACTTACTTTTCATGTTCCTTTCCTGCGAATGGTTTAACATGCCATTTTGTACTGGTAAGACGTAAGGATAACATTTCCAACATCGCTCTCAGACTTGAGATAATCTATATATATATATAACTCAAAGGTGACTGACTGACTGACTGACATAGTGATCTATCAACGCACAGCCTAAACCACTGGACGGATCGGGCTGAAATTTGGCATGCAGGTAGATGTTATGACGTAGGCATCCGCTAAGAAAGGATTTTCATTAATTCTACCCCCAAGGGGATAAAATAGGGGATGAAAGTTTGTATGAAACTTTGTCAATTAAATTCCACGCGGACGAAGTCACGGGCACAGCTAGTATAATCATAAATAGATACTGATTCTATGTTAAGTCGTTATAGGGTTGGACATAACTACATAATATATTTATTAATAGTATCTATGTAGGTACATTTGCAGAAAAACGCTTCGAGCCAAGAAAACTGCGGACATTGCCTATATAGTATACAAATATTTACTTTTAGATAACATGATACTCTGATTTAAACACTGATAAGTGTAATTGTGTAAATTATTTTAGACCGTTCTTATGTACAAATGTGGTGTGTCTTATCATAACGAGAACCAACACAACCTTAACACTAGGAGAATAGGTACAATTTACAAACAAAAGCCTCCATCGGCCCAGAAAATATTGTAGCTATAAAAAATATCATTAAAGAACAATACTAGCATTTTCATTCGCCAGAACTATATTTGGCTGACTATTGTAATAAAAATTATTTTGACTCAATAGCGAGGGGATGCCTTTTGTCATTAATTTAGAGTGAGCGAGGCTATTGGGAAAATAATAAAACTAAATAGGTTAATTACTGTATATACCTATAGTAATAAATGTTTGGCGTTCGTTTATAATTCAAATTCAAATCGTTTATTTAGTTTAGGCCTACGGGGGCACTTACAAATGGCAAATTTTACATTTTTTTCTTTTATCTACAACCGGATCAGAACGCGACCTCGACAGAGAATATCCGGCAAGAAACTCAGCGGGCTTGTCTTTATGTCTTTTTAAATACTTCATAAAGTGAACTTTGTTACTTTAAATTCAAATGCAAACCTTTGTCGCGTGCCATTGGTTCGCCACCCCTGGTCTAATCCATCATGATGGATGCTGGCTTAGATAGCTTTATATTTATTTTAAAAATCCAAGACACGACTCTAATTCTCGTCGCTCCAAAACGTCAACTGGTCAGCACAACTCAAAAGGATGAATTTATATTCGAAAATATTGTGTAGTTACATACTAGCTATGCCCAAGACTTCGTCCGCGTAGTATTTAACTTAACAAAAATTTCGGGATTATCGGCATAAAAAGTATCCTATGTGTTAATCCTGGTTATAAACTATCTGTATTCCAAATCCGTTCTGTAGTTTTTGCCTGCAAGAGTAACAAACATCCACACTCACAAACTTTCGCATTTATAATATTATATTAGTAGGATTACCTACCTTACTATTATTTAATTATGTATGTTTGTTTCAGAAACGTTATACGACGTGCCGACTGGAATGATAGTGTTGTTGTCGTTTTTATACGGCTCAATATCAGTGTTGGCGGTGCTCGGAAATTTCCTGGTGATGTGGATTGTGGCCACTTCGCGGCGGATGCAGAGCGTCACAAACTGTTACATCGCTAACCTAGCTTTAGCCGACATAGTCATAGGATTATTTGCTGTACCATTCCAAGTAAGCACTTACACAATTTTCTTTTTCAGCTTTCACAAAATTAGACGTTCAGAAATCACTATCTTTAGCTAAAAGTTGAGTGGCTCTTTTTGTTCAACTTTCTTGACATTGCGATAATAACACCGTACATTTTCTAAAATATTTTATCCTTTAAGATTACACGAAAAGGCTATTTGCCATTAATTTTCTATGAGTGCCGACCTAAGTAGTTTTATTTATACTACAAATATTAATGTTATTCTAAAAATAAGCACAACAAATTATATATCTATGAATAAACTGATTTTAGAGTAATATTATACTAATACTTTTTAGAGTATATTTACCTGCCCATGGGACAAAAAATGTAGAGATAATATTATCCTGTGTCACTGAATTTATCGAAATAGCTTTTCTGACTACATAATAGGATTTGATTAAGCGATCAGATTACAATGAGTGAATGAACCTTCGCAATCCTGACAATACGAGGTTTCTCGCAGCTAATATATTAACCCTCGACGCATGTCTGTAATCTGGCTGAGTTTTAACATAGGTATCTACTTCAAAAACTAAACTTACTCACCTAATTGTCTTATCTTTGAATGACCTACTCGTCTGACTTTTCATAAAATAAAAGGAACATTTCGAATGGCCGCGTTAGATATGAGATTATATAAAACACCTTTTAAATTTCGTTTGCGGAATAGTATGTCCATTACAGAAAGAGAAAAGAGATTATTAGAGAAATATTAAAATGTGGGTTGTACTTTACACAATTATTAAAAGAGAATGCTACACAAATATTTCCATCCCATTTATTTCGAAACCGTGAACGACTTGAATTTAAAATAGTCCTAGTGTTTAAGTGGGTTTCGGTTTTAAATAATTTTAAAAATTGCAATATTTTTGGAGAAAACTCACGTTATCAGTTATTAAATAACATAATATATCTACTTATTTGTATGTATATTTTGTGCATAACGACAGACTTACACCTAAAATCAAATAAATACAATGCAGGTAATAGTTTAAAATTTTACATACCTACCCCAACTAAGTAACATTGTCAAATAGAATATGTGCGCCTCAACTAGGTAAGCTATATACGAATATATTGCTGATATCAACTATGAGGGATCAATCGATAAACAAGGTTCTTCCCTAACGACCTTTAACACCGTTTCGATGCGACCTCGTCCGATGAGGGACGGAGCTATGCGCAGGAATAAGACGCGTCTCTCAACCAGCTTAGGTTAGGCTTATCACAGTTCTAAGTAGGTTCTTAGGATTTTACCTCAAAGTACTTTTCTCGCCAAAATACCGCACAGATTCCCGATTCATACAACACTATTACTCTGCTTGTTTGGGCTTAGTACCTGTTACAAGGTCCACTGACTTTTTATGGACAGAGCCTTCTTATCGGTGCGACCCAGCCTCAATATATTAGCGATAATAATTATTTTTTACATCATTGGACAGATATCTATGAATAATACGAGCTAACGTGTGATGTATTAGTAGATATCGTTTTAATACATCCCACATATTAGTTTTATGATAACGATAATGATTTTGCAAAAAAGTTCAATATAAGTTCCTGATATTATACTTTAGGTTGATGTTTTGAAAAAATAATTATATCTAAGTATAAGGCTCTCTTTTTAATTTGATGTCATTAAAAATTACAAGTTTTCAAACATATTTAGGTTAATTAATAGTTATTGGTATTGACCAACACTTTATATTTTTCATAAAACCCTCAGCCATTCATACTCCTCATAAATTTTGTATTTTATACGTAAAATGACCTGAAATCACCCTGAAATGTACTCTGCGTATACTAAATAAAAATCCACAAGATTAATATTTCCACCGCACGTGAATTTTCCTTACTTATGCTTGACTACAACGCTATTTTACGCCACGTTATCCCAATATTCAATGGGCTTGCCACAAAAAATAGCAGCAAAATGTAGAATCATTTTTAGAATGTTTTCGTATCGATGATAGAGCCGAGCTGTAACCAATCGACCGGGGTATACCAGCCTCTCACAGAAGACTATACAGTGTTATTATTTCATGAAGCTTATTTTTATTTTATTTCAGGATAAGAATATAGCTTTCAATCTATTTTCTAGAGATAGAGAGGAGTAGGTAATGTTAAAATGTATATTTAAAAGCAAAGAAATTAAAAATTAAGTACATGCAGTTTTCAGTGTATGACATTTAGATAAATAAAGTACCTATAAATAAAAACGGTAAGATTAGTTTAGTCGCAATTCAGGGAAACCAGAATTAAATTATAATATATATATAATACATTCAAAGCATGAAATGATGTGGTTTATTTAGGTCAACAAAACCTGTCCAATATATGTAATTAACCTAAAGCGTTTATGGAAAAATATACTAAAAATGTAACTAACTATATCTAACACTTAAGATTTGCAAGATAGAGTCGTAAATAAGATACGGTCCAATATAGAGGCTGAGCACAAAATTCCTGTTGGCTATCAGACATGCTTTAGTATTCCGAGGCGTGCCAACCCTAACATCTATTATGATCCTTGTCCATTTACATTATTTACTGTACGTGCAATATAGCCATCATTATCCGATCAGTTAGCTTAGGACTTAGTGTTGTACTGATATTGCGGTGTACACAAATATCGGTGATATTGAGGAGAATATGTACAATTATGGAGCACTTGAGTTATGTACCTATAATTTTGCAAAACTCCAATTTAGCTTTATCGCAGTTTCGTATCTTCATTATAGAATTTTTATATAACAAAGTCGGTAGATATCAGTATCATCATCATCATCATCTGCCTTACCTTTTCCCGTTATCTGCGGTTGGCGAAGTATGTATTTACATACTTCGCCAACCGCAGATAACGGGAAAGCGTGATGAATGGAAGGAAAATTCCTTCCATTCATCACGCTTTCCCGTCCTACTCTCTTTTAATAAATAAACTACCTAAAAGCTAGATGGCGCGACGATGGCAACGCCGGCGCCATCTTCTATCTCTTACTAATTTTCTACGACACACGCCGAACGCGTCCCTGTATTTTAAATCTTAATTTTTTTATTAAATGTATCTAAACAACCGGCAAGGTTATTATTTCTCGAAAATAACTCTTATGAAGACATCACTGTCATCCACTCCAACCCCGTCCATATTACTCTTAATACAATCCATCCATCTTTTCTTGGGCCTTCCTCTAGTACTGTATCCTCACATTCATATTCATTACTCTTTTAGTCACATGTTTCTCATCCCTTCTCATCACGCGCCCAAACCATTCCAACCGCCTACTACTCACTTAATCTTGTAGACATGCGTATAAATGCCTATAAATGCTTGCAATACCAATGGCATTGCTAATTGGGATAGGAGAAGGGGAAGCGGTGATTTGGCTTCCGGTTCCATCACTCGTCGTACGAATTAGCTACTTTACGGCGATCTTATGTAAGAGGGTGGCATCACCGCAATCGATACAGCCGTTATGTGGGCTGTAGTGTATTAGCTACAGCTTGGCTCTAACACCGTAAAAAACGACAGCAAAAATGATTGTCATTTATTTTTTGCCTGACTACATGAGAGAGAAAGCCAGGGCTAGGCATGCGGGCATCCTTGCCCCACTGTGGCTACACTTTTGATATTTTTTTACCTTTTGTATTGTTTTTCTTGTTACCAGTTCCAAGCTGCCCTTCTCCAACGTTGGCTGCTCCCACATTTCATGTGCCCCTTCTGTCCGTTCGTCCAGGCGTTGAGTGTGAACGTTAGCGTGTTCACGCTTACGGCTATCGCAGTCGACAGACACCGGGCTATTATAACTCCGCTCAGGTAAACTCTACTGAAACTGAACAAATATTTGAATGAAACCGGCATTCAGAATAGTAATTCAATTATTAGAATAAACGAGAGCAAAAAAAAAGAATACGTTCAAGATTAGGTACATGTTACTCTTATCTCGAGAGTCAGAGTCTCGTCATGCATCAAGGAGCAGAAATTAACTAATTTACGGGTGAAACCTCGAAACAAGGTACCATAAATCAATAAGTTTATTGCAGTGAAATTCGTTAAAAAGGGGCATTTCCAATATCACCGGACCAAAAGATTCGACATCAGTCTTCCAAGCTTCGGAAGTGATATTGCTTTTGTTTCGAAACTGTAATTACTATTGAATGGAAATTTAGATTCCAAAGATATATTGACTTATGGTTTTAAAAAAGATCATCACGAATATTCAATCTATAAAATTACTTACACGTAGGACTATTGTGCAGGTACTCGCAGGACGATACGATATGCTTTTTTTAAACGTTTTAACTATAATTTGTAAAAAGCTTATAGAGCCTTTCGCATACGGAAGAGATCACGGTCGAGATAGGGTAGAGTAAGTAATTCAAAGGCAAGTCTAGCATTAAAAGCATGAGATTACTTCTAAGATCCAAACTAGTGCAGGCAAGTGCAGGCACTGCTACATCTTTCTTGTGTTCTGAAAATGATGTGCTTAAACAGTAAAAAAAGAAGTTAAACAAAGATGGAAAACAAATAAATTACGAAATATATATGGCGAGCACCTACAGATTTTCTTTAGATTCTCTCTTAATCTTCCAAAAATTACATAGATTGGTGTCCAATATTACTTTTCAGTCAACACAAATCGAATTACCTAGATCTCCCGAACTTGTTCCAACTAACATAAATATAACTTTCAATTTAGGTTCAAATTCCGATCCCAAATAAGATTACTTACGGGAGACAAAAGCCTAATAATTCTGTTCAACGTGTCCAACTTTAATATCATTCATAATTTTAATATTAAAATAAGAACTTAAACATGTCCCTTAAACATTCATTGCCAACAATAATCTCTCGCCACGTATTTAGATACCCGTATTTTAAACTCAGATAAGGAACGTATGGTACTCTACAGGCTATCTACAGGTCGACATGTCTGGTTCATAACAATACCGGAGATGTTTTGTTGTCTGAATGTGACATGCCCAAAAGCATACCTCCCGATTTAAAAATCCGTCATAACTTTTACCAAGCTAATTTCCGAAACGTAATTTGGAATTGTCTTCCGAACACAGGGTAGGTAAATAAAATTACTTACCGTTTTTCGTATCAAAACTTTAGACCTTAGCAATGTCATGCTGCCTTTAACGACCTTCTCCGCGCCCTTATCTAAGTACCAGCTGTCAAAACCAGTGATGTCTTAAATCAATTTTATGATCTCAAATAATATCGTAATGTTTGTTTCAGCGCCCACACTTCCAAGCGCATTGCCAAAGTGATTATAGTACTTATTTGGGTGCTCGCACTGGCTTTGGCAGCCCCCATGGCTATGTCATGGGTCGTGATTATGGAAGATGAGCTGGATCCAGGTAGAACTTGCCTTGATGAATTTTTAGATATTTTAAGATGTTTTTTAATTTGATTTCAAACTTTGATTACCGTCGATAAATTTACTTTGTATTAGGTGCTTTCGAAACTTTCTTATTGGGTCATGTTTTATTAATAAAATAACCCGGAAGATAAGAAGCCTTTAGTAATGGTTCCCGCTCTAACAATGCTTGTAACCATTGAATAGTTCAAAACAAGGTTGTAACTTTTAGTAGTATAATATCTACCCAAAATACTTTTGTTTCAAATAAGCTCATGTGTAATATTTGTTTATTTTCAGTTACAAAACTTTTTTATAAGAAGCCGTTCTGTGCCCCCAGCGAATTCGGCTCACATTCATTGGCTATTTACAGACTATTGTTGTACATATTTCAGGTAAGAAACATTTATTGGATTCTCACTTTATCGTTGTTTTGATTTTCTGTATTTTATACACTCGAGTAAACAAATTTGGCGAATGTTTCTTTCAACTGAATATTGTTATTGAAGTGAACGAGGAGAATAATATTTTTTGAAGGAGGAGAATAATATCGTTCTCAAGTAAATAAGGATTATTTTCCTACAACAATAACCCTTTGATCTTAAGGTCACCACCGCTTTCGTGCAATAAAGATAAAGTACCTACGTCACCAAAAACGTCACCTACCTACGTATGGATCAGGCAACTTATATTCACAAAACTTTCATGAGTTATAGTAGCTATCATTATAGTAGTTATCATGTTGTTGACAGGATAAATAAGAATTTCATTTTTTTTTCAATTAACTCATACAATATATTTTGATCAAAATTGTACTGTCTTTTCATTGAAATACAATAAATAATATAAATTGTATGTAGAAACATTTCTTGAGAAAATTACTGTTAACATCCGAAATAATGACGAAATATTGGTAGAAACACAGGAGATATAATAACATTAATATTGGGTGAAAACAGGAAAATTCAATTTTAACATTTACGGTTATCGTATTACAGGCGGTATTTTCCTGGCGCGGTAATTAATACAATTTTTATTTACTGACTTTTTCACTTTTGTTTTTGTTTCAGTACGTGATCCCGTTGTGTGTGATTACATTTGCGTACGCGCACATGGCCATGAAGTTGTGGGGAGCGCGGGCACCCGGCAATGCGCAGGAGACTCGAGATGCAAACCATATGAGAAACAAGAAGAAAGTGAGTGACGAATACGATGTATGTTGTTGAGATACTAGGGTGTCCACGGAGACGGTAGGAGTAATCAGGATGTTCGTGCAAGATCGCGTCGTAGATGATTTTTACCGATAATGGACTGTATTATAAATAAATTGCTGGTGGCTGGTAGGAAGTAAGTTCCTAATTCGATAGGCATTCAGGACATTATAAATCGTACCGTTCAGATAACAATCAACCGCACTTACTTGCATCCGCTACCTGTCCGTCATTTTTGATCACTTGTGCACAGGGTCTTCATCGCTGTCCAGGCTCGTTGAAAAGTCTATTCAGTTTCACAAAAAGACCAAGGGGCCATAATTCGAACAACATAAGATTTAATTCACACGTTTTACATGTTCCGCGCGCCGCCGCCGTCCGTTTCTTTGAAGTGTATAAACCGCCGACCGCTAGTGTTGCCAATAACAACCAATAGCAATGTTTTGTGGAGCGGGTCACCCTCTTCCCTCTATTGTGGTTGAGGAGAGTGATGCTGCTTTTCATGTCATGTTCGTACGCGGGCGCTACTTGCGGGGATTGGTCTACTCACTTTCCTCCTAACAACATTGTCGTTAAATACTATTCATATACTTAGCATGGAAGGCATCACACCAAAGCAATTATGTTATTATCTACCCCTGTTTTATTATTATTTTGGTTCGTAAAATTTGATGTAAGTATGAGTAGGTATGCACACCACACTAAACTAGCTTTCTCATTTTATTTACATTCCTAAATCTGAGTGAGATTTGATTGTTATTTACTATTAGCTATTTAGTGGCAATGGTGTTGCCTGCTCATATTATTTTTTAATGCTGTTCCTGAGAATGTACACCATCTTTAATTCATTGAAAAGAGTAACCATTGAGTTTCTTGCCGGATCTTCTCAGTGGAAGCAGCATTCCGAACTGGTGGTAGATTCTGACTATTCATAAATGCTTTGTTGGCTTACATGAATAAAAACAATTTTGAGTTTGAGTTTTTGAGTTTGAATAAGCAAAATAGGGACGCGATTTAAAGAAATCGCCTAATCCGCCGTAAAGTATCGATTAACTATTATCTAAACAGACATGCCTTATAACGCCTGAACACAGGACTTACGCAACGTAGGTAATCTTTTAAAGCGGATAATACACATTAAGCAGTCCAACTGATCCTAATCACTCAAACGAAATCCGACCTAAAAGAGACTACATAGCTTAAAACACAGTTAACACAAAGCAACTCATTCATCATGCCGCTCCGCTAATGACTAGACTAAGCGTTAATCAATCGACTTGCTACCTTGAAACCTGCCGGATAAAGCTCTTTAACAAACGTATTGAAACATTCGTATGTTCGCTCCGGCAGGCGAGAGCAATTTTAGATACATAGGTATACCATAATACAAATGAAAACAGTGAGTTTTGATAAAATAAACATGTAACGGCATTAGGCGAAGTTGAAACATATGTTCCGTCGTTAGAAGGTATTTTCGCTTGATAGCTGATTAATTTCATCCATACTTCTGTCTGTTTGAATGATTTATTATTCTGTACCACGGCCAACGAGAAGCGATACGAAAATGTGAAATTGGCCTAGATAAAGTACCTACTTTACCTACTTTAATTTTTTTACACAAATAAATATACTTAGGAAGGTTCCTAAGAAAAAAATTGATGAGAATTTTAGATATCACGGTGTTTTTTTGGGTTTAAATAATTTTTTGCATAGGTCATTTCAGTCTAAATACTCATCCAAACACCGAAGTATTATTTTGAACTTTTTAAATACCCAATATAATGACGTCGTGTATACTTAACGAATACGTTAAACACAGATGTCGACTGAATGCGCTTACGTCGGCAGTCGACACACAGAATGATATCATATCAAACCCACCACCAATATAAATAAGTACGTACCTATTTGATAAGGTACTGACCCATTAGAAAATACATGAAATGCCGCTTGCCCCATTTCATAAATTAATAACTAACAGATTTGATACTTTGTTTACTTTACAGCATAATAAAAATACTTTATTGACAGATTATTGCTTTCTATTCACTTAAAAGTCTGTCTGGAGCTAATAAAATCTTTTAGGACTGGCCGTCATTGAACCATTTATTTACTATGGTAAAGTTTAACAATAACTTACGGCACATTGCACTTCTATTTTACTGTTGAAAGTTTGGTCTCATTTTGCTGTAACCAGTTTTAAACTTTACGTCATAATATAAACCTTATTTAAAGTTTGAGACTCATTACGCTGTTGTCAATTTAATATCTGACTCTTAAGGAGAGGTTAGACGAGCGCCATTTTGTAAATATAGTGTACTAGCTGTTCCCCGCGACTTCATCCGCGTAGTATTGGATTATTGGGTTAAAAAGTATCCTATATGTTAATCCCGGTTATAATCTATCTGTGTTCCAAATATCATCCAAATCCGTTCAGTAGTTTTTGCGTGAAGGAGTAACAAACATACATACATACATACATCCACACTCACAACTTTCGCATTTATAATATTAGTAGGATTCAGTTATAATAATACTACCGTTTACGTCACATGACAACGCTAGTCTGAATCTAGAACATTTGAAATCCGAAACACTAGAAGTCCGAAGTCTAGAAAGATTTAAACATCCTAAGGCTCAATAAATTAACCTCGACAAAATACTTGTTGGGGGTATTCATTATCCTACTCATGAGCAGTAAATATTTAAACTTATGAGCAGTAAATATGTAAATATTTCGATTTCACCGTTACGTCACTCGGTGTAAAGACTTCCTGTTTATAAAATTTTCCTTTACATTGTTAGTTTGGTAGAATATAATACTGTTTTGACAACAACATAATTTTCAGGTGATAAAAATGCTCGTGCTGGTCGTAGCGCTGTTCGCTCTCTGCTGGCTGCCACTACAGAGCTATTTAATGTTGCAATCATTCTTCCCATCTATAAATGAGTGAGTAATATTATAGGCAATACTTCGCGTTTATTTATTTTATTTATTTATTTATTATTATTAATATTTATTAATGCTGTATTAATATTTAGATAGCAAATTCGAATTTCAAACTTTTGGAATAATTGCCTGGTTATACTTAAGCTGTATAGTAGCTGGGTCAATAAACAAAAACTGATCGTAGGCAAAAGTTGAAATTTGTAAGCATGGCAATATTAACACAATTAATAACTTTGTCAAAGGAGAGTTTGCAAAGGTTGTGATTTCGACGAGCTTACGCAACACTAGGAGTTTCTGTGGGCGTATTAATTGATTCAATTCTGATGATCGTAGTAAATAGGAGTCAAGGAAATAAAAAACAATTTTATTATTTGAATGCATGTGTTTTTCTTTCGCAGGTACAAGTACATAAACGTTATTTTCTTTTGTTTCGACTGGTTGGCAATGAGTAATTCGTGCTACAACCCATTCATCTACGCTATTTACAACGTAAGTATAAACTGTTACTTTTAGTCCCCATTTTTATCAGGTTTTATTGAAGTAACAAAAAGGAAATGAGCAAATATTTTGAATCTTTTAATAGAATTGGGATAATAATAAAGTACCTACATAGTAACAGTTACGAGACGAGACGTAGGTAATTTTATTCGTACTTACCCACACATTTTAGTGTGGGCGGACATTCATTGAAACTGAATCATCTAGCTAGTGAATGTCAACCATTCGAGGGTTCCCACTGCCTTCGATCTTTCAGCTTTTATCCGAAAGATTTCCCAAGAGAGCTTTTCTTGCGAAAGGCATTATATCTCTCAAAATTATTTAGTTACGTCTACGAAGAGGCCTAACAACATTTCCTGAATATATTAACAACAACGTAATATTATCATCATTTTTTGGTATAAAAATTTCAAGGTTTGCTTTTGTTTTAGGAAAAATTTAAGAAAGAATTCAAGCAACGGTTTACTTTTGGAAAAAAACCGAGCAGATTCGTGAACGACAGCTACGAGGTAAGCCACGAAAAGATTAAATGTACTTACAACAATTTAAATAAAAACTAAGTGTTGTTAAAACAGGGAATATTTTATTACAGGACGGACAGTCTTACAGAACACGGATATTATCATTTCGCTCCTCGAACGAGAGGAGCGTTTATTCGACGAGAAAATCTATCAACATGACGCCTGGAGACGCTCTCAAACTTCCTTCTCGGAATTCGTGCCATTGTATGGGAAATCCGAACAGAGAAAACGGTTTTAACTTTATGAAATCCGAAGACGCGGACGGCCATAGTAACAATAAGAGATATTTAAGCATCAGGATGAATAACGCAGACATTGGCAAGAGAAGGTTGGCAAATAAACTGGCAACTAGAGATGAAATGCCTGTAGGAGATGAACGAGTCAGTGAACTCTACATATTCCCAAATAGTAACATAGTTGAATTCACAGACATAACATACGATGAAAAAGTGTAATTATACAGATTTCTATTAAACTTAGTAGGTACATTATTTATATTGAACAATGTGATAGCATATTAACATAATTAGCATAATAATACATGTGACTATGTAATAATGAAGTAAAGTATTGTTTAAGAATAAATTCTTGAAGGTATGATTCGTGACCACAACCAACACGTATTTAATAAAATTCATATAGAATAAATTCTTTTGGATAAGCTAACGTTAAGTCGTAACATAACATAAAAGTATGACGAATGTTACCACAATAGAATCATTACCTACAACGTGACAACCAAACGTGTGTGGGTGGGGATTATCATGAACTTTCATTTCATAAAAGAGATCTATTAAATTTTTTGAAAATACTTAGGAATCATTAGGGTATGTATGCATGTAACTATTAGGGTATTAATGTAGGTAAGTACCAACTTGCTTTCTTTTGTTTTTGGCACCTACCTATATACTTTTGAAAATTAGTTAAATGAGTAGTCAAGCAATTCTTTAGCAATAATTACCTTGATCAAAGAAACAAGAGACCTCGGAATTATTTAAAGTTGAAGACTATTAAAACTTTAACCTCATTCACGGAAATTTTCTTTGATACTAAAATACAAGTTTATAGACTATCACTTTTGACGCCATTTTATTTTAAAAGACTTACAATGGAAAATTTGGGTGTAAGTGCCTACCAAGTGGTACCTACGCCGAGTCAAATAATATCAGCGTAATACCAAATTCTATCAATATAAACCTTAAAATACCCTGCATTCAGTCAAAACTTATTTAGTACATTACGTATTGTGCATCAATCTTCTAAAACAAAACTTCTCAAAATATACTTTCAAGTTTTAAACTCCGAATTTACGTTCATTTTCAATGAGATTTCTATTAAACGCCTAAACGCTTTTATATCGCCCATAGAATACAAATCAGTATATAATCGGATCACAATAGGTGGGCCACCAAACGATCGTCTTATAAACAAGTTGATGGCACACTGTTTTATTCGCCCGTTTCTCTCGGAAATCGTTATTGTATGAGAAAGCAGTAAACATTCCAGTCGTTCTGTGGAGCGGCTATAAACCGACCCGCTCAAACTGCTGTTGCCCGGTGAACGGTGCAGGAACACAGGAACAGGTGAAAGAGAAAAAATATAAATAATTGGCTTTTACGCACATACATTTGTACTCATTAACTAGAAACAAAATAATTACCGATTAAAATAAAAATTATTGAAGTATAAATTTACACATACATGCCTGTATACCTATGTAATATGTATTTATCATTTTAAATAGTAGAAATTATGACGTGGTGGAGCCATTTTTCACAATAACTAGAAGCACACATGCACTGTCTAAAGATGGTCCATGGATGGATGATAATTGCTTTTGTCTCAATCAGCAGTTGCAAATTTGGAATAGATACTACACATTTGCAACAAAACTTACACATGGGAGCATACATTTTAGTTTATATTTATAAGTACCTATTTAAAATATTTTCCAACTAGAAAGGGTAACAGACCAGTTAATACCGATAGATAAGGTTGAAAGTGGTCACGTGAATAGTGAACGCTGAAGTTAAAATAACTAGTCTCTGAGCAAGATAGGTACGATGCCCTGATTTATCTGACACTTCAATCAACTCACCAGTCCAGACTGAGATTAATAGGGTTGTATTCTATGTAGAAAAACCATTGATCAAAAGGATTACATAACACTTTTATATCGACATAAAATTGGAGTATAAAAGAAGTTATTTACAAACAATCGCAGGCGCCGTTAATTTGAGGTGTTATAGGTTCGTTTCGTCTTCAAGACCATTTGTAAGGTTGCAAGCGAAACCGGACCGTTACACGTTAAGAACATTGGTATTATGACATTCTTATAGCCAACAGCTGTTGCGGATTGGCTTTACCAAACAACCATTTGGCTACAAATGGATTTACAGGACAACATCTATGTAATCGGTCTCTGTGCTTATTGAGACAGTAAAACAAGATTTTGTTAAATAATCTTGATTCAAAAAGTATGAAAGACATAAATAAAACAAAGAATAAAGAACGTGATAGTAGGTATTCTTAAACCCCCTTATTAATAAACGTGGTATAGCGGGCGAATAGTTACACACCGAATAATCTCCCTCTGTCATCAGTAATTTGACATTTGAAAGAAGACAAAGCTTGGCGTTACCATACAACCACGTTGATTAATAAGGGTGTAAGAATGTAAGTCCTTATTTCTTCTTTATACCTAACTTTCTTTTAGTCTTGCTTTATTCGCATATCTATGTCGCAGCCAACTAGCTTAATTCGCCGTTCAATTAACAGCCTAGGCACTTTATTAAACAGCGCCGTTCAACTAGCGGCCTAAATGATATTCAGCCATATCGTCTGTTACAACAATTAATAAACTGGCTGGCTAATGCTTAGGCAACTGGTTGACCTTTATGTACTACAAAACTTTTTCAAAATACTACCCAAGCAGAGCGACCCAGGTGGGTTTAGGTTAGGGTTATTTTTTTTATGACCCCACAGAGATCCCACCCGGCAAGTAGATTCGGTGGATCTAAACAATTTCGTAAAACACCTAATAAAATTATTCCATCAAAGTTGTTTTTTGCCGACGCCATATTGACCAAAGAGAATATAATAGAGATATTGACAGTTTGCTGAGTTTCGGCGCTAGTTAGCAGAAAGTAGAACTAAATTGAAATGAACAGGCTAGGTAAGTAATTAAACGGCTAGGCAAGTAATTAAACGGCTAGGCAAGTAATTAAACGTCATCGATCCAAGTCATTTGCCTAGCTGTTTGATCAAATGGCTGAATATCATTCATGCCACTAGTTGAACGGCGCTGTTTAGTAAAGTACCTAGGCTGTTAATTGAACGGCGAATTAAGCTAGTTGGCTGCGACATCTACATTTATAATTTTCTTTATTTTATTCACTGACGACATTTTTGTTAGCAGTTTACGATTTCATTATTCAAGCAATAAAGAGTTTATTTGAATCGCGGAGGCGCCAAATACACAATAAACATTTTTCAGGCGCGAGTGAGTAGCATCGTAGGCGGTCTAATGAACAACATGTCTCATAAAATATTGTACTTAGGTATTAAAGCCACGGAACATTCAAATCGCACCTACATCATCGTACATGTTCTGTAAGATTCCAACCACTCCTACCACTTTAGGACAAAAGTTTCCGAATCACAAACACTTAATAAGGTGCATAAGATTTACGATCGACCAATCACAATATATTACGTATTATTATTATCGATAAGACTAATCACAGTGCGTTGCATCCGCACCCGCCCTGCAACTTTTTCGGAAGTATTTCAATGCAAGTGTGCCCTGTGTGGAGTCAAGTCCGTCTTCAAGGTAATTGTCTAATCTCTATCGTCCGCAAGGGCTGAACCGATGCGATCAAAAAACAAGTCACTGGGTTAAAATCCGTAAATCATAAAGGCAATTAAACTCACTCAGGGGTAAAATACGTCTCGATTTTTTTCTTTTCAATATGAATTATGGTTAGGGTTGAATAATCCTTATTCTCTGTAATAATATATTGATTCTCTTATATATTCTTAAGGACGTGGTTAATATTTAGTGAAACTTTTTTTGTATTCAATTCTCAATTGTTTTTAATTTAACCGGGACAATTTTTTTACTGTTGTGGGTTATTACATAATATTTAGCAGTAATAAATGATTATATCTACTCAATATTTCATTATGTGCTGTGAAAGGTAATTCAATAATGGTATACTTTGCTTAGTTGATATTTCTATGTACTGTGACAATATTACGCTTATATGGCATCATCATACATAGTTCTATGAGATTGTACAATATTTTTGATGAAAGTAATCCAATTGAGACATAATAGGAATGTATTTCCCGGATAAGGTTACTAAGCTACTAAACAATCTTTTGTGTATTTATTCTACAAAACACAATAAAAATACTAGTAGGTAACATACTAATGTTTTCTCCCATGAACTTTGAATAATATTGGTGAAGGTTGTTTACGTCGTCGCTAATACCGGAAGTATTAAGGAAAAATTGGATTACCTACATCAATGATTTATTCGTACGAGCGAACATCAATCCATCGCATTTTGTGAATGGAGATTTTAGGTCAATAGGGAATTAATATTCATACCGTCAGCTACCCTTCTTCAACACATAAATCTTGATAGAAATAATCAGGCGTGATAGGTCTACCTATACCTATAAAATTTACAAGGAACAAGTAGATAATAAATAACATAATATACCTATAGTATAAGAAGATTTAGTACGGCAGGTGTTGAGGATATTTTGTAGGCAGATAAACTTTATACTTTAAGCTTGTTTCACGTAATTATAATAACTTGGCGGGGTACTTTTGGTAAGCACCTAAACACAAGGGAATGAGAAATACGGCACATTTAGGGCGCTTGCATCTCTCATGCGTGTAATGCGCGTCCAAAACACAAGTCCAACATTAACGACGGTGGGTTTCTAGTAGATTAAACAAATAAAATTACGAAAGTTTCATCTTTTACAACCAAGCTCTGCGAGGATTGCGATTAGATCACATATTGCTGCACCAATCAGAATCATAGAATAGTCGGTAATCTTATAGATTCCGAAGAAAGTTTTAAATGAAATCGCTAAATGATCAATATCAATGATTTTTATAATTTAGGAAATTGGTCATTTTAGTTTCATTACCGTGACAGTAAAATGTATTAATAAAAATAGAATAACATTATCTTTGCATATAACAGTGTCGGCAAGCAAGCGTACGACTCGACATGTTAGGTAGTTACCGTAGGCAATAGATGCTTGCAATATCATAGCTTGTATCGTAGCTTGTAGTACTAAATACCTACATTGCTCTCACGTTGCCGACTTGAGGGGGAGTGGGGCAGAAGGATGGGACGTGGGGTTGGGCTTCCGGCACTCCCACTCCTCACTAAAATAAATATAATCACAAAGGCAATAATCGGATTTCTTCTTTAAATTACTTGTAAACTTAATAAAAACTCATCAGCCAAAGGTTCAATGTTCAAAAATATTTTCAAATGTTCGCGGAAACCGGAAATTAAATATAAAATGTTTCTAATAGCCATCACCCGAGCCAGAGTGGAATAGACGTTTAATATTTTCACCTAGCACGGCTATAGATGTAAGTACCTATCTGTTTTTACTACTAGGCACTACTTACTTATCATACCAACTATTCAAATGAAAACTAAATAATACTTTTATGATCACATTTTTATTGCGAACAAAAAAAAAATATAAAAAAGAATTGTTTTACTACGGACATGATTAGAAATTTTCCGGATACTGTCATTTTTAATGTACCTAATAATAGGCTGAAATTCTATTCGTCGAAAATGCAAGTTCTAAGCATTATACTAATGACACGGTAGGGGTCGGCGTTGGCGGCAGGGCGGCGGTCTTCCAAATACCCTCGCTTGTCCTCGGACACCTGGCGTGGTATCCGCACACAGCAGCTCCGGTTGGCAACACCTGCGGGGACAATGGGGAACAATGGGGGGAGTATCAATGGACCGTGAAACCCAAAATAATACACTTGAAACTTTTCAAAAAATTGGCTTTAATGACTAGAAAGATGTACCAAGCTTTTTTGATTTATAAAATTCGATTTTGTCGATTTTAACATATAGAGCAAAAAATTATAATATAGGTCTACCAGAATCTCATGGCATTAAAAAATATAAAAAAAATGTGACTTTCATATGGCAATGTCCATTGTCACCTGCCAAATCAAAGTACAAGGTTTGTCAACCGCTGTTGAGATTTTGTGATATCTTCTTGGCAATTTATTGTTTTTGTGAAAATGTCGAAAAAGCCACTTCGATCTCAAGCGAGAAATATTGTTTTCAATGTGTATCGTAAAATAAGGGAAGAAGAAGGCGTAAATCAAACTCAATCTTTGATTTTAAAGCGCGTCGTAGAGTTGACCGGTAAGTTGGACTGAGTTGTTTTGATACTTTTAGTTTATTTTATATTTTTCTTACTTAATTATAGCTTCTTTATAGGGGTTTCCAGTACTACTATACGGCGAATCATAGGTGAGGGCACATCGAACGATGGTGTATTTTCCACGCCTGGTAAAAAGAGGAGAGGGGGGAAGAAGAAAATCAACTTGGACAGTTTCGATTTACAGTTGATAAAGAATAAAGTAAATGAATTCTATACAGTTCGGAAGGAAATTCCAACAGTAATGAAACTGTTACAAATTCTTCGACAAGAAATTGATTTCAACGGTGGGAGAGAATCTTTGAGGTAAGAAAAATATTAAGTAATAATCCTTCTCACTCGTAAGATGAGGCTTGTGTCCTGCAGTGGGACGTATATAGACTGATGTTGATGTTGATGATTGGCTAAGCTATCGTTTCAGTAACATGATAAATTTTATTATTTTTTACAGACTTATACTTAAGGAGATAGGTTTTGAATATGTTAAATGCCAATCAAAAAGGATCATTTTGATGGAGAGAGATGACATAAAACTTCAAAGATATAAGTTTTTGAAGCGTATAAAGGAAAACCGCGAAGCTGAAGAGCAAAATAAATTGGATGTAATTTATTTAGATGAAACTTATATTCATGGTTCATGTTCTGTGAACAAGTGCTGGCAAAGCAAAGATATTGCAGGTCCATCTAAAAGCATATCACTTGGAACGAGGTGGATTATTGTAAACGCTGGTGGAGAAAATGGCTTTGTACCAAATTGTTGTCTGGTGTACAGGTCAACAAGTGTATCTGCTGACTATCACCACGACATGAATAAGGACAATTTTACAAAATGGGTGACAGAGAAGCTAATTCCAAATTTGACAAGACCTTCACTAATCGTTATGGACAATGCTAGTTGAATCCTATAGAAATGATTTGGGGTATAATGAAGCAAAAAGTTGCTGATAAAAATGTTAATAGGCCTGCAAGTGACATTAAATTATTAACAGAAGAAGCTTTCTCACAAATCGGTGCAGAGGATTGGCGAAAATGTTGTGAACATGTAAAGAAAACTGAAAACGATTTCTTCGAGAAAGATAAAATAATTGAAATGCTGGAAGAGCGATTTATAATAAATACCTCTTTATCTTCATCATCTGATGAAGAACAAGAAATGCAAGTGGAGTTCTTGGAATCATTTTCTAGTTCTGAATGAGTTATTAACTTTTAACCGATATTATTGTTGCGACCTAGAAACTATTTGGTCAAATATCTCGAAGGATCCTTATTTTATCAGCTTTATACAAAAACGCATTGTTAGTCTAGATGTACTCCATCGATTAATTATGAAAGGTCTCAAAAATTGAACGTTCGAGATTGTAGGTATAAGGTGAACGCCTTTGCGTTATCGGCGCGACGGCGGCGAATACCTACTCGCGAACGAATACAAAGGAAAGCCAACAATGAGTCTCGGGATCGTTCGATTGCGATTATTATTACTTACATACCTCCGAGAATGTTCAGGAAAACACCAGCTCGCATCTTTATTCGATATATAAGAAGTCGACGACGGGCAGCGAGTTAGTAACTTCTTGGAAGCGACAGTGTACGGAACTAAAGTAAGCGAACGAAGAGCAATATACCAGTGACCTGAGCGATAATATTGGAATACTGCGAGTCTGCTAATTGATTCGGAACGGTGCTTGTTGTGTGTAACTAGTGTAGTGCTGTGTATTTGTCGAGTTTGTGGAGAGCGAAATAAACCCTTTTTACACGTTTAACGGCATTAATTGTACCTACCCCTGTACGTGTACGTAACATTATAATAAATTAGTACATAAAGTAATATATGATTGGATTTATTTTCTTTGTCATATTTTCCTATGTTAAGAACCCGATGTATAACAACATTCTTCATACACATACCTAGTATACTTCATGTTAATTAATGACTAAAGATATAAATAAAACTTAAACAGTATCAAGATCGTTTAATCCAATTTCCCCAGTATTGCACACAACAAATTTTTATTTCCCCATTTGCCATGAGATTCTGGTAGACCTATACGTACATTTTTTTTAATGTAGGTCTTAAGTAGGTCTTAGGTAGGGTTAGATAGATCTTAAATAAAAGCTTGACATGGGTAGCACTAAACACAACATTTTAGGTCCGAAGTAAGATAAGCATGATAAATAATGTAAGTTGAAATGACCTTATGTACACACTCTTGCATACACTTTTTCATATATAACAAAATCGGCAAACAAGCGTACGACCAACCTAATGTTAAGCCGTACCGTAGCGTAGATGCTTGCAATACCAAAGGCATTGCTCACACGTTGCTGACCTAAGGAGGAGTGGTACAGAGGGGGAGTAAAGGTACCTACTTTGCGCCGATCTTTTATGTAAGGATTGTACTAGTCCCGCCACACACTCCCACCACTGTAACTCCTGTAAGCCAGGATCGACAATGGTGACCAATAATGATGTCGAGGTTTGACCCTCGACGAGTCCCGGGGAAAAAATAAATTGTCTTGGAACCCGCACGAATTGGAGGATAATTAGGATGGTACTACCTCAGTCCAACCAGCCCGCATATTTTGAGCTGACAGTCTTTGTAGTCAATGTACTACAACTTGGCTCTACCATCGTTACACTGTGGTTTCAGATACGAAATTTAAAAATAATAAAGTGACAAAATAAAGGTACCCTCCTTACACAACATTCCCATTATCCACGTGAAAATAACTTTTAATGGCGTGTTATGAAATCCACCTCCAAAACGAAGTGACTGATATTTTTATACCACTTTTATCGGAGGTTTTTTTGAAAGCTTATATCGATAGGGCAGATAAAACCGTAATGTACTGCGACTCGCGTATCAGTCATGTATGGAAGGCTCCAGTTCAATGTGTTCTGTCGACAAGCTACAGGTATCCACATTAAGATAGTGTTTTATAGCCCAATGAAAATTCAAGAGCCGATGTCTCCACAAGCGTCGGGGAAACCTTCAAGTTTATAGGAAAAGTTTATAAATATTCATGGGAGTATTCAGCGGGTAAATCAAAAATAAAATTATATCTAGGCTTTTTTGAAAGGATTTTGATTGAATCTATAATGAAGTACAGTCTACCAGGGTTATTAGGAGGTTGGGTTAACTTTTTAATTAATTATATGTTATTCATAAAAAATAATAGTCTGTGGCAACGGTGATAGCCTGGTCCTGGGTTCAAACCCAGGGTCACACCTGTGGGCTTTCTGAAATAAAGTGCGGTCACTTACTTACGGTGAAAGAAAACATCGTGAGAAAACCTGCATGTCTTAGAAAATCTTACAGTGAAATCCGCAAACTCGCACGCGTGGCGGTGGCTTCAATCCCCCTCGCATTGAGGGGAAGCCTGTGCTCAGAAGTGGGACATTTAAAAGACTACTTAATTTATTATAAATATCTATTACTATTACGCATTAGTCCTCGATTATGGAAACTCCTTTGTCGGTGTTCAAAGTATAGTTTATTAAGTTATTTACCTGCTGTAAAGTCTCTGATATGCGGCATTCCATTAGTCCCGGTGAGACGAAGTGCATTATCAGCGCCATTGTTGGCATCGTACTCGTTGATATGTGCCCCGTGTCTGCGAGCCAGTTTGTCTATGGCTCGTTCGATCACTCTATGGAAATTAAAAAAAAAACTGTTTCCTGACACTTACAGGCGATACACGATACCGACAAAAACAATAGGCGTCAAAGACAAGACAGGTGACCAAATGCCAAAGCCACATGGCCAAAGGTATTTGCTCGCACGCTCCCGAACTGAAGGGGAGTGGGGCAAAGAGACGGGAGATAGACTTCCGGTTCTCCAACTCCATCGTACGAAACGCAGCTATGATAGCCACTTTACGCCGATCTTCTATGTAGGGTACTACCCCGTCGAGCCGGTCCATATATTCTATAGACAATTGGCTACAGCTTGGCTACCACCGTAACGTGCTCAAATTCATGGGAACTCAAAAACAAAATAATTCAATCATGTAAATAGCGTTATATAGTCAGTAAATTCTACGTAGACGCATGAATTATTTCAAATTGACCCATATGCCAGAGTCATAACAGTCACAGCACGCGTCTTCGTGAAATAAACGAACTATGAATGCTGGTCGTCAAGTAACAGTTAGGCCCGTATTAATAAATCTGTCTCAAGCCTGAGAGCGAGCTTAAATACGCTTTTGACAAGGAATTTTGTACTGATATGACATAATAATGATATTTCGAAGATCAGTCTTAGACTTGAGATCGATTTATTAATATGAGCCTTATCTTTGTCGGCAGTCTCACAGCTACTTATCGCTATCATGGTGTGTACGTACAATACTATCTAATAGGACCCGACTGTATATATCGACTATAAAACTAGGAGTAAACCTGTAGCCTTCCATAGGCTTAGGGTACTTTTAAGTAGGTGAAACGGTAACGATACTAACAGTATGCCGTCCTCTTCTCTCATGTCCTTGGATGAGAAGTAGCAAAAGACCCCGTTACCGGGCCAGTCGGGTACCGGCTGAGGTGCGAAAGATGCTACCGTGCCGTACTCTTCAGCCAACCGACATAGAATGTAGCGCGCCATCCATAGTTCGTCGGCAGATCGGAGACCCGGACTTGGACCAACCTACAACCAAACCAAAGCCAACTTTGAAGACTATTCTATTTATATCGCAAATGTCAAAATAAACCTTATAAAAGTATCGAAACAATCGAAATGGGTCGACAGCGCTATCTGTAGGTATGGATAGAGTCCACTTGCGTTAGCTGTGATCGGCGGTGAGACAGTACGATTTTCACCGTCGAGCGGTCAACATGCATTGGAAATTAGCATCGTGCCATTAAGATCGCTGGGAGACCGTTAAAATCCTATAGAACGCCCACAACACAAGCAAGGTAACGATTCATCCGTCCTTTCCCCCATACAGATATAGTCAAAGGGGATTAATGATACAACGTAAGGCAAATTTTTCATACCAATTCTGATACCTAACATGTTCAAACTTACAGTGTGTTATTATAGAATTTATAGCATCAGTCCAATTTGAATAAATAGCTTATTAAACCAAATGATAGTTAAATAAGTTAATAAAAAATTATTACACAAAGTTAATTATAACGGAATCATTATTTTAACGAAGAACAGAGTGCCCCTAGTAATAGTTAATTAAAACCTACGTAATAACTTATTAGCAATCTGTACTAAAACATTTATTTATTTCAAGTCCAAGTAACAGAATTTCTAGACACACAACGTCTAGACATTGATGTTTTAATCCTCATTAGCTCGTTCGCTCACGAATGAACTAAGCCAACCATGTGGAATTAGAGAAACAAGAACGAAGTGTCGTGTGAAAGGAAAAAAGAAAACGCCGCCGAGGCGCTAGTACTTCAGACTTTTTAATGAATGTTGTAAAAAATATCGTTACCTGGAAATTCCACTGAGAGGGCGTGGTACCCGGGTTAATGCCATTCAGTTGTATGCCGGCAAACAAACAGCACCTGAGATACATTGACGAAGGTTACATATTAATAACGTAATATGAAATTAATTAATAATGATTAGAAAGCGTACGACCTGACTGATGTTAAAAAATTACTTAGCCTAACGTTGCTGACCTGAAGGGGAGTGGTTAAATTTATTAAAATTTATACCTAAAATAATTTCAATTACACAACTGTTGCAAAATATTATAGGTAGCGGGCGCCACGCGGGTGGAGCCGCGGGGAACAGCTAGTTTTAAATAATGATTAATTATTACAGATTACTATCCCGTTTGGAACACGAAATTCTCTTCGCCCAATAGTTTTCTGGAATAAATCGCAGCTTGCGATATGATCGCCCAATATACCCTGTCGTTTGATCCTTGTTATGTGAATTTTATAACTGCTGTACAATAAAGTGTTATCTACTTATACTCGTATATCTTATTAACCTGTAAAAAGCCTCCATCAAGTCTCTTGCAACGATCTTGTTGGCCCCAATAGCGCAGTAGTAAGGACCAGGGGGGGCTGGGAAGCCTCCTGCAGGCCAGCCCAGGGGCCGACCGTCCGTAGTCGTCAGAAAGAACTCCTGGTTGAAGCCGAACCATGGTTCTTCCACTTCGCCCTTCTCACACAACATGACGCAAGTCTTGCGGTAGTTGGTAGCTACAGATAGAAAAGGGTTTACGAATTGTGTTTCTGGGTCACTTATGGGACTATTTCAGTAAACATAATGCAATAAAAAAAAACTTGTAAAAAAAAACAAGTCTCGCCGTTGAGTTCTTCTACCGTAAAAAGTTGTGAGATCCATGTAATACCAAGTCGGTTACTTTATTAAGTCCCTACTTAAGTGACATTCTGTCTTAATTTATTACGTAATTAGCTAACCTAACAACATCCTATATATAGTGACCATAACAATATTAAAAATCTTTTATGTTTTAAATAAAATAGATTGACTTGGCCATCGCATGAAAACACAATGTATCTCACAAGTATTACATATTATAAGATTGTTAAGTGCGAAATAAATTGATTGCTATTAAGATTGATATTTGCTTACATTTAGAGACTGAGTTCAATAGAAAAACCATAATACAGTGTCTAATGATCTGTTAGATCTTAGACGAACACACTCACCCGTAGGTTGGTAGTTATACTGATAGGTGTCTGCCAACACGAGAATATGACTCCCGCGTCTAAACGGATCATGATAGATCACTTCTGGGAAGATAAACGTGTCAGAGTTGTCGGCACTGGCCTGAGATGTATTGCTACCGTCAAAGTACCAGATTGGCAGATCTGGAAAAGAAAAATAATTCCGTGTTTTTACACAAAGTAAATACGCGATAAACCCGAGTTATGTTAAATTTTACAGTATTTTTCAGAATTTGATCACATTTTTTTTGCGATACCATTGAGTGTATTTAATAGTGATGACGACCGCTTTGTCTAGATTTCAGCGTAAGCTCCGCTCACTATAGTGGTTGGTTGCAGGTTTGATTTCCGCCAAAAAAATCGGATATGGCTTTTTGTAATTTGCCCTAGTCTAGCTGGGAGTCTCTCAGATCGTCCCCAGTCCATTGTACGGTTCCCATAGTACAAGCGTTGCTTGGTTTGGGACGTTACAGGTTGGCACCTACCTGGCCCATTTAGTTATACATAATACATGTTAATTTTATTTAATATAAATATAGATTTTTTTGAATTGCATTTTGAAAAGTATAATAAAATCATAAAAAAATATTGAAGTTACGTCGAAAATACTTTGAATAACAACAGCGGATGTTTACGCTTCGGCATCAAAAGTATTGAGTATATAAATATACGAATAACAACGAGAAATTCATAAAAGCCGGCATCGATCTATCATATTTACGTAATAATAGCTCTCAACAATATGATGTACCAAATAGGTATGTAATTTCGTGAACAGAAAGCGGAAAATAGGTCGCCATCGCATGTCTTATTAGGTACACAACGTTTCAAAGTCTGAAACAATAGTTGATGAGTTGGATGTCTATCGGGTATAGAGTTGAATGGTATAAACGTGGTGAGCGATCTCATCGGTTAACGAGGAACTAATAATTTGCGATACAAACATTTTACATAGACGTTAGCGACTAACGACTTATGGTAGAGCTGTAACTCTCTGTAGAGCCCCGAGCACAAAATATTTCCCGTAGCGTAACGCTGTTATAAGCGTATACCGTCCTCACATAACAGACTTCACAAATATGAATGACAGTGACAGTATGCTCTCTTGATGACGTTAGATAACGTTAGGAGTACCTGCTAGACACGCTTAACGTTATCGTATCGTCATCGTCGTCAGTTGGAAAGTAGTTCTTAAGGAATTTCTGACATTTTGTTATGTACCGTTATGTACTGTTTTGAGGACCGCTTGGTGCAGTGGTTCGAGCGTAGGCCGCTCGGCTCACTGCATCGGGCGGTTGCGGGTTTCGATTGCCGTCAGGGTAAATTTCGGAAATGGCCTTTTCGTAATTTGCCCTGGTCTGGGTGTCACTGGGATCGCCCCCAATCCATTGTACGGTACCCATAGTACAAGCATTGCTTAGTTTGGGACCATACAGTTGGTGTGTTCATCTGGCGATATTTATATTTACCTTTCTGTGTTTTGGGGACGAAATCGAATGTTCTGTCCTTGGCCCGCAAATTGATTCCGGTTCCGTCTATCCATACGTAGCTGGCGAGGATGGCGTCGCACGGGACCTCTAGGTCCTCGTACTTGCGCATCGCAGCTTTGTTCAGCGCTACTGGTGTGGCATTCATGGCTGGACCTATTACAAAGGTGGGAAATCACACCAACTGGACCAAGTCGACTCAACTACTAGTGTACGAAATTATATTTGATTAATTATAATTTTCTATTTCAATAGTAATAAAAATTAAAATCAATAATTAGCGCTTTTGATGTCCTTCCCCTGGACACGGGTCTCGCCTCAATGCAAGGGGATTCAGGATATAATAAGATTTTGCTAATTTCTCATGTCTTTCGAAAATTGGTCAGTCTCTCTGTGACATTCAGGTTTCCTTACGCTATTTTGCTTCGCCGTAAGCAATTTATAATCGTGTTTTTTATTGGCTAGGAAGGGACTCTGGACGGTCCACCTGATGGTGAGCAGCATATTATGATTCGCACATAGATTTCTAAAAAGCCAGAGGAGCGAGCCGGGCATTGAACTCTGGAGCTTAAGCCCGTAAGACGCGTGCTTACCCAATTGTCTATTCACTACTTTTACTCAATGATTATTATATAATTTGAAGTAAAATGTCCCGTGACGATACTGTCACCCATACATATTCAATTATAGTTAACTAATTGTCACCCATAAAATAACAGCACGTTATCTATGAAATTTTCATGAAATATCCATTTTCCCGTATTGCAATATTTTAATTATTAAACATTCTCTTGAATTTTCTAAATAATCATTCGTACTTGGAATAATAAATACAGTGATGCTGAAAATATTTGATTACCTTTTGTTTTAAGTAGTCCTAGAGATCAAATTAATTAACCTTTATGGCTGTAAGCTTGCTGTAAAAGGAAAATATAATAAAATTATGAAAGCTCTAATAATTCACTTCTACCAGTATTGACAACTTCCGGTCGCTTGAAACAAACTGATATAAAGGCGTATCCCGATTCCCGGCCTTGTTTAGTCACAACACATTTTTTCCGAACAAACGATAATTTTAGTTTAGTTTATTTTTAAATCAATGCATACCACTAGGGACGGGCTATCCATCCGCGCGGAGGTTATTTTTGTGTTTTGATTACCTACAATAAACACAGACTGGACACACGTCTTATGGTATATTTCTTTAGACTGGAAGTATAAGTAGTTCAGCTTTCTTCAGAAAAATGAATAATAGTAATACCCAGGTTAACTATTGGCGCAAGTGGACTCTTTGATTCCGGAGGGTCCAGGGTCCAGAGTCTCTTCTCCCTATATCAAGGACTGAGGTCAGAGCAGCCTGAGCATTGCGCGTATTAAAAGACGAAATAAAATAGGAACACTTACCTTAATAACATTTAAACATTTGATTCACATTCATAAACTTTATTATAACAAGAATTTTGTATGAAAAAAATAATGAAATTTTCAATATTACAAAATGCTTTCTGACATAATTGATTATTGTTTATAACAGACAGCAGTCAGTATGTCAAGTCAGTAACGACACATTTTGAAAATTCGAATTTTAAATTTTCTCTCTTCCAAAAACAGCAATAAACGTTAGGCCATAGTTGGCTTAGACCTTTTAACTAATCTAAGATAGTTGGTCCATAGCCTTTGCCCAACCTTAAAACATTCATGAACTACAAGTATAGTGGTTTAAGTCTGCTATACTTACAAATACTTACTTGATATGTACACAGAGATATAAATATATGTGAGTTATATATTTTTTTTATTTTATTTACACCTTGCAACATTTTATTACAATGTCAATTTGACAAAAATGACATAGATACAAATATCTGAAAAGTTTGGAAGTTATACAAAAATTCACTGAGTAGTTCAATGTTTTGTAAATATGTGCAAAAACAGGGTATTCTCTGTACTCGCAATTTTATTTTTTCAAATTACAATTATTGAGGGTTTAGCAACTACCCCACCATCGGAGAGTTTGAAAATAAATCAGAATCCTTTTCCATTTCTTCGTTCCACAAAATATCAGACTATTAAAACTGGTATTACTAACAAACACCTTAATAATTCAGAATATGATAATATTTCTAACATCTGGAATTGTAGCGGTCCTCCAAAAATAAGAGTGAAAAAGTGGCAAGTTGGTAGAGTTAGTCGGAAACATTATGAAATTATAAATATGCTTTGGAGGAAAACAAATATATTTTTGGATGTAGAAATAACTTCAGAGCATTATGAGCCAAGGCGAGAAAACGATTCAAGAAAAGTCGCTGATGATCCTTTTGTTCAAGGACAGCACACAGTATTACCGAGTCCCATATTACCAGCTTCAACGCCGAGTTTTATAGAATTTTATTATTTAGATGAAACTGACGATGCAAAAGATCTTACATCCCCGAGATACGTTAAATATTACACAAAATATAGAGGAGAACGTTCGAATAGAAATTACGGTAACATGGGATTGGATTTGTCAAATCCAGTTTTTGCTTTTCGCATTCATAATCCCTATTATAAAAGAGCGCCATTACCTACGCGGTATATGCATCCTACAAAGAGAATGCACGACAGAAAACAGAGAACATTTAAAACACCATTAGTTGATTCTAAATCTGTCAGCTCTCCTACACCACTGTACACATTTCCCCATAAATTGAAGCTTGAGACTGAAGTTACGACTACAGTTATTATCAGTTCGAGTAAGAAACTAGCATCGAATGTTACGCACATAGTAAAAAGCTCCACAACTGAGAATATAGATAATGAAACTTGTGCATATACAACTGCGGTTTTGAATACAGTTAACAAAACTAAAAATAGATTTGGTAACGCAACCTTACATGATACGCAATCTACGAGTGGTACAGTCTATGACAAAATCAAGTTCTTCGAAATGTATGATAAGAACACTTATGCACCCAACCATGATTACAGTAAATTTGTGAATACTGATGATATTGTTGCAAACAGGAATGCACTGAGTGACAATCAGAAAATCTTATTGGAACACGTAGATCAAAACTTAGGCCATGATCATGATGACAATCATATAGTAAAACATGCTAAAAAGCATATTATTGAAAATAATAAAGATGGGGCTTCGGATCATGATAATTTGATTAAGGATAAATTAAACTTGAATCCAATCATATTCAAAGCCACAAATAGGACAACAGTTAGAATAAAGGATGAACCGTTAAAATATGTAATGGAAACTGCGATGAAATTGTCACAGGATAATGTGAGCCGGTTTGCATCTTGGTCCGAATTTCCTTTTGCTGCTGTCTATATTTACAAGCCATTACAGGTACTTTTATTAAGAAATTTAATATGTATGAATATTGGATACTATAGTTCATATAATTTAGCCGTTTTGACGTGCCACGCCTGGGCCTCCCCTCACTACGAGGGGGATTCAGGCAGTAATCCACCACGCTGGCCTAATACGGGTTACCGGATTTCATATGTCTTTCGAAACCAGGTTTGATTTTTCTAAGACATGCAGGTTTCCTCACGATGTTTTCGTTCACCGTAAGCGAGTGATAATCATATTGAAATTATGATTCGCACATAATTTCTAAAAACCCAATAGTGCAGACTGGGGTTTGAACCTTGGACTTGGTGCCTGCAAGACGCGTGCTTAACCAATCGGCTATCACTACTTCTCGTTGCCTTTACCAATTTACCAAATTAAAATCCAGGTACATTGTGACGCAGCCGGTATCAGCCGTCATTGGCTGATAACTGCTGGTTCGTGTTTATCCCGCCATCACAAGAATCCAGGAGGAACAGGTCGTTCAGCTTTTGTGACGTACTGTGGAGATGCGTGGTGGAACCCCGAGCGAATTGCATACGTCAAATATAGTGTCGTCCATCCACGGTACCATTCTGAGGACGAAACGCGGAGACATCTTTATAATGTAGGTGAGGACCTAAATCTAGAGTGAAAGTTTGTAGACATATGTTTGTACTATATTCAGGAAATATCAGGAAGCGCGAACTAGCTACATGCCGGTTTGTCGTAGAAAACGATTTAGAATTACGAGGGTCTACCGGAGTGTGGGACTATAAAGAAAGCAATTCCAGTTTCTTTAAGGTTTGTTTAAAAACTAACCCTTTTCGCCTTTATCAAAATTTAATGAAACCATTTTATTTTCTTCCCTTTATTGTGTAGTTAAATAAAAAAAGAAGGTTAAGGTTAGGTAAATGGAAACTATGGAGTATTTTGTTGACACAGTACTTATTAACTTCACCCTTGTAAGTAATCTACATCTTTATAAATTTTCCTTTTCTGCAAGGGTTAATTCAAGTGATCACTTCTATGGCTTCTGCTTGCTCTGGGTGGTCACCAATTTCTTTGATGTCACATCGTCTTAATTCCGGTGAAGGAGGATCTACGGCGATTGCAGTCGGATGGGGGTTAGACAGGTAAGATTCGATTATTCAAAAATTGATATGTGCGGCAAGGCAAGTCTGCCTGATCTGGCAGATCGGTTGCCGAATCATCTCTCGTCCGTACTCTGGACGTACGTACATTTTATTGTTATTTTACATCTATGAGAGTCGTAATAGACAGAACTCTGCATCAATTTGAATCTGTTCCGATATTCGCACTGTTTGGTCTTGTAAGGACAGTTGTACCGTTCACGGTAAAAGCCTAAGCAGTAATATCCAAGTAGTCGAACAAAGGCCTGCACCTCTGGGATATTCGAATTTCAATGCGGATCTCATTTCCAAAAATGATTATCACTTGCTAAACGGTGAAGGAAAAACATCGTGAGGAAACCTGCATATCCTTAGAAAGTTATCCAATAGATGGTGGAATATGGTGCAAATTCCCCTTGTATCGAGGGGGAGTGGGGTCCGGTAATGGCTGACACCCCCCTTACTGTCTCGCCTCTATTACCTAAGGTAGCAGTAGGTAGTCTGCTATTGAATGAAAATCAATGTAATACTTAGGTATACTGCTACCACTTACCTACTGAATACAAGATATATTGTAACTAGCTGTGCCCGCGACTTCGTCCGCGTGGAATTTAATTGACAAAGTTTCATACAAACTTTCATCCCCTATTTTATCCCCTTGGAGAATCAATCAAAATCCTTTCTTAGCGGATGCCTACGTAATAACATCTACCTGCATGCCAAATTTCAGCCCGATCCGTCTAGTGGTTTGGGCTGTGCGATGATAGATCACTATGTCAGTCAGTCAGTCAGTCAGTCCTTTGAGTTATATATATTTAGATTTATGATTGGCTTACAGGTTCGACGCGCGATATCCGACCACAGATTTACCGAGGTCAATGCTTTCACTTTATAAAAGTCGAGTTTATTCCGATTCTTGTCCGGGAAATTTTCAATACAGGTATAACGACATGGTTGTTTTCTTAACTAAGTGCCTATTAACATTGATTTAGTTCATTATGTTTATTGATCATATTATGAGCATAACATTTTTAACTGATTTATTGTTTTTGATTGTAAAATTATTACCAACATTGTACCTACATACTTTATTACTGTAACGGAGGCTGCGCCAGTAGTAAATGTTTTTCGGGTAATGAAGATGGTGGCGAAAATTAAGTTCAACTCATCCATTAAAACTTTGTTAATCCTGTGCAAAGTCCCTTGCTTTCCCTTCTAATTATTTATTCAAAGGGCTTTATGATGTTAACGATGCCGCCGCGGTCCACTAACGATTCTTAATACAGAAGCTAGTTATTACAAAATTATAATTTACAATTACAAAATCATATTATACTGCCGTTTGGTATAGTAGTTGCCTATTTTAAAGGCTTACCCTCAAAGTTATAACAAAAAATATTTATAGTGGCTGTTTTTTTCAAGCCTTGCTCTACATAATAGCATTGTAAATCGATTATATTTTGAGAAGACGATTTTAACTAAAAATATCTTAGTAGGACTGGAATTTCGAAGTGTGCCCCGGGCATATGGCATTTGGCTCATACCTACCTTATAAAGCCGTTGGGGCAATATCCATGGAGGTGAGGAGTACCCACACAAACGCCTGTTTTCTGTATGTTGGTATTTTGACGTTGCTGCAGTAAAGCGAAGCGCCTCGGCGATGACGGTGGCATCAAAAACGTGTACTGCCTTTCTCTACCGCCTTATTTGAAAGAAGAAAATGACCCCGTACATGGCAGCCTACTATTGGTTGGAGGGAAACTGATAGCGCTGTATTTAGAGGTAACATAATTAACTTTAAAATACAAGTGAAGTGTATTATTTAAAAATGTTACCTTGGTATCTGTTGAAAACAAAGAACTTCTTGTTTAAATACCCAGTTCCATTTATAATATTACTTATCACTTTATACAAAGTGATAAGTAATATTATACCTATTCAACACTATTTTACCTATGCATTTAAAAAATGTCATCTCTACTTGCTGTAGTTGTGAAATAACAAAAATCTAACAACATTCTAGTAAAAATCATACTTTGCACAAAAACACCTTTCCACTTGGCACACTATGCAGACGGCTTCTACTGCTTTCGTTTTGTTTATTTCATTTGAAAAACCCTCCGGGTTTGATTACCGCCGCAAGTACCTATTCCTGCCGGCCGAATCACCGGCATAGGAGCCAAAACAATAGATATTTAACAACTTTTGTTGGCAGGAGGAGCGTCGACCTTGGGGGGAGCAGTGTGCCCAGTATACGGGAACTTGGCGCCTCATCCCCTGGGTACTGGACATGGCCCACGAACCAGACGAGGCAGATTCCTTAACCGTAGATATTTGATATATCGAAAAATGACGTAATGTTCCTATATGTATAGTTTGTCTGAGGAAATTAATATTTCAAAAATAAGGGTTTTTTATGTGTTGTGCTTTTTCATGAATGTATTTGTTTATTATATTTACAACTGTACCTTTGGATCAGCATCTTTTTCATTTTTTCCCCTCCAAAAGTTATATATTCATGTTTACAAAATTTCGTACCTAATTCAGTAGTCAACCAATGACAAAAAGTTTAAAACCAATAATAGTACATTGTTACACGAGTGGTGAAAGTGACTTATTTAGTCCCGAGACGGGGTTTGGCGCCCGAGCGTAGCGAGGGCGCTAATAGTTCGAGGGACAAAATAAGTCTTTCACCCGAGGTAAACACTGTGCTTTTCATTACGAATACAAGGAAAGTAAAAATAAAAACAATAATTGATTAAATAAATGATACAAGGAAGTATAAACAATACTCTACAACTCGAAAAAAAAATAAAGATGGTATTGCCGCCTTTTTTTTTTTTTTCGTTGGCCGGCCAACTTCATTATTTAGCCATTATTTTTCATATTCATCTTTAAATATTTTGCCCAAATCTATGATATTTTAAAGAAATTCTTCAAACTAAATTATAATTAAGTCATTGAAAAATATATATTCTTTAATTAATACTTAACTTTATGTTATTTCAATTTTACATCGTGCTGTAATTGAGTGACTGTAGAAAAAGTTTGAACATGGTTCCATAGAAATGTGAAAATGGAACTAGGTTTTTTTTTTATAATTTGACAGCTGTCAGTTGAAAGCGATTCTCCCGGGCCGGAAAAGTATTACTTTCAACCCGCTCCTCAGGGACTTCAGACCTACTTTCAGAGTATGAGTAATGAAAAAATATTTTGCTTAACTCTAAACCAACTCAACTCAATAATATGACCACAGGAACATTTCAATCATTTTCTGGGTTATGTATTATTATTATGTTGATCCAGGACATTAAAACCATGGTCAGGTAATAGACGTGTGTGAAAGTTACCCCGCGGGCCCATCGTAAGGCGAGAAAAGGTTCACCGTAAGATTTTATCCGGTAAGGTCAGGCAAAACCCACTCGCCTCCGCAGGGCATGCGGGTACCCAAGAGAATTTATCCACACCGATAAAAGAGATGGATATTATAAAGGGCACGATATTTTGCATGGCGCCTAAGGAAAAGCTAAAGCTGATGTACTAACCACAAAAAAAATAACTTATGGGTTTCTTTGATCACTCACTGCCAGCTGAACCAACTATCAAAAACAGTTTCATAGTATTTTTTTTCTTGTAGGTACATCATCACATCATCACCATACATAGGTACCAAGTTTCATTAAAATCCGTCCAGAACGTTTTTACAAATTAGTTAGTTAGGTACCTACAGGTAGCACACGTCCCCGTTGAAGTATGAAATAAGTATAAAAATAAATGAACTCTGTTAAATAACTTGGTGAAAACGTGAGCGTTGTGATATCATGTTTCTTTTTCTTACATGCTGTAAACTTTCATATCTGCATCACAAATACACGATATCATACTCGTATCCTGAGCATGTCAGTATTAAAACAATTATTAAGTTACAAAACTTAGAGAGACTTTATTTATCACTATCATTTAGAAAACAAATTACAAATAGGTACTCTAAAACTTCTCAAAAAGTGCTCACACAATGTGATCTTGTTACTGAAAATATCACACAAAAATAATTATTGATCGTGAAATTGAAATTTCAGGGAAAAATAATGAATAGGTACTTTTTAAATAGTGTACTATATAAACTTCTTTGTGAAATTATGAACATGATTGGTGGCTGCAATACTGTTTACAAAGTCTGGTCTGTATGCACATGGTATTCTGTAAACATTAACATATTTTCCGTCATAAACTCTACGATCCCGCCGAAATCATTCATCGCACTTCTTACATAAATTACATTAAAATGGTTATAAAAAATAAACGCTCCCGATACTTGCTATACATTAAATAAACAACGCTAGTCGAAGAGAGTTCTGATGCTGCAATCAACATCGATAACAAATTATAATATGCGCACCTAAAATAGTACTCATAAAACTTCATACATTGTAGGTGTAGAGTTGTTTCCCTTACATTATGGTCTACGTATTTCAAATAGAAAGCTCCGCGGAAAAACAAGGAACTAAATTGTACACTGTGTAAATTTTATTGCCGACACGCGACTAAAGCGCCGCCCGCATCATCGGGACTTCGCATGTGAAATACAGGTGAAATAGAATATAGCAAATTAGTAAAATCTTTTGAAAATTTCTTCGAATTACAAAATTGGTCTTCGTGTGTAAAATTGACAAGGTTTTTTTTTTATAGACGGACAAGGGAACATGAAATTCCTAACAGAACAGCGTTCATACTAGTAACTCGCTACCCCGTACAATCTTCGCCACAATTTCCCATGTTCGGCCATTTATTTGGGTGCTCGGAATGGGTCACATTGCGACAGTGCATCATGGCAAATTGGACCCAGTTTACATAGATACATAGTCCAAGCTCCATTTAATTTGATACGTACTTATAACCTTTAAGGAACTGAAATCAATACGTGCGCTGAAGCATTAGAACAGCTTGATTAATAATTATTGATTCAATTCAATGACACGTAGGTTAATACCTATTTGATTGATATCGAGAAACTCGACTCTATCAACATGTGAACACGTGCAAAACATTCATCATATCTCGGTGAAAGCCCGCGCAAGTTTCGCTCGGAGGTATCCAATGGACCTAGCGGTTTCAATCAAAATACTTGTTATTCATGACTTCACGCATCCAAGCCACGTAGCCGGCGGTGCGGGTGTAGATGCCATACTTGCCGCGTTTACCGCACCCGTCGCCAAAGCTCGTGATTCCCTGGAGTAAAAAAGTTTGCTTAATTTTCATTACAACAATACACATTATCCACATGGATTAATTAAAACCAAAGTATCTCTCAAAGAGTCCACAAGAAATCTTTGTGTTTATTGATAGTAAGATAGTAGGTATGAATGCGATGGGATGGATATAGATTTTAGTAGAATTTACTATGGTATCAGAATGAAAGAACACGGTTTGAACAGCACACCGTCATAATACGATCCACTGCTACATCGGTACATACCTCAAACAAGCCTAGCAAGAATAGTTCTCGGAAAACTCTTTTTTTTAATTGAGGCCAAAAGATAACAAATTATTATACTTTAGAACTTATTACTGTTAGCGTTTTTTAGTTAACGTTGTTTAATTATAATAAATTATTTACTTATTAATTATATTTTATTAATAGGTACTTGGTATTATTACAATATTTGGTGTAATTACAAATCTTTTATTGAATAATACTTAAGAGAATACTAGTAACTACAAAAAATATTTGTTGTCATTAATTTACGTATTCTTAGTGGTTCAATAATTAATTGTACCTACATACCAACAGAGGTAAAATCCTATACAAATATCAACTCGTACCTATTACATTCTGATACAAAAGAATGGGCCACAAAAGTCGAAATGACACAAAATAACCATTAGTTACAATTTCCTTCGTCTGGAATCGTAAATGTGTTTGGATAATGTAGTTACGTTGTTTCCTTCCACGAAATAACCTGCAAATACGTTTTTGTGAGAAGACTGTCCCAGTCCAATTCACAGAGGTCCCATTTGTCATTTTTGAAGTCTGACTTCCTAATATTTCTTCGCGACAAATCATTTCGGGCCAAATCCTTGAAGTGATAGAATGAACAGGTATACAGGTTGAAACTGAAAGGGTATACTTTTTATTCAAAACTTAACTTTGTAATTCTAAAACTGTTAGCTTTAGAGGAAACATGAGAAACAAAAGGTGTTATAGGAATACAGCTGTTGACATATGTTATAAGTCTGCAAAACCTTTAGTACTTCAACTATCCCACAAAACCGATAGTTTGAGATTTACAAAGTTAAGTTGCAAAAAAAATAGTATACCCTTTTTGTTTCACCTAGTACAGAACATACCGTTACCTACCATTTTGCGGAGGTAGATTCAAGCTATATCCAATTAATTGTCTACAGCTCATACACGGGCTAGCTCGACCGGGTAGTTCCACCCTCTCACAAAAGATTGGCGTAAAGTAGTTATTATAGCGTTTTGTATGACGAGTAGAGCCGAAAGCCCAACTAAACCAATCCCTTAACCTCTCCCTCTGTCCCACTTCCCTGCAGGTCGGCAACGTGCGAGCAACGCCTTTAGTATTGCAAGCATCCATAGCTTACGTTAATTGCTTAGCATCAGCAAGTTGTAGGATTGATTGCCGAATTAGTTGTATTAAACTAGGGACGCCCGAAAGAAGCGAAGCTTTGCAGTAGATATTAGATATATTAACGCGTAACGCGTAACGCTTTTCACCGTTTTATTGCCCGGGCAGCGAGCGCCCCGAGCGTCCGTAAAGAAGCTTCGCTTCAAAAAAAACAAAACCTACATACAATTTAGTGTAGGGTTGGGGCTAAACATCGCCGTCGCTCGCTACCATTATACTTATTAATATACGTGGTATAAGGAGTGAATAGTTACACACAGAATTATATCTTGCTGTCATCAGTAATAAGACATTTAAAAGAAGAAGACAAAGCATGGTGTAACTAACTTTACAACCGCTAAACTACGTTTATTAAAAAGGGGGTTTGTGTTTACCAAAAGAGTTTTAAAAATAAGTACAGGTACCTATAGAGGTAATGTCATATCGAACAGCCATTACTTATATCTATATATATATATAACTCAAAGGTGACTGACTGACTGACTGACATAGTGATCTATCAACGCACAGCCCAAACCACTGGACGGATCGGGCTGAAATTTGGCATGCAGGTAGATGTTATGACGTAGGCATCCGCTAAGAAAGGATTTTGATTAATTCTACCCCCAAGGGGATAAAATCGGGGATGAAAGTTTGTATGAAACTTTGTCAATAAAATTTCACGCGGACGAAGTCGCGGGCACAGCTAGTTCAGACATAATGTGCATTTAACACATTCAAGGACAGAAGCGAGTCGTAAGTCAGTTTTATTATCCTGCAGAAAAAAAGACTAGCAAATTCACGCCGCATAAAATGTGAATTACAAGGAACATTACCTTTGTTACCTACGATTGTGGTTCCTTTGAATTCCGTGCCCAAAATATCTACTTTCAAGAATAAGCGTTATCACTAACATACAAGTACTAAGTAAGTAGTAGTAGTATTATATACTAAGTGCCCCTCGTATAGTAGCAGTGTCAGACATGAGCTGAACCATGAGATGCTGAACCATGAGCTGAACCAAGGAAGGGCAGAACTTTTGATTTCGCCTTTTCAAGTTTATTGTGGGATGATATGACGAAGAACCACTAAGTAATATACCTACAGTCATTTAACCTGATTTTCAGACATTTTTCTGTGAAACTTCACTTTTGCTTGATTAAAAAAATTAAAAAGTGCTTTCAGTTAAAACTTAATCGTAAAACATTAATATACGTAGGTACCTAGATTATCACACCAATCAATCGACCATCGAACGATGTCGACGTCGACAGACTTATATACTTAGAGCAACGTTTGGTCGATCATCGATCGATGGTCGACCTTATAGTGAACCTTAAACCTATATACAAATAAGAATGTAGTGGAGTCATTAGTCAAAAATCATAATAAAAACGTAGGTACACAATACGGGAAGATTTTGAATTTAATAAAATAAGTTGTAGAGAGAGCGCGTGTTTATTACCGGCGATAATATTGACAGTGCTATCTGATATAGAGCTATCTAGTCGTAAACTCTACCTTCACAGCTACAGCTGCCGATTACAGTTTCTTTGCAATTATTTTTTTATATAAAAAAGTCGGCAAACAAGTGTATGTCCCGTCTGATGTTAAGCAGTTACCGTGGCCTATAGATGGACGTACTTATCTGAACTGAAGGGGAGTGGGTTGGTGACAGGAAAAGAGGTTTAGGTTTACGGCTCTCACACACAACGTACGAAACACAGCTTTAATACTCGTAGTTACTTTACGCCGTTCTTCTCTTCTCTGAAGGGTGGTACTACGAGTACCCCGGTTGAGCCAGCCCGTATATGAGCTGTGTTCAATAAGCTACAGCTTAGCTTAGCTCTGCCTTCGTACACTGTATTTATATTACGTATTTTCCCGTAAATAAATATTTGATACGGTAGGAAAGGGCGAAGATAAACGATAGCTACTTACAACTTCAAATATTTTTCTTTGTAATATACCGATATAGGAAACCTCATACATTTAAATATTTTCTGTATTATGTACCTTAGTATATCAAACATGATCAAATATTGATGTTATTGAGTTTTAATAATACATTTTTACCCATTTTTAACAGACTTCCAAAAAGGAGGAGGTTCTTGTTCGTCTGTATGTATTTTTTCCTGGAATATGATCGTCATACAACCAAATGCATGTCTACGCGTAGTATAAGTACGTGTTTTATATGCTATTTATAGTTATACGAGTATGTATATTTTATTGATCAAGTTCTAACCTCAATTCTCGATTATTTATTTTTATGAATGTATCATCTATACCGGCCCGCCCCGGTTTCGCACGGGTACATTACGGTTACATTATTGGAGTTTTAGTAAGAATCCCTAAGTTTTTAAAAAATATAATATAGCCTATGTCACCCGGGGATAGTGTAGCTTCCCAACAGTGAAATAATTTTTCAAATCGGTTCAGTAGTTTCGGAGCCTATTCATTAAAATCAAACAAACAAAGTTTTCCTCTTTATAATATTAGTATGATGTTATCTGAAATTAAAATCAAATAATAATAATTCATTCACTCTGTGGTAGCCGTAGAAGGTACCTATAGCTTCTGTTTGTTTGGTTACTATGGATGGATACTGGATAGCTCATAAGATTACGTCTGTTGGATTGATCGGGTTCGGTGAAATGGACCGGCTTCTTAAAGGCGCTTGAAGGAATTGGTTTAGGTAAGGTGAGCTACCTGCGTACCTACCTATACTTAATTTGATTGCGGCTAGGTCTATATAACATAATTATCTTTATGTACCAAACTAAGTAATATGGCACGACTACTCAGATGTGTCGTGTCCAGGAATATCAAATATTAAATGTTTTGGGTTTTAGAAGTGCTATAATTTTCTTGATTTCGTAGCCTGAAAGTACTATAACCGTGCTGCCACATTGATGAATCTCTCTCTGATTAACATCATTATAAAACACAACCTCGATTTATACACATAATTAAATCACCAATAAATAAATTAATAAATATCGCCAGACGAACACACCAACTGTATGATCCCAAACTAAGCAACGCTTGTACTATGGGTACCGTACAATGGACTGGGGGCGATCCCAGTGACACCCAGAACAACGCAAATTACGAAAAGGCCATTTCCGAAATTTACCCTGACGGGAATCGAACCCGCAACCGCCCGGTGTAGTGAGCCGAGCGGCCTACGCTCGAACCACCGCGCCAAGCGGTCGTCAATCTAAAAGTAGAATACTCCTATGTCCCACTAAAACCTCCTGCTCGTCGTATAAAACTTGACGATAGCTAGGCGCGAGACCGCTGAATAGGAATTTTGCAGATTTCCTTTGTTCTCCGTTTTCTATTTTCTCATTTTTCCTTAGTTCGTTCAGGCTGCCCTAATTTGCATAATACGATTTACGGGTGGAAAATACAAATAAGAAAGCTTAGTGTTTTTTAAATTTGGACATTCGTCGGATAGTCTAATACTGGGTACCCTAATCCTGTCACTTAATACAAAATTCCGAGTAACAGTTCTATCAAAACTTTAACAAAGCCATAATACTAATGACTGCGAAGCCTCAGAGTAATCAGTATGGACTTGCCTTTCACATCATCTGCCAAATTATTAGACCATGTCACCATATCGCCGTATGCGTTAATATATAACAATTTTATAATAGGTGTGCACGTTTTTTGTATTTGTTTTGCATTCATTCCGTGTGTATTTCTAGAAAATGTGCCTAGATCAGACGTGAATAAAGTTTGTTTTTTAATCCCCACCGAAAAAACAGGGGTGTTATAAATTCAACATACTGTGTATATGTGTGTCTGTCTGTGGCATCGGAGCGCCCCAGCGGATGAACCGATTTTAATTTTGTTTGAAAGGTATTCTGATCGAGATTTTTCTTAGCTATGTTTCATGAAAATATGTTCAGCCGTTTGAAAATTATCAACTCTTTTGTAGTTTAAAAAGTTGTCGCATCGGGGGATTTTTAAAATTTTCAATTTTTTACTATTGCAAAAAGCCACCGCGTATTATACGCGCATCTTTCCCGCGCGTGTCGGTGTCAGTGGAAGCTGGCTCAAACTACCTGTAACACAAATCTCATGCTCCGATCTCTGCATAGCAGCGGGCCACCGGAGTCACCGGCGCAGGAGTCGCGGCGGCCGCGCCCCGCGCACACCATGTCATCTGTGATCGCGTACTGCCAGTATGACCTCCGACACGCGCCTTGTTGTATTGTAGATACCTGCATAAAATATTAATATATTAGTTAAGGTACTTACTACCTACATAACTAGTCCCGCTAACGAGCTTATTTCTCACAGTAGTAAAACAATCAGTGGCAAGCGATTCAGAATATTAGAGCTTTCTTCTAATATGTATAAAATATTTGTCATTTTAAATGTCACCTCAATAATTAAACATCGTATTGCTCATGAAATCTTTTTGCTAGAGCGGTTCTAAGTTCTAGATATAGGTACAATGTCGCCGTCTAGTGTAGAGGCAGATTTCCAATGACTCTATATTCGCTCAAGCTAATCAAATTTCATAGATTTAATAAAGAACTTCCAAACCATTCACACGTTTCATTTCCGTTGTTTAGATCCGCACATGATAGAAACGAACTAAGAAACTAACCTACTTAAACTTCTTCACTATTACTTAAAGTTATCCGGAAGCCATTAGAAGTTATTCCGTGCCTATACGTATACAGGTATACTTTATGGACCTCATATACTGAAGCGAGTGAGATAGCTATTCGGCATCAACATATCAACATTTGGCCATAATTCAATAGGTATTTAATAATATAATTTGGTATTCAATTACTATCAATGACAGGTGAAACACATATTATGTGTTTAACAAGTTAAACTTGGGGGTACCTGGTCTATCTACCCCTCCTATTAAGTTTATGCTAGAGTCACGTAGATTTTATCACCAGGAAGGGAATCGGACTCGAAAACCTCTTGGAAACTTGGACACACACACTCACACTTGGAAACAATCAATTCATTTCTGTTTTAAGTTACTAAGTTGGCAAACAAGCGTATGACCCGCCTGATGTTAAGCAGTCACCGTAGCTTATAAGTAGTTGCTTGCAAACCAATGGAATTACTCATACATTTCTGACTGGAAGATGTGTGGGAAAATGGGAGGGAAGAGATAGGGGTTTGGTCTAGCGGCTTCAGCACTCATAGCATGAAACACAGCTGTAATAGCTACTTTACGGCGACCTTCTGTGAGAGGATGGTACTACCCCGGTTGAGCCAGCCTAGCCTGTATAAGAACTGTTGTCAATTGGCTTCAGCTTGGCTCTACCAATATTGAACTGTTAATATTGAACTAGGCCTGCCCCACACTTCCACCACTGTTACCTACATTATGTGTCTAACGGTTATGCCGAGATTTGAACCTTAAAGAGTCCGGCGGAAAAGCTAAATTGTCTTGGAACCCGCAAGAATTTAATGCAAAGAAAGAATCCGAGTAGATCGAATAAAACCTATATTTTTTCGGATCCACATTGCCTATCGTATGATTGTCGACGTCGACGAACAAGTGAAACTTTATTTCTTCTCTTATAAACTATCAAGCAGATCTTGAAAACACTAGAACATTAAAAAATAATTTATTGTTCAAGAATTTCAACGGAATATTACATTTCTCCCGTGAACGCTACATAAAATATCAAGAAAATATATCTCGGACTCGCTCGTTTGCTTCGCAAGTAGCAATTTTGTTTCTAATGAAGTCTACGTTCATGTAAATTATTGCGCGTTCCTACTTGTTACAAGCTATTTGAGAGCGCGATACAATTATTACAATTTGCATTGCATTGGGGTTATATTTATGTATGTTCTTGCCTGGGGTTTTGTTTTTGTAGTAAAAAAATGCCTAAAAGAAGCGAAGCTTTATAGTTTAAGGCGTAGGGCGCCGCAACTACTACTCTGTATCCTACTAATATTATAAATGCGAAAGTTTGTGAGTGTGGATGTATGTATGTATGTATGTATGTATGTATGTTTGTTACTCCTTCACGCAAAAACTACTGAACGGATTTGGATGAAATTTGGAACACAGATAGATTATAACCGGGTTTAACATATAGGATACTTTTTAACCCAATAATCCAATACTACGCGGATGAAGTCGCGGGGCACAGCTAGTACATAATATATATATGTATAGTGTAACTCTATTGACGTCATCGTGTAACGCTACTGACGCTTAGCACGCATAGAGTGGCCGCGCGGCGATCGCCTCGAACGGCCGTATAGAAGATTCGCTTCAAAATAATAAGGTATCATAATACCTAAATATTAAGTAGATTTAAAATAGTAAAACATAAGGTTACATTGAAAAGAAGAAAAATGGGTTCACTTTTATAATTTTTGGAATAAGTTTGTTGCCTGAAACAAAAATTACTAAATCATATTATATTTCAAGCGTGTTATATATGTAGTTTATTGCTGGAGATTATGAAAATTCAAATAAAATGTTTACATTAAGTACTTACGAGTATCATGCTTTTACACGACATGATTTTGCTATACCTAAAGTATTTCAAGCATCTATAGGCTATGGTAACAGCTTAACATAGCCTGATGTTAAACCTGCCTAGGTTGAACGTTTATTTGCCGGCTTTGAAAACTGTGCGCTCGGTGGACCCTCGTCAGGAACGAAGTTCACTGTTTTAAGTGTTTTGCATGCACAAAATTGTATGTTTTTCGGAGGCGCACTATCCAGTCACATGAATAGTTCGGTTCCGCCATCCAGTTGATTTTGAGATAACTTTTTCAAAGTGAACGTTACAAAGGTATAACGCTTTTCAAGTACAGTAAGACGCGTTAGAGAACTTCGTTAAAAAAAACATACTGAAAATACTAACCTGAGCTTCGTGCAACACCCGGGTGCCGTGGACATCAGTGGGGCGCTTTTTACCCCAGCCAAGGATGATGCAAGAGCTATGAGGTGGTAGAATTAGGTTAGGCGTTGGCAGACATGCTATCCCGTGGCCAAGGTCTGGCCGCGCGGATCCCGGTAATCTATTAAAAACCATAGCATCACGATTATGATCTCCGAAGAGGCGGTCAGAGTTGAACAGGTTTTGAAAATACTTATTTCTTACTTTATAATACAACATTACCCAATCAATTTCCAGATAATTATCCTCAGCAGTCAATTTCAAAGTATTATGTAATTAATTTAACGGAAATTATACCATTAAGCTAGACTTTCGTTAATATTGTACGTTTACATAACCATTATTTCTATGATAAATCAGGAGTGGGAAGGTACTACTCTGATTTCTAATAGCTCCTTGTTTCGTATCCACATTTGGCTACGAATATTGAATTATTATGCTTTACTTTACAAATGCACGCATCGGCTAGTATCAATAGTAGGAATCCTTGAATAAACTTGTAATTAAAATACATTATCAATAAATACGACTAAATTGACACATCTTAAAATACTGCCGTGTAGCTTATAAAGGTTAGCAATAAACTTCGTTAAGTCGACGTCGGCATCGATTGTTGAGTATTTCTGGTATTATCCATATACAAAAAAAATATTATATATTTAGTTCGACCTTAACGTCGTCGTAGGAAGAGGTACAAGCCATTTATAGCTATGGGACTCGGGTCTCGACACAATAACGTGACGTCGGCACGTAATATGTCGTAAAGTGTTACCGTAGCAAGGCGACGTCGTTGACGACCGTGTCAGGGTCATATCGGGGATGTACGACCGCCTCGGTGACCTTCATCTCCATCTCGCCGTGGTTCCTTAGAAGCAGGTCGTGTTCACCCAAGCGAACGTACAGGCGCTTCCTGACGCAGTGAGCCGCGGTTACCACCCATCGTAACGACACGAGGGTACCACCGCAGAACGCTTCCTAAGATAATAATAAATTCTTAGGTTTTTGTTGTGAAGTTACAAGCCACTTTACTCTTTGGGAAATATAGGTGTAATTTATTTATTTTATTACATTATATTAGGACGGTCTACGACCAATTATACCAATATAAAACAAACAAAAAACATACATACAGACGAACATAGAACCTCCTCCTTTTGTGGATGTTGGTTAATAAAATAAAGGAATTAAAAGGAGAAACCGATCAGGCATCTATTGACTCGCAGAACTTTAAACATACTAACAGAATATTTGCCCATTCATCCGCAAAAAATGTATACTTAAGTGTGAATTCAGGATGTCTTTAAGCGCAGTGAGTCAGTCATGGTATTATAGCTACCTTATAACGATTAAGCACAGCCACCTGCCACGGCCACTTGCCGGGCGGCGCTGGTCGGCCGCCTATGATGCGCACCATGTCTCGCATTCGCTGACGCATCCGTCCAGCCGCCGTGCCGCGGTACCGACCGAGTCTGCCGCAGCTGGGGGCGGCGGGCGCCGCGCGAGCATCCTCAGGATGTATCACGGGCGCCGGTGTCGGCATGGACTCTACTATCGTGTAACCTGGAAATATGGTGCCCCTTTCTAGAGTTGCCGATGATCTGAGAATGAATTGTTAAACAGGTTAGTGTTTTTAGTTTCACCCGTGTAGTAAGCGTATTCAGTAAGAGTACACAGCGTGTACTGGATTATACAGAGTGTAAAGGTTATCGTAACGAAAACTGTTACCATTGCTTCAACTCATGTTTTTGGACCACCTAAGATGGAATTTATCGTCGATATTTTCATATCTTATGCGAAAAAAAAACAATATGGTCTAATTGATTTTAAACGATGGACATAACGCCTAAAACTCGTTGTAATCTAGTAAACGATGCCTATCGCTATTAGTAAGAATACCCGGCTAACCGGATACATGAAAAGGTACTTATGAACGCGACTGTACATATTCATGCTGAAGTCTATTTCGTCCCCTCCGATGTAGAATTTCTATAACTAAATTCTTCGGGATACGTTAAAAGGGAAAAGGCATGTCTAGGTCACATAGCTATCTCATACCTATCAAATACTGGTATTAGATTTTTTTTTGTGTGTAGACTATGCTTTGCCTATAACATTTTTGCCCCAAATACCTTATTTAGGTCATTGTCAATAAAAGTGTAATTTACAACAAAAAAATTACCTATACCATTCTACGAAATAGTGAGTTGCGCTTTAAGTTTTACTATTTGTTAGTACCTAAAGGTACACATTCAGAACTTCTTTTAGTGCCTATAAAGTTCTACGTTGGTTGTTAAAAGTTTCAGGACTAAGTAATGTGAACTACCAAAATGCTATGTACAATATAAGTCTACTTTGCCCTGATTTTGTTTGGGTTAGGTTTTGTTTCTCTAATATAAGGTTCGCAACTACACTTTTTTGCTACTCAGATGTAATGTTAGGACAGACAATTAATAAATATTTGTTAGCCAAGTACCTATGTGCAAGATCACCTGGATCCTTGCGCCTCTGCATCCTGCTGCGGATCCACAGGTGGCAGTAGCTGCCCTCCATGTAACAGTAGGCCGACTGCCTTACGATCTGCCGCCCGCATATGGCTCGTTTAACACAGCGTCTAGGGAAAAAGGCTGTATATGTCACCAATATAAAATAAGAGCATGGAGTTCTTCAGAGGGCAAGTCTACTGTTCCCTAAACGGCCGGCACCGCGTTATTTATCTTGACAGTCAAGTGGTAGTAGAGCCAAGGTACAGCTTATATACGGTCTGGCTTGTAGTACCATCCTCACACAAAAGTTCGCCGTAAAGTAGCTACCGTCAATCGGTTCCGGCTTGATAGAGCCAATCTCTGCTCCCTTCCTCTCCCAATGTCCTTCTCCTCTTCAGGCCGGCAACGTTCGGGCTTTTGGTGCCTTTGGTATTGTCAGCCTCTTTAGGCTACGGTTATTATTTATCATCACGCGAGATGTAAGCTTGTTTGACGACTTTGTTGCATTAAAAACTAAAAATATATTATTATTAAATGTAATATTATGTATTTACCTACGTAATACTATAGATAATTACTTGTGTTTTCTATCTGTTCAACCCTATACTTACACCCCCTTACTCGTATTAATACACGTGGATGAGCGGTTGTATAGTTAAACCATGCTTAGTATTTTTCTTTCCAATGTCAAGTTACTGATGACAGAAAGAAATAGGTCGGTCTCGTCTCACCGCAGACCACACGAGCTTTCTGCAGGCTTTCTGGCATCCTTGCAAGGGCACTCGCACTCGAGCATATTCGAGCATTCAACCTTGCAAGCAAACGCACCTCGAGCAGACACAGCAATTTACAAAGACTATCGACCTCCGGTCTTGGAGGGGAGTCCTGTGGCGACCTCACATTCACGTCGCCGACAGAAACGGACAGATGGCGCTAAATGCAGCGCCTCAATACAATGTACGGATTCTTCATAGAAAAACTGAATCACGATAGTAAGACTCGCAAGCATCGTGACTATATATACAAGACCCCGAGAATAACCAGTGGGGCATAGCGGCCGCCCCGCCAGGCATAACACCCGCCTGGCTGGAAGATCTTCCCTTTTCCGCTAAAGTGTAACTATTCGCCCGCTAATCCACGTTTATGAGTAAGGGGGCCCTGTTTTAGTTGTTAAGGAAAAGCTAGCAAATGCTACAAGCCTCTTCTCCCAATGGGACCAATTATATTGTCTGGTAAAATGTTTTTATTTTTCCAAGATTTCTCCAGTCTTAAATTTTTCGGGAAAAAGGCGTTTGTTCTTGTGTAAAAACGAGAAATACACGGCGAATAAATCACAAATCGGTACATTACATACCTGCGTCTCACAGTAGTACATCTTCTCGAGCACGTCGTCCATGAACTCCACGCGGAAAAGCCGCGGAATCTTTTCTGCACATCCTCGGAATTTAGATCACGCGTTTGCGGCTGCTGATAGTTAATACAAATTTAAATTAAATACATTCCATTATCTAATTACCCACACGGCTACTATCAACAGGTGCTTGCTACTTCAATCAACTGGCAAATACGTTAGGCACTAATCGCTAGTGCAAATTTCACGCGGCCTACGCGTTTGTTTCACATACCCCGCGGTGAAAACAAACACTAGCATACGTATTGAACTATTTGAAAATTTCATTTATCGATGCTGTTATTCATTATCCAAAAATAGTTAGTAAAAAACTACCTATTTATCTGATCAAATTAAGGTTAGCTCAGCTCTTACGACGGCCGCAGTGGCGCAGTGGTTCGAGCGTAACCCGCTCGGCTCACGAAACATGGTGGTTCTGGGTTCGATTCCCGCTGGGGTAAATTTCGGAAATGATCTTTTCGTAATTTGCCCTGGTCTGGGTGTCACTGTGATCGCCCCAATCCATTGTACGGTACCCAAAGTACAAGCGTTGCTTCGTTTGGGACCATACAGTTGGTGTGTCAGTCTGGCGATATTTAGTATTTAGTTATCGATAAGTATAGAATTGCTCCGTACAAGTTTGAAGAAATCATTTTTAACAAGTTTAGTGTGTATGTACTTACTATGACCAAATATTTTTCTTTCTCGATATCCGCCGGCGCCCGGCGTTTCTTGCAACTATAAACAAAATAATATTATATAATGTTTACGGTTCTGTGAAAACGCAACGCTGTCTCGCAAAACCATATCGTGTCTGTTTCTCAGAATATAAATATCATGGATTTATCATACAGCTCACTGAAGTTCAAAATAGTTTTGTCTAAAAGTGATTCGGTAATCATTTACGTCTACATACCTAATTATATTACACAGACTAAACAAAGTATCGATAACGTACATAAAAACTATTAATAATTCTGATATACTCGTATCCACATGAGGACAGAGTAGCCATAGAAGCATTGTTCGGAATAGAAAACATAAGGCTAACAATTTTATCTTGGAGGTAGATTTAATTAAAATCCACCCTAAGCTTGTAATTATTTTAAACGGTCGACCTGCGTTGCATTGCAGTGCTAGTTGACCGGTGGCTTGTGTCGTACCTAAGTACATCGTGCACTTTTCTGGAATAATTGTGGCTACTGCGCCCGCGCTTATTAGTGGTAATATTGAACGTTTCACGGATTTTCATGCGCGTAGCTCGCGAGTGCGTTACGGACAATAATTATTGGCTCGAGAAAAGACATTGTTAAGGTGTTTTGGTGACACGTCACACGCGGTGGTGGTACCTACTGGAGGCCGCCAAGCGGTGGATGGTGGACGTTGGGGTCACTGGACCAGGATACAGTAAATCTTGAACCCCCGTATTTTTCCCTATTGTATTAAGCGTATTTTAACACCTCTTTAGGGGCTCCTTCCTCCCATCTAGACTGGGCTGACTGTAGGTGACCCTATAACCTAAATACTTACTCCACACTCGAACCGGGTAAGTAGTTTTTAAAGTATAATCGCACAGGGTTTGTGCCGTCGGGCCGCCGATCCCGGTGTGTTTACGATACGAGCATGGTTAATAGTTTTTGGATATTATATAATTTAGGTAAATATCTTGCAGGTGTAGGCTCTACCACAAGACAGTTTTTACAACGGAAATTACAAACTACCAGTGTTCTCCTTACCTTACGCAGTCTATAAATTCGGCTTGTGTATTACAAATTGTTAACTATGCTATAAATGTTTGTACTGGTTGAACATAATTTCTAAGTAATTACTGTCGTAATACGCTGCTGAGAGTAATTACAAATCTGTATCTTCATTTTGCTACAGCGAGCTGCCTTTGGTATAATATTTAGTAAACAAGTTACTCTCCTGAATTATGTGATGTAATGATTTCACGCCGTTTCCTATTTGCCGTTCAACTCAGTTCAACTGAATATTAACTCTTCAACGTACAATAATTGCAAATGTTATCATATTCAGACAGCTTATTTGGAGTTTTAGAAATTACCTTTAAGTCATCAAATTGTTGAGATTAATGTTTTATACCTTTTGATATATTTAACACTTATTTTATACCAGCTGTACCCTGCGCGCGTTGCTACGCCGTCAAAGATTGGTCGTACCAACCCAGAAACCTTTGTGGGCTCATGCACAACACTTTGCTGAAGATCCAAGACATGATCAAATGCATAGTTTACGATTCTATAAAGGACATACAGACAAACATTCATTTTTATAATATATAGATAGTCTAATTGTACTTTGTAACTTGCTGTACCTGTCATGCTATTGAAATATTCCTCAGGCGACGCGAAGCATTCGCACAAGTGTGCGTAATATTTCGAGTAAAATATTCAACGGGTACCTTGTGACTTCTATGCGTAGCGAGTCCCCGCATATTTTTCTACGTAAGCAGTGCCGCCGCCTCGTCCTGCGCCCATCCTGACATCCGCTCCAACGACCCCACGGGGAATATGAAGGCTGTTTCAAATGGGAGCCTAAAACCCAAGATTTCTTGATAAATCCACTCACATCCCACAAATCATACATTGAGTGTATTATATATAAATCCCAACCTTTTTTGTTTGCAATGAAGTGGCCCGAATGTTCCGTATTTTCGTTTTTAGTCATCCGTATAGTTTCATTCGACGTTGTCGTTTCAGTCTGCAATTTATAAGATCATTGAACATTTATCAATATTGCACAATACATAATAGTACACGACAACAATCGGTTTACTACGTGGATATCTGGGTCAATCCTTTTGAAAAGCTAGTTTCCATACAACCGTTGCAATCAAGATATATTTCAATTTGGCTCTACGCCAGACATTTTTTTTAGATCGGAAGTGCATTGTCAGCTGCAATGCTAGCGATCGGTCATCTGGGGCATGTTATGTGCAGGAGTGTTGAACTTTTTTTGTATTCATCAATGCAATGCAATCACTATACGGTATAATTACATGATTGAATCAGGCGTTACTTTGCGGAACTTTGAAGGATTTACCTTTCATTCTCTTGGCTTGTCAAACTATAAATGTACTTTTTTTGTATTTTTTATTTATTTTTCTTTTACTTAGGTTAGTTTAGTTTATAAGTCATCATAATATTTATTTACATACTTTAATTACAAAATAAGATGATCGATACTAAAAAAAGCCAAAAATATCTAATAATCATCGATCCTCAGGTTTACAATTTTGGAAGTTCACAAGCTGAGGGCGAGTGGTGAGTCCCTCTCCTAAATCATTCCGCCAAACGATAACCGTTAATCACTTCTCTTCACATCAGCTGTGGTTCATTTGATTACAGATAAAATCCACTATATAACTCTACTATCTTGATCTAAATACGTTACCGATTGTCGCCCCTAATCGAATCTTTGAGATAGACGGCTTCCGCTCCTTTTAAATATCGGTAATGACTTAATAGTAAACCTAAAGTAACCCTAAACCAAATTGGGAAATTAAAATAAGGTTCCACGATAATCCTTGGCTTTGATGGACGTGACAGGATTTTAATGAGCAATTCGTAACAGCTTCGTACTTTGAATAACCGTATTAGACGGCAAATTATCTTTTAAGGAAGCGTTTCTTGAAAGTTTTGACAGTAGTTGGACTCAAGTTTTGAGCCATAGATATTGATATTTAGCTGTCGGTATGATTTAAGTGTTTTGAGTTTTAAGGCCTATGCACACCACGTTTTTAAACGCGCCGTTGACGCGCATTTGTAATGATACAGACGCGAAACGCACGCGAGTCAGACGCAGCCAGACGACTTTAGACTGTAGACTTTTGAAGGATAAAAGCGCGCCGTCGATGCGCGTTTCTAAATCGCGCGTCGACAGCGCGTTCAAAAAACATGGTGCGGACAAGCCCTTATACTCACTTGTCCCAGAGCGGTTTCACTAATAATGATATTAAAAACAATGATTGGACACAGCCACTTCATATTCCCCAGTCCTTGAGTCTAGAACTCCACCAGCATTCGGCATCTAGAACCAAATAAAAGAGATTGATAGAAGCAATTAAATTCCTGGCCCCCTAGCCAAGTGGCTTCGCCTATAAGCGTTTCTACACAACGCTACGCTTAAATGTATGGAAATGACATTACAAGTCGATAAGTAGATCACGTGACTTATGTCATTTCCATACATGAAGCGTAGCGATTTGTAGAAACGAATGCAGACGAAGCAACTTGGCTAGAGGTGCTGAAAGTGAGATATAAAACATAATTCTTTAAGTACAATCAGACGTTCTATTTTATTCTTACTGTAAAAACAAACGTTTTTCCAGATCAATGATGTTCGGACACTCTTAGTTTTGTTCCAAACGAATAATTCAATTCCCATTTTTTATCAATAATAATTAAAATACGAGTCAGTATCTTAGTAAGTACGCGATATTTAAACACCCATTTTATTACACGACTATTTAATATTGCGTATAATATACCTATTATTTAACGACCGCTTTGCGCAGTGGTACGAGCGTAGGCTGCTTGACTAACTGCGCGAGGAGGGTTCGATTCCTCTCGGGGCCATTTCGGAAATGTTTTTTTCGTACGTAGACCAGAGTCTGGGTATCACTGGGATCGCCCCCAGTTCATTGTATGTTACCCAAAGTACAAGCGCTACTTAATTTGGTACTATACATATATCCCTTTATTAATAAACGTGGATTAGCGGGTGCATAGATCTTCTCAGTCGAGGTCGCGTTCCGATCCGGTGGTAGATTTACCCTCGCCACCTCTCCTGGCAGCGGCCCAAGCCGAGGTCGTGTCCCTTGTGGCGCCCTTGAGCTAGCTGCCCCCCTGCCCCTCTGGCTGGAGCGCACTTGCGCTCGCCCTCTGTCCGGGTGAAGTTGTTATGGCCACTCTGGCCAACAACAATAGTCATATCAAAAAAAAAAAAGCGGGTGCATAGTCATACACCGAACTGTCACTTTCTGTCATCAGTAATTTGACATTCGAAAGAAGAAGACAAAGTATGGTGTAACAACACAACCACTAATCCGTTTATTAATAAGGGGGGTACAGTAATATACTTATTATTCATATTAATTAACATATTATCATTATTTATAATATGAATAAGTATTTACAAAAAAGCGTTTGTTTGTTTTACGTATGTATATCATATTATGATAACAGTAAATCCTCTTGGCAAAGCTATCTATTAACCTAATAATACCTATAAGTGCCAATCAAATAACAAATACAAATAGTTTAATAAAATATTTTGCTCAGTTCACATCTGTCTCGGACAATAGAACATTATTTACTAAATCGCTATAATTTGTCCCAAGCTAGCAAGGGGACGGCAAACTGCATTTTCTTTTCACCGTAAAACTTAATTTATCTGACGCACCTTCTAAATAAAATATACAACGAATGACACAGAGAAGAGCGCAATAGAGAAAAAGTGATGAAATAAAAACAGAATTTCTTCATAACGTAAAGAACGTAAAAGATGTTTCAGGCGAAACGCTAAAGTGGTATTAAATAAAAGCTGCATTAAAGTGAATGCCATAATACTTTTATTCCCTGAAGAGTTAATAATGAAAATTTAAAAAGTTATACAGATACCTATATCGAAATCTATTCCCGACTAACTTGCATTAAAAGAGTCTGTATTTACTATACACTACTCTTTTAAAATAATTATCACCAAATAGTCCAAACTATCGTATAGTGGACTAGTATATTCAAACAATTTTCAGAACTGAAATCTGACCATTTAATCCAGCAAGCCAAGAGTCGTGGGCCTGTGTGCTAATATTTTTAACACAAGTATAGGTGCCTAACTAGTTAGTGGTGAATAAGGCAAATCGTTTTCATGATTGTTTGGTCAAAATCTTAAGAAATTACTCACCAAATTAGCCAAATGACAATGGGTACGCGTAGTTCAAAAAATGCATAAAAAAATTTTTCGCCATAATAAATTTCGTATATGGAAAGTCGGTCCCGTGATCCAAGAACAATGCACTTTTTGCCCAAGTGCGAATACGTAGCTTGCTCACCATTTATCCAGCCTTATAGTCTCGTGCCTATTTTAGGAATACTTGCATTTTGATGTAGACTGTTATTCGAAGCTCCATTGTATGGTTTAATTATGACCACCAAAATAGTCATGGGTCATAGCAACACTAAAATAGAAGTACCTACAAATATAGTATTAATAACTATAGTTATACTTACATTTTTTGCGCTGCTGTACGCCATACCGTCTTAATTAAAATTTTAATTGTGATCAAAAGTATCATGCATTTATTTTTCTGCCATTTCAATAAAAGCTCGAGTTAATGTTGGGTCACGCTGCTAGCGACACTCCAAAAGAAATTTAATTTTCTCACATAAGAAGGGCTTTTCTTCATTAATTTTCATTGCGAATATTTTTCCCCTTCACTTCTAATTCTTTAATATAAATGGGGCTAGACATCGCGAAGACCCTAACGTCCCATTTCAAAGCGATTTATTATGACGACATCCACCGAATGAAAAATGGCAAAGCTCACACGCTGGAAGAATTCACACGACTAGACGACTATGTATAGAAGTGGGGACATTAGAAATCAAATCTATGGATAAAACAATCAAAAAAATAATAAATAAACAAAACTGGTAGGTACAGTCCACTTTCATAAGAGTAGTAGCACTAAGAACATAAGACACAAAATTTATTGCGATTGCTAGGTACTCGATAAGTCAAGTCCAGTGAAGTGTATACCTATTAGTGATGTAACGAATGTTGGATTTTTGACATTCGCGAATGCGAATGCGAATGCGAATATTTGGCTTCAACATTCGCGAATGCGAATGTTGACATTCACATAAGAACCCCTAAAATGAAAATTAAAAAACTTTATTATATATAAAAAAAAAATTGAACGACAATTTAAATTACAAAATAGCTGATAATTTTCAAACGGTTGAACCGATTTTCGTGAAACATAGCTAAGAACACTCTCGATCAGAACACCTTTCTAAAAAAGAAACAAAATTAAAATCGGATCATTTGTTTCGGCGCTACGATGCCACAGACACACAAATACACATGTTAAACTTATAACACGCCTATTTCTCGGAGGTTAATAAAGAGCGCGCAAAATGTTAGCCTGGATTGACATTTCGTGTCGGCCGAACATAGCCGAACCCATAGGTTGAAAGAACGAAGTTAGTCACATAAAGTTAATTCGATCGAAGAGTTTTGTTTTGATTTTAGGGTAGTTTAGTATTATTTCACTAATCAAATTTATTTTTTATCAAATTTTATATTTTAGTTAGACTAACAAGAGCAATAGAGAAAGATCCTATGTATAAATTAGTTGTATACCTCAAGACAGTATTTTTTATTCAAATATAAGTAAATAAGTGCATTATGTGCAAGTGAGCTAAGATACGATCGAGGCTGGTTTGCAGCCAGAGACTAACACGAGGGCTGTGCTGTAATCGAGCCAAGGTGTGTAATTAACAATGCTCACGCATTTCATACGAAATTTTACAACTTACTTGCGAGTAAAAAATATTTAGCATATTACAAACTTAATTGAAAAAAAATCACAATTCACGATTTTTTAAGACCTAGAGAATTGCAGGATGAATGAAAAATAAAACAACATGGCGCGCCGTAAGTTTTTAGGGTTCCGTAGTCAAACTCGGAACCCTTATAGTTTCGGCACGTCCGTCTGCAATCATAGTAATTTTATACAGAGACTATTAGGGCTAAAATACTGCAAACTAGCCAAAAAATTGAGTTTATGTACCGCTATAAAACTGTTTTTAAATTTTGAAAATACTTAAGAAAGAGGAGTAAAAAAAATGTTCACACACCCCCTCGATTGAAGTATTGTTCAGTAAGTATTTTAAAATTATTTGAAGGTTTCTTTGACAGATTTTCAATATTAATTCCCGTTTACGAAATATTGAGCTTCATTGTGGCCTTTTTTTAGTTAAGTAGCAATATTCATCCTTTAAATTAGAACCACAATATAAATGGTTTATTATAGGTAATAAATAGTTATTTACTATACAAAATCAATATAATTTTTAAACAAACTTTTGCTGAAGATGTCTACGATGCCGGTTTAATAAATTTAGTACCAGAATTTCTTAATATTTTATTTAAAAAGGTGACTAATAGTTAATTAATTTCGTAGAAATTAATAGGTTACGTGAGCCGCCGTATTCGATGTTTCATATCAATAAAAAAACATCACTTTTATTTTATGAGTTCCGTAGTGTCGAAAAGTGGCGGGATGTCTACGGAACTCTTAGAATATGCGTAGTCCGACATGCATTTGGCTGGTTATATTTATCTATGGGTGTGGCAAAGCCCGTAACAATTTTTTTACTATTTGAAATAAATAAAATGTTTAAAATATGTTTTATTTACAATGAAATTGAATGTGAAAGAAATTTATTTAAATAGTTAATGTGTTTATGTATAATATTTTTATAAACATCGTTTATTTTTTTTTTTAAATGTTTACTATTTTTAGGATAACTCCTTACTAACATTTAAAAAATGTAAAGTCAATAGCACAAGTGCGTAATAAGCTGCTTTATGAACCTAAAAGCAGTGCGATATGGGCCACCCTATGAGCAAGTTTGTTTAAATAATATATAATTCTTACTATTTGTTAACATTCCATATCCGTCTATAGATAATTTCCTTTTGTTTTCCAAAAACATTCGCCAAACATTCGCATAGATTCTTGCGAATGCGAATGCGAATGCGAATGTCAAAAAATATGCGAATATTCGCGAATGCGAATGCGAATATTCGTTACATCACTAATACCTATAGGTATACCTAGGGACTCGTTATCTTTATAGTTTTTAATTAATAGACGTAAGTTATTTTATATTTGTACATAATGTATATATTTGTTAGTCCTTATTTTAATTCATTGCAATATGAATATACATATAGGTACTCATTCGAACATATAACAGCACACAAATTTTATATTAGTTTTTCGATCTAATAGCTTCAGGGTTACAGTTCTAAATTATGTTTTAGAGAAATGACTGGATTGGATAGTAATATCATTTTATACTTATGCTCATTCACGCTTTAGAAAAATACATTCATCTTTTTAATGCGTATTTCCACACGAGCGAACATTTCAGTCACGATGATATAGAACAGACTTTAATCATCACGGGCAACGCATACCGAATAATCGTCATTATTCAGAGCAATAACACTGATAGCTATTAAGACAGTTATAGTTTTTTCAGCCAATTCGGCATGTTGTAAAATTGCAACACTTTTACGAGCGACACAAAGCCTTATTTTAATTGTGCATATTTTTTATTTTTTTCTACACGAAAAAAATGTGCTTGTATTATTATTTGGTATCGAGTGATTTAATCAAAGGTCAGCTGTTAAAAATAACCCCATCAGATGATTGTTTCTAACAAATTGGCATTTTTTATTGTATTAATAATTTACTTTGTATATACATAAAGCTCTACGAAGTTCTTAACTTGGATTCAGAAACGGAAATAGAAACCCTTTGAACCCTTTATTGCCTCTAGGGCCCAGGGTAAAAATTGCGTTACTCACAAAAAAAATGTAAAGATATTTAAAAAATGTAAAGATGAAAAAGGTGAATATTTAAGTACAGAAATTTTAAGTACTCAACGACCAATTAATATTTGAGAATGAGAGGCCAAACTAGCGTAATTTAATGTCTCTCAAATGTATGTCGGGGCGCGTAATGTATATCATACTAAATACTACCCACGATGCAAAATAGGCCTTTATATTGTAGAAGCAATAATATTACGCGAGTCGTTTGACACAGCGTAACGCGATGTAAGTTACACTCACTTACTTCACTTAAAGTAAAAAACTTAATATGGCTTTCATCGCGCGTAGGTAGTCGATGTTTTTACCAACAACATAGTTTGATGGGACAGTTGGTCTGTAGGTGAGGCTTTACAGTTAACAAAAGAAGACATCTGGATTATCAATACTATGAATTTCGATGCACTTTTACATGACACTAGCCATTTAAACTCGGACCTCGCGTTATAACAATCATGACACAAGAAATTCACTGTAACAAGAAATCAGCAATCAGATTCGTTCAAAGTCATTCAACCGTTTGATGGTTTAATGACCTCTCAGTTACCATAATTAAGTGCTTCAAGAGTACGCCAACAGACTCGAGTTCATGGTTAGGTCATTTCGAGCGAGTTCGAGCTCATCATTCGACGCACGGCTACAAAAACTCCGTTCCCACAGCGATTACTGTAACGGGCTATCTGTCATCTATACCCCGATATATTCAGATGTAGACTAGCTAATTTAAACAAATAATCGTTAATCATTGATGTTAAGGCACATAGCGACTTATACTAAAGCAATCTTGGTACCCAATTTTATTAAAAACTGAATGTAAATCTTCGTCTTCATTTCTCTAGTTCTTCACACTAAGTAATACATAATCCTCCAAAATTTCTTTGGTTTTGGGAAATAAGCCCGTACTATGCCGAGCATAAAATAGTTAACTATAATCATTTTTGAGTAACATACCTATCTACACCATAGGATATATGCCAGCGCTTTTAGATAAAGGGCTAAAGTATAAGCGATCTTGAGTACTTACGCTTATGACATGTATTTTTACTGGTATGAGATTGGAATGACTTGTCCAATATGGCTCTCAGGCTTGAGATGATTTACTGATAACAGGCCATAGATTAAAAAAACTATGATTAAACCGTGAAGCTATCTCGCAGGTGCTACCTACGCGTAAAAAACAGCAACCGGTAGATAGGCATTATACCTAGGTAGGTGTTGGGTCTATCGTGAATAGCAAAAAGTTAATAGTGCCTATTTACTATCATGCGGACACGTACAACCGCGTATATTTATGACATTAATTCACAACTCTCATATATTAATGACGACCGCTTGCCGCGTAGGCCGCTCGGCTCTCTGCACCAGCTTGTTTCGGGTTCGATTCCCGTCAAGGCAAATATCGGAAATGGCCTTTTCATAATTTACCCAGGATTGGGTGTCACTGGGATCGCCCCCAGTCCATTGTACGGTACCCATAGTACAAGCGTTGCTTAGTTTGGGACCATAGAGTTGGTGTGACAGTCTGGCGATATCTAGCGATAAATGAACTACGTGGTAAAAATAATTCTTGCGAAATCGGTGACTATTTTTCAAATGCTCTACACACAGCACCTCTATGGTATAAACAGAACACCGCTACCGTGTTCGGCAGTGACATAATATCACAGTTTTATGGCGGGGAGTGGCCAATGATGTATAGCTACCACATAACATCTGCTCCACTTAAGGCTTTATGCATACCATACAAACAATCGTCGCGCTTTATTTCTAAGACTATGAAACATTATACATCAAAGCCTAGTAGTTAGAAGATCCGCCCTCGTAATCCAGATGTGCCTGGTTCGATTTCATCCTAACCTGAAACTATTGGCATGAACCCACACCCCTACTAAGTACCTACTAGTATTGAAGGGAAGCTTCTAATCGGACGTTCGGGGTGCTCGCCGCGCGGCCACTCTATCCGTTCTAAGCGTCAGTAGCATTACACGATGACTTCATTAGCGTTGCACCATATATATAGGTACTAGCTGTGCCCTGAGACTTCATCCGCGTAGTATTTTAAATAAGCAAAAATTTCGGGATTATCGGGTTAAAAAGTATCCTATATGTTAATCCCGGTTATAATCTATGTGTGTTCCAAATTTCATCCAAATCCGTTCAGTAGTTTTTGCGTGAAGGAGTAACAAACATACATACATACATACATACATACACAAACTTTCGCATTTATAATATTAGTAGGATACAGAGTGGTATCGGTAGCGCCCTACGCTTTATACTATAAAGCTTCGCTTCGTTCGGGTGTCCCTAGACGGCACTGTTTTTTATTTATTTTATTTGTAGAAACTAACTGACTACTAGTAAATAATATGATAAAACTACTAACTAATCTAAAAATAAATAGCAACCTCACTGATTTGATAATCAAGCAACACTTTGACAACGCTTAACGAATCATTTATGTGCTAATTATATAAGCAATAAGTAGGTAGGTACCTAACTAGTTCATGTATAAAATCAGTTCCCATAGAGTTCACAATACCTAATATTCTTACAATGCATGGCGATGTAATCTTGTATTATAAAACACAATTCGATAGCTGAGAGGTCACGCATTCATATTATGAATGTGTGGGAGGGAACGACAATCGCTATCACGAGATCGGAATCCGCTGTGGTCACCAAATGTGCATGACGCCTTAGCTACATTGATTTTCTTGATATCCAACTGTGCATAAACAATAATATATGGCCACAATATAAAGAGCTCCTCAGATATGAAGGAGACTTAATTGCGTTCGTGAGTTACATATCAATGTCGAAATCATAGGCTTTATACAATAAAAATAGGGGCCAAAATTTACATTGTTTATGAGTAATTTGTCTTACGCCATGGAGAGTGCTTATTCGGTGCTTATTCAGCTTATTCACATTTGTTTCTTTTTTGCCCTCATTCATTTTACAACCCAATCACGGAATGGCTCCATCGGAACAGCTCAATCGTGAGATTGGTTTATTTCCATATTTCGTTCATCGTGTATCAATTTCTTCAGAAAGTAAAAAGCCCGTCATTATTATCTACTTACGGTGTTTTAAAATTTCCCAACATACCTAGTAATACCTAAGTACCTACTTCCTGTGTTGATATAGAAACAGATGTTCCTCGTTTATTAAAACAATAATCAATGTTAGGCAAGGAATCAAAGGGCATTTCTGCTGCTGTCTCATTCCAGTTTGTATCATATCATGGTTAATAATATCATCCACATGTCGCACGTGGTTGATACAAGTTTTGATAGCAGCACCAAGTCGTTCCATGGCTTCGCCGGAACTTCATTAATGAAGCAATCTCTTTTACAAGTTTATTTCCACGATTATGAGCAAACAAAATTACGACAACTTTATTTACAACATAATCTTACTAATATTATAAATGTGAAAGTTTGTATGTTTGTTACTCATGCACCCAAAAACGGCTGGTTCGATTTGGATGATATTTGGCACAGATATAGTTTATAACCTGGATTAACACATAGGATACTTGATTTAAGTCGACGCGATGCAGTTGCAGGCAGAAGCTAGTTAATTAATAAAGCAATATTGAAATTATTGTTACCAATGATATATGTGAGTTCAATTACCTACATATAATTCAGGCATATGTACCTATATACTCGTATATACTTCTATCACATTATAGGCAACAATAACAAAATATCGCCTTTTATTATATTTTGAAGGAAAGTTGAATATTAAATTGTATTACCTATGTGCTTTCTATATATAATTATAACTACTCGAATGAATAAATCAGAAGCCTCATAAAGCCTATAAAGAATTTTTTATCTCTGGCTTTCTATTAATTTCTACGTCTGAAGCTCGACAGACTCGACGATAAAAATCCGTTGCTAGCAAATGTATTTTTCAAAAAAACTCCAGGTATATTTCTGAAAAAATATCGAGCACTTGTCGAATCATCATGTATGTAGTAGGTGCTGGCGCCCTACAGACCTATAAACAAGCGGTCGTGGGTCGGCGCACACCGATCACGCTCCGCTGGTCCTGCGAAACCCGGAACTAATAGATTTTAACAAGATAATCTGAACAAATCTTGATAAGAGAGATAGGTGCGCTTTATTACTCGCTTGTTTCAGATCAATACAATATAACTAAAATTGAAAATTTTGAAAACCCCTTATGCGACGACTTTTTAAACTACAAAAGAGCTGATAATTTTCAAACGGTTGAACCGATTTTCATGAAACATAGCTAAGAACACTCTCGATGAGAATACCTATCTAACAAAAACAATCAAAATTGAAATCGGTTTATCCGCTTGGGCGCTACGATGCCACAGACAGACACACAAATACATAATATGTTAAACTTAAAAAACCTCTATTTTTTGTCGGGGCTTAAAAAACAAGTCAAAACTGTAAAGATAAAAGTTTAAAAGGGACGCATTCACTGTCCAACCGTCCTTGCTGACAACTAAACTTTTTAAAGGCAGACTCTTGTATTTTTTGAATTTCTATCACTTATTCATAGTTCGGTTGTTATCTTATATAAACGCTTTAATGCTACGTAGAGTAGTAGTATCGATTAAACGATTCATTATTGATCATAATATCTACTACATGATTTTCTACTATAGATTTACAGGAGTGGGAAGACTTGTAGACATTTATGTAGATACTTATAACAAAAGGTGTGTTTACGAAATGGTGGATTAATGTCCTAACTTGAACAATGTTCACCTCCAAAACTACAATATATTTTAATGTTCTGGTAAAATGTTTTAATAAGAATGATAACAATTAGCCCTTTTAATGTCGAACCCCTCGGCACGGGCTACCCCTTTATACGAGGGGGATTTAGGCCATAATTCATCCCGCTGGCCACTGGGCCACTGGTATTTTAATTCACACACTACTTTCACTGGCGTGTACTGTGTGTACTAAAATATTATCTGTTTCCTATGTTGCCGTTTGCCGACCAACCCAGCTTCGTCACTACTGGGGATATCGAAACAGTACCTAATTTTAGGCCTTTGCAATCGTAGGCCTTGAAAACAAACAATAGCACATCGCTTATTGCATATTAGTCATACAATAATTGGTAACAATCTACATAGGTAGTACTATAACAAGCCAAAATTAATTTATGCTCCATAAAATTACTGCCTATGGTTAGATCATATTTTTTCTGTACATTTGAAAATAAATCTTGAGCGTTATTAAATAAAATGCAGATTGGATTACAGTTAATTTTTCAAAAATATTTGGGTGACGATATTTTTAGTACCGCATACAGTTTTTAAACGATAATATACACACATTTCTTATCCACAGAGTGATACGTACCAAAATTTATAAAACGCATCGTTTTATATACTCGTATATTCTCTTCTCATTGCCAGATCTTTACTCTAAAAGAACTATATGTATATATTAGTCCACTTAAGCATGGGCATATACAAATGTTGGCTCTTGGAATCAGAGCCTTGGACTAAGGGACAAGTCAGGAATTTTCTGTACGTAAAAGAGGTGAGTAGGACTTAAATATGAGATCAGAATGAAAAGGGGTGACTGTCCAGGTCCATAATAGTCTCTACTTTAATAATTTCATCTCTCTGTTTATTCTACTCGAAATAATACATAAATCCCGAGGGCCATTTCCGGCAAGCACAAAGCTACCGCTAAAAGCTTATTAAAAAGATCTATTCATTTAGATTACCAAGTTTTCGTAAGTCACACAAACAAACATTTTACAGAAAACGAATACAAAATTAGGTGTTATCACAATAACATAAGATTATGTACATAACTGTCAACGGTCTCCTGTTAACCACTCGGACGGTGAGGAGGCCTTGGTTTTAATGAAACTATTAAAATTCAAAACATTGTTCTCGGAACATTAGTCTTCGGAAGTAGTTTTAATCACCAAATTTGGAGTATGTGTACTGCTTATTTATACTTATAATAATATTATATTTATGTTAAGCTCCTACACTTCTACCTACATATAATTTATAGTAAATAAAGTTTCCAAGCGCGTTTATTCATCATCGTGTTAGGAAATAGAGCTTATCCAGAAAGCACTTAGTGCCTAAACAAGTTTTATAAAAGGTTTCACCTAAGTTTATTGGATAGTTTTCTTATATTTACGCGAATACTACACATTGAAATAAAACTATTTTTTGGAAACGTCGGGAACATAAAGTTAATAAACGCGATAAAATCCGAAAAATAGTTTTATTTCAATTTATGGGATAGTTTACACGAGTGTATTGTGATTGATCAATGTATAAACGTTCGTTAAGAGAGGAAGTGGCGGCAGTGGTTCATTAAGTAGGTATGTCATTATTATTATTTAGCATAACATGTGCATTTACATGAAAACAACTCTCGACACGATATGTGTTTTAGAAACTTTCACGTAACACGTAGTTCTGACTGTCGTATAACTATTTACGGGCCGTAGCTCTCGACGCGCAACAACTGTAACTAGGTACCGACCGACAGACCCGCCAGACCGTCTGCCAAAACTGAACACACGCTCTTGTTTAAACTTCGTGTTTGTTTAGTAATGACGCGAGTAACAGTCTGGTATACCTACATGCATTAATATTTTATCTATATGCCATATGTTATAGAACTCTACAGTGCTACCCAACCAGAATGAGGTGCTGAGGTGGGGTTACAATTTTTTTAATCATATTAAAAGTATTTAATAGATGCCAAATCTCCTAAGTAATAGAGTGGAATTTCCTTAAAACACTTTCCCTCTATTCGAGGATAAACCAAGGCCAAGTAATTGACGCTAAATCCATCACGGGCAACCGGAAAACCTTAAGTGACTCCACTTTCACAGCTCGTCGTTCCAATAACGACCGCAATTAGTGAAGATAGCGCGCAATTTTGCGATACTCTTATAATGCTTGTTATGTATGTTAATGCTTGTTATATATGTTATGTGAAAGCAGATCAAATAATAACAATGAGAGACAGCATTATATCAATGTGAGAGACAGTTTAACAATAAAAGTTCAATAAAACTTTATAACCCGATTTGATGAGTAAGACATTGGAATATATTTGAAGGGGAATTCACTTCATTCATTGAAAACCAGTCTCTGGGAACAGTTCTACGTACGACTTTTGGCAACAATCCTTTAGTAAGTATAGCTTATGACATTTTTAGCCAATAGGACCTCATGTACGTATATTTATGTTTTGATTTATTTATTCAAGCCTCGAAAGCCTATAGATATACCTACCTTATACTAGGTGAAACAAAAAGGGCATACTATTTTTTATGCAACTTAACTTTGTAAATCTCAAACTATCGGCTTTGTGCGACAGTTGAAGTACTAAAGGTTTTGTAGACTTGTGAAATCGGTCAACAGCTGTATTCCTATAACAACTTTTGTTTTTCAAGTTCCCTCCAAAGCTGATGGTTTTAGAATTACAAAGTTAGTTTTAAGTTAAGTTTAAAAAAAAAAAAGTATACCCATTATGTTTCACCTTGTATACTAACATGCATGTTTTAAATATAACTAAAGTGTTAGTAACATCATTAAGACATGCTATTTCCAATCTATGCGGATGCTTGTACAATTTCTAGACTTATCAAGTTTCTTGTAACGAGGTAACTTTTTGTATGAATCTTTACAATGTCTTATATTAGCGATGCCCGGATAAGAAGATTGGCAGATAGACGTGCGTTGGTAATAGAGTTATTAAATATATCGTATTGTGAAGAGTCCAGTACATAGCTACTTATGTATTATTTGTGTTTGGTTTATGGCAACTGGAACTTTATTACTTACCTATTATAAGTAATAATTATAAAAGGTATCTTAAATTACATAAATTTGAACAGGTGTGTTTATTTTATATTGAAGATATATGAATGTGTGGAACAGTATCAGTTGAAAGCCAAGTTTAAGGTGGAATTACAGTGGATAATAAAACTAAATGCATCCATTATTTATTGTTCGAATGCACTATCACTTATATCACAATCACAACTAATTGTTTTATCCAAACCCACACGTCGATTAACATGGAACGCTCTTATATATTTTGCAAATATGTACAGTACAACGTACTTTACAAAGGCCAACGAGAAGCGATACGAAAATTAATAGATTATTTTACAAAAATATTGGTTCATAACGACTCGCCTCCATTTATTTTTAAATATCATTACGGTTTCCAACGCAGAATTAATTTACTAATTTATAAAATGGCCGCCCGAATGTTGATCAACTCGAATTCGAACATTATTACCATTCAGTATTGCTTCTATTTGGCTTGTGTGAAATGGATTAAATACGTTCAATGACAATAAAGAAACCTCCCTTAAAATGACAATTTATGTTGCGAAATACCATATTAAAAGCAGTTAGTGACGGACAATCGTTATTAGTAAGTGAGTGACTTCCCGTTGTATCGTTAGAAAAGTATAACGTGACAGCTTTTGCACGATCGTTAGCACATAACAATGGTATTTTCACGGTCTATTCCGTTGATCACTTTAACCCTTTGTTTACAGCCGCTGTCGCCATGAACATTTGCAAAAATAACTGGCTCATGCTCACAGACAATTCAAATAGGTTGTAATAATAACATCCACTTATAGTATTTTCTCTGTGAATATACAAAAAGCTGTCAATATTTCGTCTATTCGTTTCGCACTGACGGGCCAGACATTATTGTTTTATTGTGTCTGGAAATTAACGTGCCAAACGAAGTGAGTTGTTTAAAAATCCATCTCCGCTGCGTTGCGTAGAGCCGGGCGTCTATCGACTTTTCATAATTTGTTTACAGAGTTAGATACTTAAAATAAATGTAGATATCAGCTATGGTAAGTAGGTACCACACTTGGGAAAGCGTATGACCCTTTTTTTCTACGAGCTTGCTAACGACATCAATCATAATAGACGTCATTATCAAGGTCGTAAAAAGGACAAAGTTCAAGGACATCACCTCGAATTTGATGCTGTCTCCATATAGTAATTTATTTGTTATCAAAAAATGCCATAATATTTTATTTTTATTTTACTTGCCAATGCCTAGTGCAGCACCTCAAATAATTAGATTTATGGAATTCCACTTTGTAAATAATTTTAAGTTTACAACGCGTCGTGAGAGGAACTAAAAAGATACCGCAACGCAACATACTTAAAACCGCTTATGAATGTCATCTTTACTTACTTTGAAGTTCAAAGACGTTATGAGAAACTGAAACGTAATTGGTTTAGTTGTGCCAAAAACGCCCTAAATACTAATAAAGCCTTTCGCAAACAGAAGGGCTTTATAATATAATATATAGCCTGCTTAGTTTGAAATAAGAACTTGTATACTACGTAAACTTCCCAAGAGGAAGCGTATAGTTGGTAACAATAACAATATTATTACTACAAGCTATAGAATATGATAATAACTGCGTATCAGAAGTACTAACGGTATAGTGGAGATAAACATTAATAAGTTCGAGTCGGAAAATATACAGGACCTTATGTAACCTAGTTATTTTATATTTCGTTACTAAAGAGATTTTCCATAGCACAAATGAGTAGGCACCTATACAACCTGAAAATGTACCTCGCAAGACGAAAAGTGGTCGGATTTCCGTGTGAACTAATCTTTTCAGGAACTTTGCAATAAACATTGATAAAGACATTCAAGGCAAATATGTCAAAAATGACCTTACGATCACTGTCTTCATTATCAAAAGAGGTATTTGTTTAAATTAAAATACCTATAACCAAGTTTAATTATGAGGCAAACATTTAGGTCGATATATTAATATACTTAGTACTTAAGACGAAATTAATATACACAAACATTACATATATATTATGTCATCTGATACCTACTTTATTCGTTCTATATTGTTAATAACATACGCATCAATAATTTTGTAAAGATAATAAAACACAATTTTAGACGAGGGAAGAATCAGAAAATAGGTAATAAAAAATAATCGATTTACTGTTCATATCGATTTAAACCTTTTTGAAAACACACTCCTCAACGTATTATAGAACAAGTAATCCCAGTTATACTAAATTACTTACAGTATTTACTTTTATTATATATATTTTCTATAATGAGCATTTTATACGCATTGATATCACAAAAAAAAAATAAGTACTATGTACCTATAATAATTAGCATAGACACAGGATAGTTCCCAATAAGTTCAGCAACAATCACATATTAAGTAGAATAACTAGTCTTACCTCAAACCGGCAGTTTATTCGATACACAACATAGATGCGGAGTGATAACAACAACGGCTATGATATCGCAGATCGAAGGCAGCGCGCTCGCTGCTAGAGCAGTACTGGGCCATGCGCGCGCGCAGCCGGCGTATACCCCGGCCGAACTAAACTATACACCATTTAATGTGAGATGTGTAACATTGTTGCTTTTGCGAGTTCAATGTTACGGTTTTTGGGATTCAATTAAGCGGGACAGTTCCTAATTTCATTAGTTATTGTTGTTTAATTTGATGATAGGTTAATTACGTCAGACAGTTATCGGTGCTATAAAGCTGTCGATAAAAACCTTATTTTTCGAGCCATTTTCATTCCGTCTTAAATTAAAAGTGAATGATGGTATATTATATTGTTTATTGCAATAAGTAAGTAAATAAATACCTATCTAGAGTTGGCCATTCACATGCAGTGGATAATCATGTTTTTGTCACTTCTTTCTTATTGAATGAAAAAGTGTTTATGTACTTCCGACTTCTTTTACTAGATGGATGGACGAAACTTGGAAAAAACAATTAAATCTATCAACAGCTAGGAGCTATATATAGGGAAATTATTTTATCTAACTTTTTTATGATAGCATCCCACCATTACGGTGAAATAAAAGTTTATGGAAAGTTGTACGCGTCTTAAAATGGTCCACTTAATCGCATCTCATTTTATTGTCTCTTTAATGCGTATATCAAATAAGCAAGCACTTAAATTTTGCGTATTGATAAGTAGAAAACCTGTTATACGAACACTTTATATCAATCTAACTCTAAATACAGGCGAATAATAATTAACAGCGATCTACACGTGTTTTTTTATATTCTCAATTAAAAACTGGATTTTCTAGACCAAGATTTTTTAAACTAAGTATAAAAAAAATCTTATTTAGATTGTGTTGTATAAGAATATGTATACCTACCTACAAGATTATTTCAATACGGGAAGTGATAACGCCGGGCGCATTGACCGCGCGCAAACAAATATTGAAACAGCTTCAGTGAGATGTAGGCGACGCGCGATAATTCACTAACTTACTGTTTCTTTTGTAACACCTATTGTTATTAATACCGAGAATCGTATTATTGAAATTCTGTTGCTATCAAGAGATAAGTTATGTTACATTATTTTGCATTGAACATTTTTTGCTAGTTAATTGATAACCGCTTAAATTCCAAACGATCGAACTGACAAATAGGTATAGCGCAAATAACTAAGGCAATGTTTGCGAACACGTTATTGATTATGCTTACCTATATATTTCTCGTGTCATGTGTTTCTTAACATTTTCTATTCTTAAGTTCACATGGTAAACAAAATAGGCGTTTGGTAAGATGAGCGTTAAAAGAATGAACCTTGAAAGGGAGCATATAACTTTATGACTACGGTGACGACGAACCTCAAGTAAATTTATGTAACCTAGTTTTTTGGTTCTTGCCGCACTTTTGTTGGTTGCTCAATACGGTCCCTACCAAACTCAAGCAGTATATGTCAGTATTTCATTGGACCAATATTGTGGTCGTTATATAATATCAGTACCTATACTTATTTACCTACCACAAAAAAACTCTGATGGGTTTCTTTCTAACAGCTGACCTCTATTAAAATCATTCGCTACTGACCAGTGCCTACCAACAGATAATATTTACTATCAGTTTTTTTTTGTGGTAGGTAGCATCATCTACAATGACCTACTAAGGTGCCAAGTAAAATATCGTGCATTATTACAATAAGACCTTATACTTATACAGGGTGTAAGGGGCATCGTAACAAAATCTGATACCACGGATTCTACTTATGATTCCCCCAGAGTTAGAATTTTCCGTCGACATTTTCATGAATTAAGCGCAAGATTGTCAACATTTTAAAATTAATGTTAACATTAAATTATTATTGAAATAAAACTATTTTTCGGATTTTATCGCGTTTATTAACTTTATGTTCCCGACGTTTCGGCCATCTTAACTCCATACACTCTAAAATCAAATTTACAATGGAGTTAGAGGCCAACAACACTCTAGCATTCTTAGATGTTTTAGTAATCCGAAATCCTGATAACACCTTAGGCCACACCGTGTATAGAAAAAGGACCCATACTGATAGGTACTTAAACGGTGATTCTCACCACCATCCAACACAGTTAGCTACCGTGGGTAAATCTTTGTTTCAGAGAGCACAAGGGATCTGTGATGAGCAACACCTGGCTGCCGAGATCCATCATGTCAAGCAAGTATTGCATGACAACAAGCTTCGGATCCCCCGCCGCCATCACAGTGACCGAGTGAAACCAGCCACAGTCGAGCGTCTACCTGCTGTACTACCATATATAAGAGGTGTCACAGACAAGATTGGCTACATCTTGAAACGTGCTTCTATCAAAACTTATTTCAAGCCACCAAAGAAGATTAGTCAGTTCTTACCACCTGTCAAGTGTCACATTCCTCTACAAGATGCAGGGGTATACAAACTCGACTGTGAATGTGGGCTCTCCTACATAGGGCAAACTAAAAGATCAGTAAAAACCCGCGTAAAAGAACATATAGCTGACGTGAAACACCGGCGCTCCACGAAGTCTGCAATCTGTGAACATGTACAGGACCGCACCCGCCATTATATCAGATTTGATAAACCACAGATCCTCGCAAAAGAACACCGATTCCGACCAAGGATGATACGTGAGGCCATTGAAATTAAAAAACATCCTAATTTCAATAGGGAAGATGGCTGGGTGCTACCACCAACTTGGGATCCAGTAATTAATATAATTAAATCCAAAACCAAGTGTACCATTGCAAGACCTCGAGACACTGTGAGCACTTTCTGCGTGGATCGGACCGCAAACAACAACTAAATATGAGGGTACCCAGTTACTAACTATAACATCAGGACGTCTAACACCTCAGTCCCCCCGTGACCATGGCTGCTGTAAAGCAACCGAAACGTCGGGAACATAAAGTTAATAAACGCGATAAAATCCGAAAAATAGTTTTATTTCAATGTGTAGTATTCGCGTAAATATAAGAAAACAATATTAAATTATTATACAAATCTATCTTAAGTGATTTAACATAAATAAATCAATAATAACTATTTAAGACATAAACAGGAATTTAAATTAAGACTCAATAAGGTCGAGCACGCCTTTCAAGCTAAAATCATTTTTAAAATGCTGAAAAACTTGAGCATGTTTAATAAAAACTTTGACGGAAAATTTCAACTTTGGAGTGTCCACAATCTTGTATTTAAGTAATCCATGGTAGCAGTTTTCGTTACGATGCGCGAAGCCTCTTACACCCTGTATAATTTACCCACAATAAATCTTATTCCATCAACTCTAAGTCCTTGTTAAATACCTTAAAACAAGTTAAGCTAGGCGGCACTTGCTAACTAGACACTTATACCCGTTTAGATTAAATTTTCATGTGAGATATACAGCGAGTTCGCAAGGCCCTTAGTTGTAATGGGGTCAGACGACGAGAGATCATCACACTTAGCATTGTAGCAAATCCGCCATGTATTAGGAAGTTCTGCTGAATCTTATTAACTACATACAAGGAGTGCAGATGTTGCGGAGTTAAATATATAAAGATAGTTTTGTACTTATATATGCAGGTAGAGTCTCTATCACAAAACATATGAAATTACTTTTAAATATTACTTAATTTAGATTTTTTATTATTTAATATTATTTATTTTAAATTTGGAATATTATTTCTTAAGCGACATATAATATAAATGAATTTTAACAACAACAAGAACATAGAATAATAATAAATAAATGATGAATCCTTTCGGCTAACTAATAATACATCATGAAAACCTGTATTCTATCAAATTGATTGAAATTCACAATACAAAGTTTCTTTGAACTGCTTTAAAGCAATAAATCTCCAAGTACTAAAGGAAGCAAAGTACTCGGTAACCTCATTAAAAGATTTCCCGTTCCCAAGGGAACGTTTGCCCGAAATAAATTGTACCCTATATATTATTCCTGAAAACAGCTGAAAATTTCTGGAGGACGTTACTATAAACGTGATGTAGTTCAGGGCTCGCACCTTATTGGCACATAATTTATATATTCTTGTGGGGGTGGGAGGGATGATGAGGTACCTACTTCATAAATAACTATTTGTGCGATAGTAAATAATTCATTAGTGAAAAATTAAATGCTCCTTATTGATGCTGTAGGATCGGCGACATTCAATTATTCAAATTGGTTATTTGATAGATATACCGGCATATGATGAATGAGCGTGACATAATGACTGATTCTGAGTCTCGTTTATCTTCATAAAAAGTACGTTCATTATAAATACATTTTTAACATAACTCGTATATTATGAAGAATTCATTCGAATACTTAAGGTGAAGGCGCCTGTCTAGCCCGCGAAATTCAAAATAGTCGAGTATTTTTATAGTTTATCCAAAATCTGAAAACATTTAAGACAACATTTTGTGATTTGCGAAAAACACAGTATGCAGTGCGTTTATTAATACATTTATTTTACTCTAAATATTATCACGGTGGATATGATACTAGTAAATCACTAAATATACAAAAATTGCCAGATTAACTGGATAGCTGACGTTCTTGAAATGTTTTAGAGTAAGTTGAATATATTAATAAATGCACTGCACACGGTATTTTTCGCGAATTACAAAATGTGCCTTTTATTAATGTCAGATTTTTAAAAAATTCTAAAAATCCTTAAAAACATTTGAATTTCGCGGGCTAGATGGGCGCTTTAGCCTTAATATAAGTATTTATTGATATTAAATATCGAGTAACACGAATGCATCAATAATTAAAATTGTTTAAAAGTTCGTTGCACTCGTTATTCAATGTCTAAATAATATTTATTTAAGCCATTCCAAAATATAATAATTATTAAAATTAATTATAAATGCCGTCTGCAATGTGCATTGAAATAACATAGGTAGGTAGGTAAACAACCGGTATAAGTTGAACCGGTATAAGTTACCACAAAGTTTAAATAATTATTATTCCACAAATTATTTATTCTAGAAAGGTAAACGAGTTATTACCCTGTAATGCTGTCATGCGTGTTGGTCGAAACAGCGCGAGCACGAAGGCTAGGACGGCCAGCGAGTGGGATACCCTGTCTTTCGAACAATCCCTTAAAGGGTTGTTGGCTAGATGGCGAGCCGAAACAAAGGTTTCGTCCAATCTTTGGCAACTCGTCATGTTTGTCCAACATGACAGCCAACTTAACAAGTTCCACTTCATTTTACTAATAGTACCTACACTCTACTTTAATCAAATTAAAATATCGTGATGTAGCAGATTTAAGACGAACGGGAACAAGCATTGTGAGGGACGAGTAGCCAAAGCAATTAATCTCTCATTTATCCTGCAGACAATCAAAACGCGTCTGATTTGGGTCAGAGTAACTTGAAAAGCATTTAATAAGGAAATACAAAACTAAACCTCTCGTACCCGTGTGGAAGAGTCCTAACGATATCTAGTCCTGTATACATAGATAATGATAAGTAGGTATGTGTCAAGATACTTACAAAATATTCGAATTCCATTAATTATTATAATTATATTACGAACTTATATATCAAATTTTTAGCAATTAACAATACTTTACATGTACCTAATTAGGTTATAAATCACAATTCCTATAACTTATTACTTTTACAAGTTTAATTATTTGTCTCTCCTTTATAGTAGACCATTGTTCTAAGATCATATCAAATGTCAAAACGTGTGGTCTAAGCGTAGAGTGATTGGCTCACTAAAAGGGAGGTCATAGAGTCAATTCCGTTCCTAATCTCGAAAGAAATTGATACGTAATCATGCAAAAAACAATATTCTCACCTTTTTTGTTATTCATGTATCTGAGCCAAAAAGCACATACGAAGAAGAGAAGACACGGCAAGTTTACTTATGGTGGATTTGCAAGCAATTTTATATTGTCTCTACAAATCAAAGACAACTCTACTTTTATACTCCGATCAACATTCAGATGTGAGGCCGCGTAAATCCAAGGAAATCGTCTACATCACGTTGCTCCCGGGAATATAGAGCAGTTTCTAAACGCGACACGATCCAAGTAGATTACGATCAGAACCGATGACTAATGATAAGGCTGTAATAATGCTCCTGACCTATAAACCTAGTGAGAGTTATCTCGGCTGACGCCTGAACATCTAATTATATATTATAATTTTTTTATTGCAGCGTTGACGTCACCCAGACGGTTATTGTAGCCTACGCTGCCTTTAACTAAAAAACCGGAATCTGGTTTAAAAACCAGAATACGGAACATTTAAGTGTTACAAACAAACCTTACATAGTCATCTGCTATATATAGTAAGCAGTTAAACAGTTACTTAATTAAAATCACAGTCAAGTGTTCGTAATTAGGACAGTTGTAAACAAATAATAACTGGCCGATTTTAATCAAATGATGTATAGAAGCGTATTCATATCTACCTAATAGATCTGTATGTGTAATTAGTTTTGATTAAACATTGATCATGAGTAGTGATGCGGTGAGCTCCAAATACAGACTCGATTCAAACCAAAATAAGTAAGCACTTATTGATTTAATATAACCTATTAATAATATTGTTGTATTATTTTTAATGGATCTTAAATTTAATCTTTTAGGCCTATTTATTAGGTATTTAGAAAATATACAAAATTGCGCTCAAGCGAAAGCGTACCCAAGATTATTAATTAAGTAGATTTCGTGTTGTACCATAAATATTATTTTTTTATGAAACTACGCTATACTCCAATAGGTACCTACGTACTAACTAGAATTACATGTTAGTACTTATTCAATTAATTAATTACGGTTACCCTGCCAAATTTTATTTACTAATTGGAGAGGCATCATGAGACAAAGAAGCCTAATTATCAGTAGCCGGTATATCTATCTACTGGCATCCTTCCTAGTAAACACCGCACTAGACCTCGATCGAGTGTTGTTTATTGGAAGAACTGTTTGCGAACGTAATCAATCGTCTGAAACCAGTAAGAAAGGTGCGAAAATTCACCAAAGCCGGCCTGATTACCTCATTGTACACGCCTATTTATCGTACCCTACGAAAATCACGGTCGATAAATCTGTAGCACAAATCGGTCGGTGCTGTGGGTACCTAGTATTATATTAGGTATACTTGTAGGAAGTGGGCCGAACCGAAGTCCCGATGGATTTGGTTTGGACACAAATATCAAAAGGCCATGATTATAGGTATAATGGCGCAGTGGCGCGGCGGTCCGTAGATAGCGGCCGAAACTATTACTTTAGAAACTATTGTAGCAATTGTAACGGGTGCTGAACAAACTGAACAAGTCCTATTATACGAGTCTTGTAAAATATATCTACATTAAGGGTGATTTTAGGCATTTAGCTAATAATTACAGAAGAAATAACCAATTTAAAAGGTTACTTTTGCGTTATTTTATATACCTAACCTACCTCCAGAGTCCAGATGAACTATGAGTAATAATTACAAAAAACATTACAATAGGTGGTAAAATCGAACATTTAGTTAAATACTAACAGTACAGTTTAAATAGGTCCTTTCTGCACTTATAATTACCTACTTTCCTGATAGCTACTGTCATGTGGACTTTGAGAATAAAGTTCTTAGCTATGTTATTTCAGAGTGGCTACTCTACTTACTATTATATCGAAATTCGAATTGCATCTAAATCTTTTCAGCTAGATTAGCTTGATATTCAGTGAAGCTAATCGTATCTGTGTTATATTGCTTCAATACCAAATAATAATATGGGTAATAAGTATGAATTATTATGATATATAACTTAGGCTTAGCGGTCAACTAGAAGCCTAGATAAGTAGGTATTATGTTCCAACGTTAAAGCACATTTTACGTAGCAATTAAGTATTCTGTGACACCGGCTAGGTAGGTAGTACATACCTAGTAACTGCTCATATATCAGATGCAAATAGGTATCTGAAAACCGACCTGCACTGGCGCTATTCTCAAATGACTAGGAAAGTGAATGATAAGTATCTAACTAGATACTATATAGGTAGGCTTATGTAAGTATAAGTACTTAGTACCTACTTATGTATGGTTGGTGTGATTTAGCTCTATCTATTCGTATTATTCGTGTAGGAAGCCCTCCGACCAGGTGGGCTGACGATCTGCGAAAGACTACAGGCGGATGCTGGATGCCGCAAGCTAAAGACAGGACGCTATGGTGCTCATTAGGGGAGGCGTATGTCCAGCAGTGGACTAGTATAGGCTGAAGATGATGATGATTCGTATTATTGTATTATTAATCAATTTTCAGTTCCAGGCATATCTAGGCATTCCTAGCTACGGGTGACGTAGGTAGGAACCAGATAGGTAAGTATGTAATGGATATGTAGGTAAGTACTTAATCCATTAATAACTTAAAACTATGCAAACTAAATTACACTTATCTATACTATTTAACTATGCTATGCTGACAGAAGTTATACGTAGTTCTCTAGTTTCATCAGATAATTTAATCGACTCTACATAGACATGAATGAAAGAGAAGAGATAGACTCAATCACTCACTCCATCTAGCGAGTCATAAACAACGCAGCAACTCCATACCTACGCGGGCGGCGTGATCATCAGTTGATCTTCTCAGTCGAGGTCGCGTTCCGATCCAGTGGTAGATTTACCCTCGCCACCTCTTCTGGCAGCGGCCCAAGCCGAGGTCGTGTACCTTGTGGCGCCCTTGAGCTAGCTGCCCCCCTGCCCCTCTGGCTGGAGCGCACTCGCGCTCGCCCTCTGTCCGGGTGAAGTTGTTATGGCCACTCTGGCCAACAACATATAGTCAATTCGACTTTCGCCAGACGAACACACCAACTGTATGGTCCCAAACTAAGCATCGCTTGTACTATGGGTACCGTACAATGGACTGGGGGCGATCCAAGTGACACCCAGACCAGGGCAAATTACGAAAAGGCCATTTCCGAAATTTACCCAGACGGGAATCGAACCACTGCGCCAAGCGTTCGTCAAAGTACGTAAGTAGGTCAGTAAAGTAACTATACTAGAAATCTATCAGTTTGGAAGAAATACGAATTTTCTGTCTATACTTATAACTACCGCGAAAAGAGTTTTCGGGACAAGTCTTCGTCCAAATATTGACACACTTTTATTTTGTGTTGTTTGTCTCGATATCGATTTCGCCTTACAGCGGTATGTATTTCATCCCAATAAAGATGAGTCCATTTTGTATGTTTTATCCACCCTAACCGAACCGCTATAAGGGTGATTATAATTGAAAATGCATAACTCAATAAGCCGTACTTGTAGGTATATTTTTTGATAAATTAATCGACTTGTCACAAGCACTGCCATGCCTCCACGTTGCAGCGGGAATATACCTATACCTACCTAGCAGGTACTACATTAAATAAACACACATGATGCGTAACGTAAATTATTAGTAATTAGTATTAGGTACTTATAATAATTTACTTCGGTAAATTTGACATATAAGTACCTAATACTCTTGCTCGAACCAATGAGCTTATTTACTTGGAATAATATGTAAATTATTACTAAGTAAATAAGTACTAAAACCGGTACCCGTAGATAAGTACTAACCTAGTTAAGGAAATTATATGCTTATTTAACAGCCTTCGGTTCCCACGGGATCTTCAGAATCTAAAACCACGCGAACTCATTGTCAAATCATAAAGTAATAAGTGTATAAAATAAACTGCTAAACAGTTTCCACATTAATGGTGGCCGTCCACTTCAGACAGGCGAGCTACCTGGGTTAGTTGGCCTGCACGCTACGAGTTACGACCTATATGATCGCTTTATTTTCCTCAGCTCATTTAAATGAAGCAGTCATATCCTATTGGTCGTAGCGAGCAGACCAGTTAGCCAAGCCAGCCCGCCTGTCTCAATTGGGAAGGCACTCTATAACCCTCAACATAAACTGCTTACCTACTTACTTTTTACTTACGTAAAAGTTGCTGATTTAATTTGAAATAACCACAGTTCGTAGTAGCGCTATCCTCGTTTCATTTTCTTTTGAATCCCGGAATCTTGCGAGGCTGTATCCAATTTCCTACAAACATGTACGAGCCCTATTTCCTTTATTATAAAGTTTATCCCAAGACAGGCACAAAGAAATCCATTTTCATTCTTGTTTTGCCTGTACGAGTGTGGTAGGTAGATATTTAAGTAGTTACTGACGAATTGTCGTTATAACGAGGGGTTCAGAGGAGGTAGACTCATGTAAGTAACACATAAAGTCTGTCCAGTAAGTACCTATCATCAGTGAAGTATGCACGTCTGCCCACCTTTTTGTGGAATACAGGCCTTGTGGTGTAATTGACGGCTATCCGAAGAGGTATTTAGGTACTCAAACTCAAACGAAACAAGCTCGTAAAGCTATTGAATTCAGCTAGCAATAGTAATACCGAATAGCCTCAATCTATTTTTCCCTTTTTAGATAGTAATTATTTCCCAAACCCGACAACAACAGTCAGTAATAATCAGCAACACCTTAAGAAAATGTTGTTGGTCGGGATGCTATCGGATTTCATATTGCATGCTTACATCATTATGAACTCGCAAAATTTTGTGGGTGCTCAAATCCTTGTTAACATATACCTCTATATATATTGGTCACATATGAAGTGGTTATTTACTCAAAAATTCAAGATTAAAGTTTTGTTTTGATTTCTCAGCATCATAGTTTAAATAGCGCCTTTCGTTTTTCTAATGGCATTACGCTCATAATGAACGTTGCGACTCGTTAGATTATAACATATTTAGTATTTATTATTAAACGTTTTGTTATTAAAACAAATATGTATGTCTCACTTCCTCGTATTCATAAATTATAATATTTGTTGTCTTTTTTTTCTTCAGTGATAAAAAAACGATATCTATGCAGTTACTGTTGCTTCATTAGGCAACCCATGACAACTCTGACAATTGCACGAATAAGAAATAAAGCAATAGCTATTATAATGATGTGGGCAAGTAGGTACTTAGTAGGGTTGTTAGTCCTGATATTATTAATTAAGAACCTACTTACTTATAACCACAAGACATTCTACTCAATAAACTGATATGATTTTCTGTTTGTGCCTCTCAATTTAGTCACGGTTAAGTTGTCAGACACATGTAGGTACGGCTTCTACTTACCTTACATAATTGCTTTATCACTCCGCCGCTTATTGTCTTCCATGATGGTTCCATAAATCAGCTTGACTAATTAGCACACCGACGTCAGACCACACGCGGGCCACGCCACACCACTCGGGGCCGTGATAAAGTCTATACATTCATCAATGTCAGATTATTGTAAACCATCGCGATAAAATTACGTTCGATCTACAGCTTGGGATTATATTCATACATTGTGTTATTTGCAACAAAAATCCTCTTACCTATTACCTTATAAGTGGCATCTTTTAGATCCGTGTCTCACGAATTTTGAATAAGTAGTTACTTACTTAGATGAACAGTGATGGCCCATTGGTTCAGCACGCGTCTTGCGGGCACCAGATCCTGGTATCAATGCCTGCCTCGCACCTCTGGATTTTCCGAAATCTATGTGCGAATCATAACTTCTATATGATTATGACTTGCTTACGGTGCAGGAAAAACATCGTGAGGTAACCTCATGAAACCGCATCTTCCGCATCAACCGCACCGCCGTCTTAGAAAATCTAACCAATTTCAGAAAGACGTGAAATCCGCCAACCCGCATTGGGCCAGCGTGGTCTATGACGGCTTGAATCCCCCTCGTAGTGTGGGGAGGCCCTTGCCCAGGAGTGGGACGTCAAAAGGGCTAAATTATTACTATTACTACTTACAGATGTATCGTCAATCGCCACCATAAGGTTCACATCGGACAACAACCCGCAGTGCTTAAATTCAAGGCAATAGAACGCGGTGTGTGTTGAACACTTCTTTGTGGGTATTTAATTTTTATTTAATTCTATGGTTAGTACCTAATTATCAGGGTTCGCCGATATATATCAGCGGATATATATCATGATATACCTACAAACTGTACATTAGGTAATTACCTATACCATATAGGCGAATAAATCTGATAGTACCTACTTACTTAACTGTCAAAAAGTACCTATTACTTACTTAGAATTTGGAGAACTGTGAGTCCTAAAGTAAGTACCTATACGAGTAGTACCTATTTACCGACATATACAACTGGAGGGAGACACATCGAAGTAGGTAGGTAGGAGGTACATTGCAAATAAAGGCGAATCGGGGTTTCGTTTTTGCCACTAAATCCTGTAAAATATTGCCAAACCTACCGTTACCCAGTTTATGCTTCTGACATATTGATACCTTTTCACAGTATACAGACTGGCTCGGCCGGGGTAGAAATACCACCCTCTCACAGAAGATCTGCGTAAAGTGGCTATTATAGCTGCGTTTCGTACGATGAGTGAGAGCTGCAAGCCCAACTTTCCTCCCTCAATCCGACTTAGGTCGGCAACGTGCGAGCAATGCCCTCGGCATTGCAAACATCTATAGGCTGCGGTAACTGCTTAACATCAGGCGGGTCGTAAGCTTGTTTGCGACATTGTACATACGTAAAAAAAACTATTTAATTACCAACAGCATCAATGAACGAGGAAAATATCTATGGGAATAGGGCATGTGCACACCATGTTTTTTTAACGCGCCGTCGCGCGTCGACGCTCGTTTGTAGCGATACGGACGCGATACGCACGCGAGTCAGACACAGCCTGTAGACTGTAGACCTTTGTAGTATAAAATCGCGCCGTCGACTAACGTTTCTAAAATAGCACCCTATCCTCTGATCCCGACCACCTGGAACTCGTTGATAGGGAAGTTAAGCGCAGGGTTTCCCTTCCCCTCACTACCACTATCACTCCGGTAACCGAATCCGAGGTGAAGGATTTGATTAAGGGTCTCAACTCCAAGAAGGCCCCGGGATCCGACGGCATTAGCAACAGAGTTCTCAAACTCTTACCCGCCCAACTTATCTGTCTCCTAGTAGCTATCTTCAATGCCGCTATGACGAACTGCATCTTTCCCAATACGTGGAAGGAGGCAATAGTCATCGGCATTCATAAACCCGGTAAGCCCCGCAACGTCCCTGCGAGCTACCGTCCCATTAGCCTCCTCAAGTCCATTGCCAAACTCTATGAACGCCTGGTTTTAGCAAGACTCAAAGAGTATATCTTTTCAAATCATCTCCTTATAGACGAGCAGTTCGGCTTTCGGGCCGGCCACTCATGTGTCCACCAAGTACACCGCATCACGGAGTACGTTCTCAAAGGTCTCAACTCCCCCGGTCGCCCTTTCCACGGGAGCTCTCTTCTTTGACGTCGCTAAGGCGTTTGACAAAGGTTGGCACAACGGCTTGATTTACAAGCTGTATCTCTTAGGCGTGCCGGACAGTCTCGTGCTCATCTTGCGAGACTTTTTGTCAAACCGTACCTTTCGATATCAAGTCGAGGGCACGCTCTCCTCACCCCACCCCATCAGGGCAGGAGTCCCTCAGGGCTCCGTGCTCTCCCCCCTCCTGTACAGTCTGTTCACAAACGACATTCCCCGCACGAATAATGTGCAACTCGCTCTTTACGCGGATGATACCGCGCTTTATTTCTCCCACCGTAACAAGGCCCAAATCACACGCGTTCTCCAACGCGCTGTCAATTCTCTCGGAGAGTGGTTTAGGAAATGGCGAATAGAGGTGAACCCGGACAGAAGCGCTGCAGTGCTTTTTGCCAGGTCCGCCTCTCGACGCCCCTCCAAACGCCACCCTCGCTCCAACTTAGGTACTGTCTCTTTGTACAAGCAACCTATCCCTTGGTGCAAGTTAGTTAAATATCTCGGGGTCACTCTCGATGGCTCCATGACCTTCGGTCCTCACATTAGAAACGTCCGTAATCAAGCCGCCTTTGTGCTCGGTCGCCTTCATTATCTCTTATGCAAGCGGAGTAAAATGTCCCTTAAAATAAGGTGACACTATACAAAGCTTGCATACGTCCCGTCATGTCCTATGCGAGCGTTGTGTTCGCCCACGCGGCCAACTCGCACATTAGTCGCCTCCAGGCCATTCAGTCCCGCTTCCTTCGCAAAGCCGTCGGAGCCCCGTGGTTCGTAAGGAACGTAGACCTTCATTCTGACTTACGCCTCGATTCGATCCAGAAGCACTTCAAAATAGCGTCCGAACGCTATTTCTTGAGGGCTTCTGAGCACACCAATTCCTTAATCGTCGCCGCCGCCGATTATGCACCTACACCCGCGCCAGATACATGCCGCCGCAGGCCGCGGCATGTGTTGCTGGACCCCCCCGACAAACTCACCGCTCTCCTAGACTCAGATGTCGAAGAGAACGACACACGCACACTCCCCACCAGACACCGACCTCGCCGGCGAGGTCGACGTACCCCCGCTTCCGCTAGAAGGTGCGTCTACTTACCTAGACGCACCTTGGCACCCGACCAGCCCGCTGAGTTTCTTGCCGGATCTTCTCAGTCGAGGTCGCGTTCCGATCCGGTGGTAGATTTACCCTCGCCACCTCTTCTGGCAGCGGCCCAAGCCGAGGTCGTGTCCCTTGTGGCGCCCTTGAGCTAGCTGCCCCCCTGCCCCTCTGGCTGGAGCGCACTCGCGCTCGCCCTCTGTCCGGGTGAAGTTGTTATGGCCATATCAAAAAAAAAAAAAAAAAACGTTTCTAAAACGCGCGTCGACGGCGCGTTAAAAACGTGGTGTGCATAGGCCTTTAGATTTAATTTATGTTTCAGTAAGTAGTTAGGTTGGTACTTACTTTTTACACTAGGTGAAACAAAAAGGGTATACTATTTTTTTTGCAACTTAACTTTGTAAATCTCAAACTATCGGCTTTGTGGGACAGTTGAAGTACTGAATATTTTGTAGACTTATGAAATATGTCAACAGCTGTATTCCTATAACAACTTTTGTTTCTCAAGTTTCCTCCAAAGCTGATAGTTTTAGAATTACAAAGTAGAGTTATGAAAAAAAAAGTATACCCTTTCTGTTTCAACCTGCATACCTACCTTACGCTAATCTTCTGTGACAGGGTGGGACTACCTAAGTCGAGCCAGCTCTACCACAGTAACTCTACACCATACTTACCCAGTAACAACAACCAGGTTAGCAATTTAAATACGTAGTACCTTGACCACTAACTCCGGCACCATCTGTCGCATTACGATACTAAAGTCTAAAACTAAGAACATTAGGAACATTAGGTCTATAGGTGAGCAAGGTCTCCTGAACATTAATCTACAAAAAAATATACATTTCCACGTAACCAAAACATGCCTGATAGTCTTTGAGGCATAATAAATAATGATTGATGGTCCATTAGTAGCATGATACGCGGGCTGTCCCCTCGCCTCAACCTCTCTACATAGATGCAACCAACATACCTACTTAGTATTAGTCCATTAGTACTGTCTGACGGAAAATAACTTTACTGATCAAGTCATCTTTATTTTCGCTTTCTTATAGGTACCTACGAGAAGAAAAAGGTATTTTCTTTCATCATTGTGGTAAGTTCATATATTTACCCCTTATACCTATTACCCCCCAACACAAAATTAGAAGTAAAGAAATATTCGAAGGCCACTACTTAAATCAGAAAATGCGATACCTAGTTAGATAAGTAAGTATAGTATGTATTTACTGGGTATATAGGTACAGGTACACCTAGGTACATAATACCTATATATTTATCTATACCTACGTCGTAGGTAAACGGTAAAATGGAGATTTGATCAAATCCCTTACATGTTTTTTCATGATAACCTTACCTCAAGTTAATATAATAATAATATATAAATAATAATTATATATTATTATTATATTAACTTGAGGTAAGGTTATCATTAAAACCTTACCTCAAGTTAGGTAAGGTAAAAAAGCTTTAATATAAAAAAAATACGTAACCTAGCAAAAACAATATTTTAACATATTCCGCGAATTGATCATCGAAGTACCTAGGTAAGTACCTTAGGGATTTAATCAAATCTCAATGTTCATCATTGAGTTGCAAAGGGTTGCATTTTACATTCGATTAGATTGCTATTGATTATTTCGATTGGATAGCACCGAAACGTCGCACCTCCGTGCACTAGATGGACAAATCTAACATGATAAATTGAGCAAATTATAAATCTGCTAGGTACCGTATACCTATGCACCTATTATTTCGAACTTACGTATCTACTCAAGTTAATAAAAGATTCTTTATTTACAAAAAAACATTATATTAGTTCTTAGTGATGCTTGTGATAAGTATAAAAATATTAAGGTGTAGATTAGGTTATATATCTGCTTTATATATTAATAATAATGTCATAAATATAATCACAACTTGCGTAGTCAGTATCTTGTGTAACAAAAATAAGATGATACAACGTGTTTGTGAAAAAGCGCAATACCCTTGACACCACAACTTATTCGTCATTTAAAAGTAATTAAGTATTATAAGTAAATTAAAGTTTCGCGGATTAAGTATTTAAAATAAATATCGCCAGACGAACACACCAACTGTATGGTCCCAAAATAAGCAACGCTTGTACTATGGGTACTGTACAATGGAATCGGGGCGATCCCAGTGACACCCAGACTAGGGAAAATTACGAAAAGGCCATTTCCGAAAATTACCCTGACGGGAATCGAACCCGCAACCACCCGAAGCAGTGAGCCGAGCGGCCTACGCTCGAACCACTGCGCCGAGCGGTCGTCAAAGAAAGAAGATATTGGCTTTTCTTTGCGAAATAGCAAAAAAGAACAAACATGCGTCCGTGCGCCGCCACGCCGGCCGAACTAGGTCAATGCCACCTAGTAGCATCGCACGTCACAAGAAAGCCCATTCACCTCTGATAAAACGACGATAGAGTTAAGTTAATTTAAAAAGCGGCGTAGTTAAAATATTTTTTTAATAAAATTTTAACACCTTTTTTTTATTAGTAGAGTCGATTATACTCTCGATTCTGAACAAACTTATTTCAAGTTTTGCGCAATTTCATTAACACGTTGTATAGGTATTTGTTCTTATAACCTAAATTCGTCATAGTTGCTCTCCCGGTAGGTATAGTACAATACTAACAATTATTCGAAATTGATCCAGAATGTTTTCGGTATGCCCGGCCGTCTCAAACACTCGTTCCAACTATCCGCATAGGCGGATTTCTCATCTATAGTGGCCTTCCCCAATATTTCCTTCTTCGCCATCTTAGTCTTACACCCAAGACTTATGTAAATGTTGACTCTATTCAAACTGGCCTTGAAAACTGACAACTTCACAGTTGCAGATTTAGGATCCCATCTGGCGGATATTGCGGGGGCAAACCTATCGCTTTTCCAATAGCATTCTGCTTTGTTCGCCTCTAATATCGTTGCTTTCAGGTACAGCGGCGCTGGAAATAGAAAATGATTTCAGTATTTAATAGGTTTGTTGTAGATAAATTTTAAACTCCTGCATATACAGGGGTATCGCAACGAAATATGATAGCATGCATTCAACTCATGATTCTGGACCCCCAGAGTTAGAATTTTCCGTAGATATTTTCATGAATTAAGTATAGTAAATTTTTTCAGCCTTTTAAAATTGATTTTAGCATGAAATCATTATACAAATCTCAGTTAACGTGATTTTACATAAATATATAAATCATTACTATTTATGACATAAAACTGCAATGTGCCCTCGATCGACTAGTTTAATGATTGCATGCTAAAATCAATTATAAAATTCTGAAAAATTTGAACATAATTCATGAAAGTATCGACAGAAAATTACAACTCTGGGGGGTCCAGAATCATGAATCCATGGTATAAGTACTTACCATGTTTTCGTTACGATGCCCCTTACACCCTGTATAAGTACATCTTGTGAACGTTATTTTGCATGGCGATTGGGTGGGATAGACACGTACTTGTGGTTAGTATTGCGAGAACTAAGTAGGTACTTAGTTATTACGCAAATACAAAGTGTTGCAAAAGCGTAAGTAGGTATAAAATGCACCTGGTGAACATTAGAAAAAAAACCGATAGGAGACCTCCAGCACCATTAAAAGACGACGACCGCGGGATCGAACTAGATGGTGCAAGTCGAAAAAGAGACAGAAGTGGAGGATACTGAAGGGGGCCTTACGCCAGCTGGTTCAAATCAAAATGGTTAAAGGAGAAGTAAAATAATCGGAACATTCCCTTTATCAAATATTGCTTTCAGTCCTGACCTGCTAGTTTATTCATCAAATTATTAGCTACCTTCACGATGTCGTCACTTCATCATGTTCATGCTTCTAAATAGGCTACCTTTACCATTTTGGTTATTTTGTCAAATCGCCCACTTACGTCTGCCTAATTTAGCTTTATGATCAGCAAATAGGATCTTCTACTGTACTTAAAAATCAGATAAATGAGAAACAGGACCAGGAGAGATGCAAAACATTAGTGTCTCGATGATATTGTTGAGGCGTCTACTTATGCGTGGAAGTTTCGGCTTCATTCGTAATGACTGATGACTTACATTATCAAACACCAACCTATTACTTTTTAACGACGCCTCTCGCAACATAAGGCATTGAAGTCATTTTCAACTCCCTGCATCTAGTTCCTGGTGTCGACATCCACTCCAAATTGCCGCTAGGCCGAATCTTAGGTTCGAAATTTCGAAATTAACACGCTGCCAATTGAAAATTGAAAAATGGTCCGAAATTTCGAAATTAATTTCCGATTCGTTCACTAAATCAGTAAAATACTTAATATACACGTAAATGATTAAATTTTGATTAAAAGAAGCACAAATTAGCCTGTTAAGTGTGTTTTTTAAATAACTATTCAACGTTTGTTTTGGGTACCGAATTTCCCGAAATTCCCGGTATTTCCCGGTACTGGCTTAAGCCTGGTACCGGGAATTGCCTAGCTCTCCTCAGTACCGGTACTGCAATCCCTAGTAGGTAGGTATCTATCTGTGATACTTATTTCAGTAAGTACCTACCTACCAACTTATGTGATATCTATTATCAGAAAGTACCTATTATTTTGTATTATTTTCTACGAGTAGTAAATACCTACCTATTATGTTTCAGTAAGTAAGTAATTATTTTACAAAGTTGGTAAGTAGGTACTACTCTGCGGTATTATGCGACGCTATTCGAGGTGATTCATTGAGCATTCGACGCGGGCCCAGCTCTCTCCTCTTTAATAAGCAAATTGCATTGCGTGGGATAGGTACCTACCTATCAGACTTCGCCGTGCAAAGATAATAGGTATACATTGTCTGTATGTATTACCTAAGTATGGTTTAGTACTTACTACGTCTATAGATTGCGATTTTAAAATACCTAGCAATAGCACATTACATAATATCAAAGATAAGGGATAAGGACTTTAGGAAGTACCTACTATTCCAAAGCCCTGCTTCCGAATTAGGTACCTAGGCACCTCGGTACCTGTTATGATTTTTATAAAATACCTAGGTACCTGTTACATCTTACTCTTGAACTATTTTATCAGCTTGCCATATACCTAGGTATGTACTTAAACTCAAAAATACTACCTATAGTATCAGCTAACAAGGCACCTAGGGACCTAGACGAAGGATAGCAGCTGTCGTCGTTCCGACCGACATCAGAAACTTTCTGTTAATTGTGAATACCCCTGCAGTAAGTATCAAATTATCAACAGTACAACGTTGTATGTAAGTAGGTAGTAGGTACCTAATTTACGGCAACGTGAGTATTTTATTTCATAATCGTTAGTTATGTAAGTCACGTCTATTTTTGTTTGGTGACAAATTTCACATATTTGTAACATTTTAAAGAGAATTTGTCTACTTTGTTTTACAATTTCAAAACATTGTCGCGGGCAGATAAGTAGGTTAGTTTGGTAGGTAGGTACTTATGTAATCTGTATGTATGTATCTAATCAGGTAGGTACTTACCTACTCATTATTAAGGTATATATTCCCATAACACAGTGACAGACATAAGTACATAATAAAGTTATAGAACAGAAGTTGTTGTTCATGATGTTAGGAATACTGTCCTGCAAGTTGCAACGTTGTTAGTGTCTTACCAATAACCCTTTATAGGTACTTAGTAGGTACCTTTATATTGTTCTTGTTCGTGCATAGTCTGGACGCTACACCGCAGTCTGTTCACAGTCAACTGCACTATATCGTTGAACCCGTCTTCGCTCGATGTGTACAGGAGGGTTACTTCCAGCTGGCCTTTTTTGTTCTCCCTCTGTGAATACAAACACACGAAAATTATATATTAAGTAGGTACCTACTTATAAGAATATTGCATAAACCGTTCCCTCAGCTAAACCGACTGCGCCAGCAAACGTACAGGTAACTTCTGCAGGCATAATACCTACCTACCTAGGTTAGGTATAGTACCTACTAACAGTGTAAAAAGGTACTACCTAATATCCACAAGTGCTTTTTACTTGGAACCAATAGGTATCTGCTGTGTTGTTTATTAAGCTACCTACCTACCTACTTACTTACCAATTTATTTTATTTATTCACCTGGCATCGACAGGCTGACCTATAAATTTATAATGACTTAGATATACTACTAATTAGTTAGGTAAGTAGGTATAATAATTATATAAATAGTACCTATTTAAGTAGGTAGGGTAAATTCAAGTAGGTATAATAATTATATAAATAGGTACTATTTATATAATTATTATACCTACTTGAATTTACCCTACCTACTTAAATTGAGACTAATCTTATAAGCCATTCACGATCGCAAATGTTGTCGTTCTCAAAGTAGACTGTAGCTATAGCTAGGTAACATAGGTACTAGCCTAGCAGGTGTTTACGTAAATTAGGATCTAGTCTAGGTACCTATATTCAAGGCAGAGTTGACGATTATTTTGATGTGATGGATAATCAATCAACTGATTACCTTCTAATCAGATACAGAGAGGTACGTCCATACCAATTAAGTAGGTAGGTACCTACCTACTTAAATGAATAGGTAAATGCCAAAATGTACTTACAACTAATGTACCTAGGTACCTCAACCAAATGTGAAAACGTCCACCTACCTATCTATAAACGCTAATGAGTGCAATGAATAAACGAAAAATTTGAATCAATTATTTAGCGTAATTACCTACTTATGTCTAATTTTCGTACACGAAAGATGTTCGATTTGAAGCATAGGTAGTTATTATCTTACATCATCGCAATAGACGTAGGAAGTAGATACCTACCTACCTACCTACCGAGATGGGATCGCTCGAGGTCAAAACTGTTCTATTGTAGGCACCAGACGAGTGTTAAGATTTTTTTTCACACGACTGTTACGCTCTATGCAATGCGATTATGAGTCATTCTAATTGCATGTAGTTTTACAAAATTGAACGAACCCACACAACACTTTAGTAAACTGAAACCAACCTAGAACCACTAGCACAAGGTTGGTTTTGGTCTTCAGCAGTGCATGTGGGTTGATTTCGTTCTGCAAAACGATATCCAATTAAATAAATAAATAAATATCTCCAGACAGACACACCAACTGTACGGTCCCAAACTAAGCAAAGCTTGTACTATGGGTACCGTACAACGGACTGGGGGCGATCCCAGTGATACTCAGACCTGGGCAAATTACGAAAAGGCCATTTCCGAAATTTTCCCCGGCGGGAATCGAACCCGCAACCACCATGTGCAGTGAGCCGAGCGGCCCACGCTCGAACCACTGCGCCAAGCGGTCGTCTGACACGTCTGAATTGACATCGTTATCAGTGTATCTAGTAGGTAGGTACCTACTAGGAACATAGTGGAATTTGCTATAGGTACGCGCTCTTTGCTTTGATCATTATTAGGTAGGTAAGTTGGTACTTATTTGAAAACTAAAACAACCAGTTAGTACTTACCTACCTAGGTAGGACTTACTCACTTTTTGCACAAAATTATTTTAATTGATCGAGTCCTTTACTACCTACTTACCTATAAATTTACTTGTTAGGTAAATAATAGGTACATTTTATTTTTTTATAGATAGGTAGGAAGATAATTACGTACCTTCTTACCAACCTTTAGCTTAAACTTTTTAATAGGTATCATTGTCATTATTTTGGGAGCTACCTGATGAGTCAAGCAAAAACACTTGCAGACTGCTCTACATAGGTATTTACGAAACATCGACAAAAGTAGGTAGGTAGCTAGCTATCTATAATAATCGCGAGGAGGAAAACACAGCAAAAGCATCGCAAACTTGTAGCTACACTCACTGCCATTACAGTACGATTATATTTGTACAAAGTCCAAGATAATTATGTAGTATTGGGCTCCCCATGCTCATTCCTTTGTATCATCATTAGCATAGTTCGTGCATGACGGTGACTTGTTAAATTAGTTATTAAGTACTTAATTCATAAAAAGTTCCACACATACCCTGGAGTCAGCCGCAGTAATGCCGCTTGTGATTGCGTTGATCGGACGCCAAATGTCCGGGGTGCCAATCAAGCCATTTTTGAGATCGTTTTGAAACAATTTAGAGTCAAAATTCCACGTCGCCGCCCCCACTGTTCTTCGCTTCTCTAATATTGATTTTTGTGCTAACGCCTCTGCCTTCGTAGATTTGAAACTGCTAAAAGTCTTTTCAAAAAATCCTGTCTTAGGTTTTTGCTCTCCTTGATCTGTCTCATTAGGTGATTTTTTAGCATCTAATGTCTTGATACTTTTCCGTTTGTCCGATTCTTGTTTGGTAGGTTCTAATAAAGCATAAATGGTGAGCGACAAAAAGTGCCCAGCTAACAAACTTTGAAGGTCGACTTTTTCTGTTTGAATCTTTGGATCTTTTTGTTTTAGTTGGAATTTAAAATCTTCGTTCCACACCGGCCATGAGCTGTCTTGTAATGATGTCTCGTGTCTACTGTCGCCAGGAAAGATTTTGACCTGAAAACAACGCAAGGAAAATATTCAGGTACCTATTTACTTACTTACACTTAAGGTTTTGCAACCACTCTGTGAATAGTAAGTAATTACCTACCTACTCGTTTATTAAGTAGTTTATACTTACGTACCTACATTCATTGTCACTCTCTTGTGATGTTTACAGGCATTAAAGGTACCTAGGCTATCTATTTAGGCAGGCAAGTAGGTACCTAGGTACTTACTTAGAGTAATTACCTACAACTAGATACTTAATACCTACTTAAGTTTTATTTCATCTTACGTTCAGCAATTTAGTTCGGAACCTACTAGGTACCTACTCCGCGGAAGTCCTCTTCGTAATTAAACCTATTTATACCCACACAAAAGTCAATTCACAATTCGGAGCCAGCCCATTTGACCCCATTCAGATTGACAATAAATCGAATTTAATTTAATGTTCACAGGACCATTATCGAACGCATATAAAATGTTATGAAAACCTAACAGAAATAACAATAGGTAAATAGCTACATATACAAACCTATACAAAACACATTTTTGTCATACTTTGGCACTTTGACGTAAGACATACTATAGGGTAAGTAGGTACTTACCTACTTCCGTTTTGGTTAATTTCAATAAATAGGGTAAATGTAGTGATTACACATTAAAATATCAGTGTATCATAGGTATATTCTAAATCAGTGTATAGGTTGTAGGCACCTAGGTAAGTATTGGTACCTAGGTAAGTTATACACTTTTTCTACCAAAGCTGGGATCACGTACCGAGCTAAGATGTTACTTAGGTACTTAGGTACTCAACTATATAACTTACTTCCTTGGGGATTCATAAAAAAACCTAAAACCTACATCATCTGCAATGTAGGCAACTACCTATTCTCTCCCTGGAGATGACCAATGATAGTAGGTATCTATAAATTCCATTATTATCACACTACTGTGATATCCCTTTAAAGGTCCTACTACAGACGCAATAAGGTCTGGAATGGGCTACGGTTTATGACCAAATTACCACCCGCTATCCCCGAATGCCACTTCTATTTTATAGTCCATCAAAGTCCGTCTTGGTCGTCATAGCATCCGTTCGATAAAACAACAATATTTATTTATGTTAGCATTAGCACACATTGGAGTGGTAGGTACTTACAGGTCTATCCATCCAACAAAGATTCAGTTGCCATCCCCCTCATTATACCTAGTACAGTCAAGGGCAAAGATATGTATACACCACAAAGTCTCAGAAAATGGTGTCATCAGTGAGATCATAAATTAGGGAACATCAAAAGGTGCAATATTATGTCCTCATCTATCAACGCATAAATTCAGAAACACCATAAAAATCAAAAATATGTATACATCGTTATAGGCGACAAGACGTGCGGCAATGCTTCATTTCCAAGCGGCCAGCCACTTAAGGTGAAGGCGCCTGTCTAGCCCGCGAAGTTCAAATTTTTTGAGTTCTTTTAGAAATTTTTCAAAATCTGACAATAATAAAAGACAAATTTTGTAATTCGCGAAAAAGACCGTGTGCAGTGCATTTATTAATACATTTATTTTACTCTAAATATTATCACGGTGGATATGATACTAGTAAATCACTAAATATACAAAAATTGCCGGATTATCTGGATAGCTGTCGTTCTTGAAATGTTTTAGAGTAAGTTGGATATATTAATAAATGCACTGCACACGGTCTTTTTCGCGAATTACAAAATTTGTCTTTTATTATTGTCAGATTTTGAAAAATTTCTAAAATAACTCAAAAAATTTGAACTTCGCGGGCTACATGGGCGCTTTAGCCTTAAGAGGAGCTATTCAAATAATAGTGATATTCATTTCGACATATTTCTTTCATTATACAGACTATGAAGCTTATTTTCAACCGAATTCAAAAAGGAGGACATCAATTCGTGTCTATTTTTTTATTGTTTGTTATTTCAGAATTCCGTCATTTATAAACCGATTTTAATTTATTTATTTTTGAAGCGAAGCTTCTTTACGGTCGTTCGGGGCGCTCGCTGCCCGGGCACTCTATCCGTGCAAATTGTGACGTACCGTTACACGTTACACGATGACGTCAGAGCTGGGCGCTCTAAGCTTTATACTAAACTAGCTGAGCCCGCGACGTCGTCCGCGTGGAATTTAACTTAACCACACCCGCTCCCGCGTTCTGAACCCGCGCGACAGCACCCATTTGTTTTTTTTTCTAAAATAAAAGTAGCCTAAGTTACTGCTTATAACATCAGCTATCTGCCAGTGAGAGTCCCGTCAAAATCGATCCAGCCGTTACGGAGATACTCTTTGATGTCAAGTGTTTTTATTCTTTAACGCGGACCCTAATTGTTTTTCTAAAATTAAAGTAGCCTAAGTTACTCCTTATACCATCAGCTATATGCCAGTGAAAGTCTCTTCAAAATCGGTCCAGCCGTTTCGGAGATTACCCGAAACAAACATACAGACAGACAGACAGACAATTTTTTTTTAAATCGCGTTTTTGCTATAGGTGTCGTATATACTTTCACATGCATTTAGTGAAAAGGTGTTATTTTGATATTACAAACAGACACTCCAATTTTATTTATTTGTATGTATATATGTATATATAAGATACGGCTTGAAGGTTAGATAGAACATTGGTAATAATTTCACCGTGACGTCAGTAGCGTTACACCGTGACGTCAGTAGCGTTATACCGCGACGTCAGTAGCGTTACACCGTGACGTCAGTAGCGTTACACTGTGACGTCAGTAGCGTTACACCGTGACGTCAGTAGCGTTACGCCGTGACGTCAGTAGCATTACACGGTGACGTCAGTAGCGTTACACGATGACGCCAATAGCGTTACGCCATGGCGTCAGTAGCGTTGCACGATGACGTCAGTAGCGTTACGCCGTGGCGTCTGTAGCGTTACACTTTGACGTCAGTTGCGTTACGCCGTGGCTTCAGTTGCGTTACGCCGTGGTGTCATTAGTATTACACGTCAGTAGCGTTACTCGATGACGTCAGCACCGTTACACGATACATATAGGTATACAGAGTAGCAGCTGCGTCACCCTAGGCTCTATACTATAAAGCTTCGCTTCTTTCGGGCGTCCCTAGACGGCACTGTTTTTGAAGCGATGCTTCTTTACGGACGTTCGGAGCGCTCGCTGCCCGGACACTCTATCCGTAAAAATTGTGACGTAGCGTTACACGTTACACGTTAAACGATGACGTCAGAGCTGCGGCGCTCAAAGCGTTATACTAAATATGGCTTGAAGATTAGATAGAACATTGGTAATAATTGCACCATGACGTTAGTAGCGTTACGCCGTGGCGTCAGTAGCGTTACGCCATGGCGTCATTAGCATTACACGACGACGTCAGTAGCGATACACCATGGCGTCAGTATCGTGTAACGGTACTGACGTTATCGTGTAACGCTACTGACGCCATGGTGTATCGCTACTGAGGTCGTCGTGTAATGCTAATGACGCCATGGCGTAACGCTACTGGCGCCATCGTGTAACGCTACTGACGTCGTCGTGTAATGCTATAGACGTCACGGCGTAACGCTACTGACGTCTTCGTGTAACGCTACAGACGCCACGGCGTCACGCTACTGACGTCATCGTGTAGCAGCTGCGTCGCCCTACGCTCTATACTATAAAACTTCGCTTCTTTCGGGCGTCTCTAGACGGCAGTGTTTTTTTACCCATACATACATCCGAGAAAAAGGCTCTTGACAGGCAGATAGACAGACAGACAACAAAGTGATCCTATAAGGGTTCCGTTTTTTCCTTTTGAGGTGCTCAATTCTAAAAATGACATAAAACTTATACAAAATGATTGCTTGCTAAGTGTACATATTTATGGGTTGAGTAATGTGTAGATATTATGAGCATTTGGATGAGTACAATTTTGTGCATCTTATTATGCCTACATATTTTTAATAACAATACTTGTATACATATCTTTGCCCTTGACTGTACTTATTACATAATGTTTCAAAATACGACAGTTTTATAAATTAGGTAGGAAGGTATATGGTCTAGAAAATCAACTTTTATTTTTAATTTCTGTATTTAGGCGCTTAGGTAAGATTGTACTTACCTACCTATTTATGCTTGTTAACTTATAACAACTAGGTAGGTACTTATACCTAGTTGGTATCTACCTACCTGCTTACTAAGTACTAAACTATTGGAAGCATGTGGAGTGCAGACATAAAAATACCCTCATATTAATACAATAAAATTGATTAATGTAGAAATAGTACAACGTTGAGATATCATACTTATATTATAAAGAGGAAAACTTTGTTTGATTGTAATGAATAGGCTCCGAAACTACTGAACCGATTTGAAAAATTATTTCACTGTTGGGAAGCTACACTATCCCCGGGTGATATAGGCTATATTATATTTAAAAAAAAATAGGGATCCTTACTAAAACTCCAATAATGTAACCGTGCGAAGCCGGGGCGGGCCGCTAGTGTCTGATAAAGTGATAAGTGAAGACAATGTCATAGCCTCCGACAATACTAGGAACCTAGATCCGTTCAAGTAAGTACCTACCTACGAAACTCAAAATTGTGTCATTATTTTTAGGGTTCCTTATTATTAGGTAGTCTGACGTATTGAGAAAAAATAGGTTAAACTCTAGATAGCCATTATCTAGGTATTACTTACTACGTAGTGTAGTAGGTAGATATGAATACCGACTTATCTATCAAAATCTTATCAGCATTCAATTTTACTTTCCTCACTTAACAATACCTACACCAGCTATAGAAACTCAAGCAAATCCAAAAATTGTACCTAGGGACGTTCCTCCTGTACACACTCTTTCTTTATACTTAGGTTAGGTAAGTTCCTACCTAGCGGGTATCCATGAGGATTTCCCCACGCAAAACAAAAAAATAGGTAAGTACCTACCTAAGCTGATCTGTAAAATGCATGTAGAACATCATGGTTATTTTCAAGGTAAGTACCTAGGTAGTATATGATAAGCAATAGTCCGCGCGCAAATATTACTTTACAGTTAATTTACTATCTAGTATCTACCAACATTTTTACCTATTAACCTAATTACCTATATTATTTTACCTACCTAGGCACCTAGTAGGTTTATATGTATTATACATAGGTACCTACTAACATTGTTCATCTGATATGAGGTAAACTCATATCAGATGTAGTATAAGTAGGCAATTTTTGGTGCTTCCGTGCCCCTGTCGAGCATGTTTTGTTTATGTAGATATCACCAAAATAGGCACCTAGTATTATGTACTTATGTAGGTAGGTACTTTAACTTACTTCTTTAGGTTCAATTTTTCTCACTTATCAAGTTTATTTTTAACCAATGAGTCTGCACTCTGTAATCGTAAGGCCAGTGTTAACGATGGGGCGGCCTCAATGAGGAAAACAATTAAACGGATGTTAGTAGCGTAATGTTAGCGAACCCACACGGCGCTCTGGTACATAGTTAGGTACCTATGCCGTGAAGATTCAGCTCACTAGGAACTATAAAACTTTATTAGCAACCGCTGTAGACCGTGCCGTATCTATCTACCTACCTCTTTTGGTGGTAGGTAAAGCTACTATTCACCTAGTTAGTTAATCTAGGTGCATGTGTCAAACAAACCAATTTTTTATTTCAATTTTTTTCCGATGCGTTATGCAAGTCTTGTAACGACGACGTTTAAATGTGGGTTAACGGCTGTTGTGTACATAGGTACCTACCAACGGCATAAAACATTGTGGATATGATACTTAGGTACCTACCTTGACCTATTAATTAATAGTAGGTAGAGTACCTAGTACCTAGCTGGGTAATCAATTTAAAAAAAGCGTAAGGGCATGTCAGGGTAGTTAGGTAGGTAGATATTATGCGTACCTACTAGGTACCTATAAGTATGTAAGTGCCTAGTTACCTACTAACTACTACTTGCTACTAGTAAAATAAAAAGACAACTACTTACAACTTACAAATAAGCATTTAGGTACTATACCTACATCGCATCTAAGTAGAAAACTAAGGGTATGTAGCTATCTGGGCAGGTAAGCAAAAACTATGTGCATAATTTCCCTTCGTTGCATAGGTACCTACATGCCAATCGTTATTACCGTTTGTATAGTGTCATACCAGTACCTAGGTAGGTAGGTATGGCAATGTAAACAATGGTTGCAAGTTACCTTAACGAGGTATCCATGGGCACGGCTCAAACCAAACAAGGACGGGAGGTGCCGGGCGCCGATAACGGTCACGTACAAACTCTTGTTGACCGGGTGCAAGGCCAACTTGAACCCAACCTCCGGCTCCAGGCTGCCGCTGCCGGCCAGCTGACTCTCCTTATTCGTGTTCAAAATGTTCTTCAACTTATTCAATGAAAATGCCATCGTAAACAATGTCTTCTGTCAACTACTGCGAATCCAATTCACTTTAAAACTGGTTTTATTGAATAATTAACCGCGCAGTACCCGGTAAAACTTCATCGCATTATTTAAAAATAAATGCTCTATCACATGTCCAGTCGGTCCACTGTTGTTAACATTATTAAAACACACAACGCTGTTATTTCGACACCATCGTGAGAGTTTAATTATTGATATTTTGTCCAATTATTGAAACATGTTAGCCAGCACAAGTAGGTACGCCTAGCCTACCTATCGTGCTATTACTGACTTTACGTCGAACGAGATAGGAGTGGTGTCACTTCGTCGCAATATCAAAATTAAAACCCGTATGATCCGTATGAATGCAACATTCTTGATAAGTACGCGTGAAAAATCGGATCTCTCTTTTGCACAACAGCATTGTAGAATACATTTAGTGCGACGAATTAATCATTTTTATTTTGTAGGATTATAATATACGCTTCAACATGTATGCCATCTAGTGGTTAAATTTTATTGTTCCTATCTTTAAACTATAGATGGCGTATACAAATCAATAAACATTTATAGAAAAAACTAGCTGTGCCCCGCGACTCCGTCCGCGTTCTGTTGAAATTTTTCCTGAATTTTCTTTGCAATAAACCTCACGGAGCCCGAGACCTTTCCAACGAATGCAAAACCGTGGAAATCGGTTCGTGCGTTCTGGAGTTATAGCATCAGGAAGGAAAACCCGACTTATTTTTATATAGTAAGATGTACCTAGTAGATTCACAGTTCAAGACTTATTTACCATGGTGTAGTATGCTACGAACCTTATTTATTATTATAGGCTGCTTGCAAAACTTACCTGCTGTTTGTTCTCAGAAACCTCACAGAAATCGATATTGCTGTAGCAATGAAAATTAAATAATGATAGTAGGTAGGTACTTACCTACCTATGAGTCATATTTCTTTACAATTCAATGTTGAAATGTACCTATCGGGATCCTGGTCACTAGGCAGGTACTTCTATTTGAATAAGTAGATACTTAATTAATCAGCAGAATACGAAGCAGTAATTTCTGTAAGTGATCTTTGCGTTGTATTAGTTCGGGCTTCACGCGGAAACTTAGTAGGCACCTAGGTAAGTAGGTAGGTATTACCTAATTGACATTTGAAAAATTAATAAAATTCGGTATGAAGCTAGTTTACCCGCTTGAATATACTCTTTGATAACTTTAATCAAAGACCCAAATGTTCTTGCTTAGCTTAGCACAATTACTTTATTGCAAAGAGAACTTTATTGATTGTTCTCTCAAATACAAAATAAACTTTGATTTGACAAGTGAAAAAAAAGGTCTTCGAATCTGACATTGTTACCAAGAAGTTTGCGTATGAAGGGCAAGCGCGTATGTAAAAGTCACAGAGGAAGTTATAAGCTATAGTTTGTGGAAAAAGTCAAATCATATCTAGCTGCACTGCAGTTATAACTCTGTGTCTAGCTGCTGTTTAACGAATTTTATAGGTGTTTGGTTTACCTACTACATCAAGACACATAAGGATTTTAATGAAAAAACACTGACCATCCGTATAAAATAGTCATTTATTAAAAGCGATAATTTAAGTTACACATTTTCTGTACATAAAATAAAATCTTCAATAACGATTCACCATTTTAAAATTATAATTACGTACGCGAAATAAAATTAACGAATCATGCGCAATACAGACACAACTAAATATACAAGTCTTTTTATGCTTGAAATATAATTACTAGGGACTTTTATTTTGAATTCATGACTTTGCGAATATTTTACTGACGACTTCAACTATTCCGTCGTAGTAATGTACGATGATTGACACGATGAGAACAAACATGGCGAAGCAAATGCCAGTGATGTACATGAACTGGCTGGCTTCCTGTGGCGTCGCCAAAAGTTCTTCGCTGCTGGCGTCGCGGTCTAACGCATCGAACTCTGAAGTATCTGCGGAAGAAGTCATAATAATATCTGTAACACTGTCCACCTTTCTGCATTAATCAATGTCTTAGGCCAATACCCTTCGATGATCGCTGTTCTAGTAGTTTGAGCATTTAGACAGCTTGGTTCACTGCAATGGGAGAATGCGGATTCCGAGGCGGGAAGTGGCCTTTTTTAACCGACTTCGAAATAAGCAGGAGGTTCTATGTTCTTCTGTATACATGTTTCTAATTACATAAATGATGATGGGCAAATTTGCCATAGCATGGTAACTCCCCAGGATCCCCAGGATCGCCCCCAATCCATAGTACTGCACCCATTGAATAAGCGATGCTTAGTTTACAATTATAGTTGTGTTAAGAAAAATGGTTGTAGCCATGATCATGTTTAAATATTTTTAGTCATTACCAGCTGGTGTTTCCACGTCACAGATCACGTCTGCCTCTGTGATCTGCAGGTCGAGGAGTTCCCTAACCGATAGTAGCGCTTCGGCCGGCGCTTCCCCAGGGAACAGATAGTCGCAGAGGTATAGGGATCCCACAGGGACCAGCACGCGCCGCGGCGGTTCGTTAAAGCACACTTTCTCTGCAAAATAAACATAACCAGTGAAAAGTTTGGCACATAAAATTAAAATATTTAGGAAGTAGCAAGTAAAAAAAATACAGATAAAAAGTGAATATTAAGAAGAGGAACTTGGTGATGTGATTTTTTGTTCAATAAAAAAAATGATAGTAAAGCATTTCTAACCTTCTGGCAGTAAATTATCATCAATCAGCGCATCACAATGCATTGTGAAACGTGAAGCCAATGACCTAATAACATCTTGCTTGACAGCAGCAATGGCTTCGCTCACTGACGCTTTAGGGTACATGAAGACACTAGAAGAAACTACTCCACTGAAATGTATGCTGCCATCACACTCTAAATATTCCACTGTCTCGGGCAGAGCATTTTCCTGCAAAGAATTGTATTTTTATGGAAGCAACAATAAGCAGAACATTTATATAAATAGACCGTCAAAAGGAGATAGCTTGAAAATTTATGGACAAAAAACAAACCAACCAACATTAAAATAAAAATGTACTTGCTGGTTTCTAAGATCAAAGTGCAGTTACTAATGGACAAGTTTTGTTTTTTGCAATAACTAACGTTATTTTTTCATTATTTCCTAGAAAGTATTCATAGAACACTGTTTACAACATAAATATATTTGATGTACATATTAAACCTCCACAAACCACACATATGGTTTTAAGTTGACCTTGGGTTTTTTTTTTGCCAACAGCTTTCTCAAACATATTCTTAAGATATCAAATTATTCTCATTCAAACAAATTACTTACAAATGGCACGAATAAAGAAACATTCATGGACTTAGGGGCCTCCTGTTGTGTCGTCTTGGAATTATTTTTCGGTTTCTTCTTCTTAAAAAGTAGTTCCAAAATCTCTGCACCATCCTTTAGTTCACCATCAATAAACATTATACTTGCATTGATGGTTTTATGTGCGGACTCCAAAATTTGCTGGATAAATGAGATATTTATTTCTTTAATTATAAAAAAAATTGGTGTGTGTCAAGTCAAAAACTGTGATAATTATCTACATATTTATTGTTACACAAATATATTAACTATTTGGTACCAAACTAAGAATTGTAGATACCATACATTGGAATATCCAGATCAATGCTTGTATGTAAAAACATTAAATTTAAAAATAAGTGAGTAGGTGAGAAAACCAGTGGCGGATTTACCAGCACGCTGAGTAGGCTGGAGCCTAGGGCGACATATTTTTGGGGCGGCAAATTTGAGGACCGTTTTTTTTTTGCTACCTCATAGAAATCAAAATATTTCTGCATGACAACGGTTTTCCGATGTTTTACAGATAGAACTCTGCAACAAATTTTGCCGATGACTATTTTACGTGCAAATTCAACGAATTTTTTTTATTGTAAAAATAATCTAGGACATGACAATTGTAGACGCAAGGGCAGCAAAAACTTTACTGCCTATACCTTCAAAATTTGTAAATCCGCCACTGGAGAAAACATTTATATGATTTCTATTTAATAGCCACTACAATCAGCAGAGTACTTGTAAAACAGATGTCTTATGAACTGTGTATAATAACTAATCTTCTCACCTGAAACTGCTGCTTGACAGATATGCCACTTTTCTTGACAACAACAGGATATACATCGTCAAACTCATAATAACAGTCCAGTCTTTGCCACTGCTGTGGTTTTGGCAAGAATTTCCATTCTACAGGCTTAATAATGGTGTGTTTGCCCACTGTGGCCACTTCAATAGTTTTGCAAGTTAGCACTTTTGTATTTGTTGACATGTGCAGTATCAGCCTCTCGGCTGTGTAAGGACAATTGCCGTACATATGAGGATTGGAGCTCAGGGCTTTGTGTATGTGATTCAATATAGACTTCACTTTACTAAAGCAGTTTGGGTCTTCAAATACATCTTCATCACTTGTTATGAAAATACCTGGAAAATAAATAATAAGAATATTTTACTATCTTGCCTTCCTGTTCCCAATACTACTTCACTTTAACTCCCTTATTAATAAATATGGATTAGCGGTTTTATTAGTTACACCATACTCAGTCTTCTTCTTTCGATGTCAAATTACTGATGACAGAAACAGATAGTTTGGCGTGCACCTATTGGTCCGCTAATCCATGTTTGTTTATTAATAAGGGGCTAAATTTGAGTGAGACAGCTATTAGCTAGCTTGCCTTTCAAAACCTGATACTCAACAAGCATATAGAGTTCTTCATTTCCTCCATTTTGTAGTAAGTATTGTATTATAGTATGACTTTATAACATTGCATGCTCCAGCAGCGCCTAACAAACAAAATTTAGGTAAGTACCCACCTTGAACAAACATGCCTCCGGGTAACATTCTGGTGACATGTTTGGCATGATCTGCTACCCAGGCTTCAGATACAGTCAAGAGAGACCGCATTGACTCTGTTTTATCCAATGTGTAACTAGTTTCGGATGGATTTTCAGAACTTTTTTCTTCTGGCGTTCGTGCCAGATGGATGACATTTTCCCGGGAGTCTGTGCTCTAAATTGACCAAAACACAGTTGTAATTTCATATTAATTTTATAGAAGAGTACTATTATTATTTATAAACTGTTAAAATAGTAATCTTACCTGACCAAGAATTAAACCTACTACAAAAACTTCCTGCGATGCGTACTGCTCCAAATATTGTAGGCAATATTCCGGTGAATAAACTGTCCTAACCATTTTAACAGCTTTATTTTATGTTTATTTCAGCGACCGATCTAGGATCGTTGTTAGAATTTTTTTATAGATAAAAGAAATAACTTTGTTTATATGGTCACGTAGCTAAGCAAATAACGCTTGTCATTAGTGATGTCCGGTTCCATAGAACCGGTTATCTTAAAAAACTATAAGTTCCGGTTTTTATTGGAAAAACCGATTAGCTGTATTTTAAGTATATATGTTGCAATATGCATCCAAATTTCTAAGCGTTTTGAATCCGCAAATCGCAATCAAACTACGGAACTATAGTATGGCCGTGTCCGTCCCGTTTAAAGGATCACAAGCTATAGCTAAACCGCAGACTTTTAATAAACTCTGTCAGTTAACTGTTTTAATAATATTTCTACATTTCTTATTTCTTCTCAATAAAAATACGTGTCAAAGTTTATTCCTTTATTAAGATATCTTTTAGGAAGTTTTATTTCTCGACCATAACGTGAATATTTAACATTATCTGACGCTCGATTACAACCATCCTGCCTATTATTACTAGACTGATTGTATGAACTACCTTCAGGTGACAAATTTGTATATGATTGATTATTTGACTCAACAGTTTCACTTGGACTCTTGACTATAGACTTCTCTGGACTTTTTGACTTAATACCTTGATAATATGACTCTGACATATGACTTCTACTTATTGTTTCCGATTTAGGAATCTCACCAAACGACTGCGACCTATTGAAATCCTTATATTGACTAGTTTTATCTAAAATAATATGCTGCCTATTCCTACGATATATGGCTCCTTCTTGTGACTTAATAATATATGACCTTGGACAATCTTTGACTAAATCAATTATAATACCTGGTAGCCACTGACCAGTAGGTATCTTTTTAAATCTTATTTTATCACCAATTGACAATAATGACAAATCTCTTACTGACCTATCATAATAATACTTATAGTTACTTTTATGCTTATTAAGCTTTTGTTGAACATTTTGAAATGTAACTATTTTTGGCTTTAATGACTTTTTATTGACAGGTAATAATGTTCTTAATTTTCTTGACATAAGCAACTCAGATGGCGATTTTAAATACTCTTTTTCATTAGTTCTATAATGCAATAGTGCTAGATAAGGATCTGTATTGTCATCCATTGCTTTCTTTAAAATATTCTTTGCTATCTTAACAGCGGACTCAGACTGACCATTTGCTTGCGGAAAATTAGGACTGGTGGTGACATGGTTTATATCCCATTCATAAATGAAATTTTTAAATAAAATGGAATTAAAAGGTGGACCATTATCTGTTACTAGAGTTAATGGTATCCCATGACGTGAAAACATAGCTTTTAATTGATTAATTACTTTTTGAGCTGAAGAATTATTATCTAAACATGCCATCTCAATGTACTTGGAATAATAGTCCATAACAACTAAATAAACTTTACCATTAAAATGAAATAAATCTGATCCTAACTTCTCCCATGGAACATCTGGTATTTTTGAAACAATTAAAGGTTCATGTGAATTATTAGGTCTATACTTCACACATGTTGGACATTGTTCCACTATATTTTTAATATCTGAATTTATAGTAGGCCAAAATATTGATCCTCTAGCTAGATTCTTACTACGGCTAATACCTAAATGACCAGCATGAACTTTCGACAACATCTCTTTTCTCATAGACGTAGGTATTATTATAGCATTATTTTTAAACAATAGACCATCAATGACTGTTACTTCTGCCTGGTAATTCCAATATGGCTTAACAGAATCTAACAATTTACTTTTACTTCTAGGCCAGCCTTCCATACAATATTTTTTTAACATTTGCAATGTATTCTCTTCTAGAGTAGCATCTTTTAACTCTTGTATTTTTGTATCTGATGCTGAAATACTAGACATGACACAATTTACATGAATTGAAATATCTTTATCTATAGAATGTTCTTCTTTATCCGGTAATGGAGCTCTTGACAAAGTATCGGATATATATAACTTTGAACCGGGGACATAAATAACTTTAAGATCATATAGTTGTAATGACAACATCATACGCTGCAATCGACTAGGAACTTGTGACAAAGGCTTATCAAATAAAGTTATTAATGGTTTATGATCTGTTTCAACCGTTATTTTTTGACCATATACATATTGATGAAATTTTTGACAACCACACAAAATTGCAAAAAGTTCTTTTTCAATTTGTGCATAATTTTTCTGTGTGTCCGTTAGTGTTCGTGACGAGTAAGCTATTGGTCGATTATTCTGTAATAATACCGCTCCTACAGCTGACTGGGACGCATCTACACTTAAAACCAATGGCTGATGACTATCATAGTGGACCAAAACTGGAGCTACTGTTATTAGTTTTTTGAGATTATTAAATGCTTCATTATGACACTCCATCCATGACCAAATAGTATCTTTCTTTAATAATTTTCTAAGAATTTCAGTTTCTTCTGACATGTTCTTTATGTATGGACTTAAAAAATTGATCATACCTAAAAATCTTTGTAAATCTTTTTGGCATTTAGGTACAGGCATTTCTGTAATAGCTTTAACTTTACTATAATCTGGCAACATACCTTGTGAATTGAAAATCTGACCTAAGAACTTTATCTCACTCTTAGCAAAATGACATTTATCTCTATTAAATTTTAAATTAATTGACTTGGCTCTTTGTAAAACTTTTTCTAAAATTTTATTATGTTCCTCAATATTTGGGGCATATAACAATAAATCATCGACAAAAATGGCTACACCTTGGATGTCAGAAAATGAATCTATTAGTATTTTACTAAATATTTCTGTTGAACAATTAAGACCATAAGGCAATCTTTTAAATTTGTAACGTCCAAATGGCGTATTAAAGGTACAAAGCTCTGAACTAGGCTCATCTAATTTGCACATCCAAAAACCTGAAAATGCATCCATATGGGAAAACACTTTCGCACCATTTAATTTATGCCTTATGTCTTCTAAGGTAGGCATAGGATAATGAGATCTTTGAATGGCTTTATTTAGGTTTCTAGGATCTAAACAAATTCTCAATTTATTATTAGGCTTTTCAACTATAACTATGGAACTGACCCATGTTGTTGGTTTAGATACTCTTTCTATGACATGCATCTTCTCCATTCTGTCCAATTCATCTCTAAGTCGTTGATGCAATTTAAAAGGAATTCTGCGTTGAGCATCTATTTTAGGCACTATTTCTGGCATAACAGTGACATGACACTCCTTAGGCAAACAACCTAGACCCTGAAACACATCATGATAATTTTGTAACAACACATTAATATCAATTTTATCCTTGTTTACCGAATTTGAGAACATTCTCTGTACCAAACCTATGTCTTGACAGGTTTCAGCACCCAAAACTGGTTGACACTGGATATCAGCAATACAAAACTTAATATTATGTGTCCTAGAATTTAAAAAACAATCTAATTGACATGTACCTATAATTGGAATCTGCCAATCTCCATATGCTTTAAGCTTAATATTCGTTTTCTGTAACAAATGATCAGGCAGTCTTAATGACTTATAAGTTTCGTATGAAATACAATTAGTTTTGGCACCTGTATCAATTAAAAACATAACACTTTTATTGTTGATGTTACCCATTATTTGCCAATCTTCTGATACAATATTTGACACTGACAGCGAACCCATAAACAATTCAGAAATATTACCTTGATCCTCAGATGAACTAAATTGGTTATCTGCAGATATGTCGATAATATTGACACTTCTACACATAGTAGCAAAATGACCTCGACGATGACATTTATAGCATGTTGCATTCTGAGCTGGACACTTATAACGATGAACTTGACCACATCTTGTACATATACGAGCATTTTCTCCTGGTGACTGTTGCCTTTCTGATGAGCTATATCTAGTAGCTGAACGATTTACATGTTGTTGATTACGACCTCTTGACATAGATCTTCCATCTCTTTGTTGTTGATAATATCTTTCTGCAGAATTATATCTAGAGGGTGAACGATTTATGTTGTGTCTGCTATAACCTCTTGTCATTGACCTTCCATATCTTTGTCCTCGACCCCTTGAATATGACTGTTCTGTTTTATAGTTATGTTGTATGGCATTGACATGTTCATTCTCCAAGATGTTTTTATTTTCATGTGAGATTTGGAATGATTTGTATATCTTTGTCATGTTGTCCAATGTTATGTCTTCTTCTCTCAAAAGTCTTTCTCTTATCATTGAATATTTTTTATTCATATTGGCTATAAATATGTCTTTAATCAAAGAGTCTTTTAGCGTGCCAAATTCACACGATTTACTTAAATTTTGCAAATCTGTTAAAAAATTATCCAAAGTGTCATTTCCTTGTTGCCTCGTGAAAAATTTATATCTTTCAATTGTAATATTCTGTTTAGGAACAAAGTGGTTACCAAACCTTTTAATTACTTTATCGTAAGTCTCATCTTTATTTAGACCAAATGAATTATAAATATCTATACAATCTTCACCTAAATGGTGAAGCAAGACCGCAACTTTCCGATCATCATTTTGTTGATCCAAACCAGTTGCCAATAAATATATTTCAAATTGTTGAATCCACTTTTTCCAGGCATCTTTAAGATTTCCTGCTGCAATATTCATGGGTTTTATTATATTGGACATAGCCTGAAATGACGACATCATGGCTTGACTCGCCGGCAATGGCGTGACTTTCTTTTCTTTCGACATCTTTTTGACTTGACCCGATGATTATATATATAATATGACTGACTATTATTGACTATTTTTTCACTCACCTCTGGTTCCCGAGAGGGAGCGTGTTTTAATAATATTTCTACATTTCTTATTTCTTCTCAATAAAAATACGTGTCAAAGTTTATTCCTTTATATTTCAAGTCCAACCATCTGTCACACCATAAACAACCTATATCATAACATTAACCAAGTCGAGTTGTGAAGGAAATCATCGTGTGGAAATCTGCATGTCTTAAAAAGGTCAACCAATTTTGGAAAGACGTGAAATTTACCAACCCACACTAGCCAATGTGGTGGATTGTGGCATTAGTCGGAATAGGACATTAGACAGGGCTAATTGTTATTATTACATTGTCTTTATTAGCAGTGATAGCCGATTGGTTAAGTACGTATCTTGCGGGCACCAAGGGCTTGGGTTCAAACCCCGGCTCACACCTCTGGGTTTTTCGAAATCTATGTGCGAATCATAATCTCTATAATATTATGATTATCACTTACTTACGGTGAAGGAAAACATCGTGAGGAAACCTGCATCACCTGTATGTCTTAGAAAATCTTACCAATTTTCGAAAGACATGTGAAATCCGCCAACTCTCACAGGCGTGGTGAGGGGAGGCCCATGCCCAGGAGTGGGACGTCAAAAGGGCTAAATTATTATTTATTATTATTATGTCTCTTTGTATCTTGGGTTCTGCCCGATCCTTTGGAAGGCTTCCATGGGGACATGGGTCCAACATGGACAGGCCCTTGTGAGAATTTTATTATTATATAAGGCACATGTTGAGGGCAACCGCTAATGTTGGGACATATATGCCCCATCAGGTGCAGGAACTATTGCAAATATGGAAAGAGAAAAAATATTCTATTGATGGAGTTTGGGTGGATTGAGGTCTGGGCTATTGCAAAGGAATCGGACACCTGCCATATTCAGTATTATCCAACTATCTTCGGCAGGAGGTCTTATGTCTTTATTTAATACCTACGAACGAAGTCGCCGGATCTACCCACAGATAATATTTTATTCTATATATGTTTCAAAAGGTGTTTAGAAACATACTTTAAAAAGGGATTTTTGCCAAAAAAAACGGTTTTAACCGGTTCTCAAAATTATAATCTCTAAATCATTAGTAGTCGTGTCACTACTGGCACAATTTATGATGTCATATGTCATTTTACGACATGACGAATGTGGCAAGCACAGCACAAAATGAACTTTGTTTTTTTTTAAATTCATGTAGTAGCGTACTTTGACATTATGTCAAAGTCCAAAAGTCCATTTGTGCTTGTCACAATCGTCATGTCGTAAAATGACACCATGATGAAATCAATGAAAACCAAGAAGTTTTGATCTAAAGCACATACATAATTAGTTACTTGACACTGGCAAAATACATAACTGGGTGGACCCTGTGATAATTCGTGTAATTCCGTAGTCGGTTTACATTTTTAATTGTCCATTCTAATTATTTCGTAGGCTATTTTTGTGTTCCTTCTTAATAAACCTACAAAAAATAGGTAAGTAGGCAGCCGACAACGCTCAAAGCGCGTATACGCATGCAACAGGGAGTATTATTGCCAGTAAAATAGGCTACTATATTAAAATTACAATAGCCCGTGATCACTTCTGATCAGGGACCTGTATGAATAAATATCTTTGATATTTTTTGTATTTTTGCAAGCTTAATACCCCTACGCTACCGCCCCAGGAGCCTCTTATTCTGCTCTTTTTTATGCAAGTGATTCCTATTACCTACCTACTATTTAGTATAAAGCTTTGTGGTACCTACCACAACTACTAGGTAGGTACCTACCATAGTAGGTACCTACTCAAACACCAACTAGTCTAAAATAGTCTGAAGAAGTATGTACCTACTTGGCTATCTACTGTGTGCTTGGCGCAGTGGTTTCAGCGTAGGCTGGTCGGCTCGCTACACCGGATAGTTGGGGGTTCGATTCTCGCTGTGAAAAATTTCGGAAATGGCCTTTTCGTAATTCACTCAGGCAGGCCTGGGTGTCACTGGGATTGCCCCTGGTTCATTGTCCGGTACCCATAGTATAAGCGTTTCTTAGTTTGGGACCACGCAGTTGGTGTGTCAGTCTGGCGATATTTATATTTTTTTAAGTTTGCACCATAGAATGTAATGATAGGTGCTTAGGCACCTAATTAATGATATTATTACCTATGTACCTTACAAGTTATATCACGAAAACAATATACTTTAAATGAAATATCATTTATTATTAATTAGGGAATATTTTATACCTACATGGTTGAATAAACCCCTCGTAAGTATTTATTTAGTTCACTTACAGAACAGTGCATTTTACACACAGACACACACCGCTAACTTATTCCATTCTGTGAAGGTAGGTACAAACCCACCATGCATTAAAATGTATATCTATATACGCTACAAACGAAGATAGCACTAATGTGACATAGTTTTTTTTAAATGAAAATATATTGCTGTAACATAAAAATGACAATGTGTGCACTGCACAATGGTAAAAAAACACCGACGTAGGCAAAACAGATAAACGGAATTAGTAGGTACACTTTTCAGTTGAATTTGCATTTTGAGAAGTCCATTTCAGGATGCTGCTCCATAAACCTGAAACAAAAATACAATTTAGCAAATATTACAATTACGTACATAAATCAAAGTATTACCACTATAATAATGTAAGTAGGTAAATAATATTTATAATAATCACATAAAGGTTATGTCTTACTTTTTAAGCACATCTTGTTTCTTCTGTTCATCGCTAGTCGGCAGCCCCATTTCTTTTTGCCGTTGATCATACATCATTTTTTCAACTAAACCACGAGTCTCGCCGTCCAAGTCAGACAGTTTGGATGGTTCTGAAAATTAAATAAATGCAATTAAAGATACCCGTTTGTTGAAGCAGTCACTGGTGCCTGGCACGACGGTCATAGTGTTACCACCCCCGCGAGAGTATGCGCACGCCTTATAGCAGAAACCTTGAAATACGTCTGAAAGACGCAGTTAGTAACTATGAAATTTCAACCGTAATTTCTTGACCAATGTTGCTTTAGATATTTAGAAATCTAAAGTAGTTTCTTCATTATCTATTCCATCTTTGCAATCTAGATTGAAGTGAGTAAGTTGTTTTTTAAGGGTTTTAGTTTTAACGGTAGGGACTCTGTGTGTTTGATGTTAAGATTCAAATTTATTAAAACAATAATTACCTGGGTTGATTTTCTTTGTGGATATTTCCGGATCGGTACTGACTAGCTTGCTCCACCAATTCATTTTATTAACCTAAAATAATGTATAAAAAATAAATAATAAGTACATACAACGAGTATCCTAAATTACCAACCACCTACAAAAATACATTTATTTCATGTTAGTTACTACATGAAGCTTAAAATTTACAAAGCAATTTTAGAAGTGTTACAAGGTTTGTTTATGACATTTTAGACAAAAAATGAAGAAGCATTTTACAATGATTGCTTCGCACTTACCTATAGATTTAATAGATAATGTAGTGTGTGAAGCAATGAAGACACCTGTTATGCCAGCGCAGTTTAGCGGTAATAATGAACATGTCTGCTTGCATATTACATCAAGGACTTGACGCTTGGCAGGTTTAAATAAAATAGTAAATGTGAACGCCAGTAGTCCGACTAACCAACCGTACCTTCTCTAAATTGACGAGTAAATTGCGTCCGTCTTGCAGTACCCATGTGGATTCTTCGACCTTGACGTCGGCGTCCAGTTCCCCGTCGATGATGAGGGGCTGACCTTTGATCCCTACTTTGAGATGTCGCTTGTTTATAATCACTGATAAGTCACGGGGCCGTAGTGTTTGCCGCAGCGGTACTCGTAACTGTGGACAATAATTAAAGAACTTCATGAAAGAGGAAAGGTGTAAATTATATTTTTTTGCCGGCGACATGTGAGCGGCATCTATTAGCAGTCCTCTGGCCGACAACATGTCGTTCGCCGAGAAAGTACGATGAAGAATTCACGAAGATAAAATTAATGACCAAATGGTTTTCAATTGGGTGTTTTAAATGAGTAAACTTGGCCCAGTAAATTACCTATATGAGGTAATTCCCGAATATTTTAATTGCTTGAGTTGAACTACCTACTCTTCAAAATAAGCACATATAAGTTTTACAGGTATGCTAATAGACGCTTTAATCATTATATATACTTATTTAATGAATATAAAATACTGTCTGAACTGTGCATGATGTGTATTAATGATAAACGATCAGCCCGCAACTGTATACTTAATTGGATTTTAATTGGGTATTTACGTAGACGGATATGGACAAGAGCAAAGAGAATAGAACACTACGTAAGAGTATAGAATATTAAGGGTTTTCTGAAACAAGCCGCAGTCGAAAGGTCAAAATGACACCTTAACATTTCAACAATATTGAAAGGTGTGTGACACGACAATTAGTTGCGTCACAAACTCGATGTTATGCGCGTGTGACGTCGACTTCATAAACGTTGGTTTGAACCTACAGTTTGAACTGTATTAAATTGCAATTCTTCAGCACGAATACGTAATTACTTTCACTGCATAACTCAATTATTGTGTACACTTTGATACACAACAAGTATGTAGTTAATCGGAAGATAATGGAGAAATAAAGCAGTGTTCAAGTGATAACAAACCGAATCAAACACTTTGTAAATGGTATGGATGGACACAATTGCTTCCATGCGCTGTGAATAAAGATTTAACTATGATATACCACCTGTTCATAAAAACTCTAATCACTTACAAAATATAGAAACCGAGATAAGTACTTGGAAGAGCATTCAGCTCTAACTGGACTACTTAAAAATGCAACATACATGGGTATCCAGAACGGTGATTTTATTCTGTAAATTCGAAAAGTGAGAATTTAGATGTTTCATAGTAAAAGTTACTTATTTACCGACTTTATTCAACACATTCGATTATGCTAAGTACACATTGTATCACACACATACCTATTTAAAACTTTTAATAATTAAATTACCTAATTACTAGGTAGGTAACATTCCTACTGCAATGTCTGGAGAACCTTAAATAATAATATTACATGTTATAAATATCTAGTCATGAGGTGAACCATTTAAGAGCCATTAGCCAGGCTGCTAGGCAGAATCGAACAGGTAGGTAGATAAGTAACTAGGTGCTGGCCGCGAACTGACATCATAATGACATGCATAGAATACGGAATGAATAAGTCTAAAACAACAATTATTATGTTTCACAAGAGGACCGCCAATAAAGAACGCGTTCCTCGAACGAAGGCGTGATGACCTCGCATTCTTGGCAAGGACGATGTTCATGAATATACCGAGCCTGCGCACCACCGGACCGGACCGGACAACGGCCACAAAATACGTAGTTTCGTGAATCATTAACGTGACCCCATAATAATGACTACCTAATTGATATTCAGAGATATTTACCGACCGAAATGATGACTTGTTGCTTTAAGTTAACGAAATATATAAACATGCTATTAAAAATATAGGATTCAATACTCCCAGTTCTCAATCAACTTGAACTGTAAGTACGAAAACGTTTTTGAAATAAGTATAATATCAATGATGATGATGCGGTGTTAATGCAACGTTTTCGGATAAATAAGGAAGCATAGGCAGTGAAACAAATCATTATACAAAAATATATAACTTACAGAAAAAAATAAAACTTACGAATGTATGACAAACGTACTTTTGATTATCCTACAAATATTATAAATGCGAAAGTTTGTGAGTGTGGATGTATTTATGTATGTATGTATGTTTGTTACTCCTTCACGCAAAAACGACTGAACGGATTTGGATGAAATTTTGAATACAGATAGATTATAACCGGGATTAACATATAGGATACTTTTTAACCCAATACTCCAATACTACGCGGATGAAGTCGCGGGGCACAGCTAGTATAATCATAATTTAATGAAATAAACCTTGACCTTGATAGAAATTTAATAAGAACATAAGTAGTATTTAATAAGTACCTTATGAAATGTGTTCATATAATAATGTATAGATCATTAGGAATTGGGACTAATACCTACCATGGTTAAAAAATCAACTCAATCATCACGCGACCATGATCATTATTCAGGTATGCAAAGATGATGCATAATAAATTGATTAACGCGACTTTATAAAACACATTTCAATGTTAACCTTAGCAAGAAATGTAAATAATAGATTTAATGCCAATAGCGAAGAAGAAGACAAAGCATGGTGTAGCCTATAGAAATGCTTAATTAAGTTCATTAATAAGGGGGTAAGTGTTTTAGATTTAACCATTTCCTAAGTCCAAGTAGTCCACTTAATCTAAGAAGATATTATGTTTATTCGTGGATAGGAAGAAATGATGACGCTATGTTCACCGCATCTATCCCGTTAAATAGAGCCCCAAGTCTGCTAATTTCATACATTTTATTGGCAAGCATTTGTTCGTTATAATTATCATCGTGCCAATAACCGCTAGTTTGCTAATCATTAGCGAGATACATTTTGTAAACTAATATAATGGGAATTGATTGGACTTGAGTTTTCTTTTTTTTAATAAAATACCTTAGTGCGAATACGATGATGGAAACGTCATATCTGAAATTGAATTTTGTAATCGACACTTGATTTGATCTCTAGATCTGAGACTTGACGAATTTAAAATTTTGATTTAAATGATACAAATCACAGTAAATACTAACATACATAATTCTTAACTCCAGATTTTTAACGCCTATAATATAACTTAACATAGGTAATAGATACCTTTACATAATATCTGTAATGTGAAATTCGAATAAAGTAATATCAATTAAAATGTTTGTACTCGCAATATTTCGCAGTAAGTTTAGTCTATAGCCGAATAATTTACGAAGAGTGGATAGTCAAATATTATGGTTGTGATAATAATATGAGCTACAGTGTAGTGTAGATAGTCAAATACCTTTGTTATAACAACGAATTGGAATATTGTTTAACATCAAAATATTTAGATAACACTACCCAGAACGGCTTCAAATAATGTCTGCGAAATTCTATTTCGATTGGATTGACTATGGTGGGCGGATACACTTTTCATAGTGACTGATAATTGGGCAATGATATGGCAAAGTTAATGATTATAATTGCATTCCAAGCCGGATTCGTGCGTGCGACTGAGAAATTAAGCAAGCCTTCAATCTTTTGTTACTTTAACGAATAACTTCTTGTAAGAACCTTGTGGTAACTGCGCTCAATAGCGTGGTGTTATAATACCTTCACACGATTACGCGCCGATTAAGGCCCCGTGTTAATGGAAGCCTAGTCTTTCACGTCATAAGAATAAGAATGTGATGATTGAAATAGGAAAGGAGTAAAATGTAAATAATAGAACAACATAGGAAGGTACCTAGGAGTTTAGTTGACAATGGATAACTCAAACATAGGTACTAAACTTATTAAATATATGAGTTTATCTATAATGAGTATGAGTTAAGTAGAACGAATCAAAAATTGATAATAATTAAGTATTTAGATAGATATACTAGCGTAACGGTTGTTATAATTGCTCCAAACAAAAATATAGCTATTAACGTACGTAACCAAACTTAATAAAGGATACATGAACATACAAACTGGAAGTTCATCATTCTAAAAAAACTTGTCCTTAGAACTGAAGGTAGGTATTTTTTTCTTCCTTGACATTTGAATATTTTTTTGAGGAAAACAGCAAATCGACACAATATGTACAAAATAAAGACGTACCTATCTATTTAAGTAAAATGTGTTGCATCTAGCCAATAAATATTTTGCCAACCACCTCGCAACCCCTAATTCATATACCACTCTATACTATGCACATGACTCTTTCAATAAAACACATTATTATAAAGACAAAAAAAAACACCAATGCTTTTAGGGTGCAACAAAACATATTAATTTATGTCAACGGAAATTCTTTTGAACCGCTTTTAAACCGCACAAAGCTAATAATAAGTATGAAAACGAGGCCAATGGCCTAAAGTATCAGTTGACGGTAAAGTCAAGACGGTGGAGTTAATAAAATATTGATTTATCTTTATTGAGATAATAAAATACCATGAACACGAAATAAGTAACAAATTAAATGAACCAAATTGGCACCCCCGTAATAGCCGTGTTTCACCAGCAGTACCTAATGACTGTGGATAGTGATTGGCTGCCTCGCCACTTGCCATGTAATAATGATTATCTGGCGTTTGACAATAAAGCATCCTATAAACTCTAAGGCAACGTTTCTTTCTACAGCAACAGTGCAATATCATTAAACTCCTGAATATCTCAGTAAATTTATTGCGAAGACGTCATGGTTATAAGAGGTCACTACACGAATAATAAAATTTACGGCCATCGTTGGTAATTACACAACCACTGTACTCACGAACAAATATTGATGTTAGTAATAAAGGGGAAAAAAACGACGTTAGTATAATAAAGATACTCAGTCCGGACCATCACAACATGTTAAGAAGATCTGTCAAGTGCGGATCCCGCTAGAGCAACGAACGTTCTGTATGTAAAAGTTGTTTTCCTGTAAGTAACCTATCAATACAAATAAATAAAATTGGAGTGTCTGTTTGTAATATCAAAATAACACCTTTTCACTAAATGCATATGAAAGAACATACGACACCTATAACAAAAACGCGATTTTAAAATTTTTGTCTGTCTGTCTGTCTGTGTGTTTGTTCCGGGTAATCTCCGAAACGGCTGGACCGATTTTGACGGAACTTTCACTGGCAGATAGCTGATGTTTTAAGGAGTAACTTAGGCTACTTTAATTTTAGAAAAACAATTAGGGTTCCGCGTAAAAAAATAAAAACACTTGAAATCAAAGAGTATCTCCGAAACGGCTGGACCGATTTTGACGGGACTTTCACTGGTAGATAGCTGATGTTATAAGCAGTAACTTGGGCTACTTTTATTTTAGAAAAACAAAATTTAAAAAAATGGGTCCTGTCGCGCGGGCTCAGAACGCGGGAGCGGGCTTTTTTGTTAAGTTAAACTCCACGCGGACGAAGTCGCGGGCTCAGCTAGTCTAATATAACATAACTGCTCGTGTCACTCCCATAATTACTCTTGGGTTGGGTGGGGCATTACGCTCTTCTATTAGCCACATTTGGACTATAACATAGAAACGATTACATTTAAACACATACCTGAAACTATTTAAGTAGATCAACGTACCGGAATTAAGGTGCTGCCGACGCCTTTTGAAAGTAAGCTGGTTAAGCTTCGTATAAAGACGAACTACGTCTCCATATTCAATGTGCTTGGAACTAAAAAAATGAGGCTTTATCTACAATCCTTAATCTTTTCGAACTCAACACATCAACACTATGGTCTATGGTCTCTAGACCTGGTAATACAAGGTCGAAAAGAAGAGAGACGATCTCCAACAACATGGATTGATCATATAAAAAACTTTCACAAGATATTCCATTATCCATTGTTCCCAAAATGCAAATCGGGATCAGTGTACATAAAATTGCAAAAGCCGTAGCCATGAGTGAGAATCAACAAGACCTTGTGTGTCGGATTGAGAAGAAGAGTCTGTGTAATGTGGTTATAGGCGTATGTTAATGTTTTACTTACTAACCACAATCAGTTAGTCAGTCAGACAACAAAGAGATGGAACGCGCACTATATTTTGTGAAATTCCATTTTTTTCCTTGTGAAGTATGGGCCCCTAAAAACTATACTTGACTAATAATATTTTTTGTAAACAGGTTAGTACATTATTTCCAAATATCAGGTAAATTGTTTACAAAGATTATTTTGCTTCTACTAGTTTTTATTTTAAACCTTAATAATTTTATTCGATACCTACACTTAAAGGAGTTCTTCGAATATAAATTCACGTTCATTAGTAAAAAAAGACACATTATCCTTTGCAGAAACCCCATTAATTAACCGAACGTCCGGTGGATGCCGTCATATTCTCATTTGCAGCATAGCCTACCTAGTACCTAGGTACTCATCCGAATCCTGTAATGTAATTCCGCGAGCGGACGGTGTGTCCTCGCCGGTTGCGCAATCTCTGGCACCGCGACGGGACACGTCATGAGGACCTGCCACACACCGATTCACACAACGTGACATAGCCTCCGTATTGCTTCTTTACTATTTTCCTGTGGGTTAGAGGCTATCGCCAGTCGCGTACACGGTCGCACGAAAATTGATATGGTCCGAGCGTGCTTCAATTCTTTTTTTCTGTCTTTTTGTTGCCGGTATCAGAGGCGAACGTTAGTTTTTTTTTATGACTGAATAAATTTATGATATTTAAGACGTTGTAATTAAATACATTATACTAAAGCCGGTGAGTGAACTCCGTTCTAAGTATTACATTTCATACGCTGATAGCTCAAATTATACCTATGATGAAATACAAATTAAGATCAAATTTACAAAAAAAAAGTTGATTTCCCTCGTATTGTATTAATTATTTATGTACATCATCAGTGATATGCAATAATAATAATTTAAATACTAATAATTCATTTTATAGTTTCCTGATGATTAAACAATATCCCGAAATGATAAAAAACCTTAAAGTTATCCATTAATTTCCTGTTGTATTGAAATACCTATTTAATATTACTTGTTTATGTTATGAACTCTTAATTAGTAAGACTTAAAAAATAAAGGCTGTCTTTCTAGCTTGTAAAGTTACATTAATTATTTTTTTTCAAAATGCACTATGCGAAAATTGGATACAGAAAGACGGCGTGCAACCTCATATATAAACCTTGGCGATTGTTGCAACACTCTCAGTACGACTCTAGTCGCTTTGCCGCTTGGAGCAGGCGCGTTGCACGACGCCGGCCACACGGAGAGGGCGAGAGAGGTTAATTCGAAGCAGCTAAAGAACCGAGCACAATTTTGACAAACATGTGGACCGAGTGAATGCAGTGAACAGTGACGTAACATTAGTGAGCAACTCATTACAGAACAACAATCAAACAGTGGAGGTGGCACCAGTAGTAAACAATGGATACCAAAAGCTCGGTAAGTGATGCATACATGATTGTAAATCAATGAGACGCTTTATAAGGCCATAGTTACCTAATATATTTTTTTTGCATCTACTGACAGAAATAACTACTTGAGTGAATTTGTTGGTATACTTATTTCGACTCTTTAAAAGTCGCTGAAGTTTAATTTAATCATGAACCGTTGATCATAATTATCAGTAAGAATTCATAAAATTAAGATTAATTTACATTATTCTTAGATGCAATGTATATGTCGCCGCCAACTGGCTTAATCCGCCGTTCAATTAACAGCCTAGGCACTTTACTAAACAGCGCCGTTCAACTAACGGCCTAAATGATATTCAGCCGTATAGTCTATTACAACATTTAATAAATTGGCTGGCTAATGCTTAGGCAACTGGTTGAAATTTAAGTACTACAAAACTTTTTCAAAATACTACCCAAGCAGAACGACCTGGATGGGTTTAGGTTAGGGTTATTTTTTTTATGACCCCACAGAAACCCCACCCGGCAAATAGATTCGGTGGATCTAAAAAAAAACGTAAAAAACCTAAGTACCTAATAAAATGATTCCATCAAAGTTGTTTTTTTCCGACGCCATATTGACCATAGAGAATATAGAATATAGAGATATTGACAGTTTGGTGAGTTTCGGCGCTAGGTGGCAGAAAGTAAAACTAAATAGAAATGAACAGTCTAGGCAGGTAATTAAACGGCTAGGCAAGTAGTTAAACGTCATCGATCCAAGTCATTTGCCTAGCTGTTTGATCAAATGGCTGAATATCATTTAGGCCGTTAGTTGAACGGCGCTGTTTAGTAAAGTGCCTAGGCTGTTAATTGAACGGCGGATTAAGCTATTTGGCTGCGACATATATAATTTAAATGCCTACTCACTTTATCTGGTACTTAAATTAATACATATAAGTTAGGTATCTAAAACAATAGAACATTAATTGTTTGTAAACAAATAGTGGTGACGATGTGACGTTTTATTTTCAACGTTTTCTCACAATAGAAAGGCCTGAAATGTTACTCAGCCATGTTTCAGACAAGACCCTTGCATTGGATGAAATATTTTTAAGCCGCCATAAAATGCTCATATTTACTCATTATTTAAGTACTAAATTTAGGTCTTTCCCAAGTTGGTATTTAAAATAAATTGGACAAACACTAAATAAATAAAAAATAACAACGTTGGCGGTGAGGAATGTTATTAAATAGGTAACATCTTTTGGCGCCGGTCAAATAGATCCGCATTCTAACATAGATATATCAATAAATAGAATATTACTGTACGTTGACCTTGTTCTGTTATGTAAAATCAGAAATAATAAATGTTTTGTGTGCGTATGAATAAATTGATCTCAAGTCTGAGAGCGATCTTGGGAATGTCATTCTTATGTCACACCAGTACAAAATGACATGTCCAAATCGTACTTAAGACCGCTATCAAACTTGAGATCGATTTATTAATACAGCTCTAAATCACACCTAGTACTTTACGATCAAATATTAGATCTATGTAAATATATATTTATACTAAAAGTATAAAAATGTATATAACTTAAATAAGGACTTAGGGAGGAAAATAATATTAATCTTCATGTTTAAGTAGCATCGGTAACATATTTTCCCAAAAATAATACACGGTGAGCAATATAGTTATGTACCCAGCTACTTATTTTCAGGTATTACAAAATCGTTTCAGGCGCAATAAAAGTAACTACCTACAGAATAAGGTGACAAACGCTAAAACAGAACAAAACTGATAACCAATATTTCAGATTTTAGCTTAAGTTTTAACGAATGGGAGTTTAGTCTTAGTGATTTTTATACAACAGTTATTTAGGTGCATTAATATGTTAAATACTTAGCCACTTAAAACCCGAAATTGAATAAGGTACAAAAAAAGTCGGATTCAATTTTATTTTTAATATGGACTGACATCAACAACAACCTTTTCATATAAGGTGCATTAATGGATCTTAAATAAGGCACGTAGCCCAGTTATAGCTATCTAGGTATGATGATACTATGAAAAATGTTGATGTGGTCGGTATGCCCAATTGTGTACCTATAAATTGGTTCCATTAATGTTCCAAGTTTTTTAAAGTTCATTTGTCTGCTTCCGTAAATATCTGAGAACTTCAGTTCAGAGACGAAACATTATACGTTATGGCATTATGAAATTTGCTAATATCCTTTTCAATGTAATCCACTGCCTATATTAGATTATAATACATAGACTGTGATACATGAAATTAAAAGATACATAAATTTAAAATCGCAAAATTTTAATACAACCAGAAATCATGTAACTATTGTCTATTGTATGAATGAAACTGATAGTACATAAATAGACACGCGCGACGATAATGACGTCAAAACCGGTACATATTTATACATATAGGTAGATAAACTTCCCTTAATGTCATCGGATCGATCTAAGCACGACAAGAATTTAGACGCGTCAGATGGTTTTTCAATTACCATCAAACATTACGTCAGAAGTAAACGGTGAATAAAAATTGCATTGATGTGACGTCAAATGCTTGACGGCTATATGCAAAGCGATTCCTTCTAAGGGACAAGGAAAGATCATTTGCATTGACTTCATTATAATATTGATCATTGATCAATTTATATGTCAAGCATTGTCTTATTTGTTGCTTTGTTCTGATGACCGGTGTGTTGCATACCGAAAATATATTACATGTATTTGAAATTAAAATAAGTACCTACTCAAGACTTTTCACCATTGAGTAATGGTTAATTAATGGTTGAGTTATGGTAGAAGTATTTAAGCGACCGTAAACACTAAAGATTTACGTTAGTAATATGTTGTTGTATCTAACGATGACCGTCACACTCCTAGCATTTTTCACGTCTCGGCAAAATATGATTAGGTATGTTTACATTGTGATTACTGTGTGTCTCTTGAAATTGGCAGCAAAACAGACAATCGGTCTAAGGCTGAAGGTTAAACACACGGAAGGGTTAGTTTTCACGCATCCCTTCCGTGTAAGTAAGTATACATAATGGAGTAAAATATTTATATTTTAAGAACATATGATGTGGCTATTAAAATCAGTCGAATTGATGTAATTAACACGCGAACAAAGGGAACAAACAATCCACATGATGAGGAGAAATAATTGGTTAAGTAACCTTATCCCTCACTGGTATACTTGCGCGATGGAAAGCAGCTTAATGTACGTGACTCTAGTCCGAGGTAAATGGCACAGGGACTGACAGCTAAAAATGCCCTCGACTGGCGGCCTTCACATTTCACAACACCCGGACTTAGCGAACATCCAGCCAGTCCGGACTGTAGCCGTGCATTTAGTTAAGTATACAGAACCACTGAACCGATGAAAGGATGTAAGCTCTACCCGACTCTATAATAGAGATATGTACTATTCGACTGGATTTCGTGGTTTATCTATTCAGTAGTATTTAGATTTGATTTATTGTATGATATTAAGGAGAGCCTATTTTAAAAAGGTCTCTGTCAACTATGATCTATGAATGATTCATTTGCAAAACTATTTTTAGACTCTATTTATGCATTTAAATTAGGAATTTAAAACATATTTATGTGTCGGATACTTCCGATACTTTAGTAAAATGTTATAACGCACCAGTGTCAAAGGAATTAATAAAATCCCAATATTAATGTAACACAATAGTTCACGGCCAAGTGTTGCACAACACCCAATGAATACTGTCCTGATAAAAATACACCCAATTATTTTTTTTATTCTTATTATTATTTTATTTACATCCTTTGTTCTTTCCGCGGTTTATTTTTTTATATCTAGAAGCGGCTTATCATTGTAGGTACTTATGGCGTCCAAGTCTTTGGTAAAAAATTAATTCAGCGTTGAATATATTATTGTAGTGAGTCATCATAATTTAGAGTAATGTAGTTAATATTTTAAAATATAGTGCTGGACTTCAATCGGTTGCTAAAAAAGTACTTACACCACGCCCCCACTGGGAGCAAGAATTCTTGATTACGTCACAGAGCATTGCTCAAAACGTCATTGGGCCACATGTCATAAGCAATTTATAGTAGGAGTAGGTCAGGTTAGCACAGCGACAGTAAGTATAATTCATATAAACTAAATACATAGGTATACATAGGTAGCTATTTGTTTCTGTGTTCATGACAATGGGTACCTATATCCCCTTAATGATAGCGAATCGTGCGAGTCAACGACATTTAAATTCAACACAAGATCCTAGTAGCGTGAACTGAACAAGCGTACTTAGGATTTCCCATTTACAAACGGAACTCGCAACAAAGTCACGTATGATGTAATCGATAACAAGTGGGTATTTAAAAGGCAAAAATTAGTCTCGAACAACAAAAATAAAAAATACCTCGAAGGCTTTTTTTTAGGAAACCCACATATAAATATTTGAGTATTGTGTAACATATGTTTATATTTTTATCTTTACTCTCGGGTACGTAAAACGCAATGACGACATCGAAACCGAAACAAGTTTCGGGATTACGAAATAATTGGTAAACAAAATTTTTCGCGCCGCTGAACGTTCTTCACACGACAGAATAATTATTAAGGTCGCTTTGCCTCATATGGATTTCAGAAGCCAGACTTTTTTATACATTTTCCTGATAAAAAATATCTAGGTACATAGTGCCCCCACTGCCGATGGAATGCCAGTCATAGAAAATTAATAAACAACTAGATTCATACCCAGTCGATGTGATAACGCTAACATTCTTGTAGATTAGTAACTAACGTTACGGGGCCTCGTTTCCGTCGCTAGACTCGGTTTTTACGCTATTTTTACATTTATTTTGTAGGTGTATCCGCCATCATAACGACTTAAAAGGCGGCCAGATCACAGTAACCTCATAAGCTACATAAAAATATAAAGAAATCTTGTTTCCATAGTAATGTAGAATTATAGATATGGGAAAACTTACTTAGGTTAATAAAAATATAAGTAAGTGTTCCCTATTTATTATTGTTTTTCCGTGAGAGTAACTTAACAACAAAGGGGGACAAATACGCTAACTTAAAATGATTGATGCGAGCAAAGACGTGTGGACTTTGGATAAATTTGTATTTACCTACTAAGGTAGGTAAGGTTTTATCATACTTAATAATAATTTAGCCCTATTTAATGAAATTATGATTCGCACATAGATTATGAATCTCTTGTACTTCCTACCAGCCTAAACTCGGCAAACACCAATGTTAGTCGTGTCTAAGCGCACTAGCAGAGTATAGCATTATATTATTTTGATACAGACTTGTATTTTAATAATAATGACCTTAAATCCAATTGACACAAGTAACAGTGGACGATCTTATATTTGTCGTGCAATTGACGTGATATACAGGAAGTGGGTTGTTGTGTACTATTTTACAAAGAGCCCACGCCGTCAAGGTGACAAGCTTTTGTATCAAATCCGGTAACGAAACATCATTAATCTTTGATTATACAACTCTAGTACGTACTTAAGTATTTACTACCTTTATTTTTAATAATTAATTAATGGAGTTAATGATAGATCACAATGAATCGTGGGTATTGGTATTGTCCATAATACAACCACGTAATATAACAGCAAATTGTAGACGTCAGCTAATGATATCATCGTATCGTAACGTAAATCAGAGGAGAATCCGGCTAAGTAACCTATTTCATGGCCAACTTTTTCTACAGCAACATCCCACTAACCCACGTGATTGGGCGTTAATAGAAGATAATCACTAAAGAATTCAATAACATGATCGAATCATACAGGGAAGAATATTAACTCGTTAATTAGGTACATTACATAATCGATTTAAATAGATTCCGGAATTGTTTAAGCCGAAGTTCAATCAACTTATTAATTTGGAACTATTTATAGTTACTTCAAAACATGTTTGTGGCTATGGAAACCTTGCCGTCTATTTAAAGCCTTCTTTTCGTACACTATACACCTCAATTCCCTTTATAAAAACATAAAATCCTTCCCTAAGAAGTTACAAGAAAATGCTACTTTGCAAGCCATTTATTTTATGGCCACTTGTAACAATAGCTTTGCAAATACTTAAAATACATTGAAACAAATAACATTTTTCTCGACTTCATTGCCAGCCAGTAGTCATGCAGCTTCCACGGCGATTTGCATTGACACGAATCCCGTTAGCTTCATAAATACAAGCAATTGAGTTCAAGGACGCCCATAAGCATCATGTCTGTGACCAGCGTGAACAATGAGTTATGTCGGTGCGCGTCCTCATGCAATCGCGTATTAAATATGATAATTCAACGCTCAATAACACGCTTGCTGTTGTCAACCTAAACTCAAAAGCGAGCTTTCTGCTGTCTCAGACGGTTGAAATTCCAAAATGACAACGCATTTAGCATAACCGTTTGTCCATTTATAATCAAAGTTTAATGTTATCTGGCTGATGCACTTTTAAATGACAAATGATTGACATTATCAAAAATGATCAATCATAAAAAATACTTTCAATTTAACTATAATACCGTTAGCTTAGCAATAGGGATTAGTAGTTCGATGCTTATTACTGGGTTACGGGATCGGTCCGACCGGACGATAGACGCGAAATTAAAAGTATCGACATCTTGGACCGTAATCCGTTATCCATTGTGATATTAGTACCGAAAGTATTCTAAGAAGAGCCATGCATCAGGAATGTACGCTTTCTCTTCTAAAGGGGAACAGTCTAGTTAGACTTTAACTGATTATCATAGTAAGTGTAGCGGCTATTGTTTGAGATTATGAAAGTTGTACGGAGGCGTGAACTCTGAAGCCAGTCTTATTTAAAGTAGAAAAAAGGTGACTATCTAATATTTAAAGGAAAATGCATGAGATAACGCACAATAAGTTGTTCCTTACAATACTGGACCCAAACATCTTAGGCAATTAAAAATATCGCTCTATATAATGTACCAAATCAATCATACATCCATCAATCAATGTACTAAAGTGAATATTATTTGTAGGATAATAGGACATAGCCGGAGTTCATGAAATGGCAAAATTGGTCAGTGTGAAAAGAACAGTGCCAGTCAGTGGTGTTGCAAGACTTGCAAGTGTAGGTTAACTTTATGTCTCTGAGGAGCTAATGATTTCCGCGATTACAATAAACCGTTATGAGCACGCGGCGAGTGCACGCATTGACTGTTGATTCGTAAAGATTACCCGTGTTGCATAACTAGACCGTCTCGTTGTACCGAACATGTTTCACAACTATACACCTGTTGTTGTGTCGCTAACTGGTTGGTTACCGTTAATCATAATTCAATTATAGATATGCGTGCAATAACATGAAACAAGCTTATAAAGTCGGAAATATTTAGGGTGCACAAGCAGTTATGCAAACACAGCACACCACCCTCTGGGATGGTAGCTACCTACGATCAGAGAAAGAAAACCTTTTCGTGATTGTCTGACGCGATGATGGTATTTTATGGCCTCCGACAGTCATTACCGATCGCCTGAAATCTTGAGATTTCAAGCAATTAAAGAATCAAGGATGACATTTTGTACACGATTATTTGCCTGGATCCAAATTAAGCCCCAAAAGGATCACTACTTCACATAAAAATAAAATCAAAATTACTTCATGTAAGTTCTCTGTAAGATCTTCCGCTTACACACGTACTTTTATCATGGCAGTTGAAGTTACGTGCTTTTATGATAAAACAACCGAGATTAATAAGATAAAAATAACGAGATGAACCCAAATACGAGACGCCTCCGAACGGTCCGACTTACCTTCACAGTTGAACGACAATAATAATCATCTTGCTTGAATGAGCATAAGTGATAGGTACATATGGACACAGTGTCGCATCCAAAACGAAACCTATTATTAAGCTTGACGTCTTCATTAAGTGAGAGAACTATTGAAAAGATTAAGATATATGGGCAGCAGTCGTTAAGCATGTTTATTTGCAACATAAAATTGCAGATAGTCATTTACAACATCCGAATGACATGTTGAATGATTATTGTCTGAGCCATAATAACTTGCTAGTTTATCAATATTCAGCCTTGTTAATGACAAAATATTCAGCATAAGCACAAGTCAATCTAGGGCTAGGTTTTCAGATATTAATGAAATGATTATTAAGTTTCCAGAGCTATAAAACCCATTGTACTTTATTTGGCGTGCAACAGATAGGAAAAATGGTATCTTTGCACGTATTAATAAATCGATCAAGTGGGAGAGCGATCTTGGAAATTTCATTTTTATGTCACCAGTACTAAATTTTATATTCGTCGCATACCTACTCAAGATCGCTAACAGACTTGAGGTCTATTTATGAATACAGGCCTAGATGACATGACATTTTGAGATGTCACGACTTAGATTCGATTTATGATGTTGACGGTAATTTTAAAGCTAAAAGCAGATGCTGGTAAACCAATCACGTGCTGCGGCGCATGTGCAAGAGCAGTGGTACGCATAATAAGATTCTAATATAAACGTTTATCCAACACATTAGTTCTCACGGTATTCTTACCGAGTACCCACACCACGTGCTGATAGTGATTAAATGTTGTATAGTGGATATCACAATATCCGTAAACGAGCACGTGCCGGTGCGATACGGAGTAGTAATAAATGCAAAATGCATTATATTCAAATTAACTAAGATTACAGACCCATTTACGGGAATTACTAATTTGCATGCCACTATAGCATTGTAATCTTAACTCTATATCGGAGGTATCGACCAAGATGCAATAGGAGGGAAATAGGTTTTAAATTGGCTAGCGGTTAGCTGATCTGAAATCAACAACCATTTATTGACAGTCATAAAAATATACAGCACTGTAACAAATTGAATGAGTTCTCTTTTGATATGTACCTATATATCGCAATGATCCAGTTTATATTAAAACGCAAATTCAATTCTCATACAAAGAGCGAAAGTCAGTGCGCGGTGCACGTTGTCAAGTCTCGCCAGCAACAGTATCGACGTAAACGCCGGAACCGGTTCTCTGAGTTTGGCGAAACATTTTGCAACATTCGCCCACCATCTCTATCGCTAATCCGAGGCGTAGGTACATCATGTATCTGTACAATTCAGCGATGGACTAGGTATTCTTTTGTTGTACTATTACGGTAAGCCCTTATAAGCATCAACAAAAGACTAAATGTGGAATAACACAATGACCTTGCATTGTAATAAGAAACATGTATTAATTATATTACTGTTTAAACTTCTTATCCATAATGTTATCAAAACAACAAAGAGGACCATGAAGCCGAAAGCCAAGCTAAGATTTATTGCATCAGAGGCCGGCGAAACGAGACCGCAAATAAAGAGAACATGAACCTTGAGCACCGTATCTGACAAAATCAATCGGGCTCCGAACAAATCTTGACCTAAATGTTATATTTGATGAAACTCCGACACAATCCTACAAAATTACTGGTCTTCTGAAATTCCTCCAGAGATATCTTAACGAAACATTATATTAAATACTTATCGACAACTAAAATGGAATATACTACAATAATGTAATGTGTGTAAGTATTACATCAATCAACAATCACCAAGATATTGAAAGTGATAGTAAGATCAAACGAATCCCCACAGACGCGAGAAGGAAGAGTTCTACAGTTATTTCCGCACGCATTTAGTAACACCCATCCAAGAGTTATACAATACGGCGACAAACGCAAAACGTGTGGTTATACCAGTTACTCTTATGCTGGCGCTATTGTTTAAAGATCAATAGCAGTCTGAAAGCCACAAAACGAAGCACAGAACATTTTGCAAGACTAGAACACACACGAAATGTACGACCAACGATGAGATGTTTAACGTTCAGAGAACAATGAAATGAAAACTTTTTATAGTAGGGAGGGACTGATGAAAAACGTTACACATAATACATAGAGTAGTTTGCCATCTTGCCTACCTTCCCCGTAGGGATAGGCAGAGATGCAGTACAGAGCACCCACCGTATTTTGGCCCTTAACGTAATAGAGGACAAGCCTATTGCCATTGGTTTTGTATTAGTATAACTTATAGTAGTCGTATCATCTTCAACTGCATATTCTTCGTTTTGCCCTACCTTAGCATAACTATTCAAATTACGTACCTATCAATTTTGTTGAAACTGTTGATATTATATTAATACACATTTGAATTTAGGTCAGTTCTGAATTACATGATCTGTAGATCAATTATTTACTTGTTGCTATTTAGCGATAGTTGGACATAGGAGGAAATAACGCGCTTTACCTGTTGTCCTTTTGATAAAATATGAATAAGTAAACAAGGATCCGCATAGAATGGATGGACTCGTTCAACATTCATTTTAATAAGTAAAGAAGGAATGCTGTGTCATACATAACCAGTTTTCTAAACATAATAAATCGATTTAAAACTAGGTAGATATCTACTAGTTTTTATGCAGACACACTTGACAAATCTTGACCTACTTTCTGTACTTGTAATATTATTTTGGGCACCGGGGCCTAGCTTATTTCCATAGAAAGTTTTAAACTGAAATATTTAGTACCATACGATTCAACTGGTTTAGATACTTTAACAACTACAATATTTAAAACACATAGACTGGTACTATATTAGACACTGGTAATTACATTATAATTACATTTTGTAACCCTTGGAGGAATAACTCAAACAGCTATATTATGTTATTTGTTATGTTTTGTTTTCTAGTGGTGGATGAATAAAGAGTTATCTATCTATCTATCTATCTATCTATATTTTTTATAATATTTCAGATCTCATCTCAAGAGTGGCATATACCGCGGCCGTCTTTGTCGGGCAGCACCATAGCCGGCAGCACGGGCGACGGCCGCTCTCGGGGCGGCTCCGCCTCCAGCCAAGGCTCATCTAGCAACCACAGTACCCACGTAAGCCGACCTTTCTGATCGTGCGTCACTACGATTACACACCAAGTTTCCGCTTCAATTATAAAATCAAGCATCACGCGGTATCAACGTTGCAAGCTCAGTTGTGCACAGGATGTTTTTCAAAATTTTATGATGCTTCGCACTCAATTAGCATCACAAAAAACAAGCGGTCCGCTTTAACGACTAACGCAACAAAGCATCATAAGTACGAATAAAAACATTTTTTTTTGTGGCAGGTAATCAATTTGTTGGTGTTTTTGTATACAATTTTATGAACATAGTTTAAACACTGATGAAGGGGTCAAGAAACTGGTTGATATTGCTGTGTCCGGTACAAAATCCTACAGCATTCCAAAGATTGCTCAATTTGAACTGACTACTATTATTGCATGATTGCCGCACGGAATTTATCTTACAAACCTTTTCGGCAGCAATAATCAAGTTTTAAATTTAAAACACCAATTATTTAAACACAATTTCTCAATGAATAACTTGTAACGGTGATCTAAGTGCACTTAGATTCATTCGATCGTCATTTTAGCAACCTGTGAGTTTTACGACCAGGTAAAATTATCATAATGACGCACAGTTAAGAGTTTCCTAGACGAACATGGCATTTATCGTGATTATATATTATAGCGCGGTATATTATTAATTACTAATCGTTTTCTATGTTATTATTATACGATGAAATAATAGTAATTAGTAGCGTACCTATTATAATAGAAAAATGGGGTGTTCACAATAATTATCAGTAAATATTTTTAACTTTCAGAGTGTATCGTCCGGTTCGTTGCTACTAAGCGCGGCGCATTTGGCACGCATGCACGGCAGAAATTCAGAGCAAGACGAGCTTGGTTGTTACAACTCCAAACTTGGCAGCTATGGGCGCAAGGCTGGACATTCTGACGCTGTAGTCGCCATTCCCGAGGAGCCGCACGACGGTTTGGATTCCATTTGGAACGGGGTTAAACGCAGTTCGGGTCCTGACAAGGACGCGCAGTCTGTCGCAAGCTCCACTCATTTTACTGTCGTGAACGGGTACACGAAGCAACACGCGAGCAAGGAGCCCAGAACTTGCTGCTGCAACCATTCGCATCAGATAACAGTCCTCGTCATATCGATGACGATCTTGTTCTCTGCGTGCATCCTTGCAGCTATATGCTTTGTTGAAAGTGAGTATAAGCTAACAACACCCACCATTGTCCCTGACAGTTTCATATGATCACCCGCATCAACAATTCAACGGAGGACTTCTTCTTTTTAGATTGTCACCACTAGGCACCACACTATTAAAAAGCCACTCAAGTATTCTGCGCGGTCTGGTACCTTCCACTTTGCTTAGTAGAAGACGTCTTATCCGACCCATAATATGTACCTATACGAAGCAGAGTTCTAGCTTTGAGATGTGTCGCAAGGATTTTAGTATGATAGTTTGAACGGCAGCTGGATGATAAACACTTTATTATGCCGAGTTTAAAGCATCGTGTACCAACTCTGTTTATGATACTCCTCAAGCATTGATCTCGCAACACCCGCCTCTCTCAAGCGAACAACCTAATTATCTTCAACATGAAATCTTGAATCGACACTATTCAAATCATCCTTTAAATTAGTTTTAGTACAATACCTATTTCTTTATCTTTAGAAGGCATCAATATTTTAACCATATCTTTTTTTACAGTGCGAATGCGTAAGGAGACCGGAATCTACAAGTATTCCTAGATAAGGAGATTATTAATTAATATACATACACACAGCGAAGTCTCATCTATAAGGGTTCCAAGTATTTCATGAAAGAACCCTATAAACTATAAAAGTGATAAGTACAGTGTGTTGAAAGTATTATAAATTAATATTATTTTCTATTTTGTAAAGAATAACTTATTACTTAGTTAAATGTTAGGCAAATTTGGTTTAGGTATATCCTATACCAGTAGTTAGACAATAAAATAGTGCAATAAACCCAGATACCACACTTCTTATCATAAGCAAGCCTATTATTGTAATTTATTTTTGGTGTTATTGCGAAGGAAGACACTCTTTAGCTGTTACGCTGTGATTTTATTTTGTTATTTATATGGATGGACGATTCATAAAACTACGATACATGATCGTAGATTTACATATAATTTGTCAAACGTCGCGAATTATATTGTCGACTGAAATACTGGATTGTATTTTATAGGACCCCAAAGCTTAAATTTCAAATTTCAATTTCAAAATTGTATGAGTGGTTTGTGCAGGTCAGTTTATTGTTTAAATTATTGGAAAGCATGAATTGTTTGAGAATTGAGATGTAGTTACGCAATTGAAATAGTTTAATTAAGCATGGTTTATTATTAGGTATTAACTACTACATACTAGAATTACAGCAAAAATTGAAAAAAATGCAATTTTTCGTACAGAGTATGAAAATCTGCATCTTTTGTACTTATCAATAAATAGAATAAGTATTGTCAATACATTAAGTATTGTTCTTATTATAAATATTTATAAATTATTCTAATAATATCACAGATAATGACTACTGTGACAATATTGTTTTGTGTTCTTAGTTAATGAAATTGTTATTGAAAAACTGTGATAATTAATGAACGAAATAAATCTGTATTTGGAATCATCTGGTTAAGTGTCATTTCAACCTTTCTTTCAAGTACTATTATATTCCCAAATATAACTACGGTATGTCCAACAAAAAAGGAATGAAAATTAAGACCTGGACATACATGGACCTACACAAAAAGTACCACTGCAAAATATTAGAAACAAGCATAAGGCAGAGCGAGACATAAGATACTATTAATTTATTCTGTGACGTAATCGCAGCTAAAACCTTTCGCGGCTTTTGAATCATGTAGTTTAGTGCATCTGTGTATGACACACACATATTCACAGCACGATTTGTACTTCTAGTTAGGGATTTCCTACTGTTCTTCATATACTAAAAGCATAGCCTGACCATTAGGCTATGCTATTTTATAAAATAGTACATACAAGTCCGGGTTATTTGTTTGCTTGTTATACTGGCGGGCGAAGTTATGTTTAAATGCTATAGACCAGGCTCTTATTACTTACCTCAATCTCCTCCAGTGTTTGAGTCCACCTGTAGTGTTCAAGGTCGCAGCCATTGCCAGCATTAGGCTTCAGCTTTCCCTTCTCTACAGGATCATCATCCTCAGGTTGAGCTGCCTCTGTGTCGCTGCCACCATCACCACTGCCATCTTCAGGTTCTGAATAAAGAGTTATTTTGTTTAAGTTTGTTATTTTCTTTTTTATAGAAGGAAGTTGTAATAGAGTTCAAATAGATATGAAACCCTTACCTGCTGTTATAAAATACAAATACAAAGAGATATGTTAAATGAATAATAAATTGCTGAGCACTCTATTAAAAACATGTTTGTAATGTCTGCAATAGATAGATAGATATTCATTTAACAATGCTTTGAAGCAAAGTTCATAAACGGATGTTCGGGGTGCTCGCCGCGCGGCCGCTCTATCCGTGCTAATCGTCAGTACCGTTACACGAAGACGTCAGAGCTGCGGCGCCCTACGCATTATACTATACAGCTTCGCTTCTTTCGGGCATCCCTAGACAGCACTGTTTTTTTATTTTTCATTTTAATTTTCACCGCATAGCATGAGCCAGTTCTACTTAAACATCAAAGTACTGCCAGAGGTAAGTATATGATTGTTGATCTTATCTCTGTACCTATGCAGTTGTAACCATGTGGTTATGCCAGCAAAGACATGCCTAATAGTGGTTCTTATTGGTGGTACTGGTAACTTCTTTCTAACAGTATTTTATTATTACTTACTAGTTATCTTTTCCTTTTCAATATCTTCCTGTATTTCCTCAGCCTCCTGATCGGTAATTTCAGTAACAGATGCAGGCTCAAAGTCCTGAGCGAGTCTTTCTTTCTCCTTCTTCTGCTGGATTTCTTTTAATCTCTTCTCGGCTTCTTCTTTTTCCTTTTTAATTTTATCAGCTTCATCTTTAGCTTTTTTGGCATGAACATAAAATGTATCTTTCACTACCTGAAAAAAAAATCATTTTAATCAAACACTTGTCTTTTGTACAGTTTGTAGAGTTTGTACAGTACATTCCCACCGAGGAAGATGTTTTATGGTTTGTGTTAAAGGAATTAGGATACAAATAAACAGCATGATTCCACTGTTAGGTTCACATAGGCCCGTATTAATAAATCATTCTCAATTCTGAGAACAATCTTGGAAATATCATTCTTATGTCATTCCAGTACAAAATGACACGTCAAAACCGTACTCTTGATCGCTGTCAGACTTGAGATTGATTTATTAAAACAACCATAGTCTCAGAATTTTTATTGAATACAAGCTGTGCCCCGCGAATCCGTCCGCTTGGAATGTGGACCACCCTTAACATTTAGGGGTATGAAAAATAGATAGTAGCCGATTCTCAGACCTACCCGATATGCACACAAAATTTCATGAAAATTGGTCAAGTCGTTTCGGAGGAGTATGGTAACTAACATTGTGACAGGAGAATTTTATATATAAGAAATAGATTGGCAAATATCTTATGTTTAGAATACATAGACAGGCATTTGTTAAATCAATGTTTACTTGACAACACTTCTTGTCAAACATCCATTTTGGTTTTCCAAAATGGACGGTCACGTTTTTGTATTCCACTCCACTTTTTAAAGTAGATACACATGCATCATTTCCCAGACATTTATTAGTTATGTGTTTGACAGGAAGTGTTGTCAAGTAAATATTGATTGAACAAATGCCTGTCTATGTATTACAAATACAAAAGTGTGACCGTCCATTTTGGAAAACCGAAATGGACGGTCTCCTTTTTGTATTGTATTGCTATTAATTGTTTGTAATTGCTATTTATCACTTGACACTGGCGAAATCATCGATAAACGATGGAAGCCATAAACTAAATAATAATACTTTAAAAGTACACAGATAGGTAAGTTAACTATTTTAATCCTACAATTCTTGACTGTTATAGAAAATGGTAATAAAAGCTTTATACATACTTATATAGCAAGATCAAACAATTTGATCTACACTTACCTTTTCCCACTCCCCTTCTTTACCTCCAGTAAAGAAGTCAGTTTTCCGTGATAGAAAACTGACTATGGTTTGCAGAAGCTGTAAAGGACAAATTGAAAAATTATAATAAAGCAATAGCCTCATTACTTACCTATTATATTGGGACTGAAACAGCATGGGAAAAACATGGGGGGGGGGGCACTGCAGGTCATCTCTGCCTGCAGCTTTGCATTGGGAATATGTGCATGATAGTGAATTTTATTATAAAAAATATCTGGATATTTGTACAAACATTGCATCAATCAATAGTCATTAATCAATAAACATTATGCATTATAGTCAATTAACCATAAAAAATATAGATTATTTTCTCAGTATTATTTCAAACTTCTTGACATAATTGATCCACAGGGACATGCTGCCGGGCTTTGCCAAAAGACATTCTGATTAAAACCTTCATTAGAATAAATAAAACTGTAATGCAGTAACTCAGAACAAAGGCTTTGTAATTATTTTACAATAATTACCGGTAACCTAGCAATCTGGGTAACCACCATGTGATCAATAGTTTCCAGTGTGCTAGAAAAATCATCAGAATACATTGCCAAATAGTGCAATTTGTTACAGTGGGTAAGAATAAAAATAAGAGGGGCGTAATTGGAAAACAAAGAAATATTAGTATTACTTTCTTCCTTTGTGGAATAGGTAGGTACTTACATCCTTTACTCCACCTTCATGCTGCTGAGCCATTGCTAGAAGCATTGAGTCGAATCTTTCCGGATCATTGGCCATCTTTACAATTACCTCAAGATTCAATAATATACACCAAATTAGTATTTAACGGCGGGTTTAACAATTCAATGGAATTATATGTTTTATTTTTATCACCGTGTGCGTCGCCCAAACAAATTTTTCGAACTTTCGAGTTTGACTGACAGTGACGTGACCAAAGAGAATACTATACTACTTTAATTTCTTACTTTTATCTGGAAACGCTTTTTGCATTTAGCCAATGTGAAATAAATATTTTATGTTATATTTTATAAATCGAGTACCATTAATATTATCGTGCACATGAAATAAAAGCTTCTGTAATTGTTTTGTTGGCCTTCTTGGTTTGCCTACTATAGCCCCTCAAAATGTATGATATATAACAATTTTAGTATATTGGGCCAGCATGGTTATGTCAATGTCCGACCGAATTCATCACAACACTGTGTCCATAGACAATGAATGAGTATGCCATTTGCAAAAAAGTGAAAGAAAAAAAAACAACAAGTGTCAAATTAAATGGAGGTCATTCTGTACTACATGTAAAATTGCATTTTTGTGCATTTCTAAAATAAATATTGGCTAATGCAATTATAAAATTTCACTATAACTCTAATGTTATCTTGTATTGTAATGAATAGTTTACTGCAGGTATGTGAAAGTTCATATTCATCGTGTCCAACGATTTCATTCACGCTGTCATTTTGTCAAAACTCAGCAAAAGTAATTCTGTTTTGCAGCAGATTTTTGTACAGAAACCCTAGGTATGGCCGATCAATTCTGTTTACGTTGGAACAACTTCCAGTCAAACATAGTGAGTGCCTTGGATTCATTGAAGTGTTCGGAAGATTTGGTCGACGTTACGCTCACCTGCGAAGGTAGAAATATCAAGGCCCATAAAGTCATATTGTCAGCGTGCAGTCCGTACTTCAGGAATGTGTTCAAGGTGAATGACTTAGGACATAACCTTCGTATTTGTACCAATATAAACATATACCATGTACATACAATAAAAAATATACTTAGTACACTGATACTGAACCACTTATATGTAAATCTCCGTATTTATTTATTATTATTATTTATTTGATACAGTTTTGTGAATAATTATTTGATTTATAATGATTTGTATTTTGAAATTAAAGTAATATATTTGTATATATTTTTTGCAGGAAAATCCTTGTCAGCATCCAGTTATAATTCTAAAAGATGTTTCTGCGGATGATATTGTCAGCCTGCTGTCATACATGTACCAGGGAGAGGTGTTTATTGAAGAGAGCAAGCTATCATCATTTCTGCACACAGCTGCACTGCTACAGGTGAAAGGTCTGACAGGTGTTACACAACAGGTATAGACTTTTATATGCGGTGCCTTTCAATTTGAATTCTAATCTATTTCTAGCATAATTCAATTGCCTATATTCAAATACCTACATTTTATTTGTGGTACTCAATATTAAAAAGCCATTCAAGAAATTGTTGTTGAATGTTGGTTTAATTTTCAGAAAGAAAACTTTTCATCATCAAATGCATCAAACAAATTATATACACAATTAACCATATCATCGAAGCCCCATGTGACTGCATCCCACAAGGAAACCAAGGTGCCTGCACTGAAGAAACGCAGGAGTAGCACTTCGGACAAGCCCAATGACATCACTATTGGGGATACTCATAAGAAGAGTAAAATCTTAGAAACATGTGATATTTACAATAGAAATAATATCTCTCAGTCAACTAAAATTGATAATCCAGTGTTTACACCCGAAAATAATATAGACAAAAAGTGTGATGGCAAGGTTGACCAACCTGTGGTCACTGCCAATGGGAAAAGCTCATCAACATCTCAGGTATTCTATTAATTAATTAATCACATGTTACATGTGTATACATTTTTAATATTATCTACCCTTATGTTTATCATAATATAATCGTCATCTGATACCTTACCTGCCAAGCAAGCCAAGTGGATTTATCTACAAGCATTTCTACAATTTGTTATGCTTTTGTTGAATGAACATGGCATGAGCTATTAAAGAGCCAGTCATGTTACTTGTGTCACTCCCGTACATAAGTGTAATTAATTATAGAAATGCTTGATGATAAATAATCCACTTTGCTAGAGGGGCTGGTCCCACCTATTAATAAGAATTAGCAATTGCATAATAGCATTCAATATAACATCAGTTATTATCTGCCTAGCACTCCATTTGTCATTTCTTAATTATAATATTGAATATTTTTTTAGGCGAATACCCAATGTGACAACATTCCGATAACAATAAAAACAGAGAGGGCTGAGGACAATAACTCTCCCGCTTTATCATTAACAGCCAATTCAGAAAATGATGATAGTCTTCCAGATTACGAAAATAGTATGCTTGCCAGATCCCTATTGTCAGGTAAGTTTTATTTATGGTATTAACATCTGGACACATCCAAATAATTATGTAGATAATAGGGAATAATGGACATATTACATTGAGACACTTGTCTATCACCGCCACAACATTTCTGAACTCAAACTAAATAATATTAATTATTATTAATTAAATATGTGCATCATAAAAAAATATTAATGTTTGTTGTAGGAATCAATCCCTCAAAAACTGACATCAGTGCCAACAGTCCAACAGTAAAGAAAGTGTCAAATGTCTTAGTGGATGTACACTGTACATCATGGCCAAAAGAGACCTGTACAGATACAGTCACATTCACAAGTGCTCCATCCAAAAGCCCGGTGAAAGGTGCTTTAGCGGAGGAGTTGCAAGTAAAGCCAGAAAAACAATCGCCAAAATCTGATGTGGATTATGAGCCTGAGGTGTTATTGTCGGAGCACCAAGATGGTAATGATTCTGATAACACTTACACCCAGGAGCAATCTCAAACTTTACTATTGCTAGCGGGAATGTCATCAGTGCCAGTGCTGGGTGGTGGTGCTTCAACGTCACAGGGAATGTCACATCAGCAGTCCAATCATGCCGCAATATGTGGTGATTGCCCCCATTGCGGTATGAAGTATTCAAACCAATCTGCATTAAAATATCATGTTAGATTAATGCACTCTGACTTGACCAATCGACTATGCTGTTACCTTTGTCCAAGGTCATTCACTATGCGTGAGACATTCAAAGAACACATGTGGACGAGTCATGGTCAAAGGAATTAATTTTCATTCATTATGCTGCTAAAATGTGCCTTAATGTGGTTCTTTGTCAATTGATATGAAATATTGAATAGTGAAATTGGAAGAAGTATGTGCCTTTTTAAACGAAATATACTGCTTTAATAAGCAATGAAGTTGGTATATCTCATAGAAAGTGAAAGAGACTGATTGCTATTGCAAGTGTTTTAACAATTGGAAATTCAAAAGTAACTTTTTTTATTACTTTAGGTTTATCTCATGTTTCAGGATATTGGAATCAGTATTTAAAAATAAAACACTTGTGGCTGGTTGCCGAAAAAGTGTGTTAAGTTATAAATAAAATTGTTGTCTAGATGTTGTTGTAATAATGTTGCAAAGATATCACACCATGAAATATTTGGTGCTATTTAAGCCAGATACACTAGTTTCACTTGAACAAGTGATATTATAGATATTATGGGCTGTATGTAGTTGTAAGAGAATATTTTATAAATGGTTTGCTTTTGGATAAACGCCATTATCTACAGACTTCAGTGTCTCATATTTAGTGATGTAGTACAAGTCAAAATGTTTTCAAGTAGGTATCTAGATAGCTATAATAAATTATAACAATTATTTACACAAATTTTATAATATTAACCGAAATATTTCCAAGATTGCCTTTTTAAATCTGAGACCTACATAAATTATAATTAATATTTCTGACTTCCAAAAGTGTTCAAGTGTTCATTACAATAAGTAGGTACCTGCATAAATGAAAATAGTAAGAAAATGAATAATAACGCAGCATTGTATTTGTGGTGATAACATTGAACTGCATAAAAATATTGGTTAGTAAAAATGTACGACAAAAGTGACGGAAACTAGTTTTAAAGTTTTTTATAATGTAAAATAATGTATTACTCGTAAATACCTATTGTTGTTCATACAAGAGTCGGAAAAATACATAAGTTGTCTATAAATTACATAATATAATTGATGTCTGCATGGTACCTATTCGGTATCTATACTATCTATAGACCAGTCTTAATACCATGTCATTGTATTCATTCGGATATTGGTGAACGCCTACTGATATTATATAGGAAAATTATTTATTTCTAAAATTTCTCAGTTCTTTTGGTGATGTGTGCCAAAAGTTAATTTTTTTTAAACATAAGTTATTGAATTAGTAGGATGTTACAACAGAATTCTTATAAATTACCTGTTATATTGTTATTGTATGGTAGAATAGATTATAATTTCACTTTTTATGTTAAGTATAGATACATAAGATTTTATGATGAGTTAGGTTTCTTATAAAATTACGAAAGATGCTTACTTTTTATCTCTCAAATATTTTAGGACGAATTGTTGATTTGAGTTTACTCCAATGTCGAATGCCATTAGCGAAAATTGTTATCATTATTTTATAAGATCTAATTGTATGTAGAAGTTAGATGTACCGAATCTAGATGGATCATAGATATTTTATACATATAGTTAGATATAAATGAATTTTATGTTTATGTTACTATAATATTGTTGGATATTTTATTTAGAATTTTACAAGATTTACATGATTTTAAATTATGTTAATAATAAAACGATGCTTCCTTAGATAAAATCGTTTTTATTTGGCCTGCAAATGCCTGTACTAATTAATACCTAATTAATCGATCGATATTCGTTCGTGCAACCATCTATTTGCACAAATCTACAGTAAAACAATGGTCCCTATATTTTTAATAATCTGGTTAGGAAATTTTAATTTCAGCCTGTCATCCAGTATAGAATTTGGTAGTACGAAAATTAATTCCGCCGCGTATGTTCTACTGTTTTACTCGATGTAGGCGACGCGACGCGACGCTATGGAATCGATGGGCGGGTGGCTTTCAAATACTGCTGGATCAGTATCAACGTATCTTATTTTAACTGTTTGTTTGGACTCAAAATCTATTAGTTGGCAAACTAAGCCCCTGCTCAATGATTGCGAGCTATAACAGATTTAAAGAATTTATCTATCACCAGACTATGTTAAGCAAACTTTCAACGAATATAGAATATATTTATGACTGTTTTTTTACCTACCCTCATATGTGTAAGTATAAGAGATAATTTATTTTGTAAGTAGGTACTTTACCTAATTACGAGAAAACATTACTATAACAATACCTAATGGCAACCGACTCTTAATCACAATCAAATACCTACTTCTGTCCATACTATAACTTAAACATGATACGGAATAACTTGGATACGTTGGTATTTCTTGACTTAGGTATATGATAACTAAGTACGCGTGTTACTTATACTTAAACCCACTTTATGTCTAATAGTACTACCTACCTAAAGCTATAGTTATAAAACTTTTCCACCCAGCAACAGCGAAACAATTGACCTCTACCGTCTGTTACGCGAAATTGATTGAGATCATATATAAGTTGCACACAAACAGTTCCCACATCGCTCTACTCTAGCAGTGAGTTATGTACGGCGCGTAGGTAGTCTGGGTAGGTGTAAGGGCGTTCGAGGAAGCCCCTTAATGCGGAGACAGCTCCACTGGGACGCTATTGATCGTCATCCGCCGTCAGTGGCCGAGGCGCCCCTATTGATTCGCCGCAATCTGCATGATAACCCGCGCCTGGCTTCTCTACCACACAACATACATTAGAACACATTGAGATACGTTTATAGACGTACATTGGCACATGATAAGTTATCTATTAACAGTCGGTTGTGCCTCGGTGAAATTTTTCATAGCAAAAGAAGGTTTTGGGATCGGGGGTTTGTAACTATGAGTGGGTACCAAAAATGTAGGGTCGGTTTCGCTTGGTAATATTGGGATGATTGGGAAGTTAGTATCTAGGTAGGCACTTCTTGAGGTAATTTTGTAGGTAGTTATTTTATAGAGGTACCAATCTAACTTAGATGTACCTAAGATATTTTAAATATAGGTGTGTAGCCACCTATCTACAGTAATGATTCTATGCCTATGTAGTCCTTTAATTCGTTTATCGACCCTTTCACCTTTTAAATACCATGTACTTAGAATATACTTCGAGAAAACACTTTGAACATAGCTGTTAAACAGAAGTTCTTACAGGTACAACCGTTAATTTCAAGTTTCCGCGCCAATTCGTGCTTGCCAGATACTGAAGGTAATCAGATGTTTGCAACGCAATCTCACAGGTCGATATGTGAGTAGGTAACTGCCATTAAAAAGACACTTATTTTTAACTTTAATTTAACTTGTCGAAGGAAAGAATAATGTTTATAATTCTAGTACTGTTCTTTTTTTGGTTTTAATAATAGACAGATAATTGACCCAATGACCATTGAAATTTTAATTTTAAGTTGGTTTTAATAAAATAACCACGCAACTTAATTACCTACAAGATCTGGTTATAGAGATTTCAGAAGTAAATAGAGTCGAAATCGAATGCAAATTGGTGAATCTTTAAGGATTACTATCCGTCGCGACTTGATGAATGAACGATCGGATGTCGAATGCATACACGTATAGTCAGTTATTTCACTTTATGGAGACTCATGAATTGTTGCAAATTGACCCATATGCCAGTGTTATAAGAGTCACAGCACGCGTATCCGTGTAATGAGCGGACAATTGTAAGACTAGAGATGTTCTTTTGTTTTCTTTTTGTGACGTTAGACTAGTTAAATCTGTTCATCATTACTCAAGAAGCATACAGTGATGCCGTACAAGAGTCAAAATGAGATAGGAAGGTGTAACTTATTATAGGTACCTACCTACCCAACCTAAAGGGATCTATCAGTTACTCACCGTATAAGTATGTACCTAAATGTTTATTTAGGAATTTTGAAACAACCTCCATAGGTTCTTTTTCCATATAGGTACTTATGTTTGAGAAATGTTTATAAATAAACTAAGTTACATTCCCTTAGCAATCGAAATAAGATATTCGATGCCTAAAACCAGTAACTGACAGAATGCGTGTTCATACTCCATAAAGTTATGTCATAAAATATAGCAAACATGATTGTAATTATTATAAAAGTAAATTGAACCCTTTCAAGTTTATTGATTGATCAACCTCAATGGAGTCATTGAGGTTGATCAATCAATACTCACCTATAGAGTTATAATGATGCTAATAATATTTGCTATGTATAAACTTTTCAATTAATGATTTGAAAAAATCGAGCCTTAACGATATTGTTTTGCCTTAACGACTAATTCGTGATATCTACTTACTGGGATGATGAAAGCTTTAAGTGTGAAAACTACCCGCGAACGCCCCTGTGTAGGAACGTGAAAGTTTTTTCAATTAGTTAGTTAGAGGTTAGTTACTATACTTATAACTACAAACTCAGTTGAAATGTTAAAAAAAATATTACGGGTTTTCTGTAACTGAAAAGAGTAAGCACTCTGCGCTTGCCTTTATTCTTAAATCAATAAAGGTCCCGAGTTATGTGCTGTTCTATAAAGTTGTGTCTCAATTAGCAGTTTGCTTGATGATATTGGTTAGTTAAGTGCGCAATATAATATTGTCTCTTTTTCATCGAAAGTAAAGTTTACGAAGGTCTAGCCGGCAAGGACGAAGGGCGCGGGTGATGCGCCACACGACTGTCGTCGATGTGGGTCACTGCCGCCTACGCGCAATTCGATAAAACTTTGCAAGTATCAATACCAACCACCTGACTAAAGCAGCGCAAACTACGTACCCACATATAACATTCGATATAAGAAAGTAAAAAAAACTTTTTTGGCTGCAAGTGAACTAGTGATCTGTAAAGTCAACGGTCAGTCAATAAAAATAACGGTCGATTTTACGGAAATGAAATTAAAGCTATTGTAGAGTCCTGAAATGTTGTAGAGTCCTACTCCAAGCTCGGATAAATGGTTAGAATGGAACCAATAATTAGTTTTCTCTATGGATTACATAGTGAAAGTGTGTAGGCACTAATTATTAGTGCAAAGTATCGATCAATCGTTTCACCATGGTTCTAAATATAAAATTCCGTCGGGGAAGACAAAGTTCGCGCGCAATACGGGCGCAGGTAGTGCGGGTGGCGAGGGCACGCGGGCGGCGGCGGCGGCGTATCGATTCCGCGGCGCCTTCAGTCGGCGTCCGTCGAGCGCCGCGCTGCGCCGAGCCGCCGGCGAGCGGGCGTCGCCCCTCCTCGCGGCCCGCGCCCCGCCACCGCCCTCGTCCGTCGAATCTCTCGTCGTCGCCGGCAAACTCGAACGACCTCTTTTCGCTAACTAACGTCGCACCCGCGTCCGATTCCCGCCGCGAAACTGCGCTCGATCTCTATGTGACTGAAATATTTTTCACAAGCGGAAACTAAGTTTTTTTTGTTACAGAGAGACTTTTGATAGTTTGGTAGTAATAAAGCAAGGGACGACAGTTTCTTCTTGGGTCGTCAGCCAGAGGATGAGGATTGGGATAGGGTGTTAGTCATGAACTCGGAGCATCTGCTATAGGGTAGGATAGAGCGCGAGAGTACGGTGATGTGGCGGAACGCGGAGAGGCGACAATGTGGGAAGGCGCAGGGTGCGCGAGCGCCGGTGGGCGCGTAGGGCGCGAGCCATGGACTGCTGCAACTACGGCGAGTACCGCGGGGCGGCGTACGGCGCGGGCGCCGGCTGGGAGGGCTACGGGTACGCGCCGTTGCCCTACGCGCCCTACGCGCACGGCTACTACGCGCCGCACGCGCACGACCCGTACGGGAGATACTACCGCTATGACTACCCCGCCCACCAGATGCACCACGCTGAACATGTCATGCCTATGGGTTGGTACCTATTACGTACACTAAATTAAGGTAAACTATTTGAAGGTAACCGCTCCAATCGATAGTAACTGCTCATTAAGTCTGAAATTAGTTAATTAGCCTTCTCGGATAAGTAGTTTCAATTAGGAGTTTATTCGAAACATACTTCGTATACGTTCTTATCGTGACAATAACTACATCGCCTGGTATGTAGGAATCTTTAAAATGCCTTTATGTACGTACCAATTCATATTTATTTTCTTTGCAACCGTTTACTAATTTATTATTTGACTTTTCGGCGTAGTCAGAATTACGAATCATTACATTGATCAAATAGAAAAAAGGCACCGTTAATATGTACATTGATTTTAAACATATAAAAAGTATTAATTTGCCATTAATTAAGTAGGTACTGAATACAATCAATTATAATTATACAAGGAATTATTAAAACAATATTTTGAATTGATTACTAAAAGTGATTAAAAGTATACTTGAAATCAATATAAACTAAAACAGGTGTAAGTGTGTAGAACTTACCTCATATTTTAGCTTTTTTTAGAATTTATTTTATTTCAGTAAGTAAATGTCATTAATTATATAATTTTCGGATATACCTAGTATATTACGGACAGGTATGCGGGCATTATTATATGAAATACATTTTGAGTGGGTGTTTAAGAATCAACTATCACTGGTTTTAAATAACTTTAAATACTTTATTCATTATTATTTTATCTACTTATAAAAAGGATTGAAAAGAGCAATAAGAAAATCCATAGCATTCCAAATGTAACAATGTGGGCACCTAGTCCTAATTCCTTGAGTATAATTGAATTACAAGCATTGAACTATTTAACGTGTACATAACACTGGGGCTAGCAATCACAATATCATGTCTAACGACTGAGCCGAGTGTGCGTCGACCTGAATTTGTTTACCAATACGAGAGAGATCGGAATCCGCGCGCGTGGCGCGAAGCGACATTCTGAACAATGAAGAATGAAGTAAGAATTAATGTTTACGTTTGGGCGGATTTCTCGGCGTCTACGTCACGTGTCGATGTCAGAGGCCGCGGGTGGCGGGCGGGGCGGGAGGGGAGCGCTACAGGTGGTCGCTCGCCCTCTTCCCCCGGCCTCTACATCCTTACCCCCACGCCGCAACGCGATTGATCGCCTGCACAGCACAGCCACTCTACATATTGACCGGGGTACTAACGCCCGTGTCGCTATCCACTGTGAACTCCTTACACACGCCACCTAAAACATATAACGACTTTCGCACGCCCGATAAGTACACGCTGATATAAGTACTGTTTTAACAAATCTGGTATTTACAACTAGGCACACAGTATTTTGCGTTACAAGCGAATTTATCAGGATTATCATTCGAGTTTCTTCCACAGGAACAGCGAATTTCCACTGTGTTTATACCCTTCATTAAAAATATTGTAGTCAGTTCAGCGATTAATGAATATGTAGATCAAGTTTTTTGCGCAATTTAACCGGACATCCATTTGTATTTTAATTTCCGTTTAGGTAGCAAGTTATGTTTTGTGCGCTTGTTTACGTAAGAAAATAACTTCAAATAAGTTTGAATTCCGTAAATAAAATAAACTGAAGTTGATCTTGAATCGGTATAGATATTCCATTGACACTTTAACTGAGTTATAAAACTGTTCATTATATTCGTAGCGCGTTGATATTATTCCCGTTTTATATTATCATGGGCCATTTGCTTAATTCAGACATCGAGAATTTTATCGAAATTGTTTTAGTAATTTTTGATGAAAAAAGCTCTACAATTCATGTTTACGTAGAGAGAATGCTAACTTTTTAACCACCTATTTATAACGTTTTGAGGCTTCGGCTGCGAGTTACTCAAGCGACTTTATTGCGTAGTCTTTTACAGAAGTTCAGTGTAATGCGTTTTGTACGATGAGAGAGAGAGGAAGTCCAACCCCCCCTCCCTTCGCCTTCCTCTGTCTCACTTACCTTCAGATCGGAAACATGCGAGCAATGTCATTGGTATTGTAAGCAACTATAGTCTACGTTAACTACTTAAGGCTGAAGCGCCCGTCTAGCCCGCGAAGTTCAAATTTGTTGAGGTTTTATAGATTTTTTTCAAAATCTGACAATAATAAAAGGCACATTTTGTAATTCGCGAGAAAGACCGTGTGCAGTGCATTTATTAATATATCCAACTTACTCTAAAACATTTCAAGAACGACAGCTATCCAGATAATCTGGCAATTTTTGTATATTTAGTGATTTACTAGTATCATATCCACCGTGATAATATTTAGAGTAAAATAAATGTATTAATAAATGCACTGCACACAGTCTTTTTCGCGAATTACAAAATTTGTCTTTTATTATTGTCAGATTTTGAAAAATTTCTAAAAGAACTCAAAAAATTTGAACTTTGCGGGCTAGACAGGCGCCTTCACCTTAACATCAGGCGGGTCAAAAGCTGCAGATGCAGTTGTTTTAAAAATAAATTTACGGAACAATAGTGATGAAGACGATTCTTTCGATTCACAGATTTAAGTTTAACATTCGATAATTAAGATAATTAATATTCAATCCACTGTTTGTTAGTAGTACAAGTTGTAACTATGCATTGTGATACCGCAGTTCATAAGCTCTACTTACGTTACACATAATACATATTACATTGTAAATTAGGGACCTATTGAGTTATGAAATATATATTTCAAATCAAGGTACCTTATTCCTAATAATAATAAATCGCATTATAAAAAAACACTCACAATATGTATTTGTTAGATTACGGCGTGTACGCGTCAAAGGAGGCGCGCGTGCGACGCGCCCTCGCGCGACGGGACCAGCGCGCGCACACGCCCGCCCAACACTTACCGCTGCCGCCCACCGTGAGTATTGACACATACTTCACATTATCCTGACTGCCTATACTATACGCTCGAGTTTACTAAAGGTGGTATATTGTCAATGTAAACGTTACTCGTACCTAAGATTATGTTTTAGATGGGAAGGCATTTCTCATTTTATTATTTTTACGCTAGAAATATGTTATTTTCACTCATCAAGTCTATTACTTTTGATATGCATGATTAATTGTATTTTAATGAGCTCATGAGATGCAAGAGTATGTGTGATGAAATTATACAGGCTGGATTAAAAAAAATATTTACTACTTACGACTACAGGAACTCAGGACTCTACACATGATTCAGATTACAGTAATCAACAAAATGTTTATGTGACCTTGGTTATACACCATATTTTTGTTTATTATTATTTTTAGTTGCTGTCGTGTACCTACTCCCTATTTCTTTCTACTTTATTTTTTCATATTATCTGTAGAAGCAAAAGGCTTATGTTCCAATTTATTATTATTATAACTCCCTTGTCAAGTTATTATTTTTTTCCTAATATAATAAATAAATCAGTTTATTTCTTTATAACAAATAGACTAGAAAAAACACAGTAATAACATGTTCAAATTTAAGTGGATACATAAAATAACGCGCTTATGTAAAATTACTGACGATTAGTTTATTAACTAAATATGCTAAAAAGGATAGAAAATTAAACTTACATTGGTAGAGTTTTTATTATTAAACGCATTGTAAGAGGCCATCATCCACTGTTCATCTTAATTGTTAAAAATAAAACTACCACGATTTTATATAAATTCAAATGTTATACAAAACAACAACACTGGTTAAAATTATGTAGGTCAGTGTCAAAGGACAGTCGGCATCCTCGACACTAAACCGTCCGCTGCCTTTTAATGTATCTATTATAAATTATAAGCATCCGCAACAGAGTTTGAATTCGTTTGAAGCGGTAGGAAGTTGTCAACTAGGAACAAAAATTGTATTTGCTATTGACAATTGCTATTAATACACTAATAAAATACAAATATTTAATAAAATTTACGTAATCGCTGCTTTTGGAATTAGTAAATAGGTTTAAAAATCTTTATTTCTCACTCAGACAATTGTCACTTACATGAGAACAATAAAATTACAAGTTTACGGGTGTGGGTAGTTTACAAAACATTGCAACGCAGCAAAGTAAATAATATAAAGTAATAGTAACAGTTTTTTCAGAAATAGTAATACAATTTGATATAATTCGTGTTAAACACGTGTTTCTTTATTGTTATATGACCGTAATTATTTTCTACCATCATAGTTATAATAGTTTGTAGTTGGTGCGTGTTTACAAACAAATTTGCACAATCGCAACTTTTGATAAATACAAAGATTAACCAAATAAAAGTATGCAAAAAATATTATTATTTCCCATTGTCCAGAGGCAGTCAACTAGTAGTAACGTTAACGAATAATCGAGTCGTAAGTGGTATCATTACGGCGTCATATTACGAGACAAGCGAGCGTCACAAAGGCGCTAATGAGGGCGGGACGGGTGTCGGGGTGCGGGCGGGGCGCGCCGAGGTGGCCTATGAAAGCTGTCAGCGGTTGATTTTTCCGAGTGTCGTGGGCGCCGCGCTGATCGATAAGTCACGTGGCTCGCGCCGCGCTCGCTTGCCGCTCGATAGTTAGTTAGCCTCTGCAAATCTCCCGACACTACTCTGCTTCCCCTACCGAACGTTCAGCCGGTCGCTAGTTTATGAAGTGTACAATGTCTCAAGTTACCTTGCTTTGGGAACTCAACAACTAATGTCGAACATAGGGAAAAAGAGTCTTGCAATACAAGCACCTACCTACTTATTATTTAAGTATAATGTTTACATTTAGTACATCAGACAACAGTCGACATTTAGAAATGTATTTTAACTCAGTTCCCTTAAGTTTATTGACATACGTATTAGGTACTTAGTAAATCTATTTTAATTACTTTACCTTTTAAACATTCCCATATATTTTTTTATAAATATTATTTAATATCAATACTTAACTACAAAAATGAATAAACTGATTAGTAACACACTTTTTGCATATTCTAGACTAGACAACAAATAATCTATTAGTAAAAATAAACTAACAAAACTTTTGAGTGCGTAACTTTGTCGTAGCAACGGCGTAGCTGCGTAGCACGGTTACATAGAATTAGCATCTAAAGGTTTTGTTTGCGCTAAAGTTTGATTATTTGCAATATGATTTGTACTTTATGTTTGTACTAATGTATGGTATGTGATGGATGACGTGTAATGATGAATGCAGTCGGTGCAACGGTATGTTGCACAGGGAGTCGGACATCGATCGGCGGCGCGACCCCCGCCGCCCTCACTCTCACGCCACACTAAACATTATCTCGTGTAGATTGTATACACATATACCATGATGTAAACATTAATATTATCCCCTTCGGTCATCAAATGATTGAATTAAATGATTGCTTGCTAGGACTTGCTAAAGAAAACTTTTGATATTTTTATAAAAAAATCTTGCGACATGTATAGCGAAATTTCGACTTAAGCGGTTTAAGCTCATCTTTATTGAACTATCAGTAAGTAGGTACATCAATATTTGTATGAAATAAGGTGGTCTACGTTATATGGAAACTGACTCTTGTTATTTGGCTATATCAATTGTTCAAAGTTTTCTGAAACGACTGTTGTAAGTGACCCTGAGGGTCATAATATGCATGTTACTTAGCAGCTTATAACATAAATAAAGATATTGTGAACAACTTTTCGGCCATATAAACCAAAATACTATAGAGTGATGTAGAAATTAATGTGTTTATCATTGTTGTGACCAGCTTATGTTTTAGTTCCTGTAATTGTTTAATTATGTTAGTTTATTAAACTCAAGCTTAACATTTCCAGCCTCCATTAGAATGCGGTATAAGCGGACGGGGGCCTGCGTACTGCGAGCCGCAAATGTGGCCACATTATCAGGTACGATCGTTGTTCGTAACCACGAAAGTGTTTAATGAATACAAAGTTCGTGTATAGACTCTCTCCCGTAAACTTTTGTAATGAATGAGGGTTCATAGATAGGAGACGATTACGATGTCGATAAAATATATTTACTTACTTCAATGCAGTATATCACAATAATTATCAATTCTAATAAAGTGGAACCTTAAGTGCTTGTGAGATGATTTAAAATAATGAAACCAATTGTAACCATATGTATTCTTATTATTTATCGAAATGTCTAGATATTCAGACAAATAATAATTCAATAAATTATGTATCTATTTTATTCGTAAATATGTTTAAAAAGTTATTGGACATTAGTGGTGTTTTGATGTTTTATTGAACAATTAACAATTTCTTACTATTAGTTGAAAATATATTTCCTATTATTGTTTATTTACTAATATCGAGTTGTAATGTATAGCAGATGGGTGTGATGGGTGGCGGCGGATGGAGCAGCAATGCAGTTAACGGCGGATGGTCGGCGCGCAGTGCGTGCTCCCGCGAACACATGAGATACCCGCTCGATTGTCGACCCATGAAGGTAACTTACATATATATTTAACTTGGCATTCACAAACAATAGAATGTTGTTAACTTTCGCGAGGAATACAGGCTTGAGAACTGTTTTTTGTGTTGGGTTTTTACTATGGCAAAATATTGTCATACTAATATTATAAAGAGGAAAACTTTGTTTGTTTGATGGTAATGAATAGGCTCCGAAACAACTGAACCGATTTGAAAAATTCTTTCACTGTTGGGAAGCTACACTATCCCCGGGTGACATAGGGTATATTATATTTTTAAAAAAAATTGGTATCCTTATTAAAACTCCAATAATGTAACCGTAATGTACCCGTGCGAAGCCGGGGCGGGCCGCTAGTGCATAATATAATAAAACATAAAGATAAAGTTTAACGAATAAATCCGCGACAGTTCACCTTTTCAAATAGTTATATAAACTCATCCTAAGGAACTCAACTGATCACCTCAGTTAACCCAGAGGAATGAACAATATTTTAGTACCTACCTACGAGTATTTACAAATAAGCTTTCTGGATAAATATAGTTTTATTTCATATGCACCTATATCAATATTTCAGGGTACGCACTTGCATAGCCAACACCAAGGATGTCAGCAGGACGGGAGAACGACCCCTTATCCCGTTTACGAAGACCAACCTTTTAACGGAGAGGGCGGCTCAAGGCAAAGGAACACGCCTGAATATACGCCGAGCGTACCGCAGGTTGACCAATCGCGATCGGCTCGAGCTCGTTTCTATACGGAGCCTTGTCGCTCTCCACCCGTAGAGAAACGCCAACCACCCGTAGTTCCGTTGCCTGCCTTCCAACAAGCGTTTGGATCTACTGAAATCGGCAAATTTGCCGAGGCGTTCAGTCGAACCGAAGCCGTCGTGGATGACGTCTCTAGTGACAATTTTTTGTATGAATCGTTCCCCGAGTGGGACGGTCCCATTGAACCGCAGTGGTCTTCACAGCCAGCCTCGCGGGAAATCAAATGCGAAGAAAACTACTGAAACATAATCTTCGCTATAGCTGTAATCGTAGGCGAATCCGCCTTTTAGTAAATTTAGACAAATTGTAGTTCCACCACCATGTTGCCAAAATGAGTAGAAATGAGATGGAGAGTTCGATGTCATAAAACATTACTATGTGATTTCAAAATTACTAAAGTGTATGAAATTTAATTCGGATCAGATAGAATAGTGGTGTGGCGTTTCATTCGTATTTAAAGTAGATTTATCGATTAGTTATTCCATTTAACTAGTTTTAGGCCAAACTTCAAATATGACAAATATTGTTAATACGGGAAGTGGGAACGTTAGGTACTGTATGTAGGATTACAAATGAATCATGACTCAATGTGCCTTTATTCGGAGAGCCCGGCCGATATTCGCGCGGTGTCGTGCGCCCCGTTCTGCGTTGCTATGTACGACATGAAATTACAATAGCAATTATAGGGACCAACGTTTAGACAAATATACACCACCCAGCTGCGTGCTCGATCGATGCGCATTACGCTCAATGAAACAATTTAACAATGTTCTGATAAAAATATGAAAATTATAACAACAATAACTTTAAAAGAACAATAAGGAATAAAATACAAATTAAGTGGCTTATATGATTAGCATAACGTGGAGAGAATACATACGTCATACATTTCGGTAGGTCTTTTCCATGAATTCAATGAGTGAATCCAAAAAAAAAAATTGCTGTCTTGTTCCTACAGAATCACGCTATTCTTTATTTTACAACTTAGGTACCTATTAAAATTTGTGGCTGACGTCATCATATTTGGAACCAGCTTACTTGTAGGTATCAACTAGGTAAGGGCTTCCGAGACGCCGCGCGGACCTATTATAACCATTCGAAAATTTTCAGGAAGAATGAAACAAGTCATGTATGTAGATATAATTAGGTAGTCAAATTTGATAAAATTTTTAAAGAGATTACTTATGAATAAAATGGCTTTTTAATTGAATATTTAGGGGTCCAACAACGTTGATGTAAATGTTTGTTGTTATTTGTTTTCCCATTAATATTCACAAATACAACAAAGGTATAAAAGTGTAGTAATTATTTAATTAATGACAGAGTGGGTACTACTTAGGTACCTATCTATTTATTTCAATTTGTCATATACCTACCGTAATATCTGTTGTTAATTTAAAATGTTATTGTGATGTTCAAATAAGATGTTGTTTCTTTAATAAACAATAGTAGGATAATATTTTATTTTATAAATTCGTTGTTGTCTGTGATAATGGTTTTGTATGTGCAATGTTATTGGAGATCGTAGCCTGCCGATCGTTTCTTTTAGTCTTATTTTAAAAGGATTTAGTATATTTTGTTACTTAATATTATTTACTATTACATTTACAATCTGCAGATATAAATAGGTATAAAATTACCTAAGAAGAGCTTCATCAACCACATTACACCCACGTTATTTGAAAATATTAAAATATGTAAATTAATTATTATAGTGGATAAAAATAACTCCAAGGAAAGTACCTATTTATTTTGTAGTTTTAAGTCCACAACGAACACATCACTATTAATTTTATTACCCAACTTCCACGTGAATATCGGACTAGGTACGATTTTAATTAGTATATTACTCTGCTTTTTTAATATGTACCTATATTTTTTTTAATTTCAGACAATTTATATGAAATGGTACCTTAATTAATTTATTAAGAGCTTATCACTTGAAGAATTATCTTATAATATGCGGTGCATAGTGAACAGTAACTTCCAGTGGTCTTCATTTTTATAGAGAAAATACCAGTGTGTCAGTAATTTCTATCTCTTTCGATGAAATAAAAACAGCAAAATTAAAGGAGTGCCTTAACGTATTTAATATGATATGAAATTAAGATGGATGAATTTTATTCTAGCATAATTTGATGAAACACCATAATATAATAGCGTAATGAACTTCATTTAAACTGAGTAGGTATTTCATTAATTACATAATTAGGTATTATTGTAATGAACTTAATAAAAGTTATTTAATAATTATCTCTACATGTAATTACGTAAAATATATACCCATAATAATTATTATACATATACTTACCTTCTAAAATATTTATGGTGTACACTAATTTATTGCGGGAACTTACTTCAAAACTATTATTTTCTTCTCATTAGATGAGTAAGTAGGTACTTAGATGAAGATGACAATTTAATTTTAGCATTTCAGTGCTTAGATCATCTAAAGCAGGGTCACACGCAGCCGTTCACATGCAGTTCACGGCAACTGTGTGAGCGAGACGTATTCGATTTACGCGGGAGTGACGGAGACAGGTAATAACAGGTCATTGTACGAAATTCTTCGTGCTCAACGACCCTGCTTTACCTACCTAGTGTCGTTGATCTGAGATTCAATAGCTTTTAAGATTAAATTATTGAACTTATTCCAATTGTAGGTATTTATTTAGTTAAAGTTAATTGTATCTAGCTATGTAAGTTGAATTTGTGTCCGTAGCGTGTACACCATCTCTTCCCATTTTTAAAAGTAACTATTTTAACAAATTATCATCTGATGATGTATTTTCAGATAACTTCCCAATTTAGATTACTGACTTATCTATTTGCTGAAAAAATATAGTGCAAACAAAGCACCCACCTAACCAGGGGATACTTTATTGAAATGATAATAACTTACTAAATGTAGCCAGTGCCACATAAATTATGTACTTACTTACCTATATTAATATATATATACATCTCCCTAGATATACCTATTGTTATTTGTTTCCATATAATTAGGATGAAATACCTATAATTTTTACCATAGAGAGATGTAAAGACCGTATAATAAAATAATATAGGTCTTCAAAAATAGAGCTTCCTGATTGTCTATTCCTGATTATGTCTCCCAAAGTTGTTGTGTGTTGTGCTTATATCTAGTAAATTGATCCTTACTGCTTGTCATGGTATTGGTTAACCCGGCAATGAGGGCGATAAGTGTCCCAGAGCGGCGCGGCGCCTCGGTTGATTGGTCCGACATTGGAACTTGCCAGATCTAAGGACTGTATTAATAAATCTATCTAAAGTATGAGACCGATCTTGAGTACGCTTTTGACAGGTCATTTAGGTCTGGGTTGACGTTAGGATGATATTTCCAAGATTGTTCTCAGACTTGAGACATATTTATTATTACGGGCAACTGTCCATAACAGTCACTTTCCCTCCGCTTTAACTCCGCGATAATTTTGAATTTGGAGTGACAGTGACGGATAACGTCACTCAGTCTGGTCGAGCGACATCTAGTGAGCTGGAAGTGTTTTGCCCTCATTGCACATTTCTCTCACTTCCTATTAAATCTCTCCCTTTAATTAACAATCTTCTCGACATTATGTGTAGGTATGTAGGTTAAATATTATTATTTGCGGACGAGATTGAATTACAGATTGTTGAATACTAATATGAAATACCTAATTACAATTTCCCACAAATACCTAAATACTAGCAAGTATCTACTTTTATTACAATAGATGGATGTTTCTACTCGACACATATTTAATTTCAATCCAAATGCTTTGGTGAAATTAAATAACCACATGTCTTAGGATCGTACAATAATCTTGTCTTTTGAATTATTGTACTGTTAGACCTTCATAGTAATTTCATAGGGGCAGTTTGGTAGTGCACTTACCTACCTACATTATTTTAATTTGTTTAAATTTGTTGATACATAGGTAAATTAGGCCAACAAAATTTAGATGCGTAAGTATTATGTAAATTTGTTGAGGCGGTTAAAATTACTGAACAAAAATATTAAATGAAAAATTTATGATGACTTACCTACTTATCTAGTTATAATTAATTATTAACCTTGTAAATACTTACTTAATTATATTTTGAAAGTTTCACTCATATCAATTTAGAAAATCTGTTTTATTAGCAAATTGTAAGATTTTGAATCCGGAAACACTGAAATGTTTGATTTATGGAAGTCAATGTACGATTTAATAAACAAATTGCTGTACCGATAACGCTCGTTTTCTTGTTAACCATAAAACTGTAAGTACCTACTTATTTTTCCTTATGTAGAGCAGCCTTAGGGCAAGTGGTTCAGAATCGTTCAGTTCCAGCACGGTGCATACATAAGATGCTATTTTTTTTTTTAAATTAACGTAGTACCAATAATGCGTGATTTGGATGCGTGCTATATAGGTATTCCGTACATAGTCATGAAAATGAAAACAAGACCAAGTTTTTACTTTATATTTATTCATAAGCCATAAAAAGTAATTTCCATACGTGTCTCGAAATTTAACTTATCAAATATGAAGAAAATAATGAGAGTACATAATATCAATATTATTGTAAATTAGACTAATCGTTTGGAAGCCACTAAAGGATACTTGAGTCGTTTCTCAATGAATAGATATCATCGAACTACTTCAGAGATTACTGAAATGAAATATATTCCACCGACGTGCACATTATGTTAAAACATGTGAAGGCACTTTTACTTAGGCGTCTCAAAAAAAGGTAATTCTAGAGACGAAAATGATGACGAAATGACAAAATAATACCATAACATAATAAACATAGGTCTGATAATGTAATAACCGTAAGTAATCATTTATATGAAGAGAATAAAGGTACCTACTACTAGTGTTTCTGAAAATCGACTCTACTAATGGAAATACGACAACGAGTAAGAATACAAGTAAGACACGTGAACTGGGTAATTATAAATAATGTCATATTAATCACTGATATAATAGAATAGGTTCCTTTTTCCTAGATTTTTCTGGAAGTCAAAGAAGGTTACGATTTATAAAATAGAGATGTTTTTAGACATAAGTAGTATTATAGTAAAAAATAAACTAAATACATTTGACAGTGTTGGTGCACGGAAGTGATTTTTAAAACATTCCAAGCCCAGTGGGCTTTGCAAGATCAATCAAGTAGTTGGACGATGCTGACATCTAATATTGTATACAGGAAGGTTAGTTTTAATTACAATACACCGACAGAAAGTAATACATACAAAAACTTGCAAATAATAACAACTTCAAATAATAAATGTTCAATAAGTACTTATTATAACATTAGTTACTTTCGTATTTTACTTCAATAAGTCTTTCTAAATATCCATTCATTTTCCTACATTATTTTTCAAATGTCATTGAAGTATGAAATACAATCGCAATTAATGAGCTCATTCCTCATTTCATTTTTCACTCATATTTGTTTATTCATTTTATTAATTATATTTTCTTAGTATAATAATATCTATAAATCGATTGTATAAGTTCGTAATTATTAAATTCGAATATTTTAACATATGTATATTAATAAACAGGTTTTATTTCAATAAATCACAAACAAACATTTAAACAATATTATGTTGAGTTAAAAATATAATGTGATCACAATAATAATAATATACAGGTAATTGTAATATAAACGCCATCAATACATATAGGTCATATGTATAATATTTCAAGTAGGTATCCATAAATCATTTAAATAATAGTTTTCAAGGTCACGAGAAAACCTATAATCTGAACGAGATAGATCCACCGCCGTTGATATGTCCCGAGTGAAAAACTACTGAAATACTACAGTACAGTTAGCCAAGCCCCGCGCTACTTTCCATGCTTTTCTACCTAAACCCACATCATTGCAGTTCTGAAACCGTCGAAAATATTTCCAACACCTACCTCGATTATTAATGCACAGGGTTCTGTCGGTACCGTTTAAGATACAGTCATCTATATAGTTTAAAACTCTAATATAGAGAACTCAATGTAATCCAATGTAAGTATTCGAAACACTTTCGGTAGAATTTTAGACCTATTTGTAATAATAAGTAGGTATGCTAGTGCTGAATGACACAAACGTCCTCGTACCAGCTCTAATATCAATGTTCAAACTGTTCCATTCGGTCCAGTTTACAGATTCCCGCGACTGCCTTCAACTTATTGTTAACAACATATTACATGAACAAAACAATTATATACTTACATACAACAATAAGTACAGTACGTACAATAAACGATAGAACTCAAACTATGAGTATCATATCGTTCATCTAGCCTATGATAGAACTTTCGAATTTGATCACGAAGAGAAATTATTATCAAAACTACCTAGTGTACATCCCATCTTGATGAGTGCATTTCGAACTACAGGGTAGTGAGTATTGCAATACCAATGTGACGAAAATGAAACGCAAGTAGATTACAGCTAACTACTCTCACGATATATTTATTTATTCAGTAATATTTTCATGATAAGTATCGAAGCACAGGGAGGTTATAACGGTACTTAATTTGGCACAAGAGTGTTATACAAAAACTAATTTATAAATTAGATTACCTACTCGCATGCTTAAACTAAGATCAAATATAAAAAAATAAAACAATTCTACCGTACAACTTTTTGAAGAGGGGTTACTATTTGTGTAAGTTCAGGGCACGGTGGGTCTTCGTTTAATATTTAAAGATATTTATTTGACGCGTTGGTGCGTCCAATATTATATGCAAATAATCGCATTATATCGACATCTTTAATTATTAAAATAATTGCCAATACGAACATTACTGAAACCATTTACAAAGTGAGTGACTCATAATGTCCTCGTCTTTCTATTGATATTGTCATTTATTTGTAATTATAAAATAGACCTACCTAAGTAAACAGAGTCACGTAGGTCGTTTATAACTCAAACTTATGTTATATTATTACATGGTATAGTTTTTGGCGAGTGACATTGCAGATGTAAATTAGGACCAGGTCAAAGAAGTCACACGAAACACAAAGACATGACACTGAACTGCCGAATTAGAAACTTACTTAATAGCAGTGATCCCTAACGTAAAACGTAAGTATCTTGAAAATCACCACTATAATAACTATAACACTCAACGTAATTTGGTTCTCGAGGACAAGGAACAGGCCATTAATGGTTTCATTGAAAGAGGTTTTTTGATGTATGAATGTTATTAATATTATGGTGTCTCACCTGATTGCGGGCAGGTTGACCCCCTGGAAGTTATTCCTTCCGTCAGTTGCAGTGTCACGATGTCTGTGTAGGTAGGTACGTCAAGTAGGTAGAAGAAGAGCGGTTATGGGCACGGAAGACACCACAGTCCGTAGTCGTGGCTTAATCCGTGACAGTTAGCAAAGTCGAGAATTTTGAGGATACGTTTGGAATTTGAGAGCACATGAGAAATTATGTGATAGGTACGGTCAATCATGGGGCAGAAGAGAGCATTTTTCAGCGGCGGTTCCGGCGCCGACCGGAACAGGGCAAATCCTACGGTCCGGGTTCGGGGTGCTCGTAATGCGGGGGGAGCGGTTGATAGTTGCGTGGGTGGTGGGCACGGGTCTAGTGGCGGTGGTCCGGCGCGAGCGACTTGCGGCTGGCGGATAGGTGGTGGTGGCGCGGCGCGGCGCGCGTGGAGCGCGGCAGCGTGGTGGGCGCGGGCGCGCTGCTGCCGCCGCCCGCGCCCCCACCCGCGACCGCGCCCGCACTCCCCGCCTCGCTCGACATGTCGCGCGGTTTCCACACGGGCGATCCTACAACACACCAAACACCGAACTCTTTATAATCACCTCATGGATTTGCGCTGAATTTGCTGGTGGGTATGACCGATCGCCGGGATTTCGCGGGCTTGAGAGCAAAGAGTTGAATGTTTGATGAATGTTGTCTAAGGTTCGACGGCCCGTTAGAAAACGCGCGAGCCGGGGGGGGCCGGGCCCGGGCACGCCGCGTCCGGTTCCGGCTAGATCGGGTCGGGAGCGAGACGGGGACTTGTACGGGCTCTCTGTGCTAACAGATCGGTGTCGGGCCGGGGTTGTTCTCGTGGGAGTGAGACAGTACAAGTCTCCGTGAGGACTGGATTCGGTCCGGACACGGTCTAGCGTGAATCGTGTTCTACTCTCGCGTTCCGGTGGAGGTCAGTCTACGGCAGTCGACATAATCATCGAACATTCAAGCGATATTGGCATTACTGGAGGTCTGCGGCGGCGTCAGCGATTCAGAAATTCTACTTATTATACTAAGCGGTAGCCTAAATACGTTAACATTAGATACTACGGTGCACCGATCTATTATTTATTGAGGGTTGTTTACTTAATATTGAATAGGTACCTACTTATCACGATTACATCGAAACTCGGTCGCAGGTGCAACATCTAGATCGACGGACCAGTGCACAGCTACTGATATTAGATAAAGCACTACGTGAACAAAGAATGTGAAATTTTCTAGACTGCTTTTAATAGCTTATACTTTGGATATCATATAGCTAGCCTATCAAGAGTATAATTTTATAGCATAATAATTTTAACTATATAAGAAGTACGTTTCTATTGCATTTTAATGGTTATACTTGATTGATTAGATTACATACATTTATTAACAACAGTTAACTACGCTGTAAATATGAATAATTTTAATATCCGTTAACGTGTCACATGGGTCACATAAAACACGGAATTAAATTGATTCTGATTTTTTTATTTGGATCTGCTTCTATGGGTAAGTATGCAAGATTTCTAAAAAGCCTGATCTGATCCACATAGGTATTTAGGTATAATAATTATAGTGACCTATGCTCTACTAACGCTCAGTGTGCAAATAACATTCAGGCTGAAAAGTTTTTCAGTAGTGAACGACTCAGATAATTCAACCCTTGGATATTTTGTTTTTTACACACAGCCATCATAAACTGCCACACATTCATAAATATAACTGAGAGGGTGGTAGTCACATAGGTATCTAATATATTTAACATGTTCAGATATTTAATAATATTAGCCTATTTAGAGTGTATAAGATGACAAATATCATGCCAATAAAAATACAATTAACTGTTTTTATTTAAATCATGCAATGGCATAAATATAAACATAGACTTAATAATATAAAATATTAAGTAGATAATAATAACAATAATATAGGTAGTTCCGGTTTACCCTTAATAAATTGATAAACTTAATACTAAATTGAGCAGGTACTGAAGAAATGCGACAAATAAATAAATTAATATCGTTACTTTTAGGTACTTCGAAATGGAAGACTTAATTAACGATACAAATCCATGGCCTACATAATAATATATTAAATGTATAGGGATGTATAAACAGTAAAAATTAAATATTATGACAAAAGTGATTAAAGGATTAACGTCATTACGATACCACAGCCATTATTATGTAACACTTATGTAGCACTTGGATTTATCTAGAATTAGAATTTGATTATTATTTATTTTTATAATTACATATATTTAAGGTTTTATCTTTTCTGCCTACTATTTTGTTACTATTTTCTTTATGATAAGAATCGAGGAAAGCATTAGTTTTAGTACCATATTATCTTCTACTGGGAAACATGGATTCTTGGCTATTGTATTTTTTTATTTTTCACGTATACGACTATTTGGAACGTTTGAATGAGGATAAGTTTACCTTTTATTCCATACAATGTGTCGTCAATCCTCATGAAAAACCAGATTTAAACTGTAACATCATGATAGGTATCTATCCGGCATAATTAGTCAAGCCACAAATTCAAATTAGTGGGTACCTAGATGATTAGTAGATATAAGCACATTGCGGATTTCTTTATTTTCTGATCTGGGGCTCTCTTCAAATATCATCAATTAACAGAGTTATTGTAAGAACACTAACAACCCTGCAGGACTGTATTACTAACATCATAAACAACAACTTTTATTCTATCTATGTAAACGTTTGTCATAGAACAATGGTCGAAATAATATAATAGTATAAGTAATAATAGGTAGTCCTGAGAGGTAGTAAGTGTTTTACCAATAGCCCTGTCGTTGTGGCGGCGCTTTATTTTAAACGTGTATCTGATCAAATTCATTATGTTCTTGATGCCGCATCGGCGTGCAATGTGCACGTTCGTGAGGTGTCCCATCCAGGGTTTCAATACTGCTGCGATCTGAAGACGTTAGCATCGATTGAGCCATCATCGATTTTCGGCGAGATTTGGGGGACTTGCCCCTCCCCCTATGCTAGGAGGTTTTACTCTGCTTTTTACCAGAAAGGTAGCACTGAACACATGTTGGATGTTCGATGGCTTTAGCGATGGACTCGGTCGACTTAGAAACAACAATGCCCATTCTTATTGCCTTATCCTCGGCCTTGGCTAGCTGAGAATAGTGTGTCGTTCTGTCCAATGAGTTTGTACCGAGCCTCGCCAATTTCTCGCCACTTGATTTAGAAGATCTCCGGCTTAAATTCGGCGACTTGCAAGGCGATTTGTCGAAACTGGCTTGAGGTGTCCGCATAATGCCCTTTTTTGGAGCGGGTTTCGGTGACTTCGACCTATCTAAACTATTCTCGCGGGACTTCATTATACTCCCACGCGGCGATCTTGAACCATCAAAGCTTTGCTGTGGAGATCGAGACTTATCAATGGATCCTCGCGGAGACTTGGATTGATCAATGCTTCCTCTGGGTGATCGATGCAGTGTTTTAGTTTGTTTTAAGCTAGATTTGTTGGGTGACTTGCACACGATCACTTTAGTGACGCGATCCCGATCTGGCGAGGGATGGTCCACGGAGCGATTCGGTGATTTATCCCTATTGATGCTGCTGCCGCTACACGAACGAATAACCTTGATCTTCCTTTCGTGAGTCGACGAGCTCTTTCTTTCAGGGGAGGATTTCAGCGACTGCGATTCTTGCTTACCTAATTCCTTGACCATAGTGGGCTGGTACTGGGTCGGCTGGTGCGACGACTGGATGAGCCGGGCCTGGCTGCCAGTGCTGCCCGCGCTCAGTGTCGAAGTCGTGCTGCGAAACAAACACAAACTACGTAAGCGTCTCATCGCTATAAGCGGGGTGACGAGTGGTGACATATGTATGAGTAGTGACAAGCGAACCTACGTCAATTTGGACGACGTGGCTAGAAGCGGTAGTGAGAGGGTGGCCGATTGGTTACAGTGTAGGTACGGTGTTCTGTGACGGTAACCCATACATATGTTGGTACCTTAGCGTGAGGTGGTTGGGAGTTCTGCCTAACCCTCTCTTGGCGGGCGGCTGCGGCGGCTCGTCCTCGCCCTCCGACTTGGAGCCGAGCTCCGCCTTGTCGGCGTCGGGCGGCGGCGGCGGCGGCGCGCGCTTCACACTCGACTCTGTTAGTTGGCAAAAGCATCGGCCAATAACTGTTAGTGTTAGTAATTTTTATGCTTTAGTGCCTAGCACCTAGGGTGGAATTTGGGGTTAGGGTTAAAATGAAAATACGAACGACAGAAATAGTTATAGATTGCCATAAAACCTATTCACGTCAATGATAGAAACCATCTTATTGTCCAGGAAAGCTTAAACACAATCTGCCTTGACACTCACGGCGAATCACATCCATGCAATTACTAAGATAATTAATTATATTGATGAGGGCTTCGTAATTATAATGAAGATACGTAAGGCGGGCTCATTATAAAAGTGCAATACGAACCAGTCGTGTCTCCGAGTGTCTTGCTTCTATGCCGGAAAGCAGGCTCCTCAGGGGCAGGTTCTTGGGGCGGTTCTTCTGCATCTTGGGAATTTTCACGCGATAGATCGCCCACCTGTAACAGTAGCTCAGTGTGTTAAAACTGAAACGAAACACAAAGACAACTTGAACTGAATTTACCAGAGATCACACGTTATTTTGACCTAAGTAAGTTTTAAAATAAAATAATATGTTAACCTCGATATTTCCTGCTGATAGCCGTTGTCCTGTAGTTTTAGGCTTTTTAGTTTTGCCAAGTGTTTGAGATCCCTGCATCACCTGCACCTGTATATGGATGATAATCCATTATTAATTTTGGTAGGTATACACGCTAATTATCCTCAATTGATCGCGTTAATCCATAATTTAAAGTGCTTTAGAAATTTGACCTTTACTTAGTACCTGCAGTAATCTGACTTCGCCAATTGTATGCCTAAGTATTAGTTGTAATTGAAGCTGAAGCAAGTAGGTTTTTTTCTAAATAGAAATTGCACCCAAAAACTGACGCAAAATTTTTTCTATTTAAATACCTCATTTCACAAGAAATTTCTCATTGTTATTGTATTAATAAAATTGCTTGTATGATTTACCTAAACACCTTGTCGTGAAAATAGATCAAGATTATTGATATAAAGGATAAATTCTTTAGGTGAGAATAAAGTATTTCTTATTTCGGTAGTTTATATTAGGAGCAATCTCCATTTGGATGTGAGGATATAAGGTGAGTACTACCTAAGAAATGCAGTCAAAAGCACTTCAAGAAGATGCCCTTTCGACATAAGGACCATTTGCCTCTAGGTTTTGGTGCTTCTTCTTTTTCACGTATGAGTTATTGGTCAAGTCTGCTAACTTGCTGATAGAGGCTGTTTGCTTCTGGGTATTTACGTTGAGTAGCTTATGGAGCTAAAATGTGCTTATGATACGAAATCAACAATATAATGTAGGCTACCTGGTGCTTGGGTCGGTCTCGGTCGAGCGTGTGCGGCGCGCGCGGCGGCGCGGGCGCCGGCCGCGAGGTAGGAAGCGACATGTTGCGCACCGACTCGCGGATGATCTGCCGGATCGTCTTCAGGAACGCGTTGCGGAAGTCCGCAGTGCTGTATACCGATGGCCTATGTTACTTGTAGTTGCACATGAATAAACCCGTGGAGGAATATTATTATTATTGTAAACTGAAGCCTGGCAATTATTAAAATCAAGGTGAACCCAACAAAATTTAATAAAATAACACAAGGAATAATAAAGATAATGGAAAAGATTTAGATAAGCCAACAATAAAAAAACGAGAGTATCATTGCTATGACGATACTACACGAACTTTTAGGTTGCTCTACATTAGCTCTACAACAATAACCATCTGAGAGAAGGTCAACGGTGACAAATTAAAATAAAATTATAAATTATATAATATATTCCTTATAAATTGCACGCTATGTGCTAGGATGTTTTCTTAAAACATTAACTCACCTATTAGAAAGTACGTAAACTTTCTCGGAGCGCCTTTGCAGTTGACTCCTCAGGTGTATGAGCTCCCACAGGAAGTGGCTGTCCATGTCCTTGGCCGAAGAGGCCCTCACTTGCACCTCTGTCACCGGGATCAATACTTGGTACCTGATGATTTCCACCTCGTTCGAGTTATTCTTTGACGAAACCCCCTAAAACGAATAGAATACAGATTTGTTTACGTTACGATAAACGACTTTTCATCTTCTATTTCTAGCATTTATTACTATTAGCATAGGTTTTCATTCCATGATATTTACTTATCAGAATTAAGCTTGAAATTGGAAATTACTATAACGTACCATAAGCTTTTTCTTCTGTCTAAGTCTTTCTTTACAGAGGAAGACAACAGCCGATTTAAATACAAAGCACATTGCGTGCAATTCCAACCCTTTCTTTATTTTTCCTAAAAAGTCTGAAATATTTAACCATTCTACTCCACCGTAGTATAACAAATCACCTGAAAATTATATAAAACAATACATTAGTAGGTACATTCGTAAGGAAAATGTGTACAATTCCATCATTCCGTAATACTGACCAGGACTTAGATCTATAGGTTGCTTGCAAGACTTTTGATGTTGCCTAAACAAGTGGTCAAATATAGCACCATATTCTTCATGTATTCGTTGCATCTCATTAATGTGTTCTGCAACCTTTTCCATACCTTTGAGAGCCTCTGTAAACGTAATTTAATAGCGTATATGATCAACTGTTCAAAAAACCGATGATTTTCGGCATGCACTAGAATACATAAATAATAACAAATAAAGTTCGCCAGACTGATACAGCAACTGTATGGTCACAAACTAAGCATCGCTTATACTATAGGTACCGTACAATGGACTGAGGGCGATCCCAGAGACACCCAGACTAGGGCAAATTACGAAAAGGCTATTTCAGATATTTACCCTAGCGGGAATCGAACCCGCAACCACTATGTGCAGTGAGCCGAGCGGCCTACGCTCGAACCGCTGCGCCAAGCGGGCGTCAAAGAGAGTTCTTGGTATGTTACACTGAAACGAGTCCAAGGAGCTATGAAAATAATATATTATACCTTACCTACTAAATGGAGGTGTTCCTCAGAATTAACGTCAGTCAAATTTCTCAATTGTTGTAGTAATAAAGGATATTTCAATATCCTCTGTATAGGCTTTATTAAATACGATTCCAGTGTTGATGAGTGTTGCTGTTTAGGATTCCTAGCAGCCAGAAACTCCTGTAAAGCCTGATTTCCTTCATCTATTAAAGTAAAAATATTATATTGTAAAATATTATATTGTAAAATATTATACTTTATAATATAAGATATGCTAATAACGCAAGCAGACTTACTTGGATGTAGAACTTTTTGTGCTTTGCTATGACTAGCACAGAAAGAACTGTATAACTTGAAGTGATTCACATAATAAAGGAAAGCATTTCCCACTGCGAAGAGAGCGTTCTGAAAATAATCGTTAGATTAAAATAATTAATGTTAATATAGATCCAAAGCTAAACGATGACTAATCAATGTCCACTGTGTACCTTAAACTGGTTGGAGAATTCAAAGTGGTGGAAGTTGGGTTCAGCCTCGAGCGCTTCCTCCAAGTTTTGCATGAATTGTCTTTGGAAAGTTACTATCTCCTGAATGTTTCCGAACAAAGCATTGATCTCGGCGTTTGATAAAAAAGTTTCTCTCTTCAGCGGCTCCAGGTAGTTTTCCAGCAAGTTGTTGAGGTTCTGGAAGAAATAACGCACGCGTTACGTGACTATATTGCCGAAGTAATAGTAGGACTTTGTACCTCTAACAAGTTAGTCCAAGTAATTACTGATAACGAACATTCGTAAAAGTTTCATTCATTAGTAACGTTAGAAAGTTTCATCATTATAAAATAATAGATAAGTAATTAAATTGCACAACACTTAATTAATACGTCCCTAATTCTGTAAGATTGGAACGACTTATAACAATTTGCTCCTATATCAATGATATGCCTACTTAATTACGATAAACCGTTTTGATTAATGATCTAAGTTTTTATGACTGCAATACCATAACGATAAATTTTACATTAACCCCGTTTTTAGGGTTAGTACATTTTAAAAGGAACTTTTTAATCGTGAACCGGTTGTAAGATCGCAGAGCAGGTGCTACCAGTTTTACGAAGTTTTAAATACGTTTTTAAATTCTTCTAAACTTTTCGCCTTTATGCATATTTATAGAAGGAGAAGACTTTTCCTTTATCTTTTTCTTCATTATATGAACTACAGGTTGGAAGAATTTGATTTGATTGGATTTATGCATAGGACTTTATAAAGTAGTTCCGCTTAAGTATACTTGGAGCGAGTTTTTAACAAATTTGGTTTTATACCATGGTAGGTATATTATAGCTGTTATCTCATATAGGTACGTAGCAAGTTCACATTCTAATAGTTTATAGTTGTATACTTAGGGAGATTACAAATTTTGGAAGTAGTGAAAGCAGCTTCGTACTAAAAGCCTTAGTTATATCGCTTCACAAGTTACAATTAATGAAGTATTCGTGAATGTGTCGCAAAGTTGTCGGTCGTACTTAGCTAGTTCTAGAGTCGATCAAAACTTTAAATAGAATGCAAGATATGCTTAAACTATTGTTAGAGTACAGTTTGTTGTCTACCTATTAATAACATAAAGGAATATGACTTAACATCGTTAGAGTATATATTTCTAAATAGTTATTATACATCGACGTTATATCAAAATAGGTACATTTCATATTCATTCGATATTGCGCTGTAAGGAATCCATTTATTTAAACCTCAATATATAACTAATTTGCATAATTCAATGAAAGGAATCGCCGAAATAATACCAAGATAATCAGGAGCAATGTAGTAGGTAGCATAATATTCTTTTAACGTCTTGATAGAAAATCCATAATAACCTGACAGAGATTAGGTATCTTGAAACAGTATGGTTCGATGTGGACGGTACCTACTAACCGTTAACAGAATTATGAACACATTATTCGTACCTACATTCATTACCTATTTGTAGTTCTCATACCTTGACGTAAGCGCGTTCTGTATCGACCAGTTCCAGCAGCACTTTCCTGAGCTTATCGGCATCGGAAAGGTGTCTGGACGGCGTGCCGGCCGCCGCGCTAGCGACACTGCCGGTGGGGCTGCCTCGACGCGTCTCCGCCGGTGACCGGCACCATCCTGTCACTTGCTCCGCGCTCTGGACCAGATACAAAAAATTTGCAGAACCTGTTCACGCATCGTAAGAAAATTATTAAAACTACATCAATTTCTGATTAGTTGACACTTGTTCCACGGGTTACATGTTATACACGATAGCTTTGTACACAATAAAGCATTCGGAGATAAATTAAGGACAGATAAATCAATATATTATATTATCTACTATAATTCGCAAAGGTATAGGAAGGGATATAATAGGGGACACCGGCTGATTCTCCAGAGACGATTATTATTTCCGTGAGAGAGACATTACCATGCGGGTACTGTTACGAAATAAAACGGGGAGTATTCTCGGAGAGATAGATAATTGAATCGGGGATTAAGTCGCAGAGGCGAATATGTGACGAGCGTGGTAATGTAATTTTTATTATTTTCCAAAATAAGCACCTTAAAAGAGCTGAGAAACTCGTACCCAGTTCATAGCGAGATAAAACTTTTACTTACGTAACAAAATTTTTAGATACGTAAGCGGTTTTTAAGTTTTGAGTGTATAAATAAATACGTAAAGATAATCGTAATCTTATAAGCTATTAAACTTATCGTTATAAGTGATTATCTTCACAACATCTCGGTACAAAGTCAGCAAGTACTTACTGAGTTCCATTTTAGAGAACGATAACAAACATTAACTCAGAGGAATATGGGTACCTAATATAAGTTCCTATTAGGTATATTTATCTGAGTGAATGTTTGTCATTCACATTAGTCACACAAATAAGTTACCTAGTTAAAAAAGTGGCGTACCACTTGCCACTTTATTGACTAGCCTATTTGTGCGATTCATCATCATCATAATTTCAGTTGAAAGACGACCACTGCTGGACATAGCCCGCCAAAGTTTTCCACAACGACTGGTCCTGTGCTGCTCGCATCCAGCGGCTTTATTGTCTCACTCCTAGGGGTATTATCTAACTATCTTCTGCATGATTTTAAAAGAGGGATGGAAACTGTCATTTCCCCCCCGCCCCTTGAGCAAATGTCTTTGGGCCACGTATGCGCGTTCCGCCATCTTTTTTTGGGTCTGCCGCAGCGACGGAAACCGTCGTCCGGTATCCATTTTATGTCCTACAACTATAAACAATAATTTACCTTTAACAGATTTTCGATCTCGAACGAGTTGGTTCTAGAGCTGACTTTGGGCGGGCCGGAGTTGACTGAGTCGCCGCCGTGCGCGTCCGCCTCCGGGCTGTACAACTCCTTACCTGCGCACCGCATTCAACGTTACACAATTATGCAAATCGCCGCTAAACTTTCTAATTGAGCGGGCCACGTAAAATCAATAGTGGAAACTCATTTCTCGTGTGTACTAACTACGAAATCTGTTACAATGTTTGGCAAATATTAGGTTTTAAAATACAAAAGTTGAATCCCTTTTCGTTTATCTTTATTATTAGGTATAGGATTTACTCTGCAGATTATCTATACATCTACACAAATAAATAAAATTGGAGTGTCTGTTTGTAATATCAAAATAACAAATTTTCACTAAATGCATATGAAAGTACATACGACACCTATAACAAAAACGCGATAAAAAATTTTTTTGTCTGTCTGTCTGTCTGTCTGTCTGTCTGTCTGTGTGTTTGTTCCGGGTAATCTCCGAAACGGCTGGACCGATTTTGACGGGACTTTCACTGGCAGATAGCTGATGTTATAAGGAGTAACTTAGGCTACTTTAATTTTAGAAAAACCATTAGGGTTCCGCGTAAAAAAATAAAAACACATGAAATCAAAGAGTATCTCCAAAACGGCTGGACCGATTTTGACGAGACTTTCACTGGTATATAGCTGATATTATAAGCAGTAACTTAGGCTACTTTTATTTTAGAAAAACAAAATTTTAAAAATGGGTCCTGTCGCGCGGACACAGAACGCGGGAGCGGGCTTTTTTGTAAGTTAAATTCCACGCGGACGAAGTCGCAGGCTCAGCTAGTTATGAATATAACGTTCATTCGTTAATTGGGTTGCTAACATTTTTTCGTATATTTAAGTATTTTTTAAAGTTCAAAATGAACTTCAAAAAATATACTTAAAACAACATAGAAGGTAATTAATTTACCTAATGGGCCTATAAAAAATAACATGGATTAGATTTTTCGTTTTTTCTGGATGTTAATGGCTGTAATTGAACTTGCAACACTTTTAGTATCGCTACCACTTTCCATAAATGTTGTAATTAGGACTTTATGTTCTTAAAATATGAACAAACTTTAAGTGAAAATAATCCCAAAACAAAAACAAACAGAGTTTAACATTTGTTTTACGTTATACATTTTGGCATTGATAGGTATTACAGTTTTGAACGCAGCAAGATAGAGGCACATTTGGATGAACACAAATCGCATCAGTCGAACTCGAAACTCGAAACGTTCCATAAGGTGCGTTCATAAGCTCAACAAATTGAGAGATTTGTTGTTAGTTACAGTTTCAGTGTTGCTAAAAATTGATTGAGCCTTTGAACTGAATTATATAACAATACTATATAAGTATAATAGTACGGTTGGCAACCCTACCTGGGTAAGAAGGTACTATTAATAGGTATATTATAATAAGCATGGAACGGTTTAAGTATAAATAGGGTCCGCCAAGTTGAGAGTTAATTGTCCGCCTACCTACCCACTCATTTATATGTTAACATTCATAATTGACTGTATGAGCGGGCAAGCTTTAGCATTTCGCTAACGACCGTTTTTCCGCCCGTAAAGAACCAAGCTTACAACGAAGAAATAATTGTTGTAAAACTTTGTTGAATTTTTTCTTCATTTGCAACCATTATGGTAAATAATAATAATAATAGGTCCCAAACTAAGCAACACTGGCACTATGGGTATGATACCTAGTTAGTGATATGGCAAATAACGAAAAGGCCATTTCCGAAATTTGCCTGGTAGGGAATTGAACCCGCAACCACCCGGTGCAGTGAACTAAGCGGCCTCCGTTCGAACCACTACGCGAAGTTCCAAATATCAGACTTTTAAATTAGTCAGTATCGCGGTTCGTATCACTAATAAACACCTACGTTACAATCATGACAATTAATTAAATTAAGAATGATAGAGCTGCCCTATTTATAATATGCCTGAAAAAGCCTACGTTCTACCATAGGTTCTACAAAATAATATGATAAACCAATTTGATATTCTCACTTAGGTTTATGAAGAGCATTAAATCGTGTTGCAATCTGAAGCAATTACGTCAAAACGGATACGCGGTACACCACGAGATGACCATCTGACCCGGGCAGCTTGGGAATTAATCGGGAGTAGGTAGGTACCTAGTTTTAGTAAATATCTATTCCGGGCATAGATACATATTTATAAACTACATGATAACGCCTTATCCTCGCTAGCAATTATTTTCTTATGATAATCATCATTAAACTAATCATAATAAAACACAAAACGTATCTAACTGTCTAGGTTTTTTTTCCTACAATTTGCAATTTGTATAAATATTACAGAAAACTTATTTCAGACACGGATAGATTATTATTTCTGGCATGCAAATGACAGTTCGCAGACATCTACAAGCAGAGATTGTAAAAGTTTTATGAATACACATTCATCCGACATTCATCATTTTATATTTTGGTACCTACAGCTTTGGATTACCTAAATAATGATAAATAAGTCAATTTTTTCTTTTACTTTATATCATACGGTATCCGCTGAATTTTATTACATTCCAAATCAGAAAGCTTAACTCCACCCGGTAAGAGTTATGTTGGGGAAAAATAAAATTCAATATGTAAAAGTGTATCAAGTAGGTAATACCTATGTATGGATTTATGCGAATTTGGGTGTCGCTTTTCCTGTAAGTTTCAAATTAAATTATATTCTCCCCTAATATATCGGTTTGATACATTAAATTATTCTCAAACCCATCAGATACTTACGACGCCAAATCACAAAAAAGTTTTTCAATTTTTCAAGCTCAATGAAACGAATGATTATCGCTAGAGGCGCGTATGATACGATAGGTATATATCACACTCGCAAATCCTTTCATACACATACGTTATGATACCAAATGATGAGGCGAAATCAAGAATTCAATATAACCGCAGTTAAAAGAGATGCCGAGTTTTAAATAACATGAAAGGAAATTACAATGTTCGCGTTCAAAGTTCATGCGAAGGCCGTCTTATGACGAAGTCGCACAATGAGTTTTTGGTCGCGGAGTCAACACCGGGGACGAGCTATTAGCCCGGGGCGGGGTCGCGGCCTTTATTTAGACTACCGGTATTATTGCTTCAGATTTATCACAACACAACACGGTTACACTGTGGTAGAGCCGAGCTATAGCCGGGCTATTACAGCTCATATACGGGCTGGCTCGACTAGAGTAGTATCACCCACTCACAGAAAATCGGCGTAAAGTAGCTACTATAGCTACGTTTCGTACGGTGAAAGACCCTCCCTATATCCCACTCCTCTTCAGGTCGGCAACGTGCGAGAAATACTTTTGGTATACAAGCATCTATGATAGGCTGCTTAATATCAGACGGGTTGTACGTTTGTTTTCAATAATTCGATTCTACTTAAGTAGTTAATTAGGTAGGTAGGTACTGTGTACTACATTAATGTGTGAGTAAAACACAATGATACAACCTAGCTGTGATGTAAACGTAGATTTAATGAACGCGAATGGAATTTTAAATCTAATATAAAAGAGTACGAAATGTAAAACCTCCATCAGTTCATGTTTAATTCTTGAAAAGCAATATTGCAGACCATACCTGCCTAGCGTGGGTATTACTACGGTAGGTAAAAATAAATGTTATTTACAAAGAACGTATGAAAAGTGCAAAATGAAAAAGCTTTTTCGTTTCACATATTCAATACATAATATTTATGAAAGAAAAACAGCAGCTTCATTAGGCGGGAATGTCATAATAAATAACGTGTTGAGGTCGGGAGAGGGAGCCATTGTTACAAACTACGCTTGGAAGTCGGGCCGCGTCAAACCCACCCCGATACGCCTATCGTTGTCATAGAACAAACAACAACTACACGTCAAGTCAATATGTCGTCATAATTGCCTCTTGTATTGCTGGAACGCGAGCGGTGAAATAAATTGCTGCAAGGCTTTCGAGAGGGCAGCTCGGATCGGTAGCTTTAAATAATGACCATTACAATACAGACTCCTCCGGCTAGAAATAACGACGAAAAAGGGGATAAAAAACATCGTAAAGGAATTACTCTGAATTTACTTATTTCATAAGGAAAACCCGCCCGACTTTCTTTGTGAATGAATAAAAATTATAATATGACCCAAACAAATTTTGGTAACAGCCTTTTCCGGGGGTTCAAATCAGTCTGATAAAAACACTTCCAGCTTGTATATTTTTTAACGAAGTAGGTACCTACATAATATACTTAATACTAATCAACCGAAATGTTGATTTAGAAGGCTACAAGGATGTGGAATAACACAATATGTCAACATTGTTTATCTCGCAAAGTTAATAAAACCTATCTCACAGTTGTGATGAGCGACTGAAACGTTCAATAAGTGAACTCAAGTGTCTTCCATTACCGTGGCTCATAGAGGTTTATTTGCATACGTACACAATATCACATTCCGATTGTAATTTTCGTGGAATATTGATTTATTCTATAGGTAATATACGTACAGCAAGCTATAATGGTTAGTAGAATAATGAATAGAAAGTTGTAGAATTTATAACAGTAGCATTGATCGATAAATAATCCGCATCGAGCAAAACTAGATAGTATGCACAAAATATAACTGGCTGACAGCCACAATTCGAAAATGAAGACTCAGGACGGTTGGGATACTATGCCAAGTATTACGTAAAAGGAAATATTGAAGATGTGCTTGTTAAGCGGTATATGCGCGCAATAGAAATAAACGACGATGCCAGTTTATTTCATCATAGGAACATAGTTACGAGGTATCTTATATCGTATTTTCTTTGATGTTCGGATAATTTATGCAAAAAATCTTACAGCAATTGTAATGTTATGATGGTAGGTAGTTATATATTAGTATGAGTACATAGTTATTGATATTATGCACGTGAATACATACGTGCACTGAGAAAAAAATGAAATGTAATGAAAAGACAATGGCCTGGTTTATGAAAAAAGTTTGTAGTTTTTAAAATGGAGCCAATTATTATTATATTAATAACATAATATAATATATTATGATGTAGATAACAATATTCAATTGATTGATTAGATCTACACCAGTTTATAAGTATATAGGTGATTAGCGAATAAGCCTTTGCATAGCAGAGGTAAACAAACCAGAGTATCGTCCAAACCAACGCCGATTCATCAATTTGGAGCAAGAAACCAAGAGTGGTATTCCTTAACAATTTTTCTTCATCCTATTGACAGTATTTGTCTACATGGAGAGCGCCCATATTAAAAACAAACATTCAATAACATTACGTGATTAAATTAATAACATTAATAAATTAACATCAGTCGTAAGTAAATAACGAGAACTGTTGTATTCTAGTATTATGTAGTGTGTACTCACTCCAGGCGGGCGCGGGCACGATGAGGCCGGATATCATGTCGTCGGAGATGACCGGCGGCTCGCTGGGCGGCGGCGGGCACACCAGGGAATCGATTATGTCGTCGGTGGCGGCGCGCATCACCCCCGTCAACTCCGGCGGCTCCGTGCGGGACGACCTGTGTATACAAATGCCTGCTCCTAACACTATCGAGATTGAATCGAGCGCTCAACCCGCGCGTGCCGAATAAAAACGATGACACGATTTACAGTAACAACGCGTGAGTCGTTTTTTTCGAGATTGTGTACGAGATGCTCCTGCAGAAAGAAATAAAAGGCTGACACAAAAGATAATATCTCTGTACGAATCAGTCGTTTCAGGCGTAGTAGCGATAATGAAAATGAAACGAAAATGTTTTACTTGTTCAGCCGAGAGACGGGGAGAACATCAACAATATACCTAGACGTTGACTCAACGTGGAAATGATATTGCTTTGTTGCCAGTTGATATTGCGTTCCCATTTTGTCGAGATGTTTAAATAATCTTTGGGCTACAATGCTGAAAACATTACAGATTCGCCAACAACTCACAATCACAACCTACTCGGAAAACGGGGCGGAGGCCCGGGCGTTTCTCAATAATATAAGCTGCGTAATGTTTTAATTATTCTCGTAAACTTCACCAGGTTTAACAAGACAATAAAAGCGGGCGCCTTGAAGCCGGAATGGCTTTATATGAATGGCGAGTTGAAACAACTCACAACAATAATAATATCGTGTTGCGAGTACTCGTTTCGAGATGACATTTGTTGGGGAACATTATTTGACGCGGCGCGGTAACGTGGAGAGGCTCAATTGCGGCCGTTCACAATGGCGCGGTGCGGAGAGAGGCGCCGGGGTGCAGGTGGAGGCCGGCACAGGGCTGCAGGGCGAGCGGGTATGTAGGTCGCACCGAGCGCTTCAGTAAACTTGTCGCGCCCGAGAAAGGTCAGGTGTATGAGGGCGGGAAATGCCGATGAACAGACCTCCACCCTGCCCCGGCACACTGCGCTCTTAACTTCCGTTTTATTAGGTGCTAGGCACCCGGCTTCCTGTGTTGCCTGAGTCACCTACTTCGAGGCTCGCGAAATGGGAGCGAGGTGGAAGTTATTTTTATAATAACGAATCCGAAATGCTGTCTTCCGCGATTTATTCTAATTGTATGTTAACGAATGCGCCTCGCAGCCTCCACTGATTAATGAATAACTGTTAACTCGATTGACTGCTTGATCTTCGTTAGTGTTGAATTTCTTGCGTTGTTTTCGTGTAATTACTGACCAATTTAATTGCTGGTTTTTTGAATTAAAAACTATAAATAATAATATTAGTTTGTTATTGCAAAGAAACGTAAAAATAAACAGTGCAGCTTATAAAATACCTCATCATCATGACGAGGGCGAGTTCCTCTTGCAACACGCTTTCCAAGTACATCATATCTAGGTCAGATACGATCGCTCCGTTGATCACCATTATCTCGTCGCCTTTGATTATACCTGGCACAGAAAACAACTAGAGTTATTATTTTTACTCTTTTACAAATCTCAATAATAAAAAAGATACGGATTGTAAATTCAAACTTCTCTGCCGGTTATTGACTTGAAAGCTGAACGGGAATTGAACGGATGTTATTTTAACAAAAATCATTTGTGTTATAGAACTTTCGAAGACAGGAACTGCGAAATGAAAATACATATACTTCGTAACCCACCGGCCTGTGAAGTGCTCGGATTTTCATGACTATAGAAGAATGACAATTATTGGCTTACGATAGCCACTTCCATACGAGTGCTATGTATAATACTGGTCAATTGGTAATTACCGTTTTGCATGGCGACGCTCTTGTCTTCGACCCGGCTCACGTAGCAGCAGAGTTCGTCCTGCCGCTCAGCGTTCTCAATAAGCTCGGCTTCAACACTGAATCCCCACATTTGCTCGAGCGTTGTGCGTTGTAGTTCCACTTGATACAAGATCTTGGCGCATACTTCTACCACTTCGTGTGTGTGCAACTAATAACACAAAGTATGTCTGTAGAATTTACATTCCATAGAGATGATGTATAAGAGACAGGTTCTGAGAAAAATCCTAAGGACATCAATAAATCTCAATATGCATGCTCCTATTTTATTTTACCGTATACATAATATCACTGTGCGAAGAGTAATTATTTACATTGGTTTAAATAAGTACCTATAAAATGTATGCGGCATAGATACATATAGGTAGAATAGCCTCTTCAATGGCTTAAAGAAGCAAAAGATATGAACCATGTTAGTCCTAAACTATTATAGTATTGTATGTTGTTTATTTTGAGGACAACGCGCTAGCAATCTGTCCACATAGAGCGTAGGCTGAAAATTGATGACGGGTTCACAGAGGCGCGAACCACAGTCCACCATCCATATACGAGATAATTACTCACACCCACCACAGCATAGAAATGTCCCTCTTTATACTGTATTATAATAGGTTACGAACATCGATGTTACAAAAAGATTATGCAACAAAATTTATTTTTTATTTTTATTTTCGTTATACCCATTTATTCTAATTAAGTAAATTACTACGTTCCGACTAATAACAATAAGTCATATCATAAAAAATATTTCACCAAGTTTTTCATCTAAAACGACTACTTCCATTATTTTTAATTAAGTGAAGCAGGCGAACGTGGCACAAATAACTAACTTTTATACCTTTTTTCGTTTCAAACTCTTAAAAAGGAACCTTTTTTAAAAGTTATGTTTTTCAGCATGATCTGGGGTGGGCGGTTACTATGTTTAAAAGAGACTTAATCCTTGTTACGTCGGACCATAATCGTGATAAAATTAATCTCTACAAGTAATTTCGTGGGCTTACAACATTATTGTCAGGATAAGTAAAGTAGGTACCTACCTACATAATCTATTTCTAGACCTAAAGTAAACATGAAAATTAAGCGGGTTTATATGTTAGCTTAAGTAATACTTAGAACACACATATTCTATATATACATAATAATGAAATGTGCGATGCGATACAAAGTTTTAAAACACCTCAGTGTGGTATGAATATATGTCTTTACAGCTACAATTTCCCTACGAATGTTCGTACGCACTTGACACTCTGCTCGACTTTCTACTTAGCGGATTAAAAACGTCTCTTCATAACCATAATACGTTTCGTTGAAACAACAAGTAGAATGGGATTTAACTTCCTTTATGCATTCCACATTCGTTGATCCATGTGACTGTAATATAACTTTTTGATAACCTCTCTGCGCTGTGTCGCGCAAGGTCTGTGACGGAATAGCCCTGTCAGACCCTACTCACGTCAAGCTCGGTAACAAAACATTTATATATTTTTATTTTCACTTCCGTGAACGTGTGTTGGGAATATTTAATTAAATTATTCAAATGTTTAGGCTTGACACTATAATTATACCTACTATCGCAAATTATGACATCCAATCACGGTTGTCGAGGAAATGCCAATCGGGAATGCTACTGGGAATCGCACCGCAACAAGGGAGCATCATTAAGTTAATTACTCAACCTATTTTAGGCTAACGATAATGTTTTGTCGGTGTCAGTGTAGCTTTTACCTGGAGCTGCCGCTTCTTATATTATAGTATGTCGGTCGGTGGGTCCATTAATCAAAAACTCATTAAGTTGATCAATAAATATATGGACTGCCTACGCTATGAAGGTAATATTTCTGTGAAAGGAGATAGTGAACATCATAAATATTCATTTAATGATAAAAGTAGCCTATAGGTAGTTGTAGAAAAATGAAATATAGATTCTTTCATAATAAAAGGCCGGACATTAAGTATTGGTATTGGTTTGGGTTACAGGGTGAAAAAATTGAAGAAATGCTCACGTATGTTTCAATGAGGTCGCTGCGGTGTGGCACAAAGTAGTTATGGTCCTCCATATCCCGGCGCTTCTTGACCCTCACGAAATGTTCGAGCGCGTTGAGCGAGCGGCGAGCGCACGCCGCCGCCAGGAACTCCTCCACGGACATGCCCTCGCGCACGCCCACCGTCGCCGTTGTGCCTTCCGGCAGTGAGACGCGAACCGCAGCCTCACCATCCTCGCGAGACATCTACGGTGTTATTGAAACCGTGAACCTATATCTAATAATCCTTGAAAATTCCTAAGTAATTTGTTCTGTAATGATACCGTTACTTTTTCCGAATTGTAATAATATTGCTCATATTATAAACATTTTTAAGCAAACGCTATAAAAACACAAAAAAATGGAATACTACATAAAGTACTTATAAGAGTATTCTGAATTAAAAAACTACTTGGAAAATGACAGCTCATGTGATAAAATATTTGGAAGTAAATCCTAATCCTAAATTTAATTATAGTAAGGTCAATGAGCACACGGCTGGAGCGCTGCTCACTCGTGCCTATAATTCCATTCAAATAGGCCCCGAGGAAAGAGATCGGCCTAGAAGAGTTGTGTTTTGATGGGTAGGTGACGGTAGGGAATAAAGGGTCAAAGGATTATTGAAATAGAACACAATTTTAAAAAAGTATGTAACGTAAGTAATCGTAACGCAGGCAGTTGGAATTGTGGAAAAATACTGGCTAATGAGAGGCAGTGGATAACGACCGGCCCCGTGTAATCGACCCCTTTCGTGACGCCCCATATTACGACCTCATCATGGATTGAGGGCCTGCCTAATACAAAGTATGGCTTAAAACACGGAAGGCAATTTCAAGTCGAAAACCTTGCCATTTATGTGGCCTTTAATCTTAAATATGAAGAAAAGTGTTTTTTAGTACGCATCAAATTAAGACCCCCCATTGACTTTTAACCCCTAACGTGCCCCCGAAACACATTATAAGTACAAGGCGACGATTAAGTACGACGCCGTTTATGAGTTTCAGAAAAATAAGTGGCCATAACAACGAGGAAATGGCTTCGAACACTATCTGTAACATTAACAGTTAGTTTATTTGGTTCGTAGCATCTAGCCAAATAGCTCGTAAACTGGAGTAAATGATTATCTAAGTTGATTATCTTATATTAAGTGCTTATAGCTGTGTAGTGAGTGTATGTACCATTGAGCAAGCTCATACATTTTCAGACCTCTCTTCCGAGAAACAGCCCACGTTTATTACCTAAAGTATTACTCCTATGTGAAGTGTAGGCTCTCTGCTATAAATAATATTGAAGTTTCTATATGGGGGCCCATATATTGTATATACGTTAAAATGTTCGCTGGTTTAGATCTTACCGTAGGTTTTTAGAACATAATGATACATCTCATATTTGAAAACCACCGCTCCCAATATCATAATGCCTCATTCCGTATGCCAATGATGTGTTCTTTACCTGCATGGATCGCCTGCTGGAGCCAGAGTTGGATCGTGAGAGGTTGGGCGCCCGGCGCTTGGTGGCGCCGCGCCCGGCCAGCAGGTTGTTGAGCAGCGACGGCGACCGCGCACATATGAACGCGTGGAACGACGACACGGTGAACACCCCCAGTTTGTTCAGTGTGCTCTTAGTGCCACGCGATACGTGTGTCAGGAGCGACTGCCGAAAAGGAAACTTATAGCAAATCTGCGTGTAAAATTTGATAATTTTAAATTATTATATTATACAGAGGAGGTAGAAATATTGATTGCCTAATAGAAAAATAAATGTATAGTCATGATAAAATTATTCCCTAATTAATTATAAGGATTTTAGACATTTGTCATTGTGCAACTCCATAAGTAGATAAATTCACCCAAAATCTAAACTGAGATTTATTAAAACCCTGAAAATAAAGTCAACCAGATATTTTAAAGAAAGAAGAAGTTAAATTCTTTGAAAAATGTTAGCAGGCACTTTCTACGTTCATAATAAAACTACGTTTCCAATAGCAGTATATTGAAATCTACTGAAGGATATTGATATATCCGTTAATCAGACCCATATCTATGCGAATTGTGAGCAATTTTTATTATTCACATGTCGGGGACCATTATGACGTGCCGTGACATGGGTCGTGACGTAACAGATTCCAACCCCGCTCTGCCGGTCATCGGAACTGTCAATTGGATAGCGGAGCCAACAAATTTCCTTTCTCTGTCACCTCGATGAAATCACTCGCCAATTTTCAACACGCGCGCTATCATATTATTGGGTGATAAATTACAATCAGCGCAATGTTTGCGTTAGGTAATATGATTACGATGAGATTTCTTTGTTGGTGTACATAAATTACAATAGAAAATATCAATTCCAATAATTCATTCTCATAAATGAAGGAATAAATATATCTTTTATACTGACAACTTTTTCCCATAGCCGAAGTCTTCATGTGAATCACAGTAGTAATGCGTACAACTACTAAGAGTTACGGCAGGCCGACCGCCAAATAAAAAATATATGAGGTTTTTACTACTTCATTAGGTGAGGTCACAAGGAAGTTTGGGGAACAGGAAAATAGTTTCCTCGTATACTTACCTTGGGGTTAGGTAGCTCGCCGCTTTGAAGGCTCGCCATATAACATCGCAATCTGAATTGTTCACAGTGTAGGCGTTCGAGGTTCTCTTCCCACTGTAGCATTTGCACAGCCAATTGTGCTCGCGTTTCGGGATCGGACACCACGGATTGTTGGAGGTCTGCCATTTGTTTCAATTTGTGGTCCTGCGAGGGGAATGCTAAAATGCATTGCTATGTAAAACGAACGATGTAGCATGTTGAAAAGGTGCTAACATTTGTGTTCATTGTGTGAGCATGTGGTAATATAATTATGTATTTTGAATAGTGGTAGCGCGGTCCTCAAACTCGCGCCGAGGATGACGTGTGCTATGAATATTAATAAGCGCATGCCCATACCTGCCTGTGATAACTATCGCGGTGATAAAATAGATTGTTTCCAACTAGGAGCATGTGTTCCCGACCTTAATTACGGTATCTATTTTGAATATTTTGCAAGGTGAGAAGCTATTTTAAATTCATAAAGTCATAAAAGTCTATCACAGCTATCGCTTGAAGGTACCTTACACGTTATAGCGTTATAGCGCTTATAGAATCATAGGCAACGTACAAATTATTATGTTGAAGATTATAGCTACTATTTTATGAGATTTTCCAATTGATACATATAAATACATGATCCTCACAAGTAAATTATACCTCCGTATATAACAATAATTGAATCAAATATGCTCCGTTTAATTTATTTGCGTGATACAGTTAATAGTAAATACGTCTGGCGGGGCGAATATTCTGATGTGGTAAACACATAGTAGTGTGAGGCGGCCACAAAGGCTTTGATGCGTGCTGCGGTCACCCGGTACGGGTCAGAAATTGGCGCGATTTACACGAGGAACGTTGCGAACCGCACGCCGCCGACTCTACAGCTCGCTTATGTATACTCACTATAATACATATGCATACTCACAATAACGTTTGTACCTAACCGAAGCAAAGCCTGCAAGTGACACACGACTGTCTGATAATTTCCCTCAAGCAAATGTTATGTAAGGCATTTAATAGTATACCTACTATCTACCAACATATCCCCAGGGACCGGAATATTTGAATAATAATAACACTCATTCTACTGGCAGGAAAATCAATAGACGGCAAACTTATATCTCGAGAGATGCATTCTATCACTCATTCAATCCTCTGGGATTAGAATGGCGTTGTTAGAATTGTTGAAGAAACATTTTAGATAAAATGTATTATACTTTATTAACATCTCGTTTACACTAGTTTATTGTATTGAAGTACAAGAAAAATGTTTGGAAAACAGGTTTCATAATTTTAAAAAAATTGATCCGACTTCAAAAATACCTGGGTGCACTAAAAAGATAGAAATAACTAGGGACCTTCTCATTTATTTTATTTGGAGTCGATTTAAAAATGTTAATCTTTTTCAACGTAGGAGACGTGACGACGGGGCACGAATAAGAAGAAGCTAATAGTTCCGAATTCATCTTTAACTATTTATATTATAGTAGTTAGGATTTTTTACCCTCATTATTATAAGAGCATAAGCCACCAATCATGAATATTAAATCCCTGAAGCCAAATATTATCCATGACTTTCCTCGCAGTCGAGCAATGTTCGTATTGGTTTAGGCCATTGCGATGCGCAGTCCGTCGGTGCATAATTTCTCCGTCGGTTCGCTTTGTGTCTCAGCACATATTCGTTTGTTGAACAATGGACAATATTAACCTAGCGTTCAAGTTTATTATTAAGAACTAATATTAACATGAGATCGTTTGAGCACTTTGTTTACTTTTAGCTCATAATGCACGGTTCAGTCAAATTGAGAATACTTTTACACACATAACTTTAATTTAATCATTCGCTTTTATGTTAACATTAATTTCAGGTATTCCGTATCATATAAACGTCTCTAAAATTAGGCTTAATTACAGCTAGGCTCCCGCATGAATGCACGCATGAATGAAATAACTCACCGATTCGATAGCTTTCTCTAGACGATAAATTTCTTCTTGGAGCAAATGAAGCGTGCCAGTCTTGCCACGGTGTCTCGCGAATGCTGCGGCGCATGCACTGTGTATACTGTTCACCCAGTTTTCGAGCTCAACCTATATTATAAATATTAAGTACATTACACGAAGTCACGCAGGTTAATACCATGTTTAATGATCATTTTATCAAAACTAACCTGACACGGTGCTTGGAACAAGTATGCATCCCCAAAGGCGGTGCTCAGGCAAAATATGTAATCTCGCTTTGGATGTTCCGGTATCGGCTGCATGATGGCTCCGTCGACTATGATCAAGTGCTTGGGAGCCGCCTCCACGGAGCGTCCCTCGCGGGAGTCGCACGGGTAGAACAACAGCGTGGTGCCTTTCAAACAAACCCAGTAGCCCTTCCAGCCGCGTTTTCGGGCCAGCTCAATCTGATGCTTTTTGCGCAGCAGCCATTTCTTCACGCTCAAAAACCTGTACACCATTTCATACATTTGTGGGTATATCTTACCGTGAAAAATAAATAACTTTAATATTCTAAGTACCTTGATGTTACTGACAATAAACAAAGTGTAGGTATATGTTTTGGTTGTTGAGTTAGATTTTTATGAGTGTTGTGGAGTAATCTATGGAAATAAAACTGACTTATTTATTAATTAAACTGTTTATTTTACAATATCTAAATACAACACTCGGAATCCCTAAGTTTGAGATAGTATAAATTTCTTGACTTTTCAAGAACTCCGAAATAAACTGCAAATAAAAGGGTTGTGTCGATCTTTTTGTTGATGTCACTATTTCTGCAAGGTAGGATATAGTGTTCTTTTATTAGAGCTCGTATCTTATCTACCGGCACTCCTCGTTTCCGCTTGCCGAGGACTTCCATAGCCCATATAACGACGTTTACCGGTGTAGGAGCCCATTTTAGCATACGTTCTTTAGATACCTTATAGTGTTTTTTCACACGATAGAGAGTTGAGCCAGATGATTCACTCATCGACATGCTAAACAGGTACTGTGGTATTTCGTTATCATAATAACGGCACCTGGGCAATTAGGTTACGATTGCAGTCTCATAGTCTTGCAAACATTGAATTACTGATTTTGAATGTTAAATAATAATTATTATTATCCTTTGATTTAAAACATTACGTTATAACGACGTGAAAATGAAATAAAAATTGTCGGTGCGTATGTCACATTGACGGGACCAAAGAGAATACAATATTACGTAAGAAACCTGACTGACAAAGACTGTCGAATTGGCCAAAGAGAATATAACCCTACATGATAAGCGCCAATAGTCTGTGCCACCCATAGATGAAGAAAATTTCTAAGCGGCCGTTGGTACATACCACCTTTGGTGCCACCCAAGAAGCTGTTGTATATAAAATTCTTGGTGCCACCGTGCCTCCCACAGATTCAGACAGTTTGGGCTAGTTCCTATTTACTATTAATTTTCCAAAATAATAAAATTAAATTACTTATATGAACATGTAAACCGTATCTAAACCATCTGAAACTATATAATATCATATATCTGTCAGAAAATTAATTATTATTAATACTCGTACAAACGTCGTTAGTAAACTCCTGTCTTCATTAAAAGGGTAATTTTAATGCTGATTCAGTGTTAGCTTTAACAGTATCGCAGTATAAAGTTCCTATAATAATCAATGTTCAGAAAATCAATAACATAGGGTAAGAACTTAATTTAACCCGAAAACAATTTAAGCATTAACCTTTAAGGTCGTTGAACGACCTCTATAATATCATGTTAATCAATGCTATTCCTCAATATGCTTGAGAGCTTTTGATGAATCTCTACGGGACATCAAGGATGTGAGGTTCTCTTATCTTGGCTGCGTACTCCATACGTTTTACAAGCACATTGAATAGGTCACGGCTAAGATTTCCCTCCGGTCATTTGGAATTCATGGAACAGTAATTGTAGCCTCAAGGAACATAAAGGACGCCGCAGGCTTTTTCTAATAGAAACCACGACACGCTACGGTCGGCACAAGGAGATGGCACATCATCATATTCTCCTTCGCGTCTTGTTATACTTGCATGTACGAGTATTAATTCTTTTCAAAAAGGAGCCGTGATAGGTATTAATATTAAACTTCTGTTTGTCTTAGGTATATATACTGGCGCTGAAGTGCACCGATGCGAACACTGAATGGATATTAAGTAGGAACTTTGCTCGAGAACTGAAATAACTAAAAGTTTATGATATTCTTAGATCCTTTAAGAAACTGAAATGTAAAACAATCTAGGTCCAAAGTTATATATTATGGTAATACTTAGACATATACTTAGACTTAGTTGGGGCAAAACTATTTTAGCTACATGTATGTTTCATTTTCTCGAGAAATGTATCTATGTTAATGTAATAATGTAATATAATATTTTAACATTAACATTAGTGATTTATTTGAGGTGACTTCTACAAAAGTAGGTATCACCTTTAATTACAACCGTGGGCTGGAAGAAATCTACTAAATGTAAGTTATTTGACTTATGTGTACGTAATTAAACTTTAAATTTAAGAATTGTACTAGATCTGTAAGTACCTAACCTTCGAGTAAAGCTTTAAAACTTATGCCTAGGTATAATTACGTTACAAAATTTCGGAGAGTTGTTGCCACAGGGTTATATCTTGCTTAGCACTAACTATTACTACTACGATACAACGATCATCATGCAGGTTATGTATTTATGTGACCCTAGATTATATGAATGTACATTGTAATAGGTAGATATTATTCACACCTTTACATTTACCCGAGCAGAATAATGGCCTCATATAACCGATAATGTGAGAAATGTCTCAGAAACAAACTTTGATCTACAAATACCTACCTATATTACCCAGATTGGGTACCATAAATCGCAGATGAGGACAAAAGATTATGTTTACTAAGCATTACATGACTAGAGAGAAATATTTTACCTCTTGTAGTTATTACCTTCTCTTATATTTCATTTCTTTTTCACAATACAAAGGACGCAGATGTTATATAAATAAGTATTTATTATTCCTCGAGAAAAGATAAGATTGATGAGAACTCGCTCTTTAAAAATTAGTAAAATAGAAACGTTGTTTAAATATTACTTTCATAAATCATACTAAACAGCCCTACGTACCTAGTAACCAATAATATTTAAGAACGTCAGATCAATAAATTGAGGATGGATGCGAATGAGCTTAGCAGAACCAACATTTTTGTAAACAATTAACGCGTAGTTTTATATTAATTGTGCCTACCTACCTACTTTTTGATTTATTATTTATACTGGGTATTATTTAAGAAATATAATTTTAATCCATTAAATCTAAGAAATTTAAAGTAGGCTCTTGATTTTAGTTTTTTGTCAGGATTAAAAATACCCGATCTTGTGGATATTGTTAATTAGTGTTGGATTTACAAATAACTACGGATAAAAATAACAGCTTACCCGGCTTTCCTCACGGCTCCGGTGCAGTTGAAAGAGGCAGCCGCGGCGCCAGTCTGCTTGCCCTTGTAGGGGGAATTCATCGCGCTCTCACCGGGGTCCTCTTCGTCGGACACCGCCGTCGTCAGCGACATACGATCATCGTCCGATATCTATACAAAAGTCATAAAACCATTTCAATATTGCCTGCCTTAACCAATTTATTACTTAGTTATTTGTGGATTGACGTACATCCCTCTTATCAGTCACGTATTCAGGCACATTTATAGACAAACGAACCATTTATTTATGAAACTTATAGCAACCAGACATGGCTTCAGATATTTCAAGTTGAAAGAAACGTATGTAGAGTTAATTAGGTATTCACTTATACCATTGCTTGTGCTAACGGTTATAGGTTCGAGTGGACTAGAGATAAATCAAGATAAGGGAAAATACAGTCTAAAATAAGATGCATAAATTTCTCCTCAGACGTCATTTAAATCTCACGTAAACAACCGTAAAGTTTAAGCTCGCTAACTCTCTACATTTCACAGTGTAACGCAGTTTTCACCACCCACCCCAGGCCACCCTCGTTTCCACCTTTGAAAATTGTTACCTCGCCTCTTTGGTATGTAGCTAGGAACGCACTGGTGCAAAGCACAGGAACAAGTGGTAAATGAGGCTGTTTCATTACTTTACGTAGAATTTATTTCTTCTTAGGTAAAATACTAAAAAAAAAGAAGTTTGACTTGCCATTTCTTTATTTTTGGGGAACCCTTTTAATTATTCAACAAGAAACACATGAACATTTGGTAAGCATGTTACGAGAGCAGTGTAGATGTGATGAATATAAGTATTTGCCCCATTAAGAAATATTTCAATGAATGAAATAAACTATAAGCAAACCTACTTCTAATAACAAGGGGAAAAGGGTCATGACATGACTTTTTTGCATTCATTATAATAATGACTCTACATATTTTTAATGTTATTGTACCATGTGAAAAATAATTTCATAGAGGCGCTGTATCTTGCGCTTTTGATCATAATACAATATAACAAGGAAAGGGTTGCTTTGAGGCGCATGCGGCCGGGGCGGCGCACCCTCGGCTCGATGGCCCTTGAAGCCGCGCTGCGCCCTCGCCACTGCCTTTCACGGGAAAAAGAATATACTTACGCTGTGGTACTGCTTCTTTATTACGTTTACAATAATAGGGTGTAAGTTCAAATTCTTTGCTGACAAATAATAACAGAATTTTTCATTAAATAATTAATTGCAAAGATATTACAATTTCTCAGACGTAGCCAAACTTTCTTGAGGATGTTTCGTTCAGAGGCGAAACACGTGTCGAATTTTACTTTTAATTCGCTTTGTTCCGCGGAAAATTGCACATTATTAGGGTCCCTGACACTCATGACTGACAGACTCAAACGACGGAGTTAGGTTTTGTTGACCTCTTCCATTATCGATCAACCTATTTGATTTATAATTTTGGAGGTTAACAAGCCAAGGGTGAGTGGTGGGTCCTTCTTCTAAATTGTATTACAATTTCCTTAAAGCATAAATGGGAAGAGAGTGGGGTTGTGTTCTTTCTCGATTGCACATGCGCTGACTAAAAACGATAACGTCATTAATGTTAGCTCCACATAGTTTACGAGTTTTTCTGATAACAAAATTTAAGCGTCTGTATGTTTGCCAATTTTTTAATACTTAATGTTGCTGTTACTAGTCGTAGCTAAACTTAATTTGCATAATTATGCAACAAAAATATAAGTCAAATACCCTACAGGCATATTACATGTAGGGGCCAGATGAGTCACATGTGGATGAACCCGACAAGTATTGAAGTTAACCATTGGTTGTGTATAAAGTTAATGCGAACAACTAGTACCTATCTATCTAATATGTTGATGGTACGTATCTTTGCTGATTTTTATAATAACCTAATAAATATTTATTAGAGAGGGTCGCTTCTGAAACTATTTGCAGACATCTTAAAATTTATCTTCCACGGCTTAACCATTTACCGCTAGGAAATTATTTATCTTGTTCCTATCTTATTTCGATGACGTAAAAACGGTTATAAAAACTCTTTGCATTTGCAGCAACTTAGTTTTCAGACCGCGAGTTCTGCATCCGCATTAAATTAAATTGCATTGAATATTAGTGCATTTCGGCACCTTAAAACTCGCTACGGGGAAACTGAGCTGTTTTCCGATATACCTACTACTAACCTAATACATTTGTATCTCGCTTAGTTAGTGTCAGTTATGAAACAAACTTCTACTGGATGTAGTTTACTGAATGTGCAACTAATACCTGTTACAGTAAATGTTAATCGTTGGCTTCCCGCCGCGCTGTAATGAGATAACTACACGGATATGTAGCAGAATTTGATATGATTAATTTGTGTATTATCAGGTACCTATCAGGTTTTAGTTCAAATCTGTTCCCAGAATCTTTACCATACCTAATGATTTTAGATGTAATGACATTTATAATAAACAATAATCGAAGATCACTGCATAGTGGTACCTATGCTTAATGATCTTAAACACTAAAATAAAAAAATCTAAAGGATATAAATTAAATATGTATTTACCTACAGCATTATACCAATTCTCACATTCCCTAAGTAGATATAGATATGACAAGAAGAACAAACACAATAATTAATCTTAGAAAAACATCCACAAAGGCACAATGCAGTTCAGTCAGGTAGAATAGAATAAAGAAAATAAAAGCCCTCATTAGTAAAAAGGAAATTGCAGCTTCCACCAGGAGGAAACTAAAATAAGGTCAAAATGTTACCTATATTCTAGAGGTAAGTATAACTCACGGTATATTTTAAGATTATTTATCTTCCTATTGATATTTGTGTTTTGCCTGGAATATACGAGTATTTAAATTTGTGTAAGGTATTTGAATGCCTATATTTAGTAATATCAGTTCTAGGATGCTACATATGCATATTTATGTATAAATCAGTAGGTTCGTATAATTATTATTTCTTACCTTCCTGAGGAAGGCTTCATTGCAAGTTTGAGCTGTTCCTTTCCAATGATAATGTCGAAATCTCACATTGCCGAGTAATTTCGTGCCCCGCAGAATCGACACTTCATAAACTATGCGCCGTATATTTAAGACATCAGTGCGTTTTTTATATTTATTTAGCTTGCGCTTACGCACTATACGCTCGTCTGGTTCCGAGTATTCTCCCGTGCTGGTGAGTCCTTCTTCAGCTGCCCATGCACTAAGCACACCCTCTATGAAGCTGAATAACTGTTGCACATTTGGCTCTAGTTTACGAGGTATAAAGAGATAAGGCGAAACGGTTTTTTTAGGGACGATGGCCCTCTCATCTGGCTCGTCCTCCGGCGGTGGTGCAATATCATGATACGGACAACTATGAACTTTATGATGGTGATGATGATGATGATGATGCTTAGTATTACGTCTCGGCTCCTTCGAGACTGAACCGCAGCCGCCCTCCCCTTTATCTGCAGTTTCGCCGCCGCTCGAGTGCGAGTCGCCACTGCGCTCCCTACGCGGCCTGGGTCGACCGTTCGATGTCAAGGCTGCGAGAGCTCCAGCAGCAAGGCAGCAGTGATGTGCGACACAGCAGAAACGCGCGTCTCCCTTGCGGACCCCCGTGTGGGCTTTGTGACAGAACGACACGTCTGGCACTCTCGCGCCGAGCGCTGCCAAGTGAGCTCGGTCGGCGCAGACCTGCATCAAGAGATTCTCGCCGAAGTGGACAGTCTTGTGCCGGCGGCGTCGCAGATGCATCACAGTCCCGCTGCCGGCAAGCGAGGCGGGCGCCGAGGCTGAAGCAGGCTTGGCGCGAGGCTCGGGCGCGCGCGCACATCGGGGCGGCGGCGCACGGTGCGTCTCCACCATCATTGGCGAGGAGCGGCGTCAGCGGCCGGCGCGCGAGCGTCACCTCATCACGTGCCCGACACACTCCACTACTGTCCGCTGTTTTATACACACCGCAACCGGCGTTGCTTTTGGCTACATTGAAAATTTTATCTCTATTTCGTCCATTTTGAAAATTGTCTGTTTCTACATAGGATTTATTAAGTTTATAGATATCCGCAATAATAAATTATTTCTGATAGAATTTAAGTAATCGTGATACACTCACAGCTTCATAAAACACGTCATTTCTTATAATAGTCTTTAAGTCGCCTTTTACTTAAATTTGTAAATACACTAGATGTTTACAATAGTAAGGCAGTTTAAATCTTTACTATGGCTTAACTAATATACGAGTAAGAACATTGTAAGGTTTGACCGATTGCATAAAACTAACTTCTGTTGTGCAAACAACATAAGTTAGTTTTATGCAATCCGGAATGTAACCTTAACAATAAAAATTAATATTGTTTCCTACATTTATACACTCAAATCGACGATATCAAGTATCGGTATACAATATATAATTAAATAAAAAATATATTGAAAGTTTTCATGCTCCTGCTAAATTTCCCTTTTTTGAAGCACGAGTTAGAAAAAGTAAGACGGCGATATGTAAGTTATTATCCTAATATAAGTTGGACATAGTCATAGGTAGTACAAGAGTGATGAATCTTTTTGTAGTTTGGGAGCGTTTTAATTACGCTAATAGCCGTCGCCAACTTTTACTACTGAAGTAGGGCGTGGGCATCGCAGCATAGCGACATCGTGTTCAGTTCAGACCATGCCCTACCATGGCAAGGCATGGCATGGCATGTCTTCTAAATATAGTATATACAAATAAATAAAATAGAAGTGTCTGTTTGTAATATCAAAATGTCTGTTTGTATATAAAGAAAGTACTTATGTTGGTACTACGGTACTTTTATTTTTTTTTATGAAATATAATTATTATCGGCTAATCTCCGAAACAGCTGGACCGATTTTGACGGGACTTACACTGAAAGATCGCTGCTATTAAAAAGAAATGTATAAAGTTCTCAACGCCAAATGTGAGACAAGTAGGAACCAATATACGACTAAATGGAGCAGAATTGGACCTTGTGGAGGAAACTGTCTTTCTAGGGATCTCTATAGATGCTAAATTGCAATGGGGTCCTCATATCAAAAAATTGTCGGGTAAACTCAGCTCAGCGACATATGCTGTTAAAAAAATCAGGCATTTAACCGACGTTGAAACAGCTAGAATTGTTTATTTTAGTTATTTCCATAGCGTTATGTCATATGGCATACTGCTCTGGGGATGCTCTGCTGAGTTAAACTCCATTTTTGTTCTGCAGAAAAGAGCTATACGAGCTATTTACAATCTAGCTCCAAGAATCTCCCTCAGAGAAAAATTTAAAGAAATAAATATTCTAACTGTTGTGTCACAATTTATCTATGAAAATCTCATGTACGTTAAAAAAAATGCTAATAATTTTGAGAAAAGGAGCGACGCTCATTCTATTAATACACGGTATAAGCACAAGCTATCCGTACATATAACTCGTCTCCACAGAATAAGTCATTCTTTTATGGGGCAATGTATACGTTTTTACAATAAGCTTCCCAATGAAATCCGAGATTTACCTATCAATAAGTTTAAAACCCTTATTAAAACTAAACTCAGTGCAAAGGGTTATTACAAAATCTCGGATTATTTGGATGATAAATCAGCTTGGGACTGAGCAGCTCAAATCTCGACAGTCAATAATAATGTCAAAGCGTAGCGTGTCTAGCCCTACTAGTCCGAATTATTTGTGTAATTCTTAGTAATATCAGAAGGCAACACACTGGAGCTATTATAATATTGATATTAATATCTACTACCCTTTGTAATTATTAAATACTAGCTGTGCCCCGCGACTTCATCCGCGTAGTATTTTAACTTAGCAAAAATTTCGGGATTATCGGTTTAAAAAGTATCCTATATGTTAATCCCGGGTATAATCTATCTGTGTTCCAAATTTCATCCAAATCCGTTCAGTAGTTTTTGCGTGAAGGAGTAACAAACATACATACATACATACATACATCCACACTCACAAACTTTCGCATTTATAATATTAGTAGGACTAGCTGTGCCCCGCGACTTCATCCGCGTAGTATTTTAACTTAGCAAAAATTTCGGGATTATCGGGTTAAAAAGTATCCTATATGTTAATCCCGGTTATAATCTATCTGTGTTCCAAATTTCATCCAAATCCGTTCAGTAGTTTTTGCGTGAAGGAGTAACAAACATACATACATACATACATCCACACTCACAAACTTTCGCATTTATAATATTAGTAGGATAGTAGGATAAGCAACTGGCGATAAAAAAAATAAAAAAATGACATGTAAAATGACATGCCCGCTGAGTAAACGCTTTGAATTTGAATTTGAATTATGAGGCGTAATCTTGACTACTTTTATTTTATCAAAGTAGCGAGCGGAGCCGCGGGCCGCTAGTGTTTAAATAAGTAAAATTCACATTAGGAAGTATTGACATTTTCATGGTTTTTTAGATTTGGTATTATACCTAAACCTGTACAATATATATTTGATAATGTTAAAATACTTATTCAAAGTTAACTTTACATTCAAATAAAATTATTGCCTCTGCACAGAGTCGCTCAAGAGGTTTTTACTACTTAAGTCCGCAATCTAGTAGGTATCCAACAATTAAAGCAATAAGTACCTATCTCATTAAGATTAATTTCGCACCAGATATCTGAGTCAGACATAGGTGCAAATGTTTGTAGAAGATTGATAAACCCAATCAACGTCACAATTGAATGTCACAACAGTTTAATCGCATCTCTGGACAAAGCAATCACAACCAAATGGCTGGAAAATAAGCGGAAAGCGAGAAGTTAACGGATTTTAATTTCCAACTGGATGTGATAAATTGCTCTCGTTAAGTTGTTACCTTCTTGCTATTTTTATCATTGACTTGGCGTATAAAAGGATAACATTTTAGAATAGCAAAACAATTGAAAATAAATGTAGTAGGTAGGTATATAAGTTTTTGATTGATCATTAGTATCTCAACTTATATAATGAATATTATATTTGTACCTACGTAAGTAAATAATATAAAGTTGGAAATAAATCTTAATGAAACGGATCCCAGAGGGAGCCGGGCAAGAAATACAAAGAAGAAAAATCGAAATGTATCGGTTGTTGCATGATTTTATTTGTGTAAACACAAATAATAAATCACCGCTCATACAGGAAAAGTAGAAATACGGACATCCGTTGACAATACTGAAAATAGTGTCTACCAGCTTCGTATGCATAAATTGGGATAACGTAGATTGAAATTTAATATTGTAGGCAGAGAATCCTCCGAGACTTTACTCTCTTGGGCAGTAATATTAATTGCATAATCTCTACAATGATTAATAATTTGTATTTACTGAATGTAGTTTAGTATATATCAGTGAGAACACGTCAGTTAAATCACTAGCTTCTATTGCAATACAATAAAAAGAGGTATTGAGCTTCCAGCTCTAGCTCGAATAAATAATGATTTGATGATTTGATGTAACCATTGTATTAAAATAATTATATGATCCTTAAAAAATATATTATTGAGTATAACGTCTTTGAAATAATAACTTATTACAATAGCATAAAGTCCACAGTAATGCAGTATGATTGAGATTGCATCGAATGTTGAATTTACTAAACAATTATGGATTCGCAACTGCGAGGACGTCTCCATCCACGCGCCCTGCATTGCGCCAAATTCACATTGGTTTCATTCTATTTGTTCTTTTAATTGGAACAACACCGACAAGCGTGATCCGTTATCCGCATTCATTTTATTTATTCTGTTAAGTAGAAATAAAACTCGATTGGACTAATTGCTTTCTATTAATAAATATTTTACCTATTCTGATGATCGTGCAAACAATACTGGTTCCATTAATTGAAGTTCAAAAACTGCCTTACTATTAAAACATTTCAGTAAACTATCGATGGTTATAATCATTAAAATGCTGTGTTATTGACACCAATTGTCCGTGCGAATCAACCTTAATCAAATATTTCGAACTAAGCGATAATCCTGTTCTGATTATGAATCGCCGGGAGGATAGGCGTACACATCACTTTTGCACATAATACATTAATAACTCAATGCTCAGCCGGTGTGAACATTCAACCATAGGTCGTGGGGCGTCGGTCATCGATACGTCTACGGTGAAGTCACGAGTTGATTTGTTTGAGTAATAAATAAATAAGTTTTTTGAGTTACATAACCAAGCACTAGACACACACAGAACCGCTCCAACGCCCTGGCGGCCCTCGCTGCGACTGGATCCAGCACGCGTCAACGGAGGGTGGTCGCGATCGTCGAACTTCGTTACGATTCGGAACGAAACGATCGTAAGTCCTCGGGCGCTTTCGGAGCAAGCGCGCCTGCGGGCGGGCGGCGCCCGTGTGCCCCGCTTTACCCGCCTACCGCACGGTATAACAACTCTCGGTTTAAATTTATTACTATTGGAATTAACGAATTTTTTGACCATAAATATCAACACTCTTTTATTAAAATCGAAAATTACATAATACCGAAATAATTAATGAGATGACATCAGAATTTATTCCAAATAATAAGATATTCCATTATAATATCCGCTGTTATATTTTGTATCCGTTGAATTATAAATTTCATTAAAATTTGCTGTAACCGGAGGAAATAAAAGAAGTTAGCTTTAAAAGGCAGATCCATAAAACTCATTTTGAATTTAATTTATTAGCCGTAGTAAGTTTTAACAACGCTACAACTTATTAGACGCTTGCTTGATTGTTAAAGTTGTTTAAGTTCCTTTAATATTTAAAATCAATAGTATTTTCGTGTGCTTTTAAATTTATTGTTTTTAAGGGTCTATTTAAGAGTTTTATATAGATATTTTATGACCTCAGCCGACAAATAGTTGTCAGGTAAGTACATACCTCATAGTCAAGTTAAAAGTAAAAATATAGACAATGTTTTGCCGAGTGTCGGCTTAATCTAATTAGAGTAGCTACAACATAGCAGAATGTTATCGCGCGCCTGTCACGCTCCGCTACCGAGTTTTCCCACGCGGAAAATATTCTTGCCGTCTTCGTGTTACGATGAAGAAGCAAAAAGTCGTAAAATATACGCTTTATACGAGTACAACGTCACGGGGTGAATGCACTTTTGCGGGGTTATTTACTACCTATGTAAAATGACTAGGACACGCCATAGGATATTATTGATTGATATCAATTTTTTCCGCCTTTCATGGCGCCCCTATATTTTATTAATATCGGTTGCGAACCACGGTCCGTTAGCGACAGTCGTCCATCATTTTTAATATTCGGTACGTAGTAAAAAAAAACTAGTACATCGTACAAACTAGTAAAATAAGTTAGTACGTGGGAATTTTTACGTTTTGATAGCAGATAGCGGGTGGTGTATTGAAGCAGATAATAATGTGTCTGGGGGATGGGATCACGGGGTGTCCCGACATTTGGCGCCTCCTTCCTAATTCACAACTCTTGAGTATTTATTCATGTTCTTTCGAAGAGTGTACCTATATCATATATGATATGACTTACATGTTAACTTTGTTACGAGTAACATTTATTAACCATTACGGATTATTTTTGGTCAGGAAAGTATATTTACTTGCTCCGTAACCGTATACAACCTACATTTGGTAACGTAATAAAGGACATATATGTATGTATCTGTAGTTTGGTGGTTTATTTGTACACGTATCACGCCTAGCTACTGGCCGAAATTAAACGAGATTTCAGTGCAGACTGGGAGAGAGTCTCTGGTGGTTCATATTATTATCATGATGTCGGGGTGTTGAAGTAGGGATAAAAGCGTCGAGCATTTGCCAGAAGTTATTTAAAGGCGAGCAAAACATTACGTTGATGAGCAGGCTTTGGCTGCTAACGTTTGACGATGTTTTTAATTTTATTCAAATTGATAGGTAACCATGGCCGGTGCTAAAATATAATTATATCTACAAGTTTTCTTATTTTGAAGCCGTTTTAGTTTCGTGATACCTGTATCAAGTAGTACAAGTAGTACTTCTAGTTATATTTTAGGTATGTCTGATACTATAGTAATGATTATTATAATTTTTTCCAAATGCGGTCCTTCCTTACACTTGCGATTAATAAGACTCTCAATCTGAGGGAATTTATATCACTACTTACTTAGTACTTAGGTTTCTTTAATATTTGGTACTAGGAGTACATAAGTCGGTAAAAGGTATTGCTCATAGAGACCGGCGGTAGAGTTTAATCAAATTGTGGCATTTCATTGGCGATATGCCTACCTGGGATCCTATTGAGAAGGTATTTTTGTTTTATTTAGGGGAGGCATGGAAACGGTAAACCTTTAATACATATATATTCATTGTACAGTTTCGGGTTGAAAAGGGTACTATAATCCTGCTGATTAGGTATTCCCCCTGTAATATATTACATTGATATTGGAGAGTCGGGAAAATTTGAGCGCCAATTCATGCGGCCAATAGTTAATTAGTTTCCGGGGCATTAACTAATGCAGTTTGAAATCGAGATATTATAAACCATGGTGTAAGCTTTTGTTATTATGTATTCTGCCATATACATTATTGCTAGGTATGAAATATATTTTACGACCTATTCCCAGCCCTACCGAAAATACACATTTTTTTTTATAAAAATCGGTGAAGCTGTTTCGAAGGATTTTGGTTACTGACACGAGAATATTATAGATATAGATTATGTCCATTGAGATAGAATTTCAAAATAGTTTAACTCAAAATGAATTTGTTAACCCTCATCACGTCTCTAAAACAATATTCGCGTGGTACACCAAAGCTTCTGCTATCATGAACGCAATTGTCCAACGATCAATCAATTGGCAAACAAAATGTCATTACCTCGCCACCCCGCCGGACTCCACCGCACTCCCCTCCCACCCCATAGGCTTCCTATACCTGTGTTGTATACCAGTCACGTCCGAAAATATTTTTATTTTTTTCATTCGACGGCCACCGCGCAAACACCAAGTTTGTGTGTGCCAACAGAAACGCATTTTTATATTATATCATTCAGTACGATAACGGGGACACCTGTAGCTTGCTAATGAAGTCATCTAAGTATTATGGAAACTCAAATGCCATGACAACTGAAAGTGTCACTCACTACCTGCCTTATTTATTTTTGTGGGTTCAGTACTTGATAGACATAGACTCGCTAAAATCTCGCTAGATCTCAGTTAAGACAAAAATTGTATTAACTCAATATAAAAGAGATAAACAATAATTATTGGCAGATACATTGTTTGAATTCACATTTCAAACTTAAATTACATTTTAAACTTTTTCATTTGTAACAAAATTAGCGTAGGTAACGTAGTGAGCAGCAACATTAATGAATCATAAATTATTATCGGTACTGTGGCTGAGCAACGCAATCCATTTAATTCGTCTTTTACCTTTTCAATTTTATCGAGCAAAAGTTAGATCAAAAGCATGATTTAGCATTTATTATCGAAAAAGGTGATTTACTACTGTGACTGGAACGTATTACTAGTTGCAAAAATGTTAAGTCTGAATAATCTAAATATTCAAGTGAATGTTAATTCAGGACACAATTTGTCGTTGCTTCAATACGCCGAGGATAATTGACCGAGCCAACGAACCAAGAGTACGTTACAACAAGATAAATGGCGGCGGGGGCAAAGCGCAGGCGTGAGGCTTTTACAAGCCACCCGCGCGCGCCCCGCGCCCGTCCAGCGCCCGGCCGGGCTGTGACGCCAATGCACGTAGCTGGCCGAGGAGCAGAGTCTGATGCGACATCAACGCGAGCGACAGAGTGCCATCGCCCTGCAATCACTGCTAACGGGCCGAGTGGCAATAACGCCGCGCTACGTGTTCCAAATTTAATATCAAAGGAATGACGCACAAACTCAAAGTGGGAATCTGTATTGCACTGTGCACGAGATACCCCAGCAAACTGTTTTATTTTTACCTTTTAGCATTTATTTTATATAGTACACGGTTACATTGAAATAAATATTTGCTCGCAATAGTCAGGTTTTTTCTATTTTAATTGTCTTTATTTTTTATTCAGATGTCAACCAAACTGATCCAACTGGCTTTTGAAATAGCTACCTATCAGCAGCCATAGCAAGACTAGCAAGCAGTAGAGTATGAAACAATTCTGAACTAAAAACAACGAAACTACAAATAAATATTTTTGTGAAAGTTTTAAGCATGGCGTAACTACTCTTTCAACGTTTCGTTTTAGCAACGTGTTTTTACTATCACCCAAATAACACTTGGGAGAGCAATACTTTGAATACAATCATTTGTAACGAAGACAGAAAACACCCTGAATATTTATGAATTATTTATTCTTTTACTTGTTATGTATAAGTTAAGAAGTTTATTTTGTGTTATCTAGATGAGTTCAGAAAAACAACTTCCAATCAGTGATATGCCTCTGTCGGCGAGAGTACGCCATTAACTAATTTTAGAACTTCACTTCCAATAAAAACAAATAATTTTCTTAGCCATTAATAGGATATTCAAAATTTGGTAACATTTACGATAAAGGTACCAAACGTCCAGCAACGGCCAAATTGCTGTTAATGCCCATTAAAATTGTATTGTAATACGACGAACGAATTCCTATCTTCGATAAACATTGATAGCAATTTAAGCGCATATTATAACATGGCGACAATATTCCGTGCTGTTTTTAATATATTTAGTAGACAAACACTGCTGAATAAAACCTCCTCTAGCTAAAATAAAAAGAATACCTAGGTATTCACATTTAACTTATGTGAACCCAGCTAAATATAAAATAAATCCGGGCTAACAAATTTATTCAAAACAATATTTAAAATATAACTAATATTTACAGTATAACAACTACTTATAAACTAACTTACAGGAAATTTTAATAAAAAATAAAATAAACAAAATAAAATTATATGTACAAAAGTGCTTCCACATCGTCGTCGATGCCAAAAGTGCCCAGGAGGCTGGCCGCATTTCCGCGCTGAATTGCGAGGCTTATTCTTTGCGCGAAAATTCTAACAAATTCAATTATTATAATTTCCTATCGCAAAAGTTGGTACTTACCACAATGATGTAATATAAGGCTAAATCTCTGGAGATAACTTACCTGTAACAAAATAATTAGAATGTATTGTCAATGTAGCAATAAACAAAACATCAATCTAATAAAATGTAGGTACGTCCTAAATCATAATCATTAACTAAGATTAATAAATCTTCCATTCATCCATTTGTAATTAATTTCTCGCTAATAGACTGTCTAGTTCAAGAATAGATAGTGACTGTCGGTTTGGCAAACAGCGAAAAACATCGCGACCCAATTTACAAAAGAAAGAAAAATGCCTACTGTTAGTTTATAGCCGCCTCTAAAAGCTTTCGCAACGAATGGCGTTTGCATTACCTACAATATATAACCTGTCTTCAGCGTATTACATGTTTCCTCGGGAAATACATCATGTTGAGCCGTTTTCTGAGCCATTTATCCCGCCACCGGCGAAAAATGTCTAATATTTGTCTTGAAAATTGTTGACGGCAGAGTAATTGCTCTATCTTCAACTAATTTTGTTTTGTTATATAATATGGAATTTCGCCTGTATGTTTGTTATAGTATAGTACCAAATAGTAGGTACATTATTATTATTTAATTATCCAACGAGAGGACAGCAACTAATGGTTTTTGTTCAGGAATTGCAAAAAAAAGAAAACTTCGAAATATTTAAAGATATCACTTTACACACTTTCAATGCCAGTCGCAATATAGGAGTTGATTTGATGATTATAAAATTATAATAAGAAACAAGTAGCTGATGGACATAATAAAAAAAATGTATAATTAACATTGAATCCGAAAAAAACTATTGACGGAAAATGGGTCACTGCGCTGAACCTCTGCCTACCCTTTCGGAGAATACATGTATATAGTTTTTCCCTATTGTTCCATGTCTTTAACTTTGCTTATGTAGAGTTTATGAGTGTAGAGTTCAATGTAGAGTTTATGAGTTATGAATTAGCACCAAAGAAAAAATAGTCCCGCTGCAAACAAAGAGATCGTTGTTGCGGCATGTATAAGGCAAGAATGGGTACTGAACATTTTACGAAGCAAATTGTCGAGACAATGAACAAGAATTTAATCATACGACGATGTAGTGCCGGGTACAAATAGAGTCCATTTGTTTAAGAGAGACGCGTTAGACGACCAATGACACGAAATAAGATGAACAAAAAATCGTAATAGGAACTCTTCGCGCAACCCTTTTATTCAATTTGTCCGTTGGGTCTTTCGAAATAATTATACACATTGGACTGTATAAACCGGAAAACACATGGGACGGGACGGCTCTCGCTGCGAAAGAAGCGGGATCAATAGAAACTCGACCCTGACACAATTTACAGTGGCCGTGCCTTCGCGGCCGCGTTCAAGAATAAACATTGGACCTTCAGTATCCTATTACGGGAAAATTGATAGGGTGCCGCTAAATATACAAGTTTCAACAAATTTGTGTCACGAAGAATTTACTTCCATAGAACACGCTCAGATCAATAGTACCTACCGATATTATATTTATTTTTTATAACAATACTTCTGTTAAATATGTATATAAAGTATTTTATTAGGTATCTATGCTTCCGTAAACATCATCACCGATTCAAAGAGAAATAATAAATAAGATGTTTTTATAAAATTCATGAATACTTCCGAAACATCAAAAAAGGTGGACAGCTAAAATTCTTGCCTTATTGATAAGGAACACTTTCTTAAATTCAATTGTATTCTTAGAAACGGTTTTGTAAGATAAATTAGGATAAGAGGTTTATATTACAAACTTTTGAACATTAATTTTATAACTGGGAAACAGACAGACGATATCATACTCTTAAAATATACCAAAAAATACCATATTACGTATGGAATAATAATATTATGTATAAAACAATACCTTTAAGAAAACAGCATTCTTAGATTTGATGGCCCCCATGCAAATTACTGTATGTTACAGTTTTAGTCGCTTCGCGAAAATGCCACCTAATTTATTGTCTCAGTTAGTTTATCAATAATCATGTCCAACATTGGTAAACACTTGTGCGTTAAAGTCTTTGATATTTAATTTAAACTACTCAGTTAACATCTTACAATATTAAAAATCGAATAACATTAAACTTCTAAGAATATAATTTAAAATAGTTTCATATTGGCAGTTGAGAAAATTTCCTACACACAGAGGTAAACATTAACAAGACGAAATATCACAGGTGGATCAAGCGATATACAGGCAGGAACTCTACTAATGTTAACATGTAAACATCTAATTATATTAGATTTCTTCTTATTTTTAACGGAATATGGAACATCTATATGTCAACAATTCACTCGTACGTAGGCCTCTGAATTGACTTCACCTCCACACCAAGGATATGTTTATAGATAAAATCCGTTCGTCCAAACAGTTTCAATTAATTTGCAGTAACAACTATAACAACCATGAGAGTTAAATTTTAATATTGCAACAAAACGCAGCGGGGTAAATCTTCTTTGTCCGTGCACTTGACAGTAAAAGCTTTGTATTTACACAAACAAAACGTCTAAGTTTGCGGATTAACGTTCTCTTCCGCGACATTCGACACGACTATATTGTGACAAATTTATTCGTTCCAGACTCACAATTTGCCTCGATTCATTGTCTACTTAACCGATAGAAGTTAACCTCAAATTAATATTTTTAATACTACGTTCAGGATGCGATCGGAGGAGGTGCGCAGCGGCGCGCGGCCGACGCGCAGTCTCCGCCGAGCGCCGCCGAGCCCGGACGAGCTACCTCAGATCGCACTCCAGTACACCAACAATGTTTCATTTGTTTTTCTCATGTATCTACCCCTTCGTACAGCCAGCGGATCCTACCTACGTATATCACTTGTGAAGTGCAGACAATGGGTAACTTCTAACTAGACGTATCTAGGCTTACACCAAGCCGTATTGGTGTTTCTGTCTGTTTATTAAACATGTTGAATATACCGTTGTGGTAATAAAAACACTTACCTACCATACAACCAATGTTTTAGACAGTTGGTATCTGCCCTATACCTATTCTATACCCCTTATTAACAAACGTGGATTAGCGGGTGAATAGTTACACACCGAGCTATCACTTTCTGTCATCAGCAATTCGACATTCGAAAGAAGAAGACAATGTATGGTGTAACTACACAACCACTAATCCACGTTTATTAAGGGAATGGAGTATAAAGTAAGAATTAAAGTATCAACTGGCTAATAAAATTGAGTTTCAGATTAAAGTCTACGGTCCCAATGAACGAGTAATACGCCAAGGATCCCGCTTCTATGGCTTTCTTTAAGCATAGATATGGTTAGGTAAAATCGTCCTAAGTAAGTACCTACTGCTGCTAAAATTACGAATAGTTCAATGACAAAATTATGAAAGCTTAAATTATGTAAGCACGTTAATAATATCTAAATTGACATGCCTAATATTATTTTTTTGTAAAATTCTTAATCGCGCGATAATCAGCCGGGGAACACACAGTGGGCATATTTAATATTAAAAAATAGCATATATACATATTGTATAGCAAACACCCCGCGTTGAGCTGAAGTAGTCCCATACATTGTCGAGGATAATTGAATTGGGGTAGGTACAAAGCTACGTATTCTTAAATCGATTTGCATTGGGCTTCAATACAGCGGGTGGATTGGGGTAGTCAGGTATTATCGAGAGCAGTTCACCGGGTTCTCAATTAGCGCTGTGATTAGATCGATGCGGTTCGAGGCAAGCACTATAAAGCGCTTTAAGCTGAAGCACTCAGTTCATCCGCACTCAACTTGAAATCAGTATTCACTAGGTAGCCAGACTCTAAACAACATTTTGATTACTAAAATGATATTAATACTTTTACGTTAACGTACAAAAGTGGTTATGTTGATAAAACGATTACTTTCGCTGATGTAGATAACATTTCTTAGTTAATTATTAGCAATGAAAACATGAACATATTAGGAATAAAACCTCACAGAATAGCAGCTTTTATATGTATCTACCTATCATCCTTCCATGCCTCTCCTCATATCACCAGGTTCTCAAGTTCTTGCTAATTATTGATTTGATCACATACCTCACTGGATGTCAGGTAGCAGATCCTGGAGTCTGTGCTGTCGATGGATGCTTGCTGCACGATTCCATAGCGCCCGGATTCGTGATCACTCGTGTATTCGGAACGAACGCTGTCCTGGCGGTCGAAAACACCCCTGAAACAAGACCTTACGGTTACCACCCCTTAATAGACGTGAAGTCAAGGCACGATAGATAGATAGATATTCCCTTTAATATGTAGACATCATATGTTATTATAATATTTAAGGATAAAAGGAATCTATTTTACAATTTAGTGTGCATTAGGTGGCCTTATCGTGGGCAGCGATTTCTTCCAGTCAACTTTTGCATAGAAGATTGTGTGAAAAAACAAGTATACGACAGTGAAACTACGGACAGTTTTAATAAATAAAAAAATACTAAAGTGTTATTTCCAAAATAAAAAGAAAAAATCTACATAATATAATGTCATGTTTATCGGGTATTATCGTGGAGTCATTAAACATGAATATACAGGTTCAAAAGTCCGAAATAATACTTCGGAGTTTGAATGAGTAGGTATCGGCATATAATTAAATAGTAATACAAATTTAATTAAAATTAAAAATCTTAAAAACCACTCATTAAAAAATATAGCTCAAAGGCCGTGCACAATTGTTTTCTTGAAAATTTCTAGTTGCTACTCGCAAATGTTCACACTGTTTTTAGGCCTAATTGAATTAGATATACGTTGTAAGACCGCAAAACGTAAGATTTGATGACTATTCAAAGGCATCTATGAAAGTTACGTGTAGTCTGTCTTCACTAGGCATGTAGATGCCATATCAGCTACCTTATTCATATCTATTTTATTATTTCGGACCTTTGAGACATCCTGTATTTGAGGGAAAAATGACGCTTCAATGCGTTGTACAGGTACAACCAATTCCAACATGATTTAAAAATACTTCAAACTTATTACTAAGCATTAACGGTAGCGTACTGTCGCGGACGACGGCACATTGGAAAGTTTTCGATTTTCCATTTCACTTAATGAATTATTAAAAATTGATCTGTCAAGGGGCATCAAAATCCGTTTATTCCATTTCGGCCGGTCGTGTTCCGATAGACAGCTAGTAATGAGGACTTCATTTGGACTCGAATTTCACTGACAATCTTCAACGTTGACACAAATTGGAAATGAACATCGATTTACAGGGTTCGCGATTTAATTTGTTTCAACGTAAATAAGGAAACTTGTTACTTAACGTTAATGAAGTAAAAGTGTTTATTATATCATGGTGAATTATAATGTTACACAATTGATTAAGAAGACTTTTGGGGTAAAAATGTACTTTAGTTACCTACATGATCGCACAAAACATACTTTTCAATGTTCCTAATTCTGATTTGTTTTCTGCCTGAAATCGAATTGCTGAACCGAAAGGTGAGTTTACATAATTATGAATGAATGACGACTTCATGGAGCGCTAGTGGTTTGAATGTAGGTCGCTCAGATCAGAGCACCAGGGTGTGACGAGTTTGATTCCCGTTGAAGTAAGTTTCGAAATGACATTTTCGTAATTTGTCTTGGTTTGGGTGTCACCAGGATCAGTTCCAGTGTCACCAAGACCGGGAAAAATTAAGAAAAAGACTGGTACAGACCCCATTCCACTATACGGTAGCCATAATAGATACAAGCGTTGCTTAGTTTGGGACCATAAAGTTGATGTGTTAATCTGGCGATATTTATTTATTAAACTAGCCCGATATAACTTCCATACCAACTTTCATTTCCTGTTAAACCTCCTTAGGATATGATTTTTTTAAATCTTCTCCTAAGGCTCACCTACGTTTATATAAGAAACCTACCTATTTATAAGGAACTCTTACACAAAATTTCAAGCCTCTATCCCCACCGGTTTGGGCTGTGCGTTGTCTGTCAGTCTTTCAGTAGTTTTTTTTTATTTAGTAAATTAATTAACGTACCTCTGCTCAAAGCTATCAGCCCTATTGCTCCTGTAGCCAGAGTCATTGAGGCTGCCTTGTCGGAGGCTGGGCAAGGAGTCCCAGGGCGAGCGGCGGGGGCCGGGCGGCGGCGCGCCTCGCCACCCGTCCGAGTGGCGGTACCACGCCGCGCGAGCCGACTCACCGATGCATGAAGCACATCGGGACGCGCTCACGAAGCTGCACATAATGTACGATGTCGTACAGACCTTTAATGTGTTCGTTGAACCCGTTAATGGCGAAGTCCTTGTGGATTTAGTGCATATATATGAAGACATTTTTAATCATATTTAAATATAGAATCTGAGTTCTTTTTCAGCAAGAATAAATCATGTTGTATTACTGAATACCACACCGAATATAAGTAGTATCTCAAAATTTACTACGTGCTACAAATTATCGTAGTGTTTTCGTAGTATCGTCGTAGACCACATTATTTTATGAACTTCAAGAGAAACAAAAAGTACAAGAATACTGTCTGATATCTGATTTATTATTATGTGAGTAACGTCTCCGAACATACTACGAAAGTGCTACGAGAATCGTAGCACGTAGTCGATTGTGATAGTATTCTACGTCTATTATTTGAGGTATTTTATTATAATGGCGTTAAAGTAAATTCATCTTTGTAGCAAACATTATTTTGTTATTCATGATGATTCACTTTATAGGTTCCAAAATTATAAAAATCTTTGAACTCTCATAACGACCGCCTCTTTATAGCAGACAATGACTTGCATAAAGAATATAACTACCCACTCTCAATATTGAAGTCACATGTAGCTACGAGTATTATGATCAAATATTAATTAATTTTAATCAATTGATAGCCAAGTTGGATAATATATCTATGAATACCCACCTAATTTAGAGAAATAACCCATTTATCGTTGTTTCCATAAACGCCCCATCCTTCCCTTTCTCCCCTTCCCCACACATTTTGTGGGACCCCCTCCCACAAAATGTGTGGGGATGGTATCAAAATACTATAAGCTAAGTGTAGAATCACTGCAGTATATATTGTCTAACCCCTTGGATAAACAAGCACGATGATTTATTAATACTAGTGATAACTCAGGTTTACACCAAGTTGATATTTGTTTACTACTTACTAAAATTACCAAATTGGTAGTTTTAATAGGTATATCATTGAATTCGGTCTTTAGGCTATAGATAATTTTAAACCTATCCGGAGTTATACTAATTTGAAATGGACACTCGCGTCTAGTCCAATGGGATTATAGCCATTGTTCCGTGCTTGGATTACCGGCATAGCTTTTGAATCCGATATGGTTCACAAAATTATATTATTCAAAAGCCCAGTACCCTCCCGTATGGCATTATGTGGGCCACTTAGGTAAGATTGAAAATTCTGTATGTAAGTAATAAATTGAGTTTCCGATAAATGTCCTTTATTGTACCCAGAGATAATTTATTCGTCTTCCAATTCCCATTTCCAAGAATCTCCAGATAGCTAAATATACCTTCATATTGAATTTTCATATAAAAGTATTCCAACCACCCGTATAAGATTCAATTCACCAAACTTAATATTCTTGCGAATCTCAAGGAATCAGTTATAGAACATATTTGTGTAATACCTTATATCAAGAGTATATAAATTATGTTCGGTCCTTTCGTATTTGTGGAATTGCTTGTTTCACGAATGCCTAATTCTGTCCCAGAAGTATCCCCGGGAGTATACATGACTTGGGGTAACGATAACTACGAAAATGACTGAGACGTACGATCGATACCTACTCGTAGTTACACACACAATGGGTATTGCGGGCCGTAATAATATATTGTGTAGGTACCAATGTTGTTTTCAGGATTAATAATAATTCTTAGCGAGTTATTTCTTATAGTATAGATACAAGGTACAAGACACAGTATTATGGAGTGATGTCGTGATGTTGTACTGATATATGATATTATTTTTGTTTAATACATATGTAGTTTATTAAAATACGAAGGAGTACCCATTTCATACCAAATAAAAGTACACGCTTATATATTTGAAAACTCGAAAATAATAATAATAACGAAAAACTCAAAAAAGATTTTATCTAACTAACACTCAACTCCCCTAACAGTTCGCTACACTAAATTAATGGCTTTGCTAATAGTAAAGCTTTTAGTGGGCTTTCTCGAGGGTTACTGAGGCATTTCAATTACGTTTGAGTAAATACTTAATAATAATTATCTTAGCTAATTATTTTGTTTCATAAAAGCTTCAATAAGACTTAATGAGCTATAAGGTTTGTTATATTTTATTTAATTAATTAATATTATTTCGGTTTCATTAGTTCAAGACGGAGCTCGATCCGTAGGTTTCTATAAATGAAATTGTCGACCACTCCCTACGGGTACTCGAAGCCTACAAATATTATACAGACATAATTGAAAGGTCACATCTCGAACAAATTGATATTTGGCAATAAATAAATTCCATCACATTATTATACGAGTAACAGATATATTTTAGGTATTAAGAGCCTTTATGTACATTTAATGTATTAGTCCCTAGCAAGGAAATCGTACCTAATAATTATTATTTCGATTTGTTTGATCCCTACTCTTTAGTTATATATCATAGCTCCACTTTAAAATATAACTTTTAGCAACTATTTTTGTTTCCAAATAAAGCCGGCTGCTAAGTGGTCGGGCGAGGGATGAATCGAAATCGTTATCTCTATAAATGTATCGTGAACACGTACAGCTTCGTGTCCCAGATTACGGGATTCCGTGTCCTTCGGTGAGTATTATTGTTTTCAAAATGGTTATCCCTAAACGGACTAAATACCTTAATGCTTATTGTTATCTATTCGGTTATACCTATCTTCTAGGTAATTTGTTATTTTTAAAAGCTTTTATTTAACTTGCAATGTATGTTTGTACGGGTGGAATCTTGCAACTGAATTTTAAATCAGTTATCTTTAAGCGATTGACCTGTAATTTGGTATACACGCTTATTTTGGATGACAATGCATGCTTAGCTATGTGACGTCATTCTAATTCCAATATGGCGGATCATCCAAGATGGCCGACTAGTTATTTTTTCTGCACTACCACAGTACGGGTATGAGAGATAACGAAAACTAAAAAATAAAATATAAATTGGGCAATGGTAAAAAAACTTTTGGAAACCTTGTTTTTAGAAAGTTTTTTTATAACATTAATTTATTATAATCCAATAGAAAGTTACTTTATAATTTGGAGATGAGAGTTGTCCGATTAACGGTAAGGATATAATAAAACATATACATAGATCACATGCGTATGCTGTAAAGCTGTAATATAGCTTAATGACACAGATATATCCTGTGATAGTCCTAACCAGAGAAATGACAGAGTCACTTTTTATAAAAACGTGCACGTGCCGCGCAGAAACCCTTGCCGTCACTACAACAAGCCGCAGATTATTATGTCTGCGCTTCTTTTGCCTGTGTCATAGCCTGCGTATCTATGTGCTTGTTCATACGTTACAAAATCTGCTCTGCCCTGCGCTGCGTGTACTGCGTCACCTGCGTATCATCATACGCGTGAGAGTACAAGTGTAGTTACATAGTATACGGAGAGTAAATATAAATAACTGGTCTCTTATAACACGAACAAGAGCATTATATAGGGAATATACCAACAATTCGTACATTCTACCGGTGTGCTTGCTACGCCTGGAGACTAATATCTACTTATTTATTGTGTGTGACAAAGGCATATAATAAAACACATCAACTGTAAGGTCCCAAACTAAGCAACACATATTCTAATTAAAGTACAATGTAAAGTAACTGTACACTTACCACACATACTTTTACTGTACATTTACTTTTAACTGTACAAAAATTACGAAAATACCGTTTTAGTGATTTACCTTGTTGAGAATCGAACTGACTGAAACCACCCGGTGGAGCCAAATCGTCCGCGCTCAAATTACCTACCCACCCAGGTTATCTAAATAAATAAAATTGGAGTGTCTGTTTGTAATATCAAAATAACACCTTTTCACTAACGGCATATGAAAGTATATACGACAACTATAGCAAAAACGCGATTTAATTTTTTTTGTCTGTCTGTGTGTTTGTTCCGGGTAATCTCCGAAATGGCTGGACCGATTTTGACGGGACTTTCACTGGCGGATAGCTGATGTTATAAGGAGTAACTCTGGCTACTTTAATTTTTAGAAAAACAAAAAAAAAAAAATGGGTCCTGTGGCGCGGGCTCAGAACGCGGGAGCGGGCTTTTGCGATAGGTAAATAAAGAAAAATGTGATTTAACTTAGCATAGGTATATCTTTATTACCTTCATTATTTATTAACAGAATTATTAACTTTTCCTAAACTCTGCGAACTGAACGAACATTTTGTCAAATTAAATTTTTATTAAGTTAAATTCCACGCGGACGAAGTCGCGGGCTCAGCTAGTCGTCAAATATAATTATTTCTTGTGTGTGATTAAAACAGAACTCAAAAGCTATGTAACTTTCTCTCAATCGTCCCTTTATCTTGTTTACCTACTCTTATACTTGTCAGCACAATTAAGTTAATGACCGGCCAAAATTACTAAACCTACCTAACTACCTACATTTCTGATGAAAGTTGTCACAAATTAAGTTAACCTCCACAGTTCAGAGTTTATTTGTTACAAATAGCTGTACTAAGGTTAGCACCATTTATCGGCAGCTTTGTTAACTGAATACACAAAAAGTTACTTTACGTAGGTATTATTTGTAACATGTATAGTAGGTGCCTACCAAATTATTGAAACATCATGGAATATGATGGATAGGTATATGTTGCTTACGTTTGTTGCGTAGGCTTCAACATTGTTAACGTTTAACACATTGTATAGCTAAAATGTAGGTACAAAAATCAATAGTGTTTCCTCATCTAAAAATTATAGTAAAAACATGAAAAAACGCTTAGAGACACCCGCTATTTTTATATAGTTATACAATTCTGATGTGCGTGTGTTTTTAATTATTCTCCTCCTAAACGCCTTGACCGATTTTGATGATTTTTGATGTGAAACATCTATCCGCGCACATTGGCAGTACGATTGACCAGTTTGCCGTCACGGCAAATGGCATGACGATCACTCATGCCGTCATGCCTCTACGCCACCGCTCTCGAGTCCCTACCCTGACTCGACTTCTACCCCGGTAGAGCCAGCCCATATATGTGCTGTAATCGATTAGCTACAGCTGAGCTCTACCGTAAAGGTTCATAGTAATCTGAGTACTAATAGTCCTCTTAGACCCTCCAACGAAGCGGGACAGATTTTCTATATCTATTAAAAATGTTAAAACTCTTTTTTTTATATTAATGGCCTCTTTCCATCGGGTCAGGCCCAATGTGATTCTGCCAATGTCGAGTAACAAATAGCAATACGTATTCAGATACGCGATACGTCAGTTTTGACGTATCGCGAGTCGAGTGTAAGTCGATTTAGATGTCAGCGGTTGATAAAGTTGGGCCCCTGAATGCTGGTACAAAGGTCTGATGTCACATCAATAGTTTAAATAGCCAGGTTCGAAACGAACGCGAAACTTCTCGGTTGCAAGAGCGGCGACTCAACCCACCGGATATTGGCGCTTTAGACGCTTCTTTTAAAGCGTCATCAAATGTTTTGATTAATAATTCAAATTCAATTAAAATATTAGATTCTCATGGTTATTACTAACATCAATCTTTGACGCGAATATAATCTAGATTTAATTATTTTACATACCTTGATTGATGATCGCTCAGGTAACCTTGGTCACGATCTCTGACGCGGTCCCTAAAAGCAATAGGTCATATTAAAATCATGACCTCGCATAGTTTGCTTTTTCAGGAATTTTGCGGTGATTGAAAGCGTCGAAACAATCCTACTAATATTATAAATGCGAAAGTTTGTGAGTGTGGATGTATGTATGTATGTATGTATGTATGTATGTTTGTTACTCCTTCACGCAAAAACTACTGAACGGATTTTAGATGAAATTTGGAACACAGATAGATTATAACCGGGATTAACATATAGGATACTTTTTAACCCAATAATCCAATACTACGCGGATGAAGTCGCGGGGCACAGCTAGTAGTACTTATATATTTTGTATCGGTATAAATTGCCCGTAATAATAATGATATGTTAAGTCTGAGAGCGATCTTAACGCTTAAGTCATTTTGTATAGATATGACATTAGAATGATAATTTCAAGATCGCTCTCAGATTTGAGATCGATTTAGTAATACGTGCCTGTTGTGTTGTTAAAAATTAATGAGTTACAAACCTAGTGTTGTGGTCACTCAGATAGCCGCGCTCTCGTTCCCGCTCGCGTTCCCTCATCAGCTCATTGCGGTCGCTATAAACATACTCATAGGTTAATAATATTTAAATTTTCGTGTACAATATAAGTACCATGTCTACTACTAACTTAAATGTTAATTCAATTGGTAGGTATGTTATTGAATAATATTATGGTTAGGTATAAAAAAACAATTGACGAAATAAAACACGGGCGCGGCAGTTTTTTTAACCCGCGTTTATTATTTAATTTAATATTCAGCCAGTTACCTACGTTTGTAAAAGTATAGAATTTAGTAATAAAATAAATTTAAATGAAGGCAAAAAAATATAAATGCTTAATTTTTTATGTTTCACCTTTGCAGAAAATAGTTTTCATCAATAACTAAAAAATAATGCCGATCGATCCTGTTTCTTATTAGGATCAGAAAAAACTATTAGCCCTGCTGAGGTTAAATTGGAACTAGAAATGACAGTTGTATTTTCTTTCTTTTTATACTAACCGTTTATATTAACGGTTAACGGTGTTCAAACTCATATTTTAGCACACGGCACGGGCCTTCCCTCAATATAAGGAGGATTGAGGTCATAATCCTCCACCCCGGCCCAATGTGAGTAAGCGGATTTCACATGTCTTAAAAAATTGGTTAGATTTTCAAAGATAAATATGCAGCATTTTTTATATTCTTGAATGAAATATCAAGGACTCTACGTCAAGTCAAACCTGTAATATCCATCGCGGTCGGATCTTGCACTATGCTGTCTCTCAACACCGAGGCGGTGCGGGAGGGGCAACGTTGAGGATCGGCTGCCGCCGCCCGAGCACTGGGATGCTGAACCTATACAATTAAACAGTTACCTTTAATTTCCATTGACACATGATAACCTGAGATGTCATGCTTTACAGTAACAGAATAGTTTACGAACATATGTTTCTTATAGTTTCAACTTGTGTGTAATGAATTACTATTAATACTCATAATTCAACTTTATTTTGCCTTACTTATCGTGTTTAGTTACTGACTTGTGTTGTTGACTTGAAATATTTTTCATTTTTTTTAAAGACGTTAAGTAAGTTTATGCTACATGGTATGCCACGAAGTAATTATCATTGTTTTATACTAATTAGGAATGCGGAACTCTTAAGTATATATTCCAAACAGATGTATAAAAATTCAAATAAAAAATACGAGATCAAGACTACTAACTAAATTCGGGAGCGAAGGGAAACTAGTACCGGAAACCTGTCACTAGCCAGTTCTACTTTGTCAAGTGATTATACATAAATACGATATAAATAAGTATACTTATATAGATGCAAATCTCTGTGTAATTGTTTATGTTCTTCATATGACCCTGTATATTTAGATACCCATTAGCCCTGAACATCATACCTCGTTGATAAGGTATTTTACCCTTGGTTTACACTGACGTAACATTCATGCAAAAATCCGATATTGTGACAACATGTATCATTTTTTTTTCTTCATAATGCCTAAGGTATTGCCCGCACGTTTTAGACTTGATGGGGAGTGGGACAGATGGAGGAAGGTATTGGGAGGGGGTTGCGCTTTCGGCTCTTTTACACATCGTACGAAACGCAACTATAAGCCTCTCTCCTGTGTAATATTTTGGTCAGTGCAAACCTAGGGAATAGGTTAATCAAAAATGTACTTATACAGTGCATGACCTAAAAATATTCAGATAAGTACGTAGGTACCTACTATACAATGAAATTGATTTTAATTAATGATACATAAAAAGCAATACGAACATCCAACAGCAAAATTAAGATAAACCTCCGGCTTCAATTGTTCATGTACTTACCTATATAAGTATATAGTTAGAAATATGTACAAAATAATAAATTGTATTACCTACAACAGAATTATTCTGAATTAAGAATGTTATCTAGAGGTCGTTGATTCCGGAAATATGAGAAAAATACAATTAAGAAAAAGAAAATAATAATTCACCTAAATATTTACTTTATGGGACTATTTTTTTCTATGGCATTATTTACTAGATAAAGTTCATACAATTAAATACAAGTTCCAGTTTCGTTGCATTAACTAAACTAATCTAAACGATGTTATCAGAGAGTCTATGTATAAGTAAAATGAGTTATAGTGTCATGGAAAGTAAAACATACCTAGATCAAATGTAGGACAAAACAAGCAACCTTTAAATATGGGAAAGATAAAAAAAAAACAATTGGTTGTTTTACCCAGACATGGAACTAAACAGGAATGAAACATGCTTTTGCATCAGATCTGAATATATGTCTGAATGAAAAAAAATAAAAACACACAGGTAACGTTTAAATTAAGGTGACTGAGTATGCATTTAACAGTACACGCGCAATGTAAATGATACCAGTTATACAATAAGTAAGTGATGTTTTCACCTCTATCCCTTAACGCAGCCTCCTTGAGGTGTCTCAAGGACTGTAGAATGGATTCTTGGGTCGGTCCTCAACAAAAACAAGAACAGGGTTCAAATTAAAGTCAAACAAAGTGGATCGTGTGCATAGTGTTTATCTTGCGCAAGATTTTATATTGTATTAAAAATATTATATATTTCCAAATTTTAGACTGCATGCTATTAATTATGATATTTTAAAACGTGAGAAATCTTTATAAAGAATTAATTGGAATTGTTCAATATTGTATTATTTAGGTACTTACGTCGTCGAGGCGGGTAAGGGCTTCGCTGACTTGAAGGCGGTAAATTGTCGCCGTATTCTGCGCAAATAAAATTCAAACATAAATTATGTAACTATGATTACGATACGATTATGATACGATTACTAGTCATCATTTTTTTTTTGTACACTGCGCTTATTTATTAAAAATATTGATAATTCATCTAAAACAAATGTGATCATGCGCGTGAAATTCAGAAGGTCGAGAGCCACTAATTATAAATGCTTATTTAAATGTAAGTCAGGAAAGAATAAATATCTTAATTTCATACCTAAATCCTCCATACTTTGACTTAATAAAGCTTCAAAAGTGTGAAGACTATAGCTTTCAGCGTCCATGCCCTTAGCGAGGGTGTTCCTCAGATGCATCTCGTACTCCAACAGCAGGCGAGAGGTCGGCGAGCCAGGAGCTGGAGTAGCGCTCGACTGGGAAGCTTGCCGCGAGAGGCATGGCTTCTGTTGTAAAAAAAGTGATTTACGTGGTTAATATCTTCAGCGCTAATATTTATATATTGGCATATTCGTAGCGGGTATAAAATAACGAGGGCTCATTTAAAAAACAAATAATCAATTTGCTTATTGCTTACAACGAACATTTTAATATTTATAAGTAACTAACTGTACCCTGCGCGCGTTGCTACGCTGTCAAAGATTGGTCGTACCAACTCAGAAACCTTTGTGGGCTCATGCACAACACTTTGCTGAAGATCATGACATGTTCAAATGCATAGTTTACAATTCTATAAAGGACATACATACAAACATTCATTTTTATTTATACCCTCGTTGGGCACAGCGTTTAATTTAAGATGATTTACTAATGCGCAGCTAACATTCTATTCACGCATTCTTCTCACAGTAGTACATTCATCTTGTAAACTAAGGCCCGTATTAATAAATCGATCTCAAGTCTGAGAGCGATCTTAAATAGGCTTTTGACAAGTTATATGTTTTGTACTGGCATGACATAAGAATTAAATTTTCAAGATCGCTCTCAGACTTGAGATCGATCCATTAATGCGGGCCTTAATGACATGACTTATCGAATACTTACCCCATGGTGATGTTGCCTTGGATCACGGCGCTGACAGGGCTCCTGGTCGGAATTGCCGTTGGATGACGAGGGCGTGGTCGCGTAGCACTGGTTGTCGAACATCACGTTGTCCGACGGCGGTGAAAGGTCCCGCTCTCCACCGCCCAGCTCGAGGTACAAGCCACGACCTGGATATCCACTTGGTGCCGCTCCCACGCCCACTCCACGCCTGTAATAAAATAGATTATACAGGATGAAATTGAATTCAATCTATTAACAATAAAGCTACAATTTTCACTAAAACTACTAGCTTTTGATGACAGCTCACTAGGACGTACACGAATATCGACAGTGGATACTGCTGTAATCATTTGTAACCACAGCAGAGTAACATTAGCATTTGCAATCAGGCATCCTTAGCTGTTGACATGAGTTCACCCATGATCATTGTTATATTGTTTTACTATACCTTATATAACATTGTATAAATTAGGCAGGCCTAAAGAGCAGCGACACCAGAGTTGGCCACTGGCTCACAGAAGCAAACGAACCAGTATCAGCCAACTCGATATAGAATGTTGAACCTTTTGTGTTAGTAATTATATAGCATGGAAGGCATCACACCAAATCAATTATCTTCTTATCCTCCTCTGTTTTATTAATTATTATTTTGGTTTGTAAACGTTTAATTGGATGTAAGTATGAGTAGGTATGCACACCCCACTAAACTAGCTTTCTCATTTTATTTATATCCCTAAATCTGACTGAGACTTGATAATTATTTACTATTACTTATTTAGTGACAATTTTCACACGTTAGAGCAAGTTATCGAGAAATATGAGGAAAAAAGATGCCCTCTCTACCTAGTATTCATCGACTACGCAAAAGCTTTCGACTCTATATCACATAACAGCATATGGGAAGCTCTACAAGACTGCGGTATACCTGCTGAAATTATAGAGTTATTGCAAGATATATATAATAAAAGCATTAGCCGAGTAAGGCTAGACAGAACGGGCCCTGACATTAAGATTTGTAGAGGTGTAAGGCAAGGAGATCCCCTGTCTGTGTAATGAAGAGTCTGGATTGGTCCGAGAAAGGTTTAAACATAGACGGAACCCGCTTGAATAATTTAAGATTTGCTGATGACATTGTTATTTTCTCAGAAAACGCAACAAAGATAGAAATTATGATTAACGAACTCTACCAAGTCAGCCAAAAAACTGGCCTAGATCTAAACTCTACAAAAACAAAAATTATGACTAATACCAGCGAGATACCCATAACAGTAAATAATACAGTATTAGAATATGTACAGGAATATACGTACTTAGGAAAACAAATATCTTTTAAGAAAGCAAGACATCGAGACGAACTCAACCGACGAATTAACAATACGTGGAAAAAGTATTGGAGTCATAAAGAAATTCTCAAGTCAAATATGCCCTTAAAATATAAAAAAGTCGTTTTAGATACTTGCCTCCTGCCCTGCCTGTCGTATGCCTGCCAAACATGGATTTTCAACAACTACACCATCAACAGAATATTAACAACCCAAAGAGCCATGGAACGTAGTATACTGAATATAAAAAGACAAGACAAGCATAGAAATGTAGACATCAGAAAACAAACAAAGGTTATAGATGCACTAAATTATTGTCAAAAACAAAAATGGAAATGGGCCGGGCATGTAGCTCGCATGGACGAGAACAAATGGACTAAGAGAGTTACAACATGGGCTGGACCTATCGGCAATAGGAGAAAAGGCAGGCCGATGGAAAGATGGAGTGACGAGTTGAGAAAAACGGCAGGACAAGACTGGATAAAAACAGCGAATGATAGGAAAACATGGAAGGACATGGAGGAGGCCTTCACTCGAGAGAGGTCCTTGACTATTACAAATAAGACGACATAACATTTATAAATAATACAAATAATTATAATTAATATACTAACAATATATGATTTTTGATACTAACAATACTGACTCAAATGAATACTTTAATGAAAAATGTATGATTTAATTATTATTGTTTTTTTTGTAAATGTAATCTTAAAGTTTGTAATTGTAATTTGTAAATGAAAAATTTCAAGGAATAAATGGCTTAATAATAATAAATTTAGTGACAATGGTGTTGCCTGCTCATATTCTGTTGCTGTTCCTGAGAATGTACACCATCTTTTATTCATTGAAAAGAGTAACCATTGAGTTTTTTGCCGGATCTTCTCAGTGGAAGCAGCATTTAGAACCGGTGGTAGATTCTGACTATTCATAAATGCTTTGTTGGCTTACATTAATAAAAACAATTTTGAGTTTGAGAATATAATTGCTTACCGCTGAGAGCTCTGCCGACTGTTGTTGTTGACCGCGTAGTGGCCGTGGTGTGCATGCTGCTGGTGGCGGTGGCCGTGCGGGCCGCACGAGGGGGGGCACGGTGCGGCGCCCCCGTAGCGCCGGCGACCCATCTCGGGAGACGTCACAGGACTCTCTGTTGATGGCATCGGCTTGAGCATGCGCTTTAGAGTGCTCGAATCTGATAAATTAGACATAAATAAAGCCTTCTAAAATGCATGTAATAATGAAAAGTGTTTGATTGTAATTTATAATTTGAATTATCAGAAAAAAGCTTATGGGAACAAGAATTAATACATATAACTTGTAGGTAGGTACAAGGTTCTAATTAAGTACCTGAAAAAACTTTGCAATTATATCACTATATATATATATTATTATTGTTTACATACCCATATTCATATCTTCAGTGCTTTTAGACTTGGTACGCCGCGACCCTGAAGTGTTGTTATTGATTACGTTGTGGTGATGAGCCGAATGTCGGTCTGACTCACGAGACTGGAAAATAATAACATCTTAATTATTATTTTATTCTTTTGCCGTTATAAAATCACTTAGATATCGGGATAGGACTACGAGGCCCTAGATACGAATCTACGTATTGTCGATACAAGGTTCTAAGTTCCGTTACTTCTGTTTTTTATAAACTAGTTATGTAACATCTTATATATAAAATTCTCGTGTCACAATGTCAGTTACCATACTCCTCCGTAACGGCTCGAACGATTTTCGTGAAATTTTGTGTGCATATCGGGTAGGTCTGAGAATCATCTATTTTTCATACCCCTAAATGTTAAGGGTGGTCCACATTCCACGTGGACGGAGACGCGGGGCACAGCTAGTATTTTATAAATTTATTCACAATTATTTATCTAATATTTTATCATTCTATTCATATTTAATGGGATTTATAAAAGTGTAAGCATTTAATTAAACTTAATCATGAATAAAAGTATTTACCGATTCGTTTCCGTCTCCATAGTCAACGCTCTTAGGCATGTGCTGGAGATGTTCTTTGCCGGAGCGTGTGGAGGTGGCCGAGGCTTTAGAGGACGTCAGTGTGCCGCCCGCCTGCACGCCTTCCGACTTAAGGTCCTGGGTGTGCTGGGAAGATGTCCCGCCTCCTGCTGCTTGGGGCTCTTCGTTTGCCTGTTGGAAATGTCAAAGGTATGTCTCATAGCGTACCGTATTTTGAATCGTATTAAGAAATTGATCTCAAGTCTGAGAGCGATCTTGGAAATGTCATTCTTAGGTCATACGAGTACAAAACTTCATGTCAAAAGAGAACTCAAGACCGCTCTCAGACTTGAGATACGGGCCTTAGTCAGCTGCTAGAAGTATACCTACATATTTGACTTTAAAACATAATAATTTTAGACAAGGACGGCATAGTATGCGTATTACGTGATCTGCTATTACCTAAGTCAAAAATTGTAGTATAATATACCGTAGTGTAGTTTTTATATACCTAACAATCTTTACCTAGCGTAAATTCATGTCAACCTTACTTTACAGGGTGTTTGCCATCCAGTCATAGTACCAGGAGAGCCCGCTATTCAGGAAGGTACCATACATCCAGCGGTTGCTGGTTGGTTTCTGGTTAGAAAACGTCTTGAAATCTAACGCCATCATTAAGAAATAACGTTTATGACATTCTTACGTTATTGCCATGAGTGCCGACTGAGGCAGTGACAGTCTTCGGTGCAGTAGAGGTGTTAGTTGTCATAGTCGATGTTTCCTGAGACTTCGGAGGCCGTGTCGGTGGTTGGACTTCGGCTTGCCTAGATGCCGCTGGAATAAAATAAACAGGATCTATTGTATATGTTTATAGCATTTTGAACCTAATGAGACAGTGTTATAAAACGCTATCCCCCGTATCAATAAACGTGGTTTAGCGGTTGTGTAGATACACCATACTTTGTCATCTTCTTGCGAACGCCAAATTACTGATGACGGAAAGAAGTAGTTCGGTGTGTAACTATTAGCGCGCTAACCCACGTTCATTAAGGGGTTTAGATATAACTAGTTGTATGGTATAAGGACCATAATAAGTTAAGTATCCTCACGTTTTGGTGGTGGTTGGTGTGCGGGCTGCGAGTTGGTAACATTGTCGTACAATGAAGTGGAAGAAGTGGCTGCAGCGACTTTATCAGAGCGGCCAGCGGTACCGCCCGCAGCGCCAGCGTCCGTTTCGATGGCGCGAGTGGTCGTCCGAGGTAGAGTCGATGAACCTTTACATTATTTCATGATTCAGTATATAATTATCTTAACTTCTATAGTAGCTATAATCATTTCCTAGACAACAGTCCAAACATTTTGCTGATAGTAGAAAGGATGATAGTACAAATTCGAGTACCTATTTTTCGATTTAACTTTGCTCGACAAACCCAGAAATCAACCACAGACACTACCGCCAATGTGACTCCTTTAGCCGGTATCAACAGTAATTTACACCCAAACATATTAGATTTGAACAGAGTCTTGAGGAACGATAAAAATATAAACTTACGATATCGTGGATCTTGTGCTCTCAGACGCGCGTACTGTTCTTGAGTCATGCATGTGCATTGGGGTTCGCGGCCGTATGTCAAACTACATCAGAAAACAAAGTTAATTATATAACAGCACAGTATCTCATAGTAGGTAGGTTTTTTCATTTGTTTTCTATTCGACTACCTTGATCGGTTAGGGCTGGCAGGTGTTGAAACAGGTTTCCTCTTAGCTTTGAATTTCTGCTTGTTTCCCGGTGGCTCCAACTTCAGGCTGTAGCTGGATGAAGCCTTGCGTGAGAATTTGAATGATGGTGACTAAAAAAAACCACAATAACTTAATGATTATAAATAATTTCGATTTGCACTTGATTGTTCTCGATTAAACGAAATACAACTGAGGTCTACCGATCTACGAGACAAGTCAAATATATCGAGTCCAAATGCCATCACTTATTTTTGTAGTTATGTATTAATTTACATTTACGAATTGGGATACTAAGTAAAAGGATATTTTGAAATTAAGTCACCTATTCCCTGAGGTTTTTCTGTTAATTAAAGCGGTAGGGAGTTAAAAGTACTGGTATGTTTTATGAATGCGTCTTAATCATTGATAAAGGAAAAAAAGGATACAGTACTTCATACTTCATTATTATTCAAATGCGATCTCGCGGCAATGACAGAGGTCTCAATAGTAAATATTTGTATTACTAATTAAAATGGAAAAGTGCCACTCAAAGTGATGTCTGCGGCCTGGCAATGCCAGGCCTGCCGCCGGGGCGTCACAGTGCATGTCCGATCCTGTGGCGCTCCATGGTAACGGCGGCGAGGGCAGACCGCTGGGTTTTAGTGGGTAGTCTGGACCAACGTCCAGGAGCCCCACATAACCGTCCGAGACCCCCCGGTCTCGGATGGTATGCGTAAATGCATTTCCCAGCGCAAAAAAAAAAAAAAAAGGTAATCGTTAAATACTTACACAGCATTCCCTAAACTGTTTGGCATCAATGGGAGAAGTGAAGTTCAGGCCCCAGGTATCGTTGGTCATTGGATCCTTCCAATACACAAAGCATTCCGATGCTTGTCCGATGCGAGTGCCTGCATAAAATGAATAGCATGAAACCACATTTATTTTTTGGATTAAACTTCGATTGATATCGGTACAGTATTGTACTGAAAATACACACTACATAACTACACGTAGATACTTTATTCATGGATAAGTGTGTGTATATATAACACCTAAGTCAACAAATATGTTTTGCACGTATTACAAAAGGTACTCATAGCATAAATCCTACGTTCATTATTCAATGTTTATAGCAGCCAAATATGGTAAAACGTGTTGTTGATAGAGTAACTACGAGGATCGGCTTCATTTCATCTACTGCATTCGTATGTAAATAAAGCGCACCATTAAACTTCTTTCTGGCGCAGTACGCAAAATAAAATCGACATTAAAATAACTAGTCGTTGGTTGAAGATTGCACGTTCAATTTCTAACGCGTTCGATAGCAACTTTCGATATTACCAAATGGAGTAATGTGTCGGTATTAGGTACGTGCGGGCATCGGTCGATTACTCGTCCCTCTATCCAGAGTAAATTTAAAACTAGGTTAGAGCGGCCGCATCTTCCGAATCGCCCTCATAAAATATAGGTGTTCCGCTGTCAGAACGAACAGAGCGATTGTATTTTGTTACCAAATCGTATTTTTGGAACATCGGGCTACATCAGTGATTTGAAACTTCATTCGGTTTTAACGTAACCTTAATTATAGCACTATAAAATATTCAAAACATGAGTAACAAGCCAAAAGCAATAAGTTTGGCAAAATGTTATCGTACAAACATCAATGTTTAATCGTACAGTTTATTTATTATTTATTTTAGATTTATGTATCATAAGCAACTTATTATAATAATAATAATAATTTAGCCCTTTTGACGTCCCACTGCTGGGCACGGGCCTCCCCTCAACATGAGAAGGATTCAGGCCATAATCCACCACGCTGGCCCAGTGCGGGTTGGCGGATTTCACATGTCTTTCGAAAATTGGTTAGATCTTCTAAGACATGCAGGTTTCCTCACGATGTTTTCCTTCACCGTAAGCAAGTGATAATTTAGTAATTATTTGCCCTTAAATAAATATCACATAATAAAATTAAATTGTGGATATTCATATTTTAGTAACAATTACTTAAGTCCTTACATTAACAAATAACGTTTTGTAGATATATTACTGAAGCTGTAATAGGGAACAATTACTACTGAATAAGGTCTAATTTCGTGTTTCGTTGTGCAGTCACCAATATAACGAAAGCGAAATATCGATAACTTTCTACCCAAGAAATGTGTAGTGGGTGTGCAGCCTACGCATCATAATCTATTTATAAAATTCATTCTTCTAGACTGTAAATCATTCGCATACAAACAATAACGCAAGTGTATTGACGTTAATAGCTATGTCTATTTTAAGATCAAACTTCAATATTGTTTTATTATATATTGTTTCATCAGACATGTTTTCGAGGTAAAGCTGAAAATATTTTTGGACGCCTGCTTAATGCAAGACCAAAATTTACCGTATACAACTAAATTTTAAAGGGAAGGAAGAATATTATTACTAACTATGGCTTGACTCTATCATAAACAAAATATAATGAAGAAGGAATGTAATGTTGACATACTGGATGGTACAGGTATAGGTAGGTTCCTTACGTTCCTACGTACCTTCCTGTCTGATCCATGATTCAAATGAAAAAACATTTCATTTAAAGAAAATTGAACCGACTTCAAAAAACCTGAGTGCACTAAAAAGCTAGAATAAACTAGGAACCTTATAATTTATTTAATTTGGAGACGGTGCACTATCCACTGCGGACAACATTACAACCAAATTGAGAACCTCCTCCTTTTTGAAGTCTGTTCAAAATGGTATTCAAGCTTACCTGACAAATTAATATACCTGGTTGCAATAGTCTGACGTCGAGAATCTTGTCGACCTGCGAGTTGTAGGCGGTGATGTGGAACACGCACTCAGGGGAGTCCTGGATACATGTGATGTTGACTGGTACCAGGTCCTCGGACACCTGCTGCCACTTGACAGTGCCAGCGCCGCTCGCCGACACGTGGAACACCTCCGCCCATAGTCTGCAAAACAATATTAGTTAGCCGAACTAAAAATAAAGGAGAAATGTGAAAAGGTTTTAAAAACAACCAACAAACTAACTCTGATGAAGGTAGAATAATTATTTAAAATAGAAACCACCCACAGTTTTATTCTTTAAAATAAACTTTGACTAATGAAACAAAATCAGTTATATAAAGTTCTGTAAAAAGTATAGCTACAAAGATAAGATAGAATCTTACCGAGTATCATTAATCTAAATATAAGAGTAGACTGCGATTGATGAACCGTTCTTCGCTCTTTAAAGGTCAATATGTATCGGAATGCAATCATATTTTTTTACACTAATGCACTTAAGGTAATTTGTTTACTATGTAAAATATTTTTGGGGGTTCTAGGATTTGTCGCAAAATGTACAACACACAAAAGCAAGTAGTTAGGTGAAAGCAATGTTGGTCAAGGCGTGCATGGGGAGTATGTAAGTGCAGGTTCATATTTCGGCTGTCACATTTTCAAAATTTGTAAGTATGTCAATTGTCAACAATAATGAGGTACACACTAGGGTACACAGCATTTTCTTTAGAATAGGAAATCTGAGAAACCCTCACTAGTTTTCGATAGACGTTTCAAATTTGCGTAGTAGAACCACCAAATATTGAGCCTTAAAAAGCATGGTCCAGCAAATTCCCACCTCAGTAAATGTCCATCGCGTCGGCGCGAGTTCTGCCACGGGCTGTCTTCATAGCGGTACGCCTTGCGCAGGATGGGCGCGCAGGAGCACGACGACAGCTTGTTGCCCATCGTGCGCGTGCCACACTCGGCGCACTGCACTATGCTGCCTGCAACATCGAATACGACGTTAAAGTAGAAATAATGATGCCTGCAACATCGAAAACGACGTTAAAGTAGAAATAGCCTACCAATGTAACTAACCTAATCTCCCATAGCATTTGATTTCGTACGCTGGCAGATAAACCTGTTTGAAATGTTTAAAATAGTCCCGCTTCTATGAATGGAAAACTCGCCTTGGTACACCCATATAAGACCGAGTCACACCTACTCTAGAAAACTCATGATTCGTTTTAGCTAAAATCATTTTAGAAACGAAATGTGTTTTATTTCTATAACCTATTTATATTCTCGTAAGAAAATATAAAATCCACATAATACTGATTTACCTAGGTAGGCAGGTCTTATCTTTTTATCAAAGAGTCAGGTATATCAAAACAAGGCCTTTGAAACTTATTGATTTGTATTTATAGTTTTATTGTACTCATTTTGGCCTTTTCATGTTTAGGTTATCAGGTGGTTGTTTTCAGTGGCCACTTACCCGCGGTCCCGTGATGTCACCAGGTGCCATCGGTGCGCGAGAGCGAGTGCCCGCGGTTGAGGCTCTGCGACCGCTGCGTGCCGTGCCTGTACTGGTGCTTCACGACCGCGTGCTGCAACCACAAGCCATTGCACTCAACCCGCCCTCCATAACAACACACAACACTAACAACCAATTCCATTACAGTTTACGTTTCAGGATATTAAGATGCCAAATTAATATTTTAGAATAAGTAATACAAATTTACAGCATATTAAGTACATACACACAAAAATATTATAAAACCCATTTTGTAAAAAAAGGATATCTTTATCGCAAACAATTTATTCGTTGATGATTTATAAAACTCTTTAAGTATTGGATAGGTTAAAAGGATTTTAGTTAAAATCATGTTAGTTTATTTATGATTTAGATGAGAATAATATATTTGATTGGAAAGGGATGTGAAGCGATTTACATGCAATAATTATAACTAAACTACAAACTCTATTCTACATGGAGACGTGGCCATAAAATGTCACAACAGCGTATATCAATTTAAAATTTCGTTGGTGTTTGCGGGATCATTTAGCTCGTCACGATATGTTTGGACACAGCTTTCGAAATGCATAAAACTGAATTAACACTGCTACTATGCCTAAAACGATCTTGTGCTACACTCTTCTATAATAATAAATAGGTATTTTCGTAGATAGCATACGAATTAAGTTCTTATTGCTTTGAAATTATTAAGATCGATTTGATTTTATAGGTAATGTTATAATCGTATTCTCGTGACAAATGAGTCACGTTTGTTAACATACAAGCAAAACACACCTTGAACAGCCTAGCTAGGTCACTATTTACTCGCTTGACATCATACGCTTAGATAATAGCATGTTATTTCAAAATATTACGCATTGTCAGAAATTATACAGCCCCATACGTAAATAAAGTATTCAAACCCATAAAATATACTTTGCAATCAATATAATTACAATCTAAATTTATTACTATGAAAACAGCAATTTCCTATACCTTATTGCATCATTTCCATAGTCTTTACTGAGATGCAAGTTTCATGAGAAACGTATCAGGTGGTTTTGCTTTAGCGGCGGAAAATTTAGTACCTTGGTATCCAGGCACTCAGCTGCCAATCAATAATATAGTATGAGTATGACATTAGGATAATGTCAAAAATATCCGCTTCGTGGTGTGAAGCCTTACTAGCTTAAAGGTGCATGAAACCTACGTATTCTATGGGAATCAATCAGGCATTCCATGGATATAGGAGATAACTCAGATGAAGCCCAATGACATTCATTTCAAATACTTTATTTAATTAAAGATACTCTAAGTTTTCAAGAAAAATAAACTCATCTAATAGGAAGTGTAAACGTCGTTTTATTGGTACTTGAAAAAGTTTAAAGTTAATATAGGTAGTATCCGAGGTAGCTAGCCCAGATAGACTCTATCTTATCAAATTGTACTTCATTAAAATTGTAACGCCGCATTTCCATCTCAACTCTGTCTGCCATCATATTGGATTAGACCTACTGTACCTATATGGTACAGCTTGATTTGATTTGATGTTTGAAATTATTACAAACCCGTTATTAGTACTACCTACCTTACCTACCTTACTACCTACCTATTACCTTAGTAAAGCGATCTTAATTTTCGTTCTTCCAAACCTAGTGTAACCTATCTTGTATTGACGCAAAGTTAAAAAACCTACTCACACAACTAGATTGCTATAGTTACGAAAAAAGTACATACTGTACAATATTAAGATAATAAAACATTATACGCTTAAATACGGTGTAGTAATTAATATTCTGTGATAAATGTGAAATCGTTGTCACAACATAGTTGTAAATAAAGGTATATGTAATAAGATATTGTGTCCATTAGTATCATAGATATTAATCCGAGGTAATAAACAGCAGGCATGTGGTACTAAACGTCTCGAGCCATCCGCGAAGCCCCAGCTGGCGTAGGCGCGGTGTGTTGCTATTACTGTAGGTATAGATAACGTGTTACAAGTTAATTAAATATTTAGGATTCTCTAGCATAATTAGCGATTGCAGATAGGTAAGTGTGATACATAATAGTACATATAAAATACAGCTAAAAATTCAAATACATACACTTTTACATAACATAATTTATTAAAATTTGCTTAATGTGTTACTGAATATTTATTATCATTTTTATAAACAGAATGTGCACATGCATAAAACTGATTGCTCGACACGACTGTAATGTGCATGAAAGTTTAATAATGATTTCACATAACGTTAATTTATTATCATTTTAATGGCAAAAACGCCCCATAGTACAGACATTCACGAGGGAGGTAGGGGATACAAACACTCCATGTGCAAATCAATTTAAAGGTATTTACGAACCTCGAAATTGTTCCAATTTTGCGCAGAAAATTTAGCAGCCTCCACGCTCTCTTTAGCACCCATATTTACGAAGTTGTGAAATCACTCGAATGAACTATGACAATTCGGTTTCGATGCGTATGCTCTGAGCTCGTGACACTAATGTGCACTAACACCGAACTCTGCGAGAATCGGCTTGATAAGCATTAAAATACCTCTATCTTCGGTCGCTCTCAAAGTTTAAAAATTCACAGCATTGAATAGTAAATGAGGGGTGTCGTATGTTGCAGCGAGCAGCGCTCAGGGCGGCGCGGATGCAGGCGCGGCGTGTAAACACCGCCAGCTGCGGCGCGGCTCGCAGCTGCGGGCTGCGCCGTGGCCGCACACCCGCACCCTCGCTACCGACACCGGCCGCACCGATCGACCGCAGCGCTACACGCCTACCTATAGCCGTGCTGGCTCGTTGACACTTTCGATTACGCCGCGGTAGCTCAAAGTGCGCAGAATGTAATGTGCGGTGGTACGATTTTGCGAGCGGTGCGGCAGGCGACACCGGCAGCTCGGCTAAACGTCAGAGCGGACTGGGTCGCGATCCAAGCGTGCGTGGCGGCGCTGTGTGCGCACAGCCGCGCCGGCCGCCGCCGCGCACCGGCCGCCCGCCGAAAGCCGAGACGCAGCGACGCCCAAACCTAGCCAACGCCGTGGCCAGCGCCCTCAATCTCGCTGAGATGTGTCGCCCTCGTGACACTCTGACTATATCTCGAATTACTTCCTCAATAAAATCAATCTTTGGCGACAAAAAGGGGAGCTATATGCCTTGTATGAGTTTGCATACGAATTGTATTAATGACATGTATTGAGATTAAGAAGATCATCAATGGACGTTTGGAGCGGTGCGGCGTGGGGCGGGTGTTGCGCGCGCACTCTCCAGAGACAACATTCGATTTTGGTCCATGACTGCTGGATGCTTACTGTGGCCCACCGAAGGCTTTAATAGTTCATTCTAGACTGCGACTGTGTACGCGACTATATTTGATAATGGTAATTTCATATATTAAAAGCTTATCTAGCTCAAATATAGAGTAAACCCCTATATTATACCAACATATTTATCTAAACACGTCAAAAATGTATGTTACTCTGAATTGTTGCTTGATAATTATTTTAATAATGCATTAACTGGTTCATCTTCCTTATATAACCCCAAATATTATACACAAAAAATAACATGCAGAATAATCATTTGACATTACGTTATATGTAGGTATGTTATAATTTCAAACCCTTATGATTTACTAAGGTCAAACAACAGGACCCATTATATTAAGGTGTTATAGTATCATGAGCTATAGATGTCAGCCACTTTGTACGTAATGTGGTATGAGAAGTAGTTACCATCATCACACTGACCAAATACAATTCTATTTATTAAAAGAAAACTAAAGCGAAAACATGAAATGTAATTTTCCAAGCGTTTCACCTATAACAATAGTGTTCAACAAACGATCAGCATGTAGCCACGTGTGTCAATGCTACAGATCAATCATTGACAGGAAGTAAATACGTTGTGTGGTCTATTACAACCCGTTTGCCCAACTAACGTAAACATACCTTATGGTTACGTTATAGCAACTAGTTAAATGACTTCGATTTAATTCTCACATGCTGCTATAAGAATAAGGAAATTATAACATACATAAATTGAATTTATAGCACAAGCAAATGATAATCAGCTGTTGAAATACACGGAAATAGCGGTCCCTGCTATAGTGACGGCAGAATTTAGCAAAATTAGGTCAGGTGATCGCAGACTAGGCTTTGAGAAAGGCAATCAATAAAACAATATTTTTGGCAAGGCTGATAAGGTTTTTATATTAAATACGAAAGAAAACTTCAATTCTAATTACCATGAAATCCAAATAGCTTACACGAAAATACTTGTCCTTACCATAAGTAGGATATTTCAACCATTTTAAGCATTATAAAAAATTCATAACATTACGAAGAAATTTTGTTGTAACTTGAAGTTATTTGACCATTTTATACTTGAGCATATTCTAAAAAATCTTCTAGGATAACGTAACCGATGGATGCATCAAAATGTCTTTTGACCGTAAAAAATCCTTACGGATAGATAACCCTGGACATACCAGGGTCGAGTGATACGTAGTAGATATGGAGTGCCAGCAAAACATCGTCATGAACTAAAGAAAATAACTTACTTACTACATTATAGGAAACTGTCCGATGATTTATTGACCACCAGTTTATTAGACACAATTTTAAATTATCAAAATGTTTATTTGAATGGCAAGCTCATATTGCAGTCGTTGTACATTTGATTATGTGTGTATTTATATTATAAACTAGCTGAGCCCGCGACTTCGTCCGCGTGGAATTTAACTTAACAAAAAAGCCCGCTCCCGCGTTCTGAGCCCGCACGACAGGACCACTTTTTTAATTTTTTTAATTTGGTTTTTCTAAAAAAAGTAGCCTAAGTTACTGCTTATAATATCAGCTATCTACCAGTGAAAGTCCCGTCAAAATCGGCCCACCCGTTTCGGAGATACTCTTTGATTTCATGTGTTTTTATTTTTTTACGCGGAACCCTAATTATTTTTCTAAAATTAAATTAGCCTAAGTTACTCCCTATAACATCAGCTATCTCCCAGTGAAAGTCCCGTCAAAATCGGTCCAGTCGTTTCGGAGATTACCCGGAACAAACACACAGACAGACAGACAGACAGACAGATAGACAGACAGACAGACAAAAAAAATTTAAATCGCGTTTTTGCTATAGGTGTCGTATGTACTTTCATATGCATTGAGTGAAAAGGTGTTATTTTGATATTACAAACAGACACTCCAATTTTATTTATTTGTATAGATAGATTCGTGCAAGTGAATTACAGCCAAAAAGAGAAGATATAAGGGCATCGGGGCAAAAACTAGAACTAACTCTTCTTGCTGAGTCAGTATTGATAAAATGGAAAATAGTACATATACGGGTCACCTAAAGGAATATCACCCTAAGGTACGGACATTCTGAACAACGGTATCGTTGCCAGTGGCGTATGACTTATGTTCCAAAAAGTTTGAAATTGTTACTGAAAATAAGAAGAAGATTAGTTATTAAAATTATACTTTTCCATATTTTTTAGTTCCAAGTAAATCGAATAATAAAATATAAAATTTTCCTCTTAGAAATTCAGTGAAAGCAGTGATTTCATACATAATTATAAAACATTTAAATCTGAAACGACATTTATTTATTTCTACATAAGTACTTTAACAAATCAAAACTAAATATGCCCTCTTGACATATTTCTATCATATCATCAGCCGGCACTCAAAATACTCGCTTTATACACAATAAACTATTCACCGAGACGCGAGTAGGCCAAACACTAAGCATGATAACTGGAAGGAGGGAGGCAACTCGGAATTAGCTCGGGCGAGTAACTCGCTGGCAAGTGAGCAGCATAAGCGTCGCTTTCCTGACACACTAACCCGGAAGAGTGAAATAATAGAACTTTTGTATCGAACGACTTTTTCAGCTTACTCCCAGGAAAATTATTATTTTTACTCCCAGGAATACAAGAAAAGGCGAAAAATTATGATATGTAATTTTATTCCAACAGGTAAATACTGATGTTTAATTTATCAATTTATTGACTGTAATCAAAAATAAAAATTAATTCAAAATTTGCGTCCAAAATGTATGCGGACATGAATGAATAACAACATAATTTCGCGAGATTTACAATGTAGAAAAAAATGTAATAAATAACTCATTTTTGCACTATATTTTATGACATCATTAATGTTTTAGTTTTGAACACAGATTACATTTTGTTCCAGTTGAAATACCCCGTTATACAATAAAGTGACATGTAATACTTAAGACGTATGTTACTAGAATGTTATCAAAATAATCATTTTAAAGTACTCTACTGTCAACTGTGCCAGATGTAGCACATAGTAGGAAGTGCGACGGAACTACCGTTTAAACGCTTACTGACTTAAAATAGTCTTCTAGAAGCTTAATGCCACTGATATGAAAATTCCGCCACCTACGGTGACTGGTAGCTTATCTCGCTAAAGCCTTCATAACTTAGGGGAATGTATAGTTGATCAGCGTTTTACAGCAGGCTCAAGTGAGAAGCGCTTTAAGTTTCAAAAAGTCGATAATAATATGACAATTTGCCGCCCCACTACTGAGAATGCACAACACTGGGCAGAAAGGTAAAGTTTAAATTGAACAGCGGGAAAAGACTTGAAAGTGCTAGAAGTTATGAATAACTGGTAATACATTTTTGTTTTAAAAAATAATCTTATTATTATGTATATTTTGTAGTATACCCAAGGGTGTTAACACACCCATCGGTCGAATGTCGATCGATAATTGATCGAATGTTGCTCTATGTAGAAGTCGACCGAAGTCGACTCATCTCATTCTGCCATCGATAGATGGACCGATCGACTGTCGATCCATTGGTATGGTAACACTCGGACCCTGCGCTTGGTTTGGCCTGGAGTTTAAATAATTAAATAAAATTCGCCACACCGATACACCAACTGTATGGTCCCAAACTAAGCAACGCTTGTACTATGGGTACCGTACAATGGACTGATGGGGGGATCCCAGTGACACCCAGACCTGGGCAAATTACAAACCGGCCATTTCCGTAATTCGCCCTGATGGGAATCGAACCCACCATCACCAGATGCAGTGAGCCGAACAGCCTACGCTCAATCCACTGCGCCAGGCGGTCGTTATCAGTAATACCGAATGTTTACAGGCAAAAACAACCCTAAAAATTAAGATCTTATTTTCAGCGATTTCAGCCTCTCATCGACGAGACAGTAAGGACCCTTCAGTCGGTGCTTTAAATACGGGAAGAGGGCAGCAAAATCAAAGATGATTTTGAGTACCTAGGCTAGGTATAAGTAGCAAACAACCACTATGTAGGTGTAAGTAAAGAGATAAATAAAAAATAAATATAACAAATATAATGAGGTATTGGTAAATGACTGACATTACACCTTAACGGTTATTGAAAATACAGGCACTGTATTTTATTGGCAATACTATAGAATATGGGTGAATATTATGAATACCTACGTAGACAGAGATCGGTACATTTTACGAGGCAACCTTTCAAATTTCTCCGCGTATACGAGTAGGTATAAATATGCGTGAGTTGCAGGACTACTAGAAGAGGTATCGATCTCCGCATAGCTAAGCATAAAATGCCTTATCCTTTCACTGTTTTCTATAGAAAATATAAAATATTTCAACTATTGTCAAACGATTATAACTATTAATTATTACTTAGGTGATTTAACACATATAACCTTTATTTAAATAATATTTACACTATAACAACTACTTATAAACTAACTTACAGTAAATTTTAATTAAAAAAATTATAACATATAAGATAAAATATAAGATAGTTTATCTGTGTATACCTATTAAATTCCAATGTGTATAATTAAAGAATAGATAGTAAGTAGATGTCTAATTTATTTGCTAATATAAATATTATTATATAGTCCACAGTATAGATTTTTCCACGTTATTAAGACCAGACATACCTAATGTTCTTGCATTGCTAGTTGCTCAATAGGTACTTTTAGTAAGTATTGACAAAATGTCCATCAACTTTATCTCATAATCCGACACCCTTTCAATGTAGAAAATTCTAGTAACATAATCTCCGCACCCTGTTAAGTCCTCCGTGTGTCTCTTATAGGTACCTACTTACGACCTCATAATACCTACAATGCAAACATGTTCATCATTAATAAAGCATCTTACCCCACCGACCGTCCATGGAATATGAATAGAATGAGATCAGTCGACGCCGATCGGCAGTTTTAACATATAGCAACTTTCGATCGTTCATGGATTGATGGTTGATCGATTGGCGTGTTTAGGTACTTGATTACGGCATCAATTACCTACTTCTGAAGTCTCAAATTTATTGATGTCTGGTGCCGTTCTACGTACACTCCATCAAATGGTCTTATAAAACAGGTAATATACTTGAGCAGTATAATAGAGATCCATCCATGTACCTATTTAAGTCAAATCGTTTGACCCGACCGCGACCCGAAAGTAGTAAGTAGCTAGGTAACTACCTAACGACCTCTATGGTTCCAAAAACTGCTACGTAAAACCACAGTTTCGGATTAAACATAAAGATGGCGCTGTTGAGCAATCCAGCCTGCCAACAAACAGTTTTTTGAAAGCTAACCCAGTTATAAAGTTTTAGGTGCTATGCACCTAAATATTGTAATTTTACTTATAAAATGCATGGAATTCCAAATAGAATCTGAAGTAGTCATTTTGATAGGTGCTGTACAGACCCTACTTTGTATAACTAATTCCTTCCTATGCTTTTTTGGCTTAAAATTAGACGCAGCCGCAAAGTGTATCCCAATCTAGACGTTCCTAAAGTCTTCAATCAATCTATAACAAGTTTTGTTTATGGGAAAAGTGATCCAACTATAGTAATTCCAAGGCAGCGGCCCATTGTGGCCATATACATGTTCACCCGTCACAATATGATCCAAAAGGTTATTTTTGGGCGTCAAATAGTTTTGTAATGTTTTAGTTCTATTCGTTGGAACAACATTTTAATACTGAAATCTAATTAGATTTTAATTGCATTGTGTAGGTAGTGTAGTTTGCTTTAAAATAAGTTAACCACTATAATTACGCTATGGCCATTGGGGATCAATCCGTAAAACAAAATCGATAATATAGCGGGCGAAACCGCGAGCAAAAGCTTTTGGAAGGTTTACTTACCAATAATATAAGTTAGTCCTAAAATTATTAGAGTAACTGGTTATATATTTAACAAATAAAAATACTAATTAAAATATAAAGTCTAAACAAGAATAATGAACCAGCTAATTACAAATATTATTATCAAATATGAAGATGAACCAATTAACGTAACATTTTGTTGTGATGTGATGACTCTCAATGCTGCTTTTAACTTTCAGAAATATCACAAATCAAGAGTTACTTTTTACAATCGATTTTTAGTACAGTGCTGCATTTTAACTAATGTTACATCGATTCATCTATTTTTCCATTTGGAGCACCAGATTCCAGAATACTTCCTGCACACGTTTTTCAAAAGTAACGAATACATTCATCTAAATTCAAGGCCATCAATGCTGCTGGAATAAATAAAACTACAATGGAAATGGATGATGGTATGTACGAGCCGATCACCAGATGACTCGGTCTGGGAAGCTCCAGATATATATAATGCAGTAAATGATGCTTCTAGTAACTAAAAAGCTTATGTTTACACTACATACGCTGGTCATGATCGATCACATCGAACTTACCGTAAGATCATATCAATGTGAACTATCCAACTATCAATACGCGTAAAGAGACGACTGCAGCTCTATTTTGTACACATTTCTGCTCTGAACACAAACGATAACATAATAATTATCCGTTTAGTTGTTTATTATGACGGTACTTCGCATAGTATAGAACCTAGAATATAATAAGCCTATGTAGCTTTCACTCTTACATCTAATGACCCGTGTCATTAATGCATAATACGATTTTGTTACTATATTATTCATGAAACATTGTAATGTTTAAGCCTGCAATACTATTAGCGGTATATTATAGGGAATTAGTATTATTTATTCGGTGAAACATTTCATTTTTCCTCCGTACATTATCTGTTAAAGTAAAACGTGATAATTTGTTAAACAAACCCCTTACTAATCTTCGTTTTTGTCAACAAAATTATTCAAACTATTTAACTATAATCGTAAAATTGACGATAACATGAACTACTACGCCTTAAACAAATTAAAGACCCGAGATTTTGCAACGTGATAAGTCATTTGAGAATGACATCGATGCATCCGGCCTTTAGGGGCGGTGTCGAATATTTGTAGCGATAACGGACATAGGATATATAGTTGCGGACGTACATAAGATTATGCACAACCACTTCATGCACCTCATTCACTTTTAATGCTCGGAATCAGAGCGCAAAAATAGTAAACGTCAAGCGATTTGCACTGAAGTCGTTCAGGGCGCGGCGTGCGTGTTGGCCCTCCCGGAGCGCGGCGCACACACTAGGGCGGGCGGCGGACACGGCAGCGTTACGTCAGCGCGGGGCACGGGGCGGGCGAGAGGCGAAGAGAGCCCCGCACTACTGCATCCTCCGAGCGCCCATCTTTGCCCGGCTTTGCTGAAAAACGTGACATCTCTGCTCCGCACCGTCAGACCCCGCGCTCCCCGCGCCGCCCAGTCCGAAGACCGTACCATCACTCACTGGTGGTCATTTTCCGTAGAATCTCATTTCGGTGATGCAATTACTGATATGATTCACATCAATATTAACTTAATTAACTAAGCGTAAACTATCCGACTATTTTCTTTAAATAAAATGGGTGCACACAAGATGCCGGGCCGCTACTGCGTTATTAGGAATGATGATTTTAACTTTTATTTTCACATAAAACTGGGTAAAATCTAAGCCTTTTTATACTGAGTTATACTTTTCATAGATTTTATACATCATTTTCTACGAACTCTTAATAAAAGATACAAGTTTTTATACTTGGCATTTGTGAAAGTATAATGCAATTATTATGAAAGTGTATTATGTCAATTATCAACATTCACATAATTCTAAAACATAAGTGTGTAGTACCCATTACCCTCATAGTTCTGAGGGATATTTAAACATAAACTGATAAATCAAGGGTAGGTATATCAATATATTCCGTTACGAAAGGTTACGAGTTGCTCTTATTTCCATAGACATGTTACATGTAGTGAAATTATTGTTATTTGGATTTAACGTATTTTTTATACTTTCATGTAACCTCACGAACATCCCAACTCCGCGTTGCAAACTCCACGTGCTTAATAATGAAAGTCACACTACTCTTTATTAAGTATTTATTTTCTTTGAATAATAATAATAAAAAAACAAAATTTAAACTCTAAGAAAGAAATTCGGCATTCAGCAAAGATATAATTATTGAAAAAAAAATTGCTAGAATTTGTAAAATGTTAATTAACTTATTAATAAATCTCTATTTAACGTAGATACTTAATTAAATTATGAGGTAGATGTTTGCAAATAGTCTTTCTTTAAAATCTTATAAATAACTACATTAAAACTACTGCTAATTCTATGATGAAATGCAAATAGACCCGTAGTGTATAATACCTCTAAATTGCTCTGATACTACATGTGATGCTGTACTGGCTACTTACTTAATCTAATCTCTATTTATTTAAATCAGAATCATCGTTTTAATATATGTATGTATTTGAAGCGACACACAACATTATACATTTTGACGTTCAGAATTTCTGGTCGAAAATCATCAAATCGATCTCTATGTGCATACGACTGTAGGTAATCATTATTATACAGCATTATATTTAAATCATGTTTACTTAATTTGTATCTTAATAATATAAACAAAAACTATTGAGGTAGATAATTCGTCATTCTGCGTTAAATCTAAAACTAAGTTACTGGATTTAAAAAAATAATTGATAAATAACATCGATTGGTGGGCATAATGAAAGCATAATGTATGTTACCTTACAGATATTCATTAAACGTAATAAGTAGGCGAACAAATAGGAGACAAATTGGACATCGGGAAATGGGCATATACTTATTTACATTCGTATATTTATGGTTTTCTTATATTTACGCGAATACTACACATTGAAATAAAAATATTTTACGGATTTTATCGCGTTTATTAAGTTTGTTATGTTTCAGACGTTTCGGCCGCTTTACAGCGACCATGGTCACGGGGAGTCCCCCCATTATTTCAATTCGTATATTTATTAGAACGTTCATTCGATAAGTTTTATTAAGATAATGGGTTTTCCGGTAATGTGTCACTCCTGATACCGGAAGCAACATATTATATAATCAATACCATAGATAATTACAGGAGCATGTACTATTTGAATTCAGTACTGCATTTAAAAAGTGCATTACATAGTAATCTATACAAATAAATAAAATTGGAGTGTCTGTTTGTAATATCAAAATAACACCTATTCACTAAGTGCATATGAAAATACATACGACACCTATAGCACAAATGCGATTTAAAAAAAAATTGTGTCTGTCTGTCTGTCTGTGTGTTTGTTCCGGGTAATCTCCGAAACGGCTGGACCGATTTTGACGGGACTTTCACTGGCAGATAGCTGATGTTATAAGGAGTAACTTAGGCTACTTTAATTTTAGAAAAACAATTAGGGTTCCGCGTAAAAAAATAAAAACTCATGAAATCAAAGAGTATCTCCGAAACGGGTGGACCGATCTTGACGGGACTTTCACTGGTAGATAGCTGATATTATAAGCAGTAATTTAGGCTACTTTTATTTTAGAAAAAAAAAAAAAAAAAAAGGGTCCTGTCGCGCGGGCTCAGTACCCGGGAGCGGGATTTTTTATTAAGTTAAATCCACGCGCACGCGCACGGACGCAGTCTTGGGTTCAGCTAGTTAAATAATATATTTCTGCGTGCGGATAGCATATGCTACTGAAGATTAGTATTTGATAATTGAAATGAACTATTTATCCATTTCTGTAAACAAATATATGCACATTCATTTACCCGTAGACATCTTCATTTTTCCAGCTTGTAGAATTTATGACACCCATGATCCTATATTTTATTAATAACACGATCCACTAAATTATGATTAGGCTTTTGAGCAAACGTAAATCGCAGATGTTACGCATAACGTACAAAAACATGTTTTAAACTAAATTTCGACAATTATGTATGAAAAGTATTGTAAGAATTTTAACCAACTTTATGGCAACTTAAGTATACTGAGCCTACATTTAATGAAATAAGTTTACAATATTATTGCAACATTCTTAAATTGGCTTTGGCACATTAAAATTGATGTATCAAGTACCTAACTTTAAGTAATAATAAAAATACAAAACGGATAGATTTTTCTAAATTTATTTTGACTAAGTTTCATTTCAGGTATTTCTCTTATGTCTGTTGTATCAGGCTACACACGACCTGTATTACGTGAAGTATATTTTGTTTCACGGTCTTTACTCTTGATACAAAGTCAAAATTTACAAGTGGTCACAGAGGTGGCTCACAGTGCTAAGCGTATTCGTACTTTCATTTGCGTTCATTAATTTTGTTCATAGCCAGTCATAATACTTCTAACTTAATGTTAATATAAGGTAAAAACTAACATAAAGTTTGTCATAATAGAATATAGCAACAAAATTAATAATAATAATATAAACACACACTTAACTTTGGATAAATACCAATAGAAGTAAATTAATTTTAGATATTGACACTCGAACACATAAAATTTGTACTTACGTTACGTTTCAAACTTAGGTCATAATATTACTAACATTAAAATATTATGTAATAAGTATAATTGTATAGTTTGTACTAGAATTATGGATTTGTACTGATCAGTCTTGTTCTTATTTGTTAAGTTAATCTGTAAAATGAGGTAGTTCTATTTACTCCTTAAGAAAATATTATAAATTGCCTGCTGATACTGTATATACCTAGCTACTGCTTTAATTTATAAGTCGTTTCAATTTGGAATGAAGATATTTACCGAAAATCTTTGTTAAACGCACAAAACTATTACACCATAATTAAGTAATAAGTAATTCTGAAGAAATGCCGTTAAGCTTAATGTTTTTTTTTTGGATTTTTGTTTTTGACGGATACGACTACGGTGGGCTGCCATGCTGGTCTTCCTGGGAACTGCTTGAGCCCTTACTCGGATCGTCTTTCTTCTTTTCAACCTGAAATTGAAATTAAACCAAGATTATTTCAATAAGTTTATATGTTCATTTTCTTAAACGCTGACAATGTACTAAATTCTGACCACTGATCGATGGTAGTTTGATCGTTACTATTAAATAAATTATTGTAATTTCCATATAATAGATTTAACAATAACTTGTCGTACCTACGTTGCTACTACACGTCTGGTACAATAGGAACAGAGAACAGACATGTTATTTTGCATAAAAGCTTGCTCCAATATAATATATCAAAGGACCTTATTTTGATTGGGTACCTTAACAGGACAGTCAGCAATGAGGTGATCTTCACTCTTGCAGTTGTGACATCTCTTTGGTTGTGGGCCGATACTGCATTTAGCCGCTATGTGATTAGCGAACTCGCCGCAATTGTAGCAACTGAAACAAATACCTAATTAGGTACAGTCAAAATCAAAAGCACCTGGGTATTTTTAATGTCCAAAAGAATCACATTGTTGAACACGTCACAATAGTATGACATAAGAAGGTCCATGAATAAAGGATACGACCATTATGCAAATTTTTGTTTGATTACTATTTTATTGTGAATACTATTATGTGTTTAACAATTTAAAATTTGGAAATTTCAGAACCCAAGCTACTTTTGATATTGACTGTACCTACACAGTTTTTTATAATACCAAGTTGGTAAACAAGCGTACGCCCGCCTGGTGATAAGCAGCTACCATAGCTCATAGAAGCTCGCAATACGAAAGGCGTTGCTCGCACGTGGCTGACCTAAAGGGGAGTAGGAAAGAGGGATAGGAAGGGAGAGAGGTAGGGCTTCCGGTTCTATCACTCATCATACGAAATGCAGCTATAATAGCTACCTTACGCTAATATCCGTGTGAATGACCGCTCACTTATGCTGAAAGTGTGTATGTAAAGTCGTAATATGTGTTAAAAAAAATATTTAAATAAAACTTCAGGTAGGTATATTAAAAACTAAACTGCGTAATAATAGCTGACTCTACATTTCGTTATGCTTTAGAGATAAATAAATAATAGTATGTAAGTTAATTAACTACTCTACATAACGGATGTAAAATGATCTTAACATTGAAAATCATCTTGGAAGTCATAAACAACGACATCGTGCCGCATATGCATACCAATCAGAATGTATTTGTAAAAATGATCTATTAAATTATAACTCTACTACTAGGAAAAGATAACTTGGGTAGCACCAACCTGAAATTCTCATAGTTATAGATAAAATGCGATAACCTTTTTTAACTATTTGACATTACAACGCGTTTATATTGAAAAAGTAAAAAAATATAACCGAGATAATATTATACTATTTAACTAGAACGCACACACAGTATATCTATTTCCAGGTCCCTTAATTATTATGTACATTTTAGGGAGATTTTAAATTATTATTATTGGCTCTTGGATGCTCTATTATTTAAGTTCAAATACGGAAGTAAAACAGATACAGAACAATTTGGATGACGCTCAAATGCATAACTGGCACAAATATTTGCATAGATATCGTGTGTCTGTGTATTATAACATAGTGTTATTTGTTTTATGTAAGGTGACACGATCTGATTTGTTTGGGTGGTCTTGAAATGTAAGTTGTGTGTATCTTGATGCTCCTATGAATAGAGTTTGTGAAATCAAACCCATTTTGATAGGGTTGTTGTGTATTATTGAAAACAATTGCCAGTCCTTTATAGCAAACATTGGTGTGAGTAGTGGACCATCGTATCCTTTGACGGTATTTTTTGGGTTCTGCAGTTCGTTATGTCCGTCTGCCTGTATGTCACAGGTTTATTCGGAATCTATTAGATGCGTGTCGTGTGGCAAACTTATTTATATTTGTTATCGCTAGAAACATGATTAAATTATTACATTCACTTATATTTTAGACCAAAATTATTCTAGAATCCTACATCCTATCCTAGGACCTACAATTAAAGTGGGAGAGATTTTTTTTACGTACAATCTGGAGTGTCGAGTTGGATATCGTTGAATAGTATTTTTTTATTCATAATGAGGTTGCTAAGACACTTTTGCCTGACACGTGTGAACTAGACACTCCATTTACCGTATCTTTCTGAAGCGCTTCTTGGAGAGCGGGCGTCGATGGGAGCCTTGGCAGTCTACTGAGGACGGGCCGGAGACGCGCGTCGCTTCCAGACCCTTGTCAGACTCCTTGCATTCGAATTCTACCTCCTCTTCATCTCCCAACGACCGGAATCCCGGCATCTGGATCACGCTCTGTAAATAGAAAATTGTAACATTGTACAGTAGTTTCCAAAAAAGTTGATTCTGTGTGAGCCCGTCGATTTGTGTGCGCGATTTTCTACAGAAACTACTCTACTACTCCTATTTTAATGATTCACAGGTACAGAATAATCTAATACTTACAGTACCTACAAAAACACGTAAGAGTTTGGAGAATTACATTATTCTTGCAATAGGAATGGGAAAGCGTTCTACTAGTGCTTAGTTAATTTAGTTATTGTTCCATATACTTAAACACTTGCAAATTGACATAAATAAAGTTAATTACAAGTTTCTAAAAAACTACTCGTGGCTAGATATAAATGTACTGTCTATAATGTACATGTCTCAGAAATTATTTATGTTAATTCATGCCGACTTATGTGTAAGAAACAAATTTGAGAAAGTGTTTAGAAATGAAAAAATAAATAAATCGGTGAGTGCTACACAAAGTTATAACAATATTTGTGCGTACAGCAGTAGTGCCGCAGGGCGGTCCGCTAGTTCAGTATAGAAATAACAACTTCACGCTAACTAATACTATTGACTCTATGTCCCTTAAAGCGGTGACGGACCTATAAACTTACTTATCGTTTATGAGAAAAGAAGTCAACGTTATCGGCATCCAGTAACATAGTCTTGACCTAATATACGTTTTACCGCTAACGTGGTTGCAGCCGAACGAAGTACAAGTTTGGTGGCGCAAATGTATAGAAAAAACATCCGGCCTTGATAAGCCGAACAAACAAATAAGCGCACTATCGGGTCAACCGCTAGATACGACACAATATTTTTACTGAATGGATTCATTTTTCTGCTTCAACTATTGTGAAGATCGGTGCGATTCGATTAACTGCGTGATTGCGTTGTTCGATTCTGTTTTCCTATTTAAATATCGAGCCGAATAATGGAGAGCAGTGGCTAAATGTGGGGTAATCACCTGGTGCACAAAAACGTCTTGTCCGCCATCGTCGGGGGTAATGAACCCCCAGCCCTTGGCGACGTTGAACCACTTGCATCGTCCGCGGCGCGTCACCCCTGTGACCGCGCTGCCGCTCGCGCCCGCTGCACCTGCAAATAACACATGCACTCCTATACCATTGTTATTTATTACAACATCAACTAACCTTAACACCAAACCCCAAATCGAGTTGGTGTTTCTGTAAAAAAACCCTACGCACCTACATGAAATACACTGCTAAAATAGAATCATTATTATTATTACTAAGTAGTAGGCACAATACCACAAAGATAGAGCAACATAACTCCAAACATAGTACTGATCACATTTATAGAATATTAGGTACAGTTGATTAGGTAAGCTGTGCAAATAATAATGCAAATTATCATAATCTCCAAGGCCAAAATGTGGCACTACAGTCAACGTGTCCATCGTAATGTTATAAAAAGTGTTTGATATAGCCGTATTGAAATAAAATGTTTCAGAGTAAGTGAATTTTAATTCCACACTCAAATAGAAAAATATAGGTAACGTAATGTAATGTAAATGTAGGTACATTTGTATTATCAACATCGCTAGCGCAGTCCGCGTGCGCTCCCAAAACATCCACACCGCGGCCTGTTACGCCATCTACTGCGTAATTGAGTTTTTATCAAAGTTTTACTTGTTTCGTTCACACATGAAGCGTGTGTTTCCGGCGCGTAGCTTAACGATGCAGCAATATTAACAGGGCCTTTACATTATTATAATTAAAACTTCGTACTTTTGACTTTAATGCTTATATGTACATACACAATTATACCTACATACTTATTAAAATGAGCAATATTACCTACTAAATTACCTATCATATAGATAGATAAATTTATTGAATTGATAAACCTGTAATCGATAACCAAAGTAAACTTACATCAAAATTAAAATCGATTAAAGGTAAATTACGACAACTGAAGTATTTAAATATAAATAAAAAATTATATACGTACCGACTTCATTAGCATATTTATTACGGAATTATAAGGTAAGAATTAATTCACTAATAGTTGAATTGCATTAAGCGGGTCGTAGTCCCATGCACGGATGTTTTAACGTTCCGAAATCTATTAGCAATAAATAAGGCCTTCCGATCGCGCACTGTGCTAAGAAAGGGTACACTGTTCCCCTTATCGGGCACCAACACAAAAAATAACGTGGGAACCGAACGAAATAAAAGACAAGACCTTTTTACAGAATATCACTATAGCTATTAATTCTATACGTATTAAATTTCAATTATAGGCGATGTTTCTTTCAAATAGAATATTTAAATCCAGTGGGTCAGCCATCGTGGAAATATAATGGCGCTACAATAATGTAGAGATGACTAATATAACAGCGCTTCCTTGAAAAATAATGTGACTAACATAATTGGCGAGAGAAATCCGGAAATACATCGAATGACTCTACAATCGTTAGTTATCATTCAATGTTATATTTAACTTAAAATTATTCTAGTTAAAAAAAAATAAGCGTAGAAGATACGAATCTAGTACCTACCTGACTTTTATCTCAGTTGTAAACAGGTCTATTTCGATAGTTTTATGTAACTGCGCAGTTTATTTATTGATCATCAATTTAGCTCACACAAAAATATATTATAACCAATTCATTTGTTAAAACATTATGAACGCATACAATCTAGATTAAAATCAACAAGCTTAAAACTCTCCCAACGATTCTCATGAATCGAGCGTTAGTATCGCAGAGGCTTACTAAAATGTTGGTTATATGAGAATTTATTGGTGGGCTTGCTAATTCGATATACATTTCCATGTGATGGTATGTAAGCTAAGCATATTATTTCGGGCGGCGGCAGCGGTAAAAGCGTGCTGGCAGGCACACGTGGCGACGGCGGGGACTGGAAGAATGTTCGGTATTTAGGTTGAGTTTCTGGTACCTACCTTTTTCATTCATTGCCGCAAGACTGCAGCTCGCGGGCCTCTTCGCCGCGCAACCTCACCTTGCGGCCCGTACACACGGTTTAGTATGCCCCATGCAGTCGTGAAAAGCTTTAAAGTTAGTTTCCAATTTCCATTGGGTATTTATAAGCGTCACTTTTAGTCAATGAGTACATAAAACCTATTTTTTTTAAGTGTAGAGGACAAGAAAAGGCACTGCAATATTTTTCTTCAACCAAAATACTGAGCATACAGGTAGTAACCGTCTAAATAATTAGTTATCATGCATTACCAAGTTAGCATGGGAATCACTTTGTTGTATTGTGAAAAAAGGACAACAACATCTGATTTAGTACTTAGCTACGTCATTGGGAATTTACGATAATTCCATTAATATCATGTTCGTTATCAAAAAGCTCACACTCAATGAACGGAAAAGCCAACATTTGTTCGAAACAATTCTGTGTCCATTTGTCGGCTGCCTATATTTTATATCGTTAATTGGCTTTATCTTATACGTGAAGGTTTTAATACTGTCGGGATATGCCTTAAATGTAACCTCATATTATTTTTGTTTGATGTATCTTAAGTTAATTCCATAAATTATATTCAATTAGTGTAGACCGTACAATAATTTATAGATCCCTCGTTAATAAAATTGTAAAAAGGTTTTCTCTGTTGATATTTCCATGAAACGATGACAATAAATAACAATTGCGTGTAAGTTGATTTTGTACCTAGCCGTATGCATTGATCTGTATTTATAATTAGGCAATAGTGGGGCGTGTGTATAGTGGAGTTGATATGGTAAGTTTTTATTTTAATCTATGGCATTAGTGCAAGGCAGCGGCCGGTAGCCGCACGTTATTTATATACGTGTGTGTATGTGCCGAGTATGGTAGCTAGCACTCGCGGCGCATCCGAAACGTGCACGTACTATGTGCCTGTTTTGTAGTTTTGTTTACTCAGCACGGAGCGCGCGAGTCGCCGCCCGCGCCGCCGCCGCCGCCGCGCCGCCCGCGCTGCCCGCGCCGCCCTAAACTACGCACATTCCGCTACACTACACACCTCTACGCGCGCCGGAATTTACATGCAACTGACGCATCAGGCCCCATGTTACATTTCTCTCTCGCTTACGAAATTCTCATATATTAGGACAATACTTTTGTAAAATCTCAAATAACCTACTAGTGAAACTTACACTAGAAGTGGAATCAGCAGTATAAATTCTATCATATGCAACTAAAATATCTCAGCCAACATAACAAAACTCTAAACAGAAATCGTGACATTTCTGGTTTATTGTTAGTTCCTAAAGCGATTAGGAGTAGGCACCTACTATTTTTAAAACAGGAATTTAAATTTAAGCTCGTGGTATTTTAAAAGCAGGAAGGGGAAATTCTATGCATATTTTAAGTTTAACTATCACTGCTCGCGCGCACCCCAATGTCTTATTATAATAATTTATTTGGGGAGCGATTTGCTTGCTAGGTACACTTAAAAACAGTCTATTGACACTTGTCAATACGGTGCAGTGCCTAGGTAGATCACACATACACATATGCCATTCAAACATGCGTCCAGAATAGCACCCTAAATAAATAATCTTTCCAATTTGTTATTTAACGCTTAAGTAGTTGATGAAAATATAAAAAACTTTAATTATGAGCTTAGTCATAAACTCTTTTAAATATTATATTTAAAGTGTCAAATAATAATTTTATGAATGAAAATGAATTCCAGCTAATACTCGAACACGTGTTGACTCACGCATCTGTCGCCTGCCTGTCATCTTATTTTTTCAACATCGCAGTATCTAGCTGCGCTTAATTACGAGTATTTCGTAAAATAAAACAATCGCACAACAAAGGCACCAATTAATGTAATCTGGGCGTTTTAATCAGTTTGCAGGTGAAACGGACAATCGGGATGGTGATCAGGCCCACCTGCCTCCCCCGGTGGCGCGGAGTGGCGCGGAGTGGTGCGCTGCTGGCGCGATGTCATCGACCCACTCGGCGGCCCACAGCCATCCGATACACGTGAATATAATTTCCTAGTATTACCTTGTTGTAGCAAGGCGCATGTGGTCCGCCACGACCGCGACGACGATGCGGGTCATTCCTATCAAACGCCGGAGCGCGACACACTATGATGCACCGCAGCCCCGGCCGGTGCCGCGTGCCGTGCCTGACACTAATATTTATTTATTTACTATCATCGCTTAGTTAAAATATATTGCCCTCATCCTAAAAAATATTATATTTATAGATACTTAAATCACCCGGTGAATTATGTTCCATTCGTAAGGTATAATTGTCATTCAAAATTTGAAAAATAATAATTTACTATTAGGTACTAAACCGACATAGGAATTCATGTAAGTATGTGAAAAAATAAAATGTCAAACTGTATAGATGTCGGTTTCCATTCACGCTACTTTAGCTAAGTACATAAATATTTATTAAGATATAGAAACTCATTCATTAAAACAAAGGCACGTTTCACACATCTAGTAAACAAAACGCATACCAATATGATTGTAAGACGCATGCCCAGCAAGCAAATGAAATGACCTAAAACGTTCTGCCATTCACTACTTTTTGCTGTTATCAATCGTAGGTATGGAATTTGTACGTGAATCATCGTCAAGTGGCGCTTGTGCTTTGGTATCTTGAACTAGGAGGGAAAGAGATAGCCGAACGTACCACCATTCGGATTTAATTGACTGGTTACGAACTCGGACCCTGCCGTAGGGACGTCACGTCACTTTACATCGACTTTCTAAAAATTCCGGATGGTTCTCCAATAACTCTCTATGATAATTCCTCTTTGAAATACCGCTCTCACGATGTTTGTGTATATATTTAACGCATGAATTAATTTTATATTGTGAACAAGAGCTTCAAAGGGTTTAGGTAACTATTTTGGAGAATAAAATAATATTTAATGTCGTAATAATTATACGTGTCAAATTCGTAAAGCTGGTCGAGCTGTTCATCTACATCAAATCAAAATGCCTACTGATTACATATTATAATTTTGAAGAAATTCTAATCAACTTAAAAAATATCGATAATGTGTTCGTCACTAGAACACTGGTATGTCGACGACAAAAACACGTAATGCAAGCGGAGTGGGGAGCGAGATTAAGGACCTTCTAAAATGCAGTCAACTTACCCAAATACATTCAAGCTTTTATCACTCACACAAAAAAAAATTGAAGGAATTCTCAAGTATAAAGCTTATAGTAGTTATCTTAGGGTTGAAAACGATACGGGCATTGCACTGGGTCGCACGCAGGCACCACGCTTGTGAGCAACTAAAACGGTATCGTAGGAATAGTAAACAATTAACTACTCAATGCGTAGACCTTGTTTGATAAAAATGTTCACGTCACATGTTTCCAATTCAATATTTGGTACCTACTCTGGTTGTACAAGGACTAGTAGTACTTAATGACGCAACGCAATACGGTTTTTTTATTAACTTCGAGGTAAGTATACGTTATTACTCTATACTCTTCAAATACTAATTACAATTGCACAAAAATTTGCCTTTAACGTGACGTCATACTAAACAAGACATTATCTAATTAAGAAGTACATATTTATAATTAGGATATCGTGTTGTTGATCAACGTATGCCAGTAAACATGGCACACATATGTGTGACATCAGTAAAACGAGACTCTATTAACCTCAATTTGAATAATTTCAATGATGAACTGTTTTTGATTACCTCCCTGCACTGCGTATAACACATCCGTTCGATAAGGGCCATGAAAAGTTCCAATACTATACATACAACTTTTATCGAAACATGATTAAAACGTTCGCATCACCGTAAGAGATAATGCACATTTAATAACAAACAAAAAAGGGACAATAATACGTCCATATTTAGAAAACACAAATTTAAATCTCGTATAGTTACTTACTCGAAGAGGGAACTGCATTTCCGCCTTCCCTCCCGCTCATGGTAGGTAACTAAAAGAATATCAACTGGCACCACAAATATCACCTCTGCGGATCATACATCCTCCGCTTAAAAAAATCACTACCGCGAGTAAATTTACCGTTGCACGTTTAAAAACTTAGATATTTACTATCAAAATGTGTTGAGTGCATGAGAGCGGGCGCGCGTGCGCGCGAAGCGACCAACGACGCGTACGCAGGTCGACTGCATCGAAAATGAGTGACAGTGGTGTGGAGTCGACGCCGCCGTGATGCGGTCGGTCCCTTCCCGGATATCGTCAAGCAAGTAGTTTTTAAAATAGAGAAGCTAACGAAACGTGTGCACCGCCCGAAAGCGCCGGCCGCTTTACCCCAACTCGAAATGTGTCACTTGCTGGGCCGGCGGCCGGCGCAGCGCAGCGTGGTGTTCGCTCCTAGCTGTCGACGGGCGCGCTGCAGGGTGAACGGCACCAACTACCTACTACATACTGCTTACAAACACTCAACAACATCTTCAAACTTCACAAAAAATAATACTCAATAGAAGCCGCACAGAATCGACGACGAAGCGAAGGGATCTTTGGGGATGTCAAACTTTCGACCACCTTTTGTTTTTATATTCATGGTGTTGCTGTTTTTGTTTTGTAACGCTCTGTTTTGGTCACTGTTATTTTATTATTAAGTCTGTCATAAATTCATAATTTACTAATACCCTTCTCTGTTTTATGTGTAGTATTCAATATATTACCAGTATATTTAAATACGATACCTACAATATACTTCATTCTGTTCACATCATTTTCTTATTTGTATTTTATCTTCCGAGTAAAAAATCATTACCTATAAAACGTAAATTTTTATTCATAAATGTGTAGGTAATAAATAATAATAAAACATATTTTTATTTTTTTATTTCTACAGTAAATTCACCAGAACAAAGCAGATTTTTTCAAGTTAAAAGAATTCAGACCTGAATCAATATGCTTGCGTCACCATAATATAGGGGACTCAACTTTAACGGAATGCGGAGTTCTCGTCCAAGTTTATGGCGTGCATTAAATCGAGATATTATGCCGTCTTGTGGGGACTGGGACTTAACGGAATTAGCGTTGTTCAATTAATTAGAACCATTAAACGGCGTGTAACACCAATATTTTCACATTATTGGAACGAATGTAGAGTCGGATCGGACTAGGTAACTAATTTATAAATTAAACGTATTTGTCTCAAACATACAACTCCATATTCTTGTATACACATGGTAAGGTACGTTACTACCAAGTTAACTACCTAATAAAAAATGTGTACGATTTGGTGAAATAAAAACCGTAACTATCCTTAAATTATTTCAAGTAAAATTTGATCAGATTGTTGTATTCATTCGAAATTGGAAGAATCACAAATTTACAGATCATTTCGCCAATATGATCAATCAATCTTGTGTATTAACAGACCAAGTTCATTTGACATGTAATGAAGATGAATTTCATAGCATCAATGAAAATAAAGAATGGAATGTGACTCGCCTGCCTAACAACGCTCGTAGTAAGCTGGAAACGAAGCTCCCTGAGAGCGAACATAACAAGGTTGGATCCCAGATTCTTATAAAAGTCAGAAATCTGAATAAACAAATCATAGAATAACCATGCATATGCTCATTTCAATTGACAATCCCCTTCGCATTTGTATTAGAATCATTACTGAATTCCGTGTACATTGTTACTGGTTTCGACTACTGCACATACACCCTCTGAATCTCGGTTATGAAATTGGCGAAACTTTTATCGTGTGTGCTTTCCCAGTTCGAGATCCCTTCCGGCGACGTGACACAGTGACGAACGGACCCACCGGAACTATTGTTACAGATCTAATCCACGTCTGATTATGCACCAACATCGACAATACAAGTCTCACAAGAAAAACAAGTTTATAAAATAATATAACGTATGTGAATATGACAATTGACCAATTGTCATGTCCACTTTCTCTGATATTTTTGCTCCAACTAAACGCTATTTTCGTTTTTTTAATTCAAAGGCGATGTAAATAAAAGGAGTCTGATTAATCGATTGTGTGAGTGTTGTCGGGCTTCCTTTCATAGAAACATGACTCAGGCTTAAAAAAATAGTTAACAAACACGATGAATAATAAGGGTTTCTAGTTCTGATTAGTAATCGGCCTTGAAATTGTTACTTAGAATCTTTGTTGTTATACTCTTCCTTTCTGCAATAATATACAAACCTTTCAAAGGTGAAGTGAAGTGAAATATGAATTTAATTGTCTATAATCTGTTATCAAGGTATTGTACACGTGCAAGATTACTCTAAATGTAAGGTTGGGCGCACTGGCACTACTGTAACATTCTCTCGAATCTTTTTAATGTACCGATGTTAAAAAAATACTGATGTAACTATTTTATGAGTCTGTCTGTAAGAAAAGTTTCAAGAATGTTCTAGACATTTCTATGACGGCCTCTGGAGATCTTGATTATCTGATTTCGCAGTACATATTGATATTTATGTAAAAATTCCAAGTAAACTATTTTGTACGCATTTTGTTTTTATGTCGTAAAAATATTATATTTGACAATAAGTGTCATCTATTGTGTATATTTTACACAAGTATCCAATCTTAGTATGAAAGAGTTTTATATAACTTCTTAGTTCATTAAGTCTGACGTAGATGGCGACACTACTGTAAGCTATTACCGCCATCTGTTCTACTAGCTGCGCACTTAGAAATGGTAGTGTTGAACTTCAGTAGAGTCTCCCCCAATAAGATTATGACGTAACAAACATGGAGGCGTTCCCTAAAGGGGGTGGTACCCTCGGCGACCCTAATGTATAATAATGTATCTCTTAACTGATGCTATCTCAACACAAAAATGTAAAATTGGTAGGTATATTTATTTCATGTTTCTACAAATAAATAATTACGCTTTGTATTTTATAATGGTAGGTATACTTCAATTACAACATTATAATCATATGAGATTGTTATATTAGATTAAAAGTTAAAATAAATACCAAAAGATAAGTGCATTTTCCAGTTAAATCAAAACAATAATGCGTAAAACTCTACATCAATCTAATAACAATAATTATTATACCAATTAAGTCCAATTTGTAATATTGGATTCTGATTATATTGGATTCTATTGGAATAGTATGTGTAGTATCTAGTTAGAATGCGTAGTAGGCATAAGAATTGTTTAACTGTTTACTATAAGAACCTTACAAGAATTTTATTAACTACCAACCTGAACTTGAAACAACTTTGAACAACTAATTTAGTTTACAAGCTGCAATGTAAATTTTAAGATTTATTTTTGGAATATTTTATATCTAAGCATTTATTAGCCTATTGATGTCTGTAATCATTAATATACAATTATAATGGAATACCATAACCGGATGACCTTGTGCTATAACGTTCCAAACGCATTTTATCAACAGTAAATGTCTGACTTAGTAAGACCGCAGCAATTATCAATATTACTTTCTGGCAAGGAAAACACAAGAGAGGCATGCCTAAGATCTGTCAAATCTCAGCGTCAGATCTCAGATATGATAAGGTCAAGAATAAATAAATAAATATAAATATCGCCTGACTAAAACACCAACTGTTAGGTCCCAAACTAGGCAACGCTTGTAGTATAGGTACTGTAAGTACAATGGTCTGGGAGCAATTCCAGTTACACCCAGACCTAGGCAAATGACGAAAAGGCATCACCGAAATTTGCCCTGACGGGAATCGAACCCGCAACCCAATCCAGTGCAGTGGGCCAGTGAAGAATAGTTTCATGTTTATAGGGTTTTTTGCTTTAATTCATCGACGAGTTGATTTTTTTTTCTTGATGTGTGTCAATAAAACGACCGTAAAATATTGTAAAAAAAAACGTGCTGAATATGTATGTTTGCAGACTCACAGGTTCCATTATACTGCGGTGTGCCACCGTTGACAGTGCCGTTAGGGATGGCGTGCGCCGCCTTGCTGACTTCGGCCGCATGGCTCGCCGCCCAGGACGCGGCCGCTGCGGCTGCAGCTGCGGCGGCCGCGGCGGCGGCGGCGCATACGCTGCACTCTGCAATGAAAGCAAAAAATTACATATTAAAAATGACACAGATCTCGATGTGGGTTCTGTTTATGATAGTAGCGTTTTAAGTAAATAGTTTTTAATTAAGACCTTATTAAATGTTCAAAAACCGGACATGTGTGACATGCACAATGAAGGCCTCCGGACCCATTTCAATCACGAAGATTTATCGTATCTATAACAAAGGTAGTGAAACACAAGAAACAAAGTTGTATTTGCGGTTGATTTTTGAGTCTCAGTACCTATTGAGTTTATTGAGAAACGACGGGGAATTAACTTAGCTTTAACTTCGTTGGCTTGTGATTTAGTGATCCCATTTCTCCTGTTATAATTTAAATTGCAATGTCTGTCATGTGTTAGTGTCCTCATCTTTCTAGATTTTCTGCACAGTGTTTACAAGTTTTTACAGCAAGCGTTTTTACCTAAAGCCACGTTTTCAGCTTAAACAAATTCGGGACTCTTAGGGTTGGAATTTTATAAAACGCTGTAAATTATATTTTTTATATGTAATGAGTAACCTTAATACTAATTTTCATTCCTCTAAGTTGAGATTTTATTTTACCCATACCAACTTCAGCCCCCTATTTTATACACTTAGGGGTGGAATTTTACAAAATTCTTATTTAGTGGATATTTACGGTATAAAAGGTGCCTACTGTCCAAATTTCATGATTCTAACGCCAGCGGTTTGGGCTGTGCGTTGATTCCTTTGTTTTCATAAGTGAATTTGCAAAATGTATTAAAATATTCGACATAAATGCCCGTATCTTTTGATTGCGTTGTCTTAGAAGCCTATTTTTTACACCTACAAGGGACCATAGCGTTTGATATTTGACATTAATTTCAACTTGCTGTCTCTATCCGCTTCTGAGAAAAAGGGTCTTACTTCTTTTATCAAAGGTCTTGACAGACAGACACACAGGAAGACACACAGACAAACAGACAGATAGACGGACAACAAAGTGATCCTATAAGGGTTCCGTTTTTCTTTATAAGGTCCGGAACCCTAAAACCTTAGGAATAGTAGTTTATATTGTATAATACAATTTTATATTTATAACTCAACAGAGCGCTATGATAATAAAAATAATTTGCTTTATGTAGGATAGTGAAATAAATTATCTTATAAATACATTGGGATAATCGTACCTATTGCAAAAATAATTCACTAACAAAATACTCTACAAAGATCACCACCCAATTTATATATAATGCACATTGTTTTAGATGGTACAAGAATTGTTAACAAAAAACTGGCCAAGTGTGTGGCAGACTAGGCATGATATAATTAGGGTTCCGTAGTGTTCACAGGGTTGTTTTGCTTCGCTAGGATTTCTAAGTATGTATTATCTACATATTATATTTTAAACCTTTACTGGTTTAAACGTCTGATTACAAAATGTTGCATGTAAACACTTGTTTCATTTTAAAAACCTTTTCAATGATAACCTATAATATGAGGTACCAAAAAAATATCCCCAGGTTCATGTACGTGAGGTACCCAAAAAAAGTTTTTTTTATAAGATGCTATATTTTTAAAATTGAGATCTATTAATGTTCCTAATCTCATAAATTTCAGTCAAAACTGTGGACCACTATGACACTGTGACAGATTGAAAGGGACGGATGGACGGACTGGTTGATCTTATAAGACGTTTTTCGTAGGGACTACGGACTCCCAAACAGAACAAAAAAGAAAGGAAAGACAAGTGAATAGCTGAATTAAAAACAAAAAGTGGGGTCTATTATATATTTGAAGTGTTACAGGCTTAGACCATTACAGGCTATAAATCCCGCAAAGGCAAGTTTTTCTATATGTATTTTGACTTCCTATCATTGGAGCTTTCCTCCCTTTCCTTGCAGAAAATAACTGTAGGTTGGGTACCTATACCTCAATGTTGTTATAATGATTTATTCCAAAAATCAAATATATATAAACCTAAGTACTTAACTCAATTATAAAAAGATTATACAATGTAATGTAATAGGTTATCTTTTGTTATCGTATTGTATATTGAAAAATAATATTTTGCAAATAGTTTCACCACTATTTGGTAAAACAACAAAAAAAACGAATTGCTAAAAAAATTATAAGAATAACAAAATATAGAACAATTCAATCAATTTATTGACTTCAAATCGTGTACATAAACTATCTCACCCTTCATGTACGCCGCGGGCCGCCCCTTCTCAAAGAAACCCCAACCAAGCGGGACACATACGCACTGCCACTTAAAACCATTGATACATAGTACTTTTTACATTGTCAAACATAATTCAATAAAAAAATATACAATAGTCGCGCACTTGACACCCGCGAGCCGAAAAGTAGCAATAAAAATACGACGTATCTTTTTTTCTTACGCCCTATTTATTGATTTTGAAGAATATCTATTTGAGTTTTCGGTATATCGTAAATGTGAATCACCAGTGAAATGCATGCTAGAGCTGTGATGTGTGTGGCGATTACCGAAAGACTGCGTGGTGCGTTTGGTTCTCGGGGTGACGCGCATGGACGGGGGCGCTGAGAACATACTACGAGTAAATACAATAGTAACAGTTTGTTTATATCGATATCGTGTACTTTATTGCTGTAAAAACGTTACAATACAAGATTTCGCAACTACCTCATTCATAAATTTTGAATTGTCAGTAGACCTTCCACGTACCCTATAGGCAAAATCAAGCCATCATCGGTATTAATTCCATGGAAAAGATCTTTAAAATCCGATGTTGATAGCTGATGAAAATACATATGTATTGTCGAGTTCAGTTAATTAAATTAATGAGTAGAAAAAACATTGTTTAACTCGTTTTCAATTCAACTCGTGGTCATCATACTAAATTTTAATACCGTGTGCCTTGTTCAGATACCACTACATGATGAATTATTAATGCTTATTAATCCTGACTCAAAAAGTCCTGAAACTGTCATAAATCCTCCTAGCAAGGTGAAGACACTGTCTTATACTCTGTGATCTAATAAGTCTGATGATTGGTTGTATTTATAATTGATTTCACCAACGATAAGATAAGAGCTGATCTCTTAATTTAAACAATATTACTAATTTGTAGGTATGTATGTAGATATTAAAAATTTGTGAATTAACTGTATAATTTTTAGTGAATTGACATTCGGCGGCCATATTTGCAAAAGTTGTGCGAGGGCACGCATGCGCTGCGACTAGTGAATACAAACAGCCGGCCGCACATCTGCTGGTCAGCTCGTGGACACAATGCCGACAGTATGAACACCATCCTTTGTGACAACGTCAAGACAAAATAATATCAATCTTTCAAGATATTTATTTTAAAGCGATACGTGTTCGACAGATGCAGTAAGCGTTGAAGTCTTTTGTATAAGTTTAAAAAATAGAGTAGTTGCATTATAAAAATATGCCTACTAAGGTTTAATTCGATCTCTGCATATATAACATAAATGCATCTAATGGGCTGTAATATCATTCGCCAGTTTATGAAGACCCATGACAATCAGCTATCGCAAATCTGTATAAAAATATACATTGTCCGACCAGTTTGCCAATCCGTGGCCACATTACCATTACCTGACCCACCCTACACAGATCGCTAGAAACGTCGGTAATGCTCCAATTTTTTCTGCATTTTGCCAAAACCTAATATAACGAGATTCGATACACACGTTTTCGATAAAATTAGCACTAACGAAATCACGTTTATAGCGATTTATAAGGTTCGTTCTGTATCAAACATAAATATTTTCTCGACTGATAAGCTCTAAACTTGTATTGCAATCTCATATACTATTTTTTTTTCAATTTCATTTGACTAAATATTATCTTTACTTCCAACTCCTAATTACTCTACATATTAGTTATAGCAGTCAGCCTTTACTTTGGCATTACTATTTAAAAAAATCTCTATATTGCCACAAAAATGTATAGCGATAACGTGCCATGAAATATTTACATTTAATAAGCGTCGGGATCAAAGGTCCTGCTGGTTTGTAAACAGGGGAGGTTTTTTATCCATTAATGCAAAAATATTAGCTGTGAAAAAACGGATGGCAACAAAAAACGATATTAGGCGCGTGTCAGGCCTTAACATGGACAATGGGCTTCGTAACAAGGCTCACAATATACAATTAATAAAATTGGACCTCTGATATTAAAACACAATAAATTATTTATCAGTCAGATCAAAATTATTAAAAACTTATCAGGAACGAGCACAATTAAATGGCGTAATAGATTGTCTGCCGATTTGATATGGGTCGATAACTTTATGTAGTGAAAACTTTGTTTCTGGTAACAGGTCAGTAATTAGATTGAGAGTATTTAGAGTTTTCAGTGTAAGATAAACCTAAGTGCACGATGCACTTTCTTTATTTTTCTTCTTCCAGTGCTTATCGGAGGTCGGTGATCATCATAGCTGTCATGATTTTAGAGATGGTTGCCCGGAATATCGGTATTCGTAGATCCGTCATGTTCATACTACGCCTGAAGCCGTATCTAAGGTTTTTCAGAAAAGAAATACAAATGTAACCTTAAGGTGATCAAGCGTCAAGTTTACTGATAGTACGTCTTCGACCTTTCTGCATCTTGTACCCTTGTATTTGTTTTGTAACAAACTTCGCTAACAAGAGTACAATCCGGCTGATGTTAAGCAGTTACCGTAGCCTATATAATGCTTGCAAGACTTGAAGGTGAGTGGGACAAAGGGAGCGAAAGTGAGGGAGGTTTCAGTTTTCTCACTTATTGTAATTACGAAATGTAGCTTTTTAGCTAAATAGCCACTTTACACCGATCTTTTGTGTAAGTATTAGTGTACCTAATCAATTTTGAGACCCACGTCCATACTTCTACTAGATCTAGATTCAATTCGCTAGCTACCCTATAATGATATCTGATTGAATTGATTTTTTTCTCGAATACTATTTTGACGTGAATGCAGATGTCTATTCGCGAGTGACCGTTGGCTGTCAATCAATGGCAACGAGGGGTGAAGCTAAAAAACTGACCCCTCGTTGACCACCCATAAAAAAGAAAAAAAATCACAATACTCTGAAAATCCGCACGGAAAAAGTAATATTTAGTGGGATCAGAGACGCGTGGCACCCCTCAAAATGCCCATAAAAAGCGATATCTTTTAAAATTGGCAAATTGTTGATTTTATCCTCTGATTAATGTTATTTTTATGTGATCTGAGGAATGAACATTTATTTATTATTTAAACTAATATTACTTCCGTCTTATATAGTTTATTAGATTCCTACTATTGTACTGCTAGGACGTACAAATGTATCTTAATAAGACGCCTAATATTCTACAACCTTGTGGTAGCGGATTTCAAAGTCAAAGTCAAAGCGTTTATTTTGTTTAGGCCTACAGTGGCACTTATAAATTGTCATTTTTATATTTTTTTCTTATAACTACAATCGGATCGGAACGCAACCTCGACTGAGATGATGGAGCAAGAAACTCAGCGGGCTTGTCTTTTTACATTTTGTAATATTATTTTTTGGATTGATATTGAGACTAACAACATCGATGCTCGTAATGTTATGCCCGAAATCTTACCTACAGTTGAATATTTCATCAAGCATTGTTGACAACCATCTAATTCTCGGTCCATACATTGATACATACAAATTCTGACAAGTCATCATATCACAGAATGACACATCGAATGCGAACGCTTCAAATTTGAGAACACGTTATGTGGGGGTGTCGCACCCTCGCTGTGCACGTTTTTGCCCACACCAAAATAAGTAGGTAGTTAGGGTTGCTAAAATTCATAATATTATTATTATGAATTTTAGCAACCCTAACTACCTACTTTATATACAAAAACAAAAAATACATTTTTTACTGTTTTCCATTCCACTAAATACCGAGCGTATGATTAATTTAATTTTAATTAAAAAAGGTAAAATAAATATAAATATTTTCTGTATTTTTTGGTTTGAATTTTGATGATTTATAAAAACAGTATTTCATTTTTGTTTATATATATCTCAAAAATCGAAATAAAAAATGAAAGTCTGGGTTAAATGTATCACTTCCTAGAGTTTAGAACAAATAATTAACTACTTGTACATAAATGTGTGTTGAAACTGTAACAATTGGGTACGTTTATTGAGTAGGACATCTACAATAGAATTGACAACCCTAATGCTTGGATGCCGTATTTGCAGTTTACATACAGATCGAAACAGGCATCCTCCAACAAAGCGCGATTGAACGCCGACATGTTGAAGTCACGGTGAGTATGTTTATTGGTAGGTTTAGCTCTAATATTTGACTAATACTTTGGGCGTTTACAATAGAGTTATTAAAGTGGCTGTCGCAAGCATTAAGATTGATTAAAAAAATAGTAAAAGTGTTTGACTCCGGACATAATTTGATTGAGCGATTGGAGTGTAATAATAAAATCAAATGTGAAAATGGAAAACCTTACATTTGATTATGCCAATGGGTTCATTGTTGCACTTGGCACTTGGTTGTTGTTCTATGGCACTTGGTTAAGTGCCATAAAAATAAGTGTTTTATGGTTCGCTTCCTTTTGCTACCTATTTATACGGCCCTTAAATATTATTTGATAGAATTCTTCTTTCTTCAGTTTAATTATTTACATTAGTTAAATGATTAAATGTACGTCACAATGTATGTACGGCCACATTTGATACCACAAATCATTTGACAACTTTAGTAAAATATATGGTAAAACCCGACTCTATAAAGTATAATTTTGATATTGCACGATATTTTGCATGGTGCCTTCATAAATGGTAAAGATGATGCAAAAAAAAGCAATGTAATAATGATGAATCTTTTCTGTTGTTGGTACAGTTGGTTCGTAGTGAATAATTTTAAAAGTCAGCAGTTAAAAAGAAACTCTTTAGATTACTTTTTGTGGTTCCTACCTCACCACCTAGGTATCTTTTGCATTTTTACAAAGAGCCATGCAAAATATAGTAAATAATTAAAACAAGACCTTATATAGTGAAAATTAGCACTCAGATCTTGCGAATACCTATTTCTATTGGTTTATTCTTTAAATTTTACAGGATATTAAGTCATCAGTCTCCGCAACGAAGTCACGAAATTTTGGCGAAAGTACTCCAATATTCTTTTTATCGTATGAAAAGGGCGAGGACCCTCCAAGGGCTTCGCGTTCCTATTGGTCGTCACATAGAGGGACGCTGCGCGCTTCGCGAGGGTCGCCCGCTAAACCGCGCAGCCAATCAATTCGCCCATTTTTTAAATAAAGAACCAAAATAATAAAAAAACGAAAGCGTTTTTTACGGACCACTCGCGATAAAGTAGTTACCCTTATGTAAACTGCGATGATTAATGTTGGTTAGCAGGTTATTGACTTTTGTAATGGTATATAGCGTTACATGACCACTAATAGACGGTACTATGGTTTGTGGGTATTTTAATTTTAAATACCTACGGATGAATTTGAAATTAAATAGTGGAATCTTTAAAGCGATGTAGATTCATAATTATAAGATCCAGAAATGTATAACCATATTGAATATTATTGAGCATCACCCGGTTATAGTAAATGTGAAATGTATTTGTTTATGATCGTAAACCTTCCTATTGCCTCTTAAATTAATCTGCACTATTATTGTCACGCCTTGTATCAACGACATTATGTATAGTTTACGTAAAGATTCTTGAAAAAAGCCCTGATAATTTAAGAATCTTGAATTTATTACTTTATAATCAACCATTATCGCAGCAGATGTGCAACGACAAACAACTATATTGCTTCAAACACAGCTTCGTGTATCTGTGAGCTGCTATGTACTTTAACGTATGTCAAATTTGGGTAAAGTTAGTAGATCTGAGTTTCGACTTAGTAGATTTGGGTGACGCACTTAGTAAATCTAATATTATAAAGCGAGTCGTCCATGATAGTGGTAAACAAAATGTAGGTATGTATAAAATGTGATTAGATTTAAATCAATAGTTTACATAGTTTAGTTTAGCTGGATTAGCGCTTTCTAGGGATTGAATACACGATATAGGTACCTACTACACGAATATCCTTTTCCTTTAGGTAACGATCTACTTTGGTTTGTTTATTGTAACACACCGTAAGTCTAAATTGACAGAGCTACTGCCCTGCAGCTTTGAAGACACGGGTACTTTTCTAATCAATCAGGAAGTAACTATATCACCTGCTAACAAAATTGATATTATTTTATAACTGTCTCTAGCTGCTCTATATAAGGAATCGGCCATTAATGTTGGAGCAATGACATCTAGCGTGGTATGCAATAACTAGAAACGTAGTTCTGTTCATGATTTTATCACCCAACGTTTGTATCATATCGTACTTAGCGATACGCGTACCATAGTGCGTACCCGGGTTTCGTAATAATGTGATCATATACCGCTAGATGGTGATGTAGAGACCTATCAAGAGAGATTTACCATTTGTTGAAATATGTTCGAGATTATTACGGGACATATTTTTGTTGTTAATAAACATTGTTTCATGTCTATATTTGGAAGATAAATACATGGTATGACTAAGTAGAAAGAAAATAACGTAGTCAGTAGGTGGAAACATTTATGATTTCAGTTAAATAAGTATAATGTAAAGACGACTTGGTTATTTTAGTTTGATTAAGTAATAATTTGTATAATCATTATTTTAAATTTGAAACAGTGTATAATTCAGCTCAGCCAGAAATTTACCATAGGTTACGATTTGACATTAACATTAGCTTGGTAGATTGACAAGTTTACTATGAGCGATTTAATTATGCACAAAAGTAATTACATACGTGCGTACTTAGATACTTTTTGTGAGCAAATGGTCAAATCATTTACTTTATTTTTTACAGCGGCCAGTTATATACGAAACAGATTGGATGTTTTTAATGTGTGGATTATTAACATTTATTCACTTCTAAAGGTTTCGTCGTTATTTTTTTCTTAAAGGCCCTATTAGATTTTTTTATAAAATCCTGTATTAATGAATGTTTTCATTATGTACCTACATGCATCAAGTAAATTACTAAAGAGTCCAGCGGAAATTCCGAGCTAACACGAGGTAACGGGCAATGGTGAGCTGTGATTTACCAAGATGATCCCGGCGGGCTGGGAGGGCGAGGGCCGACTAACGGCACCGCGTGTTTCGATTTCGTAGAGCATTTCTCCGCGCGGTCCCGTTACTCGGCCGAAAGTACTTTTGTTGGTTGCTCGCACCGCGCTCGCTTACACCACCGATCACTCGAGTTCACCGTATTGAGAACGCCAGGCCGCAGTTGTTTAGTCGCTATTATGACTCCGCTCAAAACAAAGAGCTTTTCAAAATAAAAATGGAGCCGCACCGAGAATCTCGAGTTCAGTTATACATACAGTTATGTTTCTGAGATACATTTGCATAATTCGTAATTAAACGCTTATAAAGTTGCGCAACCCGTGTATACCTATCCCATTCCATTAGGTATGAAAATGTAAACAAATTAAAGGCATCCCAATGAGAGTCGATAAAAATTTTGTAGCGAGTTGTGTAAGAGAGTGGCCTTGCGAGCGACGCGGGTCGATGACTGCGGCTGACTGTGGATCATGTTTACCTTATCGACCGAGTGAGCGTAACCAACGAAAGTTCCAACTTTGAGCCCAAAAATGTTTTAAGTGATGCACTTTTTATTTAGTGAGTGCTGGCTACGGCCTACGGCGTAGCAGAGCAATGAGCTACGGTCGATTTTCGCTCCAATATAGAGCTACCCTCATGCCAGCAAAAGTTACAACTAGGTGCTCTAGGTTACTAATAATACTACTAGCTATGTAAAAAAATCCAATAATAACAAACAACAAGCAAAAACGAAGGGTAAATATACTTAAAAAATATCTGATTAATACTTAATTTTCAGTTGTCAAGTTCTACGCGACTAATTTTGTTCAATAACAATCATAGGAATATTCCACAGCAAGTTCGTCAGTTGGCACTAGGCGTCGCGGCGCAGTGATCAGGCGGCGCACAGTGGACGGAAAAACAAGGTTCCCTTTCATAGGATTTTTGAAAAATAAAATATTTTATTTGATAGTTTCAAGTATACAGTTTCGTCGAGTACACTAAAGCATTGAATAAATTTGTAGTTACCGGATTTTTTTTCGAGTCTATACCATAAAATAATGACTTTATATATTTCAAATGTATGAAAATGGAATTAGTTTTGCTCATAACTTTTTTCTGTCTTGGATTGTAAAGCTGAAACTTTTAGGTATTGTTGCCGAGCCTATAAAAAACCCACCTGACCTTTGACCTTGACCCCGAACTTCCCCGTTCAAAAGATATGAATAAATTAAAAATGCATATTTGGACGATGTTTTAACACGCGGTAATGTACCTCAAAAATAAGTTTTTTTATATTTTTTTTACCCAGTATTGATCCCTGATAGACAACAAACCTATATAACTATCGATCTTGACGAAAAGCGTACTTATTCATAAGGTATGAATAAACTTAACATCATATATCATGGAAAAATATCACATCCCATATATTTTGTTGTCTGCCTCAATGTAATATACTGCCATTTTGACAACTTAGTGTTGTTGACATACCCAGTGCCTTATCAGAAGGCAAAATTCGTTTCGTTGAATTCAGACAGGCTCGAAGCATCGATGCATATTCTGGATGTTTAATTAAATGCTTCACTAATTCTGCAAAGTCCCTGAGATTTTTATTTTCACCAGCTTTCATTACAAAAGCATAAGCTAGTGTATCAAAATCATTTTTAGCTGGAAGATCTTCAGTTCGTCTTCTTTTTTGAGGTGGACTTAGGTCAGCAAATTCTTTCCGAGGAGTAATTGTAGTGGTTGACATCGACACAGACAAAGTACTACAGGACACAGCGAACTCTGTTGATGTACTAGGTGCTGTTACTGTAGAAACACTTATTGAGGAATCTTCATATGCCATCTCAATACACGATGGATCTTCAGTTCTAAATTGATCAATGTTTACTTGGAGAAAGTCTGGCCATTTAACTTCTGAGTCTAACCATTGGTTAAACTTTTTAAACAATTATCTGTTGTATTATGAGCTGATTTCCATTTTCGCTTAAGGTTACTCGTATATGTAGCACAAAATGATTTAAGCTTTGTATTTTCCTCTTCAGATAGAGAAATGTTCACGGAAGTTAACACTTTTTGTATCAACATGTCCACATTAAAATAATTTTGCTTCATGAATACAAATACATCGAGATTTGACTTAATTCCCTCCATACTGAGCAACTCAAACAACAAATTAGCGCAAGTAGAACGTTAGGGTACGAATCCGTAATGATAAGTGAAATTAAGTAAAGGTACTCTCAGTATTTATTCTGCTTTCATTTAGAATAGAACTCTAATCCATTTCTGGAAATGATTGTCTAACCTTAAGTGCACTTAAGTACCTACACACATACAACATATGTTCCCATTATTTGATAAACAATGAATCTAATCCCTAATTACTAAAACCGAAATGTTTGGTCACACCTGCGTAATAACTATGGGAATTGAGGGTAGGTGGTGACTATTGTTAAGTGACGCAGTCTAATTTGACAAATATATAGGTAGGTAATTAAGAAATTCTTAGTAACTGAATACAATGTTGCGACTTTAACAACCATTTACTATACCACGACCAAATCTTCAAAATATACATTTCTAATTAATTCATACGTTTTGAATAAGGGCGTTTTTCGTCCAGATCAATAGCCACATAAGTTTGGTGTCTATCAGGGATCAATGGTGGGTAAAAAAATAAAAAAAAACTTATTTTTGAAGTACATTACCGCGTGTTAAAACATCGTTCAAACATGCATTATTAATTGATTCATATCTTTTGAACGGGGAAGTTCGGGGTCAAGGTCAGAGGTCAGATGGCTTTTTTATAGGCTCGGCAACAATACCTAAAAGTTTCAGCTTTACAATCTAAGACAGAAAAAAGTTATGAGGAAAACTAATTCCATTTTCATACATTTGAAATATATAAAGTCATTCTTTTATGGTATAGACTCGAAAAAAATGCCGGTAACTACTAATTTATTCAATGTTTTAATGTACTCGACAAAACTGTATACTTGAAACTATCAAATAAAATATTTTATTTTTCAAAAATCCTATGAAAGGGAACCTTGTTTTTCCGTCCACTGTGCGGCGATGGGGGGGAGGCTCGGGCGGTGACGTAATCCATGCGGTTCGATACTCTCGAAAGGCTGCCGGGTCGACGGCCGCTAGACGCGGAACCGCGGCCTACGCGACCGCTCAATTAAACATTCCGCATGTATGTACATAAACAGCTTGTAACACATCACTTTATTGAAATAATAATATTGCAAATTATGTATTTTAATTATATTTCTGTACTAACAACAATTTTATAAATAAGCGCCAAAAATACGGCTTAGGATACACATGATATTGTCAGTTGATCCTTAGGTTCATATTTACTCCTTTTACTACCGGATATAAAAACCACAATTTTAATTTGTTTAATCTTTTCACAAGGACGAAGACTTAGCGTTAAAGACTACATTGCATGGTAATTTACATTATTATAATTTTAAATAAGACAATGAACAAACAACTGGTGATAACGGTTGAACTAATAAGGGTTCACGCAAAATTGTATAAGTCAACTTGTGTGTTCTATAATGTCAACTTAACTGTAACTGTAATGGATGTTGCAAATATAAATTATTAGTCAAAGTAAAAGGAGAACTAGAATTAAGCTAATAGGAACCGAACCTACAATTTATCATACACCCACGCGCCCACTGCCTACGGATTGAATTGTTCCGCCGCACATCTTACTCAAGACGCTAATTATTTAAGACAAGCCACAGCTGCCACCTATGACACTTCAAAATATTAAAAAGATTCTTAAAACAATATTGAGTTACAAAATAAGACGCATCAAAAGACTTTACCCCTCGAATAAATCATCAACAGGCAGGTATAAACAGATTTACGTTTATAAACTTAGGTTCAAAGTTAGAACAGTAACATTACGAAGTCAACGTTCATGCCAGCAGAGCATCGTATGCGCATATTTGTAGAAAAGTAAATAAGTGCAATAATGAGTCCAAGTGAGAGGCAGCGGGAAGGGCCGCTGAGAGCGAGTTACACAAGAAGGGTTACAAAACTATGGCAATGAACTCGAGTGAACCTAAACCTTGCGAACCGCTAGCTGCCGCCGGCGACAGCCGTCGTCAACTTGCGCCCGCGCCGTTGCACTTCTTTATGGTTAAACGGCAACAAAAGATGAAATATTTATTATAACATTTACATACATTGCTTAATCATCCATGAATTGAGGTGATAACGGTACTTCCACACACAGGCTGGAAAAGCAAAACTGATATCTACTGAATTTTATTATGCAGTTATATCTTCCAAATAGCTAGCAATACGACTACAAAACGTGTACGGTTAATGTATAGAAAAACTATAAAAATAACTGTCAAGGATTATATTGACGTTCAGATTTAGAAAATCAACGGAAATATACTCACTGGGAGGGTACCTCATATACTATATTTGCCTCACATTAATTCAATCTGTGAGGTAACTATTCAATATCAATTTTAAATAATTATATCAATTTTATTACTTAATTAAAAATCTACACAGAAAAAAAAGACGACAACAAATCATTTTTGCAGTTTCTAGTATACTCTTTAGTAAATTTTATTATACATTTTTTTAAGTACAGAAAATAATATTTTTTAGCAACACGTGCAATAATATTTATTAGCACAATACATCTTTGTTACAAAACGTCTAGTAAGAAATATTAAAAAAGATACTAGGAACTAGAAAAATATTTCTTCGTCGTTGTTTTTTCGCAGTGTAATAGGAAGAATAAAAATGTTGTCAATCCCCGCACGTCGTGTTGCAGTCGGCTCTCCAACGGGCGCGGAAATGTTCCCTGCAGGCTGCGCGCGCGCCGGCCGGTGATCTGTGCAATGCGGAAACTGCGCTTTTTGCACTCCTGTGCACCACCACGTGACCGAGCCACGGGCTGTAATTAATGTAAAAATATCATGCTGTTTGTTAATTACTTTATTATGATAAGACGTAGAAAGTATAATGTGAATTAGCTATTACTAAATTGAAATCTCTATATTTCCCAATAGATATCTCCTTTTTCTTAAAAAAATAATACATAAAAGCCTGGAGGGTCGGAAATTCATTAGAACTATAGGACCTACAAAAAGTGGCACCTTTAATATTTAATCTAGATCCCTTTCATTGCTTTTGACGATATGAATACTTTTTTTGAAGTATTCATAATATCAAACATTTCTTAAGCTTCTCAAATCACATAAGCTGTTATACTAAACTCTATCATCTTGCAATTATCTTCACTGAGATTTTCCTATTCCTATAAAATTAATAATATATTGGCATCAAAAAATATTATTAATAACCTAAGTGATGAAGTATGTCCTAAATCACTAACAAATAATGTATTATTTTAGAATTCAATGAAACAATGAAGAATTGAGCGGCACAATAGGCGCTAGAGCGAACGCCTATACAAACGACATCAACGAGCGCGATACAACACACAACCCTGCGCTTGATTGCTTGTACAGTTAAATGTGCTCTATAACTCATAATTAGTAAGTATATAAATAAACGTCACTTCCTCAGTCATTGCACAGTCAATGACTTTAACTTGTCATGAACTTTTAAATGTTTTTCATGCAGCTAAACTCATAGTTTTATTGTAGGTACCTCAGTTTTGCGCTATTAGTACTGCGAGAGAGCATTGTCTTAATAATATTTATTATCTATTATTATTCAATCTCGACATTTTAATGTATTATTTTATTAGCATCATCGTAATGCCGTTATTAGTAAAGGTTTTTATAATCCTGACCAATTTCGTACAGGTAATCTGTATTTGGCCATTTAACTGCAATTTTTCTTAGACATACATAATAATAATAATAATTTAGTCCTTTTGACGTCCCACTCCTGGGCACGGGCCTCCCCTCAACACGAGGGGGAGCCCGTACATACATAACCATGGGGGGAGAGACATGCATAACCTTTAATAAAATAATAATGAATGTAAGATGCCATACAAATAGGACAAACCCTAAATTTTGTATCTTATGTCATTCGACACAGATAATGACCATTATGATTACAAAAAATGTTAAGCAAGTGTTAAACACAGATTTAACACGTGTTTACATTTTTGTAATAACACCGGAAGTCTTTAATTAAGGATTCTGTTGTACTTCACTTATATGAGAGTGATGCGAAGTGTTTACATAGATTTTAGACACACAGATCTAAAATATGACTCAAGCCGTTGGTGTAACAGGCTTTAACAAATAAAAACCAGAATTTCCCGAATGTGAGGTTCGTCATCAGCTTTCATCACGCGGCATCGCGAGCTGTGTTCGCGAACCGCGGATTCCCGCCAAACGCGGACACCGCGAGGTCGTCGACCCCGGCCGGCGTTCACATGCTCGATAAAAGTAAAAACTCATGCTCTTCAAGTTACCACTTTTATTACAAAATGTTCACCCGATGTTTGCGCAGGTGATCATTATATTACGCTCCGTGGTAAGTGCGTTCCCCCCAGTGATTGGAAAATTAACAACACCTGATAAAGCAACTAATGCAAATTCATTCGTCGTGTTTGTTATTGATAATATTATTAAAATACCGTTCACGTACACATTTTTATAATTAATGAATGTACCTATTGAAATAAAACTATTTTTCGGATTTTATGGCTGCTGTAAAGCAACCGAAACGTCGGGAACATAAAGTTAATAAACGCGATAAAATCCGAAAAATAATTTTATTTCAATGTGTAGTATTCGCGTAAATATAAGAAAACAATATGTGAATGTACCTATTTAAAAAATTGTATGTTTTAAATATAGGCATACATTTAAAATCGATCAAGTGTCTTCATTTAAGTGCTAAAACCATTGACTATTTAATATACGTAAACCATGGATCAAAAGAGTGTCCGTACCTAATTGGTAATGATATGAAGATGTAACCAAATGGTTACGAAGAAATATATCTTCATATTTGCCTTTAACGTAGATTTTTTTTAAAACCTTCAAAATCGTAAATGCTATGTTGTAAGTTTTGATTGCAGCATGTTACGTTATCTATTTACAGAATTTCCTTATTCACGACAAATTAAATAATACATTTTTATAAAATAAAATTGTTTTTTTTTTAACCTATAAACGTTTGCATTAACGAAATAAGTGGGATAACATCTATAAGTGGGACGATACGGCATACTTCGATATAATATATACCTTACAGATGATGGTACAACTGAGTCAGGGGCTTCCAGTGGTCCGGGCGAAATTAAACACCTAATCGGTAAAAAGTGAGTTTTCATTATGACAAAAATAAAGAAGTTTACAATATCCATAACAGAGTGAGCGTAGATGAAAAGTGAATCAACCTGACGTTTGGTTGCGCGGCCATTTGCGTTCGTTCACCTCTCAAATTTTCGTTTCGTTGGTGTAGTGTGCGTGCTGCCCCTCTCCCCGTCACCCTCCCGCCCCCCTTCAGCACTGCCAGCCGAACGCCCCCCATTCCACCAACTTAGATCACGACTAGCAATACCACGAACCATTGTTCAAACATATCGACAAAAAAAACAATGTTCAGCGGACGTGTCAGCAAAACTAAACGTTTTTAGGCGACGTCAATCATTTCTATTTAAAGAAAATCTAATATTTATGAAATCTGAGCACGTCATTTAAGCCTTTTATTTTTGCAATAGAGCAAAAACGAGCTTTTCCAAAGACCGGATGCAATGCGTTAACACGAAACATAAAATCTCATAACAAGGATATTTTTTTATAATGTGCACGTCTAATACCTGTTTTACTTCAAATATATCTTAGGATGTCTGAATAGAGCGCCGAGCCGAATCATTGTTGATTCAAATGGAGTGATGTTGGTGCAGCTAGGCCTTGTCAATGACCTCTATTTCGCCACCGAACATCAGAAATGGCGAGAGAGGTCGACGATTCGCGTTACGCCTGCTTGCCGCGTGTCGACCGCGCAAATCTATGAAGTTTTATAACATACCTATACATAATAATGATAGATTGTTTAAAAGCAACAGATATCAAATAACATATAAATACTAATTAGATTTCAAATAACCTGATGACAATAACCTTCATGTATCACGAAAAGTATGAAACTGTTGTTAATTGAGCTATCTTCAGAGATCAAATTGAGTTATAAAATAACACAATAATACTGACTAGGATATTCTGTATAGGCACCTACTTAGGTAACTAGTAATTTTAATTAATTTTAATTAAAATAATATTATTTTTTAGTTAATTAATTGAATATGAAACTTGAGTATTTTCTATACTAATAAATAAATAAATTATTGTAACAAGGCAGTACGTGTACAAATAGGTACATTTTATAGGTGTGTAAAGCTAAATCGTAACGTTCATTCGAGACAGAATTATTTTCTACTTACTTTGTTCCCGATATGCCTGTCTTTACGTGTACAAAACATTCGCAAAGCACTGGATGCTCTTTAATTATACTTGCTATGGTGATAACTTGTCATCTCGGCTTAACATATGGCATATGAGAGAGTTCCGACCGGACTGCCATGTATCTAAAATACAACCAGATTATTAAATAGGGGTTAAATTACATAAATTTTAAATTAGCTAAAAATAAATATAAAAAATATAGAATTAACTACCCTCAATATATCCAAACTACTCACTCCACGCGATGCTGTAATTACAGATAAAGACTCCGCGAAACGGTGACATAAAAGAACGTACACTTTGCCAAATCTCATTAGGACAAAGAAGAGTTTACGGTGAATGTGACGGGTAATGTCGCTCAACGGTAAGAGCGCGATACATTTTGGAGCAGTGCAAATGTAGGTACCCTTCAGATGGCGAAGATAAAGTCATGGTGACGGATTGATAGAATGACAATTTGGTGAGTAGGCCAGGTACCGCGGAAGACACCGGTCGCGGTTCACCATGGTTCAACGTGACACTTTCCGACGTCATAAACAACTTTCCTACTAGCAATGCGCTCGGCTCGGCTCGCGACGCCAGCGCCTCGCGTCGCGCGCGGCGCCCACGAGAATTATTGTGCGCCACTTTTCTAGAAAAATAATTAATTAACGCTGAGTCTATGACTTTTCTTTAGGTACATCGCTACGTAGTCAGACTTCTGGCACACTGAGCGCAAAAACATATCAGATGAAAGAAAATGCGCTAATACAATTCACGCTGATCTACAACATGAGATTCGATGACACTGAAACTCAATCAACCTACAAGAAATCAGATGATGAGCCGGTACGCAGTAACTGTTACATCATCGTTCAAAATAGGCAAAAGTTAATCATAGCTCTGAATGGATCGGTGAAGAACCAAGTATACGTTCTTGTAGGTGCAGAGTGCAAAACTCCGGTCTTCAGGTCTTAACCCAATTAAAGATTATATATAAGTACACATATCTTCCTTTTAAATTACTTTACTATCATCTGGTTCAAGGTACACGACTATTAAGGTTCTAGAGATAATACACTTAAATTGACCGTCTACTTCGTTATGCCATGAAGGGGGCCCGTTTGGACCAATAGGATTGCTACATTTCCTGACACCTTCAGCTAAGCTGGGTGAAGCTAAGAATGAAACGAAGCGAAGCGGATGAAGCGATCCTATTGCTCGAAGCGCGTGGAACAGCTTCATAGCACAGCCAAGTGGATACACAGCGCCCTAATACCTCAGAAGCAGCGATACGGCCTGAAAATAAATAGTTTTATTAGCTTTTCTTACTGGTTTATAAACCATCTTCGGGAGGATGCGGACAAGTCAAGAATGTATTGTGTACAATCCATTATGTATTGATAATGTATAATGATAATGCCTACATCATGGAAGGAACATGATATATTCAAATAGTCAAATAATTAGTTCCACCTGTATGCCTAGTAGAGTAATTGTAGAGTCAGAGTATTAAATCCTATAAATAACTCCTACTTCACATTTATATACAAGTTATTAATATTGAGACAGGAAAGTCTTACCGCGGGATTCAAATTATTAAGATGAAATTTTATTGACTCGTTATTGAGATAAGGTGGCTAAGTGCCCGGGAGAGGTCCTTCTGGAGCCCATTCGATACCATACATTTATAGTGCAAGAGTTGATACTCTACATAACCTCTGTATTATATTTAAATATTGAATGTCTCTTCGGTTTTCAATTCTATAATGGTGAAATATATTTATTTATACACAGAACACATAAAGTGGCCATTCACACGGTGAACCAGACACTAACAATTTCCTTACATTTTACTGTATCACAGTATCAAAAGTGCCGGCTTCATAGTGCGAATTACCGCTAACACAATATTATACAGGTTATGTAAGTATAAATATTTATTTTATCCTTCCTTGTATGTTACTTAATTAGTTTATGGTACATGATTAAAAAAGAAACCGTGGCATCCTGGATTACTATAATTTCATTTGGGCACTGATATTTGATATGGGTGACGCGCTTAGTATTATTTTCACAACTGATCCATTACACATTTAGATTTAGCTGTTGTTTAAAACATTGTTGTTAACGAATAATAAAACAAGCCTCTTTGCCTAAGTCCAGTTTGTCCAGGAAGCGAGGCAGTCGTATCCTACATAAACAGGTCGTTGCCACACACTCACTGAGTGTCCGACACTTACATTTAAAATTTAAGACCATTTATGTTTCGAATGTACCCTTACTTAACTTAAATTACGAATCGACCGAAAACTGAAATGCTTTTAGGTACACTCAGAAAAAAAAATACAATTTTATAGTATTATTTTTTAGTAAACATTTTATAATTGCAGCAAATATACTTCATACTGTCTGTAATAAAAAAAATGTTTAGGAATATGGAAATTTGATTTCCATACAACTTTTATATTTCTAGACCCACAGGTTTAAGTTGTGCATTATCTCTCGGTTAGTTGATTTGTTTTATCAAGTAGATAATTCAGGTTTAAGTATTATTCCTTATTACTGCGGGTTGTATCAATGAACTATAATTAATTTAATAATGATCTGGTAAACATTATGCAGTAAGTGCAACACATAAAATTGCATTGGTACTAAATTAATTACAATTACAAAGAAAGTTATAATATATCTATGAAAATATATGTGAAAATACTTTACGTTCGCATAAACAAATATTATAAAAAGACCCCATAAAAACTCTACAGAAAATGAAAACTTGATAAACATCGCACCGCTTCGTGCAGTTTATACACAAGTCCGTCTCATCTCGTCTAGATAGGTATGAGTGCTGACGTCTTGCACTTTGAACTGATATTTATTCCATTATGTAAGTTAATGTAAGCAAGCGCCGTCCCTACCGTGCGTACGTCAAGTCCATTTGACGCACACCATAGGCATCCATTCTACGAGCAACTATCGTTGCATCACAGCGGGACACCGGGATTCTAACGGTACTTGTCCTTTCTTTTTACTTTTTTCAACCTCGAAGCATCCGTAGCGTGCGTTCACTTTTAATGGTGGCTCACTGAGATTTCTGGATGGTGTAATTATACCAGACTTCGATTACATTTTACTGTTTGTTGAGTGTTTTGATGACTTAAACTAATGTTATAAACGAACTACAGGTATAGTATGACCGACCACGATCATTACCACCCTCTCACAGAAGATCGGCGTAAAGTAGGTAGCTATTATAGCAGCGGGTATGACCCGCTGCTATAATAGCTTGCTTGACGACCTTGTTATAAAAAAAAGTGTGAATGCACTAGAAAATTGAAAGTTAAAGGAATATTTTTTTATCAGGGATTTAGTCAATTAATAAACCAGTCTATGAACTGAGCTTATAAATCCAGTAACAATACCTACCTAAATATTAATTTGTCGATTATACCGCGCGTTCCAGGTTGGCCAGGTAGGTACCAATATATGTCAAGATTCTATGACAGTATTTTTGTGTATGAATATCTACAAGTTTACAAAATCCATATGTTCATAATCAATCCTACAAAAACCAAATTGCATGGTCAAAATATTTGATTGATACTAAAACTGAATTTAAATTGATGTATAATCTAATCAACATTCTTCATAGGTAGGTATATCACAAAATAAATAAATGAATAGTTAGGTAAATAAGAATTATGAGATAGCTATGAAATACCCGTTATTTTTATGTGATTACATAACAAACATCCCATAAAATCTGCACGTTACGTATTCATAAAAAAATAATACAACTGTTTTCCGTTAACGATTGATTTATGGTCGCAAGTTGAAAACAATATGCAGTGTGCAGCTACTTTGTGGTCAAACTAGAGGTCCTTTGTTTATGAGCCCTTTGTGCGAGTAACGGGAGTGAGGCGAAGCGTGTGACGTGGTCATAGTGACGTCACATGCTGTGGCTGCATTTCCAACAAAAATGCACTTTTGCCGTGATGCAGGGCCCGCTACAAAGTAACTGTACCACTTGTAAACCGGGATCTATAGTAATACCCATTTCTCAGAAAGAACGGACCCTTGAGTACAAAAGATTAGGAAGATATATTGCCGGTCATTTTTACTCGGCCTGTGACTAATTTGAGGTTTAAATACAGTATTATCTTCGAACGACCTCCACTTTTTTATTTATATTCAACATCAGGTAGTGCTCGTGGTTTCAAATAAGTTTTTTTACACGTTTATAATATTTGTTTTTTTTTGTCAACATTGTATTGTTGCTTGTGTTTCTCAAAATACACACGTAATAAGTACTTACTGTAAACTATTTCAGTTTCTTTCGTACTTAGCCGCAAGCTCGACCCATTAGGTCCTGCAAAGTCATATTTAGATCCCTTATGAGCGAGTTTCGTAGAGTGACTTAATACAAAAACCCTATTACATGAGAATGCAGATGTCTGTTGTTGTAAAAATAGCATTTGGCAAGGGTCTACAACGTGAGATGGTATCGTAACCGTTTCAATTAATTTAGGTACCACCCGTGAGTGCAAATGTTGTGCTTTTTTCATATAAAATTTACTGTTATAGAGACCAACTACAGAAAAGGGTTTGATGGAGCGAACGCAAAAAACCCTGTGATTACTTAACCCATATCCGGCAATCGTAGCGCGACGCATATGGTCCCGTAACCCTTTGGCCCCGTTATATCACGTTTGTCTAACAGTTGCATAATGTTCATATTATAATAGCTTATATTTTTTAACCGAAGGAGAGCGCGCCAGGTGATATAGTTTTTATACCATTTGTTGTCTAAATGTGTTCGAGTAAAATCTGTCTACAAGTAGTTTTTTTAAGGGCCGGTTAGTGTAAAAACATATACCTAATGTATTGTAATTTAGGTAACGTAACACACGTCTACAACTATGGCAAGGTGAATTGCTCTTACATATTATAATATGCCGTTATACAATTAAATCACATGACAATAGAATTTCGTCTATCAAAGTCTAGATTTTAGAAGGGATCCAAATACGATAATATATATACGATTCCTAAGATTGATGTGTCGGTCGTTAGAGTGTTTGGTATATATATTTTCACTTTTCGCCTTATCAAGCGGGTACCGAGAGAGCCGAGACGGGCCGCTCCGCGGCGGCGCGGCGGCGGCCAGCGGAGTGTCGATGATTCCTGGAAGCGCGCGCTTTCCACACGGCGCACTGCATCTTCCCGATGAAATGCACACGAGTTCGTTGCACTTACAAACTCATAACCCCCTTTCTAAAGCGCCGATCCAATTATGTGCACTTTCGCAAGCCGCTACTGTCACTCGCCTAGATACGGATAGGAAACTCGGCGCTATGCGCTCGCGCACCCACCTGTCGGCATGACCCTCCACACCGACACCATGGCTTACTACAACATAGTATAACTTTTAATACGGCTTGTTAAAAAGCATGTGCAAAGTATAATAATTATTCATCTTCATAAAAGTAGGATCGTGTCAAATTATGGGTTATAAATAGATAGGCACCAACTTTTTATTGCTCGCATAAATCGTGCACCTACTTACATTATAAAAAGAGCCTATATAATATAATTATAATAGAGTTAATGGTTAAGATCGTTCAACTCATACATTGAATAAAATATGCACAATATTTATAATATTTTCTTAGTAATTACCAAGAAAATTATATTACTATGCTATTTCCAAGAAAATAGATCTCATCTGAAACGAATAGCGTCCGCCGGATTCTCAGCGGGCTTATGTGCGATGTAACATGAAAGTTTTTCAGGCGTAACCGCGCCGTGGCACACGCCAATGAAAACGAGACAGGGTAACGAACCTGTCTGCTACGCTTCCCGATACTCGATTCTTAACAAGTCTATCATTTTGTCTACAATATATTTTAACAATTAACAGCATTTATCTGCATCGTCACACTTTGATTTTTGCAGTTGAAAGTGTTGTGATCAGCTCTCCTTGCATATAATTTCTTCCTTTTTATTTAAATCAATAGTAATAATCGCCTTGATTAATTCATACATTTTAATTACAGAGATCCAATTCCAATTTTCTCAAAGGATTGTATTAGTCGGAAATATATAGATATATTTTTTAAACTAGACAATATTTTATAACTGCAGACTTTTATATTATTTCCGATAATACGAAAATACATAGGTATTTACTTACGAATTCATTAGGATTAACCTTTTGATGCAGTTACTTAGTAAAGGAAATATCTATTTTGATAGTAGTTGAATCGTCAGAGTAGAGACATTTTTCTTCGTGCCACATAGGGCTAGACCAGACGAGTTGAACTTGTCATGAGTGATTGCAGAGAGAAGGATAGGGGGGATTAGAGTGCATTGACATACTTACCTACTGCACACTGCAGCGGCGAAATGCATCGGCGGCGCGCCGTCCCTCGCTTCTGCGGATACGTCTAAACGGCCAGCGTCATTAGAGCTCCTTCGGCCCCCTACTCGTCCAAGTACACCGATAGGAGGGGTGGAAAATTGTAGAGTCATCGAGCTCAACTTACGTTGGTCGCTTTATAAATCACTGACGCCTCGGAAAAGTGGAATGACGTCCGCGTGGCCATGCGGTTTTCACTCACCAACACGAACTTAGAGAGAAATGGAAAAACGTGTTAATTTTACGGAGGCTGGCGCGAAATAAGGCCATCCATAATAGTCTGTGCGGAAGTATAAATTGGATTAGTATCATTAATTATGGTTATTAGAATAACATTCACTATGGATATTATAATTGGTTAACAAGAAATAACCCAAAAAATTATATTTTTGTATCTATACTAGGTGATACAAAATGGGTATACTATTTTTTTGCAACTTAACTTTGTAAATCTCAAACTATCGGCTTTGTGGGACAGTTGAAGTACTAAAGGTTTTGTAGACTTGTGAAATCGGTCAACAGCTGTATTCCTATACCACCTTTTGTTTTTCAAGTTCCCTCCAAAGCTGATGGTTTTAGAATTACAAAGTTAAGTTTTGAAAAAAAAGTATACCCATTATGTGTCACCTTGTAGAGCGACAATATTTTTTATCGAGAAATTATTGATCAAATATAGGTACACTTTCTGAGAATGACAATCTATAACTGCCAAAATGTGTGTAAAAACCCTGACACAAATACATTTTGTTAAACTTAAAAAACCCCTCGTCAGCAGCTGCTGATGTCATTGAGGAAAAGTTCCCGAAAATAAGTTTTCTAGGTCTCAGGACTTATCACAAATACTGATCTGTGAGTCAACGAATGTTTGCGTTTTTGACCAATGCATAATATATTTAACGAAATGCCTGGTTCCAAATTTCGTGAATTGGTAGTTTTATTTTACAGTGATTTTCAGGGGAGAAAAAATGTCTCTATAGGTTTGCATCGTTAATATTAATAACACATGCAGTCATCGTGTTGTCAATCTTAAAGCTACATACCATAATAGTAAAAGAAACATAGACATAAGAGTATCCTTGTACATAATATATAATACTGTACATATTATTTAAATAATATAATACATATATAATATTTTTAAATTATATAATTCCCATGTTCATATTTACCCGTCCTAATCCGATAATGGTAAATAAAAAAGAAATCTTATATAAGTACAAAATGTACACTTTACATTTATCCTATTTTAACATAGTGTATCATCGTTATAGTTAGCAACGATTTACATCTGCTTAATTACATCATCCAGAGTTTGCTTATTATAAAGATAAACGTATCTATGGTGCATTATTATGTAAAGCGCCAATACAATGGCAAAGCGTTGCACTTGACATGCGGGTCAATGGCAACGTCATCGCAGTAGAGACGGTAGCGCGATTGTTAACGACACAGTCACTATCTGCCAAACAAACATTTACTGACATATATTTGTTTTTTTTTAAAGGTAGTTTAACGGCCCTGGGTACAAGCCCTTTTGAGCCTATCAGTTTAATGGTTACGTTGTATATGTGTAGGTTGCCAGCTTGTTAATAACGACAGTTGCCGTTGCGAATCATCGATCTAACAAATCAAGGGATCAATTTCCTATTGATATGTATTCCTGAAACTGAAGTTCGGGCTCAGTGGCTAGAGATGTCTTGCCAATTGTGGTCAAAACGAGCGGGATTCAGCCTCTATGTTAGTGGTCTAAGACAGCAACCACAGGCGCACATTAGATAAGTGTGGTTGTGGGCTATCGGTTGGTAAACAGTATGGGACTTTCTAAAATTTACTAAGTTTTCTTATTCTTGTGGATTTTCTTACATTTCTTCCTTCATTGCATCAATGCAATTGAAAATTAATATAATATATTAAGATAATCTAGCGAAAGCCTCAACTTTTTAAATAAAAATATCAACAATCCATTTGTGTTTAAAATAGTGCACAAACTTACATCTGTAGAGGGAAACAAATTTTATATTTTGTTATACTTTTTAAATAAAAATAAATTACTTAAATACGCAGATAGGGGAACTAATGGAAGTAAATTAATTTTCGCACTTAATTAAGTAAGGAAATTGGTAATTATTATGCATAAATGTAAAGTTAGAATCCGAGATGCACTTGACACCGGCAACCACTGGTATCGGGTCAATGGCAGAGCCAACGTAGCGACGACTGTTGCGCCATTGTTACCGCGCGCCGCCGCCGCCGCTTGCGAAGCCAAATTGTACAATCCTATACCGTAGCTGACCTCGCCTGTCTGATCTTGACGATAAATCTTATTCAAAGTATTACATTTTGAATTTGACGATTAACTCGACAAAATTTCAATATTGGAAGATTGTTAATAATTCGAAATTAATTTATTTTCATAAAAAAATCATAAGGAAATAGTTACAAGCCTCTCAGACAAGAATTATGTTAAATAAGAAGAAACTACGAGACTATCTTAGGAGCTTTGGTGCCATCAAATTCCAGGAATTATATCCAATGTGAAGTCTAGTTTGGCAAAAGAGATATAAATATATTCCCGTCTAGTATACTTATTAATTATTATCGCCCTTCCCATCTTTTCCTTATATTAGTTGGATTCAACCCAAGACGTATTTTCCGTTCATTCCTTTTAACAACTGGTAATCTTGTGGTTGCCTAAGAAATTCTAACTGCCTAGCTTATAATCTTTTCATAAAACAAATATAGCTGGTTAAAATTATAAGGTTCGCATATTAGTGGTGTGCGTACATCGAGGTGACAATGAAAGTACGCGTCGCGTTTCTCGCTTGCGATAGTTCGCCGGAATAAGGCCAGCGGCGTTCATCGGCCCCGTTCGCGCCGTTACAGCGCGGTCGCGCCGCGGCTGGAGCGAGCACTGTGCTCTCTGCTATACCACTCGCTATTTATTAAGATGGACGAACATCTAAAAGATATTCTGAAAATTATCACATTAACCAATTTATATTTCAGAAAGAGTTTGTAGTGGAAAACGGACCTACTCAACCAAAGTTCATGATCTTGATCTTCATTGTAATTGAATTGTCCGGCGATGGATTTGATCTGAGATTTAGTGGCATAATACAATAGGCCGGTACAATAATATGGCCAATAACATATACAATAATATGAATACGAGGCATTACATACATTTTACTAGTAATGACAAAACATTTAGTAAAAAATACTAGGAACTACAAAAATCATTTGTTGTCATAATTTGTTTTCAAAAGATATAGGTACGAGTAGTCTATTAGAACAGTTACGATATTGTTCCTAATATTTATCATTATTACTTTACAACAACAAAGTCGGGCATAAAACTGGATATTAGGTAAATCTATAGCACTTCGTAGAAAGTAATAACGGTGCAGTGTAAGTCAACGTATGCGTGAGCGCATGATTCACGAAACTTGCCGCGCCGCCCGCCCGGTGACATAATAAACCAAATTAACATAATTCCGCCGCCAATTCTGTAAAATAAAGCCTTTCCTTTGGCAAGTGAAGGAAAGTAAGATGAGTAAGAAGCGGACCAGGGTTTATCAAAGAACCTGATGAGGAAAACTTGTTTTGCTTTGTTACATTTAGTCACGAGCTTTTCAGTAAACCTCAAGTTGTCACGTCACATAACGTAATCTATTTATTAGTTTATGATCTACTTTAACACTGGGGCGGTGACGGAATAACCTGATTTCATATTGACATTTAATTGTATTATTTATTTAATGGTGGTAATAGGTACTTTTCAGTGTTTATTCCACGACAATTATGAAAATAGAATTTCAAACCAATTTAATTTCAATAAAGATTGCAAACCTACTACTAAGCTTCAAAATTTGAGTTTTTCAGAACATGGAAATCTGTATAATATTTGATCATCATAAATAATTAAATATAATAATATATTCACATTATTCAAAAAACAGATGATTATCATTTGCAATATTTGCCCCCACAAAACATTGGGTAAGTTTTCGTGTATATATGTATGTATTCGGTTCAAAGATTATGTGGAGTCGAGCCCAATCGTGAGTGCGGGCCCGATTCTGCGGGCATGTAGGTGATTGCAACTGCTTGCCGGTAATGTAACCGTCGCGTATGCCTGTAAGAATTCTGCTGTAGGTTCGTTGAACTTTCGCGAGTGCAGAACCAAGTTGCAGGGTGGGGGAGCCGGACTAGGTCATACTCGGCCGTCGGCACACTTACCTTGACTCGACGCACGCCGCGGCACCGCCGAGCTGTGCGCCGCCGCGCTGCGACCCGCGCTGCCGCCGCCGCCTCTACGTTCGACGTCGACGCAAAGAAAACTAGGCAACACCTCTTCCAACATTTTCTAGCAATTCTTTTTTAGTAAGTATCGTTACGTCGGTCTTACATGAGAATTTTCGGACAAGCTCAGAGGAAGTGATTACAAAATAATAAATGATGTATAGTATGGATAGTCCTTCGATGCAATCTAAATTTTATCATTATTGACACGTACTTAAAGACCAAGCGACGACGAGCAGAAATTATTAATATACTATGTTTTTGTAAAACTGACGTGGCCCGTAGTTGCAGGCAAAAATTGCAGACAATTTTGTAACGGAGTATCTATTACTTTCACTATACCAATAACAGGACTTTCGGTAAGTTTATTAACCTCCTAGAATCGAAAGGTAAATAAATAACAAATAAAGTAAGTATATCAGAAACGTTATCACGTAATTATTTGTCTTTTTCACCCATAATTATATAATATACTAGCTGAGCCCGCGACTTCGTCCGCGTGGAATCAAAATTCCTCAAATTTGAATTTGTTCAAATTTGATCCTTTCTTAGGGGATGTCTACGTCATAGTAGCTTTATGCATGCAAAGCCTCAGCCCGATCGGTTTAAAATTGACAAAGTTTCATACAAACTTTTATCCCCTATTTTATCCCCTTGGGGGTGGAATTAATCAAAATCCTTTCTTAGGGAATGTCTACGCCATAGTAGCTTTATGCATGCAAAGTCTTAGCCCGCTCGGTTTAAAATTGACAAAGTTACATACAAACTTTCATCCCCTATTTTATCCCCTTGGGGGTGGAATTAATCAAAATTCTTTCCTAGCGGATGCCTACGTTATAACATCTACCTGCATGCCAAATTTCAGCCCGATCCGTCCAGTGGTTTGGGCTGTGCGTTGATAGATCACTATGTCAGTCAGTCACCTTTGAGTTTTATATATATAGATAGATGTAGAATTAACTCGATACCTATTATTGTCAAATTCATTTTTGCACACTTGTACTGTTCCAATTTTTATACCTTATACAATATTGCTGAAAGTCATAACTAACGGTAGTGGTATACTCGCAACGAAATAGATAATGGTACATATGTAAGCCCTTGTTACATATATAGCTTTGACTCATTTCTTAAAACTTTAAATATTTTTAAAAATATGAATTAACCAATCCTTAAAAATAATTGAAGACTGCGAATCTTTACTAGAACAATATGATGAACAACGACTATGACGTGAAATCCTAATATATTGAAGCGAAGCTTCTATACGGACATTCGCGGCCACTCTATCCGAGCTAAGCGTCAGTAGCGTTACACGACATATACCTATATAGGTATACAGAGTGGTTTTTAACGCTTAGTTCCTACGCTTTATACTGTAAAGCTTCGCTTCTTTCGGGTGTCCCTATATGGCACTGTTTTTTTTGTTTCTTTCTAATATAGAGATAATTAACTAACCATTATATTGCACTCACACCACAACATCGACAAGGAGTTTAAAAGCTTTTATACTTACAATAATAAAAAAAAACAATCAATGATTCCTTACCTTAGAGAAAATGGAATATATTTGTTCAGTTTTATCTTCTGACTCGCCTTGAAATGTAATCTGCAACAAAATAAAGATATACGAATAAGCTTCCAACATAAACATTTCCGACCGTATCAGTTTGCAAATGCAACATCATAATAAGACAATTACGTAGCGCTGTTTGATCCACTTAGAACTTATCACAACATTAATCTTGGCTCGAAAAACGTTGACCTCGAGGCTTCTGCGCCTGCGTGCGATCGCAATACTAACTAACCACATAATACTTTCTTGTTTGTTCAAACTGCTAATTATGCTTGAGAATATCCTTCATTACTTTTCTTCTATTATTTTAAAATAAGTATAATAATTCATAAAAGGTAATCATACTTCATAGCTACTATTATTAGCTAAGCAAAAATCTGATAAATCTGCACTAGAAGCTAATATAACTCTAAATTGAAAATTTAAAAACCCCCGATGCGACGACCTATTCATCAAATGTATAATTTACCTAGTTCTTCCAAATAATGAAGTTAGCGCGATTTGCGTAGCTCCCGTAGCTCAGTATCCATAACTCATCTCGCTAATTCATCTGGTACAACTAGTTTCGATGCCAGATTATGAAAGCGCCATTTACATAATTTGTTTTGGCTTCCTCATTTATAATCTGATGTACAATAATCAACAGAAAATCTGTGTAAAAGTATGAGACATTATTTTGTTATGACATTAGAATAGACAACGAATCTAAATATTGATGCCACGGAGGTTTAATTCCTAGTAAAATATTATCAATTATGATTCAATTTGATGTAATAACTCTGGTTGAGGCGGACGGGAGCAGCCCAGGGGAAGAATTTTCAATAACGCTAAAATTATTTTAAATTAGATTTGTTTTTTTTATATTTTTTCTCAATGGCGGCGCAGCGCCCTCTAGAATTATTATAGCGTAATATTCCATGACCATTAACAAAACAAACAAAATTTTACGCATGCGCGTATCCATCATTTGAAACGTGACTTATGGAACGTCTTTAGTTCATACACAAATCTCATATAAAAATTGACAAAATATACATTTTTTCCAGAATCAGGGAAACTTTTCAAATTTATAATATTGTAAAAAGCCAGTTCAGACTATTACGATCATTTAAAAATATAATAAATCGAAATCCAATAATCACAAATTTCGAATGGATTCGAGCCGTGGGAATTGGTTTTGGCCGTGAATGTGGCTTTTTTAACCTACAAAAGAGCCGATGATCTTCAAACTGCTGAACCGCTTTTCATGAAACATAGCTAAGAACACTCTTGATCAGAATACCTATCTAACAAAAGAAACAAAATTGAAATCGGTTCATCAGCTTGGGCGCTACGTGGCTACAGACAGACACACAGATACACAGATACACAGATACACAGATACACAGATACACATGTTAAACTTATAACACCCCTCGTTTTTCGTCGGGGGTTAAAAATGGTGTGATTAGTCTATAGACCACAATAAAAGGGCGAGAATAGGCTCATCACAATTAGTAGGTATTTCTTTACTTCAGCAATAGATTATGTAGTGATTTAAGGTTCATATATTTAATAATAAAATTAAAGAAAATTATGCTAGACTAGCTACCATCGTCCAATAAAATTAACTTTAGTGTAGTGCACTCTGTTCGGAATACTTAGCCTGTAAAGGTTAAAATTAAGATCGTCTTAATAAAAACGGCGTTAAATAATATTCGGCTAATCTAAGCTTACTCAGACCGCCAGATAGATTAGTGCAAATTGCTTACACTATAGATAAAATGGCTTTGGTCATCAGTTACACCACCGCTAAACCCCTTGAATTATACCGATCGGAAAATATTGTCCTAATACCTAAAGGATTAAGATTACGGCACTGCTAAGCGGATTCAAATGGTTGAAAAAACCTCGTAAACCGGGATTGTAACTAGCAAATAAATAATAATGATCTGATATATTCTAAATAAAGTCAAAGGACTGGGGTAATTGATGCTTCGAAAAAACAATAAAGAGGACAGCATTTAAAGTTAACCAACGCACAGCCCAAACCACTGGACGGATCGGGCTGAAATTTGGCATGCAGGTAGATGTTATGACGTAGGCATCCGCTAAGAAAGGATTTTGATTAATTCTACCCCCAAGGGGATAAAATAGAGGCTGAAAGTTTGTATGAAACTTTGTCAATTAAATTCCACGCGGACGAAGTCGCGGGCACAGCTAGTAAAATATAAGTATCTGAATATTGTGTTAACTACTAGGTAAAATGTACTTTCAATTTTCTTCACCTATCTTCACCTAGTAGATCGTAATGTTATCCTTAACAATTGATTCTCGACGGTAAGTATCAATAAAAACAAATAGGCGATATTTCGATGTATTTTTTCAAACCTCCTTTTGGTAATTTTTTATAATGAATACTGAAATATTAAGGCTCTATTACACAATCTTCAGATAAAGTTTATTCTAAAAAGAAATGGAACGTTTTGACAGATATTCTATGAAAAATCTCTTATTAAAATTTGTTTCGATAAATATCTTTATTTGAGGATTGTGAGACAGGCCCCAGTTACGTAGACACAAGTTAATTGGGGCTTCACCATATTCTTACAGGTAATTGAAAAGTACAATCTGATTGTTATAATAGTTTAGATAATGCATTATACACTGAATACAGGATTAAGAGAATCCTTTCCAATTTATACCTGCGACGGAACTCACAAATCTTTGTGCAATTATCACGGAATTCTTGCAGTAGTAACAAAATTAGTAAATGTACGTAACAAAATTGTTACTGAACAGTCAATACTTATTTACCCAACACTTATGAAAACAACTTTTATTTGTATTTAAACGTGCCATTATTATTCACGGTCTTTGTCACAAAAGTCAAAAACCTCTACTTATGCGGGTTACATGCTCGTTATCTCCTTACAAATACATAACTGAGTGTATACAAGTGTGGAAAACGGCTCATATTATTGTATTTCCTTTAAGAAATATTATAGTTACCGATGAGCAGTCAAACGTCTGCCTATGCTTTTATGTATAGGTATGTTAATGTGGAGTTTGTAAAAGCAATTCAAACGTCGTTAGAACATCATATAAATTGGCTAATAGCAGACGTTGACTCTGTTCGGCACTCGAAAGAGTTCAACGTTCGTCGACTTGGGCTAGCTAGTCTCACGACTCTTTACACAATGGCTTTTTTGTGCATTCTTGCTTTTAGTTATGACATCACCTCGACTAGCAACTCGACGTTCTTAGGTATCATCTATGAATACATAGGTGTTTGTATCTATATTATGATGCGCGTTTGAATCGGTAGACTATTAATCATTATGAAAAGTAACACGTACTTTTGTAATTAAGTATATTATTGTGATTGTTAGATACATCTGGTGATTAGGGTCTACATTTAATAATTGAATGGGTGGGTAAATATTAGAGTTGATTATTAACTGTTGATTATATTTAAAATCAATTATATTTATAGTTATCCCTTCGAGTAGCATATTACATATTATTTATGAACTATGTATTATTTTGCTAAAATAGATTATAGATCAAATAAACATCTTGCTGATGGTGAATGACAACAAGTATAGGTAGTAGTATTCCAAGGAACTTCAATCTTAAGGAACTAGTAATCAGGATAGTGAGCGTGATGCGTGACGAAGACTACTTGCCTTAAAATTGCTCAGGCGGCGTGGCGACCGCACCGCGACCGGGCTCCTCCACTAGGGACACGATTTTAAGGAGGCCTTGATATTGTGGCTAAGCGTCACTGGTTATATTACACCAACCTTTTGGTAACGTAAGTATATCTACCATAGCGAAGAGGTTATTTCAATACTTAATGTCAATAAAACATTAATATCTATCAAATTATGTTCGTCTGTCGGTACTTACTTTGAGTCTTTTTCGTAAGTACTGTGTTTTGAAAGTACTTTTATATAAAACTAACAAAAGGATGCTAAGTATCAAAACACAAAATGTATTAATTTTTGCTCTCATTTTCATTTTCATTGTTCGGAAAGAATAAAGCTTTTAAATTATGATAGTAAATCATAACACATGCCTAAAATTGATTTCAATAAAATAGTTTATAAAAAGTCTTTTTTGAAAACATACATCTATTAAATAATATAGGTAGTATAATTTTGCATAAATTTGCATCAAATATTACCAGGTGTAATTAACGCTATACATAAGTATACATACAGAAAAATCTGATCCCATTAATGATGATAAATTACTGGCAGTAAATGTATTGCAACAGAAAATGGAACATAAAATTTTAAAAATGCATTACTTATCCACATACAATATGTCTGTGAGATCACGTGTCCAGACCACGTGTATTTTTAACTTATATTCCATCTATTTGAATTAATTATATAAATTAAAAATTATCTCGGGATTAAGTATATCACATTATATACTTTTTTATAACGAATAAGAAATGCCTGTTTTATCGATTAACTACGTGAATAATCAAATTGTTATTTTGCTACATATTATTAAGTAAATTCGATGATTGCCCAAGTTTATGTAAGTTGAGATACAAATATTACCTTGAAACAAGAAACAAAAAGTTTTTATGCATAAGTTGTTGTATCTGACGGGACGTGCAAAAACTCAAGGAATATTCGGTGGAGGAGGCTCCGTGCCCTCGACCGGCGGCGGTTACGTAAGTTCATCTAGTTTTCAAGGTCGAGGACATTGCTCCCAAATCGCTGATCGCGTCCTGCCGTGGAGGTGGAGGGGCGACTCCAACTGGCCAGTTTGGGCGTTCACTTCTTTTTTTCCTAATACACGTCTATTATATACACTCTACGTTAGATACCTTCATGGGTTTTTATACATGGTATGTAAGAACTCAAGAATTTATATCTAAATTAATATATTGAACCGAACAACTACCTATATTTCATAAAAAAAACTGTAGATTGATTGAAATTACAATAATTTGGTTGGGAGTATTGATACGTAAATAAAATAATGAAAAATGAGTATTATTTTATACGTACGCGTACTTACGACACATTCCTTTTATATAATTTATTTCACCCTGGACAGACAAAAACCGTAACAAATTGAAAATAAAATTGAGTATTATGTAAACGGCTACTGTCGTCATAAATCAATGTGAAAGTCGTCCAAGGATTTATAACTGAATTCTCCGCCCTAAGGGTGGTCAGCTACCGAACAATAGCGTAGAGCACCCCTTTCTTTTACAACCGGCTACTGCTAAATAAATCTCTTTCTAAACTTTTTTCATGAATAATAAGTAGGGATGCGGGCAACGACTTTTCTTTCATTCGTTAATACGTTTAATCTTATTTCTAAGGCTGCCGTAATCTAGTATTATTCCACTTTTTTTCAATCAGTTTAACTTATTCGCTCTAAAATAAATTGTAGACGTGGAACACAGTACTTACCCGGGGTGTCGTTGTACGATGCATTTCATTCCAACAGACAGTTGCAAACAGTTAACGAGGGTTTTTTGCAAAACGCCTAATTTCTACAAATAAATACTTTTTTTAATTACTTTAAACAAACAGACGAGCCATTCTTTAGTTTTTTTGCATCTAAGTAAAACACGATGAATACGAAACACATTTTTTACTTTCCTCAAATTGCAAGTATTTTGTGTCGAAGGAAACATTAAAGTTTCTATGTCATTGTGTTTTTGTCATCGCAATGTGTGTTTGGGTGGAAAGGGACCGTTAGATTTTTTCACAGCAGCATTATAACGGCCACCCTTTAAAAAAACTTAAGGGTTCGGCAGGTAGAGCAAATCTTTCGATCGAAGCCTACGATTAAGACTGCGATTGAGCTCATATAATGTAAGTTTTTTTACTGTTCAGATGTTCCACATTCCTGTAATGGGCCGTGCGTAACTGTAAACGTCCTTTTTGAATATTCAAGGATCTACCTCTTTATTGTTGATTTGATTGCATCCGATAACTGCACAACGGGATGGATATGCAACATTTTATTGTTATTCGCTTTTAAATTACATATTTTAAAGCGTAGCCTTTGATGACACTGTAGGACACGATCTTGAAGCAACTATTGGACAATCGAGTTCCCATTTTTTTAATTACACGTAGTGCATCTAGATCCTGTGATTTTGGACTCCTACGTTTGATGGTGTTTGCCTTCTATATATAGATAGCTATTATTCGTTGTAAATTAAGACTTAATCCACTTGGTACTTGACTCTTGACTTATTTACTGTATGTACATAGTCATATCTAATTAATATATAAAAGTCGATAATTCAGATCTGCTGATTAATAATAAGTACTCGTAATGTTCAACGAACTTTCTTATTTTTTTTAATGTCAGTTATCCTTTAAGCATCTCATCTATTTGATATTCTGAAATATCAGATCTCTAAAATTACAATAGATGAAGCGTGGCGGCGATCACTTCACATAACCATGATCCGTGACCCTGACTACATGGTAATCATTATTTAAAGATTACATAACCGCGTTGGCTGAAAACATAACAAAAAATAAGAACATTCTACATCTCGCTTTCGATTTTCAGGGACGATTTCATTCCAATATTTTGTTTTAGTTTTCTTATAACGCGCCAGCTTGAACCAAAGCTATCAAGCCAGTATTGGCATTGCTATATCAAACCATACACGTATTTTTAGGAATATTTTGAGTATAATCTATGCGTCTCTTATTATTATTTATAATAGCGTTAATATTGAAATAAATCACAAAGACATTCAAAATCAGAGAAGAGATTGAGAGACAGCAGTAAAGTCAGTGAGCAACTGATACGTAGTGTATTCAATAAAATAGACATATTTTTCCCTACGATTACTTTATTCAAATAATTCCTTTTATCTGCCACCCGCTTACGACTAATCTTACAAACAACTAAAACAGATTAGATGTAGGTAAATTTATTCGATGGTTGACCCGAGCAATGCAAGGCTAAGTATTCTGACTGGTGAGACTGGAAAAAACCATTAAGTGATTGAATTCCTACGCACATACATGCGAATAAGTTCCAATTTACACCTCGTGCCCACTATTTTGCGCGTTACTGTGATCTGGTTTCAGTTTCAGCGAAACCAACGTGCGAATTAGGTGATACATTATTTTGACACTTGTACTAGATTATCTCGTCGATACAGGAGCGAGATTCACTGTCAGCTTCGACCATGGCATTGGGCGGGGTGAGACGCGCGGGCGGGCGGCACGCCATGGCGTGTTGTCTCTCTCGCGCGCACCAGTTCATTCACCCGCGTGCGCGGCGAGTACGGAAGAACAGCGCAGTGCGCGGGCGCAGGTACCGGCGCGGGCGGACGCTATACACGGGTAGCCGCGCAGGAAGGACGTCTCCGACCATGAACCGAGCTATATTTTATCAGTTATCCGGAGGTGTCGGTGCGCCACGCCGTGTCGCGGTACGCTCTACTACCATGACCCTCTAATATTACGATACTCAGTGACATTTTGCATTTAACTAGACTGAAAGCAACTTAGATCTCAAGATAAGACTTATTTTTACATTTTTCTTTATTTTTAAGTGACGGTTTTGAGTGAGGTGTGGATTTATTTTTAAGTGCTAGTGAAATCATAAACAAACATTTCCATTAGGATTTTTCAATTTGGATTTTTCGTCGAGTCTACATAATTGGAGGATTATATACCTAATGGTTAGTATGCTATTTTTAATTAAATAAGTATTATTAACAACATTATAAACGCTACAGTATTTTTATAATTGGGCTGCTTATATTTTTCTTCTTCCTATCAAAAGACATCAACGCGCGCCTTAGTCTTAACACGTATTATAACATAATGTTTTATAAATAATTAAGTAATTATTTAGTTTATAACCAAGACATTTTAATATATAGACTATGCTTATTTGTATTTATAACTAAAATTTAAGTGTAACAACCTTAAAGTTTGACTAATCTTATATTTTTTATCTTATCTGACGTGATCAGCCAATGTGTATTTTTGCACATAGATGCTCTAATTTCATTACTATCAATCTTACTTCATGTACTAGTAAGAAATGTATATACGCTAGCAAATATGACCTTATGTCGTATGCAACAAGAACTTATATAAAACTAAACACAATTATCGCAATAACATACATAACACCAGGAAACACGCCATTTCTGTTATATAATAACCTGTAATTTAGGTATACTAGGAAGAGCACATTCCAAAAGAAGATGTTGATGTATGTTTTTTTGGGAGTATAATTATAGCAATCAGAACACGCGAACTATGGCGCACACACGCGCAACTATTGTTGTCGAGTCGTCCCGGGGTCTGCAAAAACAGAACCTTGAACTCACCAAGTTCAAATTCAAGGCGAACCCACACGTGATCTACCTACGTGCAGGTTGCGTAACACAACCCTCGCTTAGGGTTGCCAACAACTGAATTACCTATATCATGTGTTATGACTTAATTACTTAGTTGTTTACATAGCAATTTATTTTTAATATAACTACTGTATTATTCTACTGACTGAATTAAATTTCCTTGGGTTTTCCCCAAAATATTTTTTTTGAAAGTAAAAATACCTATTTATTTATTAAAAACAAAAATGCCTTAGGTATATTGCTTACAGGGTACTGTGTTGAAAGGGATCACTACATTCAGTCTACAGAATTTGATATTCTGTCATATCAATTTTACAAAAAAAAATACAACTCATTTCACATATTTAAGCTTATCACAATCATGCAAATACAATTCTATTGATTTACATAATGTTTCACAGGTGAAGAAAACATTCATTCACAAATTATTATTCACAATATGTTAAACATGTATTGTGAATTAAAGCGTAACGATTTTTATACTTTATACAAATAAAATACAGATTTTTATGTTCATGAGCATAAAAAAGTCATCCAAAAATTACTAGTTACATGCATATTTATCCTTTAAACTCTAAAACATATATATAATACATAATCTAATGAAATGGCAGATTATTTCGACCATGTAGATACGTAATTAGGTGGTACCTAGCGTATTACACAAAGAGCGAGCACGTATGTAGAGTTGCGAAAAAATAATAATTTAAGCAAGCAACCAACTAACAAAAGTGATCCTAATAACAACTGCAAAAGTCGCAAATTAGCATGCTCGCCCCTCGCCGCGGTTTCGGCAATGACAATGACAACGACCGATGATATAACAGAAGGCTGTCAAACCCGTGAAAACTCGGTCATTGAACCGCGCACTCACGACTCAGCCCCACTTCTCGACGCTTTCGCTCGTGCGATTTTTGCATTTACGTTCATGAGCATAGAGTTTAATTTTAAATCGATTATCCATACAAATTTTATACAGTTAAGATTTGGACTGACAAATGCGTGACGCAAGTATATGGTAATATCTATCTCGCGTTATAAGAATACGAAGCCTAATTACATAAACAATGAAGAGGTTGAAAGAATAACTCTGTGAAGTGACGCGACGTGGCGGACGATGACACTATCTGCCAATATCTAAAGCTAATAGTTAAACATGTGATAAACACAAACTATGTTAGAGATCACTAGTTATTTTGTCATAACTTGTGTTAATCTCGATATAACTTTCTGTAATAACACCGGTAGCCTCTATAATTTAAGCTGATCTACTTAAAGATGTTGGTGTTTTTATAGGTGATGTTTATTCTTTGTTTTGGTTCTTACAAACTTATCATTTTTGCATTGTTACTGTATAATTGGAATTATATCAATTTTCCATCGTTAATAATTAATTTTGCATCAATAGCAATATTAAATTAAGTAAATAAGTTGACATTGTCTTGCTTCGAAATGCAAAATCTCAACTTTTTTTATTATTATTATTATTATTGATATAATATCATCAATGTTTTCATACTTATTCATTACCACCTGTGCGATCATATAAAATTCCTATTAAAACCTGATCAAGAGTTTAAAACGCGCATAACTTCCATAACATTATGACTAAAGTTTCAAATGTTTGAATCGGGTGTCATCATTTCGATTTAGTGTATGTTGACGTGGGTGTGCCAGGAAGGTCCTTGATGGGTAGAAAGTAAATGTTCAATGCGCTGCGCACGCGCATGACCGGCGTCGCGGGCGCGGGCGGGGGCTGCGCGCGCGGGGGGTGACAGCAATGCGTGGAACCTGTTCGAACAACGGTATCTGGGTATGGTGCCCTGGGCGCGCACGCACCCATTATGTAATATGTAATAACCTTTTTCTCGCCCGAGCAAGTCGTCCCCACAACACGTGACGTTCTAACCGCGAAGTATTTATCAGCTTTGGCAAACCAGGGCTGATAAATAGTAGTTACCTCTTAAAATACATGCAAATTTTAGGACGATTCCTCGTGTTGAAATTACTATGTACTTCAAGAGGACACGTAGCATAATTCCTTACAAGGAAACGAGATAAAGCTACAGACATTGCGTATCTTCTTTATCGGTTGATGGTAGAGCCGTATCCCCGAGCCGTAACAAAGTTTTTCATGATGAGACGAGTGTGTCGATGGCACGTTTTATTGCTTTTCTTAAATACAATTAAAGAAAATACGGCTGCAACAAAGTCCGTTATTAGCTTCAGTTACATATACACTAAAAGCTATTTCATTAGCGCCTACATAACGACCATTTCATTTGGATAAAAATTGACGTACGCCTATGCATTCTCTAACCTCATGCACAAAGTAAGCCAGTACTAGAAACTTCACTACTAGGAAAAGAGGTAAGTACCTACTGCAAGCGCATGCAGAACCTACGAATGATGCATTAAGGTGGTGGTTGCAAACATTCGTGAATATTGAGCGTAATAGAATTATACCACATATTTCATGTTATTACCTATTTATTATTCAAAATAATTTATGAAAGTAAAGTTGCAGGAAGTGCAATAGTCACACGTTAGTAAAAATATCTATGACCCGGTATGTCCCACATGCATACCGGTGGCTCTAATATGTATGCCGATCGCCTTCCGGTGGCCGCGCCGAACGGTTACCGCACCATAATTCATAATAGACTTACAACGCTTACACTGCTCGTCCTCACTTTAGCACCTAGTAAGTAACTTATTAAAATACAAACGATGTATATTTTTATTAATCACGCACATCAAACTTCCAGAATTAAAATACCGTATGCAATCACGGATGATTAAACATCGGGTTTTCCAGGGATTCATTAATTTATTTCACTGCATTTTAGTCGTCTAAAAACATTAAATTTGTAATATCTTATACCTATCTAAGTGTTAAATCGCGCGCTGACTATACTAATTTCCCCTGAGAACTCTTTCCTATCTGTAACCCTAGTTGGATGGGAGTAACATAAATTGTACTTACTGAAATAAAAAAACAGTTTTTCCAATCATGTTGTTATGGATATGTAATAAACAGACGTATATTAAAATAAAAATATTTTCAATAAAGTACCAAATATAAGTTTTGAACAATATACTTTACTATATACATATGCTCAAATTAAGCCTCCGGGCTATGGACGATGCGTCCCGTCGAGCTCTGATTTCACCCTCCTCATTTGCTTTTTACCGACACGACCTAACGGTAGTGAGATCCCGTAGGCACCGTATCAAAATGTTAAAAGCATACATGTAACTATAGCCCGTTGATTGCCGGCTACCTGTTAAGTGTGATTTCAAGTTTGTCCTCAAAGAGTTTACTGGTCATTAAATTCAATGTACCTCTACGTTCTAGGAAAGTTGGATTGTACGATTGCATATGCAGTTCTGGGATCCAAGTCCAGTTGATCAGTACATTGTTTTTGCTTAGCGGTATATTTCTATGCGTGTTGATTCACAATATGAATCATTGCACTCGTGAACTTCGCTAACCGGAAAAGTAGATATAACTGGACACCGCTTACGATTTTCAGCAAATATTTCTGCAGGTGTACATAAATACTCACACAAAGAAACAACAAACAGATGATCATATTTCGTACTCTGATGATCGTCTCAAATGGATCTAACGGTACGTTCTAATACAAAGACTCCGTTGTCCCAACGTCATATTTTTTCGGTTTTCGGTTTCTACCTGCGATTTAACCGAACACTTAATGTACCTATTCAATATTTTTTGCTACAACCGTTGATAATTACTTAATATTAAAAATAAATGGAAGATGGCCTTATGTAATTCCTACTTACTATGGTAATTTTAATCACAATGTAACCTAATAAATCCAGAATTACATGTGATAGTAAATCGAATGGTGATTAAATTGATGCCGTGAATAAATTTGGTTGTCTGCGGAACCCAAAACTAACAAAGGAAAGTAAACCGACGCTGCGGTTTGTTCGATCGATGAAAGTAAAGGCCTGTGTAGACGGGCGAGCAGTCCCGTTAGCCGGCCCGAGCTCGGGCTCACGGAATACTAAACGCTGACATACTGCGCGGCTTTTGACCCTAGCTACATTCTAGTCTAGTACTTCAACACCTCTGAGCACTTGCTTTACCTACCTTGCCATTGCACCGTTGGCAATTATTACACTAAAGTCAGAGAGGTAAAACAAATAAAAAAAAACTCATTTCATTACATTACAAATAGAACGGGTAAAAAAGGAAAAAATATTCTTCATATAAATATAATTAAAACTGCTCACTATAACGGCTAAGGATAGACCACATTAACCCAAAAATATTTTTATTGACAAAAACATGTACTCGTATTTAAATAAAAAGCTCAGAGTATTTGTCCGTCAAAGTTTTTGCAGTCCTTCCGAGAGCTGAATTTTTTCAATGATACTGAGGCATTGTTGTTGCCATTTCGGGTTTCTTAAAAAACATAAACAATTCGCTAAAGGCAAGAAATGCAAGTTTGTGCAAATGGCACTTTTTAATGTATCCTATTTGTTATTGTCGTAATTGGTCATAAAAGCTGAAGGTTGCTCGTCCCACGGACACCTTTGTTAACCGAGCGACCTTCGCAATTATATTGAGCAATTACACAATTGCACCGACAAAGTAAATTGCACATTTGTGCTAAAAGTGAAAATTACTTACGAACTGTAAAAAGTGCACCGTCGAGGTGCAGCGGCGGGTGGCTGGAGATTAGATATTTAGCCAGACTTATCGGGACACTCGGCTACGATGCGAGCGGGTATGTCGCTAGAGATGTAGGAGAGGACATCGACCCTACGCAAAATTCGCTGCATTGGGCTAGGTCTAGTGCATGCGCGTATGCAGCGACATCAACACGGAAGCGCACCGAGCGGGAACGCGCTATGCGCCCGCCCCCGGCCAGACAAGGAAAAACGCATGAATGAGTATTGAAGCCTACCCCAAGAAGGGGGAAATCGAGTTTGCACTGCAGGCACCAGCACTCACTCGCACAGATATAGACGGCCACTACACATTACACTAGATCGATAGTGGATTCCATCAAAAACTTTACTGGCGAACACTGAAAAAGTAAAAAACAAACGAGTAACAATAACTTAACGCATGCATTTACAGATAATCTTTGTTAAAGATGTATGATAATTTACAGTTCAACTATACTGAAAGCCAAAAACTGTGTATTGTAAACACTGGCTCAAGGGGATATCACAAATAATCACGTAAAAACCCAACAATAACCAAAACAAATTAATTTGACGTCTCTGAAATATTAACTTGTGATTATAAATAAGCTTCAAATAGGTAAATAAAGCTTTTTATTTTTAAAAAGTTGTGTTGTTCAGTTTTTTATGTTTTGAAAAGTACACATCGGACTATATACAATTAGGTTTTGTGATTAGAGATGCTGATAGTGGATTGATACGTTTAGGGAAAAGATAAATTTAAAATTCATGTCAAATTTAGTAGCCGAACAATACCTACCCTGTTCGGCTACTTATTTCGAAATTAAACACCAAGCTCTCCAGTTTTCATAGGAAAATAAATTAAACTGTGCGTTATCTCAAAAAGCTTTTACTGAGTTACGTAATAAATAGTTAAAAGGATCTATTACGAGTCCAAAGAAAATTTGTGAGGCGATGTCAACGACCGTGCGCCCAATACTCGCACAGTAAACGCATTTGGTCGCACACGAGCGCAGCGTGCGATTTATTCGCGCGGCAGCGGGCGGCGGCGCGGCGGCGGGCGGCGCCGGGCGGCGGGGTAGCGCAGTGGGACGAGGCGCCGCGGCCGTTCACCCCGGAAGATTCAGTGTTTTGATACCGCTCAAGCCTCCACCGCCGCTGGAAAACTGCGTTTTCTTTGATGCACATCGCTTTTCACGCTCTAATTGACTTACAATCGGATAATTTCGATTTTTAAACGAACCATTTGGTGAATTAATTGGGTCCCTTTTGCGTGTGATAATACTTTTTTAGTTCAGGATTTTAAAAAATTACATACCTATATTACTGGATTTATTAAATAGGTAGGCACCGTCTCAATAAACATTTCTAGGAGGCAATTTTTTATTTCCAACAACGAAAAAACACTATTTTTTCTACTAAAATGCGTATTAAAATAGTTAGGTATCTAACATCAAGTTTTTCATAATTGTCTTAAAAATCCTATAGGTACCTGAGTAATGTATAATAAAGGTATGAATGAAAACTACCGCCATGTAGGCATTATTGTTAAAATATTTTCAAATCCCAGTTCATACAGATACTAAACAGACAAAATTTGTCGGTACCAGGAGCATCCACACACTACCTTACACCCACTTATCGTATGCAACAGCCGTCTAAATCGATAGAGGCTGTGACGAGAGCTTCTAGATGTGAAGCGAGCTTGAAAAACAGTTTGGGGTAGATCACGAACGACTGGGGATGCCAGACATTGAGATAGGTCGTGAATGCAAGATGTATAGCGTACCGTATCATAAAATAATTTGTATAAAACATAGAAGATGTGGAAATTGTTGGAAAACTATTAACAATTTAAAATTATAAGTTATATAACAATTATATTGGTGTATCATCATCATGCTTGAACAAAATTATTATAAATTGCCTTAGTTTATAAAATATTTAGAGCATGAATTATGATTAGGAAACATAAACCTTCTTTTTGGATTTGCCGTAGCCGGGTAAGAAAAAGGAAGTTCATTTGAATTAGCCAACCAGTAGATTTTTATATTTATGAGTTAGTCAGTAGTTTACTTATTCATTTAGTTGTCTAATAAAGCTCTACAGATTTTACAAAATATATTAATATTACACTACACACATTCATACATAAACCCCTACTTTCTTTACATTTGTTATCTTTTGTTAATGATTAATTATCTTCCGATCCACAATATACTTCATTAGTTGGCATAATATAGTTATATTCCTATATACATTATTACACACTGAGTCGGAAAAAGCTAAATCATTCAAAGATTTTTTTTGAGACCATTAAAACTAATTGAACATGGTTATGTAGTTAGTGTTTTCAGCTCAGTTGCGAGCCGGGTCCTTTGTACCTGGCCGAACAGTTTGCAGCTGTTAACAGATTACAGGCTGTAAATAGTGAAATCAATATTGGATAATGGGTGGTGGCAGGGTGCGGCGAGGCGGCGTCGGGAGAGGACTTACCCCTACCACGAAAAACACTCGCATTGTCAAAAAATCCCTTTTTTCTTGAAAATGTATCCCTAATTATCTTCAGCCTTAAATGCATATAAGTTTGCCGAGAGTCCTAGTCCTTTATTTTGTTCGAGGATCGAGAATCTAAGGTAAGGGTGGGTGCAGGCTGTGTCGTCGACCCGCGAGAGTGAAAGCGTGTTCCGGGGAGGCGCGCAGGCCGCCGCCCGCCCCGACATGGCTTTCGCTGCCTTTCTCACGACGCTCGCACGTTGTTTTCAATTCGTTTTAATTAGCGCTTGATGAGCCACGAGATTTATTCTCTGGAATCATCTGGGATCATCATGTTTTATATTTTTTGGTTCTGCAGTTTACGGACAAAATATGTGATAATCACATAATTTATGAGCGTTTAAATAAGACTATAGCTATATGACAAATATTGATTGTTAAATGCCTGAAATGGCAATTTGATGACGAGGAGCATTGATGTGTGGAACATTATATCGCCCCCCAGCGCGGTGCGATCGCAATGATAGTGATGATCGTCAATAGAATGGCGCGAGGATCGGGAGCACGGTCAGGGCGCGCGGCGCGGTCGCCGCCACACTACGATACGGAAGTAATGAACTTGAATGCAGCCCGCGGTCGCATTGCGCTGTGCCGTCCCGCTCTCCTCTAATAAGAGAATAGGAGGCGCGAACGTGACATAGCCACTGCATTCGCTGTCAAATTCGTCCGCATTCTCCATCACAGGCCGCTTTCGTCGTCGATGCGTTTATCGGAACGAGACGCGAGTATGTGTGTCGATTGCATTCTCGCCGTCGTAAAAGTGCATCTAGGTCGGTGGGCATAGCGGCGCGGCGTCGTAGGGTTAGTGCAACGCGCTCGGCGGCTAGACGTGGGGCAGGTCGGCACGGTGGCCTCCGCGTTGCATAATGCACGCCGCGCTCCGGCGACGAACACGCCGAGAGGATCCGCCGGCGACGACCGCGCTCGCCAGCCGCTGACCGCCCGGCGCCCGGCGCCCGTAGACATGAGAGCGGCGCGCCGCTTGCGCCCGCTCGTCCCCTTGCTGGCACTCCGCATACTCCTCGAGTACCTCAAGTCACTCGACGTCGTCTAACCGAGCCGGCTCATACATCAAAGACGATTATAACCATTGTTTATTCGCGTTAATTATATAAACATACTGCGCGAAAACTAAGAACAGAAAATCAAGACTTAATATTGTAAGTATATAAACTATTTATCAGTGTTCATTATAATACCATTTATAGTAGCTAACTTTTTGGGTATATAAGAAGACTCTATCGGAACTTATTTTTTAATTAGGACTTAAACTGATGGCCATACGACCCAGCATCTTGTGATACAGATATATTTTCAGCTCTATCCGAATCTTCTTTTAAATCTGTTTCTTGGTGATCCATTGATATATACATCTCCATAATCTTTATCTGTTCTATGCGGTAGCCGTCTATTTCAAGTGGAAATATAGATCTACGTATTCAAAGTATTATTAGATTGCAAGGTTAGTGTTCCCGTTGCACTCTGCATGGCTATGTAACTGCACAATATGCAATAATCATGACTATTTTATAACACTTCTCCTATAAGCATATAATTCAACAGCTAACTTTTGTTCTTTAACAAAAGATTTACAATAGGCAGACGCTTTCTCTCGATAAAATTGAAAACCATCAGGACATTAAACAGGTATATTTCTGGCCCATAATTTTCTTTTTGCTCCTAGAATACTTGGTTTTAGATTCACAGTCATACTATCCATCCCATCAATAAGGAACTGCTTGGTTCTAAATCTTATTTCAGTAGAATTAATTATGATCATGCACTGGTGTGAAAGTAAACCATAGTGGATCGTTATCTGGTATTTAAACATATAATAAATAACATTTTCAATAACTTCCGTGTTTATTGCGTATTTGATCGCTTTTCCTATCGACGGAGTCTGTGTCTCTAATCGGGAAGTTAGAATAATCAGTACTAGCCTTGTGCGCTCCAAACCTATGCAAACAATATATTAATCATATTTTACGATATAACATAGTCAGTAAAAACATCGTCAGTGCAGTGTCAGCATCAAATGTAACTAGGGCTGCTACTTCATTCATATCTTAATAAAAATAGATTGTTATCAAGTTTGAAAGTGTTGTAAATTATTATCTAAGGAACTTGTAATTTATTGGATAGATAGCAGGTGTCCTTTTACAATTATGAAGTATGTTATAATAGTAAGATTGTCAATACAGTGCGAGACTCGCTCCACTTTAAAAAATAAAATGGCCATAATTCAGTGTTTAAGTACAATTTGAACGCGAAACGATTAGACCTAAATAAAAATTGCTAGATCAGACATATTTTAAGTACTTACCTATATATTTCTACTATAATTTTACTTGCTTATAATTAATACTAGCTTTTTAATCTTACTCAATTATTTAAACAATTCTACGCTATTTATAAAATGAGAATCGTATTTATTGTTTATTTCGTCAAGCTTTTATATGCTAACCCTACCGCATCGTCGGCGGCTCGCGCAACGTGCCGCGGGCCCGGGCGTAAAGGGCAAGTTCAAGAGCGAGCGCATCATGCGCCAAGGTTGCTTCCTGGTGCGCGCGCGCCGATGCGCAGCCGCGCGGTGCGATACCGCGCGGAGCGGTCGATACGCACCGCAGTACAATTGTATTTACATTATTATCGTGAAAGCTAGTTGCATCCAATTTGAATACAATAAGTGTTATTTTTTCATTAAATACAAATACAATTAACTTTGTGTTTCATAATTAAATAATCATAACTGTTATTAATACTCTCTCGCTGACAATATCTGGATGGCGTTTCTTAGTGTTTTAAGAAGTAAGTACAATATAATTATGGCGCTCAATTGGTCAAATCTATAAAACTATTATATATCCAATGAAGTTCCAAAGTACAATCGCAAGCGAAACTATAATGTATCGCAGTTGCCGAGGCGGGTGCGAGTGTGACATTGCGCGGGCGCATTGCGCAACCTCCACTCACGGTCACGTGCGGCGGCCGAGCCCCCGCCGCCGCCGCCCGCGGCTGCCCCGCGTTCTCGCTCGATGTAAACACGCCCTTACGCAAGTTTAAATGCATACAAATCTTTTCTGTTTATTGAATTTTAATCGCTAGTATGAGTGAACAGCTTCTCTTCCATAACATATTTCATGATATGGACTATCTAGCGTGGTACATTCTCATAAATATGAGGTCTTATTTTAATGGTTATTTTCATACTCTTTATTTTGGTTGGTAGCGAAAGCGAGTGATTTAATCAAAGGTCAGCTATTAGAAAGGACCACCTCAGATTATTTTTTGTGGTTGGTACATATATCATCTTTACCATATCGACTCCATGCAAAACACCGTGCATTACATATAGAAATAAGACTTTAAATTAAATGTACTTAAATTGTATTACCAAAACACCTACTTGTATTTACAATATCATTATGTACACAATTGTGATTTATTGTTACTAATTTATATTTTGTTTAGAACCAAATTGCATTTTATTAGTATAAACTGCAATTTGTAATAGGGAGTAACTATATTAGGCGTGTTTATGTAATAAAGTATTGGGTTACGTCATAAATTGCTCAATACTCGTAGTTACAACTACCATTTGAATACCCTCCACAGTTTAAATAAAATATTGTTTTGACTCTACCAGAATTTAACCTAATAGTCCAAACTCTATTGACGTGTAGAGAAGAACACATCATAACTAACACCTACTCGGCCTACACATCTAAAGTATAATGGACCATGATGCAGTGCAATGGTTACAAAACTCATACATAAAACCATTACAAATACAGCGCATAATGTTTACAATACAGCGCGGAGGCCGGCGCTTGCGCAACTATTTGAATGTCAAATGGGGCCGGTTTGGAAAATAAAATTTTCGTTTCATCGGGAGGAGTCGTCGGCCGCGAGCCGCCTCGCTTCCGCAATTATGCAATGAAGTGTTGAACCCCGCGGTTGCTTCACCGCTCGCCCATGGGAAACCTTCAAGAACCTGTTCGCGTGGAAACGATTCCACTAACCATTCACTTACAAATTACTCAAATTGTCGTTTCACGTCGTTTTCGTTTATTTCAGACTGTGGTTGATATTACAAATTATTGAAATTTCGTGACCGAGTCCCGATTCCATGTTCCACGTGGCAAGTGCCAATTTGGCAAATATTCAATGCATCTAGTGCTCAAATCGGAAAGCGATAATTTTGGTTATTTTCAGTGTTGTTTTAAAATACAATTAGGTAAAACTAAATAATTTACTTTAAGTGTTCTTATGGGTATATTTTGTTTAGGGAAGCCTTGATTAGGTCTGAGACTATAAAGTTACTACATGGTATTAATACAGTCATAGTTTAATTTAGTCTTGTTTCTTATATAATTTTAATATGTGTTTTCTCTTTTTTTGCAGGTACCAGTTACTTCAATACACAGAAAGTAATGATGAGAAAAATCATTTATTGATCAAGAAAAGATATCATCAAAATGAGACTGGTAAGTGCAATTCAAGCATAATATAAAACAAAATGGATAATTACTTAAGTACTTTCTCAAAAAAAAAAATTAGCTCTTTGAAGATAATTTGGTTACAAAATATTTAAATATTCAAATTTTCTGAAAATATAAATAGGCAAAGAGGAAGTGTCGGTGCGCAGTGAAAAGTGCGCACTTATTTCAAAACTGGGTCAGTAGTGACGCCGCCCCTTTATCGAACGTCGCACCTCGCCCCCACTTAGGGAAAATAAACTCTGTCTAAAGGAAAATAGCTCTCAAAGTCAGACGACGCGTCTGCAAATGCACACGGCTGTAAAGGGGGAAACTGCATTTCGTTCCGTTGTTTGCATACTTTTGGGGTCTGAAAATCTGAAAATGACCGACATCCAAGACGTGCATTTCCTAATCGGACCTAGGATATAAATGTGGTTGCTTTCGCTATTTTCAACAAACCTTGTTACAAAATACACGGTTAGCATGATGTGAAATATGAAGTGTTGTTAATAAGTGTTGTTTCGTGTTGTTAACAGTCAAGCAGCGAAGAATTACCGAGTACAACAGTGGTCGCCCGGACTGGGAGTCCGGGCGGCGCGGGCGCGGGCGCGGACTCTGTGAGCGCCGTGTCCGGCGCGGGCGCGTATGATGTTACACGTATGCGCGAGGAGGAGTTCGAGAGGCTCACAGTGTACATAGTGCCCGACGTGCCTTGTGAACGTGGCACGCTCAACAGGGCGGAGAGGACGCTCCCGCGCAGCCTGGCGCTCAGACCATCAGCAGTATTATCGACACCCAATACACCGGTGAGATTAATTAGTAGTAATAATTGAATCCCTACCTTAGTAAAGTTTGCCGTATAAGATAGTGCTGTAATTATATAATATGGTTGGCTAACACGGCAATAATAAATAAGTCATATTACTTAATGATAACAATGCATGTACAACGGAAAATTACTTTCACTACCGACTGGAAAATATATGTTAGTACTTTACGGATTGCAAAGAAATAACTGCAGTTAGCAAATCAGTCATCATGATTAGAGACATTGTAATATAGAATATTTTATTTCAGACTGAAGGTGTGTGGAGCACGGGAGTGATTCCACGCGGAACACGCTTCGGCCCATTCGAAGGCACCCGAACGCCGAACAAACCCAATGACAAAGTCTCTTGGCGATATTATTGGAGGGTGAGTACCACAATTATACCTATAACTTTTACTTTTATAATGCAGCATTATTTCAAACCCTGACTTCGCTTTCATTGTAATTTGGTTGAGGCTTTATTTTGTAAATATTTTCAGCACACCTTTTATAGTAAATACCTACTTAATTATCCACAGACGAGTCAAAACACAAAACTAATACCCTGTAATAATATGCTATAATTATTTGTCCGTATGCAATAAGTGCGCACTACCTATAGTACCTATTATTTTCTCCTTCAATTAACCGAACTTCTCTTTGGGCCAGGTACAGGAAACTGTCAGACACCATACTTATGGAAATATTAAGGTGAGATTGGGCTTTGTATACTATTTCCTTGGTGGTGGTCATATTATTAAATTGTGCAATTGGTAAATAAATTATAATATTAAATCAATAAACTGGTGCGTCGCGATTATCAAACATTCAAATGTGTAGTCCATACCCTGATTGGTATTACTATGGCCACGGCGCTAGGCAAGCATCGAGCACTACTCAATTATAAATCATTGTTCAAACAAACGTTATCTTCCGCGTCCTATATTACCTCTCGAGCGACATTGCATCTCGTCCTTGACTCTACGCAAGCGTGTTGCTATCAGTTGCACGCGCACTGTAAATATCCAGCACGCGACACGTGCTCGGATAAACTTGTGCTTAGTTCTATGATATAATAATAAATTTATGCATTATTATAACCTTCGTAATAGTTTTTAACAAATAAATGCTTTGAAGCGCACTAGAGGGCTCTACATACCGTGAAATGTTATCAATTAACATATTTCTTCCATTGTTTTTACCAACGGGAAGCGATACGATTCGAGTTCAAGTCTGTCACCGCCAGCTTCGCTAACTTTCTGGCTGCCATTTTACCGTAATATTAATCAACAACAATAACAAAATAAAACATTCGTACCGCTCCTCGTTGGCTGCGGTATGTTATTATTGTACCCATGTTATTATTGTATAGAATGATGTATATTAACTACAAGTTACTTTAACAAAAAAGCGCAAATGAACACTTTGTTAATTTGTCATTACAATTACACTAAAGCTAGTGTCATACTAACTGTTTATATGTAGGTATAGAATTCTAAAAGTGCAAGTTAGAAATAATGTTAATCTGTTGCAGATATTCAAGGACACTGACTATTATTATCTGGACGGGTCTGACACGAGTGTTGCGAATTGGATGCGATATGTCGCCTCCGCTTACTCACTGTCCGTGATGAACCTCGTCGCTTGCCAACACCAAGAACACATATACTTCTACACAATCAGGTGAATTCACTTCACATCTCGTTTATGTTCCACTAGTATTCAAACGTTATTTGCATGTACTAAATTAATGTTAATTATTTCAGAGATATCATGCCAAATGAAGAATTAATGGTTTGGTACTGCAAAGATTTTGCTACGAGGCTGGGTTATGATATCGATCCGGAGAGAGCTACTTACTCTATCTGTAAGTAATGTTATAAAACAATAAGAACTCGATGGATTTTTTTATATAAAGCGATAAACAGCTAACTCATAACTGTTTGGTTTACAGGTAAAGAGGAAACAATCAAAAAAGCCTATGGCTTGCCACCTGCGCCGGTCCACCCCGAAATTGCATTCAACCATATGAAATATGTTCTCGGTTTAACAAATACCAAAGAACTATTGGAAACTGAAATTCCCAGCCGAAGACGAAAACGTGAAGCTACTGACAAACCGTTCCATGAAAACCCAAGGCCGATACTCCGTGAGGATCCACGATGTATGAACAAAAATGAGAGAGCCGTCATCAGAACCGATGTTTCCGCCAACATAATACAAAATAAAACAGAAAACTCATACGTGAGCGAGCGGACATGTTTATCACCGAACAGCTTAATGCCTTCACCTTCGCCGGTAAAAATCCACAGAGAGAACCCGACATTGATAATTCACCAACACAAAGAAAGCACTTCTCATGTTGTGATACATCAACTCGAAAACCCAAGAATTCAAAGTAATAGATCTCCCGCACAAAATCCACATTTACGAGACATGAGAGGACCTTCTCCAATGGCGCAAATAAATCAAGAAAAATTGGGAAATAAATCACCTGTCATGACTCAATGCGGTGGGCCGCATTACGAACACCAACTCACTCCTAATGACGGATCAGTACGGTCAGATGAAGGGTATCATAGTAACGGCTACCACGATGAATTCACTCCTCCAGAGGACTCCAGCGACTCTGATGTAGAGAACTATGTGCTAGACTGTTCAAATAAAACTAATGAACCCAAAGAGACTGTTATTGTTCAAAAAATGGACCAAGATATGCATCGTAATGAATTCAGGAAAGTGAAAATCAAAATGCCACGAGCATATCAGTATAGCCTGAAAGATATGGACTGCGAAAGCGAAAAAGAGATGGTGATCGCTGAGGAAATACCGTCAACTCGACAAAACCTGTCGCCGCCTCGTCGTGATCCAGCCACATCAACGGTTATCGTGTTGGAATCATCTCAGAACACTATAGTTCCTCTTAACAAACCTTACTACGAAGATGGCACCATTTCGCCGACACCCCCGCCGGCGTTCATGAGATATTCCCCACCGGACACGAGGATATTGGAAACCATTCTTTCGGGAAATAGAATAGATACGAACAATAACGACCCCAACCGTCGTCAACCAAACGCTACACCGCCGCCTTCATCACCAACTGAAATGGCTTATTCTTATAAGAAAAGCCACAGATACGGCAACGCCTGCAGCCCGGACTCCAGTTCCAACTTGACACCCCTACCGTCGCTACTGCCATTACCACAACAATTGCCGGTACCGAGCGCTGCTTCTGTATACTCGTCATCACCACCTCACACCATCCCTCACACTACCGAAATTCGGGAGATCAGGGAAATAAGGGAAATAAGAGAAACGCGGTATGAGAGTCACTACCCAAACTATTCGTATAATTTGTACTCTCCTCCAAACTCCACGATAATCACACAACTAGGCTCTCCACCCAATACATACTCGCCGACGGTGACGTCATCACACCAGTATGAGAGATCACAAAATGTCCAAAGTAACCACCATTATCCGTCATCCACTAGTGTGATCACTCTTAAGAACTGTTCGCAGTTGAGCTTAATACAGAACAATGTCAATAGTACGCTGGTTCCACAGCATGGCAGCGTCAGCCCTGACGATTCGTGCGGCCTCATGATGGCGCCGATGAGCCCCGGCTCGCAATCCTCGCGCGGATACAGAAGCTTGCCATACCCACTCAAGAAAAAGGATGGGAAAATGCACTATGAATGCAATGTATGTTGTAAGACTTTCGGACAACTGTCGAATTTGAAAGTTCATTTAAGGACACATTCAGGGGAGCGACCATTCAAATGCAACGTGTGCAACAAATCGTTCACGCAGCTCGCACATCTACAGAAACACCACCTGGTACACACGGGGGAGAAACCGCACCAATGCGATATTTGTAAGAAGCGGTTCTCCTCCACATCGAACTTAAAGACTCACCTGCGGCTGCACTCGGGACAAAAGCCGTACGCCTGCGATCTGTGCATGCAGAAGTTCACACAGTTTGTACACTTGAAACTTCACAAACGGCTACACACTAATGACAGACCTTACGTGTGCCAAGGATGCGACAAGAAATATATCAGCGCTTCCGGATTACGCACGCACTGGAAAACCACTAGCTGTAAACCGAACAACATTGAAGAAGTCTTAGCAATAACGAATGCGGCTCACACTGAATGTATTGGTAAGTTCACTTTTCACACTGGTTTAATTTTATTTTGATCAGATTTGGCCGTCACTTGCCGCACTTTTGTTTGTGTTACTTTTATTTATGATTTTAATTAATGTTTGTTGTATAAAAACTGATTTTATAATTTATTCGCATTCACATCGAAGTGAAAGAGAATTAACACGGGAACGGTCGCGAGAGCAACTGCAGCGCGCTGCACTTTCTCTTCGTAGGTGAACCACAACTTTCACTTGCGCTCTCGCTGAACGCGGCCGATTTCATTTTCGCGTGCACTTTGCAGGTACCGTCGACAAATACTGCCACGAGAGAGAGGGGCCCGAGGCGTACGAGGTGCACTCTCCATCACAGGGAGGGCTGGTGGGAGCCGGTGGGGCGCGTGTCGCGATGTCGCACAGCGAGGCGATGCTTGGCGGGCAGGCGCACACCACCACGCCGCACCTGGTGACGGGGCACGGGCCGCTGTCGCCGGCGCACGCGCAGTACCGCGCGCTGCCGCCGCCCGACCACGAGCCGCCGCCGCAGCACTACGGCGCGCCCGCCGCCGAGCCGCGCGCCAGCGTCATCGAGTCCAGCCAGCCCCTCATCATAGAGTGCACCTGAGCCCGCGCCGCGCGGCACGCACTCCTCGGACGCGTGTTTCCCCGCCGCACTATGTGATTCAAGTATTTGTGATCGAGCGAATGTATTGTGTGACATTACGGACAAGTCTCGTCCCATACAGTGGCTATGAGATTACGATACGAACGTTAAGTTGTATATTTGTAAAAATATTTAGTATAAGTGCGTTGCGACGTAAATAAGTTGGTACTAAGTACTTGCGTAAAAAGTTACTCCCAAGGATAGTGTACTATATTAAGTTAAGAATTAAATACTACACCCAAGGTTTAGGCAGCCTTTGTTTATACTAATGCTCAATTTTGTATGTGTAATTAGAAATCTATTGTAAATAGGATTTTGCGACATCGACTCATTTAATTTTCTGTACAATTACAGATATAGATAACTATTTCCAGATCAAAAGTTTTAGTGTGTTTGTTTTGATTTGAAGAGCTGTCATTCAACAGCATGGACAACGTTTACTGATAATGTTAATAATAAATTCACCAAAGAATATTTGAACAGCAATGTAGTGTTGAGTGAATAGTTTTTGCTATCCTTAGAAGTCAAACGAGAAATTATTTCGATTCGGGCCGAAATTCAGCTTGAAGGAATATATCAATTAACTGATTAGTAGGTAGTAAGTGCCAAAAGCACATTTTATGATTTAAGTTAAAATTAAAGAGATCGAATAGTATTTTAAATTGTTGTTCCTAATGAATAATCGGAGAGTAAGCGCATAATATGTGCATAAACTTAATTTTAATGTTATTTAGAGTAAAATGAAAAATTGTGTACATTATCCCTACGCTAGAACAAATGGTGCTTCACATCGTAGAGAGGTAGTGGCTCGCGAGGCGCCGCCCGCCGGCGCGTGCGCCGCGTGCCCCGCGTGCGCCGGCGCCCGTCGACTGTCCTACGTGTTGTAATATTAATTCACCGAGTCTACTAGTTACTATTTTATATTCCCAAGTAATTATGATTCTCCTATTCGAAAAGGCTGAGATAAATAAATGTAATTTAATGTTCGGCGTATATTAAACGTAAGTACTTGTAAGATTTGGTTTACGTTATGTGTAACTTGTGTTTGATTCCACGTGAATCTACAGGAATTGTATACTGTGTCCCCACTATTATACACAACTTATACGTGATGTGAAACCAAACGATAGCTTTTTGTATATTTCTATTGTTCATAATGAGAAAGATTTTTACACGCAATCCCTTTTATATTTAATTTTATATCTGTATATTTTGTACTGTTTATAGGGCGAAAGAATTTGTACTGGAGCCAACAATCGTGTGGGGCTAATTGTTTCCTTATTCATTTAAATAAATATATTCCACTGATTTCGACGTTACCTAATTATCGACATAATTATAATGAGACTGCACTCAATTGAATGTTACATGAAGTTATTAAAATTATCCGGTCACCGGTCTCCATTATCTCCTTCCAGTATACTAATACATACCTACCTTATAAAATTGTTGATGTGATTTTTCTTTTTTTTATACTTATTTATGCGCAGTCTCGTTTTAATAGTATTCATGTTTAATTCTTACTTTATTGTACGTGTATAATATTTATACATACTTTTATTAAAAGATAATGTACAGGGACCTTTGTTCGTAAGATTACTTATCGATCCAATTATAGACTTATAAGATTATCATAGGAAGGTTATTGTTGCTAGTTAATTACACAGTAATTAATATAAATGTAAAGATATTGAAAAGTGTAATCGGTATTTTTTATAAAAATAAATTTTACTTATGCAAAAAAACATCAATCTCGGTTACATAAGATTAATTGTCTGTAATATTTATTTTCTCATAACAATCTATCTATATCTTGCAAACATTTATATTATACAATAATATTATCTATCAGGATTGCCTATTTTTATTGTAACTACATCCGAACGTCGAAATCAATAGCCATTAGGTTCACAGATTGTTGCCTCCATAAAGTAAACATCTGACAAAACGAATTACAATCCAAATAGGTACATTTTTAACAAGGGGAATTAAATATTGTCGCCGTTCCTGAATTATTGTTATTATTGCAATGTTGTTATCTCCATTCCACATAATATCTATCTATATAATAGTTATGTTTTTTGTTATATTTTACGTTGCCAAGACGGAACACAATGTTTAATTTCCTTGAGGGTTGTTCAAAACTGTACTTATATGATAGCCTATAGAAAAACGCGCAAATTAAACAAAAATAAAATTATTAAATACAATCTACCATGACTTTCTGATTTATTTTTCAACTCTCAATAATTTAATATCAAAGACACGTTGGTACTTAATTAACTCCACTGTAAATAATTCCGATGGAAAATAATAGTAACTTACTCCATTTATTTTGAAAGTGTTTATAAACTAAAAATATACGGTATCTATCATACACGACCTATGCCATCGTAATTATATATCAATAATGTTTAAAAGTTGACACCTAAAGATTGAAGGTAACATTATAACTATATTGTGTAAGTACAGTATGTTACTCGTGGTACCCAAAGGTAAGCAATATTATTATATGTATTCTATACCCATTGCTAGGACTATGTATAAATATAATGGACTCGCAAACACCTCTTAACGAGTGTAGGTATTATTGTAACTACTTAATACGCCAGAAACTTACCTACATAACTGTAAGGGCCTGAAATTTTGTACACCTTGATCGATAATTATTTTACATCACCAAATCCATTAAAAAGGAGTAAAATTATAAAATTGCCGTTTTATTATACTTTTTGACCCTTGAAATTTAATGCAATTTTTAAACTTTATGAGCAAATCAGAAAATACCGTAAAAACCTTACTGAAATAAGAATTGGTCTCTACTTTTCATCAGGTCTTCACAATTTACATTAAAACTGCTACTGGTTGACAACAAAAACGAAATCTAAAATTACCGTTATATCCCATTCAATAAATGACCATTTCTCTGTACCAAGTTACTTTCTCATTGTTATGCATTTCAGTTTTATACGTTAAAAAACTCTAAAGGAAACTGAAATGCTTGGCTGCTCGTGCACAACTTTTTTATCTTACATTTTCAGACTATTGGTGTCTCCGATAGAAAGTAATTTCTTTATGTACTAATAAAAACATATAAACTTTTATATTGTTTTCTTATATTTACGCGAATACTACACATTGAAATAAAACTATTTTTCGGATTTTATCGCGTTTATTAACTTTATGTTCCCGACGTTTCGGTTGCTTTACCTTTACCAAAGAAGCTAGCAGAGAACAACATGCCGGAGGAATATGCTGAACTTTTAAGACATTGCCTCACATCCGGGTATCTGTTGTGGAATGAACAGTTCTACAAGCAAGTACATGGTGTAGCGATGGGCTCCCCTGTTTCTCCTGTTGTCGCCGATATATTCATGGAAGACTTCGAGGAGACAGCCCTTCGCACTTCACCTGTGACCCCAAGATTCTACAAGCGGTATGTAGACGATACTTTCACAATATTACCATCTGACAAAATAACAGCATTTCTCGACCATCTTAACTCCATACACTCTAAAATCAAATTTACAATGGAGTTAGAGGCCAACAACACTCTAGCATTCTTAGATGTTTTAGTAATCCTAAATCCTGATAACACCTTAGGCCACACTGTGTATAGAAAAAAGACCCATACTGATAGGTACTTAAACGGTGATTCTCACCACCATCCAACACAGTTAGCTACCGTGGGTAAATCTTTGTTTCAGAGAGCACAAGGGATCTGTGATGAGCAACACCTGGCTGCCGAGATCCATCACGTCAAGCAAGTATTGCATGACAACAAGCTTCGGATCCCCCGCCGCCATCACAGTGACCGAGTGAAACCAGCCACAGTCGAGCGTCTACCTGCTGTTCTACCATATACAAGGTGACACATAATGGGTATACTATTTTTTTCAAAACTTAACTTTGTAATTCTAAAACCATCAGCTTTGGAGGGAACTTGAAAAACAAAAGGTGTTATAGGAATACAGCTGTTGACCGAATTCACAAGTCTACAAAACCTTTAGTACTTCAACTGTCCCACAAAGCCGATAGTTTGAGATTTACAAAGTTAAGTTGCAAAAAAAATAGTATACCCTTTTTGTTTCACCTAGTATAAGAGGTGTCACAGACAAGATTGGCTACATCTTGAAACGTGCTTCAATCAAAACTTATTTCAAGCCACCAAAGAAGATTAGTCAGTTCTTACCACCTGTCAAGTGTCACATTCCTCTACAAGATGCAGGGGTATACAAACTCGACTGTGAATGTGGGCTCTCCTACATAGGGCAAACTAAAAGATCAGTAAAAACCCGCGTAAAAGAACATATAGCTGACGTGAAACACCGGCGCTCCACGAAGTCTGCAATCTGTGAACATGTACAGGACCGCACCCGCCATTATATCAGATTTGATAAACCACAGATCCTCGCAAAAGAACACCGATTCCGACCAAGGATGATACGTGAGGCCATTGAAATTAAAAAACATCCTAATTTCAATAGGGAAGATGGCTGGGTGCTACCACCAACTTGGGATCCAGTAATTAATATAATTAAATCCAAAACCAAGTGTACCATTGCAAGACCTCGAGACACTGTGAGCACTTTCTGCGTGGATCGGACCGCAAACAACAACTAAATATGAGGGTACCCAGTTACTAACTATAACATCAGGACGTCTAACACCTCAGTCCCCCCGTGACCATGGCTGCTGTAAAGCAACCGAAACGTCGGGAACATAAAGTTAATAAACGCGATAAAATCCGAAAAATAGTTTTATTTCAATATAAACTTTTATTTTCATGATGCGCGATATATCACTCACGAACGTGACGACTAAAGTAAAAGTATGAAATAAAAGCTAGCCATTACAAACGAAATATATTGTATTTAACAACGTTCAACATTAATAAAATAATGGTTATTGAACTGTACAAATATTATAATATAATAGGATACACACATACTCAAAATAGTAGGCGCCTGGTATATGAATGACGCTGTATCAGAAATAAGTACAAAAAATATATTTTGTACAATAAGAACTCATACATAACTTTACGTTTATACCTACACCGTGTTATTACACAAAAGTTCAACAGGTCAAAAACACCAGTTATGTAAAATTTTCTGCAAGTATAACTTTATAAAACGTCAAATTGATAATAATATATTTTCATTCAATAACAGTATCATTTTGTTATAACAATATTGGATACTAAGTTTATTGAGTAGTTTCGACCTGAGAGCTCGGTGCAGGCGCGCTACATTTCTTGAGATGTGTCCTCATGTTGGAAGACTGAGTGAAGGCCAGCTTGCATCGCGGGCAGGAGTAGGGCTTCGAGCCAGTGTGGAAGTTCAGGTGCGACTTGAGGTGGTGCTTCTTGGTGAACGACTTCGGGCAGAGCGTGCATGAGAACGGCTTGACGCCTGTTGAATAGATTATAGCTTCATTGAGTTGTGTTTACTATTGCTAAATTGTTCCAATTTTTTTATAGTACAAAGTTGGGCAATAAATAATAAATAAATATCGCCAGACGAACACACTAACTGCATGATACCAAACTAAGCAACGCTTGTACTATGGGTACCGTATAATGGACTGGGAGCGATCCCGGTGACACCCAGCCAGACTAGGGCAAATTACGAAAAGGCCATTTCCGAAATGTATCTCGACGGGAATTGAACTCGCAACCAATAAGCGTACAATCTGTCTAATACTAAGAAGTTACCGAAGCATATAGATACCTGCAATACCAAAGGGGTTACCCGCTCGTTGTCGACCTAAATGGGAGTGCGGCAGAGGGAGGAGAATGGACGGCTGGTTAGGCTTCCGGCTCTCTCACTCATCGTTCGAAATTTATCTACAATAGCTACTTTATGCCCACTAATTGCACTTCTATTTTTGCTAGCTAAGGATTATAAGAAGCATAATACGATCGCTTCTTACAACAGCCCCGTTCCGTTATCATTATCACACTCGCAAACATTAAAAAATATAAGAAGATAAGAGTAACCATTGAATTTTTTGCCTCTATCCAATTCCCACTCCCCTTAGGTTGGTGACATCCGAGTAATGCCATTGGTATTGCAAGCATGTATAGGCTACGGTAACTGCTTAATATCAGGCGAGCTGTAAGCTTGTTTGTCGACTTTGTGATATAAATAAAAGAACGAATATTTTGAATTGACCTGTGTGCAGTCTTAGATGTAGAGTCATGTTGGATCTGTCAGCGAAGCGCTTGTCGCAGTGCGTACAGGCGTAGGGCCGCTCGCCCGAGTGCGTGCGCTGGTGCTGCTTCAGAAGCATCTTGCGGGAGAACGCCTTTCCACACTCCTCGCAAACGTGTGGTTTTACACCTGCAGTAATATAAATAATAAATAAAAGTCAAAATCGCCACAGACACACCAACTGTACGGTCCCAAACTAAGCAAAGCTTGTACTATGGGTACCGTACAATGGACTGGAGGCGATCCCAGTGTCACCCAGATCTGGGCAAATTACGAAAAGGCCATTTCCAAAATTTTCCCCGGCGGGAATCGAACCCGCAACCACCATGTGCAGTGAGCCGAGCGGCCTACGCTCGAATCACTGCGCCAAGCGGTCGTCACAATATACCCATACATTTAAAACCTTGCCAGGCATTTTGTATTTCGAAGCAATTTAAGTTATCCGACGGCCAATGAGAAGCGAGATTATTATAAATAATTCGATCCGATGCATTTGATTTTAATTAACATTACGGTTTCTGACACAGAGAACCACGAATTTTTTAAATGGCCGCCCGAAGATGGAGCCCGAGCTGACCAACTTGAACTCGAGCATTACCATTTCGCGTCGCTTCTCGTTGGCCGCGACACACGTATATATATATTTACCTGAAAGTCTTTATGTTCGTATATGTAGCTTTTTGTCCCGAAAAAATTATGAATTTTCCCAAAATCCATACGCAGGTAGTATCATTAATAACTATACAAATATAGCTTTAACACTAGCAAAAATTTCCGTCTAATGAAAACATAATACTCGTATCAAGTAAATGTATATTATATATACAGTTGTTTTGTTAGGTGTGTAATTTCAAATCAATTCATTTAGTCTTTAAAACATTATAAAGTACATATTTCTAGTTCAATGTTCAATTAATAGCATTGAACAAAAAGTAACTGATCTACGAAGACGGGTGTTGTTACAACATGTTCTATTGATTATACGAGTAACGATGACGAAGCAGGTTTTATTAGAAATAGTTAGAACATAGATCAACGGCCGTGTAAAATCGACTTATCACGGTTAAGTTATCTGCATTGTATTCAAAGGAGAATAATGTTTAAAATGTTCATTAATAAATATAAATAACTATCAGTAAGTAATTATAGGTAAGTGAGAATTATTAGTAACAGCCCAAAGAAACATTAAACGGATGAAGCTGGAAGAGGTCTTCCTTAGCCATAACTATGAATCTTATACCCAAATACCTATCCTAATGCTGGTGACCAACCTGAGCCAAACCACGAACAGAACAAAACAATACCAAATATTTTTGTTCGCAATACCTTTCTTTAATAAAAATTCTTTAAATTTACTCGTTTAGCTCGTCTACCATAAAAGATGTCTAAACATTTTTAACATGTTTTTTTATAGAAATGAATACAGTTTTGACCAGATATTTACCTCTGCGAGGGTGCCTGTGAGATAGTAGTTATGTTACTTACCTGTATGAATCCTAACATGCATGTTGTACGCGACGCGTTGGTTGAATGACTTGGGGCACAAGGTGCACTTGTATTCTTTGCGATTTCTAAAATCAATGAAATAATAGAAAATTAACAGGTTGATATTAAGTTCGTTACTTGATTTCATTGATAAATGAAAAACTTAACTATTTATCATTGGAAAATTTTAAGTGTATTTTATGATATGGATAATATTAAAGGAGGATGTCAAGAGTAGCCAGGCCAGGCACAATTTAGGGTTCCGTAGCCAATTCAATGATGAACACTCATCGTAACTGAATTTAAAGCCGTGAAAGAAAAGAAACGAGTTAATTAGTATTTGAGATTGAATTCTGACTCTACTATTGATTTTATGAAGAAATGACAGGGAATCAACTTTACTATAACTTTGTAGTTTATAGCTCGTGATCTAGTGAATCCATGACTGACGTGATGATTTTCAAAGATTTTTTGCAGATTTTCGTGATCAGTGATTTAGGTTATTAGAGGAGATCAACCAAAAGCCACTTTAGAGCACCAAATTTCTTAAACAGTACTTATTTCGGAAAAGAAACTTAAAAAAAAAAATCGTAATGATTTTAAAATACGCAACGTGGTGTCTTTATGGGCTTGACGAAACTATTAGAGTTCCTTAATTGGCTACGGATCCCTCAAAATTATACTGCCTACTCCTATAGGATCTACTGGGCTTCGACGTTTTTGTCTCATTCAAGAAGGTTAATAAATCTGTTAATTTATATTTCACCTGTGAATTTTCATATGACTGCTCAAATATCCCCTATCATTGAAGTACTTCCCGCACACGGTGCAGGTGGCGGCGAACTCCCTGGTGCCCTTGTGGATGGACATATGGTACTTGAAGTTCCTCAACTGCGAGAAGGTCTTGCCACATTCCCCGCAGGTGTACCGGGCGATAGAGTTGTGCCTCCTCATGTGTCCTGATAAAGATTCGCTATTCAGGAACACCTGAAAAATTAAATTTATTGAATGAATAAAATATTTTTAATAACCAGGGATCTTGTAATTTCTTGCATTTAGAGTCGGTGCCAATTGTTATTCAACTAAGTAGTTGTAGGAACCTAAAAAGTAGTCCTAACGTAGTGTAAAGATAGTGGCATGCTGCACAATTGAAATCGGTGAATATGCTTAAAGATATACACACTGACCAACATACAACCTCTTTTTTTTTGGAAGTCTATTAAATACAGAAAAACTTTTTTTAAATATATTTTTAGTGCTACTAAGTAACTACCTACTAAGTTCGATTATCATTACCTCATAACTTTTTTACCCTTTTAAAAGTCAATAAAACAATTAGAATTAAAAGCTGCCCTTCGTATTCGTGAACAATAACTTTAACAAGACCGACCGTTTTCTTTAGCTTGATGGCAATTTCAATAATGCATTACATAGTTACAGAGGGGCATTACAAGTTACGTGACTATACATTTAGCAAATAACATAAAATAACAATAAAATTGCACATAACATGTAAATATAGTATTTATACAGGCATCCTTACTTCAGTCAGGCACTCGACTATAGACGCAGAAATAACAGCTTAGTGCCCGTTGCTTTTCAACCACGAATGCAAACGACTACATGAATATAAATGCATTTTAGCGTAAAACATTTGGTCTTCAAAGTTGGTGAAAGCAAACTAAGTTTTTTTGTATTGATAACATTTAGTTAAAAACCACTCTCAATTGTAAGTTTACGATAGATAATTGTTTAACTACTCTTAAGTTTAGAAATATGATCTATAATTTCATTCCCTCTGTGATCAGACTAATTTTAATTAAATTGAATAGGTAGGTGTTTCAAGTAATGACCTGGTTACAAATAGTGCATTTGAAGTCATCTCTTTGACTGGTCTCTGCATGCGAAGTTATAACAGGCTCCTTGACATCAATTATCTCGATTGCTTCCGCGACTTCATCTGGATTCTTCGACACATTGTTATTATTGTCATTGAGACTGCTGTAGGAACTACCCTGTAAAATGAAACAAAATGTTTTACTATCTTCCTACAAAGTAACAATTAATCTGAAATTGGAAAGAAATACCCACATACTTTTGGTTCGGTTATTTTCGGTAACTGATGCTCTTTAAAATTCTCTGCTTTTCTACGAAATGGTTTGTAATTCACAGGTATCCTAGGACTCCATGGGCTCTCTAAAACCTGATTTAAAATTGCAGATCTTGATGCACCACTTAATACTAATTCTTCGTTGTTTTCCACATTAGTACTATTGACTAGAAACTGAGAAGCAGATTGGATGTCTCTATACGTCTGGAACGCTTTCATAGTTCCTAACATCGGTGGGGCGACACTGAGGTCTAAAGATGGTACGTAAAAACCAGGTAAAATATGCTCCTGTAATTTCAGCTGATGTAATTGTTCAGGTTTCATTATTTCAGGATTATGACTCAGCGATACACTTTTAGATCGTATTTTAATTTCGTTGTTCTCATTAAGTTGTCTCTTATTATTTTGCAACTCTAATGGACAAAATTTTGAACACGAAGGATGTAAACCTTTAGAAGTTTCACCGTAATCTGGTTGATCTCGTGTGCATCGCCGTTTACGAGGGTGAAATACGGTGGACGAATGGCTGATGTGTTCGCCCGTGTTTTTATATGGTTCTAAGAGTGTGTCGTCGGCGCCGAGATGCTTAGCATTTGCATTCGTCAAGAGAACAGATGCGGGAGCACGATAGCATTCATTTGATATTGCTAGCACGCCTGCCGGCAGACCGTTAACATTACCGTTTCGAGGATATGTCTCGATAAATAAATCACGTAGAAAAGAGTTCCTTTGTCGGTCTCCAAACGGCGATTTCAGATTTCCTAAAGGAGACTTGCGCTGTCCACTTGGATTCTGACAACGTACCAGCTTATCGCTGCAATCCGAGTTACTGGGAGAATATTGTAAAAGGACATCCTGAATTTCCTTACCCTTCCTTAAATTTATGTAGCTCTGATTTTTCAAATCTGCATATCCTAATGTAAAAATATTTCTTTTTAATAAGTTATTTGCGTATCTAGCACCAGCATTCGGTTTTATATAATCCTCTGCATCATACTTCTTTGGCAAGTATTGGCTATCAATGAATATTTGCATTGCGTGTATTATGTCCAAAAACGTTTCTAGTTTTTCTTTTTGTACGACGACTTCCCCATTATAAATATAATAAAGCACAGAGGACATAGCATCGAAGTCAAAGTCGGGCAAGACGATAAATGTCGGCGTTTCATCTACGGGGCACGAGAGCAGTATACGCTGAAAGAAAATCGCCGCTAATTAGGATCCACTGTACAAATATCTCATTAAACCCATAGAACTGCCAATATTTATTTACTCTAAGAAAAGTGCTGACACTAGCAAGTACAGCGCGGTGCGCGCTGAAAGCGCGACCACCGCACATAAGCTTCACATCGCACCACTCCCCGTGCGACAGCCATTCACACATCTGAAATGCAACGGTAGAAACCAATTAAGTAGTTACATCTCTATCGGCTTTAACACATGTGAAGTTCACTTTTCATCTTATTAAGAATACCTAGGGACTGAAAGTTTCCTGTGCTCTCACAGTGACTAAATACCCACGTGATACATCGTATAGAATATGTACACGAATCAGATCTAAAATATTAAATGGCAATAAATACAAAACTTTATACATTTACAATAGTGACCCCGCCCATACAAGATAATAGCTTGTGAAAGACACCGTTACAAAATGGATTAGAGAAGTAATTTTGGAGTTTCTTTCACGCGATTCTCGGGTAATTTGGATGGTTGTTTAACAGCGATGCGGTAAGTACGGAGCCAAACTCGGACGTCTGTAAACACGCTATGTTTGTGGCACACTTTTAATTCCTATACGATCGTGCAAATAGATGCTCGGTAGGTATCTGTGCTGTAGCAGTGTCGTACCGAAGTCTCACACGCTGGTAAAGGCAAAATTAACCAAACACACGACCAGGTCAACGTTTTTAAAGTAGCACCACTCGTGAAAGTGTAGAGCAAATAGGTCTAATCAAACAAGAGGAAAATTAGAAGCATCATCTCGCCGACCTATCCACTGCATATACTCTATTTACCTTTCTGGTGATGCTTAACCCAAAATGTATAGCTAGGTACTCCATATGTAATGCAATTGAGAAATTGACGATTCTAGTCTGCCTAGCCACGCAGCAATATAACGCGTTCCATTTCCAAATGGTTTCATACTAATAAAGACGTTACTTATTTAACTAGGTATCTTGAGTGACATCTTGTATATCGTTTGTAATTTAATTAAGTTGATTATATTTACTACTTATCTTTTTAGCTCGCACAACACTAATACCTTATAATAATTACAATTTCTTTGGACTTGACTATTTTTTAGAAACTTGGAAACTCAAATAGATTTAATGGAAAAGTAGAATCAGTTCAGTTTCCAGAACATTACCAATTATCTACAGCCTATTCGAGTAACCAGAATACACATGCTATCGATGCCGTCGTATTGTAACGACGATTACCGATTTGCCGATATCAATTAACTCGTGATGGAGTTTTAAGATTGAGATTAACACCCGTGATCCGTGAAACATTTGAAGCCCCTTTCTTGTCCTACTTTTAAGAAACAATGTGCTTTGTTTACCTAGCGGTTATATTTCGGATAAGGTTTGTTAGATATGCAAGTCTGATGCTGTCCTGACGATACCGAGACTGCACAGTAATAAAGAAATCACATACAACCTACATTAATGACATTACCCGGCCAATACTTACTTCGCATACGAAGCGGAAGCTCGGTAAAATTTATACCTGCAATAAAATGTGTTCGTGGAAGGATTACCTATGCTTTACAACATAAATTCAAGACACTATCTTGCTTCATTATAGCGACGAGCTAAATAATACAGTGCAATATTTATTGTAGAAAAACCTAGATACAATAAATGTTATACCTATATTATTATAACATTTATTGTATCTAGGTTTTTTATATAATAAAGGCAGCAAACGAGTACCTTTGACCCGCCTGATGTTAAGCAGTCATAGAAGCCTATAGATGCCAACCCTAAGATGAACAAGGAGGGATAGAGAGCGGGGAAGGGAGGGGGTTAGGCTTCAGGCACTTTTATTTATCGTACGAAACGCAGCTATAATATCTGATTTACGTCCATCTTCTGTGAGTGGGTGGTGCTACCCCGGTCGAGTCAGCCCGTATATGACCTGCATTCAATTGGTTACAGCTTGTCTCTACCACCAAGAAAACGGGTTCATGTGTTCCTACATAAAACGAAAGTATTTAAACTCATTCGGGCTATGCAACTAAGTGTCAATTGATTTATTCGTATCACGATAAAGTAGCGCTATTTATCTCACTTATGTGAGAGAGCTCACCGAAATACTTAGTCACATTTAAAATAGTAAATGAGAAAACCCGAGAAGATTATTATTATGCTGTACGTGCCTACATGACCACCTGACACCCACGCAATTTCCAAAAAGCACACAGTTATCAAGTTAATTGTGACCAATTTGTACCTCACATTTTGGTGAGCATACGCCGGAAGTGTGAGCGAGGTGTCATTGCTTCATGCTCTGTAATATTGGTTGCAATAGAATCGAACATAACATTCATCATGATTTACAAATTATATACGTTTTCATTCAATCAGTAGGTACCTACTTACTTGAATACATAGTAGGCTCTCACATCTACCTTATCTGAAGGCCTAAGTACTATGTTTACTAAAACCTATATTTTACCTATTTTGCTGACGAAAAATAACATAAAATACCTCATTCCACTGTGTACCTATAGTTAGAAATCATTTAGCCACGCTGATCCAGTCCGGATAAGCAGATTTCGAAAATTGGATAGATTTTCAAAGACATACAGGTTTCCTAATGAATTTCCTTTATCGTAAGCAAGTGATAATCATATTAAAATTATCATTCACCAAACCCAGAGGTGCGAGCCGGGGTTCGAACCCAGTGCTTAACCAATCGGCTATCACTGCTTGATAGACTGTGTAAGTGGTGTACGGGCAATTGGAATGAGGACATCACGCTATTATAATGGTACCTTCTGGTTTCCGATCTAGTTTAGTAGTTTGTTATTTTTAGCAGTTACGTTAGTTAGTTGGTACTAGAAGTTAGTTTAGTTTAGGTTTAGTTGATAGTTTAATTGAGACTAGCGATATTTATTGCATAACTTTGCAAACCAACATCGGTATCGTTAATCCTTATGATTCAGGCGGGAGTAAGAGGACAAAAGAAATTAAAATGAGAATTTGTGAGCGCTATCAAACGCTATGCGTTAGACAAGGAATGTTTGGATGTCGAATGCTGATAGGCGCCGCAACCGTCCAAGGCGAATACCGCAACTTTTTCGGAGTGCCCATAACTTATTTGAACCTCCTTAACCACTTCTGAGACAACTGGTAGGGTTTTTTACAGGATACCCTAATTTTTCACATGACAATATAAGAACCGTACAAACTAAAGCGCTCGCCAACTTTGTTAAAGCTATGACTATGAACAGAGATTTTCATTCAAATCAGAAATTACCTACCTACACACCAAACAAATTTAGTAAATATTATAAAATAAAAGAGCTCATTACTAACCAGAAGAAATAAAATACAAGGTATCTATTACAGAATGTGAAACAATTCCGAATTCTTTGGGGCCAATATGAATGGTGTCAATATCCCGTTCCCTAAATTAGCATACAAATATCCAAAAAAATATGTGGAGATATTATTGGAAATTGTATTTATTAAAGAAATACTTAGGTACATAATAGTGCTTAATAGGAATTGTGGTTAGAAGTTAGTTAAAGCATTTTATCTAATCGCTAACTTCAGCTGTAGGTGGGTATGAAAATAGTTAATCAGGGCATTGAAGTACCTAATGCAATAATATACCTAATTATATACATGAATATCAAATCTGGAGGTATCGTACCTATAGGCATATTAAATTACTTACAAAGAAAATATTTAAACACTTGCATAATCTGTAAAATTGATATAACATACTTACAATATAATTTTTTGGATGCACTTTTAAATAACAACTTTCAAAAGAATACACAAGGCATAGTCTCGTAAGGTTGCGAAAAGCGCGGGATCTCCTCACTAGCTTTAGGGGACCGTACCTATGCCTGCGCGCGAGTCCTCTGCACTGACGGCTGGCCAGCACGCATGCGCGTTCGTATAGTAGGTACCTTACCTACCGCTCCAAGTAGGTAGGTACTACTGGCGATGCGTTATTGGTATAGGTAAGTAAGTATATGTATATTCATCTTTACATTCGCTACCAAAAACATACCGTAACTGTTGAACTTTCCACAAAAAATAAGTAAGTAGGCGTAGGTATTATTAGAAGCTTAGGCCATGTAGATTTTTCATATTTTTATTCGTAACTCGTTATGCAAATTTGTGCAAATGTACGCGACACACAACGTTCACTGTTAGATACCTACCTATTGTGATTGGCTTATAAATTAGTTAAACTCCATTATTTTTTGGAATGAAAGTTAGCTGTACCTACTAGATAGGCGAGGCAACGGAATAAGGAATTTCATTTCTGTGTACAAACCTATATGGAAACAATTGCAGGACCTCTTGGAAAACGCCATTGAACTTGAAATATGATTCACCAAGTGGAAATGAACCTCATGTATCTCAGCATGATGATAATTGCTATCACAGCAATATAATGTTTTCCATTTCCAGATGGTTTCATACTTATAAACAATTTATAGGATGAATATCTCGAAATAATAAAATAAATATCGCCAGATTGACACACGGACTGTATACAGTCCCAAACTAAGTAAAGCTTGTACTATGGGTACCGTACAATGGACTGGGGGCGAGCCCAGAGACACCCAGACCTGGGCAAATTACGAAAAGGCCATTTCCGAAATTTGCCCCGGCGGGAATCGAACCTGCAACCACCATGTGCAGTGTACATTGCAAATTACGTAAAGGTAATTTCAATTTCTTCGGTTTCCCTAGTCTTTGGGTTTCCCGAAACGAATCGAATCAGTACCTCTGTAAGTACCTACATCTACTTACTAACAATTTTAGTTATTACCTACCTAATTCCAACTTTCCTCCTTAAGTAGATGGGCAAGTAAGTAGGTATTTGTACACACCTACCTACCTACCTACCTACCTTGCCTACATTTATGAAGACAATTCCAAAAACATGACTTGTTTAATGATACACTATTCGGCCATTATATCCAGGAGTCACGATTATCTTATACGCTCATTCTCTGTTAAAATTCGGTAATGGCGCAATTAGCGTTCTGCCTACCTACCTCCTAATAGACGTTTTACCGCATACTGTGTATGTAACACGTAAAATTCGAGTAATTAGTACCCTCGTTTGTAATTCTTGGAATAAAGTTTGTCAAGTGTTATACAAAATGCTGATAAAATCTAAATTAGAAAGGCACTTTAGAGACCCGTTTGAACTTACTCCACCTTTTGTACCATAGGATATTTGTGAGTTATGTACACCTTTTAGTAGTCCAATGCCTCCTCCATCAGGGAATGAGGGTGTTGTGGGTTTTTTATTGCTTTCGTCCGCAGCCCCGCCCAGTGTTTATCGATTATATGTAGCCAGACTATCATTGTTGTATACACAAGTGCTAATTTTGTTGATACACATACTTAATTTGACTAAACGAAATTTATAGCGTTCCTTCTTAATTAAATATGGGCTAATTTGTAGACAAAAGAATTGGCCACACTATCAAACTGTGAAATTTCATTAAAATCGGATCAGGCATTGTTGTTATAGGTACTCAAATCAAACCGAGAAAAATCCTTACTAATATTATAAATGCGAAAGTAACTCTGTCTGCCTGTCGCGCTTTCACGCCGAAACTACTGAACCGATTTAAATGAAATTTGGTACACAGATAGTCTAGAGCCTGAAAAAGGACATAGGCTACTTTTTAATGCGAAAAAAGTGTTGTAAGGGGTTAAAAATTGGGGATGAAAAATTGTATGGAAGTATCGTCATTTTTAGAGCTAGAAGCTTGAAACTTATATATTAGAGGTATTCTGATGTTAAATTTACGGAGTCATTACAACATCTGAAGCCGCGCGGGAGGAGGGGGTGGAGCACTTTTCCACGCGGACGAAGTCGCGGGCACAGCTAGTATGAAATAAATAGATACCATAATAGGTGGCCCACCTATTTTTTCATTCAGAAAATTCTTGATAAGACATTATCTCTGTGTAATAAAATAAAATAAGGTAAGTTTTTAACAAAATTATTTATTATCCACAAGGATCATCAAACATATTGCAGTCCATAATATAATCAAGCCCATCATCATTGTTGTTAGTGTGGGATGTGAAATATTTTCCATCAGTTACATTGCAATCATATTTTTGGCAGATACAATAACATGTACTTTTGCCACATCCCCTGCATTTAGTGGAATGTCTTAAAGTAATTTCATCATCAAACTGGCAACTGATGTATTTGCCTAGACTGTATGCACAGTTTAAATCATTATCTGTTGAATGGATCAAATTTTCAAGTAAAAACTCATCAACAGACTCAAAAGTGCTCAAATGATTGAACACTTGCTTTTGTTGCTTTGTCAGTACCTTCTCAAGCATGAATACCAGATGATGGTGGTAACATTGAAAGGTAATTTGATCACTATCTTCATTTTTCATGTTCATCCACTGTTTTACACAGCTGAATGGAGTCTTTGTTGCACCACTAAATAGTGCTGGATTTGTTAAAAGCCCACTTGCTGCCATAACACCATGACATTGAACATGTTCATACAATATGTCTGCATCCTCCAATGTCTTTACTCCACCATTAGCAATCATTGGAACTGTGATAGATTTACACACTTCTCTTAAAGCTTCCATGTCTATCCTGTCCCCACTCTTTTGTGTTGGAGTTCTTCCGTGAACAGTAAGAAAAGTTACACCACACTTTTCCAATTGTTGGCATAGGCTTACAGTTTTCTTTAGTTCCTTTAATATTCTTATTTTTACAGAGACACTAAAGTCATTGGGCAAATTACTCCTAATACCTCTGACCAAGTCATGTATCACCTCTGGTTGTGATAGAAGGGCACAGCCATAGCCATCTTTCATGGCCCATTTTTGGGGGCAGCCACAATTTAGGTCAACTCCATCTGCATATGAATACACTAACTTACTGGCATCTACATAATCTTCACGACTATTCGCAGCAAACTGCACGATTAAAGGTGTATCGCTGATTGTAGTTGAAAACTCGCTCAAGCGTGCTTTTGAATTCTGACAGAATGAGTCTGCCAATATCATTGGACTAAAACATAAATCCACTCCGTGACTGCAAAACAAAATCAAATCTTTGAGAATGAATTACAAGAAACAAACAAAATATATAGTAGGGGTAGGTAGAGAAATCAACTTACTTCTTCACGAGTGTTCTAAATTGTACCTTGCTGTATCTTACCATTGGCGCACAAACATTTAAGTATGTTTGCTTGTCTCTAGCGTCAGTGAATAAATCCAAAATATTAGTTTTATTTTTCATAATCGCAGAGGGATATAAATTATAGCACATAAACTGTACTTACCTAAAGTAAACTAACCTTACATGCAATGCAAAAAAATCTCAGCTGGCCTTTCTTGACGTCACCATAGAGATATAAGAATAGAGGAGGGAAGACAGCGCTGAGAGTGTGGCCGTACTAGAGAGAGAGAGAGGAGATGAAAGCCGGTTACCTTTCTCTCTCTATTGGCGCATGCGCAGTCGCGTGCTTTGGCGAGTGAGAAGCATAGAGATAGGAAATTTACATTTTAGAACACAGACATTGATAATTCATTTTTTTCAATTTATATCAATCTATATCATACATGTTTTTGTTTTCGATCAATAAGTACCTACTTATTGATGGAAACTCCGAGTCCTATCAGATGGTATGGTCTGCTTTTTGCAAACGGCACAAGTTACCCTCATTTTGTACTCAAATGGTACAATATGAGGGTAACTTGTGAATAAAAAATCAAACAGTATTAATAAAAAAACATTCCACAAACAATCTGTGCAAAACCATGTATAATAGACGCTCTTCCCCTACTCATGAAGGCACGCGACAGCGCATGCGTCAGTAGAGAGAGAAAGGTAGCCGCTTTTCATCTCCTCTCTTTCTAGCGGGGCCACATTTCCACTTGCATGAGAGCCTGGTCTCCCCTACTCTATTCTTATATCTCTATGGACGCCACTGGCTTTTATTTTGTCATTTTTTGTCTGTTGACTGACATTGACAGTCAGACGAGATGATCAGAAATCACAGCATAGGCACAGTTCAGCAGAACCACAAGCAGAACGCAGAATCACAGACTACGTCGCAGAATCATCGATATTCGCACGCACAGAAGTAAATTGATCTCGTTTATACAGAAAACGCTAAATTTGAAGTGTGATCGTTGTATTTATAAGTCTGTGAGTGTGATAAACAATGACAAAAATAAGTTAAAATATTTTTACTCTGCACTGCCTAAATGCGACAAGCGTGCCGCTGAAAAAAAGTCTATACAAAAATATGACATTTACATCTTCATTTATTGTTCATTGTAATTATTTAATTTGTTTGCAAATAATTCACCTGAAATTGCTTGGAAGCTTTAATACGGTGGTTCTAAAACTTATATAGGTACCTTATGTAATAATTGTACATATAGGCAGTCTTAGTAGTTGGTATTATGGAGAAAGAAGAACGACTTCAAAGAATAAAAGTTATGGATTCTTAATTGTATAATACGCGGTTTGTAACACATTACAATGCTTTTTTACCATACCTATGTTCTAATAAGTATAATTTCTTGCAGCTGGGGCATTTCTGGCGACTGTAGCTGGAATATCCACATTTATAGGTTTCAGTGCAACACTGTCCTCTGCCAAGAAAACTGATCCAAAATATTTTAGTAAAGGTACTTATAAATGGTATTGTAAATATTGAATAGTCTGTTATGGTTTAGGTATTAATTTATTTATATTTCCAAACATCAACAAATATAATATACTATTTGAAAAAGTACGAAGTATTGAATTATGATCTCAATTTCATTACTTACTTTTTTTTTTAAGGATTACATGGGAGTGCTGAGTTGGCAGATGCGGGTGCCATTCTAGCCCTCAGAGCTCTTGGTTGGGGCTCACTTTATGCCATTACTGGCACATCCTGTTTATGTTATGGAATATGGAAACTTTCTGGTGCCAAAGATGTAAGATTAGATTATTCTACTCTCTTGATATTAGTTTAGCTATGCTATTCACTGGCCTCTAGAAGGCGACTGATACTGATAGAGTAGTGAGACACTTTAATTTCCTTCTAAATGTACTTATAATACCTATAAATGTCTGCCTACCCCCCGTAACAATTGGCTTGTAAGCACATAATATCTTGTCTGACTGGCACTGCAATGTTCAATGTGTTTTTTCCTATTGCAGCTCAAAGACTTCAGAATAAAAATGGGTAATATATTACCAGTTTTACCTAAAAACAATCCACCACAGTCAAGGACAGAATTCAGTGGTCTAAATGACCTCATGACCTACTTATCAGAAGAATACGGGAAGAAATCGGTAAAAAAAGAAAAATGAATAGTGTAAACAAATAATTATAATTTATTATAGTGTTAGTTGGACAAATCCTGTTTTATTAAGTACTCCTCTTTGTATGCCGGCCCCTGACTGCAGCTTCCCTTGCATGTGTACACAACTAACACACCCCAATCAATGCTATTGAGTTCAATGCCAGCATTGATGAAGTTTAATAGCTGGGGCATGATCTGAAATACAAGAATAATTTTTCAATTGATTACCTACGGTGGAATTATTTTTTTGCATCAAAATTAAATGCAAATCATGAAAAGGAATTTCTGAAACTTAAGGTAAAAAAGATATATTGTAATAATCTTACTTGAAACTCAAACTGTCTTTCTCCATTACAATATGGGCAGTTAGGCACATTGGCAATACTATTTCCCATGTTCCCAGAGATCCACAAGGGTTGACCTCCACGATCATACCTCAGAACCTGGTCAGGGTGTCTGGCCACTCTTTTACTAAATTTATTGTAAACTTTGTCTTCTGGCAATGCTTTGGTATACTGTTCCAATTCACTTTCACTAGCATCGCACATGGTACCAGCTTTTTTCTCTTGCATCAACTGCCTTAACTTATTCATTTCTTGATTAACATCTACGTTTTTAGGGTCCTCCTAAAATTATGACATTATTATAAAATAATTTCAAACATCAACACTTATTACAAAAACGTTGAATATGTAATAAATGTGAGCCACATCAAATTTTATATAATATTTTATTGTAATAACACAGCAAGTTTACAAGTATCACCATACCTCATCTTCCTCATCCACTATAAGTTCCCATTCCTTGAACAAAACTGACTTCCCTGCCTGTGTTACTATAAAATTGTTAGCTTGGATTGTTTCTGCTGTCTGTAATGTATGTCACCAATAAACATTAAAAATTTGACATTTATATGTGCAATATGCAACAACAATATCTTACAAATGTAAATATTAAAATCATTGGCACCTGTAACCGTCCACAAGCTTCCTTATGCCCCTTTTGCCAATCCAGTATTTGATGTTTACGACTGCAGTAGAAAACCTTTTTACATTTAGAGCAGTGGGATGGTGCTCCTGAACCACACAGTTCACACAATCTTGACCACTTATCCATTGGAAAGTCCTGCATTTGGAACAAACATATTTTTTGAAATGTAAATAATAATAATTATTATAGAGAAAACAAGGTCACTATAGTTTTATTATAAATTAATTATACCTCATTTTCATTCTCCTCACATGGTTCATATGAATAAAAATCATTTCCCCGAGGCAGCTGGCATCGTAGTACAAGAAAGTTAGCAGCATCATTTGTTTGACAACACAAGCCATTTCTACAGATGAAGATAAATATAGTTCTATGAAAACACTCACTGGATTCTTCATATGGTGCATAAACCTGAATGAGTGAATATTACATACATAACATAACCTGTAAGTGGTTAATGAAAAAACCTAGTTTACTTTTTAAACACATCTTTATCATGAAAAACTTAAAAAGTACTTACTTGACAAATAAATATTAAAGGATCGTTGCATTTTTTACAAGTCAATTCCTTAGGATTTGGTAAATTCTTAAGATCTAACCACGCAGGCTTGCCTCCCACTTTGCTTGGAAAAAACTTGGGATGTAATAACCAATTACTTTTTTCTTCTAAGAATCCGATGTCAACTTTAGTTGTCGACATATTGATCAAATTTAAGGCGTTTATTATTTATCTAAACAGCCTTAAAACATAATTATTCTTTCTTTAAAATTAATGCAAACATTAAATTGACCCTGTTACGATAGGCTTGTTTTGTTGAAAAAGTATCGATATATCGATATTTTTAGCCGATATATGTCGATCCGATATATCTATACAAAATAACTAATACCGAAATTGTATTAAATACGATATATTTGTTTATTTATCTAAATAAAGCCCCTAGAATCCAAAACCGTAAAGGATAGGAACGAACAGAACAAAAGTAACTGTATTGGGAACTGATCAATTGGGTCATGAAATCTGACGGTTGGAATTTTAACTATTAATAGCTTACAAATCTATCGTCTTTGTATTTGTGATCACTAATAATATTTCATATGCGTATGTAGCCGGCTGACAGCGGAGCATGAAAAGAGCAGAGTTTTTTTACTTTCGCTACCGGGCGAATACTGGTTTTTCTGATACAATAAAATATTAGTTAGAAGATAGCTTTACAGTTTTTGATATTTTTGTAATTCTTGCCTAATAAAAAGGAATACTGCTAAAAATATCTCAATTTTTATTAAGATTTTTGTATATTTCGTACAAAAATTACTAATGGAATTACATATTGAGCTAAATACACTATTATTTTAAAAACGCAATATTTTTTGAAAATTACCGATATATCGAAATTCTTTTCTTCGATATATCAACGTCGATATTGATATTTTAATAAATATCGATACATCGATATATCGGTTCTTTTATCATTTCCGACATCCCTGTTACGATATGTGACAACAGCACAGACCAATAAGAGAACAACAGTCCCCACCCAAGAACTTTATACATAACACTGGATGTTTAAACACGAACAATGTTTTGAAGCAAAAAAATATGACCTTGAATAACGTCACGTGTTTGTTGCTTCTCTCTTTAGGGTGACAACATCGGATCTCAAGTTTAGGACTGACGGTTTCGGGCCCATATTAATAAATCGATCTCAAGTCTGAGAGAGCGATCTTAGAAATGTCAATGTTTCTTATGTCATACCAGTACAAAATGACATATCGAAAGCGCAGTCAAGATCGTTACAAGACTTATGTGTTAACAATGTACACTGCTTATTAGATGCTACGCATATTTTAAAGCTTACTAGAAATGTCTGATTATAGGTACATTAACAACGCCGGACGGAAATGTCATTTAAATTTATTAAAGAACTTCACATGGTGCAATTGAAAGAAGGGTTAAAATTGTCCAAAAAGTTACAGGTGGACATGTCAACTATCATAGTATAAAAATAAATACATATATGTACGTCTTGCAGCGCAGACACTCAGTTCTTCTGTCGCTGATGCTATTGATTTCTTGTGCAACAGTGGTGATCCCAATTTCAGTGGAAGTTAAGCTACCACAAAATTTATTAGAATAGTAAATAGATTGTTTGATGATAATGAATAGTCATGTCATCGTGACTTTTCTAATCTTAATCACATCACACCTGTTTTTTGTATTGTATTGTTATTAAATGTGTTTGTTATTGCTATTACTGGAACATATTTTTAAAGAAAGAAGAAGAATCAATAATTTATAAAGCTTCCAGGTCACCGCAATCAAAAGATACAACCATTTAAGTCACATCACATATGTTGATACGCGTTACAAACTCACTCATCATAAACAAGTAAAAAAAAAATGAAACAAGCCAGTGAAACCATTTCCAAAATTACTTAAAATTTAAAAATATAAATATGCGGTATGTATCAGCTAATATATTTCAGCTATCTGTGGAAGTCCCGTCAAAATCGGTCCAGCCGTTTCGGAGATTACCCGGAACAAACCGCTTCAACCCGCTTTTTTGTTACCTATGTATTGTACGAGTATCTACTTGCATATGGATTTAGTGAAAAGGTGTTATTTTGATATTACGAACAGGCACTCAAGTTTTATTTGTTTGTATAAATAACCCAACCGGCATTCGAGCTTACGCGCGTTCTCTGCGTGACGGTCTAACTGTCACTAACTCACAGCGCGGTACCAGCGCGAGCACGTATGCGAGCCGAACGCCGCGCCGGCTCGGCTCCTGCCTAGGGTCGAAGTGTGCAGGGGGCAAAGTGAGGTATACGCACCCGTCATAAAATAGGTACCCATTGTGATTGTGGTACTTATAAACTTAGCACAATCACAATATATGGTGGGTACTCATATTGTTAAGGCTTGAACAACCTTTTTGGTATATAGTTTCTCTTTTGACTTTATGGTGTTTGTAGCCTAGCAACAATAACAATATAGATTTTCATTAGCACATTTTCTACAGCATTTCTACTTTATCAATAACCCATTGGAGCAGGCTTGGGGACCGAACACATATAAGTGTAATAAGATGATTGACTTTGGAACATATGATTAGTATAATACTTATGTATCCTTCCTTACTCAGAAAATCTGAAATACAGTGAGATGATGGTCACCCTTCTTAGGTCAAATGTTCATGTAAAAACTAAATGAATATAGTACGAAAAGTACAACATAAACTGTTATATCATTAATCAATAGCCACACAATACTAATAATAATCATTTATTGATGTTTTATTATGTCTCCCATTAAAAATAATATAAATATGGTTAAATACGGTGATTAGCGTAAAATACAATTACCCGTGTAACTTAATGTTTGAGTTTGGTATCCATACACTTCTGCAATTTTGCACAACACAATACATCGTTTAAATTACAAGAATACACTTTTATTTAAGCATTAAACTAATTTAAAAATGCGAAGTGCTTAAAAATCTTTGACAGTTTGGCCATAGTGTCAAATTGAGTGTTCTATCAGTGTTGCTAAATTATTAAAATAACAGCTACCGACAATCAGGAAAGTGAACGGTTGATATATTTTTTGGTTTTCTATATAAAAATAAATACTGAAGTCAAAAGAGGATTCTCAAATTGAGCATATGTAATATGTAAATAAAATCCATAAAAAAACAGACACGAAAACCATGGACTTGCGAAATCTTGGCTCATCACACGTTAGTTTGGGTATTTTTTTGTGTTTATCATGGCAATTTCAGATGAAGTGTGAGAGGGTCAGAGCATATGTATGTATGTAAAAAAACCTGTCTTCACTCCATAGTTCTACGTGATATCTCCAGTGGTATTCTAACCTTCTTGTCCCCACCTAAGAGTAAGATGAGACTAGTATATACAAGTTACTCTATGGATGAGAGATAAAAACAGTTCCAAAGACCATTGCCAAATGATTGCTTCGACCAAGAAGATTATATATTATTTATCTTCTTGGTCACGAAAGTTCAAAAAATTTTTTTTTTGGTTTGGACTCACTATTTTCATTTAGCCATTGTTGAATCGTTTAATTTATGCATCGAACCACTACGTCTGTGCATCGAGCACATAAGCCTTTGGGTAACTAGATGGGCCTAATATTCGCTTCCGAACCCTATTAAGTGGCAGATACCTAACTACAGGATAAAAATCTCGAAATGTCGCATGCAACTTTCTTAAAAAATTCTCCAGAAACAATACCTAAGTATATAACACAAGAGTACCTTGTATATAACTATGATTACTCTCAGGCTGTTTTTTTTTACGAATAAACCACTAAAATTTTCCATCTGATATCTGTCAATCAAAATTAAATCGAAACCCAATACCCACTCACTGCATGAAGCCCCACCCCATCAACGTATCTGTATCCTGTGCACCCCAAGGCTCATGGCCATAAACCTATTACCTAAACTAAAACTTCTGGCTTTTCTTAATGGCACTATTAAGAATTGCGCACTTATTTCTCATAAGGTACACAGAGTTATAGGTAAGGTAGGTACTTACTGGAATGGTCACTATACCATACCGCAGACACATGGTTTGTTTGGGCGTGGTTAGGGTAGAGCAGACGTTATACACAGGACATTATTTACATAGAAAGCAATCTTTCCAATAAAATTATGCAAGATTTTTATGTTCATTTCGTTTAATTTTCTAGTCTAAGCTTATGAAATAATTGTATTTAAATAAAAAAAAAACACAAAATGAAAGATAGTCACATTTTAATTTCCTTTCATTTTTGTATTTTATGGAAGCTAATATGATACACAAGTATTTTTTTTACAATTATCTTAATAAAATAGTTACAGTATTAAATACATGTTAATAGTATTAATAATTAATATTTACAAGTCCATAAAACAACTATACACTTTATTAAATTAATAATAATTTAATAGACATGGTATACGGACAAGCAACAACTTTCAGCATTCATTCTTTTTAAATTTTTTACTTGTTTCACTCATCACATCATCAAGTTTGTTTACTCTTCTAGACTTGAGGAATGAACTACTGTCGCTCTCACCCATATTTTGTCGAATACAGTTTAAATTGGATACATTCTGATTATGTACACCATGCTTTTTATCACCCAAAGTTTTACTATTCTTATTAACTATTAAAGTATTTTGAATGTCTTTAACCAAGTCACTTGCTGTATGTAACTTTATAGGAATTAATATTTGATTTTCGCTATCACCTTTTTTTATAAAATCTTTGTTTATTTGGACCATTGATCTGTTTTCGGCGTCACTCGAAAGTCTTATAGTCTTTCGTAAATGTATAGTATCCGAAGAGTCTGCAAAGTTGCGCTTTACTAAAATGTCACCTGTAGGCATTTGTTTTACAAATGTAAGTGTGGGTGTTTCAGACTCCTTTCCTTCAAATTTCTGTAGTTTACTTGAACTTGTATTGCCTTTATCACAATCGGATCCATCCTCATGCTGATCTTCAGTTTCAATTAATTTACCTGAAACAAATATAAGTTAATTAATCTATAAAAAAGGCTAACCATTCCACTTTTCTATTTTTGACATTTGCATACTAACAAATTGGAATTTATTTACAAAAATAGTAAAATCAAATCATTTTATAAGCAAAATAAGAATTTCCATATCAATATCTCCTACGAGCCTTAAACTAAGCAGGGCTTATAGCTCAAGACTCAAATAAAACTTACCATTTAAAGTGGGGAATGTTATATCGGGCAAAGCCAAATGCGATTCTGGGTTATATTTGTCCATCAAAAGTTTTAGTAAGTTTGAGATCTCCTCGCGCTTTCTCGTTACAACTATTTCGTCAAACCAATTTGATAACTGTTTTATAGGTAACGCATAGTCCTGTATAGGGTCCTGGAAGAGAAGTTCCATTTAGTATACCAGTATGTAATGGTTTTATAATTAAATTCTTATCCCTTGTATGTGTGTATCAGCTCAATACGTTCTTCTCCTCTTAATTATTCTCTGTTCATGACTCATTGTAGAATTGACTATAATATTAGTTGGGTATCTAGTACATCCAATGCGGGAATTCCCTGGGTAAAAATCCTGGGTACCTCCTTTCATTACCAAAATAACACAAACGACTAATCAATATGACAAAATACTTCCTACTCACCTTAAAAAATTGTTCCACATATTGCAATAAATACAATCCACAATCCGTAAAATTATTTTGCTGTGGGATTTTAGGACAACTTCCTTTAATATTATCCTTATTAAAAATTTTGTTTTGAGATACCTGTGAAATAAACACTAATTAATATCATATGGCAATACATAATTATTTTATATATTAATATAGGCACTATTTTTAACTTACTTTAGCCTGATATTCGCAAGTCAGATAGTCTCGTAGAGTCGCTACTACTCTTGACCGTGACGCGCCAGCTAGTGAGTCAAATATTAAAATACATGGTCTGAAATCATAAACAATATTATTGATAAGTCATCACTAAAAACACACTAGAATTTTTGATGGAAACCATAAATTTTCGGAAGCAAGTTACTCACTGCTTTACAGGTTCAGTTTTTCTAGTGATTGGTATTTCAACTTTCTTTTCTGGAACACATTTTTCGACCTCTTCATCATCTGAATCACATTGCATATCTAAATCACTTTCCTGAAATTTACAAATTTGATTATAAATGTTATGTTGGCTAAGACTGTCAATATTGTACAATTAACATATATAAGAATTGATTTAATATTTAAAGTGTAGTATGTACCTCAGCTTCAGCTTCATCGCGCTCACTGAGATTATCGGAGTCACAGCTTAATGTAAGTTGTTCCTGCTTGTTAAGTGGCGTGATGGTTGTGTTCCCAATTTGCATGGACGATCTACGTTCTATAATAAAATAACAATACTTTAGTAACGTGTAAAGTAAAAATACAACCAAATTGAGAACCTCCTTGTATTGAGATTCTGTTATGAAGATAAGTGTTGGTATAAAACTAAATTTTCGATGGTATAGCCAAGCTATACCTTACATGGCTACAGTAATCCGCTGATTACTGTAGCCATGTAAGGTATAGCTGCATCTAGTACCATGAGTGTGAGAGCCGGAAGTCCATCCCTTTCCTTCCCCCCCCGCCCCTCCCTCTGTCCTACTTCCCTTCAGGTGAGCAAAATGGGAGCAATGCCTTTGGTATTGCATTGTTTTGGTATTTCTATGTTAACTGCTTAACATCAGGCAAGCAAGGACTCGTTTGCTAACTTCGTTCTATAATATTAAAAAATAACTAAAGGTTAGTATAAATTCAGAAAATGTTTATTTACCTTTCTTCTTTATTTCCTGTGGTGTTACTAAACGGTTGTCAATCATACTCCGACAACCCTCTTGACTTGGGAAACATATAATAGCTACAAACCAGTGACAGTTTTCATTAATAGGAACTACAATATAATCTTTTTCAAAAATGTTCACATTTTTTGTCCAAGTCTTTACTCTTGCGTGTCGCTTTTGGGCTGGTGTCAAACTGCTATCCCACTCATGTGGGTTGGAACTTTTATTGACTTTGCTAGGTTTTGTTGTTAATCTTTTGTAGAAAAATGTACTAAAAATATGAGTCTTTTCTCTCTGACTGTATGTGAGAACGTCATGAACTAAGTGTTTTAAGTAAAAGTCTATGATGACATCATTTAGAAACTGATCTTGAGCGAGGCACATATAGTCTTCTGTGTTAATTGGTATACCACCTTTGCCAGGTGGATAAATTAATATTTGGCGTATTTCGGCCGGGTTGGCGCTGAAAATTAATAGCACATTAATCATTTTAACAACATACTATAACTATCTATATATATAAAACTCAAAGGTGACTGACATAGTGATCTATCAACGCACAGCCCAAACCACTGGACGGATCGGGCTGAAATTTGGCATGCAGGTAGATGTTATGACGTAGGCATCCGCTAAGAAAGGATTTTGATTAATTCGACCCCCAAGGGGATAAAATAGGGGATGAAACTTTGTATGAAACTTTGTCAATTTTAAACCGAGCGGGCTGAGACTTTGCATGCATAAAGCTACTATGACGTAGACATCCCCTAAGAAAGGATTTTGATTAATTCTACCCTCAAGGGCATAAAATAGGGGATGAAAGTTTGTATGAAACTTTGTCAATTTTAAACCGCTCGGGCTGAGACTTTGCATGCCTAAAGCTACTATGACGTAGACAACCCCTAAGAAAGGATCAAAATTCCACGCGGACGAAGTCGCGGGCTCAGCTAGTTGGCACATAATAGTATAACATTTATATTAATTGTCAATTACCTTTTAGCTCCAGAAGCAACACATGTACTTGACGATCTAGTTGTCATTTTTGTGACATTATTACTTTCTTTGGGACATGTTCGCACTAATACTTCATTGGCTTCCCGTGATGTCAATTCATCCATCAATTTGCCACCAAACAATGCTTTAAGTGTAATTTTTGCTTCTTCCGATATGGTTTCTGGTAGTAAAGTTATCCTTTTAAAAGGTTCAATCTTTGAGATTGGGTCGAAATAAGGACCTGTTGAAAAAAACAATTATCAAATGATCACTTAATAAATTAAAATATGAATGTAGTGAAGTAGTAAAGTATTTACCTGATTCATCATTCATATCTAATGCTTTCCTAATGTATACTCCGCACTTGCTCATGATATACAAAAAAATAACCGGGAGTCCCTTGCCAAAATGCACCAATACTCTGACAATTTCCTTCATCTGTATCTGAAGGGCCACGTCACGAGTTTCATTTTTTAGAGAAGGTGCAACAATTTTTATGCCTTTCGCTGATATGTATACCTGTACGAAAGATATAACAAAATAACATATAAGTTTGCTATCAAAGAACTTACTATGTATGAAAGCAATAATGTATGATTCACCTGGAGCGGAGCCCAGTGCAGAATTTTTATAATGCGGTAAAAGAAATTGATGTGTAATTTAAAGTTCATATTTATGATGACCACGGGCAGATTCCAGATTCTACACAAGAATATTATTTTCAATTACAGTAAAAAACACTTAAATTTCTCTCACTACATTGTAAACATTCTCCGCTGGGCTTCATTTGATGTAAATTGAATATAACGGTGGCGTGACATTTTATTTCAACCAATAGGAAGATACTATGTCTTGTCATATATCCTCTGTTGGGTGAAATATATCACAACATATAATATCTGTTGAATTGAAAGTGACTATACAAATTTTCCAGATTTTATTTTATGTGTATATTCTCAAGATTTGCTATAATTTCAATATAGGGCTACTTGCCACACATACTATCTTTCATGGGCATAATAACCTGCACTCACAACAGCTATAGTCAGCCCTCCTTATAAAAGTCAGGGCAGCTCAAATAACTCCAGTTACTAATGGTAAGTCACCTGTCTTCAGCAGCATGTAGTATACTTATTTGTATGGGTCCAAGCTAAAGCTACTATACTTACACTAGAAAAGGGTGGCAACCCTATTTCAATTTATAACCTTTTGTAGGATCATCCTATACTGACTCATACATCCTATCCTACTAATATTATAAATGCGAAAGTTTGGATGTATGTTTGTTACTCTTTCACGCAAAAACTACTACTGAATGGATTTGGATGAAATTTGGAACACAGATAGTTAAGTCTACGCGGACGAAGTCGCGGGCATAAACTAGTGTAGGTATATATAAGCAATATGTAACATTGTAATAGATCTGACATACCTTTTCTTTTGGTGTATATCTGTAGGAACCGATTCTGATGGTCCTACAATTAAGTGATGTAACTTGTAAACATTGATTGATTTCTTCTCTGCTCCCATCTGCCATAACAATAGGAAATATATAATTGAGCAAGTTTTACAATTTGTATCAGATTATCAACAATTCAAATTTCAATAGCAAGCATTAGGTACATTACAATGGTGTGCTAGCTTGCCATACTGACTGAAAAGCATTGGCTGTTATGTCTCATATATTCTCAGTACAAGTGCGCACATTGTAATGCAAGCCAAAATCTATTGACTGCTGTAGCAAGCTGAATTTCAAGCTGTTACATTACATACACTAAAGCTCCTATACTAAAGCCAAACCCGTTACATAATATTCATCAACAAATTTCTAGTTTTGTAGAATTTTTTGTTGTTACTGTTATACTATGGATTTTTCATTGTTTTTGATTTGGTATAGATAGTAAATAACTAGATGGTAAAAATATTGCTAAGGGATTGTTAACCTCTGCCTATCATGGTTTACTAGGCAATGGCAATTTTACTAAACATACATACCATATTGAGTTTGGCTTTAGTATAGGATAATACTCAATACTGTACAAACTGCCGTTAATGAAATAACCCAATTATATTAGTGTAATGCATATTGTTCTGCTAATGGGTTTTCAATATATTATTTGATGAGATATTCATGTGCTGACTAAAAATAAGAAATATTTACTGGCATGTGAACCACATGGTAAAGAATATCAAGTCCAATAAAAACAAAATAGGAGCACATAAGTTCCAGAGCCTTTATTATATTTCTAAACATTCAGAGTACCTTCTATTTATAAGTAAGTAGGTAGGTACAACCACAGGGTCCAGATTCTGATTTCTTAGAAATGGTTATTAAAGTTAAAGATATTGATTAAACCACTGAGTGTTCCTAGCCAAGGGATCTTAGGGAATTTAGGGATTTCACGTCGTTGTCTATGGCCAGTGAAATAGCATCACAAACCAACCACTACCAAATATCCATCTATAATTTTGCAGGTAGGTACTTTTCGCCGGAACTGCGCAATTTTTATAGTAACGCACATATGTAACACAATGAATCAATGTATATAGATCACAAATAATATGGACCACATTGAACAGTAATAAAGAAAGATATATACTAGTAAAATACACCATTCAAGTTTATAACTAACAAAGCACACGTTTAGTAAATCGACGAGTTATTATCTTTGCCTTTAAGTGTAACATACCAACAGAACCTTTGAAATTATTTCGAAACATTTTGTAGATTTTGTAACTTTAATCAAGACTTTTATTAGATAAACGCTAAAATAGACTCTCCACGAGACGCATTGCGATGCGATCGACACAACGAAACGAACGAACAAACGTCACAGATAAATTTAGTGTTGTACTAACTCGATTATTTATAATATTCTTAATGAAACGATTAATAAAAAAAAACAATAACTAAACTTTTATCGATGGACCCAATACGGCCACAAGCTATAAAGAAGTACGTCCAATAATTAGTATTGGTGGAGTGTCTTTATTACGATAATTATGTGATAAAATATTGTAGGAGGGAAGGCATAAAAAAATTGCTAAGTTTTAATATTTCGATTGTACAGAATACCAAACCAAAATACCTGATATACTTTTTCAAGTAACTATTAGATTGAAAAATAAAAAAATAGTTAGAACCAAGTCAAATCTAGTTCCCAGTCCTGTAGAAGGTGAAACAGTCTCATGATCGCCGTTTCGTTTTGAGTGTTTCGACACACTGTTCTGACAAAACTAATCGTAAAGGTCAACCAAAACAACAATTTTTTTTTAAAGGATCCCTCAACCGTGTTTAAAAAAACTAGTCAACATGACTAACGACGATGTTATATGAATTGTATTCTGTTTTCAGGTGTTGTTCGATGTAATTAATTAAGGGAATAGAATTTATAATTAGTTTGACTTTTTTTCTCCTCCACTGAACGAAAATGTGCCTCATTTGAATTAACGATTATTATTTATAATCGATTATCATTTATCGACGTAAGTAATCGTGATCACATCACTTTCAATCTTCGCAAAGATTATTGATTATCTGTCAACATACTGACTGCCAAACCCATTACTGTCAAACGTAAACGTAGATAGAGTAAAGAATAGACCAAGGCCAACAATACGAGAAAATCAGAGGAAGAAAAAAATGGATCAGTTATTCGCTATAGACATTTTGATAACTACGGAAACGATATTGTCGTTTCGCTCGTTTATGGCCAACTTTAAGTTTCTAACGGGGACTATCGATGTAAACAAAAACACAATCAAATCGACTACATGGCACACAAGAGGGTTTGACAAAGCTATACGAAGATACAGGCAACAGAGAGTCTCAGTCTTCACTGTAAAGAACCAAACCAAATTTGCACGTTCGCATTTTGAGTGAGTGGATGATAATGATCAGTTTATAAGGCCTTTTGACATATATTTTCATGAAATAATAAAATTTAAAATAACACAAAAATAACTTACCATCCATACTGTCTATTCCAATGCCACTGTCCGGGGTTCTACCTTCAATTTCACTTAGGGATGGTTCTTTCATACTTATTGATTGTTCATGCTAGAAAAAACGGCTTATTGTACAGACCAATAAAACACTATATTTTCACTATTTTCCCTATTCAAGGTAAAACTCAATAACTGACTGGACATTCTAAGGGAAAGAAAAACAAATTTCCTATAAATTTATTATTAAGATAAATTATGTCTAAATATGGTTGCACAACTCTGCTTGCACCTTTGGGAAATAAAGGTGTGAAGGTGTTTCATTATTATTAAATAAAATGGTTAATAGCATCCTATAAGTACCTGATTACTCATCATTGAACTATTGGAGTCCTCTTCATCAGAGCTCAATGTGAGAATTACAGGTTCTGGGTCAGGTTGCTTGCCTCTTGGCTTTCTCACTCTAGCTGGTTTTTTGTCTTGCGCAGGCTGACGAAGATATGTTACATAATAGAATCACGAAACATTTAGTAACCAAACAATACCAAAAAGCCCCAAAATATACCAGAAACACACAATTTTAACAAGTACAGACAGAGTTCGCCTCACAAAAGAATTCCTTTCAGGAAATCTTTACCTCCCACTCTAGACATGCGACCTCTACTAACAAACAGGATTACCAACCTTATCACACAGGGAACTCTTTAATGAAACATACTCTATAACAAGGCCAACGAGAAGCGATAGGAAATGGTAACAATGTTCGATTTCAATTGGGTGACTTTTTAAATTCGTGAATTAATCTGTATCGGAAACCGTAAAGTTCATTAAAAATAAATTAAGTCGAAACATTAAAAACCATTTTCGTATCGCTTCTCGTTGGCCACGGTCCACATATAGCGCGCTGAGCCCAGCCAAGCACGCACTTTAGTGCATAGACAAGTTGCCTAAAGCTGTTACTTATCTTTGCTTGATGTGACTTCTTATAATAGGAGCGATATAAGAATAATCCAGTGAAATCGATTCTTCAGTCTACTTTTATATCGGTTTAGTGAATGTAAAATTAAATATAAAACACCTATACATATAGTAATGGGCCATTCCACTGTTATTTTATTAGAAGTGTAAACTTATTGTATTTTTACTTACAGTTTTATTGTTAAGGGTCTTCATTGTGGTCTTCAATAAATTTAATTTTATACCCTCACCACATGGGCTAAAACAATAATTACCATAGTATAATTAAAACTGTAATCGACATTGGAAACAAAAAAAATATAGTCCTTACATTGTACTTACTTAAGTTTTTCAAGTATTGATTTCTCTGGTTCCTTTTTCTTTTGTTCTATCTTTTTACTTGCTATTGGTACACCTTTAGGTTCCTCGGTAAACACTCTTTTACATCTATAAATAATAATATACATCAGGGTAGTATAAAGGCTTACTCTACGCTTTTGCTTCTCCATATTCACTAAGAAAATATGAATTTGAAAATGAGGCTTGAAATTTGCGCTCGATTTTGCGCGCATGTTTTGCATACTATTTTTTATAGACAAACGTGAAAAACGTCGCTATGAATGTACATATATTATGATTGTACAAACCTTTCACAGCGGCTGAAGTCAAATCCAGTATAACCACATAATTTACAGACGGCTAGCATTCCGTCCACGCGCCGTGGCGGCGGCGACCGCTGCTCGGGAGATTCTGGACTATTGTTTACTACAGACAAACCATCAACACAGTTACTTTATCAGGCCACATTGATATTGAATATAAAGCCGCTTGTAAAATTCATGTAAAACACAGTGTAGATACAAAAAAATAATATTATTAGTAACATAAAATGGGTTCAAACCCTGGCTGGCACCTCTGGGTTTTTCGAATTCTATGTGCGAATCATAATTTCTATATGATTAGCACTTGCTTATGGTGAAGGAAAACATCGTAAGGTAACTTGCATGTCTTAGAAAATCTAAAATAATTTCGAAAGTCATGTGAATCCGCCAACCCGCACTGGGTCAGCGAGGTGGAATACGGCCTGAATCCCCCTCGTAGTTAGGGGAGGCCCATGCCCAGGAGTTGGACGTCAAAAGGGCTAAATTAATATTATTATAACATAAACATACCATTATCACTACACTGGGATTTCTCAGGCGTAGATACTTCACTACTTTGAGGTTGTGACATAACTGATGGGGAATTTCTATTACTTATATCTCCTACTAGCATCTGCAACAGGGTATACTTATAGTAACATGTAAATACATTAATATACAGACAATAATGATATCTTATTTACATACCGGGTGATTTTCTAACATTTCTTCAATTCTGGTTGTTGAACCAACTGACACAAAATAATCAATTTCACTACTCGTATTTTGCATACATTGTATGTGTGTATCCTCCGAAAATGGAACATTCACCTAGAATTTAATAATCATATTGTTATTAGTTTGAATGTAATATGTTCAAGACAACAGTGATTTAACAACTCACTTGTTCAAGAACTTCTTGAAGGGTGCAACTTTCTTTTGGCAGTGTGAAAGTAATTAATCTCTGTTCACCATTTTGTAAGAAAATTAACATTTTAGCTGATTGGGGCTCCGGAGTTTGCTCCGAGGGACCAGAACCTTCATTGTTTTCTAAAAAAAAACAATTATTATTATAATCTGTTTAGACTAAGAAATAGGTTTTAAAAAATAAGCAGAAATATGTACCATGGGGTTGTTGTGCTTGCTGTGTTTGCATGGGTGGTACTCTTTGTACAGGCCTCTGTTGCTCTTTACTTCTAACTAAGGTTTGTCGTCCAGTTTCCCTGAAAATAACGAAAATTTCAATTTTAGTAAATTTTAGAAAAGAATTAGATTGTATGATTGATATGTAAAGATTTTTGTATTTGTAATCCTGCGTGCGCACTGGACGAAACATGTACACGAAACATGCTGTTATCTCTATTTAATGACACCAAAAAATAGAGAAAACAACATATTTCGGGTGTACAACAGATGTGCACACCTAAATTTGGCATAACCAAAATTAAACAAAGTTCTTGTCTTGACAGGTACAAAAATAATACACAGTAATATTCACCTTGCTTGTTGCTGTTGCGCCGGCGTACGAGGGGGCTGCTGCATCCTCTTATAATCGGCGAGCGTTATCCTCTGTCCGTTGCTCAACGTTAATACTTGCCTTTCCTCTTCAATACAATCCTGGTCCATTAGTAACTGTGATAGTGTCGGGGGCTGCTGGGGTACGAGTTGCTGTTCGTACAACTGTTGCTGTTGGTAGGTATGTTGTGGATTGAAGGTTAATTGTGGGTGTTGCGTGACGGAGGTGGACGCGTGGTTCTGTTGCGCGACGGAGCTCGTCGCGTGGTTCTGCTGCCTGATCGTCGGCGGAGGGGTGTGGAACTGCTGCGGTGACGCGTTTATATTCTCGTTTACAGAGTGCTTGGTCAGTATCGCTGCCGTAATGCTTTCCTCGAGGTCGTCCATATCGCTAGCGTTGTTCGGCTGTACGACGACCTTTTTCAATTGCTGCACCTGTTGCGGTCGCGGTGAAGCCCTCTGCTGGATCGTGTTGAGCGCGCTCTGTTGGGGAAGGGGTCCGTTTTGGTTCGCCTGCACCACCGTGTGTTGTTGTATCTGCGATTGTAAATTTTGTGTAACTATCGTGCCTTGCGGCGTAATGATTCGAGTTGCCGGTCCGTGGGTTTGGTTCTGCTGGTTTAGGATCTGGAAATGGACGAAGACGATTAAGTCGTTTGCTGAGTATGCAGGATAATAACTTTGTGACCGCTTGGCGCAGTGGTTTGATAGTAGGCCGCTCAGCTCACTACACAGGGTGGTTGAGGGTTCGATTCCCGTGAGGGTAAATTTCGGCAATGGCCTTTTCGTAATTTGTCCTGGTCTGGGAGTCACTAGATTCGCCTCCAGTGTCTTGTACGGTACCCATAGTACAAGCGTTGCTTTGTTTGGGACCATATAGTTGGTGTGTTCGTATGGCGATATTCATTATCTATCTATTATTAGATAGACAACTTATGTGGTTTATTATTATAAAAGTATTATTTAGACGAGTACCATAAGATGTGACTATATGAATATATTAATGTTTCTTTCTATTTAAGTTACGGTTCGTCGGATATATAAATCCTACTCACTTGGTGCGCGGTGAGTTTGAGTTGGTTCAACTGCTGTGAATGAACTTGCTGGTTGATGGCGTGTTGCGTCAGCTGGTGCTGCTGCTGGTGTTGAGTGAGCTGGTGCTAATGACGAAAATAACTTCAAATCAATAAATCTGTCTCGGATCAAAGGGCCTATGCACACCACGTTATTTAAACGTGTTTTCCTACAGAGCAGTTTGTTGTCGTTTGTATCGATATACACGCGCGTCGACGGCGCGTTTCTAAAACGCGGAGAGGTGTGCAAAGGTCTACGGGCTGCGTTTGACTTGCGTGTGTTTCGCGTCTGTAACGCTACAAACGCGCGCCGACGGCGCGTTTGAAAACGTGGTGTGCATAGGCCCAAAGACGTGTCTAATAAAATCAGCGTGGAATAGAAGTGGCGCGTTGAATGGTCTGACCTGTGTCTGCAGGTGCAGCGGCGTGCGCGGGCGCGGCGGCCGCGGCTGCGCCTGCGCCGCTTGCGGGTTCAGCAGGCGCGCGCGCGGGCCCGCGCCCGCCGCCCCCGCGCCGCTCGCTTGCGCCTATCAGTGTAAACGTTATATTAGCTGACACACCGAGACTTACATCCAACGATGGCACACAGATAAATAAAAAAAATGTAAGTACTTATATTATCATTAGGCTGTTAGGTTGATAGAATGAGATGAGTCAACGTCGATCTACATAGAGTAACGTTAGATCGATCGATCAAATCACTGTAGTAACACCTGGACACCCTTATTGCTCGTAGCGGCCGCGATTGACTCAACTCGAACTCGAAAACTCACGCAATGATTTAGGCGAGGACGCGATCAGCCAAGACGATCGATCCATATAACATTTGATTGATTTTATGAAATCTCCGGTCGATGACGTACGATGAAACTCGGAAAGCACTGTACGCTTTTCAATTTAATTGCAATGATTTAGAGAACAGGCCGAAAGTACTGACCGTCATAGCGTTGAGCAGCCTCGGCCCTTGCTGGTGCTGCGGGAGCGGCGGCAGCGCGGGCAGCGCGGGCGGCGGCGGCGGCGGCGGCGGGGGCGGCGGGGGCGCGCGCGCCGCGGGCCGGCGCGGCCGCACCGTCCGCACCGGCGCGCGCACCAGCGTCACGCCGCCGCCGCTGCTCAGGGTCGGGTTCAGCAACCGCGGCGCCGCGGCTCGCGTGCCACCACCCTACGCGCGCGAACCAATGAAGCAGAGTTTACACCAAACAAGCGAACGCTCATTCTATCCCCATTCTATCGAATTCTCTTTGTGATACACAAACACGCACTTGATAGAAACAGAGCAGACTATCGTTGTTCTTTATGATTTTTTTTTCCCAGAGACGTAAAGAATAGGAAAAGATAGGAGAAGAACCCTCCTGTTCCGGGCGTAGCAAGTCGCATGTTTGATTTAAACTTTAAACAAGCCGTCGCTATAGTGCAGTTTACTTAGCTTACCTGTCGTATTTGGTAAACAATCGTGGCAGGCTTTTTTGTTAAATTTTAAAATAACTTATTTGAATATGGTTTTACTAATTCCCTATAAGTAATTGGGAATATATTGCCTTTAAAAAATGTTTTAAAGAAGATATGCAACATTATTAAAAATGACAAGTAAGGAAACACAAAACGAACCTAATCAAATTGCTTATTTTGTAATAAAACTTGAGTTTTCGAGCGCGTATGATGATCGACGTCCCCCGTTGGCGTCGAAAACGACTGAGCAATCGACCATTGCATTTACTACAAGGTAATTAAATGCAATGGTCAATGGCTATATGTTAATAGCCAATTTCTTCGTATTATCACCCTTCTCGGTTATGTTTAATAAATTCTACTTAGGTATAATAGATACCACTTACGCCAATCCATTATGGTAACGCATGTTCTAAGCTCAACACAGAGGAACAATAAAAAAATATATAGATATACGTCAAAAAGATACTGCGGCATAATTTTGAAGGTATAGCTAGGTAGGCAAGAAGAGGAACTGTACAAAGTCATGAAGATTTTAAATTGATTGAACTTACAGCTTGGTTAATGTAAGCAGCGTGCATCACGACTTGTTGGTGTTGTATCGGTTGCGTCTGCATGTGTTGTTGGTGTTGCTGTTGTTGGAGTTGGTGCAGCTGTTGCTGTTGTTGTTGTAACTGCTGCAAATGTATCTGTTGTTGATGCTGTTGTTGGAGGTGCTGGATAATCTGCGGCGCTCGCGACAACTGCTGCTGTGGTTGCTATAAAATAAAAAAACTATGATAAATCCGATAATAGATTTCAACGTTGAAGAACATTAGTTCCTACACCAGCCACCACCAGTAGTCTGATCTCTTGTCTAGATATTTAAACATTCGAGTTTAAATCTTTGGTTCTTTCACTATTCTGTACCTGTATAATAATTTCACAAACTACCTATGCATAATACGCAAAGAGAATATCTTAATTATTTGTACTACAATCGTGAAATCTTTTAAAATGTTGCGAGCTGGAAACAACTTTCATTTGTTTACGGCAATAACAGTTTCCTATGTCTTACAGCTTGTTGCGTCGCATGCTGTGGTGGTGGCGGCGGGGGTGGGGGTTGCGGGGGCGGCTGTTGCGCCGGGTGTATCACAGTTGGTTGCGTGAGTACGTGTGCCGGACTCACGAGCTGCTGGCGAATGAAATCCAACATTCAACACATGAAAATCATGGCTGCTCTTGTATGTGTGGGCATAATTATCGAAAAAGGGCTTAATTTATAGAGATCTACGACAATATTATATTAATAAAGGAAATAAAGAAAGAATACATTAACACAGTAGGTATGTTATATTACAAATAGTGATATAACAAAAGAACAAAATTGCTATGTTATTGGACTATCAATTTTTGTAAACCTATATTAAAAATTAAGTAAGTACAATATAAAAATAATTCAAGAGCAAGACTTCGAGGAAATAAATCATATAGCTTAAATAACTAAGTAAGCTGAGCCAACCCTGCATTATTTAAGACAAAACTACGAAGTGTTAACATTTATTACATCAGGCAAATAATTGAGTTAGGGATAAAGGATTTTATACAATGCATTGCTAAATATGTCCCTTTAATAGCAAAAGAGTAAGAAATAGATAATTTTAAGTATACCAACTGAATCATACATAATTAACATGAAATACTCAATACAATTAGTGTGTAGATAAGTACTAATTTATTGAGCCCTTAAGCATTTGAATGTACACATTTCAAATTCTGTACTTGTCAGATTTGAAAAGAAACCATATTTCAATAAATATTAGATGCACCATTGTACATAAAGCAAAGCATTCCATTGGATTATCAAAGAAGGATTTACCTAATATTTACAGGTGCACTAGGATTATACCACATCCACAATACACTTAGATTAGTTTCATAAAACAGATAAAAAAGTAAAAATGTTTCTATAAAATTTTAAAATAAATAAGCAATATATTATCTTAAAACCTAGCTTATATATTACAATCCCATTAATATAATGTAAAAATTGGTGGCTTATCCAGTTGTGAGCAACAAGAGGCATTTGAATATTACTCAAGCCCAGTATCATTTTCTGATACATCTCTATCATATTTTTGCAATTATAATCCTCTAAGTATGGGAAGTAATCATTGAAGACATTATCTTTCTTTATTAAGACTAAATAGGTTTTTATGAAGGACAAACCAGGATACTCACCCTGGTATTTTTCATTCGCCTTTTATTTAATTACTTCAAACAACTTAATCAATAAATGTAAGTCAATAAAGTCTAATTTTGTGTCTAAGGCTGGGTCACAAATGAAAAGTCTGACAATTGATTGTAACAAAATGAAAAAGTGATAACATGCCAAGCATATTATGAAGAATGTTCTACAACCAAAATGCATTAATTTCCTAGGTGCATATAAATGTAATACACAAGGACTTAGTCATGGGACATACATGTTGTGGGTGTTGTTGAGATGACTGTTGCATCAGAGATGCATCAATGATCTGTTGAGCCTGTTGCAACACAACCTGAGCATCCACAGGTAAATCAGATGTGTAGTAAACCTACAAATAAATATTGCTGTCACAGTATATTATGCTAAATTTGTCACTACTCTTAGGAGTTTAAAAAATAGATTCATATTACGGAGATATATAAAATACATCTTTCCACTGTATTTGAATAATATCTTGCTGTTTGAAATTGAGTTAAACATATGTGTCTTTGTATTGCATGAACATGTTTTATGCAAGACTACAATGAGGTTTCAAGCTTTTTATTGTAATTAAAATACTTACTTGATGTCTATGTAAGGCCTGTTGCTGCTGCTGCTGTTGTTGCTGTTGCTGTTGTTGTTGCTGTTGGAAGTCTGGTCGCGGTGGTGGTGGTGGTGGGGGCTCATGGCGAATTATGTATTGGTGTTGATACTGCAAACCATCACTGACAACCAACTGTGGTTGTACTGTATCACTCACTATGATATCATTTGGTTGATCTGTTTGTTGAACCACCACCTGAACAGCAAAGCATAAAACCATGTCCTTACATATTTATGAATTGCTAGAACTGAGTGCAAGTGCAAATCATCACAAGTATCCTCACTTCCTAAGAGAATATAGACAGTATTTAAATTGGCAATGCAAAAATACATACACAAACAAATAGGTAACAGTTAATTTACCTGTTGTTGTGCATACTGCTGTTCATCTTGGTTCACTATGATTCCATCTAAGCATATGTTTGGACAATATCTTTGCAGATCTTCAAGAGTCAGTGAACGTCCTTGTCCAACAATCTGGTAATATTGAGCCATTGCTAATGCTTAGCCTGAAACACATCCTGTTTTTCAGGTTAATTAATAAATAACTACATTTTCTAAAACAAAGTGCATGTCTCTGTGATTCTGTACAGGATATCTCCAAACCAACTGAGTGACTAACTGAATTGTGCACACACAAAGATTTTAAGGTGCCAAGGCATTAGAGACATTCATTATATAGAGACTAGTTATTTTATAAATTGAATATTACATTTAAAATAAATGAACAATTTGAAATAAAATCAGTTCTTATAAAACAGCATGTCAAAAACTATAATGCAGCTATTTATAAGTATCTGATTTTATGATCCAGTAATTTCAGTTTAATTTCAGTTTCTTTTTTAATCTATTGTGGCTCAATCACTTTATCTATTTCATAACTTATATTTTGACACTATACATACTAATGCAATCTATCTTTGAGAAATAGCTACCATAAATTTAACTTTTTTCACCTTTTAAATAAATAAAACAAATGCCTTATAGGACACAGAGTGGCCATAGGTCATGGCCAATGTTATCTATCAATATATCTACCCATATTCTTCCTTGCTTTGGTTTACTTTACTAAGCAAATAAGGTCCAACCATGGAGGGTCACATATTAACTGATTTGCAATATATTTTTAGTGTGCTGTCAATCTTAATAGAATATAAATAATTTGATATTTACAATAATGGTCATATGCTTGTAATTAAATAATATTTTGATGAAACTAGCATGTGGAGGTTAAATAAATGAGTTCAAATCAAGTAATGTCTGCCAATGTAAAGTTTCATATTCAATCTTATTTTGGTTGGAAATGAGAAGTTTATATACCTGCAAGGGTTTCAGCATAGGAATACATAATTATAACAGCACTTTGAAATTATTTTAAATGCCATGACTACATGTACTGCACATACTACATGAACTACATGCACTAAACATATACTTACTATAATATCTACCTAGTAATAAAACATATTTTGTGTTTATTATTGCAGATAATAGAACATTGTTGCCTTTATCACCAAATCATTGTTTTAGGAAAATCAATAGGAGAATTTTCAATTAAAAGAAGAAATAGATAACATCAATGATTGGAAATGATTGATTTGTTTACAAGTAATACTTATAATCAAGTCCTGGCAATTGCTAATAAACCATGGTAATTAGGTACCAAAATATAGTAGTTTTATGAACATAATAGTTTTAAAATAACAAGAAAGAATGTGAAATCGCGGGAAGTCATAGGAACTGTATTTTCTGATGACAGGTATTATGCCATATAGCCACTGAATGAATACGGAGTAACAACAGCAGAGATGACTTCTAAAATCGCACGAACACCTCAACTATGGCGACGACACAATAGCACATTTTCATCTAAAACTTCTAGTTCATCATGTAAACATCATCACTAAGTGTAAAAAAAGAAAGAACAACAAGAAATTTGTCTTCAATACCGTTTACACGAAAGAACGAAATGGCTTCGATTCCTTTGGTCCAACCTAAATACTTTGAAAGGCGAACCTTTAACACAAATTACAACTAGGCTATCGATTTAAATCTTACCAATATGTACTTGGGACATTGTAAATGTCTTATTTATACATTATAAACTAATTTTTAGCGTAAAAATGTAATTTTTTAACTCAAACGCCAAATCGAGAAGCAAATTTACATTATGGCGTGTGTGTCACTTTTTTATAATTGTTTTTTTTCAGCAGCCTAGGGTTACTAATACTAAAAAATTAATGTATTGAATTTTTTTTATTATTATTCAAGAATGGTATTCTCGACAAACCATTTGTTACCAAATTCACCCCGGTCCTGGCCATACACACATAAACATGTAGGCATTTATTATACTGGTGGTTTCATTCGATAAAAATACACACGAATTGAGAACCTCCTCCTTTTTGAAATCGGTTGAAACATTTTATGTATTGCTTACAACTCTGTGATGTATTGTCCCAAGAACTTTATACGTGGTATTCTAAGCTTCTTGTATTGTCACCACATTTCGGATTGACATCACCAAACATCACAATTGACATTAAAAAAAACCTAAAAAATTATGCGCGAGACAAAAGATGTATTTAAAAAATAATATCATCATCTCATGTCTTACTTCCTCTGTGCTTCTGCTTACTATTCTAACTACTATACCATTTGCTATGTATAGTATCTTTGTTTAAATCGTAGTATTTATAAGTCTGTGGTTTAAATAACTGAGTTCATGCATTATTATAACATGCACAGTCATGTGTAAAAATGTGATATATATTGAAAAACTTCCCTCCCTCACTCAGTCCTAAATACTTACTGCTCATCTATCTTTGGCTATCCGCAAGACACGGAGTAATTTACTTTTGTTGTATTTTTGTATATACCACTGGTATATACGGAAACTTCAAGACTTGTGCAAAGAGAATACAATACTAGGTAAGACTTGTGCAAGAAAAACGAGTTTGGTAGGCATGGCAATGATTGCTACTTTAAATTAATTTTCCTTACGTGAAATTATGTTTTTCTGTCACTGTTATTTCTCCTGTGATTTTTCACAGTCAATGATTTTATTTGTAGTGAGTTTCTAACAGTTTATGCCTATGTCGGTAGCAGGGGCTACATATGAAAACCTATAAAATATGATTTCATACGCTACCTATGATATGTTCCATCACTAGAGTATGGCAAAGAAATTGGCAACAAATCTGGCAACTGCTTGGCAACACTGTCTGTCTGACTGCTAAACGATACGGTTTTTGTGTTTTATTTTATTAAAAATTAAAATTCAACGAAATACCTTTGATTTTGCTATTAAGGATTAGATGGCAATCGTTTATAATAGATTTCGAAGCGTTACTTAGACGAATTCTTGAAATTCCAACTTTTATGACATTTTGTTGCCGTCCTCATCACTCGTGCAAATGGATGATACAGTGATTTCGCCAGGTATAATGCAGATAAAACTTAGTTTTGCTCAGTCTACTGCAGGTATTTATCGTATTATAATTAAGTAAAATACTTTAAGGTAATAAGATGGGAGATTCCGCGTCAGAAAGCGACTCTAGCTCGCTGGATGGGGGCGCAATGTTGCCTCCCAGTACGGTTTCTCGTGATCAACTCCAGAAAAGAATTGAATCTCTGCAACAACAAAATAGGTAAGTTCTTAGATTATTCATCTTTGTTTAGAGGCCCTAAATACTGTGATTTAAGATATTAATACTTAACATTCTGTCTCTGTGCACTTTATGTGATGTTTTATGTACCTACTATATATTTATTTACATTGTTATTTAATTTATTTATAAAGGTAAAGTACCTACCTTGTTAAGCAGCTTTGCTTACTTCTGTTGCAGTCTTTATAACCAAGCAAGTAGGTTGGTAGCATGTAGAAATCAATCTAATAATTAATTTAAAAGTAAATAAATAATTTTAACTAAGTAGGTACTCAGATTTTATGTTACATTTGTATTACAGAGTATTAAAAGTGGAACTGGACACATACAAACTTCGCGTGAAAGCTCTACAAGAAGAGAATCGTGCCTTGAGACAAGCATCAGTTTCAATTGTAAGTTACTTTTAATTTGAATTAACCGCTGATAGCTCTTAACAGCATTTTGTTTTGTTTTCTATTACAAAATAAACTTCTCTCAGCTTCAAATAACTCTAATGGCTGACTGACAGACAATGCACACATTAAAACAAGCTGATCTAGAAGCATGAAATTTTTGCTCAGGAGTTACTAACATAGGCACTGAGAAAAGATTTTTGAACATTCATCCCATAAGGAGTTAAATAAGGGATGAATATTATGGAAGTTCATGACTTTTAAATTTAGAATCGAACTCTTCTTCTCCTATTAGAATTGGTTGCTTACACTTGTGACAAAAGTTGTTATTTTGCTATTACAGCAAGCCAAAGCTGAGCAAGAGGAAGAATACATTTCCAACACATTACTGAAGAAAATACAAGCATTAAAAAAAGAAAAAGAGACATTAGCTCATCATTATGAGCGTGAGGAGGAGTGTCTTACTAATGATCTCTCCAGGAAATTGAATCAGGTACTTATTATACAGGTTTTTATTTATGTGGCATCCTTAAACCAGGGGGTATTTTAAATAATTGGGATTGATATCGGAAACTTTAAACACCTGTATTTTAACCATCTTTAAAGTTATTATGAATATTATTGCACTGTTGTCTGTTAGTAATCATAAGACATATTCAATTTAGTATTAACATTCAAATATTTTTGCAAATAAATGAAAAAAGTAGCAAAATTACAAACAGTTTTCGAATCCATTTGTGATATTGATTCAAATGGTTTAAAATACCCCCTAGGTCTTTCTAACTTGGTCAAAACATCTTCGGTAGCACACTGCCCTGAGGGCACTTGATTTAGATGTGTTTGCACCTTATTATCATTTGGTAAGAGTAGCATTAATCTTTTTGTATCTTTTAGTTTGAGAGTGACCTTTGTGTGCATAGTAAAATCTCAAGTTTTAAAAGCTACACCATTTTCAATAAAGTACAAACTGGCAAATAAGTGTATTTGCCAGTCATTAATTCATGCCATATAAATAATTTATTTATATTTGGGAATCAATAGGTTTATTTATCCATCTTGATGTTTCCTAACCATACACAATAACTTTATAAGTGTCAGTACATCTAAAACATGTCTAAACACAATTTAGTAATTAGAATAAGTTGTCAGACTTGAGATTAATACCTGTCTGAAGCTGTAGCAACGCTAACATTTATCTAGTTTATGAACTAAACTTTGTTCTCTTTTAATTTAATAGTTACGTCAAGAGAAATGTCGTCTAGAGCAGACATTGGAGCAGGAACAGGAATGTTTGGTGAATAAATTGATGCGTAAAATTGAAAAACTGGAAGCCGAGACTCTTGCAAAGCAGACAAATTTGGAAAGACTTCGTAGAGAAAAGGTATCTCTTAACATTTTTTTATTACTATTATTATCCTACTAATATTATAAATGCGAAAGTTTGTGAGTGTGGATGTATGTATGTATGTATGTTTGTTACTCCTTCACGCAAAAACTACTGAACGGATTTGGATGAAATTTGGAACACAGATAGATTATAACCGGGATTAACATATAGGATACTTTTTAACCCAATAATCCAATACTATGCGGATGAAGTCGCGGGGCACGGCTAGTAAAGTAATATGTAGTCATCAGTATATCAAGAGTTCTTATAGGGTTAAAAAATCTCGTTCAATCTGATAAGAATCACATTTAGTAAAATACAAACATTAGAAATTTGGGTCAAAAGTTTTTTGTTGTTTGCACTCACTCTTATAGGTTGGTGTTAAAGTGCGAGCGGACAATTTATACCACAGAACATTGTTGTAATTGTAATGTACTTTGCCTAGGTGGAACTTGAGAATACTTTGGAGCAAGAGCAAGAGGCACTCGTGAACAGGCTGTGGAAGCGCATGGACAAGCTGGAGGCCGAGAAGCGCTCGCTGCAAATCAGGCTCGACCAGCCAGTGTCCGATCCAGCTAGTCCTAGGTGAAAAGCTTACATTTTACCCTTATATTTATTTATTAAAAAATATATTGTTTTCATTTTAAATATTTGTTTATTTTTTTGTATTATTATTCAAACGAGTTCTGTTGTCGTGCAAGGCAGCAAAGCTAGAAGACGTCGGCCATTAGGACGATTGGCATTGCTTGTATAAGCGAATTGTATGGAATCCATATAAAAACTACAAGCAATGCGAATTAGGATGATTATTGAACATTTTATTTTCCTATCACAAAGACAGGATTGAAGCTATTTTGGTAAAAATTTTATTGACTGTTTATTATTTTTTATATGCTTGACACACAGCCTTAATCTAGTTATTATAGTATGTAGAAATATAAGTGAGTACACACATAATTTATAATTTTTTTGCTCTCTTTTCATTGACGACATTTTCGATGCGAACGTACGATCGGGCGACCACATTATATTTTCATCTCACTAGCTCGGAAAGGCTTTATTTATTACTAGCTGTGCCCCGCGACTTCATCCGCGTAGTATTGGATTATTGGGTTAAAAAGTATCCTACATGTTAATCCCGGTTATGATCTATCTGTGTTTCAAATTTCATCCAAATCCGTTCAGTAGTTTTTGCGTGAAGGAGTAACAAACATACATACATACATCCACACTCACAAACTTTCGCATTTATAATATTAGTAGGATTCCGAAAGTGTCGAAAAGTTTTCGAAATTTGAATGTGACGCACTGTACTGTACCCGAATTTATTTATTTATATTTAAAAACACACAAGGAATGCGGTTCATCCTTACAGTCTTTGTATATTATTTTATTAGTTTGTACTATTATTATTTCACTATAATATTTGTTAAATTATAAAAATAAAAAAGAAGAAATAAATTTGAAATATGAATGGTGCAAATTCAAGAGTCAACCAATTATTTTTTTATGTTTCTCCATTTAGTCTTAGATAGTGTAGACTTGAAGAAAAATTTATAATAACCTCTTCCTTTTTGAAGTGGGTTGATAAGGGTTATCCCAGCAGCAATGAAGATACGAATTTAACACCTGCAGAGTTACTGGAAACGGTGCGTAATGACAAAACTCAGATTTCTTCCTGAAAAATCGCGCGATTATGATTACGACATTCTAAAGGCGTTAAAACTTTTTGGAGACATAATGCTATCATAATTCATTAAGGTGAAGGCGCCTGTCTAGCCCGCGAAGTTCAAATTTTTTGAGTTCTTTTAGAAATTTTTCAAAATCTGACAATAATAAAAGACAAATTTTGTAATTCGCGAAAAAGACCTTGTGCAGTGCATTTATTAATACATTTATTTTACTCTAAATATTATCACGGTGGATATGATACTAGTAAATCACTAAATATACAAAAATTGCCAGATTATCTGGATAGCTGTCGTTCTTGAAATGTTTTAGAGTAAGTTGGATATATTAATAAATGCACTGCACACGGTCTTTTTCGCGAATTACAAAATTTGTCTTTTATTATAGTCAGATTTTGAAAAATTTCTAAAAGAACTCAAAAAATTTGAACTTCGCGGGCTAGATGGGCGCTTCAGCCTTAAACTATGTAAAACAAGGAGATCAAGCACACTTTGGAGCATTTATTCGATGTTGAAAGTCACTATCAAAACAAAAAAAGATAAAACTATGCCATACTATTGGAATTTTTGAAGAGAGCGTCAGGTGGACACAATGCCGAAAAATCTATGATTTTCATCTTTTCTATCATTGAATAGATTCTTAACAAAAATCCTGATTCCGTATATCTTGCAACGAAAGTAAGTTTTTTCATATATTATAATCTTTGTTACATTTAAGTATGTGAAAGTAGGTACTTAGTTACTGACTAAGTATCTGCTGTAAAACTAATTTAACTCTTCCATTACGTTACAGATTGTCCTCATTATGGGCATTAGTGGAGCGTGCCGGAATAATGAACTGACTTATCTTACTACGAAATACATTGAGAAGCATTCAGAAAACTTAATGTTAGTTGTGTTGTCCAATACGAATACGAATATTGAAAGGAACTTTGTGATTCGTAACGAATATGTCAAAAATTATTGAAAATTATCCAGCATTGCGGCCTGAAAAAACGCCAATTGATCGGTTTTTCTTGCAATATCGCCTATGGGAAGTAATATTTAGCGGATTGCCGTGAAAAACTGGCATTTTTCTTAAGCTGAAAGATCCTAAGCTATACACAGGACTCTTCTGGAGAACATCGGCTACACTTTAGCCGACTCAGGATTTTATCTCACCATTCTTAAGCGTCACATGAACCGGAAGTGCAATATAGTGGCAGAAGGATATATAGAGGATTGCATTGAGAATACATAAAAACATGCAAGGGCATAGTGGAAAGTAATACACTAAAACATTTGTACCCAGATGCTTGGACTCATCCATCTACCTGCAAGACTGCGCAATATAAAGTCGTTTTAAATCGCCTGCCAATCTTTCTCGCCATTCTTCCCACTCTCTCTCTCTCTCTCTCTCTCTTTCTCTATATCTAACATTAACATAATGGAAACAAAATAAATTGACCAACATACTGATAATATGCTAAATAATTTATCAAGGGATTATACACAAGTATAAAAGGTCCCAATAAAATGTAACTTTTCATATTACCTACTGCATTAATTTTATGTTTAGGTTTTAGTATACTTAATGTTCTATATAATTCTATAAATTAAAGGCTGACTAATTATAATATGTTTTTTTTTCTTGCACCTAGCATTTTCTTCGTGTTCGTGTTTCGCAGGGCTGCAAAATTATTTTATATCCCGCCTTTGAATCCTTTGCTACGCTCAGGATTCTATTTTTGAACCACTCGGTACGCTCGTGGTTCAACATTAGTATCCTTCGCTTGCTCGGTATTCAAAACAAGCCGTCGCGCTAAATAACAACTTTGCAGCCTTGTATAACTAAAAACTATTATACTCTATGACATAAAACATAATAAGTACCTACCTTATGCATAATTTCTATGATGTATCCTTAGCTCATTATTAATTTGAGTTTATTCTTGCTAGGGACATTAGTAATGGTGACACGGCTTCCAATTTAAGCAATCATATCCAAACTCTCCGGTCTGAAGTCGTCAAGTTAAGGTTAGTATGCATGTATTTGTATACCATTATATCTCTTTGAAGTAATAAAAGTCGTAGATCTTAAATGGCCTAGCGGAAATAATGGCGAACGCTTACTACAGTCTTCGTTGGACGGGGACGATATGTCGGAGGGTGCGAATTGCGCCTAATAAGGATATATTAAACTCTATGTGTACAATGTAGATGCATAGTGTACTAATAGTAACCTTTATTAAGTGCCAACTGATGAAAGTTTAACATGCCTTTTAATTTATTCACCTGTATGTAAGCACATAGGCTGTGATCGGTTATGATGCAGCTACATGTAAACAAAACCACCTCTGTGGATACTATTACATTCAAATACTCACAATCCATATGTATGCAACGGGCATTCATGCTACAGTCGAACACACTGCATGCTGCTGTTTTAATCCTTACTGTTTATAAATTAAAATATGTGTTTGTAAAATGGCTTAACGGATTTTAAGCTCTGCAATATCATAGTCTAAAGTGTATTTTTCCTTGCTTGTCGTATTTATGAAACAATCTTGGCATGTCTTTTATGTTAGGAAAAATACACGTTACTTCTTACCCTGGAAGTCTGCGCGGGCGTCTCCACTAGCAAGCAGTCGGGCTTATACTTTTTTTCAAGTACGGGTTTATTCACTTCGTGCCGCCTTTCCCTCCTTCCTACATATTTTAATTACTCACTTATAACTAGTACATACGTTAGATAGCTGTTTAAAAGTTGAATACCTTCTGAAACCTGCCGCCCCTAGGCCGTGGCCTACACAGCCTATTTAGAGTTTAGTCTCCCATAATCGCCCTCGTGTGCTTACAGTGTCACCCCGTACGCCGTATCACAATGCTATATATTAATATTATAATTACTAGCTGAGCCCGCGACTTCGTCCGCGTGGAATTTTACTTAACAAAAAAGCCCGCTCCCGCGTTCTCATCCCGCGCGACAGGAGCCTTTTTTTGTTTTTCTAAATTAAAAGTAGCCTTTGTTACTGTTTATAACATCAGCTATGTGCCAGTGAAAGTCCCGTCAAAATCGGTTGAGCCGTTTCGGAGATTACCCGGAACAAACACACAGACAGACAGGCAGACAGACAGACCGACCTAATTTTTTTTCAACAAAATCACGTTTTTGCTATTGGTGTCGTATGTACTTTCATATGCATTTAGTGAAAAGGTGTTATTTTGATATTACAAACAGACACTCCAATTTTATTTATTTGTATAGATATAAATAATAGTCCAACCGCTAATGTCGTGCCCGGCGGCGTCTTGACGTCGATCGGAATGTTTACGCTGACGTCGGATGTGACGTTAGTTTTTAATAGGGGACTGTATTCTAGAAATGCAGTACTCCCAGTAAATTGCTAGCAATTCGAATGCTATACAGAAACCAACTAGCAGTTTCTCAAAATGAGAACAAGGAGAAGATGCACCGCTTCGCCCTGGAGGAGAAGCACATCCGCGAGGAGAACGTGCGGCTGCAGCGCAAGCTGCAGCAGGAGGTGGAGCGGCGCGAGGCGCTGTGCCGGCACCTCTCCGAGAGCGAGTCCTCGCTCGAGATGGAGGAGGAGAGGCAGTTCAACGAGGCGTTGAGTGTAAGTTGTTCCGTCCATCACTGTCCTCCCCCACTTCCATATTGCCGGCTTCCAGTGAAGTGTGTAATGTCATCCGTCCTCCTAGACTCGCCGACCAATAATGTGCAGGCGCCCTTATACTCTGCATTATTAATTCTGAAAATAGAACAATAATGTATACCTACCAATTGTATAATGCCTCCGGTTACATTATTCATTAATTATTCTTGGAAATTATCGAATTACGTTTATTTTTACGATGTACACATTCCCCAACATAAACGCGGCTTTTATTTTTTTATTTATATGTGTGGTTTTAAAGTATTACAACGATTTGAACACCTTTGCGGGTGGGTAAAAACGGGGCATAAGGTCCATAGCCGGGACTTATGAAGACGGGAAAGGAAGTCCATAGTCTAGAAAAATACAGCGGGACTAGCGATAGACTATATACACAAAGTATGCGCGACGTTCCAAAAGTCAAAGGGGGGTATAACAATTCTTGTGTTACTTATTTATTTTGTTCCGTGTAGGCGCGATCGCGCAGCGTGTCGTCACCGGGCGGGTCGCGGCCGCTGTCGCCGTACGCGTCGTCGTTGTTGCCCAACGCCGGCGGCCTGCCGCTCTCGCGACCTTCGCTGCATCTCAACTCTCAGGTACTTGTACTGACATAAGCGTATTGTACATTCATAGTACATTGTTACACGAGTGGTGAAAGTGACTTATTTTTCCCGAGACGGGGTTTGGCGCCCGAGCGTAGCGAGGGCGCTAATAGTTCGAGGGACAAAATAAGTCTTTCACCCGAGGTAAACACTGTGCTTTTCATTACGAATACAAGGAAAGTAAAAATAAAAACAGGAATTGGCTAAAGAAATAATACAAGGAAGCATGAACAACTCGAAAAAAAAAAAGATCGGATTGCCGCCTATTTTGTTTTTTTTTCGTTGGCCGGCCAACTTCATTATTTAGCCAGTATTTTTAATTTTCATTTTTAAATATTTTGACCAAATCTATGTTATTATAAAGAAATTGTTGAAACTAAATTATAATTAAGTCATTTAAAAGTATATATTATTTAATTAATACTCAACTTTATGTTATTTCAATTTTACATCGTGCTGTAATTGAGTGACTGTAGAAAAAGTTTGAACATGGTTCCATAGAAATGGAACTAGTTTTTTTTCTATAAATTTGACAGCTGTCAGTTGAAAGTGATTCTCCCGGGCCAGAAAAGTATTACTTTCAACCCGCTCCTCAGGCAACTTCAGACCTACTTTCAGTGTATGAGTTATGAAAAAAATATTAAATGTGAAGGGTCAATGAGTGGCTTTTGATATCTATTCTGATCTGAAGCTACATTATCTTTGTTTGCGCAGTTTCATATACTGGTCTTCCATTTTGGTTTTAAAAAGTGGACAGTCACGTTTTTGTTTTGTATCGATATTAAAATGTGTTTGTAATGCTATTTGTTACTTGACAGTGGCGAAATACTTATTACACTGGGTGGGGCTTATTTTTAAAGAAGTTTCAAATACTAAATGAGTCATCAGACTTCGCTGTACTGTCATAATTTCACTTTTATGAATTTACCATGCACTCGATGTAAATATGTATTTCACACAAGAATACATGGTCTAAAAGAGACTTGGGTGGTCGGCACGTGTGGCCGACATGTAAAATATGATGGAGCAGTATTGTATGTCGCAGGGGCGGCGCACGAGCGACAGGTTCGTGAAGCCGGCGCTGCCGGGGGGCGGCGCGCTGCGCGTGGCGCCGCTGGAGCCGCCGCCCGCGCCGCCCGCGCTGCCCGCGCCGCCCGCGCCGGCCGCGCCGGCCGCGCCGCCCGCCGCCACGTCGCCCGCCTCGCCCGCGCCCGCGCTGCTGCAGCCCGCCAGCCCCATGGACACCTCCTCCAGGGACTAAAAGCCGCCTTAGCACCCCGGCGGCCGCGACGCTATACAGGTTGAAACATAAAGGGTATACTTTTTTTCAAAACTTAAGTTTGTAATTCTACAACTATCGGCTTTGGAGGAAACTTGAAAAACAAAAGGTGTTATAGGACTACAGCTGTTGACAGATTTAACAAGTCTACAAAACCTTTAGTACTTCAACTGTCCCACAAAGCCGATGGTTTTAGATTTACAAAGTTAAGTTGCAAAAAAATTGTATACCCTTTTTGTTTCACCTAGTATAAAGGACCGTACCCATACTACGTGACCCATTTGTGACCACCCCTAGTATATGCCGAAACCCCCCTCCCCCTCTAGATTCACGTAGTCATGCATAATTCGGTTTTCAATCACTTTTTGGAAACGCTCGCGTCATATTTGAATATAGCTCGAACAGCGCGAGATTTTTCTAGAGGATATTGACTACGTAACAAAAACCTAAGCCCCACCCCCTCCGCCCCTGTGACCAAGCGTCGCTCGTGTTTAGAAGACCTCCCTCCCCCCCTGAACCGGTCACGTAGTATGGGTACGTTCCCTAAACCTCGCGTGCCTGAATCCAATGCTCATACGATACCGCGTGTAAAGACTAGTTTTCGTATATGAGGTTAGGACCTTTCCAAGAAGTTTTTTCGAAATCGATCATGTAATCAGTAGTTATATTGCCGTGAATATGCATAACGTATACATACGTGCGTAACGTGTCGAGAAAGTCACTCGTGTCACTCGTAGTCGTCGCTTGTACGATACCCGACAAAACAATCGCTATCATTCATAATTATTAGAATATAAAAGTAAGCCGTGTGACATTCTTATAATCCAAGTTTTTTCAGCAACCACACCCTTCTTACTTAGCAATATATTCGTTTAGCTTTATACCATTCATCATGCGAGACTAAATTATTATGTATGTTAGATACGGCTTTCGGAACCGACGACGATGGGTCTTGCATTCGACCACTAATAAATTTGACCTCAAAATCGCTGTGTTACCGCAACACGCGGTATCGTGTGAGAATGGACTTTCCAACGTCTTATTAATCTTATGGAGAGCGTTCTGTACCACTGCTGCGAAGAAAAAATGGTGAGGTCGATAGTGGACTTGTCCCATACGGCCGCACTTACTGTACGGATGGATATGCGCTGCACCGCCTCGTTGAGTAATGCTTCACTGGAACTCACCGCGCGTTGTCCATTTTGTACTCTGCCCCCCTCATTAATAAACGTGGATTAGCGGGCGAATAGTTAAACACCGAACTATTTATTTCTGTCATCAGTAATTTGACATTCGAAAGAAGGCAAAGCATGGTGTAACTATTCAACCGCTAATACACGTTTATTAATAAGGGGGTGTAAGATTAAATAATAACCCTCCTTGCAGGCGTGACGTATTTAAGGCAGGCTATAATGTAATGTCATGTGCTGACATGCGGCATCTTCGATTTTCCAACTTCACGTCTACTCGAAATAATGTTATTGTTTGATCTTATCTTTGAACCTGCTCTGCACTCCGCTCACTAGTCTTGCCTTACTATCGATAGTATTCCAATACTATCGTGGTTTCGAAAACCAGTCATAATATCGATAGGGCTATCGGGATGACTATCGGGGGCTATAGGGATATAGTGTCGATTGTATCAATCCAAAATCATAACCAATACCTACTATTAAAATGAGTAATAATAGATACTATTGAATTCTGATACTATCAATGATATCGACCATTTAGCTCTATCGATAGATATAATCGTCGATAATATCAACAGAGATGTCAGTAATGCACGCTATAATAGTGATCCTATCGATAGTATTGTCACATGTCAATACTATCGAGAGCCCTATCAATATTATTACTGGTTTTCGAGGTCAACTATCGATACATCAACTGTCGATAGTTAGGTAACACTACCGCTCACTGCCCTGTCGTCTCGGCACGCTCCTAGAATTACTATATTGATTATTGTCTACACTCAGGTCGTGATTCATTTACTGATAAAATTAGTAATGAATGGGTATTTCGTATGAGATTGTATTTACTGTTGAAGTTATGATTAAGGACGGAACATGCGCGATCGACATTGTAACAATCGATTAGGATAGTTCTAGTTAGTTCAGATTTAAATCGTTTTTGGAACTATATCCGGGCTTTGAATTATGAGGCAGTGGGTTTTATTTAAATATAGGGCTGTGTATAAAATTCTTCTGTGACTAAAGTAAGTAAAGGAGAAGGAGATAAAGATTGTAAGCTACTTATGTGTTTATAATATCACTCGGGGTCTAGCAATACTACTCCTACGCAATGTTTTTGTGAAGGAATGTATGATAATGTTACGATGTTGTGTTGAGCCCGCAGGGCGTATTGTTTTGTTCGATGTAAGTAGGAGTAGTGAGTGATCGTCCTCGGACTCGTAATTCAATTATGCAAATTGTCACCAATTTTTTTTTCATGTTATAATAAAACAAAATATACGCATTATGATTATTACATTGTATTTCATTTTCAATTTATATTTGAATCTTATTTTCACTATTAAATAGTTGCATTTAGTATGTATTGAAATTGATAATATGGCATCAATATTTAATATTTTGTCGAAAAAATATGACACCTGTAGATCCTTGAGATGGGAGTACCTACTGTGATAATACCTATTGCGATTGCCGACGGTAATTATGAGCGAATCATCGAGGCTAAGAGCACAGCGCGAAAAGCTTCAGGACTTCAGGATTGACATTTTTAAATCCCTAAAGAACCATGCACAGTTTTAACACCTGTGTCAGAGCAGTGGGTGGAACCCATCAACGGAGTCAACGGAAAATCAGCGAACTTGGCATTCTAAGCACGCGATAATATGGTGTTCTAGTAGATTAAATATTCAAAGGAGTGTCCGTGCATATGTTTCCACATACATGCATATTGCCGCTAAAAGCCGTTTTCGTGCGCCGCAGCCGCCGCGCCGATAACTACGAACTGAGCCACACCACACTGCTCCGTTCACGTCGCGGCCCAATTGCTGCCGGCATTTGCGGCGGCTCCTCTTCGTTTCTGTTGACCCTGTCATCATCACCCTCTACCTACCTGCGTCCTATCATAATGTAGTACCTAAATTAAACTGTCGCTTCGCTACTAACGAACATGCATAGTCACTCATATGTAGGTACCTACACTTATGGATCTTTATGACAATATTCTTTGCAGATAATTTGTTAAAATATTCACGAAACCACAGTGTCGGAAGGATATCAAACAAGGTAGCGGTCGGCACGATTGTCGATCGGTTGTCGCCGTTCGGCGTCTTCGTTGGTCAAAGAAATAATCGCACTTTACAGTCGCATCGTAAACCTAAGCAAACCAGGATAAGGCGTATTTGTCTTCGTCTGCTAGGGTTACAGGTAAAGTAATTTGCATAATACCTCCCACGGTGTTTGTTATAATAATAATAAATAGTAGGTAACATTTATGTCTATGCATTTTGATTTAGGTCTAAGTAGGTAAGCACCTAATACACTGCTGTTAGCAACAGTAAGGAAATGTTACTACGTTTAAAATGACTCATCAATTAGACCTCTGGCAAAACCTATCAATATCTATCTATATTGCAAATTGGAAGTAGGTACTTAAATAACCTTAACACTTAAGTAATATTATATACCTACTATTTCATAAGTTTTTAGTTAGATACCAAAATATTGTATTAGTTAAAATAAGCAGTTTGAAATTAACATTCAAATAGAAACGTAGAGTTCAGTCGTACGCGCGTCGCTCGTAAAACATGTTTACCGAGAGACGAATACTTGGTGTAGCGTATTGATCCTTCCAATAATTATCGAACACGTTTCATGTCACCATGTACAAACACAAAAGTGGACGAGTTGGCGGATACGCGGCGAGGCTCTTGTTTGTAAGTTTACGCACGGGATCGTAAAGTGCCTCTAGCAGGCAGTAGGTAGAGCTAACAGAAAATCAGAGACAGTGAGAGCGATGCTCGTTTGGTTCAATAAACTTGGACGAATGATGTGTTCTTTGTGGGACCTGTATGCTTTCAAATTGACTCGATAATTAGTTACTTTGAATAGGTGTAGACATGACACATAGGTACAAATAATTTGTATAACTCTTGTAAGATTACCTTTTTCGGACACATGTTGTGTATTTAGGTTAGCTATATTTGTTACGTAATTGGGTCTGATTCAGAATACCTAAGTGCCTAATTGTGGTAATTTACCTTTTGAAACGGCTAGCAAGGCGCAGAATTCCTTACAGATGATATTGTACCTATGGTAGAATCTATCTAAATACTTAGTTGAAATGTTATTTTAAATAAAAACTGTTTTTTAATACCCTTGCTTGTTATTATATTTTTATTTTCAGTTTATGTTTATGTTTGTAGAGCTGCAAGGATATTAGCTTTAATGAAAATGTACCTATTCGCAGTCAAGGTGTCGCTACATTCCTCACGGAACCCTACACATTATAGAGTATGTACATACTTTACAATCTAGGTAGGTACAGTGTACGCACATCTGGGAAGAATTCAAAATGATGGTATGTAAATATTGATTTTCTATCATGACAGTCCGAAACTGCTATCTTTAGCGTTTTGTTAACGCTTTAAATGACATTAAAATATTGTGTGCAACGTGTTTCGTGTTAAATGCGCAAATACATAACATAGAATCAGTACTTACTTAACTATGCTCATTATTGTCTTGACATAGGTACTATACATTTTTACTATAACGGATATTTATCGATTACTACCTACCTACTTCGAGTATAAAGGCTAACATACCTACCTATTACAGTTATCTGACGAACGTAGGTACCAATGATAAAGAAAACTTCAGTTTTTAGGCTAAGGGTAGGGGGGGCGGCCAAATCAGGATTTTCAATAACACTTCCTATACCTAACCTCATTTTTTTTTATTTAGCCGTAATGCCTTTCTCTTTTTTTAATAGTAAGTACCTAATTATTATTGTAACCGGTGCTAATACACATTTATAATACCTAAGTACGAACAAGTGAGAATCAATGCTCCTTGCATTAGAATAAACTATTGACTCAGACGCATTCTCCCAGTTCTCTAGATAATAGTTGACGCTTATCAACTAGGTGTCTAATTGGATTTATAGTATTAGCCGGCAATTAAACACCGCTGCGAACGCAATCTCGTGAACCATAAACGAGGCAGGTCATTCAACAACTACAGAGACAGATATGGCACGAGATGACGAGACTAAGTAGTATTTACGCCAAGGTGTTAATTTCAAGAGTTTAGAGTAGCGTGAATTTTATTTATATGAAAAGTTAATTCATGCCCTGCTAGCACGTAGTGTTTAAACGGTGGAGTTAGCACGGGGCTCCGAATAAACATGCACCGGAGTCGACGAGCAAGCGCGGCGTGCGCGTGCTTACCGTCTTATGGATGGATTTCTCTTTTCGTACCCCCTCGCGTGAGATATGAGTTTGTCTTTACTGAATAGCACTGCTGTTAATCGAATGCCGAAGCTCTACCATAGCCAATGATAAGCGATACGAAATTGAATGCATGAATATATTAAATTAAGTAATTGTTTTATCTTACCGGCTTTCGGCTTGATTTATTTTTATTTAACGTTACGATTTCCGACACAGAATGAACCATGTTCATGGTTCATTTGCAATTGAAACAGATAACCATTTCGTATCGCTTCTCGTTGGTTTTGGCATAGATTTTTTTATGTAGAAATTCTGTCAATCGTTTTGTTATTAATGCCAAAAACTACTGAATAAATGGATTTCCAGTTACAAATAGGTTGTTTAGTTGTTATTTTACTGGGAAGGTTTATGCGTGCGAACCCTGACCAGGTAGAAATCTCGACCAGGTTACCTGGTTTATCTGTTGCTGAAAGCTGTTTTATCGAATTGCCTACGAATTGTGCTACGGAATTACTACGAAACTGAAATAGTTTTAGTATTTGCCACATACCAAAATCATTACTTACTATAATATATTGAAAATCATGACCTGTTATTATTTATAATGCACCTACTTTTGGATAACATTTATACAGACTCTATCATTCTAAAATGGATTGAACTTTTCTTATTCTACGCTGTTTCATAATATATTCATAAGTAGCTACATACCGATTTTTTTTTATTATAATCATCTATTAATTAATTATTTCTTGATGTAATACCTATTTGCAATGTTTTTAAAATATATTTATGCCCTGTATATTTATAAAACTATCCTATGTTACCAAAGCAAATTATCCACTTAAAGCAATGCTTCGAAGTACCTCACCATTCCAATAGTATGTAAAAATGCTATTATTGAACTTGTATGAACATGTGTTACTCTACTAATATCTAAAAAGTTGACCACTTTTTATCTATATGCAAACAAGCCGGCCAAGAGAATTTCGGTTCAGTAGTTTCTAAGAAAGGACAGGGTTAATACCAACGCAGCGAGCTTTGAAGCAAGTTTTCTTAAAAGCAAAGTCGATATTGAAGTAAGTGGTAGGTATAATAAATTTTAAACTTTTTTGTGTATATAGTATATTTACGGAAATAGGTAATTAACAATTTCACTTTTTGATTTAGTTAAATATGCGAATATCTGTATTGCCTGTAATGTACAATTTTGGTAATTTCCTTTGATAACTACCCTCATTTTCTTCACTGCAATTCCTATACAGAAATTGTGTATGATAAAATTTAACAGTACGTGATAAAATATCCGATTCAGATGAGATGAACATAAACTGGTGATCCAACACAGAAATTGACACCCTTGTATTGTTATAACCTAACCTTAACCTAACTACTTCGTCTGCAGAGACTTATTAGGAGAAACATGTGTAGCAACGAAGATTATGTTGTAAGTAGGCTTATTGTACTAGAGTCTCATCTTTAGGAAGCCGGTATTTTATGTGATGGAACGCATTCCATCCACCATCTATATCGATGCCTAACGGGAATAAGGGATTTATTAGCTAGATTTTTTGACAAAATCGATTTATACAAATATGTTCACCAGAAGAATTACCTGTTTATAATTTTACGTCCGCAAATCTTAGTCATACCTACCTATTACAGGCTGATAGAAATAGGTAGGTATATTATATGTGCAGAAGGTTGATTAGAAACACAAATTCATGTGTCTAACTAACCTAGATTTCGACCATCGTCCGGCGGCTACCTCTCGCCAGAACTGCAATGCATGTAACTATCTATCGGTTATAACGGTCACTGAGATGTTTAAAAATGAAACATTTCTGTGGAGAGCATTGAGCTCAGTCGTTGTTTGAGGTTTCCTTTTCCAATTAGCACTTGGTCGGCCGGCAGACCGTAACTGGGTGAGGCGGGCTCGATGCATTGGAATGCTGACTAGGTGTCTACAGCAGCTCCTCGCGGGAGGTACATATCTACGTACACGGCGTGCAACTATCATGGTGTTCGTGAAAGCAGTTTTATAGTCTCATAGGATAGCACACGTAAAGAATGTAGATGTAATGTTCTTATCATATTTCTGCAACAAAAGAGAAAAGCATGTTAAGTTTATCAAAGTCTCCAGATTTATAAAGAAACGAAGATTAATTTTAGTACCTAGAGATTTTTCCCAAAAAAAACAAAATTATTTCAGAATTCAGGCTCAAAATAGCGTGACTATCAAGCGTGAATCCCAGGCGAGCGTGGTACTTAAAGTCTAACAAAATCCCTATAGAGAACAGTAAGTGGTAGGTAGGTGCGTCTATAGGATTTTTGACAATTGAGTTAAATAATCAGTTAACGATTGCTCACTCGTCTTAAGGACTTAAATATTTTGAGCATGGTTCTGATCCAGAAAACACGCGACTTAGGTAAGTAGGTCCTTCAGGGAATTATAGGAGGTACCTTACATGTTTTGATTGTTGCTACGATTCGCGGAATTTGTCATCACTGAGGACTCCCGGTTACTGACTATTAATGCTAGGTTCTACTCGTTTTTCGTTCGTACCTAGCTTTGTTATGACTTAAAATAGAATTTAGATGTGCATGATTTTGTGTCAAATTTTAAAATACGACTTTTTCCTTTGTGACGCTAACTCTCTTCAAAGTATCCTCTGATGATTATTCTACTGGTCCTGGGTACGTTATCGTTATCAATTTCAGTTGCATGAATACAATGATTTAATTAGTTCCTACAATATTTGAATATCTGAATTATAAATTATATGTCATTCATTGTATTATTTAATAAAAATGTAATTGGGAGTTAAAATTTATGGAAATACAAGTGTTATCTAAGTAGCCGCCTCAACGTTGCGCAGGATTGCCTTGCTAGAGCCCGCTGCCCGCCGCCAATCGGTTTGTTTGTCAATACGGTAGAGGCGGGGCTTCGCGCACTTCGCTTGCTGCCATCACTAGCCCGCGTACAACTTTATCTTCGACCTTATATCAAAGGTATAAGTAACATATTTGGCTAACAAGTTAAAGATGAGGATCTAAACATTGCACACGAAATTATGCTCTACATCCCAGCTACACGAGCGATAATCCCACGTTGGACCGAAAATGTAGTGGGTATGTTGTTCTGTGGACGCGCTAATGAAGTGTAGTGCGGTCGAGATTGCGGTAGTTGCTCATGCAGTTGGCACGCCACCACTTTATTTGTGATATGTGACAAATACAGGAACTAATATCCATAATACATATCGCTAATAAAATTTGTTTTATTGACTGTTATCAAGACATTTATTGCGAATTCAAATTGACTACCGTGTCTATAATGCGTCGCCTATGAGTTCAAAGTGTTAAGTTCGTGTTGTGTAAACTGCGGTGATGATATTAGGATTTACATTTTAGTTTTAAATGTGTTTTACCACTCGCCGAAATTGAGGACAAAGAAGCTGCCGAAGAAAGGTAAGAAAAAATCATGAGTTTTATTTAATAATTAATTTACGTACCTACTTAGGTTATATCTGATGTGCGCAGGACCTTTACTTAAATAAATTGTAAAATTAATGAAATAAATTCTGAAGTATATTAATGGTAGTTCGGTACTCATAATACCCATTTTATAGAAAATCTAAATTGTAATTTGTAATTTTACGTATTTGAAAAAATACCTTAAGAATGCGTAAAATAGCAATGTATTTTAAGTAACTAGGTATACGTACTTATTTTTTACCTGCTAAGGAAAGAATGATGATGTCATGAATAATCATCTTCACAATCCAACTCCTCCGTTATTGGTGTAGTTGAAAGAGCGACTGCCGTTCATCTTCCTGGGTTCGAATCCCAGATCGGAAAGTGTTATTGGGTAACAAACCTATAAATAGGACCTAGTAAAACATTGCTATTTATCTATTATTAGGTAAAAGACCGGATATTGGCGTGCCCACTTAGCTCTATTATATAGCTCGTACGCAAAACACGAAAAATAGCCATAGGTGGTAGGTAAACTACTTACTGAGAAACATTTTAAGTGATCAATAAATAAAACACATCAAAACGTAGTTAACGTGCTAAATAGCTTAAAATTTTAAAGATCGCTTAAATCAATTACAGTCTTGTAATAGATAAAGCTAAAATTCCCCAAACGTTGATTAGGAAGTACCTAAGCTAAGTATGCAAGCGCGGCATGCACTGGATTTATGTTTCGTTTAGAATATACTTACTACCTAGATTACGACAAATTAGCGTTGAAGCGCTGATGACGATGCGGCAACGCATCGGCGAACACGGGCGGACCATCGGTGTTAAGAGCAAATCAAATTTGTATAATCTATTGCATTCTTACAAAGGAACCAAAATATTCACGCAACTTCAGAATATGCCGGAGAAAATTAAATTTGCATATTAATCCTTTCCGTTCTTATCCCTGGTTTGTAAAACATTCCCATTGCTGTCTGTATTTTTTATTTTCATAACCACTTTGTGATGATGAGTGTGTTATAATGAGTTTCTACTGGCGAATCATTTTCAGGAATTTATGCTGTTGACTCTATTTTTTGAGTGCATAAAATAGAGACAGCAATATGTTTCAGTATAGTGTATCTTTTGTTGAGTACGTACATACATACCTAGGGTTACAAAACCCCAACATTTCACACTACGTTCTGTTGTGATACTTAGCTTGGATTAGTCTTGTTTATAAAAAAATATAACCAGTTTTAGACATTTTATACATTTACTTAGATTGATAGTTACTTATTACTAATTCTCAGAATTTCTCACTAATTCTCTAAATTCTACTAACTACTACCATACTATCCTTACTTATCTACCAATGATACCGACGATTGCTAATAAAACATATTTTTCATTACTTATACTCTGAAAGTAGGTCTGAAGACGCCTGAGGAGCGGGTTGAAAGTAATACTTTTCCGGCCCGGGAGAATTCAGCTTTCAACTGACAGCTGTGAAATTATAAAAAAAAACTAGTTCCATTTTCACATTTCTATGGAACCATGTTCAAACTTTTTCTACAGTCACTCAATTACAGCACGATGTAAAATATAAATAACATAAAGTTAAGTATTAATTAAAGAATATATATTTTTAAATGACTTAATTATAATTTACTTTCAACAATTTCTTTAAAATAACATAGATTTGGGCAAAATCTTTAAAGATGCAAATGAAAAATAATGGCTAAATAATGAAGTTGGCCGGCCAACGAAAAAAAAAACAAAATAGGCGGCAATCCGATCTTAATTTTTTTTTTCGAGTTGTAGAGTATTGTTCATACTTCCTTGTATTATTTCTTTAGCCAATTCCTGTTTTTATTTTTACTTTCCTTGTATTCGTAATGAAAAGCACCTGGGGTGAAAGACTTATTTTGTCCCTCGAACTCGTCTCGGGACTAAATAAGTCACTTTCACCACTCGTGTAACAATGTACTATTATGTATTGATATTTCGCGTACACCAACTTTTTAAATTCAATTTCAATGTTTATTATTTTCATGACAATGATAAATGCGCTCTCCACAATCTATATTTTCGCTATTAAAAAAGTATAATTACAGGTTAAATTTCTACAATCGATTTCTACCTGCATAATGGTATTTTCAAAATGCGATTAACAACTTCAGTTTTGTAGGTACATACTGAGATGTAGAGTTTTACTCGAGTCCTGCGCTAAATCGTGTGCGCTATGGGTCTCTAGAGGTAGCGCCAGATGGTCAGTTTATAGAGCGTGCAGGGTAGCGGCCGGAGGTGGCGGCGGGGCCGCTGAGCTGCGGCACAAAGGCAGCGCGGCGGCTGCGGCGCGGCGGCGGCGGTTCCGTCGTCGGACGGAGGCCTATCGGCGCGTCCGGCTCGCCACAAAGCCCTCCAATAAACTTTTACAACACACATAAAACCCTGACTTTTTAACCCAAGTTATTTGAATTAATATCAATTCGGAGTTCCTCAATGGGCTTTACTCGTCAAACTTTAAAGTTTTATGACAACCACAGAATTGAGGAATAAAATTTAATTGAAATGTAGCCCGAAAAAAAGTTTGATTGCGGTTATCAGCTTCCGAATTTGAATATTTACACTGAATAGCCATATTTGATATAAAACAAAATAGGCCATGACTTTAGTTTGGACAAAACGGCGTCCGCGTTGTTGGTGCATTGTGTTGCCACCATTTTTTTCATAAGCGTGATTTCAGTTTATGTACGTGAGTACAGTAGGTACATACTTATTCTAATACATAGGTACCTACATTAATTACGATTGTTAACGTGGGTATATTAAACAAGTGAAAATTAATTTGAATTATATTATAAGTACTAGCTGAGCCCGCGACTTCGTTCGCGTGAAATTTAACTTAACAAAAAAGCCCGCTCCCGCGTTCTGAGCCAGCACGACAGAACCCATTTTTTCATTTTATAAATTTTTGTTTTTCTAAAATAAAAGTAGCCTAAGTTACTGCTTATAACATCAGCTATCTACCAGTGAAAGTCCTGTCAAAATCGGTCCACCCGTTTCGGAGATACTCTTTGATTTCATGTGTTTTTATTTTTTACGCGGAACCCTAATTGTTTTTCCAAAATTAAAGTAGCCTAAGTTACTCCTTTTATCATCAGCTATTTGCCAGTGAAAGTCCCGTCAAAATCGGTCCAGCCGTTTCGGAGATTACCCGGAACAAACACACAGACAGACGGACAGACAGACAGACAGACAAAAAATTTTTAAATCGCGTTTTTGCTATAGGTGCCGTATGTACTTTCATATGCATTTAGTGAAAAGGTGTTATTTTGATATTACAAACAGACACTCCAATGTTATTTATTTGTATAGATTTTAAAACTTTAATATGTTATAATCTTTGATAAAAGAAGTAATATAATAGTAGACAGTTTATTACCAAATTCAAATAGTACATTATTTTTCATTTTCATTTTTAAATATTTTGCCCAAATCTATGTTATTTTAAAGAAATTGTTGAAAGTAAATTATAATTAAGTCATTTAAAAATATATATTACTAGCTGAGCCCGCGACTTCGTCCGCGTGGAATTTAACTTAACAAAAAAGCCCGCTCCCGCGTTCTGAGCCCGCGCTACAGGACCCATTTTGTTTTTGTTTCTAAAATAAAAGTAGCCTAAGTTACTGCTTATAACATCAGCTATCTACCAGTGAAAGTCCCGTCAAAATCGGTCCACCCGTTTCGGTGATACTCTTTGATTTCATGTGTTTTTATTTTTTACGCGGAACCCTAATTGTTTTTCCAAAATTAAAGTAGCCTAAGTTACTCCTTTTATCATCAGCTATTTGCCAGTGAAAGTCCCGTCAAAATCGGTCCAGCCGTTTCGGAGATTACCCGGAACAAACACACAGACGGACAGACAGACAGACAGACAGACAGACAAAAAAAATAATTTAATCGCGTTTTTGCTATAGGTGTCGTATGTACTTTGATATGCACTTAGTGAAAAGGTGTTATTTTGATATTACAAACAGACACTTCAATTTTATTTATTTGTATAGATTTAATTAATACTTAACTTTATGTTATTTCAATTTTACATCGTGCTGTAATTGAGTGACTGTAGAAAAAGTTTGAACATGGTTCCATAGAAATGTGAAAATGGAACTAGTTTTTTTTTTATAATTTGACAGCTGTCCGTTGAAAGCGATTCTCCCGGCCCGGAAAAGTATTACTTTCAACCCGCTCCTCAGGCAACTTCAGACCTACTTTCAGAGTATGAGTAATGAAAACTTCATTACACGTACATTAACGTACATGTAGATAGTTACCTATCTACACAATAGGTTTATCTATTTATTTCTATGCGACAGGTAGGTATGTGTCTAACCAAAGTAATCGAATATTGTGTCAACATTTAGACAACAGTAGAAAAATATATTTTATTTGTAAGGTCAAATCTTATTGATCATGTGTTGCGGTTATTTGATTTTAGTCTATTGTTTGATTAACATATCAAGGCTAGTGGTAGTAGGTATACACGCGAAGTGATAATGAAAATTCAAGTTTGAAACACGGATGACGCAAGACCATTAAAATACTTACTTGAGTTTTCGGCAGCGTTCCATTTGCATAGCCTCTTCGGCCTTCATTACGCAGCCATTCCGCAAACTTTGAAATTGGAAAAGACAACACGAGATGTATTGTTTCAATGGTTTCAATATAGGTTCGGTCGGTCTTGCATTTGATAATTAGCACCTCTTGGCTCGCATCGGGCGCGGTGCGCAGACGCGGCGGGACAATTGCGCCTCGACAGCACACATAATACATACATTTATCGAAGCGAATGCCATAAACTTCCAATCACCGGAGTCGGGTTCCTTTCGACAGATTCAGAGCCACTCGTTGTTATCTTCGATATTTTATAGGGATCTGTAAAACGTCGGCTCTGCGACGCGATTAAGCGACATTCCAATCGGCCAACGCTCGTGTCGACATCCTCTGGGGGATGAGGAGTCGGCAACAGATAAAGAACGTTATTGCACATAATTAAAAGGCTATAACTATTCACATTGTCCGGCACGCTTCGAAACTATATTTTGTAGAGCCGGTCGGTACCGAATCCGGGGCCAACACTCGCATCGCGCATCATATTATTTAAACTCGCCATTAAAAGGGAAATGTTCGCAATACATCTATACGACTAAGTTTAATATTTATAACTCATGGAGTCGTAAAACGATGAATAATGACGCTGCAGTCGAGTGGGCTAACGCTGTAATTACCTACATCGTCTTTGGATACATGAACAGGTTCGTTGCTTTCTTGTTTAATGCTTAAATGTTGTCGGAATATGATACGGACCTTCGGATCTATTCTGTTGTGAACGTAAAACCTGACGAACGGTTATTCTTAGTGGATATTATTTTCTAAAAGAGCTCGTAATATATTCTGTATAGTTTTTGTCTCGTGGCATGTACCCACTCATCAATATCATTTTCAATTAGGTACCATAGGACCAAGGAGTGTCTGTAGGAAAATTCCATGATCAAATTCTATTACACCACTCTGACAATTTGACAAAAATAGACAAAAATTTCGCGTTTCTCAACGACATTTTGTTACACCAAAACTGTCCAAAAGTGTTTTATTATTTACAACATGCTATGGTACAATTGTTGAGTAGTTTTACGGAAATTGTATTCAGACATAAAATGTCGGGAACTGCCGGCCGAATTATCAATTATTCTATGATTAATTTGCTGACGTGTAGGGTGGCTCCCGTAGAGGAAAATTGAGGACGAAAAAAAAAATTATATATCAGCAATTATAAATTAAATATGTTAGGTCTCTGTTGATTTTATGACGATATACTACTGTTACACCCATGTATATATTTACACCTGTTCGGATCGGTGTGCTTCGAGACGCGTCACACGTTGGACGCGTAGAGTACCTGTACGCAGTGTAGTAGCTCGTACCGTGTTGCACGCGCGGCAGCGAGTCGGCGCGGCGGCAACTACAAAAAAGTGTTCGTATTTAAATTAACTTATTATGCCATTTAATTCAATGCCGGACACTCGTCCAAACCCCTAAGTATTGTTTCGGACTTTTGAAACATGACTTCGCTATGGATAGATGCTGCGTCTGACATTGATACACAATTATACTTACTTACTTTGTATATTAAATATGATATTTCTTGCATTATATATATTTCTACCTCCTTTATTATTCAATTAACATGACACTTCTTAGGAATAGGTTTATAATATTGCAAAATACTCTTTCAGTAAGTTTTCTACGATCAATAAATAAGTTTTATAAATCATTTTGCATTTCGAATAATTCTAATAAGTTATATGGCGGCCACGACTAGTTTCATTCAGATATATAGAAAACAAAGATTTTACCTACTTTAATTTTATAATGGGCCAATAAATTTTATATTTATTATAGAACGCAAATGTTAGTCTTTCTTTGATGATGTAAAATACCTAAATTGAATGAATCTGAATCAGTTGTTTTCATTCATTTAATCGATTACTTAACCAGTGTTAATAATTTCTTTAATATATTTGCGTTTTACGACCTACTGTTTTCTAAAAAAACGGTTTCAGTTTAGTTTAGTTTAATCTATACAAACAAACATTATCATGAAAAAAGTTACTCAATTTAAAAACAATGCTAATGCATACAATATAAGCTTTTATATAGTGTGCAAGTTTCGACACGCATATTGCTAACACTTTATCAAGGACTGGTTAGGAATGCATTTCTTTCGAAACTGCAAAATTTATAACCACTTCACTTAAAGTGTATGAACAAACAAATTAACTTGGCAATGATCTCCATAACCACAAAACACAACGACAGTTTTTTGCCATATGATATTAGGTATTTAGGTATACATTATATATTGATTAGGGTAACCATACAAGGTATAGGTTACCTACCTATTCGCAGTCAGTAGGTATATAATCAAAATTGAGCCGAAGAAAATGAATTGTTATGCGTAGCCAGAATTTCAATAGTTAGAGAAAAAATCACTTACCTAATAATTAACTATGACTAACAGTATAGTTTCTTTATTGCAAAAAAAAACCAAAGCAAAGCATCTTATCTAATATAAAATGAACGATTACATTGACATCTTTTCTTCACAATTTTAGCTGTTGCTTGTGCTTTACTCGTTGCTTTTATTTTAGTTGTTGATGAAGAAAGTGGCCGTAAGATTATTATAGGTATTTGACTTTTAAAAGAGTTACAGTAGGAGCATCAAAATGTTTTTTAAGTTAACTTTAAACGACTTCAACTTTGTAGTTTAAGGCTCTATTCATGTAAATACTAGTTTATTGTAAAAAAAATTGCTTTAAACAAATAATACCATAATATTTGTTATAAGAACGAAAGCGCACGTTGAAGTCTTTTGTTAGACGGTTATCGACAGCCGGATATTTTCCTACAATGATAACGTGGAGTTTAACTTGGGCATTTATTTGTTGTAATAAGTTTCTAAAATATTCAGTCTGTACGATTATGCGTGATTTATTTAATATTGAATAGTAGGTAGCTAACCTACGGTATGTTTTAATGTTTGCATACATAGGTATATAAAGTATTATTGGGACCGTACCTATAGAGGTACGTATAGTGGTACGGTCCCAAAAATACTTTAAATAAATAACCAATTAATATGTTCACAGTCTTATATTTTAATGAAATAAAGTCTTCTTCACATACTGGAATATTTACGGTAACGCAAGCCTTTGTATATTTGTAATGCCCAATGAATACCAAAATAAAAAGTAACAACAATATACTATGCACATCCTAAACAGGTATCTATTTTGCGAGTGCCGATAGGACGTAGATTATTCTCTAGAAGGAACTTTGATGATATTCCTTGCAATCAATGTTGACTATGAAAGTTTCCTATAGGCGCAAAACTACGTACCTAGTAATAAAAGTACAAAAAAATACACATCAAATTTCGGAAACAAATTTTGGCCAGGTTTTACTAAATACCTAATTTCAAAATTATTATTTTTTGTAATAACCTTGCCACAATATTTGTTGCTCCACTATCTCATAATCATTGTCAACTTAATTTTTATTCACTGTGGGTTTTATTCACTGTAATCCGAACTGCTAAACGATGCACTTATAGCGAGTACTATTTTTAACTAGGATTGTAGAATTGCTTTTTAATAAATTGGGATCATGAAGCAGAATAATATGTAAAAAACACCATGTCAGGAGGATTGGGACGTTGAACCGACGTAGCCGGCGATAATATCTTCGATAAACATTGAGCGCGGAGATCGTGCTCGAGCCAAACTCACAATAAAATATTCAGCTTATTTGCCATAGCTATAGGATTTCGTGATGCCTTCCGTCTAAAGAGTCGATGAGTTTCGTAATACAATAATGTAAAATAAATGTATTTATTTAGTTTACATAAAAGCGACCATCGTTTAGTGGGTTTTCCTGCTCATTGAAATTTCTTAAGCTTCTTATTTAACGCCTTTTTCAACTGTCAAGTAAATGTAGTAAATGTTAAGTCTTAGTTTAGTTAATTGATCCTAGAATTATTGTGAATTAAAAAGTATGTTAGAAATAATTGTTTACAATATGTCCGGAAATCAGAAAATGTATTTATTCGATACCCATAAGCAATCCTAAGATAGCTAAATACTGTAGTTACTAAAGGTTGTGAGAAACTGGTACACAGTTGTTACATTCTCCGGGTCGTGTTTAAAATACAATTTGCAGCGAAGCAAATTCTCCTTATAAAAATAAAAATCGAAAATAAGCTTTTATACTTAACTAGAATTTTACTTTATTATCGTTCTCACATCACTCGCCAGCCTTATCCAGGCCAATGCGCATTGCGAAGTATCTTGGTCTTCATCTTAATTTTCAGAAATAAATTATGACTGACATTGTGACACTAATCCCCCATATATCCATCGGAGTGGTTTTGTGAAACTCGTGAACTAAGTCAATTATTCAGGTAGATCATCTATGTTCAGAATATAGAAACTACAGTCAGCGTCGGCTCTAGCCCATGTAGCGCCTGAGTGCAATCAATACCCTGGCGCTATCTAGGCCATAACACGGTCGTATGGTCTTCGAGAGCGCCGCGAGCAACGCAGGCCCTTTGGAGGCGTCCCTCGTGGACACCGCTCGGCGCGCGCCCCCTAAGACCCTGCGGCGTCGCACACCCTCCACCATAGGTAAAGCTGGCACTGACTACAGCTGCGACTGTTTTGAATAAACTATTAAGATAATATTATAGTTTATGAAATAACTCTAAAGAGTTCGGTACTTAGTGTAAGTGGCGCTTAAAAGTAAAACCAATAATATTGGCCATTTTGTTTGCTTGCAGAAGGCATTAATACGACTTGGCCATCTCCGTTCCCTGTTGGAGGTACTTTGTAAATTTATAGGTAGTGTAATTTTATATGCGCCTGTTATTATAAATGTTCAATGTTAAATATAAGTTATGAAAGCCGGTAATCGAATGGAAATACTAGTTTTAGACATTGTTTCGGAATATTTTTCATGAAAAGTCAATTACGTGTGTAGGCATGTATTTTTGTACATTGCTGCACCTTTACTATAATTCTTGATAATAGTTGGACCCATAAAAATACATTTTCATCCCCCTATCTCGGAAAGAGTATTTTTTCTCTTCAATATCTGAGTGCAAAAGCGAGAGTAAGAGTTTTTATCCGCTAGAGGATAAAGTAAATTGAATTTAGAACGTCGTGTGCACTAAGTTTGTGAATTCAAAACATGATTAAACCTATTTACTTTTACCTTCATGGTGCCGAATTTATCATAGAAACTTTTTTAATTTGTTTAAAACTCAAACTCTGATCTTTCTCTCTCTTTTTTTTACTTAGCGCGCGCTCTTTTCTTTTCACGCCATATTGTTAAACCAGGTAAAAAAAATTCGCCATGTGCCATGTCGAGCCATGCACAATCACTGGTTCCGAGTCATTGAAGGTAATCTGTTTAAAATTTCACCCCAGGTTGAAATACGTACTAAAGAAATACATACTACTACCGACATCTATCGACACCATTAAATACTAAGAAATAGACTAATGAACATTAAACATACATTTATTGCTGTTATATAATTATTATTATTTATTTATTTTATTTTATTGGAATTTATTAACAATGTATCCAATTTCGTCTGCATAATCTTATTCATATTTTTGCAATAGAAAAATGTAAGAAGTTTCGGAATTCATTACGTAAATTTTGATGAAATAAAGTAAAGTTAAAAATCTCGCAAACGGAATTTTTGAGTATAAAATGGTGTATGAAAACACCAATTTATTTGAAAAGACCTTTTCAACGATACCCCACATGATGGGGTAACTAAAAAAAAATATCCCCCCTTTGGATGTTCGGGGAGGTATCTCAAAAAAAGTACTTTTGGTACATTTTATATTTTTGCAAATAAGATCTACTCTTAATAGTACATTTACACGAGTGGTGAAAGTGACTTTTTTAGTCCCGAGACGGGGTTTGGCGCCCGAGCGTAGCGAGGGCGCTAATAGTTCGAGGGACAAAATAAGTCTTTCACCCGAGGTAAACACTGTGCTTTTCATTACGAATACAAGGAAAGTAAAAATAAAAACAGGAATTGGGTAAAGAAATAATACAAGGAAGCATGAACAATACTCTACAATTCGAAAAAAAAAATAAAGATCGGATTGCCGCCTATTTTGTTTTTTTTTCCTTGGCCGGACAACTTCATTATTTAGCCATTATTTTTCATTTTCATCTCGATCCAAATCTATGTTATTTTAAAGAAATTGTTGAAACTAAATTATAATTAAGTCATTTAAAAATATATATTCTTTAATTAATACTTAACTTTATGTTATTTCAATTTTACATCGTGCTGAAATTGAGTGACTGTAGAAAAAGTTTGAACATGGTTCCATAGAAATGTGAAAATGCTTAGACCATTTTGAAAATGCAACTAGTTTTTTTTTTATAATTTGACAGCTGTCAGTTGAAAGCGATTCTCCCGGGCCGGAAAAGTATTACTTTCAACCCGCTCCTCAGGCAACTTCAGACCTACTTTCAGAGTATGAGTAGTGAAAAGTATTTTTGTACCAAATTACATCAACTTCCGTCTGAAACTGTAGAAGTTATGACCCTGTGACAGGTCGGGACAGACGGACGGACAGACGGACGGACGGACGGACGGACGGACTGGATGATTTTATAAGGGTTCCTGTCGTTCAGTTTCCAATGGCTTTATCATGTGGTCGATCATGAAAACTTATTTCATATGGTAATACTTGATACTCGTAGATACGGTATTTATCAATGTATTTCTCTTTCAGCAGGATGGCTGCATCGCACATCCTGAGCGCGGTAGAGCCGACGGTGGGTGGCGGCGGCTCGAGAAGCGGCCGCGAGCGAGAGGTGTCCGTCGCGCTTGATGACAGAGAGCTGTGGGTTCGATTCCAGACCCTTACCAATGAAATGATTGTTACTAAGAATGGACGGTAAGTAGATTTTTTATTAAGTTAATATGTTGATGTAGTGGCGATTACTAGCAATCAAAATTCATTCCTGGGGGCACCTAGAGGCCGAGAGAACAACGCATGCCAAATTTCAAGTCTATTAGATTTTGCAAACATATTCAGTGGGAACACCTAACCTGCGAAGTATATTAACTTTGTGTCTCTATGTATGTGTGTACCAAATTATCAAGGATTTTCTGGTAATGGAGGCTCATGGTTAGAATCTCAGGGTTAGAAATCCTGTGGTGTGCCTCTAGCATTTTTCAAATAACAGAAACGCTCCTCTACTCGCCTTGGAAGAAGTATCTATTTTATACGGATGATTACATATCACATTGTTTAAAATTTCAAGGCACATATGATCGATTTTTCTCTGTAAAAACAACTTTAAAGGGACTATTAACAACAGTTAACAGTTCAAAATGTAATGATCGAGTACGTACGTACATGGTCGCATTTTGCCCGTGCTAACTGGCCGGCTGCCGTCGGCTAGTTTTCAGCTATTAACGCGGTAGGTCTTACTCATTAACGCTGGGCGGCTAAATGATACCGCCCGATGCCCGATGAGCAACGGAACCCTCTTACCCTTGAAGATGTGACGTTGTCTACTGAACTGTAGGTAGGTACTGTAGCAAACGGGAACAGAATGTTATTTCTATATTGGTGGATGTTGTTGACATGTACCTAAATTATAGAGACTGGTAGACCTGAATAAGTTAAGCATCTTCATAATTATCGTTTATATATCGTAAATTCCTATTTAATTTTATAGAACGTCATTGAAATAAGTATCGAACACAAAATATCAATTACATCTATTTCAAATGTATAAAGTTTTCATAGAGCATTCAGGAGGCAACCTTTCACAATTCATTCATCTTTGTAGGTTAGAGGTCCACCTGTTTTTCTTATACACTGTTTGACCACTACCTGTGAATTCTAGATAAGGCGCACTTACCCGAGGTAAAATATAACAAAAAGTTTTCAACCTTATCTCGACATGCTTATCAGTATTCTAAACCCGAAAAGAACACTAAAAGTTAATAAATTAATAAAACATCGTAATTGAATTTCGGTATAGCTATTTATTTCCTTTGTTACAGACGAATGTTTCCCGTAGTTAAAGTAACTGCTAGCGGTTTAGATCCGACGGCGATGTACACAGTTTTACTGGAATTTGTACAAGTTGACTCACATCGCTGGAAATATGTGAACGGTGAATGGGTGAGTATTGTTCATGAACGTATGTACTAATGAAGCAGTTCATCTAATAATTATCAATGGTAAACCGATAGGAACGGCATACCGAATGAATGATAGAGTATTTTCCTGACAACTTGAGCTAAGCCGAGTGAAGCTGACGAAATGAAGCCATCTTATTGGTCGAAGCGGGAGGGACGGTCACCATTATTGTGACATCCTTTTGGTGATATTTTTGACGATTAATAACCACTGGCCCCCTAGCCAAGAGGATTTTCTACAAGCATTTCTTCGAATCGTAACAAAGTCGGAAGGTTAAACTTAGCAACAACTATGACGGATTGAGATTTTACGTAAATACTTGCGAAGGAAAACGCAATGTAAATATCAACATAACGTCGCCTATTTCATGTTTTAGGTGCCTGGTGGAAAGGCGGAGGTTCCCCCATCTAATGCAATCTACATTCACCCAGAGAGTCCAAACTTCGGAGCTCACTGGATGAAGGAACCTATATCCTTCGCTAAAGTCAAATTGACGAATAAAACGAACGGGAACGGTCAGGTATGAATTAGTTGACTGTATTATTGTATTGCTCCTCAAGTAGTGGATACTAACAAAATGTTATTTTATCTTAAGTTTGCATAAATTAAACGGATCAAATACGGTACAGGTAACTCTTGTCAATATTTTATTAGACGTTCAATCTTATGCGATCAAAGTTTTTTTATCACAGTCTGCTTAAAATAACTTAGGGTTGTATTTTAACTTACCCATAGGTGTCTAAAACGAGAGGCATACTATATGCATAGAGAAATACAAAATAACTTACACTAGGTACCTGATTATTCGTAAAGTTTATTACTCGTCTGTTGCGCCGCAACATTGTATCTGATTGGCGGAATACACGTCGAAAAGTAGTATGGGAACAAAACCGTTACTTATCGTGAAAGTCCGAAATTAGTGACAACTAGTGATTACCAAGAAAACGTTTAAGTTTTCTAGCATACGAAACTTGATTGCTAACATTAATTCATTCATGTTCACAAAATAATTTAAGAAAAACTTTCATTAAACCCCATTTGATCGATTATTATGCAAAGGGAAACATTAAAGATAGACCTACGGCTCCGGCCTAAAACTGTATCCCGAATATTATCAAGTAATCATATTTAAATAATGATAATTATCAATAAATAATAAATAAATAAATATCGCAAGGCTAACACACCAACTGTATTGTCCCAAACTAAGCAACGCTTGTACTATGGGTCGGTACCCATACTCAAAGGACTGAGAGCAATTCCAGTGTCACCCAGACCAGTGCAAATTACGAAAAGGCAACATCCGAAATTTGGCCCGTCGGGATTCAAACCTGCAACCAACTGGTGCAGTGAGCCGAGTAGTTTACGTGCGAACTACTACGCCAAACGCGTCAAATAAATATAACATTCAGGAGTAGGCAATCTGTGGCAACTGCACCTGACCGAGCATATTCATTAGTTCACGGTATTGTCAGAATATTAATTGTATGAAAGCAAGGTGTGACTGCTACAGATCGGTGGCTACCGCTAGTTCAGTTCAGAGAAGCGAGTTCTCACGGTTGTAGATATGTGGTGCGAATGAATATGAAAGCAAACATCTGATACATCTAGATCCATATGTTGACGGCTCGGTGTGAAATCTGTAGCTTTACCAACTGTTTAGCGGGTCCTCGTACGCACTATCATTTGTAATAATTATTGTCTCTGCGCTATGTTGACATTACACATATTTAAGGTATAAGTTGGACGCCCCTCTGTGTAAATATCAACATCCAATTAGACATATAAATACCTTAGGTATATTATTTATTTTTAAATTCGGTAGATAAAATAAACATCTACCTACCTACCCACCCACGCCACGCTTGTCTGTTTTATTCTTAAATGTTTAAATTAGGTATCAGTGAATTGAATACATAGATAGTGTAGGTACCTACAGAACCAGATTCCATCATTTTGGGTCCTAACTTTTAATTTTCATTGCAGATAATGTTGAATAGTTTACACAAATATGAACCCCGGGTTCACTTAGTGAAAGTGGGCACTGACCTTCGTCGCATTATGACCTACCCGTTCCCGGAGACGCAGTTCATAGCAGTCACCGCTTACCAGAACGAAGAAGTAACCTCGCTCAAGATCAAGTATAATCCGTTTGCGAAAGCTTTCCTAGACGCGAAGGAAAGACCCGAGGGCTATTACCAGAGAGACTTTGTCGGTAATCATTACCCTCAGCAAAGCTCATCGCCGCACCAGTATCCACAATGTGAGTACCTATTAAGAAAATGATGACGTAGGCACATTTGTTAATGAAGTTTATAATCCTGTTTAATATCTATTTAATACCCAGGCACTCAGATAATGAAACAAAGTTTTAGCCCAGTACCTTAATTACTGTAACTTCCTTTTTTCCTTGTAGTCCTTTAAAAAGACCATGGGTATTTAATATTTTTGTCGTAAACTAATTAAACTGATGTAAAGCAAAATAATATTTTTATTTTTGAAAAACGGCAATGTTTTCCATTGTAAAATAACCTGCACGGTCTTTCGAAAGATGGGTGAAGTTCGCCAGCTCGTGCAGAACCAGCGTGGTGGATTATATGGCCCAAGTCCTATCACATTAAAGGGACAAGGTATAATGGCAATAGGCTTACCTCCTGTTACATTTGGACCAAAATACTATTTACGAATCGTGGGTATGCCTATGCCATCAAATGGGCTTTCTTACCATTTCACAGAATTTCGTTATTGTTTTCAGTCGGCGGTTGGTTTGTTACGTCACAGTCGCTATACGGCAGCAGTAACGCGGCGTCTCGGAGACCCACGCCATATCCTCCGCGGCCGCCTTCGAGACCACGCACCTTGTCACCGCCATGTAAGTTTGAATTTCTATATCAATGGGACAGAATAGCGTGAAGATAAATAATAAACTAACTCAATTCATAAAAATGAGACGACCTGCTATGGGTACCTAGTACCTACCCTTGCCTATCTCTAATATCTACTACAGATAGGTAGATAGTAAATTGAATATAAGTTACTTCATACTTTAATGTGAAGATGGATTTGGGTTTTAGAAGATGGATTTTAGTTTGAGTTTATGTGTCTCTCCATTGTTTTAGCATCCTACAGTAACTCGGAGCGCACGACAACGGCGCCAAACGGCAGTGGTAGCTACACCTGGGCGAGTAGCAGCGGATACTGGAGTTCCACCCAAGGCGGCAGCTCCCCGCAGCCCAACACGTCCCCCGCGCCCTACCGCACACCCCCACACGCCTACCCCGCGCCCCTCGAGTACGCCCCCGCGCCGCCCACCAGCACATCAGCGCCGTCATCCGCGCCTGCACCTCTATACCCTCTACAATATGAAACCCCATCGCAACACCATTCACCGTACTACCAACATGCTTACGCGCCGTACGCTCATCACGCGATTGAGGATATTTCCTACTGGCCTAATAGGTGGGTTTCAATGATTTTAAATATTATTTCTGAGGTTAATCTATGTAATTCCTTAACCAATTTAGTAGGTACTCGTATGAATGCTGTTTGAAATTGATTAAAAACTATTTTATTTCTATTAGCTGAGTATGTATCTACGCAATTGCTAGCATTCATAATATAAAATTAATTTACAGTTTAAACAGCTACGGTTACCAGCCATCTGAATACGTGGGGACGGGTGAGGTCGCGTATGGCGCGGAGGGTATGCCCTTCGGGCCCACCGGGCCTGCGCTAGAAGCTGCTACGGCCGGGGAGGGCAGAGCCACGCCCCCTGTCCAAGACCACCCACAAGGAGACAGAGAGTACAAGTACAACACTGAAGAAGAGCGCCAGTCACCTTGCGAAGAATCCGCTCTACCACCACGCTCGCCTGCACAGTGACGATGTTCCCTAGACGCAATATTAAAGTATAATTGAAGGCGCGATGTTCAAAGAAATAACACAAATAACACCTTTGTGAGCAGTCTAAGCACTACTATTCTAGGCATTACAAGGACCATGTCGAGATTTTTCTATATTCTGAGGCCTAAAAGTTATATTTTTTTTATAAACATTATAAATACGGAACTATTAGTACCCACTGTATAATTTAACGTGTAAGTTTGTGCTAGTGTAAATACGAGTCGGTAGATATAATAATTATTGAACCTTCATATTAGGATTTTAAGGTGATAGAATGTGCCTTATGTGGTACCTACCTACTGTAACAGTTCCAATTAAGAGTACTTTTTTGCACTCAATATCTAGTTATAATATGATATACTTAGTTCATAATAGGTTTTTTATCTTTACGTTGTGACGTAGAGTACCTATTCAGAGTAATCTTGCGGCTGAAGTTATGCACAGTAAATTTTATGTAACTCACCACCTAATGCCTAATTACCTACTCTTCGTATCTATTTATTAAATCTTGAAATAAAAATTGTGGTATAGAAGATGAGTGAATGCAGTGGAAATGCCCTCATATCACAGCATCAATAATAGTCACTCTTACAGACTGCGTGAGCCGTGAGTCATTCCTGCCGACTGGATGAATGGAGAGCATTGCGATGAGTGAGAGGGACCAGGGGAAGGACCGACGACATAAGTACCTATTTGAAGGACGATTTTAGTGACATAGGCCCGTATCGTATCGATATCAAGTCTGAGAGCGATCTTAGAAATTACATTCCTGTGTCATATAAAATTACACGTCAAAAGCGTAGGTACTCGAGACCGCTCTCGGACTTATGAGATCGATTTATTAATACGGGCGTAAGAATTAAAGGGTATGTTGAGTGAGATAGATTCCCCATTTAAAAATAAACCTCTCCTAAAGCTTTTCTTGGTGAAATATGAAATACGAGAGGAATAAATTGGCCATCTAGGTGGTATGAGCGGATGCCCAAAGAAAACCTGTTACAATCCTTCTATTAGAAATGCTTGACAAGATTGGAAGTACCTATAGTTAGGTAGAGTACCTACCCATGAATGAAAAATACTGACATACCTATTATCAACATTATTATTATTTGGTTTTGTTTTTACAGACTTTACAGACCTAGGTAATTTTTTAAGGGTTCGGCTTCGGTAGTCCCTGGGAGGAACCCTTGTGCGATAATTGTTCCTTTGCCTATGACTGTATGCTAAGTACCTACCTGGTGATAACGTCGGATAGATACCTACACAAGATTTTTGCATAACTTTAGCAAATTGTTGCGTCTGTAAGTACTTAAGTACCATAGGCATTGTGTCGTTATTTAAGTAGCAAGATTTACTTACCGAAGTACTACCTTCATTACCTATCTGCCTAGCTGAATGGTTGATATTATAGTAAAATGTAAATTCATTGCTTTCTATTGCCTAAAGAGGCGTTGACAATAAAATGTTTCTGTTACAAAATGGGATGTTTATTTAAAAAAATAAAAAAATAAATTAGGCACAAAAACCTATCTACTGACCTGTACCAGAGTAAAAATAATCGTAGGCATTTGATACATAACATGGACACGAAGTAGGTAATAAGTCCCTATAATACAGTAGAACAAATAAATAATTTAAAACAAAACTAAATGCACATGGACGAACGCTAAATGTCATTGTTAATTTATTAGGCATATACCTAACAATTATAAATAGGTAATGATGATTGATAATAATTATAAATGTGGCAGGGCAGGTTGTGGCGAGCTGTTGGTGAGTATCAATACTACGGATCCGAGTACCCCAGAGAGTTGATCAGGGCCCCCACTTCGGCGTGTCTTCCTCGGCTGAATGGAGACTGACGGGGGCCCGCAGGACTCTCAGCTCTGGCTTGCCTTAGTTGGCTGTCCAGAGAGGGGCGTTAGAGCACCACCACCCCTTCCACCCTTGGAGCATATAGATGCTCCAGGGGTGGAAGTGTTAAAGGGGATAACGCCGCGAGTAACTTCGGAGAAAGCGCAGCACACCTCTCTACACCCCTGAGCCCACACCCGTGTTGCCGCTAGCCGTCTTATGGTTATTTTAGAGGCCCACCTAGTGAGCGGCAAGTCACCATTGCCGAAGATAGTTGGATAATATTGATTATGACAGTGTCCGATTCCTTTGCAATAGCCCAGTCCCTAGTCCATCAAACTCCATCAATATACCTAACCTTTTTTCTCTGTCCATATTTGCAATAGTTCCTGCACCTATTGGGGTCAAATCGCTCTACATGTCCCATCATTTGCAGCGCTTGACCCAGTGGCGGATTTTCAAATTTCCAAGGTATAGACTGTAAAGTTTTTGCCGCGCTTACCTTTTCAATTGTCATGTCTTAAATTATTTTTACAATCCCAATATTTCGTTGAAATTGCACGTAAAATATTTTTTGGGTTTATTTTTGAGTTAATCAAAGCTCATGTACGATTAATAAAGGCGGGGTAATGTATGCTACTTACACAATAACGTACAATCGGTAAACGTGAATAAATAATCTTTATTGCGCTGGATTTCTATGAGGTAGCAAAAAAATACAAAATTCTGTCCCCAAATTTGCCGCCCCAAAAATCTACCGCCCTAGGCTCCAGCCTACTCAGCCTGCTGGTAAATCCGCCACTGACTTGACCTCAACATGTGCCTAACATGACAATAAACTTCTCACAAAGGAACTCTGCATGTTGGACCAATGTCCCCATGCAAGCCTTCCAAAGGACAGGGCTGAGTCCGTGATGCAGAGAGACATAAATGTTATTATTATTAGTAGGTACCTACTTAATCAAACTTTGAAGCTTAATAATTCTTAAATCGGAATGATTTCTGTCACAGAAACCTCAAAATAATTTAATACTTACTTATCCAACGATACCCCACTTAAGGGGGTGACCAAACATTAATTTTCCCCTAAAATAACTTTTATTTCAATATTATATCTAATCATTATAATTACCTATATAGCTTCGTAGCGGTAAGTAGGTACCTACAGAAACTTTATTTTTGTGTCTTCTAGCCCTAATACTCTCTGAATAAAATGACGGTGACGTCGTCGGACGGATGCGGACAGACCTACAGAGGACAGACGGACATCACGAATATATAAGGATTCGTAGTTTGACTACGGAACCCTAAAAAGGAAAAAATGCGCCAAGTGCTTGTCGAGTCATGCACAATGAAGGGTTCCGAGTCATTGAAAGGAATCTGTTTAAAATTTCACCCCAGGTTAAAATAGGTATTAAAGTTGTTCAAATACTACTACCGACATCTATCGACATCTTTAAATACTAAGAAATACACTAATGAACATGAAACATACATTTATTGCTGTTATTTAATTGGAATTTATTAACAATGTATCCAATTCCGTCTACATAATCTTATTCATCTTTCTGCAACATGCAATTGTAAAAAGTGTCGATATTTATTACGTAAAAAATCTTACCAATGTTGTTTACATACTACTACCGACATCTATCCACGTGCATTAATACTTCAGAAATACACGTATTACCATAAAATATAAATTTATTGCTGTTATTTCATTGAAATTGGTGATCAATGTATTCATTTTCAACTGCATAATCTTATTAATGTTTGCAATAGAAAAATGTAAGAAGTGTCGGAATTCATTACATAAATTTTGATTTAATCTTTAAAAGTTAAAAATCTCGCAAACGGAATTTTTGATGTTAAAATGTTGAATGAAAACACCATTTTATTTGAAAAGACCTTTTCAAAGATACCCCACATGATGGGGTAACTAATAAAAAAAATTATGTGGTAAAATAATTATTTCGATGTATGGGGAGGTACCTCAAAAAAGTAATTTTTCATTACTCATACACTGAAAGTAGGTCTGAAGTTGCCTGAGGAGCGGGTTGAAAGTAATACTTTTCTGGCCCGGGAGAATCACTTTCAACTGACAGCTGTCAAATTATAAAAAAAAAACTAGTTCCATTTCTATGGAACCATGTTCAAACTTTTTCTACAGTCACTCAATTACAGCACGATGTAAAATTGAAATAACATAAAGTTGAGTATTAAATAAAGAATATATACTTTTAAATGACTTAATTATAATTTAGTTTCAACAATTTCTTTAAAATAACATAGATTTGGTCAAAATATTTAAAAATGAAAATTAAAAATACTGGCTAAATAATGAAGTTGGCCGGCCAACGAAAAAAAACAAAATAGGCGGCAATCCGATCTTTTATTTTTTTCGAGTTGTAGAGTATTGTTCATGCTTCCTTGTATTATTTCTTTAGCCAATTCCTGTTTTTATTTTTATTTTCCTTGTATTCGTAATGAAAAGCACAGTGTTTACCTCGGGTGAAATACTTATTTTGTCCCTCGAACTATTATATACTAAGTCACTTTCACCACTCGTGTAACAATGTACTATTGCTACATTTTATATTTTTTAAAGTGAGATCTACTTTTAAAGTATTTTTGTACCAAATTACATCAACTTCCGTCAGAAACTGTAGAAGTTATGACCCTGTGACGGGTCGGGACAGACGGACGGACGGACGGACGGACGGACGGACTGGATGATCTTATAAGGGTTCCTCGTAGGGACTACGGAACCCTAAAAATGCACAGGCTTGAAAAATGTTCTTTTTCTACCTAGGTACTGGCTTAAACTTGATAAACAATGAAAATAATAGCTAGCCCGTTGTATTTATAAATATGTGAGCTAGCTAGCCTTTTAATAGTAGCTAGCAAAGAGAAAATGTAGTAGCTAGCTAGCCAAAAAATCTAGCAAAAAAATAGAACCAATCACTCTTTTAATTTTTTTGACTCCGTCACTCCATGCTGTCACGTCGCCAATGTCACTCATTGATTACCATAATGCTTTATGAAAGCCATATTTTAAAAAAGAAGAAGAAGAAGATGTATTTCCTTCTTGTTGATCACTTTGTAGTGATGTGAACTGATTACAATTTTAAGGACCGCTTAAAACCTGTCATTTTGGCCAAAAAAGGTTTTTTACCGTTTTTTGGGGTTTTGAAATAAAGGTAAGTCGTAATAAATATCTAACCGTAAGCCGAATCATTATTTAACGTTTATAATCCCTTACGTATAACCATAATAAAATTAAACCTTTGTCTAAAAACATAATAAATCAGCCAATCAAATCACGCAAACGGTAGAGTTTGAACGCCATTTAACGAAAATTGAATTAAAATGAAAATGAGGTATTTTTGATGTCCCACTAGTGGGTACGGGCTAGCTGCAAGTCTCGCCAGAGGCGCCATGGGCAAATAAAAAGTAATCACATACGGTAGATAAGTAAGTATATTTAATATTAGTTTTAGGACCGGGCATGGTAAAGGAATTCAGACAAATTACAGATATATTATTTGCCCTTTTTCATAGATATAAATAAAAACTCAACATTGCTATCACCTAGACTAATTATTATTAATCGCAATATAATATTTGGTGGCTAAATAAAGTCATCTCTGCACCTTTTACAGGGATTTCCCCATTATTCTGACAAAACTCAGTATGTTGAACGCGCTCACTGTTTTTCACGGTAAGTTTCCGGTATTGGAAACGACAGCTTTCATCCTTCTTTTACAAATAAATTAGAACAAGGATGGAAACTGTTGCTTCAGATACGGAAACCTTCCGTCAATTGTGGATATCCCCCGTAGTATATTATTTATTATATCTTATCTACGTTAGATCTTCTAATATTCAAATATGCTACAAATTTCACATTGTGCAATGTGCAAATGTGCAAATTTTTTAGGTGTAAGCAAACTTAAAAAAACCGTTTTACACCGGTTTTATGGAACCGGTTCCAACACTACGATTAAGTATTTATTTATTTATTATTGCAGTTTGTTCCGTCAGAATTCGAGCCGTTTTTTGCTTTTTCTTAGGATATAACAGAAAATATGGAGTCTACGGTGTCTGTTTCAAAGGTGATGTTGTATTTCCTGCATTATGCATACCGTCACACTTTTAAGCTCTCTTTAATGGCACGAGGATAACCCTTTTCAAATTCATACTTTATGTTATGCTTCTCTTTAAAAAATAAATACTTTTATTCTAACATTATAGGGTGTATTCCTGTTCAAGAATGGCTATAAAAAAAACAAAAGCTCCAAAAAGAAATCTGCGTTGTTTGAAAAGATTTTTATGAACGAACCGTGGCATGAGACATTCAAACAAAACTGGAAAGGTATAGAAAATGAATTACAAGTAAGTACCTACTTTTTCTAATCTTAGGAAGAAACTTGGATTATTTAGACTTTGGCTACATACTACCTACTCCATAAATCAATTCTCTTAAACATTATGTACACAGTGGTTTGAGGGTAGGACCCTGGCTTACTGCACTTGGTGGTTGCGGGTTTGAATCCCGCTGGGGTATATTTCGGAAATGGCCTTCCGTGATTTGCCCTGGTCTGGGCGTCATTGGAATCGCCCCCAGTCCATTGTAAGGTACCCATAGTACAAGCGTTGCTTAGTTTGGGACAGTGGTGATATTTATTTATGGAACTGCTTAATACCAGGCGGGATGTACATTTGTTTGCTGACTTTGATGTATATGAAAAAAAACCGCTAATAATAATACAATCAATCATAACACTGATTGTAATATACTCTTGGGACATCATGGGAAGAGATCACCTGGCATATAATTATTATGGTACTACGCATTGACTTATCATCTTACCTGTTTGTTTGTTCAGGACCTACATCACAAGACATACAGCCTATTACTCAATGATATTGTGAATTACATTAGATTGTTCAGTGGTGACAATGAATGTTCAACACTAGAGGCGGTGGTGCCAAGCGCCACTCTACTGACGGGGGTCAGCCAACCAGACCATGTATCACAGTTCTCAGCACTCATTAGTATTATAAGGTATAAGATAAGATCTTATTACATTACTGCTTGATCTTAACATCACTTGCCTTTCTTATGTTGCCTTTTTTTATTTATAGTAAAAGTATACATAAATAGGTCCTTGTATTAAAATATCAGATTTTGTTGAAGTAAGTAATTTAATATAATAGGTCGGTAAATTAAATTACATAACACAATACATTCACATTAAACAATATAAAGGACATGAAATTGACGGACATAAGAAAAAACTTATAACAGAGAAAATAACACTATTCAAATTTGAATATAAAATAATAGAAGTAGGTTCTAACAAAATAGGTTATATTAACATTATTAGTATTAGATTAAATGCAAGAAGAATATTTTTTTTATTTTATCATAACATGTCTGTCTCTCTTCCAGCTTCTCTTCCATCTCTTCCTTATCACTAAACTCAAACTTTTGACTGTGTATATTCTATTGTAATTGTGTCTGTCCTTTTATTTCTGTGTCAACTTGTTTTTGATTTCAATCTAGACTATAAACTTATATCTATCTGACTAATGTGTCTATACTATGCATGTTATGTGTTGTGTTATGTCTAAATAAATAAATTAGTGGTTTGTGCGTCAACCATTTAGCTTATTGTACTAGGTGGTTATAAATAAAGCTTCCATCTGGGCAGATTCTGTAAATGGTCTTTTCACAAATTTCTCTGATCTCACTCATGATTGTGTTAAGTAGTTGATGTTTATATGTTGCAGGGATGAAGTGACACCACATGTAGCATTAGTTAACTCACAAGATGCACCCACCGTTAAACATTTAGTTGAAAATGCTGTTTGGCAGCTAATCAATGGACATGAAGCTTTAGTAGGTGTATTATTATTATTATTTACATATTATTTATTTACACAAAATAAATTAAAACCTTGTTGTAATTCATATTCATAATTATATTGAAAATGGTACATTATTTGAATAATTTGGATTTAATGGTACATTATTAATGGTGGTAACATTATTTTAACTTTAATCTGTTTCGAAAATTGGTCTTATGCTTATTTTTAAAAAGTTACACTTTCTTCTTATTGGCACTTTAACAATAAAGGTACTTTTTAAACTCATGTAATAAGTACTATGCCACATGAAATGATAGCTTTATTTATTTGTACAGTAGAAACCACAATTAATGATTTATACCTACATCCCCATTCATAATGTAACATATACTAATTTAATAGCCATAACTAGAACCTCCCTATCAACAATTTCTTAATAGACGACCTGTGGCTAGACACCTGTGACGATAACATCTGTGGCTAGAATTTATAAATTCTTTTTTTAGGCAGATTATGAAGAGGCAGAAGAAGTAATGAGCCAAGCAAAGAAATTAAAAAAGAACCAATGCACTATGAAGACATTAAAGCATTGGTATCAATCGAAATATCACAGTCCACCTCCTACTAAGAAGAAATCAATGAGAAAATCTCTAGTTATAATAATACCTGATTTTGAAAGCTTTAATTGCAATGTTTTACAAGAATTTGTTATGATTGTAAGGTGTGTATTTTAAGTTATTTTATTTAAACTAGTTGGTGAAGTACCTGGGCTCAGGTTAAGGAGATCCTCAATGACGGCAGCAAGCTGGGGACCTTCCTAGCGGAGCTTGGATGGCTGGGAGGACCAGCCTAGTGCCTACTACCCCTCCACAGACCAAACGGGCGCAATATAGTCAGAAGCGCAGTTTATTTGTGATCACTACAGATGAAGAAAAAAAGATTTTAATAAAGAAATTACTTCAAAAACCTGGGTGCACTTAAAAGCTAGAAATAACTAGGGACCTTGTAATTTCTTTTATTTGGAGAACTTTTCCAAAACAGGTCCAGAATTGACGGAGAAATCGGTGAACATACGTAAAAAATTGCTGTTGAATATAGAACCTCCATCTTTTTTGAAGCCGGTTAAAAGATAAGAAGAACACTATGATGTAACATTTTGAAAGTATATGCATACATTTTCTGTTTCAGTTCATATGTATCAACATTACCCTTAGTATTTGTGTTTGGTGTGGCGACATCGGTGTCCGCTCTCCACAAGTCGCTGCCTTACCACGTGTCGTCCAAGCTACTCATAAAGGTGTTCCATTCACACTCATCCCCGGTGTATATGAACCAAGTAAGAACATTTTAATTGTGATTTGACGAACACTTGTCGCAGTGGTTTGAGAGTTGGCCGCTCGGCACACTGCACCGGGTGGTTGCGTACGAGTTGGATTCCCGCCGGGGAAAATTTCGGAAATAGCCTTTTTTTCATTTGACCAAGTATGGGTGTCACTGGGATCGCCCCTAGTCCATTGTACGGTACCCATAGTACACGCGTTGCTTAGTTTGGGTTACAGTTAGTGTGTCAGTCTGGGCGATTTTAATATTATTCTATGGTATAAATGTTATAATGATTAGCTTTGTTTTCTCTTCTTAGGTACTAGAAGATATTTTCCTAACCCACACAAGCCCATTCCATTTATCAGGGAAAGCATTTGAGTTGCTCACAGATGTGTTCCTGTTTTATGATTTTTCTGTGACAGGACTTGTACAAAGTATCAAGGTAATATTTATTTTTATTATTACTTACAATTTATTATTTACTAGAACCTGTATAGAGCACTATGGAATGTAATTTATATTTTTATTAATACATGCAGACACGAAAAAAAATATGGATACTCTCGGTATGTAGCAATAAGGTGCAAAATCGACTGATTCGAGTGCTCTTAAGGCGAGCACCCGCCGTGGATGTTTCGTGGGTCCACGTTACCAAGTGCGCCTGGCGTGACTATGTAGTATCTCAACTCAAGACCATTTCTGAAGTTCTTTATTAATTCCTAGTGGTGTTGTATGTATTTTTTTAGATTTATGATGTATGCACACTTCACAGTAAATGTGATCCGTGGTCCACACCTGTTGTCTCTTTTGTGCTGTCAAATAATAGAGACAACAGTATAAATCGATGTGAGTGTTTCGCTAATGCAAACTCACGGTATACATCTATTTCAATGAGTGGATTGATCCGACGGTTGTGAAGGCATCTTTAAATATTTTATTACTAGCTGTGCCCGCGACTTCGTCCGCGTAGAATAGTGTCTTTGGGTAGCATTTCTAATTAATTAGGCAAATTTATTAATATCGAATCAACAGCCTAAAAATAAGTTTCAAGCGTCTAGCTCTAAAAATGACGATAATTCCACACAAGATTTCATCCCCCCTTTCAGCCCTTTTTTCGCGTCAAAAAGTAGCCTATGTCCTTTCTCAGGCTCTAGACCATTTGTGTACCGAATATCATTTAAATCGGTTCAGTAGTTTTGGCGTGAAAGCGCGACCTACAGACAGACAAAGTAACTTTCGCATTTATAATATCACTAAGGATAATGCGCCATATTCTTATTTACAGTACTGTATGATGGATCATTATTACGCGGATAACATAAAATCACTATGTTGTGACCGAGACAACCTCGAGGAAGCAGTCATGAAGTTGAGTACCGATGACCTCGAAAGCATACGGCAGTTGATGTCCTTCAGACCATTCTTGGAACAACAGGACTGCAGAACCAAGATCAGCCTGTTTGAAGACGACAATTCCTTCAGAGAGATGTTGTATAAGAATATGAACAAACACCACGATTATTTGTATAGTTTTTATTTGTGCGTGCGATTGCTGTGCGTTTTTGTTAAGGAGTTGCCGAAGAACTTGCTTGGAAGATCGGTTAGTATATTAATGAAATTATATTTGTTTAGCTTATAATAGTTTATTGCAGTAACTCTAAATTACATGCAGCATGGACTCAGAGATAATATGAAATTTTATTGTTGTTTTTTTCAGGTCCGAGAGATGTACACAAGATGCGCAATTGAATGTGTCACTGAAACTCCGGCGTTTAAAGAATGCATGCAGTTCCTAAAATTTCAATCGCAATTGAGGCTAGTTGAGAGTTTGAAAAATGCTTTAAAAATCATTAACTCATCCTTACAAAACGTATCACACATAAAGCCACTGAAATCATCACCGACAAAGATGAACGTAAATAATATGTTGTTAAATGACGACCTTGGTGAAGTTTTTGTGAAGAATCTAAAGGTGCATTTACTCACATTTTTAAGGCAAGTGGAAAATGCGAATACCGAATCCACTGTTACGTCGAGTGGAGTACCAGAAGACATAAGTGATGATGAAAATGTTCCGGGAAATAGATATAAGTTAAAGGAGGTGAGACATGTATTTTCTACTAGTGAAATAGATAAATGTGTACTGTGGAGACTGGGTAACCGTCAATTGACATAGTATTTCTGAAACCTCAGCTTATCTAAAAAAACTCCTGCTTTATGCAGCTCGGTCTGTCTATAAAATTATACCCTGTACATTTATTAAACTCAAGATTTGCTCCTATGCCCCGGTATAAAGGATTAACAGATTTTGAATGCTTCTATAAAGGTAAAGCGCCTGCGTCCAAACTAATAAGTACTTTAACAATTACATAATTTTGCCAATACATTTTATATTATGAGAATATTGATAAGGAGTCACTTCGTAACCTCTGACCTCCCATCTCCTTTTATAAGCCGATTGAAACTTGGAAAGGTTCTAGTATAACCTTATATATTACTAGCGGCCCGCCCCGGCTTCGCACGGGTACATTGCGGTTACTTTATTCGAGTTTTAGTAAGGATCCCTAATTTTATCGGAGCCTATTCATTACAATCAAACAAACAAAGTTTTCCTCTTTATAATATTAGTATGATATATGTGCCAGAATTTTTTACAAAGGCTTAACCCCTACTTCCTAAAACTGTGTGACCATCGCATCGATATGTGCAATGCACAGCTAATTTAAATTACAGATATATTCACGACCGCTTGGCGCAGTGGTACGAGTGTCGGACGCTCAGCTCACTGCACATAGTGGTTGCCGGTTTGATTCCCGCCGGGGCAAATTTCGGAAATGGCCTTTTCGTAATTTGTCCAGGTCTGGGTATCACTGGGATCGCCCCCGGTCCATTGTACAAGCGTTGCTTAGTTTGGGACCATACAGTTGAGGTGTCAGTCTGGCGATATTTATTTACTCCAAAAACTCAAGTAGCCCCATAATTATTGGCTTCTTCTTATAAATCTTGAAATGATAAGAAAACATTGTTACAGAAACTATTGAAAGCAACAAGAGTTGACAAGGTCCAATCGGAATTCGAAATGGTGCGCTCGAGATTCGTCAATTATCTGGAGGACATGTTCAGCAAGAGCCTGCAGCCGCCGCACACGCAGACATTCCACGAGATCTTGATGTTTAGTGATGTGGCCAATGTGAAAAAGCACATTGTGGGTTCACCGCGCGGGGCTATACACACGGCGCTCAGTAATCCTGTACATTATCTTCAGGTTGGTATCATAATACCTGCTTCGTTAGTCTAGTGGCAGGAAAGTCTGCCTACTATCAATACCACTGCTGTACAACGCAGGATATTTCTATTTGCTATTCGGTGTAATTTTTTCCGCTCGCGTGTAGATAGGTGGGATAAGGCCGGGGCAGCACCGGTAAGGCGATAATACGAATAGTATGAATGCGCTCAGCGCCGGCTCTAGCCCTTGTAGCGCCCGAGTGCAATCAATACTCTGGCGCCCTCAAGGCTATATCACGGGCGCATGGTCTTTGTAAGGGATGAATATTATTTGGTAATAATGAATGAATACACTACACATTTTATTTTGTTAATGGCCTCTTTCCAAGATATTTTATTTTGAGACAGAATAAAACCAAAGACAAATACCAAAGTGACACCTAAAATCATAAAAACCACAAACACATAAAATATCCATTAAGTATTAATGCATTAATTTAAATCAAAACAATATTGTCAGTTATGACAATAGGTAAAGCCGGCGCTTGGGACAGCATTTTCATTATATTCTACCCGCGCCTTTTTCTTGTCAGTGTTCCTGTTGCCGGCTGCCGTGTTCGGACAGCGTCTCGGCCACGCTGCCGGACGTGTGCCTGGCGTACAAGCTGCACCGCGAGTGCGGCAAGCACATCAACCTCTACGACTGGCTGCAGGCCTTCGCCGCGGTGCTCCGCCCGGACGACGAGGACGAGCAACGGCATCAGGACCCAACCGTGCAGTTTGTATTATACATAATAACTCTATTTTTATGCTTCCGTAGTGCATATGAGGAACCCCTGTAAGATCATCCAGCCTGACCGTCTGTACGTCCATCCCGGTCTGTCTCAGTGCCATAGTTATTTCCACAGTTTTTGATGTAAGTTGATGAAATTTGGTACACAGATAATAGTAGATCTAATCAAAAGACACGCCAATATACTTATGTCATACCGGCTGTGCCCGCGACATCGTCCGCGTGGAATAGTGTCTTTGTCTTTGCCGCACCCCAGCGGCTGCACAGCGCTCATTGTGCATACGGCGCGGTGCTTGGCAAGTTTCTTACTCGCGTTAACATCAGTTTCACATTTTGTAATGACTCCGTAAATGTTACATCAGAATAGCTCTAATATTTTGTCTCTTGTCGCAAAGTTATACAACATTAACCAAAGAAGAAACATGAAATTTTGAAAGTAGGTAGTTAGGTACCTTTTATACCGTAGACCTAATTGCATTACGAAGTTCCGGTGTTACATGGATGTACATAAATTCCTTGGGATGAGAAAACGAGGCGGGTCGTCAGTAAAAAAAACATTTATGACAGCTGTTGGGAATTACCAAAGCGAAAAAAGATACATACCATGTTAAGTTGATATCTACTGGATAAAATCTGAATAATTTAACAATAAATTTATGATAAAATTTACTACCAATAAAATGTTGGCTTGGATGTTGAATTACGTAATATACAAAGATGTTCTTATAAATTTAAATTCCATATCCTTAAATACCTGTTGTACACGTTTAACGTGGTTATAAATATTCATAGTGATGGGTAAGGTAGCGCGTTTTGTTTCAGGTTGCGGTTCACGCGCGCGGTGGCTGAACTACAGTTCCTAGGCTTCATCAAATCATCAAAAAGAAAAACTGATCATGTAATGCGATTAACTTGGTGAAGTCATAGACATGTTCTTTTTTTAAATTAAAACATTATTTTCGTAGATATTTGATTATTATTTTCATTTTTACTTTTATAAATCTGATGTTCTTCGTTAAAGGTCAAGGAGAAACGAACAGTTTTTAAGCAAAACGAAACGAAAGCAAAAACGTGTCAGTCTTCTTTATGTGGTAGGTACTCTAACAATTTTATATAGATTTTATTGTTTCTAATAACCATGAATCTATATTAGTACAAATATATGATAATGACATAAATAAATAAAGCCAGACTAACACACTAAAAGTATGGCCCCAATGTACCAAACTAAGCAACGCTTATACTGACTAACCGTACAATGGACTACGGGCGATCCCAGTGACACTCTGACGACAAATTACGAAAAATCTATTTCCGAAACTTGCCCTGATGAGAATTGAACCCGCAACCCCCTGGAATAGCGGAAGGTGGTGACAAATATACCGCAATTTATAATTTATTACTTCTATGCTCATAGTACGCATATTTTGCGGACAGTACAGGCAGATGGATTTTTTGATACTTGTAATGAACGGACCGGACCTACAGTAAAGAGTTTACATGACGGTGCGCGGTGTAACAATGATTAAATGATAAGGTTACGCTTACGGTATGTTGGTTGTTTAAAAGAACCGAAGTAATAGTTTAGGTAGGGACCGGATGTGCAGATGTTTACTGAATAAATAAAATATATATTTTTTATTTCAATGTAAGTCATTCAATACCATTTATCAGATTGGTTCACAAACTAGGCGCGCGGGGAAAGCTTGTATCTTGAGGTACAGAACACGTAGGTATCTATCATATTTTAGTTACGGGCCTTTGAATATTTGGTGTTTGAATATCGTGTTGCGGCCATAAAACTCATCCAATGGCCTAGAAAAAAATTAAAACTGCATACTTATATAAGTAACAGTCAGGAATTTTCAAATCCCCCAGTATTAAATCAGACCTTTGAAACATTCTGTAACAGAGCAATCGCAGCTGCAATCGCGACCACCTGACGTAGTAGCCAAGTGGCTGACGCTCAAACCACTAGATCGGAGGTCGCCATGTGATGCTCATAATATCAGCAAATAAGTAGGTACCTATCTATTTATTTAAGTTGTTCAATCACACAGACACCGGTGGATTTATGCAACTATTAGTCCATACCGCATTGCAAAAAGTTTGGATCTTCGGCAACACAGCAAACAGGCGTTGATAGATAGATGGCGTAACCATATTACCGACTCACCTACCGTCGCCTACGTACACATTAAGGTGCATAATAATTATGTTAAAAACATTAGGGGTTTAACTGTAAAAGAAAATCTAAAATGTATGTTTTTATCTGATATTTTTGAGTATCCAAAATCTGCGCTAGCGTAGATGTGGGAAAAAAGTAATATACTTAGTATGATATATTATAGGTGGGTATACCTATCTATTTATGTAGCTCAGACAAAAATTATAACCAAAAACACAAAAGACAAAACACAATTAGACCAAAATCATGACCTACGTAGACGAAGCGCGTAGAAAAAGTGACTGAAGCCAGCAAAAGTACCTAATACCAAACAAATAAGTAGATAGACCCGTAGTATTTATACATTGATCTTAACTCTCTCGGCAGCGCAGCGGCCAAAGCTGAGGTCGTGCCCTTGAGCTAGCTGCCCCCCTGCCTCTCTGGCTGGGGCGCACTTGCGCTCGCCCTCTGTCCGGGTGAAGTTGTTATGGCCATACTGGCCAACAATATACTGGCAATAAAAAAAAACATCTATCTTAAGTCTGAGAGCGGTCTTAAGTACGCTTTTGACGTGTAATTTTTTACTGGTATGACATGAGAATGAAGTTTCGAAAATTGCTTGACATTTTTTTCTTACTATTTCAATATGTCATAGCTGGCTTTACTCACTATTTCTACGCGCTCCGTCTACGTTATTCTTTTCGTCTCGGGTATTTAGGTACGTTACGTAGGTATGTCTATGCAAGGATAATATCATGAATTTTAAATAAAATTATCGTATTAAGATACTTCTCACGATTCAAAGAAGCACCTACCTATTCACTTAGGAATGCGAGTCGATCGTTTATTAGACTAACGCCAGACACATTTTTTTTGCTTTACCAAAGAACGTCTGCACGTCGTTTAGCGAACTACCTACCTATAGTACCTATATTCTTAGTAGGTAGGTATACGTAATTGAAAAACGAGCTAAGGTTAGAGTATTAATTTAACCTTCAAGACCCTATATAGCACGAAGATTCTCAGGATGAAAACAGATTTTCCACAGTGAATCCAAATAGGGAATATGGTTAGTTACCCACCTACCTGTAGTAGGACACCTATTAAATATTACGTTACATTATAATACTACCTGAGCCCGCGACTTCGTCCGCGTGGAATCTAACTTAACAAGAAACTCGCGCGACAGGACCCATTTTTTTGTTTTTCTAAAATAAGTAACCTAAGTTACTGCTTATAACATCAGCTATCTATTAGTGAAAGTCCCGTTAAAATCGGTCCAGCCGTTTCGGAGATGACCCGGAACAAACATACAGACGGACAAAAAATATTAACATCGCGTTTTTGCTATAGGTGTCGTATGTACTTTCATATGCATTTCGTGAAAAGGTGTTATTTTGATATTACAAACAGACACTCCAATTTTATTTATTTGTATAGATTATTTAAATTCTTACCTACTGTAGGACTAAGTACACCTATAATATACCTAAATAGACAGTGTCTCACAAGTTTAGAATTATTTTAAGTAGGTATGTAGGTACCTTCCTACCTATGTAGTGCTGTAACCAGGGCTGTGTTAGTGGTATCCAGAAACAGGGAGCAGACCCTGGAAGGACGAAGAAATGGCTCGTACTTAGATCAGGAGTCAGGCAGGAGCAAGTGTTCAAGGCTGCAGTTATAGGAGCTCGCAATAGGCGCATAAAAGGCTACTCACGGCACTATGCCAACTAACCCAGGTATGTACGAAATCTTTTAAATTATTTTTTGCCATAAAATCAGTTCTAATCATCCTGTTTAATCGCATGATTAGATCATGCTGTACCACTGTTTAGGTAGGTAGGTACCTACATAGATATTTATTATTAAAATATGAAATATGAGGTGACATCACACTTACCCACCCATATTACACGTACCTCGTCTGATGGGTCACAGAGGCCTTGTTGTTTAATTAGTAGTTAATAAAACAGCCGCAATATACACATCCTCCTACCTATGTTGTAAAAAAAAACAAACCGACCTTGAATTATAATTTCACGTTATAAAGTACCGGATCCGACCTCTGGAAAGGTTAAGAGCACATCACTTTTATTTGTGTGTTGCATGGCGACGCGGGACGAGCTGTAGCCTATTTACACACGTTTTATTTGAAAACTAATGATATGCTTTTAGTTTTTTTGACTCTAGCAATTTTTTATCGTTTGACCTTTTAAATATTAATTAACTGGACATCTCCTGGGTCTTCTTGTTTCGGATTGAACAAGTTTACGGAAGATATACCTACTTTTTATGGCTATGAGTTAGATAAGTAAGAGATATTTTTTGTAGGATCAACTTCAAGTTCTCTTATGTAGGCATACATTTTAATACATTACCTATTATTTTAGGATTTGGAATGAACCAAGGTACCCATAAAATAAACGGTAAACACCTATACAAGTCATACATACATACCGTAACCTCGAAGGGTGGGTAGTTAAGTTAGGGGGTTGATATATATGACTTCAAACTCATACCTATGCTGCTGACTATGCCATTTATTTCCTTCTACCATCGATCGGCGGTTGATTGATTGGTACAGGCGTAAAAACTTTTATTAATCATAAAGATTCTACACCTAAGGGTGTAGATAAAATAGGTGATGAAAGTTTATTAAGAGTTGATTTGTTAATAAATAACACATTCGACAAAGGTAAGTACTCCCCAACATAAATACCTGTGAAACCGTTTTTGAGAGTTTTATGGGGATAAGGAAAGTAGGTAGGGGTAGGTAAGATCTGTTTTACTACTTCAGGAATGGTTTCATAAGATTTCGTGCATACATTTTTAATTTCAAAATATAAGACGCGTTTCAGGATTTTGTGGATATTTTGACGGGAAAGGGGCGAGCGATGTCACGGGTTATTTCCTCCCTCCATATCCATTGGTTACCTATACCTTGAAACCTTGCCAACCTTGAATATATAAATCTTGAGATATATAGCAGCTTAACTATATGTAGTTTTTTTTTTTTTTTTTTTTAAGGTCCTTTGACTTTTGTCAAAGGGTTATTAATTCTTATGTTTAGGTACGAGTGTATGTATTTCGTCTCGATTGTGTTATGGTTTTCGGTTTCGATTTTTTATTTCTCCTCTGCTAGTGGATACAGAGAAGATTTGTTTTCAGTTAAAGGTTTTTAGGTACGATTTATTCTTTTTAAGTTGTTTACAATGGATTTTATAAAGGTTATGAAAGATTTTATTGCGATGGGGTTTTGGGCTATGTCGTGTAGGTTGTAAGGGTCTATGTTTAGCATTGAGCATGCGCCTTCATGGTTAAGTCGGGTGTTGGTAAAAATTGGACAGTGTTTTAGAAGATGTTCAGTAGTTTGTGTTGTGGTATCGTCGCATGGGCAGGTACTGTCAGAAGTTATATTGAAGCGGTTGAGATAGGATTTATGGTAAGCGTGGCCGGTGAGAATTTGTGTAAGCTCGAAGCTTGTTGCGAAATGTTTCCTGAATTCGGTGATTTGAGCTATGTTTGTGAACCATGCTTTAGTCCCTGATCCTTGGGGACTTTCTTCATATTCCTTTTGCCACTTTTCCATGGTTTCAGTTCGTAGCATTCTCTTTGAGTGCGATAGAGGGAAGAAGTTGTGGTCGGTGGCCGTCTTTGCCAATGCTGCACTTTTGGCCGCGGCGTCGGCGCATTCGTTGCCCGGGATGCTATTGTGGGCTCGCACCCATGCGAATTTTATAGTGGTGGTCTGTTTAGTATTTTGGATTATGTGGTGGATCGAGTTAACAGTAGGGTCTTTATTATTGGTGTCTTGTATTGCAGCTAGTGAGGAGAGGCTGTCGGAGAGGATGTAGACTGTTTCTCGGATTTGTTCCCGCTCTATCCACATCAGGGCGTCCTCGATCGCCCTGAGTTCCGCCATGAAGACGGTGCAGGTTCTGCAGAGTTTTATTTTCTTTTGTTTTATGATGGTGTTGTTTCGGAATGCCACGTAGGCTGCCCCTACATCGCCTGACTCGAGTTTGCTTCCGTCGGTGTAAATTTGTATAGGGGTATTTGTTACTATTATGTTAAGTTCATCTATGTTGTTTATTTTGTGGAATATTATTTTGTTGCGATGGGCTGGGTGTAATCTTTGACGGTTGGTTATTGGTTTTATGAGTTGAATGTCTTCGGGTAAATCTGGGGAGAGTCTTGTTTGTTTTATGGTTTCTATTTGGTGGAGCTCTCGTATCAAGAGATGCAGGGGGACGAATTGTGCCAGGGCGATCGAGGCAACGGCGGATACCGTCCTGAATGCGCGGATGGCTCGGATTGCGAATTGTCTTTGGAAACTGGTTAACATTTTGCGAACACTGTAGTATTTGACAGCGTCGCCCCAGACGCTTGCGGCATAAGTTATTATGGGCTGGACTACCTGTTTGTATATGGTTTCTACATTTGCTGGGTGGATACCCCAAGTGGGTTTGACAAATTTGCTTAGGTTTTTAAAGGTTTTTGAAGCTTTCCGAATTATGTATTTTACGTGGCTGATGAAACTGAGGCGGTCATCCAGGATGACCCCGAGGAGCTTTATTTCTTTCAATATGGGGACTTTGGTTCTATTGATGAAGAGTTCAGCGGTTTTAGTGGGCGACGTGAATGAGATGGCCTGCGTCTTTTCGGGTGCGAATGATAATTTGACACTTTCGCCCCAGTCGGCTATTATTTTTAAGCACTCATTAGTTACTATTTCTACGGCCTGTTTCGTGCGGCCTTTAACTATAAGCAGCACGTCATCGGCGAAGGCTTGTATGTGGGCCTCATCAGGTAGTCGGATGTTTAATAAATTGTCGAGGATTATGTTCCATAGAACAGGACCACAAACAGAGCCCTGGATGCATCCCTTAGTTGTTGTTTTCGATGCCTCGTCCGTGCCGTAGTGCAGAGTGACCCTTCTGTCCTTGGTGTAATTTGTTAATAGTTTGTAAATATTTCTTGGGCACTTTAACTCTTTAAGTCCTCTGTATATGGCGGGCCACCAAGCGTTGTCGAATGCCCCTCTTATGTCTAGTGACACAGCCAAGACCTGTTTTTTCTGCTGTTTTCCTTCGCGAATCTCGTTTATGGCGGTTTGTAGAGCATCAGTTGTTGATGTGCTTTCTTTGAAGCCGAATTGCCTCTCATTCATTCCGTTGAGACTATCCGCCTTGTAAACTACACGTTTTATGATGAGTTTTTCTAATAGTTTTCCAAATACGGGTAATAGGCCAATGGGTCTATAGGAGGATAATTGGCTAGTGTCGGCTTTATTGGGTTTCGGTATGATTTTGGCTATTGCGTGTTTCCAGGGTGTGGGGAAGTGATGTATTTTCAGGCTATGGTTCAGGATGTTAGTTAAAAAGTGGGGGAATATTTTGAAGAAATTGTAACAAATGTCTGCAGTCAAGTGGTCGTCTCCGGGGGCTTTGTTTGCGTTAATTGATGCGAGACAGTTCTCTATCTCGTCGACAGTGAATGGAGGGTCGTTTTCTGAACTATATGTAGTTAAGGACTTACTTTTGGTGGGTAGTTAGATTGTTTATTTAATTAAAATATGAATCAAAGACAAATACGCGTACCCTGACGGGGAAAAAACGCAGAGGGAGAAAGGGATGTTTTCCTAAGTTTTGTATTACCACAGCGGATTACGTTTCATTCCTTAAGTAGGTACCTATATTAATTTGCATTTTAGTATTTATACTTCCCTATATGTACCTATAGGTAGGTATATGTTGTTTTTTGTTTTAAGGGTAGGGCGGAGGAATTCGCGAGCAAAATGTACACCTTCCTAACGTAGAAATAGGTATTTAAGTTAGGTACTAAATTTACGTACTAAATTTCAAAGATGAATGTTATATAAGTAGGTAACTAAGTACCTACTTATGATAAATAAATAAACTCGCCAGACTGACACACCAACTGAATGGTCCCAAACTAAGCAACGCTTGTACTATGGGTATCGTACAATGACCTGGGGGTGATCCCAGTGACACCCAGATCTGGGCAAATTACGAAAAGGCCATTTCCGAAATTTGCCCTGGCGGGAATCGAACCCGCAACCACCCGATGCATTGAGCTGAGCGGCCTACGCTCAAACCAGTGCGCCAAGCGGTCGTCAAATGATCAATGATAATTTAGAAATAAAAAATATACTTACCTAATCAACACATACCTACGTACTTACTTATACACTACTAGCTGAGCCCGCGACTACGTCCGCGTGGAATTTAACTTAATAAAAAATTAATTTAAGATTTACGTGTCGATGTTTCGTGTTTTATATATGTACTTACTATCGCAAAAGCCCGCACGCGCGTTTTGAGCCCGCGCAACAGGCAGCATTTGTAATCTATTTTGTTTTTGTTTTTCTAAAATTTAAGTAGCCTAAGTTACTCCTTATAACATCAGCTATCTGCCAGTGAAAATCCCGTCAAAATCGGTCCAGCCGTTTCGGATATTACCCGGAACAAACACACACACAGACAAAAAAAATTAAATGGCGTTTTTGTTATAGCTGCCGTATGTACTTTCATATGCATTAAGTGAAAAGGTGTTATTTTGATATTACAAACAGACACTCCAATTTTATTTATTTGTATAGTTTTTGTCTTGCGTCGTTCTTACGATGTTGCAGAATGGCCATTTGTCTGATAGTTAGCTATTTACAAGACCTAACGCATTTGTACGTTTTTGTTATAATAAAATATAGTAAGTACTTACCTATTACTTATCTACTTTAGTAGGTCTAAATACGCGTACATGTATTCCTTGAAGGTAAGCAGCGGTTTACTATTTCTCCGATTGTACTGAGCCCCAATGCAATAGAGGCAAGTCTATTGCCATTATAATTGGGAACCCGTCTAGGCTGTTGATTGTGGACTGTTAAAAAATATTGAATAGGTACGGAAATGAGAATCTTCATCGTTGACTCCGCGTGAAAGCGTTATTCTTACACACAGACATACGTAATTATTTAAATACTAGTTGAGCCCGCGACTTCGTCCGCGTGGAATTTAACTTAACAAAAAAGCCCGCTCCCGCGTTCTGAGCCCGCGCGACATGACCCATTTTTTTAATTTTGTTTTTCTAAAATAAAAGTAGCCTAAGTTTCAGAGATACTCTTTGATTTCATGTGTTTTTATTTTTTTACGCGGAGCCCTAATTGTTTTTTGTAAAATTAAAGTAGCCTAAGTTACTCCTTAAATCATCAGCTATCTGCCAGTTAAAGTCCCGTCAAAATCGGTCCAGCCGTTTCGGAGATCACCCGGAACAAACACACAGACAGACAGACAGACAGACAGACAGACAAAAAAATTTAAATCGCGTTTTTGTTATAGGTGTCATATGTACTTTCATATGCATTTAGTGAAAAGGTGTTATTTTGATATTACCAACAGACACTCCAATTTTATTTATTTGTATAGAAAGTTGTAGGTACGCACACGCACATGCGTCTGTGACCATTGATCACCGAATCCGGAATATCAACATCGTAGGTACCTGTTTGCTATCGTCTGTCTTAGAAAAATGTTCCTATAAAAGAATTTGTCGCAGCCGTTTCAGCATCAGTCGCTCATCGCCACCGAACTAAACCAATCAAAATGAAACTGGTACGTCCCTATTTTATTAAATAATAATATCGGGCTGGATACCATAATACCATACCTGCAAGCTATCCAAGATAACGCTTTTCATCGTCCGTTGTTGTGTTTGGTTTTAGAACTTTGACTTCAATACCATTAGTTTACCTACTTATACCTAGTGTAGGTACTTAATTTTTACTACGGATAAGATGGAACCTGTAACTAGCATCTGATATTTGTTTTTATATGTTTCACGTACCTGCTTCATTGATAATCGGACATTATATAAAATGTTGTATTGTTTATCGTAGGTTATCGCAGTCGCCCTTGCCTTCGTGGCCGTCGCCGTCGCCGCTCCCGTGGACGAACCTGAAAAAATCTTGCGCAACGAGTACAACTACAATCCCGATGGTTCCTACGATTTCATGTAAATAATTATATGATTTTTATGACCTTGTAATTTTTACAAAACGTGTCGGTTTTAATCAACCTACCGACTTTAGCAGACCAATATTTCCTTTTTTTTAGGTACTTACCTTTTTACTATAATATCTAACTACTACTACGTTAAACTAATCACGTGACTCAATTTAATAAAAAAAGTAAATTGAATGTTTGTATTTTACAGCTTCGAGACCGAGAAAGGTATCGTGCGCCAAGAAAAGGGTTTGCTGAAAGAGGTTCTTAACGAGGAGAACAAGCCCCAGACTGTGGTCGCCGTTGAAGGTTCGTACAGCTACCCCAGAGAAAACGGCATTCAGGAGATCATCAGCTACTTCTCTGACGAGACCGGCTACCACGCAGATGGACCCTCCGTACCCAAGGTCGTGGAGGCCAGGAGATAAGCACTCTACGACTGCTTTAAAATAAATAATGGACTTATCAAATGAAACGGGAAGACTGTTTATAAGTCACACTAATTGGACTCTGATAAAGTTTAGGAATAGTATAAAGTGTTACAGCTGAGGAGCGCGCGGCAGAGCATTGGCCGCGCTCTTCGTTGCTCTTTATATTGATGCTCACTGCCATATATTTTGTACATTTTTATGTTGTTGTGTTTTAATAACGTGATTCTGGTAGTAAATTAAAGAACATTTAAAGTAATTGACATATTTTTATTAGGAACCCTATAACCTGATTACAACGTCACCCAGTGTGTCCCATTGTGAATCTAAACCATAAAGAGACCTACTCAAACACACAAAATTCATATAAATCGGTCTAGCCGTTTATTAGGAGTTCAGTGACAAACACACGTACAAAATCATTATTGCTATAGAAATAGTACCTAAGTATACATACAAATACAGTGGTAAACATTAGAACAATTTAACCTTGGTTAAATATTCCTAGGGTAAATATCACAGGGTACCTACCTACCTATTTGACTAATATTTTAACCGACTTCAAATAGAAGGTTATCAATTAGACGTGGGCTTCTCAAAAAAATGTAGGTAGGGAGAGTGGGTAACAGTGAACTACATTTTTTCTTCGGCTTATTATTTCCTTTCTAATTTTTTTCTTTCTCTTGTTTTTTAAAAATCCTTAAGTGTCATCATTCAAGTTCTACAAATCGAGCATATGTTTAAAACCCTGATTTTAAGAGATTCGGGTTGAAAGCTTGATTTTTATAGAATGGGAAATGATCCATTTTACCCCGGCTCTGGGTTACAGGGGATCAGCACAAGGGTTACAGTGACTCCGTGGGGGCACAGTGGATTTCTGAGGATTTTTAAATATGGAATTTTATTATTTATGATGTTTATTTGAAAATGTAAACAGTAGGATTTCGGTAACAAAGATAAATAAATTATTGAAGATTTTATTAATAATATAATACTTCTTTGACATAGGTACATATTAACATAAATCATCATCACCTTGCCCTTATCCCAAACTAGGTGGGGTCGGCGCAGCACGTTCTCTTCTTCCATTCAAGCCGTCCATCCGTCATCTCTGCACTCACTCCCTTTTCGCTCATACCCTCTTCCACGCAGTTCATCCACGTCTTTTTAGGACGTCCCCTACCCCGATTACCGCACACTCTCATACCCATCGTCTTTTTGACCGCATGATCATCCTCTCTTCGCATAACATGTCCATATCACGCTAACCTTCCGCTCTTTATTTTCTCTGTCACCGGCGCTACTTTCGGGATTTCCCTTATATACTCATTTCTAATTTTATTCATCCTATCCATCTCGATATTCGCATCTTTGCTGCATGCACTCTTCATTCATCCACCGCTTTTGTAGCCTAGCACTCTGATTCATACAATACGACAGGCCTTATAACCGACTTGTAAATTTGCCCCTTAAGTTTAAGGGGCATTCGCCGGTCGCAGGTTAGGTATCCCTGAGACCTGTCGCCATTTCATCCAACCAGCATTTATCCAGCTTGCTACTTCCCGGTCAATGTCGCCGTCGCTTTGCAAGATAGAGCCGAGATATCTGAAGTCTGAGCAGACTGGAAGGGATACGCCATCTAAGGCAACTGGAGTAAAACTGGAGAGGCCGCCAAAATCAAAGAACATCTGCTCTGTTTTGGTCCGGCTGATCTTAAGCCCCACGTTCTCCAGTCTCTCCTGACATTTTATCAATCTACTCTGTACCTCAGGCCCATCTTCCCCAACAAGAACAATGTCGTCAGCGAACAGCATACACCAAGGTGCTTCATCCTGTATGTCTGATGTCAGTGCATCCATTACCAGGAGAAACAAGTATGAGCTTAAAGCCGATCCCTGGTGCAAACCCATAGCCACACTGAATTTGTTGGTTAGGCCGACCGCAGACCGTACGTAGGGACTCGCATGACAGAACATCGCTCGAATAATCTGCTGGTATTTTCCAGGCACTCCTTTCGCTTTCAAAGCCCACCACAGAACCTCACGGGGTACCCTATCGTACGCTTTCTCCAGGTCAACGAAGACCATAATATCAGGTTTTTGTGAGCACGCCTGTACTTTTCGCATAATTGTCTCAATACATACAGGTACATATTAACATAAATAAATCTAAGAAAACTTAAATATTAAGTAACCTACCCAACAAATAGGTGCACTTGAAAACTGAATAAATTGCCTGTCCCAGCCTGATCGGTTCAACCTGTATTAGTCGATGCGCAACAGCATTAATTTGACACCTTTATTTTTAAAGCCTGCTACATAACCTGAGGTTTAGCAGCCTAATGGATGTTCCGTACACAGATTCGTGGCATTTTGGAACCTTAAAAAAGAACATGATGAAATGAAATGTTATCATGCTAAAGAAATCCAAGTACGCCTCTGTGGACTACAATGAATTTTACCCGCTGTGACCCAAAAGCAAATTAACCAGTGATAATCATCGGCTCTAAAATCTATACAAATAAATAAAATTGGAGTGTCTGTTTGTAATATCAAAATAACACATTTTCACTAAATGCATATCAAAGTACATACGACACCTATAGCAAAAACGCGATTTAAATATTTTTTGTCTGTCTGTCTGTATGTTTGTTCCGAGTAATCTCCGAAACGGCTGAACCGATTTTGACGGGACTTTCACTGGTAGCTGATGTCATAAGCAGTAACTTAGGCTACCTTTATTTTAGAAAAACAAAAACAAATGAGTCCTGCCCCGCGTCTCAGAACGCGGGAGCGGGTTAAATTCCACGCGGACGAAGTCGCGGGCTCAGTTAGTAGCAAATAAAATCAGGCCTATATTTAGAGAGAAAGAGATTGGAAGGTCATTTTGATAGGAAAATATTAATATATTCGGAATATAGACTCACATTCATGCAACAACTTTTAAAAAGTCGTAAAAAACTACTTTCGTACTCACCTTGTGTAGGAACCGTGGTAACGTGAACACCATCTATCATAGCGCAGTGGAGATTGGTTCAGCGCAGGGGTAATGTAAATAGCTTGAGCCTGTCATTTTCCTTGTTTGTGAGACCAAAACAGAGATAGACATGGCAGTTTATTCACTGTGCCCTTTGATTCACCGTAACTCACTCTCCCTACCAAAATATCGTGAGCGTATTATTGTTGCAATGTCCTCTAGGTATATGTTTCAACTTAAGGAACAGTGTCAGTTTCATCAAAATTGGTTAAGTAAGTAGTTTGAGAGATATGGACTACCTATTTACGATTACCAGAAATCAATAATGTAGGTAGTGTACCATAGTGTACAGCGCGGAGGAATTCGGTAGCTAAAACTATAGTAGGTGTACCCACAGATTTAGTCTAAGGGTGTACCTACTATAGTTTTAGCTACCGAATGTACCTAACGTAGGAATTCTGGAGTATTTAAGTAAGGTACGTACATAATATCAAAGTTGAAAGTTATATACAAGTCCTTATGTTATGAATGATAATTTAGAAATGAAAACTATAACAACCTAATCAACACATATGCACCTACTTATACATTATTTTGTCTTGCTTCGTTCTTAACATGTCGCAGAATAGCCATTAGGGATTGCAATCTGGAAAACCGGATCCGGTAATCCGGCGGATCCGGCATAATTTGACGTCTACCGGAACCGGTACCAATTTGCAGGATCTGAAAGATTCACAGTCCATTTTTTTGGAAATATACTCACCTGACCCACCCCTCTTCTCCTCAGACCAGAATATTCTGATAAAAATTGAACTAGTTACACTACATACTAGATTTTCATTGTTGATTTTTACCTAATTGTTGCTTATGTTAAAATAAAATGTCAATTATAGGGTGCCATAATAATTATTATAATACGCTATGTTCTTCTGTCCGTCCGTCAGACGCTACAGTAATTTTATTCAGAGAGTAGGTATTAGGGCTAACACAAAAGGCACAAAATAGATTTTTGGTACCATGACAAACTGTGTATTTAAATATTGGAAGAAAAAATATTGTAGGGTACCTCCCGCACTTAAGAAAGGGGACTAAAACAAAAATGTTTACTCGCCTTCTCGAGTGGTACTGACCCTACTACATAACATATATTCAACGAATAGATGTTTAAAATAATTTCGAGTTTCCCTTGAGAACTTTTCTAAATTAATTCCCGTTAAGGAAATATTGAGCTCAAAATGCGTATTTTTTGCGTGATGTCTATGGAACCATCAATAGTATGCGTGGTCCGACACGCACTTGGCCGCTTTTATAACCTTTATGATGCACTTAAACATGTTTTATACAGTTAATTTTGGAACAGAAAGTAAAATAGGCTGGATGTGACCATTCAGGCCGGATCCGACCAGATTGAAATTGGAGCCGGATTGCAATCCCTAATGGCCATTTGTCTGATAGTTTGCTATTTTATTTACAGATTCACAGATCTAACGCATTTGTACGTTTTTGTTTTAATATAAATATAGTATTAGCTAGTAGTACTTTAGTAGGTCTAATCACGCCTACCTGTATTCCTTGAGGGTAAGCAGGAGTCTACTGTTTCTCCGAGTACTGAGCCTAAGCGCAATAGAGGAAAGCCTATTGCCATTATAATTGGGAAACCGTCTGGGCGCTTGATTGTGGACTGTAAAACATGATTTACGTATGAACAGAATATACCTATCTACTTAAAAAATGTCGAATAGGTACGGAAACAGTATGATAATCTTCATTATTGACTCCGCGTGATCGCGTTATTCTTACACACAGACAAACCTAAATATAGTTGTAGGTACGCACACGCACGTGCGTCTGTGACTGTTGATCACCGAATCCGGAATATCGACATCGTTGGTACCTGTTTGCTGTCGTCTGTCTTAGAAAAATGTTCCTATAAAAGAATTTGTCGCAGCCGTTTCAGCATCAGTCGCTCATCGCCACCGAACTAAACCAATCAAAATGAAACTGGTACGTCCCTATTTTATTATTTTCTTAAATAATAATATCTGCAAGCTGTTTCATCATCCGTTGTTGTGTTTGAATTTAGAACTTTGACTTCTATACCATTAGTTTGCTTATACCTATTGTACTTGATTTTACTACGGATAAAGTGGGACCTGTAACTAGCATGTGATATATCTTTTATGTATTTTTACGTACCTGCTTTTCCTATTGATAATAGGACATTATGAATATGTAGCTGTTTATATTCTTACTTATAAAATGTTGTATTGTTTATCGTAGGTTATCGCAGTCGCCCTTGCCTTCGTGGCCGTCGCCGTCGCCGCTCCCGTGGACGAGCCTGAAAAAATCTTGCGCAACGAGTACAACTACAATCCCGATGGTTCCTACGATTTCATGTAAATAATTATATGATTTTTATGACCTTGTAATTTTTACAAAACGTGTCGGTTTTAATCTACCTACCGACTTTAGCAGCCCAATATTTCCCTTTTTTAGGTACTTACCTTTCTACTACAATATCTAACTACTACTACATTAAACTAATCACGTGACTCAATTTAATAAAAAAAGTAAATTGAATGTTTGTATTTTACAGCTTCGAGACCGAGAAAGGTATCGTGCGCCAAGAAAAGGGTGTGCTGAAAGAGGTTCTTAACGAGGAGAACAAGCCCCAGATTGTGGTCGCCGTTCAAGGCACATACCGCTTCATCAACCCGGACGGCATTCAGGAAACCATCGAATACTTTTCTGACGAGACCGGCTACCACGCAGATGGACCCTCCGTCCCCAAGGTCTTGGAGGCCAGGAGATAAGCACCCTACGACTGCTTTACATTAAATAATCGACTTATCAAATGAAACGGGAATACTGTTTATCAGTCACGCTTATAGGACTCTGATAAAGTTTAGGAATAGTATAAAGTGTTATAGCTGAGGAGCGCGCGGCAGAGCATCGGCCGCGCTCTTCGTTGCTCCTTATATTGATGCTCACTGCCATATATTTTGTACATTTTTATGTTGTTGTGTTTTAATAACGTGATTCTGGTAGTAAATTAAAGAACATTGATATTAATTAAAATATTTTTATTAAGAACCCTATTACCCGATTGCAGAGCCACCCACCGGGTCCCATTGTGAATCTAAACCGTAAAGAGACCTACTCAAACACACTTCAAAATTCACCTTAAGGCTAAAGCGCCCATCTAGCCCGCGAAATTCAAAATTTTCGAGTATTTTTATAGTTTATCAAAAATCTGAAAACATTTAAGACCACATTTTATGATTTGCGACAAACACAGTATGCAGTGTGTTTATTAATACATATATTTTACTCTAAATATTATCACGGTGGATATGATACTCGTAAATCACAAAATATACAAAAATTTCTGGTTATCTGTCGTTCTTGAAATGTTTTAGAGTTAAATAAATGTATTAATAAACGCACTGCATACTGTGATTGTCGCAAATTACAAAATTTTGTCTTAAATGTTTTCAGATTTTGAATAAACTATAAAAATACTCGATAATTTTGAATTTCGCGGGCTAGACAGGCGCCTGCACCTCAATTAACCAATTGGTTAAATCATCCTAGGGTAAACATCACCTTAGGGTACCTTCCTCTTTGACTAATAATTTAACCTGACGTGGGTTCTCAAAAAATGTGACGTGGCCTTCTCAAAAAATACCGTAGGTACCAAATTTTGTGACTGTACCTATGTATGTTTGTCCATGCATTTCTCGTATAGGTACTATAAGTTCAACTTAGTAACTTAGTTCCAACTTAGGGAACGGTGTCAGTTTCATCAAATTAGGTTCAGGTAGTAGTTTGAGCGATATGGTCTATTTATGGTTACCAGAAATTAATATGTAGGTAGTGTACCATAGCGTACCATTAAAAATCATGACAAAAAACATAACAAAATGACTTAAAAATCCTAAGTACACTAAATAACAAGGGACCTTACATTTGGGAGTCCGTGCCAACTCAAATAAGTACGTAGGCACCTAAAATGTAGGTAGTGCTAACGTAGGTAGTGTAAAGATAGTGGTATCGACTCCTAATGAAAAAGAAATATAAGGTCCCTAGTTATTTCTTGTTATTTAGTGCACCTAGGCTATTACAATGTCGGTTTCACGTTTTTATTAAATTTTGATTTTATTACATTACATTAATTATATAAATATATATTTATTACTATTTATTAATTATAATTTGCAATAGATAGTCGAAACCGACCGCACCCCGCGCACCGCTCCTTGCATTTAGGTAGGTGATACCTACTCCCAAAGAAATTGTAATAATGAAGTATTACAAATTTTTCCACATAGTGGACAAGGTATTTTTGTAGTACTTCAGAAGTTAGTTGTGTCCATTTAGGCATTTTCAGGGTTACGAACCTCGAAGGGTCCGAGCGCGAGCGTTGTCTGTCCGTCCGTCCGTCTGTCTGCTATCTGTTTTGTCTGCTAAACGGAGTGAGACGGACTTGAAGTTCACATAAAGCATGTAAATTGTTGGCCGCAATATGAACGAATATTAAAAACAGTTGATTACCTATACATAACTCTATATTGTAAAAAACCTCCGACGCGATACGCACGCGAGTCAGACGCAACCTGTAGACCTTTTCACACCTGTATAAATTTAAACATGCGTTTCACGTTTTTCAAACGCGCCGGTGTCGCGCGTTGGAATCGGTACAAACGCGATGATAACGCGCGTGTGTATCGATACAAACGACAACAAACTGCTCTGTAGAAAAAAAGCGCGCCGCGCCATCGACGCACGTTACTAAAACGCGCGTCACGGCGGCGCGTTTAAAAAACCTGGTGTGCACAGGCCTTTAATGTAATAACTCTGGCTCAGGTGGATGATGTGGGTGGACGGGAACAGCCCAGGGGTTGAATTTTCAAAAACGCTGAAATTATTTCAAATTTTAAATTATTTTCTGTTCTGTTCTTTTCTGTTTTGTGTAAGTAATAGCGGAGTAGCGCCCTCTAGAATTATTATTGCGTAATATTCCATGACCATAAACAAACCAAAAAATAATTACGCATGCGCAAATCCATCATTTGAAACGTGACTTATGGACCGTATTTAGTTCATTCAAAAATCCCATACAAAATTTATGTTAGATTTTTCCCGAATCCGGGAAACTTTCCAAGTTTTAATATCCTATAAACCCAATTCGGACTACTGATCATTTTAAAATAATAAAAAGCCAAATTGGTTCAGCCGCTCTCAAGTGATGCAATTATCAACGATCAGCATTTTATTTTTATTCATATTATAGATATTCCAATGAGCCCATATTTCAAATTGATCAGAGCCGTTTAAGTTGGCTTTGGTAGTGAATATGGCTTTTTAAACTATAAAAGGGCTAATAATCATCAAACGCCTGAACCGATTTTCATGAAACATAGCTAAAAACACTCTTCATCACAATATATTTTTAACAAAAAAAAAACGAATTGAAAATCACATAGACACACAGATACATATGTTAAACTTATAACACACCTCTTTTTCATCGGGGGTTAATGAACAGGGGGCGCCCATACATAATTATACCTATACTTGTGGGTTATCGTTAGCAAGGTCTCGTTTAATCGAGTACAAGCATATTTTTTATTACTTATTTCGTCTTAAGATTTCGGGAGTTTGTTCGTTTGTACGTACAATGAATATTAAAAATATACCAAACCAATAAAGAGAAGAAAATAAATTATAAAGTTTGAATTAATCACGGTAAAGTTCTGTAAATTGATGTGTCGAGATTTTCCCACACTTTATTTTTTTGGTGCAGTGTAAACTGAGTTCATGGTTTGTCCGTGGTATGTGTGCCTTGAATACCAATATAAGTTTGAATTAGGTATTTTAGCAGTTGCGCGTAGGTAAGCTTGGGTCCAAACATGCGAATTTCATCGTATCATGGCTCCGTTACCGTGGCGCCGTGTGAGCAAGGCGTGCCAGTACTTACCTACCAGTTACGCAGAAGTATTTGTTCCGCGAACAATTGCACGACGAACTGTCAAGATGTGGATGGGCGAGCACCCGAACGGATGAACATGAAAAGTACGTTGCAAAGAGTTAAGTGCGGGTGCTGCTGGGGCATCTCTCGACTAGCAATACGTCAAACTGACGTATTGTGTAATATTTGTTTGAATATAATCTTCGTGATGAGAATACGTCAAAACTGACGAAATGCGTGCGTGAATACGTTAGTTTGGCAGATTTTCTAGAGGAAAACGGACGTCTCGCGTATGTGGATACGTCAGTTTTGATTAATTTTGTTCAGAAATATTGCCAAACTGACGTATTTAGATAATCGATACGTCATCAGTTTTCACGTATTTCGAGTCGATAGAGATACTAGCGGTTAACAGAGTTGCGCCCCTGGCCTGAGTACATACTGCCTCATTAATCACAGGTGCCATGAGCCGATCCACTAAATAAAACTAGTAGTTTTCAAAGGATGCCCGCCGTTGTCCGCGCGACGGAGCCCGTAGGTGCATACTCGCATTTATGTTACGTAAATTCCATAATGTTATGCGACGAAGTGAGCGAGTTCTCACAGTGGCTTCGTTCACGTGATAGTGGTAGGTCGGGATCGTGTCCTGGACGTATCTATTGACAGTCGACGGCTTCCGTGTCCATCCGAACCGACAGCTTCAATGCTTCCTCTAATTTATTTGTAAAAGAAGGATGGAATAATACCCCTCACCAATATGCCCCCATCGCATCCATGTAGATCAGACATCGAGGTAGCAACCGTATCGGTATCGAAATAACGACAGCGAGGCATCCTTCCGTCGCGATGCTATATGCAGTCCGGCTCGACACTGAATTAAATGTGTGAAACCACCGTTATTGCATCGGTTCAAGGTCAGATTTATCACAACAATAAAAATGTACTATTCAAATAAGTGGCGTTTGTCTTTTATTTATCGGGTTGGAACAAGTAGTAATTAAATTAGATCATTAAAAAAAACTATGACTTTATTGTTTTTGCAATCATAATAGGGAGTATGCATGATGGATGAATCGATTTACAAGGGCATTACAAATCACTATAGTTATGATAGAAAACATTTAGAGAGCCTTTTCATACTTGAACTGCATGTAGAGATCACTATTGTTACGCTTTTGTTGTAATTAATTTACCATTTAGGCGCTAGACAAATGGCAAGAATCTGTAATTTGTAATGCACATAGGTATAATGTTATCATTTTGGAGAACCACCCAACTGCATTCCGGGACATCGACCTGATTTCTTGTTTTGATTAAACATTAATTGATTTTTCCTGATTTGTATTTTAGTGTTTTCCTTTGTCTTAACTTATCGTCTCTTGATTTTTCTTATTTTTTCATCTTTTGAAGTCTTCTCTAGGCCTCCCTTGTAATTTTTTGGCCCTTCTTGACTTGTCTTGTATTCTCTTCATCCTATTCTTCTGTTGTCAAGATTAGATACCTATGAGAAGAAAAGACTAGACAAGGGAAAATACGAAAAAAGATAAGATATGGCACAAGATACTCGTACGACAGTTGACGAGTTAACGAGATCGCTACATTACAACTGTTCTGTCATCTATCGAGCAGGTCAATTTGGCTTTGGAGGAACTGCTAATCCCACTTATCTACTATCGATTGACAGATCGATCGATGGTGGATCGATTTGTGTTGTACAATGATTTAAGCTTTGCTTAATATAGTAATACTAATACGAGAACTCACTAGTACATATATAAATATTTCTAGTTCTTTGATAAAATAAAGAATACCTTTATAAAAATATAATAAAAGTCTGAATATTAAATATTCATAATCTTGATTAGATTCAAATGGATGTGTTGCATTTGGCCGTATTATACCGACACAAGGAAAGCGATTTTTGCAACTCGATGCGATTTAACTCAAAGGATCTAGCACCACGTTTCGCACCGTAGTAATAAATCGATTTTAAGTCTGAGAACGATCTTGAGTACGCTTTTGACGTGTCAATTTGTACTGGTATTACTTACATAAATGTGACCATTCAAAAATGACTTACTCTCAGACTTAAGGGGCTGTGGCCAGAAAAATGAATCGCGATTTTGGGCCATCTGACACTCGCATTCGCTAGCCACGTCATGACGTCGGCACTACGGAAATCTATGGAGCAGCCTAAATAGTTCTTTTTTAACAGAATTAAAAATAGAAGGAGGAAGTTCTCAGTTCAGTTGTTTTTTTATGTATGTTACCTCAGATCTCCGTCATTTATAAACCAATTTGAAAGAATATTTATTTATTAGATATTTTATTGTTTATATTATTATTTATTGATACTTGTAGGACCCATAGAAATATTACCAAAATCGGTTCAGTAGTTTGGGAGATGGACTATTTACAGTTACCAGCAATTCAATACGTAGTTTACCATTAAAAACATGACCAAAACTTTATTAAAAAAATATCGACTCCAAAAAAAACCCGGGTGCGCTAAATAAAACGCTAGAAATGTTGAGGTCCCTAATTTGGAGTCAGTGTCAATTCAAGTAAGTAGGAGTTGGTAGGTACCTAAGAAGCTGTCCTAACGTAGAGTAAAGATTCCACCACTGCAGCGACTCCATATGAAATAAATTGCCATTTCTAGCTTTTTAGTGCAGGTTTTATTGAAGTCAGTTCTATTTTTTTTATTTACACCAAAAATTTGGGCATCAAGTATACTGATTCCATGTGCCCGCGGCATAGTCGAAGTAAAGATGTTCCGTTTAAAAAAAACCGGTAATGGGCATCGAAAGTCTTTTAACACAAAGGCAATTGCAAATTGAATTATACCGAAAAATTGTATTTTTCTTAAATTCGGTAGTAAGCTAGATTATAAACATCCGATAGTAAGGTTGGTCGTCTGTCATCTTGGAATCCAAAATTTACGTCATAATCGTAATCGGCACGCCAAAAACCTAGAAAATTATACCCATATGCCAGATTTTCCTAAATATTTGAAGTCCGCAACTTGGGATTAAAAAAATCACATAATTATACTTCATAAAATATAGCTTGATCTCTGCGACAACTGTCAGTAAAATTACGCCTATGAAGTCTTGAATTTCATAATAGTACAGACAGTACCTGTCAATGTCATACTTTATGGGCATGCCGATCTAATTAGTGATGGGCGATGAATCATCGTGACCACAGACGATATTTGAAATAAAACTTAATTTATCTTTTAATTTTATTGTATATTTTAATATCATTACATTATTTACATTTGTGCATACTGGATCTAAAATAATAGTGAGTAAATAAAATCTAATTTCGGGAGCGGGACGTCCGATTTGATAATATTTGCGAACAAGAGTTTATAATTAATTTACAAGATTGTTTTAGCGAATCAGAAACTGATCCAGATATGGATTTGGGTTGTACTTAAGAGAATAAATGTCATTTTATATTAAAATATTAGTTTTTAGCATTGATGATAGCAAGAAACGTCCATAATTTCTATCGACATTTTTTTATATCCTGACAACCCTATAAATATCACTTTGACTTAAGTCCCAGATATCAATATTAGTCATGGAATCTCTTTATGACTAATTATTGCAGAGCTCAGTGGGATGGAAATTATAGTAAATTTATTTGACACATAAAGGAACGAAAAATTACAAGAGAGTGACAATTGATCTTCTTAAACAATTGACAGAGAATAAATCCAGAAAAAGAAATCAAATATGAAATTAAAATAAAACCTTATTTTATTTCTAACAATCAAGCTATGTTTTATGAAGTATAGTACTCCTAGTTTTCGCTTCTTCCTATATCTATGGTTCCCCAGATAATTTGGCCATGTCACTCTGTCCGACCGCCCGACGTCACAGTCCTTTTATTCAGAGGCTAGAAGGCTGCAAACTGGCGCTAAAATGGATTTTTGGTACCGCTACAAAATTGTGTTTAAATATTGAAAGCAATATAATTATAGGGTAGGTTACCAGTTTAAAAAAATAAATCCCATTTACTAAATATTGCCGATTGGTTAAGCCCGCGTCTTGCGGGCTACTAGACCTCGAGTTCAAACCCCGGCTCGAACCTCTGGATTTTTCGAAATCTATGTGCGAATCATAATTTCTATATGATTATCACTTGCTTACGGTGAAGGAAAACATCTTGATGAAACCTGCATGTCTTAGAGGATTTAATCAATTTTCGAAAGACATGTGAAATCCGCCAACCCGCACTGGGCCAGCGTGGTGGATTATGGCCTGAATCCCTCTCGTGTTGAGGGGAGGCAAGTGCCCAAGAGTGGGACGTCAAAAGGGCTAAAACTATTATTTATTATTATATTACTAAATATTGAGCTCCGCAATGGCCTTTTTCACGTAATCACCTCCACTGGTGGTATTTAAAATTATTCGAATTGATATCGGACACGGATAAGATCACTTACACGTGTGTGTTAATGCCAAATTAAAATTTATTTTGAATATTTTTTCACTGTTGTATGTTATGACATATTCGATTACGTCATACGAATATGTCATTCGATTATTAACATACAAATAAATAAATATCGCCAGACGAACACACCAACTGTATGGTCCCAAACTAAGCAACGCTTATACTATGGGTACCATACAATGGACTGGGGGTGATCCCAGTGTCACCCAGACTAGGGAAAATTACGAAGAGGCCATTTTAGAAATTTACCCTGTCAGGAATCGAACCCGCAAACACCCGATGCAGTGAACCCAGCGGCCTACGCTCGAACCACTGCGCCAAGCGGCGGCCAAATTATATTTGTTAGTACATTTTAAATAGTCAAAAATATAAGTTGACATTTAAAATACCCCTTCCCCCTGAACGACGTTATAAATAAACAATGATTATAATATAAAATATAATTAATAAATCATTAATTAAATAACCATATCGTTACGTACTTAATATGCAAAAGCAATGTCTACTGAAATACAAGTCTTTAAATAAACGTATGTTTTCTCATAATGTCTCCCTTCGCCATTCAGCAAGTGAAAATTTACGTTGGAAATTATATGGAAATAGAATAATTAACTTTAAAAAAAAGTCTGAAAATCTGTCAAATTACTACTATATACAAGTACATATAGTATCGGACTCGCACTTGACATATTTTTTATTTGACCAAAGGAGTTTCCACTCTCTTCGTTTACGTAATGGTTATGTCGAATTTATTTAAATTCGGATCTGAAAAAATTCGGCATAGGTCCGACCTCGATGACGTCCGCAGACGACTGAGCTAGTTAGAATATGACAGTGATGCAATTACTTCATGTATAGAAAATATGAGATGACACTAGTGACCGCGCGCTCGGAAGTTAAACCACATAAGCGCTAAACAATATTTCTTTGGTTTTTAACAAAACTAGGGAATTAATTAATTTTTTCGGTTATCCTGATCCTAGATATTATCATTTACTATGTTTTAGAAAAAAAAGCGTGATCTAATTCGTAATAATATCGTGGATGAAACGAAAATAAAAAGCAATAACAGCCAACATTGGATTTTTTTTCTATCGAGGAAATTTCACTTAATCGTGTTTTCCTATATGTATATGTAATCCTAGTTAATGTTTTTGAACAACACATATCTGAATATAAGCTTCTTAATCTATAAAATGATAGAAATATTTCGAATTAAAAACCCAAAAATTGCGAATGCCTCCTCTTAAGATCGATTTATTAATACGGGCCTTCATGCCCAAACTGTGTAATCGAATGACAAGTCGGAGCGGCGCGGCGGCGACTAAACTTATAGTAGGTAAACAAACGAAAGACAAACATCTAGGTACTCATCTTGTATGCGTCAGCTATTAATACTATAGTTTGACTTTTGACATTAGGCGGCTGGGTATAAAAGACGACGCAATCCTTGCAGTGTCAGTTGCACATCAGTTAGCTACCAAATCAAATCAATATGAAATCGGTACGGTCAAACATTTCTGTGATAAGATAATACAAAAGTGACTTGAACTTAATATACAAATTAATAGGATTTACGATTGTTGTCTGTTTGGCAGAAATCATAAATTTTCTCGTTCTGTATATGAACTTGCTGTAATTTCGTTTTCTAGCTGTAGTGATAACTCCCATAAAGCAATGTTAATAATAATACTGACTTTTTATTAGAAAACTGTCATATAAACGGGATGAATAACGCTTAGGTTGGAGTCGCACTGTACCGTGTTTGTTGTAATGCAATCGAAGTCGCATTATTGTATTGCCTTACCGGTTCAGCCTGGGCCTTACGCGAACGTTACGCTACGAACAACGACTGTGCTCAAGAGCTTTTCTCAAATTATTTATTACTATTATTTTTATGTAACAAATTAAAAGTAAGTGTTTATTGTTGGCATAGATCATCTTAGTCGCCCTCGCCCTCGCGGCCGTCGCCGTCGCCGCCCCCCCAGAGCCCTACCAGATCCTGCGCTCCGCTTTTGAGCAGAATCCAGAGGGATCTTACAACTTCGGGTAGTTATATTTTTTAACGTAGCAATCTACCTGTCTTCTTTTTGATTTATCATTAAGTACGATGTGTAACGTAATAATATTTTCAATTGACAGTTTCGAGACTGAAAATGGAATCAAACGCGATGAGACCGGTGAGTTGAAGCAGGCCCTTGACGAGGACAACAAGCCTCACACCGTCATCACCGTCCGCGGATCCTACTCTTACCCCAACGAGGAAGGCAAACCCGAGACCGTCAACTACTTCGCTGACGAGACCGGCTACCACGCTGAGGGAGACTCCATCCCCAAGCCCGTCAGGAGATAAGCTAATAACACCTTTTCTCTAAGTAATAATCAAAGTATTAAAAAACCAATCAACGGATTATCTGCTACACTGCCCCGGACACTGATAACGTTTAGGAAAATAGCAATTGTTTGTCACCATAGCTGCTGAGAAGCGCATGGCGGAGCATCGGCCACGCTCGCTTTTTGTTACTTGTTAGTATTGATGCTCACTGCCATAATATTTTGTACATTTTTATAATACTTGTTATGTCCTAATAACATGATTTAGAATGTAAATAAAGTTCTGTGAATATAAAAGTTTATTGTTATTATATAACACAAATACCTACCCCTCCTTACCCCTCGTTTGAACCTAGAAACATGTAGGCACACCAATAAACGCAGCTCTCTCTGTGTGCTGTGAAAACATTAAGACAACAATATAAATCAGTGTAAAACTTAAGGGTTCGACACAATATTGTAACTAGACACTGGAACCTCCGTTCAATAGATTTTGCGTGAAAGAGTAACAAACATACATCTACACTCACAAACCTTCACATTAACAATATTAGTAGGATATAGTATACAATGATAGGTGGTAAACATTAGAACGATTTTACAAATTGGTTAATTAATCATCCTAGGGTAAACATCACCTTAGGGTAACTTCCTCTTTGAGTAATATTTTAACCGACTTCAAAAAGAAGGTTATCAATATGACGTGGGCTTGGAACTTACCTTAAGTGACGTTCTATCATAATTATACGAGGGGTTCATCCGAAGAGATTAGAGAACAATTGTAGTTTCGCATAAGGACTCGCTAATCTACCACTATAGTTAAAAGATAATTTTAATATTACACTGGCAACCCCAAACTTTACCAGCCGAACCGTTGTTAATTCAAGCCCTCATTAAGTTCAAAGTAAAAAATAAATGCACATTAATTAAAAAAAAACAACCATCATTACCCCACACATGCGTTGTTTTCTAAAAATGTTTCGCAGTTGAGGGACGTTTTGGGAGGGCGGGTTCTAATCTCTTCGGACGAAGCCCTCGTATAATTATGATAGAACGTCACTTAAGGTAAGTTCGTTTAATCACGAATTATACTTTGTGCTTCATCCTCGAGATTAGAGACCAATTGTAGAGCTTGAAAGATCACGAAACATTGTTAAAAAATAAAATGCAAACATTTTAGGTAAGCATTATTAAGTGTTTTATTAAGAAAATATAATTTGAACATATTTTCAAAAAAGGAAAACTATTTATAATTAAATGTACTTCTACATTTTATATTAATTATAATTGACTTATTTACCTGAAATAGTTAAGGAAAAATCATCCGCACTCTGGTGAACATCTCTATTATAGATTTTGCCAAAAACATTTGAAGTTCCACGCCATCCGGCAGTACTTCTAATTATGTAAATGTTCACGCCAAGCCTACTGGCGGTACATGTACTTGCATGCCGCGTAGAGGGAGCAGAAAATATACACGTGTCAATTCCACTTTCGTGTAAAGTACTCTTAATCCATTTGCTTAAGGTTTGACTAGATACTGTTTTATAAGGTTTCCTGACGCTAATAAATAAATGATCGTGATTGCTTCTTAAAGATCATTTCTAAATAATTGAATAATGTATTGACAGGACAGATTTCGGGTTTTGCTTGGTAAAACGGGATACTGAGACATGGCTGAAGACTTTCTCGCCTAGACGTTTTTATTATATCTGATATCCTTATACGAATTACATCTGTATAACATTGTATATTTTGATTTTTTTTAAGATGAGAGTCTGTGCTAATAGAGTCACTGTTTTCTTAGCTAACTGGTCTAAGGTTAGCTCGTTATTAGGATACAAATTTGCTAGAAAATCCAGAACAACGGAAGTATCCCATGTGATTTTTTATTTTGGTATAGGTAGGCGGAGTCTAAAAAGTCCCTTAAATAACCTAATAATCCATTGAAATAAAACTATTTTTACGGATTATATCGCGTTTATTTACTTTTTATATTCCCGACGTTTCTATATAAACGCGATATAATCCGTAAAAATAGTTTTATTTCAATGTGTAGTATTCGCGTAAATATAAGAAAACAATATGTGAACCTAATAATCCGTTCATCAGAGGCCACCCTTGAGCCTATTATTAAAGACAAAGCAGTGCGATAGCTATTAAGCGTTCGATACTGAGCTCCTGTGTTAAAAATATTTGTAAGGAAATATATAATATTTGGGATTGACGCTTCATAATAATCTATGTTATTAGTATCACAAAGTATAAACCAACGTTTAAAGGCTACAGCGTATTGTACAACTGAACTATCTGATAAAGATGCGCACATGACATTTAAGGAACTTGATGGTACACTCCGTCTTGAGAAAGCTTCCCTGATAATTTTCCGTTCATAATTTTGAGTTGTGGCAGCGCCAACACACTGCTGGGGCGGAAGTTAAGAGTTTATTAGCAGGTTCAAGAATTATAGGTTTTGACACAAGTAGCCTATTGAATAAAGGAAGCCAGGCTTGGGTAGGCCAGTAAGGCACTACAAGTATTCCTTGTGCCATATAACGGTAAAGGCATTGATAGCGTAGGCTCCTGGATCTGTACGCCAAGATATGTACTTGGGACACTTTGTATTTACTCTTGTTGCGAAAAGATCTACACCTGGTTTTCCAAAAGTATCTAATATAATGTGAAACGCTTGGCTACCGAGTTCCCATTCGGTAACAGGGTGTTGACGTCTGGATTCCGCGTCTGCAATATCGTTATCTTGTGAGCTAATATACGAAGCATATACGAAAATGTTTCTATGTCCGCAGAAACCCCAAATATCTTTTGCTAACTTATTGAGGTGTGGAAAACGGACTCCTCCCATGCGATTGATATATGATATTGCAGTCGTGTTATCAATCCTTAGTAGAATCTGATAAGCATTCCATTTTGAAACAAATATTTTTAGGCCAAAGAAAGCAGCTAACAGTTTCTTCTACACTCCATTGGCCGTGTGCGGTCTCCCCGCCACACGCCACCCACACCCAGTTTTGCTACCATCAGAAAAGATTTCCAAATTGTAAATATCCTCCCTTATTGGATTGAAAGCCTTGTTTATGGATTTAATCCACCATTTAATGTGTGTCGTAATCACCTGATTGCAAAAGGGCTAGATACGAGTATTTACACCTTTCCAGCTGTTTTGTATAAAGTCAGCCGTGTTGGACACCGGGACAAGCAGCGGTGAGGAGACCGACAACGCGTGCAAAATATCGTATAGAACAATGCTGAGTGTTTCTTAATCTTGTTAATTCTGTTAGAATAGTGTCTCTCTTTGTTTCAGTTAAACATATATGAAATTGTTTGGTGTCAATCACAAAACCGAGGTAGTAGCATTTATTAGATGGTACAAAGCAACTCTTTTCTTCGTTGATTATAAAACCTAATGATTCAAACAACGCTCTTGTTTGAACTACGTTGTTCATGCATTCCTGGTAAGTCGGTGCTATACAACATACATCATCTAAATAAATCGTTGACAAGTAACCTAATGATCACATAACAGGTTTATTGAAGTAACTTGGTAAAGACGTAGGGAGCTGTGCTTAACCCAAATGGCAAGACATTAAATTCAAATAGAGTATTTTGCCATTTGAACCTCAAGCACTTTCTGTATCTTTCATTTATTGATATTAAAAAATATGCATTGTTCAGGTCTAAGGAAGCTATGAATTAATATTTAGAAATTTATTATTTGGTAGTTCTTAGGTCCTCCAGTTTAAAGTGCTCAATTTTTATGAATTTATTTAATCATTTTAAATTTAAAATAAAACGAAATTTATCATTTTTCTTTTTTAATAAAAAAATAACTATATAAAAATTGATCTTTATGTGGTACACACTCAGATATAGCACCAGAATTCAAAAGATCATCTATGGCTTCCTTATAGTCAATTTCTTCATGTGCTGATAACTTAGGTGGTTGTGGGATATACTTTTGAACCACTTGTTTGTAAAAGTGTATACAGTAACCCTGCACTCAAGATAAAATGTTGGTGTCATTTGTAATTTGGCACCACTGATTATAAAATAAGGCAAGTCTGCCAGAACAACGTACCGGGTCTAACGACGTTGGTACGGCCGCTGTCTGGACTGCTGCTGCTGCTGCGGCGGCGGCGGCGGCGGCGGTGGACCCGGACTTATTAATTGCCTTCGCTGCTTATAAGGTATCAGCTAATCTTTCATCAAAAAGGTAAGTATCGATCTCTGTCTCATAGAGTTGATTCTTAATTTCTTTTTAAATTGAAGCACAAATAAGCCTTCGCCTTTTCATGGACTCTGAGAACTGTAAATCGCAAAGCAGCTGGGTACTTTCAAGTAGTGGTTTTATAACTGAGGTATCCTTATGTTCAGAGTTGAACATTTTTGTAAGAGCTTCTTCGATGCATGAGAGGACTGAAGTAACCTGATTTTGTTTATTCTCAGTGGGCTTGTCTTTTGGCAGACACCATGTCACCAATGTCAGCTTTAATTTCTGGGTTTAAAATTGGAGCAGCAAGGCAATTGCCAGGCAACAGATGTTTTTCTAGCAGTTCCTTTCGAGTTTCTTTTGTAAGACCCGATGTTGCGATATGTTCCCATCGAAGGGCGATATCCTTTTGGATATTATCGCCCATTTTCTAATTTTTTGTTGGAGATGCACCCAATACTTTGAGAATCTCGTCATATAAGGGACACTCCTCTGGGTCAGCTGAGGCCGATAGCGGCGTAGATGGCCCTGGCACCAACTCCAGATCCACATCCTATGTGGGACAGAGTTGTTCATTCGGAGTAATGGAGTCTATTAACGGTGCTTCATGGCCGTCTGGAATACAATTATTTTACAATGTGGGTATCTGTACAAAATTATTTACTAGGCACAATTCAAGTCATAATGTGACCAAATACTGCACTAGTATTTGTACATTCACATACATATTTATAACCATATTTCATATTAATAAATAAATAAAAAATTACCTCCGAGTAGTGACAGCACAGGCGACGCATTCTCCACTCTCAAATTGCTGGTATCCGAACTTATACGGCGTGAACGCTTCTTGCGTTTGCGCAATTTCTTTTCAATTTTCCGCATCTTACGCCAATTCGTCACTGTCTTCATCTTGAGTTGTTTTAGGCATATTTTACGATAATAAGCTAATGAAGAGAAAAGAAGTGTAGACTAGCGCAGCACTAAAACGCGAATGAGGGTTTGAATCAACAACGGTTCGGCCGGTACAGTTTGGGGTTGCCAGTGTTATATTAAAATTATCTTTTAACTATAGTGGTAGATTAGCGAGTCGTTATGCGAAACTACAATTGTTCTCTAATCTCTTCGGATGAAGCACAAAGCATAATTATTGTTGTATTGTCCACTATATGTTTCAACTTAGGGAACAGTGTCAGTTTCATCAAAATTGGTTCAGGTAGTAGTTTGAGAGATATGGACTATTTACGGTTACCAGAAATTAATATGTAGGATGTTTACCATAGCGTACCATAAAAAATCATGGAATTAAAAAAATCATAACAAAATTACTTAAAATATCTTAGTGCACTAAATAACTAGGGACCTTACATTTGGGAGTCCGTGTCCATTCAAGTAAGTACGTAGGTTCCTAAAATGTAGGTAGTGCTAACGTAGGTAGTGTATAGATAGTGGTATCGACGCCTAATGAAAAAAATATATTATAAGGTCCCTAGTTATTTCTTGTGATTTAGTGCACCTAGGCTATTACAAGGTCAGTTTCATGTTTTTATTAAATTTTGATTTTATTACATTACATTAATTATATAAGTACATAATGTTTACTATTTATTAATTATAATTTGCAATAGATAGTCGAAATCGACCGCACCCCGCGCACCGCTCCTTGCCTTTCGGTAGGTCGAAATTGTAATAACTAGGTAAGTATAACAATTCACATAAAACATGTAAATTGTTGGCCGCAATGTGAACAAATATTAAAAACATTATAAATTGTGTGAACAAATATTATAAATTGTAAATTTAAAAACCCCAGATCCGACGACCCTTTGATCACATTCATGTGTCAAAGCACGCGAGTCAGGAGCAGCCTGTAGAGCAAGAACTTTATACATAACACTGGATGTTTTAACACGAACAATGTTTTGAAGCAAAGAAATATGATCTTGAATAACGTCACGTGTTTGTTGCTTCTCTCTTTAGGGTGACAACATCGGATCTCAAGTTTAGGACTGACGGTTTCGGGCCCATATTAATAAATCGATCTCAAGTCTGAGAGAGCGATCTTAGAAATGTCAATGTTTCTTATGTCATACCAGTACAAAATGACATATCAAAAGCGCAGTCAAGATCGTTACAAGACTTATGTGTTAACAATTTACACTGCTTATTAGATGCTACGCATATTTTAAAGCTTACTAGAAATGTCTGATTATAGGTACATTAACAACGCCGGACGGAAATGTCATTTAAATTTATTAAAGAACTTCACATGGTGCAATTGATAGAAGGGTTAAAATTGTTCAAAAAGTTACAGGTGGACATGTCAACTATCATAGTATAAAAATAAATACATATATGTACGTCTTGCAGCGCAGACACTCAGTTCTTCTGTCGCTGATGCTATTGATTTCTTGTGCAACAGTGGTGATCCCAATTTCAGTGGAAGTGAAGCTACCACAAAACTTACTAGAATAGTAAATAGATTGTTTGATGATAATGAATAGTCATGTCATCATGACTTTTCTAATCTTAATCACATCACACCTGTTTTTTGTATTGTATTGTTATTAAATGTGTTTGTTATTGCTATTACTGGAACATAGTTTTAAAGAAAGAAGAATAATCAATAATTTATAAAGCTTCCAAGTCACCGCAATCAAAAGATACTCGTACAACCATTTAAGTCACATCACATATGTTGATACGCGTTACATACTCACTCATCATAAACAAGTAAAAAAAAATGAAACAAGCCAGTGAAACCATTTCCAAAATTACTTAAAATTTAAAATATTAATATGCGGTATGTATCAGCTAATATATTTCAGCTATCTGTGGAAGTCCCGTCAATCGGTCCAGCCGTTTCGGAAATTACCCGGAACAAAACGCTTCAACCCGCTTTTTTGTTACCTATGTACTGTACGAGTATGTACTTGCATATCGATACCTCCCACGTAAGTTGTTGTAACCCCAAAAACGTAATTTTACAGGAGAGCATTTTAAAGATTCAAATTGCACTAAAAACTGCATTTATTATTGTATCTTTGTGAAATTTGGTATATAAGTTTAATTTATAGTATTCTTGACTATGTTGAAAGATAATTTAAGAAAATATGAATATTTTATGAGATATTGTTCATACAACATTTCACTGCGGAGTACAAGCTGCGCCAGTTGTTGTATGTCATACTTACAACATTTTACTGCGGAGTACAGGCTGCGCCAGTTGTTGTATGTCATAATTACAACATTTTACGGCGGAGTAAAGGCTGCGCCAGTTGTTGTATATCATACTTACAACAATATACCGCGAAGTTTAAATTTCGTCAGTTGTTGTATGTGACAATAAGAATATAAATCTGTCAAAAATTTGATTGTGTATTATTGCACGTGACCAAATTATAGGTAAAGAAAATAAATATAAATTATGATCTAGGATAAATGTCTTTATTTTTGTAATAGGACATATTTAAAAATAATGTTTTGTTTTAAATTGAATGTATAATAAAAACAGTAATGTCTTCCATTACTCTGTAATAAAAATAATCCAAATATAATCATAAAAATTAACATGATGAAACATAAAATAAAAAATATGACTTACTTAATAATTTATAAAAGATCAACTTAAAATGAAGATAAATCAGGTAACCATTTGTAATTATCGGCAGTGTAGCCTTAAATCAGTAAAAACGAAACAAATAAAAAAAGACGCATAATTAAAATAAATATAAATAAGGTAAAAAAGAAAATACTAAATTACCTCCTAATTAATTCTGAATCAGAAATAATCATCATTATGAGAGCCACAAAAGATAGACTCCTGAAAAAGTCGTGATAAGTGGCTGACATAATTCCACTGTGGCAGAGACTCATTAAGTCATCATATTTTGGCTTTGTTAAGCGAAGATGGGTGGAATAGAGAGAGCATAGCTCTGCCATACTATTTCTGGGACGTCTTCGGGTATTGGTATTAATGGTAATAGCATTATTGTTTGCGTAACGATACTCGTATAATTATTTTTATTTTAAATATCGGCAGACTGACACCAACTGTATCGTCCCAAACTAAGCAATTCTTGTACTATAGGTACAGTACAATGGACTGGGAGCTATCCCAGTGACACCCAGACCAGAGAAAATTATGAAAAGGCCATTTCCGATTGTTTCCCCGACGGGAGTCGAACCCGCAACCACCATGTGCAGTGAGACGAACGGCCTGCGTTCGAACCACTGCAGTCGTAAATTTTAAAAGGATTTTCGGCACATACTCGCTCTCGTTGGTCCATTTAACTACGTCTCCACTTATATTTTTAGATCAATTACGCCCTTATAGGGACCAGTCCCGCCACACACTCCCACCACTGTAACTCCTGTAAGCCAGGATCGACAATGGTGACCAATAATGACGTCGAGGTTTGACCCTTCACGAGTCCCGGGGAAAAGTTAAATTGTCTTGGAATCCGAACGAATTTAATCGAAAGAAATAATAGGAGGAGTTGGAAGAAAAAAAATCTACTTCCCTCCGGTGCAAAGCAGGAGAATAAAATAGCTGGTATGGGCTGATTGCCATAGAAACAAGTCTGTTACAGCTGATTGAAGACCAGTTGTAAGCCATCACGGATAGTAATATGACTAATTGGACCTAAACTCGTGAGCTGATTATACTTGATTCCAATAATAGGTATGGCAAAAGCGCTTGAACGCACGGAAATTGTCTCTGGTTTCCACAAGGTCTGTGTAATTAACTGCTACATATGTGACTTGCAGGCTATTTAGCATAGTAGTCCGTTTGCTGTGACAGAGACTGCACTCCCACAAGATGTGATGTGCAGAATGTTCACGATTGTTTTGCGGCGTCGAACATTGACAGAAAGGGGAAGGAACCAATTTTGAAGTAGCCCTTAGTTATTGTATCCCATCTGGATTGCCATTCGGTCAGAAGATCTTCGTAAACGACAAATATCGGACTAAATAATCTAGAGATTTAAGAGCGGTCTCGCGCTTTAAGGAACTCGGTGTTCATGCTCTCTCGAGTAGAAGATTACGTCGAATTACGCCCGTTCAAAAGTTATTTTTAGTTATAAAAATCACTATGCTTAATTTCTATGACATTAAATGGTCTTCCATCCTGTTTAGCTTGTCTAAACAAGCTAAACCATTCCAAAGGTGTATAAATAAGTTTATTTTTAGATGAACGTTCTATAAAAGCGTGAAAGCTGTCACCCTCTGCTTGTACCTCTGTACCTTTTTCGAGAAAGGTATGTTTTATAGTTATGTTAAGTTTATGAGCAATATACACATAAAACGCAAACGCAATGCGATTGCGATTCTGACCGGCACAATTATCAGACCAGAATCTAAATTCGGTCGGTGACAATTCAAGTAAGTAGGGGTAGTAGGTAAGAAGTAGACGTATTAACGTTGTGTAAAGACAGTGGCACTGACTCCAAATGAAATAAATTACAAGTTCCCTGGTTATTTCTAGCTTTTTAGTGCACCCAAGTTATTTGATGTCGGTTTATTTTTTTTATTTAAAATTTCATATATTAAGCAAAGCTTTTTAAGACCCAATTTTAGAACTTACTTTCGACATACAACATTGAATTGGAGTAAAAAAAAAGTAATAGCAACGTAAAATATAGTATGTCACCATACAACAAACTTTTGAATAACAACTCCCGAAGTAAAATGTAGTATTTATAACATACAACAATTATTTTTATTTAAATGTAAACGTATAATGGTACATGTATTACATACAACAATTTTCATGAACGCGTATCGACGTATACTGTTGTAAGTAATCTATACAACATTTCAGGTCGGTTGAAAGTCCGGCGTAGTCTGTTTTATGTGACCAATACGACAAGCGAGCGCGCGGTTCCCGCTCTCCCGCACCCCGCGTATACCATTGCAAAGGTATATACAACGTTGTAGCCCGTTCTCGTTCAAAAGTTACAACAATATACGTCTAGAAAATCCTTGAAAAAATCGTGTTTTCATTATTTTTTCACTTTGAATGCATTCAATAATGCAAATTAGGATAGTTTTCAGTAAAAACGCAAAACGGCATTTTTGTGGCATACAACAACTTACGTGGGAGGTATCGATATGGATTTAGTGAAAAGGTGTTATTTTGATATTACAAACAGGCACTAAAATTTTATTTGTTTGTATAAATAACCCAACCGGCATTCGAGCTTACGCGCATTCTCTGCGTGACGGTCTAATTGTCACTAATTCACAGCGCGGTACCAGCGCGAGCACGTATGCGAGCCGAACGCCGCGCCGGCGCGCGCCGGCTCGGCTCCTGCCTAGGGTCGAAGTGTGCAGGGGGCAAAGTTAGGTATACGCACCCGTCATAAAATAGGTACCCATTGTGATTGTGGTACTTATAAACATAGCAAAATCACAATATATGGTGGGTACTCATATAAGTGTAATAAGATGATATTTTTGACTTTGGAACATATGATTAGTATAATACTTATGTATCCTTCCTTACTCAGAAAATCTGAAATACAGTGAGATGATGGTCACCCTTCTTAGGTCAAATGTTCGTGTAAAAACTAAATGAATATAGTACGAAAAGTACAACATAAACTGTTATATCATTAATCAATATCCACACAATACTAATAATAATAATTTATTGATGTTTTATTATGTCTCCCATTAAAAATAATATAAATATGGTTAAATACGGTTATTAGCGTAAAATACAATTACCCGTGTAACTTAATGTTTGAGTTTTGTATCCATACACTTCTGCAATTTTGCACAACACAATACATCGTTTAAATTACAAGAATACATTTTTATTTAAGCATTAAACTAATTTAAAAATGCGAAGTGCTTGAAAATCTTTGACAGTTTGGCCAAAGTGTCAAATTGAGTGTTCTATCAGTGTTGCTAAATTATTAAAATAACAGCTACCGACAATCAGGAAAGTGAACGGTTGATATATTTTTTGGTTTTCTATATAAAAATAAATACTGAAGTCAAAAGAGGATTCTCAAATTGACGCATATGTAATATGTAAATAAAATCCATAAAAAACAGATACGAAAACCATGGACTTGCGAAATCTTGGCTCATCACACGTTAGTTTGGGTATTTTTTTGTGTTTATCATGGCAATTTCAGATGAAGTGTGAGAGGGACAAAATGTATGTATGTATGTAAAAAAACCTGTCTTCACTCCATAGTTCTACGTGCACTCTCCATGTCGTTCTAAGCTTCTTGATAATATTCAACCGTACAATCCAACTTCAAAATTTTTAGATTATCTTTAAAAGAAAAAAAATAAAATAGCCTCACCTAGACCTACCGACCATCAGTCACATAAAACTCTGTTGTTGGCAAAATCATCGACTACCTAACGATGAAAGCCATATTTTAAGAAAAGAAGAAGAAGAACTTTGAAAGTGGAAAATACTGGCGAAATCATCATACTAATATTATAAACAGGAAAACTTTGTTTGTTTGATTGTAATGAATAGGCTCCGAAACTACTGAACCGATTTGAAAAATTATATCACTGTTGGGAAGCTGTAAACCTTTTCACACCTGTATAAATTTAAACACGCGTTTCACGTTTTTTAAACGCGTCGCGCGTTTGAATCGATACAAACGCGATGCTAACGCGCGTGTGTATCGCTACGAACGACAACAAACTGTTCTGTAGGATAAAAGCGCGCCGTCGACGCACGTTTCTAAAACGCGCGTCGACGGCGCGTTTAAAAAACGTGGTGTGCACAAGCCTTACATGTAATAACTCTGGCTCAGGTGGATGATGTGGGTGGACGGGAGCAGCCCAGGGGTTGAATTTTCAAAAACACTGATATTCTTTTAAACTTTATTTTTTTTCTGTTTTGTTTACGTAATGGCGGAGTAGCGCCCTCTAGAATTATTATTGCGTAATATTCCATGACCATAAACAAACCAAAAAAGAATTACGCATGCGCAAATCCTTCATTTGAAACGTGACTTATGGGACCGTATTTAGTCCATACAAAAATCCCATACAAAATGTATGTTAGATTTTTCCCGAATCCGGGAAACTTTTCCAATTTTTAATATCCTAAAAATCCAGTTCGGACTACTGTTCATTTTAAAACAATAAAAAGCCAAATTGGTTCAGCCGTTCTCAAGTGATGCAATTATCAACGATCAGCATTTTATTTTTATTCATATTTTAGATATTCCAATGAGCCCGTATTTCAAATTGATTAGAGCCGTTTAAGTTGGCTTTGGTCGTAAATATGGATTTTTAAACTACAATAGACCTAATAATCATCAAACGCCTGAACCGATTTTCATGAAACATAGCTAAAAAACACTCTTCATCAGACTATATTTTTAACAAAAAAAAAACGAAATAAAAATCACACAGACAGACACACAGATACATATGTTAAACTTATAACACACCTCTTTTTTCATCGGGGGTTCATAAAAAGGGGGCGCCTATACATAATTCTACCTATACTTGTGCGTTATCGTTAGCAAGGTCTCGTTTAGTGGAGTACAGGCATATATTTTATTATTTATTTTGTCTTAAGATTTTGGGAGGGTCATAAAAGTTTTAAGTTTTTACCAATTTAATTTGTTACCAATCTCTATTATGAAAACGACTTTATGGGTGGATCTTATATATTTTGCTTTGGGGGAAAATCTGATATTTTTAAAAATAAAAACTATCATAAATGTTGACCTGAAGTTATTATCGATTACCGAATGGAGATAGTATGGGTACCTACATCTGTATGCTGAACTTCATAAAAATCTATCCCGACCACAGTGGCGTTTGCGTTATTTGTGCGCTAGGGCATATTATATTTTAAATATTGATTGTACAAACGTTTGTATGTACAAAGAATATTAAAAATATACCTAACCAATAAAGAGAAGAAAATCTATACAAATTAATAAAATTGGAGTGTCAAAATAACACCTTTTCATAAAATGCATATGAAAATACATACGACACCTATAACAAAAACATGTTTTTTTTTGTCTGTCTGTCTGTCTGTGTGTTTGTTCCGGGTAATCTCCAAAACGGCTGGACTGATTTTGACGGGACTTTCGCTGGCAGATAGCTGATGTTATAAGGAGTAACTTAGGCTACTTTAATTTTAGCAAAACAATTAGGGTTCCGAGTAAAAAATAAAAACACACGAAATGAAAGAGTATTTCCGAAACGGCTGGACCGATTTTGACGGGACTTTCACTGGTAGATAGCTGATGTTATACGCAGTAACTTACTTTTATTTTACAAAAAAAAAAATGGGTCCTGTCGCACGGGCTCAGAACGCGGGAGCGGGCTTTTTTGTTAAGTTAAATTCCACGCGGACGAAGTCGCGGGCTCAGCTAGTAAATAATAAAGTTTGAATTAATCACGGCATAGTTCTGTAAATTTATGTGTCGAGATTTTCTCACACTTTATTTTTTAGGTGCAGTGTAAACTGAGTTCGTGGATCGTGCGTGGTATGTGTGCGCCTTGAATACACATATAAGTTTGAACTAGGTAAGTAGTTTAGCAGTAAGCCTGGGTCCAAACAAGCGACAATCCACCGTAACATGGCTCCGTAACCGCGTGAGCAAGGCGTGCCACTACCAGTTACGAATATGTATTTGTTACGCGAACAATTGCACGACGAACTGTCAACATGGGCGAGCACGCGAATGGCCGAACATGTAAAGTACGTTGCAGCGAGTTAAGTGTGGGCGCTGCTGGGGCATCTCGATCGACTAGCAATACGTCAAAACTGATGTATTGGACGTAAAGGATGGAATAATACCCCCGACCAAGATGCCCCCATCGCCATCCATGTAGATCAGACATCGAGGTAGCGACCGTATCGGTATCGAAATAACGACCGCGATAGCGAGGCATCCTTCCGTCGCGATGCCATGCAGTCCGGCTCGGCACTGTGTTGCATGTGTGAAACCACCTTAACGTTCTCCACGTTAAGCTGACGTTATTGCATCGGTTCAAGGTCAGATTTATCACAAAAATAAATACATATGTACTATTCAAATAAGTGGCGTTTGCTTTTTTTAACGGGTTTGAACAAGTTGTAAGTATTATTAAGATATTTAAAAAAAAAAGTTTTACGGTCATTGCAATCATATTAGGGAGAATTCTAAAACGAGAACTCACTAGTACATATATATTTCTAGCACTTACTTAGATAAAATAAAGAATACCTTTATAAAAATATAATAAATTTAGAATATTAAATATTCATAATCTTTATTAGATTCAAATGGATGTGTTGCATTTGGCCGTATTATACCGACCCAAGGAAAGCGATTTTTGCAACTCGATGCGATTTAACTCAATGCATCTAGCACCACGATTCCTAACCTGTGGATAATTACCCTTGCCGGGGTAGGTAATAAGGTAGGTAATAAGGCCGTGTCAATTCGTACTGGTATGACATAAAAATGACCATTAAAAAAATTCTTACTCTGAGACTTAAGATCGATTTATTAATACGGGCCTTCATGCCCAAACTGTGTAATCGAATGACATGTCGGAGCGGCGCGGCGGCGACTAAACTTATAGTAGGTACACAAACGAAAGACAAACATCTAGGTACATATCTTGTATGCGTCAGCTATTAATACTATAGTTTGACTTTTGACATTAGGCGGCTGGGTATAAAAGACGACGCAATCCTTGCAGTGTCAGTTGCGCATCAGTTAGCTACCAAATCAAATCAATATGAAATCGGTACGGTCAAACATTTCTGTGATAAGATAATACTTAAGTGATTTGGACTTAAAATAAAAATTAATACGATAACCAATTGTTATCTGTTCGACAGAAATCATAAATTTTCTCGTTCTGTATATGAACTTGCTGTAATTTTGTTTTCTAGGCGAAGTGATAACGCCCATAAACTAATCTTAATATTAACACTGACATTCTTATTAGAAATCTGTCATATGAACGGGATGGAACACGTTGGAATCGCATTGTACCGTGTTTGTTCTAACGCAATCGATGTCGCATTATTTTATTGCCCTACCGGTGCAGCCTGGGCTTTACGCCAACGATACGCTACGGACAACGATAGTGCTCGAGAACTTTTCTCAAATTATTTACTACTGTAACAAATTAAATTTAAGTGTTTATTGTTGGCACAGATCATCTTAATCGCCCTGGCCCTCGCGGCCGTCGCCGTCGCCGCTCCCCCAGAGCCCTACCAGATCCTGCGCTCCGCTTTTGAGCAGAATCCAGAGGGATCTTACAACTTCGGGTAAATATATTTTTAACGTAGCAACCTACCTGTCTTCTCATTGATCTATCATTAAGTACGATGTGTAACGTAATAATATTGTCAATTAACAGTTTCGAGACTGAAAATGGAATCAAACGCGATGAGACCGGTGAGTTGAAGGAGGCCCTTGACGAGGACAACAAGCCTCACACCGTCATCACCGTCCGCGGCTCCTACTCTTACCCCAACGAGGAAGGCAAACCCGAGACCGTCAACTACTTCGCTGACGAGACCGGCTACCACGCTGAGGGAGACTCCATCCCCAAGCCCGTCAGGAGATAAGCTAATCACACCTTCTCTCTAAGTAATAATCAAAGTATTAAGAAAAACCAATCGACGGATTATCTGCAACACTGCCCCGGACACTGATAACGTTTAGGAAAAAATAGCAATTGTTTGTCACCATAGCTGCTGAGGAGCGCATGGCGGAGCATCGGCCACGCTCACTTTTTGTTACTTGTTATTATTGATGCTCACTGCCATAATATTTTGTACATTTTTATAATACTTGTTATGTCCTAATAACGTGATTTAGAATGTAAATAAAGTTCGGTGAATATAATAGTTTATTGTTATTATATAACATAAATACCTACCCCTCCTTATCCCTCGTTTGAACTGGTGAAACATGTAGGTAAACCAATAAACGCAGCTCTCTCTGTGTGCTGTGAAAACATTTAGACAACAATATAAATCGGCGTAAAACCTAAGGGTTCGACACAATATTGTAACTAGACACTGGAACCGAACAGTTAATGGATATTATAGATATAGGTACCCTACTATAATAAACGGGCACATAGTAGGTACTTATTGTTATTACTGGGGTCTAAAGGAACCAAAGCATCTCACTTATATAGCAATCACACTAGAGCCCCAAGTCCGCTAAATTCACACATTTCCAATTCGTTAAATCCTTGTCGTTCGACGTGTTGCCGGCGAATTGGCTGCAAACAGATTACTCCGTATTTCTTTTTTATCAAAGTTCCTTTATGCGCCTTGATGTAGGAGTTAATGGTAGAAATCATCACGCTTGAAAAGCGTTATGCTTATTTCAGGCAAAAGTTCACGTAATTACTAACATATATAGTAATTTTGTAAACTACTTAACAGTGAACTTCGTTCCCTACGCGGGTCCGCGAGCGCACATTAAAAACAAAAAAAAAAAGGATTAGGAATAGAAGGAAAGCTACCAAAACTGTCCAAACTAACAAAACTTGCGGGAATCGAACACCACTGCGCCAAGCGGTCGTTAAATTAGAAGCAGGTTTGTATAGGATATTTTAAAAACTACAAGCATTACATACAGCATTACATCCGAATGTTATTACAAGCGACCTTGCGTCATTATAGACTGTAGAAACCTACGTACTAGGATTATTAAATAGGAAAAACAAAGGCACTGGATTCATTTGGTCTCTATATATTATAGGTAGGTTTGGTCTCTATATATAAATAGAACTAAAAGGATGAGCTAATCATAGGTCAATACAACGGCGTTATGTCATAAAAATCAATTTGGCATTGTCTCGATAAGCTCATTTGATTTCTACCTATGACAAACATACTCATTACTTGTTTTTCATTTGACCTTTGTTTACCACAATGGGGACATCTGAATGATCCATCATCTGATGTCGATCCTGGCTTACAGGAGTTACAGTGGTGGGAGTGTGTGGCGGGACTAGTCCCAAAAAAAAAATACAAACATATCGAGGCGACTTGTATTCTTGGAAGATCGACGTCGTGATTAATCTTATGCAGAATGTTGTTGGATAAATATTTAATTCACAATTTTTAGCTTCAAACATGTGTGATCCTGTTGCTGAAAGATTAATTAAATATCAAGGAGAGTGTTCACCTTTATGGGTGACCTTCCACTTGGCCGTGCTATGAAGCGGGCCCGTACGCTTTGACCAATAGGATGGCTTCATTACCTATCAACTTGTAATAATCTGGGCAAATTAGGTGTTCCAATTGGTCGAAGTGGATAGGTCCTCTTCTTAGCAGATCCAAGTGGACCGTTATCCTAATATTTTTCGTTCATCGCTCCGTTTCACTAACATTTTTAGTTTGACACCAATTATAAATAGATGTTAAATTTTTGCATTTAAACCACATTTTTAATGTGCATATCCATTTCTTACAGAGTTCTAAAAATCGTTCGAATGTTTATTCATTGAATCAATTTATTGTAATCATCATATGACATAGTATTTTACAGTTTAGTGTAAGGCTACAGCTGCTGGCTTAATCGAAGAAATATACACCAACAGGGTGTACCAGGAAGGTTTCATTTTACGATGAAGTAGGTGCTAATGTAACTGCACTGTGAACCTACCACTTTTGTCAACATAATACTCTGTACGGCCGTTTAAAACCGATCTCTTTAACCAAAACTATGTTTGCTTGGTTTACTGCACCGAGAAATTGCGGGTTCGATTAGTTTGGGTATCACGAGTGCGAGAGCCTAATCTCGCCTCTGGTTCCCTCCCTCGGATCCACTCCCCTTCAGGCCGGAATTTGCGAGCAATGTCTTTTTATCACAATCATCTATAGCTAGCTATAACTACTTAATATCTGTGTAAACGCAGCAGCGATGATTGAGAAAAAAGAAGATTTTGTTTTTGGTTTTGGATAACACTCGTTTTTTTTTTTTTTGATATTGTAACAACACTAGCTCCCACCATTTTCAACCGACTTCAAAAAGGAGGAGGTTATCAATTCGTGTGTGTTTTTTTTTTTAATGTTTGTTACCTCAGAACTCCGTTATTTATAAACCGATTCGAAAAATTATTTTTGCATTTGAAAGGAAGTCCGTGCAGATTGGTCCCATAAAAAATCATCAAAATCGGTTCAGTAGTTTGGCTTTAAAATCAAAATAACTTGAAAAAATACAGCATCCAAGTAAACGAAATTGCGTGATTTGCTATCCTGCGACTTTTCAGTGGTGGTTGCGGTCACTAAAATAGTCTCAGTAAACTGCCTACCTACCGGCTTCATCATCAGATGATGAAAAAACTGGAAGGTAGGCGCCAGAACTCCGTAATAACGCAATGTAACCTAGTCGTGTTTGGGCTCGGTGGAATTGTCATGAGATGCATTCTGGCTATAAGTGCCATATATTGGTACAAGTGGTACTATGTGTGCCCTTGATTGTCAGGATCCCTTGGTGATACCATAGAATTTCATAAAAGTAGGTTCAGTAGGTTGAGAGATATGGGCTGTTTGTTTACGGTTGCCAGCAATTCGATAAGTAGTTTACCACTAAAAATCGTGAAAATTTTTTTTACTAGGTGCACTAAAAAGCTAGAAATAACTAGATACCTAACTAACTAGATACCACAAAATTTCTTTAATTTGGAGTCGGATTTGGACAATCAGGATGGTCGTATGCTTGTTTAGGGACAATGTTGTTTAAAAATACACTTTGGAACCAATAACCTGAGTTCTGACTCCATATTGATATAGCCCAGGGGAGCAATAAGCCAAGGTAAATAAGTAAATAACAGTTGGTTATCGGCAGCAGTAGGCAAATCGGGTTGTAGTATGGAAGCTGACCCCAACGAACTAGGAATAAGAATCTATTTTGTCCATTGTACTATACCTAAGCAATTTGTACATCCGTTTGTTCATATTTGGATAAAACAGAGTCATTATCCTAACTTCGAATAATACAACCTAGGTATAGGTATTAGTTCATGTGAGTTTCCAGAATCACCGGTTTGGTGCTTGTTTGGTGCTTATTGTTAACAGTAAAAAAATAATGAAAGAAAAACAAAAATGCATGCCTATTAATACTATGTTCGACATTTGACATTCAGTGCAGGAGTATAAAAGATACCGCTAACCCTCTAGCGTCAGTCACTCATCAGGTAGCTACCAAAACACAGCAACGTTATCAATATGAAATCGGTACGTTGAACATACTAAAATAATGAATGTGGAGAAGTAGGTAACTACTAAAAATAATTGTCTATAAAATACTATTGGCGGTTCTATGGTTGCAGTGAAACTTCCCTACGTTCGCACTGTACGAAACATGTTCACGAAGCATATTGTTGCCTATATTTTTTGTTGTCTTAGAATAGAGATAACAATATGTTTCGTAAACATGTTTCGTCCGGCGCGAACTCACTGTTAAAGAAACATGTTGTTGCCTCTATTTTTTTGTTGATATAAAATAGAGCAAACAACATGTTTCTTGAACATGTTTCGTTCAGTGCGAAAGTAGGGTTAATTTGTAAAATAAAACAAATGCAACTTGTTAAATATTTTCTGCAGTATTTTAGTTTTTGATAAATACGTGAGATATTATCACATTTTATTTTTCGCTGTAGATCATCTTAGTCGCCCTCGCCCTCGCGGCCGTCGCCGTCGCCGCTCCCCCAGAGCCCTACCAGATCTTGCGCTCCGAGTACCAGCAGAATCCGGAGGGATCTTACAACTTCGGGTAATTATAGATTTATACAACGAAACCATGCTAGATGTTCAGCAACGAAACCATGGTAGCCCCGCGCTCAGATTGGAAACAAGAGATTGGAGTTTCATACCCCGCTCACACTTTACTCAGATTTTTTCTAAAATCTTATGAGAATTCCGTCATCATCCAATCATCATTAAATGATAAATTCTTCAAGAAATAGATCCACGACACACCCCCACCACTGGTCAACCCGTAAGCAAGGTTGTTATTTGATTATCAATTGCTAAATAGAGAAGACAAACATTGTGATGAAAGACAGAACTGAACTGGATGTCGGAAGACGTTCCATGTCCGCCAACCAATACAGAACTTTGGTGCACAATTGCCTGCATTTCCATTGCCTTGAGAATAGGTCTGGTGGTGACATTCTATACTTATTGTCAAACTAACATCAAATAATTTATATTGTTTTTTTTTTTTTAATATCAACAGCTTCGAGACCGAAAACGGCATCAAACGCGATGAGACCGGCGAGTTGAAGGAGGCCCTGGATGAGGACAACAAGCCTCACCCCGTCGTCGTCGTCCGCGGCTCGTACTCTTACCCCAACGAGGAAGGCAAACCCGAGACCGTCAACTACTACGCTGACGAGACCGGCTACCACGCTGAGGGAGACTCCATCCCCAAGCCCGTCAGGAGATAAACATTCCAAGTCTTAACTAATTGACGACCTATTCGACTATTCGATTGTAATTACATCGGCTTCACTGCTTAGGACTCTGATATTGTTTAGAAAAGTAGCAAAGTGCATGTAGCATCGGCCACACTCACTCCTTGTTGATTAGGTACAATTCGATGCTCAGCGCAATTTGAACGTTTTTACATTTTTTTTTGTTGTAACAATATGATATTGACTGTAAATAAAGTTGATTTGAATATATTTATTGATTTGATTGCAATGTAACCTCTGGGATAATATTCAATTGTGGTATTTGTAATGAATACACCGGTGCCTATCGATAACTGTCATTTATTTAGCCGTTTACAATGATCTTCTATAACTACCCTCATGTTACATGATAATTATGAATCAGCATCACTACAGTATTTTAACTTCTCCTGAAGTTATCTTCTGACTAAGTAGGACAAGTGACCTTAAAATAGTGGGATCTATTTATAAAAAAATGCATCTGAAATTCTACAAATTCTAAATACAAACTAAGAATGTTTGCATGCCACTAAGGCTGCAGATAAACATCCGTCCTATGGACGCTTGTAATACCTTAGGCATTACTCTTACGTTGCTAAGACTCTAAAACAAGAAAGTAATCTATTTGGTTTTTTTTGTTGGTTGATAAAACTGGTTAGTATCGAGTGATTAGTTAGAGTTGTCAGTCGTTAGATATAAACCCATCAGATCAATTAGTTTGTGTTATCATCAACAAAGGCGTCATGCATAATATTGTGCATTATTCAAATGACACCTCATATCATTTCTTTATTTGAAAATACAGTCTGATTTATCATTATTACTTAAATCATTTTGGTACTTACACTGACCTCTATTTTCCGTATCTAATAAAACTAAAGTCATTCTAAAAACATCGAATTGTATCATAAACCAGTTGTAGCGTTAGAAATCTTCACGTTGCTGGCGCGTCCCTATATCACTAGGTAATAGTAATCAGATCTAAACAATGCAATGTTGTTAATTGTATTACCATTGTGTAGTATCAGCTCACATGGCTAGTTAAGGCGGACTATCTATAAAATAAATCTAAATTGAAGATTTAAAAAACCCCGATGTGACGACTTCTTAAACTACAAAAGAGCTGATAATTTTCAAACGGCTCAACTGATTTTCATGTAATATAGCTAAGAACACTCTCGATCAGAATAGGTTTCTAACAAAAAAAACAACATTAAAATCGGTTCATCAGCTTGGGCGCTACGATACCACAGACAGACACACATGTTCAATTTATTACACCCCTTTTTTTCGTCGGGGGTTGAAAAGATAAAGTAAGGTCCGTCGTTTGGTTGATTAAAAGTTTATGTTCACGAGAATCGTTGTAATGTGAAAAGTATGTTGGTAGATATATGATAATAATAGTATCATGCTTTAGCATATCTCATCTTCAATGTCACTAAATAGAACATTATTTATAACTTGAATTTGAAAACATTCACATAAGACATCTCTAGGGTTTTTATTACAATGTGAACGAGATATAACATGCAGATAGCAGATTTTGGTAATAAAAAGGTTTTTTTGTAAGTATAATAAATACTATTTTTTTTGGGTATCTAGGATGCATGGAGAATAATATATTTTATATATACACATAGGTATAATTAATGTATATAATCCGGAGTTAAGTTCGTGGTTCAGTGTCAAATTACCGCTTCTGATTACAATTGATTAGCGTTTAGACCTTACAGCGGGGCAAATGAAAGTATAAAATAATAACGCTGTATAGTTTTAAGTATATTTCACTAAAACTGAAACCTGTCAGTAAACAAAGCTTCGTTATAGTGAAGCGTTCATTGCACGGAGCCGTGGACTTTAGAAATAAATATTAATTAGGAGCCAACCAATCGTGAGAAACGAACACGGATTTAATTAAAACATCATTCATATTCCTATCATAACAAAATCTATTCGCTATTTAACACTAAGACAAAATTCTTCACACTCCTATTCCTTCTTTCGATTTAATTCGTTCCAAGACAGTTTGGAACTCCCTCGGGACTAGCCGGGGTTCAAACGTTGGCAACTTCATTGGGAACCATTATTGTACACTGTGAAAATAAATATCAACAAAAAAATTTTTGTAGTTCCTAGTATACCTTTTAGTAAGTTTTTTTTTACCGAACATTTTGTAATTATAGCAAACACTTTATGAATACGGTACATTAATAATACACAAAACGTTAATGGAAAATATGCTAAATATAAGTATTTTTTCTCAGTGTTTATCCTACCTGTGGTGGGAATATGTTGGGTGGTCTAAGTCACTCAAAACCTTTGATAAAGACTTCTTTTATCAAAGCTCAAAACCCTTTAAAGTGCGTGTATAATAGGATAATAATACTTACGCTATCACGCAGATCTTGCACTTTGTTTCATTGCCGTTTATAAAAAAATTATAACGATTTGAAACTGTCCCACAATGTTAACCAACAATGTTCTCATTATTTTGTAACAGATGTTCTAAAAATATAAATTCTGTATTCGATGCCCCATTCATCAAAAGAAGGCCAAAACCGTTGTTTCAAATTCTTTACAATAAGATATAGATCTCGTTGTCAATTAATTTGCATTGTTACATCACAATTAACTACGTAATTACACGCGCAGTAGTTTTTTTGGGACGTCTTTAATTTTGTAGTCAAGATAATAATTACCGAGATACCTACAGATACCTATCGCGTTGTTATTAATTACAGACTAACAATCGTCCCTATTTTGGGCCGTTGCAATTAATATGATTTGAAGGCATTATAATTAAATATTTACTTTGACACTGGCGCTAGCCAATTTTTGAAAGACATTTAAAATCCGCCAACGTACACTGGGCCAGCGTGGTGGATTATGGCCTGAATCCCCACGTATTGAGGGGAGGCCCGTGCCCAGGAGAGGGACGTTAGAATGGATTAATTAGTATTATTGTATTACTGCCGCTGGACGAAGAACTCTTGAGTAAAAGTGTAAGAGTATAAAGGTGTTCATGTGTCATTCGTATTGTCTGTGTACTTTTGTACTAAAACAGCCGCTAAACACGCTAGATCTGAGATTTACTCCAGGAGCACTATATTAATTATTAATTTTGTTCATGTAAATAGAATTAACACTAAGGGCAAAATAAATTAAACGATTTGACCGTGTTCCATAGAATAGGTTTTTTTTATTTATTTATTTATTTATATTCAGGCATCGCAGGCCCATAGATACCTTATAAACTAACATACATATTAATAAAACAAATAAAAACTAAACTAAACTGTGGGTGGTGACGGCGGCAATCTCCCCCGAAAGCGCCTGAACACCACACCCTTCGGCCAGTAGTCTTCCTGCATGAAAGTTGACAGCCGATGGCAGTATTGTGAACAGAACCTATAGGAATATGTTTAGCTAATCATTCAGAGTAAGTACTTACTTAAAATCACTACCTACTATATTATACTTACTAATAACATATTGATCATCGATATAGACATTAGGTGTTGCTATACCCTGCGAGAAACAAGTACTTAGTCAGTTTATGGTAATCCTTAACTCCAAGGACACTTTATTGTATTTTTGCAGGGAATTTGGTTGTACAGACCAACAAAATTATTTTTTGGATATAGCTACTCACACGGAAGACATTAAGATTGGTGGTTAGTCTTAAATCGCCCACCGCGCGAATCAGTTAAGTTTTTAATGGTTTATGAAATCATCAACATAATCATAACGATGGTTATGAAGAACTGTAGAAACTCAAGTAATATACTTACAGGGTGTTACATAAGTCCGAAGCAATACTAGAGGGCATGGATGAATATCGGGTACAGAAATCCGAACGAAATAACTGGAACAGTTCCATTATATATCTTTACCCTGATAAAAAAAATAAGATCTCACATAAGTAATAAACAAATGAAGCCTCTTTATAATCTTGCCAAGACAGAGTTAGGTTATCGAAATGAAACCTATAATTTGAATAATATATTCAATACATCCATGTTTTCTTCTGGACATTTGAAATTTAGATTTTTCATAACCTAGTCACATTATGAAGCGACGAGATGGAGAAAATCTATAAGAAATATGCTAATGATAATATAAGCACACATGATAATTCTATAAATACTTTCAATAATCCAGATAAGCCTGAAATAGAGCTTGATTATAATGTAAATGTTAAAATAAATATAAACGACTTTGGAAATATGTAAGTAGGGAATTTTAGTTTGTATTAACACGAGCACAACCTAATACACTGCACTTAATATACCACCAGGTATTTCTGTAATGTAATTATGTTAATGGTTAAAGTAACTGTGTGGAACATTTACTATAATTTTGACTTGAAATTACTAAATGATTCCAACCATCCCGTCGGGTTCGTGCTATACCTTCGGTTAATAAGCTGGTGGGTAAAGAGACGTGTGTAACACTCACGTTTGAGTGATGGCATAACAAAAAATATCAGCTTAGAGCAACCCTGCCAACTATAAATGGAGTATTCTGGTCCCACGCTAACAGTAACGTTTCGAGTACAACGAGTGCAGTCGGATTCGAGGTATAATTGTTGTGGTAATTCGGTGAAGAGTAATATGAGTGCAAAATATTTAGTTAGAACAAATTGCCAGTTGAGTTTACATACGTGATGGGCTATCTTTGTTTGTTCAACAGCCTTTCCATTAGGCTGTTATCATAATTATATTTACATATTGTTTAATTAATTTTCATGTGTATCTTCTGTTGTCCTAACCGGGTTATCAGTGAACATATTCGTATTTTCACCAAAGCTACCTTGGCGAAAATTATATTCTCAATCTTTGCGTGACTATCTGGAGTCCTCTTCAAAAATGTACTTGTGTACTTTTCAACAATTGAATTTGGCTGAAATAAACACAAGTAACATATTTTTTAACGGAAATTGTGGAATATCTGGCCCTTTCCATTGTTTAATTTATTAACACCAACAGCTAGTTACAAATAACAAAATATGCTAGCTTCTAGTTACCACTCTTTGCTCATTTACACGAGGGAACGATAACTATCTTCAGGTTATAACAATTTAAATTTCAATATCTAACTAATTTCTTACAGGATGATTCGCGTCATCAGTTGCCTGTTGCTATGTAGCACCCTGTCTATTGCCATTCCGTTTCCCTTTCCCGCTGCTCCAATACCGTTTCCTCCAGTACCGGTAGTTCCAACGTCAGTGGTGCCCACTCCATTCCCTTTTACTCCAACACCTAGACCTGGAGTGCCAGGATATAATAACCCTTATTACAATTACGTTGGCGGTCCAGCAGTGCCTATAGTGTCATATTCCAGCGAGCATGCAGGAGATGGAACTTATGCTTTCAGGTAAGTGTTTAATTAGCATGTTAACTTGTTAGGGCTGAGAAGAGAGATAAATTACTTATTTACGTTTAATATTTGTATTCAATTTTTTTAAATCAATCCAAAATATGCTGGTGACCAGGAGATCTAGTATTATAGTAGTATTTCGTCATAAAATTCTAATAACATTATGCTACATTTGCTTGTAATTCCAGTTTTACTACAGCTGACGGCAAGCAAGCCCAGGAAAACGGATTTTTGAAAGACGCTTACATTGATAACGCTGGCGAACCACAAGGCACACAGGTTGGAATATTAACTTATTTTGCATTTTGAAGTGGGAAAGCCCAGCATAATAATTCTGCATTCGTATTCCAGGTTGTACAAGGAAGTTACGCTTACATATCGCCCGAAGGTACTCCCATACAAGTCAGTTATGTCGCTGATGAGAATGGTAAGAAATACTTTGATATTTTGGTTTACTTGTCGGTACTTACCTATAATACACCATGGCTCTTCATAGATATTATAATTTAGACTAATGAATATTTAATATGTACATAATACATTATACTCTCTGGAAACTGGATCCATAGACAGTTGACGTGTCGCCTCCTTTTTCACCCGACTACGGCGAAGCCAAAATGATGGGTTATGTCAGTATATGTTCGAATAATTTTTATGTTTCACCGTAACGCTTAAACTACCAATCATATTTTGATTAATGAGGTGTCAATCGATTTGTTGGTATAGTCCAGGTGACATAGGCTAGATTTTATACGAACAAAATCAATATGACAGATCGATACCTCCCACGTAAGTTGTTGTAACCCCAAAAACGTAATTTTACAGGAGAGCATTTTAAAGATTCAAATTGCACTAAAAACTGCATTTATTATTGTATCTTTGTGAAATTTGGTATATAAGTTTAATTTATAGTATTCTTGACTATGTTGAAAGATAATTTAAGAAAATATGAATATTTTATGAGATATTGTTCATACAACATTTCACTGCGGAGTACAAGCTGCGCCAGTTGTTGTATGTCATACTTACAACATTTTACTGCGGAGTACAGGCTGCGCCAGTTGTTGTATGTCATAATTACAACATTTTACGGCGGAGTAAAGGCTGCGCCAGTTGTTGTATATCATACTTACAACAATATACCGCGAAGTTTAAATTTCGTCAGTTGTTGTATGTGACAATAAGAATATAAATCTGTCAAAAATTTGATTGTGTATTATTGCACGTGACCAAATTATAGGTAAAGAAAATAAATATAAATTATGATCTAGGATAAATGTCTTTATTTTTGTAATAGGACATATTTAAAAATAATGTTTTGTTTTAAATTGAATGTATAATAAAAACAGTAATGTCTTCCATTACTCTGTAATAAAAATAATCCAAATATAATCATAAAAATTAACATGATGAAACATAAAATAAAAAATATGACTTACTTAATAATTTATAAAAGATCAACTTAAAATGAAGATAAATCAGGTAACCATTTGTAATTATCGGCAGTGTAGCCTTAAATCAGTAAAAACGAAACAAATAAAAAAAGACGCATAATTAAAATAAATATAAATAAGGTAAAAAAGAAAATACTAAATTACCTCCTAATTAATTCTGAATCAGAAATAATCATCATTATGAGAGCCACAAAAGATAGACTCCTGAAAAAGTCGTGATAAGTGGCTGACATAATTCCACTGTGGCAGAGACTCATTAAGTCATCATATTTTGGCTTTGTTAAGCGAAGATGGGTGGAATAGAGAGAGCATAGCTCTGCCATACTATTTCTGGGACGTCTTCGGGTATTGGTATTAATGGTAATAGCATTATTGTTTGCGTAACGATACTCGTATAATTATTTTTATTTTAAATATCGGCAGACTGACACCAACTGTATCGTCCCAAACTAAGCAATTCTTGTACTATAGGTACAGTACAATGGACTGGGAGCTATCCCAGTGACACCCAGACCAGAGAAAATTATGAAAAGGCCATTTCCGATTGTTTCCCCGACGGGAGTCGAACCCGCAACCACCATGTGCAGTGAGACGAACGGCCTGCGTTCGAACCACTGCAGTCGTAAATTTTAAAAGGATTTTCGGCACATACTCGCTCTCGTTGGTCCATTTAACTACGTCTCCACTTATATTTTTAGATCAATTACGCCCTTATAGGGACCAGTCCCGCCACACACTCCCACCACTGTAACTCCTGTAAGCCAGGATCGACAATGGTGACCAATAATGACGTCGAGGTTTGACCCTTCACGAGTCCCGGGGAAAAGTTAAATTGTCTTGGAATCCGAACGAATTTAATCGAAAGAAATAATAGGAGGAGTTGGAAGAAAAAAAATCTACTTCCCTCCGGTGCAAAGCAGGAGAATAAAATAGCTGGTATGGGCTGATTGCCATAGAAACAAGTCTGTTACAGCTGATTGAAGACCAGTTGTAAGCCATCACGGATAGTAATATGACTAATTGGACCTAAACTCGTGAGCTGATTATACTTGATTCCAATAATAGGTATGGCAAAAGCGCTTGAACGCACGGAAATTGTCTCTGGTTTCCACAAGGTCTGTGTAATTAACTGCTACATATGTGACTTGCAGGCTATTTAGCATAGTAGTCCGTTTGCTGTGACAGAGACTGCACTCCCACAAGATGTGATGTGCAGAATGTTCACGATTGTTTTGCGGCGTCGAACATTGACAGAAAGGGGAAGGAACCAATTTTGAAGTAGCCCTTAGTTATTGTATCCCATCTGGATTGCCATTCGGTCAGAAGATCTTCGTAAACGACAAATATCGGACTAAATAATCTAGAGATTTAAGAGCGGTCTCGCGCTTTAAGGAACTCGGTGTTCATGCTCTCTCGAGTAGAAGATTACGTCGAATTACGCCCGTTCAAAAGTTATTTTTAGTTATAAAAATCACTATGCTTAATTTCTATGACATTAAATGGTCTTCCATCCTGTTTAGCTTGTCTAAACAAGCTAAACCATTCCAAAGGTGTATAAATAAGTTTATTTTTAGATGAACGTTCTATAAAAGCGTGAAAGCTGTCACCCTCTGCTTGTACCTCTGTACCTTTTTCGAGAAAGGTATGTTTTATAGTTATGTTAAGTTTATGAGCAATATACACATAAAACGCAAACGCAATGCGATTGCGATTCTGACCGGCACAATTATCAGACCAGAATCTAAATTCGGTCGGTGACAATTCAAGTAAGTAGGGGTAGTAGGTAAGAAGTAGACGTATTAACGTTGTGTAAAGACAGTGGCACTGACTCCAAATGAAATAAATTACAAGTTCCCTGGTTATTTCTAGCTTTTTAGTGCACCCAAGTTATTTGATGTCGGTTTATTTTTTTTATTTAAAATTTCATATATTAAGCAAAGCTTTTTAAGACCCAATTTTAGAACTTACTTTCGACATACAACATTGAATTGGAGTAAAAAAAAAGTAATAGCAACGTAAAATATAGTATGTCACCATACAACAAACTTTTGAATAACAACTCCCGAAGTAAAATGTAGTATTTATAACATACAACAATTATTTTTATTTAAATGTAAACGTATAATGGTACATGTATTACATACAACAATTTTCATGAACGCGTATCGACGTATACTGTTGTAAGTAATCTATACAACATTTCAGGTCGGTTGAAAGTCCGGCGTAGTCTGTTTTATGTGACCAATACGACAAGCGAGCGCGCGGTTCCCGCTCTCCCGCACCCCGCGTATACCATTGCAAAGGTATATACAACGTTGTAGCCCGTTCTCGTTCAAAAGTTACAACAATATACGTCTAGAAAATCCTTGAAAAAATCGTGTTTTCATTATTTTTTCACTTTGAATGCATTCAATAATGCAAATTAGGATAGTTTTCAGTAAAAACGCAAAACGGCATTTTTGTGGCATACAACAACTTACGTGGGAGGTATCGAGATGTTACATCAAAAAATGTGGGGATCCCTGTTTTTTTTTGGCTGGCGTATCCAGTGGGATGTCTAATGTAAGAGGAGACGTTTTTGAGTTCATAAATATTAATATAGTATGACATACGACAGAAAATAATAAAAATACTCTATTTCAACGTTTATGAATACCTACTACTAGCGCTATCTATCGACAGTTCTGAATATAATTCGTGTATTTCCGTAGTTGGGTTACTGTTTTATTTTATGTTTTTTTATATTTTATTTCAGGGTTCAGACCTTCAGGAGTTCAGATACACGCTGACGGAAAGGCTGTGGCTCCCATCGTCGATAAAGAAAAACGGCCTTTTGATCCCCTTTACAATGGCTACAACCCGTACTACGATCGCAACCGCTACAACCCCTTTGAACAATATAATAACCGTAGACCCTACAACCCTAGGTATCCTTACGATCCCACAAAGTTCAACCCTTACTTCAATAGCCCGTACCAAAACACTGCACAAACGAAAGCTAAAGAAGAGGCTAAGAATTAATCTGGTTGATTTGTGCGACTCGCCAGACTAACGTTTCTACTGTTCGATGTAACTTATACTGTACTTATACCGTATGTAGATGTGAATTCTAACACATATTTTTAGATTATTTTACTTACTGGATTTTATGAATAAAATAATGTTTTAAATTGAAAAATAAAACATATTTTTGTGTATCGTAGTACCTATATGAAGAAATAAAGATTCCACGTCATAATGTAACTAGTAACTTTTTCTAGAGTGGAGCGTTACTTCATTGTATTTTTAAATAATAGTAAAGAACAAAATATAACGTAAAACATTGTAAACTTATAATGAAATGAATTATTCATTATTTTGAGCTTTCTGTGTCCTTAACAAGTGCTTAAGTACCCTCCTACTCATGTAATTTTGATCATGTTGCAGTTCGGTGTATTGCGCAAGCGACGATCCATTGCGACAGGGCTCATATAAATCAATATGGCACAGGAGATAAATTGTCGGAACATTGCAAGTAATATTATGGTAGCGATGTTTTACGGGACGTCATGATATTAATACGTTAAGCAAAAACGTTTTTTATCCCTTTTTACGGAACTTACGCGAATGGTGGAGTATGAAATTTGGCACAGTTAAAGTTTGTATGAAGAAGGAGTGCAGAAAGCTAATATTTTTAAATAATATTACTTAATAACTCTAAATTGAAAATTTAAAAACCCCTGATGCGACGACTTTTTCATCAAATGTATACAATAATCAACAGAAACTCTGCGTAAAAGTAGTCATTATTTTGTTATGACATTATAATAATTGACATTAGAATAGACAACGAATCTAAATATTGATGCCACGAAGTAGTTTTAATATTTGCAATTGTGTAAATAACATTAGGGTTACTGCCTTTGATAAAAGAAGTAAAGGATACCGCATGTTAGTACACGCAATGTTCCACCAAAAAATACGCATGATTCAAAATTCGCGCAGTCGCCCGCTAGTCTACAATCGACCATTGACACAAGAGCTGTCAAAACCGCGGCGTAAAATATTGAAAAAATACCGTTTTGCATCATTAAAACATGTAAAAGTGAGAACTGGAAGCATAAGAAAGCGAATGGCATTTCATTTTATCAGTGAGTCCCCCTTAAAATACAATATTTTACAAGAAAAAGTAAAATTTATATTTTCATACATTCTATGTAGTTGGATAATGTGGATACGACTTCTATAAAATTATATTGTTTCGTATTAAAATGCCGTTTTCGTAGAAAACGGTTTATTGCGCTCTCCACAAACTTAACTTATACGCACTAGTAGGTACACAGTTTTTACACACAAAACTTCCAAATCACATAGCAGTCGCACAGTCGTCCAATATAGTCGCTTACCTAAGGGTCGACGTATATTCCTCTATCTTTGCTTTCTTAACACAATATGTTCAATGTCGCTTCCGATGGCAATATATTTTTAGGGTACTTTTCTCGACAGTTTAAACTCGAAAATCTCGAAAAGTTTTTTTGTTATCAGGGCAATTTAAGACATTTAATTTGAGATACGATAGTGAATTCAACATTTTCCCATAGATTTCCTCAATCTATAGAGAGGCGTGAAAAATGGACTAATGCCATACTTTTTACGAGAGCACCCGATTGGAGACCAACAAAACGTACCTGTTTTTGTTCATTATATTTTGATGAATCGGATTTTTACACAAGTAACAAAGGCCACCGGATGTTAAAGAAAACTGGTTAAATATATTGGTTTATATTTGAGTAATCGGCGGTTATGCTCAATACCGCACCTGCTATAATATCGCCAGACTGACACACCAACTATGGTCCCAAACTAAGCAACGCGTGTACTATGTACCGATATCATACTTGGTACCGTACAATGGACTGGGGGCAATCCCGGTGACAACCAGACCAGGGCGAATTACAGAAAGGCCATTTCCAAAATTTTCTGGGACGCAAATCGAACTCGCAACCACCCGGTACAGTGAGTCCAGTGGTATACGTGCAAACCACTGTGCCAAACAGTCGTCACGATACCAAGCCAAGCGATAGCAGTATCGCTTGGCTTGCCAAGCTGGCCAAGCAATATAATGAACACTTCCATCACTTGTCTTTGCTTGTGTATAACTTCTTACATTTTTTACCAGGCTGCTTCTCTAATACTGTTTAACTTAACACTGTACACATCATAAGGACGTCGTGCCCCGTATAATTAAATGTCACATTTTATTTTTAAAGTCCCAGTTTTTTTAAAATCTCATGTATTTATTATTTAAGGTATTTTTTGTGGACCGATAAAATAAAAAAAAGTATTTCCATATTTGCTTAATACTTTTTCTCTTACGAAAACGGTATTTTGAGTATAACCCGCCACGTTATAATATTCTTATGTAATTGACTTGAAATCGTGAGGCGTATCCATAGTTTTGACGTCGTTTTGCACAGTTTTGACACTGGGCCCCCGCGCCGGCGCGCTTTACACACACTGTCATTGCCGCGAGATCGCATTTGAATGATAATGAAGTATGAAGTACTGTATCCATTCCTTCCTTTATCAAAGGTTACTGCAGCCCACTCAAAAAAACCTTTCCACTAGGCTCCAAGGAAATGTAACAATTTTTAGTAAACCAGCAGTAGGTATGTAAAATATTATACAATTTGTAAAAGTTACTAATATGTATAGAATATAAATAAGGAAATTACATTAAATTTTTATATGTGGAAATTATGTATGTACGGTTGCAAGTTTTGGTCTTCACAGCGGAGATGAACATCCCGAAATTAACGTCGCGAAATCAAATCACATACACTGGTCATTACATAAATGCGGTTGGTTTTAATGTGGGAATACGTAATGCAGTAATGTATTGTCACTGCATATTAAAAAAAGTCGATACTATATTGTATTTTTTTATTCAAAACCTTGTCCAAGTATGACACAACGAATGCAACTGGTTCTGTGAGATCCATCTGTGATGATGCGACTACGAGTTAAGGTTAACTTTACGACGTTCGGGCTTACATAATGTGTCATTTAATTTAAATTGTTTCTGCATGTCTTCGTGTTCCGTGGGAAATATAGAAAAACCGTGTGCGTTTATAACGGTATTTATCAATATATTGTTTTCTTATATTTACGCGAATACTATACATTGAAATAAAACTATTTTTCGGATTTTATCGCGTTCGGTATTTATCAACTTATTTTTCTATTCAATTTCTGAATTGAAGAAACCCCGGCACAGATCCCTGGGTTTTTCGAAATATATGTTCTAATCATAATTTAAATACGATTATCACTTGCTTGCGGTGCTAGGAACCATCATAAGGAACCTGCATAGATATCTTAAACATATTATCAGTTATCGAAGGACAGTGAAATCCGCCAACCCACTGTAGGCCAGCGTGGTGGACTGTGGCCTAAAGCAGCCGAAGTCAAAGTGAAAATTGTTATTACTATTATTCATGCGTAATTTTTTCTACCAACTCTTCCTATTATTTCTGTTGATTAAATTCGTGCGAGTTCCAAGACAATTTAACTTTTCCTCGGGACTCGTCGAGGGTCAAACCTCGACGTCATTATTGGTCACCATTGACGATCCTGGTTTACAGTACCTAACAGTAGTGGGAGTGTTTGAATGAATGAATAAAAAAAACATGCATAATTATGTAAATATGTTATATCTCCCTGTTTGACCATAAACCAGGTATTTGTTTACAATAGATTTATGAAATTTACTTATAATGAGGGCTTACAATATATATTTTTTTTTAGTATGGAACTAAGTAGGTATATAATAAACGAGTCCTTCCTTTAAACTTACGTAAATCGGGATATTAGTCCGCCTATAATACGAATGATGCGTTAAAATATCACTTAAACTTTATTAGTCATAATTTCCAATTTCATTTCCATTTCACAATCAGCCATTTAACTCTTATAATCAAAGGAATTAAGTTCTTATTTAATCGATACGACAACGATACATAAGGGACACCTCTGCCGTCCTTCTGACATGATCATAAAATATGTACAGAATCCGCGTGCGATGTGTAATTCCACAAAAGCTTTCGGTATAAATACTGGGGGTGAATCCGAAATGCATCATTGTACTGTTTTGGTATCGCAAGTATCCATCTTGAAACTTGCTCCAACATGATGTGTATTGTAAGTTTTTGTGAGCTTTTATTGTTTCTGGGAATCAACTTGCCTGTACATCGTCACCGTGTTTTTTTAAAACAAACTTAAAACATCTCAAGCTCGCATCACTATTAGTCTGAAGCATTTGTATTAGGTGTATTAAGTGTTTAGTCTCCATAAACTAGTCGCCAATAAACTATAATTCTCGCTGATTTATAAGGTGTATCTACAACTGATTAGTCAAGTTGGTATTTTAACTTATTGTAATTGATAATATTTTATGGTGTTTATACACTTCTTTGTTCCTGAGAATGTACACCATCTTTTGTTCAATGAAAAGAGAAACTATTGAGTTTCTTGACGGATCTTTTCAGTGGAAGCAGCATTCCGACCCGGTGGTAGATTCTGACTATTCATAAATCCTTTGTTGGCTTACAGGAATAAAAACAATTTTGAGTTTTGAGTTTGTGTATGGTTTGTATACATATTTTCTCGGATGGCCTCCTTTGAATTTCATTAAGATCTATCTATATTTTGCTCATGACAAATGCAGACAAACCGAAATCGGAACTACCCATAATTACAACTTTCTAAACATAAATGTTTTTGTAATGTGAATAGTAATTACTTGCATGTCTTATGTTTAGTTGTTATTAGTATTCGTGGTTGGAACAGCGCTCGCTGACGTCATCAGCCTGCAGGCTTACCAGCCTCAGCCAGTGTATCAGCAACAGCAGCAGCAGTACACCACCGAACCCATTCCCATCATTAGTCAAGAACAAGTCATCAATCCGGACGGATCTTATAAATGGAGGTAAGAAATTCTCAAATTCCAAAGATTCTTCGTTTCTCCATCAGACAACCGCGTGGTCTATTCTGTCTCCAGTTACTGAAATTTACTCAATCAAACCCTGAAGACTTTCTCCACCTCTCCACCTCCAGCTGGATCGACCAAATGTTCTTTAAGGGTTTCAAACAAAAAATCAAAGCATAATAAAAATCTCCTCCAGACTGCCACTACACTTAGTATAGGGTAGGGTACCTGGAAGGAGGCCATGATTCTCCTTTGGATGCCCAGACTTGGAACATATTTTAGTATACCTGGGTAACTATCCTACACAACATACCGCTTGGCGCAGTGGTTCAAGCGTGGGCAGCTCGGCTCACTACACCGGGTGGTTGCGGGTTCGATTCCTGTTTACCCGTCAGGGTAAATTTCGGAAATGTTCTCTTCGTAATTTGCTCTGGTCTGGGTGTCACTGGGATCGCCCCCAGTCCATTGAACGTTACCCATAGTACAAGCGTTGCTTAGATTGGGATCATACAGTTGGTGTGTTCGTCTGGCGATATTTATTGTTATTACATACAAAACGTCTTGATTTAATTCGCGACATTCTTTAGGCCGCTCAACGAATACATTACAATATTAACTTTATACCTAAAAATGTAAATGTTACTAAATGTAAGCACCTATACGTGCTCAGTATAACAAATAGTAGATTTATGTAAATAAAACCAATACCTATGTTTGATCGGCGACTTTTAGTTATGAGACTGGCAACGGCATCTCGGCTGATGAGCAAGGTTATTTGAAGAATCAAGGCATCCCCGAGCAAGAGGCGCAGGCTGCTCAAGGACAGTACCAGTATACTGCACCTGATGGACAGGTAACTTTATTCATACCTTTTGAAGCTCATACAGGAGTTTCAGAAATCCGAAATAAAACTTGGGATTTAGATGGGTATTGGGCATAGAATTAAAAGATGTCAAAAAATTCTCGAATAATAATACTATTTCGCCCATAAAAAAAGTTTCAAGTAGGTAATAAGCTAAATTTACGGGCGGTTTTTGGCTCGTAACTTCGAATAAGTATAATAATAGTTACGTTTAACCTATATTCACTGCCTTCTACATAGTAGATACCGTATATGTACATAAATTACTATTTCGAGTGTTTGAAACGCCCTGTACCAGGAAGCTGCCAGGTTAAATTATGTCCTAAGCTATGTCACGCGTTAGAATAGAATAGAATGTATCTTTATTGTACTTACACCAGAATTTCAATTTGACGAAACTTAAGGAACATTATAATACGCATTAGGCCATCATGTTGGTATGGTATTTTGACATATTGAGATGTAGGAAAACCATTAAAATTATAGTTATAGACTAGACATAGCAAATAACCGAATAAGTATATTTTAGAAAAAAATGTGTATAATCTTGATTGCATAAAATTTTATAAAATTTCTGTAGAACCGTTTTTCTGTGACATTTCATCAAAGTTAACCCACTTTTTTAGTTTAATAACAAAACATAAATACATATCTATGATTTCATGACAATCATAATCATCATCGCTTTAGTAGACATGGTCAAAGTTATCCCTAGCGTAGGGTTGGCGAACAGCCCCAAGGAGAAGGGTAATCGAAGTCGCTTTTTCAAAATTTTGCTTAAATCTGCTAAATCAAAAAATGCGCCTAGATAAAGTGCGTGAGCAAATGTGTGTGAAGAATTGTATCGATAGAAGAGGAACCCTTGATATTCTGCAGTGAATCTCGTTGCGTAGACACGTTCTTTCGCTAGATGCCAGTATTATTAGTAAGCAATTATATTAGCAACAAACAATCTTAATATATGATCAGAATGATCCCGTGTTCGATGGTCAAGTTGAGGTCATATGACATTCAAAGTAACACCGCGGTGTCAAATTTTACCGGATTACCGGATAGATTTTGATTTTGATTCTGATGATTGTATTACCATCTATGATACCAGGTTAATGTAAATAGGTTCACAACTATTACATTAAAATCGATTACTGCACCCTTGAGTATTCATATTAGTATTCATTTGAGTATGCTAATGGCCAACTCTGGTGTCGAAGTGTTCAGGACGGTCGAAGCCATCATATTGCACTAGATGACATCTAGATGTACTGAATCGGTCCTTACACTAAATTAAAGACGATAAGAAGATATTTATAATTGAAACTCAGTGAATTCTTTCTAACTAAATACATTAGAAACTAGAAGGGTATAGGCTAGAAACAATACCTCTTCTTGAAATCAAACCCACGGATATTCAGTTTTCTATTTTTTTATATTGATTAATATACAATTAGGAAGTATGTTTTAAATTGATTATTTGACGCTTGAAATTTATAACTTAAGTCATCTGCGATAAAGTTTATGTGTTCAATGATTACCTACTTTTTTTTCCTTATCGTTTCCCAAAATAGACAGAATTAGTATTCGTTTTTTTAAGTAATCAATACAAGTTTCTCAGCGACATTCCTTGAATCCTGATGAAATTGCTACAGTGTTTATGAAAGGGTGATGATATCCACAGAAGAAAATAATTTGATAAAAATAAAAATAACCTATAGGTACGCAAATAGTTTCATATTTCACGTTATTGTTCCAGGTGATCCATTTGCAATACATAGCGGATGAGAATGGTTTCCAGCCTCAGGGTGCTCACCTGCCGACGCCGCCGCCCATCCCCCGGGAGATCCAGACCGCCGTGGACTACCTTGCCACTCTGCCCCCACCCAACCAAGACAACAGAGAATACAGGAACTAGACATTTTAAACGCGTTCAGCAATCCTTAGTCGCATACAAGTATAGCTTTAGATTTTTGCCAACAAATAAAAACAGGCATAATTATTTATTGTTTCTTGGTGCATTTATGGGTACATTTATAAAGCAATAGCATAATTGAAACCTTGACTGCACTCCTGTATATCAAAAAAAAAAAAACGAAAATATTAAGTACCTTTTTAAGTAAGTAACATGTTGCATCTATGTAGATAATAGTCTTAAGATCGTTATATTCATTCAAATGTGTTTTTAAGATTTATAAGATATTAAAAAATGTTATAATAACAATTTTCGTTTCAATTTCTGTTAAACTCGGCACTCTGAAGAATTAAGGCAGGTAGGTAGTTATACATACTTTTTAAAAAATGATTTATTATAATTGATTCAGAAGGTCTTTTAGTTCATTTATAAAACATATAACGAGAGCTTAATTTCGTCATATTTGCGAATTACTCGCAAAAGCCTCAATTAAAAAACGTTTATAGTGATCTAATAATTGCATTTCTCAATGCAAAGATTAAATATTTGTTTAATCGTTCACAAGGTTGCAAATTATAATAACAGTTAGTGGTGATTACGGGTTGGTTGGCTGTCGATGTTATTTGAACCGCGTGAATCGAGGATATGTGTGAAAAACTATACATTTTTACATGGTGACCACAGATCATTTGAAAGAACTTTGTGCCATGTCATTAATCTGTAGGTACGGGCATACAACAGTAATAAAATAAAATAAAATAATAAATAACTTCATTATGTCGTGGGATTGAAGTCTTTCTATATACTCTCAAAGTTGCATTATGTAATTGCTATCTAAAAACGATTGAAAAGGCAATTCATGATTACACATAAGTACATTCGCTTATAATAACCCAACAGTGCACTCAAAATAATAGGTCTAATAAACTTTGATTAAAGGACGAAGCGTGGCTATGATTTAAAGTCGTTTCACCCATGCATGGCTATGTAGTGTTTGGCCATCGTAACGACAATTGAAAAGCAAGATCGCAGCTCGTATGTGGCGTGTGTGGTAGTGTCTTAAGCGGCTGAAGTTCGTCTGCCGCGACCCCTTGCTCAACAACCGGTCTGTTCACTTTCCCTGCAACACGCGTGTCAAGGTCGCGCGGCCATCGCGACGTACTTCAGGTAAAAGAGTAGTGAAGACTCCCAGAATAGCTATATCGACATTTCATACCTTAGTGCGAAGGTTAGTTATACTTTGCGTAACTCACTGACCCGCTTGATCTCTGAGATTCCTTGGAGTTCTTTTTTGTCGATATCGAGGTACCTGCAGCTAATCTTTGTTTTTATGGCGATATCCGGGTAGGGTCATAGTTTTATTTTTCTCTTAGTAAATCTACGATATAGCTGGCCAAGTAGCATTCTGTGATTTGAAAATAAAATCTCTAGAACGATGGATGCCTTATCTATTTATAATAGACTTCATTTTAGAAGCGTCAGGCGTTCAGAATATTTTTAAAGTAATTAAAATTTAAAGAAAATCTGATAGATATATCTTTTATCAGTTTTTTTATATTTTTTAAACTTACGCAGGTACCTACTGAACATAAATTTTGTTATTATCTTTAACATAGGAATAACAATAAAAATTTATTAATATATTCGCAAACTCGTGAAGGTTACACATAATTTTCCAATTAGGAATCATAAGGCACATCTTTATTTATAACTTTAAATATAAATTATAGGAGCGTCTTTATAGGTAGTATATCAGTAGGTATATGTATACACGACATGATTTTTTGTATGTTCCTCTTGGGCACAGGCGCTAATCACTTGACCGATATTGATGTGCTCTTCACTAAGGTGATATTTTGGAAAGCACACTATGATCACAGTAGACGGACAAATCTGAAAAACAAAGGTGATCAATATATCTACTTAATAAAATACAGAGAAAAAGTGGCCAGTGCCAGTTCGATAAGCAAATACCCCCTTATTGATAATGGTGGTTTAGCGGTTGTATAGTTACACCATGCCTTGTCATATTTTATCGAATGCAAAATTACTGAAGACAGAAAAAAAAATCGGAGTTTAACTATTCTCCCGCTATACCACGTTTAGTAATAAGGGGGATAGAGCGTAATATCATGATAATATGACGTCATCAAATGGTCTTAGGCATATACATAAATAAATCTTGTTCACCAATCCCTACTCCTAACAATTAAGCGATAACGCAACAACAGAAGAATGAGCTTGAAAAAATCTATACTCATTAAAAGTGCCTACAGTATGATTTACATAACAGATATATAAGTAAATTCCATTGTTGTCTGAATACCTATTCATAAAGTCGAGAGCGATATCGATTGCATAATATTGTTGATTTCTTTAGATTAGTGCTTACACCGTAAGAAATGAATATCGCGCTATTACGGGAGAAGATACTTTGATACTACTCGAAGTACTTTGTGCACCATGAATATTGAGGATATTCAAGTATATTCCTAAATGGTGAATTATAAAAACACTTGCATACGAACAAGTGTTACGCTTAAACTGACAAAATTCAAATTTAATCTCCCTCATGTTAAATGATAGTAGGTACCTATAGTTATTAATTATTTAGATGAAATGGAGTAACGAAATTTCCATTAATTATTTATTTCCTACTGGTCACTAAGAGATCATTATTAATTGAAATATTGCAGCTAAAAATCGCCTCAAAATCGTATCGTATCGTACCTATGTATAAAGTTTTTAAGAATTTAAGCTAAATTAATAAGTTTGGTGAACAGCCATCGACCTTATTTAATTCATGGATGACTTGGAAAATAAGAAATAAAGAACTCACCGAAAACGTTCAGCGTTCTCGCGAGCTGGATGTCGAATCCCTCTCCATGTCTGTGAATCGAAAATTGAAAGCAGTGAAATTAGAATGTAACATACTGCAAATTGATAGAATAAAGACACTTCCATTTACAATTCTCAAAAATGTATTCCATCAATTTGCGATATTTATACGTATTTTATCATGTATTTTATTAATTTTGTGGTTCTGTTCGAAAAAAAATGGTTTCATTACTAAAATTTATTATAGCTATTCACAAAATTATTATAGGTAACAAATAATCTATATTTAGACGAATTTTTGTCGCTTTTAATTCATCTTGAAGGATTAATCAATTACGGATTACGTTATTAATTATTTAATATAATAAAGATCTAAAGTTTAATCCTGTTAATGGACAGCAGTATTATAAATATAATTTATTCGTCATAATTCCGCACTGCTTACGAAAAGAACCGAGTATCTATGTAGGTATATAGTTATATTACTAATTAAAGCGTTCGTATTTGAAGATGATAGATTATCAAGCTTAATTGGTCGCCTCATTATCTTATATGTCGGAGTGTTGTAACCCTAGACTTCGTTAGTTCGGTGCGTCATCGATGCCATCGAGAGATTTACGTAATATAAGCTATAAGCTGTTCTGGAGCTCGGGGCTCGAGTCATTGAAGAAATTGTGCTATCACGCATCCGTCTCGTGATCTTCACCTCGAAAAAGCTTAAATCGCGTGTTTATATTAATAACACAAGCTTTTAAAAAGACATAGATATTATTAAGTATTCAAATACTGGATATAATGATCGCACAAGCGAGGGACATCCTGGTTGAGACATGCCTAATTCACAAGCTCGTTTACAACAGTTGCGTCAGATTATATACAGCACAGATTGGAACAACGGGAATCTAGCGTCAGTTTGGTGATTGGGCATTCAGCTAGATGCTATGTGAGGAACATAGAATTATTAATGAACATGTTCCAAGAAGTAAATAACAACAGTAAATAATGAATTTAAAATAAATAGGTACCCGGTCAATGTTTGTGTGTATCGGTATGCAGACATACGAACAACGTTTTTAGAATGTTTGTGGGTGCCAATATGTATGAATAAAATCTTTTGTGCAAACATAGTGCTTGTGCTACTAAGGCACTGAATAAATGGAAAATCCGTTAGGTTTGTTGACAACTATTACGTCGACCCGCCAAGTTGACATACACGATGCGAGGTAATGGATCCAATGTTTACTTATTTCATAGATATTTGCGACTACACAATGAATTGTGAAATTAGGATGCAGGGAGGTGGCCGAATGTGTCAACTATAAAAACTCAAAATTTCAGGATTGATAGCATCAGTCGACAACAGTTATCACTGCTTGTTCCACCATCACCAAACCTGACAACAATGAAATCTATTGTAAGTATTCACTTGTACCGATTGTTAACTACCCCAAGGATCAGTGTTAAATAAGTTTGGTAACATAAATAAATCACTTCGGTGCTGCACTTCAAAATATATTAATTCTCAAGGAAGTGTTTTGTGAATGGAAATACTGCACTTAAGTTTGCATTTGCATTACCTATTTATAATTTATTTAAATTAAGTTGATGATAAAGTCGCGTAGAATCATATTAAATTGTATTTCATTGCAGGTATTGGCTTGTATGCTGTTCGCGGTGGCGTTCGCTGCCCCCCAAGGCCACCCCACCGAGCCCGTGCCCATCGTCCGCGATGACAGCCAGATCAATGGTGACGGCTCCTACCAGTACACATACGAAACCGGAAACGGTATCAGCGCTGACCAGAAGGGAGAGCTGAAGAAGGTCGGAGACGTGGAGGCTCTGTCAGTGCAGGGTGAATACCAGTACCCCGGAGAGAATGGCGAAAACATCCAGCTGACATACACCGCCGATGAGAACGGCTACCATCCGCAGGGCGCTCATCTGCCCACGGCGCCCCCGGTGCCCGCTGCCATCCAGCGCGCCCTCGCTTACCTCGCTACCGCCCCCCCACCACAGCACGAAGACGCCCCCCACCCTCAAGTCCAATAGATTTCATGTTGGCTGATGCAAAAATACTCATAGTCACATTTTTGTGATAATTAAGTTTTTTAAATTTTCTACCATGAATAAATAATAAATCTTTAAAGATTCTTTATTACATTGTTTTATTGTTCATACGATTTTAACAAATTCTTTCAAATAATTTGTTATTTGAACTCGTAGAGCAAAAGACTTCATTATTAAGTTATCATCTTGACTTTTACTCCAATCAATAAAAAAACAGACAGACACTCACAAACGTATTTTATTATCTTAGGTAGAATAAAATGGAATTCACTTTAATTATAATTTAATAAAACTATTTTCGAAGTTATAAACGGACAAAGGTCAGATAATTATAAAATAATAGCAATGTGCCACAACAAACCGGACTAGCAGGTCAAAATAGTTGGTTCTTTTTAAAAGAGTCATATAAAAACATCGTGATTTAAAAATGTATAAATAAGTAGTTTCTGACCTAGCTTCGTTAAGGTGAAGGCGCCTGTCTAGCCCGAGAAGTTCAAATTTTTTGAGTTCTTTTAGAAATTTTTCAAAATCTGACAATCATTTAAGACAAATTTTGTAATTCGCGAAAAAGACCGTGTGCAGTGCATTTATTAATACATTTATTTTACTCTAAATATTATCACGGTGGATATGATACTAGTAAATCACTAAATATACAAAAATTGCCAGATTATCTGGATAGCTGTCGTTCTTGAAATGTTTTAGAGTAAGTTGGATATATTAATAAATGCACTGCACCCGGTCTTTTTCGCGAATTACAAAATTTGTCTTTTATTATTGTCAGAATTTGAAAAAAATCTTAAAGAACTCAAAAAATTTGAACTTCGCGGGCTAGATGGGCGCTTTAGCCTTAACGTGAATTTTATTTTCTAGACGTCAAGAACAGCGCCATCTACCTAGTCCAACTATAGCTATGATCCATCCAGCATATGACCCCATAAGTACATATAAATTCAATAAAATAGGACAAGCCGTTTAGGAGGTGAATTAATAACACTACGTACAACAACATTTTAATTTCATATATTTGACGACCGCTTGGCGCAGTGGTTTGACCGTAGGTCGCTCCGCACACTGCATCGGGCAGTTGCGGGTTCAACGTTCAACGGCGCACTTTTCAGAAATGGCCATTTCGAAATTTGACTCGATTTGGGTGTTACCTACTGGGATTGCCCCTAGTGCATTGTATAGTAGTAAAGCATTGCTTAGTTTGGGACCATACAGGTGGTGTGTCAGTCTGGTGACATTTATTATTTATTTATATACGATAAGTAAGGTATTCAAGATATTTTAGGACATGATAGTTAATTATATTTTAGAGATGAGTAATGGAATGTTCGACAAACGAATAAAATCGGCGGTCCCAAATCTTAACTGATTCTATCAGTGCCAATAGAAGACATTTAAGTACATATTAATAAGACTATCTCAAGACTGAGAGCGATTATGGAACTGACATTGTCATGTAATTCCAGTACTAAATGACATGTCAAAAGCCTAATCAAGATAACGTTCAGACTTGAGATCGATTTATTAAGCCTGGCCTTAGGGAGTTACTAACAAAGACTACAACCCTTATAGGACCGGGGTTCTATGTAGAAACAGTCGGTCGACGTCTACTTTAGTTATTCGACTGTCGATTGTTATATTGATGAAAGAAAACGCTACGGGTCGATATATTGTTGCATGCCCTTTTAGCCACGATCCGGATTCTAGCCAAACTAAGTATATTCGACATATTTGCTGTAGCTTTGATGGTAATAAAATTAACATTTCTCTAGAATTTTGTTTAATATGGATGTAATTATATATGCATAGAGTTGAATTAATCGTTGGCTTAATCAAGTGGTGATATTACAAAATAATAATTCGATTCTACGTAAAATCAACACTTTAATGGATATTGCTACTCATTTGTGATAATTATCGAGAAGCAGAATATAAACATGTTCATTATTGTTTAATTTTCTTCATAATATTTGTCATATTTTCATGAAAAATATGTATGATAGATTGAATGTGTCTTCAAAACGATCCTGTGTTGGGGGTCATATTGTGAATTACTGCGGGTATATTCAAAATACTAGATGAAAACCCGGCTTCGCTCGGGTGAAATGTGAATCATAATACATAATCTTTTACAAAACGTAGGGATATATTTTTGTAGTTATCGGTTTTCAAAGAATATTAGGCAAGGCATAGATTCGTATAGCATTGTCCATTGAAATTAATACGAAAAAAATCGCCAAGTGCCATGTCGACCCATGCACAATGAAGGATTCCGGGTCATTGACAGACGGACGGACGGACGGACGGACGGACGGACGGACTGGATGATCTTATAAGGGTTCCTCGTAGGGACTACGGAACCCTAAAAACATGAAGACAGAATTTGTGTGTACTGAATGCTCAATCTTTTTCTTCTTTCTTTAAAAATATGGCCCACTCAGTTTAATAGATATTTCGAATAAATACTCATTTACACACTGAGAACACTGACACTAACTGACAGGGATTCGTTCATAGAAAATATAGCGGCACTGTGCGAAACTTGACGGAACTGCCAATATGGCGAAAGATTGCCTTTTGCACTGTTAGAATTTAACAAAATACTCGACAATCCGAATTTTGCGGATATATGTTGTCGACTCGAAATCATTATTTTTTTATGTTTTATTATTCTGGTAAGGTTTCAATCAAGTCTACCGTACCCCTGAACGGAATTATTAATATAGATACCCGCGAGTATATGCCGCAAAATGCTACCAAATATTAAACCACCTTGCATAAAGCTATGCTACTACTAATCTTCCATTTATTGAGAAATTTAAGTAAATTTACCTAAATTAAGTAAATATTTTATGGGAAGAAAAAAGGGTTTAGCTTATTAGTCCGTTTCTCACCACACAATTTCCAGTATTTTGAAAATCCCAATTAATAGGCATTATTTTCATAGGTATTAATATTTTCAAGCCAGCATTTTCGTAAAGATAACTTGATCCTTCAAATTAATAATCATAATGATGGTTACTCAACTGCTGCATAAGTCGTGTTTTGCAATTTCCTATTTATATTTAACGGTGACATTATAATATTTGGGAATGTTCATAACCGTACAAATGTGTGTATGCCACTCGGCTTATGTTAAATAAGCAATACGACCTATTGATGATTACAACATCACAATGACATGTTTGAATGAACAGGAAAATATAACGCCTTGATAAATTCTGTGGGGCATTAAAATTACATTATACAGACAATATGGCCCCAGTGTAGCGGGGTGGGGTGAGTGTCAAGCAATAGGCTTGCCCCCCTGTGCCATTATACTGGACATCCCCCTGGTCTAAATATCTTAATGCGAGGGGTGTTCATACTAATCCATCATGCTGACCCAGTAATGTAAAAAAAACTGAAACTAGGATTTAGTTAATAGCCTCGATGACTTATAATAAATAATCATTTAGTAGGTAGGTAACATAATTTGAGAGCTCTCCAACATTTTGAAATATTTAAGAGCTTTTTAAACCTATTAAAGTAGAATACTTAATTAGCTTTTTATACATTTTAAATTATAATGAGAAAACCTGTCTCACAAAGCTGGCAAACTATTGTGTTTTAATGTAAAAGTCAACTTTTATTTTTTACCTATTGGAGTTATCGCGTAAAATTATCGCCGTATAAACATGTTATAAAGTTTACCTAATCATACAGAAATAACTGCTGACTGCTGCTGCTTATTCAAATGGAAATGATTATAGCCAGGTATAGATTACAGTTTTATTTTCTATATGAAAAGAAATAAAAGCAATATTCTAGGATACCTAGACATTATCCGGGTCTCAAAATGGTCTCTACGCCTTACGAAGATATGTTGGATTGTAGCAAGCAGAATACGTCAATGTATCCTTTTCATCATTTTTATTATCTGAAGAATCTAATAAAATAAGCAGTTAGACTTAACTAATAATTTTAAAACGAAATAAAAAATCCGCGAATACCTTAAAATACTTATTAATTATCCAACCACATTTGCATTATTTATGACTTCCTGGTAGATAAGGTCAAAATTATAAATGATAATTAATATTAATTTATGTGTATCTTCTGTACCTATATTGAAAGGCAAGTGAATATCGTTAATTATGATAATAATATGAAGATATTCTAATATTTAAAATAAATCAAAATGGAAACATCATTACTATAGACGCATAAGAAAGCCCATTGTTTTGATCTCTTGCTTCATATCTCAAAACATTCAGTAGATACATACATCATTACGCCCAAACTATTTCAATAGTTACCAACTACAGTCTATTTCACATGGGAAGTCCCGTGGCAAAATATGGAATTCAATTATATACAGTGTAAATTGTCTTGCCGACATGCGACTACAGCGCCGCGTCTACGGGACTTCGTATGTCAAATAGTCTGTAAAAAAGGTTCTAAGAAATCACCTCCGCACAGTGTCGTCGTGCGAACGGCTGAATAACAACTGAGAAATGATTAAACCTTGATGGTGCAGTCATCACGCAAGCGCATTGACTACAGTAGACACGCACATATTTTGTCGGATTTATTCCGACGTGCCAAATGGTGCAATACCATTCAGAGGTGGTAGGCGGTACGATGACCCGACTGTATATATACCGATAATACCACTGTTAGAACAACATTGTCTAGTGCCTTCACCGACAAACAAACACAAACATGAAAACCATCGTAAGTGTCTGTGATAGTGACTTAAAAACGTGCCCTATTATTAAAGTGAAGTGATGTGAAACAACGAATTTGCGGAGAAAGTTAGGGTTTTAAAAGATTCGGTGATGTTTCAGGTCTTCCTTGGTCTCTTGGCGGCAGCGCTTGCTGCTCCCCAGTCCCCCACGGAGCCCATCCCGATCCTGAGGCAGGACAGCCAGATCAACCCCGACGGCTCCTACCAGTACTCTTACGAAACCGCTAACGGAATCTCCGCCGATGAAAAGGGATCTCTAAAGGACATCGGGGCTGAGGAGCCTGCGCAGCAAGTCGAAGGCCAGTACCAGTACACCAGCGACGATGGTAGTGTCATTCAGCTCAGATATGTGGCCAACGAAAATGGTTTTCAGCCGGAGGGAGCCCACATCCCCACCCCGCCCCCCATTCCTGAGCCTATCCAACGCGCCCTCGCGTACCTGGCCACCGCCCCTCCCCAACCGGAGAATTAAGCTCCGTCATGTTTGACTAAAGTAGGTTAAGCACTATTCAATGTAGTATGATAATAAAATTATGTATTCCTCAATATTGTAATTGACAAACGATTGTAGTACTTATTGTGGAATATCTAATACTACTTTTTTATACTTTTGTAAATTGTACATAAACTTGATTCTTTGCGTAATTTTAATATATACACTATTGTACAAAATCGTTGTTTCTTTATTTCAACAATATTAAATTAAATACCTAATAATAAATATCGCCAGATTGCTACACTAACTGTATGGTCTCAAACAAAGCAAAACTTGTACTATGGATATCGTACAATGGACTGGGGGCGATCCCAGCGACACTCAGACCTGGGAAAATTTTAAAAAGGCCATTCCCGAAAGTTTACCTGACGGGAATCAAACCCGCAACCACCCGGCGCAGGGAACCGAGCGGCCTACGCTTACACCACTGCGACAAACGGATGTCAAATAATTAATTGTCTGAAGTATTTTAAACCAGTAACGATCTAGATATAAAAAAAAAACAAATACCTACTAGGAATCACAGGGAGATTAATCATAATAGATTACTATTATTACTCCTTAATTAATGAGTCTAAGGGTGGCCACTTAGATATGCTATTCGATCAATAGGACCGCTTCATTTCCTCAGCTTCACCCGGCTTAAGTTGGACAGTAAATGAAACGAAACTCTTGGTCGCAGCGAGGGGTCCGCTTCTTAGCAAAGCTAAGTGAACAGTCACCCTTAGGGCCTGTTTTATCACTTCCAGACGATGTCTATTCTCCGAATAAATTTGAAGTCTCGACAGATAAAAAATCCGTCTAAATTACTTTAATGAATTTATTTGGAGAAAAGACTTTACCCGAGCGTGGCGAAACATACACTTGTTAGTCTCAGTTCCTCTCCAGGTCCAAAACGCGGTACTATTCACGCACATCATTGCGTCCTTTAATTGGCTATGCAGCGCTGGTATAAAAGTAAATGTGTTGACAGTGGAATTTTTGATCAAAAATTTCAAAGTACCCTGTTTATGGCAACAGTATGGGTATTGAAATAGTGTGAGCATGGGAAAAGATTTGCAAACATTTCCCAATTGCATTTAGCAATTCATATATATTACACACTAATTAGACAAACAAGCTTGAAATGACGCATATTAGGAAACAAAACCTCGCTACTCTAAGTTCAATAAATAGTATCGAACGTTAAATTTTACGGCTACTATTTTTTCAGTTTGTATGGCATACCTACTTTATTATCTCTGCGGTCAAAGCCGAATTGCAAAAAGAATATAACGACAAATGGCACAACGAGGGCCTCTTTACAATGTATAATGAGGCTGGGAGTGTTCAAACGAATATTTATTTTATGACAATGACGTAATTTGAATTGCAAGGTTTTATAACTAAAACTACGAACCAAAGCTACTTAGAAATCAAACAAATATGAAGAGGATTGTGATGAAAGAATGGTCAAGGTTTAACCTTAATTTGTTTTCATGGTCTGCGGTAGTTGAGGCTACATGCTTTAGTCTTACTCACACATTATTGAGTGGAAGTTGGATGATCTTATATCGAGGAGCCCTAATAACAACAAACAGTCTATCCGTCCGTTCGTCCCAGTCTGCCACAATGCCATAAATTCTACAGTATTTGACGGAAATTGTTGAAATTAGGTACACAAATAGCTTAATGTTGGACCTCAATTTTATAAAACTGCTTTTTTATAGTACCTCCCCTTACCTGGAAAGTGAAGATTAAATTTAATTATTGGGTACTCCATCATGTGGGGTGTCGTTGGAAAGAACTATTTAAATTAAGTAATGGTTTCTGACATTATTTTGCTTAGCATTGGCTTAGTGGTTAGAGCCACCCTTACAACCGAGAGGTTTTGGGTTTGATTAGTATTTAAATTATTGAACTAAGGCTACTCTTAGCGCAAGCATTTAGCTTAGTTAACGGTAAAAAAAACAAAATGAATTGTATTTTCAGGAAATCAATTCTATCAACAATTAGTACTTTTATTTCATGTGGCATAGAAGTGGCACGCCCGGTATTAAACAACTCCATCTAGCGGCGTTCGTTCATATTTCGAAGCAATTTTAATAATCTAAAGATACACGGGTAACTAATACCAATCTAAAGATCCACGATGATGCGGTTTAATAATGAATTTGACATAAACAGGTATTTATGTTATTTCCAATAAATGTTAAAGATGGCGTTGTTTTAAGATTTTTATAAGCCATTAATAAATAAATAAAAAGTTTTTTGTCGTTTGGTTTATTTATAGATACCTACTAAGGTAAGGTAAGGTAAGGTATTACTAATAAGTAATACCTTATTAGTATCAGTAACTGATAAGTTATATACTCATCTTTATTATGTATCCTTGTTGGGTACCCCAAAGTGTAAAACGGGGAAGCTCATTCCAAAATGTAGGAGTTTTTGTGAAAAATAATTAAAATGACTTATTAAATATAACATTTGCAACGCTTTGATAGTGTATTTTCTAGATGTCGAAAAGAGTGCCACCTACCGGGTTATAAATATAGCTAAAACCATTCAGGTAACCCCATTAATACAAACAAAAACATTATTGCTAAAACCATTTAGGTAATTAATACAAAAAAAAAACATCAAAATCGGTCATGCTGTTTATAGGAAGAGAAGAATTACGAACAAACGTACACCGGAATTTAATTAAAAATTATAAGAATAATATATGTCCAGTTAGCGATTAGAACAATTCAAGCAACAAGTAATGGAATAATAGGATAATAGGCAGTTAGGTAAATTAAATGTAAGAAAGCTTCATATCGATTTAAACTTCGAAGCTTGTTGTTTCAATGATAACACAATTTTTTTTTTCATAAAAGACAAATATTTAAAAATAAAAAAAATAACAAGGAAACATGATGAAAAATAAGAAAGTACTTATTTAAGAAAAATAACTTCATTGTCATATTTGTCTTTCAATATTACCGAATGATATAGAATAATACAATTATCCGGGTCAAGGTGCCTGCGTTGCGTCTTGTATTCTTCCATTTACGTCGGCTTTTTTGGGACCCACATAACGTAACCCGTTGAAGTCTTTTTTATGATGTCACCTTGAACACAATTGTGTTTTATTTTAGTACTCTTTCTATAGGTAAGTACTTAATCCAGGCGTTGTTTGAGACTAATATATTATCTCTGTATTGCTACAAAGTTTGTCTTCATACCTATGCTTTTGTATATTCTAAAAATGCCCCGTTATTTTAGAATTGATGTAAGTAATTACCTAAATTGATTGAATTAATCAATTGTATACCTATATCATAATAAAACACAAACGGAATCTATTAAGTGAGCTGAGATCTTACGAAAAGTTACTTTGTTTTTAATTAAAATAATAAAATATGAAATTAATCAATTTTATATTTCGTTCGTCCAAGAGTGATAGACGTATTGTGTTTTGTAACCACAATTATATTTACAGTCTGGGTATGACCAAACTAAGGTCATTGTTATTTTCCGTAATGCATTTTAATATATTAACTTCGATGTTAGGGTTCTGCTTACCAATTTTAAAGTATAAAAGCCTTGAGGAAGGATCAGTGCTTAGATACCACGATGGCAGATTAAACCTTTGACATATGTAACTTTCTTGAACCGAACTTTTTTTTATTTAATCGAGGCATCAATACTTGTCCGGAAAAAACACAGATTTACGTAATAATGAATTATTGCCAATTAAATATCCAGATAGATAGATAACGCTTTCCACACTTCCTTAATTACAACATATTATAATTAGTTACATGCTTATTTCAGGATACTTTTTTTACATATTTTAGGGTAAATATAACAGGATTTCAGGTACAATTGTATATTTTTGATGATATTAACTTCAGGGATTTTTAAACAAATTGCTGTTCATATAAATTGTTAATATGTATAATTGTGTATATATTGCTGACTAATTTTAAAATCCTGCTTGTATAAACTATTCCAATTATTTTTTAAAGAAGGTACAAATTGTCCTGGGTACTGTTAACATACATCCTTTAACGTCCTTAAAACAACAGGGAAACTCTACAACCATCTATTGAACTGGCGCAATACAGAAGCATATGGAGACAAATCATATATGGTCACGATCCTCATAGTGAGGGAGCGACGAAGAAGAAGACTTAAAATGATTTGCATATTTTATCTCTAATAAAAGTGTTGCGTGATTTGTTGATTGCAGATGGTATCCACGTGACCCCAGCGACCCGTGGTGGTGGTAATAATAGTTGTTGACATTTAGACGGTGGAAACTAGTTTCTTTGAGGCCCTCGTTCGATTTATGTTCTGGCTAGTTTGATGGCCCGTTTCCAGATTGCCCGGTCCGGAGAACCAAGGCTAACTAGGATACAAGTACTTAATTTACAATTTATCTTAAATAGCTTTTTTCGGCATGGCACCTTTCAAAATAGAGATCCTTAGACCATACCAAAAAATTGTGTTTTTTTATGATTAATGATTTTTAGGTATCGATTATTATCGATTAAATTACTTGATTTTTATGAAATTTCTATGGTATTACTTTGAGAGTATAACCTCCTAACAAAAAAATCAAAATCGGTCCACAATTGACAAAGAAATCGGTGAACATACATACTTAAAAAAAATCTCCTCCTTTTTTGAAGTCGGTTAAAAATTTGAGGCCTGTTTCACAATCTTTCAATGAAGATTATTCTCTATATATAAATTTGTCGATTTGATATTCTATTGAAAACTGGCAAAACGTCAAAATTATTTCGAGAATTCGAATCACTAGGTTAGGGAAATAGGTCCTTACTTTACATAATTCCGCTCTCAGGTAACATTTAAACGTGTAATACAATCCGAATGTCAAATTAAATCTAACGGAGAACGAAGGATATAAGACAGACGATATGGTTTTTACTAAATAAAAAAATGATAATCAGTAAGTAAATTAAAAGACGATTTTAAGAAAATAATTGGAGTTGTTATTTAAATAAATTCACCCACGCTACATAAATATGTTATAATATCTGAAACCTCCACATATTAATCGATTGTCACCGCGTTTCTATTTAAATTATCCAAAAATCCGGTTGTAACGACCATTAATTTGAGATCATGGAATTAACAAGATTTCTTCAAGGACACTGTCATGTGTCAATACCCTTATAATGTTATACGCTATTTTTTGCTAGCTACCTATTTTTCCAATATAAAAGGATACAATTTTTAAAGCACGGCACCTGTCTTTCCTGTGAATCGTACAGACACACATCTCAGCAAAGATGAAATTCCTGGTGAGAGCTTAATGATTAGAAAAAATAAATAATCAACTTATTGATAAGAATTTCTAATTTTAACACAATTAAACAATAACAGATTAACTGAATAATATTATTCAGAATTAAAATTAATTGTTAGCATTTTTTATTATTCTTTATTTGTTTATGAATACTTGTTGACTTCTAGTTCAAATAATTGCATAGGTATTCGACTTATAGGTTTATACTAGACAGGATCACTAGAATAAGAATGCTAAAATGTAAATAATTTCCCGATAACTATAAGTGCTTTTCAAGGAGGAAGCTATGAACCTGACAACTCCAGGGTTTATTTATCGGAAGAAAGTAGGGCTGCGTTCTCATAATATACTAACTAATTATAACCTTTTTCAGGTACTTGCCCTCTGCGTGTGCGCTGCCAGCGCCGCCACCTTCCCCGCTTACAAGCCCTTCGGAAGCCCCGTAGTGCCGGTAGTGACTGCCCCCGTGGTCGCCGCCGAAGCCGTCTACAACACCGCCGTTTCCGCCGCCAAATCCGTTAAGTCCACCTGGGAAGCTGGCAAGGACTCCGTAGCTGCCGTCGTCCGTCAGGACTCTGATGTCAAAGCTGACGGCTTCCAATACGTGTGAGTAATTTTCATTTGAATTAACAGTTTCGATTTGTACATTAAATCCTTCCATATCAGACTTGCAGGTAATGAGGAAAGATTATGAAATTATTACGTACCTATAATAATATTCGGTTCTTAAAGTAATCTTCTGTTTCAGATACGAGACCCAAAACGGTATCTCCGGTCAGGCCACCGGTACCCTAAAGAGTAACGGTGACGTCAACTTTGTCGTAAGTACTTATATAAACCCTAGCTGTTGATAAAATATAATTAGTCTAAGTTACTCCTTATAACATAAGCTTACTCCTTAAAGCTATCTGCTAGTGAAAGTCTCGTTAAAATCGGTCCAGCCATTTCGGAGATTAGCCAGAAAAAACAGAAAGACAGGAAAAGAATAAATAGTTTTTTTTGTAATAAGTACCGTATATACTTTCATATTATGCATATACTAAAAAGCTATTATTATTATATTACAATCAGAAACTTTATTTATTTATATACATTAAGTAACACATAGCATTAAAGTGGTGATTAAAAAAAAGTTAAGCCCAAATCGTACAAGGAAAATATTTTTTTTTTGTGATATCATTGATGATTTTTTTCATGGAATCCAAGGAAATAAAGCTAGAACCATAAGACAATATCTTGAATGATAGTGGTATCACTTATATTATATAAACTTTACAGGAGTTTGTAAATATGAATAGTGAAAGTTCACCAGTAAGGTTATGATGATGAGATCGTGAACAATATATTTTGATTTCTGGACGTGTCTAATACCAGATCCTAATTTTGTATTACAGGGTGTCCAGGGCAGCTACAGGTACACAGCCCCCGACGGTACCCCTGTTGAGATCACCTACACTGCTGACGAGAACGGATACCAGCCCCAGGTAAACAGCATCAAAGAAACCCACTAAAATACTGCATAATCAAAATATTTTTACATTTGATTTATTAACATAACTTAAGAAGAATAATCACAGTACAGGCTGCATATCTTGAATGCTGCCTGTAAAATTAGTAACATTATATATATATATAATGTTACTAATTTTACATATATATTTATTTGTTACTAATTTTATATATATATAGTAAGTACCTTATTATCTTTTTCAGGGCAACCTCCCCGTCGGTCCCCCAATCCCTGAGGCCATCCTTCGTTCCATCGCATACAACGCTGCCCACTCCAAAAATTCCGAGATCAAATACTAAATGTACCCCAATGACTTCACCCAACCAAACGCGACCCTTGCTGAAGATCCCACGGATTAGCAACACAACCAACGAGATGTTATTAATATTGTATTGATGTACATTAAGTAGTAGCAGAATATATTAAATTGAAATTATTGTGCCATATTTTTTATTTAATTTAAAAGCCTAACATATTTCCACCTCCTAATTATAGGAATTATACTGATGATAATATATCTTACGAACCAATATTATCTTCTTTTTTAAATACCCACAAATTTTAATCAAACATAGTACAGAGGGAACATAGAATCTAGAAACATGAAATACATTATACAAACAAATGCTTTAACATAAAACCTTAAAATTTTAGGGGTCATTATCCAACTTGGTAGTAGAACACAAGTCTCAAAATCATGAATTATGTTGTTTGTTATAAACAGTAAGAATTTGTTAGTCTGTTGACCTTTATTAGAATGTCAATTGAGTTCAGTGAGAAGCTTGGGTTTATGTACTTACCATAGCATCCATGACAGCACTCTCATAGTCTTAATTCAGTTAGTATAAGATTTGTATTGAGAACTGTAGGTATTGTTACTGTGTATATCTGAAAATGTTCATAGCTTTTGAAATTGCGCACAAAACGAATTAGGTACATACAATATCACCCCTGTATGATTACAATAACCTCCCGAAGGCATGAATAGCTGAAGGCATTGCAATGCATTGCGCTGTTGTTATTTTAGTCCTAATGTTATAGTAGCGAGCCCATTTATTTGTCATAATACCTGGCATTAAAGAGGATTTGAGCTAGTCTTCCACGCTGTCCCAGTGAGGGTTGGGAAACTTCACACGACTTTCGTAGTTAGTAGTACTACAATGGTTTTATTAGTTATACTTCACATTCATTTTTCTTCTGAGCCGTTTCTTATGAAACTCAACACTGATCCAGTCTCCATGCAATCCAATATTACGATTATATCAACCTATGCAGCACCAGTGCATCATTAGGATCTTCAAATCCTAATGCTGCACTTGTACTGCCTGAATAAACCGTGAGTCTGCGGGAAATATTGATTTTGAATTCATAATATGAGTATCAAGTAGAAACTTAAACGTTGAACTCTGAACTCCAACTTTTCAATCTTGATGCTGCAGGGTAACAGTCAACTTAAACCGTGAGTATGTGGGAACAGCTGATATTGAATTGGTAATAAATCAATAATGTAGAAGCTTAGATTATTGAACTCCGGTTGCCTGAACCTCAGTCCTGATGCTGCAGCCTAGCCTAATTATAATAGCCTAGGTTTTAGCTTAGTTTTTAATTAAATTTGTCTGTTTCGAACAGGCACTTAGGCAATCAACTCTGAGTTCCAAACTCCTTAGTTCTGATATCGTAGTGAACGAAACCAACAAAAAAAATGTTATATATAACCGTTTAACTTAATAGATTTTTACTATTGTTTTATTAAAATGGGTGTAGCAGCAAAAGGTATAAGGGTAACGAAACGATAAATATTTATCTTTGTAAACCCTTATACCTATTGCGTTTGTAATTCTAAAAATATTATCGTGTCCAAAAATTTGACCAGTGCCAGTCGGGATCGTGCAATTAAGGTTCCGTACCACAATATATTGAATAGACTGACGAGTAAATTGCATAAATTGTTTCACACCTTAAGACTGTCGCCCTGTACCCTGGGTAACTAATATCCGTATTGTAGCTTTAGAACTACAGGGTAGGCAAGGGAGATTATCTTTAAAACTAGCTGTGCCCCGCGACTTCATCCGCGTATTATTGGATTATTGGGTTAAAAAGTATCCTATATGTTAATCCCGGTTATAATCTATCTGTGTTCCAAATTTCATCCAAATCCGTTCAGTAGTTTTTGCGTGAAGGAGTAACAAACAAACATACATACATCCACACTCACAAACTTTCGCATTTATAATATTAGTAGGATTAGTTAAAGTTATTAGATACACGAGGGGAATTGTATTAGAATGCACAAATCATCCAGTTATAAAAAAGATAAATATGCTAGTTTTAACTATGTCACTAACAAGACGCGCTCCGTAATTAGTATAATAGCCTTTGCGAGTTTGAGTTGTACTTGGGTCGTCTCCAGTCTATTTCGTGGTATCCATAACTCAATTTTACGGCAAGTGTGTTTGTGTAACAGTATTTTAAATTTGTTATTATATAGTAGTTTTATCATTTGCTAGGCGGTCAAAAGCCCCTTCATGATTTCCCCGAAAACCGTCATGGGTTTGGGGCCTTAACAAGTGTTAAATTGCTCGTACGCTATGCAACGTTATCAGTTTCTTAAATACACAAATGCCAAATGGACGTACCTCCGTAACCCTAAATGATAAAAGTAGAATTTAACTAACATAACTTTAAGCTGAAATTGAGAAATAAGTAACATTTGGCACATTAGGTAGGTACGTCTATATAAAATGTTATTGTGTCTTCTTCCGATTCAACACGTGTATATTTTTTCAGTTATTCTGAGAAACAAGATTCCTTAATGTCAAGTGCATCGATTTACATTTAGCTTTTGACTATCAATGAATTATTGAAATAAAACACGTTTAAAATGTCTTTTAGGTATGTTAAATTAAATTACCTAGTTTTCATTTCAGATTCAGGCGATTAAAGCATGCAAATTTTAATTTGATTATAATACTAGCTACATTCTTAATTAAGCCAATTAAATTTTGTGTTAGAAACTTAGTTGCAGGAAGGCTTAGTTTATATTAATTATGCATAGGAATTATATTTCCAATCCCATCACCTTACGGAGGTTGGCGATCATTATATTATCTGTGTTAGCATTGAAAACGTCTTCCCGGAATAGGAATCTGGTATTGTGCCAGAACTATCCCCGGAGGTTTTTCAAATAGGCTATTTTTTAAACATCCGATATAAATAGAAATAAGCTCTATAACAAATGCATTTTTTATACATGGTTATTTATGAACAAACATATACTTAAAGGTACTTATAGCAGTTATAATTTGCTTTTGTTACAGAGTCTTTCGTAACACCTATTGATATGCCTGCTGTAATGAAAAACGCAATAATTCCAAAAAGATTTGCTTATTTACTTCTATCAGGCACACGCGTTCTTATAGTAGAAACAAAACCTTATATCTGATTTGGGTAGAGCAATTTTGTTTATCAATGATATAGCTATAAGTGAAATGTCAGGCGATTAATTGTCCTATTCTATGATGAAAATACCCAGGTATTATGAATCATACATTTTTAGGGGTCGGATCAAAAGTAGTGCATTATTTTAACAGTGATATGGGTTTTTATTTTATTACTACCTGCGCTCACCGACTTCGTCCGCGTAGTATTTAACTTAACAAATGTTTCGAGATTATCGGGATATAAAGTATCCTATGTGTTAATCCAGTTTATAAGCTAACTGTGTTCCAATATTCATCCAAATCCGTTCATTAGTTTTTGCGTGAAAGAGTAAAACACATACATCCACACTCACTTTCGCATTTATAATATTAGTAGGATGGTATAAAATGTTATTGTTTAGTATATGTTTTTATATATACATAATAATACAAAAGGTATGGACACAAAGTATCTGCTGCTACCCTGAGACGTGCTTCCACCGGAAGTTCGGCACACAAGCGACCGTTTGGAGATTCCCGAGTTCCGCCGACGTGCTGAAGCCGGTCACCGGGGAGGTTTAATGGGTATGAATCCCACATATCCTAGGCCCCTCTTACAATACACGATACATACGTGGTAAGAAAAAAAGAGATACTCCGATATTTATGTAATATGAATGAGAGAGGAGTTCACTTAAGAAGCAGAGAGAGCAACTAGCCCCAACCTTCGTGAGGTCTGAAGTTAACCCCTTTTCTGATATTGAAATGAATTGGCACCTTTAAATGTGGGGTTATTAAATTCCGCTCCCGGTAAAATGCCTATGAGGGCGATAAATAGTACATTGTTACACGAGTGGTGAAAGTGACTTATTTAGTCCCGAGACGGGGTTTGGCGCCCGAGCGTAGCGAGGGCGCCAATAGTTCGAGGGACAAAATAAGTCTTTCACCCGAGGTAAACACTGTGCTTTTCATTACGAATACAAGGAGAGTAAAAATAAAAACAGGAATTGGCTAAAAATATAATACAAGGAAGTATGAACAATACTCTACAACTCGAAAAAAAAAAGACCGGATTGCCGCCTATTTTGTTTTTTTTTTCGTTGGCCGGCCAACTTCATTATTTAGCCATTATTTTTCATTTTCATCTTCAAATATTTTGTCTAAATCTATGTTATTTTAAATAAATTGTTGAAACTAAATTATAATTAAGTCATTTAAAAATATATATTCTTTAATTAATACTTAACTTTATGTTATTTCAATTTTACATCGTGCTGTAATTGAGTGACTGTAGAAAAAGTTTGAACATGGTTCCATAGAAATGTGAAAATGGAACTAGTTTTTTTTTTATAATTTGACAGCTGTCAGTTGAAAGCGATTCTCCCGGGCCGGAAAAGTATTACTTTCAACCCGCTTCTCAGGCAACTTCAGACCTACTTTCAGAGTATGAGTAATGAAAATTACATTTATTGTTTAATGGTACCAGGCGGTAACGTGAGGCTGGCCGGCACATTAATACTATGGTTAATGTATGTAATGCCTGCCTGAACTTGGGTGGTTTATCTTATTATGTCATCTGACTATTTTCAGACTTAAATGAACTGAAATACTTATATAGGAATATGATTGTTGACAACATTCAACGGGATAATAATTTTAACTGTGACTCTACCTACATTTAATTCAGATTGCATAATGCATGAATGTAAAATGCAGCATGTTCTGTTGCAGTATAAGCAGCGACAGCATTGGTCTATAGTGCTTCAAGAAACGTCATTTCACGAATTGAATGACGTTTCCTGGTAGACGAACCACATGAGCAGTGTCAAAGAATAACAACGTATTTTCCTTTCCTGTTATGTTCTAGAAGCATCTTTAGTATAATCTGAGACGGTTCTAAGAATTGGAATCGTTTTCCGATGAATAATTCAGAATTCACACCCATAAGATGCTTATGAGTTGATCCGGAGCCTCGTCCATAAAAGCAGGTTATAGATACGATAAAATATAAATACCTGATCTGATTCGCATTTTAGAATAATTTGCAGAACATCTGTCTAAACTACAACGGTGTGTACCGTTGTAGTTTAGACAGATGTTCTGCTTCGCGAGGCGTTATAAATTTAACATGCCAGTCGAAGCAATATTTCTGTTTATGACCGTCAAATCTTTAAACGTGGATGTCCGAAAAATAAACTACTTATTTTATTTGACAATCATTACCGGTCGTATGAAGCCTGAATAATTCTGCAAACTAGTCTAACCCTTAGGATACGTATATGCACCTAGTACACATAGCCTAACTACTTGAATCTCAGAGGGCCAAAGATTGCATCCACTTATAAATATCGATGATATCCAGCAGAATGTAAAACTAAATGGGTAAGAAGACTGCTTTCTGTAACCAAATCCATATTATAATGTACGGACGGACATATGAGTTTGTTCATAATAATATTTTTTAAATGATCCTTCTTTTGCATCAGGCGCTCTATATTCCCCGATTAGAAATAATACGGTTCAAAATTAAATTTTAACCTTTTTTTAATTGTAAATACATTAAAATACTAACATTTAACTATTTAATAACTTTTGAATCAGTATCTATATACTGATTCAAAAGTTATGTAAGCTTTTATTAAACAAAACCTCGGGCGGTAGCATCTTAGTTCAATGCTAAGGCAGTAGTCGCTAAAGGCGTATTAACGGCAAATGATTATGATTATGCCTGTGCTCCGAGGATGACTGCTGACATATGCAATAAAAACGAGATATTAATATGTTTCCAACTGAAAATTTGCATGTTACATTCAGAAATCGCGTTCATAAAATTGGTGCTTTATGTTCTATTCATAATTTAGTCATAATTAAAATGGCAGGATTCAATTACCTACGCGTCGATGCTCTTATAAATGTACGTATTGCGTATTGCAACTTCGATGCATGTACGTGTGAATTAGCTCATCTCCGGAATATATCTACGCATGTATATTCAACATAATGGAATAAATACAAGGTGTGGGAGGCCAACATTTTATTAAAGAAATAAGAATGTCATTTAACGTGTCATCGATTGAGTAATGACTCATATATAAAGTGCACTAGTTTGACCGGTGACATTATTTGACCTATGATCGAATGTGGAATACCCACAAGATTTTTAAGGGCAGGTTTGAAAACATTATTTGCCACATAATAGTTTATTTTTAAACGTAGTTTAACATAAGTGGACTTGTTTATTAGTTGATCCTTACGTAACATTTTAAAAGCATCCAAAACATGTTTATACTTGATAATCTAAATGATAGAAATACAGTTTTTTAAATATTTCAACCGGAATCATTTTTATTAATTTGGTATTTCAGCGTCTAAAATTCACGTAACTGCAATAAATATGTCACTGTCATGTTAATGAGTGCTATGAAAAATTTAAATGCGATAAAAATACCTGATGATCTGTAACAAGGAATGTTGCAGTCCGCTTGGCGCAGTGGTTCGAGCGTAGGCCGCTCGGCTCACTGCATATGGTGGTTGCGGGTTCGATTCCCGCCGTGGCAAATTTCGGAAATGGCCTTTTCGTAATTTGCCCTGGTCTGGGTATAACTAGGATCGCCCCCAGTCCATTGTACGGAACCCATAGTACAAGCTCTGCTTAGTTTGGGACCATAGAGTTGGTGTGTCTGTCTGGCGATATTTATTATTATTATTATTCTTTCAAATCTAGAACGAATTATAGTGTGGTGATGTTTAATGGACCATAATAATATCCGTGTGTTTTACACATAAACCTATTATACTTAAAACTTCCCTGGTTTTACGATATTGGTACCATAGAGCCAAAATAAACGTGTTTATAAAAACAAAAAACCTAAATCTCCGAAAAATCTGTACGCGTAACATATTTGAAAAAGATGATGAATTTAGATGAAGGTAAAACAATAAAATACATACAAGCTACTGGTTCACGCGACACGCATAATTACGGCAAATTACTATTTTTTAGACCATGTATATGTGAGTGATGAACTGCTTAATTTCGATATCAGCATAATGGGTGCTGTGTATCAAAAAACTGCCGCATATAGAACGCGCGTATAACGAAAAACGTACCTACTATGTGAAATTTGTAAATGCATAGTGTTTTTGAAAATGTGCCCAATTATTTATAAAATTTAGTTTATTTATACATTGGCAATGATGCCGACTCGTATTGTATGTGCGTATTTAATATCCCCCGCAGTCAGTTGGAACCATAAAGCTGTAAAAATAACAGTTATTACATCCGCTGTAGGACATTTGAGGCGGAATATAATTTCAACTTGGAAGATGTGAACATGGACCGACCTTCTTACTTTCGGCGATATATTACCCGTATGATAGTATCTGGGAAACGCCAATGTAACATGGATTTAAGGATACCGTGAATCAGATGTACAAAAATAATACAGTGTCATAAATTTATCCAATTGAGATGACGTTATCGCTGTCTTCACAGAACTGTTTGAAATTCTTTCCGTAAACCCTTTTTCAGTAGTAGTATATCATTAATTGTACTGAAAAGTTTTTGAAACTGTTCATTCTCAACTTTTTGACCCACCCTGTTGAGATATAAATAACAAATCACTTATTTTCTTAACACATATTTTCTTAACAATCATCAAAGTTTTGACCTCATAAGAAGGATATTGACGTAAATAATTAGCTAAATATGGGAAATGATGTATTAAAATTATTGCAGTGATGTAAAAAAATTATACTAATAGTGTATCGATTAGCCTTGGCGACATAAACTGTATCATAGGTGCGGTCGTAGTGCGGTCGGTACAAATATTATACAATATCGTTTGTGTATCAGATCATCTTTATACGACGAGGATGAAATTAATTAGTCTCTACCTATACGAAGCGATTCTCAAACTATAATTTAATATTTATAAATGGTAGCAAAATACAGTGGCTACATAAGGGAAGTGATGTTGACTCCGTGTTTTGTACATAGTAATAACGTTATTGGATAGGAAATGCTAACAGGCCTATATAGCTATAAGAATAAAGAAAAAAAAATCAGGAAAATTTGGCTCTTTCGTTACAACCCTGAATTATTATTACCTACGTGGGCGACCAAAATTTTGCCCACCACCATTTACATTCTACGTGAATAGATTCCCATGTTGATGCATTTTGCTAAAATGTTATGGATGTTTTAGCTGAACTCCATCTCCGTTTTAGAGTGTAATAAACTCAGAATTATGGTTAAATATTGAAAAAGAATTTAGATTTCGTCAGAAACAACGCAATCGACGATATTAATTCGCTGTGAATGTGGAATATCCTACATTTTATATTGGTTGATGAAATCTATTGTCGTACCAAAAGAAACTAAACTAGCTATGATCTGATAGTTTACACAAGGTATGATCCAAAGTTTTTTAATTAGCTCTCCAACAAAAAAAATTTGTTTTTTTTACTTAACTCCTTAGCTGTAAGTTTTTTATGAAGTCAATAAATAAATAAATGTACATCAGAGCAAATATATAAGGTTGGATAGCTTTAGGGTACATACATATGTACTGATTTTTTACGGCATAGTCATTATATCAAACTGAAAAACTACTCATTGAGAAAGCTATGAAAGGTATGTGTCAATAGAATTAGTAATAATACACTTGGAAAAGTATACCCACCACTTGCGACAGTTGTGTAGAGCAAAAGCTGCAAGCTGGTTTTTGCACTAATAAATACTGCAGATGCAAGAGGGGGGCATAAGTATTTGCCCCCTACCGGGGCAATAAAAACTATAAAATTAAATAAAATGTATACTGGTTGATTTATCTCGCTTGATCTTTATCTCACGGTGTGGGATTTATCAATGGAGCCACTCGAAGATTGAGAAACTTTGTACTAATGAATTAACGTCAAACACCACATTATAAATGACAAGAACTGGACAGAGGAACATTATAAAATTAGATAAAAAAGGTATAAATAGGCATTGATCTATTAGAGGAGCACATTCAAGTAGTAAAGTCCGCTTGAAGCCAACGGAAATGCGCGTCTTTTTGGTAAGTGTCAGGTGGCACGTAAATTTGTAAATTAAATTAATGCTTCACATTTAATACGGCCATTTGCATACTTACAATGTTAAGTGATAATCGAATTTACCGGATAAAATAAAATTATTGCTTATTTAGAATTAATTTTATTTATATTTTTTTTTTCTAGAATTGTTTTCATATATTTTATTTTGTTGTTCCAGGCAATTTGTCTGTCGCTGACAGTGGCCTATGCCGCCACCATAGACGGAAGGTACTTATATTTTAATATATATTTTAATGGACATGTTAAGAAAACATTACACTTGCTATATTTTCAACAATATTAAATAAGTGTATGTGTTAATATTGTGTGTCTAATTTAATATTTTATTGGATTACACCAGTTTATTAGTAACTAATAATGAAATAGTAATGTAAAATTATGTATTTTTGACGTAATGTATCGCTTATATTCTCCCAACGTAGGAAAGGGCAGGTGCACAAACATTGTATAATTATAAGTAATTCACAATTTTTTATACATTTCACCAACAATCACAAATAAATAAGAGAAATTAATTAATAAATTTACGGTAAAGAATTGATCGGTACAAGTCGTTCTTCAAAGCTACTTGTCCCAGTCTCCCACCAATTGTATCCATTGTTATTCTAGCCAGTTTCATAATAACATTAACATTAATGATCTTCCCGTTCGGCAGCACCACCCGTCGTTATTCTTACTTCTCGTCAACCCCGACGCCATTCACATACAACCCTAGCCGGTACACCAACCGTAACTACGACAACTCCGGACGCTACGTCGACAACGCTGGACGCTACGACCCTAGCCGCGACAACTCTGGACGCTACGTGCCAGACAACTCCGGCACTTACAAGTAAGTAGACGTACTCATTGCAAACCACGAGTCCAAAACTTCACAATTAATTTGTAAAATAATTAAGTACTTCATCCATATTATATCCAAGCACTAAAGTTATTGCACCCGTTTGTATTTATGATATTACACTTATAACGAATCAATTTATTAAGTAAGTGACAATATACCATCACGCCTATATTTCCTGAATTGGTAGACAGTGGTGCACTGCATTACACCCATATTTTGCCGATGCTGAAAAAGTTTGACACTAAAGTTTCGACCTTCGATCTAGTCAATGAAAAAAAATATTTGGGAGAATAAAATTGATTATTTAGATCGATATTAATATCTGGATTAAACTCAGTATCCACAAAATTGGATTGATACACGTAATCACATTAATTATTATAAATTAAACCAAAAAGTAAAAATTATTATCTGATCATGATTTTTTACACACGTATTTTAAAAAACTCAAATGATTGGCCAATTCGGTATAAGATGGCGGATTTTCAATTAAGGTATTCTAATTTGAAACACACTATAACTCTAGATATTGCCTCGCTGCCTTAGTGACACTCGTTTATTGCCCGTCCCTATTCTACACCAATAGATGTTCTATACAAATTCCATAGTTAATTCAAACATTATGATGGCTGCTAAAATTCAGGTTCCAGGTTAATGTTATGCCCATTGCAAATGCTAAATTGTTGTTTAGTGATTGTCTTAAATGAAAACTTTATTTTAGTCCAAGTCATTGTAAAATATTATACCTAATTTTGAAACCGTTGTGCTATTGATATTGACAGATTTCAATGATTTACTGTATAATAAAAAAGTCAGATGTATGTAATAATCTGAGTTATGGCAGCTACGTCGAGCATAAAATTAAATGCATACAAATATCACAAGTTCAATTCGAATAATGATCGTTCTAATTTTGAAGGATACCTATTATTTCTTTGACTCATACGATGCGAAAGGTATTTTTAACATCCAAATGTTATTACCTAAACTACCTAAATGTTAAAATGATAAATATCTAGCCACTAAATTAGTAGGTACTCAAAATATATTATGGCCTTATTTTGGTAAGATACCTGCATTATTAGACTGGAATCCGGGTTTTCGCTCTATTTGCCAGTCAATTATGTACGTAACAAAAATGTCAGTATATTATTCCTAGCCTTCCAAGGTATGTCTTTCTCCCCACTGTATCCAGTATAAAGGCCCAATGTATATTTTTGTTCAGGCTGAACTAGTCTCCAGCACATCCTTTTATCGCCCCATTAATTATCTCTTTTTAAATGATAGATTACTACGAGTAGCAATGTGAGTTTACCACATTACTAGTATTATCTTCAGCCCCTCTTGCTAAGCTAATGCTTGAGTTAGGAGTGGGAATTGCAGCACTGTTCTGTAGGTGTGGTTGATAATCTTAAAAAAATATTTAGCGGTGACCGTGGTGACCGCGGTGGTGCCGGTGGCTTCTACACTGGCTCCGGCACAGCAGGCGGCCCTGGCGGCTTCTACTCTGGCTCAAGCTCTGCTGGCGGGCCCGGCGGCCCCGGCGGCCTTTACTCCGGCTCCGGTGATGACGCTGGCAAATACAACCCCGACAACAGCGGAGTCTTCAAGTAAGTAGAGAATAGCGACAACTAGGTTACGTGATTGGCCCAAGACTACGTCATCGGCTGTGGTGTTGTTTACTCAATGCTCCCTGATTGTATTAAAAATGTCGATCAATGTCAACTCTGATCGTGACGTAGTATTGGGCCATCGTGAGAAGAGAATACCTGGCGTAGCACATTATGTATTTGCACCAGGTATATTTTGTGGTCAAAAGGACTATAATTTTGTTAAGTAAATGTCAAGGAGCCATGTCGACATTTTAACAGAAATTTGTGACGCAAAAGACAATACAACAAAGTCATTCATATAATAAGTGACCTGCTTTGGTCGACGTTTTTATGTAAATTAATCGAAATTTAGACTTTAAAATGTCATGGCTTGATATAAAAGACGTAAACTCGATCATCTATACCTCCTTTTAAATATTTAATAGGTAATCAAGATTTTATTATTGCCATACCAGTTCAGATGACATAATTTTTAAGTTAATTAAAATTAATCGTTAATATTTATAGCGGCGACCGCGGCTCTGCGGGCGGTTTGTACTCCGGCGACAAGACAAGCGGATTCGGTACTGGTTCGTCTTCTGGATCTGGCAGTGGACTCGGTGTGACCATCAGCAGCGTTTCCGGCTCCGCCTATGGCAAGGTATCCGCCAACCCTGGCAACTACGATTACCTACATGGCATCATCCGCCAGGAGACTGAAGTGGCACCCGACGGCTACCACTACCTGTACGAGACTGAGAACAAGATCCTCGCCGAGGAAGCCGGCAAGGTTGAGAAGATCGACAACGACAGCGAAGGTATCAGAGCTAAGGGATTCTATGAGTTCGTCGCCCCCGACGGCGTCACCTACAGGGTGGACTACACCGCCGATGAGAACGGTTTCGTCCCCTCCGGCGCCCACTTGCCTTAATTATTAATCTAGTCCCTCGATTCTTTTATCATATGATAGGAATCTCCTGTAACACTAAGTAATTATCTAAGCAACTATGTATATACCTTTAAAATATGAAAAATAAAGACACTATTTTTCTTTAAACTGATTGTTTTTTTGTGATTGATGGTTTACCTACCCATTCTTGTGCATCTAATAGTGAAAAAGGAAAACAGGCGAATTCCAAGATTTATACGATTATAAAAAGGATAATACGTTTATTACATAAAGAGACACTGAAAAGTTGCCTATCCAGAATGAATACAAAAAAAGGAGTAACAGAAATACTGTCGTCATGTTCGGGATAATCTAGGTAACGATTGCATATGTTTAATTGTGAAAATGTAGGTATACCTTATTCTTAAGGATTTATCTATATTACTTATATCATACAAACTCAAACTCAAATACAAGTATACACGAAAATATATATAGGTACCTACTTTTATAAGGCCTCTATTAATACATCGATCTCAAGTCTGAGAGCGGACTTGAGTACGCTTTTGACATATAATTTTGTACTGGTGTGACATAAGAATGAAATTTACAAGATTGCTTTGAGACTTGATATTGGTTTATTAATACGGACCTTAGTGTGTTGAGTTTATCTAGAGGAATTAATAATGAAATGATATTTTTCTTAGATGAAAAACTACTATAAATTACAAGGTAGGTATTAGATACATAACAAAGTAACAAATTCCGCATTACCATTGGATCCGGGTTATGGAAAATTATTTGTCAACATACTTAAATAACATCATGATAATATAAATACAAAAAAATAATAAATAAACATGCGAAAGTAATAAAAGACGAAAAGTCAGGGTTAGGTATGGTTTTATTGCTATAATGATCTTCAGTTTTATGGCAATGGACATCTCATGCAATATTTACATCGTTGATTGATATAGTAGAACCTTCAAATATCTACTACAGATGTGGTGTTTTGTTTTTGATCTTCATAGGAAATTGTTATCTTAGCATCTACTTTCCTAGACCAATATGAGAACCAGGTTACACGAGCTTTCGTGGCTGACTATTGAAAACTTTGAATTAGGCGTCTAGCTTAAGTTAACTGTAGTAAGAGTTACCTCCACAAATGGGTAGCTATTTATAGTTCCTTCAGACCGGTGTGAGGTGTGATTCGAGTGTGATTGCGACGTGCCCCCTTAAACAATAAATAAGCAAGACTTGACACCTGGGCCCTAACCACGTAAGCTACTCCAATCGTAATAGAAAAGCAAACGCTCGCGATTACGTTTCAAACGCTCCGCTTTTGACGTTTTGCTGACATGAGCTTCACGATTTCTACTGACATTGATATGGTATGGTGTCAGCAAAACGTCAAAAGCGGAGCGTTTGAAACGTAATCGCGAGCGTTTGCTTTTCTATTACGATTGGAGTAGCTAACGTGGTTAGGGCCCTGTATTAGTGAGGAACTTATAGCCGCTGCGTACAAAACTACAGCGTAAAACTACTTGTGGTGTAAAAAACAATACGACACAAATCATCCTAGGACACAAACAAAACCATACAAAGTTATATTTTTTGGATTATGAGACGTCCTAAAAACCTGATGGCAATATATTTTCATGGCAATATATTTCGACGACCGCTTGGTGCAGTGGTTCGAGCGTAGGCCGCTCGGCTCACAGCACCGGGTGGTTGCGGGTTCGATTCCCGTCAGTGTAAATTTCGGAAATGGCCTTTTCGTAATTTTCCCTGGTCTGGGTGTCACTGGGATCGCCCCCAGTCCATTGTACGGTACCCATAGTACAAGCTTTGCTTAGTTTGGGACCATACAGTTGGTGTGTTTGTCTGGCGATATTTATTTATTTATTTATATACGGACGCGAGATATACGGAATGTTTCATAAGCCCGAAATAATACACTGGTAAACACTGTTTTTGTCACACGCAGTTTGTGATGATTTTTGGTTATGTTATTGTACCCTCATTAAAAATATATAATAATTTTCTTTCAATCACACCCAGTTTTTTTGTGACAGCTGAATATTAATTTCTCACTTCATATACGTTTCTTTGTTTGAATAACTTACGTTTTATTTACTTGATTTACATCGAAAATATGCCACGAATGTATTCTAACAACCCCGACAGTTTCTGTTATCTGTGTGGAGAATTAACTTTTACATCTCAGCGTCGAAACTTCACATCATTAATTGAACAGTGCTACTTAGACTATTTTGGATATCCTGTGAGGTATCAAGATAAATCCCGGGTTCCACATAAATGTTGTGTAGCGTGTGTGAGACTAATATTAGGTTGGGCTACCACCATTCCATATAAAGCTGGGCTTGATAAAAAAAATTTAAAAGCCATGCCTAAAGAATGGAGTGGATTTTTATATCTGAAAGAGAAATTCCCCAAGCTCAGCGAAACAAAAATTTACGAGGGAATATTTGTAGGTCCACAAATACGGCAACTAATGAATGATAAGAGTTTTGAAGGAAAACTGAATGATCAGGAAAAAGTCGCCTCGCAATGTTTTGTGAATGTTGTCCAAAATTTTCTTGGAAAACATAAATCGGAAGATTACCAAGAATTAATAAATGAACTTATAACATAATATAAAGCTCTGGGGTGATATTTCCTTAAAAATATCCTCATTTGGATTTTTTCCGGCCAATTTGGGTGCTGTGAGTGACGAACAAGGTGAGAGGTTCTATCAGGACATTTCCTTAATAGACAAATGCTATCAAGGGAAATGGAGTCAGAGAATGCAAGCAGATTTATTGTTGGAGACTTAGAAGGGACCTACCAAATGCTAAATATTCACGATAATCATAAGTTTATTGTAAATTAAGCAATAAAAGGTCCCTAAGTATAGCTGATTTTTATATTTTTTACGAAAATAAATGTATTAATGTCACAAGAAAACCTGATGTGTACATTTTTATTCAATGATATATTATTGTTTAGTGGCCCTAATACATTCAAAATTTGATATAAGTATTCATGTGACAAAAACAAGTTAAAATTTTGTTGACCAGTGATAATTTAGGTACATTCGACTGCTTGGCGCAGTGGTTCGAATCCCGTCGGCGCAAACTTCGGAAATGGTCTTTTCGTAATTTGCCCAGGTCTGGGTGCCACTGGGATCGCCCCTAGTCCATTGTACGGTACCCATAGTACAAGCGTTGCTTAGTTTGGGATCATACAGTTGGTGTGTCAGTCTAGCGATATTTATTTATTTATATATGATAGCTAGTAGGTCCCTAGTGAAGACAAACTTAACTTAATTTTCACATTTTCTGAGTTTGAATATGTGTCAAAAATATCCTCTGGTGATCTAAGAACATTGTAATGGCCTAAAAAAGTGGGATATGTATTCATGAGTAGACGCCGCCATTATTTCTAAAATGTACCTATTAAAATTGTTTAGTAGTTAATAATAGTTAATTGTTTGTCGATATATAACTCAAATGAAAAGAACTGTTTAAATATCAATAAATTAATTTATACGACTTATTCTATACCTGATACTCATTTAAGCCCTAAGTATAATTTCGAACTTTTGAAACACGCTGTAGATTGATATGAATGAGAATACGCCCGTTTCCCTATTACATTGGGATCAAACAAACCTTACAATTTTCCGAAAAATTTGAGTGCACACTGTACCTACCCCTTTTAAGAATGCGGGCATTTTGATGTATTAAAATAAATAGTACCTTGTAGATTATGCAGATTTTAAATAATAAACATCACTTTTAAATTGAATAACATAATAAATTCGATATTGCGACATAAATAGTTCTTGTAATACGAAGGTCTATGGTAATTAAAAATTAGGAGGAGTCGTTGTGATTATCTATATATTAATACGTGAATAGAAAACTCTGTATCCCTTTTTACGAAATTAACGCGGATGGTGGAGTATAAAATTTGGCACAGTTAAAGTTTATACGGAGAAGGGGTGCAGAAAGCTTATCTACACTAATACTCGTATTATAAAGAGAAAAGATTTGTATGTTTGTAACGAGTAAACTCAAAAACTATAGGACCGATTTAAAAATTCTTTCATCATTAGAATTCTAAACTATTCCTGAGTGATATAGACTATATTTATTAGTAAACAATAGGAATCCCTACTAAAACATGAATAATGTAACCAAGGTGTAAAGAAATTTGCCATAAAATGTCTTTCATCGCATGCGCTGCGGAAACTATTGATGGTAGAATAAAAAATATTCTACAATATTAAAGAACATAGCAATATATACAAAAAAACTCTGCGATACTATAATATGTCCAACTATTATAGTTACGTTACTATAACTACTTTTTTACATTTTAAAAGTTGATAGAAATGCCGACCAAAATCTGACCATGTTATCTATTACCTTAGTATTAATCCTTATTGAAATAAATTATTTCGTATTTGAGACTATTTTTATACCTGTAGATTAGTTTTTGAATTATTTAAATCGGACATTCAGAATCAAAAGATATTACGAATTTAAAAATGTAAATCTAAACAAATACTAATAGAAAAATTAACGCCGCCGAGCCGTGGCCGGGCACCGAATTACGCGAGAGCTGTAACACATCTATGAAATAGGTTAAGTTAGTCAGTTCTTTTCAGAAAAACAGAACAAACCGCGGTTCTGTTCTTGTTTATGGTGACAGTTTTTTTTTCTTTATTTCGGAGAGCGGGACTTTCATAGTGCATTCAATCAAAAAGGTTTTGGGGTTTTGTACTTAATAGTTGACATATTATTTAGAACCTTAATAAGGTTCAAACAAAAAAAATAATGAATTATGGTCTAATTCGACTACAGGCGACTACTAGTTCTAAATAACAAGCAAACAACGTCGTATCTGTAGTGATAGTTAACTGCTAATCAATCCGTCAATCACATGACCTTGCACCTTACAGGGTGAGCAGAGATCAATGACACTGGCTAACATTGTGGGCACCGTTAGAAATAACAAATGACTATAGGCTTCATGTATTCGATCCGAAAGCTGAGTCAGATGAGATATATTTGCACTATAGTTAATTAATTGCACAACATTAATAATGTTGTGAGAAAAAAGCATATCTTTATTCTTCCTAGTTCAATAGATGCTATAGATATTACGAGTCCATATACTTAAAGATAGGTTTGTTATGGAATGGGCCGATTTTTATATTTTTTCATGACTTCCCTTACATTTTTCAGAGGTTGAATTTTTATATTTTATATGTGAAAGTATATTTTTTTGTGTATCTGTCTGTTTGTTACGTTATCATGCCTAAACCGCTGAACTGAGTTTTGGCATAGAGATAGATTGGTTCTTGGAGAAGGACATAGGGTACTTTACTTAAGTCAATGTGGTCAAAGTCACACGCAGAAGTTAGTAAATAAATTATTATTTTATCTCGAGCTAAACATGCCGATGACTGTATCTTTCCAAAATATGCAACGCTTGTACTATGGGTACCTTATCTAGGAGCAATCCCAGTAGCGTATAGAATGGGGGAATTACGTAAGTACTATTTCTGATTGTTGAATAGGTAAGCGGTAATACATAGGTAAGCGGTATCAATTGATAACAACTCCATCTATGATACTTAGAAACTACGTTGTCTTGTATTCGACGCTGTACCGGTTGTCGCATCTTTATTTCAAACTATACCTAAAATCTAATTTAGCAAAACCTTTTTTGATTATTATAAAATGGATATGTTATCGCAGTTCTACGATGATATAGCAGATGTCGCTATGGATATTATAAAAACTTACAAACTGGTATTAAGAAAATGGTTATGGAAATATTTTGAAGACAGGCTTTCTATTTGTACATGGGTATTATAAGTAAGTAGTAACTGCCTGTTGGTATTAAATTAAGGATCCTATCCTATAGTGTACGGGGCCGTCAGGGGCCGTCTATTCAAATAAATAATAATGATAACTATCGCGTTACAGTGTGGGGGTGGAGTGCAGTAGGTTATAATGCACTATGGCCCCTGGTAAGGTACCAGTTATGAAGCTAACATTCCTACTCCTGAAAATTAGATTCTACATCTATATCTATACTAATATTATAAAGAGAAAAGATTGTATGTTTGTAACAAGTCAACACAAAAACTACTGGACCGATCTCTAAAAATATTTCACCATTAGAATGCTACATTATCCTTGAGTAACATGGGCTATATTTATTACTAGAAAAATTAGGGTTCTCTACTATAACTTCATTAATTTTACCCAAGGTGTAAAAAAAATTCCATAAAATGTCTTTCATCGCATACGCTACGGAAACTATTGATGATAGAATGATGATGAATGAAAATGTTCTACAATATCAAAGAACATATCAATATCTACAAAAACTTCGAGAAACCATGTGTCCAACTATTATAGTTACGTTTCTATAACTACTTTTTTACATTTAAAAAGATGATAGAAATGCGGACCAAAATCAGACCATGTTATCTATACCTTTGTATGAATCCTTATCCAAATATCATTTCGAATTTGAGACTATTTTCATACCTGTAGATTACTTTTTGAATTATTTAAATCGGACATTCCAATCAAAAGATATTACGAATTTTAAAAAGTCAATCTAGAAAGATAAATGCCGCCGCGACGTGGCCGGGCACTGAATTACGGGAGAGGGGTGTGCACATCTATGAAGTTAAGTTAGGCAGTTCTTTTCAAAAATTTCAAGTGTAGCCCTTCCAGCATTTCTCGCCTCTGTGCACAGTGTAAATGACCCGTGCTCTAGGATTCTAAAAGTCAGCACGGTCCTAGTCTTTGGTGCCACAGAGGCCATAGAAACCTGGAAACGAATTTGTCCCAACGACGATATCCCGAAGGAACTAAACCTGCAAATACTTTGGGACGGGGCATTGGTACAAATTACCCAAAAAATTATGTTCGCAAGTTTAATCAGTGATCGTGACCACCCACGGCTATTAGCGTTATGCGAAAAAGAGTCCGGATATTGGCTTCACGCAATTCCATCATCCAATATCGGCACCTTCCTCGACAACGAGAGTTTTAGAGTCGCTGTTGGCATTCGCCTGGGGGCTCCTGTATGCACTGGACACAAATGTCCGTGTGGAGTGGAGGTCCACCAGACTGGTCTCCATGGGCTCTCATGCCAAAGAAACGGAGGCAGGTTTTCTCGCCATGGCTCCCTGAACGACATAATCAAAAGCACTCTTGCCACTATCAACGTTCCATCGATCCTTGAATCCTCCAGGGTTTTTAGGGATGATGGCAAGAGACCCGATGGCATGACGCTGATTCCCTGGGAGCGGGGTCGTCCACTTGTGCGAGATGCCACGTGTGTGGACACTCTGGCCCCGTCCCATCTCAGGGAATCCGCGTCTGCAGTGGGAGCTGCAGCTGAGAAGGCGGACCTCGGCAAGCGGCGCAAATATGCACTGTTAAATACCAACTATGTGTTCGTGCCGTTTGCCGTGGAGACGCTTGGCCCATGGAGTCATAATGCTAAAGTGCTATTTAACAAAATCACCCCCAGGCTGGTTACCGCCACAGGTGACAAGAGGGCTGGCTCTTTCCTTGCTCAAACATTTTGCTTGTCAATACAGCGAGGAAATGCAGCCAGTATTCTTGCCACCATCCCACGCGGACGGGATTTGTTTGATTAGGGGTAGGATTTTATTTTATTTTATCTTAATTTTATTAAATATAATTTGTATTAGATTACATTTTACATAGGAATAATAACGATATAGGTACTAATAAAATAAGTTATTTTCAGAAAAACTTAGAAATTTACTCTGAATTTCCACCCGTGCAAAGCCGGGACCGGGACGGGCCGCTACTTATAGCGGCCCATCCCGGCTTATAATATAATATAATATAATATAATATAATATAATATAATATAATATAATATAATATAATATAATATAATATAATATAATATAATATAATATAATATAATATAATATAATATAATATAATATAATATAATATAATATAATATAATATAATATAATATAATATAACTATTATAATTATAGTATCGCCTGACTAACATCAGCTGTATGGTCCCAGACTTACCAACGCTTGTACTATGGGTACCGTACAATGGACTGAGAGCGATCCCAGAGATACCTAGACCCGGGAAAATTATATGAAAAGGCCATTCCCGAAATTTTCGCCGGCGGGAGTCGAACCCGTAACCAGCCGATGCAGTGAGTCGAGTGGCCTACCATCAAACCACTGCGCCAAATAATCGTTATGGTATACCCACATAGGTATAAATAGTATTTTTTTTCTATACCAATCGCTGGACTAGTTGCCGTTGGAAAATCCCGCAATGTTTAAATAAAGACCGTTATCTAATATCTCAGGTGGGTATATTAAATGTCTACTGAATGTAGAGATGCGCTTTCAAACGAGCCAGCACGGTGTGCAAGCTACCGCCATCATTCAAGAGTCAATGACATTAGTCCAAAGCCAAGGTGACGTGCAAAATCGAACTCAATTATATATATAGCCCTTGACGACGGATGGAACTTAAATTAATAGACGGATTATGAGAAGAACTGTAATGCAAAAGGCTTCTGTGTCTAGAAATACAGCATATAGACGATTCCCTTGATACATTTAATCTCTTTGGGCCACAGGTACGCTAATTATTTAAAATAACTAATATTTTTAATTAACATACTAAATACAACTTCTTTAAGTATTTCTAGTAGCTGTTGCGGGTAACAAAATAACAAATGACATTGATTGTACGTCTTTTTGTTTTTAACATCCTTTGTTTGTTTATTTCTGAGTGCGTTTTGTTAGTTTTATCTTTCTTCGGGCCTTTATAAAAAGGTGTAAAGAGGATCAAGCTTCGTTAAAGAATAAACAGAGTGTTCAACGAGCCCGCACTTAGTGTAGATGATTTAAATTCCTTCACAAATTTCGAGAGACGGCTTTGAAATAATAACTATTTGTGTAAGTAACAAATACTTTTTGAAACGTTTATTACAGACTTTATCTACTTATATATTAATAAATATTTCACTTATACCATGGTGCTAAAATTGTGGTTTTGTGCCCACTAAAATTTATATTATTAAATTAATGTTATTACCTATATTCTACCCTAGCTGATACTGATACTCCAACAAAATTAGATAAGAAAGACAAAATAAAAACGTTACTGTAGATTTCGAAATTTCATAGGCATAACATAGGGTCTATAACTCAAAACGAAGGGAATTTTTTAAAGTTAAATAGCCAATTAGGAACTGAAATTAATGTTGAATAGTGATCATAACGTAAATATAATCTCGTTGTTTACTTGTGCCTCAAAATTATACTTTATCTTATCTCATTATGCGATTCTAAGTAGGGTTTTCATACATTTTTCGTTTACTATTGAATACAAATAATATTTATTATATTAAAATTAGTAATTTGTTATGTCAACTATTGGTTATTTCTGCCGATAAAGCTGAAAAAAGCGCGATTAAATAAGTACTTGAACATCGACCACATATTTAGTAGATAATGTTCAGAGATGATCCTTATGACCAAACGGTAGGTACGTAAGTTGACACCTACATAGAGCCAGAGGACTAGATTTGTATGTCAACTGAGTCAAGCAAGTCGACAATCTCGATGTAAATGGAATAAGGTCTTCAGAACGCAGTGGGCACTCTATTGTTGCATTTTAATCATTTTTGTTTTATGCAAATCGATGTGTGAAGTGGATCCTCCGACATTCCATATGAGAATAACGACTCTCCAGCAAGTCGGTCGTCTCGAAACTGCACCGATATCTCGCTCAGTTTGTGCCAAAAATATATTATTAATTTATATAAAAAACTCGAACGCTAAAGTGCAAAAGTGAATGATTAATATCGCACATCGGAACTATTATAATTTTATAAGCTATGCTAATTCTTCAACGTGACCTCGTCACACCTTGATATAAGGATACTGTTCCACTTTTGGTATGTTTTAAATAAAATTTATTATTAATTTAAATGCTAATCAAATGTCAATGAAGAATTGGATGATTTGATAATATATTTCCTGCAAGGTGATTCTAACCTATGACACATCACTGATCTAGTTTCAGATACATCGCATAATTTGGACCGTTAACAGGCTAGCCGGCCGCGAAGTGAATAAATTCGTTATCACCACTGTTAAAATGTGTGGTGTAGTGAAATTTGTAAGTACTTGTTCTCATATGTATATGATAATTAGTATGTTAAGTGAGCGTCTAGTTTAAAATGCAATTTAAATTAATGTAGATACAATGGCTTGTTTAGCGGTGACGAGCATTTTAATAATAATAAAGTGGAACTACTAAACGGACGGTCATGGGGAGGTGTAAGGTGACAATACACGTTTGGAATGTTGTTGTTCGATGAAAAGATACATCGTTAACTTGCGGGCACAGGCCTTATTATCGATTGTTGAACTCTCGTTTTGGGAAAGGTCATTTTTTTCATGCAATGCAATAAGTATTTTAGCGTGCGTCGATGTTTTCAAGTGTCATTGATTAAATACAAACATTGGTCAGTCAAGCAAGTAAACTTTTTTTTTCAGATACTGGTGTTTTCCCTGTGGGCCGCTGTACAATGTTCACCTTTTGACGATGGAAAATATAATCCCAAAAAATATAAAGTATACGATGATGGAAAATATTATAGGCCACTAGAGGAAGGGAAGTATATTCCCAGTGACGAGGGCAAGTACTCGTACATATACCAACAGGGTTTATACCCGGAAGACGATAGAGATTACAGATATGTCCATGTAGTCGGCCCCGACGGCGGATTTGGAGGAAACGGCGGCTTCGGAGGAAACGGTGGATTTGGTGGTAAAGGAGGAGAGGGTGGTTACGGTGGTGATGGACCCGGAGGTCCCGCCGGCCCTAACGGCCCACCCGGCCCTCCTGGACCACCCGGCCCTCCCGGGCCTGGTGCCCCGGGCCCTACGAACCCACCTAATAAAATCGACTACATCGGCAACAGGACCTACGCGAACAGATACCCGTACATCCATAAAGTGATCAAGGAGCTAGTGGACAAATATGTGTCTCAAAATAGCCTGTCCTATGGCGAGGATTACGAAGGAAGCGCCAACCATTACAGGAAGGTATACGCTGATAAAGAGATAGCTGTGAAATGCAAATATTTGAATCCCACGCCCAACAACACCGCAGAATTCGTGACGCAGTAAGTTAAAGTACATTTATTTCGATGTGACATCTATCTTTGGGTTGACGAAGTTTATTCACCATTAAAATGCATCACATGGCCTCAGGGTTCCCGTTTTCATGCATCTCGGTCAAGGTTCACTGGCGCAACGAGTCTCATAGCATGTCTTTTCTTAAACGTTTAGTCAGACAACTATAAATCTTGCTTGTAGTTTATTAATAAACGGGGAAGAATTGTCAGTTAGGCCTTTGATATATAATGTTAGTGTTACGATTGTGTAATTGCCAACATCGACAAACAAATTTGAGGCCCCTAATAGGAGATCAACACGATTAGCTTATCATTAAAAGTTTTCTTCTATGGATAACGATGAACATTGGTTTTTCTATCTCGAAAACTTTAGACATTGACTTAACTTTGGGTGGCACATTACTTAGCCTTTACTTAGGCCTCTACATGTCTTATATAGTTTATGTTTTCTAATTTAGAATGGCTGAACTACTAGGTGCGCGATGGTAGTGTCGGTGTGAGCTACAGTATATGTTTTTCCTCGATTATAAAGTATTGTTATGTATGTTACAGGTACCCTCCAACGCTCAAGTTGCCGCAGGGTGAGAAGTTCGGATCATACTACAGTTTCCGGGGCACGAAGACTCTCAACACTGTACATAACTCACTTACGAATAAAATAAAATTAGAATATGAAGTATTTGTGAGGGTTGTGGACACGACTTCCGAATAAACAAACTACCTACTTATTATACTTATTTATGTTAAATGTTATTCCTAAAAACGGTATTTATGATATTTTATGTGCTTGCGAAATTGTAATATACACATAATAATAAGCTTTATGAAGTAGAAAATTGTTTATTGTTTTATTGTCCTTGAGAAAACATAAAAAGTACCCATGGCGATAATTTCAAAAGTTAATCTACTATTTAACTATCGCATTTAAAATTGATGTATACCTTCGGTAGACGCGCTCATTACAATTTGCTAGTATCTACGTAAAATAGTTGTTCCAATGGAAAATAGTTAGTTTCTTGGTTGGATGATAGGGGTGCCATACAATTTCCCATGATTATATTTAATTAAAGCGATAGCTACTAACGACCTGAAGGTACAGACACAAGGTACAGATAGAGCCATCATAAGGACTGAATTCTTCAAAAAACTTCTCACAATGAAAGGAAATATGTGGGCATATCCCAACATTTCCGCAACTATTATTCCATATTCTAAAAGGTAATCTTCAACATTATTTTATCTATCTTCATTTAGGCAAAATTTCCTTGCTCAGCTTTTATCCAGGATGTAATTAAGTGTTTTGAAATCTACTATATAAACATAAGTCGGGTTTTCCTTCCTGACGCTATAACTCCAGAACGCACGAACCGATTTCCACGGTTTTGCATTCGTTGGAAAGGTCTCGGGCTCCGTGAGGTTTATAGCAAAGAAAATTCAGGAAAAAATTCAACAGAACGCGGACGGAGTCGCGGGGCACAGCTAGTTCTTTATATAAAATACCTGGAAAAAACTAAGGTAAAAACCACAAAACATAAAATCACAAAGAATATAAGCAAAAATATAATTCTAAGAAAATGTCACCCTCTTATCATTAAAACAGGATAACATAGGTGACCTTCTCATGACACATCACGACAAATGTCAATTTTTTGTTTATTTATAAATCACGAGTTTTATGGACATTTGTTACAAATACATCTCATTAAAAAGTAGAGCAGCGTTATAATAAGATTATAATACCAATACCTGTTGAGGCAGTTATGTAAAAGATGATGATGGCTGTATTTCAAATGTAGGTACCTACCTACTTATTATTACACATTCCCGAGCCCGAATTAGGCCCAACATATACTTATTATATAGTTTATCTATTACTAAAAAGATCCAATGTACAGGAATGTATGAAATTTATAATGCTCACCTTACACACGTTGTACGTTCACATCCTTGTTTAGCTGCGAACGAGTTAGAAAACTAATGTTTAATTATAATTACCACAAAATGAAACATATACATATAATCTGGTTGGATTGTGTTTGTAACGTGCGTGAAATCAATATTTTAAAGTGAGTAATGACGCACCTGATTAATATTTTCAACATTTCATATACCCAAGTACTACCATGTAAGGTACATCTTGATACCTACTTTACGAAGGAATATAGTTTGTAAAATATCTACAGAAATTAAATGTGAGGTTTTTTATTGCAGGTAAATCTGCCGGGAATCCTGTAGTAACTTTTAAATAAGAAAAATAAATTATGTATGATTCAGAAGTGCCATCGGATTTTTATGATCCGTCTTAAAACCGCAGATTGGCGATACGAGACTTACGTACATTTGACTTTAAAAGGAAATCCGTGTGCGAAATGAATTCAAAGAATTTATCTTACTCTTGTATTTTTATATACCTGCAGCTTCTACCATGTGTTTTACGCTCGGTTTTCGCTAGCGTCCACGTAAAATAAAAAAGGCTGTTCTATAACAAAACTACCTCCCTAACTAGATCAGTTTTAGAATACTACACTTAGTATGACGTTTCAGAAAATTTAATATCGAATATTATCTTTGTTCCATAACATTTTTTAAAGAATTATTTCACAATATGTCTTAAAATAATTGGTATATATAAGTGAATATAAAATATAAATATATACAATATTATTCTTTAAGAACTTCACGATCAAGTCTTACTGCCCTGCAATATACACTCATCATCAAACTTGGAGGAAAACAAAAAAGTTTAAATTTCTCCTTTTGTGCGTACTAGCCACAAACATTAGTATATATTTGAGGGATTTTTTCCAAAAATACCTCTAAGTTGCGGGTAGTAACTGGTATATCCCGAAATTATTGGATTGCCTTTCTATTTCAAGTCAAAAACAAATGTTATCTGTTGCTGTCCACATGCCGCTGACATAAAGACTCGGACCGTGGGCGGCGAGGAGTCTGCCTGAATCACTTAGCTATTCCCCTTATGGGCGCGGTCACTTGTATAATATATCACATCTCGGCCCAAACAATCCGCCTTAAATGCCACCTTCACATAAAATTTACATTTTTGCAATTTAAACCAATGTATTGTTGCAATAAATACTCCATTTTCGAATTTGACGGTCGTATATAAAGAAACGATGGGCGTTTGGGATTTTATTTCAATTGTTTTATTTGTAGGGGATCCACGGGACCATGAAAACGTTTGTGGTAAGCGTTAATTTTAAGGGCCTTTCATACCGGTTAGGATAATTAGGAAGTTAAACTAGAAAATAAATTATTTACACACATCACAACATTTTTCTCAAGCAGTTTAATATAGCCGGCTTTGTGTTTTAATTAATATTGACGAAGGTGTCTATAATTATCTTAAAAATTGTGATAAATGGTTGATGGATCATATTTTATCATGTCCATTTCTGCTTAGATCAAGATTTGTAGAGTTAGTTAAATTTAAATAACATACATCTTGAATGTTATGGAATGTTGAAAATTAGTTCAGTTTAAAATAAACACACCAAAAATAAAATAACAAATCATGTTGTTGATGATACCGGATCTCAGAATGATGTCACATAAAGTAGATATCTACCTAATTTACATGGGGATTATTTATATTAATAGGTACATAGTCATTATGCATCATATGACTTAATTAACGGATTATGGAATAAAATAGAGCTATTAGCAATACATTTAAGCTTTTATGAATCTAGAATTTATGTTTTTGGCGACTGCTTGGCGCAGTGGTTCGAGCGTAAGCTCAGATCACTGCACCGGATGGTTGCTGGTTCGATTCCCGCCGTGGCGAATTTCGGAAATAGTCTTTTCGTAATTTGCCCAGGTCTGGGTGTAACTAGGATCGCTCTATTGTTGCTCTTATGTTTAGTTTGGGATTATACAGTTGGTGTCTGACACACACTGTATTAGTGTCTAGCGTTAAATTTATTGACAATTTCAATTTATTTCAAAACGGCAATGTTGCATTATTTTTAATGTTGTTTTATATTACACTATTTATATACCTACGATTAGTGAGCAAATGCTGATCATGAATTCCTGAGTTCAAGTCGCGGATCTTGTAAAATTTTATGTACTTTGTGATCGATTTTTCATTTTATTATTTTAAGAAGAAAGTATATGTATCTCATGGGAAGGAAGGAAGGGACAAATGTTACAATCCTGACGCACATGTTTCGCTTATCAACATTCAAACTTGTTTCATGAACTACGTCCAGTTGAGGGCGCTAATGATTTGAGGATGCTCGTTTTCGCGGTAAATAATAATAGAACCAACCCGCTTCCTTAGGACATTAAATATATGTACCTACCATCAGCAAAATGTAGGTTTTCATAGTTCACGGGCGGCTTAAAACGACTTATAGGTAGTTAGCATTTAATTCCGACCGATCGTATAATACATTTTTCCATACATTCCCCAACAGAAGCAGAAACATATATTTTAAATATAAAAAGCGTTCCTTCTGCCTGATATTAAGCAGTTACCGATGGTTGCAATACCAAAGGTCTTGTTCGCAGCGGAAGGTGAATTTTTGGCTTAAGCATGTAGCATTTACATGTAAATCAATATTGGTATTAAAACACTGGGCGATATTTTATTACCTACATTCTAAACACATTATCGTTAAAAGCGTGATAATAAAAGTTGTAAGTATTTATTTACATTTAAATTTAATTTCCTTTTTAGTTTATAGCGGTGACCCTGGCAGCTGTCTGCCTGTGTCACGCTGACGACGACGGTAGGTACCGTCCTGAAGTTTACACCGACGGCAGGTATCGGAGCCTGACAGAAAGGAGCGGCAAATCGTATTTTAATGCGTACCAACCATTCGCTTACAAGGCGCTCAACACGGACCTCTTGGCTCCTTACGTTAAATTCGGTAACAAGTAAGTGACCTGGTCATTGGCACTATAACCCTATTTTTTATTTTACTTTTGATTTATTAATTCCTTACTTTTTATTTTTGTTTTCGATACTATTTTTGGTCACATAAAGTTTAGATTATATGCTTAGCAACGAATCATAGTTCCGTGGTTTTTTAGAAATACCACAAATATATGTAGAAAATAATAGGGGACGCCACTGTCTTTACTTAGAGCCACCCCATAACAACAAGACAAGGCTGGTACCTACTAGAATTTTATTTGATTAAATTACCGATAGTACGTTTGTAGCTGTTCGCACTTCGTTTGATAATACATTATCAATTTATCTATCCTATACCGCCATATTGCTGCGCCAAGTCAAACAAAATTAAATAACTCTTACGTTGAAACAGACTATCCCAAAATTATTCACGTGTTTCTGATCAATTGATTCGCTTTACTCATTACTTGTTTCAATTCAACCTTTGTTTTACCACAATGGGTACATCTGAACCACCAACTTAGACCAGCTTGGCGGAACTGGCTTCCCTTGATGCGACTGATCAATTAATTCATGCATCTATTTTTGGCATATGTGGTTAACATACTTTTATATTTCAGTGTTTACCAAACGACTGTCCCAACGACCGCCGTAACTTACCGCACACCTGCCGTCCCTTACGTGACGTCGACCTACCGCCCCATCGTGTACTCTACCCCAAAGCCCTTCGCCCAACCCACCATAGCTCCTAAGGCAGTCTACCTCAAATCGGTCACGGACGGCGCAGCAAGCGTTATTAGGGAAGACCGGACTTACGATGAGAACAACTACCACTTCGCATTCGAGACCGATAATGGTATTGCCGCTGAGGAGTCAGGAAGCGTCGAGCCTTCTATCAACGGAGCCGGTGGCGGCACCAGGGTCCGAGGCTTCTACGAATACATAGGCGACGACGGTCTCAAATACAGAGTAGACTACGTGGCTGACGAAAATGGTTACAGAGCCAGCGGCGCGCACTTGCCCAAAGCTCCTTAACCAAATACTAGTTTTATTTTAATTGTTAACAATACATGAAAATGTTCGATGTTTGAAATATTATAATTTACACCGCAAGGTTTTTAATTTTCTTGTACATCTCACAGGAAATGTATTGAAATTGTATACCCTTACCTAAGATTTTATAACGAAGTATCTAAAATGCAAAAACCATTTCATGCTTTATTGGTCAATTTTGACGAAATAAAGAATTGAATTAAGTGTTGCACACTCAAAGATCGTCGTAAAAGCGTGCAGGCAGACTATACATTTTTTATTTATTAGAAATAAAAATGCGAAAGTTCGGCTATTGAAATATTTCGATAAGGATTACGAGTATAGTTACACACACAAGTGACATAATATGTATAAAAGAGAAATCGGTATATTAATAATAAGTATTGTTGGTAATTCATAAAATATAGGTATTTTAAAATTTCTAACAATCCTACATTTTTTTTCTAAAAATAAAATATTACAATTGTGTATTACACCGTGGACGTGTTATACGTAGTGCTTAGGTAATATTTCCATGGGTTACATAGCCTAATAATATTCTAGCCATAGTAATATGCTATCTATAAAGTACCAACAGAACAATACTTTGGATTATTAAAATCATAAATTTTATTCCCAAAATGTGGATAGTCATTGACCTTAAATAGCCTTTATAAATATCACTACAGATTTATTGATCCTCGTAAATAAGTCACTAATGTATCAAGAAAATACTGACACAAATATAAAACATAATGTGACTAATTAAATGTAGTAATTTTTTATTTTTATATCATGTTCGACGTGTTTTTTTAAACAGTCTGAGTCACTAGGAGTAGGATGATTCAGATTTAATTTTATTGTAAATTTATCAATTGGTTACAAGAATTCACAAATAAAATACCTTAAAGGCTTTTTCATCACCTGAGCAGAACTCGTTATGCCGTAGAGCAGATATAGAAGATGGATTGTGGTGTATAATGTATTTAGATACTTAGTTAGGAAATAAAAGAACACACCTATCTGATATTGCGAGCACACAAAAAATAGGTGTCGGGCTCCGCCATTAAAGAACAGGATCTCGTATGTTATTGTTATAATTGTAGAGATGGGTTATCTTCAGACTTTTCCGGGTTATTTTACCTAGTCCTGTGTTGTTGATAAAAATAATGATTATTTTGTATAAGATAGGCTTATATCGGTGTGGAAAATGTCCTTGCAACATTTCTGAAATGTAAAATAGGTTATTTAGTTACTTACAAAAACTGTGTGACGAAAACCACTGTGCTTTGATAAACATATTTTTGAGAAGAGACTGACACCTGGTGCATCCTGATTATCACTGCGCATTAATTTGCTCTAAATATTGCAGTATTCTTCCTTTAGTCATAATTATAATTAATTTGTAATTCTAACATTTAAGATTGGCGCTTACTGATGACAATATATTTTGCATATTTGGGTAATTAATACATATGCAAACATTATGACAATATCAATGCCATCTTGCGTAAAAATATACACCGAAACAGTATAAAAGTGTAAAGGATCGCTTCAATCGACATCAGTTAACAGACAGATATCTTGTGAAAATGAAATTCGCTGTGAGTCACTTTCGTATTGATATTTTTTGAAGATTTGTTTGTGGTAGAAAAGTTTTAATATTACATGTAATTTTTTTAGATTGTCCTCGCTACCGTTTTGGCTGTTTCGTCAGCTCAGTTCCCCCCAGGGTTCACGCCAACCCGCCTGCCTCCTCGTCCAACGCCCACTGCCGGCAGCATCGTTCGCGTGATAAATAATAACGACCAAGCCGCTAACATTCTGAGATACGACAGCGAAAGCGGTCCAGATGGCAGCTTCAAATATGGGTATGTGTTTATCTATATTCATATTCTTCTATCATCGATATCCTAGTCTTCCAGCAAAAACGATGGTTGATAGCTGCCTCTCCAAGAGCTGCCTATCTAAGTAGTTCAGGTTAAATTATTTAAAAATAACTTTAGGTGTGCCGTAATCCGTATGTACTTATATTTTTTTTTTTTATGAATATACCAAAAATACTAAATAAACTAATGACTAAATCCCACTATGGGATTCAAGTTAGTTTAGGACGATGGCGAAGCCTGTCTAGTTAAGTAACTAAATATTAATTTAACAGGTTTGATACCGACAATGGCATCTCAGCTGACGCTCAGGGTGTTCCTCGTGACTTCGGAGGCAACCCTCCCGTAGTCCCATCTGTCTTCCAGGGTTCCTTCTCCTGGACCTCTCCCGAAGGACAGCCCATCTCTATCTCCTACATTGCCGACGAGAACGGCTACCAGCCCACGGTGAGTCAATAAATCGAATAGCTTTTGCGTTAGTCATGGCCAAATTATTTAATTTGTTACGTGGAATTAATTTGGCCATATTTTATGAATAATATTAATTGGTATCTATCAGCTGCATTTAAAGAAGCGGACAGTAGTAATTAAATTACAATAATGAACGCCGAACGGTTTTTAAATCACTAGATTTTCTGCAGCTTGGTAATTTGATAAATTTACTGTCATATTGTCTTCTATAAATATACTTTAAGGCCGCGTAGGTAGGTCACCAATTGCAGGTAAATATTTTATGATAAGTAAGTTGTAGGATATTATGATGTTCAACTAATTTCTTAATATTGCTTCTCAAGATTCAGAATGGCAGACTATCTAAAACACAGTAAGGCACGATACAAACGATTATTGTGACATTTGTCGGTCAGTGAATACGCAGCCTAATTATGACGTGAATAGAGTATAAGAGACAGACAGTGATAGAAGAAGACCAATTGATACAATGTTGTAATACGATTAGTGTTACTTTTAGTGGCATTTTACTTTGTTTCGGTTTTGGTCGTGATTTTGAGAGAGAGAGAGGAGGAAAGAAGGGCGGAGCGATGCGATTAGACGAGATCCGCGAGATCGGTTAGTCGCGTTGACGCGCTAGGCTTCTGGATACCTACCAAAATATTATACATGCAACAATTGGCTAATCTCATACTCCTTCCAACTCTTCTCAGAGGCAAGATACATAAATTGTAAATAAAAGTGTAGAGAAGTTCTTCGACATTTTCACACAGTTTGTCTGGAATAGTGCCTTCACCAAAAACCATAATATACCTATATGTAACCATTATAACGATACTAACCTTTACATGTATTATTCTATAAGTTCTTCTTTGGATAAATAATGAAAAATGTTTTGTTTCAGGGTGACGCTATCCCCACTTCTCCCCCAATTCCAGCAGATATCGCCAGAGCGCTCGAATATGTCGCCAGGACCGCCCCAACACAGAAGAAGTGATTCCTTCCATTCAAATAGTATAATTTAGCCAATCTAAACCGACCTTTAATTAAAATTATTGATTTGGACTTTTGTAAGTAATGTACATCTTGTATATATTTTATTATTTATTAAATCATTGAGCAAGTGGTAATTTCGGCATCCGCACCTCTTGTAAGCAGGATGTGTTATTTAAATGTGATATAGATTAAATAAATCATGTATAAAATAAAAAAAACAAGATTCTCCGAATGGTTGCCTTGATTAAAGAATGACAAACCAATTCTGTGTATATGATTATGACTCTATGGACGGATGCCCCTATTCATTATGTTCAGAATATTTATTGAAACTGGATCACTTAAAATACACAATTATAGTGACAGTTCCACAAATAATAGGTAGGTACCTACATTTTCAGACTATAATGTAGGTATAAGACATTATGTGCGTCATGAATCTTGTATAGATACTATATTTGATTTATTTGGCAATCCTTATTTGTTTGGCATTCTTTGAACAACACAATTTAAATATAAATTGCTTTGAAATTAATATTCGATAGGTATTATAACGAATTATGAGTTAATAGAGTTAATATTGTTCCATAAAAATATATTTCCGGGGTGTACACACAATCTGGCGTTCTTTAAAACAAAATTGATTATTAAAGTTGCTTGAAATAAACCCCCGGATGATCACAATCAATAATAATAGCTCACCAATTTTATATAAAATTCATATTTTATTGTGCGGGCTGCAGGTCCTGGGTTCAAACCCTGGCTCGCACTTCTGTTTTTTTCGAAATCTATGTGCGAATCATTATTTCTATATGATTATCACTTGCTTACGGTGAAGGAAAACATTGTGAGGAGATCTAGAAAATGCATGGCATGTCTTAGAAAATCTAACCAATTTTCGAAAGACATGTGAAATCCGCCAACCCGCACTGGGCCAGCGTGGTGGATTACGGCCTGAATCCCACATGTAGTGAGGGCACGCCCGTGCCCAGGAGTGGGACGTCAAAAAGGGCTAAATTATTTTATTATTATTTTATTTTTATTATGCGTGTATACGCATAATAAATTTAGTATGAACTACATTATGGAAGAAAAAATGTGATTATTAGCTTACAGAGTAAGTATAAGTAAGATGTCTGTCTATACAGGATGATTTTTTCAAGTGGGTGTCGATGGCCAAATCCAAAACATTGAGGAATAGCTAAAACTTCTCAAAGGAGTTTCGGGTCCAATAATACAGTATGTACGAGTAAGTATTTTTAAAATCAAAGGCTTCGATACTGGTCTAGAAATAATTATTTTTCGAACATCCAATAAGTAGTGCAGTTTTAGTTTTCATCAAAATGGGGTCGGAGGCTCCTTTGAGTATTTTTTCGCTATCCCTCAAAGTTTCAGATTTGGCCAACTACACTTGAAAAATGTATAGCCTGCATACTCTAAACTAATATAACTACAAATCTACCTCATATGTTGACATTTCTGCGCAGGGTTGTAGTGTATTAAATAGTAAAAAAAAGATTTTTATCAATTTACGATACAGCACGCCAACCTTGGATTAAATCTGATACAATGAAGGAAATAGGTGTAATCCGATACAGGTAAGTACTCGTATTCTCTTCTGATATTACACACGGCACAATATGAAGGTTAATTTTATTCGGCAGGTTTTTTCTCCTAAAACTGTACCGTCTAGGGACGCCCGAAAGAAGCGAAGCTTTATAGTATAAAGCGTAGGGCGCCGCAGCTGCCACTATGTATAATTGTATACCTATATATACAGTATAACGCTACTGACGTCATCGTGTTACGCTACTGATGCTTCGCACGGATAGAGTGGCCGCGCGGGTGCGCGCCGATCGTCCGTTTAGAAGCCTCGCTTCAAACACATGCGGTGCGTTGCCATGTAAAAGAAGAAAAGAAAAATGTTAACAATGTTAACAATCTATTCATGGTTTTAATGAATTTCAAATTGCCTCAATCTGAATCATATAAATGTATGTTATTTTTTACAATCATATGATAAAACAATTACACTATCTACTTATAACATTTGTAAGTTCATTTTACCGTTTAATATTTTTAAGTGAGATGTATACCACGGTCTCATGAATGATGATGACAAGGCGGAAACCGCATTATGGCGGAAATATAATATGTCAAGAAAAATACAAGGACACACAATGAATTCCGTGCCAACCTTAGCTAAGCCCATTATTGAAGTGATTTATAATGAAAAATAATAATGATAGTAGGTGACAAATAGTTTATGCGGATACACCAATGTAAAATTAATTCAAGAAAACTTGAATCCGTGTTGTTCATTATGAAAATAAGAGTAGAAGTGACACTCCCATTTCGAGCGTGCTCATGGTCATATTAAGTACTTATTCATTTGAGTTGGCACTGGTAAAGCTAAAATATTACTATGACCCCTAGTAAGTCTTTTACATATTCAGATCTGATTTACAAATCAAAAAATAGAGCAATAAGAATAAATAAGACACGTTGGTACCTATACGATCTAATTGTGACTAGGCATATTATGTGCAATCTGCATTGCCATGTTCTTTCCATTTCGTAACGCATGAACGAGTTAGAAATGATTTTATTGTTATCTGACAAAAACCGAACAAATTTTCGGAGTGCGTTAGTCCTGCACGAGTGTCAAATCTAGGTATCTATAATCTTCATTGACGCCGATACAAGTTATCTGTTGTTTTATTATAATTTCACTCTTCCGAACAAATTATTACAATGATCTACGAATATACATTTATATTATAATATCAACAGCGGTGTTACATTAGTGATTTGATTGACATTTGAAATCTTTAAATATTTTTGATGTAGGTAAGTTTGTACGTAATCTTCATTGGACAAAGTTAAGAATAAAATAAATAATTTACTCAATTGAGTAAAACAAGCTAATTATGGTGTTGCAGACTGGGACGACCACTAACGAAAACATGTTGGTGGTGGCTTTTTAGTAAAAATCGGTCAGTTATTTATTTTTTAAGTACTTGTTTTAAAAAAATATATGATTAAGTTGATCCAACCCAACAAAGTATAAGGTACCTATCTAGTGGAAATTTTCTAATTTCAGTGGCAATAACCTCAACTTAAGCCCTAAGCTTGCAAATTCAATTTAGCGAGTAATATAATTCAAACAGCTGTTTTTTTGTCACTTTGGACAGTTTTGATAATCAAATAACCTGTTACCAGTACATAATTGATAAAAAACATATCCAAAACCAATTTATTACTTGTTAACAATATGTTTTACCTATAAGGCATCTCTACAAGGAATTAACAAGGAACATAGTATCGATTTTTCTACGAAGAATATAACGTATAAACTGACTTCATAAAACCTGGGTGCACTAAAAGCTATAAATAACTAGGGAACTTGTTAACTGCAAGTTCCCTAGTTATTTCTAGGACGTTACGTTAGTACTTCTTCTAAGGTACCTACCTACCCCTACTTAGGTACTTGAATTGGCCCCGACTTCTAAGTTATTTCTAGTTTTTTAGTGCACCCAGGATTTACGAAGCCGATTTCTTTTTTAAATTTAGGTAACTCAATTTAAAACAATTTAATATCTTGTTTGAAAATCAGAATATATTCTTCTTGAATGTCTTCCTACTTTTAATTTGTAACAGAATTTAAGTATAACCCATATATGAATTAATTTAATTTTAGTAGGATGGTCACTTCGGTTTTTTTATTTTCTTTCATTATATTTGATTTGATTTGTAGTATCTGCAAAAGCATATCCACGAGCTAGTGCGATAGTGACGATGAGCTGTTTAGATAAAATTGTATAATTTTGGAATTTTATTAAAATTTACTGATTATAGATCGCTTCTAATTCGCATGTATATTCAGTGGTGGTTGGGACCCGTCTGATATACCAGTGGTCAATAAATCACGACACAATATGGCGTCTCGCCGACCAGTGTATGCGGTAAAATCTGCGGAATATGCCCTCAGGCTTCTAACGATTATTATTGAAGTTTCGACACAAGGTCGAGTTTTCGACTACATTTAAAATAAAATAGGTTTTTAATTTATTTTATTGATTGATGATGATGTTATTAAATTTATATCATCCACGCGTAATTATGGTGGATGACATAAATTTAAAGTCCGGACAAATCTCTGAAACCATCTACGTAAGGAAATTAACGATTATTCGTTTCCTGGTCTCCTCGATATTAAATATTTTCTCTTTTTTTGGTTTATCGAAATATATGCTAAATAACAATTCATAAACAATCTGGCTCGGTCGCTGGTAATAGCTTTGTGTGGATTTCAGATAATCAAAAATTTAATGACTATACTTTATACTTATTGTATTTAATTTGCATCAAGGATTACAAAGGGGATGTTTCAGGCCCCTAAAAAACTGGCACTGTGTATGCTCCCCATAAGTTGCAGTTTTTCTGGACGACATGGACTTTATTGTTTTGTGGGGACAGTTATGTATTAGATGATAAAGTACAGATTATCAGATGTAACCTTCTTATTATACAATTATGACGCATTCACGAGTTCGATTAAGGCTTAAAATATATTTTTTTATAAAGGAAGACTGTGTTTCTGTATACCTACCTAGCCAATATAAACATGTTCTTTATCGGCCAATAAGGTAGAAGCATTGGTATTACTAATGTTGACTACGGACTCCTAAAAATCTTTTAGGCGATAACTTGATCGCATTACAATTTGATTATAACAATTTCGAAACGCTTTTTATGGCCAAGATATTAAGCTGGCACCTTAATGTGTAAAATATTGGTTGCGTGACTGTAAGATTAATTTTGTTAAACTAAATAATATTCGACCGCTGCTACAATTTTATATAAATTAGCAGTTTTAATATGTCCAGGTAAGTTGGAGAAATAAATTATAGCGTTTATATTCGATGGGTGGAGAACTGTTGTACAAAGTGGTTAGTGAATGTCTTTGAGTGCACTTCTAGCCTCTACCCTTTCGGGGAATACAGGTGTGACATTATAAACATTTTGGCCTGGGCGCAGGCCTACTCCACTACAGTGGCCTAGTTTCGACGGATTCGGATCGCCAACATTCGGCGGATTTCACATGTCACCACCGTAAGTAAGCAATAATCATATTGAAATTATAATTCGTACATAGATATCAAGACGCGTGGTTAGCCAATCGGCTATCACTGCTTCTTGTGATAGTGATGGTACTCATCATTTATTATATCATTAATGTATAAAATATCGTCACACGACATTATTCATTCACGAAGATAACGACACTGACTTATTTTTCGCTACCTATAAATGTATCTACTGCCCTTATACCACGGTAATACCTTGGGGATTTATAATTACCTTGCAACCTGCAAAGCCTGGTATGGTAGGTCAACATAGGTACGCGTGATAGACTATTTGGTTTTATTTATTACATGTTGTTTTAATGTTAAAAGTTATATGATCCAGTAATAAACTCGTTCAGGTGATTTACTTGACGGAACAGGCCATATTTATTTCATAAAATATTTGTCTAATGTAATGATAATACACATCTAGTTATGATATTTTATCTATATTTTGAATTCAATAAAATTACACTATTAATTAATGTTGATGAAGATGTTACTATATATTTTTTGAAGTAACGATGCGATGACTACGTTTAAGTGTAAAATATATTAAGATTGTATGGTACATTTTAATTAAATATGTAATAATGTTGTGATAAAATAAATCTTTCAAAACCTGCATTTCAGCTATGCCCTAGTTCAGCAAATCATAATGATTAATGACCCCTAAAATGTACAATGACCTAACGAATATTTATGGCTCGAATAGATGGATGGCCCAAGTGTTATTCTAATACATTTTCTAGCCTCGCCTCAAATTATTTAAATGTTATTGCAGTTCGCCGTCCAAAGTGGGTGGTTCCTAGAGCCATATATAAACCTGCGCGGATTTTTTTACCCGCATTCGAACTAGTTCACCGTAGCAAAGCTATCCTAAAATAAAAATGAAATTCACAGTAAGTAACACGTAAATTGAAGATATACAATAAAATAATATCCTTGTAAAGTTATATATCATAGTTTTATTACCGTGAAAAGAAAAACGTGACAAAGTGATAATTTTAATGTCTGTGAACACAGGTAGCGGTATTGGCATGCGTTTTCGCTGCAGCGAGCGCGCAGAGCAGACCTGGAAGATACGATCCGTTCACTGGCAAATACATCAACACATACGAACCCTACCGCTACACACCTAGCACCACCCCCCCGACCTACTTCCCCACATATGTGAAACCCACCAGCGTCCCTGTGTCAGTCGTCAGGGTTGTGGATGGAGACCGCAACGCTGAAACCCTCAAGTACGGTAACGAGATCAACCCAGATGGCAGCTACAGCAACTTGTAAGTAGCGACACATTTGGATCGTGTTTGCTCTAGTTGTTAAAGAATATGAATGATTACTTAATCTTTTTTTTTCAGCTACGAAACTAGCAACGGCATCGCTGCCCAAGCGCAGGGTGTCCCCCGCGATTTTGGTGGCAACCCCCCCGTGGTCCCCGATGTCGCTCAGGGCTCCTTCTCCTGGACTTCCCCCGAAGGCAAGGTCATTGTTATCAACTACATCGCCGACGAGAACGGATACCAGCCTACGGTGAGCCTTTTTATTACAACTAGATATTATTATTTATTTTCTTTATTGGGACTACTCCCGCCACACACTCCCACCACTGTAACTCCTGTAAGCGAGGATCGACTAGATAATTATTATAATTTATAATTACAGTAGACAATTGAAGTACCAATACAGGGTATTTCAATAGTCCAAAGAATAATTCAGGTCCATGTATGGCAACTGATATGTAGATGTATGCAGATGAAGTCTTACCATTTTAAAATAATATACAGAGTATATTATTATGACTGTAATCTCTAAAGAGTATAGCTACCTATCACCTGATAATCCGATAGTGCATTGACATTCAAGGATGCTTATCCTTTAGGTAATGTCTTTCTAATGAAATATTCTATTATTTACAGGGTGACGCCATTCCCACTCCTCCTCCCGTGCCCGCCGCGATTCTCCGCGCCATCGAGTACAACGCTAAATTCGCTACCCAGAAGAAGTAAGCAGCGAATGCACGTAACGAAACATACCGCAATTACATCATGGGTACAATTCAACGAATGACTTAGTACAACTTAATTAGTAACTGTAAAAAAGCAATAAAATGTGATATACTCTAGTAAAACTTTTATTTGTGCTTCTATGAACCGGCTATGGATATATTTGCATGGTATTTGTAAATACATTACTCTTCCACAAAACCATGTTGCATTAATTACCGTAAAAAATCTATCAACTCAATACATGGGTTAGGCGGGGTTTTGGGCGGGGAAAAATTCAATGAAAGAAATATAGCCTGATTTTATAAAGCTTTTACTTAACTCGATGTTTGAGTAAAACTAAATTATCAAACATAAGTTTAATTCATTTTGATAAAAGTTGAATATACTGTTAATCTAGATAGTATTTCCGATTATCTTTCGTTCAAAGTAAAATAATCGCGTATAAATCAGGATCAAGATAGTATTTTGTTTTTAAATCTTTACTAGTCGATGGGGCATGATTATTTGAAAGCAGTCATTCATCCTGTTTTTGTAATGTGAAGTAGTTTGACCTTTCTGATTCACTTGTACGTACCTACCTATCACTTTGCTACGCGGTTACTTAGGGCGGAATTAGAAGAGTAATCGTTTTAAAACGATTATTCAAAAAATTACATCAAATATCATTTTCGCTTTTTTTTCTTAAAGCTGTTCGTCATACCCAATGTCATTAGATATTAAAATTACCTTTATATTTCAAACTTGACAGTGTCTATTAATTTAAAGTTTCTTGGGAAATCGTTTTGTTGAAAGTACTCAGGACATTGCAGGTTGCAATTTAAACGTAAATAGATACGCAAAGAACACTGTGGTTTGTAAAGGGCAGTAAATTTAATGGAATATCTTAATAACTCTTTATTGTAAGCCAGAGTTCGAATTTGACACAGTAACATAATGAACAACATACATACATAACATAATAATAACAAAGTGTACATTTGGCGGTCTTTTCGCAGACTGCGATCTCTTCCAGACAACCTTTGGATGGAGAGAATTTTGTCATGTTTTCAAGGTACCTAGTAGTCAACAGTGTATTTGTTATTCACATATCAACTTATATTGCATATACTATAAATATAATATATACATATATATATTTTATATAATAGTAGGTGACGATTAATAAGTAACCGTAATCTTTGTGAGTAGGTAGGTACATAATATTTTATGACGTTTTTGTCTCGATATAATTAATACTAGTTCAAATGCCTATAAGGTATTTCATTCTTGGTGGTTTCAAACGGCAATTGGCGATTTACAAAAATTATATTGCAAAATATATACAGTGAGTACTCCTTTGCGTCGAGGAGTCGGGTTAAAAGGCAAACCGGCTGAGTTTCTTGCTGGATCTGCTCAGTCAAGGTCGAGTTGCAATCCGGTTGTAGAGTTAGGGAAATAAAATTGTAAACATGTCAATTCGTGCCCTCATAGGACTAAATAGACAAAACTTTTTGGGTTGATTACACCTTTACGCCTGTATTCTCCGAAGGGGCAGGCTGAGATGTACTGCTGATATGGGGCGGGTCCACTGTCTTTTTTCAGAACATCCTCCTCCAAGAGCGGGGATATGGGCCACCACGTCCATTTAATGATTTACCTACTTATACTGGAATCATAAGACTCATATACAAATTTCCCTTTTGAAATTTAACGATACACGCGATCGTCGCATGTATATTTTTTCCGTCATAAAACCGATTGTGTTCAGTAAAAATGATTATCGATGTAATAAAAAAAAAATTTGCCCTTTTGACGTCACACTCCTGGGCAAGGGCCTACCCTCACTACGCGGGGGATTCAGGCCGTAATCCACCAAACTGGACGAGAGCGAGTCGGCGGATTTTACATATCTTTCGAAAATTGGTTAGATTATCGATATTATGATAATTTAATAAAGTATACCAAAACATTGGGTTTACATTTATGGACATATCGACCAGGCTCCCATATTTGCACGTGCCACAGGCACTAATATACTCAAGAAGCGGTCATTTGACTAAATAATGAGATAATAAATCGATGGGAGCCCGATTACTTACATTGTCTCTCGTGGTCCTTGGTTTTTATAGATGTTACATGTCACCGTAGAAGGCGGCTGAACCCACGCGATTGCGCTGTGCCCATCCATCTAATAATTTACGCAATAAAAAAATCTATATTATACAGAACGAGTTTGGGAAGATTTATTTCTGTTGCGACCACAGATTATTCGTTAAGCAGATATTTGTAAGCGTTTTTAAAATCAGCGCTCTTATTTATTAATTCATTGCGAATCGATGAACTTTATTAACGAATGATTTACATTCGGCCGATGCCGATACATATAGTTATAATATAAAGGTATAAGGTACATATATTTTTACTTGTACGATATTCAATTCAAAACGAATTATCATTTAAATTGGATCATTGAAACAAAAATCGCATGGACTGCTTAGTATCAGTTTGAATATATATATTTTAAAATCGGCTTTCGAAACTGAACAAATTTTGAATTTATTTCATTGTTTATTTAAAAATAAATTTCGCAATGCCCATTGCTATGATCTATTTGTTTTATTAATGACCGTTGTGATATTGACCATCATACTATTTTATTTTTTTTAGTTTAATTTGACGCTCTAAACCTCTTGAACTTAAGGTTCAGTTTACTCATGTAAGGTAACTAAAGGACAGGTGGTTTATTAGACAAAGGCAGTGATGGTGTAGGTGCGATCTTCACCTCCCGAGACATCGTGATGTTATGCAGTCCGGTCGGCTCGACCTTAGCATTTGAAACAACGCACCATCTTTCCAACTTTATAGGACATACTAGAGTAATTTACTGGCTTTATCTGGATACCCATTGTACTTTAATATTCTTTGTGGCCATAAAGTAATAATTATTATTTAATAATCACATGAGTGTTGACCTGTCCTATACTACAAACAAATTACTCATTTGTAATATGCAAATTTAAGAGCTTTTTTATTTTGACTTGTACGATTGATCCCCCGTTAAGTATCATAATTATTTTCGTTAACTTAAAAACTCTGCCATTTAGGGCCACACAGTCAATTACTTATTTATTATTATTAGTGTTATATTATAATGTATCGCTGGTCTTGATTAATGTGAGGCTCTGTGGCTGTGGCCTACCTTCGCCGACGACTCGTGCACTTGCCTTCATAGTCTGCCTTTTGTTTTTATCCTAACGAATATAGAATTTATGTATAAGTACCATTAACTTGTAGTACTATATACTTGTTCTTAAATAAAAATGCTCTAATATGAATGCTAGAAATAACAATAAAAAGAAGTTATCATACAATTACATACATAATTATCTGCTTACATGAAAATCGTAAGTCAATTTCGCCTTTCATGTGCCTGTGTAGAGACTTGCAGGCACAAATGGCTTCTGCGACAACTCACCACGCACTAAAAAAACGAGGCGATTAGATGCATCACAAACATTATTTTCTTATAGGCTGATTTAAGCTAGTAATTGCATCGTATGCCTTAGTTTTGAGAATGCATACCTCGCGATATCTGTTACCACCTTTAGGTGAATATTCCATCTCTACTCTTATCCAATACACAAAAGCGAGGCTCGAGACACGTCGTTTCGTAACGATATCACCATAATAATGAATTATTTTGTTCTAAATGTTAGCCTGTGGATATAGATTTCGTAAGACAAACTTAGATACATAAATTTATTTATAAATAAATTTAAATTTTTTGAACACAAATGTATCTGATGTGAATAATTCTGTCCATCCTTTCCTCCGAGTCGATGATCGGACTTCGCGATGATCTGAAAATACAGCGTCTATTGTTTAAAAAAATCCAATGTTTTAATATTGTAATAACTTTATTGTAGTCACTAATGTGTTTACAGCACCGTGACTCTAGACAGCCCGACGAGATGGTATTTAACAACTTTTCGGTAATCGATTTTGATCAGAGGCTGAAAACATTTTAATTTCTTGTTGTCAAATTATACCTACATTAATTTAATATCGCACTGTATCGTATCCGATATCAAAATAGAGAACAAGGACAGCTATATAATATATATTATGATGATTATAATTATTACATTATTATGTGCTTAATGGTTACACCATATTTATCTCCACGGGGCACTACCTGTTCATACATGTTCCATGAATTTTTAACATGAATACAGAAATTGAATGCTAAGCAGCGCATCACTTCTAGACCAAAAGTGTCATATAACATGTAATTGTCAAATTATGTATACGACTCGTATTCGACTGTAATTTGAGATGTAGATACTTTGTAATAATGCCAAAGTTCATATTAGTATTCCACTTGAGGAAAAACACACACACACACATTAGGTAAGTACCTAACACTAAAAAAAAAGAAGAGACAAAATATTTTTTTCTAGTGCCCAGTATCAATTTTAGTAGGTTTCCAAAACGTTTAGAAAAACATATTAAAAATAATATTATGAGATACAAAAAAAATATGACAATATTTTTTTCTTAATCTATCAGCGAAAGTTTTTATGAGACATTTAAGTAGATGTGCAATCATCGATATTATAATTTGTCACGTCTAAAGAGGTGCCACATTTTTTTACTTCAGATTATTAGTTACTGCTCTTCAATTATTGTTAGGTAATTAGGTATATAAGCTGGTCCCATTCATTCACTCACTGACTTTGGTCAGCTGAATTTGGTCAAGTACTGTGTGTTCATGATAGTATTATTTTTTTGTAAATTTTTCCTAAGAGGGACGAATCACGGGCAGCAGAGTCGCTATATATTTAAAGTAGAAATGTTTTTCAATCATATTCATATCCAAACCGTAACCAAATAGTATTTTCTTAGTATTAAACCTAAAGGCACAGTCCTAATACCATGAACTGGCATTCCAACTTAGGTCAGCGCTATAAATGTATCAAATATTACCCTTTCAATCGTTCATATTTGTTTAATCTCCTATCAACCAAAAAGACACCCTATTTTTAGACAGCGGAACGGCTCGCTTTTAAGTCTGCGTCCGGTTGAAGTTCGTTTAACCCAAATGGAGGTGTTGTAATTGGTACCTACCTGACTATAATAAACGCGCTCTTCCAGACAAATTTGTCAAGCATCTGGCCATATCAATGTCAGCCGACTAGTTGATACACGAAATTATTTTATGCATGATTACTATTTCAAAAAGTCGTATGATACGAGTCTGCAATTATAAATACATTTTTGGACAGCGTAGGATTTTGAAGTAGTGTGAAACAACTAGCCATAGATTATGTGCGAATTTAGGAATCCGCCTTCCGACTTAAATTATTAAATCAAAGATTTCCTGTATGATAATATAAAAAAGCGACGGTTGTTTAGAATATAATATACCTCTAATACAATTTCAAATCAATGTTACTACTTACTTATTTGAAATCAATGTTTAAATAAATCATATAAAATGCCTATCAAAAACATGAATATTAATTATAAATTAGTAATTAACACGATAGTTTAATAGCTTTGAAATTTATAGATAGGTAGTCAAACATGTTTTTATGTAAAAGTAATATTGTGCCAATAATATTCTAAATATATATAACTCAAAGGTGACTGATTGACTGACTGACATAGTGATCTATCAACGCACAGCCCAAACCACTGGACGGATCGGGCTGCAATTTACGTAACGTAGGCCATCCGCTAAGAAAGGATTTTGATTAATTATACCTCCAAGGGGATAAAATAGGGGATGAAAGTTTGTATGAAACTCTGTCAATTAAATTCCACGCAGACGAAGTCGCGGGCACAGCTAGTCATTACATATTATAAAACAAAGTCGCTTCCCGCTGTCTGTATGTCCCTATGTATGCTTAGATCTTTAAAACTACGCAACGGATTTTGATGCGGTTTTTTTAATAGATAGAATGATTCAAGAGAAAGGTTTATATGTATAATACATGCATAATATAGTAGAGAAACACTAATATTTTTAGAGGTTTCTAAGGTGATGTCGTGAATAAACTCATTTTTTTTCGCTTACAAGGTCTACAAAAAGTCCGCTATGATATATGTCTATCTTTTAGGGATAACCCACAATAACCATTTTTTATCCTTTACTTTTTACGAGAAATAATGGCTTATTTTCGAAGCAGTTTTAAGCAATACTGCATTAATCCTTATCCAATTAAGTACCTTAAATAAATTGTGCATTTAATATAGATCAATATGGCCCTTTACAGCATGTAATTTAAATGAAAATTTTAGAACATATCACAGATTTAAAATGCAGGGACATAGCGACCGGGGGGCCGGCGGCGAAACTACTGAACCGATTTGATAAATTCTTTCACTGTTGGGAAGTTACACCATCCCTGGAGGGCATAGGCTATATTATATTTTCAAAAAAATTAGGGATCCTTACTTAAACTAAAAACAATGTAATCGTAATTTACCCGTGCGAAGCCGGGGCGGGCCGCTAGTTTACTATAAAATCAGTGTCGTGTAGAGTCGTTCACTCTAACAATTTTATAATCAGGTGAAAGCCGACGAGTAAGTAAACCGAATGAAATAAAACCTAAATGTCAAAATAATCAGGAGTATGACCTCTGCACACATCAATACTCGATTTACCGTGAAAAGGTTAATCGCTGTACCTCATATCCGGTTTTTACGAAGATTATTGTACATTTTTAGAATACCGCGCTGACGTTGTTCCATGAGAAATCAATAGGTACATTATAATTTTTGTTTTTGGTTTCTCTACTTAAATCGAAAATTAATATTACCTGGGTCCGTATTAATAAATCGATATTAAGTCTGAGAGTGTTCTTGAGTACGCTTCCGACATATCATTTTGTACTGGAATGACATTAGGATATCATATCCAAGATCGCTCTCAGACTTGAGATCGATTTATCAATACAAAGCCTAGTGAGGTTTACCTTAATTTGTAATTCTGTGCTCAAAATCTGGAGATTTTATTATCTACCTATAATTTGCAGTAAAGTTACATACTTAACTAGGTTTTCGTCTTCAAAATAATTAGCAATGTAGTGACAATCCCGTTTGTGGGTCACTTATAATTAGCGACCCTGCTGAACTAAACATTATCCAATACATCGAGTACATATCTGTGTTAGCTTTAGAAACCCAGTAGCTAATTTGGTATTAAATGCGAGCCGGGGTTGCGTCTGCTTAATCCGCCAGCAAAATAAGCAATAATGTTACCTGGACATGTCGCAGTTGCATCCTCGGCGCTATGCAAACGAGAGCCTTACCTACGCTACTGTCAAAGTTCAGAGTTCATATACTTACCTATTTATTTAATTCACCTAAGTCAGAGTTAATTTCATGACCGCTTGGCGCAGTGGTTCGAGCGTAGGCCGCTCGGCTCACTGCACATGGTGGTTGCGGGTTCGATTCCCGCCCGGGGCAAAATTCGGAAATGACCTTTTCGTAATTTGCCCAGGTCTGGGTGTCACTGGGATCGCCCCCAGTCCATTGTACGGTTACCCATAGTACAAGCTTTGCTTAGTTTGGAACCGTACAGTTGGTGTGTCTGTCTGGCGATATTATTTATTAATAGGTACAGCAAATGATTTCAAACCTTGTTCATTCGTCAATTGACAGTTCGTTTTAGGTGGAAAGAGCTTGAAATTGCAAAAAAATGGACTCTGCGACATTTCAATAGTTGCATCCCGTATAGTAAACATCCCATTTTCCGTCATAAAATACCGACGCAAAAGTGTCTTACTTATTGTAGACATTTTAAACTTCATATACATAACATTGAGTAACTTCTTTTTTTCTAAATAGGTTCTAAAAAGGTAATGTATCTCATCAATGTCATTAACTAAATGGGTGCAGCTTTTAGCTCTTGAAAGGAGCCTTGTTTAGGTTTATATATATATATATTTCGATTTAAATAAGATGATGTCATAACATACGCACTAACGAAAAAATAACAGCCAGGATTTACTAACTGGATACAACATCCGCTTAGACTGGTTATACAAAATATTCACGACCATATTATAGTTAATGGTGCGATTTATGTCACAAATTATATGGGTAAGATCAGATGTGTATGGGATTATTTAAATAACCTAAATATATCACTCAAGTGGCTTTGTACAAAGCACCCAAGTTGCCTGAACTATGATTGGGCCCATCTGGACTTTGAAGGCCACTGCGCCAAAGAGCCAATCTAGGCTGGTTTTTATGTCACTGATGGATACCGGTTACCTGGTGGATATCAGTTGTGTCCCTTTAATTTAAGGTATCCAACAAAATAGGGTTTTTTTAATTTGGATTCAAAATCCTTTGGGACACAAGCACCCTACATTAACCAGAGCGGATATTACGTGGAGAGTAACAAGCTAGGCTGGGTTAGGTACCTACTTGCCATAATACCTATATTCAATTATGTTTCTCTATTAATTATTGTTTAAAATTCTAGTTATATCCTTAACCGTCGCTTAGTGAACGGCGTGTGTTACCATCAGAGGTCGTTTATACAGTAGGTATTAACTTTTTGCAGTTTGTTGATCGAATACTGTCCGATGTCTCCCTTGTACGTAATGATGGTTTGATTGAATGACACCGTGCGTAAGAACAAGTGTTGATCATCTATGTTAATCATCATTTACACATTAGGCGAACTCCGTCGGATAACGTCATCTTGGTTTTTTAATAATAGGTAGTAAAAACTTGCTAATAGGATAACTTTAACTTTATTTTGGCATTTAAATAATTTAATTTAACTACTTGTCATAGCTACCTACCCAGTTCCATGGAAGTTTATTGTATATTAAACAAAATTATTGTCAAAGTTAGTATTATAGGTATCTTCTTCTTCTCCTAGTGCCTCTCCCTACAACTAGTGAAGGTTGAAGGTTTATTATAGGTATACGTAAACGTGATGTATAAGACTTTATAACTATAGTGAACCTATACTGCCTAACCTATTATATAGAACGATAGTTTTAATCACAATCGTAGCCTACTGCTCTGGTTACATCAAGACCAACGAAAGTATCTGCAATAAAGTTAGCAACGCGCCGTTTCCATTATCCAAAGAAACAAGAATTTTGTTACAGACACAGCATTGTTATTATTTGTGAGAATTTATCAATTGCGTTTGTAACACCTTTCAATTAAGTAAAAAGGACGAGCACATTGTGACAACAGAACTTTTCACGTTGCACATATTTGTTGTACTTTGGTTTATTTATTACTTAGGTATCGTTGAAACTGGTGGTCTACGTCATTTACCAAAACTAAATAATAAATAAATAATAATAAATATCGCCAGACAGACACACCAACTGTACGGTCCCAAACTAAGCAAAGCTTGTACTATGGGTACCGTACAATGGACTGGGGGCAAACCCAGTAACACCCAGACCAGGGCAAATGACGAAAAGGCCATTTCCGAAAATTTGCCCCGGCGGGAATCGAACCCGCGACCACCATGTGCAGTGAGCCGAGCGGCCTACGCTCGGACCACTGCGCCAGGCGATCGTTACTACCTTTAATTATTGATTAGGTGTGGTTATCAATTCCACCGAAGATCGGCGTAAAATAGCTGCGTTTGGACGATGTGTGGGTGAGCGGGAAACCCAACCCTCCATTTGTCCCACTCCTCTCCAGGTCAGCAACGTGACAGCAATGCCTTTGGTGTTGCTAGCGTCTTTAGGCTACGGTAACTGCTTAATATCAGGCGAGACGTACGCTGGTTTGCCGACTTTGTTAAATGAAAAAAATACGTAATTTTTTTTATTTGCTACTCGAGGCAATAAATCAATGAATATCACATAACATTATACAGAGTTTGTTTACTACTTTTTCTTTTATGATGTTTATTACTTGTATTTATAGTGTATACAGATATTTTCTCAGTTTCCTTCAGATTGGATACAGTAGCAAAAAAGTAAGGTAGAGACTAATCTCTAAATTACTTTTTTGCTACTGTATCAATCGTCTATATAATCGTTTCAGAGTAGTAACGTCTATTGAACATGTCGATGAGCCGACTACATATTAAGTACTCGAACGTTGTCTTTATATTATTTATTCGCAGATACAGGAGTAGCGGCATGCGACAATGAACCACTAAATAGCATAAGGTGTGCGAAACTGTCCCACACGAATGATCCGTCTAATCGCCCATCAGCTAATGCAATGAGATTAACCTCCACTGGAAATCGCATACACCACTTTAATTAGCGTTTGTGCACGAAAACAATACTATAATAGTTTTATTGTTTTAAATTCGGTCCGATGGCCTGTTTAAATAACCGCGAGCTTGCACTGGCGAAACATTTACAGCAATTTGTGTTGTTGTCTCAATTTTTTGAGCGCACTAAACAGAGACAACATCATAAATTATAGCTGTTAATGGTTTGCCAGTTCAAACACACGGTAAAGTGCCTACAATTGCATGTTTTGAAAATGAGAACTTTTATCTTTGTATCTGCAAGTGTGTGCCTATAATTAACGCACTAGTACGGCTTAGTGCTGTTACAACCTAATAATGATGTGCGAACATGTTCATTATAATGAAGCTAATTGAGTTACGTGCATACTACAGGTACCTATTGTATAAAAAATACGAAATAACAATGTTATTTATTTGTGAAATGAAGCCTACTAACATTTGAAATATTGAAACACTGATATTTTGTAACAGTCAAACATTTTCATGGCACGTTATTTATATAATTATAGTATGAATTCATTAAAATAATTCAAGACAGTTGTTACTGCAGCACCTAATTGAGAAACTAACATGATCAATTACTGATATACCCTTGATTTTAGAATATTTTGCAACAACACTATTTTCTTTATATGAAAGCATGTTATATACCTTCCTATTGAAAACTTTATCCATGTCAAAAAAAGTTAAACTATAAGGTATATAACTAACTAACTATATATTCAAGAATAATCGTTTAAGAAAACCTATTTTGGTATTGGTTTGCCACCAGCTTCGACGTGATTGTGTACCTAACGGCTCCCGCCCGGTTGATTGATGACATACAAAAAAAATATTAACAAATATAGCATAAAATTTGCATCTTATGATGAAAAAAAGTGTTATAAAAGATTGCATATTATTGCCATTATGCCAGTAAAAACTGAAAATATCAACAATAAGAATGTATTTGGCATTTTCATTAATGCTGCGAAATAAAATGATAATAGAGGACACCGGAAATTGTTAGTGGTTAATATAGTACATTGTGCATGTGTTAATATAGTAATATAGTACATTATTTTGCTCCCATTTGACAACATGGGAGCAAAATAATATATTATGCGTTATTTGAACCCTGAACTTTATTAATAATGATTCAAAGTATGTCGTCACAGGAAAAAAAATAGGACATAGTTATACACGCAAAGCCCTTAAATATTTGCGCTACTTCTATATCTATGGATACACTCTTCTTTTTATCCTCCTCTACGAGAATAATGGCATAGATGAATTTCAGCCGCGTACAACACAGAAACATATAATAATAACTATAGTAGACTTTTTACGATGGGCAAACAAGTTCCCTGTTCCGGTGATATCACTAAAGATCATAAATTTGATGTTATTTTTATCTCGATTTAGATACACGTGTTTCCATGTGCGTAACTGAAAGCTTACCTCATCGCCATTAAATAAAACAAGACCTAATGCTATCTGTCATCGTTAAGCTAGTAAAGATGCCCTCTACCACGTTAGAATTATAATATAGCTATAAAAAGTAATGCAATACACACAAAGTTGATCTAATTATTTAGTTTGAGAAACACATATATATATAGTATATTTTGTAATATATAATGTCAAATATGTACGTCTTAGCTGAATGAAATGTGAGTCATACATTAAAATTAATTAATCTAATTTTAACAGGTATGATTAACACATTAAACCACGGGTTCTCAAACTTATTTCGACTACCACTTTGAGATTTAAAAAAATCTAACGCCCCCAGTTTTTATCTTAACTTTTGAGGTTACCATCTAGTACGTATGTTAAAAACAGTATTGCAAATAAAATCTTTAAACATTTATTATTTTGCCTTAACGCCCTCTAATTTTCTCTGAGCCTTCTATTGCCTCCTTGAAAGCCTCCAGCATTAAACTTTGCGATATGTAGGTACTTATTTACACTTAAATAGGATGATATAATAATGCTTTCTTTTTATTTTTATTCATTATATGTAGAGCTATTTAGAATTTTGTTTATTTTTAAATAATACCTACTTATTTTGTAAATAACTTAGGATATTAAAAAATATTAAGCAGGTACACACGTTGGAATGACACTCAAAATCAAATGGAATGGTAAATCTATCTGAGTTTGTTTTTCGGGCAGACAAACAAGTCATCTTGCGGTTCCTGTGACTTTCAGCTTCCATTAACCGGACTAAAAACATCTTTAACACATGATAATATCCTTTAAAAGGTCAAATACTACCTTGTCCATAAACTTGTTTGAGTATGGTGTCACATGTAAAACAAGTATACACACAGGTGCGCCTGAGCAAGTTTAAATAAAATTGTAAAATGTCAATCGCAGTGGCATCTTCACGGCGCAATTTGCAATGCATTTGACATAAAGCGTGCGTACCTACCATTTAAGTGTTGGGTTGGTCTTCGTACGCGAGACTCCTAATGGCTATTCTATTGTACGATGCACGAGATAATGTTACAATGATGGGACGGACTCCACACACGTGCACTATGTTTTTTTTAAGTACAATGAAATAAAACACAATTTAGTATAATAATTGAACCGACTTCAAAAAACTTGGGTGCACTAAATAACTAGGGACCCTATAATTTATTTCCATTTTGAGTCGGTGCCACTATCTTTTAGGTACAACAAAAAACCACATTTTAGGTACCTACCCCTAGTTAATTTAATTGGTACATACTTCAAATTAAAGAAATAATAAGGTCCCTAGTTATTTCTAGCTTGTTAGTGCACCTAGGTTTTCTGTAGTCGGTTAAAATTGTTATTGTTATTTTTGAAACTACCATGGCAAGCGGAATTATTGCTTTATGGAAATTATTCATATCCATAAAACAATTGTCTGAATCGTTGAGAAGCATTATTTAACAATCTTTATTTATCTCCTTTACCCCTTTCTTAAAAGCATTAACAAAGTCTATAAAACTGTAGGCTACAGATCCCTTTACGAGCAGCTTAATATTGTAATGCACCTATAGCATATTTAAATATGACGACAATATATCGCTGATTTTATGAGGTGCTTAGATAAATGTAACCTTAGTACGAACAACGCTATTATTTTTTAACAGAACTGTATTTTAAAATATTGTTGTTCGAGTTTATATAAATAATAATAATTTAGCCCTTTTGACGTCACACTGCTGGGCACGGGCCTCCCCTCAACATGCGGGGGATTCAGGCCATAATCCACCACGCTGGCCCAGTGCGGGTTGGCGGATTTCACATGTCTTTCGAAAATTGGTTAGACCTTCTAAGACATGCAGGTTTCCTCACGATGTTTTCCTTCACCGTAAGCAAGTGATAATCATATAGAAATAATGAATCGCACATAGATTCATTATTTATATCGAGTTTATATATATTATATATATGTTTGTGTTTTATATATAGAAAAAAAAAACAGTTGTGCCTATGATAATAAATAATACTTAAATATTACACTTAATAAAACCAATGCCATCGAGAAATTTACAACTTATTTGAACAAAATAGACAAGAGTGCAATAAAATTGAAATTTAAAACGGCTGTTTAATTAAGGGGGGCCATTTATGTCTCATAAGGTGTACCTGGTCCAAACATGGCTATATTATGGCAAATATCTCAGCAGGGTATCATTAGAAACATGCTTTGTTATAATTAACACAATAAAGGAAGCAATGAGATATGCAAATAGGCGTATAGTTTAGATTTTTATTGTAATTAGGTTTTTTCTAACATATAAAATTGAATTTAATATTTTAAAATAGATAACATATGTCATACAAGGAATATTTGGTAAATATGGTTTAAAACAATATAATTTATTAAAGCGAAAACCGAGTAATATCCTTCCGAGGCTCGCACCACTCAGCATTTTTCTCTATTTCCATACAATGGATCGTGAATTCGTGATATACCAGCGGTGCAAGCCGTAAAGTTAGTTACTAGAGTGCTAAATTGGGTAGATCAATGCGGAATAATCCGACAACCAAACCAGTAATGGTTTACAAAACCTTAGTTTTGTATGGAAGCAATGGGTGTGGGGCATTGAAAATGTAGATTTTGTCTATAATTATAAATGTGAAACTTTTTTGGTTGGATGTTGTCACTCAATTAAGCAAAAAACAGCTCAACGGATTTGGATAAAATTTGGCACACAGATAGTTTATAACCTGGATTATTACGTAAAATGATTTCCTTAAATCCACGCAGCCGAAATCGCGGGCAGAAACGACTATAGTAATAATGGAACTGCCATATGAATTGTTTGTAATTAACTATCAAGTACGACCCTGTGTTTTGCAGTCAGTGCAGGCTCCCCCTGCTGCATGCAATGCTAGACAAACCCGCGTCTCTATAAAAGGGACAGGTGATTAGTCGGCTAAGTACAAACCGGCGCATACGCCGACCATAACCACCACATGGGATAATCTTGTTCGTCCTGAATTATCTAGTGACCGGTACGAGATGAAAATGGTGAGTATTTTTCATTTGTTTAATGAAAAAAGTGTTAGTAGTATCGGATATACATTAAAAAACAATTCTGTTTAAATCTATTTATGGTAAATGGTTATTATAGTTATAGTCAGTTTGTTTATTACACAACTTAAGCGTTTCGGATAATATATTCTTTGTAAGTGCATGTTTATTATGTGTATGTAAATATTGTTTACTATAGTAGAAGAAAGTCTAACAGGATGAATTTATAATGGAATAAATTAAGGTAATCGTTATGCATTACAGCAAATAATTGATGAATACGAGGTATTACATAAATATTTGATGTTATTAGAAAAAAAAAGTAAAAGTAGGCACTAAAAATAAACTCTACAAAGTACAATTCTAGAGGTTACAAAAAGTGGAAGGTAAAGCCTTTTAAGTAAGTTCTTAAAAAAGAAAATAAGGCACTTTGGTTAACGAAATCACCTTTTTACACAACTACAGCGAAGCCAAAAGGAAGGCTTATTTTTATGCTCACAAGTTACCGAGAAAATATTTAGTGTTACCTACCACGAATGTAATCAAATTATTATAAATCGGAATTACTCCAGAGGATTGAACTTTGAGCCTATGCCATGGATGTTACCAGCGTGTTAGCATTTACACCAAGATGGGCATCTTATGAATCTTATCTAGTAACTTATTTCTAATTGAATAATCATCACAAATTAATTATTTATTTCTCTATTTATCTAAAAGAAGTTTGTTTAAGAGTTGGTAATAAATCTTGTCGCTTTATTTCATTATTCATGAATAATATTTGTATATAGGTTAATTCGTATATTATGTTAATAATATTATTGTATATTGTCCGAAATGTCAATTTTATTATAATTTTAACATTTACACTCGAATCAACACACCTTTGTTTACTAAGTATAACTCATAAAAATTGAAATGAAATAAGAATATTAATAAAAGTAATAGGTTCCAGGTGTTTCCGTTAATTGTAACGTGTAAGTAAGGCTGAACCACTGCATAGGTAATTTAAAAATAAATAACATTCATTCTATTAAATAAAAATTCTATAAAATAAGTCAAGTGTTACTAATTAGTTATTCGTTACGAACAATCTACCCTATTAGATTGAAAAAAAAACATGATAAAACAAGAAATTCATCCATTAAATATCGACAGGGTCTTAAATACAGAGCGGTGTAATTAATTACTGACGTCATCGCTTAATTGCCTGCCAAGTAAAATATTTATCTCTAGTCATCTGCTTTCAAGTTTATCCAGTTATGTGCATCTCTAAACTTGATAAGTTCAAAGGTTTTAGGTGACTCCTGGCTTATGCAATGCGTCGTGCATTTATTGCATCCACAATGCCCCAACCTTTGCCGACAGCTACGCTGTTTACCCCGGTGGCAAGGAACCCATCCCTTTATGCTAATTTTGAGCTAGCATCGTTTTGTGCTTGGTTATTATCAGCTAGGTATTATATGGAGAAATAATTTGCGCTATAAATTACTCTCTCTTTTTGTAGTCAGTATTATATATATATCATTACGGTACGGGTTTAAACAAAAACAATTTGTTCATTAAGACCATCCATAAGATAAAGCGTCAGAGAATCTAATTAAAATGACCGAGAGACAACATTATGCAAAAATGCACCAGATAATTAAAAACAACCTCAAAGGTTTTAATTACGGACTTTGAAATACAACTGTGAAGCCGGCGACAAATTAAAAGCATATTATTAAAAAAAAAACATATAAGGTAGTTTATGTGGCGCCGCTGACTTGAAAGGTTAATTTCTTTAAGGTGAAGGCGCCTGTCTAGCCCGCGAAGTTCAAATTTTTTGAGTTCTTTTAGAATTTTTTCAAAATCTGACAATAATAAAAGACAAATATTGTAATTCGCGAAAAAGACCGTGTGCAGTGCATTTATTAATACATTTATTTTACTCTAAATATTATCACGGTGGCTATGATACAAGTAAATCACTAAATATACAAAAATTGCCAGATTATCTGGATAGCTGTCGTTCTTGAAATGTTTTAGAGTAAGTTGGATATATTAATAAATGCACTGCACACGGTCTTTTTCGCGAATTACAAAATTTGTCTTTTATTATTGCCATATTTTGAAAAATTTCTAAAAGAACTCAAAAAAATTTTACTTCGCGGGCTAGATGGGCGCTTTAGCCTTACTTATGTCGTGGGATGTTTTTCACAATTTCGTAACACAAAAAAACCTAACTAATAATGGTAATTATATTCTATTTATTTGGCATTTGTAGAGATACAGTTAATATATGTGAGTCCTTCTTTAATGACGATACGAGTATACGACAGATTCAAAAGAATAATTCATTCTTGTTTAATTAGCTCAAGAAATACCTACTATAATATGACAAAGCTGTGATAGCCGATTGTTTAAAGCACGCGTCTAGCGGGCACCAGGTCATGGGTTCAAACCCCGGCTCGCACCTTTGGATTTTTCGAAATCTATGTGTGAATCATAATTTCTATATGATTATCACTAGCTTACGGTGAAGGAAAACATCGTGAGGAAACCTGCATGTCTTAGAAGATCTAACCAATTTTCGAAAGACATGTGAAATCCGCCAACCAGCACTGGGCCAGCGTGGTGGATTATGGCCCGAATCCTCCTCGTGTTGAGGGGAGGCCCATGCCCAGGAGTGGGCCGTCAAAAGGGCAAAATCATTATTATAATATGACAATTAACAGTGCAGTAATAAAAGCGTTATATCGTTAAGTCCGTATCTGGGTCCCTGCAGAGGCGTGTGAGAGGTTAATTAGGTACACACCTTTTGTTTTTGCACGCAGTAAGTACATTGTTACTGAGGTAACTCTCGAATTCTGTGACATGTTCCCACAACTCAATACACTTGCAAAATCTTGAGTGTGCCGACATCTGCATTCCAGCGCAGCTTCCACAGGTATATAGGCGGTACTAAGAATAGCTCGTAGGTGACAAGCGTTGACATGAAAACCTTTTGTTGTGTGTAATAAACGCTTAAGTGAATAAGTAACATATTCTAATGTTTTCAATACTGCGGACCGAGAAGTGTGTTAACGACTTGGAGTTTATTGAACATCTTGCGGCTTCATTCAGATGGTGCTGAGAGGAAAAACAGGTTAACGATAGTTTTATGGGACGTAAGGCATACTGCGTAATGTTTTAATAATTATATTGATACATTGTTGTATGATGACATCGGTATGGAATAATGCAGACTTATTTTTGAATATCATATTTATTAATGATATATTTAATCGTTGGACACTAATGGTCTATAGCTGCCTCATTACAATAAATACTTACGCCACCTATGTTTTTCTTTGTTTATCTTAGGTCATCTGCCATAATGTAGGTACAAGGATATTTAAGCACTTGAATATATATTCTTTTTTTTCTGTTAATATTTTTATTCATAGGTACTTACTACTTATTAGATAACTGTCAGATAGGAATGACATTCTTTTCATGGGAAATTAATAGGTAAGTACGTACGGGATGCGATAAATTATATAGTGCGATAAATAAATTAACTCAGTTGGAATAAAATGTTTACTTCGTGGGAAATTTTAAGTAGGTGTAGGTATACTCTAAACTCTTTGTTTAATGCAATTTATAACAAGAGAGGCCAGATATAATATAGCATCAGATAATACAGTGTCAGTTACTAACCAGTCAATGTTAATGGTCCATGAAGCGTGTCAGCCTTCGTAACACTAACCCCTGATGGAAATCCACACCCGTTGGTTTCTGATTCTCATAAATACTGATAATTTTGTTATTAAATAGTTTCCTGGTAAGTAAATGGAAAACTAGTTTCGTCACGTCAATTAGTCACAATGTCAATTATTAAATTAGCAAGGAGACTCTAGATATTGAAATGATGAAAATTAATTGTCATTAAAATAAGTATACAGTTGATATTTAAGTCTCTTATGTCCTTAGATATGAAGGTCAATTAAGTATATTTTGAACTCGAGTCAGCTCCAAAACTTCAAAACAACAGGGGCGCCGACTCGGAAGGTGCTTGAGGGCTCCAGCACGCATAAAAATTATTAGTGGGAGATGAGCATAGACATAAAAAATATCAGTAACCCGCTTTGAGTGATATGTACCACTAAAACTACTACGTCACCGGCGTTCTTCGCTAATTACTTGTATTCTACTGGACAGATTAATATGCGATTTTCGCGATTAAGTAGGATATTTATTCGACCGTCGGTGTGCATCTCTCTTCACCAGTTCTTTTAAACAAAATGCCCAATTTACGGTCCCAATTGACCACCGCTCAGATACGGGCTGGCTAAACCGTGGAAGAATCACCTTCTCACAGAATATCAGGTTAAAGTACTAGCTAAAATAGCTACGTTTCGTACGAAGAGTGAAAGAGTTTGAAACCCAACCCTTCCCATCCCTCTATCCGTATCCCCACTCCCCTTTCACGTTTGTAACGTGTGAGCAATTCCATTGGTATAGTTACCAAGTTACCCATACCGTTACCTATAGAAGCCTGCAATAGGTAACTATATTGCAGGCTTCTATAGGTAATGGTAACCGCCTAGCTTCAGGCGGGTCGTACCCTTGTTTGCCGACTTTGTCATATGAAAAAGAAAGAGCATAAGTGCACACGGGTTTTTCTAAAAGCCAGCGCTTTTGCGCGATGACACTTTGGTTTAAACATTAAGGAAAATATACTATCATTCAACGCAATGCGTGCGTAATGCATTGATCACTCCGATGTTAAGGCCGCGTGCCGATGGTAGCCAAAGAGGTGGATGGGTCAACGAAACGATTGGTATTAAAAGTAGATTAGGGTTGAAATAAATGTAGGTACTTTTTTATAATTTTAGTAATATTTCTAAAGATAATCTTTTTCTTCAGTTTTCTACTAAATTTATTTATTTATTTGTATAACTGAAATTTCCTGAATTAATACTACTTTAATGTATTGCACATGGTAGATATCTCAAATTAAATACCATATTATCAACTGTAACAGTAATTTAGTGTAGGTGGGTACCTAAAGATTAACTAGTTAGCAATCAGAGAACAAAAAAACCTATCGTACCTACGTATTTTCGCTACCAGCTCTTAGACTAAGATGACCACAAAACTCGCAGGTTAATTTTATTTGTCTTATCTTGTAGATACAATTAGCGAGTGAATATTTATTGTTTGTATACGTACTTACGTTCCTGACCCTAAATAAGCCTCCAAGAGGTCACTAGAAGTATAGAATAATGACGCACTCCATTAAACAGCCTTTGAAGTGATCGCTGCGGTTTTATAGTTATTTAAACCTCGGTCAGGTAGGTAGGTGCTAGAAGTTCTATAGCACAGCATCACAGAATTTACTACCTAGGTAATAGGTAATGACTTTAAACTCACTGATATACCTTGATGTGGTGTATCCTTAAGTACCTACGTGTTACTATAACAACTAGATACCAATGTAATCGTTATTCGAGCTTTATTCTTGCTTTTATCTACAGTCAAGAAATAACATTTTTTCCTAGGACTAGTCGAAGGTCTAATGTTGGGTACGATGATGGATTTTAATGATCCTGACTTATAGCTCTAACAGTGGTGGGAAGATGAGACATGGGCTCGTATATTATAATAAATATTTATTTGCATTTTTATGATAAACCTACTGATTTTTTCTGCACAACCTGTAATATTATGGGTTTTAGAATATCTTTAGGGTTGAATTGGACGGAACATAAACACAAATATGTTCTTGTTTGCTATCATAAAAATAAACAGCAATTTCCTTTTCATAATATTTCCTCCAGTGCAAGCGGTGGGTTAAAATAACTAACCTTTTTATATATGTGATTATACTAACATACTTTATAGCCGCCTTAAGAATTAATACTACTTAATGAGTGTCTTACCTACACTGAACTATCATGGAAACATGTTATTTCTCGAATAGGTCCTAAACGCGACGTAATAAATTGAAGACTAAAGGTCCTCATCATTATATTAATAGGTGGCAGTCAACCTTGTTGCATCTTAAAGTTTATTTATTATTATAAAATGATAAATATTCATCATAGCAATGTTTACTGTACTCACTAGATGCCTGCGCCTGTGCCAATAGTTTGATCAACCTGTATATCTGTTTGCTTTGCAAATACTACAGGCGTTAGGAATCTTTTTGCGAATCGAACGGGTGAATTAATTACAGATTAAAATTAGGTGACTTGGCATGTTGCTTTTGCATATTTGCTGTCTCATTATCTCTGCAAGCTTTGTTATTGTGTGTATGGGATTATTAATTGATGTTTTGCGAAAACACCGCCGAGGTAATATTGGTAATGGTCTACCTACCACCTTGACTTTTAAAAATGAAAATAATACCTGTACCTAGTAGTAAACACGTTTACAACTAAGAATTTTAATTGCCAATAATACTTAATTATTTATTTTCTTATTTTGAAATCAATATAAGTTTTAGTGGTAATTAACACTGCGAAGACGAAACAGTTTTTTCTTTACATTTTTCACAGATAATGGCCATGTTTGGCACTCCGACGGAGTCACATTTATGGACATTCTTAATTAGGTAAAAAATAGAAAGCTGAAAATAAAACCTAGTTATTAGATCTTATAAATATAGGTAGGGTCCATGTAGATTGCTCATTACTATAGATAGTTTCTTGAGTAAACAAATAACTTAAATGTCTTTATTTGTTTTCAGAGGGTGTTAGTGTTGTTTGGCATCGCGGCAGTTGCGTATTCAGCGCCACAGCAGGCTTCAGACAAAGTCATAGCGATTGTTTCACAAGATTTTGATCAACAAGTCGATGGATCTTACAGATACAGGTATCTAACCATTATTCGAGTTTAGTGAGATACATGCTCTTTTTCAGGATAGTGGGGACTTTAAGCATGCCTAATAATAGTTAAAAGAGTAACCGACTAACCATCCACGTGACTGTTTTATGAAGTGGGACCGCCCGCTTCGACCAATTTAATCGCTTCATTCCCTTAGCTTCACCTTTAACTTTTAAAGTTTCGATATAATATTATTGTGCTCTACTTTACAAGTCCATCAGAGTAAAAAATATGCCTAAGTATTTGTTTATCACGAAGAATAATAAGAGGTCTCATGAATTTTCATACCACAATATCTAAATATACATAACTTATTGGTCTATCTTGTCTTTGACGAAAATAAATGTGCGAATGAAACTAATTATTGGATAATATTATTACCTTCCAACGTTTGCGCACATACGTTGTGGGTTTCAGTGTTACATAACAATTCATACGTATGAGATGTTATGTTGTATTAGCAACCCTATTATCATTGATTCGACCGCCTTATGTGACCGCTTGTAGGTCAGAAATAAAGGTCAGGAACTTGTAATACGGATTCCATACAATTGGAAATTCCTGATGTTTTATTGTGAAAATGTATGGTTCACGAAATTTTGATGTCAGGTTTCTAGTTAATTATTTTTTGTAACAAAGTCAGTAAACTAGCGTACGACTCGCCTGATGTTAAGCAGTTACCGTAGCCGATGCTTGCAATGCATCGCTCGCACGTGGGCGACCAGAAGGCGAATGTAACCGAGGGTGGGGAAGGTAGCCGGGTTTGGTGTTCTGGCAGCAGATAGCTAGCTTAATTTTATCGGCATTGAAAAAGGTGGGAATTAGATATGTGTGATTGCTTTTTGTTAAATAACGACGGATGAAATCCGATGACATCAAAAGCTGTATATGGTTCTTAAAACTGACAGTGTTGGATGCTGATTTATTAATATAAATATTGCTTCATACCTACTTTGAACTTTAAATTCTCTTAAATTCGTCTATAGGTACTTACATCACGTAGATAACACGCACAAAAAAGACACATCAAATAAGCGACCTCGAAATATTTGCTGTCAATTCTTAGCTAAGTCGTATGAAAGACAAAGACTTGACAGAATTACAATGAATTCCTTATGCTTTTGAGTAAATTCTTCTAGTGTATATAGTACCTGTTTATTATTTACCTGCAAATTTAATATCTGTTCACATGGAGTTGTTTATTACAACGCAGTAGTGTACTTAACTTCTGTGTATAGATCCCTGAAGCTGAAGTCATTAACTCAAGTACAGTTCAAAATATTAAATATTATTTTGGTACTTACTGCCGATCCGAGACCTTATGTTTTAGTGCTCGATTCTTCTAAACTAAATCAGGGATTCTCATTCGATTTTGACAATCATATAGAACTTGCTTCAGGAATTTTATTCTAATTCAATTTATAAATAGTAGAAAATAGAAGCGCTGGTTTTACATTTAAATCTTCCGGAATACATTTACAAGACGATAGTGAAAACCCTTTCATAAATTGAAAACCGCGTTGCGTAGTTCAGAAGAACTAAACGTTCAATCAGACAGACTATGATTTATAATGCATAATATTTACAAATATGCTACATGCAACTACATGCATTATACTAATCATCCTTTATTTGACTTACGGATGTTCATGTTGAATTTCGAAAAATAATACAGCTTCCTATGATTAAGAAATAAAATTTAAAAAGCATTTTTCTTTTTCCTAGCTACGAGACTGAAAATGGTATAAAAGCAGAGGAGACGGGAACATTGAAGAAAGCCAGTGGACCCGACGCTAGTGACGTCATCGTAGCACAGGGTGGATTCAGCTACACAGCGCCCGATGGTACCGTCATCAACCTGAACTACATCGCCGATGACGACAACGGGTTTAAACCTGAGGTGATTATTTCCAAATAAGATTATAAGTATAGGATTGGGAACATTTTCTGTATTTTCTTCTCCCCGTTTACACTGACGCTATGCTTGTAAATTTATTTTAACTTTTAATTCTATGCCAAGTTCCTACACGTACAAACCCCTTCATATTAATAATTATCATTTGCAACTTATATTATGTTAGATAATAAAAAAAATATTCGAATAAGGTACTTGTTGGAGCTATGTATTTATAAAAAAAAAAAATTGGTTCTCTTATGATATAAGAACTTTACACAAACGTGGAATCGTATTCGTTTTATATCGAGTTGCTTGCAGTGATGTGTCATACGGTCATGTATAGTTCGTGAGCTTTGTAATGTTTGTACTTCTGCTTGCCAGGCTTCAGCCTACCGTATCTGAAATAGTGTTTGGGCGTTAGCTCATATCAATCATCATAATCTGACTTTGAACGCCTGACACGAACACGTGTGGGTATTGCTCAGATGATCGCTACCCTTACATAGATATATTACAGATCAGCTCTAATAAAGTAGTCAAACTTAACTATCTTACTCAACTTTTTTATGGATATTGCAATATATTTCATTTCATCATTGCTTATTTAAAATCTTTACTTAGCGGAAATCTAGCCTTGGATATTCTCTAAATTGCTAAAGTAAATATCAATGATGACCTATTTCTTGATATTAGATTCTAGCATAATATATTCGTATCGCGTTGCAAATAATTTAGTTAAAGTATAATATACACTCAAGGTTATCGGAGCACGCAACAGGATGTACCGGAAAATAGCTTAACCTTTACTACCAAGTATTTTTATGTTATTCCATCATACTATTAAAATAGCCTGCAGAGACACGACTAGTCAGCAGGGAGACGTCACACCTCAATAGAATTGTTTAGACAGCATTCTTATCGGTGATAGTCACCATTGTCGTTTTATTACTTGAAGACTCGTTATGTTGATGAAAAATTAATTGTATGATACAAATCTCATTCGTACCTATCTAATTTAATTTATGACAGCTAATATACTGGTAACAATGACAGAACACTTTCTTTTACAATTCAAAATGCTTAATTTTTTTGCTAGTGATATTTCTGGGAGATAAATTTTGTAAAATTAAAGTTTTAGTAATAGTTGGATTTAGATGTTTGTCGTTTTATTACAAAAAATGCTTATCCCGTGATAAAAACGAGTTAAAACTTGACAAGTAAAAATGGCAAAATTCAGATCACATACCTGTCTACATAATAAGGTAGGTATATTTGTTCCCGTGCCTATATCTCAATTTCCACCTTAGGGCTCTACATACACGTTCTATATTACATTCCAGGGCGCACATTTGCCGACACCTCCGCCCATACCACCAGCAATTCAGAAGGCGCTCGACTACCTGGCCACTCTACCGCCTCCCCCGGCGTCCAGGAACTAACACTGCCACACGACCACGCTCGATCCCCTAATCTGTCTCATGTACCTGCCGCAGGAATGCCCTTACGAATACTCGTGTCATTTTCTAAACAGAATAATTTTGCTACAGTAAATAGTGCCTTGGGTATATGGTTCATAGATATGAACTGTTATTTAAAAATAATTCTGATCTCCATTAAGTTGATACAAGGACGATATGTAAATGCACTACACAACCAGACATCTTCCAACAAAAAATAATAACGATTATTTAAATTATCTTTCAATCAACGAGCATAATATAAATTCTGTTTACAAAATGGTGCCTATGTTAAAATACTTTGTAATAAGTAAGCAATTAAAAATATATAAAAAAGAATGTACAACGACTGAACTGTGATAAACAATGATTGAATTTATGTAAAAAGTTTGTATATTTATTTCTTAATTAAAAGCATAATCAGTGCCAAAGATGCATTGCAAAATGAAATAGCATTTTATCTTACCTACACTATTAGGTATTTTTTCTAGGGTTTACTAATTTACTCTTGACTCAATTTTACTTGTATATATTATTTTGTACATACTTATTATCATCGGTAATATTATAAAATAAATGTAGCCAGGAATAATGTAAATTGACACCTAGTACATTGGGATAAAAATTCACTTTGGAAAAATATGGCTACACTGCAATACACCTCTGCCTAACCCTTAAGGGATATAGGTATGATGATTAAATCTAGTCTAAATGTGAAACATAATATGTATACCAATTAATTGGGTTCGTCTTTATGACTCTATAAAACTCAGACACAATTGCAGACAGACAATAGGTAAGTACTTAAATGTGAACAAAACGGAATTCAAAGTAGCAGAACATCCTTCTTTTGTTTTTATCTGTATACACTTAATTTTATGAGGTTGCGACAATAGTGCCAGTACCGAGGGTTTTGATTAGCATGAAATTTACCAACACAATCTGTCATGTAGGTGCTAAACGTTGATGTCATTTCCTATAAATCGTATCAATGACTAGTGGCTAATGCTGGCCTGGCTGCTGTAATCGCGACGATGACGATCTAATGTTAACAGTAGGTAATCCAAAACAAATATCTGCATAAAATTATTTGTTACGTACACCTTTTTTCTTTATGCTTACTAATTAATCAATAAAACATCAGAGTGATACCCCTAGGGTAGGCCAGAGACGGTTTAAATAAATACCTAATACTCCAAAAATTTACATTTAGGAGTATCGTGGCTACATATAAAAAATATCTGTTGAATATTTACTATAAAAATAATGTATGAAGTACAAAATGTTATGAAGATATAAATGCAGAGTAAAATAACTGAACTAATTAATAATTATATTAACAAGCATTATTATCTAACAGATTTGGTTAATACATATTTTAGAAGCTTTTATTTCATAATTGAATTTCATATAAAATTACGTGGATAGATACTTATTGTCAATCCTAAGTAACTAGACTATCCGACCCTAAACAAATTGAGGTGAATCGACAAAACAAAACATTAGATAGTCTTTTTTAAGTTAATCAATTAGTATATACTATATCAAAAGTGATTTTACTGATATGCAGTAACCCCAATAAAATAGGGAAAGCTGGTACAAAGTGACAATGCATTAGTCACGGACCTGTTGGAAATAAACTGACAGACACAATTTTCATGTCGTCAGGTTAATAATGCAACCTAATGGAAAGCAAAAGTACTCGGTACCGGTATTCCTCAGACAACCTGTTTGATAAGTGAGCGTCAATTCAAGGTCACTGATGAGAAAATCGCAAAACAATGCGAGTGTCTATGCTGTACTAGTAGGTATACTAGATGATACTCGAGTTTCTAGATCCTTAAAGTTAGGACTTTATTTAAATAGTTCTAGTAAATTATGATTGGCCATAACAATTTTTTTTTTATCCCGCTTAAATTCCTTGAAGTTTATTTGGTTGTGCCAGCTTTTGCAGCCAGGAGTTAATGAAATAAAGGGATTTTTTTATATATTTACTTTTAGAATAAATTTTATTATAAGTTGTGTGGAACCCACATTTTATTATTGTTTTATAATTAGGAAATTGCCAGCACGTGATTCTTAGTTAAACTTGTCTACAGCAAATCTGTCATATCTTTCCATAATGTGTTTTTATTTATCTATAACAAATTTATAAACAAGTGTGCAACAATTCACATTAGCACTAATAATTGGTGTTTGCATTGCACCTAACATGCAATGATATTGTATGTAACACTCGTAAATCAATTAATTTGCATTGCATACACAATATAGTTTGTTTGAACGTTTTATGCTCACGAGATGATCAAACAATTAAATGTATTTTTCGTATTTACCTAAGCACCTAACGCCTGCCTACGCAGTAGCCAAATTGGTACCCCAATTTTAAGAATTGATTTGCAACTATAATTTCATCTAAGCCTACGCTGCGAATAAACGTATTGTAGTAGTTATATTCTTAAAGCATGAAAGCTTTTTAAAATGTTTTAGGTAAGATATGGACAGTTATTTTAAATTGTTACTACAATGTTACTTAAATAAAATGAGAGTAATATATTTATTGACAAAATGAAGATAAGTTTGCTCGATCGAAAAAAGTGGGTCTTGAACACCCAAAAATACTGCTATTTAAAACGAACAAGCGATGAGCTTCCATGCAATACGCTATTAGATTACAAAATTATGATTATACAACCGTTTCTTAAAATGTATTAAGATTTTTTCACTCTCTCCGTGACTGGTTCAGGGGTTGTCTTGGTAGCTAGCAAACGTAGAGCAGCTTGAATCTCCGGTGGTATGGGCGGTGGGGTGGGCAAGTGCGCACCCACTGGCCGGTAGCCGTTCTCATCAGCTGTGTATGACAGGCTGAAATCATTGCCGTCTTTGTCCTGAAACATAAGAAAATAGCTGTATTATACGTTTATGACAAAACAAATGAACGATAAATATATACACCACAATTAATATTACCTAATATTACCTAGTACTTAGTAGTTTGGATCTCTATCAGAACCAAGCAAACGTCTGTGCCTAATGGGCGTACAAGAATGTATAATAAAAATCTAGAGCTTTAATGGCTAGTGGTCGCCCGTGGTCGAAATTCAACCACAATTCTATTTGTCAAAGTCTATTTGATACTGGCACGCAGAATGCACTATGAAAGGCCTGCACTCCGAAATAAAGTAAAAAAAAACTGTCACCGTTTGTCAGTCAGACAGTCAGTCAGTTACCAAGTAGAAGTTACAAATGTGTGTGTCAAACGCATAGTGGTGTGTGTAATGTTTTATTTATTGATATAATGTATTTTTAAGCATATGTATTAACATTCTGCACTCCTTCTCTATATAAATTATAAGTGTGCCAAATTTCATACTCCTCTGTCCGCGCAATTTTCGTAAAAAGTGGTACAAAGTTTTCCTTCACGTATTAATATATATTAGTATATAAGTTTGAAATAATGAGGAATTTTGCGCTCATTTCAAATACATGATCTCTACAATATTTTCATATGCATGTAGGTACTCTGTTGTATACTTACAGTATAAGAAAAACTGCCTTCGACAGCTTCGCCCATTCCACTACCGTTTTCCGATCGTTTCAGTTCGCCTCTCTCAAAAGCTTTAGTACCATCGCCCCCTTCGTAACTGGAAATAATTGATAAAATGGAAAGAGTTAGCAAATTTATGAACACATCACTATTATGTAATTCAATAGGGATGATGAAATTACAATTTGTTTTTTGATAATAACCTTAAATCAATGTAGGGACTGTCAGCCATATAACTTATCATGTATGTAGGCAATAGATGGTGGCTTATACTTAAGTAGCTATATTACCTGTAATGGAAGTTTCCTCTGTGTGAGTAAACATAATTTTCGGATTCGATGATGGGAACTACAGGATCTCGTGTTCTCGTTCGACTTCTGATAGTTGTCGACTGTGGTCGGTCAGCTGGAGTTTGGCTTAAATCTTTTGGGGTTAGGTAGTTATTTCCTTTTTGCAGATTTGATTTTATTGTGGTACTTTCAACCGTTTCCAATTTTCTTTCATTTTCATTAACGTTTGTTTTCCTTACTTTTTGTAATCGTCTGTGTTGAGATGTTCGATTGCTTTTATTGTCATTTGAATTTTGTAATACCGGCTCTTCTGTGACTTGCGATCCAACACCCAAAGAACGCGCTTTTGGTATTAATACACCCCCCTTATTAGCGTCATTACTGATCTTTACCGGTATTGTTTCGTCTGAATCTTTTACAATTGCCTTGTTGTCTCCATCGGGTTTGACACTTTCATTTAAAATGGATTCCGTATGACTTACTTCCTTTCCTTTATAATTGTTATAAAACTCTGTAACTGATTCAGGATCGTTGCCATCCGCTAATGGGGGATGGTTTAATTTATATGTTCTTTTATCTATATCCACACGCTCTCGTAGCACCTGTTTACTTTTATTAACATCAACACTAATTGCACTACAAACAAATAGTAAAATAATAGGAAACGTTGATAGTGACCTACTCATTTTGTATAAATTGTATCTGATAATAAATAAGTAACAACCCGCTACTCACGCGTTTAAAATAGTAATGAAGATGAGTCAATAGCCTAACCCTGATCAAATCAGTTTTTATTCGTAATCCATTCACCAGTTTGACGAGAATTTATAGATCCCCTTACTTACAGAGTAGATAGTCTTATAAGGACAAAATATTTCGATATGAAATGACATCAATATTTGTTTTCCGAAAATGCATATTAAACATAAGTGTAATAATAATACATCTATCGTCAATGTTCATGGCAAATTGTAAATTATTATATCAATACGCATCAAAGAGTGTCATGGCCTATATAAATATTTTATTAAATTTCAAAAAATATTTTTTTTTTTTTGTGGCACTTATCATTTAGAGATTCACAACAAACACTTATTAGTGCATGCATCACTGAAATTTAAGTACCAAATGTTTCAGGTAGCTAACAGACCTTGTTACAAGTGGTCAGTGGTTTAATCACGGCAGATCGCCGCCGATCATGTCTCATTGTTGACACCTAGACGATTGTGCAATTTTCCGAAGAACACATCAGTCAAGCGCTAAGGTTGAAGTATTTAGCGTCCGGTAAGGCTCGCTTCGGAAGGCGGGGGGAGGATAGTGTAAATAAATGAGACTTACATATAAGTGCTCGAGGAGTCTGGAGTATCAGTGAAAATCTGGATTGATTACAGTAGACATGTATCTGAAATTAATTTGCTTGTGCTGGCTAACAGCGAGTGTTTTCTCAGCACCACCTAATTATGCGGTTCCCCTGGAAAGACAACAACCCACAGTGATACCAATTATTTCACAGTCTGAGGAATTTGAACCAAATGGAACATACAAATTTAGGTACGTAATAAAAATATGCGTCAATTAATTTTTAATTATTATCCAATTATAATATTTCTCCCCACAATCATAGGCACTAATTCCTAATTTATTATCGAGATTAATTAATTGTATAATTACTTAATTTAAAATAAAATAAATCAACACATATCACACAATAAACACAAGTCTATGCACGCAAGTATAATAATTGTTTTTAAAGAAAAAATACAATTTATTTTCATTGTTGAAATCACCAATACTTAAATTCTAATAACTCCAAATGTAACAATTAATGACGTGATTTTCATCGTAGCTATGAAACAGGCAACGGTATCAAACGCGAGGAGACCGCATACGACAAAGTGCTGACGAAGACCAAGGCTCAACCGGCTCGACCTGACAGTGATGAGGGAGGTGAAGACGACAGTGACGAGATCCACGTCCAGCGAGGATCCTACTCTTACACCGCACCTGATGGTTCTGTTATCAGTGTGAGGTAAGGCTTTTTATTTATTAACTTGTGATGTTACAAATTAAGAATATAAATAATTAAATTTTTGAGTGAATTAAGTTAAGTTTTTTTCGAGTCCAGCTTAGGTAACGAAACGAATTATGGTTAATATTCACAAATTGGAAAGAATGGTTCAATGTTATAAATTTAAGAAACCCTTGAGTACTAGAAGAGTTATAAAAAGGTTAGGTAGACCAACAAAAATCCAATTCTGAAAAAAATATCTAAAATGTAGTATATTGAATTTTTCAAATTGTTAAAATTGGTAAATATTTATACTAAAAGAACTTAACTGATCTGAGTAGTATACTTATATAAATGTTTGTACCTGCAGCTATATCGCTGATGAAAATGGGTTTCAACCACTCGGCACACACATCCATATCGGAAAGCAGCCCCCAAGTTCATCTGATGAGAAATCTTCGCGTCTGTTGAAGATTCCTGACAGTTTTGGAGGTGGATCTTCACCTTCTGTTGCTGTACAATCAGCTCAAATAGCCCCAGTAGCTGCAGCTGCCCCAGCAACTGCTGTGCCAGCCGTTACCGCAAATAAACCTGAGCCAGTTCCGGAAGTGGGTTCCCGAAGTAACGCGCCTTCTACTGAAGTACCAAACGACCCCCCTGTTTCACCCGAGGCTATATCAAAAGCCATCAAGAAGATATCGACAACAACAGTAGCATCACCGTCTGGCCCTGAGTCTACCAGTGCTTTGTCATTACCAGAATCGAGTTCACCCGAGCCATCTACTCCATCTAAAACGGAAATATCGACTGTTACTGAGACAACAATTACTACAATAAAAACAGAAATAACTACAGCCCCTAAAGAGCCTGAAACTTCTGTTGTGCAATCGACAATTGCTAGCTCTGAAGCGACTACAAGTGAGCCTGGAACAGCTACAACTGAAGGAGTGAAGACAAGTACAGAAGTACAAAAAACTGAAGAAGCGGAAAATCCAACAACAGAAGCTGGAAAACTAACAACAGAGGATGAAAAGTCAACCGCGGAGGAAATTCAAAATATAACCGAAGCAGATAAATCCACAACTGAATCGGCGAGCTACCCCACCGGAACAACGGAAACTGAAAAATCTACAACGGAAGCTACTGACGATTCAAAGTCTACGACCGAAGCAGACAATCCCGCCACAGAGGAATCGAAATCAACAACAGAGACCGAAACAGTGACGACGGAGCAATCAAGCACAACAACTGAAGCAGATAAAGAATCAAATGGCACAACAGAAGATGAAAAATCTACCACAGAAGAATCAAACGCCACAACGGAAATCGAAAAATCTACTACAGAAGAATCTAAAACTACTACAGAGGATTCTAAAAGTACTACAGACGAATCAAAAACTACCACGGAAGCGGATAAACCAACCACGGAAGAATCTACTACTACGGAGGGAGGACAATCCACTACAGAAGAATCAAAAACCTCAACAGAAGCAGAATCATCCACAAATGAAGCGGGTAATTCCACAACAGAATCAGAGAAAACAACAACACTAGCTGATGAGACCACTACGGAAGGCGAAAAGTTTACAACACAAGACGCTAAGACAACGACTGAAGCAGAAAATCCAACAACAAAAGCTTCGGAAGCGTAACATTACGGACCTTTAACGGACTTACCGCCTATTAATTAATAATTGCGCTTTGTGTAAATCTTTCGTGCTATGAACACTTCTTTCCACGTAGAGTTTGGTCTTACGCGGGGATATTATGGCTTATGGATTGTTACGGGATCAACTGTTACAGTTGATCCCAAAAAGATAAAATATTAAATAAAGTATTGTAAAAAAATATTGTTATAAGATCAATAATTATTGTACTATAAGTTATTGATTTATGTTTTATAAAGAACAGTTTGTTTATTTAGAGTTTTTTTTTAAACGACAAACACCCACCCTCATGATCTAGATCAGCAGAACGGCAGAAAGACAACATTATTGAAGGATTTTTTTACTATACATGAAATTTAAATTGATACTAATATACATAGGTGCTTTGCGTGCATACGATAACTAACCGTGGACTGCATACAAATTTGAATATATTTTTTATTACCATAATTTTTATCCGATTAACCATTACTTTTTAAAATCAATGCATTTTGCTTAGCTTTAAGAAAACAAAAATGCCGTAACTAACATTATTTATATTTTAATCAAAATTGACTCAGTTTTGAGGAGAATATTTTTATGTAAAGGATACAATATTGATCTTGTAGATAAGTTATTCCAGAAATGTTGATTCAAAAGTTTTATGAGTTTAAAGCGCCTGCAGTATTTACAAACGTTAGTAGAATAACACAGACACTTAAAACTCGAATCAGGCGCTACCCAACCTCAAAATTCATTAGGTTATAAAACAATTGTAAAAGTGAAGGAACTATAATACAAAGATGTGATTTTGGGTGTCACGACAGACAATACCTATTATGCTGCTTTTACATTATACCTACAATTCAATAGATCTTTGGGTCATTGCTCCACGCGTGAGAACGCAGGCACTTCTGTAATGTTACAGAGATGGTTGATTTGCTAAACAAATGCCAATCACAAACTTATATCCTGCACTTTATTTATACCTTCGGCTAATGAACAAGTTTCTATTTGCTATAACGTGACTGTAGTGGTTTTGTATTTTTATTTGAAAGATTCGTTTTAAAAGTGACAAGCTGTATATCTATACAGCTTGTCACTGCTATCTAGCAGTCATACTGAAACGGCCTTGCGTTCTTAATAGGTTCATATCCTTATTCGAAAGTGCTAATAAGCTACATTCATAAATGGCTAGTATAGACGATCAGGTACTCTAAACGAACTGAGTTTAGTTGGTGATTTAATTTGGGTATATGTTGAAGGTACGATTGATTAGTTATGTCTGACCTCTTTTATGTTTTGGGAGCTTCGACGTGCTGAGACGAAGAAAAATGATTGCTACATAACAAGTTTCAACATGCGGTTGGTTCTAGAGAAAAGTTTATAAACCACTATTTTTATTCATCAGCTGTGCCCGCAACTGCGTTCGCGTGGATTCTCGTCAAAATCTGTCCAGCCGTTTCGGAGATACTCTTGCTTCCATGTATTTTTACTTTTTTACACGCAAACTTATTTGTGTTTTCTAAAATTTAAGTAGCCTATGTTACTCCTTGTAACATCATCTATCTCCTAGTGAAAATCGGTCCAGCCGTTCGGAGATTGCCCGGAACAAACAAAGACATATACAGACAGAAAAAAAACGCGTTTTTGTTATAAGTACCGTATATACTTTCATATGCATTAAGTGAAAAGGAGTTATTTTTATATTACAAACAGATACTCCAATTGTATTTACTTGTAAAGATAATTACAAAAACAAGCTGGGTACATTCCAAAAAAACTTAAAAAAAATTGTGCAGTAGGAGGACCCCTCCCCCCCCGTCAGGAACAAAAGTCTCTGTTAAGTGTTGGTGGATGCACAAAATTTGTCCCAATATCCAGTCACCTGAATTCACACATTTACGACAACTAGTTGATTTTTGAGAGAACTTTTTCACAGTGTACGCCGCCTATACAATATACTATCGCCATTCGCTAGGTGGCAGTTACTCTACATTGTTTTAACAATATTGTTAGTACCTTGTAATAGAACTTGATTACCGATTTAAATAAGGTACTTATTTTGAATCTGCTCTCACTAAATTTGTGTGTTGAATAAAATTTACTGGTATATAGGATCTATATAAGTAAATATTTAGGTATTAGTAAGCTGGTTACATACAATGTTAATTTAATGTCGTTTTATAATATAAAATTCCGGTGTGCGTGTGTTCGTGTCTTCTCCTCCTAAATGGTTTGACCGATTTAGTTATTTTTTTCGTATTTATGGGGTCACCTGGATAGTTCTTATCTATAATTAGATACAAAAGAAGGCGCTATTGTCGACATACAATAAATTATATCTACACTATTTAAGCTGCGACACAAAGCTAGTACAATAAATAAAATTAGTAAAGAAAGTAGGCGCACCGGTTGCTCTAATGCGCCTTGCGTGTCTGAGCGTGGAATGCCTATTTGAAATATGAATTGGGAGCAAATGTCAAGATCAGTGCTGGTAGAGAAGCGCCCTGTCAACCACTCACTTGAATTGTGAAACTAATGACTGACAACTAGAACTACATATCTTCTGCTTCTTTCTTTAAAAATATGCCCTACCCAGTTTAATAGTTAATTTACTAGTGTCAAGTGACAATAGCTATAACATACACATACTAAACTAAGACGTGACCGTCTACTTTGGAAAACCAAAATGGAGGCTGTATCAAATTCATAACAAAATAAGCGTAATAATTCTAATGTCAAGAAATCATCGTAGATGTCGTTCAAAATTACAATAATTATAAAAAACTAGCTGTGCCCCGCGACTCCGTCCGCGTTCTGTTGAAATTTTTCCTGAATTTTCTGTGCTATAAACCTCACGGAGCCCGAGACCTTTCCAACGAATGCAAAACCGTGGAAATCGGTTCGTGCGTTCTGGAGTTATAGCGTCAGGAAGGAAAACCCGACTTATTTTTATATAGTAGATTACAAACTACAGTTAGTGACCTAACCTGCGTGTAAAGAAAATACAATATTATAAATAGGTATCTACCAACCTTACTTTCACTCTCATTTGTCACCGATTACTTTTGTACATAATCTTACTGAGACAATTAATAATGATCGATATCTTGAAGTCGGTAACAGTTGTAAGGCTTTTGTTTTGTTTGTGCTGAACCGATTTATAATAACATTGCGAATAATATCCGGAGTGTAGTTGTTTAATTAAATGTCATACGTGTGGTTGAGGTTTATTTTAGGATTTTATTCAACCGTATTCAACAGTGGACATTATTGAACAAGGGAATAAAACAAAAAATATACTTACAGTACCAAACTGGTTTCTTTTAATATTTTCAAAATATGGAAAGGATATTATTGTTATTGGAAAACATTTTGTGACGTGTTGATAGTTGCCTTTGATATTAAAAACGTAACCAGTGAACGCTGACTCTACAACTGCGGAAAATTGAATCATTGAATGGAATTCAATCCATACCTAACTTTCTTAGACATTTAATTGAAACACACATAGGTAATTTTAATGTTTTATCTTCATCACATTGAAAAAAAACAATAATTATACCAATTAAGTAAATGTACACTATATATATTTTCTAGTAATGCAGCTAGGTACACTTAACTAGTGTTTAGGATATAACAGAATGAGCATTGTCTTTTCCAAGTCCATAATTATAAATTTAGGTTTTGCCGCGAGACGTTCTGTGTCATAATTGTAACCTATAGCCTTTTGGCCCGGCATGGCACTATCAATAAAATCGTAACACTCTGTAATATTGAGACGAGAAAAATGCTAATCGACTCATGCAAATCTATGTTTTGAGATGATCAGTCAGAGAGACAGGATCGGATCATTTCGAAAGTTTATAAAATTCATATTTTTGTTTTGCATAAAATATTTGAAACTGGGCTTATTGTAAAGTCTACCAACTAACGTGGTAGGTTTATAATAGGAACATTATCTTACCGACTTACATAAGATAATATTACATCTTCAACTTACTGGGGAATTTGTGGGGCATAATTAATGACTTTCTATAAGATAAAAGCATATCACAAATCTTTTAGTTTTCAAACACGCTGTTGCGTTATGTATTGCCACGATTCGTATGTATAGGTATATATTAAAGTACCTGATATTGCATCAGTTGATGTTGAGGTGTGCAAAATTTCCCACGGACAATTCGAGGAAATCTTAAATGGCCGGTGACGTCATTTACCTGTAATCTAAATTGGCTAGGCTTCTCTACGTATTCAATACTCACCGCATTACGTATTTATTTAGCATTGAAAATGTCACTGTCAAAGCCGGCAGAGCAAGGACATGCAGCATTTTGTTTCTATTAACATTGATTAATAAATAGAAAAAAGAACAAGATACATAAAGCATTAAGTACATAATTCAAACTGTGTCTACACCGATCAAATTAACTGTTTATAGAAGATCTTAAGGCTTTGTGTGCGTCAACATTATTAAGTAAGTATGACAAAATACCTTGACATAAAAAATAGATTTGAACAAAGAGAAATTCTGAATATAATGTAATCATAAGTTACTCATACTATTTATATAACAAAAAAAAAGAATTTCGCGCTCGGCCTTTAGTTAACCTTGACCCGACTTAATAAAACCTAATGTAAAAAGTGATTCAATTTGTTTAATCATTTATTATTTACTACCTACGCATTAGGTGATTTTGCATTAAAGATCTTGTCAAACTTTAGAAAAATGCAAGTAATCAAAGTTGGGCCATTTTAGCACCTAGCACACATAATCAGTGCGGGCTGGCGGATTTCACGTTTCTATCGAAATTGGTTAGATTTTGCAAATATATGCAGGTTTTCTCAAGACTTTTTCCTGGACCGTAAGCAGGTGTTTATATCTTATTTAAATTATTACTTGGACGTAGATTTTGAAAAATCCAAATGTGCGAGCAAATGTTTGAACCCTGAAACTGATTTTTCAAAATATTTTTTATCACGGTAATCTATCGTTACGTTCATTAACTGAGAGCCCAGAACATCAATTATAAAATAGTCGCTAAACTTAATGTAGTTGGCATTCTCATATATCGCTTTTACATTATAACACTAAAATGAATACCAGAATCAATACCATTAAAAAAAAATATAGCAACTTCCGTTGGCACTTGTCTTTGTCACGATTTTCAAATAGAAATACAATTAGAGTCCATTCTCTTGACTCATACATGATTACATCTTGTTAATTACCTAGGTAGCATAGGTACAAATAGAACAAGTTTACTGCACTGGGTGTACAGTAGTACGACCCTGTGTACTTATATGGTAGGAAGAGAGAATGGGACGTCATTTTACTTTGTCCTTGCATTCCTCTTTTGTTTCGCCTACATCGATTGAATCTATTCACGCGTGCCCTTCATTGTAAGTGCTCTTCACCATATGATTCAAGTTAATTTTTATTATGACTATCTGACGCCTGCGGCTCAGCCCGCGTGGTAAGTACTTCGATAAAATAAAAATAGCCTAAGTGACTCCTCATAACATCAGTTATCTGCGGGTGAAAGTCCCGTCAAAAAGGATTCAGCTATTTTGGAGATAAATGGTAACAAACGGACAGAAAGACAGACGAAAAATTTAAAAAAAATGTTTTTATGTTATGTATACCGTATGCACTTTCATATGCATTTACTAAAAAGCTATTATTTTGATACTACAAACAGAAATTTAACTTTCATTTATTTGTATTTTTATATTTTATAGATTAATAAATCAAGACAACGAATAGGCATGTAATATTAAGCTATAACTATAATTAAATTTGTTGGAGGAAAAATAGTTTTGTACGATGATGGGTGTAGCAAAATTAAATGCTGTTTTCTAGAGCTATCAAATTAAGCGAAGGAATTTTGGGCCAAGGACAATGGTCTGTATTTTTTTGGAATCGCCATTAAGAAAAAACGCTCCGTACGTGCCTTCATTTAAACAGTTAAACACAATTATCAATGGTAATGAGTGCAACACATTTAGGTTGGGCGCGCAGTGTCAGTAACCTCAAAAGCGCAGGCGCGTTACGTAACAACACATCTCGTGTCGGACTCTGTAGACGGACTATTTACCACACCATGGATGTGCAGACGAAGTTTGTATAGACACAAGAGGTACGAATCCAAGATACAATGACGCATTCCGATCCGGTTTTAGAAATAAGGAAAAAATAAAAATATACCAATTTGTAAGCGCCCCTGTAGGGCTAAACAAAATAAGCGATATGAGATTGAGTTTTTGTTTGATTGAATATCTTTTGAAATTTATTTTTCATTACTCATACTCTGAAAGTAGGTCTGAAGTCCCTGAGGAGCGGGTTGAAAGTAATACTTTTCCGGCCCGGGAGTTTTGCTTTCAACTGACAGCTGTCAAATTATTAAAAAGAAAACTAGTTCCATTTTCACACTTCTATGGAACCATGTTCAAACTTTTTCTACAGTCACTCAATTACAGCACGATGTAAAATTGAAATAACATAAAGTTAAGTATTAATTAAAGAATATTTATTTTTAAATGACTTAATTCCAATTTAGTTTCAAGAATTTCTTTAAAATAACATAGATTTGGGCAAAATATTTAAAGATGAAAATGAAAAATAATGGCTAAATAAAGAAGTTGGCCGGCCAACGAAAAAAAAAATAGGCGGCAATCCGATCTTTATTTTTTTTTCGAGTTGTAGAGTATTGTTTATACTTCCTTGTATTATTTCTTTAGCCAATTCCTGTTTTTATTTTTACTTTCCTTGTATTCGTAATGAAAAGCACAGTGTTTACCTCGGGTGAAAGACTTATTTTGTCCCTCGAACTATTAGCGCCCTCGCTACGCTCGGGCGCCAAACCCCGTCTCGGGACTAAATAAGTCACTTTCACCACTCGTGTAACAATGTACTATTGTTTTTTCTAAAATAAAAAGTTGTTTCGTTTAAAATACATACGCCTTAAATATTTTATTAAGTAACTAATTGAATTTGAATTTTGTTACTAGGTATATTTCGGAGTAAGCAGTGATAGCCGATTGGTTAAAGCACGCGTCTTGCGGGTACCAGGTCTTGGGTTCAAATCCCGGCTCGCACCTGTGGATTTTCGAATCTATGTGCGAATCATAATTTCTATATGATTATCACTTGCTTACGGTGAAGGAAACATCGTGAGGAACCCTGCATGTCTTAGAAGATCTAACCAGTTTTCGAAAGACATGTGAAATCCGCCAGGGTGGTGGATTATGACCTGAATCCCCCTCATGTTGAGGGGAGGCCCGTGCGCAGCAGTGGGACGTCAAAAGGGCTAAATTATATAAGTATATTTCAGAATGTAATGACACCATGCGAATATTTTACCAAGCATGAATTCAGTCTCTTGAATTTTATATACAAAATAAACGTCCGTATCGAAGTTTCATGAAGGAAAAAAATGCGGTGAATATTTATCATATTAATGTGTGCAATACGATGCACCGAGCCGATCGGAAATGAAGCGCATCGCAGGCGCGCCTGCGCCCGCGCACACTCCCTCTCGAGCCCATTGCGCAAGTCGCCTTGATAACAGATACTAGCTTGTTGCTACACTGACAGGCGAAAACAACGCCTACAATTTATGTAACACTGGCTACTGGCTTTACTTATGCGATGTACCTACCATGCTATATGTACCATGGTTAAGGTATCGCCGCTAATTTTGGGAAAATCTCCAGTTGCCCATATTAGCATTTCCATAGTGTTAAGGAAAAGAGGTGAAGTTAAAAATAAAGATGAAATTGGCACACCTGTCTGCGCCATAACAAAAGTATAGTCGTAAGACTTTTGTTAGTAGTAGGTATTTACGTAATTCTGCCTCTATTCTTGAACAATACTGCACCCAACCTCCATATATTTACATAATTCAAAAATCGTATTTCATCCGTTCATGCAAAAAAATAAAAGTAAAATATCTGTAGTGAATATTATCTATACAAATAAATAAAATTGGAGTGTCTGTTTGTAATATCAAAATAACACCTTTTCACTAAATGCATATGAAAGTACATACGACACCAATAACAAAAACGCGATTTAAAAATTTTATGTCTGTCTGTCTGTCTGTGTGTTTGTTCCGGGTAATCTCCAAAACGGCTGGACCGATTTAGACGGGATTTTCACTGGTAGATAGCTGATATTTGAAGGAGTAACTTAGGCTACTTTAATTTTAGAATAACAATTAGGGTTCCGCGTATAAAAATAAAAACACATGAAATCAAAGAGTATCTCGGAAACGGCTGGACCGATTTTGACGGGACTTTCACTGGTAGATAGCTGTTTTTATAAGCAGTAACTTACGCTAATTTTATTATAGAAAAACAACATTTTAAAAAATGAGTCTTGCCGCGCTGGCTTAGCGCGCGGGAGCGGGCTTTTTTGTTAAGTTAAATTCCACGCGGACGAAGTCGCGGGCTCAGCTAGTTATCCATATAAAGGCTGAATTTGGAACAATATGATTTTCCTCGAGATAACTATTACCAGCATAGATTTTAATGCAATTTGACATCGTGAAAGTTGTAATTGTTGGGAGTTCCTTGTAAATAATAATAAAAATAAAATGATCACAGGAACCAAACTATGGACTTCGGAAGGCAGTACCCTGGCGGCGATCTTATGTAGGTACCTTTCAAGAATAGAGACTACAAACTATGAAGTATTTAAGGCTAAAGCGCCCATCTAGCCCGCGAAGTTCAAATTTTTTGAGGTTTTTTAGAAATTTTTCAAAATCTGACAATAATAAAAAACAAATTTTGTAATTCGCGAAAAAGACCGTGTGCAGTGCATTTATTAATATATCCAACTTACTCTAAAACATTTCAAGAACGACAGCTATCCAGATAATCTGGCAATTTTTGTATATTTAGTGATTTACTAGTATCATATCCACCGTGATAATATTTAGAGTAAAATAAATGTATTAATAAACGCACTTCATACTGTGTTTTTCGCAAATCACAAAATGTTGTCTTAAATGTTTTCAGATTTTGGATAAACTATAAAAATACTCGAAAATTTTGAATTTCGCGGGATAGACAGGCGCCTTCACCTTAATCACATAAATGTGTAGATGCATCAAACCCATGCATCAGTAATTTATTCTAACTTTAAATAATAAAGAAGTGGACCTCCTGAGAAATATAAAAACCACATATTTGAAAAGGCATTATACAAATCTGGGACTGGTAATGGAATATACATAATATCAGATCTTTGTCTTTTTCTGATATGCAAAAATAACCGCAAGCCCAGGAGGAATTATCACATAAGATAATATGAGAACATCAAATGCTTTTTACAATAATTCGCTAATAAAAACTTTACGTAGAACTAAACGTACAATGAGTAATGTAACACGTGATAACTAATTCATTGCAATAAAGTTACTGATAATTTGATAAACATTGTTCACAGCCTACTATACGTGATCGATAACATTTGAATTTTCATATGTTATATTTTCAGTAGCAAATTGGTAGAGAGTTTGTTCTATAACCATAACGAGTCGCTATTGTTAAAATGATTTATACTTTTAACGATTAATTTAAACATTAAATCGAATCGATACACCCAACTATTGTCGCTGCTATCGTATCATACAATAGGCCGAATCAATGAAAGCTCTATTACCGATCAGCATCTAACGAGCCACGATAGACATAGGCATAATGGCACCAACGGACAATGTCATGATTTTTCGATATCGAAATTGAGATCGAAAACCGCGACGTCAATCGCGGCTGCAGCGTTTTGCAGCGGTAGGTCGGGTATGAAAGTGAGATGGCTCAGAACACAGCGCGGATAAGTGGCAGGGGTGCGGTATAAAAGTGAGCGCACAACTACCACTCTGACATAGTTCACGACACACCACGTGCCACTTCGCTGCTGCACGTCACAACACACATAAACAACAATGAAACTCGCGGTAAGTACAGCACTATTCTCTACTATCTTATCATCTTCTCCTCCCTTTCTTATCAGTGCCATTTCTCATTTTCTTCCCTAAGATAATAATAGACAGTGATCGGAATAAATTAGTGCCAATTCCTAGGTTGAAGGATACCCGCAATAGTTTGTTGTGAGAGGCGGCACCGAATAGGGTCGGTAGATGTGTCGACGGTTGAACTTTGGCATTTAAATGTCATCATCTTAAAATTCCTACATTTAATTATGCTATTTATTGGTTATCGCCGGTAGAATCGGAACGACTGAAAGGATGTCTATACAGGCTTTTGTATAATATTAACTTAACAGGACTATAGTTATAGCGTTAATTTGCTCTTCCTTGTTTCCCGGAATTGGTTTTAAGTTAGTTTATAGAGCATGCACGCATGTCTTCAAATATCTACTGACATTAGGGACTTATTAATACTTTTTATATATTAAACGTGTGGTTCTATATTTAAATCTAATGTAGTAACTTTCTTCTCTTTGTTAAAAATAAATCTGTTAAAATCCCTTTTTTGTGGCTACTTAACCAAGCTTACCATTTATTATTTTTTTCGCAATATTTTAATTTTTTAAACGAGATGTTTACTCGTTTTTTTTGCAATAACTAATGATATACATCGGACAGATGTCTAGTGTCAACTTGTATAATGTTTACATGTATAATATACAACTAGTTATGTACATAAACAGGAAAATTGTCATATGACGAGTGTCAACAAGAAACCTATTGCTTTTCAACTGGCAGTCGCAACCTCGTTCTAATGAACTTTCCGTTACACAAATGATCTTGTTCTTCATAAGGTTATGTAACTTTCTAGGTCGCATTAAGACTGAGTTATGCTCAGTCAGTTGACTGTAACTATTACATACCAATGTCAACTATCTCTCTTCAATACTGAGAATCGTGATCACGGTTTGAGACAACTGAATCAACGTGCAGTCTTGGTTATAATTTCCTAATAATGTAGTTTGGTATTCGCTTTTCTATTGCGCCCATTTTTCTAATTAGAAACCACACTGAGAATCTGTATAGGCCTTGGAAATAACAAAGGTCATAATCATCACTACACCGTATGTGTTATATCATCAACGTAAAGGCCAAATCCTATAAATACCAGATGAAATTTCTTTCAAATGCTAACCAGCGATGAACAAAAACTTCCGTTACATAAAGCGTAAAAAGCACTTGTCATAAACGACTTGATTAAGTATGTAGCAATTAAAGAAACGAAGCACCGAAGCGTACAAACATTCGTAATAACCTCATCAAAGAAAACAGCATAACGATTACATGAAAATATAGAAGTAATGTAACAGCTTGCATTCGTAATGTAACAGATTCGTAACGAAGATCGGCACCGTTGCACATGATGGTTCGTTTCAATGCTAATTCAGTTAGCTCACCTGCAACGGTCACCCATATCACGACATCTTACCTAATACCTAATAACGCATTATGTATTAGCACATTCGTTACTCATGAAATCTCGCATTTGATAAACCTACACGAGACATCTAAGTTGGTCACGCCATTACAGTCGGTTCGCAATCAAAGGTCTGTTACGTAAGATTACCAAAGATGTTCTTTGCTAACGGACCATAACTAAAGTGGTCGATCTCAATGAAAACAATGGTTTGCCGGTACACATGTCAGTGTCCAATACACATTACGTTGGGCCCGCTTTCGCCCAACCTGCGTGTCGAATGAGCCGGTTTCACAAGATGCCGCCTATTGTGTCCGTTCCATCTTATCTTATGAAATTTCGAATATGATTAAGCTCTTCAGTCTGACATCATCTTGTTATTTAACATACAACACCAAAATTCAGCTCTAGGAATATCGCGTTTCATACGTTTGTTGAAAGATCGATTTTTGCGGTTGCAGGTGGCTATTTGTGCGCTGTTGTCTCTTGCGACGGCTCTGCCTCAGAGGAGAGTGTCACTCAAACCTGAGCAGCCGGAAGTGGAAGACCAGCAGCTGGCTGAGCAGAACTACAATAACTACCCACAACAACAAGTGCAAGCCGAGTACAGACAGCCCCCACAACAGGAGTACAGACAGTCCAAGCCGATCGAAGACTTCAGACCCAAAGTTCAACTGGAAACCACCACATTCATCCCCATCATTCGTTTCGACAAGGAGCAGGGAACAGACGGAAGCTACAAGACCGCGTAAGTGTTTAAATTACATTCGCTCCACATGAAATGAATTACGATACTGGTCACATTGTCCACCCACACTCGGATCTAGTCAGATTTTGTATTTTTTGTCTGCAACAAATCCGTATAGGTTTGTTTGAAAAAACAAATTTAATAAGTTAATTCGTTCTAGTATGTCTCGATTTTACGTGTTGCGAATCCGTGTCATACAAATGACATACTTACATATTTTTTACGTATCATTGGGTGCGGTGGTTCTTTGAACTTTAGACGAGTAACTAGTAACTACACAACACTTCGACCTTGACCGCATACTTTCACTATCAATACATACATATACATCTTCAAGACGCTGTACAACATGAATATAAATTTGCACGATTTGCATAAAATTCATTTATTTTTGATACATTAACATATTAAAGATAGTGGGTTGGTACTTAAATGAACGATGCTATCGTATTAAGCAATATGTCATCTTACCTTAAAAGTGCATTATTATTACGTCACATGAAATATTACATAAATAGTTGCGTTCCATCTCATAAATCACGGCGTTCCGATTATAAAAATAATAATTTAAGGTGGCATTTAAAAATATTTAGTGGAATAATTATTTAATGTCGCTACGCACTTTAGTTTGGTTCACATAATCTTATAATAGGTATTTGTATAGAACACGTCTTGTAAGCAAATTTTTGTTCATGCCTGCAGTAAGCAGAATGCAGCTGCTAAGTTATGCAACACGTTGCAATAAAATAATCAAGGTTATGTGTACTTACTTTTCTTTTAATTAAATTTCAGATACGAAACGGGCAACAACATACAGGCTTCCGAGGAAGGTTATCTTAAGTCCATCGGTGAAGACCATAACGCCCTTGTCCAACAAGGCGGCTACTCGTACACTGCTCCCGATGGCCAAGTCATCACTGTGGAGTACACCGCTGACGAGTTCGGCTTCAGGGTCAAGGGCGACCACATCCCCACCCCGCCCCCGGTGTCCCCTGAAATCCAGAAGGGACTTGACCTGATCTACGCTGGAATTAAGGCTAACGCGGTGAGGTTCTTTATATAAAGTATTCGACGAATGAAGCTACATCGGAACACATTTATATTTCGTGATACCAGGCTTACAGGAATCACGGTAGTTGGGGAAGGCATGAACGATGGCACCTTACTCTAATCTACTACATTAGTTTTTTTTAATATTGGTCTTGCTTGCTAACCTTGGTTATGGAACTTGCGGTCGAAGTAAAAGTGTTAAACTAAATGTTAACGACTACAACACAATTTTTTTTTTTGCATTAATATTATATTTTAATGAGTTCAAATAAAAATAAAATAAACAATTTAAAAGGAATATACTCATACACTTAAAAATACATCACCCATAAAAACGGTTTTACAAATTTACAAAGATAATTAGATATTCGAGTCCGAAAAATCTATGACTACTTAGATGGCCAAATTAAACTAATTTTTTCTGACATGGATATAACGGCTGTAAAGGACTGTAAATTAATTATTGAAATCCCATCGGGCAGCCGAAAGCCAAAATCTAACTTATAATGTCAGTTTAAGTAACTTGCTATCACTGCTTCAAAAACTTTTAATTAACATGCACCAATAAAATTTCCAGGAGCGTGCCGAGATCGAAGCCAAGAACAACCCTCAAGCTGCCAGAGATCAAGAGGAGAAGGCGGCTCTCGACTACAAGGGCCAATACTACCAGCAGTAAAGTGTGTGACTCCAGTGACAGACTCAAGTGAAATTCCGTGAACATTCCATGGCAACACCCTGCAAATGCCATATATAATAAGATTGCCTATCGCCTGAACTGTTCAACACCCCAAGAACTAATCCAATCACAAAAACAAGCCACAAACGTGTTCTGATTGGATGCAAAAGTACCAATAGTTGCCGCATACAGTATTCATATTGTGGTTGTAGGCTTTAATTTTACGATTAGGTTAAAGGAACATTGTAAATGTTGATAGACTTTGTAATACTCAATTTTTCACTTTTTGTTTAGTACCTACTATGTTAGGTGCAGTGTTATGTATGATGTTGAGTTTCGTAACTGATTTTAAAGATTTGATCTAACAATTCATGAACGAAACATGAACGAAACCGAGTCTCGGTTGTAAAAAAAATACTGATTCTAGTATTTTAGCAATATGGATTTTATATAACTGGAACAATTTTATGAAATAATATGTTTTATGGGTACCTGGGGTCAATATTATTTTTTGGTGAACAACGCTCTGTTTGAGAGATAATTTAAAAAAATAATTTTGATCCAAGTTCGGTATATTCATTACATGTTTATGGATGTGATACAACACCAACAAAACAAGTGTTCAATTTTTTTTTATACTTTTGTAAATACCTACCTTATTAACTTATCTTGTATTTTTGGTTACGAATAAAAGTTATGAAATTGATGTAGACCTTTTTTTTTAATTCAAAGGGTTATTCCTTAAAATAGTTTTTTTTAATACTCACATAACATAAATAACATAAATCTTTATTTACTTTGAGTAAATTGAAATATCTCAGTAATTTTCATTATAGAGAAGAGTTCTTTTGACAGTTCTTACCAATATTGTGAGAATGTCACAGAAAATAAAAGGAAAACAAAAGGAGAAAATGTGAAACTATGTTCACAATGTTACACGCGTTTTTGTATGTTTTTTTTAAATTAATTACTATCGTAAATATGTCCAAAGAAAGCATATACACTAAGCAGTCATTGAGATATAACATTTTCTAAAATTTTGCTTGCTACGTAACTTATCTTATTATACCCAGCCTGCATGTAACCAGTAAGTATTCTTATTGATAAATTACTCCTAAATCTTAGAGGAAAAATATAGGCACCTCATTGCATTTTTGTTTGATTTTGTACTTTTGATTCCAAAAGTAATGTATTTAAAAAAATTCAGCTCCGCAATCGCAGACTTTAACTTCGGGATGGTGACAACAGCGCCACCTGTCGGTTATAACTATAGCTAAGAACTATTCAGGTAATCCTATAAGTACAAAATAAATATAGGTAACCCTACAAAGAGGAGAAGAATGACGAACGTACCCACACCAGAATTGTATATAAAGATAATTGAACAAAATAAATAATTTCTCTGGTCAGAGTTCAAAAACTAGGTTCATATAAAGCAATTTTTACGTATCTCTGACAAAACCTACACCTATACCTACCTATACGTATACCTATATGCTGAAGAAAAAGAAAGCACATTGTAAAATATGTTACACAATTGCAGGATATAAAACTATTAGGGTTACATAAGGTTTCTATGTCTGCGCACGCGCCGAGCACCAGTGCTTACTCTATTTAACTGCCACCCCGTTTGAACCGCTCAATATAACTACTTTTTATAGCTGCGGGCCGCTGTGTAATGTAATGATACTTTCATTATATTTAACTGCGAAGTCACGATTTACTACTTACTTACGCTTCGTTAAAGTTTTGAGTAGCCAATTTAACGAGTTATAATTTTATTTAACTAGATGATCAAATGATAGGCAGCTTACATTTTATTTTAAAATAAAAGACACAGCTTGCAATTTATTCAGTAGCTACCATTTTTAAAATATTATAAAATGACTTGAACGAATTCTCACGTAAAATCGTAGAGCAACTGTTAGAGCTGCGTTTCGTACGATCAGAGAGAGAGCTGGAAGTGGTGTGAGAGAGTGAAAGCTGAACCCCTCCGAAATACCACTTTGATATTAACTTATTTGGTATAACAAGCATATATTAGGATATGGTTACTGCTTAACATCAGGGAGGTCTAACTCTTATTTACCGGCAACTAAGTAGGCATGTACCCAATCCGCCGACAACTATGTAGTTCTATTATCATCTACTCCAACAGCGTGCTAGTGTTACCTGACAGGCTCTGCAACTTTTGCCAAACTCGTCCAACACACCTTAACTGAACTTTTATCGTGACCACAGCCATAAGATAACTTTATAAGACAACGTATATCTTCCTTATTATAAAGTTCATTGCGTTAATCTTCCTTTCTGAGTACGAAATTCAAATAGTGTTCTGACAATTATTTTGATGTTGAATATTCAGGAGCTTGATTGGTTAGTGTATTTTATTGGTTTCATCAAATGCCACACGCAGAACAGGATCCACTAGGGTCAGTGTATGTCGACGTGGCCAAAGTACATGCGTATTTCACAAGAACCCTCACTTTATCGGACGCTAGTTCGTCTAGCGTGCATTAACTCCAAATTACGATATTTTATAGAATACACAAAACATCACTACCAAAAAAATTTATTTGTTATCAAATGTTTTTTTTTTAAAAAAACAAAGTCAACAAACAAGCGTACGATCCGCCTGATGTTAAGCAGCTATAATATCAACTTTACGCCGATGTTCTGTAAGAGGGTGGCGGTACTTCCGCGGTCGAGCCAGCCCATATATGAGCTGTTGTCAGTTGGCTACAGCTTGGCTCTACCATTATAAAAATACAACGTCAACTTATAATATCTGCTCGTTCTAAAAATAATTTTGAGAGAATAAATAATTTTTAAAATAGGTACAGGTTTCTCATTGATGCAATGACATTTCTGACGACAATCCGTTCTGCTAGCCTAGTGAAGACTTGACACGGCTTTCAAAATACATACTATAAGTTCTTTCAGATTTGCAGGTTTCATTACATTGTTACAAATAAATTATAAAAACTTTTTTTGACGACCGCTTGGCGCAGTGGTTCGAGGGTCGGCCGCTCGGCTCACTAAACCTGGTGGTTGCGGGTTCCCGTCAGGATACATTTCGGAAATGTCATTTTCGTAATTTGCCCTGGTCTGGGTGTCACTGGGATCGCCCCCAGTCCATTGTACGGTACCCATAGTACAAGCCTTGCTTAGTTTAGGACCATAAAGTTGATGTGTGCGTCTGGCGATAAAAAATAAATAAATCAATCTATATTATATTCGATCTATCGCATTATTATACCTATATGTTTTCGTCACATCATAATATTATTTCAATAAGCACATTGTGCACAACAGTTTTGTTCAATATAGCTTAGTCCTCACTTCTAATCAAACCTCAGTGAAGTCAATGAAGTCAGCTTTGCGTAAGCGCTTAATTAAAATTGTGTGTGTGGTCTTACCATGTTGAGCCTACTTCACGGAAGATGGTATTTATCATCTCACTGTAACGATATTCAACACAAAGACGTAATTAAATCTAGGAAACAAGTTGTAATCGAATTCGAGATGCCAATTAAAAACCCACAAAGAACAAAGATTTTTTTTTTATATATTTTATTTATTTTTCCAAAATTACCAGGAACATTATAACTACTGACATCATCAACATTTTCATGTTAGGTAAAAAAGGTTGGATAAAAAAAATGTGAAAAGACTAAATGACACACCCAGAAGTTTATTTTAAACATCTAAATTATGAAAACAGTAAGAAAACACGTGACATTCGCATTCCGAGCTTAACGTGGGACACCTAGTTTACCACTTATCATGTTTTCTTCTGGTTTGTATTTCTCTCAGTTAACACATCATAACATAGGATAAATTCAAGAATAATTATAATAATCCCAATCGATATTTTTAATAAAAATTCAAGATACGAATGAAAAAATGAGTTGATTTGTAAATTGTATTAAGTATAGTTAGCAATCGAAAAGTATTTTGAAGCCTGTGTGGCTAACAAAAGATCCTTCAGCAAATAAAAATAGAAACGATTCAAACAATTGTAATTTGAAGTTTAACATTTAATTTAATTATTGAACGTGACTAGGCGTGTACTGGTAATGGGACATTGGATTAGTCTTAGTTATAAAATTCAATAATATCGTTTATATTTATCATGAAATTGCAAAATGAAGGCATAGGATACATAGCGTGTTTGATACTGACACAAGCACTCAGGGTACCCATCATTTATAATTGCATAGCCCTAACACGATTTGTCCATATTCATTTTATTACTGTGCACTTATTTAACGAGCTTATAAACGCAACTTTAGTATGGAAATATGTCATTTATTGCCTATTATAGGCCTATAATTTTGATTTTACGGAATATGCGGTGACCTATGCGGTCATTCCATACATTTAACTGTATACTGATGTCATACGCGGTCGTTATATGTCTAAAACTAGCTGTGCCCGCGACTTCGTCCGCGTGGAATTTAATTGACAAAGTTTCATACAAACTTTAATCCCCTATTTTATCCCCTTGGGGGTAGAATTAATCAAAATCCTTTCTTAGCGGATGCCTACGTCATAACATCTACCTGCATGCTAAATTTCAGCCCGATCCGTCCAGTCGTTTGGACTGTGCGTTGATAGATCACTATGTCAGTCAGTCAGTCAGTCAGTCAGTCACCTTTGAGTTATATATATTTAATAATAATAATAATTTAGCCCTTTTGACGTCCCACTCCTGGCACGGGCCTCCCCTCACTGCGAGGGGGATCCGGGCCGTAATCCACCACGCTGGCCCAGTGCGGGTTGGCGGATTTCGCATGTCTCTCGAAAATTGGTTAGATTTTCTAAGACATGCAGGTTTCCCCACGATGTTTTCCTTCACCGTAAGCAAGTGATAATCATATAGAAAGTATGATTCGCACATGGATGTCGAAAAACCCAGAGGTGCGAGCCGGGGTTTGAACCGAGGACCTGGTGCCCGCAAGACGCGTGCTTAACGAGTCGGCTATCACTGCTTATATATATTTAGATAAGTGTATTTAAAAAATATGTCGGCTTGTTTCTGTGAATTACTGATATTCAAATTTATGCTTATTTAAAAAAATATTATTCAAAATTCAAAAATTCAAAATAGTTTTTTTTTTATTCATGTAAGCCAACAAAGCATTTATGAATAGTCAGAATCTACCACCGGTTCGGAATGCTGCTTCCACTGAGAAGAGCCGGCAAGAAACTCAATGGTTACTCTTTTCAATGCATGGAAGATGGTGTACATTCTCAGGAACAGCATAAAAAAATAATATGAGCAGGCAACACCATTGCCACTAAATAGCTAATAGTAAATAATAATCATATATGTAATAATGTAAATAAAATGAGAATGCTAGTTTAGTGTGATGTGCATACCTACTCATACTTACATCAAATGAAACGTTTACGAACCAAAATAATAATTGGTAAAACAGGGGTGGATAATATGATAATTGCTTTGGTGTGATGCCTTCCATGCTAAGTAAATAAATAGTATTTAACGACAATGTTGTTAAGATGAAAGTGAGTGGACCAATCCCCGCAAGCAGCGCCCGCGCACGAGCATGACTTGAAAAGCGGCATCACTCTCCTCAACCATAATAGAGGGAAGAGGGTGACCCGCTCCACAAAGCCACCGCAAACAAGGACATTGAAGTGAGCATGACCAACACCTCACCTCAGAGACAACAGTTCAGAAAGGATAATTAAGTACCCTGACAGGGTAGGCGAAGGTCTACTCCACTCTCTCCTCTCGTTCGATGGTACTAGGTCCCGATGTAATTATTGGTGGAACCTATTATATTAATGTTGATATCGAATTTCTTAATCTCGTCCCGAATTTCGAAAAATATAAATTGGATATATGTAAAATCGATATAATTCTCATAATTATTTTATTGATTTCTTTTACAAATGTTTTTACAATTATAGATAATCTATACCTGAAGAATACAACTTTTTTATCTTATAGTGTTAGTAATAAAAATAACTATGAAATACTGGTAAAAGACAGAGTTTAAGTAAATAAAGTTTACTGAAATAATCCTATAAGTCATAAATTCATTGAAAAAGTGTACACTCATTGTAAAATGTAACCGCTGGGTAAGTGTTACCATTATCAATAATTTCCTCAATATGTTGTTTTATCGAAATTTTAAGGTTTAAATAGCCTAGTGGCTAGAGGGGCCGTTCTCGCAACTGAGAGGGTTCGATTAAACTACTTACTGGCCGTTAAACTATTAACTAACACACACATTTGCTTCATTAGAGGGGCTAACGAGGATTATTAGTAATTTGATAAACTCACATCGCTAGCATGTAAATCAAAATAAAACATTATATAAAATGAAGACTTACCGATAAGGTATATTTACCTTACTAGCTTTTTCTCTACCTTTATCCGTCAGTGATGATCATAATGACAATAATATACTTCAAAAACATATTCGCATGATTAGTTTTGCAAGTATTAAAGGCACGATTGAATAAAATTATTTTATTTACATTTTGATGATCAAAATTGTTTAGATAATTTGATTTCCATTAGTATCTGATTGTTTGGCATGCGTACAGACACGTAAGTGAGCGTTGCGCGTCTCTGAGATGTACCGATGTGCCGATGTGCCGTCGGGATGCGCCGGCGTCGGGTCGCACGAAGTTCATAGGTAAACATGCTGGGTATATAAACCCAATGCAGTGTCAACGAGCACACATTTGTGCTGCCTGTGTTTCAATCCAGACCCTTGGTAAAAAGGACAGACATCAGCTGCCCTACTAACATGATGGTAAGGAAAAAAATGCCAATTACTTTTTTTGTTTACTTCCAAGAAACAACAAATGTTTATTATACATTATTATTTTTTCATGTTTTTATTCTTTTTAAATGCTCAAGGCGTGGCTAGATAAATAACAGACAGTTATTTGAATTATTTATTGTATTCATTTATCATACGGAACAGACAAACTTCAAATTTTTCAAAAGTTTTGTTAGTACTAATAGCTGTAGGTAAATTAAAGTACTTTAATTAACCTTATACGTTATTTAACATACTGTTATATCCACCTCGTGTTAAATAAATACTAATACGACTGAATCATACTCAAGTTAAGAATAATACATTTCAGGCACGCCATTGTAGTCATGCGTTGATGTCTTTTATACGTCAATATTAAATTGAAGAGTTTTCTTTTTCTTGATTATCGATATTTATGCAGTTTATTTAACTAAATAAATCATTATGAACAAAATGATTGATGTTTACCAAAAATGTAGGTTCACGAATCAATTACTCGGCTAATATTGTTTTTCTTGACATACAAAAATTGCGGTCATCTTCTGGATGCCACTTGAAGCTGCAAAATCCGTTATTATGTACTGTAGTGTACAAGCATACCCACAACTTTCTTTGCATGCACATAAAAAGCAGCCTGTATGTTATTACAGAGCATAACTCACCGTTGTACGAAATTGCATTCAACTATGTTTAGCCCTTTTTACGTAATGCTCAGTCAAACATACATACAAATGGTTTAACAAAGCGTTGTATAGGCTTTAAACAAAGATTTCGATGTCAATATTTCGTGTTTATGGTACATGGTTCGCATCGTACATGTTTTCATATACAGGGTTAATGGTAATTAAAAATAATTCTTGCAGAGTATGATAGTGGAGTTAAAATGCAAGAACTTTTACTCCACCACTTTGTCATACGAAATTCAGTATTTTATTACGTAATCTTAAATTTAGTGATCCAATAAATTTTTTTGTATTCATAAAAAAATCACAAGTTTGAAAATATGTCCAAAACGACTTAGATTAGTGAAACATGCAGGGGGGGAACTTTTTTGTTCTAAGGTCCTCTATCACACCATGCAAATCGAGTTGCAAGTAACCCTGTAAAATTGCATATACAGATTGACCACTGCGAAACTGACTACATTCAATAAGCGGCCCACTCCTAAGAACAATGGCCAATTATCATAGTTTTTGACGAAATAAGACAAGGTATAGGCACCGGAGACGATTGCATGATTGTTGAAGGTATTCATATTTAAAAGTAATTAACTATCGAGGATGGTAATTCTTGCCGGTGAATATTATAATTTGCTACGTATGCTGTTATTCGTCTGAAGGTCAAAAATATATTTTTTTCCTATAATTTTCTATATTATATGTTAATGTTAGTGTTTTGACACGTTCAAAAATAAGGTTTAAAGTAAACATATATTTGGATGGATTGTGTAACTGTAAAATGTTACTTTACGAGTATCGGAATTGACAGTAAAATGGTTTCTTGTCGTGTCTACGAGTGACCGTACAAAGAAAATCCTATCAAAACTTTCTACCGTAAACTTTAACTTTACCCCGCCAACGAATAATTTTAAAATGTAAATTTATTACTGTTACTTGCATATCGCGGGTCGGATGTCAGCACGTGTTTCATAAACGGGAGTAGGTGCACGAAGCGGCTTCATGCTAAGATCGTTGTCGGATCACGGAATCCTTTCTTCAAACTTCCTCGAACAATTTCTACTTACAGTTGTCATGTTTTCGTGTGAGTGCAAATTTACTTCCTTTTTGGAACACTGATAATAATCTAAGTTCAAAGATCAGAATCCCTAATCATACTAATTTTATAAAGAGGAAAACTTTGTTTGTTTGATTGTAATGCTCCGAAACTACTGAACCGATTTGAAAAATTCTTTCACTGTTGGGAAGCTACACTATCCTCGAGTGACATAGGCTATATTATATTGAAAAAAATTAGGGATCCTTACTAAAACTCCAATAATGTAACCGTAATGTACCCGTGCGAAGCCGGGGCGGGCCGCTAGTTTAAAATATATAGAGTGTGGACTAGTAAGTAGGTACTGTTGGGGACGAGATAGTCTCACTTGACAATATTTACCGTCATGGCTTGTCTATTTGGAGGAGACCAATAGCCTTGAAAGTGCCTCGAACTTATCCTGAGTATGTACCTTCGTACTTATCTCGGTAAGGGCAAAATCCACGTTGTTTGATGCTATGAGGAAAAAGAGTAGGAAAGTCATAATTTTCTGAACATGTTTAAGTTGTAATTCAAACCAACGCGAGCGATTTTCTTGCGCTGAACCGTTCCAGCTCGTTATAGCTTACATAGGAAAACTTGCCCTACTATTCACACAAGCGCGAGCGAATTATACAGGTTTTCTGCAATTCGGTCGGCGCGAACAAACAGTCGCTCGCTCACGTTAAATCATCCTAGCGTATGCGGCTTATATTCTTCCGGAAGAAAATGCATTCTATGCCATCTATTCATATAACTTGTTAGACCAGATCCAGATCTATAGATCTTTGTACCACCAGCACAGACCCCTTCACACATAAGCTTTACACAATATCAATCGTAAAATATAATGTAGTCGTTGTCCAAGACAGGACTTTTGAAACTTTGCATAGGTGAGGCATTGACGTGTGCAATATAAGTTATATGTAGTATTACCATGCGAAATTAATACTAGGGGACATACGCTTTAAAGCCTATATTCTATTGCTAAATAGCTGCTAAGTTCATCAAATAATAACTGATGTTTGTAAACATTTAAGGAATATTTCTGAACCAAAAATGTGTTTGTTTTGTAAATCTTGAACCTTTTAGTGTTTTTATTATAACATCATTGTTCATTAAAATTTACTTAATCTACGGAGGAATAATATAAGAGCCCGTTTTCTTGCTGCGAAACGCAATAGCTTCAGTACTATTCCAAATAAATTCAAAAACATGAGCGCCTTAGTACCTATTGATAGTAGGAAATGTAAGCTGGATTGATAAGTACATTCATATTGATAACAGAGATTAATAGATCAGAGTTGCAATGCTCATGAACATGTTTCCGCGACGCACTTGCGACCTATAAGTTTAGATCGCATAACGAAATCGTTATGACGAGCGAAAATTGCTTGAGTGCATAGGTCAGTGTAAATTGAAAGGCGCTACGATAATATTAGGTTTCGGATTTGAACGCGCGCCGTGAACGTCTCATGAATTCACGTGACAGTTTATTTTGAGGATTCTATTAAATAACTGACAATATTTATTAAAAAATTCGTTTGCAATAGATAATATAACGTTGTTTAAGGAGCTAATAAATTACTAATAAAATTAAAATAACTAAATAAAATTAAATAGAATTTTAGCGGTAGGTAAGTGCTTGCTAGGTACTTCCTCTCTTCTTTTTACGCTATAAGTAAGTAGTAAGCCAGAGGTGTATTTATATATTGTAATATTTTATAAGAGTTTCATCTTATTCACAGATTTTTTTAAGTAAGCCGTAGGTATTGTAATGAACTATTATATTTGAAGCGTCCACACTTTATATGGTGGGAAATGTATTGTTTAAGTGCAAAAGAAACCACTAAACTAAGTCATTATGTTTAGAAGAGACAAAGGAAGGATGACAGTGGGGGTAACAACGACGCATGCGCACGATTTAATGCCAAACGGTGCACATAAATCACCGGGTGTGGTTAGCGGTTTCATCATACGAGTTCTACAGACTTATTGTTCTCGAAGAAAGTACTTTCAACTCTCTTTTGTATCTTCCGGCATGAGTCAGGTGGCTATTGTATACTGCGGAGCATTTCCGCGTTATTGGTTAATAGGTTTATAATCATAGTCTCACATATTGTACACTAAGTAGTTGCAACAAGAGATGGGTCATATGAAGTCTCATGCATTAAGTGATGCGGTAAGTATACTAGCAAAATGTGTTGAACGAACACATTGCTATTCAAAGTTGCTAGGCATTATCAAAATTCAAAAAGTGTCTTGACTAAAGAAATAATTATTATTAACTATAGTGTATTCTTAGTTAATAACTTACTTAAGGACGTATGAAAATGATATAAGATAAATTAGGTATTCAAGTATTCAGCTTCAGTCTGACGGTAGTATCTCTCTACCTACCTCAACCAGTCAAATATTGACTTTTCGTGTGTTTGTTAGGACATCGCCACACAACCTCTGAGGTTTATACGACAGTGTGAAACGCCTGGTGAAATAATAATGACATCGTTCCGACTCAGATAGACTAGTTTTTCTCATTTTATAATAAAAGGGTACGACAATAATTTGTTACAGATCTCCCTAATTTTCGTGCTGTTGGTAGCCGTAGCGTACACAGCGCAGGCGCAGCAGTCTACTCCCCCAATACCCATCATCCGCTTCGAATCTGAGGGTCCTAATGTGGATGGATCATACAAGTGGCTGTAAGTGTTCAATATTCATTTCTATTTTACATCCCGAAAGGGACAATCTGAATACTTATATCAAGTAATAACCTGGATGTTTTCAAGTCGAGAGTGAACAGGTACCTTCTAGGCAAGTATGCACCACCGTAGACCACATCGTCACTTACCATCAGGTGAGATTATGGTAAAATAATTATTTGCCTATAACGAAAAAAAAAAAGTAATTCAGTATGGACAAATTTATGACGTCTGCTATTATAAATACGGTTCGTATTTAATGCATGGGGAGACCTAAATTTGTCTGTTGGTATTAGGCCGTTCAGATGTATTCAGATACCGATAGAGTGATTGATTGTCTCAATACATTCATTTGTTAAGCTTTACGTTTCCGCGGGGGGCGCTTTGTTCAATGTATGCCAGGATTCTATCCCTCGCTCGCTATTTGATGCTACCGAAACTTCTAACAACATAGGTCGGTCATACTCCGCAGTTCCAACTCCATACAGCATGGCGGACGTTATACGCATTTCGAAAAATGGTAGGATCTCTGAGACATGCAGGTTTCCACACGATGTTTTTCTTCACTATTCAGACTGTGAACTGAATTGAAATCCGAAAATCACAGTGGTGCAAGCCAATGTTTGAACTAACTTATCACAGCTGTCCCTGCTCACAATAATTATTTTATTTAAATAAAACACAACAGAAGGATACAGCCGTGTTTTTTCCTGAAACAGGCCTACGTATATTGAAATAATGTACTTGCGTACCATAATTTTATTGTCATCTTTATTTTGTAAGCGCTACACTGCCAGCCGGTAAAGATCACACGAGATCCATAACTTAATGTACGTCATCACGTCAACTTTTGAATAAAATATTAAATCTTAAGCGATAAAGATCACTACTTTAGGGATCGCAAGGCGAGATATTTACAATGGCTGAGCAGATGACAATGTTGTTCTTGGTATGCCGAGATTTATTATTTTTTATTGTCAACATGCCCTACCAATGTATTTCTTAGTCACTGTCATGTTTTGTTTTAAGAAAACATTGCTACTGATTAAGTTCATTACGTAGGTATAAAATATTGTTTTCTTATAGGTTATTTCTGTATTTATAACACTATAACTCAACAAAAAGTGATATGAAAATTAAAAAGTAATTTTACTAAATTAGTTGTGTTTAGCATTTGGCCTTTATTTATTTTTAATTAACATTACGTTTAAGACCAATAATTCATAAAATTGCCGCCCGTTTGTTGGCGAGCCCTGCGGTAACCAACTTGAACTCATTAGCCTTGGTTACCTACCTGTTGTATACCTAATCTCACAATGATCATTCTTGATTACTTTATTTAAATAAAATTGTGATTTTTGTTTTAATTTGCAGTGACTGACTATAGGCTGGGTATTTTTATTCAACTTTTTATAAGTAATCTACGAAATTAACTTAACCTTGGGTTATTCTTAGAATAAGAGCTTGACGAGTAATATTTTTTATTTGCAGTTATGAGACGGGTAACGAGATCAACGCCGAGGAGTCTGGGTACGTGAAAAACTTCGGGAAAGGCGAGCCTGAAGAGGTACAGGTTGCTGAGGGCAAGTTTAGTTACAAGGCACCTGATGGGTCTCTGATTGCGCTCACCTACATCGCAGACGAAAATGGATTCCAACCACAGGTGACGTCATACTACTTACAATACCTTCAACATATTTTAAATCTAGGTTACGATGATTAAAGGCAGATTTTTCTTAGACACCAACCATTTAAAAGTACTTAGTTGTTAGCAGTTTCTTGTCCGGACACATTTAGTATAGCTTTATATTTTCTTTACCTAAATATTTGGTGTAAAACTTACAATCTTAAAAAATGCATGTATTTATTTTAAGGATTGCCTTAATGATCCTTAAGAACCTTGCAGTAAAATAATCGGTTTTCAACAGTTTATCGATTTAAACACCTATAAGTACCGGTTTTTCCATAAAAGATCGCCGCGAGATTTACACTCAGCCTCAATGGTTTTGAAACAACACATAAAATGGAATTACATCTTTAACACTGGCTAAACTGCAATTATATTACACGCCCCGCCGCCGGCAAATAGAAACCTTGACATCTTTCCGCCGGGAATCACAATAACTTGAACAATTCTCAGCCGGCAGACGTTTCACGGAATCCAGCACACTATACGAGTTATGCGTCATGCACAATTAAATTAAAGAATTGACAATAAATCGATACTTTTAAATAACACAACTCGATACCTAACATTTTTTTTATTATATGTTGTAAGATTTATTTTGTGTGTCCAAATGAATTCGTATTTATAAACGGATTCCTATGTAAAATATATTGCCAGCTCGTAGCATAAACCGTAGTTTATTCTCTTTGTTTCGGAATAACGATTACGAATGATGCATCACTTTGATTTTCGACAACGATATCAACACGGACTCGACGACTTTTTGTTAATGCTATATTTCATAGGATCTCACAACGTGTTTGTTTCGCAAAGATACAGGTATTGTCAATTATGTGTTATATAAGGATTGCCTACGCAGATGCCACTACATTCATTTCAACAATACTTGTAGATTGTGTTCAGGTAATATCTTTGTATAGGTATTCCCGCCTCACACACCCACTGCTACTCCTATAAGCCAGGTTCGACAATGGTGACCAAAGATGACGACCAGGTTTTACCCTCAATGAGTCCCAGAAAAAGCTATACGTTTTCGAACCCGCATGAATTTAATCAAAAGAAGGAATAGGAGGAGTTGGAAGAAAGTTATCCAGTTCCCTCCGTTGCAAAGTTGGAGACGAAATTTACTGTATAGGCTGATTACCACAGGAGACTCTTACAGCTGATTGAAGGCCAGTTCATAAGCTAATTATACTTTGTACGGATTATGTAGGTAGGTAATTGTTTTTAAAATGTCAGGTTTACAATTACAATGTACTTTAAATTTGTTACAATAGACGTATACTTTACGTGTTTTGGTTAGACTATCACATCCTGTTGTAATTTTACTACCCGTCGTCCTTGTTCATCTTATAACCTAGAATAAGCAACCCCAGAGTTGAAGGAAAACATTAAAACAGATGTCATCGGTGCCATCAAAGCTATATATATATATATATAGGCAAAAATACGCATTAACATAAAAGGTTTACCAAGATAAAGCAAGGAGTGGCCGGTGTAGGTATAGTAAATACTCGCAAACGTCTCGCAGCGAGCCTGAATCATCGTTGCGTAAGCTTTAGGAAGACGTCTGAGGTAGGCTGCCATAGATGTGGGCTCTTAGCTAACGTGTGTGCAAATGCCGCTGTAAAATATCAACCGTCGACCTGCGACCCAGCATTGGGTAATGGGAAGAATCCGTGACGACATTGATACGTTTGTCACCCTACTACTGTCCGGTCGTCCGATAAGCTGATTCATTAGTCACCGCGTGCGCTGTCGACACCTGCGCAACTTTAATTGACAAACGATAGATTGCTGTTATATAATGGTGTGCGAGTACATCTATACAATGGTGCAATACAAATATGTTATGAATTACTCAGTTATTCAAGAGATGTATGACAAAAGATTACGTGCATTTAAATTGGCACATCTACCTGATGTAGTATATATTTGAACTATATCATTCGTAATAGTTTTTCTATTCAAAGAAATTATTTTTAGTCACTTAGGAGTATTATGAACACTTAGTTACTAAAATTCCAAAAATACATGAAGCTGACCCTAAAAGAAGTAGAACTAGAGCGTCAGTACACGTCATTTTCAGAAAATGTATTTACTTAGCTTTAGCATCCCGCGACATTTTTACCAAAAAGTCGGTAAATCTGCAATACCAAAAGCATTGCTCGATTATTTCCAAGCTGAAGTGGAGTGGGACAGAGGGGTAGAAATGATCGTACGAAGCACACCTGTAATAGCTACTTTACGTCGTTCTTCTGGTACTACCTCGGTAGAGACCGCCCTTATATGAGCTGTATTCAATAAGCTACTTAGCTCTACCACGGTAATCTAACATTTTATTTATCAATTCCATATTAAATACTCCACCAAACAGACAAATATAATAGAACAATATAAATGCCGGAAGACAAGAATTTGACTGACTTGAATTATAAATCAACACTTTGTTTTTTCATTACAACTTCTATATCTGAATGATTTCATTATCTCACGTCGATAAATCACTTTTGGAGGATTGATTAATGTAAAATATTTTATAGCTTTTATAGCCTAACATAACCAAATGCAGTCATTGCGAAAAGGCTCGTCTGGAAACCTATGAATTTTTAATCTTATTAATTTGGCATTTAAAATTGGAGGAGTTGATTAGTAAATTTCCATTTATTTATTTAAAGAATGTTAACGTAAATGATAGTATGATTCTGTGAACACCTCATTACCTATTTTTGTCTGTCCTAAATGTTGCAGATATAGGATACACTAGGACTTTACCCCCCATGAAAGCCATACATTTAAAAACATACCTTAAACTTAATTTAAATCAATAGTTGTTAGATCTTCGGATTTCTGTTAAGACATTTAGCAGATTGCCGTCTGATTAATGACGTCAGGACTATGTCCATGACTCGTTAGCATGTTAATTAATCGTATTTTATTGGCTACCATATGTATATCTTACTGACATAGTAATATAATTAAAAGTTATTAAGTAGTTAATAATATTATTAAAATTGACAGTGGGGGAAACAAGGTGTGATATGTATAGGTATTCCAATAAAGTCATGAAAAACCTTATTGGTGTGTATCTAATGCTTTATTGTTGACTCCAGGGTGACCACCTGCCCACTCCACCCCCGATCCCGCCAGCAATCCAGAAGGCTTTGGACTACTTGAAGACTCTACCTCCGAGCCAGGACATCGGTGCGTCGTCCAACATCCAGCCCCAATACCAAGCTTCGCCCTTCAAACAAAGACCGAGATATTAATATCATACTACACCACACACCGATAATGAATTAACGTATACGAAAATTATATCGACGACTTCATTTATTATCTTACTGTGTAAATATTCCTAGTTTTATAAACATTCTAGATTAAAAAATTAAAACAAAAATTGTAATCATATAATTAGTTGTGCTTGATCTAAATCAATAGGTCAATGTGGAGTTTAATTTAAATATTACATAAATTAGTGTTAACACAGATGAAATGTGATGTGGAAACACCCGAGAGCTCATGATAAACTGTTTAATTGAAGAACACAAAGCTTTTTGTTACCGTGATGCAATAGGGTATTGGCTTATTGTAATAATTCTGCTTAATTGATGACATCTGACTCGTATTGTCGAGTATAATATGCTTAGTGTAAAGGTCAAATATGATTTTTATTTTCTTTTGTATCAACTAAAAGTCATTTTTAATCCGTAAGTCTTGATAGGATTATTTTACAATTCAATAAAAGTATTGATATTAACGAGGTTTGTTTTATGCTAACACTAATACTAGCCATTTATACAACATTTAAGCAATTTTTAAAATCATTTGGAGCAAATGCCAGCGTAAGAATGTGCTAAAAATAAACTCACCTTTAGTGCTGACTCAAGAATATTATCTCCAAAGGAGAACGATAGTAAAATAGGTTAGCAAAAACAAATAAATCGAATTCGTAGGTACTGATATTGAAAAGATTACCATGAAAAATATTTAAATATTTACAAATATTTTCTCTTCCGCTTAATCAACACGATGGGTTAATCTTAAAAAAGTGTCTTGAAATGTCAAATAGTCGAATCGCCAGACTGACACACCAACTGTATGGTCCCAAAAAGAAGCAAAGCTTGTACTATGGGTACCGAACAATGAATTGGGACTGATCCCAGTGACACCCAGACCAGAGCAAATTATTAAAAGGCCATTTCCGAAATTTGCCCCGGCAGGAATCGAACCCGTAACCAGTGAGCGGTGAGCGGCCTACGCTCGAACCACTGCGCCAAGCCGTCGTTAAAATGTTCCCGGTCGAATGTTCCCAAAGACCTGGTTGTACTGCACACCACGATACATGGAGGAAAATAGCCATCGAAAAGGCAACTACATCCACTCTCTGAAACGTGTCCAACTGAGAGGAGATACTCAGAATAAGAATGGATGATGAAAAGAGGTCCAGACACTAGTCATCACAGCATTGAGAAAAATTAAATAAAATATAATGACATTGGTGGGTAGCCAAACTAGTCAACCTACTCCTCTAAATAATATCTATAAAAGAATATACCTTGAGATCAATTGGTAAAGTATAAAACTACATTACCTAAATATTTTAATTTGTAAAAAATGAATAATAATTTATCAATCAACACCGCGTTGGATGTGGGTGTGGTGATGCTACATAATGTTTCGACACGAGAATTAATCTTATTGACATATATGTGTCCGGCTGACCTTGTTTCTATTTCTTAATGCATGGTTACAAACGCGATTGAGAGCATCGACCCTTGTTTTTCACTAACACAAGGAAAACCTGTCGAAAGTAGATCAATTATTCAATTTGAAATCCAAAGGAACATATTAAAAGACACTAAGTGACCCAATTACGTAACGCCCTATGCAAAGTGGATGCGTAGACATTAATATCTTATACAAGGCTTTTAGATGACGTTATTTGAATGAGTGATGTTTTTTGTAAGTAATAAAAACAATATTCTTATAAAATTATTTAACTGACTTCAAAAAAACTTGGGTGCACTAAAAGCTAGATATAACTAGGGACCTTATAATTTATTTCATTTGAAGTTGGTGCCGGTATATTTAAACTACGTTAGAACAACATCTTAGGTAGGTACCTACTCGTACTTACTTAAATTGGCGTTCAATTGGTTTTAATATGCTCGACAATTATGAATAATCTTTGATGCACTTTGTATGCAAGGAGCTGCATCTATACAGAATGCCTAGCGGTGACCGTCCACGGTGGCTGTGCTTTGAAGCGATCCTATTGGCCGAAGCGGGCCCCTTCGGCCAATAGGATCGCTTCATTTCCTGTCAACTTGAGCTAAGCTAGATGAAGCAGAGGAAATGAAGCGATCCTATTGTACGAAGTGAAATGGTAATCTTATAATTTACAAATAATTCAACTACAAACTTTTCGACAACATACCGTATTTTTAATCTTTATAATATTTTTAGTTCAGTTATAATAATATGTCCCGATTAAGATCACACATATTATTATATTAATATCTTATTTTGAGCTTGTACATAAAAAAACAGCCTGCGCAATATTCAACATACAAACAGTTATGAGCCTGCTACATAAATATCCAATAAACAATAAAAAGGTCACGAGTTAGATTGAAGAACGACAATAAAAAAGCGATTAAAGATGGGTCAAAGTGTATTCAAGGACCATTGCTAAGCATGCGGAACATTTTTGGCCAATAACCATCAATTACTGCAGATAATCATGTTAAATGTTATTGCAGCGTACAAGTAGTTAAGTATACTAGGAATTAAGGTGCGACCATACTACGCGGTAGCGGCAGAGGCCTGCGCGATTTCTGAGCCGCGCAGTGCCGCTTGGTAAGTTCTCATACGATTCCATAGTAGAAACAGTAATTAGACACACCGTATCCTGTCGCTCAGCTGCAGTGCGAAGCCGCTTAGTGCGGTCGAGCCTTAAGAGTGCCCGTCCACTTGGGCTGGCCGGCTGGGCTCAAGTGGACAGGTTGTTTTTCACTTTTCTTATCACAAGAGCAAACATAGATACAAATCTATGTCTCTTTTCCTTCAAGTTGTGTTTCAACAAAGCAAAGCGAATTCCGCTGCCTAATAAATTATTGTAAAGGTATTAAGAACAAAATTCAAAACAAAACCTTTCGACCTTTTAGTAAGAAGATTATTCTGTAACCTTGCTCAGATGTCTAGACACCATGATTAGTAAATGTATGATGTAAAAATCCAAATTATAGTCAACTGTTGCAGCCATCTATCTACCTACAGTCAACACTATAATAATAACATATGCAATGGTACGAGACGTTATTGGATGAGTAAGGAAAAACCCAAAAAAAAGTTAAAAACCAAATTAAAATTTTTATTTGTAAATGGAATTTTCTATGTAAGTCTGCTTTACCCATCCATCAAACTTTCATAAACTTGTGCTTAATAGATTTGGGATATAAAGGTTCGCACTGTAATCTTTGCCTTCACTAATACACGGGCCTTATTAAGTGTAATGTAGATGTTCGCATCGGTTACAGATGTAAATATCAAAGTACCAGTGAACATTGGCAATAGATAATGAAATAAGACTTAAGTGGTCTATCTTGTAACATAATATTATTATGATGAAACAATAATGAGTCGTCCTGTTATGTTATTTTTCATTATGCTAATTATATTTAAGTAATTTGTACAGTGTTGATCAGAATACAGAATAAAAAAGTGATGTGTTGTTTTATTACTTTATGGTTTAGTTTTCTGATAAGAACGGCTGGAGGATGAAAGAAAGTATTGCGAGGAAACCTGCACGTCTTTCCAAAGTCTTGTGAAGTTCGTCAACTGACACTAGAACCGCGGGGTGGACGATGGGTTGAATCCCCCTTGAGGCAAATGTGTCTGGCATAATGGCAAACGGGCTTGCCCCCTATTACATTGGGACCGAAAACATCATTGGCAAAATGTGGATGCACTGCTGGCTACACCACCGGGAAAAACAAGCGTGATGGTGTAATTAGTATTCTGAAAAGAAAATATTATATTAAATTTTTCTAAGAAAAGTTTAAAAAAAAAATAGAAAAAAAACTAGAAAAAGTTTGATAAACGTTTGCTACTCTTTTTCTCACGTATAATTGGCTAGTACCAATATTACTAGTTACAATAGTATGACACGCCTTTATTATAAATAATTCGCGATACACACTTCACATCCTATCAACTATTACATTTGTGCGAGGAAACTAAAAGACATCGGCGATAAATGTAATGACTCTACTATATTGGATACCCATTTGAGATAAATCGTTAAGGTCATTTAAACACTAATAAACTATGTGAGTTAAATGTCAAAAAGGACAACCATCCATGAATAACTAAACAAATGTATGCCTCATTTAAGCGTTATGGGATATTATAACTGCAATCAATGTAATCATAATTTTCGGACGCCCATCATTAAATAAAAATCTATAACTAATTAAATATTAACGCTTGTCAGAAAATACTTTGAACTAGCATTACTTAATGGGTACCGTACGTATTTTATGATCAATTAAGAATTAACTAATACCTACTCAGTTTAAACTTCGACATTTCCTTTCTATTTCTCATTTCCACACCGTTGCGTGTACATTATCTAAATGTTTTACAATGCTTTGTACTGGACATGGGAATGCCAGAAACGTTTTTCATTTCATGTATCGTTTTGTATTTACGGCTAATTATCTTATTAATATGAAAATAAGACATGAACGTTCACTCGCAGTCTTTGAAGCTGTCACCGTCTATTCTATATTTTTTGATGGATAATAGCCGCGTGTGACACTCGAATATAATACAGTAAATCAAATGTATGGAAATTATCGGTGTCGGGTTAACAATGTGAATGACCGCTTGTAAGACAGAATAGAACAACGACAGATTAATACAAGATAATAATATACCAGCCTAGTCAATATAACCTGAAAAACTGAATAAAATTAGACCTACGTCGCCATATCACGTCCGTCTGCTGTGGCGTGAGACAAACATTATCAATAATCTCTGAAAATGTTACCCACACTTAAAACCTTTTACTTAGTAAATTAGACACAGACTAGCGATATTTTATTGATGATGCGTTAATTATTACTACTTATCATATAAAATATATGTTGAGTCGTTTGCGATAGTGCATTTATAGTCATATTATTATAAGTTGTGTGTTTCGACAGAGTTCAAAATTTAGGGAACGTGGACTGAAATTTATGTTAAATATTCTGATTGCGCTGTTTTTATAATTCAATCCACATCGACCCACTGCTGGGCAAAGCTCATCCCCACAAATCTCCATGCTTCCCTGTTATTGGTTACTTCTGTTTAATTGTTTTGGTGTGCATTGATGCCGTCACACGAACATTTTCAAATTCAAATTCAAATTCTTTTTTTTTTCACCTAAGCCAACCTTATCCAACAAAGCATTTATGAATGGTCAGAATCTGCTACCGGTTCGAAATGCTGCTCTGAGAAGATGCGGCAAGAAACTTAATGGTTACTCTTATCAATTAATAAAAGATTATGTACATTCTCAGGAACAGCAATCAAGCTTCGACGACGACGTCTATCTGCGGACACCCATTGCTTGACGATACTTGTCCATATTTCCTTGTTGGTTCCTTGCTATGTACTACATTATGAATTTTCTCCAAAACAAAAACAGTTATGTTTAAGGTCTGCAGACGAATACGGTTTAAGATTACAGACTGATATAATATCCACAATATTTGCAACAAAACTCTTTTTGTAGTTTACCAAGGTAACTTTTAAAATTTTCCTGAATGGAAAGCGGAGACCAAAGTCAGAGTTCACTACCCCAAGTCATAGACCTATATGAGATGCAAAGGCAAGGCCAGCAGTGTAGCCTATTAGTAGTGAAGTGTCGAGCCTAGTACATTAGATATGATGGGCACATGAATATTGGGGACATTCCCAAATTCCTCAAAACGGCACATCAATATAAATTATAAACAGGCTATAAAATATAGTGTGTATAGAATACAGGTAACTTATAAACAAAGATTAGCCACATAAGATGCCAGATTATGCTGATAGAGCATATTTTGTGAATATAAAAGCTCAGGATGTTTTCTACGTTATGCCTCAGAAAGTGCTTATTTTGATTTAATTGAATCGTTATTCTTAATTGTTAGTTGCTATGGACATCGTCCTAAAACCTATACACCAGACAAGCGATGAGTATGATTCCGATATCACCCACTTGCTACCTTGGGTAGGTATCATGATGATTATCACACCATAAAAAACAGCCTAATTAGCCAGACATGGTCAGCTTCATTAACATTATATTCAATCAGACTTATAGAGATTATTTACTCATTGCGTTTAACGTATATTAAAAATCATACGTTGTATTTTTTGAAATAAATATTTATGAATGATATATGTATTACGCTATTATCAGATGATATACCTACTCGTGCATACATAAATAGGAGCAGCCAGAAATCATTATACCTATTTGTTATTTTCTGTCAGAATCACCAATCAAATAAAACTGTATTAAATTTTTACGATCACTAATGGTTGTAATCATTTCACAATGGGCAAAATGTTTATTAGATCACGGAAAACTAATATTTTGCCTGTGATTAATCCGGAAACCAATTAAGAGATATGATTTAAAAATCAGATATTGTCATTTATTGAAGGATTTTATGAATTACTAGCTGAGCCCGCGACTTCGTCCGCGTGAAATTTAACTTAGCAAAAAAGCCCGCTCCCGCGTTCTGAGCCCGCGCAACAAGACCCATTTTTTAATTTTGTTTTTTCTAAAACAAAAGTAGACTAAGTTACTGCTTATAACAACAGCTATCTACCAGTGAAAGTCCCGTCAAAATCGGTCCAGCCGTTTCGGAGATTACCCGGAACAAACACACAGACAGACAGAAAAAAATTTTTTTAATCGCTTTTGTGTTATCGGTGTCGTATGCACTTTCATATGCATTTAGTGAAAAGGTGTTATTTTGATATTACAAACAGACACTCCAATTTTATTTATTAGTATAGATTTCAGTAATACATATACATACAAATAAATAAAATTGAAGTGTCTGTTTGTAATATCAAAATAACACCTTTTCACTAAATGCATATGAAAGTACATACGACTACTATAACAAAAACGCGGTTTAAAAAAAATTGTCTGTCTGTCTGTCTGTCCGTCTGTGTGTTTGTTCCGGGTAATCTTTGAAACGGCTGGACCGATTTTGACGGGACTTTCACTGGTAGATGGCTGATGTTATAAGCAGTAACTACTTTTATTTAAGAAAAACAAAATTAAAAAAAATGGGTCCTGTAGCGCGGGCTCAGAACGCGGGTGCGGGCTTTTTTGTTAAGTTAAATTCCACGCGGACGAAGTCGCGGGCTCAGCTAGTATCCAATAAGATAATTGTAACATACATTTTTGTTCCACTCGTCTGAATATTTTTATTTTTTATATCTCCTCTGAGATAGTGGCCAACTCTGATGTCAGAGTTTTCAGATCGCCTGAAGGCCTCCGACATGTCTTAAATATTGTGGAAGCCGGGGCCGACTGCTTAACGTGACTTCCGAAGTAGTAAGTTTATTTCTATCTTCCTAGTATTTACTCTTTGCAAGGAAATTACGAGTATGCTCAAACATTCCATCTTCTTTCAAAAATTCAGGGTAAAGTAAGAAATATTAATATGATACTTCATCCACATGAAGTATCATATTAATATTTGTTACTTTACGCTTTATGCTTTTGAGTGGTCAAAATCTATAAATTATATCCTCATATTATAATGTACTAATAATCATAGCAATTAATAACATTTTAAAAATTACGCCTATCTCATAACTTCAACTAATAACATCTTTCAAATCGTGATGGATGGGCTTACAATGTGACTATGAATATTATTTAAAGCGTTACTTTATCTATATCTTTATCACCACGGGAACCGCATTAATTGAGTGCAAAGATCAATTGTTGTATGAAAATGTACATTGTGCTAACACTGGGTTTTGGTACTCTTTATATCATAATATCTTTCTTTCTATCTTTATACCATATATAATCAGGTCATCGTGTTTTATCTTAACAAGAAAATACAAACAATCTTAAAATCAACAATATTACAAAACTCTTCTTTTATTAGTCCCTAAATGAGCATAATATTTCCAAAGACTCAACTATAAAGCTACCAGATTAACGATTAACTATAATCAACAAGCCCACACGATCTGTATAAAATAAAATGCTCTAAGGCCATTTGTATTTAACTCAGGTATGTTACGCAAACATTTTCTAAATAAAAATAGTTCAATGTCTCTTCTTTTTATAATATTTTTTTTCCTAAACCACCTATACGTAAAAACTCCGACAAAAAGCTCCAATAAGTTGTTCATTATTTATTGTTTCGTACACCATCCGAGAGCATCAATCATGGATGATACATTACATTGAATATGTTTATAATAAACATTATTAATGTTTTTTTGGGATTAACTTGTGACAACATTATGGCTGTCTAGTAATAAGCTAAAATTCTTCTTAAAAACGTGCATGCACCCTTGATGAAGGAAAAAATAGCTTCACATTTCAACATATCTACTATATTGAAAGCTAACTGTTCACGCAAACCTTTTTACATTAATTTTCGTTTTTGATTATTCCATCAGGAGTTTCCGGGATGAGAAGCATCATTATATTCCTTATGTTTATGCCGTGCATACTAAATCATAATTATTCTATAAAAACGCGCTCAGTAGTTCCCAATAAAATCAAATAAAAAACAAGTATTCAATAAAAATATATTTAAGGTTTTCGTTTCAGTATAAAAAAATAACTATATTCCTTTTATTTCATAAAAATGCTTACCTACATTTATAGGTATGTTCCGTAACTACATACAGTACAGATAGGAATAGGAAAGAAAAAGGTCAAGAAAAGGAAAGCGGACAGTATTTATATTTTCTGTTTTTAAAGGACCAGTAAGTACCTACCGGCTTCTGATTACCCAGTTATTTTTGTATAGTGAAACAAGAAGTGGTATATTATATTACATTGCATTATATTATTTCAATTTGTTGTTGGAGATAATACTAGGGACTACGAGAGACTAAACCACTGATCTTCTGTATTTAGATTAGCAACTACAGGCCTAGGTACATACAAGGATAATTTTGATATAAAATAAGTAAGGTATGTTATAGTAAGCGGTGAGGCATGGATTCACTCAATCTACATATTCATAGTTACGAATAGTTTTCGTCAGTTTTGTGGTCTGACCACCGTATCTTGGGATCGCAAGACATGTTATAAAAACTTGTTTTTTTTCTTCTTATCGTATGACTTCGGTAAGGTCAAAGTGCGCTAAAAATGTCCTACTCCGTTGTAAATTGAGTGGAATGTGTGTAAGTATGAACAATAAGGAACTAGGTAATATTTTTTTCAGTTCACACGACTGTTTCCACACTATATCTCCACTTATAATTTTAGGTGGATTCAAGTGTTTATTTTTCATTAAAATAAGTTTTAGAAGACTCACATTTTTTGCTATAAGTTTTGTAATATTCTTTATATAATAACAAGCTCATTAATTATTATGAATGAGCTGGTATTTGAATATTTTTAAATAAGTCTACAATTAATAGTTTGGGACAAAAATCTTATAATTTGTGGTATACTGAACATCTACCGAATTGCATGCTATGGGAATTAATATAACAAAATATTACATGGGGATTTAAAAAAAAATATAAACCTATTTTTACTATAGTGTATGGAACTTACCTGTGTGGGGCGGGCGGCTACATAAGCTTTGATGTTCGCGATGCTAGCCCGAGCTGTGCCTGCGCCGCCTTACTCCAATTTCAAGAGGTGTGCGCCGCATCGTATAAAAGCCGCCGCGGTCGATCTGAATAATCATTCCAGCCTTACACATCCACTGAAGATCATCACCTGCACATCCATTCATATTTTATAAAAAACACCAAAATGAAATCGGTGAGTGAACTACGTGTGAACATTGCGTTACGGGTCAATACTTCGATTAAAAACGTCGCGTACGCCTCATTTATCATTAATATTATGACTGAAGTGGCATTCGATTAATTTTTTAATATTTTATTGTAATTAAACACATGTCAAAATAAAACTTATTAATTTTGTAATAATTGATTTTGGTATCGGTTTAAATAAAAAAACATATTTATTCACAAACGTGACTGTTGATCTAGATAAAATTGAATTATTTATTGTACTCAAAAGTGGCTACCGAAATTTTTCACACCTTCTAGCTACTGTGGCAATAATAGAGCTTGTTATACCTGGAGAACAATGCTTGATCATATGATAGCTCGTTACTATGATAATTCCGAACATACAAATGTATCTTGATTCACATTTCCCACATATAATTGGTGTATGACCAATATAAGAATACGTTTGTTTTAGTAAACTCATGCATCATTCATATTGTAAAACGTTTTTGTGCTATTTTGTGCGCGAATCTAGTAGTATTTTAAAAATAAAAACCAGGCAATTAAATTATATATTTCTGGCAACATCAAAACCGTGGGTAATAAATTCTATAGGTACATAAACCGAAACCAAAAGGCTTTTAAAATTAGTTTTTACTCTATTTATACGAATGTTAGCTATCCAGGTACTGACTACCGTTTGAAAAGATTTAAATAATTTCATATACCCCATTATCCAATTTTATTTATGCATATAACTTACGAAACAAGCAATGTTTAGCAAGATAAATTAGTCAAAGCCCATAGCATTCGAAAGCTATAAAGCAAAATTAATGTTATTTGTAACTATCATTTATCACCTTAAGATTTGTCAACCTAACCAGCCCATCCTAACCAGTCAAGGCCGTTGCAACTTTCCGCAGGAAATATGGTCAGTTTCGTTACGACAGTTGTTTGTATGAAACACAGGTCGGGCATCTGATTTGTGGGCATCAAAATGTAAATTACCTATTCTGTTTTGAAACGGACAATCTTGAGGATGCATTTTGTAACTGCGGTCAATTTAAAACGTGAACTTTCAACTATAACAGCTATTTTCGTTTTAGTATTCTCTTCTTAAGTTAGCCGATGATAAAGTTTTATTCGACACCTAGCACTTTTGTGGGTAGAACGTAACTACAATGAGTTCAAGACTGGGTCAAACCTCACGTTTTTTTTATAAGTTAATAATTATACTAAGTTATTAAAAATAAAACAACTTTAAACACAGTATTTTCTTTTGTCACAGATCATTGCTCTATCTGCCCTCGTGGCTGTAGCTTTCGCTGCCCCTCAGTACAACCAGTACCAACAACAGCCGCAGTATACAGAACAGGTCATCCCCATCGTCAGCCAAACACAAGAGGTGAACTACGATGGATCTTATCAGTACAGGTAATATTTGATAACAGCAACATCTGAACACTAGAGCCTTTGAATGGTAGAATTTACTTGAAGTCCAATTACCTAAATAAATTGTGCTAATATGCCCGTAAGTACCTACCAAAAGGCAAAATGATTTGTCAAAATTCGCAAAATGATTGTATCAAAAATACCATGTCAAAAATACCTTAAAAAAACTTGATAATTGAGCATCATATTATAAATATTATTACCAAATAGAGGCAACGATTAACGTTCTGAAACTCAGTATTAAATAAATAAGTGCGTAGTTAAATTTTATTATTTATGAATTCAATGTCGTAATGTCTTGATGTCCGATAAAACAATGGGCAGAGATAAAACTGCTGTTACTACACAATATTTTAAAACCATCATCCCAAGCGTCCTCCAAATTGCGACATCTGAGATGTTTATGGATATTAAAGAACTTTAAAATATTAATCCATATCAGTCAAGGGTTATTGTGCAATAGAGAGGCAACAGTGAGATCATATGGACATTCCAGTAGTGTCAGGCATATTAAATGCTAAATTTGTGGGAGTCATCTGCGCAAGCGCTCACAGCCAGACCCTGATTACGCAACAAATTGGCCCAGGTGCTATGAGTACATTGATATTTTGTGATCCGCCTATGTATGCTCTTTCGAGACGTCTTTCATAAAATGTATCAGGAAACCTATAAATTCTGTTCAAGAAATTAACTTAGACCCTTACATTACGGGATCACTTCTCTGGCACCTTTATTAGAACTTACATACGTCACCGCATTAATTAACATAGATAATTAATTAAATTATAATGAAATACCTCTGCAGTGTTTCCTTATATTGCCTGAAGGTCACAAGATTAAAATATAAATCGTCAAATTACAAGATCTCATCAAATTTATTTTTGCGTAAAATCTAGTTGCGTTAATCGTTACGATAGAGAATATGTTGTAATTCAAATCACCACGTGTATGTACCAGTCTGGCGATTTTACCCAAGAACAGATTGACAATGTATTATGATTACCCGACCTGAAAACGTTTCGGTGAAACCTCTCATTAGATTTGATATTTACGGGCGGGTGGCATCGCCCTGGGCTGTGGCCGATTCTCGTTTGTTATAGCAAAGTGATTTGAAAGACATGGTTGTAACACGAGCAATCTTCGCAAGTATCTGATGGCACACTTTACAAAGGCTGTCACTCGGTAATCTTAGATAGTTTACCATGACATGGTATTGCGATTTGATCAAATTTGAAAGGAAATTCTAAAATGCATCTCTAATCAATTTAAAGTTTTTTTTTATTATTGTTAGGTATGCAATTACATACATATACTATTTATATTTAGCGTAACTCAACTTTGTTTCGGTATTGGTATTTCTGTTACATTGTAGCTGCAAGAACGTAAATAGTTAAGTTATTGATAATTGAGTACTCTCCATCCTCGTGGGTTAAGAAATGGCTCTTCACTTATGTAAGAAGTTTCTAATTCAGCAATACTAAATTATATTGTTTATCATTGCCAACATATGTGATCGAGCTTACTCAGATGTTATTGTACTAATTGTGTGTTTTAATCAGAAAGAATGGTTAAAAAGTAACCATATTTCAAGAGATGCCCCGTAATTTATTTCGTATTATTTCATCTCAGCGGGGTCACTTGTCAAGTTTTTGTTGTAATGTAAAGTGCCTATCTATAATAAATTAATGGTAATTTTATTATTTTCCCTCGATGAAGCAGATTATTTTATACCACATATACCTATATTTATTAAAATATCTACAGCTACGAGACCGGCAACGGCATTGCGGCCCAGGAGCAGGGCTATTTGAAGAACCCCGGAGTGAAGGACGCTGAGGCGCAGGTCGCGCAGGGCTCCTTCAGATACACCGCCCCTGATGGTCAACCCATCTCCCTCTCCTACACCGCTGACGAGAACGGTAAGACAATACTGATTTTCTTGAAACTGTCGACCTTTCATCTAATGTCATTAGCTCTGTAACAAGAAGCTCGGTCAACTAAGAAAATACTATTGAAATTGATAAGAAAGCTTTCCCTACAGTCTTTAACGAAGACAAAATCTGATTGATTCTCGTATGATCTTGTGCAAGTCTTGCTTTTGATAACATAAAGCTACATCGTCTTTAATATTATTATTATTTAATAATGTTTTACATATAAGATTCGTTATTCGCGATAAAAATAGCTTCATTTGTATGCACACAATGCACCTAATGATGAATAACGCAATGTGTCCAATGCGACACGTTTAAAATGCGAAATAAGCCATACGCGTTTTTATATCTAAAATCCTCTTTAGTAGTACTTTGATTTGATGTCTACCTGGAACTTAAATCGTAGACAGATACGGTCAAACTAACCTTACATGGTTTTATTTGATTGTGTTGAAAACGCGCTGGGAATTCTTAGGAGAATTTTTGAATACTTTGTTAGTACTATTTCATAACATCGCGAAATGGTGGTGATTTGGAGTCCTGGGCCAAGATAAAGGGTTATATCGAAACCTATGGTCCCGGTTGTAATACCTACCTAATAAAAGTGTCTTATAAACTCATTGATCAAAATAACTGTTTAACTCAATATTGGAACAAACCCTGATTCTGCCAAACAGTAGTTTATATACAAAACAGGTGTTGTTTTAACATCGTAATATCTAGCCATAATTCAGTTTGATGGTCATACGAGATAAGCAACACAGATTATACCTTACATGAAAGATGTTCTCTTACGGAACATTGTTAATGAATGGCGGGTGAAGCTGATTGTGCCGTGCCGGCGTTATGTTGCATGGGTTGTGAACATTAATGACTCTATCTTTGAAATACCTAAGCCGCAATTTAATATAAATACCTACTTAGTGCAACGGGCCTGTAATAAATCAAAATAAAAAGTAACTGCAAACAACGAGCTTCAATAAGGAGTTCCTATAATTAATCATACTTTGCATAAGCACATTTTCATTATATTGTATAACCAGATTTTAGCCTCGTGTTCACTACCTGTGAAATGCTTTGAACGTTAGCCTTAAGCAAGTGTACGTGGACGTCGTTTCAGAGCTAATGTTATTTGATTACAGGTTTCCGTCCTGAGGGTGCTCACCTCCCCACTCCTCCCCCCATCCCTGAGGCCATCCTCCGCGCCCTCGAGTACATCGCGTCGAAGCCCCAGCAGCCCCAGCAGCCCCAGCCTGCCTACCAGCAGTTCCAACAGCAACCTTTCCGCGGTTAAGCCCGAAGGCCACATCGAAAGATACTCATCGCCCACATGTACCTACCCGAAGCATCGCTAAGATGTATGTAGTTTAAGTATCTATAAACGATTGTTACTGTGATTTATTTCCATATAAGAAACTTATGTTATTAAGTAATAAAGAAATTGTACTTACTTCTTTTTTTATTTAATTATCTTATGTGAACGTACACGTAAGAAGTATTAATAAATAGCCTCACCTCAGATTTAGATCAAGACCTTAACGTGAAAATGGTATTATTAATAGAAAAATCAGCTTATTTAATTAGCTTACCTAAATAGAGCTCTATAACTTTTGGTAGAGTACCCAGAGGAACTTCAATATTATAATTAGAATATACACACTTATTATTAAAAAATATAGCCTACAACCTACATATTCATTGCGTAGTGCCCGAACTCTATGTGCTATCAATAGTCAGGGGTTAATAGACTAATAGCTATACAGATATTTCTAAACTGTAAAACACTTCAGTATTATTTGATAAAAATTGTCTCTACATTTTCTTAATTCGACTATTACCTTTTTTACATTTGCACAGAGCTATAAAATAACTATAAAATATTATGACATCTGAAAATGAAGACTTAAGAATAGAATAAACTAATTTAAATGAAAGCAATAGCAAGTTACAGCCGAGTATAGCGTAGAAGTATTGCTGTTAAGTGAAATGTATCCAATGGGTTCCTAGGAGTATTGGGACCTCATACCATCGGCAAAATTTAGTTAGATATCTACAGTGCTTCGTTGCCTACTCATTAAGCACTTAACTATGTAAGTATACTTCGACTTTTAATTTTATTCAGTAACTTGACAGAGCGAAGAAAGTACCTATACCTTTTTTATAAGTTGGTGGTGATTCAGATGCACCCAATGTGGTAAACAAAGTACTGATTGAATTAAAAAAAGTAATGAGTAAAGTACCATTTTTATTTAAACCCGGTAATTTTAAAAACAAGCTAGGTATAAGTATACGCAAAACTGTCTTATACTTACGAGTATTTATCATTTAATTAGGGATTATTAGATTACTCTCTCCCTAATTTATCACCACTATCTTTCAACAATGAATAAATAAATATATTTTCTTATTTTCTTAAATAATATGTTTTTTTGTACTTCCCGTAATTTTACTATCACCCCACAGTATAAGTTTTAGTGTAGTAACATAACTTTACTTTGAACCGTAAAGTTATTAAGTAAAATCTATATATATATAACCCAAAGGTGACTGACTGACTGACTGACATAGTGATCTATCAACGCACAGCCCAAACCACTTGACGGATCGGGCTGAAATTTGGCATGCAGGTAGATGTTATGACGTAGGCATCCGCTAAGAAAGGATTTTGATTAATTCTACCCCCAAGGGGATAAAATAGGGGATGAATGTTTGTATGAAACTTTGCCAATTAAATTCCACGCGGACGAAGTCGCGGGCACAGCTAGTTAATTATAAACGTAATACAATCTTTCTTGTTTTGAAATTGAACATTAGTGCAAAATTGTTTGAACTATGTAAATATTTATAATACACTAGCTGTGCCCCGCGACTCCGTCCGCGTTCTGTTGAAATTTTTCCTGAATTTTCTTTGCTATAAACCTCACGGAGCCCGAGACCTTTCCAACGAATGCAAAACCGTGGAAATCGGTTCGTGCGTTCTGGAGTTATAGCGTCAGGAAGGAAAACCCGACTTATTTTTATATAGTAGGTAGATATACATGGTACCTTAAATAATATATTAACAAAATCAAAGGAATATTGTCTACTCAGATCGCAAATTTAAGGGTCTCTAAGCAAGCATAATTTAAGGATACAAAATGTAAATTTGATATGATGTAAAACACTTAACCCTAGGATCACTTTGATTACCAAACTTGTAAAGTAACGACTGTAAACGCGCTCGCTAGACCTATCAACATAGTATTAAGATAGCTTAGCACGTTTGTATCTAAATGTGTTGATTATTTATTTGATCATTTACTACGATTATTTGCTTATCTACGTAAAATATATCCAATTTGTATAATTGAATACATCCATATGAAAATAAGTATAGGTATATTATATAGTTTGAAGATTTGCGGCAATATCTGGTACTGGTTGAATAATTTGAATATTTACTGCATATATCTAATAAAATATTTCTTTTTTTATTTCTACAACCGTTTTCGGATCGGAACGTAACCTCCATTGAGAATATCCAGCAAGAGTCTTATAATGCTTTCATTTTTTAAAAACGGTATTTGCTTATATTTAAAAGCATACAATATTATGTATATTTACTTACTAATAGTGTAGTCTAAGGCCATTATTAATAAATTGATCTCAAATCTAAGACCGATCTCGAGTACTTATGCTTTTGATATGTAATTTAGTACCGGTATGATATAAGCATGACATTTCCAAGATCGCTCTCAGACTTATTTACTAATCCAGCCCTAAGTACAGGTATCAACCCAATGCATAAAAATTAAACTATATAAGGTAAGTATGGTTATAGCTACAGACCGCCTCCATCGTTAGTCGTCTGACCCTCTTTCTTTGTAACTCGTATTGTTTGTGATTTTTGGTAGTATCGGTTATTTAATGTATACCTATGTAATAAATATCTCTATGTAATAAATGTCTCCTTAAATATTATATTGTGAACTGATTTACTTTTGTGAAATAAAACCTATGCAAATTTTACCTATAAAAATACAAAACGAATAATTATTTTCATATAGAAGTGATGCAGAGCCATCTGTTTCGTCCGGACAAAACTATTTACATGTTTGGGTTATCGAGCGTGAAGGTAAAGCTTATAAGAAATCATTCAACTAGAAACATCATTATTGGCGTTATTGTTACTTGCCGACAGGTGGAGTTATATTCTATTGTTACTTTTAATATTTAAGTTCCTAATAATATCTACTGGCTGGTTATGAACCAAAACAAAACTTAAATATTATTTTGATTTATAAATTAGATTATTAGTTACTGTATGCATGTGTACAAGCTTTAATTGTTTTTATAAAGACAATTATTTGGTTATTTACACAGTTCACAGAAAGGAATTTAGTAACGGAATATTATTATTTTTTTTAGTTTTTTATGAAAGTCAGGTAATATCCTAAGGATACCTCAACTCAACTGACGTTCAACACTAACTGGAGTAGCCTGTTGGACTATTGCCCGAATCCTCGTCGCAATGATGGGTGACCTGTGCCTAGTAGTTGGACATCAAAGGGCTAACTATTAATATATTATTACACCCTATTATATTCTAATCCTATTACATATCGCACAATATGGTAGGAAGGTAACATTGACAAAATATAATTGTTGCTTATCCAACCGCATGTTACATGACAGCACCAATCACAGAGCACAATAATTAACATTGTATAAACCGTGGCGGGCGGTTATTTTGTGCAATAGACATGCAACCCAATCATGGGACGTATTCAAGATGGGCTAGTTACCTTTGGTCCGCCGCATCATCTGTCACTTACATAACTGTGACATACACCCAAGCTGGACAATACGAGTGTTTCGACACCATAGTGTCACACCATTCATCAATACCGGGTATCGTTAGACAATACACCTGAACTTTACTAGACTAGTTATGTAATATTTAATGGGATTTGAAGTTGGTTATAGCTGTGATATTGTTGTTAATACTTAACTTTGGAAATAATAAAGAATATTACATCGGAAAATCGGAATAGCTTTAAACGACTGATGGCGCTGTGGTTCGAGCGTAGGCCACCCGGCTCACTGCATATGGTTGCGGGTTCGTTTCCCGCTGATTAAATTTCGGAAATGACCTTTTCGTTATTTGCCCTAGTCTGGGTGTCACTGGGATCGCCCCCAGTCCATTGTACGGTACCCATAGTAGAAGCGCAGCGTTGTTTAGTTTGGGACCATATAGTTGGCGGGTCAGTCTGGCGATATTTGTATTATGCTTATGATTTATGTATTTATTATTAATATTAATAAACGAGACTGAAGCAACCTAAAATAAAATAAAAATTAAATAAATAAGTACCTACTATATCTTTACCGATAAATTATACTTTGTCTACGCCCGGCCCCAACCACTGTTAAACTTTATAATAGGTAAATTCGATAACTTGTGTGCATAAACAAACAAGAACAAAAGATTGAATGTTGGATAAAAGTTTTCTGTTTGACATTACGATGTTAATTTCAATTTCATCCATGTTTATACGAGTATAATGTTCCACTACCTATTATTAAATCATTTCTATAAAATTGAATTTATAATCGAACACCTGTGGGGTTTTAGTGTGAAATGCCAATTATTAAATTTTTGTGCCGCCTATTTATATGCGTTTCTGCCCGGCCCTGCATCTAAAAATAGCGTATACAGTGAGTTAAACGTTGTTTTCGCCTACCTACTATACTTATTCCTCTCATAAATTACTTGAAATCGATAATAAGGCAATATTTATATTCAGGTAAATAACCTTTGGTAAATACGAAAAATGATATTTTTGAAATTTTAATAATCATAATAATACATTTGATGCTGACCTTTGCCACAAGTTTTGCTAATATGAGTGTAAGAAAATTGTTGAATTTATAATTGGCCGGCTTTCTGAATTAAACAGCCATTTGAGGCCCGAAATGCGGTTGTATATCTTAGCTAGACTCTTCATCGTGCTAGGTTACTTGTAAAAAATATATTTATATGTATAAAACGAGCCATAATTATCCTCACCAAAGGTATATAAACAGTCAGTTTGAAAACAGGGTTCATTTGCGTTTGACTGCGAGTACAAAATTTGCCTATCGAGTTGGTTTTCAAAGGTTTTTGTAAGCCTTTTTGCGGCATTATTTTATTCTATAAAGTTTGAGCTTCACGAAGTTGCTGACCTTGCGGAATTGTTTTAGTCTAATTACTTTAATATTTTTTACAGCAATATAGATAATAAACCGGAGTGAAGATGAACAGGATAGTCATCGCTTGTGCACTTCTCACGGTTGCTGCCGCCGCGGTCATACCCGCTGATGGTGAAGCTCAAATTATTAAGTATCAGAGTTCTAATGATGGTGCCGGCTCTTACCAGTTCAGGTATTTATTTATACACTCATGTTTTTTTTATTGATTATGTTCCAACTATGAAATCAATAATATTAACTTCTTTAAATATTAATTAAGGTATTTTCTTTTGCATTGTTTTGGACCATTTAGTTGAAAAAAAGCGGTTTGATCCCAGGACCTGGCGCCCGTAAGACGCTTTCTTAACCAATCGGCTATCACTGCATATGTTTTATTATATAAGTTTTCTATATTCTTATAACTATTTTCATGACCAGAAACAACTAAATGTATTGATTGATTTTATAAAAAAAATATACCTACTTTTTTACAAATAGATACTAACGTTTTTAGAATTGAATACTTTATTGTAGCTATGAAACATCCAATGGGATAGCGCGTGAAGAAACCGGCCACCTAGTAAACATCGGCCAGGATGATGAGCATATGGTCGTGGAAGGATCATACTCCTACATAGATGATAAGGGCAAACTGGTCGTGGTCAGATACGTTGCTGACGAAAAAGGGTACCAGATTAACCCGCCTCCGATTGTGCCTGTAAGTATTGAAAATAAGAAACTGCTTAGTTAATAGTACTTCATTACTTTCCTCCCGGGAGAGTGGAATCAAATCCCTTATTGACGACCGCTTGTCGCAGTCGTTCGAGCGTAGGCCGCTCGGCTCACTGCACATGGTGGTTGCGGCTTCGATTCCCGCCAGAGCAAAATCTTGGATATAGCGTTTTCGTAATTTGCCCCGGTCTGGGTGTCACTGGGATCGCTCCCAGTCCATTGTACAAGGGTTGCTTAGTTTAGGACCATACAGTTGGTGTGTCAGTCTGGCGATATTTATTATTAATTTATTATAAAGGTAAGTAAATTAGTAGCACCTCTCTATCAACCCTTATGTTACGATCTGGGCGTACAAATGCGTCATCAATGTTCAAAAGGGCCGCAATACTGCTTGATTCGAAAACTTGTGACTTAACTTAAATGTCGAGGCGAGTTTTATGAATCTCGTGTCGGATTTGGGGATTACGTCAAACCGTAACCGGTCATCATAGGTCCCACCGCATTCTTGACAAAAACAACATTTCTCCACGGAAAATGTCAATTATGTAAGGTCTCATTTTAATAATGTACGATATTTTGCATGGTGCCTTAATAAATTCTCAGTAAATAACAGCTGTACCTTGATTAAGTCACTTGCTACTAGGCATGGAAATGATTGCTAATTTCAATTCATTTTCATTTTGTGAAATTATATTTTTCTTTCACTGCTATTTCAACTGTGATTTTTCACAGTCAATGATTATATTCCTAGTGAATTTTCACTATGACACGTAATCCTATGAAGTTACTGTTCGATAATTTATCATAAACACCGTGACAGTACCGAACGCTTTGCGATTTCGATTACAATGATTTTTAACAGTTTCTACCTATGTCGGTAGCATGTGTATTTATTTAAATATGTATGATATTTATTATTACGTATAAGTACTTATATTGTTGTAATAGCTTAGTGATTTGGGTAGCAAATGGTGTAGGTATGCAAGACAAGGTATGAGGAGGCTTTGGCTGAAAATCAGCGTTGGAGGAGATTTCGTTCCCCTCCAGCACATGCTGAGCCAAATGCCTTTCGGTACAGCTCTTTTTTTTTTTTTTTTTTTATGTGCTACTTATTAAAACCTATATAATATGATTTTTCACATGCTACCTGTGAAATGTCCCATCACTACTCGCTACCCACCACCAGTACTATCCAACAGAAAATAGTTAGTATATATACTAGGTACCAGATATTTCTTGTGGTAGGTACTTATATCACCTTAGCATTTACTAAGGTGTCATAGAAAATATCGGGTATTATTAAAATAAGACTTTATATAATAATAGAAGCTCACACCTATGATTATCGACTTCATGCTGTTGATTTGTATTTAAATTACTACATCAATAAAAATACCAGCACGCCTAAATTCTCCGAAGAGGTAAACAGATTCAAAATTCCCAGATATCTAGTTATTTAAATTTAATTTAATAGTACAATAATGACTTAACTCAGGTTGGTGATAGCACGATAAAATGTTTAAGGTGTGATTATTTTATTTCCAGCAAGTATCATATGGTCTACCTCCAAATTTAGTGGCGTCCTTATTAGGAAAATAATTTTAAGAGTTTATAAATAATGTAGGTATCAAATGAATGTACTACCTAAATGTATGTAAATGTATCTAATAAGTAGGACAACATTAGGATAGTAGATCGATTTACTTATACGGGCCCTAGTGACTTTCTTGGTGTTTTAACTTTATTACATTGATTACAATAAAATGATATCTACCGTTGGTGATAACAGGATAAATGTTCAAGGTGTGATTATTTTATTTTCAGCAAGTACCGTATAGTGAAATACCTCCAAATGTAGTGGCGTCCTTATTAGGCAAATAATTACAAGAGTTTATAAATGTAGGTAACATATGTGTGTATACCGAAATTATTATCTAATAAGCAGAACAACATTAGTATAGTAGGTTGCCTACCTTTTAGCTAAGCATACGTTGGTTGTTTTTCAAAAAAGTGTGTAATTATTTATTAAATTTTTTCAATGTATAAAATTAGCTTATTCCAAATTATTATTGCTAACACATTATTATAACTAAATTTCGTTTTGTTAATAAACTCTGTCAAAATTTCATTGACTTATTTTATTCCAAATTATTATATTCACGATTGCGTCAGTCGTAGGTATACGACGACCTTAGACTTTTAGGCGTAACATATCTCTGACGACGACTCATACAATTACTTACTAGGTGAAAAATGGTACAGAATATTGGAAGTTGGAAACTTATTATCTACTAAGGTTCTAAAATTCGTAACCTTGTTTCATTTCCAATTGATATCATTGACTGTAGAATCGACTAAAATGAACCTCGTGAATAAATTATTGCCCTATTCAAATTGTTATAGGGGAAATGAAATTATATAAAACTAGTTGTTTCTTGCGGCTTCGCCCGCATGATACTTCGATAAAATAAAAGTAGTCTAAGTTACTCCGTAGAAAATCATCTATCTGCCAGTGTGAGTACCGTCAAAATCAGTCCAACCGTTTCGGAGATTAGCCGGAACAAACACAAAAACACCCCGACGAAAAATGAAAAAAATGATTTATATTACGAGTACCATACTTGTATACTTTCATAGCTTTCATATGCATTAATTAAAATGCTGTTATTTTGACATAAGACACATCAATTTTATTTATTTGTATAGATCATTATTTGATTTCAACAGATGAGCGGTTCAACAATTTTCGGACTTCCACCTGCACTTGTGGCATCAATGATAGGGAAGTAAACGATGTCGTAGGTATTTATATAATTATATTATGTCTTGGTTTTCTTTAGAAAAAAGAAGTAATTCATTTATTAACTAACTCATTTTAACCAATTCCAACTCCTGTACTTAAATCCTTGCAAGATATCGTAAGTAATATAATAAAATAAAATCTTAATACAAATAGTAGGTACCACTCAGATTCAAGGTTCTGAATCATTGAACAAATTACCAAACAAATAAAAATGTACTGAGCATACGGAATCAACAATCAACTGTGGTGCAAAACTCACGACCATATCATAAATTAAAACGCACGACCATACATTCTGACGCAAGTGAAGCGATCTTAATTGGCTTAATTAAGACCCATAAATCGATATTTTAATACAGCTATTTTTTGTTCTGGTTCTTCTCGATACAACATTCCGAGCCGTCGGAGCTTTAATGACGGAAAAGTGCTAACACCCTGCTTGTATTTCAAGTTTGAGTGCAACAATATTAATGTATTCAGCGGGAGGAGAGTTAAGGCAATGTTAATAAATATAATAATTTACCCTTTCTGATGTACCACTCCTGAGCACGGACCTCCCCGCACTACGAGGGGGATTCAGGCCGTAATCCACCACGCTGGCTGGCAGGTTGGCATAATTCATATGTTCTTCGAAAGTTGGTTAGATTTTCTAAGACATGTAGGTTTCCTCACGATGTTTTCCTTCAAGTGAGTGAAAATCATATAGAAATTATGATTTAAACACAGATTTCAAAAAATCCAAAGGTGCGAGCCGAGGTTTGAACCCAGGACCTGGTGGCAAGACGCGTGCTTAACCAATCATTAATGCATTAGGTGGGTGAGTCATGTATTGCCGTCCTTGTTGTAGCGAATAGAAAAACGATTTACATACAGACAACACGGGTAGTGACACTTTAGAGGACTCGCTTTGGAAGAAGGACATGGACAGTCTCAAAAATATCAATGATAACCTCAGGCGGTCACCGATTACACAAGAAATTGAGATGTGGTGGGGGCTGGGGCTCTAATCTTACCAAGCTCAAGAACACGTATTGATTAACACGTATTGATTACAATTAGTAAGCAATTTATGGTTAAAGAGTAGATACGGAAGCACCTTTATTTTAAGGAATACAGACCAGAAAATAGTATATTATAATAGCAGGGGATTTCCTTACATTTCTTTGACATGAAATTCCGGTGGGCATAACGAAAGGTAACAATTTTTGCTCTGAGCGCACCATCAAACTTAACCAACCTTGTATAAATTAGTATTGCTTTGATGAGAATCAGTAGATTAAATGACAGAAGATGTCACAAAAATATTAATAATTATGTCACAAAGTGTAATTGAGTGGAGGGTAAGTAAGTCACGAAAATATTTTAAAATGGTGCCTCGTTTAGGGCGTCGTCGGGCTGACGATCGTAGCCTAATTTTAGCAATCGGTTGAGATTCGGTGCTGGAAAAGGCGATGATGGTGGCTGTGATGGTGATGATAATTCAGTGATGTAACCCGGTGTTTATTCGATTTCAATCATGGAAGAAATATCTGAAATGTAGGTATGGTTAGTTAAACAATATTGTGGAGCTTTAAAATTCGAATAAATAGGCACCTGCAGGTACTATACTGTACGCATTCATACAAATGATGAGTAATCAAGGACCTTAAATATTTAAATGCAGAAATATTATAGTCCAGCTGCAAGCGTAATTTAGTAACTGGTATATTTCACTCTTTAAGCAAAACATCCGTGTTTTGCAACATGTTTTGTCATGAACCACTTGAGACCTGAGCATCACTTCAGTTTTAAAGGCTATTTTAGAAGTTTATTAATTTCAACATTTCCGTAATGTGAGATCACCAAGAGTATAGGTACACTATTTATATAAATAACAACACACCTTTAACATGCTTTTGTAAAGGTACCTACTAATAACATAATTACAACACAATGTGTACTTGTCGACACGGGGATAGTTAGCACATTCCTTCATATACCAAGTATGGAAATATATTTATAGCACACATACTTACTGCGAAGGAAGTAACAGACCAACATCAACCAAGCTGGTAGAACGAAGGTAGATCCCCCATATTGAGAACATTAACTCAGAATCTTTAAACTGCTAAAAGAAAACAAAAGTACTGGAGAAATTACAATACATTACAATTTCTGCCCCTACGCCAACGACTAAAACGAGAGCAAATAAAGTGCTGACTGACACACTGCGAGCCGAGTCCTTCCCACGTTTGCGTAATAATGTGTTACAGGGTCAATGCCTCAGCTTAGTCCTTGACGTAGCATTGTAGCAAGGAATGAGGTCCAGAAATGACATTCATATGAAACTGGATATAAAGTGTGAGCTCTTGTCCCAACCCGCAGTACATTTAGACACGCTCTCATGAAGAACATTGGCCAATATGGTGAGTTGACAAACCAGTTTCATTCGTTAATTATATAATAGATCGTATTTTTATAACTCATCAATACGAATCCGGATTTCGAGTTTAAAAGTAATAGCATAGCCAGGTATGAAGAAAACGGATATTGAAAGGTTGTTGACATAGCTATTATATAATTGGTAATAAATCTGACAAAATTACGACGTAAGGTATTTTTTAAGTAATAGTAATGTACCTTCAATTAAATCTGTCCTAAAATACTCACATGATTCCAAGTGTAGTAGTTCCAAATAGCGTCTAAGATATTATATGACATCACAGTAAGCGCAATCCTTTAGCTGGCTAGCTTGGAAAGATAGTTGCTACAGAACTCTACTCTTACAAAAGGATGCTAGATTCAAATGCTGAACATGATAGAGTGTCAGCAGGTGAAGGAACTATTGCGGTCATTGTTATAATCCTGATCTTACCCGAAATAGGCTATTAAAATAATTAACAGTCTCTACCTACATAAAATTACATTTTGTATAACGTCTTTTTATGATTACAATGTATTGTATATGTATCCTCGACTATAAATAAAAACAGAAAAAAATATTCACAAAAAAATCAGTCTCTATGCAAGATTGTCTAACTGCTTAAATGTGTCACTAATGGGTACCTACTGATAAAAAACCTGACATATTTATTATGTTTATATAATATCTAAGACCTTCTCCCGACCATAACAAAATATCAAATATCTACTTCTCGCGCTTTTATTATGTGTCAATAAATCTATGAGCTAATGAGCTTACATGACTTACAAAAACTTTGTAGCTAGAAAGAATATAACAAACATAACTTGGTAATAGAGTTAATATTTGTGCGTAGCTCCACCTATCTAAAAGCTATGTTGTACCGATGACTATTAGTTTGATTCTGTTTCATACTCCTGGACAATTACCTCTTCTTTTATGCTCCATAAACTCAAGCGTTGTTCCATATTTTTCCTTTGGTTACTTCTTCTGAAGCTTTCAGACTATATCCTAGAAATTTAAATAGATATGTAGGTTGATAATTTCTTAGTAAGCTAATTTTTTAGAAAACTTTATACAGACAAAAATCCGGTATGCGTGTTTTAGATGTTTGATTTTTACTTATGGGGCAATCTGCGTGGTTTTAGCTATAGTTGGACCCAGTAGATGGCGCTGTTGTTGACACCCAGAATTATATGTACTGCACTAGCGAAGCTGCGGGCTTTAATATAATTAGATTTAATCATACTTATCAAAACACAAAGAAAAGCCTGCATTGTTGATGATAAAAACCACAAGTTCACAATTATATCGCTTCGTGGTCGGAATCAAAGCCGTTTTAAATTAAGTTCATTGCCAGTGAAATCTTCTTCGTATATAATATTATATTAGAAACACGGATATACCATTTTGAGTTAGCAAAGTATTCAATCATAAACAGATACGAAAAATATACGTTCATGGTCATAGTCATAATTATTTATTAAGAAATAGTATTGTGCATATGTAGGTACTTATCTCAATTTGCATACATACCTACCTAGGTTAATTTCATTCGATAGGAGAATGCTGCAATATTGTTGACGAAAAATCTGTTTTCGTTTGTCATGGTAGGTACTCATGATTTAGCAAATTCAATGCTGCTCTTCATTAATTTGGTGAAGTTTTCATAATGGAGTATAATTTACTGGATTCTCACGTAAAATGGTTTTAGAAGCAATCGTAGATCGTGATGGACAAAGTCCTGGACCTTCGTAAAATTGACCAAAACAAAAACTCACAAGCAAAGCCGCAAGCGCAACTAATGTTGTTATAATGAAATCATAATTTACTTGACCCGTCGGCCTTGACATTATGATATTTTATTGCACAGGTAAAAGGTGCTCGTCTCCACTTGCCCCCGGCTTTGGTATTCATGGTATTTGTCACTGTGCCGCTGGCCTGTTGCCTTGGGGGCCACATTAAAAAAAATGTATTCAACAACAATGGATTTGGCTCATACAGTTTCGAGTAAGTGATTATGACCGCCCAATTTACGTTCGACGAAATCAATGATTACCAACTGTTTATTTACTGGATAATTGTATATACATATTTAGTTTTAAATCGGGAATAGAATGTTCGTCATATCATTGTATTTTATAATTCTGGGTGCAGCTGACAGATTTATGTGCATCACCTATGAGTAAGTCGTTAAAAATACCTAAGTAGAAAATGCTAGCATAAATTTGTAAATTAAAGAAACTTTACCATTGTATAGTTCACTGAGGTCATCGCAAAAAATATGTTTCCCTGTGTGTTTGTTAACGACAATGGAACAACTAGAAGCCTCTGACAGACGAATGGACGAACAAAGTGAGCACAACGATAGGGTTTCACCAGGACCCTTCGGGGTTCAAAACCCTCAAAAAAACCATGCTAACCGGTGTGTTACAGGAACATACTTCTATAAATATCTTACCCGTGTAAATAGGAATAACCTGTTAATGATTTTATATATGTCATATGAAGAGATATTAATCGTTACCATAAAAAACATATGATAAAGAACTCAGTTTTATTGCTTAATCATAAGTAAATGTTACTATTCTAATACCTAATATCAATTTTACGACCGTCTGGCCGCCTCTTTGTTGACAGTCCAAGCTCGATATCTGTGATGTTGTTCTGATAAGGTCACTCGATAATAAACCTTTTCTAATGCAAGTTCAGTCTCACATCTAGAACCCTGACTCTCCTATAACACAATTCAGATATTTAAAAGCATGTTTTATTATAAATTATTTACGTCTTTACTGCATTAAATATGATGCAAATATTTTATAATAGATAGGTATCACGAAATGACGGATATTAATTAGTTTTATATTGAGACATTTTTCAAATTAGACAATAATTATATTTTAAATATCAAATTAGTGATTGGCTGATGAAATCTACATACACAATATCTTTAAATTTATTTATCCTAGAACTTAAAGCAGTTACCTACTTCTTTTGATAATTTCAATCTACTCATCTCTAAGTATCGTTTATTTACAAATAGTATTTCCTAACACAAAAGGCAAAACTGTAATTCAAGGCCTTTAAAATATTTCTCCTTCAAGTTCATTCGTAATTGAATAAAAATAGCTTTACACAACTATTATCGGAAAATTGATTATGGTGTTTGGGATTTGCGTTAACTTTGCATATTAAATTAACGTTAATTTCTACCGCCTATATTGCACAATACAATATATTGTGCAATATAACAATATACAATACGTGTAACTCTTTGAAATTTATACTTCTTTAAGGCTAGTATTTAAGCTTTATTATTGTATTAAATTTTATTTAAATAATAACAAATCTTAATCCTACTCAACTTTATTCCCAAAAATTATTTATTACGAGCAGGTATGAAACATCAGACGGCACCTACAGACGAGAAGAGGGAGGTATGATCACTGGTCCTGGAGGCAAGTCCCTGGTCGTCCGTGGAGAGTACGGCTACATTGATCCTGAAGGCCAACCCCGCTCCATGAAATACGTAGCTGACGAGAACGGCTTCCGACCTAAAGTAAACGACGACCACACGAGGTTCAATGATAGAAGAATCATTTGATATTTTGCAATAAATTATCTAGTACTGTTTGCATTTTTTTATTTATTCAAGATCTGTTTTAATTACATATTTTCTAGAACGATTTAAATCATCCTAGCAACTTTTGCAAAATCTTTATCATACAGATATCAAAGATTACATAAATATAACAATTTCTAAACTATACCTACTAATTGTAATAATTGCATTAATAATTAAACATGAATATCCATAATAGGCATTTAGTAAATTAAAATTCTATCACGAATTTGTCATTAATAACAAAGTTCATCAGTCTTGTATTTATTTATCGTATTTTTATGTAAATGAAATAAATAAGGCAAGTATAAATGTTCACCCGACAGATGTACTTGTGCATACAAAGAGTGGTATTACTCAGAGATATGCAAAACATGCGTGCGTCTTATCTGCGCATACTGTATTGTACCATCTTATTTTAAACCAACCTTAGCACTTACTGGATGATATAAATTCACCAACACGATATCAGTTTGGCAATCCACATGGAAATGCAGCAGAGATACGTATCATATTTAACATTTATAAGAATCTTGAATATGTAAATTTTAAAACATGACGAGGCTTGAGCGTGGGAACTGAATCACTGAATCTACGGCGAGACAGACATTACAGTTGATTTAATTTTACTATAGTCCCGCCATACACTCCCACCATTGTTACTCCTTGATCGACAATGGTGACCAAAGATGACCCCGTGGTTTGACCCCCGACTACTCCAGGGCCAAAGTTAAATCGTCTTGGAACCCGCACGAATTTAATCGAAAGAAAGAATAGGAGTAGTTGGATGAAAATTATCCACTCCGTTGCAAAGCGGGAGATATAAATAACTGAATTAATTTTAGTATAGGTAGTTATAATTCAGGATTTTAGAAATTACATACCCACCACAACCTATTCCCCTTTATTAATAAACGTTGATTTGTGGGCAAATATTTACACACCGGAATATATCTTTCTGTCATCGGTAATTTGACATTGGAATGAAGAAGTCTAACTTTGGTGTAACTCCGCAACCGCTAATCCACTTTTACTAATAAAGGGGGAATAAGATAAATAAAAATTATCCTAACCCAAACACAATACCAAGGGCTGCCTTTTTTAAGAAAGGATAAACCCAAATATGTTTGTACATAGGTACATGTCCAATCTAAATGTTGTTACCTGTGAAGTACTGAAGTATCGGTATGAACTTAAAATACAATTCATAGGTACCCTGAATGCATACAGAAGTCGCCTTGTAGGTAAACCGATCTTATTATGTCGAAATACATCGTAAAACACGCCCGTAACAATCGGCAGTTTTACGACTCGCGTTTCACAAGGCGACTTAGGTACGCAAACCTTAGTGATTATTTATAGAAGACGCCATAATTACATAACTGGCTTTCTAAAACATCCTCCGCAATGTTTAAAATAACCGCTTGTTTTTCAATATACATTGTAAGTCCTGTTAGCCTGTGATTTGTATATTGTTGAAACAATATTTTAATAGTGCATTGTATTTGTAGGTTTTCAGCATTTTGGTGAAAATATCTTTAAGTGCCATTTACTCATAGTGAGTGAGCCACATTAATTTTGAGATATTCTTAGAATTTTTAATACATTTTATAGTGACGCTACCTGACGTCATCTTTAATTATTATTGATTTCATTACGAGCCGATTTGCATGTGAAATGCACATCATTAATCAATGACTACGCTTACGATGATAATGATGTCATTATATACCTAACAAGGATACAGTCTTTAGTTTAAGGCTAAAGCGCCCATCTAGCCCGCGAAGTTCAAATTTTTTGAGTTCTTTTAGAAATTTTTCAAAATCTGACAATAATAAAAGACAAATTTTGTAATTCGCGAAAAAGTCCGTGTGCAGTGCATTTATTAATATATCCAACTTACTCTAAAACATTTCAAGAACGACAGCTATCCAGATAATCTGGCAATTTTTGTATATTTAGTGATTTACTAGTATCATATCCACCGTGATAATATTTAGAGTAAACTAAATGTATTAATAAACGCACTGCATACTGTGTTTTTCGCAAATCACAAAATGTTTTCAGATTTCGGATAAACTATAAAAATAATCGAACATTTTGAATTTCGCGGGCTAGACAGGCGCCTTCACCTTAAGTACCTTGTCTAGTTTTAAATTTTTTCTGAGGTTTTATCAACTATTGTAGTTTTAAATGCAAGCTGGTGCCACTCGCATTCTAGTAATCAATTAATCGAATTGTATAATTTTCAGTGAAGATGTAGAATTACGACGGATATTTCCGAGTGAATTTCCACAAGACACAATAAGAAAAAGCGGTTCTTTAGATCCGGAGGTAAAAATATATCTAAAGTCTTAAAACTTTTAGTTAAGTGATAAATATATTTTAAGTGTCTTAGATATAAACAATTACTTGTTTAACTATTTCATATTAACTTATACTTTTTAGCATTTAGGTCGCTACGCTGAACTGCAGTCCTATTTCAAATCTCCAAAGTTGAAATTAAATAGTCACTTTGAAGAATTGATATGCTACAACAAAGATGAAAAAAAGGTATGTCTTTTATATTAGAACGTTCTCTACCCACGTATGTAGGTATCTAATAAATAAAGATAAAAAAATTTACAAGTTCCGCATATCTACTCGGGTGACTTAAAATAAAAGTAAAGGCGAAACAATATTCTGAAAGGTTAAAAAAATAAAGCAGATTTACTGGTTATATTTTTATAAGTAAAATATAATAGCTATAAAAATAAAACTTAGATAGGTTGGTGGTCTATATAGGTAGGTAGATTATGAGTATGAAAACATCCGCATTATCAGATATAAAAACGATAAGTAGGTAGTAGGTTGGTTGATTGAATGGCTGACTGATTTGTGTCAGCTAATGAATTCGTGGAAAGCGTGTCATATTAAAACTTGTATGGTGTCAAGGTTTATCATCACCATAAGCCACGGCTTTGATGCCATAAGAAATAATTTAAAAGGAAAATGAAAGTAAACCATTATTTTACCAGAATCATTTACAGGAACTTGTGCAGTTAGCCAACCCTCATTGGGTTAGCGAATGGCCTGAATCCCCCCCTCATGGAAAGGGAATGGGCCCAATATAATAGCAAATAGGTTCGCCCCCACTACATAGGCACCAAAATACCATCAGCGAAATGAGGGAGCGCTACAGTGCATTTCTCCCTACCCCTTCAGGGAAAAAAGGTGTGATGTTGTATGGTGAAATAGTGAAGCTTCTACTACCTAGAAATGAATTTATAGGTCTTAACTGACACGATAAGAGCACAAACTCAAATCAGTCTGAAAACTGTGTTGTTGTTGATAGTTTTCTGATAAATGAGCAACGACGCTCAAACTTTGGCCTGTATAATTAATCTTCATAAAAGTGAAAGAACTATCTATAGTTCTCTCGTAGAGTTCGTGACGGGCGGATGTTGATTGTCGCTATTCGATTTTGTATGTTGAACAGCCATTCTCGTAATAGCTAAAAGGTTCAAATTCAGTATTCAGTGCACTTAGACCATCATATTAGCGCAGCCTGACAGTTGTGAGGTTTTAGTCTATAGGCCATTAGGAGTTCGTAACCCGCTTGCGACGCATACCTACGTCCTTTTTTTCGTACAGAAAACAACGTGAGAGCGTAAACATACTACACCCTTGTTCTGACAACTCGATTAGGAATGAAAAGGATGAAGTCTGAAAAATCCGTAGGACTTCTTCCGTCATAGTACTTATAGTAAACTAATGGTAAGTCCACGGTTACCGAGCAGCCGATAGAGGCAAATGCATTGCCTCGCTCCGGATGACGTTATGGCTACGTCAAAATGACTGCACGAGCGCGGCTTTTGCCCCCCGTATTTTTCCGGAACTATTTCTTCTATATACCTACATTATTTTTCACAGATGTGCAAAGTTGATTTACAAAGATATTCGCCTGAAGAAGATGCCTACTACTTCTCCGCATCAAACGACAGTCACGTAGATCGCCGACGTGTCTATTGTTTTATGCTGCTGTGTTTCACTGAAGATGAGCTTGATAGAGTAGTTGCTTCGTTTTAAATGTATTTGAATTCAATATTCATAAATTTATTACTGATAGCTCCGTCTTTGTATCATTCTCACCTGCCAGCAAACAACCTATCCAGCAAATAACCTGCCGATGTTAAGCAGTTAAGCCTTTATAGATCCTTGCAATTCCAAAAGTATTGCTCGCACGTTGCTGACCTGAAAGGGTGTGGGAGACAGGTAACGGAAGGGAGGGAGGACGGTCCTCTGGCTCTCACACTTATCGTACCAAATGCAGCTCGAATAGCTACTTTACGCCAAACTTCTATGAAAGGGCGGCTATACCACGGGCAAATGACTAGAACGCAATTAAAAAAAAATTACATGTCTCAATCAATGGGACAAACAATGCCCCTCAAATAAATAAACATAATAGTTTTAACTCATTATGTGACAAACAGTCGATTATTGCGATATTTGCCCGTTTGTCACATAATAAATAAATTCATCAAACTAATGCGACTTAAATTAGCAGTTATGGGCTTCAGTCTGAAAGAACAATTTGTATAACAGCTCTATTATGTCTGAGCACATACATTGCTTCGCTTGAGACATTAGATGTTTATCGTTCACGCCTAGACGATGCACGAGGTTTACGTAACTAGATACCGAGTCGTGAATCCTCCTTTTGTTTCACCCGGATGCGCTCCGAAGTTGCGGTTTATTCAAATTCAGATTTTACTTATCGATTGTATCTTTCCCATGACCAATAAGGTATGTTCATAGCGCCCGTCCCGCGAATCACGCAGGTTAGTGTGGCAACCGATTCTTTGCAATCTTAAAGTGCGATAAACGTGCTTTACACGTTCGTACGTCACATCTCTGAAGTATCAGAAAATATCGTGCGTTCTAAAGATTATATCTCGGAATTATTGGTATTTTAGAACATGACATTTCTAAATCGATTCGAAGTCACGAATATATCGAAAGCTTTTTAAATATCTAGGAGCGATATTTTAATTACTCTTATAATTTTCAAATTGTTTTAATGTGCATCATGCACCTAAATACAAAAATATATTAGGTATGTTAAATTATTTACCCTTTTAATTTAAGGAAGTACTTTGCACGATAATAAGGTTTGTTTTAAGGTTATGTAAAAATTAATTGCAAGCAGTTAAATAAAAGTAATATTAATCCTATAATATTATAATATCAATACACGCATATGCCATTCCGATAACGCATAAAACTTGACCCACTGATTGGAAGGTAAATATTTATTTCGTTATGTAAAATAATGAGGTGTCATCGTGAAGCCGGCAAACTGTTATGTCATGTAACCTTGTACTACATACTATTTAAATGGTGATTTAATATGTTAATTGTGTAGTATTGATGATTTTTAGTAAGTTAATCGTGATGGTTTTACTATTTAACCTCAAATTAGAGGCGCAAGGAAAGCGACGGGTGTCAGAGGTCAATACACTGTGACGTAAGGCGACCGGTTGGGAACTAACCTCTACCAATCGATGACGACACGATCAGATGTATTCAAATTATTTTGTAATTCTCGTACTTTCTAAGAAATGTGGGTTTTAGTACATGCATGTTCCGATAAAGTTACAACAGGTTAATAGGTGAGAAATCTTTATAATGACCATTCGAGAGCTGTGCTACAAGAAGCTTTAATTAGTAATAGTAACTAGGTACTATTGCTGAATTATCAAAACAAATGCTAGAAAAGGCCTTGTTCATTGCATTTAAAATACAAAAGCATTTAACGATTTATTTTTGTAACGTAATATTTCGAACCATATGTATCGTAGTCGTTGAACCGTGTAATCATTGTAAACTTTACATAACTGCGTGATAAATCCTGTGTAATTCTGATGTTGCACTTATAATGTTCTCACATAGAGACTCATCAGAATCCAATTGGATACAATATTCAGCGCAAAATGTGAAACCTTGACCTTTTCCACATAATTGTCGACTTAGCGTTGTGGTTTGTACATTTATTAATAAATTACTTTTTCATCCCATAATTTGAACCTTAAGTGTATTGTGATAAAAACTATTTTTATACTAACATCGGCCAATGAAAATGCTAGGCTAAGGCCGAGATAGAGCTGATTGACATTCCCATAACCTTATTAATATATTATTTAAAATTTCCTTGAATTGTAGTAGTATATTATAGAATTAAGACATTTTATGATAGCATTAATAATGTTTTATCAATAACTTTACCATAACGCAATAAGAGACAAGAAACAGCTAGTTTGTTTGTAACAATGTCGACAAACAAGCGTACGACCCACCCGGGCCCTAACCACGCTAGCTACTCAAATCGTAATAGAAAAGCAAACGCTCCGCTTTTGACGTTTTGCTGACACCATACCATATCAATGTCACTAGAAATCGTGAAGCTCGTGTCAGCAAAACGTCAAAAGCGGAGCGTTTGAAACGTAATCGCGAGCGTTTGCTTTTCTATTACGATTTGAGTAGCTAGCGTGGTTAGGGCCCTCATGTTAAGGACCTTCCACCTGATATTAAGGAGTGATATTGTTATATGTTATTTCATAGATGCTTGCAATACCAGAGGTATGGTTGCACGTTGCTAACCTGAAAGGCAGTGGAACCAAGAGAGGGGACTGGAGGGGATTTTGGGATTTCCGCTCTCTCACTAATCGTACGAAACGCAGCTGTAATATTTAATTCGTTAATTTAACTTAATTTTTTTGCATTTCCTTCATAGAAACATACAAATATCTAGTCCTCATCAAGTATATAGGTGCATCTTCTAACATCTCGTGGCACCTGGCACCATGTCCCAACGGTTCATGACCTATTACACAGTATGTGTACGCTTAAATGTATAATGATTTAATTATACAATCTCATTATGTTGACTTTTAGCTAGCTTTCTAGATTTAAGTATAATTATAATGAAATTTTAGGTATTCCCCGTCGTCATTCTGTGCAATTATGTCGATAATGGCTATCTATCCATTTCACTTGTCACTCAAACGTCTAGCCTCATATCCACAAACCATAAGTAGGTTCTTACTTAATAATTCCGTGCTATAAACAAATAATACACTGCAAATTTCGTGGCATCTTAAATTTATAATCTACGCTTTGAAATAGGTATAATAATTTAGTGTTATGTTTATCTATAATATCCATCCTATATACTTATAAGTACATACCTAATAATTTATGTACTAATTTTAATATTGTAATTTTAATTATTCCACTTAAAATATAGGTACTTACCAACTTATAATGTACAATATACATAGTAGGACCAGCGATGGATTTGAAGATATTTACCCGACTGCACGACGCAAAGGAGGGTAATGTGTTTATGATTTATTTATTATTTTACTAGCTGTGCCCCGCGACTTCATCCGCGTAGTATTGGATTATTGGGTAAAAAAGTATCCTATATGTTTGTCTAACGTTCGCTTTTTGAATCTTTTTTATGACATGTGACATGCAAAATAAACGAAAACTAGTCTTGAGAAAACGGAACAATAAACTAGTGTATTTTACCATTTTTTAATTTAAAACACCTTATAAACCCAATCAATTTATCCATGGTCCTTGATTGAAGCTGGAAAACAACAAGACCAACAGCCTACGGATTTACCAAACCAAAATACGGTATAGTTTTACAACAATAAAAAATTTATCGAACCGAACAAAACATTGAACGAAGAACAGAACAATGGATGCGCTAATACGTATTCAAGCAGACTTGCATGACAAAATCTGCAAAGGATACGACAATTTCAGGAAGTCACCAACAGACAGAATATCTGAAACCTATATAGAGACCAGACTGGAAACCTTGGAAAGACAATGGTCTGTCTTCAATGACACCCACCTGAAGTTGATCAGCGAATGTAGCACGAAAGACATTGAAAAGTCGGAGTACAGCACCAAAAATGTGTATGATCATGCAGAAGATTGGTATACTGACTATAAATCAACATTAAAGGAAAGTCTATCAATGTTTCGTAACAGCAAATCGTCGCATATCAAAAATAACTCAGATTCTCGGAACGAATGTGATCAAAATGTCAAATTACCCAGGATTGTGATACCAAACTTCAGTGGAAACTATTCCGAGTGGACCACGTTCAGGGACCTGTTCTTGTCACTTGTACACCACAATAAATCTTTGCAGAATGTTCAGAGGCTTCATTATCTGAAGAGTCATCTCACGGGCGAGGCCGAGCAGCTGCTACGTCATCTGCCAATCACCAGTGACAACTATGTGGTTTGTTGGAACCTCTTAGAAAATAGATTTAACAATAAAAGGTACATAACTTCCTGTATTTTTAAAAGATTCTTTGGTCAGAAAACTATTGTATGTGAATCTTCAACTGCTTTGAAAGAATAATTTGATACCACAAATGAATCTCTCAATGCATTAACCAACATAGGCATAAAAACTGAAAATTGGGATGTGATTGTTATTTATATTTTGTCTTTAAAACTTGATACTGAATCTAGGAAACTTTGGGAGGCAAAAACATGTGATTTAATCGATAAACTGCCAACCTTAAAACAATTCTTGGAATTTATAGAAACTAGATTTAGATCATTAGAATTCTTAGATCCTAAAGTTAAGCATCACCAATCTCATCATGTTACCACAGATGTAAAAGAAGATAAGTATTCTTCTTGTGTTTTTTGTTCAAGCTCTAACCATAAGTTAGGTAATTGCAAAGAGTTTGCAAATAAAGACTTATCAGCCCGCCGTGAATATGTCAAAACCTCGCGTTTATGCTTCAATTGTATGGGAAGAAATCACTCTGTAACATCTTGCCGCTTAACCACCAGATGCAAAATATGCAACAAGAAACATCACTCGCTGTTGCATGCTGACAACGTTGCAGAAGCTCGAGTCAACCTCATTCAAGATGAAGTCCAGGCAGGAACAGTCACCACTTGTTTTTCAAACACAAAGAGTCAGGTATTGCTCGCTACCGCCTTGGTTAAGGCAGAAACCAAAATGGGATCCTATATAACACTGCGATCTTTAATAGATCAAGGATCACAGGCCTCCTTCATCACGGAGTCTGCAGTCCAACTGCTTGGGCTGAAACGAATAAATAACAACAGTGTTATATCAGGAGTAGGGAGTGACGGTAACGCCTCACTCAAATCTCACCACGTAGTGTACATAAAGGTACAATCAACCAAGGATCCAACTTTTACCATGCATGTCAAAGCTCATGTTCTCCAGAAGCTAACTTCATTCCTTCCAAAACGGAAATTTATGTTTCAGTTACCACTTAACTTACCAAGAATGAAGCTAGCAGATGCTGAATTTAACGTACCTAACAAGATCGACATGTTGCTTGGTGCGGAAGTCTATTGCCAAATATTAGCTGAGGGTTTGATAACAGGACCACCAGGAACACCAATAGCACAAAACACCAGGCTAGGATGGATTTTATCAGGCAAGGTAGGTAATAGCTCAATCAACGAAACTTCTACCAACAGCGCTATTATCACCATGCACTCTCATGTCAACAATGAGATATTTGAACTGAAACAATTTTGGGAACTAGAATCGGAGAACTTCACTCTTACTAAGAAACTTACCATGGAAGAAGAAAGATGTGAACAGTTGTATCAAGAAACAACAAAACGCGATGCGACTGGCCGATACATTGTGAAGTTGCCGTTTCGAAACAATGATCCAAACTGCAAATACGGAAATTCCTTAGATATCGCAACAAAAAGGTTCTTAATGTTAGAAAGACGGTTACTTAAAACGACAGATTTAAGAACTCAATATTCAAATGTGATTTCAGAATATTTGCAGCTCGGTCACATGGAACTCGTACCAGAATCAGAAAGGAATAAAGCAGAATCTGTGTACCTGCCTCATCACGCAGTGGTGAAGGCCGAACGAAGCACTACCAAGGTTCGCGTGGTATTCGACGCCTCCTGTCGAGACAAGAACGGTGTTTCGCTTAACAGCGAACTTATGGTAGGACCAACCTTACAGTCAGATTTACGACACACCATTATGAGATGGAGACTTCATCCGATTTGTCTAGTAGCAGATGTCGTCAAAATGTACCGACAAATTAAGGTAACCGAAGAAGACAAAGATTATCAACGCTTGTTGTGGCGCGACAGTCCAACTGACAACATACAACATTTGCGTCTCAACAGAGTTACCTTCGGAACTGCCTCTGCTCCCTATTTAGCAGTTAGAACACTGCATCAAGTAGCGTATGATGAAGGGAAGGAATTGCCGCTAGCATCTCAAAGAGTTCTATCTAATTTTTTTGTCGATGATCTTTTGTGTGGATGTGATACAGTACAGGAAGGCAAACAGATTTATTCACAGATGAATAAGCTGTTGAACAAAGGCGGGCTTGAACTTCAAAAGTGGTCAAGTAACAACGAAGAGCTTTTAAAAGAAATGAACAATGTACCAAAAGAAGCTGAAACCAACCTAGTACTGAAAACAGATGAACTAATTAAAATACTAGGACTTACTTGGAACCGACGAACCGACGTCTTCGAATACTCCGTGCAGCTACCGCCAATCACCGAACCTGTAACTAAAAGAACAGTTATATCAGATATAGCAAAGCTTTATGATCCAATGGGATGGATTGCCCCAGTAATAATCAAAGCAAAGATGTTCATTCAAAAGCTATGGTTAAAGGGATTAGAATGGGACGACAAACTACCACCTGAACTATTAAATGCATGGATCACTTACCGCAATGAATTCAGCGAATTAACTAAATTTCGCTTACCACGATGGATACTCACGAAAACAGGACATGTCCTGCATCTTCATGGCTTCTGCGATGCCTCCTGTGATGCATACGCGGCCGTAGTTTATACGAGAACTGTCGATGAAGAGGGACAAGTCCATGTACACTTGATAACATCTAAAACAAGAGTAGCTCCTATTAAACAAGTGTCCATTCCGAAATTAGAACTCTGCGGTGCATTGCTACTAGCGAAGTTATTACAAGAAGTGTCGGCGGTATTGAACATATCAAAACAAAACATTCATGCTTGGACCGACTCTACAGTAGTACTAGCATGGCTGAGCAGTCACCCAAGCCGATGGAAGACCTTCATAGCCAACCGGGTATCTGAAATCTTAAACATCATAGACAATGATCAGTGGTCACATGTGTCATCATCGGACAACCCCGCTGACTGCGCATCACGTGGCATTGATCCGTCGGAATGTCCCGGCTTACAACTGTGGATATCTGGCCCGACTTGGTTAAGAAATCAAGAAGTTATTTACAACAGAAGCTTCACACCAGAAACAACGATTGAGGAGAAGATAAACAGAGTTCATCACCTTGTCGAGGAGGATGAACTGCAGCTGTGGAAAAGATTTTCTAGTCTACGAAAGCTTATCAGAGTTATATCATTCTGCAAAAGATTCACCAACAAAGCAAGAAAACTAAACTTAGATTTTCCAAAGTGGTTAACAAGTAACGAATTACAAGAATCTTTGTTAATATGTGTTAAGAACTGTCAAAATATAACATTCGCACAGGAAATAGTAGATCTCAAACAAAAGAAAACACTGAACAAAAAAGGTAAACTCACCTCACTTAATCCGTTCCTGGATAACAAAGACATCATCAGAGTTGGTGGTCGACTGGAAAGAGCAGGAATTAGTGATGATCACAAGCATCCAATGATACTACCGGCAAAATCGCACTTCACCAACATCGTCATTGCAGAAGCTCACGAGAGAACTTTGCACGGTGGGCCGCAATTGATGGTGAATTACTTAAGATTAAGGTATTGGATCATTGACGTTAAGAATCAAGTCAAATTGGTTATACGCAAGTGTGTAGTGTGCGCTCGTCATGCAGCAAAAATCAGAAATCAACTCATGGGACAGCTACCTCTAGCCCGAGTTACACCGGCGCGACCGTTTTACCACAGCGGCGTAGACTACGCGGGACCAATACAGATACGAACATCAAAGGGAAGAGGTCACCATTCCCAAAAAGGGTATATTTGTTTATTTATTTGCATGGCAACAAGAGCCATACATTTAGAGGCAGTAAGCGACCTTACATCACAAGGATTTTTGGCAGCCTTTAAACGTTTCGTTGCTAGACGTGGACAATGTGCAGACATCTATAGCGACAACGGAACTAACTTTGTGGGAGCAGCAAGGGAACTGAAAACTTTGTATGCCCAAGAAAGGTCTGCTGTAACCAACGAAATAGCTAATTGTTTAGCAAACAATGGAACAACGTGGCATTTTATTCCACCACATGCTCCCCATTTTGGAGGATTGTGGGAAGCGGGGATAAAATCAACGAAACATCATCTCAAACGAGTAATTGGCAATGCTACTTTAACATTCGAAGAAATAACAACTTTGCTATACCAAATTGAAGCTTGCCTGAACTCCAGACCACTCACCCAAGTCAGCAACAACTCTCAAAATCCAGTAGCATTAACTCCAGGGCATTTTCTTGTTGGCGAACCGCTGCTGCTAGTACCAGAGAAAAACTATGAACAATCTACCAATTCTAATCTTAAACGCTGGCAGCTAACACAACAAATGCTTCAACATTTTTGGCGAAGATGGTCAAAAGAGTATCTGACTCAGTTTTTACATCGCTACAAGTGGGCGAACAGCACTCCAGAACCTAAGATCGGTGATGTCGTTCTTGTCAAGGAAGATGATCTACCTCCAGCAAGATGGCTATTAGGACTGATCGTAGATAAGCATCCAGGTTTGGACAATATCACGAGGGTTGTGAGTCTTAAATGCAAAGAGGTCATTATTAAACGACCTGTTACTAAAATATGTGTACTACCTGTAGCTAATTAAATGGTACAGGTAAGGTTTAACGAATATTTTTAACTTGTATAATTGATTTAACTTGTATAATAACTCTAAACTTTAATGTATACAGTCCATTATATTTAAAAACTTTGTTATCGAAGTACCTGAGGTAACCGCAGATATTCCCCTTACTAACATTTACCAACACAAGTTGTAATTACCTAATTGTTTGCTCATGGTGGGCGGTATAAAAATAAGTATTTTGGTGGGCGGAATGTCTAACGTTCGCTTTTTGAATCTTTTTTATGACATGTGACATGCAAAATAAACGAAAACTAGTCTTGAGAAAACGGAACAATAAACTAGTGTATTTTACCATTTTTTAATTTAAAACACCTTATAAACCCTACCAATTTATCCAATGTTAATCCCGGTTATAATCTATCTGTGTTCCAAATCCGTTCAGTAGTTTTTGCGTGAAGGAGTAACAAACATACATACATACATACATACATACATCCACACTCACAAACTTTCGCATTTATAATATTAGTAGGATATTGTATTCATTCAGTTCATTCGTTCACTAATAAAACCACTACAAGTAATGAAAGGTGCACAAATGATCACATACATACAATGTATGGATTAAGTAAATGGTCTTTAGTGTTAATGTCTAGACTTGCGGCTAGCGCTAATTAGCGTCCAAGCTTTATTGTACTTCATCCATTGTTTAAGTTTGAAAAATGGCCCAAGACGAGGTTACAGAACTAGTTCACGAGGCGGTATCGTTGCATAAACGGAGACACTATGTACTTCACCTAATTAATATCCTGTATACAAACGAAAGCAAACTTTACTGGTATTCGAACTAGATACATTACACCATTTATACCTATATATAAAAAATGAATCGCTATTTCCTTGGTCATCGCATCACGCGTGAACGGATCGAACGATTTTGTTAATTCTTTTTTTTGTTGTGTTTTTTATTGTCAGGAGAAGGTTCTTATGAAATAAAAAAATAAGAAAGTTGAGCGGAACAATTCGAATTCAATATTCAAATTTAAGACAGGACGACGTGTGTCGGGTCAACTAGTGTATTATAAATTACAGAAGTGTTTGTGCTTAGAAACATACATTATATTATGATAATATTATAAATTTATAATACTAAGGGCCAGTGATTATTGGTAATGCAGGCACATGCACCCATTGTATGAGATGCGAGTGAGTTCGGTGGATGTCCTGCGTCCGATTGCTGAATAGGTACTCTCACCCAACTTAGATTGAGGTGCTGCTTAATTTTGACGTTTAATAAAAAAATTAATCTCGATATACCAAACAGATCAGTGAGACTTAAACTTTTGCCTTTTCCGTATTTATCCGATATCTTCCTTGTGAAATGTGATCGGAAAGCATCTCGGCTTTAAACTATGCATGCTCATAACCTAAATGAGGTTTCGTTAATAATAATTTCTCCTCAAAAAATGGTGAACGTGGTACCTTATATCACGTAGGTTAATGATTTATGTTAATGAAGCAAACAATAATGACATAACTTGACCCTTTGCGACAGAGTTGTCTATTCTCCATTATGATATAATCTAATCAATAGTCAAAATTCGGTCAATAAACTCGTAATCAAAGAGTCTTGTATGTCAACATTGAAATATAAAATTCTTCACTGAACTGTTCACAAGTATACACATTTATGAAATACAAACAGGTATTTATGAAACCAGTAAAGTGAAATCCCTGAATGTACAAATGGCAATACCGTATCATAGATCAACATAACTGGGAAGAGACAACGTCGCATGCAGAACTAACTCTTACAAGCAAACCCGGCATGAAATCCATGCAGGTACATTCACCGCTTTCGATTTCACTATGATTCATAGCTAAATCCGAAATCACAAGCTGTGGACCCAACTTAGTTAACGACTGTCGCTCGATTCGACTCCAATTCCAAAGGGGATGGTCACATTTTTGTATTGTATTGTTATTGCTATTTGTTAATTGACACTGGCGAAATAGCTATTAATCTGGATGGGCCATATTTTAAAAGAAAGAAGCAGACGTATTCAGACACGCGATACGTCAGTTATGACGTATTGCGAGTCGAATCGAGCGACAGTCGTTAGCAGAGTTGGGCCCCTGGTCTAACGTTTGTACCAAATAATAATGCAAATTAATGTGTTATGTTAACTATTACGGTAACAACATTACAGGTAGGCGCTTAATTTTCTGAATGCTACCGTTATGTAATTTTTATTCACAAATTAACATAGTTTCCAGGGCAAGTGTTAGTTGGCCATGCACCCACTGCTACTGTGATGTAGAAATTATAATACAAATTAATTTAGACTATGTACTTGTAGAAATACCGAAACTCATTACTCTAAGAAGTGCGGACGCGTTAAATTATTATTTTTTCGGCCTCCTAAATTTTATGAATGTTTGTTCACAAAGTTCTTTACACAGCTCTCCTTTAGGTATATTTTTCATCGCAAATTGCGTGAGTACAAGAGTGCACCTCTGTCTACTCCATGGTGTCAATTACCATTTGGAAGCTTTAAGTCTATTACAAGCTACTTATTACAAGTAGCTATTACCAGTACCTACGGGTAATATCTTTACTTTATTTTTGTATTGCGACGTACGATAAATTTTAACCGATCTTGGTATTTTTACAGTAAGTAATGAAAATGTGGAAAAATGTAAAACATAACAATATCGTAGACTGATACACAAAGCAAATCCTAAATTTATGAGTTTTAGAAGCACACAATTTTGTAATGGATTTCCTTATATACGTAACTAGCTGAGCCCGCGACTTCGTCCGCGTGGAATTTTACTTAACAAAAAAGCCCGCTCCCGCGTTCTGAGCCCGCACGACGGAACCCATTTTTTCATTTTTTTAATGTTGTTTTTCTAAAATAAAAATAGCTTAATTTACTGCTTATAACATCAGCTATCTACCAGTAAAAGTGCCGTCAAAATCGGTCCACCCGTTTCGGAGATACTCTTTGATTTCATGTGTTTTTTATTTTTTTACGCGGAACCCTAATTGTTTTTCTTAAATTAAAGTAGCCTAAGTTACTCCCTATTACATCAGCTATCTGCCAGTGAAAATCGGTCCCGTCAAAATCGGTCCAGCCGTTTCGGAGATTACCCGGAACAAACACACAGACAGACAGACAGACAGACAGACAAAACATTTTTAAATCGCGTTTTTGCTATAGGTGTCGTTTGTACTTTCATATGCATTTAGTGAAAAGGTGTTATTTTGATATTACAAACAGACACTCCAATTTTATTTATTTGTATAGATATAACACAGGCAAGGACTAAGAAAGGATTTTTGAACATGTATCTCTTAAGGGGGAATCAATAATATGAAAGTTTGTAGCGAATGGACCACACGGCAGGTGTAAAATAAATCTAGTTGTACAACAACATTTAAATCTACAGAATATCAAGAAAACTTGAAAACAGTCAAAGACAAATTATATTATTAATCGAAAGGAGGACTAAACACTCATTTTATGTTAAACAGGCAAAAGGTAATGGCATACATGTAGTCTCCAGACATAATGTCAAATTATAAACATGCAACATCATTAGGTACTTGAAGCGCATACAAGTATGACTCAGTACAGCTTCATTAGGCGCATGCGCATTTAACGCGGAGGATAACGACACTCCTAGCGCCTTGACCTGTTGCAGGAGTGGATCCCGGACTTAAAGCTACCTGCTTTAATACCTACTTATTAATCTTATATATAAAATTCTCGTGTCGCAATGTTAGTTACTATCCTCCTCCGAAACGGTTCGACCGATTTTCATGAAATTTTGTGTGCATATCGGGAAGGTCTGAGAATCGGCTACTATCTATTTTTCATACCCCTAAATGTTAAGGGTGGTCAACATTCCACGCGGACGGAGTCGCGGGGCACAGCTAGTAACATATATGTAGTATACCTATAACACATACCTACTTATTAATAACATATATATCACGTCCAAAATCTATGAAATAACCTGAAAGAGTCAGTTGAGCAGATTTGGTACATCCAGTGTGTTACATATATGAGAACTGCATACATGACAGGTGAGCTCGCAAAACATGTTATTCCTACTAATAGATAATAAACTTTTTAAATGAAACCACACTGTCGTTGTTGGTTAAACAACGCACCCGAGCACCAATTGATCATTTTAATCTATAAAGATCTTAATTGCAATATATGCCAGCTATTACCACACGTGTAGGTACGTATTAAAATTTGTATCTCAGCTGGACATAAACGTAGCAGTAATTATAAACTTTATGGCAATCATTTAACATGTGATAACACCGGATCGGTGTCCTATCACAACTAGCAACGGATAATATAATATATCATTGATTCATAATAAAAGGGATTACAACCTTTTGTAATTCATATTAACTTTGACATTTGTATGTTATTTAAACACATATGAAGTGCCAAACGCACATCAATTACTTGTATGTATGTGTTTAGCTCCGTCCACAAGGTACGTTCACTTGTGTGTTCCTCAGATGCTGCATCTTGTGCTATACTGTAAAAAGAAGCGCCTCACTGGCCCAGCCGTTGTGTTGCAATGCGGTATTAGAAGAAATACTTACGTTGGTATATAAGAGAACCGTTTGAACATGTAATCATCCCACACACCAAGTGTTCTCTGAAGAAGGCAGCCGCTCATAGAAAAAAAAATGAAATCGGTTAGTCCAGTGACATCATGGATTTAGTGTTGTGACCAGTGAATTGTGAATGAAAGGGTCTAACGTATAGTGCTTTGTTTCAGTTCGTGGTCCTTGCTCTGATCGCCGCCGCGTGCGCTGCTCCGCAGAACCCCCAGGATGTGCAAATAGTGCGTTATGACACATCCAATGGTGGACTTGATTCCTACAGCTTCGCGTAAGAACACTCACATAATTTGAATCCATTATCCTCCTACTACCTACCTCCTATTATTACTTTATTATCCTCCGTTCCAGAATCTAATAGGTAATATTTTTATTCCAGGTGGGAATTATCAGATGGGAGCAAGCACGAAGAACAGGGCCAACTGAAAAACCAAGGCGCGGAAAACGAGGCGATGTCCGTGCAGGGACAATACGCGTGGGTTGGTCCTGATGGCGTCACGTATACTGTCACCTACATAGCTGACGAAAACGGGTTCCAGCCCCAGATCCAGCAAGGACCGGGAGGAGCGATACCCTCGGCTGTAGTCGCCTCCCTCCTCGGGTAAACCTAATAATTTCCCGGCGAAATTATTTTAGGATACTGTAAATACTCGTGATGATGTATATAATATTTATATACAAATTCATAAATATATAGTATTATTTGTACGTAAGTAATAAGAATAAAATACATGTACAGTCACATAAATTACTGTCTTTGATTTACCTAAGTACGTCATATTATTATATTTTAACACATTTATGAAACGATTTCAGTAACATTTAATTAATATGTCCTAACTAAACCGTGAAATTAAGGGAGCGGTCGACGTTCATTTATTAAGTATCTACTTATTAATATTATTAATACTTAAGTTATAAATACTTATTTCTGCTAATTCGCAATATGGTGAGAATAGATGGCAATAAAAGCATGAAATAATCGGCCATAATAATTTATTGCATTCTTGTAATAAAATGCTAAACCAAAAACTGGTTGATGTTAGCAAACACCTCATCTTAACACCATTCCATGAAGATAGGCAACCTACAATGTATTGAAATCATCGGAATGCTATATCCATATTTTTCAATATAGTTTTCATACATTTTTTATCTACCTAAGGACACTGATACAAATATCAGTAGTAAATTTATATTGATGAATATTAATCTGCTCAAAAAGTCATTACTAATATTGTAAATGCGAAAGTAACTATGTCTGTCTGTCGCGCTTTCACGCCAAAACTACAAAACCGATTTAAATAAAATTTGGTACACAGATAGTCTAGAGCCTGAGAAAGGACATAGGCTACATTTTAATGCGAAAAAAGGGTTGAAAGGGGAGAATGAAAAGTTGTATTGAAGTATCGCCATTTTTAGAGCTAGAAGCTTGAAACTTATTTTTTAGGCAGTTGATTCGATATATATAAATAAATATGATATTCAAAGTTTGTAAAAGTTTTACCCTCAAAGGTGTGAAGTCGCGGGTACAGCTAATAAAAAATAAGTATATTGTAAAAGAATATTCTCGTTAAAAAACTGTTCAAATGAATACTAAAAATTTTGCACAGAATATTGCAGACAAATTATAAATTGGGCACATTTTTAAATATTTAATGTCATGTTTAAGGATGATGTATGGCATTTAATAGGCGAACATCTTCTGGAATTATGGCTAACGACTCTTGACATTTACCGTCATCAAAACCACTATAGTGAATCGGTTTCTATATAAGGTTTCTATATATTAAAATATCGTTTTCATTTATATAAATCATTAAAAAACTTAATTAGTAAAACCCAAAATATGATAAAAAAGGAAGTGTTAGTTAGGCACGTTGTCAGTTACTTTTACGCATAACATATTTTTTTGTGATACATCATTTTAAACAGAGCGTTTCAAAAGTCAGGAATTCATAATTTAAGTACATTTCCGTAAGCTAATGGATATGATGAATGTCTAGGGAAGACAGACTACCCCATAGGCATAGATATCAGTATAAATTGTATTTAAAAAGTAGCAGCAACTGATATCTATTGAACAATATAGCTGGTATAAACATGCATAGTTTATGCTTGAGGTATTAATTTTTTTTAACAAGTATTCAAACGGTGTTCCAATTTCGATAATTTTTATACGATTAAATGTTATGCCCGATACTCATTCCAAGCCCCAAGAATTATTTCTTTTTTAAAACACCCTGGACAACACCCTGTATAAAATCGTGACCGTTTATAAGACTAATAAAAAATAACCCGTGGGTCAAATGCCTTAAACTACTTTATAGCTTGTATTTCGGGGATATAAAATATTATACCCATGAGGTCTAGAGGTAATATGTTTTCAAAGTCTAGATAGTATCGTATAAATTTAAGATAATAGTAGTAATATAATGTATGGTAATATGTGCATTGATAATAATAATAATAGGTGACTCAACTTTCAGGTATAAAAAGATGCTTAGAGAAGGTTTCTATTAATGCGTTTATCTAACAAAAAAACTCACGTTCACATCAAGTAATAAGCTCAGGATACGATTCAGAGCACCTTGGAACTAATACATACAGGCACCTCTATTATTCCGTTACTATTACAGCTCTCCTCCTTATCGGCCCTCTTTAGCCTAGCATAAGCCGTTGTGAAACCATTTTCCTTTATCACTCACAGGCATCATACTTGTTTATTTGTACAAAGGTTTTGTAAGTCAGTGAAAGGACCTGGATATTCATAGGCATTTCTTTTGAAATCGATGACAGCCACATTAATTTTATTTATAGTTAAGTAATTGATGCGTCAAGACATAAGGCGGGAGGCACACACATCTTAAGACTAGCTTGTGGGCAGTTGACAGACAGAGCGATATATCATTCATTTTATACAAATATCACCATGTCAATTCTGTATTGAAACTTTTGTCGGCTTTGTTGAAGTGTATTTAAGGTTTAGTGCTAATTGACTGAAATTATTAATGTTTCTATGTAGTGTTATCTCAAACTTTTTAAACAAAAGTAAAAGGAATACGACGAAACATTTGATGTGAATATTAATAATAGAGACAATTTATAATTTAAGTACGAACAAAACAGTACAATAATTTGTAATTATCACAAAAACTAAAATATACAACTTTCTTCTTAGATAACGTTAATGGCTAAACACATAACTAAAAATAAAAGGATAAAAGAACCCGTTACTTACGAGTGCATATGAACATTTATTTTTATAGACTGACTTGTCTACTGGTGTGCTCGATGCCTATAACATTAAAGGCGGTACCGACATTACATCACATTACGTCTCAAGATCCGATCTGTCTTTTATCAACTGTGGTATTGCATAGCAACTCAATATCTGGTGTAACTATTGGTTTATTTTTTATGTAACAGATACTTAAATAATTAAATAAGAATGACTGAACTATAACGAATGTGAACTTTTTGTTATAGAGTTTTCGTGCCTACTTTTAAGCCCCTTTATGCAAGAGGGTTGTTATTTTTTACCAACTTCCAAAAAGGGTGTTCTAAATTCGGGAAAAATGATTATTTATGTTAGGTCGGTACCTATATCCAGAATTAATTAACCAGTTTTGATAAATCTCCTTTTCGTCCTTTCTTCAATAGGGTAGGTTAGATATATATTGTTCCGTTAAAATTGATTAAAGCTGTGTTGGTAAGGATTAAAAAATATTTATGAACACTTACATTGAAGCTTTTACTGAGTTGAAAAGGAGCGAAGAAGAAATAAATAGAAGCCAATTGATTCTTAAAAATGAAAATGTATACTGTTTCTTAGGAATACCGATAAAAAGAATAGACACGTTGCTGGTAGACACAAGTGCACTAAGCTTGAAATTTGTTTCCAGTATTGATGGAAGATTACAATATTTATCAGCAATAAATTTAAGACATAGAAAGTTGCGGTACACCACTTGCATATAAATGCTTCAATATCTAATAAAATTGTGCGGTTTCTATATTATTTTATTATTCTTGCAAGCTTTAGCCGTAGCGATCTCGACAACTAACATTTCTATAGATGTAAACTAGGCACTGTGAATATTACTTCATTAACGATATTACTTATTATATTTTTAATAAATATCCAATTATTGACATTTAATTTCGTACCTTTCAAAATGTATAGATCAAACATTGTTCCTCCTATTGAGTGACTTACTTACTAACAACATTTATGAATTCGTTACATAATGTGAAAAACAATATTACATTGGCTAGATGTCAACCTGCTCACCTTCAATCCTACAAGCGCTACTTTGACATGATTCTGACCAAAACTTGTGCCAGATATAAAGAACGATTTTCATATTAGAATCGTCATTTGATCGGACTCAACCGTAAAATCAGCATCACAAAATGAAACTGGTTCGTTTTTTTTCTGTATTTGGTGTGAAGTGCTTAGTGAAATAGTTGTAAAAAAAGCTTAAGATAGAATCGTTTTCATATTACCAGGGTTTTGAGAATTTGTTTTTTAATATTAGTGCTTCTAAGTTACTTAGTGAATATTTGATCTTTTTACTACTTTCTTCAATTATTGTTTATTTATTAATAATTAAAATTATGTAGGTACTAGGGTAGGTATTATTTTTCAGTATGATCAACATTTAAGTTTTAAATTAGTGAAACAGTTTCAGTTTACTATGCATTCATACATGCTTGGTTTTTAATAAAGTAAAAGCACAATTGATTGAGATTTTCGATTCTACAATTATACTGCTGGTATAATGAACAGATACAGCTTATATATTCAAATGTAAACTATACTTTGTCTACAGATTAATACAATGTAATTGTCATTACTATAGTTTCAAATAAATACCTGGAAATCTCACCACAGATTGAAAATAACATCATTTGATACCACGCCGGTGATGACATTTAAATTTCGGTCTTGGTCGCTTAAATTCAACGATCGTGGCATTTAAATTTTATTATTCGTATCTATTTTATAATTCGAATGAATATTCAATTATGAAAAAAACAACAGGATTCCAAACATGCTTTTGAATCTGATATTCGATTTAAAAGTCGATATAATAATAACATTTTGTATTCTATTCAAATTCCGCAAACTAGTAAATATAAGCTTAACTGAAACGAGGGATTTCCTTGCACATAGAACTTTAATTTAGCAACGACTATATCCCCAAATTAAATAATAATGCAGGCTGCTTTAAACAACCGATATCTCTTGTAATTATTAGATACTAGTTTCTGCCCGCGACTTCGTCCGCGTAGACCTAAGTAAAGTATCCTATGTGTTAATCCAGGTTATAAACTATCTGTGTTCCAAATTTCATCCAAATCCGTTCGTAGTTTTTGCGTGAAAGAGTAACAAACATCCACACCCACAAACTTTCGCATTTAAAATATTAGTAGGATAGAATAATCAAATCTAGTAGTGCAAGTTACCTTCACTGACCATGTGACCACTAGTATCTAAGGTCTATATTAATAAATCTATCTCCAGTCTGAGTGTTATCTTGAGTACGCTTTGACGTGTCATTTTGTACGGAAATGACGTAAAAATGAAATTCAGACTTGAGATCAATTTATTAATACGGGCCTAAGTGCGCTAGTACCTACCTTCTTCATCTCAAGCTTTTACTTAAATATTTTTCAGTACTTTACTTATGATGTTTATCCTGAAAAAGTCACCTTTTCGTCTCATTTGTTGCGAGGTGTGGTAATTTATTGTTATTTCCAGTTGGTAGTACTTTGCCTGGCGGCAGTGGCGGTGGCCGCGCCCCCTCCCCGCGTAACCTACCCCAGCGGCGAGGCGCAAGTCGTCCGATATGAAAACGACAATGTGGGACTTGGGAACTACAGATACGCGTAAGAAATTATCACCATTTAAAAAAAACTTTAATATTACCTAATATAAGTAGTTGCTATTATGTACACTTTCATAGAAAAAAATAACCGATTCTTACCTATTTATGTTTCATGTTATAGGTACCCATAACTTGTATAACTAAGTGGTATTAAGTGCCCTTTGGTGAATAAGGGGTAAAAACTTTCTAAACTGGGTTATTTGAAATTTCCAATTATTTACGTAGGTAGCACGCCTATATTTTGACGTTTATTTAATGATGTACTTCCCATTGGCACGCTAATGATATAGTAGCTACGTTATAGAACGCGCTCGTGGTGCAGGGGAATGTTGAAGGCAAAAGAGGACGCATCAGACCACATATGCGGGTCTGATACCTAGGCCTACCAAGTTAAGGCCAATTAATGGGTAATGGAAATGGGGTTGACAGTATGATTAGTGACCTCGACCACTCTGTCAAGAGTGTGAGTGTATAAAGAGGAAGAAGGACGATCAATACACTACGGATAAATAATTAATTTCAACTTTTTTCATCAGGTATGAGCAATCTGACGGAACCAGACAAGAGCAAGAGGGTGAGCTTAAGAACGAAGGCCGCGAGGATGAGAGCATTGTGGTGAAGGGGTCATTCTCGTGGGTCGGCCCCGACGGCGTGACCTACACAGTGACCTACGTGGCCGATGAATCCGGGTACCAGCCAGAGATCGAACAGGGCCCCGGTGGTGGCGTACCCCCCGCGGTCGTCGCTTCGCTCCTCGGTTGAATAATACGTCGAGATACTTGTTTAATATGACTGACCAAAAATATGTACCTACGATATTACAAAAAAAATAAAAATGTCTTTTGTTTTAATTTAAATTTTATTGCTAATTAGCTTTCGCCCGCGGTTTCGTTAGCGTAGATATTTTTTTTTATGTTTATAACAGGTCCACCTATCGGGTCCAGCTAAAACCAAAATGTCATGCACAAATGAAAATGAACCCATAATCCGGCTACTGATGTTGATAATATAATTGAGGCAGAACCTTATACCATAGTTGTGAAATATCTATACTTACTCATTGAAGACATACAAAGCATGTCATCAACCCACGCGCCTAAGTGCCTTTCGACCTCCATGACTATCAATCCAAGAAAATATCTAAGTACTTACCATTGATTTTATTAATTAATTATAATGACTTTTTATGTTCATGGATAAACAACGATTAAGTTTGTAATTATAATGACATTGTAAGCAGATTAAATTTCACCAGCCATTTTTTTTTGTTAAAAGGGTTTTTGTACCAGCGGCACATAATAAATGGTAATTGCGAGAGCTAAATGCCAAAATAATTTAATGTAGCAATTATATTTTTAGTGATTTTGAATGAGCAAATATTTAATGACTAAATAATATTAGATGATTAATTATGTAGTTATTGCCGAAACCTAAATACGCTTTAAATAAAATACCTAAGTACTAAAAGAATTGAAAAATATAAAAATCGAATATTAATAAATCATCACGCCTATACAGGCATGAATCGTAGGGAATACTCCCGAAGGAGTAAGCAGCAGTGCCCTGCGGTGCATTCACATTACGCGAATCGTTGTTTTAATAATAATAATATCGCCAGACTGTCACACCAACTGTATGGTCACAAACTAAGCAACGCTTGTACTATGGGTACCGTACAATGCTCTGGGGGCGATCCCAGAGACTGGAAAACTAACAAAAAGAAATTTTCGAAATTTGCCCCAGCGGGAATGAACCAGTAACCACCCGGTGCAGTGAGCCAAGCGGCCTACTCTCAAACCACTGCGACAAGCCTTGTCGTTTTCGGTCTCAATATAACAGGGTGCGAGCCTATTGCTATTATACCAGGCACATTCCCCCTCAATATTAGGGGGGTTCAAGCCATAGTCCACTACGCTGTGCATGTCGGCAAACTTCACACGTCTTTCGAAAGACGTGCAGGTTTTCTTACAATATGTTTATCTTCACAGTTAGTCAAATAAAAATCCAGAAAAGTCAGTTGAAACTGAGATTCGAACCTAGAAATCCGAAAATCCAAGAGGTGTGAGGTTTTGCCCACTATACGCTATCAGTACCTACTAATTGAAAGTGAGATAACAAAATAAGGTAGCTCCCTACTTATGAGGCTCAAACGGAACCGAGAATCTGTTCTGTGATATTTACTAGGTACAATACAATATTGTATTCATTAGAGGTAACCTAAAGTAACTAGTACTTGCTTCGGCAGTACATATACTAAAAAAACCTAAAGTAACTTCTACGCTCGTCTTTGCATGCATGCCCTAGCACATATAGATTCATGTACTTAAGTATTGAAAATGATATTTCGTGGCTACATATTTAAGATTGCAACATACGTGTTACCCAAGCTCGAATTCCTGTGACCCAATTATATCAAGATAACTTGGCATTTTTTTTTTAATAAAAGATGCTGTTATTTTTTTACTTAGTCTATCGAGATTTATTAAAATAAATGCAGTTTCAATACACACTTTCCAGGAGAATTACTTATTTGTATCATCTTTATACAGGCTGAACTTTCTATAGACTAATCGAACCAAGAGGACTCGCAAAATAACGTTGGAGTTTTGTGTTTCATTTCCGGTAAATAAATGTATTTATACAAACTGTTTACAATCATGCATTTTATGATTTAATATGAGAAAGGATTCTGTGGTGACATTTTCCCATAATTGGATGAGAAAAAAACTTGATTGAATTGGGCTGCCAGTTATGTTTTTATGCGAGCTTGGCTACTTAATTAATTTTTAAATGACAAACACTCGTTGACGTCGAGACGATCCTTACATTTTAAATACATTATTAAACGATAATCTGATTTGGCATTCATTTAAAGACTGATTAGCGTTTAATGTATTTTTAAAAATTAATTAATAGTCTCTGAAACTGATAGAAATATATATGATATTCATACATAAAAGAATAAATTTAAATCAAACACATTTAAATTCCATACTCGATATGCAGATACATTGAACAAAACGTGAGAGCGACCGTAATTACAAACGGCAAAATATTGAATAATTAATTTAATTTCGATAACAACACCAACAAACTTTGCCAACCTAGCGTTTCCTAATTGCCGTCAATCATTATCGTGCTATACCTATGCATAATAATTAAAATCGTGATTACGAGAGGTCCCATCCAATGTCCTCAAACGTTTCGCGGCTTGCCTTCGCGGTGTCGTAGGAGTGGTCAAATACACAAAACATTATAACGAGATGTGCGTCAACTAATAACCGTATGTTGCAATACAGTATTCGGAATAGTATAAAACATGTGTAAAGTTAATTCATGTACACACACTTCAAGTAAATCCGATACGATAACCGTTTAGATGATGAAGCTGGTTAGTGAATTTTGTGAATTAAAAAATAAATTTAAAAGCTTTTTTTATTAAATAAACACATGTCTCAGAAACCTTTCCGGGAAAAACGGAAATTGTCCTAGAGAGAGGAGTTATTTGAACGAAAATCGGGAAAACCTTGGGAAAACCCAACATAAAACGAATGTTTGTGATAGTGAAGTGTTGATTGTGCGGTTTTGGTTTCAGTTTGTTGTTTGCGGATTGCTAGCTGTGGCGGCGGCTGCCCCTCAGGCCAGGAGCGACCAAGATACGCAACTACTTAAATCTGAAATTGATAATGATGGACTCGGCAACTACAATTTCGGGTGAGATTTCTTAAAACAAAAAGTTTTGATAGGCGTTACTTACTAAATATCAATGAATGATAATATACTTAACTTCAATTTTTTCTTTGCAAATTTCAATTAAAGCTTTTCCAGTAGGTGAATATATATTAATTAAAAAAAAACATATACCTAATTTTGATTAAACAACAGTTATTTATCTCCTTTGGAATTTTAAAAATACTTACCAACATAAAAATAATATTACTTTAATCACAGATAATTTAATGAATACAGCCCTTGACTACCTTACAGTTGGCTCTAATTTCATACTATTTTTTGTAACATAACTGCCAAAGGTGGCAAAGATTTTAGGCACACCTATAAATAAATAAAATATGCAAGTTTTTATTATGTTTTCTTCTTTTAGCAATGGTGTACCATTATTCACGCTAACTAATATTTCACAGTTTCGAACAAAGTGACGGAACAAAACGCGAAGAACAAGGCGAGCTGATCAACGCAGGCACAGATGACGAATTCGTTTCAGTCAAGGGTTCCTACTCGTGGGTGGGACCCGACGGCGTAACCTATAGGGTCACCTACATAGCGGACGACAAAGGGTTCCAACCGACCATCGAGCAGGGCCCTGAAGGCGGCGTTCCTCCGGGGGTGGTAGCTTCGCTTCTTGGTTGATCTACTCGTAGCAAAAAAAAATAGTCCAATTATTTTTATAAATAAATGCGAAAATCCTATTCATTATTTTTATTATTATTTTATTCAATAGGTTTCTAGTGAGTTTCTAGTTTCTACTTGGGGTCGGACCCCCAGAAATTACAATAGTTAATTTCTTTGGTGCCCGACCATATTCATTAGTATGGAACCGACACTGCGCCATCAACACACGTACAATACTCCGAATACTGCCGTAGGTATTCACAAATACCTACTTAAATCTAATAAAATACCAACCTCAGAAGAATAATTCGCTTCGCTCTAGCGATTCAATGCAAAGACTACTATTGTATACTGGTAAATTCAATGTTCTGTGTTTGCGGCGGAGGTGTGGAGGCGGTGTCCCTACAGACGTTGTAGATTCGCTTTTCTATTGTTCTAGCGTAGAAATAATAATCTGATTATTCAATATTTGTGGCAATATAATATTTCGGGTGTTAGGTACAATGAAATGAAATTGCAGTGAGATATGGATAAATAAATTCATAAACCGGTACGTCTGAACAAATCATGAAATCTTCCTGAATTTACACTTGATTAGGAACCTCTAATATTTATTATGTTGATAGAATGGTTAACATAAGGCTCTTACAATACTTTTTGTGAGTTAACATATTATTTTCGATTGAAATGCTCAATTGTAGGCAAATTATATGCAGAATATGTAAGTAGTAAGTCATATCGTGGTAAGAGTTCCACAGTGGTTCCGTTATTATATATCCAAATATTAAGTACTACCATAGTAGTAAAACATATTATATGGTACGAGTATTGGGTATTATAGGATATTAATAATACCCATTAATATCTTAATTATAAGCTTGATGATATAACTACCACGCAAGGAAATTATACTAGTAAAACCGACTTCTAATAGAAACCTTTTTTTTATGAATAGCCTCTTAATAGAAACTTATAACACAACATCACAGAGCAAACATGTTTTTTTTTTTGGTGAGTATCTACTTTTGTTCTGTGACATTTCTGTCACTACCACTACACAAAGAGAATTTAATCACTACTATATAACTGTCTAAATTTTTTCGTTTGTATTTTTTTCAATTATTTATTTCCACATTAAAATTTGCTTTGTATTATTATAAGTAAACGTTAATATCACGTAACTATATTGATAACCAGCTATAATTTTGCTGTGTTCAATTTGTTAATACTGGAAGTAAGTTAAAACTGTTTTATAATCCTCTCATCTAACCAACCACTTCCTCAGATCTGAGGATCGGTTCTGGTAATTTTTCTCCACTGGCTTTTATCACCCGCGACGCTCAAAACATTTCTGAAGTATTATGAGTTCCAGTTAGAAATTATTCCATTTCATCTACGTCTGTGTAAAAGATGCATAGAAAAAACACTTACATTCTGGTTTATTCTAACGTTTTACCTCCGTCGCGCCCCGGCTCCGTGCGTCCTCCGGGACTGCCGTACCCATGAGATCTAAATAGTGGGTATTGAGGACCCAAGATCATTTTCATCAAAACTGATCAGTAATCGAACTTGAGCGACATGAGCATGAGCACCCACGGCACCCAGCACCCCTGATTTACTGAAATTTTCATGAAATAACCATATAAGGAAATACACGTGGTCCTATTTGAACCCCAATAATAATTAATTTCATGACAATTTCAGTAAATCTAGGGTGCTGGGTGCCGTGGGTGCTCATGGTGCGTTCATGGTGCCGTGGATGACATAATTGTCATCCAAGAACATAATGTTCTTGTTCTAAATCGTATGTTTTCTGTACAGAATGACTAAACAAAAACCAGGTTGCAATGTTAAAACTGGCCAAATGGTACTGACAGCCATCAAGAAATTGATGCAAAACACGGGATGGACCACACGGACGATTGTAAAATTCATCAAAATGGAATATCGCGTATCAGGCCCAGCGATCAGTAGACAAATCTCCAGGTATTAATATTAGTTGGACCTACTATTGCAAAATGGAACCAACCCACACACACTTCTGCAAACTGAAACCAACCTAGAACCACTAACAAAAGGTTGGTTTTGGTCTACAGTAGTGCATGTGGGTTGGTTCCTTTTTGCAATAGTAGGTCCAGTTTACCCCTATATTACAATACCTACCTACCTGCAATTTGAGGCGGGTAATTAAGTCCTTCAAATACAATACGCGCGCAGTAAGTTAGCCGGTCCGAAGATATCTGAAGACTGAAGATATTGGAGACATACTCATCTTCAAAGCGAGAATAGTAAATAATAATCCTCATTGATCTACTGCCACATTCGCAGTTCTAAATTGAATTATATAAGGGGTCGTCCATTAATTACGTGAAATGTTCAGGGAGCGAGGGAGCTATGTCGAATCTCATCAAATCTTACTTTGGGGAGAGGGAGGGTCTCGGCAAATACGAGTATCACGTGATTGTTTTGTCCAGAAATAGGGTAAAATTGTGAGAAATTTGGGTTAAAACATGTTCTTTCATTATAATATGACCACATCTTGCACAATAATATTTATCGTAGTTTTACGAAAGCCGCAAAGTTTCTCAGAAAATTAAAATATTAAACTAATTATCAATATTATTATAATTTATTAACATAAATCCAACGCATATACGCTAGAAAAACGCATTAAAAAATCTCACGTGAGTATGAGGATGGAGGAGGGGGTTGAGCCACTGCGGGCGTCGGGGAGGGCAAGCCGACGTCCGACCAGCAATAGGCCGAGGAGGTAGACGGGCTCGCCGTGTCCCGCGGGCCCGTCCCAGTGGAGGAAGGGAGCGGAGGCTTCCTGCATCGAAGGGGACTGCAGTGGCAGTCCAGGCCCCGTCAGCGCCGTGGTAGTAATGCCACCAGCGGTACCTGCGGCGCGGACACTCAGGGCTGAGAAGGGACACCGAGGGTTGTTTTAGTGGGTGAGAGCCCCACATAACCACCGCGCCATGCCCTTGGCGCGGTGGTATGCGGAACGACATTTTTTCCCTCGTTAAAAAAAAAAAAAGGGGTTGAGCCACATCTCACGATATATTACCAGGGGAGCGCCAAAAACGCCTCATGTTATTAATGGACGCCCCCTAAGCATAGAGTTTTGTGCGATGAAAAATAAGCTAATTGAAATTACTTTGTTAAAGTCTTTTACTCAGCATTATACAAGGTGCGATGTGACAACCTCTACTATCAGAGGTTACACAAATTGTTCAGAGCATTACATGAAAAGGTAATCCAAGTGATGGCCCAGATAACAACGGCTATGGACATCAGTAATAGTCAATGTATTGCCGCATCGACCTTGCTATTTAGGAGAACTCTCACGGTTGCATCTTCGACCCCTTTTGTAATGATGTTTGATTATTTGACGATTACTTATGGTGTAGTGGTTTGAGCGTAGGTATACAACTTGGTTCGCTGCATCGGGCGGTCGCTGGTTACATTCCCGGCAGGACAAATTTCAGAAATAACATTTTGAAATTTGCTTTGATTTTGGTGTGGGCGCGTACCGTTGATTGAAACCATACAGTTGTTTTATGTGCTATCCAGTCATCCATCTATCAGCCGGAAGACGTTCACTGTTGGACAAATGCGTCTCCCAATGATTTCCACAAACGGATAAATCGTAAGACAACAAATGATTTTTATTTTTCCTAGTAAGTATCCCATTTAAAATGTGTTATCGTTTTTAATAACAGCAAATAAACGTTAAGTAAAAAATATCAAAATTAATACGTAAATCATTTGTTGTTGTTATGTTTTTGCTCCGCACATATCCCCGTCCTCTGTCACCGGCACCGCACTCATCGGATTCCCGGACGCGTGCGATGTCGTCAGTCGACGTTGTGCGAGGCCAAACTGTACGAGAAAAAAAATAAAAAAAAGTTTTCCAGCCCGGCTTTTTAACTACACACATTTATTTTAATTTGCCTTTTTTTCAGGGCACTGAAGCGTGGTGTTAAATTAGGCTTGTTGCAGATGAGCCAAGGTCGCTACCGACTGAACGACATGTCGCGCTTAGCTCAGCCAGTGAAACCGCGGGAAGTGCACCTCAGAAAGAACACTAAAATACGGAAACGAGCATTGGAGATACGCAGCCGCTCGCCATCATCATAAACTCTAAAATCTTCGTTTAAATTTGCATGGGTATTAAAATGTGGCAATTTGATAAAATTATTGTTTGCAGTTTCACAGATCGATTTATTTCGTTCCACCACTCACTAGCGCCCAGTTAACTAAAAGAACACACCTCACACCCTCACATCCCCCCCCCCCCCACACACACACACGCCCACGCCCAAAGAAGTGCAAGTAGGACTTGCTTAATGATTCCTATCGGGTGTACCTACCTACTTATAGTACCAGACAGACATTGGAAAAATGTCTTCGAAAGAAAAAGCACAAAGCTTACAAGTCTAAATCGACTGTAGGGTTTATTGTAGCGTTGAATTATTAATAACTAGCTGTGCCCCGCGACTTCATCCGCGTAGTATTGGATTATTGGGTTAAAAATCCTATATGTTAATCCCAGTTATAATCTATCTGTGTTCCAAATTTCATCCAAATCCGTTCAGTAGTTTTTGCGTGAAGGAGTAACAAACATACATACATACATAAGTTTGTGAGTGTGGATGTATGCATGTATGTATGTATGTATGTACATACATACATACATCCACACTCACAAACTTTCGCATTTATAATATTAGTAGGATATGGTCTGGTAACATTTTACCTCATACTTTGTAGTAACGCCGTTTAAAAGAGTAATCTGCAGATCGCTCAAAAGATTTAAGTAAGTATTTATAAAGATGTAGGCGTTCTCCTAAAGAGGCTTATATTCAGAGGAACCTACAATATAGAAAAGTTTAAATTACATCAATTGTTGATTGTTTGTCTTTATTTTAACATTAAAATATTTTGCTACTAAAATAGGTATATTAGAATAATTAAAAGACTTTATTACAATTAAGAGATGAATTTACGAACGCGAGCGCCTGCCTTTGGCTGTTTAGTGAGTGGTATTTAGTGATACATTGCTCGCTGGAAAATAATAACTTGAATTTTATTTTAGGTACATTTATTTTACTATACGGGGTTGCAGACCAAAAGCCGGGGGCGTACACCGTCAAATTACCGACTGTCCACTGTAATCCAAATCCCTCTCGCATTGAGGGAGGTCAAATTTAAAAATATATTGGTAAGCTAAATGGCAACAGTAAATCACAAAATGTTGTCGTAAATGTTTTCAGATTTTGGATAAACTATAAAAATGCTCGAAAATTTTGAATTTCGCGGGCTAGACAGGCGCGTTTCTAGCGTTAGTCACTTGTATGTTTTTGTCCTGATTACATAGGTACTTGTTAGACCAAGTCTTCCAACACAATCAACGTAATTATCAGCAAGTAGTCGGGGTTTTTCCACGACTTGTTTCTATGACTAAGCAATCCTTGTCAAATTTTGCTTGGTATACTGCCAGGCTCTAGTTTGAATTCCCAGATTATTATCACCGATGTATTGGAATTTAGTGCTTACGTAGGTTACTACGTACTCAATATTACATTATGTAATACTATAACTTTTAAGTCCGATTTCCTTGTCGGTTCCTTGAAATATTTAAGCCGCATTATTTCCGGACACTCACTCACCTTTATAATTTATTAACTATGTCCACAGCCCCGACCTGGTCGGGCTGCATGGTCTCCACATCTAGAAAATCTGCTTGTTTTACAACCCTTAGGTACCTACTAAACAAACAGGTATATTTCTACATTTTTACCCGAAATAATATGCAAATTAAATCTATACAAATAAATAAAATTGGAGTGTCTGTTTGTAATATCAAAATAACACATTTTCACTAAATGCATATGAAAGTACATACGACACCTATAACAAAAACGCGATTTAATTTTTTTTTGTCTGTCTGTCTGTCTGTCTGTCTGTCTGTGTGTTTGTTCCGGGTAATCTCCGAAACGGCTGGACCGATTTTGACGGGACTTTCACTGGCAGATATCTGATGTTTTAAGGAGTAACTTAGGCTACTTTAATTTTAGAAAAACAATTGGGCTTCCGCGTAAAAAAATAAAAACACATGAAATCTAAGAGTATCTCCGAAACGGCTGGACCGATTTTGACGGGACTTTCACTGGTAGATAGCTGTTGCTATAAGCAGTAACTTAGGCTACTTTTATTTTAGAAAACCAAAATTAAAAGAAGTGGGTTCTGTCGCGCGGGAAACGCGGGAGCGGGCTTTTTTGTTAAGTTAAATTCCACGCGGACGAAGTCGCGGGCTCAGCTAGTTTATAATATGTTTTTAAATGCTATAGGTTTTCAACAGAACCAATACCTACCTAGTTTGTTTATATACCTAAATATTGGTTTTAAAGCTGCTTTACGAAGCCTTCCGTGAGAAGGTGGTACTATATTCAATTAACTACAGCCTGGCTACCACCATGTAAGCGTACACACCACGTAGCAATGAATAGGACTACAATAAATTGATAAACAAACAAATGTAATCACCGGCATATATTGATATTAATAATTGTAGCCGTATAATTGTACATACCTACTTACCTACTTAATTATATATGCATAATTACGTATGAACAAAAACAAGTCCGAATTATGTTCCAAGAACTTTAACAGGAAACAGGCCTTGGTTGATTTGAAACGCATTCGTGTACAACACTATTGAAGAGATATAACGTGAACACCTTCATGGCACATTCAACATAGCTTCGGTGGTTAAATGTGCATTATCGTGAACTGTGATAATAAACTTCGGAGGTATTCAAGTTTTTAACCATGGATGTGACTTTAACAAAGGTTGGTACGTAACCAGTTTCATTTTTTGTGCGATCAGTACCTAGTTATAGAGCGTTATGAACGTGTTTTTTATTAAGACATGAACTATATTGGTATGTGTGTAGTAATGCGGTGACGATAAATGTATTTCGGAGATTCTGCAGTAATGTTTTTTCAAATTTCTGATCGAGGCTTTTGTCGAGCTCAAGATCTCTACCTAAACCTAAGTAAATTTGGGCAATAAGTAGGTACTTAATTTAACATACGTAAACAATCGCGAGATAATTTACGGAATAATTTTATGTGTTATTTATATTCGGTTTCTTTCAGTTAATGGCCATACTAGTACTGTGCGAGATAACAAACTACGTGATCGCAATTCCCATCAAAGATTCTACTGGGTATGCTATCTCCAGAGACAAAAGATCACCTTCTAATAACTTCTCCCTCTTTGGATTTGGAATTAAGACGTAAGTACATTATACTAAGGAAAAATATAGAAATGTAAGTTCTTTCTTCACGATTTATTGATAATTTGCTTGCATCATGAAAATTGTTTTAATTGCATAAACCATTAATATAAACAAAAAATTTAATTCATAGTAAATTATGAACAAAAAGTGAATTATATTTTTATTTTCTTGACTTACTAAACGTCTAATATTATGTTTTTTTTTTATAATTTCCAGACCTTTTTCAGTACGAAATCCCATAACTAGCGTTCATGAAAATTACAACAATTTGGCAAATCTATTTCGACCGGCACTAGAAAAACAAAAGGATGCCAACAAAAAGATTTTTATAATTAGCAAACCAGATGAAGTACCTCACGAAGCCAACGAAACTAAAAATTGTGGACCGGTTCCACCCCCAAATGTAAACAATAATAATAAATCAGAGGTTTTAACTGAAATTATCAATGATATTAAAGGCAATCATGTTGTCCAAGAAAATAACGATACTAAAGATATTACCAAATTAATCTTGGAAGCAGTTGCAAATAATGCAGATGCCGATGCAAATAAAACAGTAGCACCAAATCCTGAGACTACAATCAACATAATGACGGAAGAAAACGATAGGAAACATGTGAAAATGAATATTGACAAAAAGTTATTGGATTACATATTCAACACCAATATTCTAGATGACACGACTGCTGACACCACGGAGAGCGGTGACTATACAACCGAAACAGGCGATTATAATTATGTGAGTATTCACTTATAGTCCACATTTGCTTGGCATGTTTTCAATTTCAATAACGTGGCTACAATAAAGACGTCCAGTAAAGACGCCAACAACAATTGTTGATTTTGTTCATCCAGGTCTTATCACTCGGGTTCCATAAAACCGAGGTAACACCGCGTGAACAAAATGGAATAAGCCTTTACCACTTTATTAAGAAACGTGGATGAGTGGGCGAATAGTAACACCGAGCTATCTCTTTCTGTCATCAGTAATTTGACATTCGAAAGAAGAAGACAAAGTATGGTGTAACTACACAACCGCTAATCCAGGTTTATTAATAAGGGGGTTAGTGATACTGAAGTACCCATAGTGACCATGACTTGATCAATATGTTATTTATTATAATTACTTATCCGCAAAAATTTCGCCCGCACTAAGCAGCACATTGCGCAACGCTTACAGCGCTACTGCCGTTTAGTGCGTTCTAAGGTTATATTTTTATCACATACAATTTCATATAGGGAGGTTAAAGATATTTGGTCGAACCTTAACTTAATAAATAAGAATAAGTAAACTAAAATCAAATCACATTTTATTTCAGACTACAACGGATACTACCGATGACCTTTTAAGGATCCCAGGGCCAGTAGTAGCATCACTGTTAGGGTAAATCCCATTTCGTTATTAACACCTTACATGGCACACCTCCGCATGAAGGTAACTTTCGAAGAAATGAGCCACGTCAGCGAGATTATACATGAAGAATTCGTTCAGTTTTGTCCCTTGATCGTCAAATTCTTGGTACAGGAGACTGTCAACATCCTTAGATTTAGAAGAAGAAGAAGATATCTTCGTCCTTGTGCGAAGCGCTGCACTGTTTATAATCAGTGTCGATTTTCGATTGCCAACCAAAATGTAATGTTTTGTAGTGTTACTTGCCGATACAGTCGTTGTATTAATTATGGGGTTGATACTGCTGTAAAAAGTAATTAATGACCATTAGTGTATATACCTGAGAACTGGTACTCTATATTTGAATGAGACTAATCTTTTGCACATCTATTGCATGGTGATATTTAAATTATTTTATTGATTTAGTTAAGTTTGGATTATATAACTATTCTAGTTATATTTAGTTCGGATGGGTTGAAAGCTTATTTAAAAACTGTTTAATATACCAACTAACCTTTTTGTTATAGCTATTTCTGTTGTAACATTTTCTGAATGCGTCGTCGTCACTAATATACTACATAAAACCTGAAAAAACATAAGAATGTAAATGTTATTACTCATTATTACAAATTTACCGTCTACGATCCTTTAATTTTAAATACAGACGACAACACATTTGAGAGTATTATTTGCGAATAAACGATTTATGTGGTAGTTGGTTTCGCTAATTACTAAAGTTAATCAATCGAAACGAATGAGTTTTTAGAACAATAAAACTGCTTTTTTAACGAAATTTTATGACGTTGGCCACTTACGTTATAAATTACCTATTCTTGTATAACTACTTCTCTACCACAACATTCCACGAAATAAGCACAACAATTATAATTTAGATGAAGAAGAACATTCTTATTTGATATATATTTAATGCGGATAACGTTAACGTAAACGATTGCAGCTACCGAGAAATCAGACGAGTCAACTTTGAGCCTATGTTTAGTAAATATTGTTTGAGTATTATAGTCTTAAAATGATGAAAATTTTACAAAAACTTCTATTTAAGAATATTTTAATAAAAAAATTAAACCGACTTCAAAAAAACCTGGGTGCACTAATAACTAGGAATCTTGTAATTTCTTTCATTTGGAGTCAGTGCCAATTCAAGTAAGGGTAATGTTACCTACCTAAGAAGTAGTCCTAACGTAGTGTAAAGATAGTGGCACAAGATAGGTAGTGAAAGATTTTTCAAAATCAGTCCACAAGTGACGGAGCAATCGGTAAACATCAAAAAATACACAGAACCCCCACTTTTTTTGGAAATCGATTAAAAATCAAATATAATCTACTAAGAAATATAGCTACAAAAATGTAATTTTACTTAACACAGTTACGAAAAAACCGCATTCTTTTAACCCTTGGTTTGCACTGACGAAACATTCATGCAAAAATACATATATATGGTTCTCTGTATTTTTTTATATCATAAAATAGAGAAAAAAACATGTATCAGTATGTGTTTCAGTCAGGCAAACCAAGGACTTACCCACACATAGTAGGGGTAAAACTAAAAACTTAACTATAAGATAAAAAGTATTATAAAATTGAAGGTTAAAAATAAAGTTACTTTTGTGAATCAGTCCCACCACTGTTACTCCTGTAAGCCAGGAACAACAATGGTTTCCAATGATGACTCCAAGGTTTGACTCTCGACAAGTCCCAGGGAAAAGCTGAATTGTCTTTCAAACCGTAAAAAATGTATTGAGAGAAAGAATAGGTGGAGCAAGAAGAAAATTGAAGGTTATAAAACATTATATACGTACCTTTAAGTTTTCGTTAGTGTTAGTACCTACTTATAGCTACTATTATATATAAGTTTTCCATTTCAGATAGTATTTTGAAGTCGAGGATATTGTAATGTTTACCAACTCTCATTTTATAGTCTAGTTGGTATTTCGATGGCTGTCTGATTTATCAATAATAATTTAATATTAGCCATGTCTGATAGCGACATTGTCTCGTAAATTATAAAATAAAAAAATAATTCTGCTATCTATACGTACAGTATAGCGTATATCAATTGACCTTTTTTTTTCTATAATGAATATTGTTTGCTCACTACTTCTGAGTGAAAAAAGTTATCGTATGAAATAATTAACTGTATGGAAACTTGTATAATGAAACGCGAAGCTGTGATAAATGCTACTGCTTGCAGACGTAGCAATACAACATTTATTGTGTTCCGTAAGCAAACTAAGGAACCCTTATACATATATAATTTATTTATGTTCGGACGTCCGTATGTCCGTCTGTTACAGCCTTTCCATTCGGAGGTTATTAGGACTTCTTCTTTTTCTCATAGTGCCTCTCCAACTAGTGAAGGTTAGCAGTCAGCTCTGCATATATCTCGCGGTCTTTGGTGAGGTTGAAAAGCTCCGCTGTACTTGAGACTTATTAGGACTACATGGCTGAAGTTTGGAATACTTATATTTACTTGATATTGATACCGCTACAAAGATAGCCATAATTATACTCAATTGTTGAGAATAAAATTATTCTAGGAAGCCTCTCACGAAAAGTGAGGGTGAATATGTTTGTCAGCTACTACCCCGAGTAAAATAAGTATTTGTAAAGTTTATTCGGTTTTTTTTTTCAAAATTAAGGACTGTTTAAGAAATCATTAGCTCTAAATTGGCTTCCTGTAGACCTCGCTCTAAAAAACCTTAAGCATTTTGCAAATACGAGCACATAGTACAAAGTCACTTTAATAATTATCATAATATTCACGGGTCTATTAGATCAATAGCTATAGCTTACAATGTACACCTAGGAAATGGTAAAAATATTAGTTGAATCAAAACCCTCAACATGGTATGTTGGTGAACATTTTTATACTTGACATATATAGGTATAAATAACCCAAGAAATTGGTTTCCATATAAAGTGATTCTGATTGAAGATCCTGCATAGCACGCGGACGTGTTGTTTGACATAATCATTAGACCAACAACACAAGCATTACGTGTACCGAATGCCGTCATCACTAGGTGATGCACTGAAATTCCCAAGTTTATTTAATTATCGAATCACTAAACCTATGTACTTGTGACATTGAAATTTTATAATATCTTCATTTATTGCTCTCACTCACACGATAATAAATATGTAGGTGTATACCGTCTGTAAGTAGGTAATATTTTTTTAATCTTCTACTAATTAGTGTGTCATTTAAAGATAGGATCACTCGAATAACGAATGCGAGTGTAAAATGATTGCTGCTTGGCTCCAATGTAATATGCCTGTAAAAATAGGTTCATTTTAGAGAGATATATAAATAAATATGAAAATATATATTAGATAGGTATACTCCTTGTGACACATAAATCATACATTTATCAGGTTATAAAATTATATAAATTTTTAACTGCATAATGCACATTAATTATGCAGCCTTATAGTGGGCTGCGATTTCTTCCAGGCAATTTTTGGATGGAGGATTTTGGACAACACAAGTGTGCGATGCGGTTTTTATGGCCAATTATAATGTTTAAAGTGGTTAGGGTTGTCGGACTCTACAACCATACTTTACGATCATGTCAGGTGAACACTATCATCTCAGCTCTTGGTTCGCCCTCATTTGTGTCAAATCAGGGGCATGTCTTTATTTCTTCAATGAACTAGAATGAGTGCATTCATAAGTTCCCAATTGTCAACACTTATTACACAGAACCTATTTTCGTCTGAGTTCGTACTAACTTGAACTCGCTCTACATTTCCAATACTTACGTGTAGCCAACATAATGCCAACTTGTCAATTCAATATAATTGCTTCTAACAATAATGAATAGATGATCCTATAACATATAGCTGTGATCGTAACCTGTAGGTAACAAGATATTTACGATTAGGTATTAATAATAAATAAATGGGCGACAATTTATAATTTTGATTAATGTAACCTCTAGCCCCTTTCTATCGCACATACCAACATTACCGTGGAAAACACATTCGGGTATGTACCTATAAAAGTCTGTATGGGCGTTTCGGCGTTCGGTCATGCATTCCGGCTTATAAATCTACGAAACATGAAACGTATGGAATAAATCAAACATTCGTAGAGATATAATGATTCAGAGATCAGTAAACACTTTGAATAACTCTAAATTGAAAATTTAAAAACCCCCGATGCGACGACTTTTTCATCAAATGTATACAATAATCAACAGAAACTCTGCGTAAAAGTAGTCATTATTTTGTTATGACATTATAATAATTGACATTAGAATAGACAACGAATCTAAATATTGATGCCACGAAGGTTTACTTCCTAGTAAAATATTATCAATTATGATTAAATTTCTTGTAATAACTCTGGTTGAGGTGGATGGGAGCAGCCCAGGGGAAGAATTTCCAATAACGCTAAAATTATTTTAAATTAGATTTGTTTTTTTATATTTTTTCTCAATGGCGGAGCAGCGCCCTCTAGAATTATTATAACGTAATATTCCATGACCATTAACAAAACAGACAAAGTTTAACGCATGCGCGTATCCCTCATTTGACACGTGACTTATGGAACGTCTTTAGTTCATACACAAATCTCATATAAAAATTGACAAAATATATTTTTTTTCCAGAATCAGGGAAACTTTTCATATTTATAATATTGTAAAAAGCCAGTTCATACTATTACGATCATTTAAAAATATAATAAATCTAAATCCAATAATCTCAAATTTCGATTGGATTCGAGCCGTTGTAGTTGGTTTTGGCCGTGAATGTGGCTTTTTAACCTACAAAAGAGCTGATGATCTTCAAACGGCTGAACCGATTTTCATGAAACATAGCTAAGAACACTCTCGATCAGAATACCTATCTAACAAAAGAAACAAAATTGAAATCGGTTCGTCAGCTTGGGCGCTACGTGGCTACAGACAGACACACAGATACACAGATACACAGATACACAGATACACAGATACACAGATACACAGACACACAGATACACAGATACACATGTTAAACTTATAACACCCCTCTTTTTTCGTCGGGGGTTAAAAATGACCTTGATTGCGCAATAATACATTTTACATATAGGGTGACCGTCCACTTAGCTGTGTTATGAAGCGGACCTGTCCGCTTTGACCAATGGGATAACTTAATTTCCTGTCAACTCGAGCTAAGCCGAGTGAAACTGAGGTGAAGAAGCGATCCTAATGGTCGAAGCTGGCGGGCCCATTTCATAGCACAGCCAAGTGGACGGTCACCCTTATGTGTACGTGCGCCGAATTTCTCTCACTATCTCGCTTTCCGCTCAAAATGTTTGACGATCTATGTAACGATTATATGGCTGAATCTCCGCCGTGCCTTAATAAATTTGCAAATTTATGACGTCATAGCAATCAATAAATTTATTTCAATGATAAAGTCTAATCCGAAAACATTAACATCTCATAATATATTAGAATCCTTAAATCAAAGCAAACATAAAACAATATTTACGACGGACATCGGAGGACGCATAGTAATCACAGGTGAGTTTACTATAAGCTCGCTGCACTTGCGAAATATGCAGTTATTAGGTACGATACCTAATTATAAGCAACTTCGTGATTACACATATATATACCTATAAATAATTCTGTATAATTCTAATCCCATTATTTCTCCTACTAAAACAAAGTTGTTACCTTATTTATTTTGGTACATGCTACAAAAGTACGAGTATTCGTTTTTCGAGACAAAATTAAGTATTTAATTAAATTGGCCGTTATTCGTCCTTTAAACTTTTTGCGGACACGGGTTGTCGGTAAAAACTTTGTATCTGCCGCAGCAAAAGTGAAGAGGGTAAGAAATTACTTTAAATGAAGACTACGGTAAACAGTCCGTAAGATATGCCAATTAAAAAGATATATGGTAATCACTGAACACGGTGAGCGTCGTGTGTAAAACTACAGTTAACGTCCTCTTTTGAGAACACGGAAGATGCCCGTTTGGATTACTTGAAATTGTAGGAATTTTACTAAAATTTTCTATATTAGTGCTTTAAAACATTTTTAGTTAAATGTGCAATTAAATCTTTTCAAACTTACGTGTTATTTTTTATAATCATATTCCAAGTGGGTACCTATTTACTCGCTTATAATTTCACTATGAGGTACATTGGTACAATGGTATTGTAGAACTTAACAGACGGTACAAGGCATAATCCAGGAAAACACTGAAAGACAGGACACGACTAAAATGCTCTATTAAATGCACTATATTTTAAAAGTTGATGTTTTAACCATGTATTTCGAAACATCGTAGCTCATTCTCCATTCATCAACACTCCTTCAACCTTGCTCTTTATAGACAACTTGTGATGAAATAATTTTATTTTAATATTAATTGTATAAAAATTAATAAACTTTAGAGCTAGCCTGCCCCAGCCGAAGTACCCATTAAGTCCTGAGTTTCAGCCGCATAGCCAGCCTTAGAAACGAGCAAAAATAGACGTGGACTAAAAAAACATTTTTTTTAATCTATACTACGACGACGTTGTTGCTTGCATACCTTCTCCTACACATCTATTTGTTATGTAACAAAGTAGAACAAAGTCGACAAACAAGCGTACGTGCCGCCTGATGTTAAGCAGTTCCTGGAGCCTATGGTAAAGCCATACCAAAGGCATTGCTCACACGTTGCCGACCTCAATGGGAGTGGGACAAAAGTACTGGAAAGGAGCTGGAGGCTGGGATTCCGGCTTTCTCAATCATCGTACGAAACAGCTATAATAGCTACTTTACGCCGTACTGTAACGTCTTTACTGTGTATCGGAAATTTCAGTATTAGGTATTTTTTATTCGAATGACACGCTGCACATATTTAATATAAACATGTAAGCCCGTCACGATTTTATTCAAATAAATAAAAATGCGAAAGTGTGTTTATCGATGTTTTTAACGCCGTTTGTCACGTACATACTCGTAAAACCGTCGCGAAATGTTTACGTAGGTCCACGTATTCCGTGTCAGGAGACATGTAGAGGGGACAGTCAATATTTCTCATGTGTCGGAACCGGCATACGGCTCTCGACCTATTTAGATATCATCAGCATCATGCGATAATAATTATATCCTTCTTACGGTCAGTCTCTTCTTGAACAACTAAAGTAAAAGCATCAACTAAAATTGTGAAGTAAAGAAAACAATAAAACAGCTATTTTTAATATGAGACATTACTTTGGTTGTTGCTTGCAACAAAGAAACTGGCCGTTAGACTTCTTTATTTAAGGGATTTGGCCTGGGAAACAAATTACGTGATATCTATCACCATGGAAGTAGGTACATTTTGTAGATTTTACACAAAAAAACAATAAGTATTTTATTTGGTCTAAGCAAGGTACATTACATTAAGGTTCAAGGAATTGATGCTGCATGCGTATCCCAGCCATGCTTGACCACTTAAATGTTTATTATTATTGGAGTCTCATTTAATTATTACAAGTTAATTTTTTTTACCTCAAATAAGTGAAAAATAGTAAAAAGATAGTTATTTTAAACTAACTTCTACCCGTGCCTTCGTGCGCGAGTATCCTATGTGTTAATCCAGGTTATTAACTGTGTGGGATATTACATCCAAATTCGTTCAGCCGTTTTTAGGTACCTGATTGAGTAACAAACATACTAATTTTAACATTTATAATATTAGTAGGATAATTAACATCATTATAACCTACATAATGAATCTAACAAAACATAAATGGTCAGGCATGAGACTTCTACGCCAATATGAGTCATATAAAGAAATTACGAATTTGGCAAAAGGTTCACACTTCACACACATTATGTGGGTGTAATAAATTTTGTTTTTCGTATCTCATTGAGTTATACCCGTAACTTAAATGGTTATTTTGCGTGAAAGTGTCTCGTAATCTTCACACGAATTATGTAGGTATGTCCGATAAGCAACAAGTAAGTGCTGTTTAGATTTGTTATTTTTAACGCAATAAGGACAGCGTACACGATCACGATCACAGCGACACGATAGCGTAGGTACCAATTTATTCAGATTTGTTATCGGTAATGAAACACAAAGAGACGAGACAGTAAGATTTACCGAATGGTCTTGCCAGTTGTATTGGGAATTTATTTTGTAGTTTCATAGATGATAATGGTCATGCACCCAAAGACAGAACTAATGAAAATAAAAATGAGAGTTAACAACCTAGCCAGGGTGTACTTTGAATCATTCAAATTGATATCGTAACGGATTCGAAAACTTTGAACGCTTGTATATTTCGAAGTACCTACTTAAGATTTTCAGTCGAATGGAATTGTGGAACATCCCCAAATACTCCATTACAAAAAAATAAATACTACCGATACACATTTTTCTACAACATACTTTTTTATAAGAACGTTGCGACATCATGTCTCAATATTATTAATTTATGGCCAGCTTGATACATGATAAGTTCATGTTAATATTAACATTAATTAATTTCTTATATACATTAAGGAGTAGGTCAATGTGTGAAATGCAAGACAATAGAAAAAAATATAATCTCGCTTAAAGTTTTTCACCAAGTTTGAAGAGCTTAATACTTTATTAGGTTAATGACCTCTATAATGCTGTGCTTGACATGCCAAAAAACAAGTGAATAGAATACACTCTTCCTTGTTTAATACAAAAGTACCTAAGTAACGATTAGCGACAAGTAGGGAACCGTATTGTTCCATTTGCAATAACGTTGGCCGACATTGCTTTAACGACCAGTCTTTTACTTTCAATTTACGGAACCATTCGAAAGCTCATTGTATTTCGTTAATGCTCAGTTCGCCTCGTTGCCTAGACGACTGTAACTGTAGCATTCGAGCGAATCCTCGGTCCATTCATGTGTCGATCTCTAATGGCCGGCTAGAATTGGCTCAGTTTCAGCGCAAGCGGGGCTCAGCGCACGCTTGTATACATACGTCCACCTGGCGCACACAGCCGCCACCTTTATATATAAGGAGAATCTTGCGAAACCGTTAGCACATTCGGACCACAACCAGTCCAGGAAGTCAACTGCTTCTTTTGTCATCTGTGAATCGTGCAAAGATGCTGTTAATATTGGTAATTATCGCATCGAGATCTTCTGATAGTGTGACGTTTATCAATTAAGTATCGAACAGTGTCAAAATTTACATGTTAAAATGTGTAGATCAATGAGTGTTTTGAACTATAAGACGGCCTTTCTGTGACTGCGCGATGTTGAAGATGTTGCAAAATATCAGAGTCTAGTGTATTTTACGTTTAGTTTTAGCACGAGTGTCGTTAAATATTTAGGTTTCGACCTTTGCCTCCTCAATACCTTTAAAGTTACTGCCTACCTCAGTATGTGTCGAGATTTTACAATAAAATTGCACGAGCGAATCAGTATGTTAGGTACCTTAAGTACTTATTACTTGTAATTCTCGTCAGAATGGGAAAAGATAATATGCTAAATTAAAAGAATAAATTGTAGAATGACATTACTATGGTAATACTTTTAAACAAATTAAAAATAATTATTTACCTTGATATAAATTGTTTAATAACATGTTCATCATAAGACAACTTAAAAATATGATGTACCTAGCTGTCGGATTTTATATATCCATAACTTTCACGTTTTATTAGAAATAACAACGGTCGCATATTTGTTTTGTGTTTCTTAAAGGTGACGGGTCATCGCATACCGTCATTGATAACAGAGTGAAGGTCATTCGGGCACCTCCACGTGAAATGGAGCCTGCTATCATAGAACAAAAAAGAATTGTTGAACTTGAAAATATGCGAATATAAGATCAAGGTCACATTTTTACAAGTGTTCTAGATTTGGAATTCTTTATGGCAGGCAATAAAAATAAATCACGTTCAATCGATCCGGTTTTGAGGCATTTCATATAAAAAAAGACATTGTTGGATAGTTATTTATTGGAGAAAAAGTTTAGTGAAAGATCTTATCGAACTGAATTATTGATGGTCGTTTTGGGTTGTAAGTATGTACGATTTTTTTTACTAACGTATATTTTTCATGTAACTCCAGTTCGTGGTCGCAACGACGCTGGTGCAGATTCTTGGCGCCTCTCCTACTGTGGACAGCAGCTCGAGGGCTCAAATACTACGATATGACCTCGATACCGCCAATATGCCCAACTCTTACAGCTTTCAGTAAGTATTTTCATGTATATTTCATTATTAATATTAAGCTTTCATTTTTTTAATGTTGTTAAATAGAACCTATTGTTTTTATGTGGATGGTTAGTCTAGTTTCTTATAAGGTGGTAGTGTGATTTAATGTAACCCTTGGTTTTCACTGGACAAAAACAGCCTTCTCTAAAGGATTCCAGACTCCTCTATCTCAAAGACTACTATTGTACCGGAAACTCTATCTCTCGTTAGTCGCGGCCATATTATGCTTACATACGTTTGTATTTTTATATTACAACAAAATTATTTCCCATTTCTTCTGAACTTCTGATCAATTAGTTTCAAGTTTGCATATTGGTAGCTGTATATTAGTCACTCTCAGTAAACAAATAATCAAGTTTTTTTCCAACTATAACCGACTACGGAAAATTCTAATCTTTGACTAATTTCACGTAAGCAGTTATAAACCTAATTTTCTCTTCGTATTTATAAATTGACATACCAGGGTGCTACTTGTAGCAACGATAATCGATATATCGTGACATTCGTATTGTCGAATCCTACTCTAAAATCCATATTTTTTCTGGCGTATCGATTACTAAACTAAAGATACAAATTTATCGTTCGTTTAGACGATATACGACGACAAAAAAGATGGAATTTAGAAAAGGATTCGACAATACGAATGTCCCGATATATCGATTATGTTTGCTCAGAGTAGCACCCCAGGACTGAGTGCCCATTCATTCGGCGTTGCTGCGACAAACATGCCACAGTAGTAATGCCAGGTGAGAGGGTACTGACTTCCTGTGTGGCTTGTTGTCGGTTATTTTACCTATTGCTTATTATTTTATTTTTATTGATATTAGTGTTTTGTAAATCATGATCATCCGAAATAAATTGATTTAATTTATAAATAATGCAATAAGATGCGCCCATTATGTTCTGCTAGTATTTATTTCTCCAACAGAATTTACGACTGGGTAGGTATGTAGATGAGAATTGGCAATGAAATGTCAAATTCGTAAAACACAGATTTTCTACCGACATTGACGCATATAATATGATTATAAACATGAATTCATTAAATATTTATCTAACCCAATAAATTAATGTAAATAAGGGTGCATTTCGCGGTGTATTCATAAATATAATAAAAGGTCGCTAACAAATTAATTTGGCACTGACCGGCCGTACGTGTCGTTATTATGGACTTACAACCGATTGCATAAGGAATGCTGGCACTTGAAAAACAATCAGTTGTAATGTAATTTGCATGCTAAGGCTGCTTAGTGATGTGCAGTCTGTGGCACTAAGTTTTATAACATTATGTTTATGTACATCACGCACGAGCTATATGTAGATACATCAGTAGGTTGAGATCCTTCCGTCTATTTCATTAGGTATTCTCTTCCCGAGGCGGCTAGGTCACGTAATTGGGCACAAGACTACGTCATTAGTTCACAACACTGAACGTGACGCAGTCTTGGGGCATCGTGGGACGAGTACACCTATCATAGCATATTATTGTAGCATGGTATTAATAAAAAATGCATGTTATTTAGTATTTGTTCTCGTCTATTTTACATAAACTTATCCAATCTCATTCTTCTTCAAGGATTTAACAAATTTGCGACCTCACTAGCTTTAAGTCTACCCGTACTACCTGTTACACTTTACTGACACCATTATAGATTACACTGGTAACCACTGCTTTTGTCACAAGAACTTAGTGATGATTTTTGGTTATGTTTTTTCTTTCAATCACATCCAGTTTTTTTGTGACAGCTACATATTCATTTCTCATTTCATATAAGTTTCTTTGTTTGAATAACTTCATTTAGGCGATTATATTATAACAATTACATTCCAGTAACTTACGTTTTATTTACTTTAGTTACATCTTAAATATACCACGAAAGTGTTCTAACAACACCGACAGTTTCTGTTATGTGTGGAGAATTAACTTTTACATCTCACCGTCGAAATTTCACATAATTAATTGAACAGTGCTACTTGGACTATTTTGGATTTCCTGTGAGGCATCAAGATAAATCCTGGGTTCCACATAAATGTAGTGTAACGTGTGTGAGACTCCTATTAGGTTGGGCTACCACCATTACACATAAACCAGGGCCTGATAAAAAAATTGTAAAATCTATGCCTAGAGATGGCAGTGGGTTTGTATATCTGAAAGAGGTATTCCCCAAGCTCAGCGAAGCAAAAATTAAAAAGGGAATATTTGTAGGTCCACAAATACGGCAACTAATGAATGATAAGAGTTTTGAAGGAAAACTGAATGATCAGGAAAAGCTCACCTGGCAATGTTTTGTGAATGTTGTCCAAAATGTTCTTGGAAACCATAAAGCGGAAAATAACCGAGAATTAATAAATGAACTTATAATATCATATAAAGCTTTGGGGTGTAATATGTCCTTAAAATACATAATATGCTGGACTCTCAACACCTTAGGCCACCATAATAATATAAGTACTTAATAATATATTTATTTACATTCAACTATATACTTTGGCATTTTTAATCCCGACAATTTCAAACATAATTTCCTTACTCGTTTAGAATATCGTTTACAAAACCAGAGTGTAATCGACTAGTTGAATTATTATGATGAAAATTATTAGGAAAATATTCTACATTTCTCACATAAATTAAATTGCAAAAGAGTTTTAGGTACACTTACCTAAGTTATTTATTTTAAGACAAGCAATATAAATAGTTATTAATTATATTGTAGAAATTCCATGACACAACATTCAAAACTTATATTTATGTGAGTTATAAATGTGGGATTACATATAATATTTTGGTATATTATGACGTATTTATGGGCCGGTTAATAATAAACTGATTAATAATTATGTCAAGTGTTCTAGTACCTAATCGCTCTTATTATTTAAGTAACTACCAAGTTTTTTATACCTAGTTGTTACCCCACTCGACTACGAAGCCTTGAAATTTGATGTAAAATGGGATGTTTCTCTGGAATTCTAGGAAAACATATTATATATTAGTGTATTGGACCGGCAACGAGGTCACTGGAAACCTATAGTTATTACCTATATCTATTTTATAATCTATATATTTATATAAATGAATATCTATTTCCTTTCTCATCACATCACGCGTGAACGGATGGAACGATTTCGCTAATTCTTTTTTGTTGTGTTTATTATTGTCAGTTTCTTATGAAAGAAAAACTTAAGAATGTTGAACAATTCGAAAGAACAATTCAAAGCGGAACAATTCGATTTTAATATTCAAAGTTAAGACAGGACAACGTCTGTCGAATCAGCTAGTTAATAATAAATATCAATTAAGACATTAAAATCAAGAGTTCATTCACTCTTAAGAGTTTCATTAAATACATAATACCTACAACTATTGATTAATTTATACGAATTTATAATAAGTGCCAACTACTTTTTTTGGCCCAAACTTGACGAGGAATTAAAATAACTATGACAAAACAATTTTTGTGACGGCATAATGGTGGGTTATATGATAATCCTTTGAAAGATAAAAACTTCATTGAAGAAGCAGCTGTCAATCATTACTTAACTATAACAAAGGCTTTATCGAACGCGGGCAATAAACTTGAATATAGAACATATACATACACACCAATTTTATACACCAAGCAACAAAATTAGTAGTGGAATAGATGGTGGTAGTTCCACAGTAAACGTTTTCAAGATGGTAGGTATAAAAAAGGCGTATTAACACCGGGACACGGCTATTTTTGGGAGTAGTCCTGTAAGCCAAGATCTACATTGGGGTCCAATGATGTTGCCGAGGATGCCCTGGAAGGGTCCCGGAGAAAAGCTAAATTTCCTTAAAACTCGCACAAATTTAAACGAAATAAAGAATAGGAGGAGTGTGAAGAAAATTTTCCATGTCCCACCCGCGCCGTTACAAAGCGGGAGACAAAAATAACTGTAGGTAGGTACTTATAGGCTGATTGCTACTAGAAACGAGATTATTACAGCTGATTTAAGACCACTTATAAGGCACTACATATTGTAATTAGACTAGGACTAAATTTGGTACAGGTTTGAAATTATCAATCTATTTTCATTTATGGTTAAGTACATTATAATAAAACATTTGGTCTACAAGACCACAATTATAATGTACCGTTTAGTTAATTGGACAAACTACTAAGACTGATTTCCAGGTGGAATAAGACATGTGAATTTAAGCTTTAGTCGGAAAGTAATAAAGATCTAAATATCTACATGATAATGTTCACGTGTAATAAAATCTCAGTCTTCAACTACTACACCTATTATTATAATACTAATACAGATGAATCTTGCCTGACCTGTCCGCCTACAATCATTTTACCGGGTTTCAATCACCTACCGACTTACTTGCACAGTAATTTATATGAAAAACTAGCTGTGCCCCGCGACTTCATCCGCGTAGTATTTAAACTTAGCAAAAATTTCGGGATTATCCGGTTAAAAAGTATCCTATATGTTAATCCTGGTTATAATCTATCTGTGTTCCAAATTTCATCTAAATCTGTTCAGTAGTTTTTGCGTGAAGGAGTAACAAACATACATACATACATACATACATCCACACTCACAAACTTTCGCATTTATAATATTAGTAGGATGTGTATGTTTGTCTGAAATTAAATCTATAAACGGTGCACTAAATCAGTCTAAATGATATCTTCATTTGACGGACGGACGGCATACGGATGCTAATATAATGACAATAATGAACACTAGCTGTGCCCCGCGACTTCATCCGCGTAGTATTGGATTATTGGGTTAAAAAGTATCCTATATGTTAATCCCGGTTATAATCTATCTGTGTTCCAAATTTCATCCAAATCCGTTCAGTACTTTTTGCGTGAAGGAGTAACAAACATACATACATACATACATACATTCATACATACATACATCCACACTCACAAACTTTCGCATTTATAATATTAGTAGGATTATCCTTCGTTCACGTATTTCCACGTGATAGTAGAATCAAAGTGAACGAAACGTTGACGTTTTTCTTTGTATATCACCAAACGATATCCACTTCTAAAAGTGATATTTAGTGAGTGTATTTTTATCTTATGATATTTCTACTAAAATATGCACAAGCTGCGCAAAAAATAGTAAACATTTATCTATTTAATAAGAATTGTGCTAAGTGGGTTTTTCCCTACTTTGTATTATAATAGAGTATGAAATTAATTTGTAGAGTTGCTTTGTCATGCATAGGATCTATGGCTAAATTCTATAAAATTTGCCTATTTTTAATCTGAAGTTCTGCCTTGAAGCTTTTGCCTTTCTGGCAATAGGTATATTAATTATCTGAACATAGCGAATTTACACTTTATTTTTATAATTTCCTGATACCTTAGCCTCTAATTTCCAATTACCCAAAACGAGTCCAAACGAGGCACTCTGTAGACGGACAGATAACCAATAAAGATATGAGCATAAAGCAATATGAATCAACAATTTCACTTGTTCACAAAGGAACGAAAACAAGCGTAGCTATTCTAACGTAATACACGCAAAACCCAACATACATTTTGAATACTAAACGAAAAGGAAAGCAAACGCTCTGACTCCCACAGCACCATAGATCGTGGAAGTAAAATATTTGGTGGACAAACACTATTGAATGTCATGTTTATGTAAATTAGCCATTATATTGTCCTTACGCGTACCCCAATAATCCGATTACGTGCGATCAGCCCGAGGCACTGACCGTCTTTTTGGGAAAAGCAAATATTTTAATATCGTTCTTCCGTACAAACCTGGCTCTCTGCCACAAGGATATGAATGCATTAATGTGTAAGTATACCAATAAAAAGCAACCGCGAAATGCAGCATTTAATGTCTGTTGAATATTTTGTACATTGATTTCTAAGTATTTGTTGGATATTTAAAAACCAATGCTTCGTTATGAGCCTGGTTGCGGCAAAATGGTTTTTGCGTTTAGAATATTACATATTTTATTGATACGTAAAACATTGAATGACAATGGCCCCCATTAGTATTATCCAATACCTACGTCGGTTTTAAGTGAAACTTTGTAGGTAACTTATAGGTAAGTACCTGTGTCATAAAATATAAACAAACTTTAATACCGATACCGACTAATATAAACGATATGATGTATACTAGTATTCCCAGCAAGTTGTGCAATGATCTCCCTCGTAAAGTCTTTCCATTGCACTATTTCTTTGAAAGGCAGGTCTAGAGTCCCTTAGTAGTTGGCACCGCGTCTACTCCTCTTATGTCACTTACTTACTATCAGGTAGACAATCTGCCAGTGTGCCTCCTTAAGCAATAATAAAAAAACTTCTGGTTTGACATCTTCACTAGGGATTGCTCCCGGGAATTCCCGGTACTGGTTTTTCCCGGGAATTCCCGGTATTTTCCTCCGTCTATCTAGTACCGGTACTGAAAAGAATTCCCGGGAATTTCGGTACTTTCGGTACTTAATAATTTCATAACTAATATTTTCAAATATCCATACCATTTCGACTTTCGTTATAACCGAAGTCACCACAGGCATAGCGAATACGGACTAGGACGTGCAGTTTCGTATATTAACAGTTTCGAAATTTCGAAATTAATACACCATTTTGGTAAATGTGATTTTGACATGAAATATCATTGTAAAATCTAAACAAAATATTGAAATAACGTTTTAGGGTAATTTGCATTAAAGCAACAAAAATAATATCAATTAAAAAAAATATACTATCGAAAAACTACTTTTCGAACAAGCTAGTGGAAAATGTAGATTTTATTCAGCAGCTCGACTCCTAAATGTAAAAGAGTGAGATTATGTACTCTATGTTTTAAGTTTAACCACTGGCTCTCTTAAAGTGAAACCCCCGTTGAAATTGGATCAGCCATTTTCCCAAGATGCTCGAACATAAATAAAAGAAAAACATTGATCGGCGGTGACATCGGCATTACTAAGCGTATACATAAGGTGGACCATTGGCCGTTCGAGAGCAAGGCAAATTCAGCGATGTCATCAAATGAGTAGCTTTCGTCATATTGCAAAGGGTTGGTCATGTCACTAGAAGGCGGGATCTTACCGCTACTCGAATAGTGCCTGGTGCACATTGGAAAAAAAACTGATAGGAGACCTCCAGCACCATTGAAATACGACGACCGCGGGAGCGAACTAAGCAGCGCAAGTCGTAAAAGTGGCACAGAAGTGGAGGATACTGAAGGGGACTTACGCCAGTTGGTTCAAATCAAAATAGCTAAAGGAGAAGTAAAGCAATCGAAACAATCCCTTTATCAGACATTGATACCAATGTCTGATAAAGGGTGACTCATACGAGTCCTGACCTGCTAGTATATTCATCAAATTATTAGCTACCTTCACGATGTCGTCACTTCATCATGTTGGTGGTTTCCTTCCAGCTAGGGTATCTTTACCATTTTGATTATTTTGTCAAATCGTTCACTGCAGACGTACTGCCTAATTTTGCTTTATGATCAGCAAATAGGATCTTCTACTGTACTTCAAAATCAGATATATTAGAAACAGGACCAGGAGAGAGATGCAGAACATTCGTGTCTCGATAATTTTGTTGAGGCGTCTACTTGTGCGTCGAAGTTTCGGCTTCATTCGCAATGATTGATGACTTACATTATCCATCATCAGCCAATTACTTTTTAACGACGCCTCTCGCAATATAACGCACTGAAGTCATTTCAACTCCCTGCTTCTAGTTCCTGGCGTCACATCCACTCCAAATGGCCGCTAAGCCGCATCTTAGGTTCGAAATTTCGAAATTAACACGCCGCTGCCAATTGAAAAATGGTCCGAAATTTCGAAATTAATTTCGGATTCGTTCACTAAATAAGTAAAATACTTAATATACATGTAAATAATTACATTTTGATTAAAAGGAGCACAAATTAGACTCTTAAGTATGTTTTTTAAATAACTATTCAACGTTTGTATTGGGTACCGAATTTCCCGAAATTCCCGGTATTTCCCGGTACTGGCTTATGCCTGGTACCGGGAATCGCCTAACTCTCCTCAGTACCGGTACTGCAATCCCTAATCTTCACCTTAAAATCTCTTTATTACTTTTTTATACATAGTTGTATATAATGTCACGACGTCATCTTTATAAAAATAAATAGTAGCAATAAATAAAGAAGGTAGGTACTATAATGAAGACGGCAACAAAGGTGTCTAAAGATATTGACTCATATTTTTCCTTTGGCATTTCTTGAAACAACCGAAAAAACAAAATGTATCCTCCACCTCCCTCGAGGTAGCCCTTGAGTTAAATGCGATCCTATAACTGTTTTATTAAGACACACACTAGAAAGCATTTAAAAGTCTCAACTTTGTTATATAAAACGTGCCATACTATACAGACTCATACGATAGGTATTTTTTAAAGCGATGATTTCATTTTTAATAGGTGAATATACTCACATTCTTATGGAAATTATTGATGAGATAATGTAGGTATAGAAAAAAGAGTCGCGAAATTTTATCTCTATGATGAATTGTTTTTCAATTTACAGCTATAACAAATCACCAATTTGTTCTACATAGGTAACTATAGCCCCACCTTTAAAGGCTTAACTAAAAAAGCTATAAATTACAACTATACCTTAATTAAGCAGTTATTTTTAAAATAAATGACTAAGAATCCGTGAGAAATAAAAATCAAGATTGATTAACATTATCACACTTTCCTCTAGACAGGGTGTTTGATAAGTCCGAAGTTATCCTTGGAGTTTGGATGGGTATAGAATTAAATGCAATAAAATATTGATCAAAATTCCAAAACATTTTAATATATTTGCTTAACTACTGGTGGCTCCTACTCGTAAATGCAGTTGCACTGTTTTCTAGACAATGGATATATATTGTTCTAAATCCGCAACATGAAAATTGTGACACATACTCTAAAGTCTGTAACTCAGAAAATATCATAGCTACTGTCTTCACTAGGCATCATCTACGTAACTACCATATTTGTTCCTAAATTATTATTTCGGACTTTTGAAACACTCCCCTTAGTAATAAGTCACTATGAAAAAGTCACCATGCATAGCAATGTATTATTCATGTTTCCAAAAAAAAAGAAATATTATGGAAATTCCCTGCACTGGCTGCAATGTATGACTGCAGAAAAGTTTCAGGTCAAGTATCTACCTACTCGGTCGCACGGAGGTACCGTTATGTTAACCAAACCCGGACGCTGCAACTAGCAAATTTATCCATTATCCCAAAAACATTGGGGCCGTCATGCTTGTCGTATTATATTATAAAAAGTAGAATAGCGACATGTGACATCGCGTACAATAAGGCGTATGCGGTCCGCCTCCTCGAAGTTGAATGTCCGTTGGTTCGAAATTCGAATACCCTTACTGAGCCGTTACTTGGATGACTATACGCCCTCAATGGTACTGTGCTTAAGTTTTTGTATGGAGCTGTAATGTCGTAAACACATGACCGGCATGGGATGACGCTTGTTTTGCGCATTTTATTATGAATTTTTCGAATACAGTTTAAAACCTTAAGGGCTAAACCCTATAGTCGTATGTGCACTGCATGATGTGGGTAATGTCTTTCATTTGATTCCAACCAAGTTTGAGTCATATGTCTGAGTAGTGGTCTGAGTGAGTCTGAGTCTGTACATTAGATTAAGCACCTAATTGGTTTGCTTTTTCGAGTTGTGCTCAAGAAGGTATATTTAGCCATTAAAATATTTGATCTGCTAATATTTTTGTCAACTCTTTGCGATTTAAAATTAAAACGGTGTTATGATTCAATAGACGTATGTCCCACGTTATGTGACTTTTACTTACACTTGGCATACCAAACATTTGTTTTTCGAAGTGGCTAGGTATTAATGCTAGCTATAGTACATGCAATAACTGGTTAGTAAAAATATCCTAATGCACAAATTAATATGTACCTACCTAAAAACCTAAGTCTAAAATTTATTCACGTATCACTTGACCTTCGAAGGAAAGGACAATATTCGCATTAAGTGTGTTGGTACCTACATAAAATACCTGTTTATTACACTGTCCATCATTAATTTGGTGGTAAGGTAGGTTAGGTAAGTAAGTAGGTACCTACTTAAAAGAAATGACGTAAGAATCTTTTAACACAATAGTAGGTCATTATTTTAAGAAGTTACCTAAGTACTATATAATAATAATATAATTTAGCCCTTTTGACGTCCCACTGCTGGGCACGGGCCTCCCCTCAACATGAGGGGGATTCAGGCCATAATCAACCACGCTGGCCCAGTGCGGGTTGGCGGATTTCACATGTCTTTCGAAAATTGGTTAGACCTTCTAAGACATGCAGGTTTCCTCACGATGTTTTCCTTCACCGTAAGCAAGTGATAATCATATAGAAATTATGAATGGTGGTGGTGGAGGGGATTTGAACCCAAGACCTGGTGCCCGCAAGACGCGTGCTTTAACCAATCGGCTATCACAGCTTACGTACTATATGCTTAAGTACTATATAGAACCACATAAAAAAATAATGGCACACTTACCTCCTAACTATTAGCTTCTGCAAACGCCTGATATAAAATTCATATTGTATCGTTCAGCCTCACCTACTTGCTCTTTTATTTAATACTCTCAATCACGAAGATCTTTATTCTGGAAAAAATAAAAGAAATTTGTAGACTGAATGTGACAAGGAATAAAAACTTGTGTCTACCTACCGACCTAAATAAATATATTTCATTCGCATATCAATGAGTTTTTTTACAGCGCACTCTTCTTATTATTAACTAGCTGAGCCCGCGACTTCGTCCGCGTGGAATTTAACTTAACAAAAAAGCCCGCTCCCGCGTTCTGAGCCAGCGCGACATGACCCTTTTTTTAAATTTTGTTCTTCTAAAATAAAAAGAGCATTCCTGTTTATAACAACAGCTATCTACCGGTGAAAGTCCCGTCAAAATCGGTCCAGCCGTTTCCGAGATACTCTTTGATTTCATGTGTTTTTTTTAGGCGGAACCCGAATTGTTTTTCTAAAATTAAAGTAGCCTAAGTTACTCCTTAAAACATCAGCTATCTGCCAGTGAAACTCCCGTCAAAATCGGTCCAGCCGTTTCGGAGATTACCCGGAACAAACACACAGACAGACAGACAGACAGACAGACAGACAGACAGACAGACAGACAGATAGACAGACAGACAAAAAAAATTAATTCGCGTTTTGTTATAGGTGTCGTATGTACTTTCATATGCATTTAGTGAAAATCTGTTATTTTGATATTACAAACAGACACTCAATTTTATTTATTTGTATAGATGTACTTACAATATGTTTTTGAATATTTCCAGTTACGACGTCAGTGACGGAAGCTCGCGGTCTGAACAGGGGGCGATCCTAAATCCGGGCACCAAGAACGAAGCACTGGACGTCGCTGGCGCCGTGCGCTGGTACGACAGCAAGGGACATCTCTACCAAATGACGTACAAAGCGGGCAAGAGAGGCTACAGAACGATTATTAAGAAATTATCGTAATACACAGCCAGCAATGAAATGGGCATTTCAAGTATTAGCTCGAATAGTTTTCGATAAGGAAAGACTGGACGAAAATAGTTAATTACCCACTAATTTATTATTATGCATTCGTTGATTGAATTTGCAGATTCATACGGTGTATATATTGCCTATTAGAAAATTTGTTTTGTCTTGTGTGAAACATGTTTTGCCTTGGCTAAACGTCTTGATTAAATTAGAGTTCTGAAAAACATTTTTGGAAATGAATAGGGATTATTTAATACTAAGATAGTTTTAAAACTTATGATAAGGTCGTAATGTTTCTTAAATTATAATAATTATTATCACAATGATGAATTCAATGTTTCTTATTTCAAAAACCCACGACAAAAAGTACCTACATTTAATAATAGGAGTATTAAGACACCAATGAAAATATTATTATGTTATAATTCACGTGATGCAGATTTTTATTGCATAAATAGGTTTGATTAGAATAATAAGCTAACATATTACATTAATGTGATTGAACCTACCTATATACAATTTTCTTTTGATCTTTACTACTGTTTATCATTGTACCTGTTCAATACTTATAGTACAGCCACCGCAAGATTCCTATAAAGGTCCTCTTTCCACTACTGTGATACAACAGTTATAGCGTACAAAACCTGCCCGTTAAAAAGTCTACTAAATAAACCTGACAAGACACGCGTTCATCACGTGTTTAAATCTGTATAATAACATCGTACCTTAGAAGTAAATCAGCAACGACCAGGCAAATAGATACAAACCGAATATACAATTACATTCAATAGGTAGTTACCATAATACTCGCTCCAGTGCGTTCTGCTTGAAGATTTTATTTACCGTGGAAGTATGGGTGGGTAATAATCCTTTATACTTACCCCAAGTCTCACCCATAAGAGCTCTGGGCATATTTCTAAGAATTCCTTCATGTCAACAAAAAAGGGAACCATTATGAACGGCATTTTAGCAACACTTCCGTTGTAAGTCTGTTATTTTTTTAAGCTACACAAGAAAGTTACTTCCGTATTAGATTTTAATTTACTTGCAGCCAATATGCAGTAGGTATAGATTCAATTAATGCGACCTTTGATTGTGTGTGTTTGTGTGCATATGACCTAGGATCCATTTGTATTTCGCCGAGTAGGTATGTCAACTTGTGCGTTGGTTGGCACATTTCATCATCTGATCCGTGTTATCACCTGAGTTACACATATCGGCACCGTCAATTGCTGTAACATTAACAAACAGACAATGTATTTAAGGAGAACTCTGCAGTTTTCAAATCATTCACATTCACGTGTTCAACACAATTGGATATATCACCATGATTGCCCTGGTAAGTTTTTAATTGTGCATTTGACATTTTCAATGAAATTAAATAAATATCGCCAAAGTGACACACCAACTGAACAGTCCCAAACTAAGCAACGGTTTTACTATGGGTACCTTACAATTGACTGGGGGCGATCCCAATGACACCCAGACCTGGGCAAATTACGTATCTTATGACCAAATGTCTACGAGGGTAAACAATCCACAGAAATATATAATCAATCAGATGAACCATACAAAGTAGAAATAGGTTTTAATGTGACACAAATATTGGCGCACTTTGGCAGTAAAATCGACCTGTTTACCGTGGCGGCAAATGGCATGACGCTCTCTTATGCCGTCATGCCTCCTCTACGCTGCCACCGCTTTCGACTCCGTTGCGTGTGCATGCTATACAATATACAATACACATGTTTGACATCTTCCGGGCGTCCCGTGATTATTTACAAATAATGCCTAACTAATATTATTTTTATTTATTTAGAAATTCTTCGTTGCCTGCGGCCTCTTCGTAGCCATCTTCGCGGCTGACGAACGCAAACCAGTGGCAGAAATCATCACGGAGAGAACCATTGTGGATCCTACAGGATATGATTTCGAGTAAGTTGTAAACAAATTCATTCTTACCAATAATACCTACAAAATTACACATGGAATACAAGTTATAATTAACCATAATAACAAATTAAACTTAATGATAAATTAAGATACAATTAATAAGAATATGTTTGTATTTTTTATTACAAACAGAATTATACAATGAATTTGGTACCCTACTCAAAACCGTCCTAATGAGATAAGGAGAAGTAAAAATAGTAAATCTTTCAGCCTCGGAATGGCAAAAAAGACCGCATTCCTAAAAACTTATGATTTCTAAATATATCCTTGATCATAATTGCACTAATAAGTACACTTGGGGACATAAAAGTGCATTGTTAAGTGGTCACAGTAGCTATGAAAAGGAATGAAAGGTCAAATTTGTTAGCTTAAAGTGCCAAGTGCCAAATGAGTTAATGATTGCTTCACATACATACACAAACCAATAAGATTTGGGTTCTTGACTTGTTAATTCCACTTACTTACAATAGATGGCATTAATAAAAAAATGTTTTTGGAAGAAGACTTACTCTGTACGCTATTGAGGGCGACTTCATTTATATTTATGTTCGATCCTGTTCCAGATTCAAAACAAGTGACGGAGTGTCCCGCCAAGAGAAGGGCAGTCTGATCACCGTCGGCGACCATCAGGGAATCGCTATCCAGGGCTCTTACTCCTACATCGGCGCCGATGGCGAGCAATATCTGGTCACCTTCACCGCTGACGACAAGGGCTACAAACCCCAGCTCAGAGTTGTCCCCGCCTCTCACCAATAAACCAAATAACTTCATCGTTTATACTTTTGTAATGATTTTTATTATATGTTTTGGTTTATAAAATGTGGTGTTAATATTATTCTGTAGATCCTGTGAATAGGTGCGATTTTCACAAAATATTGAAAAACGTAAAGAATAATAATAAATATCGCCAGACTAACAAACTGTATGGTCCCAAATTGAGCAACGATTAGGTACCGCACAATGGGCTGGGGGCAATCCCAGTGACACCCTGACCTGGACAAATTTTAAAAAGGCTATTTCCGAAATTTGCCCCGGCTGGAATCGAAACCGCAACGGCACCCGGTGCAGTGAGCCGAGCGGCCTACACTCAAACCACTGCGCCAAGTGGTCGTCTGTGTTAAAACAATAGGTACATGTTAAAACCATATTTATTAGTACCAAATTAATATAGAGATATAGCAGTGTCGCATCTGCTTTCACGTCGTGATACCACATTTAGTTAGATCGTGTCGTCAATTTGTTAGCGTGCACTTAATTTGAGCATGTTGGCTGGTGAGTGGGGAATTTAAAGAAGAACCTGCTAGCTCCATGAACCAGTCTTTGTGGTGATATGTAACCTGTAAATAGCACCTCTATACGTAATAATTCTCATATAAAGTATCTGAAGAAAATATATAAAATTAACGGTACAGGTAAAACTTTTTGTGAAATAAAATATATCGCTTTTTTTAATGTGCTTGAAAGATTTAATAAAAAAATAAAATACGAAACTACTCAAGGAAAAAACGAAGTAACTGAAAAACTTCCGAACCAAACTCGCACTTTACTGTTTATTTCTGTGAACGTACCTGCAATTAAATTGCAATTTAAAAATGATTAATACAGAACAATCCAAAGCTGATCTGATAAATTACAGATGAATTTGATCTATGATTTATTTAAGTACATCTAAGTATACCAAATAAGATTTGTAGTGAACTATAAATAATAACCTACTCATTTCAGGACAATGAAAGGTACCACAATTGTACAGCATGCTACTGAATGCAATGGCTTCAAAGAAACACAAAACCTGAGTCCAGCGAAGAATACCTGAAGCACTTGCAAATTGTGAACTATTGAAAATACACTAGTATTAGAGTACAACCTCCTGAGAACAAGTCAATTTCGAAAAGAAATACCTAATAAAGGAAGGTAAGGAACTTTTAAAACAAACCGGCCAACTACCACTAAAAAGAAGGGACACGAATATTATTAGACTATTTAATTAATACGTTTTTATAAAGTTTCGCCTCCACATAAATTTCTAAATTGGCCTCCCTAATGTTTGCGAGCCTAGTTCAACTGAATAAGCATTCACCTATATTATTACTCTTTATGTAATTTTCAATATATAACTACAAGAGATTGTTGTACTTATATGAAACCTTTATATTTTGATACATTTATGGAACGTACTTACATGATTATACCTATTCTTTGAACCAAAAACTGATAATCTGATAATATAGATGAAACGAAAATTATGATATCTTGAACTATTTAATCCATCGAAAGCGTTAAACATGTGATATACATAGTTATTTTAATTTCATTTCAGAACATTAAAAATGGATTTCCAACAAATTTATTGGAGGGGTTGATTATTTGTCGTAAGTATTTTTGGATATTTTTTTCTGTTGAAGTAAATGTAAAAATATTAAAATAATAACATTTAAATAACACATGAACAATTTGTTGAGTAAATAAATAGAACAAAATAAAAATTCAATTTAATTGGTTTTTTTATGCAACAAAATCGACAAACACTCGCCTCATGTTAAGCCTATAGATGCTTGCAATTCCAAAGGCATTGCTCGCACGTTACATGCGAATGTTATCCCATTTCCAGAAAATTATAATATCCATAATTGGGGAAGACCGGAAAACGTAACTACATAAATGTTTTCATAGTCGACGAAATAGGAATGAACATGGCAACAATATCAAAATAGGGAATAACCTACCTAGATAAAATTATCATGAACACCTAACGACTTATTATTTTCACTGCAGCCCTTTTGTTACGTTTTAAATCCTTACATATACCCAACATCCTATAACTACGCAAATATATCTTAAAGTATTTTTATCTATGTGTTTATAATCTCAGTACGGATTCATTTTATAACACAACGCAGCACAGAGAATACAATGATTGTGCCTATAAATAATCAGCTACTTATAGGTACGACAAGCTATGACTCGATTAATCATATTGTGTATAACACAATTGCGTAATATTTGCTTCGTAATCCTATTAAATGGTAGGTTATAACTAATTCAATAATATTATAATGAACAGTAACAAAAACTTTGGAAGAGCACCTGTCCGAGTCACGCTACATTAGATATATCTAACTACCTACCTATATAATATTTGTTATAGGTACATAAATCATTCAATAATGACTACTGAAAACAGTTTTTGTAGTAATTTAAAATAAATGTAAATCCTGATTTCAATCATAGTAATGGTCATTCAGAACTATACGAAGATTTGAATTTAATGTCTATCGTTTTTATGAACTAGCAAATCCATTTTGTAGGCATCTACTTATTTCTAAAATAGTTAAAATATAATTAACATAGTAAAAAAACAATGTTGAATATTAGACCTAATAAAAATATTTTTAAAAGGATTACCGAAATAGATAGATATGAAACGAAACAAACAATCCTACCAATACACAGATATTGTGAAAATAAGATAAAAAAATAATCGTGTACTAGGTACAGTAAAGTAAGTAAAAGTTACCCGCAATGGAGCAATGCCTAACTGTATGTTTCTAATAATGTTGAAGTTATAAAAAGTGAAACCACAATATCCTTATTATCAAGTGTTTATTACGTACGGCAGTGTTATGAGTACGGGCGTAGGACTAGAGTATGAATGTCCAGCTTAAAATATTTGGTATAAGCAGCGAAGAAGATACATAGCAGATTTTTTAAGGGGTAAGATTTTCAAGCCTTGGCGGGTTTCTCGGGGCTGGCGGCTTTGTCGGCGTTCTCCTCAGTGGGCTGGTAACCGTTCTTGTCGGCGACAAAGGAGACGGAGATTTTCTGGCCGTCAGGAGCTACGTACTTGTAGCTTCCCTTGACAAGGAGACCCTGCTGGTCGGTGTCGTTCTTGTACTCGCCCTGCTCTTGTCTGGAGGTGCCATCGCTTGTCTCGAACCTGCAGGAGGTAAGAAAATATGGTGGTCTCATGTAAATTGAACTGTATTATTACGCTATATAATATGTTATTTTACTGAAATGGAAATTAGATACTTATGTCTAGTATATGCAACATTTTGCTCAAAGTTTATGATAAGTAGGTACCTATTTTAAATTATGAATTTAAGTACACCATTTTATCCGTAATTAGGTAGGTAGGTACTTCATCATCATCATCATCATCATCATGAGCCTATGCTAGTCCACTGCTGGACATAGGCCTCCCCTAATGAGCGCCATAGCGCCCTGTCTTTAGCTTGCCGCATCCAGCATCTGCCTGCAGTCTTTCGCAGATCTTCATCCCACCTGGTCGGAGGGCGTCCTACACTACGCTTGCCGGGTCGAGGTCTCCACTCAAGAACACGTTTACCCCAGCGCTTGTCCGTTCTTCGCGAGATATTGGGTACTTATTGAGTTGTAATTTGACAATCGGTTTTAACTCTAAAAACAATTACGAAATTGCACATACTTATGAGGTCGTAAAATATAACTTGTTTATAGATTTAAGATGAGCAGTATCTTTGTCCTAGGTCCAAATATCATAAATCAGTCATCTCTATATAAAATGCCCTTTTGTAAACAATGGGTTTAGCAATCACATTATAAGAACCCAGCATGATTTACGATGCAATCATGTATGACTGGAAGTGTCATACATGGTTGCTTCGTAAATCATGGCATGTGTCTCGATAGCATGTATTAAAAAAAGAACTTTTTTAAATCGTAGGCAGCGTCTCCGTGAAAAAATATTAGCAAACTTTTGCGTTACAATGCTATTATTGAGCAATTGAGCACACACTTTTGAACTTGTTAAAACACATAATATACACTGTTGCGCAACTCGTATTTCGAGACCTCTACATGCATTATTTGTATAAAACATATAAGCGATCACAAACATTTTGGTATGTCTGTATTAGCAATACCTATATAGGCCTCAGTCACATTTGAAAAACAATTACGGACAATACAATATTGAAATTCATATCTGTCGTGTGTCTGTGATTAATACGTATGCCTCGTCACGCAATGCAACATTATTAATGAACTTCCTTAAAATGGTCAAAGTTGTATAACTAGAAATTATAGTTGGTAGGTATAAAATGTTATGGTTTTGACCATAGCCTATTTTAGTTCTGTTGCGACAATCCAAATGTATCAATCGTTAATTTGTAATGAACTTACTCGAAGTTGTATCCATTGACGTCAACCTCAGAGTCCTGTTTGACGATCTCCACGGGCTGCTTGGGCGCCGCCGGCGCGGCTTGCTCCTGCGCACACACCAGGACCAAAGCGGCAAGAGCGAATAACGTCTGCAATTATAATTGAAATGTACTTTGTTAGTGTTGTATAATCATGGCACAAATAACCTTAATTATTTAACCACAAGGGTTTTTTAAATTGCTCAGTTAGGTACTTTTATTTTCAAAACACAACTAGGCACTTACAATTTTCATCATTTTAAATTATTTGGATGTACGTTTAAGGAATGTGTTGGTGGCTGGACGAGTCCTGAACGTCTATGCTCTGAAGACACAACTTAAGCTATAAATATCATTTCGTTGTATTGACAATACGTTTCGAAGTTTCATTGGGAGGTGAGGTGTTAATCACAATCAAACAGTTTATTTAAGGTGATCCATGAAACGTTACGGAGATTTGTCAATTGTGTAAATTGTTTGCCTGACACCGGCCGCGCGGGCATCGTGCGTCTTTTAACCTACATTTACTGCGTAAATTCAAGTCCTTCAAGGTAATAAAATGTTATTCTATCAATAATTTTGTATAATCGCAGTAGATTGCATGCTTGTCGGTAATACACAGTACACTGGATTTCGCATGGTGATACAAAACGGAAATTGGATGGCTTGCAATTAACAACGAACTTTCACCGATCTTCGGTATGCATGATTGCTGATGATCCTGGTAGTCATCCTTACATTTATTTAGAATCGTTCTACGGGTAACTAAAACCGGTTACCAGTTAATAAAAATCTCTAAGTAGTGCTTGTAACGATAATATGTGTAGAAAACAGAATTTAATAGAAATGTCACCGAATACAATTTGAGCCAAGGGCACTATTTTTTTTGTTCTTACTATAATCATTCATAATAGGGATTTTTAAACCATAATTATTAGGAAGATAGCTTGTTTCATTTTCACGCAGCTACGCAACCTCTTTTTGACTTTGGCCTTGAGTCCGATCATAGGCAAGGTGACGCTTGACCTACTTAGGTATATGCTACTTCCAACATTTCCTTATTCCGAGATAGAAACTATGTCTAGAAGATTGACATGCTAAGTAATTGTAAGATACAACAATATTCTAATCAATTTACACAATCATAATGGTCATCGTATTTATTATCATTTATTTTTAATATTTCGCACCTCCATAATGTTATGTATTAGAAATACAACTTATACGTAAATAATTTATACATTTAAATTTTATTTTAAAATAAAAATCGCTCTACTCTTTATTGTCTCATAAATTTGCTACGATGATAATTGGATTAATGATATGATATTTAAAACCGTTCTAAATAAAATTAAGAAGAGTACTTAAGCAGTTATAGCTGATTGGTTAAGTAAGCGTCTTGCGGGCACCGGGTCTTGGGTTCAAACCCCAGCTCGCACCTCTGGATTTTTCGAAATCTATGTGCGAATCATAATTTCTATATGATTATCACTTGCTTACTGTGAAGGAAAACATCGTGAGGAAACCGGCAAGTCTTAGAAGATCTAACCAATTTTCGAAAGACATGTGAAATCCGCCAACCCGCACTGGGCCAGCGTGGTGGATTGTGGCCTGAATCCCCCTCGTATTGAGGGGAGACCCGTGCCCAGGAGTGGGACGTCAAAAGGGCTAAATTATATTTTTTAATTAATAAAATCACATTTCGTAATTGTCATTATTTATATATATTTCTAACTATTTTTTGAAGAATAAAACTAAGAACTTTAATATGTACACCTACGATAATAGGTCCTCAGAAACTAAGAGGAGGTAAAATTGTATATTAGGAAAATCTACCACCCACTGATTACTTACAACAAACGCTTGGTTCATATTTAAGTATGTGGTCGATGAAGTCTACAATATTTGAGTAGTAAAATAGTTGGACATAATCAGGAGCAGTCCCTGAAGTCATGTCACATCTCTGGAAGCAAATTTTAATTAGTTATTATAATCCTTAGCCAAAGTGGTTAACTTCTAACAAAAGGTAGGTTCATCCTTAATGTGTAATGAGGTGCATATATGCAAACTTACGTACCTCAAACATAGGTTATGTAATAGAATGCTGCGGTAACCCACCGCGCAATATGTCATTGTAATTGTATTTTCAATAAAGCGTCTCTTGTGCTAGGATTGTCTCGTATAGGTACTACTGATGTGTATTATTATTCTACTGATCCTGCTATGTTTGGTATATTTTGAGTACCCATAGAAAAAAACTACATCTGCAAAAATATATCCATTTATAGGTAGTGTTATTTAAATAAAATACATTTTATTTTTAACATTTACGTAGAGGTACGAATATTTATTATTCCAGAATACACAATACAGAATATATAGGTATATATAGAATAAACAAGTCATGGCAGCTCAGTGGAAATAGTCCCAGTTATTTTGCAAAAGTTGTAGGTTCAAATTCCGGTGGCGGACTTACACCAATGGACTTTTCTCACAAAAAATCGATGTGTGGTATACCACGTTCCCAAAACAGACTCGCTTGAGGTGGTAAACACTTGGATGGGAACCGCTAGATGGCTTCACAACTGAGTGCTTACGTTTGCGCTTCAGTGGCCACTTTGAACTGTCAGTCCCGGCTATCACAGTCATAAAGCCATGTCGAAGAGGCCAATGGCCCAAAGGCTTGGGCGGTCTGAAAACTCCGACACCAGAGTTTAGCCACTAGTTCATATGAAAAGAAGAAGAAATAAACAGAATGCATTGGCTGTTTATTTAGGCACTGTGCTCTGGAAAATTACTATAATAAAGTTACTTGTATATAATTTTAGAATACACATTAAAATACAAAAACCAACACCCAATATATTTTGCGCAACCTCATAAATGTGCGCCAACCCTACAAGTAACGTTATCCAGTCGACATCCACATTGTTTGACCTCGTATATGGGTACACACACTCGCAAATACGCAAACATACATAGGTGCAACGTTCGTGATTGAAACAGAGTTATTTTTTACTCCGATGCGGAATCTTTGGACGTATAGGTACCTACATACGTCCGCTATTGATTAAACAACAATTTTTTTTCTAGTTAATTTTAATTTTGACGGAAAAACAGATCTAAACCAACAACGCACATAAGTTACTCAGTACATAGTTACTTAGTTATGTAATAATAATAGTTATACAGCCTGGCGCTACCATGGCGACCGTAAATTAACACACGTATTAGGCTTCGCATTGTCTGATTTTCGAGATATTTAAATTTTATTAAACATTATTATTCATTGAATTATTCAACATTCTCTGAAATACCATTTTGGAGCAGCCTGTACGTAAATAACTCTAGCGCAGAGGTCACCTGCCGAGGTCACGGATAATAACATTTCTTCAATGAAATTAAAACGTAAAAGAAATACTATTAGAAATAATAATACTACTATTAGCTCGCCCCGCTCCGAGTAGTAGGTAAAAGCGTAAGAGTAGCTGAATGAATCGGATTTCAAGGGTGATGCCAATTTGATTACTTTAGTATCTTTTTTGTTCGAAAATTTATTTTTCTATTTACGGACTTTTCATTTTTTTATTAGTATTATGATTATTGACCTACCTGTGTGTTAAATTAAAGTCGCCATGGTAGCGCCAGGCTGTATAGTGTTAAGTACGTACATTATTTCTCAAATCTGAAAGTAGTTATGTATTTTAAGTTCTTAACTTTGTTGAATGAGCCGCAAATATGAAACCACACTATTGAGACTTATATTATAGTAAAATAATAATTATAAATAAATTCAATAATAATTATAAATTCAAATCTTATCTTAAGATGTATGGTATATAGTATTACTTAAATATAAATATACCTGCCGATTTATATAAATAATATTTTCATGTAAATGATGTTTAATCTGCATGAACAAAATGTCAAACATCTTCATTAAATTACAATATAAGATACCTACTTTACAATATCTACACATAGCGTAACTATCCTTAAAGTAAGGATATAAACAACTTCAATAACTTCTGTTTGGTGATTACTTGATCATTTAATTTGCAGCACGCTTCACATAATCACGTTAATAGTCTAGTAAGTGGTAGAGCCAAGCTCGTAATCGAGAGATTCCGCTATTGGCATGAGCCCACTCCTCGACATTTGGAGGGGCTGATGGAACTATCATAATTATATAGTATCTAATAGTGCTAATAAATATATGGGTAGACATATAACTTATTTTACGTCTTGATGCATTCTATAAAATAATATCTACTTAGATTCCCATTTTATTATTTATCGTCTTTTAATATACGAGCTCCGGTGTGCGTGTGTTTGTAATTCTTCACTTAAACGGCTTGGCCGATTTTGATGCATTTTTACATAGCTATAGTTGGACCCCAGTAGGTGGCGCTGTTGTGGACATCCAGAAAACAAAATCTGCTATTGAAACGACAGGCACTAGCTATTGCCCGTTGCTATTAGAATATGTTTTATATGACTGCCGCTATATTTATTTTCAGTTACTATTTTTGTTATTGTTACCTACTACACCTACTTAAAAGCCGTAGTTTTTTTTTTGTTCAAATCTTAAATAAATACATATCCAATCATTTCTGCAAACGTTATTACCGTAAAGTATTATCTACTATATAAAAATAAGTCGGGTTTTCCTTCCTGACTGTATAACTCCAGAACGCACGAACCGATTTTCACGGTTTTGCATTCGTTGGAAAGGTCTCGGGCTCCGTGAGGTTTATAGCAAAGAAAATTCAGGAAAATTTTCAACAGAACGCGGACGGAGTCGCGGGGCACAGCTAGTGCAGTATATAAATGCTAAATAGAAACGGATTTGCCACTTGAAAGGTTTGTGCTAAGATGTATGCATAGGTACTGAGTGGTTTGAGAAGATTTTCGTGACTGTAGAGCAAGTGACTAGCTTACCATCAAATGAATTTAAATACAAAAACAAACTTCAGTACTATATAGTTAAACCTAAAATAATATTAAATATATAGGTTTAGGGATAATCAAGTAAACCACATACATTATACACTAGCCCACATCTTTATACACGGTACCTGCCACGCATAATTAAATAATCGAAATATCATCTGAAGTTTCTTCGCCTTGGCATTACGAGAGCCACTTCATTAGGACGGGACCGTAGCGGCTCAAACACAAACAATAATTATTCCCACTCGTGAACTTTAACGTATCAACAATGACTGCGGCAATACAACCTTGGTAATGTCAAAAGTTGAAAAAAAAACATAATATCCAATTAAATAAAGATTAAACACACGTAAAAACTATCGACATTCGTGACATCAAGGACTGCGTTCGAACTTTAACAAAATAATTGGTATCTATCAAACCAATATATATGAGATTTTGGTATTGGGAGATCTAAGTACTGAACTGTACGACTAGAGAGAATTTGAGCATATCCAATGCAACTCATATTTCCGACGTCCCGCATTTTCGTTAGGGGCGCTGCCGGTTCATATACAGGTTGAAACAGAGAGGGTATACTTTTTATTTCAAAACTTAACTTTGTAAGTCTAAAACTATTAGCTTTGGAGGAATCTTGAAAAACAAAAGGTGTTCAAGGAATACAGCTGTTGACAGATTTCACAAGTCTACAAAACCTTTATTACTTCAACTATCCCACAAAGCCAATAGTATTAGATATACAAAGTAAAGTTGCAAAAAAAATAGAATACCCCTTTTGTTTCACCTAGTAGAAAACAAACAAACAAACATTGTAAAAACATATACTTAATTCGAAATTATGAATGAAATAAATGTAGGCGAGGATCAAAATATAATTAGTTTTTTGTAAAACTGAATTTGTCTAAGCCAACTTTTTAAGCTTCAACTCTTTTATAATATTCTGCAAGTTAAATAACTTTAACACTTTATTATCAGCCGACAGCTCGCTAGATTTGGCACATCTCAACGCAATTATTACCTTAATGACCTAACCACAATGTATCTTCAAAGTACGATGCAAAATTGCTTACAAAATTTACATATATTTTTATTACACTCAAGATTTTGTTGATTTTATATACTTACTGTGTTTTTTATTTCCTTAAAGCATTTGGCATCTTTCTGGCTAATTTAAACCATAGAGACAGTTGATGCAATGTTCGCAACGTTTTATTTGAATTATAAAAGATCGCACGCGGTACAAATATAAAGTAGGTATTTCAGTACCTATCTATAAGTATATTTTACTTAGCAAAATATAATTATAGTTTAGTTTATGTACCTACATGTTTTTCTACTCCAATTTCATTGGTAGTTTTGTTAAAAACCATTTATGAAGTCTGCTCATGAGAAGGCAATAGTAAGCGCGTAAATAGTAAGCGCACAACTAACGAAAAGTAAAATGGGCTGGCTATCAATGCTCACGCAATGAGGTTTCCGTACTGATTGCTTTATTTGCACCAAATATTAATGGTAAGTATTCCCAGTAAATGCAAATTCCCACTGTTAACGCGGCACTGATAATTTCTATATATTTTACTGTATCCGGATTTCAAATACTTCAAATGTCAATATTTTAGTCAAAACGAATGCTTCGACAACGCTTTGAGTGAACTGATATAACAGTCCAAAATGGACGGTCACATTTTTGTATTGTATTGTTATTAATTGTGTTCGTTATTGCTATTTGTTACTCGACATTGGCAGAATCACATTGGGCCTGACCCAAAGGAAAGAGGCCATTAATTTTTTTTTTTTAAAACGCTTTGAGTTTTATATGTATAAAATTTAGTTTATTTAGTTTAGTCGTGATGTGACAACAGAATTAACATTCATTAAAAAATATATGTATCAAGTTCTCACATCCGAGCAAATAGTATGTGCAAAAATTACGATATAAAATTTTGTAAATCTACTAACCTAGTTGTCAGTTATTATTCTACATGAAAGATTACACGATTGTCTTTTTTCTCGTTAATCCTCGAACATTTGACGGAGCCTTAGCAAACGTGTCATCATGACAATGACACCGAGCTTTCGAACGGAGCCATTGTGTTTTCACTCACGTACTATTTCTTAATCTGTCTGTCATGAATTATGTGTTTGCTTTTTTATATTTGATTATACTTTGGACTTAAATGAGTTATGTCATATTCATATTTCTGTTCATTATAGCGTTTCACGACTTTCTTCTTTACACAAGATCCTTTTCATTATATAAGAAGTTAATTAAGTCGTTGTGACATTAATCCATCAACTGTACAGTACTATCTTATTTCAATCGTTAACTCTAATCCTCCTTATTAATTAACGTGGTAAAGCGGGTGAATAGTTACACACCGAACTATCTCGTTCTATCATCAGTAATTTGACATTTGAAAGATGACAAAACATGGTTTAACTATACTACCGCTAAACCACATTTATTAATAAGGGGGTTGGAGAATACAATAATACAGCTTGAACACTGTTATTTTACTTAATTCAGGAGATTGAAAGCTGTGCCCACCAGCTTAATTAAGTAAAATGAACAATTAACGTGTAACTTCAGTAATATTTATCGGTCATGCAACAAGATATATTACATTCAGTAAAAATCGAATTGTCGCTGTACAAAATACACAAACTTGCCTCATATTCATTTCAAATTGTCACGTATTCCTATAGAGCCTTAAGCTTATATAAAATAATCAATAAGTTTCAATATAGTACACTATTATAAATCATAAACATTGCGTAAATCTTCACAAATACGACACGATTGTTGAATAGGATTTTAATTTGCGGCCGTGTCTAAAGTTCATAAAAAAGTGCTGAGGTCTCTTGAGCATAGAGCGGAGCGAGGAGCGCGCCGCCGCGACCCATCCTCACATGATGTCAGCCTTCTGCAAGTGCTTGCAAGTCGGGATATATATAAAATGAACGAGCTTACACTAGTTACTCATTCGTTAGTTTAAACTCAAGACGAACTAAGCACCATGCTCAAATACGTGAGTCTTAATATTTTTATTATTAGTTAAATATAATTATTAAAATATGTTTGTTTAATACCTTGCTACAAATGCTCACATTCGTAATCACTTGTTGCTTAAACTTGAAAAGTGTGTAGTGACTTTAGTGATGTATCTCAGAAAGATGTGCCTAATTAAGATAATTAAACGCCCTTGAACAATGGGTAAACGTATCTCGTAGAATAACATGGAGTTTTTTCATCCTTGGGTTCCCCACTATGGAATTTTAGTTGTACCTATTGAGATTCCCGATAACTCTTAAAACCCCTTTAAAATTTGAAAATCTTAATCCCTTTTGCAGTAGATTCTTAGTGATACTTGGGAAGAATGAAGTAATTTCCTTTATGTGCTCAATTAAGCTTTTATTTTGAATCCTATAAAATCATTTTAATACATGTTTTTTTTAAAACTCAATGAATACTCATACTGTACTATTGGGGAAAAGGAATTCCTTTCCTGAAGCCATCCCTTCTTCAATTAGTTTAATAAAAGTTTTTAAAAGAGCGTACTACAGAAACCTTACATTCATAAATATTCCATGATACTAAATGAAACATTCAGAAATCTATATATTATATTTTTATAGTCAATACAATTGAAAAAGTCTGTTAAGATTGACAGGAAATGTTTTAACGTAAATACGTTGATAGATACATTTCCTGTCGAGAAAATATGACCACATTACTTTACTTAGGTATTCCATCTATGTGAATATATTTTTTATTGAAGGCTAACAGATTTAAAACAATACAATGTGCATGCGCAGGTGATTGTCGCGTGCGTGTTGGTGGCGGTGTGCGCCGGCGCACCGCAGCAGACCCCACAGGACGTGCAGATCCTGCGCTTCGACAGCAACGTGGAGACCGACGGATACAGCTTCGCGTAATATATTTTTTTCCTTTTTTTGAGATTATTAAGAACTCTTAAATTTTCCCACATTTTTTTAATCCCAAAAACTTACATAATTATTAAAAATACTGCATAATATAAGAATACTTGAAATTCCAAAGCAACTTCTAAATCTGTACCTAACGTACTGTTATTACAAAATCTAGCCATAGGTTAGTCGTGGGTGATGACCCTTTGTGACGCAACTACTCAACATTATACAACCGCCATTGTAACCCGTAAGAATGATAAAATATACCTACTTATATTTTATATTATATTAACAAGATATTTCTAACGACATACGTACATTGTGTTGTGACATAATGCCAAAATTGTAATATTCAATAAGTTATCGATATTAAATACAAACGTTTGATATTTGATTACAATACTCATAACACAGATATGAATGTTACCTAGCATGAACAATTTCTTATTTTAAATTAGTTCACAAAAGTATCGTGCGCGTTGAAGTCTTTTCTAGGGCCGGTTGGCATGTCGTGAGTGACTGTTCAGATTTTTTTTCTAAAACAGCCACTACTAAATAAACTTGATATAATAACTCTATTCCGCAATACGGCTAATCTTTGTAGTATGCAGGTTATGTACTTATAAGCTAATGACCTTCATATTTTATTAATGAATGAATATAATAATTAATCATTGAGTCTCACCAGCTCATTACAATAAGGCCTCAAATAGTAGAGTAATTAACTATGAGTTCCGGGTCCAGTAGGTACCAGGTTAAGGAAGGACAAAAGTCTTCTGTGCAATCAATTGCGACACATAGACTTCGAAAGAAAAGAGTAAAGTTAAAAAAATATTTTCAACATATTTAGCAATGACCTCGCATGCTTTGTGCAAAAAATATCACAGTCATAGTGCGATAATTTAACTGCGAAGGCTTGCAATGCCATTACGACAAATAACGAATGTATTTTTTTTTTTAAAAATTGATAATTAATAATTTTTAAAGTTAGAAAATATGTTGTTGCGTTATTTTAAACGTTCAAAATTATATAGTACTTTGTCAGCTAAGCATTAGTAGAATTCTAGAAATAAATATATTTTGCTACAAATTGTCAACCAGTATGCTATTTAACATCAATCTTAAGTTTACGCATATTATAGATAATATAGTAACCAAGTTTTACTTAATTTTACTGCAGGTATGAAACTAGCGACGGCACATCGCGTCAAGAGGAAGGCAAGATCGACAACCCTCAATCAGAGAACGCTGCTCTCACCGTCAATGGACAGTACGCCTTCGTCGCCCCCGACGGCAAACAATACACAGTGACCTTCACCGCGGGACCCAACGGGTTCCAGCCCAAGACCTCCGTAGGACAGAAGTAGGAGCCACCATTGAACTTGTAAATAGTTAATACTCCAATCCATTTATCAACAATACCAGCTCGATCTCACTATGCTTCAGCCATCTTGAAAGAGCCACCATGTATTAGAGAAGCGGTGACCCTTCCAAGATTCAACGGGATCATTATGTCTAAATTTACGTGCCATAAGGACGATATTTTTTATAATTTTATAACTTTTTGTAATTAAATGTTTATCAATGAAATACACTTTTTGATAAGTAATTGTGATTGTTTCATTTCAAGCAAATGGGATCCGACTATCTTTTTCAAAATTTTAACACAATTATAATACGGACCCTTTAACAGATATGGTTTCGATGAATGAATTATTTCATTAAAATCGTTAGAACATACGTTCTACGGTACAACAATTATGGAGATCGTGCGTTTATTCAACCACGACTCAGCTATTAACAAACTGATTTAATTAATTCCACGTGATGTTTATAATAATATGGAATGATTGCCATTTTAGTACTCTCCAACAGCTACATGTAAGGTCAATGACACAGATTACAGCAATTATTTTTAATTTCAATTCTGGGATTTTAAGGTAACGTGGAGATATTATTTCGAGATATTTTTTTGCGTCTGAATTATACTGTTCTTGTGTAAATACTAAAATCCGTCAATATATCGAGCCCTATCCTGCTCGCGGGTCACGAGTCGACACAAAACGCTAAGCCGATAAGGTTGCATGCACTTTATAAATATCAACGGATGACGGGTGAATCCTTTATTTAAAGTCAATAGGTTTAACCTAACAACGATTGTTAGCACTGGCACTATTGATCGTATCAAATTGCTGAATTCAGGTTTTAATTGTGTGACTACAATCAATAGAGTCACGGCATGCGATCAAAACGAACCAAAGAGACAAAGATGTACAGGATAGATAATATGAAGGGCCTACCAGAACAAGCGTCGTGGGAAACCCAGACGAAAGACAAAGATCGCATGATGACCTCGAGTATTTGAATTAAAGGACTAGCTAGGAAATTATTGAGACATGTGGTTACCAGTATGACAAAATTAATATACATGTATATGCTGTATTAATTCGTGCTGTAATGAATGAAATAACTTTTCGTATCCAATGAACAATATATCTCTATGAACCAGATATAATATTATGTATAGTTAAAATATCAATATGAGCAGACACGTTTAATAACCACAATATAGTACCCACCGCAAGTACCATCACAATGTTGTAAGGGGGAGATGTAACCATGTATGATTATGTACTTGTGAACCGATATATAAACCCTGTTATGCTATAATAAAGACAGTTGAGATGTGAGAACCGTTGTGTTTACTTCTAACCTAGATACAACCTGTATATGGCGACCCTGCCTCGTAGCGGGGATCCGCTGCGCACGCGCATTACTGTTCCCTAATTTGGATGAAAATTAAAAACAATAGTTCAACATGTTGGACACTTCTTATATTTTTCCCGTGACAACCGTACGTTGTACTAAGAGCCGGAAATTAAAATTACTGTGTGAAAATGGGTTCAACAAACACTAAGGAGGAAGTGATTTTGGCACAGACCGCAGCAGGCGGTAACGCTAGGAATGATGGAATTGGAGAATTGAGGTTCCATGCGAGCACCACTAACATAATACTGATCGTCATCGCTATTTTTATTGCAATTGTGGTGGCATACTTCAGCTTGCATCTATATAGAAAATGTCACAGAAAGTGGATTACCAACGAGATCCGGAGGCATTCCTTTAGAAAATCTATGTCGGTGTACTATCGCCGTCCGAGGGGAGCAGAACCAGCGCGACAGCAGGAGGCAGACGTAATTTAGTGAAGTGAATGCGGGAAAGGTTATAAGTGAAAGGGAGCGTACCCGTAATAGTGTCAGTGTAATAGGTATTTTAGATAAGTAATCGGCTACCTACGAATTTCTAAGACTGTCCTGTACATCATGTTCGTTTAGAGACTTTTAAGCTTTTGAGTGTGAAAAAAAAAAAAAGAAAAATATATATATATATATATGCTCATGGGTATGTATTAACTTATAATATTATTACTTAAAGAAAGGTGTCTCGTATGGCAGAAGAATTAAAATATTTGTACGATGAACTACATGAAATAAGAACGTATTTAATTAAAATCGGCCCTAGTAGAAGGAAAGGGAACACTATCATAATAAAATTACAAGAAGCCGATAGCATTGTGATTAAATATAACAGCTGTTTACAAAAACTAAAAGCCGTTCCCAGTAACGTTAAGGAGCAAGATTTATCGATTGTTAAAAGACTTTGTGAAAGCTTCGACATATTGTACGAGGAAATATTAAATTTATGTTCTAAAGATTCAGGTGCTGAGGTGTCAAAAGCAACAACTTGCACAATGGTAAAATTTGAACATAAAATTGCTCTAAGTTTATTGCCCGTTGCTTTAGATAGTGAATCAAGTATAAAACAATTGATTGACGGAATCGACTATTACAAGTCCGAGATAGATGGGGAGTCCCAGAAGAAGTTAATTAACTTTGTTTTGAAAAGTAGGCTTTCACAAGCGGCGAAACTTAAACTTTCTAGTAGTTATACAACTGTAGAGGCACTCATTAATGACATGAAAATTCAGCTACTCCCTAAAAAATCGGCAACTGCAATCCAAAAAAGACTACATAATTTTAAGCAAAATAATTTATCGCTTGACGATTATGGTAAACAAATCATGGAGATGTTCGTTGACCTTACGATCTCACAATCAGATGGCAACGACGCAAATTTTAAAGTTTTGAAGCCTTTAAATGAAAAACAAGCCATACGAAGCTTTGCCGACGGTTTGCGAAACCGCAGACTAAGTACAATAGTATCCGCGAGGGACTATAAGTCGTTAAAAGATGCCATACAGGCAGCAATAGATGAGGATAATGACTCGATAGTGAACACAGACGTTATGGCATTTAATCGTTATAATAACTCACGTTTCAGGGGCAATCGAGGGACATGGAATAATTTTGCGGGACGTGGAGGCCGTTCACAGGCAAGTAGAGGTGCACCCCCGCAGCGAGGTTTCCCGGAGCGGCAATCGGGCCAATGGGATCGACCTGGCCCGAATCGTGGAACACGAACTTTTTACAGGGGTAGAGGTATGTACAATTTTTACCAAGCTAACGACCAAAGAGACCAGGATCGTGACGTACATATTTTGACAGATTCCAACCCTGAAACACATACCGAAGCAGAAAATCAGTTTTTTCGTGACTAAAAATTTAATTTTATCTTGTGATAATAAATCTTGTCATGTCAAATTGAACACACATAACAGCTCATACGTTTGGCTACTTGACACCGGCGCTTCCATTTCGGTCATCAAACATAAACATATTCTCCAACAGAATATTTCTATCCATAACGAGAATACCGTTGTAAGCGGCATTGGAGGCAAAGTCCATGCTATTGGATCCGTTTATTTGGACTTACTTATTGGGAATCATATTGTCAAACATAAATTCTTCGTATTTGAATCCTTGCCTTGTAGGGCAAATGGAATCATTGGTCATGACTTTCTAAATAAGTACAAATCAGTATTAAATTTTAATAGTAATACATTAACTTTACGGTGTAACAGTTCTGAAATAACATTACCATTGACGTTAGATAATGAGATACTACTTTTACCTGCTCGATCGGAGTCCATTCATTTCATAAGCTATTCCGCTAAAGAAGAAAGCGTTATTTGTGCTTCAGAATTACGTGAGGGAGTTTTCATAGCCAGTGCAATTGTTACGCCAGTAGATGGTAAAATACCCATCCGAATATTGAATACCACTGAAAAAGATGTAACTCTAGACAGTATAAAACCAATTGTTCATAGCGCAAAGGAGTATGACGTATGTTCGTTCGAAAAATCACTTAACAATGCAAGTAGAGTTAAACAATTGTTTTCGTTATTGAATTTGAATCATTTATCTAGCGAAGAACAAGTGTCCATTGAAAATATATGCGCAAAATATTCAGACATATTTTATCTCCCGGGTGACAAGTTAACTACAACTAACATATATAAGCATTCCATAACTTTAAAACCTAATGTTACACCCGTATATACCAAGCCATATAGGCTACCACATTCGCAAAAAGGCGAAGTGCAAAAGCAAATAAATGACATGCTAGAGCAAGGAATCGTAGAGCCTTGCAATAGTGAATGGTCTAGTCCAGTCCTCCTGGTACCGAAAAAAGCGGGTACCAACGGTGGAAAGAAGTGGCGCTTAGTAATAGACTATCGTAGGCTTAATCACTGTATTCAAGAAGACAAATTCCCTTTACCTAATATAACTGAGATTTTAGACTCATTATCAGGTTGCCTTTACTTTAGTCATTTAGATTTAAATCAAGGATTTTACAATGTTGAACTAGATAGGGCCAGCAGGAGCTACACAGCATTTAATTCAGGCCAATTTCAAATGACCCGCATGCCAATGGGCCTTAAAACAAGTCCTAATTCGTTTTCACGAATGATGACTATGGCCATGGCCGGGTTGAATTATGAAAAGTGTCTAGTATACCAAGATGATTTGATATGTTATAGCCGTAATTTAAATTCACACATTAATAACCTACAGGATATTTTTGAACGTTTGAGAAAAGTGAATCTTAAGTTGAACCCACAAAAATGTGATTTTCTAAAGAAACAATTGCTTTATTTAGGTCATGTCGTGTCGGGTGACGGTATTTTACCAGATCCCGAGAAAATTAAGGTCATTAAAAATTACCCCGTTCCTCAAAGTACCGATGAGGTAAAGCGATTTGTGGCTTTTGCGAACTACTATCGGAAATTTATACCCAACTTTGCAGATAAGGCATTCAATTTGAATAATCTTTGTAAAAAGAATATAAGGTTCAATTGGGATGATAATTGTCAAAAAGCATTCGAAACACTAAAATTAAATATAATGACCCCACCAGTTTTGCAATATCCTGATTTGTCGGAGAACAATCAGTTTCGTATACATACAGATGCATCGGGGTACGGAATAGGAGCTGTTTTATCCAACTCAGACAACCGTCCTGTCGCATATGCCAGTAGAAGTCTTAATAAAGCTGAAAAAAATTATCCAACCATCGAAAAAGAGTTGTTGGCCATAGTCTGGGCCGTAAAATACTTTAGACCGTATTTATATGGTCGGACTTTTAAGATAGTTACCGACCATAAACCATTAATTTATTTATTTAACACAAAAGATCCATCCAGCAGGCTACTTAAATTTAGAGTGTTACTTGATGAGTATGATTTCATTATAGAATATGTGAAAGGACGAGAAAACACGGTTGCAGACGCATTATCACGAATAACTTATAGGATAACATCAAATGAATTAAAGGAGATGAGTGAATGTGTTTGGGTGATGACACGCGCGCAAAAAAAGCGATTAGCAAATTCTTCGGTTGACGTGGTTCCCAGTGTCCCGGCAAATGAGGAGCCTGAACAACCAAAAGTGGTAGAAACACATTTCAAGCCGAAAAAGTCAGTAGAGTTAAGATTTATAAAGAGAAACGAATTAGAAAACTTAAGGCAACATAAAAAGATAACGTACGAAACTAGTACCTTTATTTATGTAACAGATAAACAAACTATATTTATAAATCCGGCTACTCAATCACAAATGACGCGAGCCGCATTTGCGAGAGAGCTAAGTGATTTTTGTGACGAAATAAAAATAAGCGCTGTATACCTTATTAAGAGTAATACTAACAAAATATTTGTGGATAAATTAGTGGGTGAAATAAAAAGAACGGTCAATTGGAAAGGGCCTACATTATGTATTTTAAATGATATCGAAAGAATAGAAGACAAGGATGACAGAAAGGTAATCTTAAATGACTTTCATATTCTGCCTACAAGTGGCCACGCAGGCGTAAGGCGAATGTATAACAATTTAAAAAAATATTACTTTTGGCCTGGTCTAGAGTCTGACATCAAAAAATATGTGCAAAAATGTCCAAAATGTCAAAAACAAAAATATACAGTGCAGGTTAAAGAACCAATGGAAATAACCACCACATCCTATTCAGCTTTCGAAAAAATATTTCTAGATCTCGTTGGACCACTAGATAAGGATAACAATGATTTTAGTTATATACTAACTATCCAGTGTGAGCTGTCAAAATATGTATGTGCATCTCCGTTACGATCTAAAACTGCAACAGAAGTGGCGCAAACTTTTGTCAACAACTTCATTCTGCGGCACGGAGTACCGACAGAGATTGCAACAGATCGGGGCACCGAGTTTATGTCTGATACCATGTCAGAGGTATGTAAAATTTTAAATATTAATAAATTAAATTCAACAGCCTATCATCACCAAAGTATTGGGGCTCTAGAAAACTCACATAAGAATTTAGGAGCATTTTTAAGAATTAAATCCGAGGGTCACACGGAATCATGGAGCTCGTGGCTGCCATTTTGGTGCTTTGCTTATAATACGGCTGTTCATACATCCACCAACTTTACACCATTCGAACTGGTTTACGGTAAAAAATGTAATTTGCCAAGCAACCTGACCAAACGAACTGACCCCTTATATAATCATGACAGTTACCCACTTGAATTAAAATATTGATTGCAAGTTTCGCAAACCGAGGCAAGAAACAATTTAATAAAGAGTAAACTCGATATAAAACGGAGATATGATAAGTATACCAACCCGGTAAGCTACAAACCTAACGATCAATTGTTAATTAAAAATGAAACTGGCAATAAGCTTACGAGCCTATACTCAGGGCCTTACACGGTCATTAGAGACCTGGCACCAAATGTTGAGGTAAATGTAAACGGTAAAATAGATTTAGTTCATAAAAATAGGACAAAACCTTACTATGTACCAAACCTGTAAAATAAGTATTACACTGATGTTATACAATTATATACATTTATGATTATATCCAACTGCTTATAATGTTACGAGTGTATTGGACAATTGTTTATATTCGACCAGTGATCGCGGGCTCGAATTTAAGTAGCGTTAAGGCACTATTATATTACAGTGCGCTATTAAACTTTAATATTTTAATGTATCCCTTTTATTCAATTTAGAATTACGAAATATGTAATCATTGTGTTTATTCTACGACTTGTACTGCCGGAGTAGTAGAAGGTTATTAGATTTAAAATAAAATAAAATAATTATTGTATTTTATTTTTTTTGTTATGGGGAAGATGTAAGGGGGAGATGTAACCATGTATGATTATGTACTTGTGAACCGATATATAAACCCTGTTATGCTATAATAAAGACAGTTGAGATGTGAGAACCGTTGTGTTTACTTCTAACCTAGATACAACCTGTATAATGTATTCAAAGTTAGCAATAACATTAGGCTTAGTAATTTCACACAGCTAGTGTTCAATGTGTTTCGTAAATGAATCTAAATGCCAATGCACACAAGCCGTGTCGCGAAGGTTCCACCATCCGTATGCGTACATATGTACCTTCCTGCAGTTATATAGTTGAATGCAACCTTCACTTATCTCGATAATTCATGGGATTATGGGATAGTTTTATTAATGTCCAATCTTTCATGTTTTGATGATAAAAAGTAACACGAACCAGATACGAGATAACTTTAAACTTTAAATTTCACTAGCACTAAAATTAAGTATGTTGTAAAGAGGTCGTCTTTTGATAGATAATATTGATTTTAATTATTTAGTTACTATTGGAAAACATGACACATGTTGACGCAAACTTAAAATGCTGCCTTGTTTCCGCTGAACCAAATAGGAAAATAACGACAACAAATGATTTTAGTACTTACTAGTATTTTTTTTTTAAAGACTACTGGACATTCCAAAACCATTTTTGTGATATTTTATAAAATAATACACACTGAACCTGCTATTGTCTGAGAACACTAATTAAAACGGCTTTATAGTTATACCTACACATAATCTCATTAGTGATACTTGAAATGTGTTGTAAGTATGTATTTTTTGCAAATTGCACACCTGCCGTTGAGTTTAGAAGAGCTCGAGTGAGCAGGTATGCAATACCATCTCTATATTATAAATTACGCATGGTTCCAGTATTGTCATCGTGCGACGGATGGCACAGTGTGCGCACATCTGAGAAGAGCGTTTGAGAACCTACGTTATTTAAAATAGTTACAAAATAACTGTTACGAAACCGGTAACCTTTTCCACACATGACGGAGGGGTCATCGTTAGCCGGGCTGCACAATTTCAGTTTACGACTTTTGCGTAAAAATGACCCCGTTTAAAATAAATTGAGAATTTCCTATGAAGATAAAGTGAAAGTGGTGTCTCTCCTATTGTGTTTATTATCCATTTGAAATAGCTGTTACCAAAATATTATTTCTTTAATTCCATTAAATTAGTACAGGTTCAAGAAAAAATACCTTTTCTCCGGAACTCGCCGAGGGTCAAACCTCGGCATCATCATTGGACACCATTGTCAATCTCGACTTACAGGAGTATCAAAGGTGGAAATGAGTGATAGGACTATTCTCATTATAAAAAAAAACATGTCACCAAGGTATAATAAATTTATAGGTGCTTTTTTTACAAAGACTCAACTCATTAAGGGCATAAAAAATATAAAGGATGACTGGCTAATAAAGTATTTGATTTAAAATATTTATGATGTCTCGCTGCAATTTTACAATTTCTTTCGTATCATTAATTTTCCAAGCCGAATTAATGAAGTCATGAAATTATACTTAGGTGCCTAGAAGAATAGTCACAAGAGTAGTTGCAGGTCTACAAAGTAAATTTACAAGCAAGTAGCTAGATACCTACCTAAATATGAATTTAAGTAATACATACCTACTTACCATCCATAATTATGTTATTATTTTTAAAAGCTTTGCGGTTTACCAAAACATTAACTAACGTTACAAAATTATTGTTGCTCAAAAGCCCCTATAAGTTCCAGCGCCTGACAAAGATTTATTCTTTCCGTGAGATTATCTATCTACTTGCTATTGAATATTTAAAGGCATAAGTACTACTCAATATAACTGCAGATCAAAACAATTAAGAAATATAATATCAAGAAAAGTTTGCATAATATAAATAAATCTAAAGCAATGTGAATCACTAGAATGTAAACTATTGGATAATATAGGTAATGTTCATTTTCACTGAGCTTAAGAGACGTCGTCGTCAGATCACGCCTGCTATATTTATTCGAACAGGGGCAAGATTATTTAAAAAGACCGGAAATAGGTACCAATACATTTCACGTGATAATTTAATAAGTACACTCTTCAGTTCTTAAAAACAAATTGGTAGCAATTTTAATGAAAACAGATTAGAGTGGAATAGTCGTTAGAACAAAACACAATCTGTTTGGGAACTCTCAATACCTATTTAATTCATTTTACAAAATGCTACTGTATTGCTCGTTTGTAGGCAATAATAGCTTAATGAATTCAATGATATTTAAATACAATGAGCTTTTTATCATTATAAGATTGAATTCTGATGTAAACGGCAGACGTGAATGATGTTCATCGGTCGTGACCGAGCGGAGTTCCTGAACTACAGAGACTCCACATAACATGCATTGAAAGGTCACATATCCACCTAATCACAGAGTTCATAACAACCAGATGGAACACTGATGTCAAGTCGTTTTAAATTACTTTAAATAGCCATCCGCAATACTGATAATCGAATACTGACAAGCTAATTCTAAGCTACCTGAGAAGCCTTATTTTATTTTTATTAGCTGTTGCCCGCGGTTCCACCAGTAAACTCGAACTCCAATAAAATAAAAGTAGCTTTAGTTACTCCTTATAACATCAGCTATCTTCCAGTAAAAGTCTCGTCACAATCAGCCAGTGAAAGCGACACCCAGGCCTGAGAAAGTTATGAAAAGGCTATTACTAGAATTTGCTTCGACGGGAATTGAACCCCCCAACTACCCGATGCAGTGAGCCAAGCGGACTGCGCTCAAACCACTGCGCTAAGCGGTCTTACTTATTATCTTATTTATGTTTGAATAAGTAGTAGAACTTACTTTTTTATTCCTCTTTCTTGTAGCCACATAGTTTCATATTTGATTATCATCTTTGTAACAACAGTATTAAAAATAACTATGTTATAAATTGAAAATTTCAAAAACCCCTCTAGCGACGATTTTTTAAACTACAAAAAAACTGCTGAACCGATTTTCATGGAACATAGCAAAGGACACTCTCGATCAGAATACCTTTCCTAAACAAAAATCGGTTAATCCTCTTGGGCGCTATGATGCCACAGACAGACACAAAGATACACATGTTAAACTTATAACACTCCCCTTTTTTCATTGGGGGATAAAAAATAAGTGTCTCCTAATGAAGATACTTCATAAATGATATTTTTTAATATTACATAGAGTTCTTAATCTATATACTACTATATTCGTCCATGGATGTAATAAATAATGGCTATGTTGCCAACCATTAACATTCGTGCGTGTTATGATTATACTTAAACATTGTAACAATGCATCGCGTCCATTTATCATGGGATTGGTACCTAGATATTTTTTTAATGGATTTTATAACATACTCACACACATTTTTTAATAGGCATTGTGTCTAATATTACATTTAGTGTATCATATTTTTATGAACTCATAAGTAACAATTGTTTATCAAAATTGATAATATCTTTTTTCGCAAACATTCAATAAATACAAAGAACTTCGTAAATAAAGTTTGCAAGATTTACTCAGTTATTATGACGTCATACTACTCTAACTATTACTATTTTCGAAACATTAAAAGCCTCTATTTTTAACGGTATTTTAATTATTTCACTGGTAGTACTTGTAAGTAATACCTCATAATAATATGCAATACAAAACTGATATTATATCAATTTCTGGGACTTGTTTATAAGGACTGGGCCTTGATACAGACTCGAACATCAAGACCGATACGGCGGCACCCACGATGAAAATACTATAAATCAATCATTAATCGTAATCACTTGAACAAACGATAATTCACCGAGTTGATACGGATCTACCGCAAAATTGATAATTAAACAAAACGAAACGTGTGTACGTATTATGGACATTTGTATAGCATCACGTAACACGTACGCGACGCTTCACGCGTTGGATTAAAAGATCACGATTTATTTATTTATAGATCTGCAAAATAGACCCATTTTGTGATAATGCATGATCTTAAGAAACACAGTTTAGGAAACATTTTTTGATGACAAATGTATGGCTTATCAGTGGGATTTTATTGACATTTGACAGAATATATCTTTTTCTTCATCGTATGTTGTACCTAAGCTAGTAGTCAACCCTGGTGTCTGATCGAAGGCGTCCGACTTAACAACTTTTGACATATCGAAAGAATGCTCCTGTTGCAATAATCTTATACGGATATTATTGTCTCCCACTTTGTAACAAAGTGATGTGGACAACTTTCTTCGACTTCTCCTATTCTTTCATTCCATTAAATTAGTGCGGGTTCCAAGAATTGAAACTTTTCCCCGGGACTCGTCGAGAGTCAAACCTCGAAGTCATAATTGGACACCATTTTCGATCCTGGTTTACAGTGGCAAGAGTGTGTGGTGGGACTAGTCCCCAAAAAAATATCAAATGAATAACATGGGAATATTGAAACTATAATTTTAAAATTTTGGCTCGCTACGTCTTTTCCTTTATAATAAAGGTAACCTATTTAGGTAAGATTATAAAATTTTAATACTTCTCGAATAATAATACAACTAACAAAATATGAGTAAACAATAATAAACTAGCGTATTAACGATTAACTACTTTCCTGTATTTCCTTTTCGTACTCAGCGGTGCAGGTAACGCTCCTCATCACATGGTCGTAACGCATGGAGTTCAAAATGTATTAATAATATCCAATAAGTATAATCCGTCCTATATAATATGTTTTATTGAACAACAAAGTTGGCAAACACATATAAGAACTGCCTGATGTTAAGCAGTTATCATAGGCTAAGAGATGCTGGTATTTCCAAGCCAAGGGATGTGAGGTTGGATTTCCAACTCTGACCCTCATATTACCAATGCAGCTATAATAACTGTGTTTACGCAGAATATGTTGCATTTCACCAAAACTTAATAGTAAATAAACATTATGATGCCTACATATCCCTATAAATATTTTTTCTTTAACGCTGTAGTTATCACGTTCATTAGTATACTCAGGATGAAGACCACTGTAAATGTGGTCATACTATTGTATCGTAGCTTCATGCATTTACACGCCTGTACAAAATAAAACAACAAATATTGACGCACTTACCTGAGAAACGGTTTTACTTAGACATATCTGTATATTTTTAGGTTGCTCAGTAATTTTGTAAACCAGACATGTTTATATTATTGTAAACAAAATATTCATATTTATGGTTTTTTTAATAAAATATTAGACGTTCTGCGATCTTAGATGATGGCGAGTTTCAAAAAGTTCATCAGCTAAATGCAGCTGATTGACGAAATCTACTGTCAACACTGGAGGGGGTTTTTGGATGCAAGAACTACCTATTGCATGTCTGATTTAGAAATACTGGAAATCTTACGATTTGTTACCAAATGGAGCTTACCAATCATAATTTTATACCAATCATTATACCTTTATCTATATCAAATTCAGGTGTCAGGTCCTCCTCCTAAACGGCTTGAATGATTTTGATGTTTTTTTTAACTTATAGGGTTACCTGGATGCTTCCTAGCTACAGTTCGACACAGTTGGCAGCGCTATTGTCGACATCTATAAAATAAAATCTATGCTAACGCAGGTGTGCGTAAAAACTGGTGGTTTATAGAAATAACTAGAGTTGTATCTTTGCAAGTTGAAATCATATTTCAAGATCAGCAAAATCACTGGGCATAGGCAGTGTCATATTTAAATGACGATTGTATAATAAACGTACTGATAAACAAAATACCTATAAAAATATAATGCCTTAACCAAAAACTTAAACTGCTATTAGTGAGATACCTATTGAACAAACTTCCTGCTATGCACAGTTGCAGGACCAACAATTTCCTCTATTTTTGTATCCTCGATCATAGATGACGCGCGTGACCTTGATTACATTGGTAATTGTAAAATAAACAGTTAACACTCAATTCTGACCTTTGTCAATTAGTTGGAATATACTATTTGATACTCAAGATCAGCGTTTGACAAGTATAACTAAATAAATAGGTATATGATGCACTGTATAATAATAGCTGAGAAAGATGAAGCGATCCTATTGGACGAAGCGAGCAGTCCAGCTAAATAGAGTTTCTTACCGAATCTTCTCAGTAGAAGCAGCATTCCGAACCGGTGGTAGATTCTGACTACTCATAAATGCTTTGTTGACTTATATTATAAAAAATTGAGTTTGAATAACGAAATTTTCCAATGTAGCCCGATTATACATATGTCCGATTATATGTCAGTATTAAGTAGTTGATTAAAAGAAGAATAGAAACATCGCGCCTTAGCCAATTAACCTCTTGGAGTAAAACAACTTTTATTAAGCACGCTTTAATTCGTTGCAACTTATCATTATTTTAGAATGCTTACGTATAGATGAATACGTGCTAACGGTCTATGCAATATAAAGACCAAACGAATAACATCATCAAGTACTAACTAAATGGTCTTCATTGTATATTCAAATCGCATAGAATAAGATAATCCGAAATGGTCAATAGCAACTCAGACATGCGTAAAGACACCTAGTGTAACAACGACTACCTAATATAATTAGTTCAGTTATGTTTTAAATCCTATTTGTAAAAAGTTTTGTGTTAATTTTTATGGATACCTACTACGGCTCACATAGGTATTGATATTAGGTATGTAAAACTATTTTATTTTAGTATAACAACGTCGGCAAACAATCGTTCGACCCGCCAGATATTGAGCTATTACCATAGCCTATAGATGCTTGCAATACTAAAGGCATTACTCCCACGTACCCGGCCGAACGTTGAGTGGGGCAAAAGGAGGTTTAGGGAGGACGGGCTCTCTCACTGATGGTACGAAACACAGCTAGGATAGTTACTTTACGACGACCTTCAGTGACAGTGCGGTACTACCCCGGTCTAACCAGCCCGTATACAGCTAATACTTAGCTCTTCCACCTTCACTATTTTATCATCTCATTCAGATAAAACTGAATTCATTGATAAATCGGTCCGCTCCATATAAGTAGGTATGCAGGTAAAATTTATGTGATTTTAAGTGATTCTAATTGATTACTAATTTAAGCGATATCAATAACACCTGCTCCAATTTAACTAATTTGTGATAATTAAGCGATCAAAGCAAACTGTGAACATGATTAATAATCATATGCAAATTATGTTGTTACAAATACATAAAACACCTGTGTGACATTATTACGATCATAAAGAAATCTTAATTTATATCTTTTGTCTTCGCCAGTGTACAATTTTTTGCAAAATGTCTGTGTGGCTACCCGCTAATTGTGTAGGATTATTTTTGTTTACTTCTATAGTATTATGTTTTATAAATTCTACTGATTTATTTTTTCAATTTAGTATAGTTTTTTGCTGTAATTCAAATTGTATTCCAACTTACCTAAAACTAATTACTCATTCAGAGTGGAACGTGAATTTTATGATTTTTGCTGCATTTTTAATGCATAGCTTTTGCTTATTTACATATTATAGATGTTGTTATACTTTTATCAATGATTAATATCTATTATCAAAATTGCCGAGGACTCCGGACTAAGACAAATGATTTTCTACGTAACTTGAGTATGTCTAACTATGAAGTTATTTCACTAACTGAAACGTGGTTAATAGGTGGCATACTTGATAGCGAGCTCTTTGACGAAAGATACATAGTATTTCGCCGCGATAGGGATTATGCGTTCACTCAGCAATCTAAGGGTGGCGGTGTTTTGATTGCAGTTCGCCGTGACCTAGCAAGTACTGTTAATTCTAACTGGAATTCCTCAGCAGAAGACATATGGGTCACATTAACAATAACTTTACGTAACTCACGTGGTAGAAAGTCACTGAAGCTTCACATTTGTACAATATATTTGTGTACTCAAAACAAAGGTCATTCTTTTTCTGGCCAATTAGATAATTTTTTGACTAGTCTGAGGAATGTTACCGAGAATAATACGCGAGACGAATTTCTTATTCTCGGGGATTTTAATATGAGCAATATTAACTGGACTCACTCCAATATAGGTACGCAACCTTCTAACGTTACAAATCTACCAGCATACTGTATTAACCTGGTCGACACCCTTTATGAATGTAATTTAAACCAATTTAACTATCATACTAATACTACCGGTGGAATACTGGATCTAGTTATATGTAGTAACACTGTGTCTGTTGCTGTATGTCCTGATCCCCTGGTATCAGAAGACCCCTACCACAAATCCCTTGTTATAACGCCATCTTTTATTGAACTGAGTGCGCTTGAAATTCCTAAACGGAAAAATTACTTGTATCGTCACGGTAACTATGACCAAATCTGTGGTCATCTTTCAGAAACCGATTGGTCGCTTTTATTAAATTCGGATTCGTTTGATCATGCTATTCAATATTTTTATGACATTATTTATCAATTAAGGGATAAATTTGTACCAATGCGTACCACGCCTACGCATCGATATCCACCTTGGTATAAGCCTTCTTTAATAAAAATAATTAAAGAAAAGTTTAAATTTTTTAATAAATTTAAAACTTATGGCAATTTGTCTGATGACTACAGTTTCCGGTTGCTTCGTGATAGGGTCAAGAAAGTCGAATTTAAGTGCTACAAAGAGTACATGCAATCTATAGAAAGTTCTATTACTCAAAACCCCAAGGCATTTTGGACATATATTAAGAACAAGAGAGGTAATAGCTCTTATCCGTCAACCATGACCTACTCATCCACCACAAAAAATTCGAGTGAAGGTATCTGCCAATTATTTTCCTCATATTTTAGTTCGACTTTCTTAGACGGGGGAACTGCATCGTCCTTGGTATATCAACAAATCGGAACAGCTCATCCTGTCTGTGATCTGTCAGTTATTGAAGTATGTAGTGAGAAAGTGCACAAATTGCTATTAAGGCTCGACCTTAACAAATCCGCGGGTCCCGATACTCTTCCAGCATTATTCCTGGTCAAATGTGCCAAGGAGTTGTCAGTCCCAGTCTCTATTCTTTTTCGGCGCTCGCTAATGGAAGGAATAATGCCTAAATTATGGAAATCAGCTTTCATAACGCCGATCCATAAGAAGGGGCCTAAGAACGACATTGTAAACTATAGACCTATATCCAAACTTTGCCTTTTAGCTAAAACCTTAGAGCGTTTAGTCTTTGACCAAACCTATGAATGTCTAAAAAGTATTGTAATTCCTCAGCAACACGGGTTCGTAAGAGCTAGATCAACTACATCTAATCTAGCGGTTTTCAATGAATATATAACTGATAACATGGACAATGGCAACCAAATTGATGCAATATACACAGACTACAGTAAAGCCTTCGATAGAATAGATCACAATATATTATTAAATAAAATTCTAGCCCTAGGAATACATGGTGTCCTTTTCAAATGGTTCGTATCCTATGTCACAAACAGGACTCAAGCAGTTGTTTTAAACGGACATTCTTCGGACTGGGCAAACATCCCGTCAGGAGTCCCGCAGGGTTCATTGCTGGGCCCTCTCCTATTTGTCATCTTTATCAACGATATTGGGTCCTGTTTTCTTAATTCGAAATTTCTTTTATATGCGGATGATATGAAAATCTATCGTGTTGTAAACAATATTGCTGATGCATTACTTCTTCAGGAAGACTTGGTCAGACTAGACTCATACTGTCTAAATAATAAATTAGATTTAAATGTTTCCAAATGTTCTTCAATCACTTTCACCAGAAAACGTGTTTCTTTCTCTCATAAATATAAATTAAAGGGATCTAATCTTCAAGCTACCAGTGTTATTAGGGACCTTGGTGTATTACACGATAATAAATTGCTTTTTGATCAGCACATAGAGCACATTATTGACAAGGCATATAAAGCACTCGGTTTTGTTTTACGGTCCTCTAGATCTTTTAAAAATATGAAAACAATAAAAGTCCTTTATTGTGCCTACGTCCGTAGCCACCTCGAGTACGCATGCCAAATTTGGAATCCTTGCTATAATATATACAGTAACAATATAGAGAAAATCCAAAAACGTTTTGTCAGGTATCTAGGATTCAAATTCAAACTACCACATCTGGACTACGAACGACAATGCAGTAAGCTCCATCTTTTACCTCTCTATCATCGCAGAAAGATAGCTGATATTTGTCTTCTTTCTAATATAGCTCAGAATAAATTAGATTGTCCGGAACTCCTTGGCAATATTAGACTCAACATTCCCACTAGAAGATTACGTTCAAGCAATCTACTTCACGTTTCACTCTGCCGCAACAATTATCGGATTAATAGCTACTTTCCCAGAGTATTACGCTTATTTAACAAACTCAACCATAACGCACAATTAGACCTATTTTGTAGTAGCTCTCAAAATATAAAAAATATGTTTTGTAAGCAAAAAATTTCATTGTTTTAACGTTATTTTCATTTACCACAATTGAAATGTATTATTAATTCTGCTTTATTGTTCTATATAGCTATGTTTTTCTTCTATATGTGGAAGCTTGTAATTGGCATTTGCTTATATATAATCTTATTCACTCTGTAAAATTAGCCGTAAGCTCCCCAAACAAAATAAAATAAAATAAAATAATTTATTGGCGATTGACAATTGTCACTACTTGATAAGGAAAAAAAAATCGTACACCTGCTTTTATAAAAAAAAAATCAAGTTATTCATAAATAATATCGCTTTTTTTATTTATTAGTCTATAAATCTACTTAGATAATAATTATTTCAGCTAGTTGTACCATAGGCGGTCATTCACACGATGAAGACGATACCGTTTTTCTAAACTTAGGTTTTTGACAGATTAAGGCCTTACCTATTTGGCACCGGGAAACAGTAAAATCTATTAAATGATCGGTACCGGGTCCATGGTGTGAATGATCGTTTACTTTATCTTCTAGGCCATAAGTTCATTTTAAGATTCCTAAATAAATTTCCTGAATAAATCAATAAAAAAACACAAATACAATTTATCTCGCAGCATTTAAATTGTTTAAAAATGCGACAAGTATCTTAGAAATAATCATGAATTATTCACGTTCAATCCAGTTTAAAGTTTATTACTTATAATAATGTATAAGAACACGTTTCATAAGGTACGTGCAGGTTGGTGAACCACGCCGGGCGGTCAATATATCAATAAGTTAAGATTCAGTTAATTTTGGCTATCCATAAGTAAGGATTTATAATGAGCCAAAACAGAAACTCAAGGAATAGACGGGCAAAGCCACTAAGTTGTGATAAAAAAAATATGAAGAACTGACTGGTAGATTCTATCTAAATGCCTACCTTGAATTTGCCTCTCAGAGGACAGAAGTTAATACAGGTATGAACATAGTATCGCAATCATGATAACACCTATCATATCTCTTAATCAATAGATTCAATAAATGCTTATGATACCTGCATCTAAATAATAATATATTTACTGTATATGAGAGACCGGAGTGCTTGGGTTAATTGACATAATCAACCTATGTTTTGTTTATAATTAGAATCAATTATCACATTAATCGTGATATCGTGACCGAGATCGTCAGCCCCCGGAAACAATGTGACAAGCGTTTACTATAAAATGTTCTTAATAGGTATAATAGTCAGATGGTACCCCTACGTTTATCTGTTCTAGGCACAAGTATTAATAAATTACGTTGTCCAAAGAATCGGCACAGTCTCGTGCGAACTCTTGCGCAACAGGCCGCGAGACGGCCGCGCCGAACTATTCACGTGAGGAAAAGAAAAAAAGGTAAGTGGAAAATTGTATGACACACATACATTTACTTTGCTTTCTGAGATAACCTAGATTACCAATTAAGCCTCATTAGAAATGTGTTGTGTGATAGGTACCGTTACTAGGGATATCACAAGCCAATCAACTTTATATAAAATCTAACCTAATGCAAAAATAATAATTATCTATTCTGGACCTATGCAGGTGCTGAATCGTTAAGGTCCACCCTATAGAGATAAAAATAATACTCACAATAAAAATAATAAACAAGCTCCACCCCGACATAAAAATCATGTAAGATACTCTCTTGATCAGCTCCCTTGATTTAGAATAACTAAAGGTCTAAATTTACTACAAATTACTAAAGGTAGGTACATAAAGGAAAGTGTCCATTATAAAACATTCACCCCCTTAATAATAATCGTGAATTAGCGGGCGAATAGATGCACACCGAATTGTATCTTTCTGTCATCAGTAATTTGACATTCGAAACAAGAAGACTAAGCATGGTGTAAGTATACAACCGCTAATCCATGTATATTAATAATGGGGACAGTGATTAAAATTAGCGACACAGGTACCGACTTCATTAAATAATTATCAAAACACTATGTCCATGTCACGTCTGTCTGCGAAGTTCATTAATTATTTTACCGATTACTCGACTGATGATTGTCATGTTAAAATATTGCTATTTTATTATAAAAATAAAATACATTACATTATGTTAGTTTTAACGCAAAATATAGAGACCAGGAACCTAGCTAAGTTATAATATAGCGATATATTAAAGATATAATCAGCATCATCACAATTTTATTTTGCCACTATGACAGCGGTAAGCCAGTCCGTATACATGACATCAGTACTATAATGTAATCAGACTGTCTAAAATAACATATTATACCTATTGGACACTTAAGAAAATACGGAGCTGGTGAACGATGCATAAAGAAACGTACCAGAAGAAAAAAAATAAATTAACGCAAAGCTAACAGCGCTATAATTAGCTCGCGGACTTTTTAATTAGATTAAACTTTGACCCATATTAAATCCAAATATGAATTTGATGTAAATAAATATCCTGGTTAACTTTTTGTTTCGTGCATTACGCTAGTGTATGGTCTTCTACAGTTAAATAATAACAGGTAATTAGTACATATATTTTCTAATTCAAAACAATCGATGTTTCGACCAATGATTCGTTAAAATGGTTGCGAATGTATTAAGTAAATCAAATCAAATAACAAACTTCGACAATGATGGGGGATTATTAGGATTTATACATTTTTATTTATTATTTGTAGTTTAAATGGTTTTTTTATTTAATGAATACTTACATTAATGTAAATATTTTGAATAAAAAATATGTTTAATTTTGAGTGTTTAGTCGTTTTTGAAATCGTAATACCTAAATGACCTCAAGGATTCTGAATTGTACCATTGTTAGAAGTTGCCTAGGAGGTCGTCAGAGACCGAGGTATATAAAACTGTCCTTTCCAATTGACCTAATGAAAAAATAACTGTATTAATAGTCTTACATTGCCTTAGAAACACTATGTTAATTTATTTGTGAAATCTAAAATGTCATCTATATTTAATACTGGTTTCAACAATAGGTCAAAAATAAAAGATATTAAAAATTTCTCCTAGAAACAATGACCGCTACATACACCCATCATTATGGACATTTAAATTTATATTAATAAGAACTACTTAGGCATCTTCTATCTTCTATACATACAAATAAATAAAATTGGAGTGTCTGTTTGTGTCACTGGCAGATAGCTGATGTTTTAAGGAGTAACTTAGGCTACTTTAATTTTAGAAAAACAATTAGGGTTCCGCGTTAAAAAATAAAAACACATGATATCAAAGAGTATCTCCAAACCGGCTGGACCGATTTTGATGGGACTTTCACTGGTAGATAGCTAATGTTATAAGCAGTAACTTAGGCTACTTTTATTTTATAAAAACAACATTTTTAAAAAAGGGTCCTGTCGCGCGGGCTCAGAACGCGAGAGCGGGCTTTTTTGTTAAGTTAAATTCCACGCGGACGAAGTCGCGGGCTCAGCTAGTGCTATTATAAAACCGCCGAGCTGTGTGTGTATTTGTGTGTGTACATTAAATATTTTTTTAAATAAGAGGTCCCTTATAGGCCTTAAAGGTGTCTGTGCAAGAGTGTTTTTATTTTAAATTATTTTCTTTCGGGACAACGAATGAAACAATTTTAAGAGGGCATATCATAATGTTATAATTACCACAGAGCTGCAGAACAAAATCAGAAAATTATGTTATAATTTTACAGATAATTGATTGACTCAGGCGTTACTTGGCGGAAATCCATTGTAAAACAATTTAGGATAAGGACCCACCACTCACCCTTGGCTTATAATATTAATAATGTGCAATTTTCCGCGGAAAATTGCACATTATTAGGGTCCCTGACACTCATGACTGACAAACTCGACCGACGGAGTTAAGTTTTGTTGACCTCTTCCATTATCGATCAACCTATTTGATTTATAATTTTGGAGGTTAACAAGCCAAGGGTGAGTGGTGGGTCCTTATCCTAAATTGTTTTATAATTTTACAGGATCGAAAATTTACGCTAGCTCGTGGAATACCTATAAACAATACAGGTATAACATACGAGAAACACTAATGACTGAGTATTATTAAAATATCAACCTTCTCCACTATTACCAGTTTCTAAAATACCTCATTAAATTAATTAAAGATGCAGAAATAAAATAATGATAACTTATGACGGTAATTTACGATTATTTTGTCCGACTAATGTGGACAACCAAAACGTGCCTTGTAAGTTTTTTTGGCTCCAATCTTCACTTTCACGTGTTGAAGTTAAATAAAAACCAAATTATAACAAGTTAAACCGGCTCAACAAGTATTCTCGGTTTTGTCAACGGATTAAAATGACAATTATAACTGACATAAACACACTTAAATCGGTGTTCCTCTCATTATACCTATCAACACATAGATAAAATAAATAAGATAGTGGGGGAAAAATAAAATAGGTAAAGTTTTTTAGTAGATAAGCCTAAAATACTTATCTATATATTATATTTTTAATCAACAATTCAATAGGTAATATAAATAAAAAAAAATACAGCAGCCGATTAACAAGTTTATGTCTAATTAACAAGACACTTTATAAGATCGACAGCCACAATCACCTTTGTTACAATGAAATAATGAACGAAATATCTGCGGGAGATTCATTAAAAATATTGTGGATATATTTTTATACCGCTCATAAATGCCTACTAGCAAATCATAAACTATGCTACGGATTTGAATTAATTTTTAATTCATATTTAGATTTTTACAATGATTTTATTACGCTCAACATTTAAAAACATCGTAAACTCAAATCAATAGTAATTAAAATTCCGAAAATAATTAAAATATACCTCTGTGTTTTACTTAAATATTCGGTATTTAAACACGATATAGCATATATTGGATAGCTTGTGGGTATTATTTGTATGATAATAAACGTTTTTATTCTTTTGTTATTGGTAGATTATCATAATTCCAAAGTCGCATTAAGTAGATACTAAGTATAATTTTAAGTCACACAATAAGAATAATTAATAATCTATTCTTGAACCTCCTTCACTCCCGACCAATGAAGTGAATTAATTATTTAACCATAAGGCAATCAACATGCAAGGAAAGTAATTAGGCATTCTAAGCCAAATAGATTGAATGCGCATTTAATAGTTTAAAAAAATGAGATAGAAGCAGGTAAGAGCTAGTAGACTAACACCTGGCAATAATATTTGTACTAGGTAGGTATCAATCAAATTTGTGGATTTTAATCGGTAGGCGATTTGTAGTTAATACCTACATGATTTAATCATATCCCGCAATATATCATATATTATAATTACCTATCAATATGTCAAGACGTTACGCGTGATTTAGCATCAGTGTTTACGCGGTTTCATTAATTTTGCTATATCTAATAGGTAGTTATTTAAATAAACACCAGAACCTTCATACAGATGAAAGAGAGAAATAGACTATTGTCAACACATGGCTTTTGTGAGTTACCCTTGTGAGATGTCGTTAGCAGTCATTCACACGAAGAAACCGACACCGTTTTGTCAATATATTTTGATATAGGCTATTTGATATCTATTTGACTACCTATATACTACGTATTTGACATCTAGATCCAGTAAAATGTATGAAATGATCGGTGCCGTGTTAACCGTGTGAATTCTCGCTTACTTACGTCTAAGTAAATACACTTAGGTAGGTACTTTAAAGAACTAAAAATTAATCTACTTAATTTTAATCTCAAATAGTATATACATACTATTTGAGATTAAAATCCTTTAATAACTAACTGCTCTCAGATTATCATAAGCTAATATTTGAGTTCCGGCTAACTTAAAAACATTATTTGATTAGGTTGTTAATCGATAAATCTGTAGGTAATTGTGTGTTATATTGAAAATCGCTAGAAATATCGCATAATCAAACTTAGGTAGATCGGTATATTATTTTAGACAAATTTAAATGCTAAGGTCAGCTTTTTATATTGTCTAGATGTTTGTCTGTGTTATAAATATAAATGTTTTGTTCCCCACTTTCGTAGCATTCATAAATTGACCAGTCGCCTCAGGCATACCTGCTGGGCCTCAAGTCAAAATATTCTCAATAATATTCTCAATTCAAATAGCACATAATAGAATCCAAAACCATTGGACGAACAAATTTACTTATTTAATAACAATGGTGTTGCCTGCTCACATTTTGTCGCTGTTCCCGAGAATGTACATACACCATCTCTTATTCATTGAAAAGAGTAACCTTTGAGGTTCTTGCCTGATCTTTTCAGTGGAAGTAGCATTCCGAACCGGTGGTAGATTTTGCCTATTCATACATGCTTTGTTAGCTTACATGAATAAAAACAGTTTTGAGCTCGTGTTGACTTTAAAAAACTTCAAACAATCTATGAATAGCCCATTTTTTTGATGGATTTTGTCAAGAAGATAATATTGACCAGGGGTATTGTAATAGAATAAAAATATTTGAAATTAGCACACGTAGGGTCCAGGCACCAACTTTTTCCCAGTGCGACACTAATCTCTAATAAGTAGGCGTGTATACCTACTAACCTACCTATAATAATTAGGTAGATGAACTTGTCCTTATCTTTAGCCATGCGAGATTTGCTATCAATTTCTATGATACATTATTAAAATTGACCACCTAGCCGTCTCTATGAATTTCGCTGTTTATAAAAAGTTACACACAAAATTCATATTTTCAAACGTAATTTGTAGACGATAACCAAACATTTCAATAATAACAGTGTTATGCAAATGTTACTCGAAGAATCATAGAATATCTTTATGAATGCGGCGGATAATATAGAGGGTCAAACCTTTCGACAAATTATTTATTATTTAATGATTTCATTTAGGTATTGACGACCGCTTGGCGCAGTGGTTCTATGGCGGTTGCGGGTTCGATTCCCGCCGGGGCAAATTTCGGAAATGGCCTTTTCGTAATTTGCCCTGGTCTGAGTTTCACTGGGATCGCCTCCAGTCCATTGTACGGTGCCCATAGTACAAACATTACTTAGTTTGGGACCATACAGTTGGTGTATCAGTCTGGCGCTATTTATTTATTTATTTTATTTATATACCCAGTGCGAAATTGAATGACAGATTTAATTTTTAAACAAGATTTGTAACGATAAATGATTGCTTAAATTTCGGAAAATTACATATTATGTTATATATTATATATCTAACATTTATGGCATTGGTATAAATCTAAGTAGGTAAGTACAGACCTAATGATTTGCTAACCTAATTCTTACCCACTTATTGTTTACCTACTGTAAAGACAAACATGTTTTTGTGCTAGGGTAGGTATATAAATAATTAATATAACAAACCGTTTTTGTGTGGTTTTTTTTTGACAAATTATGAGAACAAAATACTGTACAAAACTACAAAAATAATTAAATTTTACAATTATTACGTATACATGTAAGTACTTATACCTTGGTGATAAATATACTTATTGCGTTATGTTTCAATAGAACTTTACCAAAATACAAGGCACTGTACACGACACTAATTGTCGATTAACACTCAACACATACTCAATATCTCCATAACGTTCATATCTCCTTGACAGCGAGTTCCGTTTTTATTTATGACATAATGTTTAGGAAATAACAGTCCAATAACCGTCGCTCAATAAGGAGTTACTAATTGTTTACTTATATTCAGAATGCCAAGGCGAGACCTACTCCTCTATCGTTTTACGCAGCATGTATTTTCTGAAATGAACCTATACAGGATGATTCAAAAGCCCGAAATAATACTAGGATGAGTATTTGGTATACAAATTTTATAATAATTGAATCGTATTTCGAACTCATCCGAACACAAATGAACACATATTTTTTTCTTACTGCCAATTTAAAACAACATTTATCATGCAAGTACTGTGCATTTTTTTTGCAATATTTTTCTTGAATATTGATGGCTTCTTTTGGTAAATGCACCTGATTTATAGGCCATTGGATGTTTTCCAAGGCCGCAATACTAAAGTTATGACAAACATTCATATGCCCGTAAATCAGATATGTAGGTATGGTCATTCTTCACTAGGTATCTACATTTCAGCAGCAGTGTTTGTCTCTTAATTATAAATTCGGTCTTTTGAAGCACCCTGAAGTTGTAGCAACTATTGTTTAATAATTAACCATTTGAAATGGGTAGTAGTACCCAGTCTGACGAAAATTACATCATAATTACGTATTATTAACGAGTTAACCCGCGATTACTTTAGTAACAATACTTATTATATTCACACCTCGTTCAAACGAAGATTGCAGCAATAAATTATTTTGAAACAGCTATCAAATTTATAAGTATTTTTCAACTTGATTTGCTATTTTCGTATTCTAGACGATGCCGACGATGCCTATGCCATGACTTACCTATAAAAATATTTAAATCAAATAATTTTTATTCCTATATCAAATTCTTTGATTAAAATTTATATTTTAGATGCCAGTAATTATTATTTTCGTTTATTTTTAAGTATGGGGCCAGGGTTAGAATTGGTTTCCTATATATTACAGACGGGATAAAAGCTATGCCAGTAGATGGTTCGATCTTTCAAAATTTTAATTAATTCAATAATTGTGCATGCGGTTCTTAGTGAAATAAACAACACAACACAGACAGAGTAGGTAGAGCCATGAACTCTACTACTTAGATATAGTCAGCTGATCTTTTTTTCCACGGGTGTCAACAATAAAAGAGAGCTCAGTTAATGCTGGAAATGTTCCTTGAGATGTGCAGCTGACTTAAAATGATGACACAACTCCCGATTGCCCAAGCCCAGAAGCATCCTCAACATGTATGCCATTAAGTTACAGGATTCAGCACAAAACGTGCTTGCTTCCCTGGTGCTTCGCACTTCAAAAAACTTAGTTAAGATAATAACCGTGATTGAAAAATCGTTTACCATTATTTTTCAGATGTATCAACAAAGAAGACTCAGTTTAATATTGAGCATTGTAGTATGCTTCCTGCTACATGCTCAAGGTGCTGACAAATTCACGGATGAGAGTAGACCTTATGAGTTCGGCTTCAAAGTCGACGGCCAGCAGCACAGGCATGAAAAAAAAGGTATAAAATTTACGTTTTATGACATTATTTTCGAGAAATAAATTAAACTCTGCTAGCAAATTCTCATAAATGTACATATAACTTATGCGCCTATGTACTCACTCTATTATTTCAAAATTATCAAAAATAAAATGGATGTTTTAACATTCATTCATAAGGTTGAACTTGAGGTAATATAATATTTTAAGCCAACATAAAAAATATGAGACAAATGGACGCCAATCGTTTTACACTCAGTCACGTTGTGAACTTTTGCGGCTTATTTACATTATTAGCTCATAAGCGCTGTCGAATACTCATGCCATATTTTTATTGGAAGTTTTTTATTTAAAAATCACGTTATGTGGTAATTTGATGTCGCGTCAACTAATAAATACTTACCCCTGAATATTATTATAATCAGTGCCAAGCCAACAATTATGTACCAATAATTTAAAACAATAAAGATTCTATCGGAACATATTGCCATTTTAAATGCAATTTTTATGAAAATATAATTGCTAATAAATACAATATGGTAGAAATTATTTAAAACACAGACTATTTAAAATATCACTTTGTTCCACAGTTTAAAATGAAATGTTATCATTATTATAACCTCGAATATATAGTATTTGATCATAATGTATGTACCTATTATAATCGTAATCACTAATATATTCACAATGTTGAAGAGGCACCTATTAATTTATCGTAATAGAAAACCATCACCTCATATATAAATCAACATTTTTAATTCGATGACATCATCAATAAATAACGAAAATTTACTGATCGTTAGTACGTCCGAGACAGCTGGATCGATATCATTAAGCACACATAACGAATCACTAGATTATTCGTTTCCTTATAAATTGATTTAATATTTGCTTATATTCTTTAAAAAGGCTAGTCGATAGCCGCGTATTATTAGATGCGTTATTGGAAGGTCACAAAAATTTGCACGACAAGCACTTTATCCAAACGAATCAGATTCACGTGAGCTGAATTATAAGCAGTGAATCGAATGTCTGTGTTAAAATTAAAAGCGCTATAGCTACGGGAAGGGCCCATGACGTCAGGATTTATAACAAGATACATTTGAATGAAAATCACTCACTTGACCTTGGTAGGGTATTCAAAACAAAGCAAATTCAACACCTCATAAGCAATAAACATAACCATTAAGGAACTATTTTTCCATTTCAGATAAAGACGGTATAATTATGGGCGAGTTTGGTTTCATCACTGCTGACGACGTGTACCACGTGACGGTATACGCCACGGACAAAGAGGGCCGTTTCAAGATTCTGTCCATGAAGAATATACATCTTAAAGCATGTAAGTTTTGGAGTATAGTCAAAAAGCACTAAGAACTGAAAAGTATTTTACAAAAGCGTTAATAGCCTAGTGGTTAGAGGAGCCGCCCTCGTAGCCGAGGCTTCGGGTTCAATCCCCATCCTGGCCAAAAAACTTTTGACGTAAGCCCACTCTTAACACAAGCATTAGCTTAGCTGGAGGGGCTAATGGAAAAGATAAAAGAACTAACGTTTACTCACAAAGTGTTTGTTTAATTACAGCGCCCTCCGGTCCTGCACCATCAGCTAGACAAGGACATTCCCTGGCACTTCCACCAGCACCAGCAGCAACTGCTCCTAATGTACCTCCACCACCAGCATCCCAAGCTCGTAAACCCTTCGAATCGGTCTCCCTTGAACCTCCAGGAAAATCCTGCTCATCGTGCAGTATACCTACCACGACCCCGCGAGCACCGCCACCGGCTCCACCTTCATATAACCAAGCCAACAATAACTACAACAGCCCCGGACAATTTAACTCTCCTCAACAAGGTTTTGCGCCTACCTATCAACAGGGTGGTAACGGTGACTTGGGAGGGCAACCTAATTATCCCAGCCAACAGAATTATGTGCCACAAGGACCAAATCCGGGACAAACTTATCCTCAACAATTTGGCGGACAACAGAACTACCCTGGTGAAGCAGTTGGATTTAGTCCTCCCGCTCAAAATCCTTACGCACAAGCTCCTGCTGGACAAAACTATCCCGAGAATGGTTCGGGTCCATCACCGAGTTATCCAGTGCAAAATCAATCGCCTCAAAATTATCCAGGCGTAAATAACTATGGTGGTTCGCAACCAGGATTGCAATCTAATGGCTACCCACAGCCGGGAGGTGCTGGTGAATCTCAACTAAGACAAGGTGGACAACAATACCCAAGCGCCCCAAATCCAGCAGCAAATTCTCAAGCCCCAAGCGGATCGCCTGGTAGAAGTCCAAAGCAATACAACGGGCCTGAGCAACAATTCGGTCCCAATGCAGGATCAAGTTACCCACAAGGCGGACCAGATCAACAATTAGCAGCACCCACTAAGCCTACATTACTATCAGCTCAAATGCAAATCGTAGACAAGAACACAGATATCCATCACCTTAATGCTGGAGAGAAAGAAGGGTTGCCTCCAGGTCTCAGTAAGCATGATATGGTCCGCCTTCTTTACACGTTTAACTACACTCTTGGCTTCCAAGGGCATTTCGAAGAAGGTTACACCAACGGCGTGAAGAAAGGTTACTACTTCGTGACTGCAAGGAATGGAGTGAGAATGCGGATTGATTACGTGGCCGACGATACAGGTTTCCATCCTAAAGTATCTCAGGATGTACTCGATGTGTTATCGGACGATGTTCCTAAACCAGAAACGGAGAAAGATGCAAAATACGGTCTGAAAGGATACGAATTTAAATGGTTATATTATCCCGTTGATTCTAAAAGGCGATAAGAATTATCTATCTATAGGTAGTTCGTTCAGGAAGACCTGTGATGTGACTCTTATGGCATTAGTATATGAGTCAATTCGCAATAATCCACGCGTCTTCGTGAAATGTACTTCCTACTAGCCATAATCTTATGAAAGTGATATTAAGCAGGCGGGACAAGTTGTAAAGCTTTATAATTGAGTTTATTTTATGATTTAGTATTACTTAGGTACCTAATTGTATAAAAATAAATGTAGGTAGGTGTATTGGCTTCATGTTGGTCGATATAAGTAATAAGTTGTAAGTATTAGAAGACCTTAACTTTAGTAATGTGCAATGACACACTGCCATGTAACTGCCATTAAAAGTTAAGAAGTTAGGAAAATATATTATAAAATATGTAGTTAAATAAGAAATAAGTTTGTTGTCATTCCGTGTGGATTACACGAAAATTAGATTTCAAACAAAATATCACAACGTTTATTTTAAAACATAACATGAATACTAATTGAATAAAATTCATTGACGATTACAATAAAATGTGTTTTAATTGTCTACAAAAGATAATACAATCTATAACATTATTATTCATGAGATACAAAAAAAATACCATTTCTTATAATGACGTCTACCCAGAAACTAGTTATTATATTTTTAATGTATAAAACCGGTGTTCCGTACCAAATATTTCACAGATAGCTTCAATTGAAAACTGACTTTATTGTATAACGCATAAATAATATAAAAATACTTACCCTCTTAATTATAAACGTTGTTTAGTGACTGTGTAGTTAAACCATGCTTTGTCTTCTTCTTGCGGATGTCAAATCTAAATATATATATAAGTAAGGCGATATGTCACGAAGTTTGGTTTAATTTTAACTTTTATAGGTAACAAAAATGCCACTGTAAAATATCTATTTTACTAGATAAGGTACTTACTTACACGTTCCACGATTAAAAATTCGATCCAAGGATTATAAGACTCAGGCGTGAGTCAATTTTCAGAATGTGCTTACCTTTGCTTGTGCTGACAAGGATCCCTAAATGAAACGATTTATTTTATTAGTAATTAAATATTAATGAGGTCTTAAAATCTTATCCATTTATGTTAAGTTTCGTTGTTTTGTATCGTTTAATTCAATGATAAAAAAGATAATTAACACCAATCAAATCCTAATAACCTTATCTATTTAATTTACATACCTACATTATTTTAAAATTTGATCGAATAATAAGGGCATTATAAGTAAATATTTAAAGATATTTTTGAATAAAATTTGATTCATTATACTGATTCTAATTAAAATAACAGTCAATTAGAAGTTCCCCTACTAACTCTAATTATTGTTTGTACAACTTAACATACAATAAAGTTTAATTACATCTTCTTGTTTTACAAATATTCTATTATAAATTATAATCACTGAAAAGAACAACGTAGGTAATGTATTAATAAGTAGGAATACTTTCTTTTTATGGGACTAGTCCCGCCCTACTCAACCACTCCTGTTACTCCTGTGAGCCAGAATCAACAATGGTGTCCAATGATGCCGCCGACGTGTCCCTCGACGAGTCCCGGGGGAAGGCTAAATTGTCTTGTAAGCCGCACGAATTTAATGTAAAGAATCAATAAGAGGAGTTGGAGGAACATTATCCGCTTCCCTCCGTTGCAAAGCGGGAGAGTGAAATATCTGCATGGGCTGATAGCCACGGAAGCTAGACTGTTACAGCTGGTTGAAGACTAGCTAGAAGTAGGTACTAAGGTACATAATTTTAATCATGTGCTTGGTTGTATCATTTATTAAATCTTGAATTAGGTAGTTTTGTACTCACCTTATAGGTAATGTTCAAGAATATATTATATTTTAGAGATATAAAATAAATATGCTTACATGTGTACGTAGTTTAATTATATAGCGCCCTCTAGTAAAGATTTCTGATACTACAAATATTACATTGCCTATAATTTTATTTGACTTCAATTCATTGATCACGTTTGCTAGTAACACCGCGTGGATTGTACCCAAGATTTTATTTCGAGCGATCATCAACAGATGTCACTGTTCACAACTGTAAACATTTAGTTAGTGGGTAAATATTGATAGGAATTATTTTAATTAAGTATAGTATTAAGTAAAACAAATTAATTTTTTAGTATTACAACCTATTCTCTATATACATATCTGTGATAGACATTATTCTGTTCTGTGATCCCGAGACTTTATAGACATTCAACGAACGGTGTTTATCCAGATTATATGATAACCTTACCAAACTACACAATCGGCGATAACTACAAAGATTTCTGTTGACTTGTCTTGCCTTGCCTACCAGTAACAGGATTCACTCAAAATATTTTTTTAATTGAATAAAACATTTGAAGCCATTCAAAATGCGTGATTAACTCTTTTTTGCAATTGAATTTCAAAACTGGATCAGAAATAATTGTGGTAGGATTAAGCAAGTGAATTCAATGCGCAATTGTAAGAGTACTTACACTAGTAAAGCTATAAAGGCAACAAAAGCCGCACTTTTATATTGCAGCTGCACAATAAGTGAAACGTCGAAATCTCGTCATGTCGTGACCCAGCCACATTGGCTCAATTATCCCTACAAATAATCTCAATAACAAGATAATTGCACAATATTCGCATTCATGAATGAATCATTGCGGCTACTTGCAGATACTATCTCTGCGTGCTTTTGGCGGGAAACCACCACCAGTCGTACCAAAGCCGGCGCGTGCGCAACACGCGTTCGTTATTCAAATATTTCAAACCCAATGCGATCGCGACCGCGACGTTTCGTCTCCTTATCTTTTTGTTTCAAATTTTAAATGGAAGTATTGAGGACACACCTCATTTTCTATTGTAACGATTCTCTTTAAAATGGTGTGAACATGTTTTGTTAACCGATAAAAGAAGTGTTAGTTCTACTTTCTTAAACACGAAACAAAACAAACCCGACATTTCATAGTTAATATTGGCCGTTATTAACTGAAAAACGCCCCAATTAAAAAGTAAGTAGGTTTTGAATACTCCAGCTATTCAATTTAACAATAATTCTAAAATCAGTATTATTCTAATATGAATTAACACTATTTCCTCTATTTATGCGGTCGTTCATCAATAAGTAGCAATATTAAAATAACTGAGACATAATTACGTATTCTACGCAAAAATTGCAATGATCTAATGAACTAACAGGTTAAGGAGTGGCTAATAAGATGCTGCAAATAGAAAAATTAAAATGACCATCACCTTATTGTAATATGCTTTTTATTGCCAATTTATTAACCTTTGGCATGAAACAAGCTTATAGGTATTAAGCTGCTCACCAATATTCAACACTCTCTTAATTGATAATCACTAGAGGTGTAATAAAAGCTAGGACTATCTAGCAATACCTGTGGTTCACTAATTTGTAAGCCTGAAGTGTATGACATATAGGATAAGCTCCTGTCCTCTGCCTTCTTTTCCGGTACTGAAGAGAAATAACTTAAACGCTATGGCATCCTAGGATAAGGTCTGGTAGGTGCAATGCACCTCCTAAAGGAAATGCGCAACGAGAAAGCCTCTAGCAGCACTTACCTATAGGTTAGAGCGTAGTCCTTAGTAGATAAAATAAAGAGTTTGAGAACTGTACATAAGCTAGTAGGTGCAGTTGTATGGTTGTTTTGGAACACTTGTTATGTTTATGTGCCAATTAAGTTCTACGTGTGTGAAATTAGTCTCTGATACCATAAAATAATAATAATTTAGCCCTTTTGACGTCCCACTGCCGGGCACGGGCCTCCCCTCAACATGAGGGGGATTCAGGCCATAATCCACCACGCTGGCCCAGTGCGGGTTGGCGGATTTCACATGTCTTTCGAAAATTGGTTAGACCTTCTAAGGCATGCAGGTTTCCTCACGATGTTTTCCTTCACCGTAAGCAATTTACTTAAGTAAGCTCTGATACAATATATGATGATAAAAGTCTACTAATAGGGCTTACATGTATAGAACCAAGCTATGAAAATTGATTGGACTAAAGTGTATCCAGCGCAAAATAATGTTATAATTCCGAAAAACTTGTACCAAAGTAACAAATGATCATGTGTATAATCCTCAAATTAATAACAAGGTTGTGTGAATTCATTTCGGATCATGACGTAGCTATCAATGAGACTACCGTTACATCGACAAGGATACTTACCTACTTGGAATCATCAAGTTAAATCAACAAATTCGGACATCAATCAATTTTTCGTTAACGATGCAGAAAAAAATAATTCAGTACCAACAAAGTCTCGTCATTTCTACATTAATATCAAAGGTTTGTTTGCGAAAACATCATGATCTCATAAAAATATTTTGGTAGGTAAAAAGCCATGACCATGCGTCATCGAATACCGAAAACTCACCGGATGCAGAATTACAAAAACCGGGACCCTATTCCTTGTTGATGATAATACCTGCACAATAATACGGTCCACAATCTATAGGTAGTTAAATTCCATAAAATTCTTCTTCATTATGAGTACCTAAATTTTATGATACTAGCGACATGCCCCGGCTTCGCACGTGTATTTCTATCAATGTTACTCTACTATATTATTCATGTATTAAACATATAAACCTTCCTCCTGAATTACTCTATCTATTAAAAAACCGTATCAAATTCATTGCGTAGTTTTAAAGATCTAAGCATACATAGGGACAGACTTTGTTTTATACTATGTAGTGATTTCGCAACTAAATACTGATGTCCCACCTTACGAGTAAGCAGCTTATATTTGATAGTATTGTTCCTAACTTGAAATCAACTCATTTGCGGAGATTCAGACAGCGAGGACAGTGCAGTTTCAAGTTGGTTACAAAATGCCTTAAGAGCACTCAATGGCGAAATAAAGGTATGCAAAAGAGTTGCAATATTTCATTTGCAAACTGCCAAGAGATCAACATCTGCCTGTAAGCAAAGATATCTGGGATCTGGACTCAGGATATGAATGAGAGTTATCAGGATTTTGCTGATTAATCGTCATGAAATCACGGAACAAAAACTATAGTATATATAACTAGCTGAGCCCGCGAGGAATTTAACCTAACAAAAAAGACCACTCCCGCGTTATGAGCCCGCGCCACAGGACCCATTTAAAAAAATGATTTTCTAAAATAAAAGTAGCCTAAGTTACTGCTTAACATCAGCTATCTACCAGTGAAAGTCCCGTCAAAATCTGTCCAGCCGTTTCGGAGATACTCTTTGATTTCATGTGTTTTTATTTTTTTACGCGGAACCCTAATGGTTTTTGTAAAATTAAAGTAGCCTAAGTTACTCCCTATAACATCAGCTATCTGCCAGTGAAAGTCCCGTCAAAATCGGTCCAGCCGTTTCGGAGATTACCCGGAACAAACACACAGACAGACAGACAGACAGACTGACAGACAAAAAAAATTTAAATCGCGTTTTTTCTGTAGGTGTCGTGTGTACTTTCATATGCATTTAGTGAAAAGTTGTTATTTTGATATTACAAACAGACACTCCAATTTTATTTATTTGTATAGATAATGCCATAGGCACTCAATATAGGTATAATGTTTTATGTAGACTTTATTAATTCAATTGAATGTCTATCTCTGGCTAAAATGATGGAATTGAGTTTCATAAGTAGAATTTTTCGGTAGTCTTATATTTGGAATCAACAACGATCAAGCGGTCATTCACACGAAGAACCGTCATCGTTGTCCATACATTTTTGACAAATAATGGCCGTATTTGACATCTGGATACAGTAAAATGTACAGACATTATCGGTGCTGGGTAAACTGTGTGAATGATCGCTAACCATTTAGTTAGCGGACGTTGGGTAATATTAAGTTCGCCTCCGATAAACGTCAGACGCTTATTCTTCAAATCAAATGTATTCAGTTCTTAGGTAAGTATTTTACGGAAATGCTTACGGAAATTCTTGTTACGCTCGATTTGATATGTTTTACGTCACGTATTTAGTGCTACATCAACTTAATATTATTTATGTGGGTACAGTTAAATTTCGCTTCTAAATAGGAAACACTTTTCGAAGGCGGAAGCCGGAATTTAATTAATTAGGTAGGTTTAACTAGGTACACTTTGCAGACCTTGAAGTCTAAAAACTAAGGAATCTATGATTAAAATGAAACTACCCAACCTTATGGTTTTTTCTGCGAACTAAATTTATATAGGTACTTAGGTATGATAATATTATAGTTTGAAGAACTACACCTGACATCATTCGAGTGACTTTCCTATAGTTCTAAAAGTCCGTTACAATTAGTCATCGCTGCATTTTAAAACTTGTATTTTAAATTAAAACTTATAAAACTAATAATATATTTAAAACTTCATTAAATTATCGCATGTTAAGCAGCAGGATTCAAACATCTATTAATTAATAGATATAACAGTTACATATTAATGGAGTTCATTAAACTCTGCTCTGTTACATACATGCACTCTGTATCACTCATCAGCACTCATCAGCTTACGAACTAAATACATTTGTTACAAATCATATTATAAGTCGGGACTTAAACATTCAGTTCTTACGTAATACTACTATTTGTACCGAGTAAAAATTTCGCTGTGAACAGTTACATACGTATTACATAGGCATACAATATATACCTACTTGTATATTATTATTAATTGTTATTTTCTAAATACACTTCACATTTCATTAGTAACTTTCCAGTGTATAATGGAGTAGGTACCCATACCCATTGTTTATCAACGAATATACCCTATTTTATTTAGACTTAAATACCAAAAAGAAGACAAACAATCCTTAATTAAAATAGTTTATTCTAATGGCCAATTTAAGTATATAATATAATCAAAAGAGATGGGGCAAGTCTGTAAGCCTGGTTTCCTTGCATGCGATGATATCATTTCGCAGCCAACCTTTGACTTTTTTATCTATTTTATGAATATTGCAATGTTTTAGTAACGCGAACGGGTTTAACAAGCGATACTGATGAAAGTTGCAATGGCCGTTTGTTATTTAGAACTACTTAGGTACCAATATCTATCGGGTTGAATTAATGGCGGTCTTTGTTTGAATTTGGGATTCATATTGTACCAACATAATTTAATCAGTGACGAAGTGTGAGCAGGTAAGTCCTACTCATACTTGGGATAAAACGTACTTAATCCGCAATTCTCAATTCTCAGATCACAATTACGGCCAAATAATATTGAAGCCAGATGATCGAGTTAGTCAATAAATAAAAATAGAAAATTCATTTATGACGTTGACCAACAAGTTTTCAAGTAACAAAACAGCGCCCAAATATATAAAATGTTATAGTTTGCCTTAAAATTGTTCATTGCAGTGACTATAAAATCCGTGTATTCATCATTCAGAGTATAAGTAGGTATCTCTCAAAAAACGCCGTGGCCCAACCCAAGCCGCTCGGCTGTGACACTTGGTGACACTGATCGGTCCTTTAGAACGTATAGGTATAGACAATAAATTTATGAAAGGCACAACAATGTGCCTTATTTAAAAATGTAGGACGTACAGAACAACAATATTATAAAGTGGATACGCAGGGAAACCAATAGATTTCGTCCCGACATGTCTTTTGGTACCGTTTTGGTGCCCTACAACAAAAAAAATACAATGCAATTTAACTATAAATTGAAAATTTAAAAACCCCCGATGCGACGACCTTTTCATCAAATGTATACAATAATCAACAGAAAATCTGTGTAAAAGTATGAGACATTATTTTGTTATGACATTATAATAATTGACATTAGAATAGACAGTGAATCTAATTACTGATGCCACGGAGGTTTAATTCCTAGTAAACTATTATCAATTATGATTCAATTTCATGTAATAACTCTGGCTGAGGTGGACGGGAGCAGCCCAGGGGAAGAATTTTCAATAACGCTAAAATTATTTTAAATTAGATTTGTTTTTTTATATTTTTTCTCAATGGCGGAGCAGCGCCCTCTAGAATTATTATAACGTAATATTCCATGACCATTAACAAAACAAACACAATTTAACGCATGCGCGTATCCATCATTTGACACGTGACTTATGGAACGTCTTTAGTTCATACACAAATCTCATATAAAAATTAATAAAATATACATTTTTTCCATAATCAGGGAAACTTTTCATATTTATAATATTGTAAAAAGCCAGTTCAGACTATTACGATCATTTAAAAATATAATAAATCTAAATCCAATAATCTCAAATTTTGATTGGATTCGAGCCGTGGAAGTTGGTTTTGGCCGTGAATGTGGCTTTTTAACCTACAAAAGAGCTGATGATCTTCAAACGGCTGAACCGATTTTCATGAAACATAGCTAAGAACACTCTCGATCAGAATACCTATCTAACAAAAGAAACACAATAGAAATCGGTTCATCAGCTTGGGCGCTACGTTGCCACAGACAGACACACAGATACACAGATACACATGTTAAACTTATAACACCCCTCGTTTTTCGTCGGGGGTTAAAAAGGGACGCCTGTACAAGTGCGATAGGTACATTAATTATAAGATACATACATTATCAACTTGGTATAATTAATTAGTATTGTCAACCTAAGTCGTTCCTTCATGCTAACCACAGGTACCACACTTCCCTCATCATATTACTACTTACTGTGTTTCCTGTTTACTGTAATACCTTCTGAATCAACTACTTACAATAGATGATAAAATCAAACTCCTATTATTAGGAATATTTACAGGATTACACAATTTCTTTGGGATTTCATAACCATGTTTATTTCTGGAGCGACGCCACACTTGAAGTAATATTAAGAATAGAAGAATCACACACAAACATCTTCTATTCAAGACCAACCAACCAACGATTTTAGGCCAAAAAGTTACCATTGAGAATGCAACGTGCGGGACTAACCCCTTTTGAGGTCTTCCCAGTTACAGATACCTCGTAGTTAGTCGTACACCTGACTAACCCTGACACGTATCACCCCAATTGATTACCCCTTCTTACAATAAGACCTTGAAGTGTCGGCATGAGTGCATATCAAAAACGTTAGCCGTGATAGAGATGCCATCAAAGATTGACAGCTTGATGATTGAAGAATTAACAGTTTTATATAATAAGCTGTTTCTTAGCCGCGCGTTGAAATGAGTTATTATCGTGTAAGTAACATATCAGCAGTTCCGTTTTAAGGTAACGTATTACGTAGGCTTTCAGTTCCGTCTTTTATTAATACACCACCTTCGCACATGTGAAGGGTAGGCAGGCAAATGTGTACCTACTGAATTGCACCCACATATCGCTGATAGTGTTTTATCATTATATCTTTCACCATGCTGAGCCTATTGCCTTTATCGGGTACAATCCTACTTAGTCATATTCAAATTTATGTCCAAGATATTTTTGAGGTAAGTAAGTAACGTCAAAGCGATAACGATGCAGTCGTTTCACTTGGAATTGACGTAACTGAGTCCACTAGAACCTTTCAGGATATCGTTAATATGTAGCCGATAATCTACCTTACATAATATATGCATTAGTGTTAGTGTAAGCCTAAACGGTATAATAATAAACAATACAACTTTAGTTAGAATATTCAAATGTTCTAAATTTAGTAACGAAGCCCTATTTTTGCATAAACAAAGAACGCATTAGTCGGCTGCAGTTTCTATCCGTGTAAGGCTTCATTGCATTACACATTGATCGACGTCAATCACGACCTATCACTCGTAAAATTCGCCAAATGTCCGTCCACTTTGTATTCCAGAGGTGCGCGCATTTTCACTATCGTTCAGTGTCCCATTGTACTGACACTTTCTATAGCAAACCGCGCCATATCAGAGTGAATTAATTAATAATTACGTATTAACATGCATATACAAATCTGATGTCATGGTTACTTAATTTATAATCAATGTTCGATTGACGAACACTACCGCGCTCGCCTGTTTCCTGATTGTGGTTGTGGGTGGCAGTAATTACATACGTATTTATATGCCAAAACAAGCCACCTATTGCTGTCATCGATCACATTCACGAGAATAGCTATCGCTGGAATCTTAGCATGTGTCAATTTAATGTTAAATCAATCTGGTGGGTAGATACATACAACTGGACAAGACATTTATTTAATATTTTTTTGCTCATCGAATAATTTTGTTATTATTGTACGTGTTCTTCTATTGTACAAATAATGGGTTGATGTTATTTATAGACCGATTTTTCCTCAAAGACAAAACCAATCAGTACCTGACAGGATTCCTAGAGACAAAAAGAGTGACTAGACTAGTTTTCATGCGTAGGAGCTCGTATGACATACATTTCTACAGCTGTCTGTGCACACTTATTAGACAAGGGATTCGTTTTTGTGAACACGTTTAAGTAATTTAGCATTCATGAAATCAGCGCTTTATTTTACCTATTGCTGTGTCCGTTCATACGATATTATAGAGTTATTCTCCAAATACAATAAACTAATAAGTAACCTATGCGGTTTATCAGATATCCTGTAGTAATAATAATAATAATAATTTAGCCCTTTTGACGTCCCACTGCTGGGCACGGGCCTCCCCTCAACATGAGGGGGATTCAGGCCACGATCCACCACGCTGGCCCAGTGCGGGTTGGCGGATTTCACATGTCTTTCGAAAATTGGTTAGATCTTCTAAGACATGCAGGTTTCCTCACGAAGTTTTCCTTCACCGTAAGCAAGTGATAATCATATAGAAATTATGATTCGCACATAGATTTCGAAAAATCCAGAGGTGCGAGCAGGGATTTGAACCCCAGACGTGGTGCCCGCGAGACGCGTGCTTTAACCAATCGGCTATCACTGCTATATTCTGTAGTAATACCTACTGTCAATTCTAATGGTAGAAAAATCTTTATCAGAGGATTTTAAAACAGTTAAGTAAAGATCGCTTTATGAGATTTCCGATAAGCTAATAGTTTTAATAGACACTTGAAATGCAGGAAGCACTAATTGATCGAAAAAAAAATATATAATCAGTCCATCAATGCGTGAGAACACTCTACAAAACAAATAAACTTTGCGTTTCAAGTATGGGTAATTAATTGCTAAGATATTAGAGCATAAGGTAGGAGTGTCAATGTCAGGTGCGGCTTATGACTCCATGGCATCGCCGCCGCCGCAGTCGGCGCAAGAACATAATGTGCGCCCACTCGCAACCTTGCCAACTCGCCATAACTGGAGCACGTAAATGCGCATTGTCATCAAAATAACAGCTTTTCAGTTATGCTTAGAATAGTTTAATGCTTTACTTATGGTCTAAATATATTGTGAATGTTTATGGTTATTTACACAATACAAGTACAACTATCTTTATATGGGTATAAAATTCATGTATGTGTGTATTCTGTTCGTTATTCTTCTCCACCTAAACGGCTTGACCGATTTTGGTGTTTTTTTGTTCACCTGGATGGTTCTTAGCTATAGTTGGGCCCGTTAGGTGTCGCTGTTGTCGGCATCCAGAAAATAAAATGTACGCCAGCGAAGTTGCGGGCTAAATCTAGTTATTATGTAAATATGAAGTCCTTTAGTTTACGTGACTTCGTCCTATTTTAGCATTATAGTCATTCCATGTTACTGAAGTAAATGTTATTGTTTCAGGAACTCCTCAATATTGTGATGAAAAATGTTTAAACACGAACTTATACTGCTGGTAAGTAATATTTACGTTCAAATATAATAACATTAGTTTCTAAGATAGCGTGTCTTGTTTATGTTCCAAGACTATTTCGCGCTATAAGGCTCCCACGCGCTACGTGCGAGCCCATGGTCTAACCGCATAATTTGTCTACTTTGTATGACAAGTGTAGGATACAATTTGCATCGAAGACTTCCCATTTGATTCCTATAAAACGAGAATAATGAAATATGCCGTTATGATGGAAGTAAATTCTTCTTCAGAACAAAACTCAGTACCTAAATAATTCTGCTGATCTATTGGTATATAATAATAATTTTAGCCCTTATGACGTCCCACTCCTGGGCACGGGCCTCCCCTCAACACGAGGGGGATTCGGTATATAGACAAAGCTTAATTTTTTTATGATTAAAAACAATTTTTATTGCTATCCTTCTCATGGTCGTATTTTTTAGTTATTTCAAATCCAATCTAGTCGCAATTATGTAGCCAACGAAATCAGCACCAATGTTTGCTTGGATTATGAAGAATTTGAAAACTAGTAGGCGCACCCATTGCGGTCATTCACACGGTTAACTCTGCACTGATAATTTGCATACATTTTACTGTTTGTTAAATCCAGCTGCCTATTATCTATATCCGTCAAAACGTATTATCTATAACGGTGTCAGCTTCTTCGTGAGAATAACTACATTATAGTATTAGTTCACAAGTTATGATATTAGTGTCTAAAGATAGACAATTTTATTGATTCGAATGGCTTCATCTTAGATTTGGATCTGTGGATTCCTACTTGTAGGAATAGTCCCTACCAACACTGTTATCAACAAGAAAGTTTTCAATTTGTTCGCCCATTAATGTGCAATGAACCAAACAACAGTTAATATTTTATTGCACGCTGCCTTCCTCGCTTCCTATTCGTAGATTCATTTTCGTGCGTGATGCAATATAACAGACATGAATCTCGCTTTTTTATGTCTTGTCATCGCTCAGTACGTCTTTTTATGTGTCAATGCGGTAAGATTAGACAATATTGGTAATAGTGGCAAATAGGTTGTCCTAGTTATTTTCTCTTGCTCTAAGTACCAATGGTACCCTATGGAGCTAATAGTAAACAAGCCTGCTAAATTACCTTGTGCAAACTCTGTACAAGGAGTCAAAGCAAGGTTTTAGTGAACCTCAGCATTTTTTGAAAATATGGAGAAGCTAAAATGTATAATTTTGAAGTGATTTAAAAATTAAATCACGATATCGATTAACCCTCAAATTACATAAGTTTATTTTTCAGGTGTATAATAACGATGTTACTTGCGTTATTGATAAGGTAAATTTAAATGTGTCTACTGTTACTTATTTGTAATTTTGTTGTTTAACTATATCAACATAAGTGAATGAATATTAAATCTCTGAATCCCTGACATCAAATAAACTTCAGACAACACAAAAGTCGTGATTAACTTTGACTTACAAAAACTGCGACATGATGACAAAGTAAATCTTTTTGATGTCATAATAGGTTGGCTAGCAAAAAAACCGACAATTGCAACTTGGTCAAAACAACGCTTCATATACGAACGTCATTTAAGTTAATAAACATTTTATGCTGGATCATAATAATTACTAACGTACATTTCAGAACAAAGAACCCATCTGCAAATTAACCGAAAGACCTAAACGTCGAAACACACCCCTCACTGAAAAACCATCACATGATCCGTACATACCAAGATCCAGCGCCGTGCTCTTTAGTTGCACCACCAAAGAATGCCAACCGTTCCTTCTTTATTCCCTGACACAGTTGGCTTCCCCGGACCTAGTTCTACAATCTTGCTTCAAGTACGATGAAAAATACGTTTGCGAAATAATAAGGTTCAGTTATTTGAAAAACATCGACAAATTGTTATTCCTAACGAAAAATATACGCGACAAAGCGTTTTACATGGTCGATTGTTTAGTTTACACAGACGGTGGACGCGTTTGCCATAAGAAGGACAGTGTTGATTCATACACCAAATTGGTCGATACAGGGACGATAGCGAGGCCGAATGAGCCCAGCGTACTGGCGCAGGACGAATTTATATGCGAGGAGAGCAAAGACAGGGAGGTGAATTGCGATTTGAACACGTTCATACCTTTCGGAGGAGGTTTGAAGTTGAAAGATTCGACGAAATATGACGACAACATTCTTCTCAAGACGGGATCTTATGTGACGTCATTAACTCGCGTGTGTGTAGGTGACGCGTGGTGTGGCTACAGTGGCCGGATCGCTCAAACCAGAAGAAACTTCCCATACAGCCCACCTGGCGGCAAAACATACCGCTGCTACTACGCCAAGAAGCAGCAAATTTGCAAAGAGTGGTACAGCAACGATAGAGAGATATACAATCAAAGAGGTTGGCTAAGCTCTAGATAATGAAATAAAGTTATATAATTTTGTTTTTGTCATTGCTCTCGGCTAGTATTTGCGTAAACTTCCGAGGCACATCACAATGCGCGCTCGTTCCTTCCTGTTCCACTGACTCTAAATTGATTTCTATTAGCTACCTATACTTTACCTGTCACACGAACCTACCGTGTTGATGTCTTATTCGGAAACAATGCATTATAAATTGTATTGTTTACGGTACTTAATTAGGACCGAAGTATGATCGTGTGCTGTTTAATCATAGGAACAATAAATCTAAAAGCGTAATGCCAGTGTTATGCGATGTGACGTAAGCTGCTCGTATCTTAACGAGATCAGCATTACGGTTGCCAAAACCAAAAAATAACTAAACTAAAATATAAAGATCTATTAGTCACTCAAATTACACGTTTCTTTATACTGTAGGTATGTCCTAAATTATACTATTAACGTTATATTCCCGAGCTATATAGGCGGTGTTATATTATATTTTTTTACATATCCATCCAAATACAGCATAACAGATTTCCTATTCCAATTTAAAGTTTATGGCCCCATCGACTACCGATGATTCTGCCAAAGACAAGTTTATGGGACCATAACATATTTGGTCCTGTCTTAATAAATCGATCTTAAGTCTGAGAGCGATCTTGAAAAAGTCATTCTTATGTCATACCAGTACAAAATGACATGTCAAACGCGTATTCAAGAGTGTTCTCAGACTTGACTGACAGAAGCAATTTACGATTGTATTGCCTTTAGCAAGCTAACCAATCTGTAATACCACCAGCTGTATCTGATTACTACACACAACTATAATTTATTTTCATGTCCTATTTGTTTTTTCTCATCTCCGAATCCAAACATTTGACAACCATAGTTCGCAATACCGACTAACGAGCAACGATACAATAGGTACCGGAAATTCACGGATAGATATATAATCGCATTGAAATGCAAATTTGTTATTCCAATATGTAAGCTGCCGAAACAACGAGATTGAAAAATGAGTAACTAATATCATTAGACCTCTAAATAATAAACAATAGCAATGCTATTCATTATAATATACGCTGCTAAAATAATGTAGGTCTTACGCTTTCAATGGTAGAGTCAAACTACATAAGCCATTTGACTATACAGCTCAAATACGGGCTGGCTACACTCACAGAAGATCGACCTAAACTAGTACTTAATTATAGCTGTGTTTGGTATGATAAGAGACCCGGAAGTAAATCGTATCATTCATCCTTAATTCGTATAGGTAATTCATTTGGCACCAGATGAACAACTAACTAAACTATAAATAGGAATGCCGAACATCTATACAAATAAATAAAATTGGAGTGTCTGTTTGTAATATCAAAATAACACCTTTTCACTAAATGCATATGAAAGTACATACGAAACCTATAGCAAAAACGCAATTTTTTTTTTTTTTTGTCTGTCTGTCTGTGTGTTTGTTCCGGGTAATCTCCGAAACGGTTGGACCGATTTTGACGGAACTTTCACTGGCAGATAGCTGATGTTATTATCAGTAACATACGCTACTTTTATTTTAGAAAAACAAGATTTTAAAAAAATGGGTTCTGTCGCGCGGGCTCTGAACGCGGGAGCGGGCTTTTTTGTTAAGTTAAATTCCACGCGGACGAAGTCGCGGGCTCAGCTAGTTATATAATATGTAACGTGACAAATGATCTCCTTCACGGCGATATGCCTACCTAAACAAACAGATCTGAATAACAGACCAGGCGTAAAGATTTACCGTAACAGTGTTTGGTGAAGTGTGAAATTGAATTGCCCCTCATTTCAGGGTCTGAAACATTGAATAGCTATTCGGTGACATATTTTGCAAGATAAACATAAATTAAAATGCTGATAAAAATATTTTTAATGCTTTATGTAATTGCTAACAAACCTGTCTAATACTTATACCTAATGAATAAGTATTGTAGGTATAGGTTGGCGTGTTACACAGCATCTTATGTTGACGTGTGTGTTCATATATCGTTGTATTGACACTCTCTGCTCCTTAAAGTAGGTTAATTAATAAGAAATCACCATTAACTCGTACGTGTAAATGACTCAGTGATAAATCAAGGTCCAGGGACTTTTTTACTTACGCTATAACACAGATTATAAGCATCGTTTGATTGTCAGAGCCTTATTTCTAAAGAGGCGATATAGATTAAACTTGCATTAATTGCAGGTTACATACATTAACACAAATCATTCTCTAGAATGGGACACTACTAGGACTCTAGTCCTAGTAGCTTTTTCTTCCGACTTCTATAGCGTAGATTTATTTCCTGGATGTTGACATCAACGCCATCTTCCGGTTCTAACCATAGCTAAGACAGGTGACTCCAAAAATAAATAAAAAAAACAAAAACGGTGAAGCCGTTTAGGAGGAGTATTTTAACAAACACACGCACACCGGAATTTCATATACATATATACATATAAAGATAGACGCAGCGAACTGTGCCTATAACCTATAATTAATCATTTTGTATGGATGGACATGCAGTGGTTTAAGAAAGTACAAGCCGCCATATATCGACATATGTGTTTATCGTAGTGTAGACTTACGCAATATATTGATTTACAAGGTATTTCTAGCTACATTTCATTTTCCTGTCACACGCCGTGAGAGTGAAAGTACGGTGATCCAATGGTCACAATACTCACAATATCTACTCGCAATTACCCACATACAGGACCCAATTCCGCTTAATGAAACTTGTTTTCGTTATGATTATATAAAACTTATACAATTGGCATTTCCTGTAGTTAAATGCTAAGTTGTTCATGTGAGGATGAGTAGGTACTTTTGGACAATGGATGGTAATTAAGAAGGAGGGAGAGATATTTTCTTTTACAAAGTTTCACATACGAACAATTACCACGTTTTATAGCAAAGTTTTTAATTACTCATTTGTTTATATGAAATTTCATTTGAAAATGCGAAAGAATCTAATAAAGTCAAAGTTACTACTATAACCAAATAACTAATGCATTACTTTACAAAAAAATTGGTATTGTTTAATTATTATAAATTATGCCTGTCCGTGTAATAATTTTAAAAATAACTTTAATCGTGCAATATTTCGTAAAAATATATTTTACTACAGATATATCTATATAGAATTGGAACTTAGAATTCAATTTAAAAAATATAATCAATTTCATATTGATTAAACACCCAATTAGCGAGAAAATTTTAGCGTTTGTTATCTCGACATAGCTATTTATTACCTCAATATTATCTTAATATTATATTATTTTGATAAATGCGAACCGGAGGTTATTAAACCTCCATTAATTGCTGTGGAAAAAATGTTGCCTTATTTCGTTATTATTTTTTTTCCTACACAGCTTAAGTGTTATTTCACACGAATTTTGTAAATTGTTCTGATGACCTATCAATAAAAGGAACAAAATATATTTACTAGCGTAACCGTTCTTCAAGTGATAATAAATAGAGAAAATAAAGTGTATAAATGATCTTCACCCTGGGCAAAGAGGAAAGAAAACAATATGATTGGTGACCTTAATTTCACCTTCGGGCGGTATATTCCTTGGAGCTAAAATAACCCAATTTATATAGGGCCGTCTGGTTTTAAATTCAAAGTCGACACGGTTACTATAATATCGCGTTTCTTTAGTGCTTCCACATCCAATTAACAACACCTGTTCATAGCTAGTCACGCAAACAATAGATGCATAAGAACGCTTCGCACAGATTCGTTCCCCACACGTGCGTTCGGAAGTCAGCCAACGGAATTGCATGCACACAATGCACATTCTTGCTGGATTGTTTGTATTGGGAGTGTGATATTAGGAGCTGATAATAGCTAGATCATTATAGTTTTTTAACTTGGTATAATGATCAAGCTCTTAGGTCTTTAAATTAGGCACACAACAGTAGGCCTTGCTGTTAAGTCTGACTACAAATCACGACTAAACTAAATTTGAAATTTCTACAAATATTTATAACAGAATTAAGCACCATTGTGCATTCATAATAAAATAAAATAAAAAATGTAAAATTAATGTGCTTATTTCATTTTTTTTTGTTTTTTTTTTATTTTCTTTAATTATTCAGCCGTCTTTGTATGGTAATTTCACGTTTCTCAACCTCTATGGAAACAATGAAATACAATGATGATAGGGATCTAGAGCTTGCGCTATCCTTGTATGGACATCCCATTCTGGCCAGTCGTGCTGATGCTAGAAATGGTTCACCAACGTAATTACATATTCTACTTATGGAGTACTAAATTAGGATCAGATTAATAAAATTAAATTATTTTTAAAACGTAACCCATGGATTTAAACCTTATATTCCTATGTTACCTTCTATGTTACCCTTCAACAATATTTTAACAGTATAAATAATATTCGCCTGCTAAGTGACTTTCCTTGCGTACACGAATTTCAGTTGGTATTTATTTAGACCCCAATTTTACAAGGTTAGTCGCCGTAAGTGGCCATCTGGCTATAAAGTTGTTCGCCTTACATTTACGTTGAAAAAATGTAAAATATGCAGTCCTAGTTGATAATTACTAAACGAACTGTCAGGGAAGGCCATTAGGTCGCTTTTAAAGGTATTACTTTCAAGCTTGCCGTTGACTCACTATTTACAGAAAAATATGACTATAGTGTATACCCATTTTATGAATAGAAACATTCATATTTAAATACCTAGCTATACATAATGTATAAGCTGGACTTTTATAAACAAATTGAAGACAATTACGTACTCCCAATTAAAAAAATCTAGAATATCTACAGTGTCCGTGTCAGTGAATAGAACTATTCTAAAATGGGTCTACAAATTAAGGTCTACACAGATTTTACCTATTTGGTTTCTGGGCACGTATCATATTTTGATAGTCATAAGTGGCACGCTTTAAGATGTAAGATTGTGTATCGTCAAAGCTATATATACGCAATTATAAAACCTTCGACGACATAGAAAGGTGTGTGCTTAGATAACTATCGAATGTAGGTGGAAGGTGTGGGCGAACCCGCAAATTTTGCGCAAAAATGTATGATGGACGACGCAACAAAATTTGCTAACGATTGTAATAAGATAATGTTTCCTACCACCTGCTACATAGATCCTTTGCCAGATCGACTACTTAGCTATTGAACTGTTTTTAGAACAGTAAGAAAAACTTAGTATCTTTTTTAGTCCTTATTTTTTACCAAATGTTTTGTAATTACTACAAAAATTAATGTAATGCCTTATAGACCTATTCATTTTAAAATGCAAAATTAAAATATACATAGTCAATATTAGTCAAACAACCTATTAAACGTCAAACAAAGATTATGCTTAACTAGCGAAAGTAAGAACCCGAGACCAACTCGATGACCTGAAATATCTCATTATATCAATATACAGGTTAGTAGACATTCGAACGGGCACTTACCGCGAGCGGCGCGGGCGCATGAGACAAAGGCGAATGTGGACCGAGTTATCGCCGGCTAACCGGGGATTACGTAATCCCACGCAGGGTTGCCGATGCAGATTAAATTAAACTGTCACTTAATGTTGAAGTGCTCCTATATGTTACGTCATTGGATAGCCAGTTAAAGAACTGAAAACTTTTTTTTAATAATTTGAATTGCGATGCTGCGAAGTCAAAGAAGCTGGAAAAAGATTACGCAACTGAATGTTTTTCACTATGGATATAACATCTAGGTTATAGGCAGGTAGGTTTTCTTTCTGGTCGTAGTTCCTAAATAAAATATATTATTGCTGCGGAAAAGTATTAGTAACCTTATTTCAACGCGCAAATAGCGACCCTATTCCTCTAGCTTTCATATTGACCATTCAGTGGCTCTACCATGAATTTCTATGAGTTATACGCGAGTTGTGTCTACGTAAAACATGTGCAAGTTCTACATCGTTCTATTGCTCTCCCAAAGTCACTAAGTAATGACGTACCAAACAAATATTAAACTTAGACGCTATAGTGACTAGAGACTCTACTCGAACGTAAAACATGGTAGAGCCACAGATACACCCACCGGATTTACATAGAAGGCGTATCTATGGATATCTGTTGCTTTGGCCCAGTTGCAAAACCGCCAATGTGGTCCAGTGTTTTGAAAATTAAATGCAATATTTCCAAGGTCGGTCTTGTGTCTCGGCTATGTTACAATACGGTGTTGGACTAGATACTATTATAAGGGGATTAGCAAAACGTAGTTTTGTTTAGACATTATAAATAATGTTATGATAGTTTTATGTGGTACGAACCAACATGCCAACCATAACACGAATATAGTAATTAAAATATATTACCTACATTTAATACCAATAAATTACGCAAACAAGTGTGCCAGGCTTGTGAAATTACAAAGATTTGCTCATTAATTGGTTCCAAAACATATTTTATAAAAATGGTAACTATGCAGCTGTACCTACTTACCGACCTTATCTTTATAAAATTACGGTGTACGTGTATTCGTAAGACAGTCTCCTTCTTAACGGCTTAACTGATTTAGTTTTTTTGTTATTATGGGGTCACCTGGATGCACCTTTGCTATAATTGGAGCCGGTAGATATTCGCGCTTATGTCGACATTCAGAATATGCGCTAGCGAAGTTGCGGTCTAAAGCTAATTCTTAATTAACTTAGGACTTATATAAGTAGGTACCAATAAAAAAAGGTTTACAATCTGAACCTAATACATACTAGTCTTAGCCCACCAGGTAATCTACTTAGCGTTCCTCCGTTATGTAGATCACGTCTATTATGTCATAATTTGAAACTCTACAAATTAATTTCATGTCGGCATAATTACCAATGCGCTAACCAGTGTTACATAAGGTATATTTAAACACCCGATGAATATCAATCAGATTTAATACGGATGCGTTTGAGAAGAATACATATAGTAAGATGGTGACTTTCTGCAACCTGTTCCGGTTGATGATGATGATTGATGATGCCAATTCTGAAGTCGTAAAATTACTACTAAACTAAATTTCACACCTCTAAATGTTTGTGTCTTGCTCATAATTACGACCGTGAGAAGAGTGGCAATATAATTAATTTTGTCAAGTGTAGATTGTGATTTAACAGAATCGGCGCCATTCAGCACATAGCCGGTATATAAAGATACTATAACTACCGTACATGTGTCCCTACACCAGAGTGTCCTGAGGAATAAACTACTTAGACAAAACTATATTTTAATCATACCCGGTAGGTATACGTTTTAGTATATTTTACTAAACGTTTTGTAATTTCATCAAAGATTTATGTAATGCAACATTATTCAAAAATTGCCACTTAATATAATAATGAAACGCTTAAAAAAATATTAAAAGGCACACCACGAATTGTAATAATAATTTTCGTCGTCATTCGTTTTTGTCTGTCCATTTCAAATGAAACCCGATCTAAATTGACCATTGATGAGAAACAACGCAAAAATAGCGAAGACACTGGTTCATGATTTTATCTCGCTACCAGATAGGTGTCATGATACACATGGGAAAAACGATGCTTCATTAAAATTCCGTTACTAATTAGTCTAGAATTTTGTACTGGTTTGTTCAACCGTTATTTTACTTAAAGATACATCCATATTGCTTATATCTTTAGATCATATTTGATCTTATCTGAAATATTTCTTTTTAACAATTATTATCAATTAAATTAATAAATAAACGTACCTATATAGAATCATCAGCAAACAAATCAATTAGTATATCGGTAATAATATCCGTTACAAATGTGACGATATCCGTGACAGCGTTTACGATCAAATCAACCGCAAATCCCTCATTTCCGTTATCAATTACTTTTCTCAACAACTATAGGTAGGTAGGTACCTCTATCTGTGGTTAATTGGCAAAAACAACGTTTCAAGTGAAACGTCAATTGCAACGAGGCAAACGTTCCCATGGCCACTTTTTTTTGGGAAACCCATAATAATAGGCAGTTAAGCGTTGAGTTTATCACTAGCATCAAACAATTTGCATAATTTATAACTGTATTTATTCCACTAATTATATTTAATTCGGATGAAGTAAAATGTAGTTTCTGAAACTGGGCCTAACGAGACCGGGAAACAGTGCAGGAAGTAGGTGTCCCATAAGATCGATTTTAGAATAATTGCTTCTCACCATGTTGCCTTCAAAGATAATCAATAAATATTTATATTATTTTAAACGTCATGTAGCAGTACGGGTAGTTGACTCTGTAGATATGAAAAGGTGGTGTCGGTGGATCGAAATAACGAAAAAAGGTTGTCGCAAAAAGGTTTTCTTGATTTAACACCATTTATAGTAAATTATAAATTCGTAGTTGACTGCCGCTTGGCGCAGTGGTTCGAGCGTAGGCCGCTCGGCTCACTGCACATGGTGGTTGCGAGTTCGATTCCCGCCGGGGCAAATTTCAGAAATGGCCTTTCCGTAATTTGCCCAGGTCTAGGTGTCACTGGGATCGCCCCCAGTCCATTGTTCGGTATCCATAGTACAAGCGTTGCTTAGTTTGGTGCGTCAGTCTGGCGATATTTATTTATTTATATCTAGTAAATTAACGAACCGATACAATACCATAAACCTACACTTGCGACGATAAGTTACGCAAGCATTTAATGTAACAAATAATAAACGTTGAAGGAAAAGAAAAGTACTTTTACTTATTATTTTAAATTGCGGAAAGTAAGTACTGTGGTTAACAGTGAAAGTGAAGAGAGAACAGGAATCGTTGAATCAACATGTATGGGCTCCGATATGTGAGCTTCCTCGTTACTATACAATAAATTAAACACTTCCTGGAAACAACAAACCTGATTAGAAACTGTATCTTTACTTCATTACATTTACTTACTAGAAATCTAGAAAGACAGTTCGCAGTAACAGACACTGTAGAAGACATGTATTAAGACCGCAAACACCGCAAACTCGAGTGCTAAGATGAAAGTTCAAACCAAAATTTTATTTTTTTATAATTATCCAAATACATATTGTTCACGTGGTAAGAATTGTAAGAAATTGAATTAATTCATTGTTTTATATTGCACTTAGCAATGAACAGACCCGGACCAGTGATGAGTTCACTAAAACCACCCAGAAATAGGATACCTAACTCCAAACTGGTTATAAGATGCGGTCTTTCAAAAGGTTGCCGAATACATTTTATCCCGCCGTAAACGCGTCAAATAATTATGCAAAATATTAGTTGTTTGTATCTTGAAGAGCTATCCACTTGTTATACCTGTGTCGATGAGAAAACTGATTATAATAATTTAAAGGCGTCGCGCTTTATAGAGGACTGAAATGCGTATGAGTCATCATGAGCCTATTGACCCGGTTTAAACATAAAAGTAGAATTAATGTCAACAAAATTAACATCAATTGAGGTATTTCAAATCAGTGTTCAAAACGAATAAACTGAACATTGTAACACTTTGAATAGGTACATGCCAGTTTGTACTGTTTTTTAAATAAGAATTACAGGGGATATCTCGAAAATTAAATAGTACGTTCAGTATTTCTATTGCCTACCTACATCATACATACATCAATTATTAAGGTGAAGGCGCCTGTCTAGCCCGCGAAGTTCAAATTTTTTGAGTTCTTTTAGAAATATTTCAAAATCTGACAATAATAAAAGACAAATTTTGTAATTCGCGAAAAAGACCGTGTGCAGTGCATTTATTAATACATTTATTTTACTCTAAATATTATCACGGTGGATATGATACTAGTAAATCACTAAATATACAAAAATTGCCAGATTATCCGGATAGCTGTCGTTCTTGAAATGTTTTAGAGTAAGTTTGATATATTAATAAATGCACTGCACACGGTCTTTTCCGCGAATTACAAAATTTGTCTTTTATTAATGTCAGATTTTGAAAATTTTCTAAAAGAACTCAAAAAATTTGAACTTCGCGGGCTAGATGGGCGCTTTAGCCTTAAGGCAATTATTGATACATTTAGGTATACTTTAATACGCTGAATGCGTAATGCAATGTGTATTAACTACTCCTTACTAAACTTGCACTTGAAACCGAGTTGTCGTCCCTATATCAATTGAAAGCGATGACCGTCGCATGTCGGTCTAGGTCGAATACACACCTTAATACATAAGCATTAGCGGTAAGATACGTACTAAACATCAGTTTTTCAAATCGCTTGCACACTTATTATTCATCAAATTCATATTATGTTTTTATTATCTTATTAAATTTAAATAAATAATAATAATTTAGCCCTTGTGAACTTCTTACTCCTGGGCACAGGCCTTCCCTCAATATGAGGGGAATTCATTCCTTATTCGAATAAATTTAAATATTGCAAATATTTGGATGAGACAAAATTAATAAATGTTTGTAAAAAAAATATGATTGCCCATTTGAAATAAATTAAAAGGTCACCGACTTGTATTGCTGGCTGTCATATCTTACTATTGTGCTCCACCCCTTTAGGGGATACCAAATTACATACCAATACTTAAAAAAGAGGCTTGTGATTGTGATTTGTTAAGACTTTGCGGAAACTTTATTATCGACTTCAGTTTATAACTTACACCACAAATAAGTCTTGCAAACAAAATGGCATCTAACAACTGGTAGTGTTTGGACAAGTTAGGGACCCAGAAAGAATGCAGGCAAGGCCAGCCACACCAGTGGAACAACTTTTCAATTACTTTGCATACCATCCGAATAAAACGAATGACAGAAGAAAGTAGCATACCTTAAATTGTTTCATGCAAAAACTTGTTTGACACTTTAGCTTAGCTCGGGTTAATTCAGTTTTTCCGGATAACGAATAGCATTCTAACAAAGCCGTTTAGTGTCACGGAAATGATAGCCATCCAAACCAAAGCATAACGATGAGTGTAATTCATACACTTTACTCCGTTTATGGTCAATTAGCTACTTTTTATGATTCGCCCAACTATGTTGATGTATAACTAAATATAAGTTGCAGATATAATCATGTTTTTTTTATAATGATAGTGAAGTCAAGGTCCTAGCGGCGCCGACGCAACGGTTCTATCTCACGGCTCATCTCTGGCCTGACGACATAAGGCTCGTGGTAGCTCAAGTTATATTACTAATTATATCTTGACACGTTGTGTTTATATAGTGCATTGTAGGCCATTTACACATTTCACACAATTGGTTAGAATATTAAATGACAGATTCACTTTTGTTTTACAACTTTCTGGATAAGTTGCAAGTTTCGAAATTTCTTCTAAATGGTTTTGCAACTTTTTATGAATGTTCTTGTACATGTTCTGTTCACATTAATAATTTGTTGCCTCTTTATTTTGCTTCTTCTACAATCAAAAGCTAAACGAAAGAATTGGATTTGCAATACTTCATATGCAAAGGTTATTCAGGACTAAGTATTAAATATTCTGTGCTTAATTTATACAAAAAACATTATTGCGTTTTATAACGACACGTACACAACTTATTACTTGTTTCAATTCCACCTTTGTTTACCACACACACGTGTGGTAAACACGTACACAACTACAAAACTAAGTTCACGAAAAATCGTATCTAACCCAATTCGATCATTGAAATCTACACTAAAACACAGAACTGTTTCACTCAAAAACCAAGCAATCTGCATAATAATAATACTGATAAGAGCATAAAGAATGAGCCATTCGCCTTGACAAGCATCGTTTCGAGTGCAAACGCCTCACCAAGGATCGTACACAATAGATTATACCACACAAGGTCCCCGCCAAAAGTACCCACGTTCAATCAAGACAAACACGGCACTTGCAATTTATTTGCGCCCACGGACGTAAATGGAATAACGAATAGTAGCGTTACATAGACACGTGACAAGTGGCTGAGTAAACACACCTGCCTACAAGTTTCTAAGGACAGGAAGGAATTACGGATATGAACTTGCGTAAAAAAAAAACTCGTCAAGAAATAAGGTTCATTTAATGACATTTTATTATAATATCATATAGACAAATTACACAAATCTGTTAATTTCCCTTAGTTTCCTTGTAAACCTTACATTTTGTTTCACCGAGGACTTACGGCGGTCAATTAGTCTGACCCCTAATTTACACTCAATCAATACTTGTATCCATTTACCTATGCTGTCTGTTATTTAGAGCAATAAGACAGTTACATTAGTTAATACAAGTATTGTGTTAGTGTCAACGAAGGGTGATAAGTTGATGGAATCAATTAACTGAAATATAATGGGTAAAAAATTGAACTGAAAAAGGACTGAAAAACTGCTTGGATGAATAATATGTTACATGAATCTTTGCATAAACTGAAAGCCACGTGATAACTACGTAAATATACTGTGCGTGATCCGATACACACTTGCTTGGTTTGTAGATTCTACCTAAACTGTTATAAAGCTACATTACACGAGTATCGACATGAACCACCCACTATTACCATAATCAATAATGTAATTGATATCCAGTAATATGATAGACAACACAATTTCCGATGATAAGCATCATCACGATATGAAAAACACTGACACTATTACGTTTCACGCAGTTGTTAAAACAAACAGACCATGCGATCATGACACACGCTATCACCAGCGAAACAATGTTATCGATGCGGGCGTAGGTCACCAGACTCACCAGCTACTAAACACAATACTAAAAGCCTTGTTCAGTCACCACCAATACTATTCAAGGCGATTAACTAAGACATTGCTCAATGTCACTTAGAATGATTAACACTCGGTGCGGGAAACAAATCGCTTCCATATATCATTGTATGGCTTCCTATTGTAAAATTAAGTGGTTGCTTGCTCTACATTTAGGGCTAACGGTCTGTGTGCGTTGCAGGTCGAGGTCAGGGGGCATAGTATGAGTTTTGAATGTATTCTAATACCATACGGTCTCCAGTAATAATAATAATAAAATCGCCAGATGAACACACCAACTATATGGTCCCTAAGCTAAGCATCGCGTGTACTGTGGTTGCCGTACAATCGACTGGAGGCGATCCCAGTGACACCCAGACCAGGGAAAATTACGAAAAGTAAATTTCCGAAATTTACCCTGACGGGAATCGAACCCGCAACTACCCGGTGAAGAGAGTAGAGCGGCCTATGCTCGAACGACTGCGGCAAGCGGTCGTCAAAGATGGTGTTTCCGCTAGGGACGCTGCTCTGAAATGTATAGAACGATAAGATCACTTGTTAGGAAATAGATCTTTTCAAAAACTTTACTAAACCTCTTGGCGTGCTTGGTGTAGCAAGTTTAGGTAACTATCGACTGTTGGATTTAGTAGTCAATTGTAGTGTAACCAACCCTATGTTTAGGCTGTTTATAATTTTCTCAATAGGTATTGTTTTGTAGAATCCTATTGTGAATAGTATTCATGCATAAACTTCACACAACACTTATTGAAATAATGAAAAGTTTATGTGTGTACTATATGTTCAAAGTTAACATATTTAGTTAAAACCTCGTGACTTTAGCGTTCAGTGTTTGATTTTAACATCCCATATTTAATGATCCCATTTAATGACACTGATTAAATACACGAATAAATATTTTGTATACGACTAACTGCGTAGAAGTATCATTGATACTATCTGATAGGTATTTTAATGATACATTTATCTTGTTACCAAATTTATTATTGCGCCATCGAGTTCAATAGGTTGTTTATAACTGCCATGCAGGTTACTCCATCTGGTGTTTGATTTATTTACCAACTTCGAGTACTACGTCGCTGCGCAATCTAATCGTACCAGTACTGAATTACTGTTATTTTATAGGGATTGTTGGACGGTCAGTCAAGAAGCAAATTGTGGCTGACGATAAAGTTTGAAACTGAATTTCCACGAATCAGTGTGTCTCGAGTGCAGCAGTTGAATTCCCTAGCAGTTGAAATAGTTTAATAACAATAAGGTTATTAGAAAAAATATGATAAATTAAGCACTCCTCTTCTCTTCTCGTTTTCTTTTTCCATTTGCTTCAGTGTACATCGATAGGTACATACAATTCATATAAATACTGAAATATAATTAGTTACTGAAACTATAAAATAAATTGTTTACCTTCCACCCTGTAACTTTTACATTAGTTGGATATAAACATAATAAACTATTCACGATAATATACTAAAGCCAGCGAGTCGAACAATATTTATAACGATTTAATGATTTATGTACCAGGATTAATAGTACATTGTTACACGAGTGGTGAAAGTGACTTATTTTTCCCGAGACGGGGTTTGGCTAATAGTTCGAGGGACAAAATAAGTCTTTCACTCGAGGTAAACACTGTGCTTTTCATTACGAATACAAGGAAAATAAAAATAAAAACAGGAATTGGCTAAAGAAATAATACAAGGAAGCATGAACAATACTCTACAACTCGAAAAAAAAAAAGATCGGATTGCCGCCTATTTTGTTTTTTTTCGTTGGCCGGCCAACTTCATTAATTAGCCAGTATTTTTAATTTTCATTTTTAAATATTTTGACCAAATCTATGTTATTTTAAAGAAATTGTTGAAACTAAATTATAATTAAGTCATTTAAAAGTATATATTCTTTATTTAATACTGAACTTTATGTTATTTCAATTTCACATCGTGCTGTAATTGAGTGACTGTAGAAAAAGTTTGAACATGGTTCCATAGAAATGGAACTAGTTTTTTTTTATAATTTGACAGCTGTCAGTTGAAAGTGATTCTCCCGGGCCAGAAAAGTATTACTTTCAACCCGCTCCTCAGGCAACTTCAGACCTACTTTCAGTGTATGAGTAATGAAAAAAGGTTTTAAAGGTGCCTACTGATTCTAATCAAGCGTTATTATTTTATGTGCCTTTAAAATCTCAGTTTCAAGTAATAATTCGCAAATAAAAATCAACTTTGCACTTTGCATTCAAATAAAACTTTGCATTCAAATAAAATCATTGATCTCTAAGGTTTTTTTAAGAATACGAAAAAAGTCTAGCCGGATAGGTCACGACTACGTAAATGTACGGCAATAATATTAATTACCAATAGTTTTCAGAAGGAATGGAAATGTATGAAATGACCAGACTCGGGACCGTGACTAACCGCGTCTGTAACGTGAGTGAAAGCGCAGATCATCTTCCTGTCTGCCTTACACCCCCCGATTCCGTCACCGGTCTCAACACACTAGAAACGTTGGCTCTCTGTTTTTGGTCTACCGTCTTTACCACGAGGAATGTTCTGATGAACTTTTTAGTTTGGAGCCGCCGGCTTTTCCGCAATCGCACCTTTCGAAGGAGAGATTCCAGGCACACCACTTGGATGCCTGATATTCCACCAATGTACGTGTATTGCGAGCCCTCCTTCCGCGTACGTGAAAGTTTTGGTATAATCTCCCTCCCAAAGTGTTTCCTTTGCACTACAACATGGGGTTCTTCAAATGGCAAGTTTACAGGTCCCTTATGGAGGCCGGCACCGCGTCTGCTACTCTTAAGTTGCGACCTTAAGTTATGTCCTAGGCGACGGTTACCACTTACCATCAGGTGGACGTCTGCCAGTGCGCTTTCCTTGGCTATATACAAATAAAACCATAAGTTAATTGTGTTAATAATTAATTGGACGTCACTATATGTCAGCTAGAAAATACCTGCCATTTTCGTCGTTACTGGTTCACGTTGAATTGTAGTACTGTTATACTGGAAATCTCGGGTACTCATAATTCTCAATGAAAAGTGGGAACTTGGCCCAATGCCACATCCTAGCGGGACGCCTTGGTTAACGGTGAATTACAGTAACTATTTATACTGCACAGTCTACATACAATACAAGGCAGCTATGATGATCCAAAATACTAACTTAACTTTATTAAAAATAATTAGTCATTTCCCAACTTAATTGTAATCCTTACATCTTACTGACTCTACACCTTCTCGTCATTGCAATATTTATACTGATGACCTGAAATAAGAACCATACGCGCCCTGATTGAAGATTATATCGATATTCAAAAAAGCTAATTGGAAGTCCGGATATGTATTATTTCTAGCACACGTAAAGTATTATCTGCATATTGGAACACAGAAAGCTATTCGACTGTTAAGTAAAAGTGTTAAAAAGATGTGAGTCATACAAAAAACCAGGTTAACTCTATACTGTTTAAATTCAAACTGCAGCTTGAAGTTTTTTTTTTATTTATTTAGCATCGTGTTGTTCAGATTACAATTAGAAAGCACATTACATTTGGGCACATGCCAAAGTGTCGCAGTTGAGCAACAAGCCTATTGTGTAATGGCGATGCAACACATGCTAATGTGACTTCCGAACGGACATGTCAATTTAGTTAGCGTCATGCGCGCGCGCATGTGATCTGCCAGTGTTTAGTTAAGAACTGTAACTTATTGTTACTTGTACTACGCCTGTTAAAACTTTAACAATTTGCATGAGCTTATAGTCGCCACTGGCAGATCCCTGTGGGAAAAACAAATGAGGGTTACATAATTCACTTGCCGGTTACATTAAATATAACAAACTAAATGTATTACTTAAGTACTTATGTCATGTGTTACTTAAGTACATCGGTAAAAATAAGGAAACTAAATTATGCAGTTAAAATTTTATTTTTTTGCTGGCACAGTTATTGCGATTTTCCTAGTTAAGTAATGATATATCTATCACAACGTTAGCGAGTTCTTGCGGTCATTATATAAAATAAAGGTGCGGAACTAGAAATTAGCAAATGAGAACGTAATGGAACGGTGCAAAAACACATTGCTTGCCAGCGAAAGGCACTCGAGGGCGAAGTAACCAACATTTCGGACCTACGAGTATAAACCGAGTACATATTCTATGGTAATCTACCTCATAGGTATAAACTCAAGGCTATTAGCAATGTTATAAATGCGAGCAATAAACGCAGGTGTAACATGTCTTGAGAAAACTTGCAAGAATAACATTAACATAGATATGCTATGCCCGGAGCTGTTTTGTAATGATTTACAACTACAGGTGTAGGTATATGCGAGTAATATACTCTAGTCTGAAAAATACTACCGACACACCTAGTAACAAATGAGAGAGACTAAATAGATATACCGCAAACATTTGTAAACAGTATCCAAAAGAAATCATTTTCTGTTAACTTCACGGCCAATAGTGAGGTTATGCATCGTTTTATCTATTTGGACAAAAAACTATTTAGTTCTCCTAAGCATTTAAAAATTGGTCCGATGCTAAGAATATTGTTAGCATTCTAGATTAGATACCAAGCAGTAAGTACTATTATTATCTTCACCTTATTGTTTGTCGTTCTTATTGGACTCTGATGACCCACGAATTAAGAATTAAGTAAATATATTTTAATACAATTCGTTGCTTACCTACTTTAATTAAATAGATGTATTTTTACCAAAGACTCGTTTACAGCAACCCATAAGACAATTAATAAATTTTACACAATATGTTAAAACACATTGTGTGGGGTGGGGTTCAAAGGAAAAAAACCAAATTCGAAAAAAAACAAGTTTAGACGTTACTCGTGTTAGGCTATAGGACGTTAGTACTATAAGAACTAAAATCAAAGTCTATTTAAAATTACGTCCTGTCCCAACCATGACTATTTTTTATGTCCTTGAAAAGTGCAGTTGCTTCTTACTTTTTTTGCACTTTTTTTAAGAAGCAGGTGTCTGAATACTTAGCTACAACTCTTTTTAAATGGTCTTGATCATTTGACTTTTAATAAAGATTGAGGAAAATAATCATAAAATTTTCGTCAGCGCGCATTATCTAACTCGATTTTATACCTTTTTCATTATAGGTAACAAATTATTTTATTTTAACCGTGACATTCATTTTGACGAACGCTTGGCGCAATGGTTCGAGCTTAGGCCACTCGGCTCACTGCACCGAGTGGATGCGGGTTCGATTCCCGTCACGGTACATTTCCGAAATCCCCTCTTCGTAATTTGCCCTGGTCCGGGTCTCTGCGGATCGCCCCCAGTCCATTTTACGGTACTCATAGTACAAGTGTTGCTTAGTTTAGAACCATACAGTTGGTGTGTTCGTCGGCGATATTTATTTATTTATTCCTTTGGAACATCTATGTGAATTGAATATTGGTGCCGCACACCTATTCATCTGCACCTCATTTGATCCCACACGGCTGTCAGTAGCTAAAGCGTAGGTATTCAATTCAAAGACTACATGAAACCTGACGTCATTCCCAAACTCCAGTCGATCAGGCGCAATTGGATCTACTTTTGCAAAATGGAACCAACCCACACACAGTTCTGCAAACTGAAACCAACCTAGAACCACTAACACAAGGTTGGTTTTGGTCTACAGTAGTGCATGTGGGTTGGTTCCATTTTGCAAAAGTAGGTCCAATTTATCTATAGAAAATGATAATGAAAGATGCGCATGCGCGACTTCACGTTGTCGCACGCGATTACGTCACCGCTTTCGTCGCGTGAGAACCTTCGCGCATTGTGGCTCGCGCATCACTTTCTTTGTTTATACGGAACTCTGTGCACGGAATGGACGGATGGATGCGCGGAAGATGGTGTGTGTACATCATTATGTTATCGTTGATTTAGACATGCACTGCCCTAACTACCTTTTATGGAACTGAAAGTACTATAATTTGAGGATACCTGAATTCTATGGTGGAGAGGAAAAAAATATTTTCTGATATTCTAAGAGATGATAAATGGATGAAGCAGTGGCATTTCATTATCATAATATTTAGAAACACTAATCATCATATATCATATCACATGAATGCCTAACTATTTTAATACTTAGTAATATTATAAACTGTTTTAATCCTTAATAATAATTATAAAAGCGTGTATTTGTTTGATTTTTTTTGTAGAAATTTTAGATCCAATTCTAAAAAATCATTCACTTATAGAAAGATACCAAGAAAGCTTTACTGTCCCTAAGTGACATAGTCTATTCAATCTTTATTCATTAGTTAATCCTGTTTAATCGGCTTAGAGTTTACCTAAACTACCTACCCAGCTGAATATTCTGCTATCTAATAATCAATAGTTGCGTCTCTAAGCAAAACCGTATTGCTAAACGCAATTCGCATAATGGTTAATAATTGCAAATATTCGTTGCCCTGGCCTTATTTTAAAACACCTTCCTATATTATTAGGTTCAAAAAGTCTGAATAAAATAGAAGATTTTGCGGTTAATAGAGTCACTAGAGTTCAATGTTATGACATTAAGTAATAAGTATTTATTTGTAATAACTACCCGTACTTAAGTCAAATTGCACCAATTTATTGCCAAAATAAAGTTGTATATTGATTTATGGTCGTCCATATAACTTTACATAATGAGAATTGGTAAAAATACGGCAAGTTAACAACTGCAGTTTAAAACGAAGTACATTGCACAATACGGAACAGTTATAATAAAGGCATTAGGAGCGTACAAGGCAAGGAATTTCAATGTGTTGGCGACGGACTGGCGTTGTGTCGCGACAAACAGCGAACCTGTCGACTAATGAGCTTTTTAACAACCTTTTAACAGTAAACTCGAACTTCCTATAGTAAAAGTCTTATACGCTTTTCCCATAATAAAAGATGAGTGGGTTGCGAACATTTTTAAGAGAGGTTTTAAAGCGTTTAAATACTAAAAAATTGTCTAATAACACTCGCATGGTCCAACCGCTTTATCAGTATTTACATTTATTTCTCAAAAGATTACAAAATCACTTACAGAGAAAATACAACTGATGTGTAAATTAAGCTAACTTAATTTTGAACTTTGTTAAAACATAGCGGGTAATTGTATATAAGTAAGAAAAGATAGGTAAGGTAGTTTGATAAGTTGTGCGAGAGTTAGATACAATAGATACTTGTTTGTTAAGGCCTGTCTTATACGTATCCATTCAAAACTGCATTAATAGTCCTTTAAGATGATCTTTAATAGTTTTTTAAAAGTAATAAGACATTTGGCATATTTTAAAGTCTTATATATTATTGTCTTTTATTTACCGGTGATATCCAATAGACTACTGCTTATATTCCTTACGAGCTGGATGTTACTACCTTATCATAGAACATCAGCGAAAAGTATCTATTACAACCGCGTTTCGAATTATGAGTTATAGAGCCGGAAACCGAACCTCCCTTCCTGTCGCACCCCCCTTCAGACCGGCAACTTGCAAGCAATGCCTTTGTTATTGCAAGCATCTATATGCTACGATAACTGCTTAACATTAAGCGGCGGCTTCTTTCCTGACTTTAATATAAAATAAAAAATAATGTAATATTACTGGACTGTAAAAATTCCAGTAATATTACATTATTTTTTATTAAAATCCAAATCAAGTTTAAAAAAATCCGGTAGGTAGAGTAATTGCAGCAATATTAAGTTTGCTAGTCTAATACATCAAGAGCATCACTGCAAACCCACTAACCCAGATGATATAGAGTTGAGCAATCACAAAATGGAAAGTCCAAATAATATTAATCCATATAATATAGTAATTATTAATCCATCTAATGTCGTCCGAAATATCATTTCAAATCTTGCACCTATGATCTTCAAATGACATGCCTCACTCCAAATATTCCGGAAGGAATCAATTCGTACTAACATTTTTTTGTAGGTGAATGTAATGAATTTACATGCCGTATTAGGCATGTAAATTGCGTGTGATTAATAAGGTTACCAGTATTCCACTGAATGCGGATTTGCACGCCCTCAGAACCCACACGACGGCTTTGATACGACGCCCACAGCGCGCGGTCACCATGCACCGACCAGCTACGCTAGAACCTCAGCTCGACGCAAGTGCGCATTCTCACCGCCCCGCGACTCAATATTCAATTCGCAATTACACGTAGATAAATAACTTGTCGCCCACATTATCACGTAAGTAGGTACCTACCCGGGTACAAGTATCTATACCTATAGGTCTATAAATACATAACGCAGGGAGCTGATCTCATATCTCGCCATTCATGTCACAATGGTAAATTATTCCGTTGATTGATATTTTAATTGTAAATTGATAACCATGAATCATTTAAAAGCGTACAAAAACTGAACGCAAAAACTCTTGTAACGCGGAAGTTTGCAATTATTTTATAATCTATAAACTTTTTATGTTGCGCCAATTTTATGTCATGGTATTTTGACATAACAGACCTTAATCCTAGCTAGTGTAATAAGGAATGTGATTAATGAACAAATCATTAAGTATTGCGTAGCAGTATATTACGCAATATCGGATGGACACTGGACCTTTGAGGTGACCCTAATTCGAGCCAGGTATCTATGGTCTAGAGTGGGCGTGCTATCCGAGCGCCACTCACACTATCACACAGACACCCGGCCTATAATTCCAGTACTTTTACATCCATTTGTGGGCATTGACTCAAAGTGAGTCAGAGACCATAGCGTCACCCTGCGTGGGTAAGTGCTATTATAGGTTTGTAGAGCGAAATAAGGAATAAAATTTTAACTTAACGAACTTTATTGAGCGGGTTCTTCAACGACTGGGACGGGAACGGAGACAGGGAGATGCGTGCCTTCGACGTGGCTACCATTGAGTCCAGCGGAGTACTTGGTGACGTAGGTCTTGCCGTCGTCACCGACGTACGAGACCTCTCCCTCGACGACCATGACGTAGCCGGTGCCCGCGGGCGTGGGCACGAGTCGGCCGCGCTCCGACACGACGGTGCCCTCCGCGGTCACGTACCGCAGGGCGTACTGCCCGAACTCGTCGTGGACCTCCTCGTGCTGGAGTGCTGGCAGCGTCCGCCGCGAGGTGTCGGCAGGAGAGTCAGCCGGGGCAGACGCAGCGACCACGAACAGGCACAGAGCAACTACAAACTAAAATAGGCATTAGTTTACATGGCGAATTACCAAAAGAACTTGAAGGAAATTATAATAAAAGCAGACAGAAAATACTTACGAATTTCATTTTGACTGTAGATTGGAGAAACGTTGAGTTGATAGTAGACGAAAAAACCCGGGAACTGACTGATACAATTTCTTCAAACTACTCTTCATTTATACCATTAATAATTACTATTTCGAAATAAAGCAATTATGTGTAATTTAATTAACGATGTTCATTATAAAATTATCCTGCTGCATGTATTAGGTACCAGCTGATTAATAGGACAAGTTATTCATTAAAGCGGACAAGTTAATTTTGTGGTTGACATAACTTAAATACTTACTAACTTGCGCAAAACAGTTTTGTATAAGCTGTACCTAATGAGTGTTAGGTATATGTATACAATACAAGAATATTATTTTATGCATGTAAAACAAAAATAAGATGAAGTCTAGAAATCTGGTTAATGGTTGTTACCATTCGTTTTGTTAAACAATCACATTACAATATAAATAAGTACTTATTTTTATTGTGATTGGTTCCAGTAGGTAGCGTATCAGAATAAGGACCTGTGTTAAGTATTTAATTACAATATGGTCAACAAAACATTGATTAGTATGTGCATACAACTATAATACGTAATTAGTCAACAGATGACGTCAACAAGATGCTTGTGTTGTATAATCAAATTAATTCCACGTATCCTGTTGTTCATCAAAAGCAATTGTTTACACAAAGTACCCACGAAGGTAGATACAAATATATAATTTTAAATGTGTTAGTAGGTACGGTAATTATTTTCCTGGTTGATACCAATTTAAATGCTGATGACACAAAAACTTCAGTGAGAACTAAATGGAATACCTACAACTATTATAATAGCTTTGTTATGTATCTACCTCGGTATAAACCTAAAACATGAATATTTATATGAGGTAGATATATTAAAAGACGGAGATATTTTTTATAGAATTTTGCATGATCAGCTAGTTTAACGTGCTCAGTTCAGATTAGTTACACATAATGATATCGAGCATGATATTGGGCATGTCAAACCACGAAAAAGCAATAAAATTCTGAGTCACACATATTTTGCATCCAAAATAGGTTAAGGAAGTTTGAATTTCCTAGAAATTTAACGGAGATACCCTTGATATATAGCCCACACTTGAAAGGGAACTAATTAAATAATTCGCACCGTGTTACCATTAAGCTAGGGTTGAAAATTGAATTAGGTATATTGTGTCAAAAACTGTAAGTAACGCTTTTCACGATAATTTTCTACAAATTATAGTTTCCCGAAAGGACTTCCTAATGTGCGTAAAATACGGCGTCCAGTAGTCTTATTTTAGTTTATTATTTATTCTTAGGAAAATATGATTATAGAATAATGTAGTAGCCTCTATTATGTATGTTATATATCTTATCTCTCAAACAATACCAAAGCCTATTTAAGTAATTAATCTTGCGAAATAAATTGAAAAGAAAATATTTTAATAACCTTGCTAGTTTTATTTGAAGGTACGTGTGATATTGAAACAATTACAATTAATTATTACATCACTTTGATCTTTAAGTTTACAAATGTAAAAAATATGACTCATTAAATTGTGAGTAAAACATCAATTACATAACCTCAACCCTTAATCTCGTTTGTTAAGCTCTTAAATCATATTAATTGCAATTCAATATCCCAAAGTTTACATAAACAACTTAAATATTTTCGTAAAATATGTGGATTACCAAATGCCCAGTCATATGCTGGCTCTTAGCATGTAAATACGCAATCTACTATACGGTGTGGAAACGGTGCATTATACATTTGTAAGACAACGTCGCTACCATTTTTCATGACAACAATCATTTTAGTCAAGGAAGTGGCCGCAGGTGACTTCGGAACAAATAAGAACATAGCATGTTATGCTTATTAAACGCTGATTACATTTTTTGTAGAAGTGCTGCATTGTCTAACCGCGCAAGCTGGCATTTCCGCGTAGGTCCTTAGTTATCCACCCACGTATGTCCCGAGGTTGCGGCGGTAAACGCCGGCAGCAGCGGTGTAGGCCGACCGGGCGAACATTGATATTCCATAACACAAGCCGTGAGTAAGATTGTCATGGTCCTTCTAGCGTCAGTGACGGACAATACCTTATATACATATGAAATTATAATCTGTGTTCTAGGGAACCTTGTGACACATACCAGTAGGTAACTATGTATTACACACAAGGTTCCCAAAAACACATAACTACTTACCTACATCTTAGGTACCATGTCGGTCTTTATAGAAAAAAAGTGCAGAGTCCTGATTCATGCTGCGTAGGTAGGAGGTTATGTATTTCCTCATATTATTTCGCTCAGGAATACCAGTTAGCGATGACTTGATTCCTACTGACTAATTGGTACCTACATTCCAAGCCAATACGGTCAACTTTTACTGATACTGCTAATGAAAATGTGGAAAGTCCCCAACACAAATATTACGAGCAAACGAGAAGGTCTGCTATACGTATAGGAGATTATTCTGGAGGATAATGTAGTAGGTAAATATTAATTATAAGCAATTGACGATTTTTTTTATGTCGAAAAAACTATTATTAGTCGAACTATTTACAGGATACCTAGTAATCATAATAAAATCTACAACGTGTTTGTCCGTTTCTCATATATATGCAATTCAAAACGAGACACAGCAACGTAGGACTTATTTGACTTTCATCGTAATTTTTTCCATATTAATGGAAGGTCCGTGTGTTTTTGTTGCTCCATCTCGACCTTCGGGCCTGAGTTAACATCCATTGTTCAGCAAATTACTGATTCAGTCTCTAATTCGTTGCAGAGCCATTGTCTCACACAATCAGTTGCCCGATTTTACGGGTAGTGCACATCGCGAGACCACATAGCGAGCAAAAAATACATTGGGCCATCACTAATGAATACGAATGTTGTTCTTATCTATTGGCATAGCTTTTGATAATTGCAAAGTGCATTATCATAATTAACTTCTCATACATCAGTGATTTTACATCTAGCTGGAATTTTTTTATCTTTTCTCACTAGATGCCCACATAACTGTTATGGCAAAACAAATTACAGTTTATCGATTGAATAATAATAATATACCCCATGTTATTTCAACTTTTGGAGCTCTCTATTCGCCCATGGTGAATCAACATCAAACTTATCTAACACTCTAAATTCTAAAGCCTAAACCCTCACATTTAAACTTTAGTTTTGATTTATTTATTCCACACACAACATGCTATGTGACTCATATATTTACGGGTCTCTTGCATATTAATGGAGTTTTTACTACATCCAATTTATCTAGTCTAAATACAATATTATGTGATCCTTATTGCATTGTGAATAAGTTTCATTTTAAGGCATCATAAGAGCGAATATTTGAAGCTAATGGACAACAACAACTTTCCTGACAATTTCCAATTAGTAAGATAATACTGCAATAACATAATCAATCGTTAATTCCAGGGGTCCTTGACACCACCGCTAATAAACTGTTGTTAGAAACAATCCCAGCTCCCACGCTCGCCTAACCCGCGAGTTATGAATCCAATTCTATACATTAATCAGCAATCAACTACTACAGACCTTGGATTAGTGTATAATAAGTTACCTACCATGATATTGTTATTTTTAATTTCTTTAGTGTTTACGCTTTAATAGTTAGTACCGCTGAATAATCAAAGCAAAGCAAAATTTTAGAACTGCTTGATTTGGACGTGCTATACAAACATATTATATTTATAACGACGTCTCAAACACCTATGTGGTACTTAAATATATGAGAAGCATTTGAGTATTAGGCTCGTAATCATTAAAACTGCGATTAATTGCTGACGTTTTATTTCCCACAAATCCTTCTCTTCCCCAAAATATTGACGACTACTATTCCAATATTTTTTGTTCAAAATGTCTCATGCTTTACAGGTGTGCGCATGCGGCGTCCTAGCCGCATTAGATGGGTACAGTCCCCAACAGGACCCGGACCAGTTCCACATACAGACCGATGAGGATGACGAGCGCTACTTCTTGTATCAGACACACAACGGACAGTACCGCAAGGAGAGAAGGCTCAAGGATGGTTCCGTTGTTGGTAAGGACTTCATGTTAAACGATTTTAAAGGGTCTATAGTTAAATTACGTTTATTATATTGTATGTATGGACAAGCGACTTGACCGTTACTACCTACCTATTCGACGAATTTTCAATAATATAATTTTCGAGAAAGAATGCTTTGAATTATTTGCATTTTTTATGTTATGTCAAACAAAACGATCGCAGCCTACACGTTCCATATTAATTTCTACAGTTCACCGGCCTAACTAACGCAAATTTTATTTTTAAACACCATATAGGCATCCTTCCCTCATATGGAATTGAACAATAAATGGTATGAGAACATAAATCTTTTCGAATACATAGAAATAACAAATGAATAGCATCATAATCTTTAAATTGGAACTCTCTTAATATTGGTATCTCAATAACTTCTTTCATCTCCTGGGAAATTCTTATAAAGGAACTAGCTGAGCCCGCGACTTCGTCCGCGTGGAATTTAACTTAACTAAAAAGCCCGCTCCCGCGTTCTGAGCCCGCACGACAGAACCCACATTTTCATTTTTTTTAATTTTGTTTTTCTAAAATAAAAGTAGCCTAAGTTACTGCTTATAACATCAGCTATCTACCAGTGAAAGTCCCGTCAAAATCGGTCCACCCGTTTCGGAGATACTCTTTGATTTCATGTGTTTTCATTTTTTTACGCGGAACCCTAATTGTTTTTCAAAAATTAAAGTAGCCTAAGTTACTCCCTATTACAACAGCTATCTACCAGTGAAAGTCCCGTCAAAATCGGTCCAGACAAAAAAATTTTAAATCGCGTTTTTGCTTAGGTGTCGTATGTACTTTCATATGCATTTAGTGAAAAGGTGTTATTTTGATATTACAAACAGACACTCCAATTTTATTTATTTGTATAGATATAGATGAATGCCGAGATGACCGCTGACCGTTTCTGCTTCTTGAATTTTAAATGTTACTTAATTGAATTTCTTTAATTTTAAATTCCTTCCTTCAAAATTTATTAATATGGTTACAGGTACCACGGGTTGGGTGGGCGCTGACGGATTTCTGCGCTTGCAAGATTACATAGCTGACAACGAGGGCTACAGAATCTACAAATCAAAGACTGTTTATGTTGGACAGAACCGACCTATTGGGGTACGATATCTATTTTGAATTTAACTTATTTTACTCTTCAGCTTTTGCCATTTTGACTTAAAATTAAACATTTCTTTGTTTATTTTCATTTCAGGAGTCATTGCAAATAGCAAAAACAGCTCCTACAGATCCTGGTTACGGAGTAACGCCGGTCCCTGCAATCCAGCGCAGCTATGCCCCACCACAAGTCACATCCACGACGCCTGCCCCACCGATATCTTCATCCTATGGACCACCGAACTCCTTCCCCCTAGAAGTTTCTGTAACACCCCCGCCAGCATATCCTCACTCGACAGCCACGCCACAAGTGTACGTTTCCCCTAACTCCATTGACTCATCTACTACACCTTACGACTTCAGACCTACCGTGACGCCGATCACGGCCAGCGAAGCGGCCACAACAAGAAGCCCGTATGACTACGACTCATCGAACACCAATACTATTGATGACGGGTACCACACCAGTGACAGCAGACGGTACGATGTCTTCAACCCTAATTCGTACAGGCACGCTGACGACTGGGTGCGACGCCAGGCGGCGGCCGCTAATATAGGTAACGGTTACACACCACAGTTCCCGCTTTACGACGGTGCAGCCTTCAAGAAAAATGGCTTCCGCTACTATCTTCCCAAACAATATCACGAGGAAGAGACCGGGGGCTCCGATGAAAGAACTGGAAGTTTCGGCTATGTAGATCCGTTCGGTATACGTCGAGTGATATACTACAACACCGCCCCTGGAGAAGGCTTCCAAATACGTAAGAACAACAGGTTTGTGGGCCACGATGCGACCCCGTACGATCCTAGGCCCATAAATTGAATGTAGAATTGTGTATAAAATTGTAAATTGTGAGAAATTGAAGTTACCTAATTATTTATTCATCAGTATTGTTAGTTCACGGGAACTAGATTTATACATTGCAGGAGACAAAACGATATAATCGAACGAAGCGAACATTTATGTCTTAGCCATTATAATGATATGTAGGTTATTTTACGACAAAAATGTCATAGGTAATATAAAAATAATCAAAGTCAGTAGATCTAATGGTTTTGTTTGTAACCGTCCTTTACTGGCTATATCATTGCTTCTAATTTTTCACGGTGCCATCCTGTAGGTAGGTCTATAGAACCTAGTAGCGATATTTTGTATGGATCTTACAATTTATTTATTACATTATTATAGTATGCAGATGTGCTTCGTTTTCACCTACGACATTCTTAAAGTCTAAATTTGTATTTAAATACTACAAAATGTACCGTTAATTCATTCAAATTTTATCGATAAAGTATCGAGTATGGACATTGTTGGTCATTAGGACTAAAAGCGCTAAGGGTAACGAACTCATCTCGATTGTCATCTAAATGTTTTTCTGTGCAAATGTACACGCGTAGGCGCTGAACTGCGCATACGACTATTCCGTTTTCCTTTTATGTGTAACAAAAATGTAAGTATATCAGCAACTAAGATCACGATTTACCAGCAGGCTGAGTAGGCTGGAGCCTAGGGCGGCAGATTTTTGGGGCGGCAAATTTGAGGACCTTTTTTTTTGTTACCTTATAGAAATCAAAAAGATTTCTGCATGACGGTTTTCTGATGTTTTACAAATACCTAAAACTCTGCAACAAATTTTGATGACTATTTCGATGACTATTTTACATGCAATTTCAACGAAATTTTTTGATTGTAACAATAATCTTGGAAATGACAATTGTAGAGGCAAGGGGGCAACAACTTAACAGCCTATACATTGGAAATTTGTAAATCCGCCACTGGAGTTACATGTAGGTACTTAATGTATGCATCTCATGTCTCGTGTAAGTGTAGTCCAAAAACCTTTTTTATATAATGTAATTTATTATGCAAAGTGTACAATCTAAATATCCTATACCTATCTAATAAAATATTCTAAGCAGGGTGCATGTATTCTAGTGTCATTGCGAATAACTTGTCATTTAATGTAAAATTTAGGGATAATTGAGATATCTACTTATCAATTTGTGTTTTAATAAATTCATCTAATTGGAGCAATAAACTCAACGGCCATTAAATGCGTAGACATGAAGAAAGGTACCTTATGTAGACTGCCTTAAAACACCATACCTATTTAAATTAAGATTTCTCAATTAACAAATAAAGGCGACACATAATGACAACTTGTTGCAATGACGATGGGTTTTAATTATTAATTTAAGATAAATAAAACATTTTTACGTAGTTATCTTATATAATTCATGGCTTAATATTGTAACTATTTAATTCTTATTATAATTATCTTCTTGAATAATGTAATTAGTGCACAATCTGTATTTAAGTAAATAGATGTAGGTACTAATTTTATTGTTATTTAAGTACACCTACATAAATAATTTGTTAACAACTTCTAGTTTTATTGCTACATTCCAGCAATCACAGTTAGGTATCTGACTCGACCGCTTTGACTCATGTTTTATTAAGTTGACAGACAATTAGACAAAAGTAGTCATCGTTAAGCTAATGTCAACATAATATATTGTTTCGCAATTAGCGTTTTGCTTTATATATATATCTGAAGAACTAAACGAATTAGGTCAGTCTGTCAATGATTGAAAAGGTGTTTTTTATTTTATTAACTGTATGTTTATATATCTAAAACTTTTACAGAATGATGCTACTATTAGCAATTAGTGTTCTATTAACAACTGAAGTTTACACGGCTTTTGGGGAAACTCGTATAAAATCCGACAATCCAGGCACGGCAGAAGCCACCGTCATCCCTTTGGATTTCTTTGACGATATGGACAAATTCTTGAGAATACTTGATTCTAAATTCACTTATAATTTTGAACAACTAAGAAGAGATCAGGCCCCGCAATTGGAACTGAGAGAAGAAAATCTGGGTAAATATATGCATAAGCATGCGATGACAACTACTACTGACGCAATACCGCTTGCTATAGATGAATCCATTGGAGTGTTAAATGAAAACACTAAGGTTCATGGTCAGTTCAAAGTTCCAATCACTGTAGAAGAATTACGTGATAACCACCATAAAGCACCCAAACCAAGGCCAGTAATAATGGCGTTACCACCCACGGCCCAAAGGCAAGAAGTTTATCCCCCTCCTCAAAATTGGAACAACTGGATTTACCAATCGGCTTACCCAGCATCAATGCCGCCTCCACCCGTTACCCCGAAGTGGGAAGATCTACGCGAAGTACTTAAGCATCATGCCCACTCTTCGAAAACAAATCAACACAAGCTTTCTCATCATCACCATCAACAACATCATGCTTCGACATCAGTATCTTCAGCGGCTCATGAAAGACGGAAGCACGACTATCCAGCGCCTCCTGTTGCTCTACCAAAAATAAGCCTCGTCACACCGAATACTAAGCCTTTTAATAATGACTTGCATCTCAGACCCGAACAACAACCTTCTTCACGAGGTCACGTCGAAAAAGTACCTCAACATAGCTTCAGAGGAAAGCACAAGTTTGGCTGGGATGATGTAAAGGAGGAACCTACAACGGTATTAACCACAACTTTAGCAAGTGTAAATAGAAATAGAAATCCACCACCCGCTGTGCCTACGTTATCGCCATGGTACGATGGGTACGGAAAATGAATGTCTAGCAATGTTCTCTCGCAAATAAACGCCACTAAATTTTATTATTGATATTTTATTTGATCAAATATGCATCACTTACTTATTAATAATCATTTAAACTACTTACCGGTAGGTAAGATGAAATTAATGAATATTATTTATCCTACCTATAAATATTAACCTATTGATTCTAACTTTCTAAGCCCATTTAACTTGACCTGTTATATAACACTTAAGTGTACTGATATTTTATAAGTACTCCAAAGTGTAGTAACAATAAAAACATAATATGATAGCCATACTACAAGAATCTAATGGGTAGGTAACTAAGTTTAATAAAAAAAATTGGCGAACTTGATTTGTCACTCTATATAACCCCAATTGCGATTCACGCTTCCTAATCCTAACACGAGGGTGTCGACTTCAGAGTTTCACAACCAACACGATGTTTCCAGGGGTTCTTGCTGTTCTTAGACAACCGTGATGATTATCGCCTAGTGTGAAATAGCGTGAAATGCTTGGATCCTCGCAAGGATAGTGGCGTGACTAGGGATTTCTCCAATATTGTGCAATCCATAATGAAGTAGAAATAGCCGACGAACGGGTATGAGCGATCGATTGTTTTCGAAATACGCGCACAAACGAAACTAGCGTTGCACTCGCGCGTAAGGCATGGTGGCACCTATATAATAATGCAAGAGCCGATCCTTCTAGGACTCTCTCTCTTACCTCCACCATTTGGCGCTTCGTTCAATCTCAAAATAGTCCGATCTTTCCGAGACACCCTCTACAATCAGAATTTGCATTGTTCAAATATTCATCAAAATATAAATCGCTATCCAAAATGTAGTAAGGGGACTCAGGATATCGGAATTTTGGGTGATTGAAGATAGAAGGCTCGTGAAATATAAAGTCAAAACTGGGAATTGGGAAGGGTAACAAAGAGGAAAAACCGGAAAGGGAACGATCCTGGACGTCTAATTTAATAATTAGGACTTTATCGTCGCCCTTGGCTGATTTCTTGTCTTCTTCGGACTTTGGTCTCTTATCAGTACTGTCATCGATCTCATCCTTATCTTGTTTTTCATCAAATTCAAATTCAAATCGTTTATTTTGTGTAGGCCTACGGGGGCACTTAAAAATTGACAATTATATTTTTTTTTTCTTATATCTACAACCGGATCGGAACGCGACCTCGACTGAGAAGATCCGGCAAGAAACTCAGCGGGCTTGTCTTTTTACATGTCATATTTTTTTTTTATCGCCAGTTGCTTATATTCAATAATTACAAAGTGTAGTATATATTAACATAAATATTATAATAGCTCCAGTGTGTTGCCTTTTGATCAGGCTTCGTTTGTTCAGGTTTGATTTCATGTAGTAAAAATTTCCTAGGTTCATCGATGAGAATAGTCTCAACAGAGACAGGTGAAGGTGAGAGATCTAGAGAGTCAGGAATATGAGATGATTCATCTTCTTTTTCATTATCAACCTTTTTCTCATCATCAGGTTTAATCGCTGGAGCCGGTGTTGGGTCTGTCAAGTTTGTATGTAACTCTTCTGGTACAGGTATCGCCAATGCGGCCGCTACCAACAGCAATACGCCCATCAGATACATCTGAAAACTTTTTTTAACATATATGCTGTAAATATAAATTTTATGTATTTCCTAATGAAATTAGCTTACCACTATAGCTCGGATGATTCCACCAACTAAATTATAGTTTACAACAATCATCGGTCCCTTTTATATAAGAAAATGTTAATTTAAAAATCTATCTAAATTCAATTTAATATTTATATCTTGCTTGATTCTGATTTTAATTAAAATAACATTACATATAATCAATCTAAGTGACTAATATAATAACTCTTTACTTATAGAGATGGAGAGTCTTGTGTTGCTCCCACAGGTTGCAACGTAATATTATCTTGTATGTAAATTAAAACAATAGCTTGATTCGTTATTGTTTTATTAAAATCATTGTCTATTCTGCGGCTGGAGAAACATGAGCAACTGGAGCTCTCTCAACTTTGTACAATTCTAAGCCAGCAATATACTTCGTGAGGTAGGTCTTGCCGTCGTCACCGATATACGACAAATAATTCAAATACCTATAGGTTATAAAGTAATGTTTAACGACTTTATTTTATTCATTTATTCGCATAGCAATATTAGCAACTATGTATAACAAATAGGTACATACTATTTGATGTTATACATGCCTTATTCATGGTGATATCAATTACTTACTACGCTGCTTTCCAGAAACAACATTAATCCATCTACTTGAGTTACAAGCATTTACATAAATATATATTTTTCGCAAGATTTCGTAGGTAACCATCGTATTATTGATGTTAAATGATTTACACCCTCATAATTTACAATATACTATTTTTTTTTTGTAAATATCTGGATTTGAATCATAAAAAAACCAATCAATTACCTATTAATTATGGATAAGAGACTTAACTGATCCCACAGTCAAACTGATTACACGGTTTTATTGGCTTTTTATAGGTATATAATAAATATTATATACTTATACTTATTATACTTATGTTCATATATAATTAACTTTCAGCATACCGAAGAAATATATCAATAAATAAATTAGTAATAACCCAAAAAATATACTAAGTAGTCACTAGTAAAACATGTTTTGTAATCAATAAGGTAGGAGACATTAATGCGAGTGAATGTCAACCTACCAAAATGAATGTATAATAGATATAAATACTCAGCACTAGGTAATTAAATACCTACTTATAGTAATCACTTTATGATGGTATAACTAGTTTTATGCATTTCCGCTCTAAGTATAAAATGACTTCAAAGTTATATCCAAAATCATTCATTAGATAACCATCAAACCATCATGGTAAGTAAATATTTTAAATAATGTCGTGCAAAAATAAATAATATTCTCCAATAATTAATTGGGTATGTACGTACTTACTGACACATTCCTATTTTAGAGTTTAATAAGTGCTATTTATTTCGTTTCAGATCACATCAATAGTATTTTTATCACTAGTTGGAACATTTCCTTACTGGACAGCACAATCTTCACCTGGAGACCATGAAGCAGTCAAAATTACTGTTAACGAACATTTTAATGGAGAAATTGGAACCGCACAGTTGGGTCCAGACGTACAGATGTTATCACCAGTTATTCCCAATTATGTTCATCAGGGTGCAAACTTTTTCTTCAATCCACGATTACTAGTTTCTCCGGATTACGTGACTGGACATATTGAAGCTGTGATTTCTTCTTTGAAAGAAAACAATCATATTGAAATTCCATTAGCAACGGAACCTGCTACAACTTGTGACAAACAAAACTTAACAGCAGCACCTGAAATAACATCAGAAAAAGTAATTTTAGAGGAAATCGTTGAAACTATAAAGCCACCATCTCCTCCTGACCATGTTAATAACATAATAGATGAGCCACTTGAAATACCACCTCCTCCGCAACCAATTATTCATGAGGGTACCATAGTTGACATTCCTATGCCTCCGGTAATCCCGGTCGCTCCAGAACTGCCTCCACTAAACTTGACAGTCCCAATCATTGTTGAAGAAAGACCCACAGAAGTTGTTATCGAGCCTGTACTTGCTCCTGCAGAACTGCAACAACCTCCAGTTTTAGAAGATGAGACTATTTTCGGAATCCCTTCAATTTCTGAAATCCCAACAGCTCCAGAACTTCCACCGCTTGAACTTCCTGTACTTCCAGAGCATATATTTATAGAAGAGATGCACAAACCAAAACCACATTATGTTGAAGAAATTATTACAATTAAGGATGAATTGATTATTCCTAAACCTCAGAAATTATTTGGATTAATTAGTTCAGTATCTATTGTTGAACAAAAATGCAAACCGTGTTTCGACCTGGCAAATAATGTCCCAGTTGAAGTTCAAGAACTGCCTCTCATTCTATCTGATATTGTCAAACCCATTCCATCAGGAAAACCGAAAAAGACAATTGTTCTATTACCAACTATTTCGGAATTACCTTTAGCTCCAATTCCTAAGCTACCTCTTGATGTAGTAATTAGCCAAAAAAGCAAGAGTGCTCATCTTGTATTTCCTACTGCCTGCGCTCATAATATAATCGCGGAACGTGTAGTTCCTAATATAATACTCAGTAAGAAATCTCCTAAACATCTCAAATTACTTTCTGTACCAGCAGCATTGAAATTCCCAGTCAAATGATACCTACTAATCAACGATTATTATGGAGGTTTTTAATTAAAATAAACGTAAATACATTAAGAACATTATTTTTTTATTTCAGAATCCTAAATACTAGACTAGCTACTGCTATATAATGAAAGCCATACTATTACTTATGCAACTATTTGTTCTTTAAAGTAAAACACAACGAAACTGGTTTATCGGGTTTGTTAACGAGCAATGTTCGGATCCCGAGTTCATCACCCATCCATTTCATATCAAATTCACGTATCATCTGAAATTTAAAAATGAGACGCTTAAAGACTCAGTAAAAATACCTTAAAATTAAAACAAAATTAAATTATTTTGGCACCTTACCCTTATCAAAACAATACACATATTTTGCTCCGCTAGTCTTCTAGCTATGCATGATCGAGGCCCAAAACCGAATGGCAAACTCAGGAAAGGATGAATATTCTCGTAGTCCTTTGACCCTCTCAACCATCTTTCCGGTTTGAAATTCAAAGGGTCATTAATATATTGTGGGAGACGAGATGCAACCATATTTTGAGTTACTATTACCGTCTAAAACAATACAGTGATAAATACACACTGCTTGGCATCAATAGAAAATAAATACAATGTTATAGACTCCGTACTTACTCCCTTAGGAATCAAATATCCCTTCAAAATAAAATCTTTTTGTGCCAGTCGGCCAACTCCTATTGACACTGGATTTAAACGGAGACTTTCTTTTATGCAACTCCTTACATAATTAGCGTTTGATATTACGTCTGAAGTGATCTTTGAATCTTTTGTAGGAAGAAGCGTAACTACTTCTGAAAATAACTTAGCTTGTATTTCCGGATTCCGGCTGATATGATACAGAGCAAAACTCGTTGCGTATGCAGTCTAAAAGAAATACTTAAAATGTATAAAATAATACATCAATATAAAAGAAGGTAGGAAGTTATTGTCCCATAGTTACCGTGTCAATAGCAGCCATCAGGATATCAACCATTATCCCCATAATATCCTTAAGATCTAAATTTGGTTGCTGAAGGAAATGCTCCAAAAGTGATTTATTATTCCTCTCTGTACATTCAAAGAAATCAACTTTCTTTAATAGAATATCTGTGGACACTCTGGAAGCAAAAATTCTCATTCTATCAACTTTGAAACAATACTTACTATCTAATACCGACAATACTATTCACGAACATACTTCTCCAAATATTCCTGAGAATCAGCAAGTTTCTTATAAAGGGGAGTATGAAAAATCTTCCAAAGGAATCCTTTGTCCAATTTCACAATTCCGCAATTAGAACCGAAAGCTGCTTCAATCGTTCTACTGCTTCTTGATCCTGGTTCTTGTTCTTGTGGCGAGAAGCTTTGAAATCGTTCATTAAAAGCTACCATGCCGATCACTGTAATGTAGGTAAAGATTGCAGCTTATATCTACTTATATGAAAGTTAAATATATACATAAACAATATGGTATACTGAACGTTATTAAATACATTACCTTCCAAATTTAGTCTACTCAAATACGGTAGAAAGTCTTCGTTGTGTGTTACCTTAGTATCTTTTATCCATTGAACAAAATCTTTCATGACCTCATCAGTACTTTCTATGTGGCTTTTCACACTTTGAGGGCTAGTGAAATTCTTTTGAAATGCACTTCTAAGTTTCCACCAATCAGGCCCATTCCTAAAAATAGTTCGCCTTAATTCAGTACCTATACAGAATGAGATCTACTAAAGTATTTACACATACAAATTTCCCCGATGCAATGAAATAAGTCTTCATGTTATTTACTGGCTAGAATCTTAAACTTGAGAACAGCACAGAAAGTAAATGTATTTATATTAGGTACTTGCGGAAGTGGAATTAAGTAATCGGGATTTTTTATCCAACGACGGGTTGTTGGATTAGAACTTATGCCCAATGATCGGCAGCCAAGCTTTAGACAGGAAGAAAGGCTGTCAAAGAAACGAAACCATTGTGCATCAACGAATGACGACCGCTTGGCATAGTGGCTTGAGCGTAGGTCGTTCGACTCACTTGCGGGTTCGGTTCCTGTCAGAGTAAATTTCGGATATGGCCTTGTTGTAACTTGCTCTGGTCTGGGGGTCACTGGAACCACCTCCAGCCTATTATACGGTATACCCATAGTAAAAGCGTCTATTAGTATAGGACCATAAAGTTGGTGTGTTAGTCTGGCGATATTTACATTTATTATAACAAACCAAGAAACCTGATATTACAAGCAAATAAACTATAAGTTATACGCATCATGAAGCATAATATTTCAAAATTGACACATTACGTTGATAACAATCCACCGGTGTTATAAACGTCTGGTTTATTTGTGCGGTAATGGTACATGGCCACGTGACTCCGTCTAGCGGGGTACCGGTCAGGTTGGCGGAACACCACCTCAATGTCCTCGGGATCAAACACATGTAGCACCCTGACTCCGGAAGTTTCACGCACTAAACTGCCGTAACGACGCCAATTGAGCCATGCGTTCTTATCCAGAGCTTCTACGTCATAATCACCTTAAATTTTCAAAGTAAGTATTAGTCAATAGTTTTATTAATAAATCGAAATATTCCCTCTAATTCAAAGCTCTAAGTACGTTATCAAAAAGTACAGGTAATCTAGGTTTGTCAGTATCAATGGTTTGTTCGTAGACTGATCGAACTAAAGATACAATTTTCTTACAAAGTAGTGCTAAGTTCAGATACGAAAACTCACTAACTGACTTAGGCCTTCCGTGTATTTGGACACAATAAGCAGATAGGTAGTAAGTAGGTACCCAGTAAACCAACTTACGAACTAAGTACAAACCACCGAAGCAAGATTGAACGAATAAATTAAAAAACTATACAACATACCTAAATAAAAAAGCAGTCAAGCCCTGTGGAATAAGGAAAAAATCCATATGGAACCACTTACCGATCAACGGCATATATTTATACAAAGTTCCAATAACAGGATAACTCTTGGGTCCGGCAATTTCATCAAAAGACCGAATACTCTGCTCGTCTGGTTTTGCAACCTGAGGCGACCCATTATTTTCTTCCAAAGAACCGACTACATTTGATGCGCGACTCACATGTCTATATTTTACTGGAAAATGTATGTTCTTCGAAATGTTTAAAATCATTTTATGAGGAATATATAGCAACGCGACCGGGCCGCATAGCGTTACTGACCGAAATCACAAAAAGATCCCGGCCCCATGAAATTATGCGCATAACATAAACAAAAGGAACTGAATTAAACGACTCGGATCAAGTTATCATACTGCAAAAGATGCTTACATACAAGAAAATTGAATTCGCTGGATCGCTTGAACTAAATGAAATGTCTTAATACTTCTTATAAGTCGTATAGGTAATTTTATAACGTACATTACAGTAGATAGATAGATAGATAACTCTTTATTAATCCACCACTAGAAAACAAAAATTTACAAATTATTACATAATTTACACAGAAAGTGGAAAATGGGCGGCCTTATCACTAAAAGTTATCTCTACCATGCAACCTTAGGATGGAGAGGATCTAAAGAAAAATAATACGGGGGTGTACTTACATAAATTAACTTATAAATAAGTATATACATTACATTACCATAGTAGATACTTAATTTATAAATAAATAAATAATATCGCCAGACGAACACACCAACTGTATGGTCCCAAACTAAGCAACACTTGTACTATGGGTAGGTACCGTACAATGGACTGGGGGCGATCCCAGTGACACCCAGACCAGGGCAAATTACTAAAAGGCCATTTCCGAAATTTACACTGACGGGAATCGAACGCGCAACCACCCGGTGAAGTGAGCCGAGCGGCCTACGCTCGAACCACTGCGCCAAGCGGTCGTCAAAATTTACAATACTTGAGAGTTGAGACCTTACTTCTTTCTTTTCTTGCTTTGCATATTTTGCTTTAGACTTTAATGCACCCTTTAATGCACCTTTAATGCATGGACAAAGCGCCCTTTGGACTTCGCACTCTAGAACATGTTTCCGAAACACATCTCGCACTGGACGAAACATGTACACGAAACATATTGTTGTCTCTATTTTTTGCTGTCATAAAATAAAGGCAACAATATGTTTCGTGAACATGTTTTTACCAGTGCGAACTCACGGTAATAAGGTGTAAAATTTACGATAGACCAATCACAATCAATTATCATTTTCGATAGACCAATTGCAATACGATGACTCCGCTCCCGCCCCGCAACTTTTTTTTATATTATTTTCATACAGGTTTCCTAGTGCAGAGGCCAAAAGGTGGTTGTTCTGTAAATGCACATGTTCTATTTTCTATCCATCCACTGAGACACTACCCGGCGCTTGGATATATAAAGGGCACCATAATATAGGTAGGTATATGGTGCGATCTGTCGTTTCGATCGATCTGAAGAAAATCGTAACAATAAATCGCTTCAATTTTGCGGCTCATATCGTGACGATCGAAAGCTGCGATCGAGCGATAATGACGGATCGATAATAGACGTGGTATCATAGAACCCAAATAATTGCATGCCCTCCTCTCGTAGTCAGACGAAAACAAAATCCAATCGTAGATCGCAAAGACCCATACACCTACTGACTACGTTACGTTGGACTTTGCGACCTCCGATGCATCGTAAACGATATTGACCCACCTATTGATTCGTATGTGGTTTGAAACAACGGACCGGATATGGGCACAGATATATGGGTGTTTATTATTATTAAATTATTATTTTAAGTTTATGGCTTCCATCGTTTATCGATGATTTCGCCAGTATCAAGTAATAAATAGCAATTACAAACAATTAATAGCAATACAATACAAAAACGTGACCGTCCATTTTGGAAAACCAAAATGGACCCCAAAGGCCCAAAGGGTGTATAAGGTGTCTCTCTATCTTATTTTTTTTTTTTCTAATTCCAGAACAAATGTCAGCTTGCCTGACACTGACATTAGTTTGATTTGACAGAACAAATCCTAACCTAACCCATTATTTATTTCGTAAAAAAGCTTTACATTTTTCTCTACTTGTCTACAAGAGAGTGCGTTGCTATTACACATACCTATCATTATCATACTGATACATAAGAAATGAGTTAAAGCCATAAAATTATGTATCTTATTCAATAAGCATAAAAAGTGCTACCACGACCATACGTAAGTAATGAGTCCCGAAGTTTCCAGGACACTATAAACATCGTGGATAGAGTTATTTATAAATGTTGGTGTGACTATTTATAATAAAATCTAAAATTATGAATATACTAAGAAGATTATGTAATATCCAACTATCCAATGTGACCAAAAAGCCATTATTCATGAGGAATAATATAAGAAGATATATCCTTGGAATTGAGACCTCATGTGATGATACTGGTTGTGCTATTATTAACCAGAAAGGTGAACTATTATCAGATGCAGTTCATTCACAAAATCTTATCCACTTGAGGAATGGTGGAATAATTCCTGATGTGGCACAGGATCTTCACAGAGATTACATTGAGCCAATAGTTGCTAAGACATTGGATGGAGCTAATTTATCTATGAAAGATATATCAGCTATAGCGGTCACTTTAAAACCTGGGCTCGCACTCAGCCTTGTTGTCGGAATGAAATATGCAAAGCACCTCGCCCGGCAGTATAATAAACCAATAATACCCATTCATCATATGCAAGCACATGCCCTTGTAGCAAGAATGCATCATGACATATCTTTCCCATTCTTAGGACTATTAATATCTGGTGGTCACTGCTTACTTGCTGTGGTTCAAGATGTAGATCATTTTCAATTACTTGGAGAAAGCATAGACTGTGCTCCTGGGGAAATATTTGATAAACTAGCCCGTAGAATGAAATTAAGAAATGTTGCTGAATATTCAAAGATGTGTGGTGGACAAGCAGTTGAATCAGCAGCGTCAAAATCAACCAATCCTCACTTGTTCAAGCTCCCCTTACCTATGACTGACTATAAAGACTGCAACTTTAGTTTTAATGGTTTGAAAACTTCAGTCCTTCTCCATTTACATAGAAAAGAGGTGGAGCATGAAATTGTAGCAGATAAATTAATACCAGAGGTAAACGACTTATGTGCAGCTTTGCTCATGGCAACTACAAGACATATAATTCACAGGACCCAAAGAGCTATGGAATATTGTGAAAAAAATGGTATTTTACCAGAAAATAACAAACAACTAGTTGTCTCTGGTGGAGTGGCATGCAATAACTATATCTTCAGTGCTTTGGACATGCTATGCAATGATGCTTGTTATAATATTTATAGGCCATTTCCTACATTATGTACAGATAATGGAGTAATGATAGCGTGGAATGGTTTAGAGAAATGGAGAAAAGGATTAGATATAATAACAGATTTATCTTCACTAGATATAGAAGCAACTAGCCCAATAGGAGAAAACTTAATACCAAATGTGATACAAGCTAAAATAGCCACAAAATTAATGAAAATTAAACAAAAATTGTAACTTTTATTTTATATTTAATTTTATATTTATTGTCTTCAGTTATAAAAATTATAACTTATTGTATTTTACTTTGTTTTGACCTCCCTTTGCGCATTCAGCCAGTGTCAAGTAGGCCTGATATACTTTCCAACTAAACCCTATCAGTAAAGCAGCGGATACTTTACTGACAATAGGTACCTACCAGAATGCTTGCAGGAACCCAACATACTGCACTCTGCACCATACAATGGTTAATAGTATATTACCAACAATACCAACATTACACATTATTATGAAAAACTGATTTCCCGCCAATGTCTCTTTCCGGTCTTCTAAGCTAAAAAAATGTCTATTCTTACCATGGCTTTATTTAGGTCAAATTTTAATAATGCACGATATTTTACATTGTGCTTTTGTAAATACTAAAGATGATGTACTACCAAAAAATCCTAAAAAACATAAAATGTGCTACCTATACCTACCTACAGGCTCTAGTAACTGCTTAACATCAGGCGGGATTGTAGTCTTTGATCAGGCGGCTCTTGGCACGTACGCTTGTTTTCCGAATTATTTATGTAAGTATACAACAGCTTAACTAGGAGCGTCCATTTTGGTTTTCAAAGTGGACGGTCGCATTTTTGTATTTTATTGTGAAATGTGTAAGTATTGCTATTTATTACTTGACACTGGCGAAATACCTATTAAACTGATGGGCCAAATTTTTATAGAAAGAAGAAGCTTCGCTAGGGGTGCGTTCCAGTTAGCGTTCACAACGATCACGCTCACGATCGCAGTTTTTCCCGTTCCACTTGCTTGTGAGCGTTACTGTCGTAAACTCAAGTGGAATGGATTATAGAGCGTTTTGAGCGTGGAGGTAAATAATACAATCAGCGAGTGAGTAAAAAGAAAGCAAAAGATTTAAGAGGTTAGGTTATAATCTATAAGCCTTGAAAATAAACATAAACAATTATTGTTTAAATCAATTTATATTGAAAAAAATATATTTTTTTATTTATTTAATATAGTGGTGTATTTAATTAATTTTCGTTCAAATGTACCTAATTAAAATGTCTTTTGCGGCGGCACTTGGATATTTAGTAAGAGGTCGCAATAATGCTCTAGAAAGTACTAGTTCATCCAGTTCAGATGAAGAATGGAAAATGATTTTACAAAATTATGATTGCGAAATAGTTTCACGGTCGCCATCTTTGATGCTTTGAGTTTTGAAAATCCCGCATATTTTCTCAACGATCACTACGACCCACCTTTTTAGATGGGTCATCGTGCGCTTCGCGTGAGCGTAAGTCATGACGTCATGAGTGACGGTTTCGCCGCGACCACAACGACCGCGGTCGTTTTGTGGAACGGCTAAAAGAGCATTTTGATCGTTGTGATCGCCAAGTGGAACGTAGCCTAGTTAGACATTCGTTTGACAGACGTCTCTAGTCCGTCAATTCTGTATAGGAATATGTCAATTCTTTTATCATAATTATCAGCTTTTCCTTTCATCGCAATCGGATTCGCGATCTGTGTCTGTGTTTGCATTTGCAATCACGTTTTGCGTGCATATATAATGTTATAAATTATGGTATATATATATATGTATAAAACATAACAGTAACACCGTCTAGTTGCCAAATAATGTGAAGCGACGTAACCTCGTTACAGGTGCACTAGTATAAAGTGCAAATTATATTGTTGGAATTAGTACATGAGTATATAATGGATATTTTGGAGAAAATTTACCGCAACATCAGACGGCAAATCATTAACTTGCCGGGGGTTGTGCCGAAAACTGTAGAATTGGTTAACAAAACAGTGAGCAATGTAAATTTGCCACCCTTCACTAAGGACAATGTGCTGTACTATTATTTACCTATGCAAGGCTTGGTTAGTTACACAACCTTGTCAGTGAGTGTTATGAACCCTCATTTGATGGTCAGGTGTGTATTGCTCAACTATGACCATTACATTGTTTACACTTTCATAAAGGAAAGTTATTCATATTCCTTCCTGTGAACTAATTACCTAATATCGCCAGACTAAGTAAATATCGCCAACTGTATGGCCCCAAACTAAGCAATGCTTGTACTATGGGTACCGTACAATGGAGTGGGGGCGATCCCAGTGACACCCAGACCAGGGCAAATTAAGAAAAGGCCAATTCCGAAATTTGCCCCAGCGGGAATCAAACCCGCAACCACTGCAGCAAGCGGTCATCAAAACCTGCATTATAATTTTATGTTTTTTTATTTCCATTGCAGATTGTTTCCAAAGAGAGATGTGACTGATATCTTGTTTTTAACTGCGGGTGGTGGTGCTGGGCTCTGGTTATGGGCGAGACCACATATGGCAGCGGCAGCCCCTGCACGCCGCTTCTCCTGGGCCTTCCTCGGAGGCTGCCTATGGCCCCTGGGATCTATTTTCTTATGGGCTATCCTAAGAAGTTCAGTGGGTCAAAGACCAGTTATAGGCTCAATATTAGGTGTGACAACAGGAGCTGTGCTTACTAATATTGCTTTAGATTATTTCCATTATGTAGAACTTATGTTTTGTGGTGAAGTACACCTACCAGATGATGCATACAGCCCTAACAGTGATGATGAAAAATATGATATTGATATCTAATTATATTATTGCTTATGTGAATGTATTAAATTGTAGATTCAGAGGGAATTATTTTTGCTTTATTTAACTATTTCAGTAGTTATAAGTCAATACTGATGTATTTGTATGTATAAAATGCACCTTCTAGTATATTGATGTTGTGATTAATATGTATGAAGTCTAGTCTTTCACTAAGTGCTTTGAATAAATGATGAAATTCATGGTTTTTTTGTATTGGTTTAATATTCACCTTACATTATTGTCTAGGTTGTACTTCATTCCTACAAGAAATTATCAGATGTATTTTAAATCAAAATCAATGGTACAATTTTAGCGTTTAATTCAAAACTTGTAGACAATATTGTATGGAAATGTATTTATTATTTAATTGTTCTGAGGAGGCTTGGACCACTCCACATTCAGAATTAAGTGATCATAACCATGTCCATTGAGTGTCTGGATAGCCTTGGCAGCATCAGCACGGAACTTGAAGTGGACATACGCAAATCCTTTGCAAAGGCCAGTGCTCTGAAACAACCACTTGAATAAATACCTAGTCACATGCAACATCTTCGACATTACTGAGGTCTTTTAATAAAGGAGGCTTTAAGTCAATTCTATAAAGTTTGTTGAAATCTTTATAACATTCTGATCTAATAATCTTATGAACACCCAGCGATGAAACTTAAAAATGTGAAGATGGATTATCTGAAGTGAGACTAGTCTAGACTAGTCAGAAGCGATACGAAAACATAGTATTTTATCAAATTAGTTATTTTCAACGTTTTACCCTCATGTTTTTCTAATTTACATGGCAGTTTCCAACAGAATGTTGGCGAGCCCGGCGGTGCCCGACTTAACCCAAACATTATTATAATTTTATGTCACTTCTGCTATGATTCAGTTTTTCATACCTTTTCCTTGGCAAGATAGAGCTTTTGCACTGGACCAAAGCCCTTGACGAGGTCGTCGAGATCTGCCTCCACTGCGAAGTTGCTGAGGTTGGATATACGGATGGCGGCCACGTCATCGCGGCGCGCGCCCGGCGGCTCGCGGCCGGTGCCACGGACAGCGCCCTCGCGCAAGTACGGAGCTACGTACTTGTTTGGCGTAGTTGTTTTTTCTATAAATCACACATAACTTGGAATCACAAGATTTGTGATAATTCTTATCTTGATAAATGATGAAAGTTAGCAGATATATTTCTTTTCTCATTTGAGTAATGCACCTATGCTTCTATCCTTTTATATTATATTTATATTATACTCAGTATATGAAATAAATAATATAATAATAATCTATCTATCTGTAAATTCTGGTTGGTGTTAATTATGTTGGTACAGGTTTTTAAAACTAAACTTTAAACTAATTGTATTGCCGTCCTGCTCATGTTTGTAACATTATTAATAGCTAGATATAAATATTTCTACATGGTGTCCAATTTAGTTCAATCTTGAGTTCACAACAACAGACATAGAATAGTTAATAGAATAGTCATAAAGTAGTTTCTTTAATACCTGCAGCTTTAGCAGCAGCTTCGCTGGCCTTAGCCTGAGCGAGTTGGGTGTGCTTGAACGGACAACTCTGGGAGAAATGCTCGCCCTGGCACGTTCGGCACTTCACAAAGACCACAGCACCTCGTTGGGCCTAGAAATTATAAATACAAAATTAATTAAAACTGTTGGAATACTCCAGAGCTATACACAATATCTAAAGAATAAATTAAAATACTAATGGGTAATCTGATAAAATATAAAGAATGTTTAAGGTCCTAAGGGCCTGCTTTTCAATAAAATTGTCCGATAAGGTATGTTTGAATATACATAATTTAAATTGATAGAAAGGGGAAAAAAATGATATGATATTATACTAATACAAAGACAAATAATTATTATAAAAGCACGGACGAAAACGGAACATAAAGCAAGATATAAGTAAAATAAAATACAAAGGATAATAAAAAGAGCGAGCAGAAACAAGAAGAGGAAGGTAGGGACAATAACCTGTTTACAAAACCTACAATATTCTAAGTCAAATTTACGTCAATAATTAGTGTTATCTGATGATTGTGCAACAGGCCTTCAACTCATGGATAGTTTGTACCTTAAGAGCGTCCAATTCACCCTCATCTGGACGCTGGCTCTCCTCCTTGCTTGTAATGAATTGCATATAGACATCTTCAGCAACATTGGTAGTAGCTGGATTGGGTCCAGGTTTGTCACCAGCAGAGTCACCAAATTTGCTCCATGTTTTGCGTTTAGCAATACTCTGAAATTATTAAATTTCACTTTTATTTCTTAATAAATAGTTATTTCCCACCTGTCATGGATGGTAATAGTTTTAATTACATACTGAGTGATTAGGATATAATTAAAATATTTATCACCAAATTTACAGAAATCTTAATCTATTTACAAAGCATTTCAGAACAATAGAACCTACTTATGCAAAATGGATCCAACCCACATGCACTACTGTAGACCAAAACCAACCTTGTGTTAGTGGTTCTAGGTTGGTTTCAGTTGTGTGGGGTGTGTGTAGGTTGGTTCCATTTTGCATAAGTAGGTCCTCAAGTCATCTGTAATGCTGTTGTATATCCTACTAATATTATAAATGCGAAAGTTTGTGAGTGTGGATGTATGTATGTATGTTTGTTACTCTTTCACGCAAAAACTACTGAATGGATTTGGATGAAATTTGGAACAAGATAGATTATAACCGGGATTAACATATAGGATACTTTTTAACCCAATAATCCAATACTACGCGGATGAAGTCGCAGGGCACAGCTAGTAGATTATAACTTTCAATAAATGTGCCATATTTTTTTTAGAGACAATGTTGACATACCTTAGAGACCACACGCTTTTCAATTTTATATGTGCGGACAATTTTGACTTTCTTGTTGTCATTGTCGTATTTGTACTCAGTTACAATTTTCAGGCCATTTTCAACAACCTCCGATGGTGGCGGCAGGGCTCCCTGATCTATTTCAACCTCGTCAGCCCATGAGGACTGGATTTCTTCAGCAACTGGCATCTTTATATCAAAACATAATCAATTTTATAATTATGGTTTGGTTCAAGGAGGTAAGTACCTGCTTTTAAAACATTATAACAAATTCATTTGTAATACTAGACAAAATTTGTGACCAAGACGTAAGATGAGGGTAAGCAATTGAATTCATATATCATTACTTTTATTATACTTGAATATACATTAATCTATTCATATATTCACAAGCTACAATAAAGATTATGTGGCACCTTGGAGTGTGGCACTGAAGTTCACTGAATACTCTATGTTGACTTCCACATTATTGAGTCGACGACAATATAATGCTTAACAAAAGTACTTCACAAATGATATAAGTGTCGACTAAAAAGAAGCTCTGATAATTCTAACCAAAACTATTAAAATAGCCTTCAAATTTTTAATCCAACCGAGTGTAAGGATTATCACTTTGTTGGTTATAATAAAACGTGAATAATATTTGTCGGTGATATTTCTTATAGACATAACAATACTTACGACTAATTTTCAATAACAACAATATTTAATTTACTACAGTTCTTGATACAATATAAATGCTGGTATTGCTCAAAAATTATTTTATTTGACAGCTCAGGCACATCATCATCAGTGTGCAAAGAGAATCAAGGTACTCTGTGAATATAATAGAGTGTGGATCTAGTATATCCAAGGTACTCTGTGGTGTGGATACAAGAAAGAGAATACAATTGTGATATGAACCGCTTCCATAAAACCGTATTGAAAACCAGCTAGTATCGGTTTGGAAAAAACCGATAAATTTATTAAAATATAAAATTGCAATATGCTTCGGAATTTGAAAGTGTACATGAGTCCCAGATATCGAATCCAAGTATCAGAAGTATACCAATGGAATTTTCTCAAAAACAAATCATTTCCATAGCAGAAGCGTTCGAGGCCGGTAAACACGTGGATGCATGACCGTTAGTGGAAATTATAACTGAGCGCTTTCGGAAGCTTTGGAAGACACGTTAAGCTATCTGTCCCGGTTGTTGCAGTTGTTAAACTATTCAGAGGTCTTGCTTGCGGCCGGTGCGGCGGCATGAAAAATTTGATACTAGAGTTGCCACTAGCTCGCTCATACGATAAAAACAGTTATCACCGGTTTTTTTGCAAAAAAATTATTGGTTTTAACCGATTCTCCAAATTGCTAAATGCGTTGCATCACTAGAAACAAGGTGAAGACCAAATGGTGAAGACAGGAATATTAGATAAGATGGTGGATTAAATTAGCTCAAGAACACTGATTGCGATCTAGAATGCGCTTTTGACGTGTAATTTTGTATGGTGTGACCGAGAAGATTATATATAAAATTCTTGGGTGTGACGTGTGTCGGCCATAGTTATAACTTCCATGTTGTTTTCTCTTTGGTAACTTCCTTGTGTTGCGTGTGACATAAAAATATTATATTCTCTTTGATAAAAATGATATTTCCAAGATCGCTCTCAGTCAGACTTATGGTAGATTTATTAATACCAGCCAAAATGCTTGTTAATCCACACTATGGAAGTGCCTAGCCGTCCGGAAATAGTTTCATGAAGCTTTTAAAGCACTGAAAAATTAAATGCTCCATCCAGTTATATTATAAATCCACGTTTTGCTTGCTGTCAAACAATGGCATGGAATTTATCTTGAATTCATCCGATTCAGGATCCAATTTATCTAGCTTCTTGTAGAAAGCAGTTTTAAAAGTTAATTCGTCTGCTGCGGTCTGTGGTCAATCACTTGTATTGTATTCATAGAGGTATAATCTCTATGATTGTATTCCTTTTTCTTTGATCAAAAAGTCAAAACTGTCAAAGTGAGTGGGCGTTTTGGTGGGCGTGCTGGAGATTGTTGATTAATTTGTGAGTCAATTTACAAACATTATTATCGAAATTATCTAAATGAAGGAAGATAGTATCACAAAGGTGTATGATACTGCAACACTTTAGTTATTTTATCTTTAAATAAATAATGTCAAAACATTGTAACGGAGGCAGTTCGTGCTTATTTGTGACATTAGGAACCTTACCTTTCATTAGGTAGATAGGTAGGTAGGTACCTACCTTGGTCAGTTTTTGTAAAGCCCCAGATTACTATAATGTACTATTCAATTGAATGTCCCATCGGTTGAAACTACTGCCTACTACAAAACAAGTTGTTATGTTATCACTTATCATAAAATTACATCCATTCATAATTCATGCAATCAATAATGCAATCATTCATGTTTATTCTATTTTTATTCCATCTGCAGTTTGCAGAAAAATAAGATTCATTTGACGTGATAATATGCTTAAACTAAGTACATATCAGTAACTGGTTAAATAGTGAAAATTCAAAATGTTTAAAGCTATCTTGCTCAATAAAATGAATGTTGCAGGTGCTCAACAAAATAATGTTGCGTTTCCTGAGTAGGAGGGGACGTTCCTCCAGTCAAAACAGGAACAAGCAAGCACAAAAGGCCGCAAGTAACAAAAATTTTATACAATGCAAAGTGATGTTGCTAGATGATACTGATATATCTATTAATCTTTCTAAAAAAGCAAGTGCTGGTGACCTTTATGAGCAAGTTTTTTACTCACTAGACTTGATAGAAAAAGACTACTTTGGACTGCAGTTCACAGACACTCATAATGTAAAACACTGGCTAGATCCTACAAAAACAATTAAAAAACAAGTCAAGATTGGACCTCCTTACACATTGAGACTTAAAGTAAAGTTCTATTCCTCTGAGCCCAATAACTTGAGAGAAGAGTTGACTAGGTATCAATTTTTCTTGCAATTAAAGAAAGACATATTGGAAAGTAAATTGGAGTGTCCACACTCTACTGCTGTTGAATTAGCTGCACTGGCATTACAATCTGAGTTAGGGGACTTTGATGAACATGTTCACACCCCTGCTACAGTCTCAGAGTTTAGATTTGTGCCAAATCAAACTGAAGAAATGGAAATTGAAATATTAGAAGAGTTCAAGAAGTGCAAAGGCCTCACACCGGCCCAGGCTGAAGTGAATTACCTGAATAAAGCAAAGTGGCTTGAAATGTATGGTGTTGACATGCACATTGTCCTGGGTAAAGATGGATGTGAGTACCACTTGGGATTGACACCTACAGGTATCCTGGTGTTCGAAGGACCACAAAAGATTGGGCTCTTTTTCTGGCCTAAGATAAGCAAACTGGACTTTAAGAAAAAGAAACTAACATTAGTTGTTGTTGAAGATGATGATCAGGGCCGTGAACAAGAGCACACCTTTGTATTCAGATTGCATAATGAGAAAGCGTGCAAACATCTGTGGAAATGTGCTGTGGAACATCACACTTTCTTCCGCTTGAGAGCCCCTGTGAAAGGTCCTTCTGCTCGTCAAAACTTCTTCCGAATGGGCTCCAGATTCCAGTATTCAGGGAAAACAGAATACCAAACTACACAACAAAATCGTGCTCGTCGCACTGTTCAGTTTGAAAGGCGGCCCAGTCAACGTTTCGCGCGGCGACAGAGTCACGTCTTGCGAGAACGCGAGAAACAAAATGTGCCTAAGGCTGAGACTGTTGCGCAACCTGACGCAACCAACGCACATGAAGCGGTACCGAGCACATCTGCTGATGTTGCTGTACTGTTGCCTGACATTGACACATTGTCAAGAAAAAGTAGTGCAAAATCACAGAAGTCTACTCTTATTGATATAGAGTGCAAGGCTGAAATTGGGGAGCCATCAACTAAAAACCTGATGAACGAAGAACCTGCTGAAGAAGTATTAGTGTCAAAGGATGATGCAATTAGTAATAAAATCTTATTCAAAATGGATAAGTCTATTAATGAAGAAAAGAAAAACAATCTGGCTCAACTTGTCATCAACAAACCGTCCTGCAGCTGTTCACCAGTCACAGAATCTAACCCCCTGAATGATCTTTTGATGAGCTTAGTCAAAGAGAAGCTAAATAGTGATGATTCTAAAAATGAAGCAAAGAAAGACCAATTAGATTCTGCAGGTGAAAAAGAAGTCCCAAATAATCAAACAAAATGTTACTTGTCATCTACAAAGGCCCTACCACCTGGCCAATTAAAGTGTAATAATATATTGAAAGCCAGAGAAAATGAGGTGAAGATAATAAATGAATCTACTAACATCAATCTCTCCATACCATCTACACCATCGCCGAAAATTCTGAATGAACCAACAAATCCAATTAACTCCCAGTATGTGTCCATAGTGGTAGTGGAACCACCTCATAATCAAGCCAAGATGGCATCTCCTAAGCCACCAGAAAAGAAGGAAGATGTAACACCGAAATCTCAACCCATATCATCCCTCTCACCGTGGCTTGTCACTTCAGAACCCAGCTCCCCATCAGGTATTGGAGAAAAAGATATAACTATCATCCACCGTAAGTCTGTTATTACTACACAGCTATAAATCAATTGTTGAATGTTTGAGAACTTATAATTTACTATTTTTATTCACCTACAACAAATTGTTAAATTTTAAATATTTGATTAGTTATACGTATAAATTACAAGCATAGACATAGATTAAGTGCCTTATTCGCCTATTCGCTATTTCGAGTTCTGGAATCGTTACGTATTGATGAAATGGTTTAGGAAAAGTACGCTGAAATTGTAATAACAATTTCAGATGTATCATTCCACTACAAAAGATTGTTGACACTGCATGTACATACATTCCATGAACCACGTTTTCTTTACTTTCGCTTTCCAAGTTTCGGAGGAAACCTAAAGCGAGATGATGCCTTGCCATGATAAACGCAATACACATAGGCTTCATTTTGATTGACGTTATGCAATATTTAGGTAAGTACTTAGAAACGTGAAGGCTTAATTATATATTTAAAGTTACGAAAATACATGATTGACTTATTTTATACACAACTAGTAGTATAAGTCTTATTATATTATTATTTTATTCAATAAATTAGGCTTAGAATGGTATGTACTTAATTATTGTACTTAAATATCTATGAAATCATATTTCAAACTGATTGAGACTGAAGTGTTTCATTAATGAATTAATATTAATGCAGACTGTTTACATTCCTTATTTCAATTTGTGATACTTATTATGAGCCGTCCTTTTTATATAAGCAAGCAAATATTTTCACAATTTTTTTTATCGAGAACATTAATGTATTAGCATTAAGTACAACATATCAGTATTAAAAATGTATGAAAAAAACTTAAACCACAATAAGCTAAGAGTGCCATAGTGTTTCTATCAGGAATTGACGTTATTCATAATACTCTTGCAAACTTTTGGAAATTGAATAAATATTTGCTTATATTTTATTGAAATAATTAATATTATATGACATGTATATTGATGTATTATTAAAGCATAAGATAATGAATAGAAAAATGAATTGAATATGATTAAAATCGCAATAAGGAAACTCGGGTGAAGTCATTCGACTTATACACTTAGTAACTGTTAGGTAATTCGCAAACAATACTATCTCCCTCGCATTAAAGGGAGGTCCCTGTCCAGTTGTGGGAATAAGAAGAGAAAGTAACAGCCTGTTGAGTAGGAGCTACCTACCTATAATTGGGTCGGATACATAACATGGTATTAGTAATATATCCGTACTGTAGACAATAAACCACTTATTGCCGTAGGTACGCGTTCAAAATTTAACGTGATATATTCCCAAGTGTTTAGTCAAATACAATAATGCCTTTATATACTTATGTTATTGTTATGTAAATTAAGAAATAAGGATTTTTTTCCATTGCCTTTAGGAATTCCATCGCCTGAGTACTTATATTGTTATTAGTAGGTACTCACATATAATATGAATCATAACGTTTATATTTTATTAAGTAAAATACTAACAATAGGTACTAATTAGATATTTTAATGTGCCAATTAGAATGAACATTATTAACACGGTGCTTGGGAACAATTTACAATGACCGATTAAGTATAAAATCGAATCTCTGTGATTAGTTATGACTATTGTTATATACCCACTTGGTGTACAAAGCATCCATGGATGAACAGTTACTAATACGTACTCTTAAAAAAACGAATATAACCCACTTACTCCATTGTGTTGAGCGCATTATTGACGTAGAATCAGTCACGGGTGTTGTATCTTATAACAAAATAGTCGTCGCGGGAATATTTTCAACAATTATCAGAGGGTCTATACTACGGCTAACGAGAAACGATACAGAAGGTCATTATGTTCGAATTTAGTCGATAAACGTCGGGCTCGCCAACATTCGGGCTGCTATTATATAAATTTGAGATTCGTTTTGTGTCGGAAACTACTGTTTATTTCCAAACATTAAGCTGCCGACTCGTAGTAGGTGCACCTGGGTTTGTCTGTAGTGTGCTCACACCTTTGTAAATGTAAGACAAAATATGTACAAAACTAGGCCTTTCTAGGTTTACGCAATCTTCGATCGAGTGGTAATATGGAATGAACATATTTTTGGTTACTGTGGATGCAATGTATTCGATACGTCCGTCCACACATACTGTGCACGTAAAATTCACCACCATACAATTTATGTTGTAAGTACTTATAGGCTTATTTTTAACAAAAAAAAAATTGCATGACAAAAAATATTATCCTTTATAATAATTAATATTGGGTAAGTAGTGCAGTAAGATTTATTATTTTCTCAATTATGTTATTTTAAATGAATACTTAATTACAATAAATCATTTTTGTTTCAAGCATGTTTGTTTTATTTTAATGTTTTAACCTACTTATTACGACACTAATTATGTATATGATAGTATCACAACTAGTACAAAACGAAAAGGCATGTCTAATGAAAGAACACAATGCCTAGTAATTTGTGAGATAAATAGGTACTTTTTGTAGATAGATAAGTACTTATTTATTTTTGACAGACCGAGTATTAATTTTTTCGTTACTTCTGTTTTTGACACAAGAAAAAAAATGATCACCAGTTGTGTCCGCTTTTATTAATTATTTGCTTATGTCACAAGTATTTCAAAGATTTTGATATATCTTTTAAATAATCACTCGTTTGCTTACGAAAAATACCTATTTGAAAATGAAGAAATCCATGGAGGCTGTTTCTTCAGATAAGCTATCGTACGAGCATGAGAATTTGTTTTCGTTTAAACGTTACTTCATAAATAGCTTGGATTCATATCATGGGGAATATATACTAAACAGCATGTCCAAAATTCTGGAGAAGAATCTAGTTCCAGTGAAACAGTCTTCACAGACTATTGCAGGGGAGGACGCCGTACCGCCGCCATCCCCGCCGTCCCCTCCTGAACAACCCTATGAAATAATAGGTAAGATATACTTACAGTCAGGGAATCTTTTCAATTATTTGGTTTTCCTACGGTCTTGCTCTTCACTGGACACTTTCCATAATCAACTTAGGTAAGTACTTTCCTACGTAGGTACCTACTTTGTCGCTTAGGTACGTGAAGCAGATTCAAGCGGGAAGGGTCTTAATAGGCAAATCGTCCCGTGAATTGTACATAACTGTGTCTATAAATATTTCAAGGAACTGTTACCAATCCAAAAATCAAGAGTTTGGATAACGTCGCCAGAATTTTGCCGAAAGTTGATTGTCTACCGCAAATGCTCACGTGTGGCACCGTTATTTTGGACGTGAGCTACGACAGGGATGAGCTCAGGATCGCTATGGATTATATTACACGTAAGTATATTCACCTGTATCTTAATGACCTATGTGTAAGCTTGCTTTTACTTTTCACACAATGGATGTGGCACTTACCTACTCTATGATCACCTTATCACTTACCTAAACTAATTGATCGCGTATTCCGTCCACCTATCATACTAATATTATAAGGAGGAAAACTTTGTTTGTTTGATTGTAATGAATACGCTCCGAAACTACTGAACCGATTTGAAAAATTATTTCACTGTTGGGAAGCTACACTATCCCCGGGTGACATAGGCTATAATATATTTTCAAAAAAATTAGGGATCCTTACTAAAACTCGTATAATGTAACCGCAATGTACCCGTGCGAAGCCGGGGCGGGCCGCTAGTACGACATAAACGTTGATGCACATCGCATGAACTACTTTGGACACACATTTCTTAAAAACGAGACGAATTACCGAGATACGCCGGAAGTTTAAGTCGATATAGGTATGTATCTATATGGACTGAAACTTCACATGACATGAATGCGCTACATTGCGCACAATGTATCATAATAATAAATATATCTTGGAAAGCTATCCATCATTTCTACAATTTCAATAGTTCTGAAAGAACTTCTGGAGAAGCAAGCCGCTGGTTCCCCATCAGCAACAGGCATGAACGACGACGGCGGCGGTGGCGAATCCAAGAAACGTTATTTAATATTGATTTCTACTGTTATGACTTGGGCGGTTACCAAACCTCTAGATCCGGTAAGTAGCGCATGAAATCCGGAATCCCAAACACAGAGATAACCAAAACCAGATGTTGGAGGCAGGTACTGCGGCTTCTACCTAGCTAGGTACCTACTACAAGTAGTTATTCATTAGGTATTTATTATTTTTAATTCCTCACCTTGGTATGAAAACAAGGATGGAAGTCACAAACCTATCTACTTATAAACATCTCCTAACATTTTAATTAAAGCAATTATTTTATTTAGGACACTCCGGATATGACTTTCGTTGAAACAGATTTCCGTAAAAGAAAGCCGCATCCAAATTATAAGATGCATTATAATATTGAAAATGAGGTGATTGGGATTGCCCGGAAATATAGATCGCAAATTGGGTATGTTACTTAATTAATGAACCTGAGACGTCTTTAGCATTTGTTCCACAGCAAATCACTGTCAAGTAATTTCTAAGAAATGTACCTACTTACAACCGTTTTAATGAGTCTGTATTTTTAGTATTGTCAGCTTATAACATTGAAATAAATAATGTTGATGCTCTTTGTTCTGAACTCACAGAGCAATCGTGGTAGCAGCTGGTGTAACATACGGCGGGAGAGAAGACGTACTTTTCTACTGGTTTCAGAAGGCTTGGGAGTGTGAACCGATCCTTCCTATATTAGGACGAGGGAGCAACGTTGTTCCTATAATCAACGTGATCGATTTAGCACAGTTAGTAGGTTTTAATAAATAAATATCGCCAGACTGACACACCAACTGTATGGTCCCAAACTAAGCAATGCTTGTACTATGGGTACCGTACAATGGACTGGGGCGAGACCAGTGACACCCAGACCAGGGGAAATTACGAAAAGGCCATTTCCGAAATTTGCCCCGGCGGGAATCGAACCCGCAACCACCATGTGCAGCGGCTTACGCTCGAACCACTGCGCCAAGCGGTCGCCACATAGTAGGTATGTCATTATAGTATTGAGTAGGTACTTAATGTTGATAGGTAATATTCTCGCTCACTTGGCTCTAAGAATGAGATACATACCTATCTAATTTGCTGTCTAGCATTTTTCATATTTATTTAGTTAATATAGATCGTTTAGTTTTTGTTAAGTTGCTCGTTGAAAAAGCGATCATTTTGTTTTTCTTTCAGAATCATTTACAACTTAGTCATGGATTTCCCAAAGAAACTATACGTACTCGCCGTAGAACAAAACATTACGAAACAACGGGAGGTGCTTACATTAACATTCGTTATTTCTTATCTTTTTGAGCCCGTAGGTATTAAGGTTAATTACTGTTGCAGATAGTTAAGCCGCTTGGACGCATCGTAGGCTCGGGAATGTTCAAATGTATTCCACCTGAAGACGCTTTTCTGATTCCAGAGATTGACGTGAGCTCAGCGTGTTTTAATTTTTATTATTATACTAAGTAGGTTTAAAACAGTCAAAAAAAAATATATACCCATCTATATCACCTATGCTAGGTTCCGCCTAGTTCAAGGAAGGCGACGACCGAGGAATAATTAGGTTGGATTTATTTTATAATGACATTGCAGCAAAGAATCTATGATCTGATGACTCTAAACTTGAATATGGAGCCGACCTTCATTGTTGAAACTATGGGTCTGCAATGGACTTCAGAAGCGACCTTTGCAGAGAACGTTCCGTTGCTTATTAAACAATTCAAGCACGAGAAAGGATTGAAACCCTTTAAGGTATCAATAGTGAACTGGTTAGCAGGAAAATGTAATATATCAAATACGTACCCACTACACACGTGGTTTTGCAGGTTCTTGTGTACGGACCTCCTATTGTGGGCAAAACAACTCTAGCGAAACTTATATGTGAATATTATGGTTTAGTATACATATCTCCGGAAACTGTGGCTCAAGATATAAAAGAAGACTTGGTAAATATCCTTCGTCCAAATTACCTAATAAATTGTATAATTGATTGGCACAGGCTTTACTTTATGGAAATCCATTCTAAAATAATTTGGGACAAGGACTCAACCCAAATTATTGGGTCCTTCTAGTTACCAAATTATCTATATAAATAAATAAAATTGGAGTGTCTGTTTGTAATATCAAAATAACACCTTTTCACTAAATGCATATGAAAGTACATACGACACCTATAGCAAAAACGCATTTTAAAAAAAAATTGTCTGTCTGTCTGTGTGTTTGTTCCGGGTAATCTCCGAAACGGCTGGACCGATTTTGACGGGACTTTCACTGGCAGATAGCTGATGTAATAGGGAGTAACTTAGGCTACTTTATTTTTTGAAAAACAATATTTAAAAAAATGAAAAAATGGGTTCTGTCGTGCAGGTTCAGAACGCGGGAGTGGGCTTTTTGTTAAGTTAAATTCCACGCGGACGAAGTCGCGGGCTCAGCTAGTTTTAAATATAACCAATCTACACAACTGTGCTGTGTATTCTAACATATTGTTTTTGTTATACCTACCTATCTCATATCGACAAAGTACTTACCCAGCTTTGGCCAAGGACCGTGGTAACTCGGGAAACTGAAATTATGAGTTTCTTTTTACATATTCTCTAGACTTGGCGAATCAATCATTGGGCTATTGGTGAAACAGCTGATTTAGCAATGCCTTCGGGAGAAGAGGAAGATCCGAACGCAGACGTAGACGAGGACGCTGCTGGAGAGGAAGAGACTCAAGAAACAGCCAAGACGACTCTCGCCGTACTAGAATCCGGACGCCTTCTTACGGAGGAAGAAATTTTAGGGTTCGTTTTAGTTCATTACTGTAGGTAGGTAGGTACTTTGTAATAGCTTTTAGATATTTTGGAAAAAAAATATGTAGAGAAAATCCGGTGTATGTGGATTTATTATTAACAGTTTAATTGCTTGTTATTGTGAAGCTACTAAATGTTGGTTAATAGTAGTAACTAGTAGATACTTAGTTAATTACCATTTATTACCTGACTCAATCCTATAGATTTAATAAAATGCATTATTGACAGATATTTGCGCCAAAGGCTGCTGAGTCGCGAAGCTCAGAACAGGGGATGGGTGCTAGATGGATTCCCCACATCGATAGTTCAATGTACCGCACGTAAGATGAAAATTGCATCATCTTAAATTAATCGACCGCTTAATTGACGATTGACCGACGACGATTAATTGACGACCGCTTGGTGCAGTGGTTCGAGCGTAGGCCGATCGGCTCACAGCACATGGTGGTTGCGGGTTCGATTCCCGTCAGGGTAAATTTCGGAAATGGCCTTTTCGTAATTTTCCCTGGTCTGGGTGTCACTGGGATCGCCCCCAGTCCATTGTACGGTACCCATAGTACAAGCTTTCTTAGTTTGGGACCATACGGTGGGTCAGTTTGTCTGGCGATATTTAAAAAAAAAAAAAATCAATAGCTACATCTCTTTGTTCTATAGTTTTTGATAAAGGCGAGGAGCAAGATTCTGAAGCCGTCGAAGAGGCGGACGAGGAGCCTTTTGATGAGGACGTTGAATTGTACGGCAATGTCCTGAAAAAAATATTACCAGGTAACAATTGATTATTATTCTCTTCCTACTGATATGCTATGATGGCTACGGACGAATTCAATAAACTTAAGCAATCGAGTTCATAGATAGGTATTATTCTAATATCTTCTAACAAAAAAGTTCTATTTTAGACATAGTGGTGTCATTGGAAGCAACAGATGACTACATTTGCGAGAAAGCCATGCGCCAACCCGAAGGTGATTCCCGGTTGGACGAGGAAGTAGTACTGAAACGGCTGAGCGAGTTCCGTGCGGGTGACACTCGTGACGTCACTCCACTCAACTTCTTTGATGAACTGGACATACATCCTCTCGTCGTCCCGGTCAAGGACCATTTGGATTACGCGATGAAGACTCCGTATAGCGCTGTCGCGTTGAGAATGGGTCGCCCGTGTCGATATGGAAAACTCATTGGTAAGTAAACTGACCGGTTTATTCACCACAATTCTCGGCTTATAAGTCCAACAAATAGAACAGCATTAACTTGATGTTAAAAGCTTAATATTATAAATTGCTTCATGCAGCGCTTATTGAAGCTGCGGAAAAGAAAGATAAGGAGGAAAGAGAGTCGCTACGAGCTAAAGAAGCCAAAACTCTAAGGGAATTAGAAAAAAAGATGCAAGAAGAACGCGAAGAGAAAATGGAATATTGGGTAACGTTTTGTTTTGATTTTGTGATTTTTGCACGTGGGTTAAGTACCTAGTTCCATTGGTACTTACCTACTTTGCTTACGTCATTACGTAGATAACCACTAATAGCTGTTGGATAAACCGTGAATCATTAAGGGTTTCCTACCACTCATCTTTGTTTTTAAATCAAGGTTTACATCACAAAGCTAGAAGTTTGTTAGAAGTTTCACGCAGAATAGTAATAGCAAGTATATGGGGAAAGAGAAAGGAGCTTATTAGTGTTTTTTATGTAAAAGACGGAGTTGTACTCGCTGCTAAGGGAGGAGGAAGAAGCCGCGCTGGCGGCTGCGGGCGAACCAATGCGCAACTACCTCGTGAACCACATCTTCCCTACGCTGACGCCTGCTCTGCTCGAAGTCGCCAAGCTGCGTCCAGATGATCCTGTCGACTTTCTTGTGAATAAATCTTTTAAAACACACTTTATATTATGATAATGAACTGTACAAAGTCAAGAAGCGATTATTAACATTTAGATACTTAATGTTCGAATTCAAGTCTTTTACCGCAAGGCTCGCTATTTGGGCGGCTTATTTTATTAAATTCATAACGAGCTGGATTCGAAAAAACAACGCTTTGTTGCTCCGGATGAGGGTTGTCTACGTGGTCAGTCATCAAACTTATTGCTCAGGCACGGCTGCACGGTGTCCATTTGGCAAAGCCTCTGTCACGTTTTGGTATTAGGATTAATGAAACTATGAACCTTTAAAATGTATTTTTACGGTTCTGTTAATTCGAAAATACATAATGATGATGATATTATTATTTCACATTAACAGGCGGAGCATCTATTCAAATTGAACCCAAGTGGCAAGATGTTGGAGCCAGGCTACAACTTCCAAGCGGAAAAACTTCTTGGAAAGATTAAGATTCTCGACCAGGCGTTGAAGACTGTAGACATCAAAATTGACCCTCTGATACCTCCGGAAGCCGAAGTCGAGCACCCTCCTAAGAAAGATATAAATATCATGAGCGCTTTTTAAAAGAAGTTTAAATGTTCCGTTTTTAATGAAGAATTTAATTAATTGCCAAATTCATTATATTTCTTCTGAATTAATTACCTTTGAATTATATAATTTCACCTACTTATTATAATTTATCTTTATGAAACCTTTTGTTGTTTCATTGAAGGTTTTGCGGTCTACGATTATAGCATCTAGATAGCTTTTTCCATTATTTTACCTTAAAAAAATATTTTAAAAACTTTGTTTGAAGGGTAATTACGAACATAGGTAGATAATGTTCGAACAGTGCACCTCTTTCTATTGTAATTAATCATTTTACCCACCACAGGAAATTTTCTATGAAATCAGTTATTGCGGTTACCCGTATAGGTACACCGACGACGTATTATGATTCATGGGTTTTTCACCAATTACGTAATTATTAGTTTGAAAATTGTCCAACATTTTGACATGGACATCGAACCAATAGATTTTATCACTGTAATTTCATCGAAACTTATATGAAAACAAATATCAACACGTGTCCTCATCCCACCCACCTGGCTACATTTAATAGGTAAATGTTCAGGGTAGTTACGTAGGTAGGTAGAACAATCAAATGGTGTTAGTAGACCTAACGTATATGTAAGTCACGCAACTGTGGGTGGTCGATAAATACGATGTTATCACTTTGCGTGATTTCGTTCCTTCATTATTTTCTCGAACATACACAAAACAAACATTGTACGTGCAAATGTGAGACGACATGCGAGTGTACCCCGAAACTGGTTTCAAAAATGGATTTGCTGACTCCAAGAAGAACCAGTCTTCTTCAGATGTTACTGGTTTATCGCTGTTGGCTACGAGCCTACGTCACCAGACGACGGAGTTTTTCAACAATTCCACACTACACGGTGTGCGATACATTGCTGAGAAGGATAGACCCTTTTGTGAAAAGTAAGTATCACACAGTGCAGTAGCATCAAAATTTTACAGCTAGTGGAAATGACATCACAAATACATTATTTTCAGGTTTATGTGGTTCAGTTTCACGGCAGTAGGCGCCGTCACCACTTGCATTATTATTGTAAGTTTGTGGGAGAAGTTTCAAACGAATCCTACGATTACCGGTAGGTAAATTTGGATTATTATCGCTTCTCTGATTTGTGCTACCTGTGCTTACGATGAATTTTAAAGAACTATTTTTTGCATTTAATTATTAAGGCTTGGACACCGATTTCCATAATTGGGATGTCCCTTTCCCGGCGGTAACGATTTGTGATGTTAATCCAGTTGATGAAGAATTATTGCAAAGCTACGTTGAAAGGTGAGCTATAACTTTCCGTAGCGCTGTTCGGTACTTACCTATGTATATTTACTTCTTCTTCTTCTAAGTCGTTACGCTCTTGACAGACCGGTCGTGGTCGTCATGTATTGTATTGTTTTCCGGGGCAGGTGTTGTTCGCCTCACGATGTCTCGCCATCTATCCCTATTGGACGTCATCCTGGTGCACTCGTGCAAGGGACCGCCAACGGCAGATTTAATCTGATTGGTCCATCGCATGGGTGCCCTTCCACGTATATATTTACTACCTATTACTTATATATAACATTATACTACCATCTGCGAAAGCAAAATAATAATGAAATGCTTACCTCAGGTCACCTCACAGCTAAATTGGGCTGATTGACGAAAAATTTGCCATTTGCCCTTGCTCCCATTTCTAATTAATCTTAATCCCGTATTGTTGTGCAGTATTTGGGGATCGGAACCCCCAGACAAGGGAATAGAAATGATGCGATGGTTGGCGACACTCTCCTACCGGTCCATAGCTGAACGCGCCTCGGAGTTTACATCCGAGCCATCTCTCATCGGAAATTCCGATATTGTTGCTCCTGCACCCGCTAAAGATCCCAAGAATGCAGTTTTTGAAGTAAGCTAATTCTTAAGTTTGGCTCTGAATTTTAGTTTTAATTTACAACATCCGCTGGAAGACGTCTACTGCTGGATATAAGTCTCTGCCATGAGCTTAATTATTCGCCTTTATACTGGCTCCTTGCGATGCTGGTGAGGTCATCTATCGACCGTAGTGCATGAACAGCTGGTCTGGGTTTTTTGTTTCTGGCCGGTCCAGTTGGTCAGCCGGGTTATAGAATTGCTTTACGAATTTCAGATAGTGCGCCACTGCGAGTCATTGTTTTATGATTGCGAATGGAAGGGCGACTCTGAAGAATGCTGCGACATGCTGATGCCAGTATTCACTGAAATGGGTTTTTGTTACACCTTTAATTCACGGCACGCGGAAAAAACTTGGCCATGGTAAGTTTCTAGTTACTTTTACCAAACATACCTACTATTCTCAAACGATAATGGTTTAGATTCTCAATTGACCCATTGATATTCATTTCAGGCAAACCCAAACGCAAACGGAGCCGTTCACGGAATCTTTTATTCACGAGACAGATGCTAAGTGGTCTTTTATGTATAACACCGATCGTAAAAATACCACTTTTGATGTGCGTTAAATTATGAAGTGTTTCGTTAGATTGAAAGGGAGTTAATGGAATTGTGTACTTAAGTAATGATAATTATGTGCTTGTAGATATTTATTCACTCGACAGAAGAAATGGCGGGCCTTGAGCAAAGCGTCCAGCATTCGTGGGATCGTCGCGTGGAAAAGGTCTCGTTCTCAGTAAAGCACACGTACACAACGGAGGACGCTCGACAACTGTCCGTTCGTCAGCGCCGATGTGTATTTGCCGACGAATTGCATCTCGAGACGTCAAACATTTATACCTACACAGCTTGTATGAGGCAATGCCGAATGCAAAGGAGTCGCGCATTCTGTAAATGCGTGCCACACTTTTATCCATCTCTAAGTAAGTTACCAACTTAATGTATTTGAAGATAATATATATATTTTGCTTAGTGGTGTAGCTAATAATAATCAGAATATAGGATTCGTTCGACTAGGTACATACTAAGGCTAAGTTGAGATAATTATTAAAAAATATTCCTAATATAAATAGGTAGGTAAGTACTCCCCCCTCCTGGCCGTACTTGGTTTCAACTTTGTTCTAATGTAATAAGCGCCGTCCGCAGCTTTGCAGGTATAAAATATTGTAACCGTACCTACATTGGAAGTAATGTTTTACAGAGGGCTACAGGCAGTGTACGATTCGGGAGCTCAACTGCATAGCTAAGCACGCCGCCGCTATAACTGATGTGACACGGTGTTCCTGCGAACTTGGCTGTTCGCACACCGTGTACGAAGTTGAGAAATTAACCGATGTTGAGTAAGTGCCTAGTAAGACATTCCTAGAACATACCTACCTACTTACCTAACGATTTTTTTATTAAATGCCTAGACATTTAGAACGCTGAAGTACTTAGGGATATTGCACAAAAAGCACTAGGTAGGTAGGGAGTAAGTACTCGAACGTATGTGGTATCACTAGATACCTAATTATGCTATGTAGGTACCTGCACTTATTTGGTACTTCATCTTGTTAGATTTTTTAAAGTGTAAATTTCCAGAGCAACGCGGGGCGGCGACAACACTTTGTTGGAGACGGAATTCGTATCGTGGCCGATGGTGCGTTACAAACGCGAGGTGCTTTTCGGTTGGGTGGACTTGTTAGGTGAGATATTATTTAACAGAGACTAGGTATTGATATGCTAATTATAACCTACCTAACGATATCATAAGATTTGTTTTCGATTTCGTAAGGAAAGTCGAGAACGAAATATTAGTTGCATTTAGCTAGGCTCTTCTATCACTGCAAGGAAAACGTCGAATTGCCAAACCCGATTACATGGTACTTAGCAGTAGGTATTTTATTTGGTACCTCTGCCTAATTTCCCCACAATTGACCAGTCTACGGTCGTAGAGCCCAGCTGGTAGCCAACTGACTACAGCTGGCTCGACCGGGGTTGTACCACCCTCTCACAGAAAATCGGCGTAAAATAACTATTACCTTTAGCTTCGTATAGCACGACGAGTAAGAGCCGCAAGCCCAACCCCTCCCTTTATCCCACTCACCTTTAGGTCGGCAACGTACGAGCAATGCGATTGCATTAATATTGTAAGCATCTATAAGCTACGGTTACGTACGTAACAAAGTTTACAAAGAAGTTTGCAGCCTTAGTTATTAACATTTTTTTTTAACTTTATTCGTCGGCAGTATCATTCGGAGGTATAGCCGGCTTGTTCCTGGGGTTCTCGCTTCTCTCAGGAGTGGAGGTGTTGTACTACTTCACGCTGCGCGCGTGGTGCGCGGCGGCGCGGGACGCTGACTCGCTGCGGCGGGAGCGCGCGGAGAGACTGGCCAGGCCCAAACCGCCTTACAATCTCAGCCTAGTACCATGGTATTGTATTTTCAACCTATTAGCAGTTACAGTCAACATCCAAAGTAGCTTTGTATCTGAAAACTCCAAAAGACTCGCATTGTTACACGTCATAATAGTATGATACCAGAAGGTCTCTTTAAGTAAACGATAACACAATATGTCGTATAGTGATCATACACTTCCGTGTTATTATGACGTATTTCTTAAATTATTATTTTGTTCATTTGAAATACCAATAAAGTTTTGATGTTGACTGCTCGCCTGTAGGTTCCCGAAGGAGAAGAGTGCGTAACCCCTTATTCACACTGAAGCTATACTATTTATTGTTTTCTTATATTTACGCGAATACTACACATTGAAATAAAACTATTTTTCGGATTTTATCGCGTTTATTAACTTTATGTTCCCGACGTTTCGGTTGCTTTACAGCAGCCATGGTCACGGGGGAACGTCAACGCCAACGCCAACGCCAACGTCGGGAACATAAAGTTAATAAACGCGATAAAATCCGAAAAATAGTTTTATTTCAATCTATACTATTTATTTATGCTTTTGTCTTATTTTGAGCCCACGAAAATAGAGACAACTAGGTGCCTACATAATATCAAGAATTTAAATATTGCTACAGATTATATACGAACATAATATTTTCTTCAAAAAGATGGTCCATGGTCAAATGAATTTAGTTTACTGAAGTCAAGATGTTGGTACCTACTTGGATGTACGTTTTTGTACTAAGTAGTTTGGTTTAGAGGTGTGAATTCGTTTATTTATTATCATCAGGTGGAAACAGCCCCCCGTGCCACGTGCCGCCGCCCCCATAATGGTTAAAGCAAAGAAACTGCAACCACCAGAGTATTCGCCGCCGCCTAGATACAATACTTATTTACCTTAAATGATCCTTACCTACCCAACACCATAATATACAGGTTGTTTCAATAAAGAAAATAAGTGACCAAATTTTTATACCATTAATTCTATACCCGATACTCATCCAAACCCCAAGAATCGGACTTTTTAAGCCCCTGTATAAGTTACTAATCACAGTTAATCTATAGTAGGTATCGTATAGTTTCACTCACTCACTCGGCCGCCAGTGCGTAGCCAGAGACGACCCTTTCTCGTCCATTTTGATACTGTAGCGATTCTGGCGTCTGCTCTGCTGTCTCGGTTTGGCAACTCAAAGCTGCCACGGTTACGCGACTGATTGCACCGACATGGCGTGTGCAAGAGAAATATGGCCCTTTTCTTCGTTAGAAATCCCTTTATGGGTCTTCCGCGTCGGGGAGGCGGGTGGGGTATATACCGACTAAAAACCAACGGTGTAACACCGTCCGCCATGTAACGACGAGTGAAATAGGGCCCTAACACAACATGGAAGCAACCTACAAAAGAATTGGTTACTAAGAATAAAATTACTAACTGCATTGTTTAAGTTAATATTTATTACATTATTTTTGGTCACATTCATTTTAATGTCCAAGTAAATCTTTGTATCGAACTACATTATCGTGAAGTGGACACAAAACAGTCAACAAGTTCCAAAAATTCGAGAAAATCTAAACATACACACAGTAAAGTCTATAAAAAACAAGCACAATAATGCAGTTCAATAAGTAACAACTTTACAAAAAAATATAATTCCAAAACATGTCGTGTGAAGAGTGGTAGGTATTATTTTTTACAATTATTAATCTAAAAACCAAAAAAAGGGACTAAGTAAATCATACGCAGCACCAAACATCTAAGTACTAAATAATTAGGAATGAAATAATCCGACTAATAAGTTAAGTAAGCATATAAATATTACTAATATTGCATAAATTGACTTGGCAATCTATTACAACTATTACAAACAACTCTTGAATGGCGGTGTGAATTTTCAATTTTCATTCACACCGACCATTAGACCCAGAAGTTTAATAATACTTATTTGTAGTGATAATGATCAATGACCACACCTACATGTTATGTAAGCCATGCCGCTTGTAATTCACCGCAACTAATTAACAACCTATCAAACTTACCAACTCACTTCATGTACGTGGATGAATAGACACTTATCACGAGTTTAGGAATAACTTACCTATTTAAGTATACAATTTACGAACGATTTAAAACAAAAAACTGATTTAATGTATTTACCTTTCAAAAAGTATTGCTTTGGTACATTAATACATAATTGATAGATCATAGAAGATAACTTTTTTAAATATTAGAAATATAAACAAGCCGTAATCGCCCAGGAGGATTGTATAATAACAGTAAATAACATAGCTGTTCACAATTTTGTAAAGTATTTTTTCTAGTATTCATATAGCGGTAAAATATATTTATTTCACTGATGAGGCATGCGAACTATCACCCGAATGTGTATTTAGAGTGGGTATTTTTATATCAATGGTATTCTATAAAAATAACGCGTATCGAATCAATGTCAGCCTCATTAGTGAAGATTATTTACAAAAAGGTCAGTTTCTTGCAAAAAATATAAAATGTTTGTAATTATTTTGATACGTCAAACGTTGTTATACAATGTAGTTATTAACACTCGTATTCTTAAGGCTACGGATCAACAGGAGTGAGGGATTCTTAGGACTAATGATGCCATCGCCTTGTTATTACCTGGGCCCACGAATGTATGAAAGGCTCTCCATATTTCATTTCCTAAAAACAAAGTGTAAACAAAAACACATTTTAATTCAATTTCCTTTTCGAATAAGTAATAATCTTGTCCACTTGTGCACGTTAGTACACCCCTCTTACATTAATAATACAATACAGCGTAAAATAACATTGGTTAATATTTTAAATTAATCGAAGATTGTTTGCTAAGTTTTCCAATATAAAAAAATTAAAGCAAACCTTTCTAATTACATCATACACAGAATATAAATCCATACTAAGTAGAATTAAATTACATCTAAGCATTAGTACTGCAAACAAGTACTAGTAAAATGCTTTCAAACTTTTTTATTTCGCAGCAAATTGATTCACGTCTATCGGATAACTCATGATTTGAACTAATAATGTTTCTATATTTACAAATTAAAATAAGTAGTATTTGCCTTACGAATCTATTTTAATTATCTAAAAATGTAAGACATTTGCTAATAATAAATTACTTTTTTTCGTGAAGTATTACTATGAATACATACTTTTTTAAAACAAGGTTTTTTCTATTTTTTTATTACACGTATATTTTAAAATAGAGAGTTAACTCTTACTTTATATTTTGTGACGAAATTTCCCCATTGGGATCGCAAGAACAAACAAATTGTTCTGATAACCTGTTCTATTAGCCTTACACAACATGAATCGTTTAGAATTTATATCCATTATATTATTTTTGATGATCAGTTCTTAATGAATCTTTTAATAAACATAACAGGATGGTTCATCCAATTCTATGCATGGTAAAATATATAGTATAAACTCATTTCAACATTACTATAACCCCGTGGAACATCTATTGCGTCACCTACAACTAAGTACTTCCCGCTTTGGCTACCTATCATTTAGAGAATCTTAGACAAGTAAAAAAGGAAAAGTTACGCACTTTGGTTGAAATGTTTAATCTCAGAAAACCAGATAAGTAATTATGTTATTTTGTTCACGCACGCCAACTCCCGTAGGAGATAAGCAGAACAGGGTACCCACTAACGAGCTCCATTCTCACATGTAATTAGTTTACCACCTTCACTTTCATAATATGTTCATGCGTACGCCATTAGTATAGACAACTGTCTATGCTAATCAGTCGGGACTACCCAGTCTTACACCATTTTAAACAAAACATTGCCTCATAATCTACATAACAAAAGAGCATAGAAGCATTCGTTACGCATATCAAAGCATTATCTATGTAGGAGTGTCAACAACACCTGTTCTGCGTGAAGCATTGTAATGAAACTGTAGTTTAGGGGTAATTTATTTTTGAATGTGCGTTTTGTAGTTTGAAAATACCGTTATCATAGACATTCTAAAGCTGGGCGCTATAAAGTTGCGTACATACTTGGGCGTCATGTTTATTGATTGATGAGCCTGAGAGTTTCCATCATTGGATTAACAAATAAAATTACTATGTAATTTTGATTGTATACGAGTAAACTACAATGGTGGGATTAGGTTAAGTGTGGCAAGAAGACATCCCCTTCTTGCAATTCTGTCACAATAGTCATAAAATGCATTGCACAAACATAACTAACAGTAGTAGACACCCGGGAAATCACTCTTCCTTTAGCCGTCATGCGTCATTACCGTTTATAAGAGCGCGGCGAAGACGCGGACGAGCGATAACGTCAAGAGTACCGGTCGATTCGAACAAAATTGAAACGAGCACTTACTATTCGATTAAAAACAGGCCATGTTTAACTTTCTTCAACTCCAATAACCTCATTGAGCTTACAGGCGGCACCAATGGCGGTCGCAACCGTAGACGATGAAATCTAGAATCACCACACTGAGCGTCGCAAGATTATAATATCGACGTAGCGACGAATAATATTGATAGTAAACGTCATTTTGTTTCCTGTTTCAAAAACGATCACGATATGAATGCCAATTTTTTTCGACGGCTATAAATCGTAAACGCCTCGGTGCTGATTTCGACTTGGACGTCCGGATCGGCTATTTATTTAATATTCAAACCAATTTATAGCACGAGTGCCACCCAGTCATCAGATTAGGACTGAGAAAAAAAATCACATACGGGTAACGCAACGCAAGATGCGCCGCGAGCGACACGCTCAGCGGCCCGGCCCAAATTCAAATATCGAATCGACTGGCAACTCTTACTACTGGCAATACCGAGTATACATGAGGAGGCGATCGCAAGGGGCGTTGACACGAGTTCTGCACAAGCATGTGCGCCGGCGCGGGGGCGGGGGCGGGGGCGGGGGCGGGTGTCAGCAGAGGTGCGTGACGTCACGCGCCGGCCACAGCGGGCTGGCGGCGTCGCCCGCCGCCTCGCGCTTGTCCGCGCAGCGCCGCCGCATCACGCGCCCCAGCCGAGACAGCTTCTCCGTATCCGATAGTGTCGCCTGAAAGTAATACTCGGTTAATATCAACAGGTGAGCCCGGCTAGAGTTAACCATGTCAACGAATTCATATACGCATTGGTGAAAACCGGAACAATTTTATGTTTAGTTTTTTCCAAGTTTAACCATATAACCATATAATATCAGGACGGCAAAAAGTCGGTTGTCTTTAAAGGTGAAGGCACGAGAGCAGATTCGCAAGAAGTTGGTAGAATCGTCACAGCGGTAATTCGTTGGACTTTTTTTTTTTCTTTACAATTTTGTTTTATATGTATGTATGTATCTATGTATTTATGAATATATGTATATTGGTATAAATTCCTCTATTTATCTCGTTTTAGTTGCACCCGCCATGTTGTTTCTGCACCACCCTAAGGTCGACTAGTACATAATGCCTAAGGCATTAAGTCCGCCTTTGTACATAGTGTTTTTTTTACTTGTGCATAAAGTTTAAATAAATAATTGTATGGTCATATACTATTATTATTAATGAATTCTAATTTAATCATTCATGTTACTAAAGTTGTAAAAAAAAACCACCTCCAAATATTTTGGTTAGATAGCTCAACGGGTTAACAATTTAACATATTCATGTAATAAAGTGTGTGTCACCTCAATAGCTATAGCCAGCACGAGATGCAGCGCGGGTATGAGCAGCAGGTAGACGCGGAACAGGGTCTGCGCGGAGTCCGCGGGCGCCAGCACCTCCACCTCCATGTACCACGCCAGCCACTCCCACGGACACAGCAGCAGGACTATCACGAACACCGATTGCGTCACCAACGTTATCACCATATAATCTGAAAACCACAATTTCTATTTAATACTAACTGTTACCCGCGGTTCCGTCCGCTTGGTACTTCGATTGAATAAAAGTAGCCCAAGTTAATTCTTATAAAATCATCAGCTATCTGCCGGTGAAAGTCCCGTCAAATCGGTCTAGCCGTTTCCGAGATTAGGCGGAATAAACAGACAGACAGACAGACCGACAAAATCTTTATTTTTTTTCCTTTTGTTAGATGTACTTTCATATATATGCGTTTAGTAAAAAGCTGTTATTTTGACATTTCAAACTGTCATTTTATTTTATTTGTTTGTATAGATAGTGACTCTACTTTGCTTGCCACATATAAAGGTAAGAAAGACTACTGTGTTATTGCCTTTTAGTGGTAAATTTTAACCGGTGCATTCACTATTCATCATTCCACTACATCTTCAGTCTAATGATTCATCAGTCTATGATGATCAGTCTATTCATCATTCCACTACATCTTCAATCTTCAGTGTAATGTGTCATAACACATTACACTATTATATTTACAATTGTCAAGATCTAAACAGATGGAATAACTAATTAATGTAACAAGTGTCATGTTAACAGGTATACTTACAATTGGCACAGAACGGTTGGCGGAAGGGCCAGCCCTTCGCGTAAACACACGCCATAATTAAGTACTGGAATGAGGTAACTATGAAGATAACTGTGTTCTCCCAGCAGAGCACCTGCTCCACATCGGGCCCCCCTTTTACGGATTCGAACCTGAAAATGTATAAAGTGTCAGTAACTAGGCCAAACTAGAATAGAAATATTACCCGTACAACCTAGTCGGATATACATACGGAACGATTTCGGCTTTTGTTAGGATTCCAGCAGGATTTTAGACGTGTCTGAATTATGCGATTATTAATTTGGATACTATAACTATTTTCATAATCAAAATTTGTATTTTAAAATTCTTTGTTGTCATGATATTTCAATTTAAACGCCGAAGGATCAGCATACGCAGATGGACTGGCGGCGAAGCGCCTAATTCAATATCGTTTTAAAGTCAACTTTACTTACTTTGACATACGGCTGAAATGAGTACAACGAAATATAACTTGCGCAAATAAAGAAGCGAATCTAAAATGGCGGCACTGGTAATTCTCTCTCGCTTGCACACTATTGCTATCTTTACTCACACACCGCCGTACTGCATACAAAAAAAATCTGTCGGCATTGTTGTTCTCACGCTTGTCTAGACGCGCTCGGTTCTTTCAAGTTATTATTTAAATTTTGTTAAGTATACAGATATTTGTTGTCTTTATTATTTTCTTGTTATTATTATTTTCTCGTTTTTGTTAATCGTCGTTACTGTTACTATTTTATTATGAGTGGATATTCCAACACATTGCTTTTTTGTTGACCTTACCATCTGTCACAACAAGTTTATAGACGCCATTTTAAATTCGTTTCTTTATTGGCGCGGGTTATACAAGACACGAGCGCGAGCGCGACCTGCGCGGCGAGCGGCAGCAGGCAGGGCGGCGCCACGAGCGAGGCGGGCGATGTTAGGAGAGAGTGTTGGGGCACGCACCAGTCCTGGTCGAGCAGCAGGCGCACGGCGGCGAGCTGCACGGCGAGCGCGAGCGCGACCTGCGCGGCGAGCGGCAGCAGGCAGGGCGGCGCCACGAGCGAGGCGGGCGATGTTAGGAGAGAGTGTTGGGGCACGCACCAGTCCTGGTCGAGCAGCAGGCGCACGGCGGCGAGCTGCACGGCGAGCGCGAGCGCGACCTGCGCGGCGAGCGGCAGCAGGCAGGGCGGCGCCACGAGCGAGGCGGGCGATGTTAGGAGAGAGTGTTGGGGCACGCACCAGTCCTGGTCGAGCAGCAGGCGCACGGCGGCGAGCTGCACGGCGAGCGCGAGCGCGACCTGCGCGGCGAGCGGCAGCAGGCAGGGCGGCGCCACGAGCGAGGCGGGCGATGTTAGGAGAGAGTGTTGGGGCACGCACCAGTCCTGGTCGAGCAGCAGGCGCACGGCGGCGAGCTGCACGGCGAGCGCGAGCGCGACCTGCGCGGCGAGCGGCAGCAGGCAGGGCGGCGCCACGAGCGAGGCGGGCGATGTTAGGAGAGAGTGTTGGGGCACGCACCAGTCCTGGTCGAGCAGCAGGCGCACGGCGGCGAGCTGCACGGCGAGCGCGAGCGCGACCTGCGCGGCGAGCGGCAGCAGGCAGGGCGGCGCCACGAGCGAGGCGGGCGATGTTAGGAGAGAGTGTTGGGGCACGCACCAGTCCTGGTCGAGCAGCAGGCGCACGGCGGCGAGCTGCACGGCGAGCGCGAGCGCGACCTGCGCGGCGAGCGGCAGCAGGCAGGGCGGCGCCACGAGCGAGGCGGGCGATGTTAGGAGAGAGTGTTGGGGCACGCACCAGTCCTGGTCGAGCAGCAGGCGCACGGCGGCGAGCTGCACGGCGAGCGCGAGCGCGACCTGCGCGGCGAGCGGCAGCAGGCAGGGCGGCGCCACGAGCGAGGCGGGCGATGTTAGGAGAGAGTGTTGGGGCACGCACCAGTCCTGGTCGAGCAGCAGGCGCACGGCGGCGAGCTGCACGGCGAGCGCGAGCGCGACCTGCGCGGCGAGCGGCAGCAGGCAGGGCGGCGCCACGAGCGAGGCGGGCGATGTTAGGAGAGAGTGTTGGGGCACGCACCAGTCCTGGTCGAGCAGCAGGCGCACGGCGGCGAGCTGCACGGCGAGCGCGAGCGCGACCTGCGCGGCGAGCGGCAGCAGGCAGGGCGGCGCCACGAGCGAGGCGGGCGGCCAGCGCGCGGTGAGCGCGGGCCCGGGCGCGGCGCGGCCCAGGGACAGCGCCAGCAGCGTCGTCAGCACCAGGTCGATGTACAGGAACTGGTTGTTGCCCAGGATCGAGTAGAACTGCGCCCGACCCGACCGGAATATCACTCGTTAGGTACGATTCGCATCGAGCGGAGCGCAACGGTGCGATCGAGGACATTGAAGCTTCTCTACGGTAACTTAAAGTTCATATTACAGCCGCTGGCGGCGGATCGACGGCCCGTCGGCGCGTATCCACTCCTCCCTCTTCTAAATATGAACTTTAAAATACAGAATAGATGTTTCGATTTCCCCATGTTGTACACGAACTCCGCTGCAGTCCGTTCGATGTGTGACATAGATTATTCTTTTTTTGAATTTAAATATTTAGATATGAAACGATTCCGTGTCAATCTGATGATTGAAAACCGATTAATGGACCGTTAATTGAGCCATTTCAGGCGTTACACGAAAAAAAAACAATCCACTAATTTTCAACTAGAATAGATTTATTTGGTCATAATGGTAACTGTAGGTGAAATAAGTACTCTTATGAAAAAATAAACCGACTTCGGCAACATACATAAAGACAAAAAAAAGTCCATAGATGATGTAATGTTATCGAAATTCGAAACCTTTAAGGCTAAAGCGCCCATCTAGCCCGCGAAGTTCAAATTTTTTGAGTTCTTTTAGAAATTTTTCAAAATCTGACATTAATAAAAGACAAATTTAGTAATTCGCGAAAAAGACCGTGTGCAGTGCATTTATTAATATATCCAACTTACTCAAAAACATTTCAAGAACGACAGCTATCCAGATAATCTGGCAATTTTTGTATATTTAGTGATTTACTAGTATCATATTCACCGTGATAATATTTAGAGTAAAATAAATGTATAAATTAATGCACTGCACACGTTCTTTTTCGCGAATTACAAAATTTGTCTTTTATTATTGTCATATTTTGAAAAATTTCTAAAAGAACTCAAAAAATTTGAACTTCGCGGGCTAGATGGGCGCTTTAGCCTTAAGACAAAAACGTAGCAACATCAAACCCATGATATAGACCTTAGACATAAAGGGGAGGCCTTTCCCTAGCAGTGTGACACATCAGATATCATTAAGACAACACTTAATCAACGATTATGGATAAAAGTAATGTAGGTACTCACGTTATATAGTATAAGAATTGAGAAGAACTGTATGAGCGAGTAGAGAGCCATGTATTTGAAGATAGCGAACGATGTGCTCAGAGCGCAGCGGCCTTCCAGCGCGAGCAGCTTCACGCAACTGATGTTCTGCTCTTGAGACGTGAACGGCGCCGCCACTGGAACCAACATGCACGTTTAGACTACTTGTTGATGTGCAACATATAATGCGGCCGGAGACCGGCTGTTAAAGTAATATGTATTTTTAAAAATATTTTTTTTTAAAGCATCTGGCAGGCCATTGCCTTTGATTTAATTATTATTTGTTAAAACTTTATCTGAGAACACTCTTTGTATTATAATTAAAAAGTAAAAGGAGAATGGTCGATGTATTATAAAAAAACAATATCATCATCACCTTGCCCTTATCCCACAGTAGGTGGGAATAATTTTGTTTATTTCTTTTTCAATATAAAAAGACAATAATTAACAAAAAAATAAGATATTGATGTTTAGATTGATTTGTAACGGAAAAGAGGAAATATAAATAATTGTGATGGTAGGATTAATTTAATTATTTAAACTAGTATTTCGTGAAAATAAAGTTAATATTACAATAGTGAACACAACTGGCTTTGTGATTACCCAATACCTACTCCCTTGTACAACACAGGCTATTAACGATGGAACAATTCACAGGTAGCGTGTGGAAAATAATTTTATATACGTTTTCATACGTAGCACCTGCTACCTACATAAGCAGGATCTGTTAAAAATAATTGCAAATAAATCATTAAGCATTCGGTATCGTATAAATTATGGATCCGTGACTTCATAGGATTATAGTGAAAATTACTGTGAAAAATCACAGGTGAAATAACAGTGAGAGAAAAAATAATTTAGCGTACCATGAAAATGAATTGAAATTAGCAATCATTTTCATGCCTACATGCTATTTAACACAGTAGTCCGTTGTAAAAAGATGTCGTACCGGAGGCGTCGGCTTCGGAGAGCGAGATGCCGACGTGTGCCGCCTTGAGCGCGCCGCAGTCGTTGGCGCCGTCCCCGCACATGCCCACCACCTGCCCGCCCGCCTGCAGCGCCGTCACCAGCTGCGTCTTCTGGTCCGGCCCGAAGCGACCGAACACCATGCCTGCGCCGAACGATGCTCCCTTAGTCTCCGAATTTACTTACACATTTCATTTCATTCATTACTAGGTGACCCGACAGACGTTGACCTGTATTAACTTTGAATATTGAATTTGAATTGTTCCGCTCAACTGTCTTAATTTTTTAATTCATAAGAAAGTTCTCCTGACAATTATATACACAACAAAAAAATTTATAGCGAAATCGTTCCATCCATTCACGTTGACCAAGGAAATAGAGATTCATTTTTATATAGATATATTTACTTGTCAGATTTTGATTTGTTAAGTAAATTAATAAAAAAGTATTTTGTTAAAAAATTGGCTCGTTCTATTAGTTCGCAATACGGCGTCATTAATTTCCAGAATTTGATTCTTATTAGCGACACTATTAAATGGGCGAAAATATCAAAGGTCCGATAATTGCCAAGATACTGATTTAAAAAAAAACAAATGGTACAGATTCCGTTTTCATCAAAATCGGACCCGAGACTCTTTTGAGTATTTTAAGCTATTCCTCATAGTTTCAGATTTGGTCATCCACGGCCATTTGAAAATACACCCTTTATAGATTACTACAGTAAAAGAAATACTAAAAGCGGTTGTGTAGTCTTAAAACAGAAATTGCGCGTCTAACATACAGAGCAAACAGAGAACCTTCCTTATGTTGTAATAAAATAAAAGTAATCTTGTTTCATTGTTCAACAATGGCTCAACGGTCAATGTACTTAACATCCCGGCTGGAATCATAAGAGACATTTACCAATAATCTTTTTCAATACTAAAAATGTTCTTACCTTTGCTGAGAATAGCTGGCATCAATTCAGGATAATGAGTACGTATCACAGACCATGTTTTGCCCTCCACTGCCAACACGTAAGCGTCTATTGAAAGTTTGGGCGGTCCGCCGTCTCCCACTACCTAAAAATGTGTGACCACAAATGTATTTTTTTTAGTAAGTGCGGTAAAAATGCGCTCATAAGGATTATGTTTGCTATAAAGAAGAATAAACACATTCATTTGGTTACCGAATCTAAAGTACAAAAGAAACACCAACAATACTAAAAGCAGTTAAAAGACAACAAAAAACGGGACGAAATTACAAAACTTCAGATCGATATTATAATGGAAAGTGTGCTGTGAAGTCTAATATTGATCTCCAACTCAGCCTCATTTATGGCGAATATGAAACGCTGAATGTTTTGGTTAATATGACATTTTATTTTATTCAAATTATCATAAAGTCTATTTTACTTTAACACATATGCAAACAAAATCACGTGGTGAGTGGTAGGCTCTTGGTGTGTCTGTGGTTATTTTCTCTCGCAAGTTGCCATGCTTATATACCCAGCCCCATAGAGGCCCTTCGAAAGGAACACGCTCCCACTAAGTCTCTCACTAGCCTCATTTTTTGTGAAGCAATGATTCCTGCTCTTTATATAAACCTTCATGAATCCAAGTGTATACATAAAAAGTAAAATAAAATACGACATACTTCCATAGACAGCGGTGGACGCGAGTCGTTCGTCAGCTGCTGCCCAACAGTGATCAACACCAGCTTCTGATGCGGCTGCACCATGAGGCAGCCCCGCGCCACTGACATAGCCGTCATTATGTTGTCCCCTATCCAAACAGGAATTAACAAGCTTAATTTCACTGTGAATTAGTACAAAAGAAAGATAAGCAAAAATTCATCAATCTTATAACATCAATTTGCGTTGCATTAAAGGTTAATAACTATATAAAAAAATATTTAAAATATATATAAAACAAACCTGTGACCATAATCAGTCTCATGTTGGCCTCGTGTAGTTCCCTAATCACCTGGGTGGTCTCTGGTTTCAGGCTATTTTGCATGACTAGAAAGCCTAGGAACACCATGTCGCACTCCAGAGTCTCGCGCTTGATCCGCTGCGCGTCGACCCACTTCATCTTGCGGTCGAGTTTCTTGTGCGCGAGCCCGATCACACGGAAACCATTAGACGTATAGTCGTTTAGAACACTGCTGAAGTTGTCGGGAAGCGTCGGTGTGCTGCACATACCTGCAACCTTAGGAGGGTTTTGCGTTTCTGATGTTGTTTTAGCAAGTTTCTAGATTAGCTGTAATTTTTATATCAAACTTCGGCAAACAAGGGTACTACCTGCCGGATATTAAGGTGAAGGCGCCTGTCTAGCCCGCGAAATTCAAAATTTTCGAGTATTTTTATAGTTTATCCAAAATCTGAAAACATTTAAGACAACATTTTGTGATTTGCGAAAAACACAGTATGCAGTGCGTTTATTAATACATTTGTTTTACTCTAAATATTATCACGGTGGATATGATACTAGTAAATCACTAAATATAAAAAGATTGCCAGATTATCTGGATAGCTGTCGTTCTTGAAATGTTTTAGAGTAAGTTGGATATATTAATAAAAGCACTGCACACGGTCTTTTTCGCGAATTACAAAATGTGCCTTTTATTATTGTCAGATTTTGAAAAAATTCTAAAAAACCTCAAAAAATTTGAACTTCGCGGGCTAGATGGGCGCTTTAGCCTTAAGAAGTTATCATAGCCTAAAGATACTTGGAATAGCAGGCATTGCTTGCACGTTGCTGACCCTGAAGGGGAGTGGGGCAGTGGTAATGGTGGGTGGGTCATTGCAAAGCAACCACACGCATTTCCCCAAAACTGCACCAAAATGAGTTGTAATAAAATATTTATTCGGTTGACATTGACATTAATGCGTTGCGAAGCAGCCCACCTGTACTGTATGTTGATTCGCACATACATAATGTATTGTGATTAAAGTGGGTTTCTGCAATGCAGTGCTAAGCGCTCAATTGTAGGTACGAGGGTACATGATATTTCGCATATATGTATACAGGAACAAAATTAGTAGAGTAGTTTCTAAAGTAATTGATCAATTTGTCAATATAAATAACATTCAGATTTTAAGAAGGTATATACATATATAATAGTAGTTACAATGTTTCTTTACGAAATTAGATATTTATATTATGTTACAAGACTATAAATTTTATTTAAATATAATTTAAGTCATGTAACAGGAAACACTTGGACGTTTCATTGATAGCTTCAAATCACAAATTGATTTGGTCATCATATCAATTGATATTAATCATAGACTATTTAAAATGCAGGGCAAACTGATGTAAGCGGAAGTATTACAACACTCTTATTCATAGATATTTGTATTGTAGCATAACAACAGTATTGCCTGAATTCAGAGATGCATGTTATGCCAATGGTATGCGGCCTGAAAATAATGGAATTCGGGTCCTTCCACCCAAATAATGGAATGTCCTTTGTTCTTCTATCCATTTCATCATTCATTTATCCAGACATATTTCCGGAATCCAAACACTCAGGCAAGGATGATGACCAATATTGCCAATTTATTTTTATAATATTGTGATTGTGAAGTAATAGACATATTTTATAATTACAGAGATATACGCTTTTAAGGTTTTTCTCAACTTTAAACGTCTGTATTTTTGGCAGTATTCAAGTTATTTGGAAAATTATTTCACTGTTAGTAAACGTCATACTTTATATATTAATGCGATTAATAAAAATATCATCATCATTCCCGTATATCAGGTAAGTATTGCGAATACCATGTTTACCTTTTCTGGCGCGCCCTTGACGAAATAAACCATTTGCGGCTGGCCGAGTACCCTCGCTATGACGCCCATGGACTGCTGCGACGACGAAAAGTGGAACCGCCGCAACAAACCGATCTATAAATGACGACACAAATTTGGTGAGAATAGTAAACTATAATATTCCACGGTTGATCGTAAAACAACCAAATGTGCCCCAAAAATATGATGAGAGCGTCAATAGAAGTTGCTCACGCTGTCACCTAATCAACTATTAAGAAGTTTATGTTCAAACTAGCTGTGCCTCGCGACTTCATCCGCGTAGTATTAGATTATTGGGTTAAAAAGTATCCTATATGTTAATCCCGGTTATAATCTATCTGTGTTCCAAATTTCATCCAAATCCGTTCAGTAGTTTTTGCGTGAAGGAGTAACAAACATACATACATACATACATCCACACTCACAAACTTTCGCATTTATAATATTAGTAGGATATGTCTAGGGTCAGTGTACAACAGTAATAATTCACTAACATCTACATTATTTAAGTGTGAATTCCTCTAATAATGTACTCTTACAACCTAGTAGTAATTGAGTCATAAGTTCATAATGCCGTCTTCATTGTGTTGATACAAACCTCATAAGGAATTTCCATAGTGAAGGGATCATAGTCATCTAAATTTTGGAGTTCCTGGTCTTTGGTCGTAGCCGGCTTCACTATCGCCGGCGTCAGGTTGTCATACCGCGTGTTCTCGGGACCGGGCTCCTCGAGGATCTGGATAGATAACCGAACCAATTCAACATGACCTATATTTACAAACAAGTTACATGCAAATATAGATCGGAACAATCTACTAGATTACATTACATGAATCTGATAAAAGCGATAACAGATATTCCTCGGCATGGAACTTGTTTCTGAATGCTGAGTTATATTATTCAAGGAAATTGATAGCATAATTTTCCTTAAATATGTTGCAATAGTTGCGACTCGTCTACAGTCTCATTAGCCTCAAACTTAGTTCAAAGCCCATGCAAAGAATTAGTCATTATTAGCCAACAATGTTATAATTAGAACCAAAGTCCTTTCGCTCTAACCAGAGCCCCCCCCCCCCCCCCGCTCGGGCGGCGAAACCTTTGACTGTTAGCCACAGGCGCGTTACAACTGAAATTCTGTATTGACATGCGGCCAACGGTCTAGATTAGCCACTATACCAATGTTTGCAAATTTCAATCTAATGCGCTCAGTACTCTCACAATTACACTTATTTTCACTCAATACTTTATAGGCTTTGATTTTGATCGTCACTTGCATTAAATACTAAAATTCACGCATGTGTTACCATAGAGGATAATACATAAGAGAAGAATTAGAGAGAAGAGGTGCATTAGGTAGAAGTGGGGTAGACATTGTACCTAATTTCGTCGATGGTATTTTGGACCCAACAGAGGGCGAGGCTATTGCCGTCAAAGTCAAATCGTTAAAAGTGAATACTGTATAATACTCACCCATTGCGTAAATTCAAACATTTTCAAGTCCAATGGGTCGCCTTTCAACTGTCCTTGTATGCTAGTGAGCGAATGGCACGAGGCAAGCGCTTGCACGAGCGGACTGCTCGCCGGCAGCGAGCCCACGTCCACGACGCGCTCTCCGAACCGCTCGGACTGCGTCGGTATCACTGCGTAGAAGTCCAAGCCGTCTTCGGTAAGGGTACCCGTCTAAAAACCAACCAGAACATCGTTAAGATGAAAGTTTTGTAAAACTATAAGGGGTATATCGATAAAAGGATTGCTTAAGTATTTTGCGATCGTAGCTTTTTCTTTTTATTTTTCACCATAAGTTGAGGTCACTCCAAACGCGTTTGATATGGTCAAATAACAATATTAAATAAGGTGGATAACCCTGGCTACCTAAAGACGGAAAACATATTATACAAATTTCTACTCTGAAAATATTAGTTTCCAAACCTATCATTACTTAAGATCACCTGTTAAAGGCGTCAAAACGAAAACTTGTATCTTAATGGATAGAAAATTAACTACTTACCTTATCAAAACACATGACTTGTAGTTTACCACATATAATAATCCTAGGAGGTGAAACACAGAATATTTTGTTTCTACGCAGTCGCTGCTGACTGTACACGATGCCGGCGGTCATGGCGGCGGGCAGAGCCGGGGGCACCACTATAGTGATGATATCCAACGTCCGAAGTACTATAGTGCCAAGGTTACTCTGTGTTACCATAAAAAATTTCAACATTAATAATTTTATGACAATCGAATGCAGACTTTCGCTATAAGAAATAAAGTTCAAACTAACTTACCCCTCTCACTACATAGAGCCAGATGGAATAGGCCATTCCGATAGCGGCAATGCAGAACATGAATATGACGAATTTGACGGCATCCTTGTAGAATTGGAAGTCGAACGGCTTAGGGAACAAAATACTTTTGATGAGCTCTCCTTTGGCGGTGTAGAAACCAGTGCGTACCACTTTAGCGAGAACCTGTAAGATATTAGAAATATTATAGTCACATTGAGCCATGGATCTTAGCGAGTGTACAAGTTGTAAGATGAGCGACGAAAGTATTTTTACCTGATTATTGCCATAGAATCTCGTTTGAATAACATGTGTGCCAGAAAATAGAGTATGCCTTTTGTGCCCTTCTGTGGAATAAACTTCTGGAGACACACACGGAGGTCCCTTCATCACTGGTACACTCTCACCTGTAATATAAGGTTCAATATTATTATCAATAGGCAAATACAACATTCTGTCAGTTAGACAGAAGCGATTTTTTTTGAGTGCTCGAAGATTTATCAATTAACTTTATTGCATTGCGTACTCCTCAATGGATATAAAAGTACGTCGTTATTGAGGCCAGGCCCTACGAGACGGTTCTTGGTCGTCACACAGAATACATACTTATTAGTACTACGTAGAGAAGTACTCTACAAAGACATAAAAAATACTCTCGCACGTAGCAATAAGGTGTAAACTCGACTGGTTCGAATGCCCCCAGGGGGCGCGTCGACCTTGAAGATTCAACCAAGTGAGCCTGGTCTGCTCGTATGGTCGTCATTATATGCTCGCTTGGTGTAGGAGAAAATTGGTTCTAGAGGTAGCTTTCCAAGCAAGTTGAGCGAAATTCGAGCGGTTAACAAACTTGAGCCCTAATTGGTGTTGCGAAATTCAAATATAGCTACCGTATAGTTATTACCCTAGTACCCTAATTATTATTTCGATCTTTTGGGACTCCTTGTATATATTGTTTGATTGTTACCTGTGAGCATACTCTCGTTTACGATGCAAGTGCCTGTCAGGAGCATGGCGTCGCAAGGCATGACGCAGCCGTTGGGCGGCAGCACCAGCACGTCGCCGGGCACCAGCCGGCTGGCGTTCACCACGCACTCCTCGCGGCCAACGCGCGTCGGCCGCAGCACCGTCACTGTGAACGCACTCGTCGAACCCGCCATTTTGTGGAGATTTATACTCATCTGTAACAAAATGTCAGCTCCATATTGGCATCATACGACGGACGAGTCAATGGGCGATGTAATGATGGAACAAAACATTTAACGCAGTCCAAAAAAAAAACTTCTCTGACAACTATTTTTAATATTTGCAGTGCACTGAAAAATAACTGCACAAATTGGTTTGCACAAGTAGTTACAATCAATTTGTAAGCTCAGATAATAGTTAACCAAAAGGAACATTTTTAAAGTATATTCGACAGGTATACATATTAATGGGAAATAGGTATTTTTACAGTAACTCATAAGAAATAATAATAAGAAACTCCTTCTCACCTGTTTCGTCTGATATAAAGCCAACATACATGATGCGATAGACAGAATTAAAACACAAGTCGCATACTGATAGTATTCGTCCAGAGACCAAAGAATTATAGAGAAGACTTGAAACAAATAAAATGGGTTGAAGACTTCGTTCACAAACAGCGTCCAGTAGCTTTTAACTTCCACTTCTACCGAATTGGTGCCATACAGTTTGATTCTAAAAAAAAAAAATATTTTATAAAAAATCAATTATATACTCAAACTCATTGAAACATCTTTATCTACTAATAAATTAAGTTTGCTATATTAATTATATTATGTACTTACAGTTCATTTTGCTGCCGTTTATTAATCCCTGACATATTTTCCATCAACAAACTGATAGTAAGCTTTTCATTGAGCGCAAGTACGTTGATAAATGTTCCTTGATCATTAAGCCAAATGAATCGACTGTGCTGGTAAATAAAATACCGCAGTCTGTTATCTCTGTGGTTGGATAAGTTCAAATCAATCTCATGGACTTTTTCTATCTCAAATAATCCCTCGGAGTCAGTTACTAAAATTGAAAGCTTTGTTAATTTAAATTACTTAAGAATAGGTAGGATTTGTCCATGTCTGCACATTATTAGTTCTGTAGCGCCCGTAAGCACCAGATAAAATTAAACTATAAAAGTGCTTTTTATGGAAAGAATTAGATTAGATCGACGACCGCTTGGAGCAGTGGTTCGAGCGTAGGCTGCTCGGCTCACTGCACATGGTGGTTGCGGGGTCGATTCCCGCCGGGGCAAATTTCGGAAAAGGCCTTTTCGTAATTTGTCCTAGTCTGGGTGTTACTGGGATCGCCCCCAGTCCATTGTACGGTACCCATAGTACAAGCATTGCTTAGTTTGGGGTCATACAGTTGGTGTATCAGTCTGGCGATATTTTTTATTATTTATTAGTATCAAAATGTATTTCAGTAAGAAACTAGAAAATATTCTTACCACAAATCTCTTCAGCCATTTTCAAACTGCATTTTACATATTTGAATCTGTTGTAGGAAGGATAATAAGCTAACGCAAAATACGGTAACCCACATAGTAATATGCATATGGTGTGAAATAAAGTAGCGCGTAATTTCGAATATTTGAAGCCATGAATTTTGATGGTTTGCTCGTCGCCACTGTTCTCCAGTACTTGCCATTGCCCCTCGCCGATAACTTCGTATTCGTCTGAAACATGAAGCAAACAGTCGGTCTCCTTACCGGGGATAGCTGTTGGCTGTGGGTGGCACGCTGTGTTTGCAAGTAGCCTATAAGATCCTTTTCTTGTTTAAAAAAATGTTATGTATTTATACTTTATTAAGTAGACGTTAAGTAGACATTAAGTAGACTCAATATTTTTACAATTGCCAAAAACCTATAGTTGTTTAACGCATACAGAAAGATGTTATAATTTTACTATCAGTTAAAATAATAATGATATGTTATCTAACTACTAATAAACCACTATAGTGAACCAAGTATTATACATTCTATGACACCAAGGACTTTTAAAGGTGAAGGAGTAAGTGAACTTATATTTCACTAATCAATATCAATTTATTAGCAATGGTCAATCTTGTGCTGTTTTTTAGATTATTGAATTTTTGCAGTAAATAGTACCTTCTTATATTCAACATTTAATTAATTCATTTATTTATTTAAATGATTTTAGACTTTAACTATGAACATCTGTACACCAATCATTGGCAGACCATAGCAAATGCTCTCCCTACCATCCACATAATACCTATGATCACCAATAAATTATCATTATAATTACAAAGATATGTCTTTGGTTTGACAAAGAGAGTTAATAAATAAAAATACCTACTGATAGCAAACACAATTGCAATTTGTCTCTAATAATGCTGATGTTCTAGTTTAAATACATAAATATGTACCGCATTAGGTTTTACAAATTATTAAGAATTTCTCCCATAACTACTAAAAAACCAAGTGCTTTTCAAGTTGAATACTAATGCACTGCATTCGTAGCTGAATACATGTCACAAAAGCACATAATATTTATTAATAATTGCGTGTATGTACTCATTATTTTCATTTATGTATAATAATTAGGTAATATTTATTTATTATTAATTAATTATTTGAAAATGAGTTGGCACTACAATATGCAAGAATAAAGTGCAATAAAGCAAATAACTTATTAATAAAAATAATATTAGATATTTAGGTAAAATAATAATAATAACTACTAATATTTAGCTTATATTTTTTAATAAGAAAATAAACTTTATTAGGTAATCCATCATACCTATGATGTTTGTAACACAAAAACATGAAACAGAAACAAGTGAAGTTAATGTAAGTAAAACAAATATTAGGTACAGACATACATAAAGTGTGATTCAAGTTAAATGTGCAAACACACTGTGCAACCACCTCACATAATAAAAAATAAACACACTAAATCTAAATCCTAAATAGATTATAATTGCAAAATGAGCTTATTATTAATCTCCTAAGGTAGTACAATATATTAATAGTGTGTTTATATTTTATCCAACAGTATCCCCAGTAAAACATAGTCAGTGATTACAATAGACAAAACATAGAATATATATAAAAAAACAAATTAATAGTTGCATAATAAGTAAATAAATCATAAATAAAAATATTATATTATGCGTTACATTTTGAAATATAATAACCATATTTAAAAAGGTCACACAAAAATAGTTAGATCTTGACTACACCTTTACCCAATATAATTATTTTTCTATATGGAAAAGTATGTGAATTCAATCATATGATTGAATTCACATACTTCATTTGTGCGGAAAATACATTAACACCAATTTGTGATGTTGTCTTTATTTTATGCAGTCAGAAATATATAAAACAATCTAAATCTGTGCCAATGTTTTGCCAGCGTAAATACAGTACGACAAAAGACATCCCACTAACTGTAACATTCAGGTCTTTATACGTTTAAGATTAATTATGAAATTATAAGTATTTGAGTCAACATGAAACATGAATTGTCCCGCAAACTACAAACAGAATCTCAGATACATTGTAAGTTAGGTTAATTAAAATTTCAAGATTTCAATCAAAGGTTAGGTTTTACTGATGCAGGAACACATTTTCAATATCATTATCAGCTTAACATTCCAGAAACATGAAAAGTAAATTCAACAACTGAATAATTAGGTATTATTTTATAATGACTACTATTTTATAGACTGAAAACATATGGGTAGTGATAAGATTGGTCCAGGATTGTGTCTCATACTGATCCCAGTGAAGAAATTAACAATGTGCAAAATATTAAAAAGCTCTTGACCATCACATGTCAGAGACATGTAATAATCCAGATCTTGGTCGAAAATCAAAAGATACTGAAGCAGTTATTGTAGGAGATTTACGCTTCCATAATTTAGTTTTCATGGGACACATTATGCAAATAAGGTGTAATATACATTTTTTTTAATTCACATGCATAGTTCTTAGGTTTACAATGAGTCACACGATATTTAATCAAGTGCGAGACTTACCATTGGCGACGGTGGCATTATTGATGTTCGGCATTCCCGCGAAAACTATATATAAAGATTTATAACACAAAAAAGTTAAGGCATATTACTTAGATGATTTTTTGTTAATTGCATGTAACCGCTGCTACCTCATTGCAAAATATTTTAGATTTCTTTGAAAAAATCGCACTACTCACATCACACTTTTTGCGAATAGATAAAACCGTAGACAAGGTTAATGTCAAATTAAACTTGACTGTCAGATATTTTGTGCATACGTCAATATTCTGTCTCGTCTTTGGTAGTATTCATCCGATAAAAAGTAAGAAAGATATTCTTTATCAAAAATATCGACTAAAAATAACCGATTATATTAGATAATAGTATTTATGGCAGTATAATAGACTTCTAATTCATAAGTCTGTTTATTATCTTAAAAACTAGAACATATATACCTACTTATTTATTTTAGTAAATATCATCTTCATCTGTCTTACCTTTTCCCATTATCCGGGGTCGCCGCGGTGTCTTTTCCTTCCATTCATCGCACTTTCTTGTCATACTCACATCCACTCCAACCTCGTTCATATCAACAACTCATCCACTTTCATATTTATCACTCTTTTAGTCACATGCTTCTCATCCCTTCTCATCACGTGTCCAAACCATTCCAGCCACCCAAATTTAGTAAATATATCGTAATATTAAAACATAACTATACATATGTTTAAAAGTATATTTAAATGAAACACAGAGTTATAATTATTATATAAGACTTACAACTTCCTTGTATCGGACCCGGACTGACAACCCTACTATTAGAAGTCTGTGTGACGACCTTGGTATAGGAAGCGTCAGAGCGAGAACTGTCAAGTCTCTGTGACAGACAGGCGGAAGGAACGGATTCGTAGTTTGTACTGCTACTGTGTTGTATTGATTTGGCGCGAACATGAAGACGACTGTGGCGTGCGTGCTGAATAACGGGAAATAGAATCGATAGCAAGATAAAGTAAAAGAAATAAAATGTCTCAGAACATAATATTACATACAAAAAGTCAATTTGGTGAATACAACTTGACATGGCCCAGTGAAAATGGAACTTATCTTTCACCAAATAATATAACGATGCCAGGTAGGTACCTATATAATAAAATAAGTTTTATGAAATAAGTAGTAAGTAAATAGATACCTACTTTTAGTAAGTACCAGATTTTAATTTAATTTATTTAAATTCATAGATATAGGTCCATGGTATTGGCCCTGGTGTCCGCTATGGAGAATTCCACAACATCCATTATTTCAGGTAATAATCATACCTAACAGATATTTCGTAATTTTTAGTAAGGCATGTACCTATTTTGAAGTTTTACTTTTATGTCATACCTAAACGATTATAATATTTACTTGATATGCTTTTTAGCTATCGAACATGCTTTTCGTGGCTTCGTACTGTGCCCCAAGTACGAAAAAAGGTCAATTGTGGATGCATACTATTTTAATATTCGGTAAGTAGATACTACCCGATTGACACTGTAGTGCTGAGAAATACCGCGATTACAGAAGACGTCAGAAAGAATTAACCTGTGTACTTACGCATATTTGAGGAAATGAACACTGGACACGTTACATGATCCAAATCAGCTGTTCTAGAGTCTGTAGGCATAACTGTCTTGAAGTTATGCAAAATAATGAAAATGCTATACCTATACAAGTCGTATCTCGCCGAACGCATTGAAATCGGTTCACTCGACCTAAGACCTCAGTAAAAAAAAAATCATTGCAACGCCCTTATAATTGACACCTCAAAGATCTGAGGCCGGGGCCGTACCAGTAACGCGAATGCGATGCGACGATTTCGTTAAAACAAACGATAACCATAGCGGTGGCTGCATCACATAAGCGAAACTTGTTTATAAATCGCCGTCATATTGCAATCGCTTGACCGGTGAAGCCCTGGCCTTATAAGTATAAGCTACGTACCTACTATAACCCTTAGTGTAATGAATGCTTTTCGGGTTTAAATTATAGCGGTTCCTTCCTCTCGGCAGCATTTATGCTATACTCGATATGGTCTTGGCACGTGATATGCTCGCCCGACGCGTTCTCTTGGAACTTCGGCTTCATGTTCTTGAACCTCGCCCAGGTCGTGTACCTGGTATACGAGATGAGACCCGTCAAATTCGACCCGGAACTGGAGGAGGTGTACCACACGCTATTTGAACCGTTCAAGGTAAAATAGTACTTACCGACTTAAAATTATTGCTCAAAATACCTGGTGAGTATTACCTATATTAGTTCGAAGGTTTTTGATAATAGGTGTCAAGATTGCAATTCAAGCGTATGGTGTCGCCAGATTTCGCGCACGTGATGTCACTCCACGCGGGGGAGGCTTACGCCATGCAGAACCTCACCAAGACTGACCGACTTGGACTACTCCTCGCGGGAAAGGTGAATACTAATATTTAGGAGGTATCTATTGCGAAGCTTGTCATAAATATTCTGTTTTATTGAAACATGCGGCCCATTATTTGAGGAGACGCCCTGTGCCCAGGAATGGGTCGTCAAAAGGGCTACTTATTTATTATAAATTCTATTACAAAACCACAGACTTCTAATTATATTAAAACAAGTTTGGAAGTATCCGCGTAATAACCAAATAATGTTGGTTGTTACTTATCAATTTATTTTGGCGTTTCTTTAGAAATTCTCTTATAAATTGAAATGTATAAATGAGCCATATGTCGAAGTACTTAGGGCATAATTTCAACGAAACCGAACTCTTAACTTTTGATGAAGAACTTAGAGCTCTTGAAAGGTATTTACCGTTTTTGTTTATCATTTCAGGTTACGTAGGTAGGTCTCACTGAATGCTAAAAAGTCGTAGATTCCTAGTACGTTATACAAGAGGTAGCCTACTCGTGAAAAACCAGTAGCACATTTATGAATAGGTAGTTCCTAAAGGACATATTATGTGGGTTGAATTTTGCAGTTGCAAACCGATTCTGTGAATAGGTAGGTAGTTAGGTGCTTACCGTTGGAAAATTTAAAACAATTTTTTACGTCGAGCGTGCCAATGTTTGCAGCGAATGTATAGCATTACCGCGGCTTACGGTGGCTTCGCTAACGATAGGAACGTGCTTTCTATTCGATATTATACTTACCTTATACGGTACCTATTACGATATGTAAGTATTACCTTTAGATACTTGATAATCTTAATAGTTTTCCGCTGTAGAAAATATTAGAGGTACCGACTGACGTAGTAGACTTATTTACATTATGTGGTCCTATTTTAATAATGTACTTTAAGTTCATGGTGTCTTAGTAAATGCTAAAGGATACCTATTTAACATACAAGAAAATGATGGTGATAACAATAATAAGTATGAAGTTATTAAATCAATAATCAGCTGTTATGCACATCATCTTTAGCATTTACTAAGGCGCCATTCACAATATCGTGCAGTATTAAAATAACACCTTATTACAAAGTATTTGCTGCTTGTAAATATATGGTAAACTTTAGGTACTGGGTTTTTATTACGGTCTAGGTAAACGTTATGAGCGGTCACCAGTTTCTGCATCCAATACTGCCCTGCGAGTTTTTGGATTCACCCGAGTTCGAGTCAAGTCGTGCTACGATTGATGAAAAATTCAAGGTAAGTTGAATCACTGGCCCTACACCTGTTCACCACTAGACTATTAATTTACTTTATTTATTTCAGATAACATGATCCATATTATTTTCTTTATCATTTCTTCAGCTTATATTACTTTGGTTCTCATTCAAATCAAGTATTTATTAAATAAATCTTAAAGCTGTCACTTTCAAACACGTTCGCGTTAATTGAAAGCGTCTCATTTCACGCAATAATACTTCCGCGAAAAGCGTTGTCACCTCGTCACCTACCTCGTTAAATAAGCCAATGGGGCTAACTAACACGCTTGGGCGGACTGATGAGTTCATTATTCAAGGGAGCGGAGTTCCTGACGCCGCGCAGCGTTTTGGGGCCCACTAACCTATTTAAACAAATGCCTCAAAGGGTAAACTGTGTAAAGGTCAGGATAATACCAAGATGATCTATTGATGGACAAGCAAGCAGAACTATATATTTGACATTCGATATTTTCCTACTGGAATAGTACTAATGTAAAGTCGATGTAATCTGTACTTTACATTTTGTTATCATCCGTAAAGGTTCTAAATTTTGATTAGGTCAGCAAACCGGGTAAGCCTAAAAGCGTGTCATTGGTGGTTACCACAAATATACGTCACACGCTGCACGAGGGAGCCCATAAACATCTGCACCCTAGATCACATAAATCGTCGGAGGGAGCGCTTTGAAACCAGAATGTCTCACGAGGGAAAGCCGAGGGCAGCTTTAAGCAATATCGTATGAAAAGCAGCTATGATATCTAGTTCACAACGATCTTCTTTGAGTGGGTCTGTAACTGTAATCAGCAGCTTTTCTCTACCACCGTTCAAATTGCTTGTGAAATATCTTATATTTTTATGAGTATTTACTGGTGATAACCTAGTAACTAAAAATTCAATCATCATCATCATCATCATCATCATCATCAGCCTATGCTTGTCCACTGCTGGACATAGGCCTCCTCTAATGAGCGCCATAGCGCCCTGTCTTCGGCTTGCCGCATCCAGTATCTGCCTGCAGTCTTTCGCAGATCGCCATCCCACCTGGTCGGAGGGCGTCAAAAAAACTCAATACTTGTCCAAAATAATAGCAGAGTACCTATACCTTAACAGAAAAAATAAAAGAAGTGGTTATAAATTGGTTCACAACATGCAAACATTACAGAAGATAAACGTGTTTCTATTATATATGACGGCATTACCTTTACCTATTTACCATGACAGCTTAATCTTCCTTACTTACCGTACTTTAATTAATTTATTCAATTTATTAGACTTAGGTACCTTTTTTCATCACTAACATTCGCTTCTGTTGATAAAACATCAATGACATCAGCCGACATGTTAATTGCTCACGCTCCAAATAGGTAAAGCTAATAAACGTGCAAAAAGAAGGGATATGTTCGTTGTTTAATTATTGTGGAATTGGCTGCTTAGCCATTTCCTAGACCCCTGCCTCGGTCAGGTGTTTTAGAAAATCACCCCCTCAATAACAATGTTAGCGTTCAGTATACTCATCGGCTGATCGCGCTTTGGCATTACCAACCCCATTCTGTTGACCTAATTGTTGTCAGATATGGATGTATAACAGACGAAGTGGCTATAAATGCATGAAACTGGGTTAAATGGCGATGAAGACTACACAGAGACGTGGGCAACTTACCTAATGTGTTTCTTTACTCATCAATCACAGCAAGTTGACATTGGCTTACGTTTATGAAGTTAGGAAATCTTTTTTAGAGGCTTCCTAGTATGTGCCTGCAATTTGAAAGAAGTTGGTCCAGCCGTAAGTGTTAATTGAAGACAAACGTGTCGTTTCCTTAAAGCTAAACATGTCTAAATATTTTTCCATGATTTAATAAACCATAATCATAGAAGGATTAGCTCCGTGTCTATTGTGGATTATTAATTATAAACAAGTGCTATTCAACAAAAAACTAAGTGCAGTGAATTCGTAAATAAATGACTTTTAATATATATTGTGGACAAAAGACCAAACAAAGTGAATACTAATATAACTACATGCAGAACAGTGAAGTGAAACAACGGCATTACTAGACAACCAGTGACTTTTATCCGCATAGAACTTGTTTGCAAATAATTTACTAACAATTACACGAAGTGCAAAAGTGATAAAAAACATCAACAACGTAAAAAATGATCAAAACCAATAATATCAATATGACTTTGCATTAATATCAAAATGACATTGCAATATCGATCAAGGAAATAACGCCATCTAGGGGACTCACTGAAAACCTCTCAGTTCTCAGCTCATCATACACCAAGTCATCGTCCCGCGCGCTAGCACCTAAGCAAACCAACAGAGGGCAGCACAAGTACCAAAACAAAAGATTATTTCTTGCAAATCATAAAATATTATCATTTAAACCATGGAGGAAGTTATGAATATGCTCCGCAAAATACAAAATGAACTTGACGAACAAAAATCGACTATCGTCCAATCAGCTGAAAAAGTTACTAAACAAGTTACGCAAAACATAAATTTCACATTAGAAGAGAAGTTCAAAGTAATCGAGGATAAATACGACAACCTTCAAGAAAAGCTGGAAAACCAAGAGAAAAGATTATACTTCCTTGAGAAACAGTCAAGACAGAGAAACATCGTAATATTTGGCTTGAAAGAGACAGAAACATCTTATGAAAATTTAGAAAAAAACATAGCAGCTTTCTTTAACCACTATTTCTCTATAGGGCTAGACAGCAGAGACCTACAAGAAATTAGGAGAATAGGAAAAAAAGGAGAAAAGCCTCGGCCGATTAGTATAAAATTTACTACACTGGGTACAAAAATAAAAATTTTTAAGGAGAGAAGAATATTAAAAGATACCACTTATTATATAAAAGAAGACTTTCCACAACACATTTTAGAAAAAAGAAAGGAATTACAAGAACAAGTTAAATTAGAAATAGAGAAAGGAAACCATGCCACCATCAGGTATGATAAATTGATAATACGACACAAAAATACAGCTGATACATCAGGGAATAAGAAAAGAACTCTATCAACATCACCGGACAATAAAGATCCTACACGAACAAAACAAAGAAAACAAGTCAACAAAAAGAACAAAACTCAAACAGGGGTACAGAGATCGTCAAGTCTATCAGAGGGAATTCTCAAACCAGGAATACTTGGTTTTTTAACTAATAAAAACCCCGAAAACCTACCAAACGAACAACTAGACAAAAACACTAAGTCATAGCAACTACCGCCCCCCTCTCACATGGAAAACACACTACATATACAAATAAAGAATAAAACACATCTTCCAAGCCGGCTGGTCACCGTGGAAGATCACGACCAAAACCCTCCAGAGAAAATTAAAACAAAATGTACAAAAAACAGTCACCAAAATACTCTGTTTATAGCAACATACAATGTTAAAACTCTTTCGACGTATTCACGACTACTGGAATTAACAGAGTGCTTGAAAAATATAAACTTTGATATTATCGGTCTTTCGGAAATAAGAAAACTTGGAAATACAATCGAAGAACATGACGAGTTTATCCTCTACTACATTGGAGAAACGCCAGGATTATATGGGGTGGGTTTTATTGTCAAAAAATATCTGAAGAGATATATTACAAGCTTCACAGGTCTATCAGAAAGAGTAGCGCTGCTAAAGATGAATATCAATAGCTTAGAATTAAGCATTATTCAAGTTTACGCTCCAACGGAGGCCTCGAGTGATGAGGAATTGGATCTTTTCTACAGTACTGTGGACAAAGCTATACAACTCTCAGAAAAAAATATTATAGTTATGGGCGACTTTAACGCCAAAATAGGACAAACCAGCCCCAACGAAACCGTCACTGGCAACCACGGTTACGGAGATAGAAACTGTAGAGGAAATAGACTCATCGATTTTGCGCATGAGAACAATTTAGCAATTATGAACACCTTTTTCAAAAAAAATAACAAACAAAGATGGACTTGGAGATCACCCAACGGTAAAACAAAGAACGAAATAGACTACATTTTAACAAACTTACGCAGAAATATATACGATATTCAGGTTTTAAACATCACTTACCCTTCGGATCATAGACCAGTGAGAGCATCACTAAACATTATTCCCAAAACAAAAAGTCGTAGCAAGTTCGGACGATGCCCCAGATCTCAATTAAAGAATGAAGAAGAAACGCAAACCTACAAGCAAACACTAAATAGCTGCTTAATATACCTACAAGAGAACTGGAGAGATAAGGACTCCGTTCAGAAGTGCTACGATGATATAATAAATGCAATAGAATCCAGCCTGAAAAAAGCTCACGAGGTTTCATTCAATACAAACTCAGGGAAAAACCAAGTACTATCAGCACGCACAATAGCGCTAATTTGCAGAAGACAAGAACTACAAAAGACAAAACCGAAATCAAGAACCATGAAAAATGAACTAAAAGCACTCTACAAACTCATAAGCAAACGTATCAACCTAGACTATAAGGCGCACCGCACAAGAATCATCGAAAAACATCTTAATACTACAAATAGTGTCAAGAAAGCATACAAAGAACTGACAACACATAAAACATGGATTGAAGAATTGAAAGATAAAACAAAAAATACCCAAAATAGAACAGAAATACTGAAAATAGCCACAGAATTTTACAAGATACTATACAGCGCTCCAAATCAATATGCATATGAATTACCGAACACAAATAAAGTAGAGATGAGAGCGGTCATAGACGAATCCGAAGTGATCAAAGGGATTAAATCACTAAAAACGGAGAAAAGTCCAGGCCCCGACAGGATCACCAATGAAATCATAAAGCTTGGATGCGCGTATCTTACAAAACCACTAACTCGACTATTTAATCAGATACTGAACAGCTCGCATACACCTTGTCAATGGTCAGAGTCTGATATCATCTTGTTGTACAAAAAAGGAGACCCTAATAATATAAGTAATTACAGACCGATAAGCCTTCTACCGTCACTATATAAACTGTTCTCCTCAATAATAGAGAAAAAAATCAAAGAAAGCACAGATAAATACCAACCTATCGAACAGGCGGGCTTTAGAAGAGGCTTTTCGACAGTGGATCATATTCACTCGCTAGAAATGCTGATAGAAAAATACCAAGAGTTCAAGAGACCACTCTACATTGTCTTTATCGACTACGAAAAAGCCTTTGACTCCCTGCTCCACTCATCAATATGGGAAACTCTAATCTCTCAACAAGTGCCACTAGACTACATAAAAGTTCTAAAAAATATCTACGACAACAGTACTAGCAGAGTGAAACTGGAAACTACAGGGCCACCTATACAAATAAGAAAAGGCGTACGACAGGGAGACCCACTCTCACCAACTATCTTCATAGCGGTGCTAGAGTCCATCATTGGCAAACTAAACTGGAAAAAAGTTGGCATAAATATAAATGGACGCTACTTGAGTCACTTGAGATTTGCCGACGACATAGTCCTGCTATCAGAAAGTACAAATCAACTGCAAATAATGTTAAACACACTAAGTGAAGAAAGTCGCAAAGTGGGCTTGGAGATTAATATAACAAAAACTAATATTATGACAAACCATATCGAAAGACCTGTATATCTTAAAAAATCATCTTTGACATATGTCGGTGCTTACATTTATCTGGGAAAGCAAGTTTCATTCAACCAACAAAATAATAATCTGGAAGTAGAGAGAAGGATCAACATCACATGGAAAAAGTTCTGGAGTCTCAAAGAAATACTCAAAAGCGATATGACCATACGGATGAAAACGAAAGTCATGAACACCTGCCTACTACCCTCATTCACATATGCCTGTCAGACTTGGAAATTTACCAGAAAAGTAAAAAATAAAATTATATCCTGCCAAAGGAGCATGGAAAGAAGCATTTTGAAAATTAAGAAAATCCAAAAGATTCGCCATACGACTATAAGACAGAAAACTAAAGCCATTGACGCTCTCAGTTACGCACAAAAGCTAAAATGGCGATGGGCTGGACATGTAGCGAGGTTCAGCGATAACCGCTGGACCACAAAGACAACATCATGGGCAGGTCCACTAGGACAGAGGAAACGAGGAAGACCAAATGCACGCTGGACAGACGATATCATAAAAGTAGCAGGTATCCAATGGATGCGAGCGGCAGAGAACAGAGAGTACTGGTCATCTCTGGAGGAGGCCTTTACCTTTCATAGAGAGGGTTCTTGCTTACAAAATACAAACCCTAACTATATTTAAGTAACTACTCAATATTTAGTATTCTATCTAATGTAACATTAATTTCAAATTTAATAACTCTTCAAATAACATTATGTCTGTGTTATAAATCCTAATTATATTATATTTTTAATTATATTATTATGTATTACTTAAAATGGGAATAGAATTAATTACGCAACTTACAATTTCTTACTATACATCAAAAGAATCATAAAATATTTTTCTATTGTTTTTAATTGTACCAAAATTGGAAAATAGATTCGAAGAGTGAATAATTTTGCATGCATACGAGTATTATTATTGAAATTTTCTTATGAAAAGCAAGAAATAAAAGGCTTTTTTATTTTTTTTATTTTTATTTTTATTTTTATTTATTTTATAATCATAAAAGGAAAGCTAAATGGATTGAAGGCATAATTTAGATTGTGAGAAATATTCGCAGGACATTTTGAGTCTATTATAGGAGCGGAAACATATTATTGCAAATAAAAAAAAACGTATAGATATTTATTACATGTTTCCAGTTCAATACTATCGCACATAATATCACCATTGTGTACGTATGCCACATAGTTAGCTGGCTACATTATTAAAATTGCTCCCCCGCCCATGCATGCCGGCCGAACACTCATCAACTTCAGTAATGGCTTTCTTTCTTTGCATAACCGCGATAAGGGCCCAAACTGTTATTACATTATGTGTATAGTACAACTTGACCGCTTTGCCAATATCTATTCAATTAGTTACTTATGGAGATGGTATTTTATGTGCTAGACACGTACATTATATCAATAATGTATTGTCTATTACGTCTAGGAATGACTAATCAATATACATAAGCATCATTATCATCAATAATTCAAAATTTTAAATTGGCGCCCGACCAGGGTATCTTTTTTAGGCAGTTGCTTTATGCGATCGTCACCTGTCCCCAATTAAAGACGGGGTTTTGACTCTATTGTAAAGACTCGAGTAAACAGTAAAATTTGAGTGGCAGTCTTTTATATTTTTTTTTTCTCAATCAGGTATCAATAGTCGCCGCTTCGTCATGCCGCTACGTATACTGGCCGCGGAGTTCCCTTGAGTATTTATTCGTCAAAGAGCCTTACCTCGCTTCCGTTGTGACCACTTTGATAGCCCGTGACATCACTACTAAACTCTACGCGATGAACAATAAAATCGTAACGGAAAGAGGCTCGCATCTGGATATAAGGCTTCCGAGTATTTCACACGCGCTCGCTCGCAGTCCAAGAAAACTTCGGGCTGCGAATAGACTACCACCGCCAACAACTGTTCAACCAGTACCACCTGAGAAAAGGCCAAGTGAGTTTCAAAAGTATTTTTACATTGTGGAAATAAAATTGAGAGTGAAATTTATATTCCCCTTACTTATATGAAAACCTAGGTTCTCATTAGTCAACTCCGGCCGTTGTTATTTTAAAACATCGCACATCTTGCTTTGCAGTAAGAGGGTCAACAATGAGAGTGGTTTAAATTCAAATACAAACCCCCTTTATGTCAATCTTTTCAGGCTTAATCTAAAAAAAAATATTTAACAACTTTACTCACCGGCTTTCACCAAACCACGGTTACCCTAGTAAAACCAAGGTGGTTCCTGAATTTTGCTTATTCGTTTCTTTTTCTCAGATTGCTGGTCCCGTGAGGCCGAACCCTTGACAAACGCAGTGAGACGCAACTGCACGATGCCATCGTACAGCGGGGGTGATGAAGAGCTGATGCCTTTAGCTGCGCACGAGGCGCCCGCCGCGTCCTCGGACGACTTGTCCGTGGCAGACAGCTGTCCCGACACGTCTTCTAAATACCACAGCTGCGAGGCGGTCGAGACTGACGATGAATTGAGACATTAAAGTTCAATCTATTCTGGATAATATATGGCATAGAATTACGGTATATGTTCTTCCAACGTTTACGTTAATTTATAAGTATGTTTAAGTAGTAATTATATTACGCATTACCTATTATAATCAAACAAGCTTCCCTATATCAATTATGCCTACATATATTTGACAAAAATTAACTACAGATGTACTTACTTATTTTAATATAATTTGTGCAATAAATTTGATTTTTTATTACGTGGCTACATGGCTATAGGGTATTATACTAGGTACCCTCTTTTACAAATGTCGGTAAAACGCTAGTAGTATGATCAATTAAAATAAAATACATATATATTCGGCAGGCAGACACATAATAAATATACATTATTCACGTTCCTAGTATATAAAAGGTGTATTCCACAATTCCATTAGTAATGAGCCGAGGGAGGGTGGCGATAAAGTTATGGTACGAGTGGACACCGCCCGGTCAGCCTAGCCACCGCGACCAATCAATCAGGGCAATCCAGCCACCATATCAATACCAACTAGCCCTAAGGAAATATCCTGACACACGATATTGAAAAAGCAGATTGACTGCTATTATGTCGATGGTAATGCCATTGATGCGTCCATTTCTATTCATGAGTATAACAGCTAGTTTAGTCAGGAAATATTTTTCATGATGATTACTAATTAAATACGGAAGTTACTAATTAAATATGAAATATGTCTGACTTGCTCTACAAGGCCTAGTTCTACTGTTATCTATTCTATAACTACACCTCATTAGGCAATTTTTTGAAATGCATACATATGAACATGTTGAGAAAATTAAGTAATAGGTGCGATACCTTGTTTTGAGTTACTATTGGTATGTAAGCATATTTTTATGAGATAGAATGGCAAGAACATTGTATTATTCAGTTGGATAACCAGAAGAAATAAAAAAGGGACGCAACTTTCTAATCCGCCACCATCTGGCGAATTAGACACGGTATCGTTTGGCTCTCGTCCGATGTAACATGCCAGCAAAAGCTGCAGAAATTCGTCCCGACCTGCCAAACTCACTCAGCCACAGACGCTGGTCTTGCAGCCAAATGAAACCCATCCGAACTAAACTAGAAGTGTTTTTGGCGGTAATACCTAGCCACTTTGTTGGCTACACACTTAGAACACTACTTAACTTTGTGTCGCCTTTCGACGTTTATGACTTGGTATATTCTATGCAATCACTCTTTATATCCAGGTAAGTGTAAGTATCTATACCGATTCAATTAGTATAAACAATATTTTTATTTAGGTATGTTTATTACAAAGCTGTCTTCATTACAAAGCTGACGGGAGATAAAATTATATTAGAGCACACATATTTATCTATACCTATTTAGGTACTAGGTACATAAATAGAACTCATACTAATTAGCAAGAGAATTTTTTACTAGTGTTCAGGGGCAAAATAGTACATTGTTACATAAGGGACAAAATAAGTCTTTCACCCGAGGTAAACACTGTGCTTTTCATTACGAATACAAGGAAAGTAAAATTAAAAACAGGAATTGGCTAAAGATATAATACAAGGAAGTATGAACAATAGTCTACAACTCGAAAAAAATGTAGATCGGATTGCCGCCTATTTTGTTTTTTTTTTCGTTGGCCGGCCAATTTCATTATTTAGCCATTATTTTTCATTTTCATCGTTAAATATTTTGCCCAAACCTATGTTATTTTGAAGAAATTGTTGAAACTTAATTATAATGAGAGATATGTCATTTAAAAATATATATTCTTTAAGTAATTCATTCTTAACTTTATATTATTTCAATTTTACATCGCGCTGTAATTGAGTGACTGTAGAAAAAGTTGGAACATGGTTCCATAGAAATGTGAAAATGGAACTAGTATTTTTTTTATAATTTAACAGCTGTCAGTTGAAAGCGATTCTCCCCAGGGCGGAAAAGTATTACTTTAAACCCGCTCCTCAGGTAACTTCAGACCTACTTTCCGAGTATGAGTAATGATACACATATTTTGTATGTTCATAATAATTGTTTTCAGAGTCTAAAAAAGTTGGTACCTGATTTATTTATTACTAACGTACAGTTTTTACATAATATGTATATTATAGAACTATCTGTCCTAACATAGTAATCATAGTCGAGGTTGGTCATTAAACGGTAGCCAAATAGATACACGCACACTCAACATAATTTATTGCGGGTGAAAAGTTAAATTACAATTAGGTACCTAGGTGTCATTGTGTTAAAATGGGCTGGTAAACATAATTTGCTGCTGCGAAGCTCATGTTCGTTTACACGCCAAGGCGCACGCACCTATTACGTTCCGATTTAAATTAATCACTAAACAATCGGGGTGCAGCTCGGTTACATGGCTAAGTTTGGCATAATTATGTTTACCCCGTAATTGATACATCGAATTAACTATAAGTTACAACGACTTTAATTTTACAATAAACTAGCTGTGCCCCGCGACTTCATCCGCGTAGTATTGGATTATTGGGTTAAAAAGTATCGTATATGTTAATCCCGGTTATAATCTATCTGTTTTCCAAATTTCATCCAAATCCGTTCAGTAGTTTTTGCGTGAAGGAGTAACAAACATACATACATACATACATACATACATACATCCACACTCACAAACTTTCGCATTTATAATATTAGTAGGATATAGGTATATAACTTTTTATACCGCAGCTAACCAGAAGCGGTACAAAAATAAATAGACCATTATTTATTTAATTAGAATTAACATTACGATTTCCAACACAGAATAAACCACTTATTTATAAAACGTAGGCGAACCTGGTAGTGACCTACTTACTTGTAATCGAACATTATTATCATGTGGTAGGTATCGCTTCGCGCTCGCCGTGGTAAAACTAAACTAATCCTTGCCTGTTCTTAATAGCAAGACGCCAATTACTTGTAGCTGTGTTTTACAAATCAAATGTTTGGTAAGGTGACACACAAACGATTTTTTCTCAAAATAATGTCGTTGGTGTGTGTTCCAACGACATTACAATGTTTCGATGTTGTACATAGAAACTAGGTAAAGTAAACTCGTCAAAGGTGTCTAACGTAGGTTTACCTACCCTCAATCGATACTTAGATTTTAAGCCCTAACACAGCTGGCCCAGATCAAAGTTTGCCAATCACGGTAGCACCTAAGCTATTTCGCTTCCGCTGGTTTTCGTGTTTCGTCTAAAACAAGACATATCCTATACCTAAGACTACGTAAAAAGAGGCCATTCATTACGAGTTAGTTGTACGTATTTTGAGCGGTAAATAAACTGCTAACTAGGCTTGGGCAATAATTATCGATAATATATTAAAAATGGTTTTATTGTCAAGTATCTGGTACGGATAGGTGAAATTGAATCGTGCTCTTATCCTTAAATTGATACTAGTAGGGATATGTGTAGTATGTATGTTGTGTAGTGTAAATGTTGTATTGATAAAGAAAAGTGCCCCACCCGCCAACAAATATTAAATTTGTTTTTTTTAGCACAGCTTTTCCATACATACGATTTCGTATTGTACTTATGTATTTTTATATTTTGTAGTAATCTAAACTGTCTTTGGGTAAAAAATTCGATAGGTATATCGATAAAATTATATTTTCTCTATGGATATCGGTAACGGTACTACGATATTATATATACTCGTACATATCGATATTATTTTTCACTTGACCATCCCTAGTGCCAACTGGCGAGCACTCCTTGCCCGGCCTTTTCATGATTGATGAATGTGTGAACGCCTCGGTGTGTTGCTAAGGGCACCTCGTCGCCTTCTTAGTTTGAAGATCTCGTGCGCGAAGTGAAAACGCAATATTTACATCGCTCGACCATTCGTTAAGTTTAAATCAAGTCAATGTAATAAGACTATTTTTGCCCAGAAATAAATTCTTATTGGTACAGAATCAGACAAACTTACGGGTGGACATAGTCACTTATACTTATATATATATATTAGGATAAGATGGATTATGGATTCAACGTATGATTCTGGACCACCCAGAGTTGGAATTTTCCGTAGATATTTATATGAATTAGGTTCAAATTTTTCAGCATTTTTAAATTTATTTTTGCATGAAATTCGCGCTCGAGCATATTGAGTTTTAATTTACGTTGCATTTTTTGTCTAAAATAGTCATTCTTGATTTATTTATGTAAAATCATTTGAGATAGATTTGTAATAATGATTTCATCTTCTACTATATAAAAATAAGTCGGGTTTTCCTTCCTGACGCTATAACTCCAGAACGCACGAACCGATTTCCACGGTTTTGCATTCGTTGGAAAGGTCTCGAGCTCCGTGAGGTTTATAGCAAAGAAAATTCAGGGTGGTCCACATTCCACGCGGACGGAGTCGCGGGGCACAGCTAGTTTACTCATAAATTTATCTCAGATACGAATACTTACAACACAACAATTTGAGACTTACCATAATACCAAGTCAACTATCCGGTCGTGATATCGCGTGACTTCACTTAACTATGATGTACTAAACTTGAATGTGGACAAATTAAATTGATGGTAATGAATATAATGACTTTATGATTTGTTTAATTTAACACGTAGGTAGTAATGAATGGAATTAAAATTTGTGGTTATCAAGTCAGATTTAAGTACTTATGAATTAGGTAATTACCTACCTAGACATGAAGTTTCGTTTTGTTTGGTGTGTAAAAATCGTTTCAGAGTAGAGGTCGAAATTGTTCCAATGGATAAATTGGTAGTTACTTAAGTAACTACATATTTGGTTTTATACAAATCCGTACAGACCGATTTATAATCAATATTTATGGGTTTGTTTGCGTAGGTATACCACAGTTAATCTGATCGGGATGTTTACGGACTCTGTGCTTTAGTCATCCGTCTTTCATTATCTAAGTAAATGAGTACGTGACCTTAAAGCACTAAGTGACTCGACAAAGCGATAGTGAGAGATACGATCGGATCACCTGCAGGCCGGGGTGGTCAAGGCTGGCCTGCCCTAACGACCGGCACTTGCTGTGCCTTCTTATCCCCAACTACACCGCACTATTCTTGAGCATTACGTGCGATTTACCATTTTGTGTTATCTGATGGCCTGTGGCTAACAAAGGAGCTTTGAATTATGTTGAAGCGAGGTCGATATGCTTGTCGGCCTGATCTAATACGGAATTAACTGTAGCATGTAGCTACGACCTATTAAAATTTGCAATTGGAATGTGTTAGGAATTTTCGTTTGTTTTATTAACTTGTCTTGTGCTTTTAGGTTAGATCAAATTAAACAAATATAACCACCTTCTTATACCTACTTAGAATGTTTTATGAGATCAATGTTATTTTGTGGTTCACTTATATTTTATTTCAACCAGAGACACAGTACAAACGACCAACACAAGAACGATCAAATTTTTACGATGACGTTAGTGAACCCATTATAAGGAAAAATCACCGCTTGGGGAGGTTAACCCTGAGCCACAAAACGCGCTTCAATAAAGGAGCTTGGTTAAAATGTAAGTCCATTTTAGTAACATTGATTTTCATTCGTTTATTTTTTAAGCAGCTACTTGGGTAGTTGTGTACTAATCATTGTCGAATATGTTCAGTTTAAGATTTGCTCGAAAGATTCGGTCTATGGTAATTGGTAGTTAAGATATAATTTTAACCCTAAAGTTTCATGGCAATTTACTGCGCTCATCCACGCCGGGCATAGAAATATAAGACAAATGGAGACAAAAAACCCCACACATTAGTGGCCATGCATTTATCCAAAACACGCAATACAAATAAAGAGTTACTTACCATTGAGACTTTGCTGAACTCCAGATTTGATAAATACATTTCGTGGTCTTCGAACCTTCTTACGAAAGGTAACGGATAATCTCTGGAGGCACTGCGTCCACGCTGCAAGGTCTCGCTCCCTTTGGAACCATGCCAGCCTCTAATCGTCGAGCAGTTACACATTCAATCTCGGAGCTCGTATAACTCCTCGCAATTTTAATTAATATCATCAACGAAATGATTGATTAGATATATATCATTTCGGTTGATGACGTCATGAGAGCGCGCCAAATAAACTTGTGTTCTGAATATTTTACATTCTTCTTGCTAGCTAGATACCCTCTCGTAAGATAAATCCTTATTAATAACAATGTGGGATTGCGTTATTTTATACAACTGGAACGTTACTAACATATTAATAAGTAAAGTTATTATGTAGGTATTAGTCCCGGGTCTAGTAGGTAGTTAATGAACTATTTTAACTCTTGTTTAAGTATAGTTTCCTCTACGAGGTTTCATAAATTTACGTAAGTAGTTACGTTAAAAGTTTTGAATTAATCTATCTGCACGGCTCCCTAAAATTTTTCTTTTGTGATTGTGATGTGATTTATAATGGCCTTTTGCCGTTGAAAAAGTCTGGACAATTGCCGACACCCGAATCCACGTCAATGCCAGGAGACAGTCCACCATATGAATTTGTATAGGTAGACTACTAATCTCATACGAGTGAATGGCGCTATAACTATTTATACACAAATTGAAACTAGTTTATTTTGCAACTGATTGTATAAGAACAACCTAGCTAACTATCTTGAAAGGGAACCCGAAAGAGACATCTTCAAAGATGTTCAGACATGTTTTGATGGTCGTCTTGATACAAATCACTCGATTTCTCGGTCGATAAACGAAACAATCGACAGGCTGCGGCTATCGGACGAGTTCATGTCGTACAATAATTTTATTGATAATATCTAAGTAGGTAGTAGCGAGATGGGAGTAAGGGTTGGTGCGGGGCGGGCGGGACGCGCGGGGCGGGCGCGCGTGCGTGCGCCGCCGCCGCGCCCGTCTCGCGCGGTGCCGCTGCCGGCGGCGGGCGGCGGGCGGCAGTCCACCAGTGCCGCGCGGCGCCGCTCCACACACGCCGAGCGCCGTGTGCGCCCCACTCGCGCCTCGCGTCTTACTATGCAACTCGCATGCCGCGCTCACTCGTGTTGTGGTGCTTTATGATGGTACGGCATGAGAGTGCCAGATATGCGGACGTTCCGTGAGAGACGTGCCGAACTCGCCACCGCCACAAGTGGGCGGAGTGACGAGACGCGTCCTAGGCTGCTCAGGTGAGCGGCCCTTCGCATCTCACACCGCTGCACGCTGGTTTAAGAAGCTGCAATCTAGGGGTCGATAAGGTACATTTCTTTCTGGATTCGAATAAAACCTACATGCTGTGTAAGTATTCGTAGCGTTATTGCTACAAAATACGTAGACCGTGCTACGCCGAGTTCGCGGCGCCCGATATAGATGTCAAATCAGTTTATTCCTAAATGGAGTCCTTTATTGCGCATTATATGGGTCGCTCTCTGGTAAAATCGCATTTATAATTTTATTGAAGTACCTACCTACTGGTATAACTAGCCGTCAGAACACGTCATTGTAAAGTAAATAATAACGAATTTATGTCCTGAATGCAAAGTGTAGTACCCAGTAACAACATTTCAATTTGGAACTTTTATTTCATTATTGCCAATTTTATTTAAGGATATACTTTGTACCAAGGAAGTTGAGTTGCTTTGTACTTATCAAAACTTAAATCAATGCAATGAATGAGAATATAGTCGTAATGCGACTGTAGAAACCATTTACTTACACATGCTGTTCGAGACGCAATTGGGGAAAACTTGGCAACGCAAGCACTCACTTTATCGATATCATTGAATATCTAATATGTGTAAATAAACAATCGGCTGTAACTACGTGCAAATACGTCTTTTATAGAACTATTTTTTACCATCGCTTCCTATACGACACGATTTACTGCCACTGCATTCGGTACTAAAATCCAAACAATCTAAATATTTCCAACGTCTTTCCAGTAACTGAATGGCGTGGTAACTTGTAAGTCAATAAATTCGCAAATCATATTCGCGTAGGGCCATGAGTCGTGACTGTGTGAGTCGTCACGCAATATCGGGAATACAGCTTATCTTGGAGCCGGAAAGCCGAGGAGCAACCGTCATCAATCTCGAGCCACAGAGCGTGACGGCTCGTACACACTCCAACTAGCATTAGGTATAAGGATAAATGTATCTTTTTGGGTTAATATTTCTGTTACAAAATATATATTCGCAGTTTTGTATTACATACCGTAACCAAATAAATTCGTAGTAATACACGATGTCGCGTTTCTGTAAGTCCCGGGATATGTTCAAGAGAACCCTCTTCTTTAAAAGTATTTTTAAAACCTTTCCGGCTCATAACACAAATCCCATAGATTAATTCGTATTACAGCTTCCGATAACGGCCGCTAAACCGGTGTTCATGTTGAACCGCTTTCAGGGTACGCGTCCATTTGAGACAGGGGTGCTGGCTGGGATAGCTCGCTCGCTCGCTCGCTTCAACAAATAAGATATCTCCATTTTATGATCGTTACAATTCATTAAAATGGAACGATCCTATTGGTCGAACCGAGCGGGCCATCTAGCCCAGCCAGGCTCAAGTGGACGGCCACCCTTATGCTTCTTGGATTTTGTGAAGCAAAGCTTAGAAAATATCTCTCGAGTTGCGCTTTAAGCGCCTACACCTAGGCCAGGGCAGTGGCGTTAACGAAAATCAAACATACAATCGATGCATCATTCGGCGCGTAGTATGAAACCCAAAGAATTTGTACTTAATAATAAGTACAAATTCTTTGATAAATCCGATGGTATTATGGGGTGCAATAAATTGCATTTTATGCTGTGGCTCAGAGTACTTACGCCGACAGTTGTTTGGAGTGTATGAGAAATTGGCGGCTGTAGGCGTCGAGACGGTCGCGACAAGCCGTCGCCATGCCTGATCCAGTGCCAGCCCCTGCACACACGACTTGTATACAAATATCTGCCTATAAATATCTATGGAATGACTCTTCTGCATATTAAGGACTTGTTTATCCAGTAATACTGGCGCATACATATGGGTGGGTGGTAGGCTATTGTTTTGTATGTTTACAGTATGAGTTGCGGAAGTACGTACTTATAGCAGTGTATGTGGAAGCAGATGATCCATAAATTAAGCTTGCTTTTGAAACTAGTTCGAAACTACTCTGCAATTTACATAATACATAGTAGATAGTTATGTATTTAGAAAATACCATAAGTACCATTTTCCATAGACATCATTTTATCAATAACAACCGAAATTTGAAAATAAAGTGTCGTCTTGTAGTAATAAAACTGCATTATATTTTTACGATGCCGCATGTTACCTGAACATAAAAGTCGGTTTCGCGTACATGCATGTTGAATAAACTAATAAAATATGTTACTACCTGAACAAGGTGACCGTATCACGCCTCTGTTTGTCTTACCTTCATCTGATTGAAGAAGAGATTCTATCCAAGTGGCTGATTTGGGGAGATGTCTCCGTACATTTAATATTTCGGCATTGTATACGCTATTGTAGTAACGTGATATGATTATTATTCTAGACTAGCTGTGCCCCGCGACTTCATCCGCGTAGTATTGGATTATTGGGTTAAAAAGTATTCTATATGTTAATCCCAGTTATAATCTATCTGTGTTCCAAATTTCATCCAAATCCGTTCCGTTAACGTGAAGGAGTAACAAACATACATACATACATCCACACTCACAAACTTTCGCATTTATAATATTAGTAGGATGATGCACGTCACTACGGTTTTGAGAAATTGTTCCTGTCATTAAAATTTAGTTTGGCATTATTTCTAGATGGCTTGAATTTATTTCTCAAATAATCACGTTGCCTTAATGGCTCTACTCATGCTTATACCTCAGCTGATTTTAAAACACGGTTGTTCATAGCCATAACTTCTTTTAAGTACTTATAATGTATATTTTATAGAATACTTGTATAAAATTTAACCTATTAATATTTGTTTAACGACCAAGTGACAGCCATATTTATTTAATTCTTCCATTTCCTAATATACTTAGGAGTAAAACTTTTTAACAGTTTTTAAATCGCCTCTACTTTTACGTACTTATTCAAATTAAACGTTATAAATGGATAACAAAAATAAAATCGTCTGGATACAATAATTTATTATTGCATATTTCATTCAAAACAGTACCTAGGTATCACGTTGCAGTAACAACTATTTCGTTTGAACATTTTCAGTGTTGTTCACTAACTCGGTGTGAGAGTTTTCAATAACCTAGCGTCGAGCAGGTCCAGCTTTTAATTAACTCTTATATAGAGAATTATTACGTGCTAGCTCTCATATGTACTGAATATCCATTGATATATATTTTAATATTATTATTTACTTTAGTTTAATATCTGGTACAGACACTCATGACTAGCCTACTGCAACTGAGGCTATTACTGTTATAGACGTTCTATCGTGTCTCATTTCTGTTGCTAAATATTTTTTTCTCTCCTTTGTTTCTCTTAAGTAGATACCCCACTTTAATATTCAAGTGGTTTAGTATTCTTCGGCGGTCGTGCTAGAACAAAATAAATGAAACATTGGCTGCTTTAAATATTTCATTAGATTCTCTTATGTCACATTTCAAATGGACGTTTACTACTTTACGATCCCATGTAGACTCAGTGTATACATAGCATATATAGAAAAGGTCTGCCACAAGATGACGTCGTTGGATAAAATATTTCATTCCCGCTGCTGCCTTGAAGGTTTTCCAATATATTATTATTATATGATTCTTGTTCTAGCATTTGAGAGCATCCACGGATGGGGCTTATCGATTTATGCGATGAACATTGCATCGAAATTAGTTGTCAACGATATATCATACAATATTTTAGTAATAAAATGCCGACTTATTTATAAGTCCGGAAAAATAATATAAAAAGCGTAGCCGAACTTGTGTATTACCGGATTGTTACAAGCTCGTTAATACATATGCACTACGTGGTATTCGGCATGTTTTGTATAATTATTTGCTTCTACAGTAGTATCTCCTCGATACGAAAGTATTGTGGTTATGTGTGTTTGACGTTCTGCGTATAAACCGTAAATGCTTTATGTGTATTTGGACCTAGAGACCTAACAAGTTTATAAATGGGTACCTAGACGAATAGTTCATTAAACATAGTGTAGCAATAAAATGCATTGGTCGGACGGACTAGTAATGCAATTTAATGCAAATGTGTTGATGTGCCGATAACAAGCCCCACGAGTGCAGCTCGCGGTCGCGCCCGCCTTCGGCTCCGCTCCGTTGCACCGCGCCGCACCGCGCTCCGGCACGAACGAGCGACGATACCGTGCCGCGCCGCTGCCGACTCGGCCGATGACTTAATGTGTGCGGAAATGTCGCGTATTACACGCCTACCGACCCGCTGCACATAACTCTACCACATATTCCACCTCGAATAAACTAGTTCCCTTGCTTTATTTCCTCCCACTTATGTTTTGTTAGCATTATAAAGTCAATGCAGACGTTCATATTTGGGTTTTAGTTATGCATGCATACATGAAGTGCATAACAAAATTATTATTACTTGTAAACTTTTAGTTTATTATATTATATGTCGGTGCTGCGTGTCTTATTACGTAAAAGAAAAATAATAAGAATATAGGGGCGGAATTTAATGAAATATTCCATCCAAGAATAAATTGGGAAAGTTTAGAAAACTAATATTGGGAATGGGCGTGCAGTGCGTAGCAAGTGCCTACGCGGCGCGTACCTACGAATGGCTACGCACCCGCTTCGCGTCTACGCGGTCTCTACGCAGCATATTGTGTAGGTTTCGTAGTCGTAGGCGAATACTAGCCTATGAGCAGTAAACAATTATTTATTACCAAACATTTTTTTATAAGTTATTATTATTATTTTTTTATTCCTCATGGATTATTATTGTCTTCAACAGCTAAAGCTGTTCCCATATAAGTATCTCTTTTTTCCTTGTACTTTTTGGGAATCTGGAACACGTATTCAATTATTTTTTACACGAGATAGATGTTTCATGACCTATTTTTTGGTAAAGTTGGTATTATTCAAAACTTATATGAAGATACCGTTAGCTTAACTAAATTAGACAAACAAATTAGTATCTAAGCAGTAGAGTTGGTGATATTATGCAATTATTTAATATTTCAGTCTACAGGTTTCCACATAGATACTTATATAAGTATTTTGTTGTCAATTTTACTGAAACAAACTGGTACTTAAAGCTGTTTACTTTTTCGCAGATAGGGTGAGCTCGTACGTGGAGTGGTAAGCAGGGTGTGGTGATGGAGGTGGTAATACTGAGAGCGAGAGCCCAACTGAATCGTCTCGTGTCGTCGGGTGAGAGGCGCGCGGCGGACGGGGAGCGCGGCGAGCGCGGGGAGCGCGAGGGCGGCGGCGGGGGCGCGCGGGGCGGCGCGGGCCGCGAGCGCTCCGCCGCCATGGCGCCGGCCGCGCCCGCGCACGCGACACCCGCGCCTTGGCTCAACGCCACGCTCGTCTACAACGCCACCCGGCTCAACGCCACCTTCGACGCCGACTTGGACCTGCTTAGTGCCAACACCACGGAAGAACATAATAACCACTGGTTTTGCGCCAAATGGAACAACGCACAACAAGACCTTTTTCAGGTAATTGATAAACTCTACCGTCTATGCTTGTTTTGGTTCAATCAATAAGCAGATTAAAGTTGAACTTGAATTTTCTAGGGTTTGATGTTAGATGAACAAGAGACCTTTAGTTCCTTTTAAGAACGCTGGATGGGTAATGGCAGGAAATTGAAAGATTACACTACAAGGCAAAACTAAAATAAAGAAAAGCGTTATAATGTGAGGTTATTTCACCTATACAGGCGGCAAATTTGTGCTTCGCTCTGGCCTTCCTAGCACCGAAGAGCTTCAAGCAGAGCATTCTGGTGCTAAGAGCGTTGGCCGCCGCCGGCGCAGTACTCATGGGCCTGTGGGCGGGCGCCGAGGTATGCGCGCCCGACGTGCTGGCCTGGAGTCTCGCACTTGTCGTCGTCAATTCCATACACACCATATTTCTAATAATAAGGTTAGTTAAATTAAACCACAGTATAAAAAGTCGTTGCAACTAAATTTAACTTGCGTGTTTACGACGCTACTCTAATTAGTGTCCGGTCTCATAGGAATAGTAAATTCTAACTTAACCCCCTTAACTTAAAAATATGAGGGCATTTGGAAATATTCCAATACGCCACGCAATTAGCCGGAGTATTGTGCTTATATTATATCCTCGAAGGCATGGAAATTGCGCTATTTTATTCAAATGCGACGAAAGTATCGAATATTAATAGTTAAAAATGTATACGTACTAAACCAGTAGGTTTTTACATAAGTCGCTAACAGTAATATATGTTCTGATATGAGTCGCATCTAGCTGCTGGATAGTAAGTACCTATTATTTTTGTTAACGTAGGTTCCTCCCGCCGGCGTTATCACTCGAGCTGACGGAACTGTACCTGAAGCTTTTCAAGCCGCTGAAGGTAAACAAGAAGCACTTCCAAGAGCTAACCCGCGAGGCGCGGACTGTACGCCTCGAGCCCGGCGAGGCGTACGCAGTCGAAGAAGTCACGCCGGCCGACGAGAGGCTATCAATACTTTTAAAGGGAAAGTATGTGATTTCTTTCACATATGTTACCGCCGTAAACGTGTTTACATATCTATCCAATCTATGTACAAAACACTATGTCAGCCTGACTACCCTACGTATCGACTTACAATTATTTTTTCTTACGTTTCAATAAGCTGTTGACTAAAAATTACCTATCACATTTGCGTTGTGTATTCAGTAAAGTGTTCTTAAACACAATTTAAATGCGAACGGAATTTCTTAACAAAACTGTTTTGAAATTCCGTTCGCTCCGTTTTTGTTTGCAAATGTACTCAACATTTGCAAGCAAAATACGAATTTGCGAATCGAAAACTTACCTGGGCACCTACCTAATCAATAAAGTGTTTAGGGAAGCTCTAAGGCACCTAATTAATTAAGCCGCCCTGCCATCAAGGGTGTGTCATCTGTTGCAGAATAAATTGAATACCGAATAAACATACACAAAATACTTATGAAGACAAAATATTGAGGTTGTACACTATATCTACCTAAGGATAGATACAAGATAAACAATTCAAAGACGAGACACGAGTCCCGACCCTCACGACGTAAAATAAGATACCTACACATGTTTATTTTGTTTTACTCAAAGATATATATTTTTCTTTATTTTGGTAATGCTGGAGTTATTGTGCCTAGAAGTTTACAAAAAAGACTTTTGTTCATTCAGTGACTTGTATATTCTCTACTAAAGTATCTACTACTGATTCGTTTCTCAATTAGTCGTATATACTTACTATGTCCAAACCTACACCAGCTACACTTCGTTTATTAAGTACAAACAGTTACTACTTTATGGGCTTGGCCGAACCGTAGTCCATAAGCTAACGATTTCAATTCTCTTGTAAACCATTCAGTGCCTACAATAAATATTGGTACAATGCTTCGTATACCTAAAATTGATTAATCATGATAGATTCTCATATCGATATTGACTAGTGGAATATTTCTGCTTTTAGTATTGGTAGTGTTTCGGTTTTTTAAATTTTGATCTCTTATCGTAATAAGGTCCTGTTTTATATGGGACTAGTACCTACCGCCACACTCTCCCACTACTGTTACTCCTGTAAGCCAGGAGGTTTGACCTGCGAGAAGTCCCGGTGAAATATAAATTGTCTTGGATCCCGCACGAATTTAATTGAAATAAATAATAGGAGGAACCGAAAGAAAATTATCCACTTCCCTCCGTTGCAAAACGAAGATAGAAATAACTGTATGGACTTATTAAGATAATTAGGTCGTGTATAGGAAACGCCGTTTTTACAGAAGAGGAAGAAAAAAAGTTGCTTTAATACTTTTTGTACAGATTGAGGGTGAGCTGTGACGAAACCCATCTGCACTACATACAACCTTACCAGTTCGTCGATTCTCCAGAGTGGGAGGCGAATCGCGAGCAGTCAGATGACGTCTTCCAGGTATACCTCTACTTTGTTAAATATATTTTTAACTTTATGCCTTTAGTACTATATATAATGTTTTAATCCAATATATGATTACACTACCTACTCACACGCAATGACATGAATGACTTATAAAAAGTTAATCAAAACTATCAAATTTACATTAGATAAAGTTTTTTCTGAGTAACAATCTTGTAACAATACATAAACATAGGGAAATCACGTACTCATAAAAATACAGACGCGGAATCTTTAACCATGAAAGATGGGAACGATAACCATTGACATCTTTGTTCGTATTCGTTCGGATCGAGAGACGGCTCATTGTAATTCCGCGCACAATTAGACTAAATAATTCAGGAGCGCTACGAAATAACGCATTATCCTAATGACTGGAGATTTATTATACTGGCTACATTGCCAAGATAAAGTTCACAAAAAATTATATTTAGTTATTCGTTCGAAGCGAGTTCGCCAATAAATTAGTTTTTGCACCTATAAGTCATGTTCTCCGTAAATAATGGATCATTTCACATTCGAAATTGGTAATAAGGCTTTGAGTAGTTAGTATATCTAGTTAGGTACTCGACTTTTTTCTTGAACAGTTTATTGTATAAACAACCTTAATACACTTACATACATCTATCCATGGTTACACAGAGATAAACGCTTCAGACAACTCGAAGTAACTCACGTATCGGAGAGATAAAATTCCTTTTTTACGCACACTGCCTCTACACGGGTAGGGGAGTGCCCGGGCCGGGGGGGGGGGGCGGCGCCGGCAGGTGCCCGATATTAATGAACGTCTCATTTACCCCACATCTTTGCTTAAAGCGTCAAAGTACACTTTGAATATGTAGCTATGAGGAACAGGAAACCACGGTCAATTACGCGCGTATTAATTTATGTAATTTGTCAGTTTAAACGTTGCTTTGAAACGGAAGTTCAGGCTTTGAATATTTCCATATTTTAATTCAGATTTCGGATAATTTGGTTGATAATTAAATACCTCACTATCAGTTCACATATTAATCATAATGGAATGGTTGGACTTTTACACGTCTTAAATTGATCTAGATAAGTACAAGGTTTTGAAACCTGGTTATTAACCGTTTTTAAACTGGATCCAAAAACAAATAATCCTCAGACAGGGCTTCTGGATAGCAAGTTATGTCGATTCCGACAGTATTTTAACTCGTTACTGTGAACAACTTGACATTACTTATGGCATAGCGTAACTTGAAATTACACTTTTATAAAACTACTTACTAAATTTCACGTCACCTCGCATATCATTCATAGTTAGATACGACTGTAATGTTTTTTCGAATTCGGAAAGAGAGGTGATGGATGAGGAAAATATGCCGGTTGCGTAACACCCAAGAAGGGACTGGCCTTGTGTTTGCTGTAAACTCTGCCGACCTGTTCAAACTGTAACTAAACTGTGAAGACGGTCAGCGAATAATCGCTGAACTTTCTCAGTTTTTCAAATCGCTTGCACACTTTTATTTCTCACCAATTCTTAAATCTATTATTTTCTTGATTATAAAAAAATATGTTTTTGACACTGTTAGCCAGCGTTTGTAAAATAAAGATATACCGAATTGAAAAAATTTGAATATACACTAACTCACAGACTGTAAACGCAGGAAGAGCAATGCTTTCTTAGTAACTTATAGAGTCATTACACTACCATATCCTGATGACTTCGTTCGAAGGTGAGCGTGATCGCGGAGGAAGTGTGCACGTGCGTATGCTGGCAGCGCATGCGTCTCGAGCGCGTGCTGCGTCACCGGCCTGCCCTTAAGGTCGTGCTCGACTGCCTTATAGGTCAGTACTTCGCATGCATCAGTTTAATAAAATCTTTTAGATACCGTGGCCAACGAAAAACAATACGAATTAGTAATAAGTTCGCCAACATTCCGCCGGCCGTGTTACAAATTCGTGGTTTATTCTGTGTCAGGAACCATAATGTAAACTAAAAATTAATGAAGACGAACTATTAAAATCAACTGATATATTCATTTGCGTACCGCATCTCGCTGGCCCTCGTGATACGGATATTATAACAATAATCATTTTATAATATATTAACCTATTGCCAAAGGCACTAAATAAGGATAGAGCCAATGAAGCAATTTGATTCTTGCCTTGCACGAACCCCTATAGGTACCTATCATAACAACAATTTTACTCCAGAAAGTAAAGGCATTACTTTCGTACAAAGACTACCAGGAACTATTGTTTATCTAATATCAATAATGGGCTGAATGCATGCCAATTTGCCTCCAACCCAACCAGAACATAAAACCCATAAAGCGACCCCACGAAATAGGTTATTGACGGACCCATTTTTTTTTCTGAAGATTGCAAGCCGATGACTAAGCGTTTCTATCCGGACGTCGTTTTATAAAATCCAATTAAACTAACACATTATTTTAAAACATAGAGGCGAACTTTTATTTGTGTTTCGTCGTCTATTACGTTAACAATTACCTATTATATAATTAAAATGTAGAGTCAGCTAGGAAAAATGAAATTAAATAATATTTCAGGCAAGGATATAACCCATAAGCTGTACTCTGTGAGCGAGGGGCTGGGCGCGGGCGCGGGCGGCGAGCACGAGAGCGCGGCCGCGCACCTGACGCGCTCCGCCAGCGTCGACGCCGTGCACGAGGGCGCGCGCGGCCGCCTGCGCAGCCTCGCCTGGCGCGCGCGCACAATTAACACGAAAGGTCTGTATTTTTCTGCATGAGTCATAGTTAGGATTGCCACAACTATGCATATTGAACATATTATACCTACTTAGCGGACGACTTTATTTGTAAACAGATATATATTTTTTGTGTCTGTAAAAATTCGTCAGGGAAAAGGCACTGGGCACACTAACTACTATATTTCACTAAAAAAGGTGACAACCCTAGTCAGCCTATAGGCACTGTAGATAGACACGTAGGTAATTAATGTAATTTATTTAGTATGGCCAATGTGTGTCGACCTTTACGAAACTCTCCTCTCTATTTTACAGCAACATCATACTGGCAGCCAGTGGTGGCGCGTCAGTTCCTGCGCCAATCGCCGTTCGGGCTCGGGCGGGTGGCGCAGCCGCAGCCGCCGCGGCTGATCGCGCAGGCGTCGTCAGCGAGCCTGCAGCCGGCGGCGGGCGCGCGGCGGCGCAGCCCCCCGCCGGCGCCGCGCCGCGCCGCCTCGTTCCGCCGCGGCCGCGAGGTCAAGTTCGCGGAGATGGCGATGGCCTCGGAGCCGGCCGTGTGACGCGGGCCGCGGCTCCAGCCGGAGCTGGTGCCGCTCGTCTCCCCCCACACTTTTTCCCCCATTGACAGCTCTCCATCTCTCAAAGCGCCCTGACCGGAGTTTGAGCGAACGATTGCGCCTCACACCACAGACTTTTAAAACTCTGATGTGATCACGTAATCCGTGCCGCGTTGAAGGAGATTAGCGATCAATCGTATTGTTAATTTCGGTTCATAATAAGAGCTTCCTGTTATAAAATACCCGATATTTATTTTGTAAGGTACTCGTACGTATGACTTGTTCTCGTTCGCTCCAAGAATTAGAAAAAACTATGAACGCGCCTGTAATGGCAAGATATAAAGTGACATAAGTGTTAGTTGAGTAGGTATGTTAATTTTTACAAGTGACGGTATATTGTGATTATTATTTGAGAAAGTAGTCTAGCATCGGTGTATTAAAGGTTTCATTAACAGTGGACAAACGCAGTGTGCTTAAACCCAAAAATAAATTATAGTGCATTTTTTAATAATACTGAAATGATACAAACTGAGCGATAGCACTTACGAACCGAAAAACTGATAGGCTAAGTAATGGAATTGTAATTACACCTATTTTTTTTGCAATTGATAATTCAAATGTGGAATTCTAAAAGTATTTTAATGTTAAAATAATTAATTGTTTATTAGCGTTAAGATGTGTTAAATTCGTGATAAAAAATTAAAGTTACTGCGCGAATTTATATTTAAGAAAACTGTAATAAGTAGGTATATAATATTATTAGCTCCTTGTTCTGTAAGAGATTGATGAAGATCATGCAAACACCATAGCTTAATTATTTTGAAGACCATGAAAATAAATCAATACACATGGTGGTTGCGGGTTCGATTCCCGCCGTGGCAAATTTCGGAAATGGCCATTTCGCAATTTGCCCTGGTCTGGGTGTCACTGGGATCGCCCCCGGTCCATTGTACGGTACCCATAATACAAGCGTTGCTTAGTTTGGGACCATACATTTGGTGTGTCAGGCTGGCGATATTTATTTATTTGATCCTATGTAGGCACTTGCTACAACGGCTATAGCAAGGACATACAGTTAAAGTTCTAGTGATACCATCTAAAGCACCGCATTATATAACCGTAGCGTGACGTCAACACGGCTTCTAATCATAGGTACCTAATCACAAATTACTGGTGGTTTCACTGGGCTTTACCTGTATGACTTATGAGTATGCCCCTACTTTGGTTCATTTTCAATCGAAAGTCATACAAACCCAAAAAAAAAAACAACGAATATTTTCTGGTGGTGACCGCCAATAAGACATACCTTATGAATGAGGCATAACATAATGTGTATGTATACCTACGTATTTATTCTATCTATGGTACCATAATCATTCTAACAATTGCACTATCGTATTATACAGCCTGGCGACCGTAAATTAACACACGTATTAGGCTTCGCATTGTCTGATTTTCGAGATATTTAAATGTTATTAAACATTATTATCCATTGAATTATTCAACATTTTCTGTAATACCATTTTGGACCAGCCTGTACGTAAATAACTCTAGCGCAGAGGTCACCTGCCGAGGTCACGGATAATAACATTTCTGCAAAGAATTAAAAACGTAACAGAACTACTATTAGAAATAATAATAATACTATTAACTCGCCCAGCTCCGAGTATTAGGTAAGAGCGTAAGAGTAGCTGAATTAATCGGATTTCAAGGGTGATGCTAATTTGATTACTTTATTTAGTATCTATTTTGTTCAAAAATTGTATTTTTTCTATTTACGGTTTTTTTATTACTATTATGATTATTGACCACTACTGTGTGTTAAATTAAAGTCGCCATGGTAGCGCCAGGCTGTATACACGACTGTTACAGTCGGCTGCACATCTCAGGGAATGTTTCCAGCATAAACTTTATGCTTAAGCATTAATGACACTCGTAATAAAGCAATGTTCCCTGAGTATTAACTGCACCACAAAATCATACCTATTTAAATTAAGTAATATTATTAATTACAATCACATAGCGCAAGCAAAAAACTAACATTATTGATGAACTGGTTACCCTTTAAGGTTGCTAGTTGCACCCAGTAAGGAAAAATAAACATAATTATTTCGCATGGGTGAGCAACTAATAGCAGAATGAATCTATTTTTTTTATTATGACCTATATATTTTGTGGATTCTATCTAATACAGGCTTCTGTTGAGCATAGGTATACATACTCATACAAATCTAATGGAACTTGAAGAACTGCTCTAATATTCAAAATGCACATTTGAAAATGTCTCACATACACATAAAGATATTCTGATTCGTGTTAATGCTATGAGCTTTAGTAAATGTATATCATATTATGGCGTAAGCGTCGGATGAACTCATAATCATTATCCAAACCTTGATAAGTATAATTATGCATCTGAATAGAAGTCGATTTGCGATGCCTTTGGCAGGAAAATGTTCGTTCAGAAGCGAGAATTAAGACTTAGACATTTTGGTTTACCCTCCTTTTGCAACATCGGAGTCTGTAGCTCCTGTTGAAAATTAGACTTTAAAAGCCTTTCCATTTCCTTTATTTTCCAATGTGCTGGTGCTGAAGTCAGAACAATCAGTATCGCACGTTGCATCGTAATTATATGAAAACTATCGTTAATGTAAGAACACTTGCCTACCTCCGTGGAATCGACAGTCATCTATATACATACATATTCAAGTCGATGTTTAGTTGATGTTGTTGCTTCGTTACTACTTACTATACGTGTGCGGTGTCAATCTAGATCAGCATGTAGTTCGTATTTACTGTACTAAAAATTGTTTACACGGTGTCGACAACACCTTATACGTAACTTGTAGATATCGTACAAAGAGGACGAAGCTTCGTTAAAGTTGCAATCAATATACATTAAGATACAATCGATGTTATCAACCGTCAGGAGGCGATGAATGAAATTCAATTTTAATACCCCAATATTTGTGATGAAATTTGTATTATTTATCAATTATAATCGTATATATTTTATAATAAAATGTGTACCAGGATGTCCTCATTGTACGGTGTCTCACACGAATACATATCGATCTTCGGCCTGTCTCGCCTCATTAGTTATTTCTCTAAAGACGTAGTGAAACATATTCTCGGTGGGCTGATTATTTTACATCTGTAGGTAATTATTCGATAAAGCATCAGTAGTTAGAAACACCCATAACTGTTAAACTGTAACATAATATTTGCCCAAGGGTAACTGTAACCATTTTACGTTTCAAATATCCAAACACTGCTACTGTTTGTATTAAACCACGGTATTTTGTCTGTAGAACAGTTCACGACTTTACTAGTAACAAACGACGACCAGAAAATTGTAATACTGTAAAAGGTTACAATGAAATATTATTTTATAAGAAAACGTTCATCGACGGTGGAACTCTAGCGGCAATATCGTTGCACTGTTCTCTATGTTACCTAAAGTATTTTGCAATTCTACAAAAATGTTGGCCTTGCTCTTATGGTGTAATAATATAACATTATAAAAGGCTAGTGAAATTTTGATAATTAAATAACAACTAGACTTGAAATTGTAAATTGATTAGGTATAAATCATAACAACATAATTGATAACTCGCACACACTGTGTACTTAATGTTCAGGAGCTTTTCGTATTGTAGGTATTGTATGTGTTATCTTCTTCGATATAAGTTACTGGTATAGTTTGTGTGGCACGTGCATGAGACGATTTCCAAACATGACGACTGAATTGAAGATATCACGGGAATTGACGACGTTCCTCTAATTCGCGCTGACGATGCTCCAGAGTCAGCATCTGCACCATCTCTTCCGAGCTAAATTTTGCTTAGATTTATAATTCCCTCGGAACGATATTTCTATTTGAAATTAAAGAATGTCTTCCAATGATTTACAATCTTCCCAATAAACTCAAATGCTTCCGTATTGTTGTTAATTTTTTCAAGAAAGCCAAGTCTATGTTTCCGACAGCAAGGCCCTTTAACAACTTTATAATCGCGATCCCATAATTTATTTACCGTTGACTAATCAACGGTGAGTATTTAATCTCGTTATTTGTACCAAAACGGGAGCAAACTTGATCCTTATCATTATATTTCAGAGACACCTAAAATATTTATACAAAATGTCATCAAGTGTGTATAGTGTACTTTGTAATATAATGATAATGATGATTATATTCAACTGACACTATGGTTGTTTCATTTTATATGTCGATGACTTGCTCGTTTATAACGTTACAATACTTCTTGCAAAAGGTTTTATCTGCCCAAGGATACCTGTAACAATTAACATTACAAACATCCTAACACTGCTACAGTTTGTTATGTCACAGTATTTATTCTGAAGGACTTAATATAAACGTTGTATATGCATCAGTATAATTAGATATGTTTATGCAGTAGCCTGGTAACTGTACCAGGGCCGGCTTTACCTAAGGTGCAGGATGTGCGGGCCGAACGTGTGCCGCTCGCGACGCCTCCAAAGAGCCTGCGTCTTCTGCGGCGCTCTCAAAGACCATGTGCCCCTTTTATGACCTAGAGGGCGCCAGGGTATTTGGTTGCACTCAGGCGCTAGACCCGGCACTGGCAGTTACGATGTGATAAATATCGACATATTCATGGACTAGCGAAAGGCGCGGGTCGAAGTATGCACAGACATTGTTTTAGCAGTTTAGTTACACTGTACAGCGAAAAAAAGCAATAGTCGTTAGTTATTATAATATATGAGAGTTTTAAACTTTAATGCTATATTTCCTGTGTGTTGTTACGTAGTAATATTAATCTGGTGTCGACTAAAACAATGATCGGTGGCGGACACCTTGGCAGAGCGCCTCTGTGATACACGTTAGCTATTTAGAATAGGAGTCGTCGGTTGGATATCATATTCTTACTCGCGATCTGTTATTCTCAGTATAGGTTGCCTCCTGCGTCTCGTCATGCTTAACATAACAGTTATTGATTATAATTATTGTATTTATTCACTTTATGAACATGTTTATTATGTCTTTAATAAAACAATTGCTTAACCTATCTATAGTTTTATTTCTAAAATGGCAAATAACACACAATGATTTTATGCAAATTAAATAATAATGATGAATACAAATGTATATGGAATAAGTTAAATCTCAGTCGGAAACAAAACAAAAATTATGTAAATCTAGACGTCAATTATACATTATACTACGTATCAATGTCGTAAACGACGGGCACCAGGCATCTCAGAAACCTGTTAAGTTCGATTCGACCATTGACCGGCTTGTGATGTCAGTCGCGCTCACTCTTGCTTATTTCACTATGTATAACCCACAATATTGTTTAAAATGGTAATCAATGCTGTACCCTACTGATAATGAGGCGATAACACTCAGTTACGTTCGCGGACGCGAGCAATGACGGTCCGCGGCGTTTATTTCTAATCTAATATTATATTTAAAGTTCTTTGGATTCTATCAGATAATAATGTCGTATCTAATAAGAAAATGCATCGTAAACGTCAAGAATGTGAACAAGTGTCGTGCATTGTGTGTTTTAATGCGAAATGTAAGTAATTTATTCGTACATTTATATATAGGTACACGCATACTTATGAACATTAAACAGTTTTATGCGTCCATGTGTATGCGTGTGTGGTTATTTCACAAGTCTAAATAATAATCAGCATTTTCATTTTTTTCTTTTCATAAATAAGTAGGTAGGTGCCTAACCAATACGCGGCTTGACTCGTAAATGATTTACCTAATCATTAATTAATTGTTCACATAGTAATAGTACGATAACTTGCTCTGCTATCATTACTTATTGCAAAAAAATCTGAGCGATTGTTATATTTCATTAAATACTTACTGATAACAATATATTATGAAACAATCAAATCTTATCTTTATGATGATTAGGTAGGTACTAAGTTGACCCTGTAGGCAGTTCGATTAATGCATGCCTAACTAAAGTGTGACAGGAATAAAATGCTGAATGGCAGATATTTAAGCTACCTATTTGTGCACTGTGTGCAATCATGCAATGATATATTATGCTTAGGTACGCTTTCAACGTCTAGGGGTTTTGAATTACGGAGGCAAGCAATTATAATCATTTAAATTTATAAGCATTTTATGTTCGATATTAATGCAACGTCATGTTTGTAAGTAGGTATGTATTGTTTGAAACACATACATAATATTAAGATTGAGACTTATGAGATATAAAGGAATTAATGGATGTCTGGTAGGTACCTATTCAACTGCTGATAATATGCCGGCTGATAGGTAAGGATAGACCCTTCTCCATCTAGATAATTTGGTGCCAACCTTACATAGGTTTGTTGAATAAGGGTAGTATATGATGTTCATTCACAAAAATAGTTTACCACCTTAGTAGTACCTACTTAATAGTAAAACGGCGTATTTTCTTTTTTATTTCAGGAAAGGTACAAATCACAAAGCATAAGCGCCACCAGTACACACCCACGTACGGCCGCCGAATACCACTGTTTGCGGCGGAACAGATTCCACACGAGTGGAACATGCAACAAAATCGTTGCTTTCAAGTTGTCAGACATCGGTGAAGGTATACGAGAAGTCGTTATAAAAGAATGGTAAGAATATTGAATACTTTGATGTACCTAATGGGTTTAGTTTTGAAATTACCTACTTACTTATCTTTCAAAAGTAAGGAGTAAAAAATTTACATAAGTGTATGCATCCCCGGCAGGTATGTATCTATTCCAAAAGTTTAATGACTAAAGAAAGATTATCTAAGAAACGTAATAATAAAGAACACCCAATAATCATCTCCAGTAGATAACAATAATCGCGTTATGCCAATATTGTATGATGTAATTTCATTAAGATGGCACAAAGATGTTTTGTTACTCGGCATTATCACAACGCAGGCAGTAAACTTAAATACTTCGCTGCCTACTAGGTACATTATCTAGTCAGTTATACAAAACAGGAGAGTTCGAGTATTGTACAGACAATAGGTGATCCAGCCAGTCTTTGATTACAGCCAGATTTTGATTACATTCTTACTTACCTACTTATTATAAATAGTATCATTATTATATCAAACAGATTTGATTTCACCTTTTTTTCCTTTTGACTTCATCCGCATGGAAGAATATATGGAATTCCACGTGCTGGAAGTCAAGGGCAGGAGACAGGGGCTAGCGGTTGAATACAATGAAGAGCTTGTTAACTTTATCTCCTGCAAATAATAAACTGTTGTCGATGTCTTCAACTTCAGGTTTGTAAAGGTCGGCGATAAGGTGCAGCAATTCGACAATATTTGCGAAGTACAGAGTGATAAAGCGGCCGTCACCATCACCAGCAGATACGACGGTGTGGTGACCCGCCTGTACCAAGATGTAGACCAAACCGTGCTGGTGGGACAACCACTGGTCGACATCGATACCCAAGACGGTGGAGATGAAGGTATAAAACATAACAAAAATTAACTGAACGTACCTACCCACGTATTTTACTTGTCTGGGCATGGTTCAGTATTTCGAATGACACGAGATTAAAAGTAGATGGGTACCTAAAATATAAGTCTTTATTCACAAAAAGATGTACTCATGTTACAGATAGTTCTTCGGATTCTGACTCAGTATCAGATGCTCCTAGCAGTCATACATCGGAACAAGATAAGACCCAAAAGGTTAAAGTTCTAACAACCCCGGCTGTTAGGCGAATAGCTTCGCAATTCAAAGTAAGTTTAACTAAGTAATATTTAAATTGCTAATACCTACTCAAATTCATTCCTTGAGTCTAACAATATTTTACTTATTTAAGGTAGACTTGAGTACTGTCAAAGCTACTGGAAGAAATGGCAGGATACTGAAGGAAGATATGCTAGCACACTTGAACATTAACTCCGACGATTCTAATGAAGTATCAACCACTGGCAGTGTTAAAGCAATGGAAATACCAGTTGTACAAGGGCAAGCTAGAGTGGAAGTGCTGCAAGATGATAGAGTAGTACCAGTCAGTGGTTTTACTAGAGCAATGGTGAAATCCATGACCGAAGCAATGGTAAGAAACCTACTAGAGACATATTTTTTACTTCGGTAATAAACTTAACACAAACAACCTGGCAGTTTAGTAAACCGATTTGAACATGATTTATGTAATTTTGCAGAAAATTCCGCACTTTGGATACAGTGAGGAATATGATGTCACAAAATTGGTCGAATCTCGTGCTGTATTGAAGAAATTGGCGCAAGAGAGGGGAGTCAAATTGACGTATATGCCGATCATCATTAAAGCCGCATCTCTGAGTCTTACCCACTTGCCCATTCTCAACACGAGTTTAGACAGCAGCTGTGAAAATATCACCTACAAAGCAAGCCATAACATTGGTGTTGCAATGGACACGCCTAATGGCTTAGTAGTGCCAGTTGTCAAGGTAAATTAATTGCCAATTTCACAATAGATTATAAGGTATATTTTATCAATATACATAATTCTCAAATAATTATACCTAAGCCCAACTACAGTAAAGTAAACTTGTAATTTTTTTGGAAATTATTATTCGACATGTAGGTTTAAAAAAATATCCTAACATAACAACTCAACTGTCATCAAAAAACCTAGGTACACTAAAAAGCTAGAAATAACTAAGGTAATTCATTTTCTATGGAGTTTAGATTTGTTTTAATTCGTTCATAAATGACGAAGCTCTGAGGTAACAAACATTTAAATAAAATCAGAATTGAAAACCTCCTCCTTTGTTCAAGTCGGTTAAAAATCATTTGCATGATATCTACGTGGATTGTTTTATTACAAAAGCCCATTGGTAAAATTTCCAGATAACATAAAATATGAAGAAATTAATGAATTCTCTTTTTCAGAACGTGCAAAGCAAATCCATTTTAGATATTGCACGGGAACTCAATACACTTCAAGAAAAAGGGTCAAACGGTCAACTTGGACTAAATGATATATCCGGTGGAACATTTACCATTTCAAACATAGGCATAGTAAGTACATAAATCCGTAATAAATCCTTACGTAGGTAAACCCGAATAAACTCCTAACTTTAAAGCGACCATTTGAATATTAATTACCAACCTTAACTTTTTTTCTCAGATTGGAGGGACATACACAAAACCTATCATACTACCGCCACAAGTAGCTATTGGTGCTCTAGGAAAGATACAGGTAGGTAATTATTATATAGAGTGAATCAGTACTTAAACTTAGATAATGTTTTACAGTGAAGTATGACGAATGCTGATTTTACAGACCGGAATGAATAAGTTTCACTGGGGAAAAACCAAAATCCTTGAATAAAATATTATACCAATAAAACACTAGCTGTCCCCGCGACTCCGTTCGCACGAATCTTGTTTTTTCACAATACCAAAAAACCCGGGAATGCTCGGGATGTAAATCATATTATAGATGTTGTCACAATAGCTATCACGATGCCAAATTTAATTGAAATTCCTCTCGTAGTTTTCACGTGCTGAGCATTTGCACAGGCCTCGGCCTGTGTCAGTCTCTCGAGACAACAATTTAAAAAGAAACTATTGCGGCTCTATTTCGCCTTGTATTTTTCAAAATAGTTTAATGCTTACCTACAGGCTCGACCGGGCGATAAGTAGGTATCTAAATATAGATCTCACATCTTATGTTACAGGTGCTCCCCAGGTTTGATTCAGAAGGCAATGTAGTGAGGGCCCACATTCTGACAGCTAGCTTCTCCGCGGACCATAGAGTTATAGATGGAGTAACCATGGCGCGCTTTTCCAACCACATGAAAACTTACCTTGAAAATCCATACAGTCTTTTGTTAGACTTATGAGATCAGAAAAAAGAAATATAAATTATAAATTATTAAAAATGAATTTTTACATGGTTTTTTCAATAAAATATTTTTTTGTGGATTACTGTTTTTATTCATTATTTAATAAAAAAAACGAATAATCATAAAACGTAGGTACTCATATAATTTATGTAGATGCAGATGAACTTTCTTATTAAATTCTGTTACAAAATCAACAGTAAGTTGGCATATCTTACGATTTAACGTCTTAAAACCTCAAACCTGGTGACTTTAAAGTAAGCTATTGTCCATTCAGGTATGCTATGGGGGGTATATTCACGGTGGAATCTTGCAAATATTTCGGTAAATATCAAAGCTTCTATACTGTTTATAGGCACCCATTTTAACGCTAAGAACGCCATATCCACATCGCAATATTTCTTATCTGAAAAATAATATATATTTTTGAAGCGATATGATTGAAGTGCAAACGATTATCAAAGTATATTTTCATGTTCATACAAACACATTTCATAAATAATAAGACATCTACGCGATCGTATCACCACTACGAGTGTGGTGAACGACGGTGCCTTATCTTGCTGAAAATAATTACCTACCTAATTACCAATACATAAGCCAATCTCTATATAGAATGTACCTACATCAATAAATTTCGTTAAGATTTTGTTGAGTTTTTTCGAACGAAGTTCCTTTGCTCGGCTTGCGGTAGGAGTTAAATGGTCCAAATCGTCAGACTTGAAAACCTGCCTATCTATCGCACTCTACATATCCTATCGGTTGGTTCTAATTTGACGGACTGATTACCATTCAGAACCCCAAGTCAGCTAATCAAATAGCGCGTAAGTTACAAAAAATGGTATAGCTATAGGTACCTTATCCTTTTGGTATACCTACCTTATGCAACCTAACACATTAAGAAAATATGTAATTAGACAGTAGTAACCAAAGTAACCACACTTTGTACTCCACACAACGAATAACATGCACCAAAATTATTCCGAAAACATTTCCGGGGCGGTAGCGGCGGCAACACCATTGCGATTGCTCTCGACGAGAAAGAATGAATAGGAGGAGTTGGAAGAAAATTATCCATCTCCCTCCGTTGCAAAGCGAGGGACAAAAATAACAGTTTGGACTTATTTCCACAGAAGAAAGACTGATACAGCTGATTATAGACCAATTGTATCTTATTGAGCGCATGTTCCAGAAACTATTGTTTTAGTGTGCGGCGTCCAAATGTGGTTGGTCCGTGGTAGTAAACGTACCGGCTATCCTTATGAAATAGACCTTTCTAGGCGACGAGATCTGGATGTCTTCGTGGTTGAGCGCCAAGAGAGTACGCTGTTTGTCGCTCCAGTTGCGGTCCAGTTCTCGAATCAAACTAAGTCGAGCTGGCTTGGTTAGTAAACCGTTCAGCTCGGTGAAATTACCCGCACTGATTAAGTGCGTCACACGAGATATAGCCTGCAGACAAATCGTCTTATTGTTATGGACATAATTTACCTACCACCTTATTCACCACGAATGTTTGTTTTAATCCTTCAAAATTACGATTCTTCTGGTCAAATACAAGTCTTTCTGTATAGGACTGACATCAATCGTTTGGTGAGCAAAGCTATAGCAAAGTAAGTAAATACTATATGGGGATTTATTATAACTTTCAGATTAGGAAAATATACCGGCTACAATTTAAACATATTGGCATGCAAAATTACAATTTTAACTAAGTACATTACCCAAAAACTTTTGAAGTCTATTCTAGAAAAGTTCTAAAATATAATCCTGTTGTGGTACCTACATACCTGCTTCGTTCCATATTTAAACTCTTTCTCTTGAAAAGATGGATCCCAAATATTTCTCAGTACACTGAAGTCAATCTTGATCATTATCCAAGTTAAAGGGTTTTGAACTAATATCAGTTTTGGGACCCGTTTCTTTTTCGGTTTATCTTCTTTTTTGCGAAACGAAAGTGATTCTGGAAACCCCTTCAAAAACCTTGATTTGATTCTTTGCTGTAGACTATTATTGTCCCCCCTGTCTTTCCTCTCGGGCTGTAGCTGACGATATATGACAGGCACATGTTGATTGTAAGTTGAAATATGTCGGACGGATAATGTTTGAGCCAGGGAATATTTCCGGATCACATTGCAAATATGTTTACCAGACTGTCCATTAAACCATGAGGTAACTGGATATATTCGGGTTGCAAGTAATTTAAATGATTGTGCCATCTGAAATAGTGGTAATACAATTATTCTCTAAAATAGTAATTATACTTAGGTGGCGGTGCCAGTATTGTCTTAATAATACCTACCTCTTAACACTGAACGATTACAGTGCTGTAACAGGACATGAGTCTATCTAAGCCATTTAAGCACACTCAAAATATACTTGGAACAAAAGTTAAAAAATATGATGTTTTCTATTGGATGTTTCCTAGTCCCAAATGTTTTTATTGGGCATTTGAGTTTCGTAAATATACTTATAGCACACAATATGGTCGACCGCAATAGAAATTAAACACACCTATGGTACATATTTTGTACCTACACATCGCCGAAGGTTTAATCTAACGGCGTTGTTGTTTAACACCGCTGTAGATCCTGGCTTACATGATTAAATTGTGCCAGGTAGATACTTACTACTAGTCTTATAAAAATATAAGCATTGGAAGTAAAGCCGTAGAACAAAATCGATCTATAAAATTATTCTTACTTACCTTTACGCCGTATCATCTTAATTTTCTACGAGTATTGTTTCTGATGTTTTGCCACTCAAAATTGTTTCCATTTTTGCATAATTACTTAATAATTTAATAAATAAGCTGGTTTATTTAACAACAGAATTTGGGAGTCTACATAATGACAATAAAATTGGTGACATCAAATTGACATTTTATTTTATTTATTTTTTTATATGTACGCTACAGATTTTATTAAAATACCGTGACGCTGTTCTTTAATGAGGTGCATTAAAGAAATGCGTTACTACCAGAATCTCATGGCAAATGGGGAAATAAAAATTTGTTGTGTGCAATACTGGGGAAATTGGATTAAACGATCTTGATACTGTTTAATTTTTATTTATATATTTAGTCATTAATTAACATAAAGTATACTAGGTATGTGTATGAAATTGTTGTTATGCATCGGGTTCTTAACATAGGAAAATATGACAAAAAAAATAAATCCAATCATATATTACTTTATGTACTAATTTATTATAATGTTACGTACACGTACAGGGGTAGGTACAATTAATGCCGTTAAACGTGTAAAAAGGGTTTATTTCGCTCTCCACAAACTCGACAAATACACAGTACTAGTTCACTACTAGTACACTAGTTCACTAAGACTAGTTACACACAACAAGCACCGTTCCGAATCACTTAGCAGACTCGCAGTATTCCAATATTATCGCTCAGGTCACTGGTATAATTGCTTTTCGTTCGCTTACTTGAGTTCCGTACACAAAATGATCAAAATGATCCTTTTTGATTGGCATTTAAAATATTCAAAACCTGTCTCCTTAAGTATAAGTCTGTAAAAAATAATAAAATTTATCATGTTACTGAAACGATAGCTTAGTCAATCATCAACATCAACATCAGTCTAAATACTCGTACGTCCCACTGCAGGGCACAGGCCTCGTCTTACGAGTGAGAAGGATTATTACTTAATATTTTTCTTACCTCAGAGATTCTCTCCCTCCGTTGAAATCAATTTCTTGTCGAAGAATTTTTAACAGTTTTATTTCTGTTGGAATTTCCTTCCGAACTGTATAAAATTCATTTACTTTATTCCTTATCAACTGTAAATCGAAACTGTCCAAGTTGATTTTCTTCTTCCCCGCTCTCCTCTTTTTACCAGGCGTGGAAAATACACCATCGTTCGATGTGCACTCACCTATGATTCGCCGTATAGTAGTACTGAAAACCCCTATAAAGAAGCTATAATTAAGTAAGATAAATATAAAATAAACTAAAAGTATCAAAACAACTCAGTCCAACTTACCGGTCAACTCTACGACGCGCTTTAAAATCAAAGATTGAGTTTGATTTACGCCTTCTTCTTCCCTTATTTTACGATACACATTGAAAACAATATTTCTCGCTTGAGATCGAAGTGGCTTTTTCGACATTTTCACAAAAACAATAAATTGCCAAGAAGATATCACAAAATCTCAACAGCGGTTGACAAACCTTGTACTTTGATTTGGCAGGTGACAATTGACATTGCCATATGAAAATCACATTTTTTTATATTTTTTTAATGCCATGAGATTCTGGTAGACCTATACCTACAAATTTTAAAGATGTTCAAAAACGCTTACAAAGTAACCAAAATTCGTAAACTATAGTCATTGCTGTAGGTACCAATCAGCAACATTCCTAAAATCGGTAGGCAAGTAGGTATTCCGTTTAAAAAAAATCCTATACTTATAGGTACCTACGCATACAATAACGTAATGCATCATTATTAGATCGCGATTCATTGATCGTTCTGCCATTAAAAAAATGTTTATAACTCGAACCAGGATGATCTATTCATATACCATATCTACAACACGGACAACGCCAGCCTAGGGCGTTACCAAACGTACCTAGATACACAGTGTCTCAGTCACGCTTTGGTTCACTTATACCTATATATCTATCACAATATGACAAAACTAGGTACTTATATAGAAGTAAATAAAGAAGTGAATCCAAATGTAATATACCTACTACATCATTAAGTTTTCCATTATTCTACCCAGTTCCAGTTTTCCCATACCTACATACATGCATAGAGACATGTCTATATTATGAAGTAGATACGTTGGTATGCACATGTACCTAATGGAAACGTTAGAGCACTAAGAACAGTTTCGCCCCTTTGAAGATCATAGCGAGAACATTTAAGGTGGAGGCGCCTGTCTAGCCCGCGAAACTCAAAATTTTCGAGTATTTTTATAGTTTATCCAAAATCTGAAAACAATTAAGACAACATTTTGTGATTTGCGACAAACACAGTATGCAGTGCGTTTATTAATACATTTATTTTACTCTAAATATTATCACGGTGGATATGATACTAGTAAATTACTAAATATACAAAAATTGCCAGTTTTTCTGATTATCTGTCGTTCCTGAAATGTTTTAGAGTAAGTTGGATATATTAATAAATTCATTGCATACGGTCTTTGTCGTCAATTACAAAATGTTGTTTTAAATGTTTTCAGATTTTGGATAAACTATAAAAATACTCGAAGATTTTGAATTTCGCGGGCAAGACAGGCGCCTCCGCCTTAAATCGTTTTCATAAGTGAAATACATTGTTCAATTAAATTGCATCAATAACACGATAATGTTATTTAATTAGGCTGAGATTACAATGGTTTGTGCGATTTTAGTAATTATCTTCTCCGTGATAAGTCCGCTACAATACAATGTGACCTTGGCCTTTCCTTTTCTATCAATACTTTATTATCATTGATGAGTCAAGTATATATAAAATTAAAGTTTATTTGGAATTCAACACAGTATTGACTGCGCTAAGAAGTAGGTGAGTAGTCTCAACCAAAATAAGGTAGAGTAGGTCCCTTGCCGAAATTTAATTCAATTTCAAATCGTTTATTTTGTTAAGGCGTACGGGGGCACCTACAAATTGAATATATTTTTTTTTTTCCTTATATAACTTTAGCAACAATAATTATATATAATGGACTTGCATATCTGTTATTTTTATTATAATGCAATAATAAAAAAAAACAACGGATAACACTATAGGTAGGAAACCCTATTGGCAATGAAAAAATAATATTGTATTTCTTGTGTTGTTAAACATCTATAAATATAACAATATCCCAATACCCACGTATCTCGGTACATATAGACGCAGTAAGTGGTTTATTCTTAATTGTTTTTTTTTATTCCCCGGAGGATGTGGCTGGCATTGTTGGGCGTGGCAGCGCTGGCGTCCCTGGGTGCCGCCTGCACACCCAGCCACACTACTGTGAGCGGCACGCATGCACCAGTCACCGTGTGCTCCGGGGCCCTCATCTTTGCCGACGACTTCGAGGATTTCGACCTTGAGAAATGGCAGCACGAGAACACACTGGCAGGTGGTGGTGTGAGTTCACAGACTTGTTGAAATTAATTTTATTTTATCCATGGGCCTTTTAGGTAAATACACATTTTTATAAATTGTACTCCCGATATTATTCTCTTTATTGCCAGACAGCCTCAGCCTCCTGGTACTGACATCAGATGATAATGTGTAACTTCCTGTGTATATGTATCAACAACTGCAAGATACATATACATTTGGCCGCCCCTTCAAGATAAAATTATTAAAATTGTGCTTAATTGATTGCAGAACTGGGAGTTCCAATACTACAGCAACAACCGTACGAACTCTTTCACGCACAGCGGTCACCTTTTCATCCGTCCATCATTGACATCGGACCAGTACGGCCAGTCCTTTCTCAGTTCTGGACGTCTGAACATTGAGGGCGGTGCGCCGGCCGACAGGTAAGCAAAGAAAAGTTGTAGTTAACATAAGAGTAGGGTAAGTAACTTTCTTTAATATTATTCGCGCTTATTTTTGGTGAAGTTGTAAAAACTACCTGCGACATACAGTAGCGTGCCTACCACGTCATAATGAATTCGTCTAAAGTTTTTTCCGTGTTGAAGGTCAGTCATTCTCAGTTGTGAACTCACACACATCACTCTGAATAAGTATAGGCTGAGTAATACCATATATACATCAATAAAAATGTATCCTCAGTGCTCGTTCGTAACCAAATAAATACAATAGGTATTTCAAAGGAAACGTAATAATCATGCTCATTCGTATCGTTATATCAACAGAATTTGCAGTAGGTATGTCGCTTCCATTTTGAGTCTAGATAAGATCTTTAAGATTCGGAAATGAGCCTTTAATTAGGGATGTTATTAGCGATATCTCTTCCATCACAAATTCCGATATCTGACAATTAAATAAGCCACATTTTGCCATTATGCACCTTGGTCAACTTAGCAAGACCTTGTTCTAATACAATTCACTCATATTTGAAGATTGCCATTTGAATTTTAGATAGTTCTGCAGGTACATAATGCTCGATGTTATTTTGTAAGATGCACGAACCCTCAGTGGTGGGGTTGCGAGCGCACCGGCACGCCCACCAACATCCTGAACCCCATCAAGAGCGCGCGCATCCGCACCGTGGAGTCCTTCAGCTTCCGCTATGGACGCGTCGAGGTACGCGCTAAGATGCCCGCCGGGGATTGGTTATGGCCGGGTAAGTAAGCAGATTGAGAGAGAACTATTGTTCCTGGGCTGAATTATACTATATAGAAACCCATCTGATATGTCATATCCATCTTTTATCCTTCATTACCTCATTCAGAGTCGCCACTCTATGGCTTCTTCTCTTACACCGGTTCTCAGAAGACATAAATCTTATTAATTTATTATTCTTGACGGCGCAGTGGTTCGAGCGTAGGCCGCTCGGCTCACTGCACATGGTGGTTGTGGGTTCGATTCCCGCTGGGGTAAATTTCGCCCCCAGTCCATTGTACGGTACTCATAGCACAAGCGTTGCTTAATTTGGGACCATACAGTTGGTGTGTTCGTCTGGCGATATTTATTATTACGGTTCGAAAAAGTACCTATTTGCCTGGCAAAACTATCGTCACTTCATTAACTTGTTCTTAATTATTTCAGCTATCTGGTTGATGCCTGCGTACAACAGTTACGGTACATGGCCGGCTTCCGGTGAAATCGACCTCGTTGAGTCCCGAGGCAACCGAAACATGCTGCAGAATGGCGTCCACATTGGTACACAGGTGAGGCAAAAGTTAATTAATCTAAGCGTTTATTAGAAGACTTAGGCCAACACAAAATCCCACCAATTATATCTGTGAGATAGAGTATCCCAGGAAGAATGTAATCTTAGAATAAAATACGAATTAATACAAAAGAAAAATAGGTATCAGTTTAAATTCTCAACACTATTCTATTAAATTTGAAAAAAAAAACCAGTAGGTAAGTATTAAGTATTTCACTTTCTTAGCCTAATTTCGAACTTCTTATTACTGATAAAGATATAGAACAGTATTTCCAATACACAGGAAGCTGGATCTACCCTGCACTACGGCCCATACCCTGAGTTGAATGGATGGGAGAGAGCGCACTGGGTCCGACGAAATTCTGCCGGATACAACAGCGGGTTTCATCGTTACCAGCTTGAGTGGACCCCAGGTTTGTTTGCGTACATTCCAAATGATTTCAGGTCGCTAGCGAACGGCTCGAATCAACTTAACTCAAAACTCAAATTATTGGTCGTCGAGTTTAGCTCTAAGAAACAAACGACTGCGCTTACAAACAGAACACACACAACAGGTTTAGATCCACATAATTAACAAAATGACGACACAAGGTTCCTATTATTATAGATTTCTTGAGGTTCAGCATAGACGATGTGGAGCTAGGGAGAGTGACCCCAGGCAACGGCGGTTTCTGGGAATACGGCGGGTTCAACAGTAACCCTAACATCCTCAACCCATGGAGATACGGATCCAAGATGGCGCCGTTTGACCAAAAGGTAAAAATGATAGGTATTAGCTATTTTACCTGTCTACTTTCGAATGTTGTGTACAGTATAATTAGCCCCAGTCAAGCCCCAAGGTTTATAAAAAGTAATCTGTTTCCGTACATAAAATTAAATAAATACCTAAGAAATTTATGAATATAAGTGTCACTCAATGATCATGCCAATGATATAGAATGTTGCAGTTGCATGCAATAAATTGATTAGGTACCAAATTATATTTCAAAATGTTTCTTTCATGCTTATACTTTCTGCCTATACTTAGAGAGAGACCCAAATTTTGATGAGACAGTTGGACATGGCTATGACAAAGACATGACCCAAACAAATTGAATAGTAATGATACAATTTTATTTCAGTTCTACATCATCATTAACCTAGCTGTTGGCGGTACGAACGGTTTCTTCCCTGACGGTGTTAGCAATCCCACTCCTAAGCCATGGTGGAATGGATCACCAACGGTTAGTCACATGCAAATAAATTGTAATAATCTCGTATTATTACAATATCTTTAGTCACGTATCTTTTACGACAAGGGGCTTAGTACAAGTTTTGACAGCAACAACTAAGTACCACTCGGCGTTACTCGGCCTACCTCAAGTTGACAGGAAATGATGCGATCCTATTGATCGAAGCGGGCTGGTCCGCTTCATAGCACAGAGAAATGCAACCTTTACAGCAACCTATACAAAAAAATAGTTTATACTCTAGAATAACATGCAGCCTTAACATAACTTTTAGAACTCACTAGTCGATATCGATGACGACCGCTTGGCGCAGTGGTTCGAGCGTAGGCCGCTCGGCTCACTGCACATGGTGTTTGCGGGTTCGATTCCCGCCGGGGCAAGTTCGGACATGGCCGTTTCGTAATTTGCCCAGGTCTAGGTGTCACTGGGATTGCCCCCAGTCCATTGTACGGAACACATAGTACAAGCGTTGCTTAGTTTGGGACCATACAGTTAGTGTGTCAGTCTGGCGATATTTATTATTATTTATAGTTAGTCATGGTAGAATTACAGGCTTATATAAAATAATGATTGCCCTTTCTTTTCAAATTATTGCAAATGGTGTCAATTCTTCTGACAGGCGGCGACTGACTTCTGGAACGGTCAATCTGGATGGCTACCGACATGGAATCTGAACGTCAACGACGGACAAGACGCTTCGTTGCAAGTTGACTACGTACGCGTTTGGGCTCTTTGATGGGCTTGATCACATGTACCATAATTCATTTGGAGTGAACTAAATAAATAATACGAAAGTATTTACCTACCTCACTCTTTTTTTTACTGACTATATGTTGTTGGCCAGAATGGCCATAACAACTTCACCCGGACAGAGGGCGAACGCAAGTGCACTCCAGCCAGCGGGGCTGGGGGCAGCTAGCTCAAGGGCGCCACAAGGGGCACGACCTCGGCTTGGGCCGCTGCCAAGAGAGTTGGCGGGGGTGAAACTACCACCGGATCGGACTTACCTGACTTATATCGAATCTAAAAATATGTAAGTCCTATCTTATCGTATGTAATGTGTTTCACTGTAAATAGGTAGGTACTTTACTTTAAATGTATAACGAAGTCTGTTAATATTATAGCCCATAGATTTTTCCTTCAATATTTAATAACAGACATACTTACAATAAACATATGGAATGAAACAAAACAATTATACATATATCATATACCTAAATACTTAATGAAAATAGTATTTCGTTGAAATAACCATCAGTCCATATGGTAGAATCTCGGGCTCATGTATTGTGTGGGCTTATTGCTGGACAGAGGTGTCGACGTAGCGGTTATGTACGGTGGTACGCGTCGTTTGTCGGCGAAGGGGCTTACCCTGGAGTAATACCTCCTTTCTATGACCTGGAACAGAAATTGTATACAAGTGAGAGATCATCTCAATTGTGACGTCACGAAGTCACGATACAGTAGTGGTACTGACCATGATCCTGACAACTTAAATAGTAGTGTGGGTAAACATACCTTATCAAAAAATCTGGTCAATTTAACGGAATTACTTGTACCCGGCGCAAGCGACCTGAAAATATAAAGCCTCAGTTATTCAAGTTAGGTTGTTGGTAGTAAGTATGTATGTTATAGGAAGAATTTCCAGGAACAAAAAGGCAACTAAAATAGTGTCTGTCGAACTTCGAAATCGACCAAGCCCAAGGTTTGGACACAGTTTTGGACATAATAGAAAACTTTTTGACCGTGATCCTCATAACCACCATATTACTGGCTCTACCACCCGGTAAAGCCAAGCTGGACCCAATTTACTACAGCTCATTTACGAGCTGACTGGACCGGGGTAGGTAGTAAGGGGAAGGGTGGGCGGGCTAGTAGGTACCGGTGTAAAGTATGATGACTAAGTTAGCCGAAAGCCCAACCCCACTCTGTTCCCCACCCACTGTCCCACACTCCTTCATGTCGGCAAACGTTTGGTACCTATTGCTTAAGATCAGGCGCATCGTGCGCTTGTTTGCCGACTTCGTGAAATTACATAATTTTACACGCATACCTCGTCTGATGACAATTTACAAATATTTCATCCGCCCCACATTGCTCTGCTATACTACTTGCTAATCTTCTATACTGATTCTTCCTCTGTTTTTCTTCTGCCAAATCAAATTTGGTCCCAATAACGAGAATAGGAATCTGAAGAAAAAATAAATTCGCTCTAGTAAGTAGGTAGGCTTTAGCATGTATTATATAAGCATGCTAAGGCGTCTGCATTTAATCGAAGCGTCACTCAATGGCGCTATCACTCGAGTGCGCTTAACCCCTTGAATGTCACAAAAAAAAAGGAAAACAAAAGAATATCTAATGAATTGTGCACCTAATTGAGTGCATTCGACATCCAAACGGTTAATGCACGCTTTATTTGTTTACTACATACCTGTGTAGACCCTAAAAACTGCTCCGGATCCACATCTATATGTTGCAAAGTGGGATTCTGGGGGTCCTGATTCAAGATTTCAGACAACCACTTTTGTAAATTCACTTGACTTTTTCTATTAGTCAGATCGTGTACCAAAATGATTCCTGAAATACACAAATTAAATTGAACCAACTACAAGAGAACTGAATTAAAGTACTAATCACTTCTTATAATGCAATTTTCTATTACCCTAGGTTTGCACTGACGACAACTATTGTTGGCTGTAATTTATTTCCACAAAAAAAACAGTGACAAAAATGTTAGCTTTTGTATGAATATTTCGTCAGCAGTGCAAACCAAGTGTTAGACATAAATGTAGTGTAAGTCAAATGACGTAGATAAGATACCTATCAATCCAAAAAAATAACATTGCTACAGTTGAGTCACGACTGGTTGAGACACAACCACGAGTTTTACGTTCGTTAGGCTAACTTTAAATGTTCCAGCATGTGTAAGGGCCAAAAAATTAAGTTTAAACTCACCATGTGTAGGCTGATAAAATACGTTCCTAGTATTTCTATGGCCGTTAGATCCGCCAACATCCCAAAGCTCTACAAAGAACGTGTTTTGAGCTTGCGTCCCTTCCTTGTATCTGTGCAGTTTGACCTCCACAGAACACCCTACCGTCCATCCCGGCGAAAGGAGAGGCTTATTGTGTGCAATCAAATATGTCAGCGAAGTTTTTCCTACGCCTAAAAACAAAAGCCGCAAATCAGTTCTGTGCATCTACCTTCGAGAAAATGCGTTCGCTATAGGCGCCAGTTGCTTATTTTGTTCATTGTACTACCTACTTAGTTATTTGTAATACCTACTTATATCAATTTAGTTTAGATTTTTAATATCATTTTAGTTTTGTGCCCTATAAGGACTCATTCAAACCCATAAGTATTATTTCTGACGTTGAAACCTGTATAGTAGTGTGGAATGTATGTAACTCGAGTATCGATCTCAAATATTTATACCAAGTAAATAAACTTAAATAGATATACGCCTACTACATAGGCTACACTATACTAAAATGAAAGTCATCTTATTTCATTGATCTGAGCACTAATCGTAGAATATATTTATTATAGGTATTTTATTAATTTGAAGTACTTTAAGTAAATACATAATTATATAAAAATATGTAATTAAATTTGGATTTTTCCCGCTAAAATAGACATGCAATTCCTGAATGTTGGCTAACCTTCAAAAGTGTCATGGCCACAGAGATGTTGGTGAACGACAAGTTGATTAGTATTTTTAGTGTATCATTGATTTCATTTTCCTCTACAATAATACGGGAAGTGTAATAAAATTAACTAAGATTGAATTTACCGGAATCACCAAGGACGACGACTTTCACTTTCTCAATTGCTGCCATTTACAAGAAATAACTCGGTTCGTATCTTCCACTATTTTGACATTCACTTCGCCGTACCAACTTTTCGATAGAATCTAGTGTTGTGCCGTTGAAAGATTATTGGTCTTCTACAGCCACAACATTTCTGCCTCGGTAATCGACTAATCCATTATAGCTTTTTGTGCACATTCTCAAAATAACTAGATTAACTATAAATTAATGTGTGTTTGTTTATTTCACTGAGCATCATGTAAAATAACGTATAAGTACGTACGTATACATGTACTCTGTTATATGATAATATATAGGTCTACCAGAATCTCATGGCATTAAAAAAATATAAAAAAATGTGATTTTCATATGGCAATGTCAATTGTCACCTGCCAAATCAAAGTACAAGGTTTGTCAACCGCTGTTGAGATTTTGTGATATCTTCTTGGCAATTTATTGTTTTTGTGAAAATGTCGAAAAAGCCACTTCGATCTCAAGCGAGAAATATTGTTTTCAATGTGTATCGTAAAATAAGGGAAGAAGAAGGCGTAAATCAAACTCAATCTTTGATTTTAAAGCGCGTCGTAGAGTTGACCGGTAAGTTGGACTGAGTTGTTTTGATACTTTTAGTTTATTTTATATTTATCTTACTTAATTATAGCTTCTTTATAGGGGTTTTCAGTACTACTATACGGCGAATCATAGGTGAGTGCACATCGAACGATGGTGTATTTTCCACGCCTGGTAAAAAGAGGAGAGCGGGGAAGAAGAAAATCAACTTGGACAGTTTCGATTTACAGTTGATAAGGAATAAAGTAAATGAATTTTATACAGTTCGGAAGGAAATTCCAACAGAAATAAAACTGTTAAAAATTCTTCGACAAGAAATTGATTTCAACGGAGGGAGAGAATCTCTGAGGTAAGAAAAATATTAAGTAATAATCCTTCTCACTCGTAAGACGAGGCCTGTGCCCTGCAGTGGGACGTACGAGTATTTAGACTGATGTTGATGTTGATGATTGACTAAGCTATCGTTTCAGTAACATGATAAATTTTATTATTTTTTACAGACTTATACTTAAGGAGACAGGTTTTGAATATTTTAAATGCCAATCAAAAAGGATCATTTTGATCATTTTGTGTACGGAACTCAAGTAAGCGAACGAAAAGCAATTATACCAGTGACCTGAGCGATAATATTGGAATACTGCGAGTCTGCTAAGTGATTCGGAACGGTGCTTGTTGTGTGTAACTAGTCTTAGTGAACTAGTGTACTAGTAGTGAACTAGTACTGTGTATTTGTCGAGTTTGTGGAGAGCGAAATAAACCCTTTTTACACGTTTAACGGCATTAATTGTACCTACCCCTGTACGTGTACGTAACATTATAATAAATTAGTACATAAAGTAATATATGATTGGATTTATTTTTTTTGTCATATTTTCCTATGTTAAGAACCCGATGCATAACAACAATTTCATACACATACCTAGTATACTTTATGTTAATTAATGACTAAATATATAAATAAAAATTAAACAGTATCAAGATCGTTTAATCCAATTTCCCCAGTATTGCACACAACAAATTTTTATTTCCCCATTTGCCATGAGATTCTGGTAGACCTATAGTACCTAATATGATTAATTATTACTTTATATCCTTCATGTTCACAATTCGCAAGTAAATCTAGTTATTTTATATTTACATTTACACGCCATTTTAAATACTAATGTAAATAAACCACGTTTTACTTTATAAAATATACTATCGCAATTGAATTTTAATGGTAATGAAAGGCGTACGTACGCATTAATAACATGATTTATAGTTTTATATTAGTATTTTTTTCATAGCTTATTACTTCCTATACTTTTTAATATAAAAAAATTATAAAATTATACCAGCATTATACCTTGTATAAAAATACCATAAAGATTAATATTTTATTTTCTCTTCAAATAGTATTACTAACAAAAAGATTGCTTACCTACCCCATCCCTGTGCGTCCATCAATCGTGTCGTCGTGCGTCGAAGAAATAGTATCTGTGGAAAAGTCCACTCACGCTTCATGACGGTTCTCGGATTGCTTATCAAACAAGTAGGTACCTACTACCTACCTACTTCCATACGAAAATAAAATCAATACCTATCCTATCTACATAAAATAACCACGTCCGCCATTGTACAAATACCGTGTTTTTGAAATGTTTAATTTAGCTACAGTTGCTAAAGTACAATGATGCAACGAACCAATGTGACATACATCGATACAATAATTCCTAGAAATTGTGAAAATGGACATTCACTGCAGTATATTTATTGTGCTTATCCTCGTGAAATCTGTGCATCTTTACTGTGGACCATACAATGGACAAATATGTAAAACGCATTCTACTGGTTACGTGTGGTATAATCATACAGGAGGGCTTGACAATGAGAAAATTACAGCTGGACTGTGGAAAGAAATGATATCAAAACTTAAAGAGCCGTGCAGGAGCAGGGCTGAAAAATTTCTATGCGCCTATGCTTTCCCTAAGTGCATCGATAAAGATGGAGAGGGTTTTTATGGTCTGCCACTTTGTTATGAAGACTGCATGGCTATCAAGATGCAGTTCTGTTATAATGACTGGATTGTGATAGAAGAACAAAAACGACGGGGAGTTTACTTCGAGTCCAGAGGTCATTTTCGCTTCCCAGAATGTGAAACTTTACCAAGGTTCACAGGCAAAGGATCAAAAGCGACATGTAACAATGTTGGGATCACAAACATGGACAAGACCCAAATCACTACAACTTGTTACAGAGACAATGGTCGCTACTACCAGGGCACTGTCAATGTTACAGCTACAGGACTTGCCTGTCAGGCATGGGAATCCCAGACCCCTCATCAGCACACAAGACCACCGCTGGTTTTCCCAGAAGTTCAAAACTCCACAAATTTTTGTAGAAATGCAGGAGGAGAGGAACGTAAGCCTTGGTGTTACACCATGAATCCAGTTGTCCGGTGGGAGTATTGTGATATTCCCCCTTGTGCAAACTCTAGTGATGAATTTAACAATACTATTAGAACAAATATTGTTATGGAAAATTATTTTACTCCAATGTTTGTCTTGCTGCTTTCAATTAGTGGCCTTGGGTGCATTTTAGGCATAGCTTCCATAGCTCTCCTGTGTCACTACTTTGTTAAGAATCATTACTCAAAATGCAACAATTCCAACCGAAGAAATGTACCAAATATGGATATAGACTTGGATAAACTTCCTAGTAACCTAGCTTACCACACAACTGGTGCACAATTGAATCCTAAATTAGAAAAGCTGGAATTTCCCAGAAATAATATCATATACATCAGGGACTTGGGACAGGGTGCTTTTGGCAGAGTGTTTCAAGCTAAAGCCCCAGGACTGATACCAGAAGAAGAATTCACTATTGTTGCTGTAAAAATGCTTAAAGATGAGGCTTCCCATGATTTGAAGTTGGATTTTGAAAGGGAAGCTTGTTTATTGGCGGATTTTGATCATCCTAATATTGTAAAGTTACTTGGCGTATGTGCTATTGGACGTCCCATGTGTTTACTGTTTGAATTTATGGGGAAAGGAGACCTGAATGAATATTTACGGGCCTGCAGCACAGCCACAAATTTCCCACCATCTGTTGAAAACAGGGAGGACCTTAGATTACTAGCTACTCCCCTGCATCACTTAGATCTTCTGCACATTTCTAGGCAAATAGCCTCTGGCATGGTTTATCTGTCAGACAGGAAATTTGTGCATAGAGATCTAGCAACTAGGAACTGTCTAATCAATGATGACATGGTGGTCAAAATAGCTGATTTCGGTTTATCACACAAAATTTATTTGCAAGACTACTACAAAGGTGATGAACATGATGCTATCCCTGTGAGATGGATGCCTTTAGAGAGTATACTGTATAATAAGTATACCTTGGAATCAGATGTATGGGCATACGGTGTTTGCCTTTGGGAGATCTTTTCCTTTGCCCTACAACCCTACTTCGGAATGACACATGAGGAAGTTGTCAGGTTTCTTAAAGATGGAAATGTTCTTGCCTGCCCTGACAACACCCCAAGATGTGTGTATGACCTGATGAAACAATGTTGGAGTAGCAGTCCTAGTGACCGGCCCAACTTCCGAGTTATCTATCAAACCTTGGATAGTATCCAAATGATAGTGGAAAGAACTCATTCTGAGTAATTTGTTGTTCAATGTCGAATCATTATAGGATGTAGGCACAATTTATTTTATATACTTATTTGTTTGATTTATTTAAATTATATAACAAGTCTTATTATCAATTCCACCATAGGGGTGTAAATATTCATAGTATCATCATATAAGAATACTATGCTGTAAAAGCCCTAATACTTATAATTCATCAGAATGAGTTACTTATTCTTGCCCAAAAACGTAAGTAAAGGTGTCTATAAATGTTATTATTTCAGCAACTATAACTATGATAGTGATGGATGACCATATGGTTGAGGTGCTATAAGATTAGCTGTGAACCAACTTATCTAAAAACAAGCAAATTTATAGGCATCTCAATAGTGACTTCTTGCTATTAATATTTTTTGTAATGTACCTAGTTGAATTTAATTGGTCAATTTGTAATAATATAGTACTATAATTTTAATTCAGTCCAATTTTCAATTTTAATTTATTAAATTTATTTACATACTAAGGGTCAATACACATAAAGATACTGACACTGAAACCAAAATAACATAGTATTTTCAAATTGAATCTACAAAGTAAAATAAATTCAGGAAGCTTGAGGCTACTCATTGCCGCCATGGTAGATCAGCCTCAAGCGAAAGTAAGTAGGTAAATCTTTTAATACCTATGTTACTAACGTTGTTTGAAACGTTTTGATAACGTGAAGTCGCCACTCCCATTCCGGTGTGAATTGACCCTAAACATTAAACTTTGTGTTTAAATCTTTACACTAAATCCAAGACTGATTTTAGTTAGGTAGTACTCCTAAATATAATTTATTCACGTAGGGTAGATTTATTTAAACAGTATGAAAGTTATGATACATTTAATAATGTTCAAGTCAGTCACCACTGGGCTCACCAACTTCGGGCGGCCATTTTACGTGGTCGGAAACAGTGATGTTAATTAAAAAGAACAACTAATTTAATAAAATAATCATTGTTGCATGAACTAAGAGACCAGGTCACCACTTGCAAGTATTACATGCAACTTGACTGATCTCTCCTACAAATGATGAATTGGGTCACAATAATTATGAGGCTCTTGGATGTTCAGTGGTGCCATCTCGTGCTCGTGTATTGCTAAAATGGCAGCTTTTATATCTATTTTCACAGCCCTATTTTATACAATACTCTGAATTCGTTGATTTATAATGTTATAATATACAAGATAATATGTCTTGGAATTCTGGCATGAGATAACGATGATAAAGTTAGTTATACCTACACTGACTATTATTTCTTAGAATTGTATATTGTTTATGTCAATACAGGTCAACTAATGATAAAATACTAGGTGATACAAAATGGGTATACTATTTTTTTTGCAACTTAACTTTGTAAATCTCAAACTATCGGCTATGTGGGACAGTTGAAGTACCAAAGGTTTTGTAGACTTGTGAAATCGGTCAACAGCTGTATTCCTATAACACCTTTTGTTTTTCAAGTTCCCTCCAAAGCTGATGGTTTTAGAATTACAAAGTTAAGTTTTGAAACAAAAAGTATACCCATTATGTGTCACCTTGTATATCACGAGAATACGTAACTAGAGTAGTTTTTTTTAGAAAATTTAACAATCTAAAAAAATAAGTTTCTTCATTAGTTTTTTTGTTTAAGTTGGTACAGTCAGCAACATAAGTAGCTGAACATTCTAGACTTTCCAATTCGGTAATACTCTTTATTTTACAAGCGTTGGTGAGCGTTGTCAAAATCAAATATTAGCAACATGTTTAAATATTGTTTACTCGTATAACTAGAAAAATAATAGATTTTATGCAAAACAAAACAAGCGTGATAACTGCGAATTTTCAGCTTCCTACTTATGTCGCTGACTGTACCTGGATTCTTACTTGCATTTCTTCTTGGGTGAAATTGTTATTGAATATTGTAAGGATGTGTGTCGATAAATAGTAAATTGGGAAACAAAATGATAATTTTACTACTTACCTACAAGTTAAGGTATAAGTATAGGTATTAAGAAGAAAAATGGACTGAATGTCTACCTAGTGATTGATAACGATAAGTGTTTGAAGTGCTAATGTTTAAAGTAAACATACTGCCAAACAAATTAAAGTTCTAATAATGTACATAACAAAAGAGTGAAATGTAATATTTTTCGTAAAGAAAACGTAAAAATCTGCAGCATTTTGAATTTATTTTTATTTTTTAGCATACTTTGTAGGTACCTTTTATTGTTATTTTACAATGTACTCATTAATTATTACAATATTAATTTATCAATGTAATAAAATAAGTTAATGTAATAAATTTGTTTTTATGAAAGCTATTTTTTTGCTTCGGTCACAAATTGGGGTTCTGAGGGGGTATTAACAATTGACGGAAAGTTTCCGTGGCGGAAATGATACCTTCCATCATTCTAATTCATTTGTAAACGATTACATACGTAGGTACATCTAGGTATGTATACGTAGGTATATTGTGTTTAATCTAGGTAAGATTGAAATAAGGACAGGTACACATGTCCAATATCCGCATATCCCAGAACACTATATCTAGAAGAGCTTTTTCAATATGCAGGTATTATGACAGAGGAAAGGTTGGTAACTGAAGTGCCCAGCAGCTTGAAGCAGTTGGCACGCCTGGTCGTAAGAGGCTTTTACACTATAGAAGATGCCCTTATAGTGGATATGCTGGTCAGAAATCCTTGTAAGTACCTAAACAATACATAAACTAAACGTCCAAGTGTGTTCAATTGAACTTAATTTTATCTATACTTATATAAAATTCTCGTGTCACAATGTTAGTTACCATACTCCTCCGAAACGGCTCGACCGATTTTCATGAAATTTTGTGTGCATATCGGGTAGGTCTGAGAATCGGCTACTAACTATTTTTCATACCCCTAAATGTTAAGGGTGGTCCACATTCCACGCGGACGGAGTCGCGGGGCACAGCTAGTTATAATATAATATTTTCTCAGGTATGAAAGAAGATGATATTTGTGAACTCTTAAAATTTGAAAGAAAAATGTTAAGAGCCCGAATCGCCACTCTGAAAAATGATAAATTCATTCAAGTTAGATTAAAAATGGAAACAGGTGAGAATCTACTGTTTTACGTACAAATAAGACAAGATCTTCCAATTGTGAGGTAAGTAAATTAAATAAGTTCCCAGTGTTGATGTACCGATCATATTAACCCTTCTAATCTAAGGCCACTTAATATCAAAATATGAGATTATTTTCAGCTATAGCTAATGGTTTTTTTCATATAGGTACCTACTTTTAAAAGTATGTATGTGTGTTTAGTAGTATAGTAGGTGACATATACCACCTTATGCGATTGGGGCACTAATTAAAATCACGAATAGGTATACTTACCTACTAGTTAAGTATCTTCTTTCGCGTCTCCAAATCCAAATATCTTTTCATATTTCCATCTATGCGTTGAGTGAAAGGCCTTAAGACCTAAAACAATCCGCTTACCTAGACCCGAGCTCAAGAAATAATGTAGTCTGTACTTACAGGACCTGACGGTAAAGCTCAAAAAGTGAACTATTACTTTATAAATTACAAAACATTCGTGAACGTGGTGAAATACAAACTGGACTTGATGCGCAAACGTATGGAGACAGAAGAGCGAGACGCCACGAGCCGCGCCAGCTTCAAGTGTCCTTCCTGTGGGAAAACGTTTACGGACCTTGAAGTAAGATAACTAAATAAAATAAATAAATATCGCCAGTCGAACACACCAACTGTATGGTCCCAAACTAAGCAACGCTTGTACTATGGGTCCCGGACTGGGGGCGATCCCAGATATTTCTACGTTCTCTTTTCATCTTATTTAAACTAAATTCATAGCCTCTCTGGAAGCATCATCCTTTTCATCCAGGACACATTGCTCTTACGTAGTCCTGTCCACCCTCCCGTTCTTCTCCAGCACATGCTGAGCCAATTACCTTTCGGCAAAGTTGGCGATGTGGGTCGAATATATGTTTCTTTATTTATTTATTTCTCCTTAGCAAACCATCAGTAGAGTAACATTATAGATTAGTCATTCAGATGTACTCGTGCCCCGGCAATGCAGTAAACAGTTGAATTCAGCGTAACATTATACTTATATCTACCATTGATTTATGATTTTCGTAATGATTAATAACAGTGCATTAATATTTTTAGGCGGACCAGTTGTACGACATAATGACACAAGAATTCCGCTGCACATTCTGCAACTCAGTTGTGGAGGAGGATCAGTCGGCATTGCCTAAAAAAGACTCGAGGTTGTTAATGGCCAAATTCAACGAGCAACTTGAAACGCTTTACATTCTACTGCGGGAAGTGGAAGGCATTAAGTTGTCGCCAGAGATATTGGAACCAGAGCCAGTCGATATCAACACTATAAGAGGGTGGGTAGCTTGATAAGATAAACAAGGAGACCATTAGATCTCCTTGTTTATCTTTGACTAACTAACTCTAGCAACTTACGTAAGGAGGTGATTTTTGCATATCCAAAGTACCTATGTTATATGTTACTTCCATATTAAAGTACCTATTTATTGGTTTCCCTGTTCAGATTTCGATCAAGTCAAGCTTATCATAATCATAATCGGACGTGGTTTTGCAGATCTTCTCAATCGAGGTCGCGTTCCGATCCGTAGTAGATAGTGGTAGATTTACCCTCGCCACCTCTTCTGGCAGCGGCCCAAGCCGAGGTCGTGTCCCTTGGGGCGCCCTTGAGCTAGCTGCCCCCCTGCCCCTTTGGCTGGAGCGCACTTGCGCTCGCCCTCTGTCCGGGTGAAGTTGTTATGGTCACTTTGGCCAACAACATATAGTCAATTCAAAAAAAAAAAAAAGTGGTTTTGCAAAATGGTACCAACCTACACACACTCTTGCAAACTAAAACCAACCTAGAACCACTAATACAAGGTTGGTTTTGGTCTACATCAGTGATTGTGGATTGATTTCGTTCTGCAAAACGATATCCAATTGTGACTAGCGTTCAATGAAGTTTACTACCCATATCTTGTAGTGTAGTAAACTTGTGTAAGTCTTGTATCTGTAGTGCAAATTTATAACACTACAAGCGACCCGCCGCGGCTTCGCACGGGTGCAAAGCATTGATAAAAAATGGTTATTGTGGGTTATCCCTAAGAAATACGACATATACAATCGCGGACGTTTTTGTAGTCCTTTCTAAGGTGTACAATACTGTAGTACATGATTGTGATCTATCTCGTAGGGCTCAGCCAGCGTATGCAATGTAAACGCAAAAAAATTGTTTATTTACGACACCACATTAGAAACCTCTAAAATTATCAGTGATTCTCTACTATAGGTATTATGCATATTAAAAAAACCGCATCAAAAGCCGTTGCGTAGTTTTAAAAATGTAAGCATTCATAGAGACAGACAGACAGCGGGAAGCGACTTTGGTTTTATTTTTATACTATGTAGTGATATATATTTTATTACAGCCTGACAGCGAAACAAGGCTTGCAACGGCCGCCCGGCGAGCAGTGGTCGGGCGAGGCGACGCGCAACCAGGGCATGCTGGTGGAGGAGACGCGGGTGGACGTCACCATCGGCGAGGCGGACCAGGCCGACCCCGCCGCGCTGCGCAAGGAGCGCCCCGTCTGGATGGTCGAGAGCACCATCGTCACTAACGATCAGGTACGTAGTTACATACCCTTAGGCAGCGACGGATTTACAAATTTCCAAGGTATAGGCTGTAAAGTTTTTGCCGCCCTTGCCAATTACAATGACAAGTGAGCAAATGACCGCTTGGCGCAGTAGTTCGAGCGTAGGCCGCTCCGTTCACTGTACATGGTGGTTGCGGGTTCGATTCCCGCCGGGTAAATTTCGGAAATGGCCTTTTCGTAATTTGCCTTGGTCTGGGTGTCACCAGGATCGTCCCCAGTTCGTTGTACGATACCCATAGTACAAGCGTTGCTTAGTTTGAGATCATACAGTTGGTGTGTCTGTCTGGCGATATTATTATTACATTAGTGGTTTTACCTGTACCGGCTAGTACCGGCCCTTAGCGGTCAAGACTCGGGAAGAAGCGGCATAACTCCTGTCCAATTGCCTCTACAAACGGAGGTTGATGATTTGGGAAAACAACCGAATGAGAGTATATTATCGAACCATCCATTATTTATCTACATGTTTAATTAAATATGATATTGCTCAATATCCAGCAACCATACTGCCCATTTACCCTTGGGATTCATAGTTTGTTTGAAGATTAAAACTCTTAACATTTCCCTGATTAGTTCTAGCATTCGATTAACGTTATTTAAATTACGTCTTTATTTAAAGAGCGATAGTGTCCATTCGACTGACGCGGCGCTTGAGAAAGCTGCCAGCAACGCGAGCAGCGCGAAGACTGCCGGCAAAGAAAAGAACGACGACATCATGTCTGTGCTTCTTGCACATGAAAAGCAAAACACAGGTAACAGTAACATACATACAGTAAAATACTAATGATTTCCTTTGTTCGCTAAAGTGAAACCAGTAAACCCTTATCAGAAGTTGAAAAAGACCCAATTTGAAAATAGTCTATTTATAATTTTGGCTTCTTACTGAATGTGGTCGGGGAATTACATGAATTTTAAATAAAATTATAACCGAAACCACTAGTTCATAGTCTCCTCCGAAACATAGGGGCTGACCAATTATTATAGACACAATTTGTAAAATCAACAGGCTTAGTACAATAAGCTAATTCACGTTCTGTTTCAGGAAACGCGGCGACTAATGCTTTGAAGGGAATAGAACCAGAGAGTTCAGATTCCAGCGACAATGAATCCAAAGATCCCTACAAACTCAAAGACGAAATGGCTACTGTTGGTAAGGGCTCATGTCCATACATAAATAATTATTGAAATAACATTTATAAGAACGATCATTATAAATCATACCATCCAAATATATGTAACAGACCTTTTGAGGTCTTAATATATGGAAATATCTCAAAAGTACTTACTAAATATCGCAGAACATATAGGCCCTCCTATATGTTATGCGATGCATTAAAGATTCTGATTTTCTTCATGATAGCTATCGCACCCCACGTCGTCGAAGTTCAAGTAACCCTGTATGTGTATTTCCCGAACGTTTGAGATTTCGCCAATGGCATCGCCAAATCCTAAATAATAGGCTATCCCAGAGGATCCCACAATGGGCAGCCGCTAGCAACTTATGACAATGAAATCTTCTAGTACCTACTTACGAACACACAAACTCATTATTTTCCCAGTTGGCTTCATCATTATTTTAAACCTCCACACAGGGCTTGTTTACTTCATACCGTTAAGAGCACACGGCAATCAATTTTTATTCAATAATATCATTACAAACTATTATTGTTTTATAACCCTAGTTTATGTCTTTTATGTACCTACTAACTTGTAGGTGAATTGAAATTGATGGCAAATATATTTTATTATTATTCCATTTCTTAATTTTATATTTTTAAATCAAAATAAAAACTTAATAAATATAAAAAATAGTTCCCCGCCGGCATCGGGAACAGGGTCCTAGTTACCGGCGGTCAAGGCTCCAGGGAGAGGAACCTCCTCACTATCCGAGCCGTCCCCAGGAGCACAGCCATCTGGATCTGACCCTTGATCTAGCTATCTAACGAGATTTTTTTTTAAAAAAAGATAACTAGAAATGTGAGTTTATCACATTACTAGTTTCTCTGCTAACCCCTCCAGCTAAGCTTATGCTTGTATTAGGAGTGGGCCCACGTCAATAGTTTAATGGCCAGGATGGGGATCGAACCCGGAACCACACGGCTGCGAGGGCGGCCCCTCTAACCACAAGGCTATTGACGCCTTAAAATTATTATTATTATTTCAGCTGAAATGGAAAGTGATGATTCCGACTCTGACGATAACGCGCCTACCGTGCTGGTGAACGGCAAGGCGGTGCCGCTGACGAGCATCGACGATGACGTCATCGCGCAGATGACGCCCTCCGAGAAGGAGACCTACATACAAGTGTACCAGGAATATTACAGCCACATGTATGATTAGAATAAGCACAACTAAATATAAATCTATGTTTAAAATCAGAGGCCCTATTAAAAGTTCTGGCTAATCGAACTTGCTTTTCATTTATCTTCTTTACGGAGTGCATGCAACAAGATTTTAAATCTTCGTAATGATATTTTATTTGCGTAATTATATATTAACCTTTTTTAAAATGGTAGCGAGTTTAATTTTTTTGCCATAAAATCTGTACAAATTGTGGTGTCTATTTCGATTTCAATGTAAATAACATCACTATTAAATTACAATAAAACACGCTTGCATACTTGTTTATTATATTATTGTAATAAATTAAAACAAATCATAAAAATATTGCATTTACATAAATATATGTACAATAATATTATACAATGTAACTATTAAAAATTAAAACATGGTCACGTATGTTCCTATTCTGACAATGTTCCTAATACTGCTTTATGCACAGTGCTACTATCATTATGATTATTCAGTTGAGGTTAGGTATAAGCTAAGCTACTCCAAACAAAAGAAAATGTCAAAAAATTACATAATAATCTTGGTAACTTGTCCCGCCACACACTCCCACCACTGTAACTCCTGTAAGCCAGGATCGACAATGGTGACCAATAATGACGTCGAGGTTTGACCCTCGACGAGTCCCGGGGAAAAGTTAAATTGTCTTGGAACCCGCACGAATTTAATCGAAAGAAATAATAGGAGGAGTTGGAAGAAAATATTTCCACTTCCCTCCAGTGCAAAGCGGGAGACAAAATATATGTAGCTGGTATGGGCTAATAGCCATAGAAACAAGACTGTTACAGCTGATTGAAGACCAGTTGTGAGGCACCACGGATCGTAATATGACTAATTGGACCTAAACACAATCTTGGTAAATGTTTATCGTGTTTGCTCCACGGGTTGTTTACTGCCCATATTTTGTCAAATGTAGGTAAACTGCTATACTAATTAACATGTTTGCCCCACTTCTCCCAGTATTCCTCGGTCTGCATTTCCATTATTCTAGAAAGGCACCGGTCGCACGCAAACATCTCCTCTTCGCCTGTGAATATGGCCGCCCTGGCATCTTCCTGTTATCAATATATAAACTTTTTTATCACATTTTCAATAGGTAACAATAAACAGTCTGTTAAGAAAGTCGTGTTAAGGAATGTTCGAGGACCTAACTTTTATTTGCCTGACAACTGGGTTAAATATGGGCTATTTAACTTATACTTTTTTAATTTTCTGTCCAATTTTGTTGCTATAAAAGGATTAAAATTGGTGCAAGAGAAGGGATTCCTGCATTTTTACTTATAAAAATATAAAACATGTTATAAAGAAGTAGAACAGAGTTGCATCCTGCCTTGAAAAGGGTTTCCCTATAATAGGGTTTCCCTTGCAGCACCCTCATTTGTTTTCACTACTTTCTGTAACTCAACTGACTATTTCACTACCTTCATAAAATATTGTATCACTTATAGTTCTACTATCTATCCTTGTAACTATTTTGAGGCACTTACAGAATCTTTAGTAATTTTCAAGTCGTCCATAAGGGCTCGATCGGCATCACCAAACTCCGTCTGGTCATCTGATTTTAATAAATCTTTTGGATCCTTGTCCGCCGCAATTACTACCTATAAACAAACATGATTTACTTGCAAACAAACAATATGACATTAAGATATATTTTGTCATCCTCCAGTCACAGCAGGTACTTACCCTAACTCTGTTGTCATACAGTGTATCAATTAGCGTAATAAATCTTCTGAGTTGAGATCTATGTTTCGATATAGATAACTGAGGCAAATTCCTAATGAACACAGTATGAAATGTTTTAGATATAACAAGATAATCACTTGCTCCTAGTGCCTGTAAATAAATATATAAAATTAGCTCTTTTAATGTCCCAATCCTGGGCGTGGGCGCGATAGCTGTAGTGCACTTGCACATGCAATCAATAATATACTAGTTTTTATATATAAAAGTCGGCAAACAAGCAGTTACGGTAGCCTATAGATGCTTGCAATACCAAATGGCAATTCTTGCACGTAGCCGACCTGCAGGGTATTTTAAATAATTAGAATCGATATCGTAAACTGATTCGGAACCTTTAAAAGTCTGTATTTTTGCCATCTTTAAAGTTATGTTGTAAATTATTGCAGTGTTAGTAATCGTAAGACGTGTTCGATTACTTACTAATATTCATATATTATCCACATAAATTTTAAATTGGTAAAAATACAGGCCTCAAAAGTTTTTGAATCCGTTTCCGTTATCGATTCGAATTACCTATGAAAAATACCCACCTACTTAAGTAGTCGGACAGAAGGGGGGGCAGGGATGGGGGCTTTGGGCTTCCAGGTATCTCACTCATTGTATGTAACACAGCTATAATTAAAATAGGTAGTGATAGTTTATTTCTTATAATACTTACTCTATCACACAATTCATCAAAAGTAGAATCCAAAACACGGCCACATGACTTAGCAAATTTAACATTTCTACCCAGTATGTTAATCACACGGGGCCTTACAGTGTCAGTCTCCTTAGATACTAAGAATTTAAATAAATTATCTACAGCATTATTGTCTGGTGTTAGCTCGCTATTTCTGCAAACAAAACAAAAAATATGGATAACTTTCAAAAAGTTCAATACCTATTACGAATTATTATTAAAGTAGCCAATATTAAGTGGCCTGCTTACAGTGTTGTAGTAGTAACGTACGTACTTTAATATGCATTTAATGAAACGGTATTATTTTGATATTACAAACAGACACTACAATTTTATTTATTTGTATTGTATAGATAAAATTCTGGTGTGCATGTGTGTTCGTAATTTCTCTCCTCCTAAATGGCTTGACTGATTTTGTTGACTTATTTTGTAATGGGGTCACCTGGATGGTCCTTAGCTATAGTTAAACCCGGTAGGTGGCAGTGTTGACAACATCCAGAAATGAAAATCTACACAAGTGGAGCTGCAGGCAAAAGCTGGTAATATAGTAATTATAATAAAAGTTAATTTAGCCCTTTTGACATCCCACTCCTGGGTACGGGCCTCCCCTCACTAAGAGGGGGATTCAGGCCGTAATCCACCACACTGGCCCAGTGCTGGTAGGTGGATTTCACATGTCTTTCGAAAATTGTTTAGATTTTCTAAGACATGCAGGTTTCCTCATGATGTTTTCCTTCACCATAAGCAAGTCATAATCATATAGAAATCATGATTCGTACATAGATTCCGTAAAACCCAGAGGTGCGAGCAGGGGTTTGAACCCAGGAGCTGGTGCCCGCAAGACGCATGCTTAACCAATCGCTGCTCGGCTATCACTGCTAGGTTAATAATGTTTATAAAATTTAATACTCACATAAAATATTTACCATATTTATTGCCCATCCCACGCAATCTATAGTCAACACCAGAATCTAACTGAACAACATTGCAGTGTGCTTTTAGGACGGGTATAAAAGGCAAGAAGTTTGATCGTTGCAGCCCATTTTTGTACAAGTCATCAGGTTTTCTATTACTGGTGGCTATCACCACACAACCATTATCAAACAGTTGTGTGAACAAGCGTTTAAGAATCATTGCATCTCCAATATCTGTTACCTGGAATTTTAAACATCATTTAATTATTAAATTGGATTAAACCTAGTTTACATCTGAATAAAAGTCTAAGGTCCCAAATCTTTACTCACTTGAAATTCATCAAAGCAAATGAGCCATGACTCTTGAGTGATATCAGCAGCTACCGGAGGTATTGGATCAAATGGTTTGGAGCCTTCATCACGGAACGAACTAGCACCTTTCCCAGATTTGATTTTAAGTTCATGGATTCTAGCATGTATGTTCAACATAAAAGAATTAAAATGTACTCTCAGCTTTTCTTTGATCTAAAACAATAAATAAATAATGTAAACAATGGAAATTGAGAAGCAATAGGAAATGGTAATAATGTTTAATTTCAACTCGGATCATCACAGGGCTCATCAACATTGGGATGGCTATTTTACGAATTTGTGGTTTATTCTTTGTTAGAAACTGTAATGTTAATTAAACATTAATTTAGGAGAACTTATTTCATCAAATGGTAACTCTTTGAAAGTTGAACATAAAAGGTGTTGTAAGTATATATGTTCAAAAATAGTTCTTCAACCTGCCCCCAAGTGAATTGTTTTAGATTAACCAATTAACAAAAAAAAATTAATATTTCTGCTTCACCTTGAATAAGAGTACTTACTGGGACAGTGTCATAAAACAAGTCCATTAACATTGTTTTCCCGCCACCAACACTACCATGGATGTAGAGACCTTTAGGTGCTATTATCTTCTGTGGTTCAGGTTTCTTGAAGAATTTGAATAGTGACCCAGAAGTCTGGGTGTGTAAAGCTGGTCGTTCGAAGGGCACTACCTCATCAAAAACTTTTTGCAGATGCTGCACCACAGTTTCCTGGTGGGAATCTTTGCTTAAAGTTCCATCAGACACTTTCTGGGAATACATTTGCCAAGGCCCGTCATTTAATGTGTGTTTTTCCTGTACTTGCGAAGAATACAGTTTCATACATTGGTAACAACGCTTCCAGTGATACTTTACAAGGGAAGAAACGTGGAAACATGAATTTTGTGCAAACATTTTGTTTATTGTCAACTGAATGAGTCGTTCGCGGGGAATATTTTCATTATATAACTGCTAGTAAAATTCATAACCTTGGAGATTATGATAGACAATTGAGTAATCCATTTGCTTCACATAATTTGCAATAAATTAGCACGGAGATAAAACAAACAACTTGCAAGCAACTACCTAGATACTACCACGTCTACCACTGTTCTACCATCACCACTGACTACGTTAAATTATTATTATTAGAACTAAAAACAATATATTATTTGGACACTCTTGCCCTTGCTCGTGAGAAAATGAAAGCCAGCGTCAAATATTATTTAATGATTTACTTATTTCAAATTCTTATCCAATTTTTATCGGAATCGGAACGCAACAAACAAACGTACAGACAGCTGTCTGTCTATCCAGCGCCCGACAGATGTCAATGTCAGAATCCGACAGTTCTTTTTTTATTTTTGTTGGTACAATTTGTGTATTAAGCCTGAAATTTTAAAAAAGAATTTTAATATTTTCTTGCCAAAATCTTCCATTTAAAATATTAATTGGCAGTTAGCAGGGTCCAATAAACCCTTTGGGGTACGGTTTAAGTAGTCTCGAGGGAAATCATTCTAATGTATAGGTAATGTGTATCTACGTAAGTCGTCATAAACACGTCTCTGGTGTAACGTTAATGTATTCTTATAATTTAACACAAACTTGTTCAGTTTTACTCTATAGCCTGCTCTCCCGTTTCACCCGTGCCTGCAACCCGACCAGCGGGGGTATTTTAAATCATTGGAATCGATATCGAAGACATACCTACTTATTCGGTAACTTAATGTATTTATGCCACGGATTATTTCAACTTAAAAGTTATTGCAATTACTGCACTGTTAGTAAGCGTAAGGCATACCTATTCGATTATACTATAACATTCAAATATTTTTCCGAATAAATCAATTCTAATATCAATTCTAATATTTTAAAAACCATACCGAGACCAACTACTTTTAAGTGGGGGGCACAGACTTACTCGCCGACCAAACCAACGTTGTTGTGCTATTTCTGCTACCATTCTACGTAGATCTACTATCACCAATGATACCCTAAGATATTATACATAAAAAATGCACCATACCACGCCAGAGAGGTAAGTACCTGTTTACCGTTCACCAAAGCGTTAGGCAAAGTTGAGTTGTCAAAGTTAGGCAAAGTGTGTTCGGTCCCAAATTGTCCCAATGTGGGCGATCATATCGACTTATATCGCATTCAAGTTTCCGTAAACCTAAATTCGTGATAATGAGATCAACCCCTTGAATATTTTTTCCCAGGGAAAATGTGTAGAAAAAAGGGTAGTTGCCTACCTGAATAGAAATACCAACCTAGTGAAGAAAACGTACTATCCTAAAATAATAAAGTAGCACTTTGTAGGTATATAATAATATAGGAAAAAATACTATTAGATAAGTAGGTTTACTATGGTTACGCTACCTACACACATGTACTTAGTAATAGTGTAGATACCTACCTACTGTGTCCAGGGGCTTTAAAAAGTTTTCGCTTATTCCCCTTTTCAATCGTAAGATATAATATTTCAATGCCAGCACAGATTATTCGAAATTGCAACCTTAATTTGCTTCAATGCCGACCAGGCAGATGAAATGCAATAACAAGGGAGTGACGGACGCACTTAAAAAATCTCTCATAACAATAAAAGAGAATATCTTGAGAAAGCAGGATGTGGCCAAATTGGAATCGACGTCCTGCCTGAATTGATGCAAAGTGCTTATTGCAATCAGCGCAGTCACACATTATCTTGACATCCTCCTTTTCTTGTACGATATAGGTACCTACCTAATATAAAGTAGGTAGGTAAGTACTTAGTTACAGCAGGCGACAGGGATGTCACATAAAAATATTAAATTATAATTTAACTTTGACTAAACTGATTAGGGACATTCAGTTAATATTATTCGTCAAGATAGGTACTTACTTGTGAAATACTGATATCTACTAGGTGAAACAGAAGGGGTATACTATTTTTATTGCAACTTTACTTTGTAAATCTAAAACTTTCGGGGACAGTTGAGGTACTGAAGGTTTTGTAGACTTATGAAATCTGTCAACAGCTGTATCCCTATATCACCTTTCTTTTTTAAGTATCCTCCAAAGCTCATAGTAGGTATTATAATTACAAAGTTAAGATTTGAAAAAAAGTAAGTATACCCTTTCTGTTTCAACCTGTATATATAAATAACGTTCATACTATAAATACGAGGTAAATATGTTGGTACTTACCTACGCACTTATATTACACAAAGATTTATAAATAGGTAAAGTTTATAATAAATACAGATTAATTAGATAGGTAGGTAAGCCTCACAACGGGAAGAGAAGAGGTTCAGAGGAAATAAGCTATTGCATTTTTAATGGTTTAGTTCATAAGAAGACAATGAAATTAAGTCTTAAATACCTTATTAAATCACAGAAGTATGTTTGACGAGAACTCGCACCGTCTTTCGCAAGGCGACTCGTCGCGACAGCTGTCCTATTAATAATATCGAAATGAACAAAGATATACGCAATTTTCTAACTAAGCATCCCTGCATGAAGAGGCAGGCAGTGCGCAGTTCGCTCCGGCCGTTTAATTTACGAACCATTTCTTTTTTTCTGTCTGCATCTCCTGCCCTCCTGGAAATCTGTCGCGACTCACAAGTCTCCCGACCGATGCTACACTCGTGTTATTTCCATACACTAGAGAATAAGTAAATGACTTTTACGGATACTTACTTTAACTCGCAAGTACCTTCGTCGGGATTACTGATTTTTGAGAACCGAATAGGTTCGTGAACGGTAAATTACTAAGTGTGTAAGTAGGTATTCTGAATCAATTTCCGTTAAACATGGCCGACCGTTTCTGTGATATCAATTTTAAACATAACAAAATAAAACATGTTGTATTCGGTTCATCTCAGATAGGTCACTTTTTGATAATTATAAAGTATAATATAAAGTGCTCTCACCCCTATACAAAGTGAATAAAGTATTTGAATTGGAAGCATCTCTTCGGCAGCTACTATGCCCCGGGAACTAATTAGCTATACCTACTCCTCTTTGCGTTTCAGTTTTTTAGTCCACTTTTAATTTTTTTGGGAATAAGTATGCATTTGCATAAATGTTAAAAATAATGCACGTCCTAAACGCTACTACTTGCCTATATTAAGCTTTATTAGTAAATGTACCGCAGCCTCTCCCGTAGATATCTACATACATCTCCCTGAAACCTAAAAAAAAACAATAATAATGTCAGACGTAATGTATTCCATAAACCGTTCAACACAATTGCCCAAATTAATGCGTAGGCTACATAGGTACTTTCATTATCAATGTACTAACTATATTTGTTTAGTATTCGCAACTGAGATAAAAATATCATTTGTCCAAATAGTGGAACAAAAACAAACATTTCAGGTGTAACTATTGTGGTCAATGTCAAGGTTACCTTCGGCGAACTGACCTACGGAACCTAAATTGCTCTTGAACTCGCTCACACACTGGCCTCAATTGCCCCATCTAATGCACCGGTTAACAACCTCTAGTGTCAAGGTGCCTGCTCTTGTTTGCATAGTGAAAGGAAGTCTCAAAACTGTCAAATCTGTTATCAGGACACACTGCATTCGATCATGTGATGTATGCAATAATATATGCATATTTACTTCACATACTCGACAGAGAAGATGATGCTTAAGAATTAATAATTTTTAACACATTAGAAATACCTGTACCTATCTTATTAGCTAATCTTCCGTAAGTAAATAGGTAGACATTACTACATAGGGTTATTTACTCAAAACAGTTTTATAGAGGATAGTTGATCGTTGTTATTTATAGTTGAGTGAATTTATATTATTATGATGAATACCACTAATAGTGAAAAGTCCGTTGAAAGCGGTTCAGTCGTTATTCCTTACCGTGAATCTCATACAAGAATTCCATAATCAAGAATTCCATAATCACTTGATTTGAACTCGGAAGCGTTAAAATATTTCATTACAGATAGTACCCATAACTTTTTAAAAATATCTTAATTGTGTATGAGCCCAGCTCAGTTACAGTATTGTGATAAGTGGAATAAGGGTACCTATACCTCCAATTTTTTCCGAAACTTAACGTTGTAGGTATCTAATTCTTAAACTATCGGTCAATGGGATAGTAGAACAACAAGTGTTGTCGATTTTCTAACTAACTTAACTTTCCCCTAAAGCAAATATTTTTTGAGTTACTTACTTACCTAATTAAAAATAGTTTAGCTTTCTGTTTCACCTTGTAGTCAACAGGTAGTAAGTAGGTAATGTAGGTCACTGTCAAAGTTAATAAACAGGAAATACTATACCGCACTGTCAAAAATTAAACCCATGTAAAACCCTACCGCCTGGAGTACTGTACGGCCGGCATTCGTGTGAACCCTGCCTAACATACCTACCCTGATTACGGATTTGTTGCAAAAGCGCGAGGGTGGTCGCCGCATGCGGGCTCAGCTGCGTACCTATTACATCTTCACACATCATTTTGCACGCATACTGTGTATGTAGGTACATACTATGTATGCTGTACATTACTCCAATAAAGTCTGCGGATGTGCTTTCCACTCTTGAGATATCCGCTGGCTCTTTGTATTGATAGAGTTACTAAGAGATAGGTAGTAACGCTAAGGGTTGAATTGAAAACAATTTCGCGTGGAAAACCCCGCTGGCGTTAGTCACTGTTATACCTGAATGGGTAGTTTTAGTATGAATAGGTACTTATGAAATTTATCGTTCATAAACTAAACTAAATCCAAATCCAAGTACCTACGAGTAGATTCCTAGTCCGGAATCGTGTTCGATACGGTCGCGGTTGTAGAGAAAATGAAATAAAAGGCAATTTGTAAGTAGGCCTAAACAAAATAAGCTATTTGACTTTAAGTACACATGTGGTTAAATATAAGAAGTATGAAGTAAAGAAAATTGGTAAAAATCACTAAATCTGAATCTGTTCTTATTTGTACATTAGGCTTTCTTGTAAGACACAGTAGGTATATGCAATGCTATCCAATCCGAGTAAAAGTTAAGATTTTCAACCAGTCTTAATGAACTTTGGTGCGCTGGTAATATTAGTCATCTTCGTAAAAAATCATGTGTTCATGTGTACCTACCCAAGCAAATTAGTTCCTAACTAAGTAGCGACAGCTACATTTTAGTGGCTAATGTATTAAAATAGCTACCCATGAAATATTATTTCATCTCATCTGTTAAAAGGGCGTTAGTTAAAACCGTTAATAATTTACAAAAAGATAGCCTAGTCCCGGTCATCCCGTACAAAAGCGCTCGATTCATCTTGATTCATGAGCAATTAAGGTGACTGCCAGCAGCCAAAACAATCGATCGTTGCAAATGGCCGGCTCGTTGACACGCACCAGTCAGACGCGCGCGAGACGATCTTGGGTCCTTCCACGCTACGATTGAATGCAAATTTATGCTTTATTTTGTAGAAATAAGATTAAATTTTTCTCTGTATTCAAGCAACGTATGATAACACATTTTTAGGCACAGTTTTTAGGTCACATTAGGACAATGTTATCGAACGTTAAGTGCCTACATTGAATATTATAACTCTACAAATCTACTTTCATACTCTCAATGGTTAGGTATGGTTATTTGCCCAGAGCTAACTGTTTATATAAGTACCTACCGATATGCCCATACTTACCTACCTATAATAAATAGATAACAATAAACTTGTACACAACAATATTATTATTATTTTATTATATTTTTATATCCGTTGGTACAGACTACAGACTGACGACATTAAGTAATTTGTCTCCGCGTGGTTGCCCAAGATTAGAGTTTGTACAACGGAGAGAAAATAAGTTACATTTACGCACACAGCGTAAGTAGGTACCTACATTATTAAATTCCTGTGCCACGTTTATTTGAACCACTTTAATGATAAGATGATGGTTAAAAATGCAGAAACTGTAGCCTAGATACAGCGTATTAAAATTATTATCCGTAACGCAACAGTGTCGTGTCCTTGCTTCACGTGATAAGAAATGATACCTATTTATAAAAATGACAAGCGTACATAATTTACGTTTAATTAATTTTACATCTCGTGATTGTCATGATAGATGGATACCATATTTCCGACAATATATCTCAATAAAGTTCGGAGATGCAATATTATGATAACGACTTATCGATTGCTTTTATCTGTTTAGCAGGATGTGGCCTTCATTTTTCTAATTATAACTTATTGAATTCAGTATGAACGCGTGGGGCAAGGGGAATAAACATCTACTGGCGTAAGTAAGTGCCTAAGTATACAATTTAACTTGCCAGAAATAATTTAGGCAACGAATAGTAAAAAGTAACCATAGTTAGTTGGTATTTAACTAGGACAGGTTCTCTTTCCACACCACCTAAGAGGTAAGAACCATTAGGTGCGTTTTTTTTATAGAGGTGTCCCCAGTAGGCCTACTCCTCTTTATGTACTGGGGAAGATTGAATGTAACCGGTAACCTTAGGTAGCATCCAGAATATGTTATAGTAATTCGACCAATCAGAATTCGGAAACAAGCCGATGGTCCAAAATCGTGATAGCGTACGTACGTCTCGTCGAGATTAGGTAACGTGTCAGGAATTGTGTCATTCAGTTAAATGGAGGCGGTGCGTTTGCACGTCGATTAGGCACTGTTCCTCGGCCGGCGCGAATGGCAGACACAGAGACGTCGAACGCCTACTCAACTACTCACCTATACTCTACGTCCGCGTTTGCCAATTTCGATCAGCAGATAAGGGTAGAGGTTTATCGCCCGACAATAAATCTAAACAACAAGAAAATATATATTTTTAAATCTCGTACTCCGACGGATCTAACTCAAATTATTTTGAGAAGAAAATAACTTCATATTTTTGCATTGTTGTAGATATTATTATTGGGTGTTGTACGTAAGTATTATGAAACTTTTATGCAAATTGGATAAAACAGTTTTGTGGTGGCGGCCACACAACTCCAACCAATTAGATAAATTTGACAAATACCTGCGTGTATTACAACACAATTCATCCACACAAAAGCTACGTCAGTTAATAAATAAAAGCTCCTCATAATCACAATATTCACTAATGCTTGAAATGAAAATACATGCAAAAACATCAATATGTCGTTAAACACCTCATCATCTATTATTATGTAGAGTCGAGATAGCGCTATGCTAATCACAGCATTTCCACCAAAAAAGCATTATATATTTTACTAGCGGCCCGCCCCGGCTTCGCACGGGTACATTGCGGTTACATTATTCGAGATTTAGTAAGGATCCCAAATTTTTTTGAAAATATATTATAGCCTATGTCACCCGGGGATAGTGTAGCTTCCCAACAGTGAAAGAATTTTTCAAATCGGTTCAGTAGTTTCGGAGCCTATTCATTACAATCAAACAAACAAAGTTTTCCTCTTTATAATATTAGTATGATTATAGTATGACACCAAATCAAGTAGGTGTGGGAAAAATATCTATACATATCTATACAAATAAATAAGATTGGAGTGTCTGTTTGTAATATCAAAATAACACCTATTCACTAAACGCATATTAAAGTACATACGGTAATAACAAAACCGCGATTTTTTTTGTCTGTCTGTATGTTTGTTCGTGGTAATCTCCGAAACGGCTGAACCGATTTCGACGAGACTTTCACTGGCAGATAGCTGATCTTATAAGGAGTAAATTTCGCTACTTTTATTTTAGAAAAACCAAAACAAAAATATAACAAATGCTGCCTGTCGCGCGGGCTCAGAACGCCCGAGCGGGCTTTTGCGATAGGTATATAAAACACGAAAACATCGACTCGCAAAAAAGAAAAATAACAAGTATTTTTTGTTAAATAAAATTTTAGTAAAGTTAAATTACACGCGGACGAAGTTGCGGGCACAGCTAGTATTAAATATGTATGTATGTAAAATATTTGGTGGGAAAACTAGCTAACCACTTTACAATAAGTTTTCATACAAATTTAGAGACCTTAGGTGCAATAATATGCATATATGAGACTTTCGAAAACTATGACCTGACAAAAAAGACAAGGCTAGCTAGAACTACTAATTTAACATTATTCCATTTATCGTAGTAGCGCGAAAACGCTTTAGACTGGTTTATAAATAATTTTTATGCTAGTGAGAGCGAGAAATTATGTGTGCACTAACACCCCGGTGTTATTATTGGATTGGAGTCTTGAAGCTGGAAACTAAAATTAACAACATGGTGTACGTGGAAATCACAGAGGTAGAAATACAAATTACGTCTACGTCATAAAAATTCCTTGCCTACGTAGTCAAAGATTAGACAAAAATATGGCGGTTGAAAAGTAAATAAACTTTATGGAAATCACCAGTACCCTTTGATAAAAGTGTACCTAGCTGGAAAATTAACTTACAGGTTTGCCAACATTGGAACCGATATCGGAAACGAATTCAGACACGAACGTTAATATTTTTGCCAATTTATATTTAGTTTGATAAATAATGGACTGATTGTAGTTGAATGAGGTCTAAGTAAAAAAATTGTAATGGAGTGATTTCTTATTATTACTTACAGTAAGTAAAAATAACTTTAAAATTGGCAAGAATACAGACGTAGTTTCTCAATTCGCATCCTCCGATATCTATCCGAATTATTTAAAATAGGTACCCCCAACCCCGCTGATCTTGTTTTGAAAATTCTCATTTCACAAAATATCAAATAGGTGTCCTAGTTTCTATGTTTTATGTTTCTATAATTTTACTTTTCTCGTGTGCCAGTGGGTACAAGCATAACACAAGCAGCATGGTAACAACAGATACCCAAGCTAAAATTATAGCCCCAATTAATATTTGCTCTGAAGTTGTTCAATTAATCGCGTGCTATGTGTATGTGCGTATATGTTGCAGTGGAGTTAACGTTATCGTGAGCGGTCGAAGCCCCTCTCTCACGTTACCAGATTACATACCAGCCTGAACTTTGATAGCCCCATTTTCGCATTACAAGAATTTCACCCTCACATCTGCTATGTCATGTCTATAAGTTATATTTAGTCTTCTAAAAATAAATAAAATCTATAAGTAGGTAACTTTTAAACGGCAAACACCACACCCAAAAATTGCTAATTCACATTACGAATGCACTCTACATAGAGTTTATAGAATTTAACACGGTCGATATTGGAATACTTAAGTACGTATATTCAATAGGTCTCCGAAATAATCCGATTGTTCACATTGACCGTTGCAGGATTTATTATTCACAAGTTGTCGGAGACGATCGCGATAGCAATCCCAACTTGTCGTGGTCCTATAGACAATGGTCAAACAATAAACGCGCTGAAGTTGAAGCAATCATTGGCTAATTAAAATTTGCTGTGCGTGACGCGACCACGATGTGCCTTACCCACTTATAGGCAGCACACGTGCCTGTCAATGAACTTCACAGACCATGTTGCCGTCCACGCGCCAAACTGGCCAATTTCTGGACGCACTGATCTACGCATAATGCCTACCTTTTAGCCAAGCATAAGGCATTGCGCGCTTAGATTTTACACTAGGTACCACATTTTAATTTAGTAAGTGCGCGCACAACCAATACTACTTATCACTCACATTGAATAGGTATTCTCAGTATTATCTAGGTGCTAGTGTCCCTTTATTATTATGTGCTAATTACAACCAAATGCTCAATCAATAAAGAACACTATCTTGGTGCACTTGTGCATGTAAGATACAAAGTGGCACATAGTAAGTATAAGTAACAATTATGTTTCTGTAATGCACTTATTGTTACACACAAGGACCTAAAGAGAGCTAGGTACCGGCCAGTAGTAACACTGGCTTCTATCTAGACTAAGGGCATCGAACTTAGTTGTGCTAATACATACAATAATAGACTATGATTATCTACTTAATAAGTTAGAATTAGTATTAAATATCTATATGAAACTTAATTTATGATCGTGTACTAACGGGCAAAAATGAGGACATTGTCGGTGCGAGCGAGGAAATCGTCCTGCTCCGTGTGAGTGACTAAGGTTCGGGCGGCAGCCGGTGCATCGGCTTGTACTCCCGCCGGCGGTTTCTGTCGCTCGAATCGTGCCATCAGGTCCGCCGGCACGTGTGGCAACTCTCGGCCCGTTGTGTTCGGGGCTTGAGTGAAGCCGAGCCTCGCCAGCAGGCTCTCGCGGATCATTCGTAGGCTGTATTCGCGCGCGTTCTCGTACGACCGGCAGGAGGCGCACGCAATCTGCGCTGGCGGCGTCTCCGGGGGGCAGGCCAGCTCGGCAGTGACGGCCGCCAGCCACGCGGCCAGCAGCAGCAGGCTCGCGGGCCTGGCCCGCGGCCCGCGCGACGCGCCCAGCGGACGCGTGGTGCGGCAGAGCGGGGAGGCGGCGGCGTAGCGCGATGAGCGATGTGCGGCCGCGGGCGGCGCGTGCTACACTGCACACGACTCGCACTCTGCGCCCGCGCCGCGGCCGTGCGCCTAGCCACGCCACGCGGCGCTGCCCCGGCCCGGGGCGCTGCAGCCGCCCCGCCGCCGCCGCGCCACCGCTGCCCCGCCGCCTCGCCGCCCTCCGCTGACTCATCTCAACACTGGCAGCAGCGCGGCGCGCGGCGACTGAGTCGAGCTAGGAACACTGATAGATAAATGCGCCCACCGATAGACTTATTGCACATGACTCTACGCTCCGCCCGCCCTACCGGCGGCGGTGACGGCCGCTGCCTCTGGTCTTGACCCACCCGCTACTCACTTAATAGGTACGCTCTTAAATATAAGCACCGCACTTAAAGCTCCCATTGTAAGATCTATCAAACGTTATGTCTGTAGGTAGGTATAATGATACAGACCACACAGAACAGGTGATAAGCCTCCCAGACAAAGTGAGCCGAACGGCCTACGCTCAAACCACTCCGCCAAACGGTCCTCAACATTAACTTCTTTGTTTTGGGTTTCTCCTCGAAGCTGCATTTAACCTTTTGATTTAGGGACCTACAATATATTTGAAGCAACAGGAATTGTGTATCGAAAAATAAATATTGCTTTTGGCTTCTTCGAATAGCCCATGTGTCGCTGTTCCCATCTAACTAAGGTTATAGAGTTTAAAGCTGGGCGGAGTTTTTGATCTTTATCGGCTTCTAATATTTCCAGGATATCGTCTGAGTATCATTTTAATAATTGTACTTATTGTAAATATACTTATAGTGTTGTGGCGTCAGCCTAACGATTTAGTAGATTGTTCTTGTTCGGGAAGTTATTGAATGTTAGTAATTGATTAGGTATGTCTTACGATTACTAACAGTGCAACTTAATTTTCAATTTAATTTTAAAATATGGTAAAAATACGGAAGTTGAACGTTTTCACGTTATAAAATACGGGCCACCTCACCACGTAAAAAAAGAAACGTGCTATCCGTTACATACTATATTTAGAACTGAAAATTCAAAATGGTATAATGCGATCCAAATAAGAATAGGAATGTCAATAACCTCTAACTGTCAAATGTGACTTGAAGAGTATGGTTTGCAAAAAACTTATTTGCATATCAATAACAATATGTAAATATAATAAATACATAAAATTTAAATAAAAAGGTTAGATTAGTAGTAAATTGTTTGAATTATATCTACTTAAATTTTGTTCAAATTAAAACTGTGAGCGGAGGCCATTCTATTTATGTTGGTGTCTTGTGGTTAGCCTTTATACCTATCGGTTGCTGGGCGGGCAGCTACCAGCGGCTACCTGCGCTGCAAAATGTAAATTCTAGGTAATATAAAGCACGCTCATAAATTATTTAAAGTTTATTTTAACCAGCTAACATACGGACTAATTAATTATGGAGAGTAAAATAAATATTTTGACGTTTCACTCCCGAAAAAATATGCGAGAACTTCTCTAATACATGTTCCTACTTTCCTACTAAGCCAGAAGGTTCGAAGTATTACCCAATTTACGTATTACGCTCTTTAACAGGTGGTGGTTGGGTGCCACACAGGGACGTCGCTACACAAGGCTGCAAAGGGTGCAGTGCTGATAGGGCATCCGGGCGATGAGGTATCTTATCTTATCTTCATTAGGTAGGTAGGTTGCCTAACTTGTTCGCTTCAAAGCTTCTAGGCGACTAAGCATACCTACTTTGTTACGCGTTTTTGTTACTCGTCACAAATTGTTCTATCAAGCCGGTTAGTTCACAAATTGTCCTATCAAGCTTTAGCCTCGAGATCTTTATCGAGGTCTTTTATATTTATTCTTAATTTGAAATTGCGTTGCACGCGGTAGGCACCTAACTGCTTAATAATTTTCCATTAGATACAAAAATTCTAGGCATAGTATTAGCGTCAGCGCCAACAGCGTGTATAGTAAACAGATAAGTAGGTACCTACAGGTCATGTGTATACACAGTAGGTATCTACCGGATCTACCGGATTGTTCTGACTTTCATAATTTTGTTCCTACTGCACGTCCCCCCTTTATGTAACTTCACTCCCTATCAACGAAATATTATAGGAAAGGTTTAATCTTTATTTTATTTTCTTCGTGGCGTAGATGCAGGTTGTGTAGGCTTGTAGCAAGTCGTACCGGCTAAGTACCTAAGCAAAGGCGAAAGTAGGTAAAGACTTTGTTTTTAAGTACTTTAACTAACTTATTTCTTTATGCACGATATTTTTCATAACGCCTAGTAAATTGTTGTGTAGGTAGGTAGTTAGGAACTTAGCAGTCTACCACAAAAAAAAAATCGAATGGTATAGGTAGGTAAAATATTTTCTGTTCATCGATTCTTGGTTGAAAAGGATGGAAGCGGTCGTGTCCGATATCGGAAGTTTCCGTCAACTGTGAATTCCCACGCTAATATAATAAAGTAATACTTAAATGAGAAAAATATATATTTTTTAATACCTGCATTAGATCTTGAAGCGTAGTCTTGATACGAAATAGCAAGAGAAATAGCTCTGAATAGTAATTATATTGCCCAAGAAGATGACTTGATGTTGTCTGACTATCGATTGACATGTAAAATAATATCGATACTATCGACAGTTTAGCCCTACGATACTTTGATAAAGGAAGAAAGAAGTAAAGGGTACCGCATGTTAGTACACGCTGTGTTCCACCAAAAAATACGCATGATTCAAAATTCGCGCAGTCGCCCGCTAGTCTGCAATCGACCATTGACACAAGAGCTGTCAAAACCGCGGCGTAAAATATTGAAAAAATACAGTTTTTCATCATTAAAACATGTAAAAGTGAGAACTGGAAGCATATGAAAGCGAATGGCATTTCATTTTATCAGTGAGTCCCCCTTAAAATACAATATTTTACAAGAAAAAGTAAAATTTATATTTTCATACATTCTACGTAGTTGGATAATGTGGATACGACTTCTATAAAATTATATAGTTTCGTATTAAAATGCCGTTTTCATAGAAAAAGGTTTATTGCACTCTCCACAAACTTAACTTATACTTACTTATACGAGGTGTGTTCAAAAAGTAAGGTGACTTTATATTTTTATGAAAAACTATTTATTTATTCATCAATATTTATGTTGTTCCCTTCAAAGTAATCCCCCTTAGATATAATACACTTGTGTCAACGCTTTTTCCAATTCGCAAAGCACTTCTGATAGTCACTTTCTGGTATAGCCTTCAGCTCTTCCAGCGATGCAGTTTTTATCTCCTCAATTGTTGCAAATCTTCGTCCTTTCATATGTCTCTTCAGTTTTGGGAACAGGAAAAAGTCGCATGGGGCCATATCCGGTGAATATGGTGGCTGAAGCATGATTGTAGTGCCGTTTTTGGTCAAAAAACTTATCACAAGCAACGATGAGTGAGCAGGTGCATTATCGTGATGCAAACGCCATGAAATGTTTACCCACGATTCGGGACGTTTCTTTCGTATTGGTTCTCGCAAACGGCGGATAACTTCAAGGTAATACTCCTTATTAACCGTACGACCTTGTGGCAAGAACTCATGATGCACCACGCCCCTACAGTCAAAGAAAACTGTAAGCAAAACCTTCACATTGACGTGCTGGGGCGTCCAGAGCGAGGTTCGTCATTGGCATCTTCTCGGCCATCTTGGAAGAGCTTGTACCACTTATAAACGTTTTTTTTACTAAGAGTAGACTCACCGTATGCCACTGTCAACATTTCAAGTGTTTTGGAGTACTTAATTCCATTTTTTACACAAAATTTGATGCAAACTCTTTGATCCATTTTTTTTGATAGAAGAAAATCGCCGAGCACACCAAAATATGTCTGACCTTTATAACTGTCCAAAATAAACTAAACATGCTATACACTTGAAAATTGCAACATATGCTCAGGACAAGTGTACCAACGCAACAAAATAAAAAAAACAAAAATCAATTGTACGTTGCCCGCGAAATTCAAAAAGTCACCTTACTTTTTGAACACACCTCGTATAGCGGTCGCACTGTCGTCCAATATAGTCGCTTACCTAAGGGTCGTCGTATATCCCTCTATCTTTGCTTTCTTAAAACAATATGTCCAATGTCGCTTCCGATGACAATATATTTTTAGGGTACTTTTCTCGACAGTTTAAACTCGAAAATCTCGAAAAGTTTTTTTATTATCAGGGCAATTTAAGTAATTTGAGATACGACAGTGAATTCAACATTTTCCCATAGATTTCCTCAATCTATAGAGAGGCGTGAAAAATGGACTAATGCCATACTTTTTACGAGAGCACCCGATTGGAGACCAACAAAACGTACCTGTATTTGTTAATTATATTTTGATGAATCGGATTTTTACACAAGTAACAAAGGCCACCGGATGTTAAAGAAAACTAGTTAAATATATTGGTTTATATTTGAGTAATCGGCGGTTATGCTCACTACCGCACCTGCTATAATATCGCCAGACTGACACACCAACTATGGTCCCAAACTAAGCAACGCTTGTACTATGTACCGATATCATACTTGGTACCGTACAATGGACTGGGGGCAATCCCGGTGACAACCAGACCAGGGCGAATTACAGAAAGGCCATTTCCGAAATTTCCTGGGACGCAAATCGAACTCGCAACCACCCAGTACAGTGAGCCCAGTGGTATACGTGCAAACCACTGTGCCAAACAGTCGTCACGATACCAAGCCAAGCGATACTGCGCCCAAGCAATATAATGAACACTTCCATCACTTGTCTTTGCTTGTGTATAACTTCTTAATTTTTTTACCAGGCTGCTTCTCTAATACTCTTTAACTTAACACTGTAAACATCATAAGGACGTCGTGCCGCTTATAATTAAACGTCACATTTAATTTTAAAGTCCCAGTTTTTTAAAATCCGGCGCGCTTTACACACACTGACATTGCCGCGAGATCGCATTTGAATAATAATGAAGTATGAAGTGCTGTATCCATTCCTTCCTTTATCAAAGCTACGATATTATGATTATAAACTATCAATCCATCGAACTTGCATCGAACCAACAGTATTTCTTTTTAATATTAATGGCCTGTTTCCATTGCGTCAGGCCCAATGTGATTCTGCCAATGTCGAGTAACAAATAGCAATAACAAACACAACTAATAACAACAGTAAGCAAACGAACTTCGTAAACGTTCCTAAATTTCAAAATTACGAGGACTTTAAATGTCACTGTCAGTGTCAGTCACTGGTAGGGATGAAAAAAATAATCGATTATTTATTAATTGATTATTTTTTTAGAATGAAAAATCGATTTATAAAGAATCGATTTTTCTTGAAAAAATAATGGGTTTTTTTATATTAATCGATTTTTTTCTATTTTTTTCAATAAATTAAAAAATAAACGCCAAAAGTATTCTATTAATCACAGTTTTATAACTTAAAAATAAACAATGGAAATCAGAAGTTTTGGAATTTATAATCAATATAACACCAAACTAAACTATTCTAATAAAAAAATACTAAAAATCCATAGGCAATGAGTTGAGAAAGAGCTTCGGTAAGCGTTTGGATAATATTCGGCTCCTGGCCGAGAACAATCTCTCTGCTGGAGCCGAAGAAGGCGGTACCAAAAGGTGCTTGCACGCCAACTGTGTCAGTTTAGGATAAGCTCCCTCATAGCTTCTCCAGGATTCTTATGCATCTTCTTTTAATCCTATTAGAGGTGCAGCTATGTACAAGTTTAATTCGGATGTGAGACCGGTTAATGTACCTAATGTACCTAATAGTAATTCGACCTAATAGAAATTCGCGCTCCGACTAGACTTGAATGTCGGGGTGAGGCAGATAAAAATCGATTATTAATCGATTATTTCCAATTTTAAAATCGGTCATAAAAATCAATTAATAATCGATTTTTTATAAAAATCGATTATTTTTTCACATCCGTAGCTCACTGGCTGGATTCTATTCTACATATCTCTAATCTGTGGCTGGATTCTAGTATATACATACAAGGTACTCTCATACTCTGTGATATCAAATGATCCGAAAGATAAAAAGACGAAGTTTTGTGTTTGTCGATATTGTAATTTATGTATAACTTTAAATCGAATTGTAAAAATGGATAAATGTCGTTTATGTCTAAAGCAGAGAAAAAGGTTGCGTTCAGTATTTGATACTGAAGGTGGAACTGCTTTTATTGATATGATAACTTCTATTGCTAATGTTAAGGTTATTATTATTCGTATTTTGGTCTTCTTCCTCACTTCAACTCATTATTTTTAGAATTTATACGTGAGATGAAGCATAATTTTTATTGCATAAGTACTTACTTTTTAAATCAAATCTTATCTCTCATATCTTACTTTTATGGCATAGTACTCTAAAATTATCATATGATTTTTAATTATTTTTGCCAGATACAGAATAATGATGGATATACTGACAGAATATGTTTTTCATGCTGCAAGAAACTTAGGGAGGCATATGACTTTAAAGTCTGCATCGAGAGGTGAGTAAATAATATGCCTAACCCCTCGTTTGCACTGATGAAACATTACAATATTTTGTAATATTGTCGCTTAAATTTGTGCTGTCATAAAATAGGGACCGCAATACAAATTGGTGCAAATTTTTACCAGTGGAAATTCATGGTATCTGGTACAGAAAAAATCATTCTCTTCACAACCTGACTGTTAAAAAGACTGTAGAAGGAATATAGTTTTTGTTTTTGTATCTCCATGACATTGTTGCTACTTGACTGACAATACAGGTATAGCTAATACCTACTTAACAATTTAATTTTTTTCAGCACTGATTCTATTTTGCATGAAACTGATAGTTTGAAGAGAATAAGTTTCAATAATATAGAAGACATTAAAATCAAAATTGAAATTGATGCCGATTGCAAACCTATAATACCTTCACTTGAATTATTTTCTGAGAAACTATTCAAAGATGGTGAAAAATGCATATCTTACAAAGACACATTTATAAAGAAAGTGAAAATGGATTCCAATGAAGATCCAAGCAAAGAGTCGTTATCTGTAATAGAGTTCCTGAAAACAATTAAAGCTGACCCTGATAACAATGATGTATGTTAAAATTACCCATTTCCCATAAAATCTTTGCTCCAGCATCACTTAGTAAATTAATAATTTTTATATTACATTAATTACAGGATTATGAAATAGAAATGGATAACCATGATCTAGGTAGTGACAGTGACTATGAACCAAATCTGTTTAAAGTAAGAAAGAATAGAACTGGAAAGAAATTCAAAAGCAGAGTAAAAAGGGGTAGGCACCAACAGTCATTTGTAATAAATACAGGTTGAAATAGAAAGGGTATACTTTTTTTTTTCTAAACTTAACTTTGTAATGCTGTTTGTAAAAGTATCAGCTTTGGAGGAAACTTCAAAAACAAAAGGTGTTAGGGGGATACAGCTATTGACATATTTCACAAGTCTACAAAACCTTTAGTACTTCAACTATCCCACAAATCCGATAGTTTTAGATTTACAAAGTAAAGTTGCAAAAAATATAGTATACCCTTTTAGTTTCACCTAGTATAGTTAAACTAGAACAACTCTTCTATAAATATTAAATCAAATATTATGTAACTCTTCCAGATGTAAACCATTTCAAAAATAAGAAACATACAAATGTTGTTGTTATCAGACCATCAACACCAATTAAACCAGTATATTTGGATGACATGAGACCTGTATCAGTGAAAAATTATGAAACAAAAAAGTTGAAAATGAAAAAAAATGCTACCAGTGTGTGCCCTTATTGTGCGAAAATAACAAATAAACAGACAATGGATAAACATATATTAATTCACATAGGTAAGGAATACAATAAGATTATAAACAACTACATAGAAACTAAACTGTCACCCAGAAATAAATATCATGGTCAAATTATTGTGTATTAGATAATTAGATAATAATTTGAACTTGAAATTTTGGCTGCTATTGGCAATTCTAATGAAAAGATAGGTCTAAAATTAATAGATATTCAATAAGCGCCTCAAATAGCCTAGCTCTTTATGGAGCCCTACTAATAGCCTGGACCCCTTGTAGCAAGACTGGCATGGCCAGCTGGCTGTGGCGAAAAGTAATATTGTGATACTGCTTTTCTATTGGGCCGTTTCTACAAATCGACGACTTCCATTATGACACTACATGCTATGGCTGACAAGACAGAGTGCATATGCTCCACCAGGAAAAAGCCTACTCAATCTCTAATGGTCACAACCTGTGGTTTATAATTTTTTAAAATGTTTATTGTCTTTACAGGTGAGAGGACATTTAAATGCGAAATGTGTTCGAAAGCATTTTTCACATTGGCAAGTTTGATTAATCACAGAAAGAAACATTCTGAAGCAGTTTATAAATGCGACCGATGCGTCGCGTGTTTTAATGTGAAAGCTTCGTTACAAAGGTATCATTTTACTAAGTACTATATACCTATATAGAATAATAATAATAATTAGCCCTTGTTTATGTCCAACTCCTAGCCACGGGCCTCCCCTCAATACGAGAGGGGCTCAGGACATAATCCACCATGCCGGGCCAGTGCAGGTTGGCGGATTGATGAGTTTTTCTAAGACATAAAGTTTTTCTTAACTGTAGAATATTGTATTCAATTCTTATCCTTACGAAAATTGTAATAATTATAAATGCCAAGGTGCTTGTGTGACTGAACAACACACAAATACGGCAGAATGGATTGCAGTTATTCTAAGTAGGTTTGATGTATTGACTACCTATGGATATTTTTGATCCTGATTGACTATGACTTTTTTCTTTCAGTCACATGTTAATGCACAGCGAGGAGAAAAATCATGTTTGCGATGTATGCAGTAAAGCTTTTAAGAGGGTATATAGTTTTTTTTCTTAAGTAAAATACTAGCAATGTTAGTTTATCACATTACTAGTAATTCTGTTTGCCGCTCCAGCTAAGCTAAAACTTGTGTTAGGAGCGGGCTCACATCAATAGTTTCATGGCCAGCATGGGGTCGAATCCAGAACCCCTCTGAGTTGCGACAGCGGCCCCTCTTACCACTAAGCTATTGACGCCTGTGTAATAGTCTTTGTATATTCATTACATTTATGCACTATTCTTTGAATATCATGATATCAAATTATTGTTGTTTTAGAAAAATGCATTACTCCGTCACATGAAGATACACAACTTCGGGACTAAATCCTTCCAATGCGAACTGTGCAGTATGTCGTTTCACAATAACACCGGACTGCGACACCACCTTCGTGTGCACACTGGAGAGCGACCGTATAAGTGCGAGGTTACTGTCGAACATTATAATTATATAGTTCGTTCATTTGCAGAAGACACGCGCTCTTATGCCACTGGCATATGGGTCAATTTCGCGTCTTCGTGAGATGAACTGTCAAGCTGTGACTACTAGTCAAAGACGGGCTAACTCAACCGGGGTAGTACCACCTCACACACATACATAAGATCGGCGTAAAGTGGCTATAATAGCTACGTTTCGTACGTGTGTGAGTAACAGAGCCGGCAACACAACACCAGCCCCCACCCCCCCGTTATTCCGATATCAGTGCGAGCAATGACATTTGTATTGAAAACATCTATAGGCTACGGTATATCAGGCGAATCGTATGCTTGTTTTCCGAAATTATTATATAGTAGAAAAAACTAAATTTAAATGTATTTTTCTAGTCTTATGCCGTCTTTACACGGGTCTCTCGTCGGTCGTGGTGCGGATTCCCGCCGCACGGTTAGGAACAAAAGCCAATAAAATCCACGATTTTGATCCTAGCTGTGCGGCGGGCATGGACCCACCTAAATACCACGTTAATTAGTTCACCCACATGTTACTCATCTCGCTGTCTTTATAGCTACGCTCTTATAGTGCTCTACTAGGGAACTGTTCAGATGTGATTCGATTAAGTAGGGAAACTACTTAGTTATAAAAAAATACAAATGTTTTACAGATTTGTTCCCAGCCATACAGCTACAAACACGACTTCAACCGCCACTGTTTCAAAAAACACGGCATATTCCTCAAACGAAGATCAGTTTACGTTATGAACGAAGAAGTATTGAAACAGGAGCGGGAACTTATGAGAGACCTGATGCTGCGGGCACACGGCATTTTAAAAGAAGGCGAGCCGCTCAATCCTTTCGAAGGCCCACAAGCCGCGTTGGCGTTCGAACAAGCAATCAAAGCTATAGAAGCCAGACAGATTCCAATAGATTTACAATATTAAATTGTTATAAGTTTAGTTCACAAGTCAATATAACTAAGTACGTGAAGACTGATCAGTATGTGTCAGCACAAATCCAAGTGGGATGTTGTCAATAACCTAAGTTATTTACCATTGTTCAAGGTGTGAGCTGTACATATCACATATTATGGTTAAACAATATAACTTTTTTACCAAAACTGGGCCTTTTTATTCATACCTACTTTAAGCCTTATAAATTACACGCTCGTACAAGAAAGATAAATATTGTACAGGGTGTCTCAAAGTCCGAAATAATCATTTACGTACATATACGGTAAGTAGTTGATATGTAGATCCCTAATGAACGGTATTAACGAGTAAAATAGTCAAGACAGTTTGTAAAAAAAAATATGGGTAGTATACCAATTTATTTTTTTATTGGCGAAAAAAAACGGATCCGATTTGCGCTAAAAGTTATACGTACAACATTTAATTCTATACTCATAACTCATGCATACTCAAATTATTATTTCGTACTTTTGAGACACCCGTATATCGTAGTCAGGCGACCGATTTGGTTCCCTTACGGCCTTAAAAAATTTTCAGTACATACCATTTACCCTGATGGGAATCGTAGGTACCTACCTGCAACCACCCGCCGCAGTGAGCCGATCGGACTAGGCTTGACCACTACGCAAAACGGCCGTCAAACTTTAAAAGCAACAAGAAAAAAAAAAATATGATGGGTTATTGAATTAGCAGAATTGGGGCCCAATATCCAGGCATCTGAAATTTTGCGCCAGGACCTTGTGGTCGGCAAACCGCGCTTATGTGTACTAAACCAAAGAGGTATGAAAATAACTCTTCAATGTTTTAACAACAAAAGCTCATGCCAAGTAGAAAGACAAGCGTAACTTGATAGTCCTATTCTATCTCAATTATTTTATTAATAACAATGCGCCCTACTCGGGACGATATTACTCGCTAATGGAGTCCTTTATCTTCCTATCAATCAATTTCCTGTATATAAGGGTGAAATAGTTTCCACAAATATCAGTCTTCTGTGGAGCCTGTAGATAACAGTATCATCATGGTAAGATTCTAAACCCGATTTATAACGATACATTTACCGTTCTATATAATAAATTACTACGGTTGATAGAAACATCCTTTATTTACATAAAATATCGACTAATGATTACAGTGTTATTTTTGTTTCAGGTCACCCGCCCGTTTCTATTCATGATAGCATGTTTTGGATTTTTCTTTTTAATCCAATCGTTAATGCCGAAAGCGATGGCAATGAAGAAATCTTCTAATATAGATGAATATACACTGGATGATCAAAGGACACGCAAAAGGAAAAATTACGTTCTACAGATGCCGCGAGACACAGACCCGTTCGGAAATATCGATAATAATAAGGGCGCCTCGTACGAAAATATAGGCGTCTCATATGGCACAGAACCGTTTGAGCCGAACACGAATCCAGATGACCTCTCCGCACTCATAGTGGATTATGCGAATATGATTCGCAATGATGTCATTTTACTAGACAATTCAGTAGAAACTAGAACACGAAAAAGAGGAAACATCAAAGTCGAAAAGCACAATGTAAGTGCCGATTCGCTCATTCAAAATCATCTGTTATTAATCGAATCAAACAAGTAGGCGCTATAGCTAAAGCTATAGTATTCTTCTTGAATCGATTTGGAGATTTTTGGATCCCTCATAGCTTCGATTAAAGTAGACACCTACGATAACATGTTTCAAATTTTCTTAACTCTGAATCATCGTCTTATTATACTACACTGAATATAACAAAAAATAATGTCAGTTTGTTATTTCCAGCAAGCCATATCAGATCCACCATGCAGCTGTCTGTATAGTGTAAGCCCAATTCATTTAATCGTAGTGTTTGGAAATTACATGGTATTAAAATTTAATTGGATATTTGCCTTTTCAGAAAGACACTGAAGATTTAGGTGAACATTCCTTCCCGCGATTCATTGAAACGAGGAACTGTAGTAAAGTACAACAGCAGAAATGTGCTCCACCATACGTTTGCAGGGAGAATTGGTATAATGTAAGTATCTACTAAACACCTGGGTGCACTAAAAAGCTAGAAATAACTAGGGACCGTATAATTTATTTCATTTGGAATCGGTGCAACAATATTTACACTACGTGTTTTGGACAACATCTTAGTTACCTACCCCTACTTACTGGAATTGGCACAAATAAATTATAAGGTCTCTAGTTATGTCCAGGTTTTTTGAAGACTGGTTAATTATTTTATTTGAAAAAAAATCACGATTTTTAGTGTTACCATCTATATCTCTCAAACGACTGAACCGATTTTGATGTAATTTATATGGGACGACCTGGAGATTATACTCTCTAAAACAAAAAACCAAAATCGGTCTATAATTGATGGACAAAATCGGTGAACATTTATAAAAAAACAGACGATCATAAAAACCCTTGCTCTTTTTAAATCTCGGTTGACAAATATTTTTTTTTACAAATAATTATATATTGTGACTTGTGAGCATTGTGAGTTATTCGTATTGCCTATTTCAGTTGCCGGTGTTGCGACGGAGGCAGGGGGAACCCATACAACCTTCTCTAGAGGTGCCCAGTGATTTAAAATTCAGATATATTGCCGAAAAACGACCCATAAGTGTAGGGTGTGTTTGTACTAATGAATATTTAGTTAATAATAACTGAAATTCCGATTATTCCTTAAAAATAACATTAAAATGAAGCTCAGAAGATTGATTTATGGCGTATTAACGTTCTTAACATTTTTTCATATCATTTAAATTTATAAGCGGGGTGACGAAATGTTATGTTTCCATTACTTATTATAAGATATAACAATAAAATGTGCACTCTGGATGTCTGTTTTTTATTATTAACAATATTTACCTGCATTATAGCCAAACTCTATAAAGTTTCTATCAACATACCATGCTAAGGGTTTGGATTGACTTTCTACTATTGTAATATCACCATCAAATCCTAGTTATACTTTAAAATGATACCTACTTCTTCAGGTTTTCTGGAACGTACAGTCGACATCAAAAGTAGCTTGGTATTAGAAATGTCCAAAAGACTCACATTGTGATTATGAAGTGTTTACCAGTGCCATTCTTTTGGACGTTTCAGATACCAAGCTACTTTTGATGTTGACTGTACATTAACCTATAAACATGTATTTACTAAGAAATACTTAAAAGTAAAGCATTATTGTATCGAGTTCGGTTTTAATGTGTGCGTATGAGATGAGCGCAATTGAAATAAAAGCATAACATTATTTAGAACTACTTTAATTAAGTAATATTAACCTAGGTATGTACAAACATCATCATCCACTGTCTATATTAAACAAAATACGTGCAAGTTAACCTTTGGTTTACATTGGACGAAATACTTAATCACGCAAAACATACTGCTGTTGTCTTATTTTTTGTTATCATAAAATTAGTGTTAATGTTTCATCCAGTGCAAACGAGAGGTAATTTTAACTACTTAAGACAAAATATGTTAAAATTGCCGGTTCCATAATTCAACACTATCATGAACAAAATAATCTTATGACAACTTATATTAGAGTCAAACCGTGTTTAGAGAAATCATAATCAACAATACAGAAGTATTAAAATAAGATGCAATTCTGAACTGTTTGAACATGTTAAATATACACAACAAATCATGATGACGTATCTAACATAATAAACGGATATTACCAGAATTACTTCGATATTAGTTGTTGGGGTTGAAGCTTGTGTGATATGTTCAGGGCATCGAAAGTACAGTCTCGTGGGCGGCTGGCGTCGGCACCTCTCCCATTTGCGGCATTATATGCGATATAGCGACTCGCGTCTCGTTCGACATGCCCATCTCCCGCCGCAGAATTTCCTCAGTCACAGTATGAATACTCTTGAATTTAAGATTGATCCCGTGAACTTTGAAGACATGATTGTTCAAGTTCACTTTATAACTGAATGCAACTTTGCAGACCTGCAAAATAAACAACTCGGATTAGTAACGCGAAGATAATAATTTCACTAACTATATTTCAGACCATTTATCCCGCGGCTCCGCCCGTGTGGTACTGAGATAAAATAAAATTAGCCTAAATTACTCCTCATAACATCAGCTATCTGCCAGCGAAAGCTATCCCGATAAAATCGGTTCAGCAGTTTTGGAAATTTGCCGGAACAAACAGACATACATTTTTTTATTTCTAGAAGTAGGTATCGTATATAATTTCATATGCGTTTAGTTAAATGCTGTTCATTTGACATTACAAACAGTCACTTATTTTTTTTTTGTATATGTAGAAGTATTAGAAGGTCTTTTTTAAATGCCTTTTCCTTTAGTAAACAAAAATCATAGTCGCGAGGCGGCGATTGTTCTGAAAAATATCACTGATATGTATTCACAGGCGAATCGAAGTATTCGGGGGTATACAATTAATAATTTATAGGACCGACTGACCTCGCATGAGAAAGGCCTATAGCCGGTGTGAGTAAGCATATGATTCTGTAGATGGTGGCTTTGCGTGAACTTTCTACTGCAGAACTCACAGTTGAACCTTTTGTCGCCTGTATGGATCGCTATATGGCGGAGCAGGCCGGCTTTCTGCAACGTGATAATAAGGGTCACGTAAGGTTTGCACGCACCTGGCATGAGTAGGGCCGCTCGCCGGTGTGCATTCGCTCGTGGTTTTGCAACTGATGTTTCGCGTTGAACGACATTGTGCAAGTGTTACATTTGAACGGTTTGTAGCCCGAGTGTATGCGCAGGTGTCGGTTCAGATCGCAACGCTGAAATACACCAATTGCACTTATTTCCACTCAAATGTCAATCGTTAATTGGATATCGTTTTGCAGAACGGAATCAACCCACGTGCACTGCTGTAGACAAAACCAACCTTGTGTTAGTGGTTCTAGGTGGGTTTTAGTTTGCAGAAGTGTGTGTGGGTTGGTTCCATTTTACAAAACTACGTCCAATCCAAAGGTGGTAGAGCGGAGCTGAAGGTAGCCAATTGACTACAGCACGCATATACGGGCTGGCACGACCGGGGTAGTACCACCCTCTCACAGAATATCATCGTAATGAAACTGTTATTACTGCGTTTCGTACGATGAGTGCGAGAGCCGGAAGCCCCGCCCCCTCCTACCCCTCCCTCTGTCCCACTACCTTTAGGTCGGCAACGTCAGGTGGATCGTTTTGGAAACAAAATAATTTAAACAATTGAAAATATACCGACAAAAAGATTTTGAATAACCACCTTAATAGAATAATTATGGTGACTAAATTTATAAGGCTATAATGGTGACTCACATTTTATACAGAGTTAATATTTCGTAGAACATAAAAGCTTCACTATAACACCCTGCAAGGACTACGGCGAAATACCAGTAACCCTGTATATGGTATCAAGTTTAAATATCTAAACAGTTTTACAGAAAATTATACTTACAGCAATGAATTTCTTTGTGCACAAATTGCATGAAAATGGTCTTTCGCCTTTATGGATCAAGTTATGCCTGAAAACAAATTGTAATTAAAGTAAAAAAAATGTTCACACTAAAACAATATTAATAACAAAAATTAAAAAACCCCCGATGCGACGACTTTTTAAACTATAAACGAGCTGATAATTTTCAACCGATTTTCATGAAACATAGCTAAGATCAGTCTTGATCAGAATAACTTATAAAAAAAAAAAATTTCATCCGCTTGAGCGCTACGATGCCACAGACAGATACACATGATAACTAATAACATCTCTCTTTTTCGTCGGGGGTAAAAAATACGAACACGTACTATATAAGAAAATAAAAATACCTGACTAGTGACTTCTGACTGTAAAAACCAGCGCCGCACACTTCGCAAATGTGATCCTTTATGCCCTCGTGTTGTTTCATATGGACAAGCAAATTACCCTTTTGAGCAAATGATCTTGGGCATTGAGTGCAGGTGTATCGTTTTTGCTCTATGGAGATAAAAATATAAACACTAGGTATTAGTGACGCTTGGCTATGCAAAGAGTAAATAGAACTTCTAGAACGACCTTTTTACGACCGCTTGGCGCAGTGGTTTGAGCGTAGGCCGCTCGGCTCACTGCACCGGGTGCCTAGTCTGGGTGTCACTGGGATCGCCCCCAGTCCATTATAAGGCACCCATAGTCAAAAACGTTGCTTAGATTGGGACCATACAGTTAGTATGTCAGTCTGGCGATATATTTATTATTTTTAGAATGCGTATGGCGTCGTCCTATTGGCAACAATGGTTAACGATGCGATTTCGTCGCGCGACAAGATTAAATACACAAATCAACAAGCTAACACCTTTCCATATGTCTTTACAGATCAGCAAGTAGGCATCTACCTCAATCTTATTTTAGATCCATGAATGAAGTCCTATACAATCTCACATACTCATTCTGACCATATGCGTCGCGCGTCGCAATATGAGCGTTATCGCATATAAAATAAGACTACTATTATAAAATAAGACTTGTATGTAGAAAAAATACCTTGATGAGTTGCAATGTGATTGCCCAATGTGAATGTAAGTATACCACACACGGGGCACACCAGTTTCTCTCTTTGTTTGGTTGGTGTTGTTTTGACCATTCTTACAGGTTCAGCCCTCGGTGCTTTGGTCTTGTATCCAGCATGGACTTTGAGTACTGTTGCATCTTTAGGTCTCTTTAAGAGTATAGGCGAACCTCTAGAACCATTTTTCAGAATTGGATCTGGAAATTATTTACTCAATTAAGTTAGATCCTGCCCTAATACAATGGCGCCAATTTTGTTTAGGCATAGATACTACACTTGACTAAACTAAATTAAACTAGTAATGTTTGACCCTGACATAATTGGCATCAGTATCATACAAATCGTTTTTTTTAACACAGATAGTTTGGATCACCACCGCACTTGGTGATACTAATCATTGAGTGTAAAAGAATTGCGTTCACACTATAATTGCATATTTTTACAGCAACACATGTTTGTAAGAATGTACTTACAGCATGTTATTGTTGTAGAACGTGTTTTCTCATCCTTGCCTCTAACCGTATCAATATCATATTCATCTTTAACATTTTTAAGTAGTACTTTCACTTTTCTGACAACAGCTGGTTTACCTTTGAAGACTTTGATATCAGACAATTTGGGTTTTTTAAATACTTTAGACTTTGGTTTCACGACAGGCGGCACATAGTCATCATCATTGTCGTCGTCTTGAAAGACATCATCATCCAAATATTCAGCCTGTAAAAAACATGCCATTGATCAAAAATAATTACAAAAATTTACTGAGAGGGTTAAATACAAATTTTGACAGCATCAAATACTAATTAATCTATTGAATACTCTGTCCATACATTTCACAGCAACGCCCCTAGTAGAAATGTGCAGCTTTACTTATTAATGTATGGACACATATTTTGAACTAGGTATTTGAATATGTTCAAAAGGGTTAGGGTATTAGTTAGGGTGTTAGGTCAGAGATGGTTACTACTCACATCCGGGTCATTTTTAAGGAAACCAGTTTTTTTCCAAGTCAGCTGTACATCTTCTAAACCCTCCATATTTTTTGTTTCTTCCATGTTAGGGTCCACTTTTCTAATGACGGTGTTGGCTATAACTATGTCTCTCCCATCAATAGTTTCAACAGGTTTAATTGAGTCTTCCATATCAATTTCCATCTCCCATTTCGGTTCAGGCTTTATTGACAATGGTCCGATCTCACTCTTGATATCAACAAAGGAATCAAATGCAATTTTTTTTGTTGGTTTCCTCTCTCGTTCCTTTGCTAAGAGTTTCCTCAGCTTCCTATCAGACCTGCAAGTGTCATCAAATATAACATTAGTAAATATTCTACATTGCTAGAATTAGTTTATATTGCTAGAATTAGCTTTAAATAGTGATTTTTTAAATAAATTTATTATTACTTTTTAAGTTAAAATCATAAAACAGTTTGCAATAAATTGTGGAACCAATTACACATTGTCTCCTTACACTCTCAAAACCTACAAGTAAATATCAACCTAAACATATGATCCATAGGTTGCTAGTTCAAATCCAGCTCGAAGAACCAGTGACCAGTGAATGGTGAATTAGATTAAAGTCATGTCAAGATTGTATGTATTGTGTATGAAGACCCTTCAGTTTGACAACATGCGAGTGATGCCATTGGTATTGCAAGCATCTATAGGCTACAGAAACTGCTTAACATCAGGTAGATTGTGTGCTTGTTTGCTGACAATGTTACAAAAAAAATTTGGAAGTTTCTTTCAGTAGGTATTCATGGTTTTTTACAGTATGAAACTTTATAGAAACAAATGTTTGTCAATATCCTAAAATGATGAACACAAAGCTACACACATAATAAGTTACTAAGGTATACCTAAATCATTTATTATGAAGGATGAAACTCATTTTATAAATTACTAGCTGTGCCCCGCGACTTCATCCGCTTGGTATTGGATTATTGGGTTAAAAAGTATCCTATATGTTAATCCCGGTTATAATCTATCTGTGTTTCAAATTTCATCCAAATCCGTTCAGTAGTTTTTGCGTGAAGGAGTAACAAACATACATACATACATACATCCACACTCACAAACTTTCGCATTTATAATATTAGTAGGATAAAAACCCAAGTGCAATGCATATAAAGTGTTTTACCTTTCAGCAACTGTTTTGAGAAGATATGCCTTCTCCAAGGTGGTGCAGCATTTAAGACAAATCTTCTCTGGTAAGCCATCATTGGATGATACCTAGAACAATTTTATTATGAAGTCTTGTTAATGTAAGTAATCGAGTAAACAATCATAAGCTAAAATAAAAAGGTTGGTAAACAAACAAAACCCATTTCTAACCATATATTTATTAATGCAAAATATTTACCCGCGTTTTTTGGCCATGCACTAGAGGTAAGCCATTTGTGGTAATTATTATACCAAAAAAGAATAAACAGTGGTTGTGTACAATGTAGAACTAAAGAGTTGTGTATTATACGTAGATTTACCGTATTATCCTTACCTTAACATCAGCAATAGCTGTAAGCATTTCAGCATAATTACCGGATAGTTTATATCTGAAGAGGGGGCACAATGGTTTTTTGTTGGTCAAGCATATACGACAAGATTTCATGTCGACAGTATCACTTGGATCTAACATTTCACAAAACTAAATGGGACTAAAGCTAGTATCGAGGATTGCACTTCACTTTTCCAATGGCTAGGGATTGCTTGGGTTATATTAGAACGATTTTATTCACTATCTTTCCTTCACCACCTCACTACGACGGCATAGACATGGAATTAAAAAGCATAGACGATGGGAGTTTGTGCGAGCAAAATGGAAGGAGGAAATGGAAGAAAAACGCACGTCCGTCGATGACGTATACCGCGAAAATGTTGCCAGTATTTAATACTTATGCATGAATTAGGGCCTGTAAAAGCAACTTTTTTTAAACCCGCGCGCCGTCGACGCGCGTTTTTAGCGATACAGACGCGATACGGCACGGGGGTCAGACGTAGACTATAGACTTTTATAGGATAAAATAAAAGCGTGCCGTTGACACACGTTCCGAAAACGCGCGTCGACGGTGCACAGGCCCTTATGCTTACTTATTATTTCGATGCTTATGCTTCATGCTGGTTCATGCTATAACTAATCATTTATTTGTAATATATGCGGGTCTAGCTTTATCACTTTATCGCAGTTTTAATGTTTGTCCTCTTTATCCATTTAATCAATGGGCGATTTCCACCAGCCGCCACGGAAACGGGCGGCGCGGGTACCACCACGGGCGGCGCCGGGGCGGTACTATGACGTGCGACGCGCGACGGTTCCGTGCTACATTTTTCCTCGCGCCTCAAACGCAAGATCAAGTTCAAGCACATTTTTTTGTGCGTAGTTAGTACATACAAGATTGTTAAAAAATGGTTGGCTTGAAATGTATTTAAACTGGCTAAATGCGTAAAGTTAGGTTCCCTAAAAAAATTAAACGTCAAAATGAAAGTCAAATCAAATGTGTGATGTTGGTGTGCAAGGAAAACAGGACTAAATTGCGGCTTATTTTAATGATATAAGTCTTATACGCTTAACAATTACTGAAAGTATTTATGTCTCATTAAGTTTCTGTATTATCTTATTTTTTATTGGATCTACAAGTTGTTGCGTAAATGATGTTCTAATGGCTACCTCCTACGAAAATTGGTTGAGTCGCAGGAAAGGTAAATACTCGTTATGATTGAAGTATTTTGGTAAACTGAGCCTTGTTTTGCATATAAGTGTTCTAATTTGTTTAGGCAATCTATAAAGCGAAGTATTTAAAATATTCAAAGCGTATTTACGCTTTGAATATTTTTAAATGTTGCAAATTATTTCAGGTAAACATGGTGGTGATGTATTTAAATTGGATACTAAGAATAAAACCCCAGAAGAGAATATTAAAGACATTATATTGGGTCTTTATTTGAAGAAACCATTCCAGAATGATACCTCACCTACCAACAACAGTAATCCCATAGAATTCAAGTCAGGGTTGAGAAACATGAAAAATGGGTCTGATAGCCGTAGGCTGTCCTACTTAAATGCCTTAGTTACACTAATATGTAAAGAAGATAGAAGCAATTTAGGTTTTACAACTGATGAATTGATGACATGGTGAGTTAATATTCAGTACTTCATTGTGGCTTGCCCACTCAACCCCAATGGCCTTATTGTGATGATATCATCACACTCACATGTCACATGTATGTTGTTCAGTGAGTCTAATTTCTAATTTTAATAACAAAAAAGAATCTGTTACCAATATTATTATTACATTACCACTTTGCGAAAAACATTGCATGATGCTCACATACAGATAGTAAAAATTATGTTTTCGAAATCTGTCCTGTTATCTAGCAATCTGTACATGTTTTTTTTTCAGTGTTCGTGTGAGTCTTGTTGATGAGTCTATGTTAATAAGAGCATCCGCCTTAAGAGTTATACGTTATTTGATTAAGACTGAAAGTGATGTAGCCACATTCAATAACTTGAAATTACCGTACTTGGTTATAAGGTATATATATTTTTATTATATTACATTGTTTTTTATTTTTTTATTAATGAGGTAAATATTAAATACATATATAATATAGTTTGAAAATCCTAAGTGCATCTTTTTGAAAACGTAATATTAAGGTTATCATTTGCTAAACAGTGAATGCAACATCATGAGGAAACCTGCACATGTTTAAAATATGTGTGAAGTTCTCCAACCCACAATGTGGCGCATTGCAGAGTGGTGGCCTTAGCCAAAATCCCAAGGGGGAATATACCCGGTAAACAATAGCGTCCGCCCATGATTACCAAAATACCATATCAGAAAAAAGTGGGTGTATTACAGTCTATTAATTGATATTTTAGGTGTTAATAAATATTCCTCTTTCACCCAGATCAATGGATCTAATGCTCCGAAACGAAGAAGAGCGTGCGCAAGCGCTGCGCGTGGTACGACGCGTGGTGGCAGTGGTGGGCGCGGGGAGTGTCGGCGGGGCGGGGGGCGCTGGCGCGCGGCGGCGGCGAGCCGGCGTGGAGCCGGGCCTGCTGCGCTGCCTGGCCGCCGTGGCCAGGGCTAACGCCAACGCCGAGGGTGCGCCTGACCGGCTCTCGCGACCAGCCATCGCCACCCTGGCAGAAATTTGTGAGTTGTTTCATGTTTTTAGGTACCACGTGGATATAAATAATTAATATTTGTTTAATTTAAATATTTTTGAGTGTCACTTTAATATCACCCATTAAACATAATGTCGTTTGTTTTATATATTATCTTTTAAATGTGTTGTGATCTTTAATCATTGTTCAATACAAATAATCACGTGACCTATCTGTCACGGGATGAGAAAACATGGTTTCATTGTACCACAACCAAAATCATAAAATATGCAGCCTCGGCCGCAACGAGGCAACAAAACTGCAGTGGGTGATCAGTACATAGTATAAAACAAAGTCGCTTCTCGCTGTCTGTCTCTCTGTCCCTATGTATGCTTAGATCTTTATAACTACGCAACGGATTTTGATGCGGTTATTTTTAATACAGAGAGTGATTCAAGAGGCAGGTTTATATGTATAAATACATGCATAATATAGTAGAGAAACACTGATAAAAAATACCCGTGGGAAGCCGGGGCGGGTCGCTGGTCAAATGTATAACAACGTGACGTGGGCGCGGCAGGTGTTCTGAACCCCGACATGTTCATATCGTGCGGCGGCGTGACGGCGGTGACGCGGCAGCTGGCGGAGTGCGCGACGCCGCGCATGGCGGAGGCGCTGTGCGGGGTGCTGCTGCACGCGCTCAACCGGCCCGCCGAGCGCCGCGCCGCCACCATCGACCTCATGTGTCTCAGCTCGCCCTACTGCGACTTCCACTTCCGCCCGGCCGGCACTGAGACCAGCAGGTATACTAGCCGAGCGCCGCGCCGCCACCATCGACCTCATGTGTCTCAGCTCGCCCTACTGCGACTTCCACTTCCGCCCGGCCGGCACTGAGACCAGCAGGTATACTAGCCGAGCGCCGCGCCGCCACCATCGACCTCATGTGTCTCAGCTCGCCCTACTGCGACTTCCACTTCCGCCCGGCCGGCACTGAGACCAGCAGGTATACTAGCCGAGCGCCGCGCCGCCACCATCGACCTCATGTGTCTCAGCTCGCCCTACTGCGACTTCCACTTCCGCCCGGCCGGCACTGAGACCAGCAGGTATACTAGCCGAGCGCCGCGCCGCCACCATCGACCTCATGTGTCTCAGCTCGCCCTACTGCGACTTCCACTTCCGCCCGGCCGGCACTGAGACCAGCAGGTATACTAGCCGAGCGCCGCGCCGCCACCATCGACCTCATGTGTCTCAGCTCGCCCTACTGCGACTTCCACTTCCGCCCGGCCGGCACTGAGACCAGCAGGTATACTAGCCGAGCGCCGCGCCGCCACCATCGACCTCATGTGTCTCAGCTCGCCCTACTGCGACTTCCACTTCCGCCCGGCCGGCACTGAGACCAGCAGGTATACTAGCCGAGCGCCGCGCCGCCACCATCGACCTCATGTGTCTCAGCTCGCCCTACTGCGACTTCCACTTCCGCCCGGCCGGCACTGAGACCAGCAGGTATACTAGCCGAGCGCCGCGCCGCCACCATCGACCTCATGTGTCTCAGCTCGCCCTACTGCGACTTCCACTTCCGCCCGGCCGGCACTGAGACCAGCAGGTATACTAGCCGAGCGCCGCGCCGCCACCATCGACCTCATGTGTCTCAGCTCGCCCTACTGCGACTTCCACTTCCGCCCGGCCGGCACTGAGACCAGCAGGTATACTAGCCGAGCGCCGCGCCGCCACCATCGACCTCATGTGTCTCAGCTCGCCCTACTGCGACTTCCACTTCCGCCCGGCCGGCACTGAGACCAGCAGGTATACTAGCCGAGCGCCGCGCCGCCACCATCGACCTCATGTGTCTCAGCTCGCCCTACTGCGACTTCCACTTCCGCCCGGCCGGCACTGAGACCAGCAGGTATACTAGCCGAGCGCCGCGCCGCCACCATCGACCTCATGTGTCTCAGCTCGCCCTACTGCGACTTCCACTTCCGCCCGGCCGGCACTGAGACCAGCAGGTATACTAGCCGAGCGCCGCGCCGCCACCATCGACCTCATGTGTCTCAGCTCGCCCTACTGCGACTTCCACTTCCGCCCGGCCGGCACTGAGACCAGCAGGTATACTAGCCGAGCGCCGCGCCGCCACCATCGACCTCATGTGTCTCAGCTCGCCCTACTGCGACTTCCACTTCCGCCCGGCCGGCACTGAGACCAGCAGCTTTTGGGACTCGGTCCACCTTCAAATTGTTTGATTATGTATATCCCCTTTGCGCTGCAACAAGGGAATCTTCAAGAGGCGAGTCTACTGGTCTGTAAAAGGCCAGCACCACGTCTACTCCCCTTAAGATCCAGATATCCGGATTAGCATTTACAGATGGTTACCACTTACCATCAGTGATCAGGAGGACCATAAGACAGTGTGCCTAATGAATAAAAAATATCTCACATTAGATAAGTAGAAGCAAGAATAATAGTACGTCCATAGAATCGTTCTTTGCCTTTCTTTTAGGTAAACCTTTAGCGAGAAAATAGTGCCTGTCTACAAATTACCTGCACCTGTTTACTAGAAAGAAACAATTCCAGTGTAATTGTTGTCGATGATAGGAATTAGCGTTTGAGTCCATCTGCTACGATGTAATTTGTTGGTGTAGGGATGAGCGGGAGATGCGGTTCACATGCAGCCGGCTGGCGCTGCTGTGCGTGCTGCGCAGCTGGCCGGGGCTGCTGCACTTCTGCCACCCGCGCAGCGCCGGCGGGCTGCGGGCGCTGGTCGCCGCGCTCTATCTGCCGCGGCTGGAGGTCCGAGTGAGTACCTATACACAGCGCCTACCACAGATATAGATTTACATAGATAACGCAAGTATCACGATTTGTATTGAAACCAAACATGGCGAATTTTTAACACCTACTGTGACGTCATTAGTGACGGGAAATCCAAACCGATTCAAAGACACCGATGCCGCCGATGCCCCTCCTTCCGCTACGATTCTTTCGAGTGATTATCTCGCTCATACTCATATGTTTTATATCTGTAGTCGCGCGGACTGTAAGTTAGCGGCGACCAACCTTGACGCTTGGTCGGGGTTTCGTACACGCGCAGTACATGCATTTGCGTTATCTATGTAAATCTATATCTGTGGCGCGTACCTACCATTTATACGCTCAATGGTGTTTCCTGCTCACATTCTGTTGCTGTTCCTGAGACTGCACATTCTCAAAATTGTTTTTATTCATATAAGCCAATAAAGCATTTGTGAATAGTAAGAATCTACCACCGGTTCTCTTTACAAAGAATAAAAGACACATCTTTTATTCATTGAAAAGTGTAACCGTTGAGTTCCTTGCCGGATCTGCTCAGTGGAAGATTCTGACTAGATACTTATTTTATATTTATAAGTGAAAGTCCCTACTTTGTTGGCTTACACGAATAAAAACAATATTGAGTTTTGGGAGTTTAAATCAATAAAAATCTGTGTTACAATATATTAAAATGATTACACCCTTTTTCAGAAAGCGATTTTAGATTTGTTATATGAACTAGTTGGATTACCACAACCAGATTGGACGGATGAAATTTCTGTAGCTTTAGACGCAGTCGATCCATCTGACTTTCAAGTAAGTTGACATGTTAGAACGCGGTGTGTAAAAGCAAGTTAATGGCATATTGAAAATATTATGACGTATTTTAGGACTCTTGGCGTTTGAACGAAGGATTCGTTGCAGCGGAAGGGACTGCCATATTACCTCACCTGGGCGCTACGGGCCCAGATATCATTGAAATCCATCTCGCACTTTTACTTCAATGTTTCTTAGAGGTAATTTGCTTCAATTCTTTGCTCGAATTTTTAAATTATGATCGTGTTTGTGTTTGCTATAATGACAACCATTGTTACAGGCTGGTCTACTCGACGGCCTAGCCGAAGTGATAGTCTCGAGCGATACATTTATATCGGTCCGAGCGACCGTATTGCTGGGTCAGCTGTTGCATTTAATACACCTTTATCTACCTCCTCAAATATGTAGTATAACCCCCGCGCTGCCGGCGCTGATGTCGCAGGCGGCGGCGGGCAAGCCGCAGGCGCTGGCGGCGGTGGCGGCGCTGCGGCGCCTGCACGCGCTGCTGGGGGGCCGCCCCGCCACCGCCAGCCTGTTCCTGGACCACATCCTGCAGTACTGCAGCGGCGCCTTCCGGGACAGAGCTGAGGACACCACCAAAAGCCGCAAAGAGAAAGACAACGCCAGCATGGCGAAAACGAAAGACACATCGCTGCATAAGCATAACAGTATCGAGTTTCTGAACGATTCCGACAATGAGAACGAGCCTAAGCAGCGACATAGCGTCGGCTCCCGAGCCGATGTCACCAATAGAAATGTGAGCGCGTTGGTGAAAAGCAAAAGTGTCAGTTCCCGGACTAGCGCCGCTGTCAGTAAAGTTGCGAAGTCTGCGAAATTCTTCAATCTATTCGAACGCGATAGCGACAGTTTAATTCGGTGCACTTTAGTTATGCAGAACAAAGATGGGAATACTTGGAATTGGGAGATAATACGGACTATTTTGAAGGTACCTACGCGTTTTAATGTCATATGAACACACATTTTTATCTGGACATTACATCCAAAGTCAAAGCGTTTATTTTGTTTAGGCCTATGGGGGCACTTACAAATTGTTGTTTTTTCCTTATATTTACAACCGGATCGGAACGCGACCTCGGCTGAGAAGATCCGGCAAGAAACTCAGCGGGCTTGTCTTTTTACTTTTTGTAATATTCTATTTTTTAAATCGCCAGTTGCTTATATAATTAATCATTAAAAAGGCGGCTACACTTTGTAATTAAATTAATATTAATGTAAATATAATAGCTCCAGTGCCTAACATCATAGTGGTCAACTAATAATAACGTTATTTTAGGAAAACGACACCCCGTTATTAAACCTGAACGACAGTGCACACAAGTCGTGGGTGGGTCGCATCATCAGCTACCTGAAGCCGTCCTCCAACAAGTACTCGCACACAGACCTGTCCAGCACCGGCCACGGCCACAGCGCCACGCGCGCCGGCTGCCAACTGATCAGGCACCTGTTGAGACATAACGATGTGAGAACAACTTTATTTAATTCATCTTATAGAGGGCGAGTCCATTGCCGTGATCAGAATATTTGCTTTAAGAACTTCCTATGGAAAATGTTGTCTGGCCTAGATATTAAACCTGGAGGTCATGATTTGATTTAGATTTGTGATTGGTACAACTGAATTTTTTTTGCTACCAAACGCTACAATAGTAGCGCAATATCCAAAAAAAAATAATATAGTTGGCCCTTTTTTAATGATACTCCTGGGTACAGGCCTCCTCTCAATACAAGGGAAATTAAGGCTACGGTTCACCACCCTGGCCCAGTGTGGGTTGGTGGATTTTACATGTCTTTCGAAAATTATCTAACCAAGTTTTTAGGCATACTGTTTCCTTACGATGTTTTCCTTCACCATAAACAAGCAATAGTCATATTTTCATTACTCATACACTGAAAGTAGGTCTGAAGTTGCCTGAGGAGCGGGTTGAAAGTAATACTTTTCAGGCCCGGGAGAATCACTTTCAACTGACAGCTGTCAAATTATAAAAAAAAACTAGTTCCATTTCTATGGAACCATGTTCAAACTTTTTCTATAGTCACTCAATGACAGCACGATGTAAAATTGAAATAACATAAAGTTAAGTATTAATTAAAGAATATATATTTTCAAATGACTTAATTATAATTTAGTTTCAACAATTTCTTTAAAATAACATAGATTTGGTCAAAATATTTAAAAATGAAAATTAAAAATATTGGCTAAATAATGAAGTTGGCCGGCCAACGAAAAAAAAACAAAATAGGCGGCAATCCGATCTTTTTTTTTTCGAGTTGTAGAGTATTGTTCATGCTTCCTTGTATTATTTCTTTAGCCAATTCCTGTTTTTATTTTTACTTTCCTTGTATTCGTAATGAAAAGCACAGTGTTTACCTCGGGTGAAAGACTTATTTTGTCCCTCGAACTATTAGCGCCCTCGCTACGCTCGGGCGCCAAACCCCGTCTCGGGAAAAATAATTCACTTTCACCACTCGTGTAACAATGTACTATTAAATTATGATTAAGTATGTAGATTTCGAAAAAATCCAGTATACTGAGCTGGGGTTGGAACCCAGGACCTTGTGCCCACCAGACGCACGCATAACCAAACGGCTATCACTGCAATTACCAATAAACGTAATATTTTTTATAGTTTGACTCACAAAGGCTGCTTGAAGATTTATTCTGCGATGTGAGTCATCAGATAGAGGCCATAGAGACAGGTCTGAAGGCCCACGAGTGTCTCTTCAGCCCGCAGCACATGTGCAACACTATGTGCCAGATGTACTTCCTGTTCATCGGGCAACTTTGCCACTCGCACGCTGGACTGAGGCTTTTTAAACAAACCGGTTTGTATGAGAAGTGAGTATTCAGTTATGTTACACAATTATGAACTTTGTGGCTGTTTTTATTTTGTTTTAAGACTTTACCACACCACACACTCTACCGTCACTGTTACTTTTGTAAGCCCTGACTTCTCTTAAAAAACAAATGAAGACTGAACTTTGAACCTCAGCGAGTCCGAAGAACCTGCAAAGAATTTGATGCAAGAGTTCGTTATAAAATATGTTATCCACTTTATTTCGTTGTATTAGAGTTATTTTTGTTGTAACTCGAAGAGCTATCTACTGGCTGATTGTTTCTCCTAATGCGTGTTTGCGAATTTCCTTGATGGTACTTTTGAAATGTGTAGGATGGACTCTATAATCTTTATCTTAGTAAAAAACGAAGAAGTCGTTATCCCCATCTGTATGTCTATTTGCTCGCTTGATTCCTCGAAAATACGGAACGGATTTGGAAGCGGTTTACACTATCATTTAGGCAAAATTTTTCAAGTAGGTTTATATGTAAAATATATTCATAAATAGTAGAGGAATGCCGTGCCAAGCTCCGGCTTGGCCGGTCGCTATAATATTATTCATGTGATTTTTTGTATGTTTCGATGTTTGTTACTCAATCACGCTAAAGCGGCTGAACGGATTTGGATGAAATACGCAGATAGTTCATAATCGGGATTAACACATAGGATACTTGACTTAAGTCCACGTAGACGAAGTCGCGGGCAGAAGTCAGTGTTTTATAATAGTTCCATGCAAACACGAGTGATGTGAGGTTTTATTGTCTGTTTGGTGTAACTATATTTTTGTATTTTAATCGTAATATTTTTAATCAGCCTTCTAGAACTGTCGACAAAGACTCACCACAGCTGTTACGTGAAGTTGGTTATATCTAGTTTGGACTACACATTAGACTCGTACCCGCGGGACATACTATCTAAAACATTGATGTGCAACATACAAGCGTCGAGACTCTACACTACACAGTTTCTGAATGTCTTACTGCGAGCGTCGCGTAAATCTCGCGAGCTGGTGCGGAGGAAAGCTAAACTGAAGAAAAATGTAATGCAAGAACATCTGAAGGCGTCCCATAGGGAGGACAGTGAAGTAAATAGCGGCGTGGACATGGACACCTGGATATTACAGATGTTGGTGGGTCAGTTGAAGGATGAGTCCAAAGTGGTTGTTAAAGTGGCCCTTGGGATCTTGGAGGAAGCTTACAGTGTACCGGTGAGCATAAATTTAAATGAATGTAATTAAATAAATCGGTGGTAGAGCCTAGCTGTAGACACCGTCTACAGCTTATACACTGGCTGGCTTGACCGCGGTAGTACCACACTCTCACAGAATATCGGCGTAAAGTACTTAATTATTATAGCTGCGTTTCGTACGATGAAAAGCTCACTCCCCTTCGGGTCGGCAACGTGCGAGCAATGCCATTGGTATTTAAAGTATCTATAGGCCACGGTAACAGTTTAACGACAGACAAGTCGTAGAAGCTTGCCGACTTAGTTCTATAATAAAGAAATAAAAAAACTTATATAATATAAAGTATTGGTAAGTAGGTATTAATTAGCCACCTGTAACTTTCGCCTATGTGGTGGAGACGACTAGCGACTGTAATGTTATAGAATTCAGAATTTAAGAAAAATAGTTGGATTGGAATCTTGAGTACGCGTTTGTCACATCATTTTGTACTGGAATGACATAAGAATGACATTTCTGAGACCACTCTCAGACTTGAGATAGATTTATTAATACCGGCCTTAGCGCGTTGACTAGGACAAAAGTCAAACGGATTCGTCGCACCGAATCGCTCTTCTTTCTTTAATCGATACGACAGAATAAGATATACTTTAAATTATTAATGTCTCATAACCTCTAGTGATCTTAAGTCCACAGGATGACAAACGAAACAGTTACAGTTTATTTAATAAAAGTGCTTGCGAAAAGATCCCCATTTTTGTGTTAATTAACACAGATCCTGGCAAAATAATAATTTATGTATATTTCTTTGCAGTCTTTTGTGGATAAATTAATAACGATAAGAGACGCATTGTGTCAGAACTGTCGTCTGGACAAGGGCGCGGATCCCTCGACTCTGGACTTCTCCACGGTCAGTGACAGGGGATATCTGATATGGTTAGGTCTCGAAGTCGCCGTGGCCGTCCAGTCCGCCGACGCGAAGTCCATCGCGTTTCTGAAGAAACACCTGGATTTCTGGACTAAATCTTACAACTATAGGTAATTATAGAAGACTGTATAGATATAATGTTTATACCGGGCCGATCGATGTTGTCTTTATTTATTATAGTTGAAGATGAAATGCCATTAAAAACTCATTTTAATTGAGTTAATTTCAAGAATGTGATTAATGAAATGTTCTCGTTACCCTATGATAGCTGAAAAAAATGTAAATGTTCAATGTATTAGTTAAGTTATTTGTAATAATAATGTAGGTAAGACATTGAAAACAAAAATGTATGTCACGCAAAAGGTCGTAATTTTCGCACTCTCAGTGTGATTGCTGAGCGCCACTTGGTAGGGCCGGCGAAATTAAATACCAGCGCAAAAGGAAATACAACCGAATTGAAAAACCTCCTACTTTTTGAAATCGGTTAAAAAGGGATCAGCTCCCCAAATGTCGCTCTTGACGATATCTGCCAGTTCACTGTTAGTGTCATTACTCATACAAATATCGCAAAATCGGAACAATGAAGGGAGACTGTCAAGTGTACTCCAACGTGGTGCCACACTGGCGGCTAAAATATTCTGGTTCACGCCAACGTGGCGCCGCCCTGGTGGCAATTATTTTTTTTAATTTTCATTTTTATATCCACTACTCTGACTCTATCCACTCTCTTTTAGCTTCAACTTGATTCGCATGTTTGTACAAACACATGTCCACCGTTACCTGTAATTACTTTGTATTTATCATTTCTGCTATCTGTGAAAGCTCATAATTGGCCTTCTTATATACATTAATGTTTGTAATAGCTGTAAGCTTTCCGAAAATAATATAATAAATAAAAAAAATATATTGTGTTGTCGGCGCAGGTACTCGCGGCTCGTGGAGGCGGGCGTGCACGACGCGCTGGCGCTGGGCGAGGCGGGCGGCGCGCGCGGCGCCGCGCGGGCCCGCCGCGCCGCGCGCCCGCCGCCGCATCTGCACGCCGCGCTCGCCGCGCGCCGCCACGCACACCAGCACCACCAGCACCCCCACCAGCACCAGCACCATCCGCACCGCGCGCGCGCGCTGCTCGCCGCCGTGCTGCCCGAACACTACAAGGTAAACGATCCGGATCCTCTCAGTGGAAGCAGCATTCCGAACCGATGGTAGATTCTAACTATTCATAAATGCTTTGTTGGCTTACATGAATAAAATCAATTTTGAGTTTTTTTGAGTTTGATCGCGCCTATTGTATTGCCCCTTTACAGCGTTATTACAAATCTATGGCCCGTATTAATTAATCAATCTCAAATCTGTGAGCGGTCTTGGAAATGTCATTCTTATGTCATACTAGGACAAAATTATATGTCAAAAGCACACTCAATACCACTCTCAGACTTGAGATTGATTTATTAATATGAGCCTATATGACACGATTATTGATAACCCTTTACATTTGCTTACACCAAGTTATGATGTCGTGTCGCTTTATGAAATCGAATGTGTGAAAACTTATGTAACGCGCTACTTATAACTCCATTCAGCAGCCAATCGATCTGCCCATGAGCGATACATTATGCGAAAGAATTTGTATACTCAAATAGATAGGATGCCATTTCACATGACGGCATCGGTAGACTTTCGTTTGGAAGACTTTACGCATGATCAAAATTAAAGGACCCGCCATAAACGACCAAATATTACAGATTCTGCAACGCAAGAAGTGCGGGACTGAACAGGAGGTCGCCGACATAAAGGCATCGTTATGGGCCGTCGGGAACACAGCGGTGACGCCCCAAGGGTTGCAGCAGTTAATGAGCCTAAGTAACGGCTACCTAGACGACTCCGTGTTGGTGCATATCGTGCGGTTGGCTAAATACAACCCGGTATACTCGGTGCGCGCCACCGCGTTCTATGTCCTCGGCCTCATTGGCAGTACATACGATGGGGCTAATTTACTGTCCGATCTAGGTGAGTTCAGTGTATTTAACATTATATAATAACTAGATGACCCGGTGAACTTCGTATCACTACATTACGTATTAAATATTTACACACTACAGCTATGAAACAGACAAATTTCGGAACCCTCATATCTAGGAACAGTTTGTATTGTTAAATTAAATTGTCGTTTTTAGTATTTTTCTTTACTTATTATTTATGTTTCTCACCATTTAAAACCTTCCCTTCACTTCCACAAATATTTTAAGATCAAAATGAGCCAAATCGGTCCAGCCATTCTCGAGTTATAGTGAGAAAAACTAACAGCAATTCATTTTTATAAACATGTAACTATTGCGCATGCATTTACATAATTCTGGAAGTTATAATAATAAACTGTCTACTTTTCATTTGATTCACATCGATTGTACCCAGGTTGGCTTTGCGTAAGGCACACACGTCACGATCAGTTCCCAGTGATACCAGACGAAGCATACTCCACCTTCGAGCAGGGCGCTAATATGCACTACTACGGAACCTCACCCGATTATCGTTTCAATACATACGACACGGAATTAAGCGAGCATTCGGACCATACAGACCAAAGCGTAGCGGAGAGTCTTTATTCAGACAGCGCTAAACCCCAGGGCAAAGTCGGTTCGATAACGGAACATTCAGAGCAAAAAGACCAAGACGTAGTCGACTACAAAACTTACTCTGAAGGGCGAAGAGAACCGGATAAGAGAAAATCTCACACGTTGCCCTCACAGGGCTGTTCTAGTAGTCACGATCGTCCAACATTATCTGAATCTAGGACAGTTGATATATTGAAGGATTATTCAAGCTATGAACGGCCGGGATCTCATCGTCTATTGCCCGAAAACAGACTTTTAATAGCCAGGATGAATTCACTGGAACACGCACATGAAGGGCGAGTCAGGAATACCAGTGAGTCGAGTACCAGTGGAGTGAGTAGCTGCGACTCATTCCTCGGGAAATATGCTATTCCGTAAGTGATAATAACTTACCTTGTAATAATAAGTACTTACTGCTGCTGTTACTACTGCCGAGCACGAGGGTCTGGCTGGGTTCTTAAAAAGCGCTATTTGGGTTTAAAATTGAAACCGTAAAAAACAGCGTATACTAAAGCCAAACTCGTAATGAAATATTTTGTAACAATCGAAAAATACCAAAAAAATAACAACAAAAACTTAATCATGTGTTGATAATAAATTATATGTATAGTTCTTCTTCTTCTTCTTTTTTTAAAATATGGCTTTCATCGTTAGGTAGTCGATGATTTTGCCAACAACAGAGTTTTATGTGACTGATGGTCGGTAGGTGAGGCTTTTTTTTTTTTCTTTTTAATGATAGTCTAAAAATTTTGAAGTTGGATTGTACGGTTGAATATTATACATCATTTAGTTTGATAGACAGGAAAAAATATGATACATGATAATAATATGTATACTAAAACAAATAATTATTATATATAGTAGCACAAACGAAAACGGAACGTAAAGCAATATATAAGTACAATAAAATCACAAAATACATAGGACAATAAAAAGAGCGAGTAGAAACAAGAATAGGGGGGGGGGGATTTATTTATTTATTCGTATGGCATTCTTACAATTGTTCACAATAAATTAAAATTAAAAACAAAATTATAAAGTTATTCTATCTTTTAATTGCTGAATCCATGGGATAGCGTCGTTTTCTAGAGAGAACAGGTCTGTTGGGCAGCCGTGGTACCTTGTGAGTGGGCAGGGGGGGGATAATAACCTGTTTAACCATGCTTCGTCTTCTTTCGAATGTCAAATTACTGTTGACAGAACGAGATAATTCGCTGTGTAACTATTCACCAGCTATATATACCACGTTTATTAATAAGGGGGATATAGTTTGGCATTAGTTAGTTCATAAAATGCTTACACACACACACACTGGGATTTATTATTTATTACACATACACTGGGACTTATAATCGGTAACATATATACGTTAAATAGCGCTCTGCCTACCACAGGTTATTATTATGTGTTGTATTGTTTTCAGTGATAGAGTTCTAACTCTTAGTCCGATTCCGAGCTCGTCGAGCTTGTACGGTATGAAAAGTAGTAACAGTACACATCGGCCGAAGATATCGGAACTACAGAGACGGACTTCTACTTCCAGTAAGTGCGAATACATATGGATGTTCTATACTTATTATGACTATAGAAAAAATACGTCATACAACAGGTGCCATAGAAAAACAAATTCAAAATCGTAGGCTATAAGGACTATATTAAAGTCAAAGGGCATTGTGTTCTTTAGGTTTCACAGGTCAAGATGTCGCCAGCTCACCTCCCAGTCAGATGGATATGACAGGATATGCGACTCTAAAATCATTGAACAGACGGTAAGTTTTTATTTGCAGGTTTAATAGTGTCTGATATTATTACAGTACATTTTATTTATGAAAGTAATATGTTATAGTCCGCACTTGTCAGAGAGTGCAGCTACTGGGTCAACAGAACTGGACGATTTGAGCTGGTTGCTCTCGGACTCCCACAGACGTTCGAAACCATTTTCATCATTAAGAGAAAGAGCTAAGTCCACCAAAGAGAGGATGACTAAACTCAGGTAAGTACTTAGAATTTTTGAATAAGTAAAATTGAATAATTTATTTTCTCATTATTTTGTGCGGAATTAGTATGGAAGAGTTTCAGATACACAATGAACCACGACTTTTTAAAATGGCCGCCCGAATGTTGGCGAGGCCTACTGTGATTTTGTTTCGCTTCCCATTGGCTGCGGTATACTATAGAGCAGGGATGGCGAACCTTTATGCAGCAACGTGCCATTTTCTCATTTTCATAAAACAATGTTTCATGAGGACATAGACGTACCGAAAAATAATAGTACTAAAGCCCGTATTAATAAATCGATCGCAAGTCTGAGAGTGATCTGGAAATGTCATACCAGTGCAAAATTACATGTTAAAAGCGTACTCAAGATTGCTCTCAGACTTAAGATCGATTTATCAATACGGCCTAAGTACTTACATTGTTACTTTAAACTTTAATGCAAACTGTTTCGTTCGGTAGCGTGCCCAAAATATTATGCCGCGCGCTATCAATGACACGTGTCCCATTGTTTGCCATCCCTGCTATAGAGTGAGAGATATTAGAGCTACTTACTTATAATAGGTAAGTAATTGTAATCATTGTTGTTCAGTCTGCTGGAGTACGACTGGAAGCCGCTGCCGTTGAGTGAGAGCGCGCGTGCGGCGGCGGCGGGCGCGGCGGGCCTGGCGGGGGCGGCGGGCCTGGCGGGGGCGGCGGGCCTGGCGGGGGCGGGGGCGGCGGGCCTGGCGGGAGTGGGGGCGGCGGGCCTGGCAGGCGCTTCGGCGGGCCCGCACGCGCCGCCCGCCGCGCACGCTCCCGCATACATGGGCATCTGCCTCCCCAAGGACCTTATGGATCTGTTCCCCAGGTACCTTGGCTTTATCACCTAGTAGCGATCTTTTAAATCGTACTGTACGTCAGAAAGCTATCTCCCCTGGATACAGAATCCCGCATTATAGCAGGAACGAGCGAATCAGTAGACGTAAATCATGACGTGTCAGACAGACGTGAGATTCACTGAGGCCGTCTGCATTAATCCAACCCATAATCAAAATAATTTATATATTTTATTTAAATCTCTTTTCCAAGTGTCTTGGCTCTGCAATGCAATTTTCGTTTCAGAGATGAGGATAGAAACGACGAGGAAACTGACAAAAGTGATACGAAACGCGGTCGCCTTCCGTCTTTTCTCGTCGACACGAGCAGTGCGAGTACTGAGAACAAATCACGTGCGACACCCGACAGTCAGAAACTGGCGTCTCACAGAGGTGCGTATGTCCTAAGTCCTACCACACAGTAAACCAAACATATACAAAGTAAAAGTATAAATAATTTTATCAAAATACATTTGTTACACATCTACTTTTCAGGTCTAGATAATATTGCTATCAGTATTCGAAATCCTTTCCCTGCCGCGATAAACACTAACCCTTCGATCACGGCCAGTACCACCACAGTTTCGGCACAAATACATAAGTCCAATGTAAATAACGAAAAACCAGAAGCGAATGCCGCAACCAAAGACGTGGCATCAACTATCACTGAAACGGGTTCAAATACGGGTATAACCAAAGAGAAAAACAAAAGTGTTACTATGACAACTAAAGATGAGATAGGCATATTGGTTGAAGATGCAAAAATAACAGAAAGGAATGCTAGTGAAATTGATATGGTACAGCCAACAAGAGGTGATGGTTCTACTCGTCCAATAATAGAAGATGAGGATAATGCAGGACCCAGTGCTGTAGCCGAGACTTCTGAAGCCGTCACGAGTGTAGCGTCCAACGCAGGAGGCAGGAAATGGCGACACTCGACCGCGGACTGCTTGGCATGTGTCCGGACACGCCCACCGTCTTCGCATGAGCTACGGGAGGCGTTTTTCGCAGGTAAGCTAATACAACGGCCAACGAGAAGCGAATCAAAACTGTAATAATAATCGAGTTCAAGTCGGTCGCCGCCGGGCTGGTAAATATTGGGGAGGCCATTTTTTAAAATTCGTACTTCGATCTGCGCCGGAAACCGCTATGTTAATAATAATGAAAAATAAATTAGATGAAACGTACAACGAATTTAATAAAAGCATCTATGCATTTTTGTATCGCTTCTCGTATATACTTCTACGTTTAATAAAACTTGACACTGTTTTATATTACTTTCGTTTAAGCTTTCATCTCTACGCTTTCATCTTTACGGAGTGTAATAAGGAGTTCTCATTTTTTTTAAGTAGCCAGTCTGTTATGATTTCACATATATATAGTCGAGGCAATACCTGTACAAGTCGGTTACACGCCTTTAGGTTGCGTCGACTTGTTTTACACATACAGAGGCGGACTAAGCAGTATTGGCCGCGCTAGGTTGTGTAGTAGGTACCAGCGGCCCCCTCCTCAGCTCATCGTTTACTGAGATAACATGAATTTATTTTCTTGCCAACATTTATTAAAAGCGGTTCAGAAGTTAGATCGTAAAGATGTAAGAAACATCAAACAATACAACCATTTTTTTACCACGAATATCTGGCCGTCCTATGCCTGGGCCTAGTCGCCCCATAGGGAAACGCGCCACTGTACCGACGCTTTCCGCAACAATTGCCGTAACTCCAAATCAAGCAAGTTCTTTTTCGCCTTAGAACAATTTTAAATACACAGATCGAAAGAGCGGAAAATTCCAAGTAAGACATGCATCAAAAAGTCATTTTGCCCAAAATGTTGTTTACGACAATTGTAGCGGAAAGCGTCGATATGAGCAGGTTTCAGTGATGAGGTTTGTGAACACAGGCATGGACGGGTCCGGGCCGAGCAGCCCGCCGCCCGACAAGCCGGGCCCGGCGCCGCAGGCCGAGCTGCTGCACCAGATGCGGTACATGTCCAACCCGATACATTTGAGACAGGTACACTAGCATATTATTTGACATATTTTTTTAAACAAATTGCTTTATATCCCGCCCCCCCCCCCCTTGGTAACCACCCGTAGTATATGCCAAGACACCCCCTCCCCCTCTAATTTCACGTAGTAATTAAAAAATATGGTTTTCAATCATATTTTGCAAACGCTGCGCGCCATATTTGAATATACGAGTATGTAGCTCAAAAAAGCGCGAGATTTTTCTAGAGGAGTTTGACTAAGTGAGAAAAGTCTAAGCTCCCCCCCGCCCCTGAACGGGTCACGTAGTATGGGTACCTCCCCTAATAAGGTTGGGCTTTCGGCTCTCTCACTGATCGTACGAAACGCAGCTTTTATGAACACTTTACGCCGATATGTGATAGGGTAGTACTACCCGTGTCGAGCCAGCCCGTATATGAGTTGTTGTCAATTGGCTACAGCTTAGCTGTACCACTGTAAAACCGTTTTTCGTTAGCAATTAATGTTTTATTTTCTCTAGTCCCGGTGACAGGAGTGATAGCCGATTGGTTAAGCACTCGTCTAGCGGGCACCAGGCCCTGGGTTCAAACCCCGGCTCGCAAAATCTACGTGTGAATTAAAAATTTATAAGTTATTATCACTTGCTTACGGTGAAGGAAAACATCCTGAGGATACCTGCATGTCTTAGAAAATCTATACAGTTTTCGACGGCATGTCTAAAGGGCTACATTATTATTTTTTAGTATTATTATTGTCTCTTTAACCCCGGTAATATTATTTGCAGAGTCGGTCCGTGCTGTTGTCGATGAAGCAGCGGCACCCGGAGGTGTTCCGCAGCGCGTGCGTGTACTCCGACGTGTGCGCGCTGCTCGCGCGCGACACGTACATGCTGTGCGCGCGGCGGTTCATGCAGGAACTGTTCCTGGACACTAACTTCGATTGCTTCGCCGGCGAGCCGGCCGCGGTCCTGGCCCGCCACGGGGCAATCGCTTCTCCGTCGACAGGTCCACTGCCTGTCATAAACCAATAGTATTTAAAAAGGCTGCGGATTGTAAGGTCGCGCTCTCCGTTTCGATATATCTGTGACACGATCAAAACAGAGCTGTACGAAGGAAAAAGTTTAAGTAACTTTTTTATTTTACGTTTAGTCCCATTGCTGGGCTTAAATTAAAAAGCCTATAGAGAAACACTAGCTAAGGACTAGCCTCCGCAGACCGGTCAGCATTATGTGGTTCATTACAATGGTACCTACTATGTTCTCTCGTAGAAAACTTTACTAGTTAAATTGTGCAGCAATAATTATTCATAATTATACGGCTACTTAATTATAAGATAAATTAATCTTATTGAAACAGTCCGCGACCTTACACAATAATTCCGTGATTTTGAGTTGCATAGAGTTAAGTTAAACAGGTTTGGTTTGGGTTTTATTTACTAGTTGTTAAGTTATTAACTTTATATTTTTGATGCTATAACATACTATTGAAAGTATCGTTTCACGCGCATGTATGGTTTGTATTAAATATTGTAGCACTTAATGAGTTAATTAGAATTAATTGATTTACAATTAAAATGTATAAATACACAGCAGTCTTTGTAGGCTTAGAATTTGTTGTTGCAATTTGAATGATAATTAAATATCACTAATTTATAACGATTTGTAAGATGTATCTCTTTCAGTTTAACTAAAACAATTAAAGGCCAGTCCAGACCATCTTTATTTACAATGTGCAAAGTGGTCACTTTATTTATTTCCATGCAATATTCAGAACCATTTTACGACATAGTGTGGTGCGAACTGTTATGTTGTATGATACCATGTGTAGCGTAAACGCGGCTTACTTTGAGCACTGTAAATTGTATTAGTTTGCACTCTACCTTATGAAACTCATAATAAACTTGCCACATGTTACAAAATAATCAATACAGGCTTTTTAATAAGTTATGTCGTCAAACCGGTTATTAAACTGTAGTGTATTACTATTACGCCTGGTTAGAAGGTACACAATGTATAAACATTACATTCAAATTGAAATAAAACTATTTTTCGGATTTTATCGCGTTTATTAACTTTATGTTCCCGACGTTTCGGTTGCTTTACAGCAGCCATGGTCACGGGGGGACTGAGGTGTTAGACGTCCTGATGTCATAGTTAGTAACTGGGTACCCTCACGCGCTAAACGCGATAAAATCCGAAAAATAGTTTTATTTCAATGTGTAGTATTCGCGTAAATATAAGAAAACAATATTACATTCAAACATAAAGTCAAATTAAAGGAAAATGATGTTATTGGCTTGTCATCATTGTATTATTACTGCATACCTTAAGAAGTTGTAGTGTACCTAGCCATGTAATACAGCTTATTAGAATAGCTTCCGTCTGACGCTCTAAAATCGGCGATCCTATTATTTGATAAGTTTAGTTACTATGTGGGCTACGAGGGTCAAATAAATAAAAAATACTTTTTATAGTTAAGGATACATTTTGTTTGTGTATATTGTATAGGAGTGGGCAAACATTGATAATTCATTGATATCGTAAAATCTATAAACTAACGATAATATGGCAAAATCGGCCTTCGCGTTGCCCAGATAAATGAATAGCTGTCAAGAGCAACAATGTATAATTCGTAAAATCCCCCGTTTGCGCTGGACGAAACATGTCATTGTCCCTATTTTTGTTGTCATGAAATACAGACAACAAAATGTTTCGTGAACATTTTTCGTTTAGTGCAAACATAGGGTTAGAAGTAATTATAGAAGGCCATTATCATTTTGCATCATAAAACCCGATTATGTATAAAAGGTAATGTGGACGTGACAGCCGGAAATTTAAAAATCCCAACTCCTATGTACCTACAGTAAAACAAAGTATTTTTTTAGTGCAAATAATGGAATAACCTTATTTGAGAAGATACTAGTCTTACACAATGACAAATAGCACCAGACTGATTTAATATTGCACCATTCCCACTGACTTCAATAGTTAATTATTAGCATTGTATACCTACCTATTATGCATCCCACCTAAGACAAAGATATGAAATGTTCCCTAGTTTCAAGCAAATCATAGTTGTTATATGAAATATCTACTTCAAACCTGTGTTCATTTATTACTAAAGTCTTATTTTTGCATTTAAATGTAGTTGTTTCCTATTCGCAATGTTATTTATAAAAAAAAACTGACACAATTTTGTCATTTACCTATATAAGATGTATGAATTAAAGAGCACACCTGTTTTCACATACTTACAGCTATTTGTTATGTAATTGTAATGTTCAATAATAGTGAGTAGGTAACTATAGTGTAAAATAAGATGCATGCAATTATTGGAATAATATTAACACATCGCAGTATTTATAGAAATGGTTCACTAAACTTATTTCAAGTTAGTTTACGTGTCCTCGAGATCCTGCATTTATGGTTTATAATTTTAACATTAAGAATTTTGTCTGTGTCTATCTTGTTCTCCTATTGATACACTAGTCTGTAATAGAAAGTTAGGTTTGTTCATTGCAGACAACATACCTACCTACCCTCGATTTAAAAGTAATTTAGAATACACCACATTCTTATGAATTTATTCAAGGCAGTACAGTACATACTTACCGACTTACTGCGTTGATCCCATCAATGAGGGCATCAAAATAGATGCCCGGATTCTCCATGGATGATCCCGCTCATGTGGATGTTGTTTAACTCATGATTACCATTTAAATTATGAGCATCGATAGGTATAAATCCGCTGATTGCACCTATGGTAATAAAAAAACAGTGCCATCAGTTAGGTTCCTTGCAGTTTTGTCTTCTCATTAAAAACTATCGAGTTACAATAATGTCATTTCATTAAAATATATGTTTTTATAACGCATCATTATTGTTTTTTTACTATTCCACTTATACTTTAATAAGTATAATAATATCCAAAGAGCTGGGAGGCATAATGTGTTGGATGCATTATCTATTGGTAGGTAAATTACCTAAGTACCTACCTAAATTTCGATCAAAGCCTAAGGCACAATTCATACCGGGATGACAGGCTCGAAAGGCGTGCATGCGACCTTGTTGAGCTTTTTAAGCAATTCTAGCCATTTAATCATGCAGATAAAATAGAAAATTATTTTATCAAGTGCTCGCCCGCCGCGCCGCTGCATGCTGCCGACCGTTGCCATCCCGGTGTAAATTGAGCCGAAGAGGTTTTTGAAATAATGATCGAATGTTTGATTCTTTTATAAATGAATTAGAAGGATGGAAGCTGTTGTTTCCGAAACGGAAACTTTCCGTCAAAGAGTACAGTAATCTTTCCGTCGACTGTGAACAGGCCCTTCTGATTTTCAGCTGAGGCCTCTATATCGGAGAGAGGCGCTGCAGCTGCCATTTAAGTCTTTGGGTTGGAGTGTAGCCTTAGGGGCGCTATGACTTAGGCTTAGGTTAGGTTAGAACAGTGACCAAAACGCGCGAGCCGAGCGAGCGTGCCGCGGTAGCGGCCGGCGAAGCGCCAGAATCTGAATGTGTCATTAGGTTACTTATGTTAGTTCCCAGTTAAGGGGGCTATGGAGCCAGGACTTAGACGAATTTTCGAGTAAATTTTTTTTTTCGTTTTGATCACTGTTCTAACCTAACCTAGTCATAGCGCCCCTACACAATGACCAGTCTTTGGCTGCCGCATACCCGCCAGATGAAGTGGTGCATATAATAGTCATTAATGAGGTATTCTCATTGGGATTAGAGACGAGCCGATTTAAACAATTTTTCGATATAAATATTATTTTTGGCGAATTAGATACATATTTAACAACAAAAAAAAAGAAAGTGAACCTACACGTCCGTCAATCAATGTCAAAGTCAAAATCATAGATATACTGTCAAAACAAAACAAACGTCGTTTTCTGGCTGTTCCCACTTGTTCACAAAAATCTGTTAGAATGTTATAATATTTTATTTGGATTAGATTCCCTCGTTTTCGTATATTCTGTGTTAAATTTCCCATAGGAATTTCCATTTTCTTAAGTTTCTCTCTTCTTACATAATAGTTCCATGTTCTTTACACAGATACTATAGGTCTACCAGAATCTCATGGCAAATGGGGAAATAAAAATTTGTTGTGTGCAATACTGGGGAAATTGGATTAAACGATCTTGATACTGTTTAATTTTTATTTATATATTTAGTCATTAATTAACATAAAGTATACTAGGTATGTGTATGAAATTGTTGTTATGCATCGGGTTCTTAACATAGGAAAATATGACAAAAAAAATAAATCCAATCATATATTACTTTATGTACTAATTTATTATAATGTTACGTACACGTACAGGGGTAGGTACAATTAATGCCGTTAAACGTGTAAAAAGGGTTTATTTCGCTCTCCACAAACTCGACAAATACACAGTACTAGTTCACTACTAGTACACTAGTTCACTAAGACTAGTTACACACAACAAGCACCGTTCCGAATCACTTAGCAGACTCGCAGTATTCCAATATTATCGCTCAGGTCACTGGTATAATTGCTTTTCGTTCGCTTACTTGAGTTCCGTACACAAAATGATCAAAATGATCCTTTTTGATTGGCATTTAAAATATTCAAAACCTGTCTCCTTAAGTATAAGTCTGTAAAAAATAATAAAATTTATCATGTTACTGAAACGATAGCTTAGTCAATCATCAACATCAACATCAGTCTAAATACTCGTACGTCCCACTGCAGGGCACAGGCCTCGTCTTACGAGTGAGAAGGATTATTACTTAATATTTTTCTTACCTCAGAGATTCTCTCCCTCCGTTGAAATCAATTTCTTGTCGAAGAATTTTTAACAGTTTTATTTCTGTTGGAATTTCCTTCCGAACTGTATAAAATTCATTTACTTTATTCCTTATCAACTGTAAATCGAAACTGTCCAAGTTGATTTTCTTCTTCCCCGCTCTCCTCTTTTTACCAGGCGTGGAAAATACACCATCGTTCGATGTGCACTCACCTATGATTCGCCGTATAGTAGTACTGAAAACCCCTATAAAGAAGCTATAATTAAGTAAGATAAATATAAAATAAACTAAAAGTATCAAAACAACTCAGTCCAACTTACCGGTCAACTCTACGACGCGCTTTAAAATCAAAGATTGAGTTTGATTTACGCCTTCTTCTTCCCTTATTTTACGATACACATTGAAAACAATATTTCTCGCTTGAGATCGAAGTGGCTTTTTCGACATTTTCACAAAAACAATAAATTGCCAAGAAGATATCACAAAATCTCAACAGCGGTTGACAAACCTTGTACTTTGATTTGGCAGGTGACAATTGACATTGCCATATGAAAATCACATTTTTTTATATTTTTTTAATGCCATGAGATTCTGGTAGACCTATAGTTTTGATTTGCTTCAAGCACGAATAAAATTGTGTAAATAGATTTTGGGATTAATTACTATATTTCTTGGGAAGCATGGAACGCGAACACGAAAATGATCGTGATGTGTCGTCGATAGAAGGATGGACTAAAGAAGAAAAATTTTATTTGTTACAAGGTTTGAAAACTTTCGGTTCGAATGATATAGAACATGTCCAAGAATATCTAACAACAAAGACTTCGGATGAAATATTAACAGCTATAGCTTATTACAAACGGAAGGCAGATAAACATCCTATCTTTAATAAATCTCCACCAGAGAATGTCAAAGAGAATAAACCTCGTGTACCTCTAGCGAGTTGGGCCAAGTTATTAACAGACTCTTTAAGTTTTAGTGACTTGCACACAGAAACTTCAACTGCAGTTCGGATGATTGCTGATTTACAAAACCTGCCAATGCCTAGCTGCACAGAGCATGTTGATTTTAAATCTATATACCATGAAATAGCCAACGCTATGGAAGGAAAGTCATTGATGCGAGATAAGTTAACATGTGCAGTATTTAGTAAGTGTATTGTTGAGACTGCCATGTCAAGTAGATCATATATAAGAAATAGTGCATTTAAGTTTCTAATATCTTCAATTAACTTATCTGATAAATATATGAATGTGTACCCTAGGCCTACTGAGAATCATGAGCTGTCCATTATCAGACATTTGAGTTCACAAAAAAATTATAATCCTTTAAATATACCCGAAGATTATCTTAAGTCTACATATGAAAATATTTGGGCATTGGAGGAATGTGTTACATCTGACCAAGAAAATGTTAATGATTCTACATCAAATGATAGTTAATTCACACATTAATATGTAAAACTAATTAATAGATGTGTAAATTTTAATATTATTACATGTTTTTTTTATACACCTGAATAAAAATGCTTCAAATAATTATAATTCCTATTTGATAGGTAGGTATTAATCTATATAACTGTTCCATGTTTATTCACATTTACATAGATAACAATTTCTTCATACATTCACTATGAAGTAGTCAGGAATGATTCTGTAATAGAATATACATTTTATGAATTAAGCCACTCAATAAATTTACTAAACAATTTAAGTGCCACTTTAACAACTTTATCCCAAAAACTGGGTTCCTCTTGTGCATCTTGACTTGATGCCGATGGATACTCATCATCGAAGTTTTCTAATTGCCTTTTATCGCGTCGCAGTACCTCTTCAGTAGCACCGAGGTTATCTGGGGAAGAGAAATAAGCGTTATCAATTATAATCTGTAAGTTATGATAATATCTACCGATGGCCTAAGACCATAAGGTTTCCCGAGTCAAAATTAGTCAAACCAAGCAGTAACGGCTACAAATACTGCAAAGGTCCACGGCCGACGCTTCTTTGGTTGGGATTCAACATTTTCTTTCAGACAGCCATCATGCTATAATATATGCATGTTTTGTGTAGATATACCAAAAGGCCATTCCATAGATATCCTACTGCCATCTAGGTAGTATAACTATAGTTTTTTATTTTGTTTTTTAATTTAATAAATTGTGGGTACCTATAGGTTGAAATTTATTGTAACATCGTAGCTACTTAGGTACTTACCATATGATGATTCTATTGAAATCTGAAAACAAAAATATAATTGTTACAAATCGAGATCGTATCCATTGCAAAGGGTATCCTCTTTGAGAGTGTAATTGCACCAAAGTGCCAGGGTAGCAGGAATTGCAGGGTCGATCCACGTTAACACTTTGCCTATATCATATCTTCAGTAGGCTATCATAGAAGGCTCGTAAAGGTAGGACCTTGTCACACCATGGATTCAGTGTTATATGTAATAAGTATACCATGGACTTCTAAAATGCATGTTTCAGGATTTATTGTGATACGTAGGTTACCTACTTATTACTTTACATATAGGATTAGAGATAACAAACTGTACTATCATTCTAACTAAATACAAGTACTTGCTCAACTAGGTACCTTCTACAATAATTAATTCATAAGTATGTACCTAACTACCTATTATTAACAGGTAAGTACTTACTTGATATGCAGTGGCAATAGTATAGAATATCACTAATACTGTGATAGTTAACAGAAGGTGGAGGTGAATCGATCTCATGTCGACGTTTTCCAATCCAATCACCACATTGATTCCCCATGACTGTGAACTTGCTTTATATACGAGGGCGTGGTGAACAATCACTGCTTCTAGTGGCAGGCCATCAAGTGTTATGGGTAATAGAGTTCTTTATCGGAATTAAATAAATATAATAAAAAATATTTAGTGTTTAAGTAGGTAGGTACTACATTTTTACTAGGGTAGGTAGTAAGTACTTGGTAGGTACTTACTTAAATTAGTAAGATTTCCGTAATGCTTTGAAAAAGTACCTAATGTAGCTTGTAGATGATAGGTCACAGCGTGCCAGAGGTGGAAATAAAACAAGTGTATGTTTATAAATTTGATTGATCATCACGCAAAAACGGCTTAACGGATTTGAATGAAAGTTTTATACAAACTACAAAGGTAAGTAAGTTACAACAATTAACGACAAAATGTACAATACCTAAAATAATATGGGGTAGGTATTTTTATTCAAGAATTCCATGATTCAGACTTACAAATTAAAGTTCTGAAATACTGGAGAAAGGAAATAACTTTGTAGGTCATCCTTTGCATTGACATCCCCACGCACTTCATCAGAAATAGAAGGTACCACTAAAGTGGGAGGCGAGCTTAGCTTGCTACATATCTCTAATCTGCGGACGAGCTCGCACTTGACCATTTATTTACCTAATATTGCTGATAGTGTCGTAGATGTATATTCGTAACCTACCTACTTGAAGTAGGTACTTCCATTTTTAAGATAGAACACGTTCATATTATTAAATTGATCTAAATGGTTTTGTTATCGACTGTACCTGTAAGACTGTCACACAGCACATTTCATGCATGTTTTTAACGTGTTCCATGGTAAATATGTTGGTACCTACCTACTAAAGTGGCCTTGTCGATTCAGATGCACGTTCCGCATGGTGGCTCCCGCACAATACACACCGGACATCGCCACATATTGCTTCTGATTGAGGATGAATCGCACGTTTTGATTGTGTAAATTAAATGCTTGGAGTGAGCAATACCTACTTCTGTGTGATTTAAGCTTAGGTAGGCTGCAGGTAAAACTAAACCTACTTAAATAATTACCTACTAAATCTAGCCGGTCCTAGCTATAGGTAGGTAGATACCATTATGGAATAGTTATGTTGATAAGTATCGCCTTTAAGACATGTTTGTAAGCGCTACTATGCATGTAAATATGCTCAAGCCAAGGATCGGTGAAGCAAGAACTGAGCGAACAGGCAGGTGCTGCTCAGGCATTGCATTGCATTCAGGAATCGCTTTTACGAAGTCTAGGTAGGCAGGTAGGTACTTTTTAATAGTATGGATGACAAGGAGTCTGAATCTACCCTTAACAATATGTTATAATTATGTTTATTAGATATATCTGGTTCATTGGCATGTGGATTTGACCTGTGTTGCGTTTCTATTACACCAAGATGTAAGTACATAAAACAAAAGAAAGCAGGAATGGCAGGTTTATTTTGGACAATGATTAAGACTACTTTAGTTTAAAATAAAATACTTGTTTCTTATGTACTATTTTATGTAGGTACTCTAAATTAATTTATTTCTTAGATCCACCAAACCCTGAGAAACCCATAATCTGTGCAAGTTCAGACTGCGCGGGAGCATCTTCAGCAGGTTCTTCGGTCTCCATTAATTTGCGTTTCTTGTCGCGGCGCTTTTCACGGCGAAGCTCTTTCACCCTGGCCTCCTCCTCGGCAGCTTCTCGGAGCCTTGTGTCTAATTCGTATTCATGTTTCTTCTCTTCTAATTTACGTTTGTTGAGTGTGAAGCGTGCTTTTACCTGGAAGTAATTGATAAGATACTTATTTTAAAATAATAGTAAGTCTTTTTAAGTCCTAAGCCTATGTATGCACCTATGCCTATGGAACCAGCTTATGTAAGTGTTGGTACCGACACTTGCAAGAGTCACATGTTTATTTGCTGACAAACTAACCATGTGTTATGTTTCCCTGCACATCCATTCTACCAAGGAGACTTAAATCAAGTACTCCACAAGAGGAGTTTGTAATCACCATTCACACTGGTATCTGAACACACATTTCTTAAGGTTTTATAGTTAGGTATGATAGATACGTACCTAATACTTTTTTTTTCAGTATTATTTTCTACCCATCAGAATCAAAAAGCTACATTAATCATTCAAGTCATGTGCACCTCACTGTTTAGAACTTGAAGCAATTGGAAAATGTTACATGAAACATTTCTTGTACAGTTAGTACTCTGTAGATTGGCCAGCCTGAAGTTAGCTCTAGCAGCGTCAGGCATTAGATAGTTTGTATGAAAAACATTTACTGCAGCACCCCTAAGACGCAATACCAGAGCTGCCAACATACTTAAAAGTTATTTATTTTCAAAATCGATTCACTAACCTGATCTAATGTGCTCCTCTCTATTTTCATGGACATGCCAAGATTCCTTTGGTGTTTCTTTCCATTGATGTGGTCCAGAAAGTTGATGGAATCTTTGACAACACAATCGCAGACATTGCAATAGTACCCCCCAGACTGAGAGGTTGGTGTATTTTTTGTGATCACGACACTCTTCCCTAGCTTAGAATCTAAATCAACTTTGTATTCTCTCTGTTTGAGTAACTCCCGTTTGACTGGAGGTGCTGTAACAAACGAAATAGTTATTTATACCTTAGCATTCACATTGTAGGTTTATAGCAAGTATTTGAATAAATTAAGCACCTTTTTTCTTCGCTTTTTCTTCTTCCTCTAATTCTGCTTTTAATCTTTCTGCAGCGATTCTTTCGAATTCATCCTTGTCCCATTTTCTGCGGTGATCGTCTGGTCTCATATTACTCATGGTGATGGCGTTATTATACTACTTGAAGAGTAAGAACTTTGTTGTGATTAAATATATTTTATTAATTTCGTAAGCAACGTAAACCTGTACTTATTTTATTATTGTATTTCCTACAACGTTACAATAATATTAAATAAAATGGCACACACAAACAATATGAACTGACAGGTACTATGACCAAAGATAATACAACACACTATGACATTTTGTTCAGTGTCACTCATCTGTCAAATAAATGAAAGATCATCCATAGACATTGTAAACATTTCTTCGAAAGAAATCATTACGAGGAAAGAAGGCAGTAATCCAGTATAGATACTACTATTATGAAACGTATGCAACTATGTATTTATAGGTAGTTGGTCCTTCTTCAACCCCTCTGTGAGTACCTATCCGTTCGCAGTGGAAACATAAAAATAAGTGCCATAAAAACACTACACTATACTAATACACTTACCTAATCCTTTGACTCGAGTCAAAGACCCACAAAAAATACTAAGCACTAATACCTATTACTAATACTTATAATATCATAATTGAGTTAGTGATTTTCAGTAAATTACCATGAATTTTCCGCTCGCTGCTCGCTAATGTACCCGTACACGTTCAATATTTGTATGGAAAATTGTACAAATCCTAGCAGGCATTTGATGATAGATAAGTACCAACCCGCACACCTGTATTCTCTAACTAAAGGGTAGGCAGAGGTATAATCCAATGTCTCCATACATTCAGCAGTAAAGTGCTCTTTTCCACTTGGGGCACTGCTGTGCAATGTATGGAAACATTCCATCACTACCACAGATATAGATGTAAATTTATATATGTGATCACTACATAATAAATACGTTACTCAAGTAGGTGCTAATACATAATATAGTCAGTATTGTACCTACCTATGTTAACTTCTTACAGAGATCTCGGTAGGTAGTCGATTTTTCTCAATAAATACCTACTTACGCTATAATATCTTAGCAGAAAATGGTTATGTGGGTAAGTACCAGGTAAGAACAGTAATAAGTAATGGTAATTTGTCAATGACAGATACCATCTTTGAACCCCATTTAGATTAACCTTCAGCTGAACGTCGTCGGTAATAGGATAAGTAGCTGTAACATCATATCGCTCATTACTCACAATCAGAAATATTGTTCTTGTTCATAAGTTGTACCTGCCTGTCTTTGGTACAAGACTAACCTACCTTTAGTATTAGTAAAGTAATATACTTCGGCTATAGTACCTATTATCTAATTTATGAAAATGTCATATAGAATGTGCCAGCACTTTAAGAAATGGATGTTCTTCATTTATCAATGTCATGATCCTATTTTTCAGTGAGGAATAGATGATTCGTATAACAACTACCTTAGATTACTATTATATTAAACACTTCGGATTACGTAGGTACTTACATCAATGTGAATTTAAATTGCTGCTATGTATCACGAGATTAATGACACAATTTGCTAATTACAGTTATCTAGATGACACACTTATTCTCTCTACATAGAATTGTGTAAATCTATAAAAATGAGCGTCCGTTTAGATTTGACAGTAGGATATAGATTATAAAAAAAATAATACATAATTTTATTATGGCCCTATCTTTAGGACAATTCTGAAACATATCGCTAGTCGAGTCGTGACACTCGTGACCAAAGAATTTGTAATAATACAAATTCTTTGCTCGTGCAACACCAACTATAAGGACGCAAACTAAACTAAACAACGCCTGTAGGTAAGTAGGTACTATGGGTATCGTACAATGTACCTACCTACTTGGGGCGATCTTATGATAAAGCTAATTCAGAAACAAGTCCTGACGGGAATCTAACCCGAAACCACCCGGTGCAGTGAACCGAGTGGTCTACGCTTAAACTACCAGATAAGAGTCGTCGTATTTACCTTCACAAAAAACAATTATTGACAAACTATAAACTATATCTGCTCATACGAATCTAGGAATATTTTGTTGGTTCTTCATAATATATTAAAGTTTTTCATACACTTAAATCCCCATCCAATCGTCGACCACGCGACGACGTACAGCTATGTCGGAGAATTAAGATTTAGTTTTTGTAACGATTTTGATTTGTTTTACTTTTTATTTATTTAATTCTGTACTGATTGGATTCCACTTGAAGTGTTAAATTCAATAGCACCATTGAGTCTCTCATTAAATCCCTTATTGGAGTGAATCGGAATTATCCCTAGAAATGTGTCGAAGTCCGAAGTCTAATGTCCAGTATCGATTGGTGAGACCGACATTTATTAGCACAGAGAAAGTAAAATTTTATAAGTTGGTACCCAGGTATCAACCCAGGTATCATCTATATATATAAAAATGAATCTCTATTTCCTTGGTCATCGCATCACGCGTGAACGGATGGAACGATTTCGCTAATATTTTTTTTGTTATGTTTATTATTGTCAGGAGAAGATCTTATGAAATAAAAAATTAAGAAAGTTGAGCGGATCAATTTGAATTAAATATTCAAAGTTAAGACAGGACAACGTTTGTGGGGTCAGCTAGTTTATTGATAAAAGAATACCGCATTCTTGTCTAGTTAAAATACTATATTATCAGAGGTAAAGTATATCTAAACTTTGAAAATAATTTCATTTAAAATACACACCTATCTACTTAAAAGTGTATAGATAGGCACTTAATATTGTTATAATAATTCACATCTGGTAATTCCAATATAAAGCACTACTATCTATATCACAAGACAAATACAAATATAGTTTCAGCAGCTGTCGGGGAAAATTCGTTCTCAAATTGTTTTCAATATGTTTTATCGGAATGTGATAGTGAATTACGACTCGATTGGGGGAATTTCTCATATTATTGTGTCTGTACGAGGGACTCTTATACTTATTTGTTGGAATATGTCTAATAAAAGTGAAAGATCATTGAATAATACGAGAATAACTGCATATTTTTTAACTAGCTGAGCCCGCGACTTCGCCCGCGTGGAATTTAACTTAGCAAATAGCCCGCTCCCGCGTTCTGAGCCCGCGCGACAGGAACCATTTTTTTAAATTTTGTTTTTCTAAAATAAATGTAGCGTAAGTTACTGCTTATAACAACAGCTATCTAGTCTGAAAGTTCCGTTAAAATCGGTCCAGCCGATTCGGAGATACTCTTTGATTTCATGTGTTTTTATTGTTTTATGCGGAACCCTAATTGTTATTCTAAAATTAAAGTAGCCTAAGTTACTCCTTAAAACATCAGCTATCTGCCAGTGTAATTCCCGTTAAAATCGGTCCAGCCGTTTCGGAGATTACCCGGAACAAACACACAGACAGACAGACAGACAGACAGACAGATAGACAGACAGACAAAATTTTTTTAAATCGCGTTTTTGTTATAGGTGTCGTATGTACTTTCTTATGCATTTAGTGAAAAGGTGTTATTTTGATATTACAAACAGACACTCCAATTTTATTTATTTGTATAGATTTGTATAGTTAATAGCCTGTAATGCTGTCCCACTCCTGGGCAAAGGCCACCCCTTTTACCTTCCACGCGGCTCTGTCCAGGGCAATTTCCGGCCACGTCTTTCCCGCAAAGGTGTCCAAATATCTCGCCACCGTCTTCTTGGTCTACCCCGACGGCGGCGATTATTGGCAGGTATCCAGCTAGTGCTGGTATTGGGCCACCTCCGCGAGTCCACGCGCGCGACGCGACCGGCCCACTCCCACTTCAGCTTTGCAGCCTCTTTTCCCGCGTCCGTGATGCGAGTTTTATCTTATCTGTATCTTTTGAGTATAACTGTATTTATTATACTTAAATATATGAATACTAATTGTAGAGCCAAGCTGTACCCAATTGACTTCCTACAGTTCGTATACAGGCTGGTTCGACTGAGTTAGTATTAGTACCACCCTCTCACTGAAAATCCGCATAATTTTGGTAGCTATTATAGCTGCGTTTCGTACGATGAGTGAGGAAGCCGGAAGCCCAATCTCCTCCCTTCCCCTACCTCAATCTCTCTCCCCTTAGGTCGGCGCCCGGCGAAGTGCGAGTAAAGCTGTTGGCATTGCAAGCATCCATAGGCTATGGTAACTGCTTAATATCAGGTGGTTCGTACGCTTGTTAGCCTACTTTGTTATATAAAAATCAAAACAAAACCGGAGGGACCTGTAGGCGGCACCCTTATCTTCTAATCTGTGTTCCATTATCGAAATATTAAAGGTACACAATCAGAGGTGTCGTTATACTTGACTGTGAGAGTCACATTATAAGCACACCAGTTATATACCAATTCTGATGCTCATGTGACAACTGTGCAGGCTTATAGCACTATGTTATATTGAAACCTTTTCATTTCAATCCACGATCATCATAAATTGACATATTAAGTGATTAAAATTAAGTTGCATTGTGCATTTACAATTAACAAATTCACGTAAATCAGTGTATTAATATTATCAGCACATATTCAGGTGTTCAGTTATTAATATTTACGAAACAACGTAATATCATTACAGAGTAGGGATGCGGTGTTGTGGGCGCAGCTGGTTTATCGATGCTGGAGGGATGAGAAAAAAATACCGATTTTAAAAACTAAAAACTAAAACTTTATTTTGTGTTGATTATTTATAAACTTCTTATTTCTGTTGTTTATTTTTAATCAATGAAACTGTGATTAATACAAAATTTTGGCGTTTATTTTGGAAATAATTGAAAAAAATAGGAAAAAAATGATTATTGATACATTGATTTTTCATGCTAAATAATATCGATTAATTAATATTCGTTTTTTATGTAGAATGTTACATCCCTAAGCTGGATCAACCTCGAGCATTCTCCTCTGCTCGAACACTGCGGCTAGGTACTTGTCGGTGCACAGTACGCACGCACCGCACGCAACATCTTTCATTTACCTACCAACCCACAACTACTGACGACGACAATAAACGATATTTGTGGACTGACGCCGAGGAAGCCGAATCAATCAATGAACACCATGCATCGTTTACCAATATGGTACCAGCTATACATACCTATTACCCATAAAAATCCTAGAAATACCCATCTACAAAAATATGATGTATTGTAGATTGGAATATCTAGTATTTTCCTAGGATTGGAATTTTAGAACTTGAGTTCAAAAGCTGCTAAAATCATATATACCTATCTATTTCTTCTGCCCTAGGAGTATTGAGAAATTTAAATACCTACTTTCGAATATGTTCCACATTTTCAGAATATTTTGATGAATGTAATACTTAGGTCTAACAAGATTCTTTTTGCTCCTGATATACCAATCTTCAGAGGTATCAACCTAAAAACGGCAAAATAAACGTTAGGTAATAAATAACGTCGATATCACACATTGTACTCGAGACTAGATCCCAGACACAACAACATCATGGCTTTGATGTTCGTCTTTTATGCTCCGAAAAAGAACGACATTAAAAAGAAACAGTTTAGCCTTAATAACAGGTGACTAAAGTGTGATGTAGGTAAATAAAGAAAATCGTGTCATTCGTTGTGTTAAGTTAATTTATCACACACCGAAGCATTCCACGGTGCATCCATGTTTGTTGTTAGTCTTTGAATGTTTTCACGAGACCTATGCAACTTGCATTAAAAGCTAAGTAGTAAAAAATACAGTTTACAACAGTCTGGCTCAAAGAATTTGTAATTTCTTATAGATACTACTGATGCTGCACGTGCTGCTACTTCAACTGAATTAGAAGCGGCTTCTACATACATGGATAACTTATTATCTCAATTAGAAATTTCCATACTTTTAATCTTAAAGATTAATCAATCTTTAAGATTAAAAGTATGGAAATGGGTACCAGATAATATTTTTTAGGTAAGTACTTACCTACCTACTCAGATTCAAATATTTATTCAGTATTAACCGGCCCGGCAAACGTTGTTCTGCCATATAAATTGTTTCTAGGCATGAAATATACTTTACGACCTATTCTCATATCTACCAAATATTTTTTATATAGGTATAGAAGAAGTAAGTGGCTTCTATATCTAATAAGATATACCTAGCTATCCATCCAGACTATTTAGGTAGGTACTCAGTTCACTTGCTACGTAACATGAATACACAAATAGATATCTAGCGGAAAGCACACATGACATAGACAAAAACAAAAGACTATGATAGATAACAGCTATCTCGCCGGCAAAAAGGGCAAAATGAAGATATTTCTCGTCATAATGTTATGGCCATGCCATGTGTCACGGCCGGGCGGCCGAGCTCATTCTGCTCATGACGTCACTTCGTCAGGATTCTGTCCCAAATCGCATCGCGTTAACCCACCCTTGTCCATGAGGATTGTTATTTTCTTACAAAAAAACTGCTTCTCTTTTCCGTATGTAAGTGAGTTCTTAAAGAGAAGGTAGGTATGTAGCTATGTGTTATGATAATAGGCAAAGTGGTGGATTTTCCTCAGGATTAGGGCAACCAGATATTATGGGCGGCTAATTTTGATAAAGTTTGGCAGGAAAGTAAATTAATATTATACGTCTCAGTACCTAAACAATGAGCTGAGAAGGGGGCGGCTGGTACTACACACACGCTCTAGATCGGCTAAGACTGCTAGGATGCCTCTAAATAGGAACTACCATCTTACATCAACGTACTGGGGTATTAGTAGGTACCTACTTGTTGTAAAAATCTTGATTTGACAGCACGAAATAGGTACTTTTGTGTAAATAAAAAATACAACATTTGGTTTAACTTAGACTTTTAAACCTTTTCAAGTATCATTATAACAAGAAGAAGCCAGAGTATCAGCTGTGTAGAGGCAACAAAATAAAAAATAAACAAGGAAAAGTAGGTACCAACCTATTAAATCTCATGTGTTCTTGGTGTTTTTAGTTCGTTCAGTTGGTCGGCGCGAGGTATGAGGTGGAGTTATTGTTTGTCCGTCGCCGCAAGAGGCCTCTGCCGCCTCCGCCGCGCAACAATTAGGATTACACGCTGTCCACGAACGTCCACGATCGGCCTCTCATTGTTCTGTTCTGACTAAAGCCTGCTTAACAATTTGTAGGCACTGTTTGCGATGTTACCAGTGGCGTATTTACAAATTTACAAAGTAATAGGCTGTAAAGCTTTTGCCGCCATTGCCTCTACAATTGTCATGTCATGGTACACCGAATGTACAATGACAAGTGAGAGGTGAAAGTCATCGGCCAAATTTGTTGCAGAGTTCTATCTGTAAAACATCAGAAAACCGTCATGCAGAAATCTATTTGATTTCTATGAGGTAGCAACAAAAAAAAAATAGGTCCCTAAATTTGCCGCCCTAAGCTCCAGCCTACTCAGCCTGCGGGTAAATCCGCCACTGTGTGTTACGATATTGGTGCTATCAGAGACTACAAGATGAAGATACTGCTAGGTCGTGCTTGGCTGCAGCATGCTTGGATTTCTTTAACATTGTGCGGATGATATCTACTGATGTTCTTTGACGACGTCGGACTTCATCGTGTATGTACTTACTTACCTATTTGTTTGAGCGTAGGCCGAGAGTTGCGGGCTCGATTGCTGTCCCGACGGACAGTTTTGTGAAATTTGCCTGTCAAAATTACCCAATATGTATTACTATTAGATACTATTTGTATACTTACCAATGAGTAAATCACATATTTATTCACCACATAGGTATGCTTTGTAATAATTGGTCACCGTCAACATAGCGAACGTTTGCACGACAATTACGAAAGGCTCTGTAAACTTTTAAACAAAATTGATAAATTCGATGTATTTCACACATCTTTCCACAAGCTCAAGTACCAGGTCCAACTAAACTAAACTAATTTAATGAAATAATTTTTATATTGGTGTTTTATTTATTTTCCTGGTTATTTTTAATTCTTTAGTTTAATTATATTTTTTTTAAGTGAAATTATTATTATTATTAAGTTTTTTTCTAAGTTTTAGTATTATTACGTTTTTTTTTTACACACCCTTCTGGCTAAATATTTTCTTGCATGATGTGTTTACCTTAAAAAATTGTACATTTAGAATAAGAAAAATTGTGATGTGAAATTTGTTATTATTGGTGTAACAGTTATTGGTAAACCTAAATAAATAAATAAATAAATAAATTTCGAGAATTGTTTGTTCAACGACCAAATAAAATCAGAATATTAGTAGTTCAAAGGACCGCTTTTTTTTCAACTATGACTGTAGCTCAAAATAATATAATTACTTAAATAGTGCTTACCAACGAAATAAAAAAAGTATTACAATAAGAGGTAATTTTCCTCCGAAGAGAAAATAGTGCCGCGAATGATTGTTCTCCTCGTTATGCATAAATGAAGTTGGTTGCCGATTGCAGTGTCTGATTGTACCGGGTAAGTTTTTTATTAAGTCTTGTGGCAAGGAAGAAAAAGGTTATATTTTAAAAAGTACTATATTCAATTCATGTTGTATTCAATTGGCTGCAGCTCCTCTCTACCACCGTTAAATACTTTAGAAAACGTCACATTTTTTATCAAAAACTCGTTAGCGTTCATTACCTACTACATATTAGTACTACAACATTTTTGTTTGAATTTCTGTGATTGTCCAATTTAATAATAAATAATTTGCAAACCTTATACTGAATTTTTATGAAACTTCTGCACCTTACAATTTCAGTCTTTATTATTAATGCTACTCTACACAAAGAAAGACGTGTAGCTTAGGGGGGACTTTAGTTATATTTATGTTGGTTTTGTGAATTGGCTCGTTAAGCCGGAACATGTAATAATAATCCTAGTATAAGATACCTAAGTACTTCGTTAGCCGATACGCAGAAAAAATACTTTACGAGATACCTAACAGCGCCGTCTGAAAGTGCTGTCTAGTATATTTTTTCTTTGGCACCTTATAACTCCGATTGAGCTTTAGCGACGTGGTAAGTACTTTTATCCTGGGACGTGGGACTTGTGACCTTTTGAGAAATGATAATAAATACCTGGAAGACAAGGCGACACGAATATCCCACTGTGAAAATAACCGGAACCGCAAGTAATTTTTCACGGGCGTGTGAAATGCTCGTAAAAGATATTGGAAACAATTTGAGTGATATCTTGCCCCAGCGGACGCATCCCGAACAGGACGCGGCTATAGCGGGCAACCAGCTATCACTTATTCGAATATCTTGTTGATAAAACGTAAGTGTGTCTCTAAAACGATTATCATTCTAGATGTACAGTCAAGGGCAAAAATACTCTACGATTTTAAAATCCACGTAGCATACGCACTAAGCAAAGCGAAAAGTTTGAAAAGGTCTTTGGTGTTATTTACTCAAGATATATCTTTATAAAAAATCCTGTACGGTGCGTCCATAAATGTTCTCTTACTAAAGGGCTTGACCGATTTTGATGAATATTTTGTACTTCTGTCGCACCTGGATTGTTCTAAGCTATAGTTGGACCCGGTAGGTGTCGCTGTTGTCGACATCCAGTACGCTTCAGTAAAGCTTCAGGTAAAAGCTAGTATGGAATATAAAGTGATGGTTATATCGTTCTAAACTTAAATTCCTTGACATTTCTGAAGTATTTGTCCCTATCTGTACTACTTGGAATTTAAAAATCGTAAAGTGTATACACATTTTTTCTCTCGAGTTTACTTACAAAAAAATATCGTTACTGATCTGGGGACAAAGTTATTTTTATTAAAGTATCTATAAAAATATCTACTGATAAGTGGACAAGTATCTATATGGATAGGTATAAGTGGGCACGAAGGACTACTAAGTACTTAAAGCATTGTTTTTCACTGCTTGGTGATAGGATAAACTGTCGTGATGACAGATACCAGTCTCGTTTTAAACGCACAGCATCATCAGTTTAGTTCCTTTAATTAATTAAAATAAACTTTTGGTAACTTTGGCGGTGCGCCCCATCGCCCACTCGAATCTGTTGAGTTTGGACCTTATTATCACGTTGCGAGAGTAGCTTTTATGCTGGCAGAGTGATTCTTCTTTACGTACTTTTATGTATTCTGTGGCTATACTTACATACTATAATAGCTACGAAGTTGTATCTTGCGTGTCGTTTAGTTGCGTGCATCAAGTAAAGACAGTCGAGAAGCCTTTGAGCCTTTAGTATATTTTTATATTCGGTAGGTACTTTTTCCTCCTGGAATTCCTGGAGCCATATTCTCAAGAACAAAGTAAACATAGCATTGGGTTGGAATCATCAACCGCGGTCGAGGGGAACGTCTTGTTTATTCATGTGGTTACTGAGTTCAATTTAACCTTTCAGTAAACCACAATATTTGATGTTGACCTTATTACATTTTTAATTTTTGTTCAGGTACTCCGACATGAACATGTTTGTAGTGAAGTTAAATTTAGTTACAAAGTGCTTTGTTTATTTGATGTAAAGTTAATTAGAACGGCCGAACGCCAATTAAACTAATTAACTAAATAATATAACTAGTAAATACATTATAATAAGATATTAAAAAATCTATTCATCTTTCGCACAAAACCTGTACTTAGTACGTACGTGATGTACTTAGTTAAATTAATCATTTAGGTTATAGGTTTAGGTTTACTTTAGGTCTTTGGTATTTACAATCTTAGGTGGATCAAATTTGATTCGGTTTATTGATGCCAATTGATGATAGTTATACAAGGTGACACAAAATGGGTATACTTTTTTTTCAAAACTTAACTTTGTAATTCTAAAACCATCAGCTTTGGAGGGAACTTGAAAAACAAAAGGTGTTATAGGAATACAGCTGTTGACCGATTTCACAAGTCTACAAAACCTTTAGTACTTCAACTGTCCCACAAAGCCGATAGTTTGAGATTTACAAAGTTAAGTTGCAAAAAAAAATAGTATACCCATTTTGTATCACCTAGTATACAGTCCAGAAGATCGGCGTAAAGTAGCTATTAAGTATAGCTAGCTGCGTTTCGTACGATGAGTGAGACTCCCTTCGCCTCCCTCTGGTCAACTCCCCTTGGTATTGCAAGCTAGGCTACGGTAATTTCTTAACTTTGCAATACATGTATATTTAAAAACAGAAATAGGATAGGGTCACTAATATTTCTTCTTTGGTTTAGAATGTTTAGAATACACTTTCTAATTATTGATGCCAATCTCATTTTGGCTTACAAATATACAATCATTAGTAGCAAAATATATCGTATTGTGTGTTCGTTGCCACTGGCATAGCTTTGTGAGTTCAATTTAGATCGTTCATCTTATCTAATTGAGTATACCGAAGATACCTATAACTCCAGATAGCAGTATATTATACCATACTTCAGAATGTTTAGGTAGACTATGGAAGATTTAATTTTCAGTAGCACGCGAGCCCGTCTGCAAGCGTTTCATGGCTCCAGTAATAAATAAAGGTCCGTCTAACAAATAAGACACACTCGATCCGAAACGCGCTTACGTTTGTGTTTTTATAAGTCGCTCGCATTTATATTCCATCATATCGAAATAATAGACTCTCCAAGAAAAACATTAAAAAAAATGCAATTTTGTTTTTCCAGTAGTCCTGCGAAAATATTTACTTGTCTGACTTTATTTTTTAGATGATATCTAAAGTACTGCAAAATAAGAGAAAACTAGATGAAACAGGCTACTCAAACCTACTAGTCAAATAAAACTAGAACATAATATATATTGAATCTACGACGTAGAATATATACAAGCCTGTAAAAATATACTACCACTAGCTGAGCCCGCGATTTCGTCCGCGTCGAATTTAATTGACAAAGTTTCATACAAACTTTCATCCCCTATTTTAATCCCATGGGGGTAGAATTAATCAAAACCCTTTCTTGGCGGGTGCCTACGTCATAACATCTACCTGCATGCCAAATTTCAGCCCGATCTGTACAGTGGTTTGGGCTGTGCGTTGATAGATCACTATGTCAGTCAGTCAGTCAGTCAGTCACCTTTGAGTTATATATATTTAGATTACTTTTAGGTCCACAAAATAATCCTCGAACTAAATTGTAGTCATCAAAGTAGGTACGATAATTTAATGTTCAATTAACCAAACAGCATTACCGAGGTAAGATTATTTTATTTTTGTATGAAAAATTAAGTAGGTAACCAGAATCTCACCTGCCAGGTAAGATTTACGGTTTCCTCAATCGTGAAAAGGGAGCTACGTTTTTCCTTTGATATTCTATTTACCCTATAAAAGCCATTACAGGAATATTTAACGAACACATTATTTATGTTTATTAATACATAACGAACTGCCGGGAAATAGAAACTCCGGTACGCGATATTTCTATGACTCTTGTTTTATCAAAGGAAACATAGTATTGAGTTATGTGTTGGTAAGCATTTTATGAAAAAGCGTTCTTTAACATATTTTAAGAAATTTGCCTACCTAGTCAGGAGTTATAGGCATACCCACTTTATATAATTAAGTCATATAGTTTACCTTTACGTGTAATGTAAGGCATTTGTGCCGACATATCAACACAAGGGCATTTCAACGGAATTTGAACAAGGTTACGTACAGAAATAGATGCTATAAATCTTAACGAGGATAATAAGCATACACAAACTTAGTTAAACATTATTTATGTCAGATTATAAAATATTAATTCAACTAATTTAAATCTTATTACCTCTGCGTTATGGCACTACGTTACTAGACCACTGTTGCTGTTAGTTATTTTCTAAGGTGCGTCCACACGACAAGATTTGATTGCCAATTTGGTCGCGTTGGCGATCAAATGCTTCCGTTTAGGGAGCAGTTGTCGATAATTCTGAAATCCTAAGGCTAGATCACCAGCGTGGCCTCCCGATCTGCTCAATTTGAAATCGCCGGAGTGTTACACCGATTTGATTTACAATAATTGATTACGATAATTCTCATTGCCCATTTAGTTGCCAATAAAACGTGTCGCTTGAAAGCCCCTTTAGTAGTTTATAAGTTCACTGTAACGTTGTGACCATGTCCATGTTTGTGAATAATAGATAACGGGACAAACCGTACACGGCTAGCGGTAAAGTCGGTTGTTGTACGTCTCGGTACCTGAGTCTCGAGTTTACCTTCCGACCGCCGGGACACCCTCGGCTTGAATATTTCACATAACAAGTCAAGCCTCGTAACGATCTAAGCTTGTTCGTGTTCAGTTTGAAATTAATAACGGGCATAATTCTGTATTGTTTATTTATTAATTGGTTACGAAGTAGGCGAAGTTTGTAGCCACCTTTGCCGGTGTAGAAAGTTAGGAACAAACAATAACATAGGTAGCTTTGAAAATCTTTATGCACTAATAAATGAGGTAGGTAACGATTAACTTTCTTATTATTTTGAGTACCTATCTAGGTATATTAGAAAATCTCGTCTCATGTTAGTCTAGAATTTGCCCCATTTAAAATACCTACCTAAAAGAAACTTAAGCTTACATTTTAACTGTGTTCCGTAACATAATTTAATTTGTTTTTCCACGGTGCTGTTGTTATTTTATTAGTGGCCCGTTTTTATTATTTCGTAACGTCTAAAATTTAATATGCTTGGAAACCACCTGTGGAGTTGTAGAATGCTGTCCAATATATAATTTAAAAATAGTTTTATTATAAATCAAGACATAGAATATAGGCATGCACTTTACATGGATGTTCTTGGTTGATTCGGTCAGTGTCAACTAACTTAGCATAGGTACTAAGTTTGTTTCCCGAATTTTTGGATTTTTGATTATATTTGTTTAGACTATGGGAATTGCTATATTTTGTGAAGGATAGCACAGGATTTCGAGGATTGTAAGACACCTCTTTTACACATCGATATGTTTACATTTTCATTATTAAAACGAGTTTTTTTTTTAAAAGATGTCATCGTTGTATCTATTATCCTTATCGAGCTTCTAAACATTGAACTCATAACTTCTATAGGTAAAACCAAGCCAGTGAACCAAGTAAATTTTTCGATTGTTACCTACCGTGAAAGCAGTTGGAATTGAAAACATGGTGAAGTTTTATTCGTCATCTTTCTGTGAGCGAAGTGGAAAACAAGGCAATCACAACTTTGTGACAGAGCTGAGAAAACTTTACTGACTGTAGCAAATTGGCAACATTGTGTTAGTAGAGCAACGAATTCACGTCGGGCCCAATGAAAATATGGCGCTGTGTTGGCGCTCAGGCAACAGATTTCACCACCCATTATGATAAATAATAGCCTGTAACTTTCCCATATTACCTACTTATGAGGAAACAAATCTTTGGCACAGTACTAACGGCGCTACATTGTGATAGTTGTAGACAAAAACTTTTCTGTAGCTATTAAATGTAATTTAGGATTATAATGAAGTCATTAAAATATTGACTAGATACCTACTTATCTGCAGAGCGCACATATATATACAAATAAAGAAATATAAGTGTATTTATATATGTGCGCTCTGCAGAGATACTATAACTATTGTTCTCCAAAAAATATTCATAAGAAAAATAAGTATTTTATGATAAGAAATAACTAATAAATAATGAAAACGTACTAAGTAATATATAATAAAGTACACTTAATACACGAACAAAATAAATATTTTTAAGGAAAGCATCAAAGTGACATTGATAAATGTGGGACATATGATGCCTAATGTACGAGCATTCAATAGGACATTTTCATAAATATCAGACCTAATACTTAAAACCTTTGGGGGAAAATCAGTACATGACGTAGTTTTACAGTTACACTTATACTTTACTTATCCGATTCATGCAAAAAATGCATTGTTTTGTTCGAAAAATTATTTCTTTTCTACCTTACAATAAGCTCAAAAAATATTGAAACTATAAAAAAGAAAATAAACAATGTGAAGGCTCGAGTATAACAGGTATAATAATAATATTATCGTAGTAGTTTTCTTCTATCGTTTTCTAATATTTCGAAAAAAAAACTAAAATTATCAAAACAAAGCTTAGGTAAAATAATGGAAATGAAATTGAAATATTATGTTTCTATTGGTTTTTAAGTGCGTACATATCTACTTAAATGATTTTTCGGAAATCATCTTCTAAGGTCTCAGCGCTTGTAAATGGGGATGTAAGAGCAACTAATAGATAATGATACTTATAAGGTTTTTACTTTTATGCCCCAATTGGTGATTGGGATATGTCGCGGGAGGGTAAATTATAACTGGCGCGATGAAATCCATATTTTATCCTAATTTTTTGTTCATATTTTGTTTATCTATGTACTGTACCCCATAGATTTTTTTTTTCTACGTGAGATGTAAATCGCGTTTCACGCATAATAAATAGAGGTTTCTAAATGTGTCACGTGCGTGCGTGCATATAATTTTACTTTAATCGCTTGTGTTTTGTTTTATTTGTAACGGTTACTGTCAACTAAGCGACTGTTAGCTCGATATTCGCCTGTTCCGGGTCGGAACGGTTTGTTGAATCTGGTAATAAATCGTAAATAGTTTGAACATTTTGTTTCTGTTAGTGTGGCGGCGGCATTGTTACACGCGGGAGTCGCCGGGGGTGGGGGTGAGGGGGGTTATATGTTAGCCGAAAGGGGGGATCTATATATCGCGAGCTTTCAGATATGGGCCATTACCGGCGCATTACTACGTTTATATGAAAATTACCTACGATACAATTTCAACGAAAGGAACGCGAAAATGCCTTCTAATCTAATACGTGTTGTCTCCGGATGTAGGTCCTCCTATTCGTACTCGCGATGGGAGAGTTCACCTCGCAGACGATGCACGAGATATTACTTTGAATTTATTGTACCCACTCTCGACGAGGTTTATCGTTCTAACATTCGTAACTTCGACAACTTTTTTGTAATCACACCAATCATTTATCATTTATGTAATGCCTCGTATTCATCAATTATTTGCTGTTATTACGAAGCCTTTAGTAGAAAATTTTTTTAAGGGAAACGTACCTACATAGGAGCCACAAAAATCATTTGGTTGTCTTCTTTATTTTCAGTGTAGATGAGACTGTTATAGCACGTCGCCAACAATATTATTCTTAGTTGCAGCATCTCCCGGGCTGACGACAGCGCCTGCGGCCACCGTGCAAATAGATAGCTGTGTAAAATATCAATTTGGCGGGCGGTCTTCACCTGCGACCCATGGATTAAGGACGGTGGAGTTCTTGTTAATATGCAAATGAGGCTCCCACCCCAGGAGTCACTCTGAGTGTGTTTTGTGACAACATTTTACGAGTTATGTATAGATATATTATGAGACTGCTTGCTATAACTCCTGCGTTTGTTAATATTAGAAGTATAGATACTTATGCACTAATAGGGAAAATGCATGTTTTTTATTCAGATCATCAGCAGCATGTAACGTTTATAAAAACTGTAAGAATAGTTTTCTAGATATGTCGTATTTTAAACTGATTTAGCTACAGTTTAGGTAGCTTACATTACACTTAATTTCCATATGTTGACATCAGCGCCACTCATCGGATCAAATTATAGCTAAGAACTATCCAGGTCACCCAATAAGTACAAAAAAAACGTCAAAATCGGTCAAGCTGTTTAGGAGGAGAAGGATTAGATTAGATAATGCACTATATTTTTCATGGCGTCTGGTAAATTCTGAGGATGATGTAGGTATGCAACCTGCCAAAGTAAATAATCTTATTGCATAAATCTTATCGGTTGATTGGTACAGCTGTTGGTATCGAATGTTTTAATTAAAGGTCAGATTTTCCCGGAGTACGCATGTACCTATGTAGTACCCACATAACAAACACTATTTATAAATAAAACCGATGTGTTTTTGAGGAGTTTAGAGCTGAAGATGAACGCTTATTTATGCTTGCAGTGATTTTTGAGCCTAGGTATTTCAGAATAACACAATGACATTGCTTTTTTAATTCTTCTTATTAAGGGGTACCGAACAACATGAGTCAGGCAGGAAAGAGCACACAAACACCTATGGGTTCTCTACATTGATGCCTTTGTGTTTTTACGTAATTTTTATGGACTGTGAGATGCGCCATTAAAGTAACACGCTTGTCAGCATACAAAGTTAACGAAACTGTTGTTTTGTAAAAGTAGAGATGATGCAGTGATTATTACCCCATAATATACATTATAATTTTTTTCGCCTCGTAAAACTGAAAATTACGGTCGTATCTTAAACTTTGTTTCTGAACGTTATTTTTAACGTTTTGTTAATATTTTATCCACAGCATCACCTTCTTTATATTACACACACACACATATACCTAAACAGTATAAATAGTGTGAAGATCTTCATCATTCTTGAAAACTGGAATGGCATTAAATGTATTATTTATTAAGTGGAATAGGGTTAGAGTAGGTAACCCTAAGTTCACATCTCTGCTTAGGCAACAAAATCCCCAATAAAAACAAACGTAGGTACCAGATTCAAAGTCTAGGTACAAAACATACCTATATCATAAGTTTGGCAAAGCGCGCGGTCGCGTGGTAAACAACGTGGTAACTCCGAGATATATTTACCTAAACAGTAATTTATGAGCTACATCTAAGTAGCGTCCGCACAGGTATAAACTACAATCAGCACAATAAATGGCTTCGAGTACAAAGCACATAGTTTAAACCAGCACAATGAGAGTACTGAAGCGGCATTACAAATGTTCATTGGAACGCATACCGAGCATTCTGCAAGATCCGATGTGCCAATACAAGTCGAACGAATCGATGTTGGCTCCGCGAGGCAGGAATTCGCGTCGAATTAATTTTGATACAGTTTCAAGAATGATATGGCAGGTTATGTGCACAGGTTGTTACCAATATCGTAAAAAAACGTTTATAAATAACCTTTTTAGGGTTCCGTAGTCCCTACGAGCAACCCTTATAAGATCATTCAGTCCGTCTGTCCGTCTGTCCATCCCAGTCTGTAATAATATACACACAACTTTTACAGTTTTTGTCGGAAGTTGACAAAATTTGGTACAGATATTTTTAGTTACCCCCCATCACGTGGGGTATCGTTGAAAAGGTATTTTCAAACGTAATAGTGTTTCTATACAACATTTAATTATCAGAAATTCCGTTTGCGAGTTACTTTTAAAGATTTAATCAAAACTTACGTAATGAATTCCGACACTTCTTACATTTTTATGATAATCGACAAAACTAGGTAGTTTAGCCAAAAATACAATTTCGTTAATGAAAAGGCCACGGAACCCTACATTGCCCGTGCCACGACACGCATTTGGCCAGTTTTTTTAAGATTGGCGTTAATATTATACTCGTCGAAGAAAACTGTTGTACGGGAGTTGTTTGGGATCGTGTGGAGAAATTAGAAAGCTAGTTTAGTGAGGTATGCGTCTAATTGTATGTTACGCAACGAAAACAAATATTTGTTATGTAGGTATTCAATGTCTCTACAAAATATTGTGAAACAAGTATACTCGAAAGATTACAGGGGCGTAAATGGCAGCGTAAAAATAACAATATCGCGGAAGACTGGGTAATTTTTCACGCGGGTGTCAAATACTCGTAAAGAATATTGGAAACAATTTGAGTGATATCATGCCTCTACGGACGCATTCGGAAAAGGACAGCTTTGTGAGAAATGTGAACTCTATAATTCTATCGGCTTTGATCAATACTTTAGCGACTTACTATAATACTGACACTAGAATACTTTTTGTTTTAGGTATATAATAAAGCCGGCAAACAAGTGTACGATTCGCCCAATGTTAAGCAGTTTTCATACAATACCAAAGGCTTTGCTCGTACGTTGCCGACCTGTAGGGGAGTGGAACATAGGGAGGGTAAGAGGGGTGTGGTTGGGTTATTTTGATGAAGTATTTTTGTTTCCCGCTTTGCAACTGAGGGACGTGAATAATATCAACTCCTCTTGTTCTTTCTTTTGATAAAATTCGTACAGGTTCCAAGACAATTTCGCTTTTCCCCGGCACTCGTCGTGGGTCAAACCTTCAGTGTCATCGTTGGACATCATGATCGATACTGGCCTACTAGAGTAGTAGTGGTGTGAGTGCGGGCTTAGTCCCATAAGACTAGAATCTATGTCTCTAAGACAAGGATGGAATAGTAGCTACTGCAAAAAAAAATTAACGCGAACATAATACATAAAGTAGAAACCATTTCTGTTTCCTCTTAGTCCTAAAAAAATAAGTGTACACATAATCCAGTACGAATCACCAATAGCATCTAACCACTCGTAGCTCCTTGTTTATTTATGTGATTGCTTTGTCCATTTCGGCTTCCTATACCTACTGTGTTGACCTAATTTCACTTTTAATTTAGAATTATCGCTTTGTCATTATCACTGCCGCTAGTACTGGCACGTGATTTTTAATTATAATCATTAATAAATATTTTTATTAATAATATTGTATTTACTCTCCGTTAAAGTCTATTACAATATATTATGAATTAACCGTTCTATAAACGAAAAAAAAATGAATCAAGTTAGAAGCTCCTGGTGGGATTGTGTCCTTCTCATTCCAAGCTGCCCTGTCTGAATACACATATACTGTCCCTGTAAAACATAAAGCAATAAAATACATACCACACCAGTGCCGCGATGTTGCCACCCACGACGACACTGCGACTTGTGTCAGCGAAGCGCCTAAACCGGAACAGCTGGGGAATTTCCAAAAAAAGCTTATTTAAACACTATGTCAATAGTATAGTTAAGTTAGCATTTGTTCTGTTATAAGTATAATAGTAAATTGGGTGTTTATTGGCGAGTGGCGCGTGGCGGCAGTCGGCGCGTGCGGCTGGCGGCTGCCGCCCTCATTAATTCTCTCGGCCGACACACAATTCGGCCGCGCTGTGTGAGAATGACAGCACTCGTTAGTTATCCACCGTTTGTTATGTTGTTATGACTCCGACACTATCTATTAACAGTTGATGGGGCTATTCGCGAGTTATGCCGGCCCGTGTATGTTACACGCCGGATCATAACGGGGCTGGTCCGACACAGCTTGCTCGTAACGAAAGCTGCGAGCCGTAATAAAACTAAACGTTAACTAAGTACGAACTGGGTGTTCACGAACACGTTAAAGCTTAACGACGCTATCAGCTGGAAGTGTTATTTGAGCCGTCTCAACTCGGAGATGCTGAGTCTGAGTGCAATGTAGTGCCAAAGTGTCTTCGTTCGTTACTCTTCGTGCTGCGGACACTACTAGCGAACGTCGTTTAGCGCACAGGTGTTGTGTTTTTATATTTACATACCTACTGATATGACCTCCGCCAGACAAAAATATTTGAACAGTTTTTGCAAATTATGCAGTTTCTTACGTGACTCATGGTCTTCATTGCTTTAATCGCTTTTTATGGCATCCAAAGAAATACTAATAGCGCATCAGCACTCACCCACACATTACGCACAGACCCACAATTTAAATTACATTAAAAATAAATTTTATCTACCGTAGTTTTTAACAAATGGTTAAACCAATTTGTCTACCTCATTTTCTTTGATTTATATGTAATTCGACGAGTTCGTATATGGACGCAAGTAAAGTGTGTTCAAAGTTTCCAAGTATACAAGCAATTACAAAGGTTTCACCCACAGTCCCTGCCCCGAAGGTTGTCGGAGATATATCTAAGTAAATAATTAACGAGCACAGCTTGAATTAGGACACGGTGCGCCCGTTCGCATGGACCCATGTTCATTTTATGTTTATGGTGACAAATATGGACCTTCGGGCTTAATATTACGTATTACACGACAGCTAGCGGCCGACAGAGCACTCACAGTTGGCTGGCGGGAGGGACGGAAACAATTTCGTCATTAACTATTCACACCGACCTAAGTAGGTGTCTACACTTATGTGGTAAACGAGGTATGTTGACTCCTCTCTGTTTATAATAAGGTCTTGTTTTAATAATTCACAATATTTTACATGGCACCTAAGTATAAATGTTGAAATGATGACGTACTACCACAAAAAAAAATTGTAAAAATATTGTCTGTTTGTGGTATCAAAGGCCAGCTGTTAGAAAGAAACCCATCAGATATATTTCTTGTGGTAAGTACATCATCGTAAGTATTTACTAGGGCGCCATACATAACATCGTGCATTATAAAAATATAACCTTATATATTTATTTTGAGGGCAATTTCCCTAATAACTTTTGAGCGCTTACAAAGGAAATTGGCGATCCGCCTTGAGGACACTTTGAACCTTCCAGGAATGTTTAACTCATCTCACAGAGAGTCTTGTTAGGGACTTCAATTTTCAACTTGTGAAAATAAAAAAGAACATTCACATTTTTTATTTCGTGGTTTTACCTATAGTACTTACCACTTACTTACTTGTATCTTACTGACTACTTACTCTACGTTACTAAACAACGTTATTTTGTCTCGTAGAAATAGATACCGACATAATAAGCATGTCATACTGATTTTAGTATCAAAAGTTCGAGTCAAAGTAATCCCTTACTTTGACGGTATGGAGAGTGAAACTAAAAACTAGAGGATAATAGCTGTCTGATGCTGTGATAGAAAGGATTTGAAGAACAACAACCTGGCTTGGAAGATGCAGTCAAAGAACTCTTATCGTCCGGGGTGTGTTTAGGAATACAGAAATTCTTATAATAATCAATATGTTCCTAGAATCTTTAAATTATAAATTTCAAATATTTGCAGATATCTCAGTACCTACCTACTCAAACTTTTAATAATCGCTTGCAAATTCCAGATAATTCATCAATATCCATCCAATCTGAGAGCGAGAAAGATTTTATCAAATCAGTGATGAATTCGATTCGTCTTCGGGTAAATTACAGCCGAATGTAATTCCTTTAGAAATTGAAGTGGAATACAGATCTGCGTCACAATGGAGCAGATCTTGAGTAATGTGTAATCAGCGTAGTAAAATCTAAAGCGGGTCTGTTCAAACAACGTCATGCTTTTGTTCTCGTAATAAACTGTCAGGGCACAAAAGAAATTCACCGACATCGGATGTCGCCCTGTTGAAATTTAGAGCTTTCCACACACGCGAAGGCGCGCCGCAGACGACGGATTATCTGGCGCACTTAATGTAGATAAAAAAATAAAAAGGGCAAACTAAAATAATTCTCCGAGATAATTTAACGAGAAAAACTCGCTAACGACTCTTCACGTTGCGCGCTGTCGACAACACTAGTTTTTGTTATTTTGTTTTAACATACGTAGGTGAGTGAGTACTCAACAATATTTTGCCGCATCCGTCTCCAGCCTCTATGATAGTTAAATATTTTATGTATTTGCATTTCTTTACTTGTCGCCTACAGACAAGCCAAGCCATCAATAGAATGATGCCATGTGTATTGGGGCGTCCACATTTACCGAGCAGCCGCACGATGCAAATGCTTTATTTCGCTCCGGATTACGTTATTCTACGTGGTCAGAAGTCAAACTAACTGCGCTATCCTGCCTTGTGATATCTGGACGCCAATAAACTGGGGATTTGATTTGCGTAGATTTCCGGGTATATGTGTATGGGCTTCACAAAACAGAGACTGTATGGAAAGGGCCTAACGGGCGTATCCTATTCATTCAAAGGCGGTTTATGAACAGATCTTACGGGCTCAGTGCTTGTTACAGTACGAACAACATACATTGTGGTTCAGACAATATGACATTAAAGAGTTGAAAGTAAGCAATAAAATGTGTAATGTTATATGCCATTGCTCGGAGTTGAAAGCTAACTTTGTTAAAGTTACGAGAGTTATTTTAACTTGACGGTTTATTTAAATTTTGAGACTGGTCGTAACTTGATTCTGCTTTTTCAACCCTTATATAGTTGCGATCATCTTAAAACAAAACTGTGATAGTTCTTATGATGTGGTGAAATAGGATGATCAAATAAACATAATACCGATTCTCTAATACATAATATATACCTACCTTACATAAATATGTTGTTGCCAAGGATGTGTAGCGTTCCCTAGTCGCAGACTTGTGTCAAAATAATAATAAACTACGAATGAACATCAAATCAACACTTCTTTATAACACAAAGGGGTTTATGAGAATCCTCGGAGGCGATGAGACGGAAGTGGCAAATCACTGGCGTTTTCCGATGGGACCCCTCCGGATATTGAGAGAGTACATAGCGCGACATCTGAAAGGAAGTTGCTCGATATCCCGCGATTTGCCTACGCGCTCATAGCGGCGGATACCCTACCCTGCTTCAGTTATAACGAATTTTAAGAATGAAAACCGGCATAAGCTTTTATAGGTTTGAACATTATCCTCTAATAAGAACATTGAAGTGTTAACCAAATTCAATTAAATTTAAATGACCAGAAACTTCCCTAAAAAATTTGAAGGTGATGGTAGTTACCATCTGTACAATTCTTATTCGCATGAGACCGTGCGGAGTTTTTTTGTATTATTACGATTTTTCTGCGACATTTTTTTAACTTTATCCATAAATTTTCCATCAAGAATTTCAAATAAACATTTTTATAATATTTGGGTGGACATTCAAAGCTATTGAGTAAAATAAAATTTGGAGAGCAGGTGTTCCCACCGGGGGTCGGCAGTGACTAATGAGCGGTCGGAGCGTCGACTGGCGGCCCCGGGGACCCGCCGCTTAAATACTTTACACCAAAACATATACGGAAATAATGTGTATACGGAACACATTCGTATAAGATTGACCCGGCCAGACGAGTAACGTAATTACCAAACCTTGACCGTTATATTAGAATTCCCTTAGGCCTCATGATTCTGTCTAGATTAACGTTCTAGTATTTCCTCCACTGTATGTTTCGCATTTCAAAGATTGGAGCATGTAGTTTAATGTTTCGTTGGAATAAAAAATCATGTTTAATTTACAAGCCTTTTTGTGTATTTTCCATAGTAACAAATTATTTTTGCATTATTCATTAATTAATACCTGACTAGAAATTGCTGTTTGATTTTGTTTATCTTTGGCTACTTCGCATGTACAAACATGTGCGTAAGTATTGCCTAATATTAATTTCCTTGAATCAGGAAGGAACGCGTAATATTTGTAGCTTTGTCCGATTTTTTTCGCGGTGTGAAAAACGTCAAATCGAATGATAGACGACCATTGTTCCGCAATTTGGTATGGAAATATGTGAGAAATACCTGTGGCAATATTTATGGGGTCCGTTTCGGTAGCGCGATTGACAGTAGCCCGGAGAGACCTTGTTTATGGCGTGAACATACGATTTATTACCCCTTGGTCTGCGCTTGTAATAAACCAGATAACTCCGTTTATGGCACTAGAACGGCTTGTGCATCTTCCACTGGTTCCGCAGATGAATCATGTAGAGTTATGGTGATCACCTCGGGTATACTTAGTAATTGCTTTGAACTTACAATAGGAGAGCTTGGCAGTGTAAGATCAGTTAATCATTCGTTCATGTACCACTATGAAGCGTCAATAGCCTATGGTTGGAGCGGCTGCCCTCATTGCTAAGAGGTTCCGGGTTCAAATCCGGGTAAAAATATTGACGTGAGTCATCTCTTAACTCAAATTTTAGCTTAGCGGGGATACTAGTAATTTTATAAACTCAAATCGCTAATAATTTATTTTTTAAGAAATGGGCCTAATCTTATTGTTGGCAGGGCGTTTGTTTTTATTCCAGTTCTCGTGAAATATATAAAAAGTTAATTAATTTATTGGTATTTTTATTAAGTGAGTGAGTCTACGATTTCATGACGCCCAAGGATTCTGTGAAGAATGTAAAAAATGTAAGTTATTAAAAGCTAAGGCAAATATAAAATAAATGACTCAGAAAACATTTTAAAGCTGTTAAATATATTACAGATATAAGTATATAAAATGAAACAAATATAATTGAAACGTAAGTAGTTAAGTATGTATCGCGAAGAAATTGATTACATTTCAGTTCAGATTCTCCGCCAGCCCTGTACATTGACAGAAAACAGTACATTATCGAATTATTTCATAACTAAATTGTCCAGCCGGGGCAACAATAGAACATGACGGAGAAATATCACCGGGCTGTGGGCGCGCGCCACTCGGCTCGAGTCCGCCCGCCCGGCCCGGTGCGGGCGGGCGGCGCGGCGGCGGGACCGATAACAAATTGGAAACTGGATAAACGAGGTAATAGTAAATAAAATCTATCAGAACCAATTTCATTATTGATAGTTTATAACATTGTTACGTGCTCCACACATTTTTTTAAACGTGAAGCTTTGTAATTGGATTTAAAAAGTTGTTATGCTGTGATAAAATATGCTCAATACAGGCAAGACTTTAATCAATGAAGCGTTCAATTATTTCATATAAATGGTTTTGTTGTAATATACAGAATTTTTGTATAGCATCAGACCTGAAAAAACTGGTGTTAAAAAAAGAGTTTTGGTCCAATGTACCAAAAATGACCAGTATTTGATGGTAGGTATATAATATAAAATTGGGTACTAAAACCGTATTCTAAAGCCTTCTTAAGTTTTCAAAGCTGTGTTGTGTACAAAGTCGATTCTAAAAAGATTATTATTTGTCTTCTACAGTTATGTTGTTTTCTTCACTAACTTAGTCGAGTTTTTATAAATAAGTTCTGACATAACGGTTGCTATGAAAGGAACAAATTTATGAGATTATTGTATAAACTTTAGTTCTGTGAAAATAAAACTAGCCATTATTTTTTTGCTTCAGCACTAGAAGCTCCAAATTCGTAGCGCTACGCCGTAGACTCTGTAGCCTTGGACTACAAACTCTACGGCGTAGCACTACAATTCATTTTTGCAACGTAATAGTTATTACTATACAAAATATGGTTTCCGTACACTTATTATAAAACACAGATAAACAACAATAGTACATCAAATATATAGTTAATGTTGAAAACTAGGTTAAAATTACATTTTTTTAAATAATTGTTTCTCTACTACGTTATGCATGTATTATACATATAAACCTTCCTCTTGAATCACTATATCTATTAAAAACAACCGCATCAAAATCCGTTGCATGGTTTTAAAGATCTAAGCATACTATGTAATGATATGCCTTACTCTGTTTCTGCTTGGCAACCGTCAAGCACATGTTTTATCGCAGATGTATGTTTTCAGGTTTAACACACTTTTATTAAGTAGACGTTCTTGCATCTTTTATGAACACATTTTTGAGTAGTATGCAAGAATTTGCGCTTATAACCTGTTTCTAGTGAAAAAATATAACATAGAAACAACTTATGAATAATTTATAGGAGCATCTTCAGTCTAAGCTCTTAAAAGGTTGAAATGAAAAAAGACGACATCAAGTTTTTAATATCACGAAATACTAACTTTTTATTGTAATAAATCAATCTAAATACAACTTGAAACAAAATGAAATAATATGCATCCTACTAATATTATAAATGCGAAAGTTTGTGAGTGTGGATGTATGTATGTATGTATGTATGTATGTTTGTTACTCCTTCACGCAAAAACTACTGAACGGATTTGGATGAAATTTGGAACACAGATAGATTATAACCGGGATTAACATATAGGATACTTCTTAACCCAATAATACAATACTACGCGGATGAAGTCGCGGGGCACAGCTAGTATAATATGTTTTGAAGGCAGACGGATTCAGATTAGAGATGCGACATAATTATAAAAATTAAAAATGATTGCTGCAATTTTATGTTATTTCAGTTTTTTCACTGCGTCTAGGAAACTGGAAGCTACGATACAGTGACGCTTTCTACTGCACGTTTATAAAAAAAGTTAACTAGCAAGGGAGCAACACAGTTACATGCAAAAACGTATTTAAGCCAATGCTAGGTAGCAAACTTACATTTATTTTTTATATAGATCCACGGATACGGCGTCATAGTTAATTTAAAGGTGCAAGCCTTGGATAATATCAAAGGTGCAAGCACACTCATGTGTGTGCGCTGTAGAGTAAAGACTTAGAAATGTAACCTGTGCATGTATATTATGTAGGCAACAAGATTGCCGCTCATAAAATGATCGTAAATGTTGATGTGTAATGAGATCGTAATTCTCGCGCGCCGCTAGATATTTGGCGTATCTACCTTATTTAAATAAAATTTGTTTCCAAATTGGCAACCAAGTATTTAAATGAATCCTCATAAAATTAGCTATCTGCCAGTGATAGTCCTGTTAAACATTGTCCAAACGTTACAGAAATTTGCCAGAACAAACATACCAACAGACGGACCAACAATTCAAAAAATAGTTTATTATGTTGTAAGTACCGCATAAACTTTCATATTCATTTAGTAAAAAGCAGCTATTTTGAAATTACAAATAGCCACTTCAATTTTATTTATTTGTAAAGGGTATATATCATGACATAATTTATGTATCTAACGAAAGCAAAACGCGGTATCTTAACAGATTTTGGGCAAGGTCACCCATTAGTTGGCCAGAGGCGAGGACTTGTCTCGTGTATCTCACAAAGACTTTCTCATCTTGTCGTTGATAAATTAAACTACATGTTATCGAAATATTACTTGATAATATTATAACGAAGGAATTTACTAATTAATATAATAAAAAAGGTTTTTGGATGTAATAAGTACATAATAATGTTATACCAAAGAAATTGTAATGAGATTATAACAATTTCATTTTATTTAACTGATTTAATTATATACATTTTTACACACTTAAACCTACATGATTAAATAATAAATTGGCCCACTTTTTAGACTTAGATTAATTATGAAGAATATCTATAGGTAAACCGATTATTATTAGATCGAATTATGATGAGAACGTAAAAATTGCTCTACCCTAGAAGTATATATTTTCTATCCCGTGATTCATCATCGCGAGATGGCGAAAGAAGATCAGAATTTCGATACATTTGGGGAAATTGGTGGATCGGGCTCCGCTCTACTGGAACCTTTTCATACAAGCATGAAAATCGAAAGTGGCTCAGGAAAATCCGTCGTATATGTGCTCGAGCCGAGCTTAGAGTTTGAATAAATCAGGACCCTAAAGGTCGCAAGGTGAGGTTCGTCAGAGCGCCGGCGGAGGTCCACCGCGGGCAATATTGCATTTATATGAGTTCGTTATGGTGCGGTCGAAAATCGCTATCCGGTATGATGTAAGTTATTTGGATTTACAAGATCCTTTAACCTTTGAGATCCCCTTGCGGCTTGTGGCACGATACCAAATAGATCTGTACTCAGTCATAATAAACCTAGGATAAACCTATCCCTATAAATGATAATTAACACTCTGTTAGAACCTATATGGATTAAATTACTGAATTAAATTATTTTGATTATGTGATTTAACTACCTGAGATACTGGTTCATCCTCGTTCAGGTCCCTATAATTTATATACCTCTTTAGAAGAATACCATGTTTTATTAAAATAGAATGATCAATTTTTTGCCAATAAATTATATTTAAAACTGTTTCTAAAATGTCGACAAGTATTTCACACATCTAACTATTCTATATTTCAAGAAATTTATACAAGCTATGGTTGTTAGTTGTATCTTGTGCATTATATGTTAAAGGGTTTAGTCATGGATTAACATTAAATTATGGTAAGTCCGAACGTTAATTAGGGAGCACATCAGACGGACTGACCTCTCATTACACCTCGCTTAGCTTGATGGCTCGCTCACTGTGATATACGGTATGTGTTAGAAATGAAAATCATTTACACTCGCAGTATTATCACAGTAAGTTTTAGCTATTTTGCAGTAACAAGGTTTATGGTGTGTGTAATTAAATATTATTAATGTTAAAAAAGTTAATACTTTTGTCCGGTGCTTCGCTACCGTATATTTAGGATGTTGACAACAGCGCCACTTATCGGGTCAAACCATATACCTACGGTATAGTATAGCTAAGATCCAGATGACCCAATAAGTACAAAATACATAATGTTGGTCAAGTGGTTTACAGGAACACAAGAATTTTATATTGTAAAGTTGTATTTACATATCTATCGATAACTAAGTGGTATTCGAATTCCAAAGTCTGTCCTCCAGATTAATTTCATTCATTCACTAAAATCATGCTGCCTATACCTCAAAAATTACCTACGTATATCAATAGAGGTAACTTTCAGGCTATAAAATACCATTTTCATTACTCATACTCTGAAAGTAGGTCTGAAGTTGCCTGATGAGCGGGTTGAAAGTAATACTTTTCTGGCCCGGGAAAATCACTTTCAACTGACAGCTGTCAAATGATAAAAAAAAAAACTAGTTCCATTTTCACATTTCTATGGAACCATGTTCAAACTTTTTCTACAGTCACTCAATTACAGCACGATGTAAAATTGAAATAACATAAAGTTGAGTATTAAATAAAGAATATATACTTTTAAATGACTTAATTATAATTTAGTTTCAACAATTTCTTTAAAATAACATAGATTTGGTCAAAATATTTAAAAATGAAAATTAAAAATACTGGCTAAATAATGAAGTTGGCCGGCCAACGAAAAAAAAACAAAATAGGCGGCAATCCGATCTTTTTTTTTTTCGAGTTGTAGAGTTTTGTTCATGCTTCCTTGTATTATTTCTTTAGCCAATTCCTGTTGTTATTTTTACTTTCCTTGTATTCGTAATGAAAAGCACAGTGTTTACCTCGGGTGAAAGACTTATTTTGTCCCTCGAACTATTAGCGCCCTCGCTACGCTCGGGCGCCAAACCCCGTCTCGGGAAAAATAAGTCACTTTCACCACTCGTGTAACAATGTACTATTCTTTGTTGGTGAACAATAGGGTTGAAAATATAATGTTTCCACATAGAGCACGGACTGTTTGTGCAGCTGAACATCTGGTTTTCGACGAGCGACCTGCTGCAAAAGCTTTTTTTCCAGGTGGAGCGCATACAACCAATTTTTTTTGTTGAACTTTGTAGCTACTACAAAAAACTGTACATGTCACGTGTATGTATATTTGTACGATATACAAACAGAAAAGCCTTTGCTACTATTTCAGTGTGGAGAACAGTTTAACTAAATACTTATCTTTACTGATAGTGGCTCATGTTATTGCTCAGCAGCGCGTGGATTTTAGCATTTGCTACGTGGCTGGCGACATTACAAAATCGTAAAATAAAAATGTCTGCGTCTATATTACGGTGTGCGATGAGATTCCGAATGGCAGTCATGAAATAAAGGAGCCAATGTAGCGCGCCCGTCACCTGCTTCACGTGCTGATATATCGCTTTATTATGTGCACCACATTACGCTCCGCGGCGTCTCGTTAAAAGTAAACATTCTACATTTTATTACGTCACCGTCTTAGATTGCGTTTTATCAAGGACCTTTCCATTTTTCTTTGTTTCAGCGCACTGAAATTTTCAATTTACATACTTATGAAAGGTTTCATAACAAAAATCCGAGTACAAAACCGGTCGCCTCGGAAAATCCCTTTTGTGTTTGCCGTTGAGCTGTACAATTTTCCTTGAGTAAAAAATGAAGTTGGCGGTTATATCCCACGGCCACAGCGTGGCGTCTATTGGCGCATTACACGGCGGCAGGATATCAAGATATAAATTGTGTAGAGAACCTGACCGGCGTCCCAACAAATTTACTACAATAATGATAGGGTAAATTGAAACAATATTTTGACAAAACGTATAAACACACCACTAAAAATATTGTGAGCGGTCCACTATGGCAGCAGCGTATCGCCATGCCGAGCCTTGTTTTGCTACAGAAATTGGTGTTTTTGTTGACAATAACTCCCAGCTATGCATGATAGAGTGGCAGATCGTGAGCGTAATAGGACCACGAGAAAAACAACGACAATAAAGGCAGATTATGATTACGTTCACATTGTTAAAAATCTTTTCTCAAAGGGAAATATGTCCATATTACGGGTTATCAGCTAATATAATCAGGGTTTCGAATAACTTTTTTGGATATTTGATTTTTTCGGGATCGTGGGTCCAGTAGGGTTGGCTGAATCACAACGGATTAGCTAAGGCGGAGAGTAATATGCTAGCTCCAGGGTAAACCTAGATTGTTATAAGCTTATATCTCATTTTCAGCTTGGTGAATACTAAAAAAATATAGGTTTTTTATGAAATATTAGTTATGGATTACTTATGGAGTCAGTGGACAGCTTACTATCGTGTCTAAGAGCTTTTATTATTATTAGTAGGTATATATCCAGGGCGTAATTAAGGCCAATTAATAGTGGACCTGTGTTACAGGCCCCTAGGGGTTCGATTCGGGCTGGCTCTTGCTTGCTTTCTCATTACTTTCAGCGCTCGCCTCCCCTGGGATTCGTAAATACGGCAACTTTTCCCTAACTCGTTGTCTCGTTATGTTAATCTCCTTTGGGAGACTCATTATTGCGCACTGACCCCAGAATTCAAACCACCTTTAGAATCTTTTACTGAATAAAACTAACAACTGACTGTTAGTTAACGCATGCCTAAACCGGTGGGTCTGCACGAATGTAATTTTGCACAAGGGTTCCGCACCTAACGTAAGTGAGCACTATGTAAAGATTTTTGTAAATTCGTCTCATAAGGTGGTTAAATAGGGGGATGAAAGTTTGTTTGAAAGTCCGTCATTATCGCCCGATAGAAAATCTAATTAAATACGCGGCTAGTAAATTGCTTCAGATACGTACGTTATTTATTATGTCTAACGATATTGTCTACAATACGTAAAAAGTATGCGTATGTCAGCAAATTCCAACATTCTTTTTTTCAAGACAAAAAGCGAACCAATTATTGACCTCATAATATCTCTTTATTGATTTAAGAAAGTCGTGGGCGAGCCTGTTTGCGGTTCAGCTAAATAATAACACAAAGGGAAATTGATGAAAGGAAAGACAGCGGTTGTATACACGGTCAGTTAGGCAATCGCCTTGAGATGATATCGATTATTACGGGTGAGGTTTGACGGAATGTTTACCGTTGAGCTAACTCATCAATTTTGTGGGAAACGTGGTACGCTATTTTATAAATTCACGTGAATATTTTTGTTGCCTATGTAGGCTGTCCGTCCTCCTGATGGGAAGTGGCCAGCTTCACGCGGGACATCTACACCTTAAAGGAGCAGACACGGTGACGGCCTTTTAAGGACCCGTAAACTTGACCTTTGAAGAACCCCATGTTACAGTGCAATGGAAAGACTTCAGTAGGGAGGTCATTCCACAACTTGCACGTTTGCGGAAGGAAGTATAAATTAAAGTTAGAACAATAATCCCTGATCGGTTAATTATGCTTGAAAAATGTGTCAGACTATGATAAACATGTTATTCTGTTTATTTATTTATTCACAGGCGAAGAGGTGCGGAAAGGTCCCGACTATGTTTGACTGTGGCGATTTATTTAACGAGTAGCTTTATTTGTTTGCGACGGCGGCGCCGGCCGACGGCGGTGTGCCCTTCTAATGGGTAGCATTAACTTCATTCCCGATGTAAATTACACCGATTTCAACTTTATCACTTAGCCGTTAAGAGCTATGTGTCTCGTCTCCGTATTGTCTTTGTCTACATCCTCCTTGTTTAATTAATGACTTAATAGTGGCTTCGTCATGTGTGCAAGCCGGGTGATGTATAGTGTTAACTCAAGTTTCTGCTACATCAGGGCAGTCTAAAACACAAAGACGTCTAATTAGTAAATGCTCATAATTCCCTGAACTAAGTACAAACGGAATGGTTATAAGCAAGCGGCGTTCGTGTTCACTGAAATATTAAATGTGTATAGTAACAAGATATTTGAAGATAACTTAGCGTCTGTTGTACTGTATAGGTACTAGTCTAATTTCGGGAATTCTTTTTTAAGTACAGCAGTAAAAAGACAATTTCGTGGAAAGTTTAACAAAATATTATCGTAATAGTACGTGTTCGGTAACTTCATTGTGTTATTTCAAACACGAGGCGGAAGCTGGAGGGTAACAACAAAGTAATGTCAACTAGCCGGAGCCCGAACATTAGCTTCCCTTGTTTAGTTTCCATCATAAAGGGTAAGTCATGTAAGGGTGAGGCGATTTCCTGGAATCGGTCGAAATAACATAATGGATTTACTTGACACAAAAACAATTTATAAAAAATATTCTGTTATTTTGTCGTATTAGGGTGTGTTGAGTATACAAAGTGTGTCAAATTCGTAGTGCTTTTACCGATGATAGACGTCAGCAAGTTTATAAAACCATCGCCATGGCGTGAATCAGCGTGATTATTGGGGAAAATATTGAAGCGACCTAGTTATTTATTCTATGTTATAAGTAAAATTCGAAATAAATTATAGTCATTGTAGGCACACATAGTCTTTATCACATCAATCGAGCGACCGTCGATTGATGGTAGGGTGTTGAATATAGAATGTAGTCGACGTCGATCGAGTTTCTAGACAGAGCAATATATTGGTGCGGTAAACCTTTCATCGACGTGAAATTTTGTCGATCAGAAAAATATCATAGGTAAGAAGTATCTATCTTGAAATATAATCATGTGATAGTAACATCACTATATAGCAGACGTTGGAATCGTTTAACCACAAATTGATGCGGTCGGGAGCGCCTGTAGCATAACTCTTCAAATCTAATAACTTAAAGAGGCTTCCCGGTGGCACCGCGCGGACCCGAGGAAAGATAAGCACTGGTTGGATGCATTACAAAACAGATTAAAACCAGTCAAGTGCCAATACACGACAAATAATTGAAGTAAACTGATAAATAAGAAACTTAGTGTCGGTGTTTCTTTTTCTGCAGAAAAGATGTGCAATAAGTTCGGTGCATCATAAAATTTGTTATAATGTAATTTGTTCTAGTGAAATATGTAATTATGTGGGAATGATTTATGAAAGTTTCACATTTTTGGATAGAAATGTGAGCTGTAATAATAGCCCCTAATTTAAGCTCAGCGGTAATTGGTAGATGAGTTCTAAGCTCGCCTTCAACAAAGTAGGTACGTAACGTAACTTTTGTACATTTCTAATGCAAAACGATGGGCGTGACCTGCTGAAAAACGAGTTTAAATGCGTGAAACTTTAGCGAGAACAGAGCAAAAAAGTTGTTTTAACTGAATGGTTCAGTATAATTCGCTCTTAAATGGGCTATGTTCAACGCAGCTGTAACTTCAAAACTTCTGAAAGTTACAAAACGTGTTTACAGTTGAATAGGTACATTTTCGTCGCGTTACGGATTGTTTTTCTTTAGGTTAGTATTTCATATGAACTGACCTGAAGACATAATATCAGCAGAAGCTGGATGATCTAGACATATATGAAAAGCGATCTCATATAAATGTGTTAATCATGCCGTAGAACTCATGGTAGAGCTCCAGTTCTAAATCTATCGCCTTCAAATAATAATAGTGCGGACAATACTCGGTAAGTCGGCCGCAAATGAGCTATCAGTATAATCTACGAACAACAATACTAGCCCAGTAATCGGAAATAGTCTTATTGCTCCATGGCCATTACAGGGCGGCACGTTACTTACGGCCTTAGTTTCCCTACTTCTTGGCTGGTTGATTTCGCTTTCCACGAACCATTTATCTTTGGCTCCGCGGTCCATTATGTTAACGACCGCGCAAATAGTTCCGGGCTGAATAACCTAGCGTAAAGGGGAATTAACAGACACCTTTCAGAACAGACTAGCGGCTTGATTGCTTCGGTCTTATTGTAATTTAGTGTGGTATCTACGAAATTAATTGAAATTAATTAAATAAATAATTTATTCGACATAGAAACAAGCAAGATATATAGTGCATAATCTACAAAAATGGCAACAGGGTCCTGTCTATTTGGTATGTTAATAAAATATATTATAATTATTTTAAAAGACAAACTACTTTCCATTTATTAAATTAGGGAAGACAGTTGTGCATTATGGTATTTCGCGTAAAAAACAATAATGACAGTAAGGATTCATTATTTTAAATCTTTGATTGAAGTACGCTACTACAGCGGTTAAATAAGTACCTACTTAATATAAGAATACATGTTTGAATCTCAATTTGTAATGATGTTCTCATTCCGAGAACTGACCTAAAGAGGCGCTAAATACGTTTCCTTACACATCAAAGGAACGTGTCGTCGCTCAAACAATGTTCGCCTTTTCTCGTCTCTGATAATTTCGTTAACGCTTTCTATCTCAGCTTCTGCGTTGCCCCTTTTGTTTTAACTGTGTTTGGTACTGATCTTGTGTGTACTAATGGTGATACTCTATCTGGTACCTATTATTATAATGATCTCGAAAATACGCAACTAAAAACAGTACTCAATGTGGATGACAATTTATTCCTCCCATTAATCGATTGAATATCAGTTAAATGAAACGTTACATCATATTGTATGTAGTACCTGTGTTTATCTAGCAGCAGTAGCAGCCAATTATCCAATATTAATATTTCATTATCTTCAAGTACGTATTAAGAATATATATTATGTACGATATATTTACTGGCGATCAAAACGTTCCAGGAACAAATTGTGTTGATTTATGGCAGCCGTACCACCCATGTCGCCGTCGAATGTATGGAAATAGAATGCATATGGTGCGGCACAGGACTTGTGAAACGAAAATATTTGCTTAATTTATTAATCTCTCCCCCGCAGTATCTGTTTGCCTGCTATATTTGACTTATATATTCATGCTTTAATATTAAGAAAATATTATTTTTAATATATTCTTTTAAGAAGGTATTTAACTTCAAAGTGTTTAAGGAAAACCTTTTTGTTAACTTGATAATGTATGTATTCCTATGTATGATGTTCTTAAGAAAAATCCGTCTAGTAATGTTTTACATTAAAGTAAAGTGATGTGTGGATATTATTACGAGCACCAGCGGTCACAACTTTTCAAATCTCATTAAGATAAAAGAATAGATAGGTACGTTAGTGCTTAACTTTTAACAAAATTCATTCCATACCGCTTATAAAGATTTCAATCATGAGTATTGCAAGTGAAAGTCACCCTTGGGGTTTAGTGGCAATATTCTTCACAAACAGTATTAGGGCAATATCTCTTCGAGAAAATTTCTTGCACGTCTGGTAAATAAAAATCATTGGTGAGCTCACCTTGTGTGGTCTATCTTCGATTAAGTTTATCTTATCAAGTTATGGGATTTTAGTAATTTCTTTTTGTGGATCAAACATTATTGCTCTCTTTGTGATTATGAATTACCTACTTAATAAATAGTGTTAAACTCATTATGCGATTGCCCGGGAATTGTTGGTGTATAATTTACACGCTTGGCGCAAAAACTCCCAGGTGTTCTGATTTCGTAATGTGATAAAATTATGTCAAATGGAAGAGAACAAGTCCCCTATTTTTTCTCTAACATATTTTCGAGACCATACTCTTTTATCCTGTCGGAGTATTGTGACTATTATTATTATATCCCCTAAAACCTTTCGACGTTCTTCACAGAGCATTGAATTGGTAAGTATACCTACATCTATAGTCACAAGTTTTTTTTCTCCCCAATTGGTGTTACTACATGTTACTACTTAAGTCCGTCGTAACTTTAACTATAAAATGTGAGTGGAGAGTTTTAGGTGATACATACAATACAGTAGATTATAATAGCAAAGAGCTGTTAAGGGTGTACATCAAATATTTACAAGCGCGTACGCTGCGTCCACCTGTGTCCTCTGATTCATGTAAGGGTTGGTGTACAAGCCACGTTATTACTTTCAAGGCATGATCGTAAAAACTGTTTTATATTTTCCATTTAAACACATTATAATAATCAAATTGAACTTAACATTCAACGGATAATAACCAACGTGAACAAAATTGTAAGTTATAATTGACATTGTTACCTCCGGAAACATTCAACAACAAGACTGTACTCACATTAATGCGTATCCAGAAAGACCTACCTCCTACTCGTAATTGCTATTAAGATATAGGTAAGAAAATGCGTAAAGAATCAAATGAATCGCTATAACATTACCGACAAGCATTATGTGCACATTGAATACGTAAAAACATTGCTCCGCAATTGTTTTTAATGGCCAATATACTTTCGAAAACGTTTCTTTCTCGGTCATAAGATTTAATATTATATTTTTGTAGATATTATAATTCTATTTTATTGGCATTTTACATTCAAACCTTTCGGATTAGATGAAAAGCTGGGCGCAATTTTGGGATCATTGGCTTTACGGGTCATAAAACCTTTTTCTGTACAGAAGTGCGTGTGAAATATTTTCCTTGTATCTCTGTGTCGCGTTGTTATCGCATTATCCCTAGTGTAGGAGTATTTTCCAAATAGTTAACCTCATTAGGGTCGCTTTCATCTTCGTACGTTCGACTTGTTTTAATGTAAATTAGTTAATATAATTCTCGGTTTCTTTTACGGCTGGTTTTAGGTTAATAGGTACGCCATTTAGATAAATATGCGTAAGTCGTGCTTTGTTTGCTTTTAGTACTGTTTTAGTGTACAAGCAGGTACAAGCAATTTGGTTAAAGCGGCAATAAAAGTGGTACACACGAAAGTGCTAGTATTGACCTCTCACACGAGGGTTGCCTCCATCAAATACCCGGGCGAACTAACCTAACCGATAGTTCCATTAACACGACCCTTGTTCTTTAAGTTCATAGTTAATAAATCGATTTTCCCCATTACATAGCCTAACACTATGGAGTTGGACACACAATGGAGTTTCAAATCTGTATAGTTACATAAAATTGTCTGCACAACCTCATTTGAATCTAATTATCTGGATACAAGCCGAAGGACAAGCGCAGAATCGCATTCGATGGCGAACTCTAGGGGAGGCCTATGCTGGACAGCAAGACAATCTTCACGTACCGGTGTCAAACAATTAAATAAGATTATTGTAACTATATTGTAAGACTGAATGTTAAATAAAGGCTATTATTATTATTATCATCTGGATACCTATTAGATTATTTAGCTTGTATATTATCATAATAGGGAATGGCACATCAGAATTTCAAGAATTTTCATTTTGTTTATTATTTAATAAATGACGACCGCATGGCGCAGTGGTTCGAGCGTAGGCCGCTCGGCTCACTGCACATGGTGGTTGCGGGTTCGATTCCCGCCAGGGAAAATTTTGGAAATGGTCTTTCGTAATTTGCCCAGGTCTGGGTGTCACTGGGATCGCCCCCAGTCCATTGTACGGTACCCATAGTACAAGCTTTGCGTAGTTTGGGACCGTACAGTTGGTGTGTCTGTCTGGCGATATTATTTATTTCTAATTATATTTCTCAATAAGTATTTTGTGACGAGATATATTCAAATGAAATGCGATTATAATTGCAGATATTGGATTGCTGTTTTCTCGTTCACTATGATTGATGACTATGGTCCAAGGTTGACATAATGTCTAAACGCAAAAGCGTTGCGTATGGGCGGTCCCTAACTCATACCACGTGAAAAGTATTTTATTACCGATACCCCGGCATAACTGCTCATGTGTATTTATTGTCATTTTATTTGTTTGAACATACTGCAAACATGTATTATATTCGCGTAACCCTTTTCAGGGTGTCTGCCACTTTCTATTTATGTCAGTGCGAGCTGGGTGGCGTGCCCTCCATAAATCAGAGCCGTTTTGTTCAGGCCCATTACGCCGTTTTGCCGCCTTCCTACTGAGACAAAATTAGATCATACTGAAGGGAAAACCCCGTTCAACCCATACATAACTTTTGTTGTAAAACCTCTAATACTTACAACGCAATACGTGTCGGGTTGTTTAGTGTGGGCCCGAAAGCCGCACGCATCACCGTGTGTTTCATATCCGTCGTATTCTGGATCTAGTAGCTAGCGCAAGGTGCCTCGTACTTTGAATAAAAATAAGAAAAGTTTGCTGCCTTAGTGGGGACGGCGAGCAGAATAAGAAATAGCTTCTGTGGACCTCAAGTAGGGAGAGTAAAGTAGGAACGTTAACCTTTCCACCGCAATCTTTCTTGGCGGCTCAAGGAAACATAATATGTACCTATAGACAACCGTTTGGTATTAAAAAAAGAATATACCACTGTTACTTTACAATAATACACATAATAATCTAACATCGATGCCTATAATCAGCTTTAAATGATCTCTATATTATGATAATCCTACTAATATTATAAATGCGAAAGTTTGTGAGTGTGGATGTATGTATGTATGTACTTTTTAACCCAATAATCCAATACTACGCGGAAGAAGTCGCGGGGCACAGCTAGTACTAAATAAAGTATATCTAAACATGACAAACCTAATTCATATGCATGTCTAACATGTATACTTTTTAATAAAATATCATTTCATCCATATCTTTATTCTATTTAAGTCGGAAGTATATGAAGCCTGTCGATATCGTGAGCCTTCGTTGTAGGAGCGGCGCTGTAACGACGTCACTTTTGTCGGTTTGCAGAGCCTCGTTCACCTCTCACACATCAAGTAGGTAATATTGTAGATCTGATAAACTTTGCATTTTTGCAAGGCTTTCATGGTAAAGTATGCGTAATTTTATGGATATGGCGTCGGAGGGTAATGCCGTGTATGTGATAAAGTTTTAGAGGAGACGCGCAGTAACTTAGATTGTGATGATCTGTATTATAGTACATACCTTAGCCTTGCTGGAAAATTTAGTTTTGACGAATTTGTAGTCTTACTTTCATACTGACTTTCTAAGTACCCTGTGTCGGGTCTCATTTTTTCCAGGATAATACCACATGGGAATAAAATATTTCCTTAAATCCCTATCTATAAGTAGGTACTTTTTGTTCGGAGTGCTAATAAGTAAATAAGTAATTGTAAAGTGAAATTAATAAAGTTTATTTTACACAATATTTATGTTCGGACCACTAGCAGTATTTAACAGCGATGATTCATTTAGAAGGCGGATAATTTATTTAGGTTAGTGAAACAGAAACGAAAGGGAGGCTGGTTAGAGCGGGCACCGGGTGGGCGCGCGCGGACTCGTTTAATTAGGTTTGTTTCCAGATCGGTTTCCTTGGAGCTATGTCCCTGTCTCCTCGCTTTAATAATATTAATACGATGAGCGGCCCGTGAAGAGCAATCATAAATCCCGCCCGCCGGACTGAATCAAAGTGTCAGAATGTCAAATCTTCATTGTCAGCAGTTCGTTTTTCAGACAGTTCAATCTACAATATCAATTGAGTTGAGACAGTAGACAAAAAGGTGTCGAGACTTTATCTGTCTAATTTATTATTACTCACTTATTTTTACGGTGGTAGAGCCAAGCTGTAGGTGACTACAGCTCATATACGGGCTCGCTCAGCCGGGGTAGTACCACCCTCTCACAGAAGATCAGCGTAAAATAACTGTTATAGCTGCGTTTCGTTCGATGAGTGAGAGAGCCAGAAAACTAGCCCCTCCTACCTTCCCCTCCCTCTGTCCGACTTCCCTTCGGGTCAGTAAGTACCTATCGTGCGAGCAATGTCTTTGGTACTGCAAGCATCTATAGGATGCCGTATCTGCTTAACTTCAGGCAGACTTGTTTGCCAACTTTATTCTATAAATAAACCTAGATTTAACGTGTTTAGTGGGATATTGATGAAATTCAGTAGGTAGGTTCAAAGAAGCACTTTTATAAATCAAATAACTTCAGAGATTTGCGCTTGTTAACTGATGTGTCACGGTTAAAATCCATTATAATATAAAATGGGACTGCGACAAAACCGTCAAAATTGTTATGTAAATGAACCCATAACTTGCTACTGTCGCATAAATTACATAAAAATGAGAAAGATACACAATTTCGGAGATAATATTATTGTGCAAGGTTATTTTTAAAAATTTTGCACCCTTTTCCTGCATAAGATAGGTAGGTCTATTTACTGATTCTGTTCACACATACATAAAATCTATAATATTTAGAATAGTTTAGCTTTTTGAATAAATAAACTCTACCCAAGTATTTTATTATTCCGTGACCTATAGCATAACGTTAACGACAAACTAGGCAGAAAAGACGGAGGTTTTAATGCTTATGCTACCATACTTTCTTGAATCCACGATAGAAAACAAAATCATCAGAAAAAAGCAATTCTGCCTCAAGCCTGACGGGGCGATGGGCAGATAACGGGCGTCGAAATGGTCCCAGAACAATAGCCCAGCTTTACATGGGACGCAACAATAGCCATTATAAACGGTATTTCGATTTTGTTACCTGCCTTCGTAGCTATTGAATTTACGGCACCAGTAAATTGATCAAAGTTCCAAAAAAATGCTATAACCGACATTTTCTAGAGATTTAGGTAATCAGATTATTTTTTAAAGATGGCTCAGTATTGCCATTACAGGATTCCTGTCAATATTAATTTTGTACAAAATAATTTTTTTTCTGGATGCTTTGGGCGAGCAATAAATAGATCCATTTGACGTTACCATTCAGACCTTGATATTAATACCACGAGCTCGGCCAATCAGCGATTTACTGACCGAAACGGCAATTAGGATTACGTCTCGACGTTCATGTAGCATTGGAACGTAAATAGCGTCATTCAATGGCACGGAGTAGGTAAATAGCGTAATTACAGACTCTATACCGGAGTAAGTAGTGTAATTATCGTATTGTCAACGGCGCTTCGCCGAAGCTGCCTGAGCTTGAATGGGACACATTAAGAGCCTACGCTGCGTGCACACGAGACCCACCGGAGTCAGTTTGTCAGTCGGAATTGTCTTCAGAAAATAATATAACATACAATTTATAGGGTTATCGGCTCAGATAATATGTTTGTATCATCAGGTCCATGATGTGATCATGTACACATAATCTCCTTTATAAGGGATTTCTAAAATATTGGTTGACGTGATATTTTAATTACTGCAAACCTCGGACAACCTAAGTATTTATAACTTTTAGATAAGATATTAGTATTCCGTGATGTCTGTTTGTCACATAAAATCCTATACAAAAAGTAGGTCCGATTATTAAATGGATGATAGACAGGCTACATGGTACCCGACGAAGGCTAGGCGGTATCCACACTGTGGGTGACAGAGCAAGTAACGATAAAGCGATTTAGAATGAATTTGCGTAACAAAAATTCTTGGGTTTTGTTCAACCGACGAAACATTTTTCCCTAATTCGGACGTGCAGGGCACACAAATTATTTAAATTTACAGTATTTTTTGGAGTCGTTCCCATATTTTAACAAACTCTTTTTTAATTTTTTATCTTATTCATGTATATTTATAGGTAAGTACGGCAAATTAAAACAAGAGCAAGAGTTTGAAATTCTGATCCTGTAGGTATGTACATGAAATCTGAATCATGAGTAACCTAAATAGGTCCAAAGTGCGAAGCAATCCCAATGATCCCAAAGCACACATTGAGCGGAGAGGAGCAATAAAACGATAGATATAATACCGCAGGAAACCGTGGTTATATTTGGTTCGGAAATTGCGGTGCGGTATCATGTGTGTGTGAGTCATGTGTCAAGACGGCACTCCGCATCCAACGACGTGTCCCACACTTTCCTGCCTGTCACTGAACACATATACTTTTTGTATCGCAAATTAGGGATTTGGTCGCAAGTCGGTCGCTCGTGTGAAAAATGACTCGCTTAAGTATTTTATCATGAGCCTCTTATTTCTCTATTAGGTATATCCAAATAAATAAAATTGAAGTGTCTGTTTGTAATGTTAAAATAACAGATTTTTACTAAAAATAATAAAGTACCTATATAAAGTAAGTACGGTTGGTACCTACGTATAACAAGAAAACCATTTTTAAGTATTTTGTCTGTCTGTTTGTTCCGGTTAATCTCTGAAACGGCTGGACTGATTTTGACTGAACTTTCGCTGGCAGATAGCTGATGTTATAAGGAGTAACTTCAATTAAGAATATCTCAACGGATAACAAAATCATGTGTGACTAAAGTGTCAAAATGGTGCATCCTATGACGTCACTATCTGTGACCCCACTCCTTCCCGTCATCGATCAGTTAACACGCACTAGATAATTACAAAAGAACGGTTTCATGCTTGCCTCGTATATTCATTATGTCGTCCATTAAAAATCTTGATTTGTTTCTTCCTGTTGAGCTGCTATCTGTGAATGTGAAATGTGTGAATGAAACATTTTTTTAATTGGGTTATAAATAATGCTGCAGTATAAATATGATTTTTTAACTTAACCAAATATAAATTCATGGCCATAAAGTTCGAATGATGCCTGTATTACCGCTATTACGTTATCCTGATTTCAACAAGAATACCTAATATACATTACATGGATCGATTACTTCACAACAGTGTGTTAGACATGTCAAAACATTTTTGTCGATATTTTCTTGGCCTGGCGTATGACAGCGTATCAAAACATACCTAGTAGATAGCTATCAAAATAGCTTTGTTTGTTTAAGAAATGAAATGTTGATCACACAGTTATCACATACATTTATGTGCCTTTATTTAAAGCAAAACTAAAATCAAGCGCACATTAAAACTTTAATCTTCAAGATAGCTCGCTATTTTAATGATTGATGCACATCTGAGTGCGAGCAAAGTACTTATTAGAATTAAACGAGATACATATTTAATTATGATCTCTACAAAAGTTGAAGTTATTTTACATAACAATCTAAAACCTTAAAACCCTGTGTTAACTATTAATCTACTTTCATAGAGTTTGCTAATTCTCTTTTTAACTAATTAGTGATTCGAACTTGGCGTAATTTATAACATAGTTTTTTGTGGCATATCGCCGTCATGGGATGATGTATGTGCAGGCTGCTATCAGATATTTTCTATTTCTGTCACGACGCGTGTGGTCATGTAGTAAATCCAGCAATATTTTCGTTAAGGTACATAATCCGTATATTTTTTCGTTAGCGGGATGTGACCACAGCCTGATAAATGTGCCTGCTGAGGAAAGATAATGTATAAAGCGTCTACATATCATCTCTGCACGTTTTTCATTCTCAAAGTGAATATCTCGACTCTACAAAATGACAACATTGAGGAATACATATTGTTTATGAATGCGAACCAAGTTAACTTAGAAATATGCTTAGGCTGTTTATGCTAAGGTCCCTGAATTATTCAAGATGTGGATACAATTTAACAAATTTAATTTACAGAAATGGCACTTGCATTATCGTATTTTCGATGTATCTACGTATTTGCATGGCACTGCATATTTCTTTTGTGAATAGCACGGATATTAAAATACGAATATTTTTGAATAATGTCGCATAAAAAGTTCATTTCATATTTCACACAACCAAAGCTGAGAAGAAGAGAAAGTTAAATTGTGAAAATTGTTAATGTATTCTCCAAAATTTTCCTTTTCCACCACATCACAATGGAGACTGATGCAAAATACTGTTAAGTATATAAGTATACATTTATCTCAACTTTTCTGCCTTAATTTTTTTCATCAATATCTTTCCCCGTTTTTGGATCAGCTTGAATGAAAGTAGGCCGGAAGGTGCCTGACCTCTTGCGGGTCTATCTCGGCATCCCTCCCCGCCATTCTCCAGAAACACGTTAACGCATTACATTATCCTTTCTTTGTTTCAATTTAAGTTGGACATTTATGATCGCCTTATTATGGAATTACAGGCTGTGGAAGCCAGTGGAATCGACGAGACGTGCTCTGCTCTCGAGCTCTCGGGGATTGCTGGAAATCCAACCTTAGCTTCCATGCTCAATCTGTAATGATAAAACTTTAATATACAGTTATTTGAGTGAATACCATCAGACGTCTCCAGACGTCTTTGTGTAGCTATTCCTACGGTGTGATTTATCTTTATTATTGCAAAATAAACTGAGATCTTTTGAGTAATTTGCATTAAACTTTCCTTGCAAGGTGCATGGAATGTTTATCCGTCTATTAAAAATAGAAGTGCAAGCAAATATTACCTTTATTCATGTATTATTTCAATAAGTTTTCTATCTATCTAAACCATTAGGTAAGCACGATTACAAACAATATCGCACGTACAAGAAAATTGAATAATTCTTTATACAATTTCGATATTGTGGTGACAACAAAAGATGTAGAGTCACCCTTTTACGTATTTTAGAGACAGGATACAAGGAGATTTGGCTGGCGGCTTTTCTTGGGATTTCACCGTACAGGAGCATAACTTACTCCGCAACAGAAACGTGTTACACTACAAAAATAGCTAAGGTTTCCGTGGCGCCACTCTGCGGTAATGTAATATTCATCAATGGCGCGGGTACTTGCGTAGGTTGCCTTTGGATTTGGTTTCTTGAATTCTACCGGGCCGAAAGCTGTAGGTATTTGAAAGTGTGTAGCAACTACAAAAAATGCGGCCGATGTTCCTTGTGTGTTCAATTTAGTGAGCCTGCAATATGTACTACAATGAGAAATTACTTCGCCGTTTTCTAATGCAGACACGTACTACATGTTACAAAAAGAAAATGAGTTCTATCGATGTTGGTTCGTTTGTTCTCTTTTGTAGACTTCAACGACTGCACACTACAATAAATTCCTATAAACGTCAGATATATAAAAAGGGAAAATGATTAGTTATTAATTAAGCGATACATATCCAAGTATCGGCGTCAGTCCAATTAGTTTTTGAAAAATAACCCTCGCATATCCCACATGTGAGATTTTTCAACAAGTTTCTCAATTTAGGCGTCGGCTTAGCAGTTTTACGACACCCGAGGGACTCGCAATCGCTTTGCCTACAAAGTATTATTTTATATGAATTCGCCTTCGTCGATAGGTATATTACATTAAGTCGAAGTATATTTTCTCACTCCTCGTATTGGGAGACACAAAAAGGATCATATACTTATTTCTGTGGACGTTTAGTGCTGGTGATGTAACGATTGTTACAAATTGGATTTGAAAGAAGAAAATTTCAGACAAACTTTCACGATATTCTTATACTTTAGTACGTATAGTTGGTTGCGCAAATATATTTGAGCATGTACACTCTCATACAACTGTTTGTTCGTTTACGACAGTTCATCTCATCTGGTGAATGTGTTTATGCGTTAGTTCCATCACACAAATCCGATAACGGCTTTTTCTATAGCAGCTATGGCTCGTATTATGTAATAAATCTATCTCAAGCCTAAGAGCGATTTTAAGTATACTTTTGATATATAATTGTGTACTGGTATGACATTACAAAGATTTATCAATACGGTTCTAAGTCATCATTGGAAGTTAGCATTATTAGGCGCCACCACAGACTTAACTTAAAACTCTGTGGTCGCCACCCCAAAATAACGTGCATTACTTACTGAAATAAGATCTTATATACAAAATCTCTAACTAAAATCTTTGTTTTAACCTCGACTGTACCTCACTTACGTAGGTAACCTTTATCTTAAATTGAAAAGAATTGAGGTCCTATAATTTTATTTTTTAAGACTATTAGCAATGTAAGTCTAACACATTTCTAGTATTCCCGTTAGCACCTCCAGCTAAGCTAAAGCTTGTGTTAGAAGTGGGTTCACCGTTCACGTCTATAGTTGAATGGCCAGGATGAGGATTGAACCAGAAACCTCTAAGCTAGAAGGGCCGCCCCTCTAACCACAAGGCTATTGAAGCTTAATTCTCTTTATTCTTAAAAAAATCGAGTTGTAACAAAACATTTATTTCACTTAATACGCAGAATTCAAACTCCAGTGAATTAACCTTTATCCGGAACGCAGATCAACGCGAGACATAATTGATTTTCTATTGTGTCTGCGATTGCGCCATACCGGTGGTTAATGAACATGCATGAAGCTATGTGCTGTGAGTGAGTATCGAATTGAATACCGTCTTGCTTAATCAAGTTTACCTTAACCTGTGACAAGCAATACATCCCTTTTCTACCTATGAGTGTTCTTGAAAATAAAGATATTACCGACAAAAATACTTATCTAATAATATTCTATTTCATAAAACATTTCTCATGCATAAGTAAATTTTAAAATTGACGACATTCAGTAAATATCTGCTATTTCGCCGAATTAATATAGCCGTTAAACAAGTTATTATATTATAAATGTTCCCCCACGAGCACATATTAAAATAATAATTCGCAGCGGAAATTAATAGATATGTATTTAAATATAACTTATTAGATATAAAGCAAAACCACGATCCGGATATTGCTCAGGGCAAAGGAATGAACATCGTTTAGCTGCTTTAGCACCCTCGTCATAACCACACACACGCTCTCGTAAATGTTTTCAATAATTTACACAATCATCACTGAACGCTCCATATTAACGAGTGTCTAATTTTAGACGTAACATGAATATCATTTTTTCGGTTTATTTCTGGCCTTTTATCGTAACGACTATTCATTTGAAAACCTGTGAACTTCTTTTTGCGAATGAAAGCACCGAGAAATTTATAGTATCCGCTTTTCAAAATTCCCTTGAAATTCAGCGTGAGATTGTAGAGCGAAAGCGAGCGAATTTTTTTATTATTCTTATACCAGATATTTCTTAATCACAATTATTTGGGACAACCACATAATAATATTACTTGGAAAAAAATATCGAAGAAGCTAAAAAAATGTCCTCAATGGTACAAAGATATGTACCAGCCTCTTGGTGTTGACATTTAACTTACAAAGATTGCGCCGAAGTGTCCCGTCGTCGTCATATTAAATACGCGGACAGCTGGGAGCCGCCGGATGTTCTCGAAATAAACTAGCCGCGCACCCGGCCCCGCCCGCCCGTGCCGCTTCACACAGGTGCCACTCCGACCATGCATCATACTTCAGATATAATTAAGGCGTGAAAGATCGCGGAACATGCCGCGCGCCAACGACACTGCGGTTGCACGAAGGCGCTCCTAATAATAGACGGTTTAATTACTCCTCACCGTACATGTTTTATGTGCTCGTTATGGTAATGATACGACACTGAAACGAAATGTTATGGCAATAAAATATCTATAAATATCAGATAGGTCTAAAACATTTCACAATGGAAGTAGGTAAACATTATAATCTATAAACGGGACATGATATGTGTGATAGTCTAAAATCACCAGATTAAAAATTATTTAATAAAAAATATTTAAGCGACTTCAAAAATACCTCGGTGCACTAAAAAGTAAGAAATAACTGCCAATTCAAGTAAGTAGGGGTAGGTAGGTGCCTAAGAAGTTGTCCTAACGTAGTGTAAAGATAGTCGCAAATCGGTTTATAAATGACGGAGTGCTTAGGTAACAAACATGAAAACAAAAATACACACTTATTGAGAACCTCCTCCTTTTTGAAGTCGGTTAAAAATATTTTCGTGAGGCTTTTAGTTACCTACAGGTATTCTAGGCACCTTGTAAATACGGACTATGGATGACAAGCTAGACACGCCCGCGGTACATTGCTTTATGAATTCACTTTGCGAGGGCCTTTTAGCTTTACAATCGGTTGTAAAACGCGCTCGTATTCGTAAAAGGTTTTGACGCGATATAATTTCATCGGAGAAGATTCAATGAAGGTTATTCGAAAGTGAACCCAGTGTATTACTGGCACATGTTTATGACACACGTCAAATTGCATGATCTAGGGCTGTGCTGGCGATCTTCTGCGGATAATTGCCGGATGGCCTCGCAGAAGCTATGACTTGTCGAAATGGGCAGTTGTGTACGGCTACAAACAATTTTGTTTACTAACTTTAATCTTTAAGCAGTTTCAACCTTATTTTTCTAAATCTATTTTGGTTTTAATACATAGGTAAGTATTAAGTTACTAATAGGTGTAAGAGAAAAACTCATAAATTACACAAACCATTAAATTTTATAATGAATCTCTAAAATCTTTAAAATACGTTTACGTTTCAGATACATTCGTTATTTGCTCCATAAAATATCACACTAATGATCGAAATATTCGTCGAAATATTATAACTGCCAAGTGTGCAACGCCGCGAAGCTTATAAAATGTGCTACGCTTTATGGAATTGCCCGCTTGGGAAAGTTGTGTGGCGGAATCGTGTATGGAAATATTTACGCTTTGAACCACGGTTCAAGGGTGTAATATTAAAGGGTACCTTTGCCTATTCGTGCACGTATGTTACGTAAACTTTGGCTAAGGGAATAACTTGACACAAATGTTCAAACTGTTCGGATTTAGGGTCAACCTTTAACATTATTCTTTGTTGTAGGTAGGTATTCACCAAACATTATTACGCTAAATAATTACGTAAATAGTGAAACGTTTTCTAGCACAAACGTGTCATAACACAAAGCGCCGGCGGGCGATACTTGACACGGGTAAAATAAAAGGGATCAGTTTAGCTGGTACCACCTTTTGTTTCCATAATAACTCCGCCAACTTTCCGGTTGCGTGATGGTGTAACAAAGAATCCCCTATTCGTCTAGTGAGCATTAGTATAACAAAGTTTCCATGTTTCGCGCCCCGCTCTCGCGGCTGCTACGGATGTCGGGGCGCCAACTTTCTTCGCATTGCCTTCGCAACTTTTATTTGGTAGTTTGATAGTATGCAACCCTAAACGTTGATAGACAAACAGATTGAATTCTGACACACAGTAAGTGTTGATCAGGGAGTACATTCCAGAATCATTTGGTTTTCCAAATAGTTGCTACGTTTACAACAACGATTACTTACCTTGTTTTTGGTGCAGGAAAACCTGCAGGATATTGAAGTGTTGCCAAATATTCAGCAGGCATGCCAACTTTGCCAGCTCGCATTAGAGCAGCGTGACCTGTATTCTTCTAAGGGGGAGTCGGCTCCTAAAATGGGATAGTAAAAAAGGGCTGAGGGCGATAATGGGCGGTCAGCCTTTACGAGCGTGCTTTTCCAACATTTTTTATGAAATCTTTCAACGTTAGACTCATAGATTTGCGACATGAATAATGTATAAAGTAAATAATGGTCAAATTTTTATGTTCGTCTGTGTGAGATCGGAAAGAGGAGTAATAAAACGCGCGAGGCGTGTGCGGTCGGGTCCAGAATAAAAGAAGTGTGTATAAAAAATCTAACGAGGATGGTGGACAGCCGCGGCCAAGCGTCACGCCGCGCCGCGCCGCGCCGCCGGCCGCCGCGCCGCCGCACTCGCGCCATTAATCTCAGCTTTATTATAAACACAGGAGCCGACTAAATCATAAACACGCTTAAGGCTACGACCAACCACAAATCCCTAAAAAGGTCAAACTTTTGTCCCTTAATTTCGTTCGTTGTGACTTTGTTGAAAAGAAGATAAATAAATTATTATTACGTCGTTAGCACAGTAATAAATGTGTAGATTTTGCTTCACAATGGCGCAAATAATTAACCTTAGTGGTTCGTTCGTATATCGGAAATATTAGTTAGGTACTTATAGTTATTTCCGTGATCGAAATTAACTTCACTTTTCCACAAGACCTCACCTTAACAGACGCATTTCATGCATCTTCACATTTAAACGCTTTAAATAAATTGTTCATTGAACCTCCCGGTCTACTTCACAATTGATCTTACTTAGTTTTTATGAGTTCGTTGGCACCTTCTTAACTGATCATTATTAAACTCAAATATGAAATATTAGGATCATTTGTAAATCAATTTTACAGTTATAATTTTTTTTATGTAGTTAGCAACCATCTATCGCGTTTTCTCAATAAAGGAACGTTTCTAATTAGTGTTTGTTTGTACAGTGGACATCAAAAATTGTATTGGGATTGGGACAGCAATAAATTATACGCGTCGTCGGTAAAAAACAACTCATTTTGTAACACGTGTTAACAATGGTCCACGGGGAGGGGAGGTATATTTTGTTCTGTAATTTTAAATTAAATTTTTTGTTTTTAATTTACACCGACACGTTTGACGCTGCCGTAGGTTGAAACTCGAAGTAAATACAGACATAACGTCACATAGGTACCTAATATGAGATAATGGACAGATAAATCGTATTTCACGTTAACATACGCAAATAAGCTGTAGCCAACAGGATGATTATTGCAGGTCAAATCCTGCTAGCTGAGCCACATATACTGGATATGGTTACTGCATGCAAATGTCGGAAATGTATTGCAACGTAGCTATTTTTGGTGCGTGCTGGATCTTTGCAAACTGCCATCCACTTGCAAATGAGAGTTTGTGATTGTTAATATTGAGTATTATTAAAAATGCTGAATCAAAATCACAAAAAAATATTTTTTTTTTAATACAAAACACACTTAGGAATCCATGCTGAAATCTCAAAAGCAAATATAGCAGTTTTGTATAGAGTGGAAAAATAATATTATAATGTCAATATCCCGAGAGGGGTGTTTTGACGAGTAAATTAAACCCTAGAACAAAAATAATATAATTACTTACACGGAATATGATGGTAACGACAATACGTTAATATAATACTGAAATTAAAAAATAAATAGACGGCATACAATGAATACAATAACGGTATTGTTTCGCAGACAATATAGCCGCAGTCACATCTACTGCCAAAACTTATTACTACGGCTGTCTACGAGGAAACATTATTTTATTTACTTCTTATTAATCCCTAAATAAATGTTATATGTTTTCCTTTATTGTTGTTCCGCTGATAATTATTGCGCCTACACCGCTCGCCAACGACGGGTTAATTCGATCGAAATTAATTATAACGGAAGTGAATTATAGGATACAGAAAAATATCTTGAGTCATCCATTAATGACTTTGTCTTAATAGCATTAACTGGTAACTCATCAATCATTGTTTTGAGGAACTATTATACTGTCAATTGGCAATCCTTATCTTCCATGTTTAGCTTTCGATCCGGCGTTGTATCGTATAATAATATGACACAGTTGAAAGCCACGGAGATAAGCCAAGTATCTAAAATAGTAAAAAATATATCATAGGTATATGGGCTAAACGAATCAATTGATATATTATATAGGTGACTTAAGAATAAAGATAAATAGTACTCTGTGGAGTAGGTACCTATAGCCCAATTTGATTAGCACAGATTAATAAATGATCCATATTATTTGTATGTAACCTATGTCCTGCTTTTCAAAGCAGCGTCTATTACTATTCTGGGAAGGATCGCTCGAAAGATTTTTTAGAGCCAGCTAAAAAAGCTAGGCTATGTCCACGGGGCCTATGAATACTTCTATTTCTTACAAACCAAGGGCGCAGGCACCTTAATATAGCTGTATGCAGCATTAAATTGTGTCAGTTAGCGACCCACTAAACCATTTCAATTCCTCGCCATGACGTTGGGTCTCACTCGGACGCGACAGCCTATATTGAAGCAAGACAGCGTATGTGAGTGTAAGTTTTAATTGGTCACCTTGATAATTGATTAGGTGTTCCAGACTTCTCCATAATTCCGAAGGCAGCTGAATCACGGCGTGCCACGTGCGGAATGTTCGTATGTGGAACATTTCAGTTGGAAGATTGATGACAGCTACCAGGTGAGGAATATGTTATTACTGCATCGATTTTGTTATTAGCATTTCATGTGTATACGTGATGTTCTGTTAGTACCTAATGGTTGAGCAGTTTGTTATGTGTACGTAGACAATCTGTACTTGGTTAACAAAAAATGAAATATTTTGTTAGGCTATTGGAAATAGATAAACATTTCTATGAAGGTGGAGGTATAGGTACCTAGTTAATATTTAGGCTACCTTCATGACTCCCATTAAACTTAGTGTAGCCACTTTTTCATGTTCGTCGTAATATGTCCATGAGCAACGCAGTAATATTTCTGGTTGTTTGTGAGTAGGTATACTAGCGTTATTTTCGGTTAATTTTACCAGAAAGCAAAGTCGATATGTATATTTCATGAGCGACTAACATGTAACGATGTTATTAAATATAAAAACAAGGTAAGAGTTTTGCCCTGTTTACAGTGTTGTCCATGTTTCCCCTCATAATTATTCCGCTGGGCATTGTTAATTTAATAGTTGCCGCGCCGACGCGCTCGCATCGTTTGCAAATTTTGTTTTGATCAACACTCTTAGTAGTATTCATCAGTTGTTATTCTGTAATTAATCTTCGGGGTTCGTCAGCCCGCCCACCCTAATGTTGTTGCCACCTTAATGGAATTGTTATTCGCATTAACATTTTTCACGATATTAATGTAGTTAGGCAGGTAGGTACCTACTTATCTATAATCTCATAGAAACAACAAGTTAATATTGATTATTAAGGGTAGGTGTGGTAACTTAGAAGTTTTGTCTCCATTAGTCTTAACAACATCACAAAGGCATTGAGATATAATTGACGCTAATACCTAAGTAGTAATAGGTATATATTTATTTAAATTATAAAGAAATTACATTATTAGGTACATAAGTACATTAAATATAGGTATTATTCTTTATTTTGTTCAATCTTATTTTCTATCATTTGATTAGAATTATGAAGAGCTACAGCGAAAACCCGATTCATTAAATGTAAATCATTAATATCTCAAAGGCATACCACACAAACCAACTAAATTATATTACATTAATAAAGTTCCTGAGCATACACATAACATAATTCTATAAAACATAACAATATCACCTTGAAGGATTACAGAAGTTCCCGCGGGTCCGCATTGGTCTATCGTACTCGAACAAAACGACATAAATCTAAGTTAAAAGTTAATTTTGTCAATCCAGATAATTCCTCAAGGTTTAATCAGACTAAGTTGGGTGTAATTAATGTTCACTAAGGCCACACAATCTAGGAAAGCTTCGGCTTAGCCCGCCACGGAAATCGGAACGTTGCTGCGGGTCGGGCGGGTGGCGCGTGGCCGCGCGGGCGCGGCGGCGGGCGGGATCGAGCGGCCGCGCCGCCGCCGCCGCCGCCACAGCGCGGGTCCGCCATCCTCCGCCAGTGCCATGGGGGCGAGCGACCGCACGGAACGCTCCGCGGCTTGCGCACCGCCGCGACACCGACACCCCCTTATTAAAATTTACGTCACACGCCTGTCAAAACTCAGTCAAACAAATAAGCCGGCGGACCTAGTTAATTAGACGAGTTCCCGGATGGAAGTTTTAATAAAATTAATTTATAAATACTGCGGACTATGATGTGAATTTGTTTGCCGCTTTTTGTGCGAGTTTCGAGTATTGGAAAACTTTTGAAGGATTTGATGGTAAATTTATAATGGATATTTTTTGTATGAGCGTTAGGTTCTAAGAATAAGTACACATTATAGTGACTAAACTTAATTAATACCTATAGGTACCTACAAAGATACACATCAAAATTCTTGCGCGTGATAATTGAGCAATTAAGTGACAGTTTAAGTATGGAAGTAAATCTTTAGCGCTTACAATAATGCAATGAACATTAATCACGCGGAACAAATCATGCAAATTATAATCTGTTGTCAACAACTAGCCAGGTATGGAATATTTGTCATTGTTCGTTTGTATTTTCATAGTAAGAATATAACTTAATCATCAGTCGCCTGCCAAGTTATAGGTACTATCAAAATGTAATGCTTTTAATGCGTGCAAGGCGGGTAATCATTTGGGTGGTGATGATAACGATAGGTAGTCTATATGTTAGAATTAAATTGAAACTCTAGGTTATCATATTTTTGTCTGCATATCTCCGGAATTCTAACATTTTATAATGGAATTATTTGAGAGGAACAAAGAAAAAGTAATTAAAAACATAAAGGGGGATTTTAATGCGTGCGCCAAGTTTGGGACAGATGTGACTTGGCCGGACCCATCCGCTGTGACAATTGTCGGCGTGATTAAAATGCAGAACAAAAGGTTCGCCGTTCATGTCGTGGTCGATTTCATTACAAATTCGTGTACCTACCGATATGCGGACCTTTTTTATAGGCACTGCCCGACGCTACCAACTATGCGACCTTATGAACTAGTCCACAGCTACTATGGAGACACATAAAAATATAAGACTAGAATCCGCAATTTAATGAAAAAGAAATGTCTTAGAATCCCAAAATTTTCTTACGACAGCAGACGGTCCTGTACAATAGATAAAATCGAATAAACTTAGTAGTTGAGATGGTCATCGTCCCTTATAATGGTTTCTTAAATTCTTAACAACATAAAGCTTTGGCGAAAGCTGTTTCCCTTACTAAATTATTGAGTATGTTTACATAAATGTATAACTGAAGTACCTACTCAATTTGAAGCCCTGATTTCGAGATCATTAATTAAATAAATAAATACTTTTAATTAAATATTCGATTAGGAAATGATTTTGTTACATCTTCAAACAAAACTTGATACAAGTATGAATTAATTAGATATTTTGTAGTACTTTTCAATTCGCAATGTTAGTCAAATAATCTTGTAACTAATTAGGAACGTATAATTAATGGAATTTTATTAATTAAGAAGGATTTTTATCATGGACGTGGATTCCTTTGATACAATTTAGGACAGCGAAGGCACTATTAACGCCCTTGTTAATTGAGAACATATCCAATCAATCTGGCCTCGCACATATGCTAGGTTGTTAACATAACAGCTAAATTATGCTCGTATGGAATGATCACTGTGTTTTGTCGAACATAACTCAGAACATGAATAAAATAAAATTATAACTACCTACTTTTGTGCGATTTACCTACTACAAAACAAAAGACATTAGGTACCCGAGACATACCACAAGCCAAGTCGAATTAGTTTTAAAATCCAATTGTTTCATCCACTGAGGATTCTCAAACAATATCCAGCTAAGATTTCTGTCGAATATTTAAGTAAGCCTGAAGTTCCCGGAAAAAAGAAAAGACCCATTGTAATTCTTCTATGCGTTAAAAGGTATCGCATACAACTTTCAAGAAGATTACCCGCCAGTGTTCATTAATTTGTAAGGAAGGAGCACTTAGCGTGGTAAGCAGGTACTGATTTTGTTTGTCTCAGTTTGCGGTTGTCGTCCTTATCGATAATGTTCTGAACATTTTGTATAGGTACGTACATGTCATTCATTTGATCGGCGGCGGGGTGCTCGTGGAATAATGGATTGAATTTGTTTGTTACATATACAACTAGATAAAGTTTTATTGCAAAAGATAAATACAGTTGATTATCCTTGCTAGTTTGTACGCTTTCGGAGGTATAAATAAACTTACTCAAAGATAGAGAGGAGACTTAACAGGGAAAAACGTAACGAGAAAGTCAATTTTGTTAGTTTAAGCGAAGATAAAAACGCCGTCTTTCATGTTGATACAGATCGAAGTCTTATTCAGCCGATTAACAATGTCCCGAAGCTTCTATCGTTTACAGTAACTTTAAGCCAATATAGTTGGCTAGCGAGCACGCTCGCATTTATTACTCAAAATATGTAGAAAATATACTCGTAGTAGGTACTCGTATATTCCCAAAGAATTTGGAATGGTATGTTCCTGATAAATTTAATATCACGATATTCAATAAATACGATAACTGATTGAAGCGTTTGTCCGCTTCCCCACGGAAGCTATGATAAAAGCGGGGCGGCCGATTGTTATTATACATTTTATTTTATATTCTACCTGCTCTCTGTTCTCTATGTTAAAAAAATATAGGTAGACCCGGGTCAGTAGAGTCGTGCCTGGCTGGATATATGTACTAAGTCAATTTATTTTAAATAAATAATAAATACCGCCAGGCTGACATACCAACTGTACGGCCCCAAACTAAGCACAGCTAGTACTATGGGTACCGTAGAATGGTCTGGGGGCGATCCCAGTGACACCCAGACCTGGGCAAATTACAAAAAGGTAATTTCCGAAATTTACCCTGACGGGAATCGAACCTGCAACCACCCGGTGCAGTGAGCAGAGCGGCCTACGGTCAAACCGCTGCGCCAAGCGGTTTTCAAGCAAGCATTTTCAACACAAGAAAGGTCTAAAATTCCTTTCACAATGACCATTCTGTAGGTGTTTGTGGTTAGTGATTATGCTGTCGGGTGCGAGCGTCTACCGCACCAATTCATGTAGGAATTTTCACAGGACGGAATTCCACCCGGCGTCATGTATGAAACTTTGGTCGCCACTAAATCCACCGCAGGAGTCGGCTCTACAAAGTGTACAAAGACGCCCAGGCTTCGTAGAGTGTGACGAGGTGACGTATACTAATTTACGAGCACGCACAAACAAGTTCATATTTCAAAAGCCAAAACATTAGAATAGGACGTAACATGTTTTAATCTGAAAGAGAGAGATGATTACATAATGGTGTTGAGAAAGCTACCTAATAACTTTACACTTGTAGTGGTGTTTTTATTTCTACGTTATTCAATATAACACATCTCTCGTATGCATATAACATAATTTCGATCCTTTTTGGACGTTCAATCGCGCTAGATATTAATATTTTATATGAATATTTTACATTTTTATTCTACAAAAATCCTACTAATATTATAAATGCGAAAGTTTGTGAGTGTGGATGTATGTATGTATGTATGTATGTTTGTTTGTTACTCCTTCACGCAAAAACTACTGAACGGATTTGGATGAAATTTGGAACACAGATAGATTATAACCGGGATTAACATATAGGATACTTTTTAAACCAATAATCCAATACTACGCGGATGAAGTCGCGGGGCACAGCTAGTATAATTATAATGAGAAAAGTTAGCTGTCATTTGTGCGTGGCAGTACCTACTCCTAACCTTCTAGGAAAGCGGGTTAAATCAAGCAAAGCCTATTAAAAGATGTCCCGCAGTGGACCCTCGCTCAACTTCCATTTCCACTTCCACTTCAACCATATAAGATTATAAAACGAAATCAGTTGATTGAAAATAATTGGGACGACAAGTTCAAATTGAACTGGTGTTGTTAAAGGCACGGAGTCTGTCTGTCAGTAGGTAGCGTGGTCCTGCAATCATTGTTATGATGGTTGTCCGAGTAGTAAGGATTTAAAAAGCAGTGCTATTATTATTCATGGCGCCTTAGTAAATCTTGCTACAAAAAAAATCTGATGGGTTTCTTGCCAACATATAGACTTTGATTTAATCAGCTATCTCCTATTTCCAACTAGATGTAGCAAGATTCAGAAGGCTTTAGAACTATCAGATAAGTATTTTGTGTTAGGTACAACCTTCATAATCTTTAACATTTATTAGGGCGCTCTGCAAAATATCGTATAGGTATTGTTAAAATATGCCATAAATGTATCTAGCACAATATATAAAACGGGCTAACTTGCCGAATTCTGTCACAATTTAGGCCGGAACATAATTTGGCCCGCGGTACGTGTTATCAACGACGTTTGTAGCCGGCCGAAGATAATGGCAACAGGACTACCGTCACAAGATAAGGGCATCCTCAGGGCAAAGGTCGAGAGGTGCCCCGATTTTATAAATTATTAGAAAAAACCCTTTTAATGGGAAAGCTGAAACCGGTCAAGTGAAACTTGGCGACTGAGAGCCTCGTAATAGGATTATTTATTAACAATACAACCTATTTCAGGTGATTTTATTTCATTTCACAGAAAAAAATCTCAGATGCTTACCCTTTTTCCTCGATATTTTCCGTTTCAGCCTTGTACTTTTGTTACTACCGTTAAGTAGATTAAATATTATGGTGCTTATAACAAACCGCATTCAATTTAAGCAGCCATCAGAACCCTTTCTGGGTTTTATCACGTACCTAATAGAGACATTTCTGCTAAAGCTCTCCCTGTCGTATTGGTTGGTACGATACCACTGCTGAAAGTCACCATAGATAACAACAGTAATAGGAAAGGTAACTATTTACAAAAAAATTAAAACTCTTTGTTCATTAGTTGTTTGCTTTCAAACGACTTAAGCTCTTGCTACTTTTGCTTGTTTGCGTGCTACTTTACTTGCTTAAGTCATAAGCTCTTGCTACTCGGCATTGGCACATTCCATTGAAAATATTTAAACGAGCAAAACAAATACTTCCACAACTGTTTCTTTGTAGATCGCCCACACGTTACACCTAACAATAAAAGCGGCTTTTTATTCAAGTGCCTTAACAAACGAAAGAAGTTAGCCACCTGAAAGAAATTAGAATGTGGAGCTTAGATAGCTTAAAGATACTATAACATCTCAAACACAGAGGGCGAACAGAATACGGACTAAGCCCTTAAACCGTACAATATACAAATAAAAACTTAATATGAATCTTATCCTTATACGAACCTATATATTTAAGTTATGCGACAATAAAATGGAAACAGTATAACTGTTCTTTTTTAGGGCAAGGCGGCCTAGGATTCTAAATCTAGTACAATTCGACTCAAAAACTTATAGGTAATAAATAATATAATTTAGATGACTAGTGTTAACTGTTTGTAAAAAAATAATAAAAAATACCTTAATTTATAAAAAAATGTAAATACTCATTTATATGTACATATAAAAGCTTTAAACCTCATTCGATCATTTCGAGCGAGTTCATTAAAATATGTCCGTTAAACCGACGACAGGAAAATTAAAACGCGGGACGAAATAACAGAGTAAAGTATGTATTTACACGAACAAAATGCATTGGTGGAACAATTCATATGAAGAATAAACGTTGGCATATCATCTCGTTAGGAAATATGGGACACGGTGCGACGCGCTCGGCAAAATGTTCCATTGCTCTTTGTGTCGGCGCCTTTTGTTCAGTGATCTACCCGCATGCCGCGCACCCCGTGTTGTGTAGTTTTTCAATAACCCAGCGCCTACACGCTAATTAGAGGATCGTTTTAAACGCGAAGTGATACTCGTATGAAGTGTGCCGTAAAATCTCATTTAAATTCCACGTTCGCGCTTACACGGAAATAGTGAGTGGGTGATTCTAGCGAATGAGACTTGATCCATTGAAACTAGCTGAATCATTCAGTAAAAATGGTTGGATGAATATATTATGCTTCGGTCTGCTAGATCGCGGCGGAGATGTGGTACCTTGTGTGGCTATGAAGGCCGAGGTTTTTTGATGTGAAACATCTATTGGCGCACTTTCGTAGTTAAATTGGCCAGTTTGCCGTTACGGCAAATGGCATGACGCTCTCTCATGCCATCATGCATATCACGCATACTACAGGTACCTACACTATTACAGATGTTTCACAATTGCTGGGTGTCCCGTGACGGTCAATTTTTTTTCTTTAATCTGAGATGTATGCATAACAGCTTTTGTCAGGTACCTAAACTGAAGGAAAAAACGAAAGAAAAGCACCCAGTTACAGATAAGTTTATTTAATTCAAAGTCGAAATTAAAAGCTAATCTGTCATTAAATCAATGTGAAATCCATACATTTAATGACAGACTAGCGTTAAATGAAGATTATAAATTTAATGAACGTCTCAGCAACTGGGTGTAACCTTTAAGTATTTTTAATTGGAAATATGAAACTAATTACAATCACCATCATATAATATATTCTTTAAGTATGCTGAACTATAGTATACAAAAGAAAAATACCGGGAAACTTTACTTAAGTAATGAAACTCTTAAATTATTACCTACTAGTATACATACATATAATAAGTTCTCATTGTACGAGCCTCGCTTTTGATAATTATTTCGCGTAATTAAATGACATTGGTATTACTAGATATTTGAAAATATTAATTTTGTATCTTGATCAAAGCTGGTGTACCTTCCTACGTAGGTTATTAAATTTGTTTTGAAAGATTAATCGAATCTAAGGTTTCAGCTTAATATAGGGAGGGACTAACTTTGTTTACAACAAGAAATGGAGTAATATTATTATAACATTTTGACCTATTATTATTAATTGAAATCCCTCAGATTTTCGGGAGTAATAATATGTTTGTACCTATATACTCACGTACTCGTACAATGTATCAGAAGAAACAAAGCCGTCAATTAGTAAGGGATCCTATTTTCTCCCTGTTCCCAGACTAATAATGAGGTTGAACTTACTTGAAGGTGGCTTCACTCATGGAATAATTGAAATGTTGGTGGTACCTATAGTAATGCCACAGTGATGATTTAGGCACTAAGTATATACGTCATTCGTTGGGTACAAAAATAAACAAAATATTTTTTGCTTTTTAAATTACTTACATACATGTTTTGTGTCTATTCTGTTTACAAAAACCTTAATAAACGTGGGGCTTCTCTATTTTCACAATGTAGGTACTTAGTTATATGACATGATGAAATCGGGAAGTGAATAAATTCATGGATTGTCAATAATTAGAAATGTTTCTAGAACTGAACTACTGCCAGAAATATAAGGAGATAGGACATTTATTATACTCGCTCGCTACTGGCAGTTACTAGGTATTTCGTATTGTCTTGTAAAGTATAATCCTTTGAAACCGCTTTTTTGTGGACTGTACCTACCACTCAAACCAAAGCTAAGATTAATGATTTCGTGTTCGACTTCATAAAACTTGCCAGCTTAAATTTAAATAAACGACGTTGTATTTTTTTTATAAAAATGTATAGTTTTTTATAATTCAACGATTCTCTACCAGAAATATACAATAAATAGATAGGTAAGTAGGGTGTTAATAATTAAGTAGTTAGGGTCTCTACTGCATTTTATTTTGTAGAGTTGTAAGGGTTTCACTAAACGACAAATACGGAACCTGAACATCACACTTGCAATGTAAAAGGATGTCGCAGATCCAGTTTTCAAGAATGTTCTCTTATCGGTAGGTACGTAGGTACACATGGCAACTATTTTTGCGTAATAGATAGTTATTCACTCTTGAAATTGATCTTCAGAATTGTTAGAGAGTTATTGAAGAGGACGATCTAAATCGGGGGATTAAATGTTCCGTCTGCGACAATATGATAAAGGCTCCGGCTCTAATCCCGAATAAATGTAAAATGAAACAGGGGACAAAGAACCGAAGCGAAGAGATTGGTCGGAGGCGATCTGTGACAGCTGCGGTTCATCTGCCTGCCGCCGTGCTCCTTTGTGTGTGCCAGCTGTCGCGCCCTTTAGAGTTTTTAGTACTTGGAACTTTGGCAGTACCAGGAATTGTATATAATTAACATGTCATCTAACTAAACGGAATCGTTTTATGAGTTTAGAACATTGATTAAACCAGGCGTTGCTTTGCAGGACTCCATAGTTAAATGTTTTGGTGGGTCTCCAACACTATCTCTCAGCTTGTCAACCTCTGAATTATAAACCAAATAAGTCGATCGATAGTAGGTATAAGGTTTCAACAAGAGTGGACTAACTTAACCAAGAGTCTGTCAAAACAAAAATCAAACCAAATAAAAATCAGTTTCCGAATAGATTTAGAAATAGTGTCAAATTTCTCATCTTCTTTCATAAGAACACAATATTTTTTTCGCGTCACCAAAAAATAATCAAAATGTTCCGAAACTTATAACAACTTACAAAAACTTGAATTGAGGCCTATAACTTGTTCTCCCGCAATATTTGAGGCATAGCTACATAAAACATGCCGCCTTTTGTGTGAATTGGTTTTGGATAAAACAATGCTTTTTGGCTTATTAACATCCACGACCTCGCGGAGTTTGTACCTACTACCTACTTTCTTAAGGATTAATACCAAACGAATGCCCTATTTAAGTGAAACAACGATGCTAAGCGAACAAGTGTTCGCTTTTAGCAAAATTTTCTAACCAATCGATTAAGCTCTAGTCACTTAGCACAATTTAAGAGTAGGTAATCTAGAATACTTTGTTATTTCATACCTTCATTCACAACACATGTAGGTACCTAATCAACTTTAATTTCCTTTTTACGCGAACATTACCATAATACAAGTTTATTTGTTTCGAATGAGTTTAAATTCAATAGTAACTTATTAGAAGCTGTGATAGCCGATTGGTTTAAGCACGCGTCTTGCGGGCACCAGGTCTTGGGTTCAAACCCCGGCTCGCACCTCTGGATTTTACAAAATCTATGTGCGAATCATAATTTCTATATGATTATCACTTGCTTACGGTGAAGGAAAACATCGTGAGGAAACCTGCATGTCTTAGAAGATCTAACCAATTTTCGAAAGACATGTGAAATCCGCCAACCCTCACTGGGCCAGCGTGGTGGATTATGACCTGAATCCCCCTCATGTTGAGGGGAGGCCCGTGCCCAGGAGTGGGACCTCAAAAGGGCTAAATAATTACTTTTATTATTATTTATAGTAACTTATTACTGACATCATCGGTTACTAAGCATTAAATGTCCAAAAATACCTAGTAGTTGAATTCGTTATCAATAGATCACAAAATTTGAAAATATCTAGAAAAATACATTATTTCGTATAACAAAGTGGTGGAGTAAAAGTTACAGCATTTTAGCTCCTCTATCACACGCTGAAGGGAATACGTAGAATTACCAGTAGCCCTGTAAAACCCAGTTTTTTATGTCTCTGGAAAATATTAATTGTGATATAGGCCGAGTTGATGTCCTAATTAAACCTCACTTTTTATTTTAGGTATATAATATAACTGTTGTCATAAAATGTGTGTGTGGTGAACTCATAATGTGCGTAAAAGTAACTCAGTAAGACTTGAGAAGTGCGAGTACATTGCGGTGTAAACAAAGGACTGTGTGTGATATGGTGTGCTTCCGTTACCGGATATCAGGTGGAATGGAGGTGGTTCCGTCGACCGGAAGCCGCATCCTCGTGGCTTTCTTCGCTACTGTCTTCTGGGGGATGGGTGAGTATTCCATATTATATTCCACCGTAATACCTACACCGAGAAACTGAGGTGTGCTATTTATGGCATGTTACACCTTATCGCTTCGATGTAAAACTCAGTATCTTTTGAAAATATACCCCATTTCAAAGTATCAGGATTACATAATATCTCTGGCGTGTTATTTAGGTATATCTATTAAGAGGTAAAAGCGTTTTTTATGGATTAGATAACCTATATGCAGCATCCGCTGTTAGTATCGATCAGGGGTAAAATCGAACGTTTTTATTCCGGGCCTCGCAATCCGCGTATACATTTCTGATGCATTATTTATTTCCCTAGCTCGGCTATATAAAAGGCAGTAAAATGAATTCTATTACGTTGCAGTAATTTTGGTAAAGGATATAGGTTATACTTACATTACTTCGCTGCTTCAAGTGAGGAGTAATTAATGTTGGGAACACATCATACTTACTCTCAGTAATTCTCTATAAAAACGAAGGCTACGAATTATTTATCGAAGTAGGTAGGTACTTCTTCTTTGTAAGTGGCGTTTGTAGCTATTTTCTAGGTAGGTGCTTATTTAGTAACTAGTCGTGTGCCCGATCGAATGTCCATACAAACTTTCATTCTATATTTAACACCCTTGTGGGATGAATTTTCCAAAAGCCGTTTTTAGTGCTCAATGAAATTAAATACGAAATTCCTGTACAATTACGTGCTTCTAGACCGATGGAATTAGACCGTGCATTGTCTGTCGGTCGGATTTTTTATTAAGTAGATAATTAGGCAAGTAACACTCTATCATGAAGTATTTTTTATGTAAACAATTAGTTCGTAACAAAATTTGGGACTTAAAAACTTGAATACTGTAGGAACTTGGTACGTGGCTAACCCGATTACATTATGAGTCCCATTTACGTTGTCGTTTTAATTTAATTTATAAGAGAGATTAAATATTGAAGTCTTTAAATACAATTTCGCTGTCCACAAGGCCTTCTTGTGTCTACCATCTTATAATTTTAACACTCTTAGTTGTAACTATTTCAAGGCTCTAGTAATACCATCTAAGTTATTACGGAGATTATTTAAGTGATTAATTCTTGTGTCTCTTTTATTAATTAAAGCTTGAGGACTAATCTTCACTTTATTTAAGTGACTCGATAGGTTTTCTTAGTCGAATGTCTTTATTGTAACTAAATGTAGGTATTTTGTTATTTATATCTATCTACTAACAAAATATTTTCTTTACTTACAGTTTTCTTTTATGTAATAAACTTACGTTTTTTATTTTATTTAGAATAAAAAATACAATTATTTGCTGAGGCAGATAGTAAAAGGAGAACTGGTGATTCACACGGTTAACTAAGCACTGATAATTTATATACATTTTACGGTACGTATCCAGATGTCAAATACGGTCATTATCTGTCAAAACTATATGGAAAGAACAGCGTCTTCTTTTTGTCAATGACAGCTTACAGTTACAATGGCTTAAGTTATTGTACAACCAGTAGCCTTATCCGTATACTTATTACTTAAATTTAAGGTGCAGAGAGATAAACATAGTGACATATAATAATACTCCTGGGCACGGGCCTCCCCTCACTACTAGGGGGAATCAGGCCGTACTCCACCATTTTTGATATGCATTTTGTCACTGTCAAAATATGTCTATCCGTCTACTTAAATGGAAAATCATTGTTACATTGTGCCGACTAAAGCAGTGTCGCCTTATACAATTTTTCTTCCAATCTTACTTAATTCTGAAACCGTGTAACCCGGTCCCTCGAGTGCCGACATCAATCATTTACGGTGTCAATCATTCATCGTTGAGTTTTGGTCATCTGCCATATCAGACTCAAATTACAGCTATTAAAATATACGCCTCAATCTGATAACACTACTGAGATTGGATAACTATCATTTTCAACTCATTAGGCCTCGGTTGAAGGCATTTTGAGCTCAGTATTTGGTTTCGAAGAGTTTATCTGCGTGTACATTTATTGAGTACTGTGTAGTACCTAGTAATTTGCTGCCTATTCCAAATGTTATTCTTATAAATAGTAGAAAAGCGCATTTAACTCGTTTAGTATCTATTTCACGTATTTTATGGTTGCCCGTTGCTTTTATGTTGGTACTTGATGGTGGTAGAGCCGAGCTGTAGCCAATTTACTCAGAATTGACTACAACTCTTACACGTGTTGGCTCGACCAGGGTAGTGCCGAAGTATAGTACCGAGGTAGCGGAGAAGTTCGGCGTAAAGAAGCTATTATACTAGGTGAAACAAAAAGGGTATACTATTTTTTTTGCAACTTTACTTTGTAAATCTAAAACTATCGGCTTTGTGGGACAGTTGAAGTACTAAAGGTTTTGTAGAATTGTGAAATCTGTCAACAGCTGTATTCCTATAACACCTTTTGTTTCTCAAGTTTCCTCCAAAGCTGATAGTTTTAGAATTACAAAGTTAAGTTTTGAAAAAAAAAAGCATACCCAGTCTGTTTCAACCTGTATAGCTGCGTCTCATACGATGAGTGGGAGAGCCCTTCCATTCCCTCTATCCCACTAATTTTCACTCAGCAACGTGCGAGCAATGCCTTTGGTATTCTATATAGTAAGGGCATCTACACGCTCCTGTAACTGTTTAATATCAGGGGGTGGTACGCTCGGTTGCTCAGTTCTGTCTATAAAAAAAACTTCATGTTAAGGCTAAAGCGCCCATCTAGCCCGCGAAGTTAAAATTTTTTGAGGTGTTTTAGATGTTTTTCAAAATCGGACAATAATAAAAGGCACATTTTGTAATTCGCGATAAAAACCGTGTGCAGTGCATTTATTAATATATCCAACTTACTCTAAAACATTTCAAGAACGACAGCTATCCAGATAATCTGGCAATTTTTGTATATTTAGTGATTTACTAGTATCATATCCACCGTGATAATATTTAGAGTAAAATAAATGTATTAATAAACGCACTGCATACTGTGTTTGTCGCAAATCACGAAATGTTGTCTTAAATGTTTTCAGATTTTGGATAAACTATAAAAATACTCGAAAATTTTGAATTTCGCGGGCTAGACAGGCGCCTTCACCTTAATAATATCTATCCAACTATTTGTTAACTTATAGGTATTATGTTAGTATTATACCAAAATAATTATACAACATATTAGAAACCATCTACAAAAGCGATCACAATAAATCGCTCAGCGATCAACCCATAAAATATTCTGTAGTTGTCTCAAGTTCTCCGCTATTTTTATTATTTTACCAGCCATCATCGGAAGGAAGTAAAAGTAAGCTGAGCAAAGGAAGTGTAATCTATCAATAATGTAAGTATTATTCCGTTTCAAAGGTCAAACGTCACGAGTACCTACCTACCTATCTATAACTTTGATTTATTACGTTATTACGTAGGATCGTTCGGGCCAATAAAAGCTTTCGTTGCTTGAATTCCACATACAGTCCTAGATAAGGTTTTTGCGCCTACAAAAACCACAACATGTTGGCGATGAGGGAAAATGGAACACTATTTTGTAATTCAGTACTTAACAATGGCAGAATAAGCGTTTACGTCACGTCGGTGTATGAAGAGACAAAAAATTATGACAGAGAATTTTATAACGCGTCATCTATCTTTTTAAATATATTCCCTTATCTGTGTTACACACTGGCACTATTTATGATTTGAAGCAATAGGTATTCACCTATTGCTTCACATCATTTTTTATTTCTTCAGTTCACAGTAATAATTTCGTTACCTATCTACCATGCTAATATTTATCACTGTTCGACTAATGAAAGCGTACCTAATGACTGAAATTTCGCCGCGTGAGGTGCCTTATAATTTTGAAAGGTAATTATTTGACCGCCCACTATTCAGGAATAAAATATAATAAGGTCTTATTTTAATAACGCACGTAATTTTGTAATGGCGTCTTAGTAAATACTTAAAATGTGTAGTATCTACTTACCACAAAAATAAATTGTACAGGTTTCTTTCTAACAGCTGTTGAGAAAAGATTTATAAATCTTCTTAACCTTCGGTTTTTTGGTTGTGGTGGGTAGAACATCTTTAACATTTAAGTACTAAGTCCCACGTAAAATATCGTTCATTATTAAAATAAGACTTTAAATGGCCTTCAGATTCCACGCAAGCAAGAATGGCATGATAAAAAAGACTAGGATTCCGACTAGATAAATGATTTTAATATTTTATACCAAAGCGTCAGTATCTTCAATTAGGGAAACTATTGTCACATAGATAATTCGTATGGGTAGAAAATTAGCTCGCGCAGCGGAAGAGCTTCTATAGAAACGCGGAATCAACGGTACTCAAGTCAGTAGGAGGAAGCTATGCTCGCAGACTCGTCGTCTTCAAATAAATTAACCCTTGTCTCACTAAGAGCCATTAAAGCGACATTTGTATCACTCACTGGCAGGAAACTACCAATCTGTCTCAGTCACTGCCAATTGGTGCAAACACGACTTCATTTTGATAAACACTAGAACGTGCCAATTTGTCGTAGTTCCTAGAGTATAATTCATTTAGTTTTAGAGTATAATTCATTCACATCACATCACATCATCATATCATTTAGGGAAAAAAACTTCTAAATCTATGATTTGAGTATTCAAAATATACATCCACTAAGCAGCTTTAGTTTGGTCAAATTGTGTATATATCATGAACTTGAGATAGGAAATCATATCAGTATTAATGACGTAAATCAAAAGCAAATGTAAACAAAATATAATGTGTACCATCGATACAAATTTAATCGAAAATCTGATGGTTTCGGGGACCGGGATCATCAATCATGTGTGTGACATAATATAATAATAATGTCACTTTGGTGATTTATACGGATTATTACGAAGGCTAGACTATCAGCCAACTAGACTACTGTTGGTTAAGCAACATAATGATACCAATTCAGTTGTCAAAGTCACAACTAAACAAAATTTCACAAATTTTGGGCTCGTATTTAAAAATCGATCTCAAGTCTGAGAGCAATCTTGAAAATGTCATTCTTATGTCATACCAGAACAAAATGACATGTTAAAAGCGGACTCCAGACCGCTTGAATAATATCGATAGCTCTATCGATATTATGACTAGTTTCCGAAGTCACAATAGTATTGCAATGCAATATCGATAGAAAATGTATAATTAACCAATACCACCAAAAGTAGTAGTAAGTGGTGTATGCTAAACATACAAGCAATAGTTTTCAGGTTACTAGGTAGCTATAAAATATAGGTTCAACGAATAGCAATTTGACGCAGCTGTTGGGCGACATTTTAAATTCTGTGAACTAGTTTTTTGAGCTATGTATAGTAGAATTTGTGTGTCACATTTCGGCTGTGACACAGATCGATAGGTCAATATAGTGCTAACCACATTTGGTTTGGAACTTGTTGATAACATGTATCTGGAATTGTTTTGATTTCTTTTTTAAAATGGGTACTGCTATCGGATTCGTCATATTATTATATTGTCCATCTATTCCATCCACTAGTCTTTCGGCTCGCAGTCGCGATTCTAGAACCTTATTCTAATGCAATCAAACTTATAGACGTGGTATTTTCTTATTACATATGACCAATTATTCATCTTATCAAATCCAAAATAATGTAGTATTTCTTGATCCATCGTTGAATAACAATACATTTATTTAAGAACAGTATTTACACGTAAATATAAGAAGGTTACAAAAGGAATTTTTGAAGTAAGTTAATGAAGAATTATAATCGACAAGTTTTATTGTGTATGTCAAACTAAGATAGAGCTTCTTCTTCTTTCTTTAAAAATATGGCCCACCCAGGTTAATAGGTAGGTATTTCGCCAGCGTCAAGTAACAAATAGCTATACAAACACATTTAATAACAATACAATACAAGAATGTGACCGTCCACTTTGGAAAACCAAAATAGAGGAGCAAGCAAGAGCTTGTATCTTGGGAGTTGGGACAATGCTAGTCAACTTTGACAAACCCAAAGTCACTGAGCGTCCTCTATCTTTTACATAATATAAACATCCCTTTGTACTCCATGAAAAGTAAATGAATTAAGTCCCTGTTTATTTTTAGCCTTATCAAGTGTGCTTTGTGCCAACTTTCTCGGTAGGTACTTACTTCGAAGCCTCCGTGACGCAGTACCTGTTTAGTTCAGCTATGTAACAGTGACTTACAAGCTTAGTTATCTATCTTAATGTTGGGACCTGCGTAACTTAGTCTTCTTAAACAATAGCTCGCCCTGTGGACTTTCCAACTCGTGACATTAAGTTGATTCATCAATCTTTAACTCTCCCTGCACCCACCCCGCACAAAAGGTTTACTTTGTTGATTAATGGTAATAGTAAAAGAAAACACTTTCTTTTGATATAGTCACCTCTTATTTAAACATAAAATAATAAAATATAAAAAATGTTGAAAATCAGTATATGAAATCTTATAAACTCACAGATAATTGGATATTATATTGTAACTGCTTGTCAGTGGCCTGACTAATAATTTGGAACTTGGGTACCTATATTGATATTATATTTTATTTATTTATGAAATAATACTGCTTATTCTATGCTCTTTCATAAGATCATAGTACACTTTAGTGTAAATAAATTACTGCAACTCAATACCAACAAGGAAGTTTCCGAGATATTTCCAGCACTTGTGCCGATAAATAGTTGTAACCGAAGTTATATGAATTCATCAAGTATTAGAGAGCTTCAGAAACTATTTTATATCTACACCCTTGTGGTTGAGACCCCTAGTTCACTTAGAGACCCAACTTCCTGCTCTTAAATCAGTTAATACCTACCCATATACACTAGAAAATCATAATCTATTCATAAGTAATATCCATTTAAGTATTATATGAGGACTTAGTTATAACAAAACTCAATAAATAGATTACCATAGCAAAGATAAAATGTAAATTTGGCGGATACTATTTCTATTGATTTCGTAGATATATTTCTAAATTATTATTAAAACAAAACGGATGTAGATAACCGATGCGACATTTTATCAATAGCGGTTCGACTGACGCATGACGTACATAATATATCAAAATAGATACCTAGGTACCAGTGGAGTCAATTATAGTGATAATATAATTAAGTATGTTGACCACTTCCACGTTGATATCTCGTTTCATATAGTGCGGCTCGAGCTCTATAGTGTATAATGTTAATTAAGTAATGTAATCAAGATAATATTTCTGTGTCGCTAATGTATTAATAATATGAATTTCTAGCATTGCTAGCATCAAAGGAATATTTTTATGAACTGATTCGACCTACCCGAGTCATTTCTTAATTGCGGGAAAAATGGTCAGCTTGGATGTCGAATCTCTATCAAAATTGTTTAGGCACATGCATTATGTCAGTTTTGATAAAAAAAAACATTTTTTTCATTACTCATACTCTGAAAGTAGGTGTGAAGTTGCCTGAGGAGCGGGTTGAAAGTAATACTTTTCCGGCCCGGGAGAATCGCTTTCAACTGACAGGTGTCAAATTATAAAAAAACTAGTTCCATTTTCACATTTCTATGGAACCATGTTCAAACGTTTTCTACAGTCACTCAATTACAGCACGATGTAAAATTGAAATAACATAAAGTTAAGTATTAATTAAAGCATATATATTTTTAAATTACTTAATTATAATTTAGTTTCAACAATTTCTTTAAAATAACATAGATTTGGGCAAAATATTTAAAGATGAAAATGAAAAATAATGGCTAAATAATAAAGTTGGCCGGCCAACGAAAAAAAAAACAAAATAGGCGGCAATCCGATCTTTATGATTTTTTTCGAGTGGTAGAGTATTGTTCATTCTTCCTTGTATTATTTCTTTAGTCAATTCCTGTTTTTATTTTTACTTTCCTTGTATTTGTAATGAAAAGCACAGTGTTTACCTCGGGTGAAAGACTTATTTTGTCCCTCGAACTATTAGCGCCCTCGCTACGCTCGGGCGCCAAACCCCGTCTCGGGACTAAATAAGTAATGTATCGTAAACAAACCGGGATCGGCGGCCCGACGGCACAAACCCTGTGCGATTATACTTAGAAAACTACTCACCTGGTTCGAGTGTGGTGTAAATATCTAGGTTATAGGGTCACCTACAGTCCGTCTAGTCTAGATGGGGGAAGGGGCCCCTAAAGAGGAGTCAAAATACGCTTAAAACAAAAGGGAACAATACGGGGGTTCAAGATTACTATATCCTGGTCCAGTGACCCCAACGTCCACCATCCACCGCGTGGCGGCCTCCAGCAGGTACTACCACCGCGTGTGACGTGTCACCAAAACACCTTAACAACGTCTTAAATTGTCCGTAACGCACTCGCGAGCTACGCGCATCAAAACCCGTGAAACGTTCAATATGACCACTAATAAGCGCGGGCGCAGTAGCCAAAATTATTCGAGAAAAGTGCACGATGTAATTAGGAACGATACCGGCCACCGGTCAACTCGCACTGGTATGCAGCGGCGAAACAGGTCGACCGTTTAAAATAATTACAAATGTAGGGTGGATTTTAAATTAATCTACCTCCAACATAAAATTGTTAGCTGCAGGTTTTCTATTCTGAACAGTCCCCCGCCCCAGTCAGGCGTAACCTGGCTGAGTCCAAAGCCAGAGGATCAGGAAAACTTAACCTAATCTAAGCCACTGGCAAGCGCGACAAGCCTGCCACGGCTCTCTTTAGGACAGAATCACCCACCAGGACCTCGGCAACCCGCGGCGTACCATCCGCGCCTGGGAATAATCTCAGTATCCTGCCACGTCTCCAGGACAAGGGAGGCATATTCATTTCCTTAATTAGGACGAGGTCACCAATCTTAGGTGGGTCTGTCTTGTCAGACCAACGGACACGCTGCTGCAACAATTGCAGATATTCTAAATTGAAACGCTTCCAAAAACTTTGCGAGAGCTGTTGTAGAAGTTCAAACCGGGACAACCGATGAACCGGAGTGTCTACAAATGGGTACTCCGGAAGCGAGGTGAGCGGACCACCAATCAAGAAATGACCTGGCGTTAAAACCTCTAGGTCATTTGGGTCCGAAGACACGGGGCAGAGTGGCCTCGAATTGAGCACAGCTTCAATTTTACAGAATACTGTAGATAATTCCTCAAAGGTGAGGACAGTTTCACCTACCACCCGACGAAGATGGGTCTTCGATACCTTCACCACCGCTTCAAAAATACCTCCCCAAGAAGGATAGGCGGGAGGGCTGAACTGCCAGGATATACCACGTCGAGAAAGAATATGGCTTATAGAGGCCTGATTTTCAGACAAGAAACTATAAACTTCCGACAAATACCGATCGCTCCCCTTATAGTTTGTACCGCAGTCAGACCTAATCAAGCTCGGTAACCCGCGACGACTGACGAACCTGGACAAACAAGCGATGAAAGCCTCGGTGCTAAGGGCAGAAACAACTTCCAAATGTACGGCCTTAGTGACAAGGCAAACGAAAACGCACAAGTAGGCCTTAACTACCCTAGCATTCCGGACCGACGAGACCTTAATTGAGAATGGACCCGCAAAATCCGTACCCACGCCAGAGAAAGGCCTAGATGCCCTCACCCGATCTGGAGGCAGATCCCCCATCATAGGTTGTTTAATTCCAGCATTGAGCCTATAACAAGGAATACAACGGAATATTACACTTCGAATAGCTCGCCTGGCCGACAAAATCCAAAACTCCCTGTGGAGGATGGCCAAGAGCGTATTCATCCCAGCGTGAGCGTTATTCACGTGGCGATCCGTTATAATAAGGGTCGCAAGGGAACCTTCCTTTGGGAGTAGCAGAGGGTGTCGAGCTTCATACGCTAACTTGGAGTTGCGAAGCCGACCTCCCACTCGCAGCAATCCCTTCTCGTCAATAAAGGGGTTCAACCGAGCAACAGCACCCTTCAACTTGGCGCGGCCTCCCTGCAACGCGGAAAGGACTGTTGTAAACTCCCCAACTTGGACGAATCGCACCCAAAATAAGAGCGCTTCCTGTCTTTCTTCTGGTGATAAAACCGGAGATAAGACTCTTTGAGTAGGATGACGAAGATTGTGGACAAACCGCTTGACCCATCCAGTCACACCTAGCAGTTTGTCTAAGGTGCTAAACCTATGTAGCAGGGAATCCAAATCCTGCGGCGACTCCTTCACTACGGCGAGCGCCCGCAGCCCTGGTAAAGGTTCCACAAGCTCGATAGCAGAATGAGGCCAGCTGCATTCCGGCTGACATAGCCAGGCTGGTCCCCACCATAAATAATGGTCCAACAAAATCGTAGAATCACAGCCACGGGACGCGCAATCTGCGGGGTTCCATTCTCCGGGCACATGTCGCCAAATCAACGAGGTGGCAGAGTTCTGTATTTGAGACACTCGATTTGCTACAAAAACCTCCAACGCGTGAACAGATGCTCGCAACCATGAGAGGACAATCTGACTATCAGTCCACGCAAACACCTTCTCAATGTCTACAGTCTGCCCTAAGGTAGACATCAAATGATTAAGAAGGCGAGTCAGAAGAGCAGCTCCCGACAATTCTAATTTAGGAATGGTGAGCCGTGAACGAACAGGGGCAACCTTGCTCTTCGCCATAACCAACTTTACTGTCACACCTCCTACATGGCTCACAGTACGAATGTATACTGCAGCAGCATAACCACATTCCGAGGCATCACAGAAGCCATGCAGTGTCACCCTACATTTCCCAGGGGGTAACAAAGCCCTATCCAATTTGATTGAATGAATATCCGGGAGCGACTTAACAAACCTAGTCCAGGATACCAACAAATCTCCAATGAGTGGGGCATCCCAAGTTAATCCTTCTAACCAAAGCCTCTGGAGGAAGCATTTCGCCCAAAACACAACGGGAGACAACCAACCATTCGGGTCAAAGATCCGTGCCACTGCAGAGAGTACCAACCGTTTGGTCCACGCTCTAGAGACGTCTAACTCTTGCACGCGAAATGTGAAGACATCAGGTATAGGCTGATACTGCACGCCTAGGACAGCTACCGCGTCAGGATTGTTGACATTCTGGAAGATCAGGGGATCTTGTTGGTGCTCTGCCGGTACCCCAGCAAGAACAGCTTGTGAGTTGGACAACCACTTCCTCAACTCATATCCACCAGCCCTCAGAAGACCAATCAGCTCGTTACGTAACACCAGCGCCTCTTCTTCAGTAGCAGCACCAGTACAAATGTCATCCATATACGCATCGCTAGAGAGGACAGCGGCTGCTCTGGGAAAACTCAACCGTTCGCGCTCAGCTAATTCCAATAACGTGCGAATCGCTATAAAAGGGCTACTTCTTAGCCCGTACGTATTAGTATGCAACTCAAAGACCGTGACTGGCTTGGACACATCTTCTCGCCACAATATGAGTTGATAACGACGGTCATCCGGGTGGATAATAGTCTGACGAAACATCATTTTAATATCCGCAACAAAAACGACCTGATGTCGCCGAAAGTTCGTTAGAATATCGGAAATATCCCGCTGGAGTTTAGGTCCCGAATGGAGACACTGATTAAGCGACACTCCGTTTGAGGTAGGTGCGGAACCATCAAAAACCACTCGAATTTTCCCTGCCTTAAACACCGCGTGGTGAGGAATAAAGTAGTGTTCCTGCGTACGCCAATTACATTTAGTAACAGACATATGTCCCAATTCAACATACTCCCGCATGAATTCAATATACTTCTGTCGAAATTCCGTGTCCCGCTTCATACGTCTCTCCATGGAAGCTAACCTCTTGTCAGCTAGCATCCTGGAGTGACCGAGACGGGGCCGGGACGGCAAGAATGGTAACCTCGTGACAAACCGACCAGAACAGAGACGACCTGTATTATTTTGGAAAAACGATTCACACTCTACATGCTCTGGGTTGTCACGAGAAGCGGTAGGTGGCTCTTCAACTTCCCAAAACCGCTGGACCGCTTCAGCGAGTGAGAGTCCTACCTGCAAGTTACCATTCTCCCCGGAAGGAGGAGGAACAGAGACTGCTGGGCCCATAATAATATCACCGAGGTCAGTCGGGACGGCGACTAGACCACCAGGCTGGAGTAACTTTCCGTTACCCAACTGCAATAGCCCTAACACATCCGCACCAAGTAATAGGTCAACAGGCCCCGGAACGTGGAAGTCTGGATCAGCCAGAGACAGCCCCGATGTCAAACCAACAACCTGTGATGGTAGCGAGACAAGTGGATGTCGACCTATAATGTTCTCCATAACAATAGCGGAGGTTAAAATCAACGGACGAGAAGATCGGAGGGGAAGGAAAGAGAGTGAGACTTGTCCCACTATAGCAGACACCTTTACTTCACCAATACCTCGAATGTAATCTGCGCCAGGATCCACACGCAGCCGTAAACGCTCCACTAAACGAGTTGACGCGATGCACCCCTGGGAACCCGAATCTAACATCGCGCGCACCGTTACATACTCACCACGAGGGGAGCCGACGCGAACTTGAGCGGTGGGCAATAGAACCGTCAAAACAGAGGGGGCAGGCGCGAGTGGAGGGTTGCGTGAGAGTCAACAATCTGACTGATTGTTTCCTGGATAGTAAGTTGAAGGATGGTTCCAATACTGGTTCACTGGATGTTGACCGTGCGGAACACCCGTGGTCACAAAACCCCGATCCAGCCGAGGCCGTTCTGCATAGGGCAGTGGTAAACTACAACTACCACGGCGTTCTTGATCTACAGCTGCATGCGTCATCAAGGGAGGAGAGCAAATACCCCCGCCCGTGGCGAGCTGTGATTGACATGGAGGGGTACAAGGGGTACAAGGGGTACAAGTGGTACGAGGCGTACCAGGAGGGGTTCGCTTCCTATTAAGTCGACCGGAGCGGCTACTACTTGGAGGCGGACCCATCTGAGCGGCCCCTGTCCATTGGCCATCAGCTCCCATCGCATCTCTTGCAGCAACAGCCATCGGCACCGGATCCGCCGGACCAGGCGATCCGTTTCGATTGCCGCACAGAAGAAGATGATGCTTCCCTCCACACTGGCCGCAGGGTCGGGCCGACTGACACTGAGACGCAAAGTGGTTGCCCAGGCAACCATAACACCAGTTCCGCTGACGAGCAATATTTCGCCGAGCCTGCCAACGCAATTGCCGGAATTTCGGACAGGACGTAACACCGTGACCGGAATCCCTACAATATACACATCGGGCAGTCTCCTGTGGGGAAGAAGCTGCGTTGTATACCCGAGTCTCACGATACCGGTCGGGTTGACGCCGATCCGTACGCGCCGGCGCCTGTTGCACTCGTACCCTAGAACTAACTTCGGTGGGTCCGGGCAGGGGGACATTCTCCACACGACGACACTCATCCTCTAAGAACGTGACTAATTCGTCAAACTGGGGGAGGTGAGTGGATGAGTCCCCACCATACTCCTGTTCAAACCTGTTCCGTAGCTCATGGGGAAGCTTCGCCAAAACAATGTGTAATAAAATATAGGACCACGTTAACACTGGCAAATCTAAACCCTTTAACCCATTAAAGGCGACTAACAAAGGATTAAGAAGTCGCATCCTCAAAGTTTGAGTCGTGATGATTTTAGGTAAGCCCAAAATCGTGGACACGTGACTGTCCGCTAAACGCCGAATATTTTGGTACCGTCGCATAAGCAGGTCGCGAGCGATGTCGTAATTGCCATCGATAAGTTCCAAATGTTGGACCAGCCCCTTGGCTTCACCGGTAAGAGAGGCCATTAAATAGGCCAATTTTTGGGCCGGAGTCAAATCCTTACGAGTGTGGACTAGACTGTCATACAAATTATTAAAGGCCACCCACTGACCCAAATCTCCACTAAAATGGGGTAAGTCCAACTTTGGCAACCTACTGATGAGTGCGGGCGAAGCGTCTCCATCTGACCGTATAATAGTGTCAACAGACGATGAGGCCTTCAAAATACCTGCTGCTTGCCGTAACTGGTCCGCTAAGTCATCAGCTTGATTAACATCAGCGTTAATTTTATTCATCACCTCTGGCTCTAAACTCAATTCCAACAATGCGCGGTAAGCTTCATACAACTCGGCTAACTGAGCGTCCAACGAGTCATACCGCGACAATAAAGCCTGTACACGATCTTTACGCGATATATTTAAAACGGCCGAACCGAGCCACCGCAGCACGCCGGCTATCCGAGCGGTGTGTTTACTGGCCATATTCAAACAATATGTAAACACTAGAATAATTATTATATAATACAGGTAAGTCACAGTTTACCACAAAGTGTAATTGAATATGACCAACAAGAAAGTAAACAACTTAACCGGTTTATTATCGAACATTAATATTAATAAACACTAATCTGAATAAAAGACAATGTAAACAAAGGACGCTCATTAGTGACTCGACCGAGGCAATGCTATCTACCACACTACAGGTAACTAGAATCGCACAACCGTAAATTATTACCGATAGGTGTCGTGGCTGTTTCCGCTTCCCATAAAACGGAAAAAACCACGCTCTGCTACCAAATTTTGTATCGTAAACAAACCGGGATCGGCGGCCCGACGGCACAAACCCTGTGCGATTATACTTAGAAAACTACTCACCTGGTTCGAGTGTGGTGTAAATATCTAGGTTATAGGGTCACCTACAGTCCGTCTAGTCTAGATGGGGGAAGGGGCCCCTAAAGAGGAGTCAAAATACGCTTAAAACAAAAGGGAACAATACGGGGGTTCAAGATTACTATATCCTGGTCCAGTGACCCCAACGTCCACCATCCACCGCGTGGCGGCCTCCAGCAGGTACTACCACCGCGTGTGACGTGTCACCAAAACACCTTAACAACGTCTTAAATTGTCCGTAACGCACTCGCGAGCTACGCGCATCAAAACCCGTGAAACGTTCAATATGACCACTAATAAGCGCGGGCGCAGTAGCCAAAATTATTCGAGAAAAGTGCACGATGTAATTAGGAACGATACCGGCCACCGGTCAACTCGCACTGGTATGCAGCGGCGAAACAGGTCGACCGTTTAAAATAATTACAAATGTAGGGTGGATTTTAAATTAATCTACCTCCAACATAAAATTGTTAGCTGCAGGTTTTCTATTCTGAACAAGTAACTTTCACCACTCGTGTAATTATTGGTTGTAGGTCGGATCTATAAATATGATGGAAGAAAAAACAGCGAGGCTAAAGTGGTAGTGGGCCTGCAAAGCTGGCAAACATCACCAATTTGGTTCCCTTTGGCGGTCGCCGACCAATCGGCCGACCGAGATTGCGAGATGATTTGACTAGATATAGAACAGATATGTGTAGAGAAATGTTGGGGATGCCTTTACGCAAGAGTGAGCCACATTGTGTTATAAAACAATAAGCATCGCAACCTGATTTGATTAGGATAGTAATTTATTGTATAATTATTTCTGTTCAGAAACTTTAACGAACTATATCACTAAACGCACTGAAATCTTAACGAAACAAATTACTTAGCAAAGTGGTGTTGGCAGCTCCGCAATATTGGGTTACTAGGGGTCTGCAATGTAATTCAATGAAGCAAACAGTGGCGGGGGGTGTGGGACCCGAACCCGAGTCATTGATATCTCTGCTCAAGTGTCCACATGATTGATGGACGCCGAACGACACAGCCTTCCTCACCCAATATATCTCGTCAGTTATTTAACCTTCGAGTGATTTGTACATTAATTTATTGAAAAATAAAATTTACTAATCAAGTTCTCGTAATGTGATAAAATGATGACGCTATGAATATTTTTTTCGATTTTTATAGAGATTCGTGTAGCGGAGAGCGGGCTAACAAATGATTAGACTTGAGTATCTACTTTTGTTGAAATGAATTTATAGAACGTGAAAAATATATAAAATGTGAACAATAAAATAGGATATTATTATTCAGGGTATGTAATTTTGATTACCATTCCTTATGAAAACCGAAGGGTGGCAACATTATTTCTCTGAAAAATTATACAATAAATAATAATAATAATTTGGCTCTTTTTTCTCACACTCCTGGGCACGGGCCTCCCCTCACTACGAGGGGAGATACAATAGAATGAGGAAATCTATGTGAAGTTACAAATGCGTTGAATAAAACAAATATTCTCAATTAGCAACCGCTAGCCCACGCCGCCTGCGGTGCGAATATTCGACGATTTGTAAAGTAGGTAATTGCACAAGTTGCCAACGTGCTGCAACGTCTAAGTGAGGCTTCCTCTATCTATATTATTATAGGAACATATCAAACTATGCTGGTAAACGCAAGGATAGCTTAACAGCAAGTGGGGTGTTTCTTGTTGTTGGGAAACTAATAGCTGTTGATGAAATAACTATAAGCTGATGCCAGATATACAACTTATTAATATTTCAATCAACCATACTTATATATTCCTAGTAAATTCCTAGTAGTAGTCGTGCGCATAACTGGGTGTATCTACTGTGGAATGTGTAGATTCGGCGTGTATTTAATGGATCACCATTTTCATTATTATCATCGTTTGTAACACGTTATTATGTATATCGCTTTGGTTCCGAAATTATTGTTTAATTATGCAAACTAGACATAAAAGCGCTTATTACACAGTATTACACCATTAGTAAGACAATTTTGACAAAAGACAATTTGAAGCGTCAATAGCCTAGTGGTTAGAGGGGCCGTCCTCGTAGCTGAGAGGTTCCGGGCGGGGTTCGATCCCCATGCTGGCCATTAAGCTATTAACGTGAGCCCACTCCTAGCACAAGCATTAGCTTAGTTGGAGGGGCTAAAGGGAATACTAGTAATGTGATAAACACACATTGCTAGTAATCTTTATTTAAAAAAAATAAAAAAAATTATAAGTATTTGATCAGTGGATGATATGACGAGAAACCCTAAATGCTGTGTCTTTTGAAAATGTGGTTCCGTATCGTTTTTTGTAACTACCTATGCCTATAGCAAACAGTTATCATAATAATGTAAATGTAATCTCCCTCCTCATGTTAAACACAGGTACTTTCACAAGGAAATTCCCTGAACATGCTCAACAAATTCTTGAATTTCCTGCAACGTAATATTACGAGCTTTTACAACAAGAGTGAACAAGAATAAATCTTTATATTTAGCTACGTATGAATAACATATACATATACGACGATTGATATGGATTAAACGAGTCAGGGAAAATGAAGTTTAACGAGGGATAATATGTATAATATTTGTTTGAGACTTTCTATGCTGCTGCCTCATTTTATCCTCAAAGCTTCTTTGAGTATGCTCTTTGTGACTTATTTCATATTACATTACAAAGCTTATATGTATTAGATATTTGTTGAATTACAAAGAAACTGTGAATTGTTTCGAGCTTTCTTTGTTTCAATTTCCTAATTCATAACTCCGACCATTCATTTCCGCTTGGCACAGTGGTTCGAGCGTAGGCCGTTCGGCTCACTGCACATGCTGGTTGCGGGTGCGATGCCCGCCGGGGCAAATTTCGGAAATGGCCTTTTCGTAATTTACCCAGGTCTGGGTGTCACTAAGATCGCCCCCAGTCCATTGTACGGTACCCAGAGGTTCAGTTGGTGTGTCAGTCTGGCGATATTATTATAAACGTTATGTAGGTAGGTAGATATTTCAGAGGTGAAGGCGCCTGTCTAGCCCGCGAAATTCAAAATTTTCGAGTATTTTTATAGTTTATCCAAAATCTGAAAACATTTAAGACAAAATTTTGTGATTTGCGACAAACACAGTATGCAGTGCGTTTATTAATACATTTATTTTACTCTAAATATTATCACGGTGGATATGATACTAGTAAATCACTAAATATACAAAAATTGCCAGATTATCTGGATAGCTGTCGTTCTTGAAATGTTTTAGAGTAAGTTGGATATATTAATAAATGCACTGCACGCGGTCTTTTTCGCGAATTACAAAATGTGCCTTTTATTATTGTCAGATTTTGTAAAATTTTAAAAAACCTCAAAAAATTTGAACTTCGCGGGCTAGATGGGCGCTTTAGCCTTAAGTCGACTGGAGGTTTTCCATTTCAATCGATGTAGTATGTAAATGAATAGGTAATATAAATTCAAAATATTTAATTCAATTCCATTATAGCTATGTCATGTTGTTAAGAGTTAACTGCTACTTTCATTGCGCTCAGTAATGGCCGCAATAATCATAACATAACCAGTTATCTAGATACTTAATTGAACAAACATTACTAAACGATGATGAGAATAAGCTGAAGTTGAAGTTTTAACCACGGTAATGAAATAAAATTCTCACTAAAAGAGCCGCGCTATGTTAGTATTGTAAACTCATTATATGTAGTTACGTATTTTCTATTTATAAGTTTTTATTCGTCTTTTTATTTTATTCAGCTATGGATTTGTGGAGTGACCAGTCTTTATCTTTGTCCTCAGGTGTCCGTGGGCTGCACAACTTGGAGATCAATGTCCCAAACGCTGTGTTAGTGGGCGAGACCGTAACCCTGGAGTGCAGCTGGCAGCTGGAGGACGAGGAGGCGTTGTACAGTGTCAAGTGGTACCGGGGGAGGGAGGAATTCTACAGATACATCCCGAAAGAGCTTCCGCACACAAGAGTGTTCCCACTGCCAGGCATTGACGTTGATGTAAGTATTTATACCTCTATTCTCAAGGGCTATTTTATAGTTTTACAGATACGAGTATCGATGTGTTATATTGTTTTGTCCCTTTACATCAACACGAGGTATTTACCTAAGACTCGATTTCCAGTTATTTTTTTTAAAATAATGTTCCTACTTAAATAAATAATTATTTCTGTTTTTTCTCTATCTTGAAATACGTGTCAATAACCTTATTTTGCACAAAGGTCCTATCAAATTATTTTTCTTTGTGCGCTTCCTTCAAAAAGATTCGGATAATAAATTTTGATTATGACAAGGAAAGTTCTACTGGAGTGTTTTTTAATGTAAGATTGTTTATCTAAGAAACAATGAACTTGTTTTTTTTAATAAAGTTTGTTACGAGCTGTCGCTACGCTTTTATAAGGTTGTTAACCCAGGTAATTTCAACCTACTGTAGTGCCATTTGAATAGGTCACATTTGGCGTCTGTCAGTCTTAGCTTTATGGTAAATAAATATACCTATATCTTATTAATAATACATTTACTTTATTATTTCGAACTTTTCAAACCCCTTTTCAATCTTGTACAGGGCGTTTGAAAGGTCAGGCCGAATGGGGTACCTATGGCCCGTATTAATAAAACTATCTCAAAACTGAGAGCGATCTTGAAAATGACATTCTTATGTCATACCAGTCAACGCTTACTCAAGCCTCACTCAAACTTGAGATCGATTTATTAATACGGGTCTATGTGCCGATCTTATTTTATACTTGAGTAGGCGATGTAGGCTCGTCCACCTAACTTGATATTTGGTCAAAATAGTTCAATAATAAGGCTTATCGCGGCCAGTAGGCGGATAAATGTTAGCGCAGTCGCCTACTAAAAATGTAAGCTTATTGCCGTAATCACTACGGCGCGGGCGTGCGCCGAAAAAGGGCGTAGAACAAAACAGCCAACGGTATCGTGAGGATTTCGTAAATCGGAGCTTGTGCTATTTGACGTAACTTTGATGACTGGAGGCGCTCTTATTGCTCCGGCAACTAGAACAACAAATCCAGACCGACGTTATTAATATTGTCTTTGTTATTTAGATTTTCTGACATAAATTCTAAGCTAAACCGGATTGGAAGTAAACGCAAAGCAAATGCCAATATGATGGCCTCTGCTACATTAGGCTATTTGGGACCTTATGTCATTGGTGAAATGTAAATGTACAAGCTGATAAGGCTAAATATATACTGGGACACAAGTGATACAGCACAGCATTGTACAGAACCGAAGGCCTGCCACGTTGACGCAAACATAGGTTTTGAGCATATACTGTACCGAAAGTAAGTGATATAGATATAACCCGAATACTCTAACTAGACAAATGACTGTGTCACTTCACATAAGATAATATCTTCACATGCTCGCGTCGCGCAGAATCTTTGCCGTCTCTACAACGAGCTGCAGAGCAGGTCCCAACTCTGTTAACCGCTGACATCTCGATCGAAACTGACATATTGCGTATTTGAATACGTCAGTTTTGACAGACTTTCTATATAGAGAAGCTCACAAAACTGACGTATTCGTTTTGACGTATTGCGAGTCGTTCGAGATGACAGCGGTTAACAGAGTTGGGCCCCAGGACAGATACCTACATGTCTGCGTGTCACGTGCCTGCGTCGTAATGTAATCAGCTCTATGCTTGTTCATGCGTTACAAAATCTGCTCTGCCTGCGTTTCAGCATACGCTTACGCTAACTCCGCGAATTGTTATATTCAGACGAACATTAACGTAATGCTCTCATAATATTATCATATTACTGCACAAGCTTGAAACCTATCCCGAAGCGAGTTAACAAATGAGTAAGCGAATGAATATCTGAACTGTAGCTCGCAAAGTTTGAAGTTTACCCAACGAAATACAGTTAGATTCGTAACAAACTAAGTCCTATCCCTCTACATGACCGGGTCGTCACACAAGTCTGGAACTGAAAAGGACAAATTAGATCCGTATTATCCTAACATAGTGTCACTGAACCGTTACAGGGGTTAGTTATATCAGGCTGCTTGATGGGATTATCCGTTTGTAGATAAGGATCGTATTTTGATACTCGGTAATAGCTGCCTAGCATATATATATCTGAGGGGTTTGCGTAGGCCGTCAGTGCAGATAACAGGGGTACCTTGCAAATAATTGTCTTGTACTACGTTTGACTCTGGCGGTGAGTGTCCTTAGTGCCAGTAGTCCGGAGTCGCCGAAGTTCAGTGAAGCTTCTATTGTAATTGGTCTACGGAACGTTCATTCTAAATGTACATTCGTGTTTTATTATTCGGTCTCTCTTGCATCCGGGAAACATTTTCGTTCATTCAAGCGTATCATGTTCCAGTTGGGTTACACAACTTAGTGCTAATTTTGTTGATACAAAAACTAAACTAAACGTTTTGCCGTTCTTCTCATGTATTACTCGTACAGCAATAATGCACTGAGAAAAGACAGCAAACGACTTCTGAAATTCCTAGAATCCCTTGTTTAGTTATAGTATTTTATACTAAATGATTTCTAACTACAGCATATATTATATTTTAATAAGAGGCAAACTATAAAAATCATTTGCTGACATACTTAATGCTTTCCTCAGTGTATTAGTGGTGTAAAATTTTGCTTTCCGAATTTGCACCAATGTCAATATGAACCTTATATTGGGATTTTAAAATATTCCATACAAATTATCGACTGCTATTATCTAAGATTCTTAGTTACCAACATTGATATAATTATTGATTATTAGATTTGTGATTTATATCTGTTCTCTGTACAGATATCTCGTTCGGGTGCGCGGCGCGTGGTGCTCCAGCAAGCGACGCCTGCGATGGCGGGCCGCTTCCGGTGTGAGGTCTCCGCCGACGCACCCACCTTCCACACAGAGATACGATCAGCACCTTTAGAGGTTGTCGGTAAGTGATTCTACAAAGGGAAATCACAACTACCCCTATTTCGTGCGATATGGTGGTTGCGATTTTTTTTTTGTTTCAGATACTATTTTAATGTACCGCTGATTTATTTAATGGCACACAGCGTGTATGGCGTCACTGATTATAAAACTGTCCAATTATGGCTGTTCTTAGGATTCCGTACCTCAAAAGGAAAAACGGAACCCTTTTGAGATCACTTTGTGATCCGTCTGTCTGTCTGTCTATCAAGACCCTTGTTTTTTTTACATAATTCCAGATAATTTGTGATAACAACATAGTCTATACGTAGCAGAATTAAGAAAATATGCATATCCCAAGCGATAAAATCCAAGAAAGCGCAAAATATGGATATAATTTCAATCGATTCTCGATTTGCTATCATTAAATTTTACCGCATTAATACATGGAAGGTCTTCCTTCGTGTCGATAATAGAAACAAGCCACGATCGTTATTTGTTTACCGCTTTGGTTTTAAAATCCAGCGTGTAACAGTCGTCGGTCACGCGACAATTAGCTGTGCCGCGGTACATAGGTACCTTCCACCACTTAAGAGGAACAACTTGTTTTGAAACATGTTTAGGGCTTCGTAAAAGTGGGCGGGTTGGGACGTCAACACGTTTTAGTCTAATTACTTCATGCACAAACTGTGGGACTGTGTAGGTACCTATGTGTGATCGTTTTTAACTGACTCCAACGGAAGAGAATTTATGTTTATACACCTATATGTTTGTATGTGACCGATTTTGAACATTAATCTGGGGCGCTACTCTCAGCAACGATAATCGATATATCGTGACATTCGTATTGTCGAAACCTACTTTAAATTCCACCTTTTTTTTGCCGTTTTATCGAATACTGAACGAACAATACAAAATTATCGTTCGTTCAGACGTTATACGACGGAAAAAAAGATGGAATTTAGAGTAGGATTCAACTATACGAATGTCACGATATATCGATTATCGTTGCTAATAGTAGCACCCAAGGGTCCTCCAGTCGTCGTACATATACCTAATTGCTTATAGTTGTAATTTCTGTAGAACAGAATCTACTATGTATGATCTCTAATAAAATTTGTAATAAGGTTAGTCTTAGGCAAGTCCCAATAAGCGTTTTCCCATTTTCACATAGAACAGAAAAGGCGAACTGGAAAATTCCCTACAAACCAGTTTCCACACGCACAATACACATCTAATCATCCATTTTCACGCGGGATTTGAATAGCAGCTGAGTGGGAGGATTTGGTGAAAGCAACACATTTTATATATGTGAACACGGAAAGATCAAGCAATTTGTATACCTAGTTTATTTACTTATATTCAAATAAATTGTATTACGATGTGATTCAATTAAGTATTACAATTTGGAAGCGGTCGTTCTATTCATTTTTTTTTATTACTTTTCATTTGAAGTACTTGTTTTTGTTTTTCTACAGATTTTATGAAATTCAAAACCTTATAAAGAATTACTTAGGAACACTATTGTGGTACCTAATATGTGGTCACGCCCCAATGGTTTTAAAGTATATTCATTTGCAAAATCGAACATTGTTTTATTTCGAATATACCCTGAAAACTATAAACATCGTCATCGAGGCTTATAAGTTCATCATGCATGCAAATGCCTAGAATTTTCCTTGTCAAGAGATTTTCATAATTAACTAAAAATAACATCACAAAATCACTGAAGATAATTACTCTAGTACTTGTACGAAGTTGGAAACTTTGTAATACCTACATTAATAGAATTTTTAAGCGGCCTTTCCCATAATATTTCGTTAATGATATTGTTCAGACGAGGCAATGGTCTGTAAAACTAAACTTTACATTTCGTCCTAAAGTAATAGGGCCCTTGGGGGTCGTAGCTTTGTAAGTTGCAAGGCTCCCGAGCAGCTGAAATATAGAGCTGGCTTTACCTGTCCCGTCGTGACGGCTCCTCATTCATGAATCACCCCTGACGAGCACATTTATTTGTATGACGCGTGCCCTAGTGAGGATTAATTAGCTTCCTTTACAGTGGCGGATTTACCAGTAGGCTGAGTAGGCTGGAGCCTAAGGCGGCAGATTTTTGGGGCGGCCAATTTGCGGACCGAAGTTTTTTTTTGCTACCTATTTCATTGAAATCAAAAAGATTTCTGCATGACGGTTTTATGATATTTTACAGATAGAACTCTACAACAAATTTTGCCAATGACTATTTTACGTGCAATTGAAACGAAATTTTTGGATTGTAAAAATAATCTAGGAAATTACAATTGTAGAGGCAAGGGCGGCAAAACTATACAGCCTATACCTTGGAAATTTGTAAATCCGACACTGTTCCTTTATGTTTTCACGAAACTTTAAATATACGTTTTCTCCTATAGACGAACCCTTTTAAGATCGTTTCTTTAAATTCTAGTAATTGAACAAAGTCCACTTCTTATTATCATACCGTATAAATACCTACCCATTATTTAAATTAGCTTATGATAATGGAAGATTATAATAATTGTTTGTAATAAGCTGATAATTTCAGTCGGAAATAAGAATTATTTGTAAGCGCATTTATAATATTGATTACCTGCATAATGTTTTATCGTCGGCATCATACATCGAAACACCAACCATAGGTAGGTATATCTTTTACGATTTACTTCTTTGGCGCAATTAATTACCCATGTCTTAGCTTTCGATCTTTCATATTTTTCTATAAAAAGATTAGATAGTTTGTACGTAACTATAGTTACCAAATTTTTTCTAATATTTTTTAATAAATTTTGTTTATTACACTCAGGTATAGTAAGTGTAATCGTCAAGTTCTAAACTTGCTACTACAGGTTGAATCAGAAAGGGTATACTATTTTTTTCTAAACTTAACTTTGTAATTATAAAACTATCAGCTTTGGAGGAAACTTGAAAAACAAAAGGTGTTATAGGAATACAGCTGTTGACATATTTCACAAGTGTACAAAACCTTTAGTACTTTAACTGTCCCACAAAGCCGATAGTTTGAGATTTACAAAGTTAAGTTGCAAAAAAAATAGTATACCCTTTTTGTTTCACCTAGTATATATATTAGTTGAGTATTTATTGACTTCAAAATGGTATTACTGTGTTCATTCTCTCTCATAAGCGTGTAAACAAACCATTTGTTTGTATTTTACACCCATCAGCCACTGTCCCACTGACCTAAGAGCAAAACCTTTTCAGACTTAGACGAACTACAGCATGAAAGCTTTTGAATGTTCTCTTAACGGTGGAGATAAAGGGAATTTCGTGTTTTTGTCATGAACACACACATAGCTATTTGAACACAACCTAGTCACAGATGACCTTTTCTTTATTTTCTGATAAGACTTCCTTTATAAATTGCTGGAGATATTCTTTCTTGCTGCTTGATTTTCGTTCTAGGCCCAAAATTTGCTAATTAAATAGCGCGTAAAGAATTGGAACAATATTGTTTTAGTACTTTGGATTGATTTGGTAGTTTACTAAACACAAACTAATTAAAAAAAAACCCTATTTTTTCTTTCGTTATGTTTAATGATATTGAGAAACTTGGGGCCTCTGCTATATCATTCACTAAGGCCAAACCTCCTTACAGCCACGTTGGTATTCCCTAGCTTGACTGTTATATGCACAGCCTTCCATTAAGACCAAATCAAAAACATGTTCGTAATTATAAGTTGCTTGATTTTTGAATAATTGTTTTCTAATTGTTGAGCTTACCCAGCCAATGGTTATTAGTGAGTCTGTTATGCCAAATACATGGTAGGTATATATTCGTTTTTTTGTCAGTTCGGGTTATTATAAAAAGGTTATTTTAATTTCTAATACTTGTTCTAGAGAATAAGCTACTCACGCAGCGAAGTGCTCTTTGCCTACTTTTGAATGCCAAACGCCGAATTTCACTTGACATTTAAAGTAACCGCGTTAATTAAATGAAAACCACGTAGATATCTACGTAATTTCCGTGGTATCCTCTTAATTATGATACCGTCAGAGCAACTGTACTTTAGTGGGTGCTCACAAAAAAGCAGCACAAATTACGGTTTATGTAATTTTCATGACTATTCGTCAATATTTGTTAAGCTACGAACGGTAATAAGTCAGAAAGTCGTGATTGAATTCCCAGCAACTTAGCCTGTGCGTTCATAGATCAGCCAGTCAGTCAAGCAGTCAGTTTCTCCTTCATAAATACAGAAGATAATAGCTTTCAGTTATGAGAGTATCGTCTTAATTAATATCTTTAGAATACTTCTTTGCATTCATAATAATAAATGTTAAACAAGGTCCTTGTACATATTTCACGTACTATTCATTGCAAATAATTCATATAATTTATTTACTATCTACTATGTTTGTCCACAGAGGCCCCAGAGTGGGGACCCAAACTGGTGTCAGACCGTTCCTGGTACGGTGTGGGATCGACGTTACGGGCGACGTGCGCCTCGCCGCCTGCGCATCCCCCCGCCAATCTAACTTTCGCACTAAACGGACGAGAGGTAGTGTTACCGATAGTTGTCAATTGCATATCGAGCGAGGTATATCCAAACGAAAAACCTTTGCAAGTAAGGTCGTTAGCACAAATAGGTTAAGCACACAAAGATAGGAAAAGTCCACTTGGTTGATGTTTAGCTGAAATTAAGGTCAGCGGGTGGAGAGGACATTAGCGACACTTAACGCGAAAACATACGTTAGGTACACAAGGGATTTCGTAGTTCGCATTAACATTTTTGCAAGACTAGACATTCTCTAGTGTAGGGTTTAAAAGCGAAATTTGTGGAGCGGTTTACCTACTCTTCTTTTATATACGAAAATGTTATGAAGTAGTCTACCGAAATTCAAGTGAATCTATATAGGCACCTGTATAATAATAATAAATATCATAATATCTAGTTATGGGTATTATTTTAATTATTTCCTCTCTAGTATTTATATAGAAGCTAACCTGGAATATCATGTAATTTTCCTTACTTTGTTATTACAATCGTCAAAATGTTTTCAATCATTCATATTAATTTATTCACAAACGATTCAAGGAATAAATTCCCGAGTAGGTAGGTAAAAATAATAATAGATTGAGTAGCTACGAAAGATCCCGTATTGTAACTTTAGGCTTAATTACATTTCACCTCGATGTGTGAAAGGGATTTATTGAAAGTAGCATTTTAAAAGTCGCTTGATCACTGTTCGCCGGCCGACGGCGGACAGGGGCCGCGTCCAGCCGGGAACAATGGGCCAGTTCCTGCTTACTTCACTTTGACGCGACCGTTGTTTTTGCCGCCGTCTCTACCCGCTGCGTGGGCGAGTTCATTAATCACGAAACAGCTCACATCTATAGGAGCTCCGTTTATCTAATGCGCATCTGCGTAATATCCGTAATATTTTTCGCCTCGTCGCCATCGCCTTCATCGCATGTGGCCCGCCCTACTCACTCATATAATTTTTCCCAGATCGACATTGAGACGCTCGTTTACGAGTTGCCGTCGTGGTTTAAGTGGGATCCGCCGCCGAAGGCCGAGACGACGACGACGGAGCAGCCCGATGACGATTTAAATTTTAATATATTTCACGATGAGGGCAATATACAGTACTTGGATGAGTCTTACATAAATCTACATAAGGAAGAGATTAGGAGGCCGCCAAAGGAGAGTTTGAAGCCGACGTTCGAGAGAACGGGGCCTGATAATAGGCTGCCTTCGGTCGGGGAGGTGTCGTTCGTGGTTCGTAGCGAGGCGTTCGAGCGCGGCAGCCTCCGTCTGACCTGCATAGCGAGTGTATACAACTTGCACGCGGCACGCGCCGAACTAATTTTCGATATGGAGCAGCCAGAGGTTGCCTCCGTGCTAGGCGTCCGTAATAGAGCCGAAGGTAAGTGTAATCGATACTCACTTTGTGTCACTACAGCATTTTAGCATGAACAGAAGCCAAATCTACTGTGAAATTTGTTCCGTTTTCGTTTATTTTACGTGTCGGTTCTTGAATTTCAGAATTAAGTAGTTTTAGAAATGCCTTATCTGCAGGGATTTAGAATAACGGTACCCAATTTACTAGCATGAGATCTAATGTTAAAGATAACGGCAGTAACGTCAACATTAATTAACAAAGCAAGTATTTGTACGCAAATACATTTCTAACTGACAATATAAATTTAGAGTAACAGCAATAGTTTTATGCAGGGTGTAAGGGGCGTCGTAACGAAAACCGATACCATGGATTCAACTCATGATTTGGACCTCCCAGAGTTGGAATTTTCCGACGATATTTTCATGAATTATACTCAAATTTTTCAGTATTTTAAAATTGAAATTTAGCATGAAATAATTATACAAATCAATCTTAATTGATTTTAAATAAATCAATATATAATTACTATTTTAAACATACACTGTAATGTTAATTAGAAATCAATACGTTCGAGCGCGCGTTTTATGCTATAATAAATATTAAAAATCTGAAAAAAAATAGCATATTTTACGGAAATGTCGACAGAAAATTCCAACTCTGGGGTGTCCAGAATCATGATTTAAATACGAATTATCATTTTTTGGTTCGGTGCCCCTTACACCGTGTAGGTATAGTTAAATATTAATTTTGTTCCAGATTCCTCGCGTCTCAGTGTTTGGCGAATATCAACGACTCTGGTGCCGCTGCTGTATAGTGTCCGGTAGTCTGATTCAATATCAATTAATGTTAATTAAGTACAAAATTATTTTTAAGTACCAATTCGCTATTTTGCCTAAAAAAATAATTCTCATTGTGTGCAAATCCATTGAACATATCTAGTGTCATGAATTTAATTTGTAATCATTGTGACTTCCCTTCATATTATAGTTGTGACCATCTCTATGAGAGTAATCTATCTGTTGTTTTTAATACGATTGTTTATGAGATGTTAGTGGTAGGTCAAACTGGCCAAAGTCTAGATTTAATAAAACGAAATAATCAGAAATTAAGTGAATAAGTAGATTATTTGTAAATAAATTGTGATGGATATCTATTTAAATCTATTTGAAGAATCTAATATGTATTTAAAATTAAAAGTCACGCAACTTAAGATGCCAACATTTCTAGTTGTGTTGTCTACTTTATCATAGCAGAATTTAATTTTATATTAAATCGGGGAATGTCTCACCCTTAGCAAAGACTGATGGATAAAGGTTAAAGTGTGAAATACGTGAGATTAACATTTCTGTAAATAGATACATAAATCTACTTATATATTGGAACCATTAAACATACTTGAAATGAAAATAATTATATCGGTATGATACGTAAATAATATTTGTTTAGTTTTGTTAATCAATGTACCTTTTATTTATTATTTATTACGAATTATTATAGTCTTAAAACAATTTAAAAGGTATTGACAAGTATCTAAACCTCGGAGGAGAGATAAATAAATGATGATCACTGTTAAAAAATATTTTGTAAATAAATAGTTCTTACATTATAACGTACGGATGTACATTATAACGAAGGAATAGAATAAAGATGATGTTGGAATTTGTCTACATTTTTATTTTATTTGATTAGCATTGAATTTGGAACCTAGTGTCTTAGTCACTTCGAACGAATACTGAATGTTGCGTGATACGCTACAAAAATACAAGAAAAGGAAGCGTAAGGAAGTTAATTCCAACTTCCCTGATTGACCAAAGGAGATACAGCATAAATAAACAAAGTTACAAGCTGAGAATGCCATGAAAATGAGCAATTACAGTAATGACTATCATGGTATAAACACATCTTTATAATAATCCTTCCTACTAATATTATAAATGCGAAAGTTTGTGAGTGTGGATGTTTGTTACTCTTTCAGGCAAAAACTATTGAACGGATTTGGATGAAATTTGGAACACAGATAGTTTATAACCGGGATTAACACATAGGATACTTTTTATCCCTATAACCCCGAAATTTCTATTAAGTTAAATACTACGTGGACGAAGTCGGCGGGCACAGCTAGTTATAAATAAAGTTTGTATCACTTCCACAAAGGTTACATAGAGAAATCTTGGTAAAAACATGAGTTATAAATTGATGACCCTTTGTGGAAGATTGGTATTTGCACAAGATCCTCGGACACAGACTACCAGCGTATTTTTTTAAACAATGTTCCTTAATTTTATATAAATAAATTGGCAACAAGCGCCAGACAAGCCTTATGTTAAGCCATTACCGTAGCTTATACCAAAGGCATTACTTGCATGTTACCAACCAGGAGAGGAGTAGGACAGAGGGAGGGGAAGGCAAGGGAAGGGCGGAGGGATTCTAACTTACTTATCGTACGAAACGCAGCTATAATAGCTACTTTGCGCTGATTTTCTGTGAGAGGGTGATACCACCCCGGTTGAACCAAGCCGCATATGAAATGTAATCGATAGGCTACAGTTTGACTTTGCCAAGTCCACCACTGAATGTCAATTACATTTCAACTAACATTTTTTTTCATTGAAACACGATCTAACTCCTAATGCCTACCACCTACCATACGTAGCTGATATTGATAACACACTCTTTATAAGTACCGAAAATAACTAAGTAATTTCCCCTTGGAAGAGTTCCACCTAAGCCTCAATCAATCATATCGCGAGATTTAGTCCACAATAAACAGTAGAAAATCCAACCATTATCCTTATGGAGAAAATCATTTATTGAACAGTTACATTGTCGGATAAAATGGATTATTCAGCATCGAATCAGGCATGATGTATTAGTTCTATCTAGTTTGACTTGCGGGAGCATTCCGACGGGGTTACTATTAGGTACTTAGAAGATAATAAACTTAGGAATTTTCCTAAGTCGTCTGTTATTGGATCTGTGATGTATTACCGTAATCATTTATAGATAGTTTATTTCAGATCATTATACGTATAACAGGCAATAGTCTACTTGGAAACAACGATAATACTGAAAGTTAGTGTATTTATTACCTATAACAAAAAGTATGAATACATATTTTTTCTTTCTCTGGTTATTTCTGAATTACCCAACAAAGCATTTCCGAACTACACAGAGAAAAAAAATACAACAAATGATTTTTGTAATTCCTTAGCTATCCCTTTTAGTGTATTTTACCAAGCAAATTTGTAATTACAGCAAATAATTTATGACTACGAATAATGTATTCCGTAATTACAAAATGTATAGTTAAAATACTAAGAGGAAAACTAGGACCCACAAATTTAATTCGTTGTCTATTTGTTTTTATCAGTGCGTAGAAGTTATTCTAGGTTCACGTATGCTATGTACTCCGGACCATAATAACCCCGTAAAACCTATTTGCGGATAATTCCAATATACTTAAAGTATATTAGGTGGCGAGGATGTGGCGAGCTCACCCACAACAAAATCAACAATTTATTGTTCGGTATTTACCGATGTCGGCAGCCGCGCAGCGGTCGGTGCTCTTGCAAAACCAATAACAATCAGTTAGCCGTCGCAAGGCCCTCGCCGACCGACACTATTGTCTGGACTCTTCGTTAGGCGCTCTTTTCATTTACCTACCAGCTGCATTGATTGGACGAAATCCATCACGGCCCACGAAGTTCCCATTCTGCCTGCCCATTGATTATTCTCCCCGGTTTCGTGAAAATGAAACTTTTATGAATCGGCGACAGAGCTTTTATGGGCCCTAACTAACTTCGTCTCAATAGAAGCTGAGTGAGCGAGGTCGAATGAAAAAATCATGAATTATAAAGTAAAGTCATGGCGATGTAAGTTTGCAAGCGGTACGGTGATTGTAGGGCTTTGTGTATATTAAGAGATTCGTGAAAATAAAGGGATGCTAAATTTAAATACTTACCTAAATCGAATGGCAAAGTTGAATATTGTTTGTGATAGTTGGAGGCTGCACAAACACCCCCTTAATAATAAACGTGGATTAGCGGTTGTATAGTTAAGGCTAAAGCGCCCATCTAGCCCGCGAAGTTCAAATTTTTTGAGGTTTTTTAATTTTTTTTCAAAATCTGACAATAATACAAGGCACATTTTGTAATTCGCGAAAAAGACCGTGTGCAGTGCATTTATTAATATATCCAACTTACTCTAAAACATTTCAAGGACGAAACTATCCAGATAATCTGGCAATTTTTGTATATTTAGTGATTTACTAGTATCATATCCACCGTGATACGAGGGATGCCTTTTAAGTTTTGTCGTTTGAAGAAAAAAACACAACTAGAACCTTATAGTACTTTTTATTGTTTTTCAAAGTATTCACCACGTAGCTTAATACACTTTTCCATTCGCTCAAACCAGTTATTATAACATTTATTCCACTCTAAAGTGGGGGTGTTCAAAATGGCTGACTTGAAAGCGTCGACTGCTTCTTCACTGGACTGGAACCTTTGACCACGAAGACTTTTCTTAATTTTAGGAAATGTAAAACAATCGTTAGGGCTTAGGTCAGGACTGTATGGAGGATGGTCAAGAATTTCTACTTTTTCCTGCTTCAAATACTCAATCGTTTGACGAGCGCTGTGTGAACTTGCATTGTCGTGGTGCAGGATGATGCGTCGCTTTGAGTTAGATTTTCGAAGTTCGGCGATGACTTGTGGTAAACAAACTGTGGTATACCACTCTGCGTTAACCGTTCTACGATCATCAAGTGCAATAGTCGCAACATGGCCGGTTTTTCTAACGAACGTGGCCACCTTCTTCTTTGAAGTGCTTCGAGAACGAACAACTTTAGTCGGCTTTGGCTCGTCTTGAAAGACCCAGATTGTAGATTGTTGTTTGGAATCAGGATCGTAGGCATAGATCCAAGATTCGTCACCACTGATGATGTCGTAGACGTGATTTGACTCTCCTCGGTTGAACCTTTGCAGAGTTTTCTTACACCATCTGACGCGGGCCGCCTTGTGATCGTCGGAAAGCAGATGCGGTATCCAACGGCAAACTAGCTTTCTTACACCAAGCGCTTCATGCAAGATCTTCTGAATGGTTGTCCCTGAGATGCCTAATAGAGCCTCTATCTCTCGATACGTCACATGACGATCTTCGAGAATTAGTTGTCTCACTCCAATGATGTTATCTTCAGTGAATGCAGATTTTGGGCGACCTTCGCGAGATTTGTCACTAACACTAGTATGTCCACGCTGGAATTCTAAATACCAGCGTTCGACAGTCCGCAGACATGGGGCTTCATCCCTGAACACAGATATTAGCTCTTCAAAACACTGAAGCCGTGTCAGGCCTCTTCTAAAGTTGTAGAAAATTATTGCACGAACATTTTCCTTAGAAAGATTCATTTTCGTACGTAACCTGACAGATTCTAATCGACGCTGTGACTAAACAATAACATTAATCCTAATACATTCAACTGTTTTGAGATTCGAAATTTAAACACATTCGAATATAGAACAGTTCCAAATTCAAAATTGCTGGGAATTATGGAAACGACAGAACTTAAAAGGCATGCCTCGTAATATTTAGAGTAAAATAAATGTACTAATAAACGCACTGCATACTGTGTTTTTCGCAAATCACAAAATGTTGTCTTAAATGTTTTCAGATTTTGGATAAACTATAAAAATACTCGAAAATGTTGAATTTCGCGGGATAGACAGGCGCCTTCACCTTAAACCATGCTTAGTTGTCTTTCGAATGTCAAATTACTGATGACAGAAAGAAATAGGTAGGTGTGTAACTTTTCGCCCGCTAATCCACGTTTATTAATAAGGGGGAAAATGTTAAACTTTGCTATTAGATTTGTTTAAACTCTCACTAAACGGGCATCTCTTGTGCTCTGGACAGCGAAAGCGCTTGGAAGCGGTAATTTATACGACGAAGACTACCCCGATAATTTAAAAAAAATCTACTGCAACCAGGTGTCAAATACGGCCATTATCTGTCAACATTTTATAGACAAAACGTGTCAGTCGCCTCAAGGGAATCCAGTTCCGCCAAGCTGGTCTAAGATGGTGGTCATTCAGATGTACCCAATGTGGTAAACAAAGTAATGGTTGAATTCGAACAAGTAATTAGTAAGACAAAAAGTTGTTGGGCTTCCTCGTGTCAACAGCTGCTGAGTGGTGCGTTTGTCGTGCGAGTTTACATTCAAAATAATGGGCGCGATGAACTGCTATGGACGTAATGCGATTATACTTGATTGAGTACATAGTGCAGATACATACTTTAATGTGATAATATTATCATACTAATATTATAAAGAGGAAAACTTTGTTTGTTTGATTGTAATGAATAGGCTCCGAAACTACTGAACCGATTTTAAAAATTCTTTCACTGTTGGGAACCTACACTATCCCCGGGTGACATAGGCTATATTATATTTCAAAAAAATTAGGGATCCTTACTAAAACTAGAATAATGCAACCGCAATGTACCCGTGCGAAGCCGGGGCGGGCCGCTAGTACATAATAAATTACTTACTGAGATAAGCGTTGCATTCAATTGTAGGTAAATTGGAATAATACCATACTTTTTGTGTGAATAGGTACATTATCTAATAACGTTTGTATTTAGAAGAGGTATTTTTAGGATTATAGATACAATGATACTCGTTTAAATTAGATTCGGTAATCTAGGCAATTAACTCTTATTAACACTTTGATTAAACACATGAATGATAAAACACATTAAGTAGTTAACAGGTAAGACAATGTTTAAAACATTTATAATGTATACCGGCGATTTGGATTTTGAGTCTCTAAATTAAGTCTTTAGCACTTAAGCCAACCTCAGAGCCCACTCGATGCCTATTCAAGGGCGAGTGCTCCTTAAACTGAAAGAAAATCCCCAGAGAGATGAATTAATCCATGTTCCGCTGTGAATTTGTTCTTTACGTAAATCGTTTCGCATTTTTAGCCTTTTTCAGCCTTTGTGGCTTCAACGGGCTGAATATGACGCGCCTTTAAGAAAGAGTTTAAGCTAACTTTGTTTCGGTAAGCCCGTTGAAGAAGCCCGTTGAAGAAGATGAAGATCGGATTGCCGCCTATTTTTTTTTCCGTTGGCCGGCCAGCTTCATTATTCAGCCATTATTCTTCATTTTCATCATTGAAAAAATGGTCAATATTTTGCCCAAATAAATGTTAATTCTAATAAATAGTTGAAACCAAATTATAATAAAATCATTAAAAAAATATATATTCTTTAATTAATACTTAACTTTATGTTATTTCTATTTTACATCGCGCTCTAATTGAGTGACTGTAGAGAAAGTTGGAACATGGTTCAATAGAAATGTGAAAATACAACTAGTTTTTTTAATAATTTGCCTGCTGTCAGATGAAAGCGATACTCCCTAGGGCTGAAAAGCATTACTTTCAACCCGCTCATCAGGCAACTTCAGACCTACTTTCCGAGTATGAGTAATGAAAAATATCTTTTATTTTTATAACTAGTTTATTTTTAATAATTTGACAGCTGTCAGATGAAAGCGGTTCTCCCGGGCCGGAAAAGTATTACATTCAACCCGCTCCTCAGGCAACTTCAGACCTACTTTAAGAGTATGAGTAATGAAAAGCACAGTGTTTACCTCGGGTGAAAGACTTATTTTGTCCCTCGACCTATTTTGTCCTATTTTTTGTCTCGGGACTAAATAAGTCACTTTCACCCCTTGTGTAACAATGTACTATTATGTACTGTTAAGATAAGACTAAGGCCCAATCAAGTCTGAGAGCAATCTTGGAAATGTCATGACAATTGAAATTACATGTCACAAACGTACTTAAGACCGCTGTCAGACTTGAAATAGATTTATGAATACAGGCCTAAGTATGGTTAAGGTCAAGCAGTTTTTTCGACTAAAAACTCCAATTTTACCTGTACGAAGATATAAAAAAAAATCGAGATTTTATTAGGAGCAGTAACCTGCGAAAGGTACATAAATGTGCGGTATAATTTGAGAAAAGTACCCGTCTTAAAACAAGAATAACCCTATTAAAAATGTTTATCTCACTCGCAGCAGGCCTAACAACAACAAAAAACTGTGTGGACTAAATTGGTCATATTATTATAACATTTGGAAAAAAAACAAACAAAAAAAACAAACAATCACGAGTACCACAGCTGGCACAATGTGGTAATTATAAAATCAGATCATCATAGACCCTGTCAGGTACAGGTAACTAACTAGAAGACTCACTAACACCCTCCTCGCTTTATTTATCTGAAATGTTATTACCTAATAGTTATTAAAATATTTTTAGTGTGAATAATAATGACAATGTGTACATTGAAAAAAAAATTATTATAATTTTATAATTAATTGTCTACTTAATTGCTAATCATAATGTATAACTAGAATAAATATTGTCTTGGAACATTAATTTCCCCTTCTATGCTGCATATTATATCTGTACCGAGATGTATTTTGAGCCAAAAATACCAATCGATGATATCTATGGAAACGAGGTGAGCGTCACATGAAATATAGTCTGTTTTCAGTCAACGTGCATTGGGAAGTATGAGTGATAGATACGCCAATATCGGCGCGGCACGCGAGCGCCCCCTCGCGACTAACCGCCACAATTGCAAACTGTCCTGACCTCAAACAGGCACAATGTCGAGCGAAGTGAATAGAGATGGAACAGACGTAAACCGTAAGAGCGTAGATTAATAGCGATGATAGAAAACATTCAAATTGTGATGTGATAACGGATTATGATAACTTAAAATGTGTCCTTTATTTTATACAAGGAATGCCAATAAGTTACCCGTTTCTATCATCAAAAATTTCCCAATCATCAACTACTTACTTGATAAGCCTGATATGGCTGCGTAGATATTTCGACTTCTGATGTAAACCCTCCACTAATTAAACATTTTAAGGACCTTTAGTATTAGTTGGAAGGTTCATTTGCCCTCCGTTAGAGGTTGTTAGATTACACAACCTGACCTAAAATGGGCTAGGACATTGATTTCGACTTACCTACAAAAAGTTCCTCAAAATAGGTAGATAGGTATATTTAATCTTTTAGCTTATGGAAGTGAAACCTAATCATTACAATTGTATCAAAAGACAGTTCATCTAAACTTTTTGAAATATAATTACGAATTCAAGTAACGTAGATACTTACTACGCCTTAAAGCACTGAATTGCCAGTCGCCACCTCCGTATTTATTACAGGGTTCTCATTCTCAGTAAAAAATGATCTAATATAAATAAGGCTCATTCTGGATTCGAAAATTAAACAAGACAGCCGATAAGTAAACATTGTAATTTATGACTTCAATTATCTCCACCACGTGCCAGCGAGACGAAAGGAAACTCACAGCTTCAATAACATTTCTATCAGCTTCAATAACATTTCTATTGAAGATATTTGAAAACATAAAGATTACAATTTCATTCGACTGAAAGGGAGATAACCGTAGATTACGCAAGATTGTGAAATTTCGATTGTGAAATATCGGATTCAATGAATTAAACGCCAATGGAATTCCTATATAGGCTGAGAACTAACTATTTATTTTTACTAGTTGTGCGACTGACTTCTTTCGCATATATTGAGATCAAGTATTATGTAAGTAAGTATAGGTGCACTGGTTTTGGAAACCCTTTCAATCCAGAATAAAAAATAAAGCTAGGATACTTGACAATTAGATTCAAAATGGTTCCCAAGCTTGTACGATCAACTGACCACTTGACCTCATTCTGGGTCGACATAAACCAGTACACAAACAATCCACATTCCCCACCGTATTTTTATCATCCTATGACTGTCCACGTCAATTAGATCACCGGTATCCTTTCTTTGAGAAATGATACGCCAGCGGAAGGGGAGATAACCTCGTTGGAAAGTCAAACTTAGTTTCTGCTACTAAGTTTGGCTCATAAATACTGGCTCAAAATGTCGCCGACAGCTGCTTGTGTCTTAAAAATAATATAATAAACAGATCTACGTTGAATGAAGCGAGTTATTATTTAAAAGTTGAACAGTTCTAGTGGGTAATTCATTTATTTAGGTAAATGAATTATACTTGTAGTCTTTTCTTATTCCGCTCAGACCGATTATGTTAATTTGCGGTTTGCAAATAACTGTAATATTAAACAGTTTAGCGAAGTAGTTATTCAATTAATAATTTTCATCGTTGAATATATGAATGAAATTAAATAAATTCGCATAATTAGTTCGATGTAAAACCTACTTGAGGTCGTATTCAGTGGAGCGTTATCGATTATACCTACTTCACGATGAAAAAATTGTAAATAGATAGCAGTGAAGTAACTATGATAATTATGTTAAGTGAAGTTTACTTAGAATTAGAATGCTTATTCCAATTTTAAAACCAATCATAGAGTTTAAAATCTAATATCCACCGAAATGACCTAAATCTAAAATAACTAGTGTAGTTTTCTGGTGGAACGGGAAAATATCTGAACGAAAAATTTATTGAAACTAATAAAACATCCAAGTACCAACTGTAAGTTTCAGATGTACATTGTATAGTAATGTACGGGTATTTTCTTTGATTTCTACAAATTCAGTCAAGCGCCCATCACGACGATCATGTTTCAAGACTTGACGCACTTTTCATGTTTTATTATAGCATAGATTAGCATAAGTATAGGTGATTAATATATATAATTTGTAGGTTGTTAGGTATATAAACAAACCTCTGTTTGTAAATTGAGTGTTCGTACATAATCCAAGTTGGAAAAAGGTTATAACTTAGAAAATGCATAAAGCTTTATAGCCGTTATTTAAGGACTTGTACAACTGTTTTAATGTATTTTTATGGATACCAGTTTAAGAGTTTATTGCCAAGGAGGACGATCAATTAGCGAACCGCGGTTAAAGTAGACTTAATATTATTTATTTTATATTGCGGTAAGATTTCACTACCTACTGAAAAACATGCAGTACTTTATCGATGCTTGCAGTAGTCTCGCCATACAAAAATGTTACACAAACTCTAGCGACTAGCGAGCATAAAATACGCGTAACACTCGTGGTAGACCTATTGAACGGTACACTGCATTTCATTTAATAAGAAGCACGTAGGAAAATTTTATTGTTAGACATAACTACTCAGGTACTTCCCTACCTAGATGTTTAGATTAGATAGGTACCAAAAACAATGTTATCAAATTACTTCTCAAATCATAATCTCCAAACAAGTAGTTCTTATCTTTGAGCTTAGCCCACAACGGATCTGTCAGTAGATAATGTGCAAAAGTAGTAGGTGAAATATAGGGTTTATCGCTTATGTCACGAACTAAGGTCAAGCGCATGCTGACAGACAAGCGTACTGTAGAAGCTCAGCATAGTGCAGAATTGGCAGGACAGTCATGTTGACGCAGATATACGTCATCAGCTTATCTCCCTCATCCTCCTCGTCATCTTATCAGCGTAACTCCTACTAACTCGGTTTTCCCAACAAAGTTAATGTCGGTGTCACTTTTCATAATGTTTTCCCTCTGTGAACGAAAATGCACGCGTTGCGCACAATCTGTACCATCACTACCACGAGCAGGATAGACACATGCCTTCGTCACAGCGTACGCAGCTCCGTGCTTTTTCTTTTATTATGTTACAAAATCTGCTCTGCCCTGCGCTCTATGCTGCGCATAACCTGCGTCCCAGCATACGCTCACACTATTTATTTGAATGATTTGCAGACAAATAGTCATGTGGGAACTCTAAAATGTTTTGCGTATTTCGGTCCGATGGGACATTAAGGGTCCATGTTTATTGTCTTATTTACGTGACTTCGGATACGTGCGGGTAGTTTGAGCGTGTCCCGTCCCGACCCTGCACGGGTGGATACCGTCAAAACATTCGTTCAAATTACTCGATAACATGCCATGTGGGAAAATCGTAGCGAAAGGGAACAGAATGAAGGTGGGTAATTTAATTGTTCTTCTTTTCGTGTTAATGGTTCTACCGGGGGTAACCTTATTTAAATTGTATTTGGTCACATTAATCGCGTTGACCATGGTTCGCCAGGCGTTCGGGCACAAATAATAATATGTACACCAACAATTGCCACTGGGGCTGAGCGATACATTATAAGTGCTAATAGGGACATGGGACTCCCCACCACATGGGACTCCCCGCCTCTGTGGGGTAAGTACATATAAAACATCGCTGTGATAGTTGAAGGTTACAATTATCTTTTAATCCATATTTGGAGATTTAATCGATAATGATTACGGTCACCGGTTCATTGATAACAACTCTGATTGTTTTTTAATCAATAAACACCTGCCCCTCTGGGGACGACGTCATTTACTGTAGGTATAGGTAAATAAATTATTATTGATGGAAACCATTATGAATTTATCTATAGGTACATAGAGATTGCACAAATCGATTGTTGTTGCTGTATGGTGAAGGAAATCGTCGTGGGGAATCCTGCATGTCTTTATAAAGACGTGTGAAGTTCGCCAACCCGTATTGGGATGGACTAGGACCTGAATCCCCCTTACATGGTGGGGAAATGTAATGGTTCAATGGCAATAGACTCACCTCTTATAACAGTGGGAACAAAATAATATTAACGAAATGTGGGTGCCTGCCTACCCCTTCAAGGATCACTGGTGTGATAATACATTACGTATTATTATTAGATCATCGATCGAAGGTAGTTTGTAGTAAGAAGCCTGTGTGAACGTAACACCCTAAGACCCAAATGATTACTGAAAGGAATTTAAATTTCCCTAATTCGCACTAACGAACCGAACTGAGCATAAAAAATCCCCGTTCTAAAAGCGCTTGTGACTAAAAGTGGGACGTAGAAAAGAAAATGGAAAAACAACAGTTCAGTTTTGAATGAAACTTTATCATGAGCACGATTTACTACAATGGTGCTTCGCACAAGTGTCCTTACCTGAGTTCCTGTTTCCTAACGTTGTGTTGTGTATGGAGGACGGAAGTCCCGTTCAACAAATAGGTAGTCGTTTATTCGCCTTAACTTTAATACTCAGTTTGAAACATAAATGCATCTATTTTAAAGGATACTATTAGATATTTGTTTGACGGTTTTTGTTTGTTAATGCCAAAAGATTAAGTTGTTCACCGAATGGTCGTACTTAATAGGACTTGTGTACATAATACGGTATGTCTACCGTCAAAGGTAGAGCTAGCGGGCAAATGCGAGAATATTGCTATCAATTTAAAATTATAACAGCAAGTGGACGACCGCGTGGCGCAGTAGTTCGAGCGTAGGCCGCTCGGCTCACTGCACATGGTGGTTGCGGGTTCGACTCTCGCTGGGCCAAATTTCGGAAATGGCCTTTACGTAATTTGCCCTGGTCTGGGTGTCACTGGGATCGCCCCCAGTCCATTGTACGGTACCCATAGTACAAGCGTTGCTTTGTTTGGTACCATACAGTTGGTGTGTCAGTGTGGCGATATTTATTTATTTAATTAACGATACACAACATCAACATTTGTTACTGAACAGATATATGTACATACATAAAAATAATGACACGTACTTCTCAGACTGTTGTGTGATATGAAAATTATTAACAGCCCGCGTCCACAGTAGGCCATTTATTATAAAGAAAAGTTTTCTTATGGGAGCCCGCAAACTGGCAGACACAATAACGGGGTACAAGTTGGTAAATTGGATTCGCGCCCCGGGGACGGGCGACAGCGGTTCGAGGGGCGGGGCGCAGGGAGGGCGGGGGCTTAATCACGTCACAACGCGTGTGGAACCTCCGCCACCTTCGTCACTCCTCGGTGACCTTCGTTGGGTAACACATTGTGATCATAGGCCAGAGACTCTTTCTAATTTAGTAGGTATGTCAATCGTAAGAATAGAACCTCAGCCCCGAGCACCAAATATTTAACGTAGTGTAACGCGTAAGTGTGTGCCGTCCCGCTCACCGGACAGATTCGATAAATAAGAATGACAGCAACTAAATATGTTCTAATCTAGGATGATTTTAACTAGGTTAATTGTCTGTCATCTCGTGTACCTAACCTATTAATAAAACTAGATACATAAGATAACCCTTATGGTCATGTTCACGAAATATATAATAATAATATATATTTTTTTAAATGTAGGTAGGTACTTTGCTAGAATTATTCTGCTCCGCTGCACAGTTCATATAAACTCGGTCTGACACAAAATCCGGGACAAAGCATTACCTGCGGCAGTTGGGTACATAAAAGAAACCAAATGTTATTGTTATCACCGATTCTTTTAAGAGATTTAAAAATCTAGGTAACCTGGTATTCATTTTAAAGCTTATTTATTTTCTTTAAATTTTTGCTAAGAACGCACATTAAAATTGGAAATCCATTTTGGATATGTATTCAGGAAATTTTACATAATCTGCACCTGAAGGTGACCGTTCGAGTTCACTTCGGTCATCGGCGGGCAATCATACAGGAGGCCATGTTATAAACTCATGGTTCATCCTGTATCGAAAACCGTTATTATTTAAAATAAATGAAGGCGAAACGTCAAAAAAGACATTTAAAAAATAAATATGATCTACTCATTTTCGTATCGCATCTCGTTGACGTTATATAACGTTAGGTAGAGTTTAAATTGTTTAAAAAAACAAAGATAATTAAGCAATCATTTATAATTTCGATTAGCGCAGATGTTTTGTGGATTTGTATCAAACGTCAATATTGATTGATGGCCGAATAATTACATTATTTATGTATAGTCCGTCGCTATATCGCTGCAACGGACACATCATGACATAGGTACATGTGTTGTCTACAATCTGATCAAAAATCAAATGGAAGTAGGTAATTACACTGAGACGGAAAAACATATGACGGTACATTAATTTTGTCGTTTGTAGTATTTTTTTGTAAACGTTCTGTAATGACAGCATTTTAACGCATAGCATCTCAGATTAACGAATAGGCAGATAGAACACGAACGCGAACGCGCCTAGAACACAAAAGTGTGTCCACCAAAGCAAATACAAATTACAAAGCGAATACAATCTCGCGTCAGTACTGAACTTCGCGTCACAGCGCTTACACGTCAAAGGTGGTTAGTTGTTTTATTTTGAAAATGCCGTCTGGCGTAAATAAAAAGTGTAAAAGTTGATTACAAAAACAAAAAAAAGCAGATGGCATATCTTTCCACAGGTAACTATTGTTTATTTTATAGTTTTGTAATTTATTTACCCACAATTTGATATCGCTCACTCGGAACACAAAATTTTGATAATAATTGGTTGGTGTTGCCAATTTACATCGAAATAAGTTTCCTTGAATTAGGGAAATGTGCATGGGGTGTAGAATGATGATTAATTTATACATTTATATATGGAAATAATTTATGTATATATATCATATTATATATTTATTTAAAACTCTGCCATACATCTAAATAACCAATAGTGTTTGTTGTACGAGAGAAATTACAATTTTTTTTCCTCATTAACTGCAAACCTTATCAAGAAATAATTAGTGCATCGTATATGTAACTACCTCTTCTAGTTAGAAAAAAAGAATAGAACTAATATGTTATGTGTGTAACTTTTAATATGTAATAAATATTTTAAATTAATAACATTTTTCAATTTAATGTACCTAATTATGCTTATAAAGACATCCAAAAATCTTTAGTGTTATAATGTTCTTGAGTGATAATGCAGAGATCTTCTTATCGATTTGCAGAAAAAATTAATACAAACTAAGTTTATTTTATTTTATTAGAATTATTCTGTTCAAATACCTACTACTTAAGTACCTAAATTGCGAAAGACCATTTCCAATTTGTAACATTAGTACTACTGAGAACAATCGGAAAAATTATGGGAGTTCGTTCCCCAATATCTGGCAACTTTACACGCACATAGATGTACGTGTCCCTACAGTGCCGCTCCTAGTTGTCACGCACACATTGAATGCTATGCGGCTTCACATCGTTTGTTGCGTTTACTCCATCTGCGTTAATCTGAGCATAGCATAAACATAATACTAGGAAACTCAATATCATTTGTTGTCGTAATTCTTTTGTCACGGCATATACTTTATACTATGTATAATATTATCTAATATTATGATACTTTATTAAAAGTTCATAAATTTTCCAGTAGGTATGTTTTAGATCCGCTACACTTATTCCAATAAGCTTTATAAATGAACATTCATTTTCAGCAGTATTTCATAACAGCTGTACAATACATGGGAATACATCATGAATGTGATTGAAGGGTATATTCATGTCACCAATATTGGGATACATTTAGGTACTGTGGCGAGCTAAAGCCTAAATTGTTAAGTGTATAACGTTGCTGCTCCCACAAAATTTGGTGTGCGGTCCGAGAGTGATAGATGTGCACACTCAATCTCTGTCTACTCAGATTATAGAGAATTTACATCCACCTGATACATTACAGTGACAAGGACACAACGGTTAATAAGAAGTTAGTTTATATTAATTTGAAGATCCAGCTATATCTTTATATTTATAAAGTACTAGCTGACCTGACAGCCGTTGTCCTGTCTTAACTTTGAATATTGAATTCGAATTGTTCCCCTCAACTTTTTTATTTTATAATAACCTTCTCCTGGCAATAATAAACACGACAAAAAAGAATTAGCGAAATTGTTCCATCAACTTACGCGTGATGCGATGACCAAGGAAATAGAGATTCATAGATTTAATAAACTTTTATGAATTATCAATTGATACTACCTACTACTGATCATCCATACTTTGAACCTACATAATATTAATATTACACACATTCACATAGATACCTTACCTACCATAGTGATATTAACCAACTTTGAGGCAATTACTTTTTCAGGAATAATCATAGAAAAATAAAATATTAAAGTATAATTAAATAAACAGACAGTTTAAAAAATAGGAAGTGGATTTAATATTATTTTACCATAGAGCAGTTGTCCCTAGCCTGAGGGAAAGTCCATGTTTCAGCTACGCTTTTTGCTACAAAGAGCTCTCCGCTCGGCCCGCTCGACATTAATGTGTTCCATTACGAGCTATGACGTTACCTTCACGCAAATTAACATTACATTCAAATCCTCAACTGTATGCGTTTCTGTGCGTGCCAATTGTCGGCTCACTACTTGACCTATCTCTGAAACCGTTCCAGAATCATGTGTACCAAATTAAAATGGAAATCGTTTATTTTGTTTAGGCCTACGGGGGCACTTACAAATTGTCAATTTTACATTTTTTTTCTTATATCTACAATCAGACCGTTACGCGACCTTGACTGAGAAGATCCGGCAAGAAACTCAGCGGGCTTGTCTTTTAACATTTTGTTATATTTTTTTTTTCTCTAGTTGCTTATACAGGTTGAAACAGAAAGGGTATACTTTTTTTTTCAAAACTTAACTTTGTAATTCTACAATTATCTTCTTTGGAGGAAACTTGAAAAACAAAAGGTGTTATAGGAATACAGCTGTTTACAGATTTCAGAAGTCTACAAAACCTTTAGTACTTCAACTGCCCAACAAAGCCAATAGTTTTAGATTTACAAAGTAAAATTACAAAAAAAATAGTATACCCTTTTTGTTTCACCTAGTATAGTTAATAATTACAAAGTAGATACTAATATAAATACAATAGCTACGTTGCCTTTTAAGATTACCCAGATTTACATAAGTAATTCGGACTAGTAGGGCCAGACACGCTACGCTTTGACATGATTATTGACTGTCGAAATTTGAGCTGCTCAGTCCCAAGCTGATCTATCTGATACCCAAAAAGTATAATTGAAAACAGAGTATATTTAGCACCCGTAATAACAGCCAAGGCACGTACATCACTGCACGCACAAGGAATATCAATAATCCAGTCTCGACATCATCTCTCGGAATATTTTCGTCGACTCTCTAATATGACATACGATTTTTCCAGGAAGGAACAAGATCAATTTATTTCATATATAGCCTATCATGTTTTCAATACCAAAGTTATTAGTCGCACGATGTTGACCTTAAGGGGAGTGGGACAAAGGGAGGGCAAAGAGTGCGAAAAAATCTTATAAAATTGCGTAGTGGGACTTCACTCATTATTTAATTTTTTTTTACCTATTGACGAAAAAAATATTCGGAAAAAAGTGTTCTAATCTCGATCAATTATTTATTTCATTTAATTCAATACTCAATACTCGTGCTAACCCTTAAGAAGTATTTCGGACATTTGAAACACTTGGTATAATTAACTTCATAGATTGCCCAATAGTTTTGATCCTGCTTAGATACTGTTTGGTCGCTTCACCATGACCAGCTTTATATCAAGGGGATTCAACTTTGTAGTAAACATGCTTTTAAAAGGATGTTGCAGGTGGTGTATAATTAAATATAAATTGTTTACGCAATGAGCAGAGTTGAAGTTATCAGAAGTGTTCGTGTCGCGGCACTTCCGCCTCAACGAGAGCCCTAATCACCATCTTTAAGGAAAACTCACTACGAGCAAACGTTTCATTTTAATTTCCCACAAAATGTGTGTCTAATTTAATTGCGAGTGTTTTGTTTAATTTCAGGGGGCTTGGTTAATTGTCGAGAATTTTGAAGGGTTGGTTTTACTTTATAGTTTTGTTTCAGGATTCAAGCAGTTAAGCTGGGAGAGTCAAGCTGTAGTCAACTGACGACAGCTCATATACAAGCTTGTTGGATCAAGGTAGTACAACTTTTTTCACAGACAATTGGAGCAAAGTAGCTGCATTTGACGATCGTTTGGCGCAGTGATTCGAGCGTAGGCCGCTCGGCTCACTGAACATGGTGGTTGCGGGTTCGATTCCCGCCGGGGCAAATTTCGGAAATGGGCTTTTCGTAATTTTCCCTGGTCTGGGTGTCACTGGGATTGCCCCCAGTCCATTGAACGGTACCTATAGTACAAGCATTGCTTAGTTTGGGACCATACAGTTGGGGTCAGTCTGGCGATATTTATTTTATTTATTTCGGACGGGGAATTAGAGAGCTGAAAGCCCCTCCCCCGTCCTTCCCCTTCCTCTGTTCCTCTTTCCTTCAAGTCGGCAACGTACGAGTTATATCTTTGGTATTTCAAGTATCAATAGACTACGGGGATCGAACGCTTGTTTGCCGAAATAAAAACAAATGATATTTGTCATTGAATATGTTGATAATTATTGCGTATATAATTTATAACAAAACGTATTTCATATATCCACATGGAAGTCCTATTAAAATGAGGGAGCACTCACAAACAAGCCTGAGGGAATGTCAGTGTTTCCGGCAACGGTTTTGCTTACAGAGTTCTCTGCGCTGCGTAGGTATGCCTGCTCTCGACAATCGCGAGTTATTACTACGCAAACACAAATTAACATTTCATTCAAATTATTCCCCGCTGCACGGTATCTGCTCGTGTTGACTCCACATTTCACCATCACCGACATCTGCATAGCCAACTACGGTAATTATAAAATGGTGTTTACATGGTAATATTTACAGCCAAGACACGTATTTCAATGTACGCACTTGGAATACAAAATATACTGCCTACCTACTACATTTTAATTATTAGGAGTCCACCCCGTGCGTCGGTTCTCAGAATGTTTTCGTTATCTTTAGCGGTGTTGACTTTAAAAAGTTTTAGGATACAAATACGAATGTTTAAACGTAATAATGAGGAGCTTTTTGGTTACAGTCAATGTTTATCGCAACATGAGCTTACCAACAAAATGTTTTAGGAACTTGTACAGCTTTTATTTAATAAAACATTGTTTTATTGGTTTAGGGTTCACATTTCGTAAGCCGTGTTATGTCTATAACTTGAAAGAAGTTATATAACGACGATACACATTGGCCCATTAATAGTTAATAAGGATAAGTCCCTCGAGACAAGCCCACTCTAGCACACGTTGAAACGTCTCTCAAACTGAAGCATCCAGGCGTCTTGGAAATTAGTATCCTTTGAAATTAAACAAAACAACCACGAAAATTAAACGTGCATTAGTGAGGAATTAAAATGAACGCTCCTTCCCGGCGTGAGACGTGCGTCTTCCTCCACGGAGGGTGATTTGAGCTCACGTGCCTGCGAGATTGCCGCAGCGGCGGGACACGCCGCCAACTGCGCCACTTGAGATTACTATGCCGGCAATAAGTATTATTTTCGACTTTAATATTTTACCTACAAGTACTCATCTTAAATATAATTTGATGTCACGTAGGTGTACATCAGTGGTAAGTTGAACACCTATTGCTAGTTATTAAATCTTTTTAGAATATTTTTAATCAGTCTGTGTTGTGTGTATATTTTTTGATATTACGAAGGCATTCTTCATACAAGTATACATGCCTACTTAATTACGACGGTCTTTTTTAGTAAGTTAATACGTCGACATAGAGCATCGTTCAGCGTTCTTGAACTGACGCTACCTTTCGTAACATCCTCTCGCGCGTCAATTTTAAAAGTCGCGCCAGATTTCATACAACACAAGCAGACGCTAGCGAATGGTTCGCTCGCATGTATCACTCCACATGTGTAACTCTACATGCCACTTTCACTGGCAGATAGCTGAGGTTAGGAGTGACTTGGTTACTTTTATTTTATCCACCACCACGCGGACGAAGTCACGGGTAACGGCTAGTTTGTGCCTATAAATAAGACCCTGTAGATCTTACAGCTCTAGATTCTTAATCTTAGGAAGGATGAGGAAGGAAACAGAGACGTAAACACTAATAAACAAAGTAAATTAACGCCTTCTACTTGTTGATTTGATCTTACACTGAAAATAAACAGTCTGCGGAGTTTGTGGACAGTTACAGTAAGTGGGTAGTTAATATTCGCGGCGCAGCGCGATAGTATTCATGCGAGCGTGTGCGAGGGGCCACGGAACGAGCGTCCTAACATTAACACACCGGCTTATAATGGAGCCAATGGACATTCAGCGCGTTCGCACATTGTGGTATTTGACTCGATTTTCGGACATGGTCTTTTTATTGCAGAATTAGATAATATTATGGATTTATAACGTTAGAGTAGAACTCCCGTGTGTCAATTTCACTTATTTTCAGAGTTATGAATTTTTTAAAAAGACGCTCTTTTTTTCGGTGAAAATTTTTAAAAAATTACTGCTGTCAAATTATATGATTATTGAATGATTCGATTTCAGTGTAGATAAGAATGTCTAAAGCTGCAATTTTTGAAGTACTTTTGGTAATTATATATGCAGTGGAGCGCGAGTAATTAATTATTTTAACATATTAATTCTTATTTTTTTACTCCTAAACTAAGCTGTAGTAGCAAATAATTTATATACACCTAGAATATATATGCCATGAGCAATATGTATAAAAAATACCGAAAGCTAATCTCACTTGGTATAGAAGATAAAGTGACTTAACTTTTTTGAAAATTTTCGGCGAAAGTTCGGATGATTTTCATCGAAAGTTTTAAACAAGTTATTAACATGCAGTACTATAAAATAAGCTTTTATTACCTATTCCTCAATTAATTCAGCACTGAGAAATTGCTGATTGTCTTCTGCCAAACCTAAGCACTCATCCAGCACCTGATTTTCAGCATCTGTTCTTGATTCTTTATTGACGTCGGTATCCATTTCTAAATGTTCCTCGTTGACGTTGCTGGCATCTAGTGGTTTTATTAAAGCTAATGCCTGCGGTGGTAGTGGTCATTTTTTTCTGCCTGTTACGCATCCGTATATTTGAAATTAGTTTGTCGAACGACTCCAGAGCCCTGTTAAACAAATCGATCATAGTTGTCATGCGATTAATTTTTCGACAAAGATGCCCTCGTTCAAGTCTCCAGAATTTATTTCTTGATTCGTTAACTTGCTCGGATAACATGCCACTAGATAAATTCGTAGATTTCATAATATTTGCGCCGTGGGCCAGTATTTTATGTATTGTGACGGGCATGGGATACCATTCGTAGTACGAGACGTATTTATATGAAAGTTTCCTACAGAAATGATTGAATTTTTCATCATCTGTCGGCAAGGCGCTAGACAGCACTATTAATATAGTGTGCAGATCATCAAGGAGCCACTCGAACCCCTGACTGCCAAAACTTGTAAGGGTCATGAAATCAAGGCTTCATGCAAACTGTATTTGGCCGCCATTTACAGGAAGGTATTGAATGCAATTCTAGGCACACCTTCACAGTTGCGGTGCCCTTACTGTAATTTGACTGCCACACAATTTAATAACTTGCACGAGGCTTACGCACTTGCATATAAATACGTCTCGTACTACGAATGGTATCCCATGCCCGTCACAATACATAAAATACTGGTCCACGGCGCAAATATTATGAAATCTACGAATTTATCTATTGGCATGTTATCCGAGCAAGCTGCCGAATCAAGAAATAAATTCTGGAGACTTGATCGAGAGCATCATTGTCGAAAAATTAATCGCATGACAACTATGATCGATTTGTTTAACAGGGCTCTGGAGTCGTCCGACAAACTAATTTCAAATATACGGATGCGTATCAGGCAGAAAAAAATGACCACTACCACCAGCATTAGCTTTAATAAAACCACTAGATGCCAGCAACTTCAACGAAGAACATTTAGAAATGGATACCGACGTCAATAAAGAATCAAGAACAGATGCTGAAAATCAGGTGCTGGATGAGTGCTTAGGTTTGGCAGAAGACAATCAGCAATTTCTCAGTGCTGAATTAATTGAGGAATAGGTAATAAAAACTTATTTTATAGTACTGCATCTTAATAACTTGTTTATAATTTTCGATGAAAATCATCCGAACTTTCGCCGAAAATTTTCAAAAAACTTAAGTCACTGTATCTTCTATACCAAGTGAGATTAGCTTTCGGTATTTTTTATACATATTGCTCATTGCATATATATTCTAGGTGTATCAAAATTATTTGCTACTACAGCTTAGTTTAGGAGTAAAAAAATAAGAATTAATATGTTAAAATAATTAATTACTCGCGTTCCACTGCATATATAATTACCAAAATTACTTCAAAAAATGCAGCTTCAGACATTCTTATATACACTGAAATCAAAACATTAAATAATCATATACTTAATTTGAGAGCAGTAATTTTTTAAAAAATTTCACCGAAAAAAAGAGCGTCTTTTTTAAAAATTCATAACTCTGAAAATAAGTGAAATTGACACACGGGAGTTCTACTCTAACGTTATAAATCTATAATATTATCCAATTCTGCAATAAAAAGACCATGTCCGATAATCGAGTCAAATACCACAGTGTGGTTCGGTTTCAATACCGGGGCATGGTTTGCACTATTTGGGTGAAGTGACGCTAGAATTACGGTGCGTTATACTAGGATTACGGTACACGGTGAGGTACTTCGATTATAGAGGCATTTGTTTTACTATACAGGACAGGATGTTTAATAAATATGAAATAATAATTTAGGTATATAATTATACGGTAGCTGATAAGTATGTAGATACCTCGTGACGACAGACACGTAACTATCATAATTTCTGAGTTACTATTAAGTAGTTTAGTTACTTGAATATTGGCACAACTTCCGTGTTTCGGCTATATAAAACAATGGCTTAGTCAATTAAGTTTATTTCATACTATGTTTATGAACTTCGATTATGAGTTGCCGCCATTAATATTTAAGGAAAAGATTAAAAAAAAATAGATTTAAGTAAATAACTTTAAAAGAGGCGGTAAGAAATATTTGAAGAAATTGTGTTAGCATTTTGATCTGTTTTTTAGTCAATATCTCTCTATGCCAAATCCCCAAATAGTATTTCGGAATTTAGAAACACCCTATAGTTGTGAGTGCGGCAAATTTTAATAACGGACGGGGGTTTTTTTGTTTAAACGGTATATTTTAAGATAGGTTTATGCCAAGAGCCTCATCGTTTCCTCATAACCTCCTACTATTGACTAATCTCCCGTGAAACAAATACAAAAGTAGGAAATAAACTTAATTGACTTCCGTTCACCCGACAACGATTTCTGGTAGAAAGTACCTATATAAATAGAATTTGTAACGTAAATTATAATCACTGGAGAATAACCCTTGCTTTGCATCAAAAACTGGCTGTCTACCCTTTTTTTAGGTCCCGTGGGAATTTCGAAAACTCCCGTTTTGGTGGTTGGGTAGCTACCAACTTACCTTATTTGAAAACCTTATAGAACCTTTTTATTTATTTATTTCCAGTTACACATTTTAAAGGGCATTTTGTAAATCGCCAAACTGTTTTTTATACAAAAAAGTCGGCAAACAAGCTTACGACCTGCTAGATGTTAAGCTGTAACTGTAGCCTATGCATGCTTCCAATACCAAAGGCATTCCTCGCGCGTTGCCTACCTGAAAGAGAGTGGGACAAAGGGAGAAGGGGGGGGGGGGGTTTTGCTACCGGCTCTCTCACTCATCGTATAAATCTCGGTTATAATAGCTAGCTACCTAAGGATTAACTCAACAACCGTCTCCTCAATTTTGTTCTTTATCTTATACTTACATACCTACTAAGTGCATAGGTACTTATTATAAATACAGTACCTAAATAAAAATATTTTAAATTAAAAGGAAAATAATACCTAAATAGTACTTATAACATTGTGTTGATCGTGTGTTTCTGTATAAATTTTATATTTAAGGAAGGATCTAGTATCTAAGATACAGGCTAGGCCTAGTTTAGATACTAGCATTAACATAGGCATATTATTCCACACTAACAATTAAATAAACAACACAATTTTTGTGTACTTAATTCTTTAATTTAAATCTAACAAACTGTGCACTGTTCAAAGTTTTAGTAGCTGAACTGTGCATGTTGTTACTATCTTTTGTTCAAGTTTTTTAAGCCCTACCTACACTGTGTTTTATTTTATGTTTTTGCTTTCTTTCATTGTTTCTTAAGTTTCTTAATTTAAATGTGTGTCCTTTTTAAATCAATAAATTATTATTATTATACCTAGATAATACATAAAATGATGGTATCTTCATAATGATAAAAATATGAGGAAATTTGATTCCATAATAGATATTTATTAATCAGATTGCGCGCGTGAATAAGTAATGGAAGTCACGGCGTGGATGTATCGGGCGCCGCATGCGCTGACCACACGCTTGGCACCCGGCGCCGGGCTGTACGTAGCCAACCGGTACCTGGCTTACTTTCCACACTATGCATATTGGATTTGTGTTCTTGACTAACCTAGGTACAACTTCCGCTTAGATGCAGTCATTCATAAAATTATAAGTAGTCATTATCTAATAAAAGCATTAAGCGCTAATCTGGGCCCTAACCACACTAGCTACTGAAATCGTAATAGAAAAGCAAACGCTCGTGATTACGTTTCAAACGCTCCGCTTTTGACGTTTTGCTGACACGAGCTTCACGATTTCTACTGACACTGATATGGTATGGTGTCAGAAAAACGTCAAAAGCGGAGCGTTTGAAACGCAATCGCGAGCGTTTGCTTTTCTATTACGATTTCAGTAGCTAACGTGGTTAGGGCCCTGTCATCCTACTAATATTACAAATGCGAAAGTTTGTGAGTGTGGATGTATGTATGTATGTATGTATGTATGTTTGTTACTCCTTCACGCAAAAACTACTGAACGGATTTGGATGAAATTTGAAACACAGATTGATTATAACCGGGATTAACATATAGGATACTTTTTAACCCAATAATCCAATACTACGCGGATGAAGTCGCGGGGCACAGCTAGTAATCTATATATATGGCATTTGGCTGCTCGCTTCGACCAATAGAAGCACTTCAGTTCAATGAGCTGAGGGAAATAAAGGGATCCTTCTGGTCGAAGCGAGCGGGTTGGCTAGCTCAGTCAGACTTCTTGGGTGAAGTCAACGGTCACACGTCAGATTCCGATCCAGATGTATTTTTTTTGTACATATAGGTACAAAGGTGAAACAGGTAAACATAATTAAATGTGGGTAAAATAGGTGGTAAATATGGTAAAGTCGATTTTATTGTCCGTGTCTGCAACTGGACGTTAGTCTAGCAGTCGCGTGTAACTATTTTAGTATACGTTTTCCCCTAGGTTTTCCCACATGAAAACAGGTTTCCACGTTATTCCATATGTTTCGGAACTAATCAACATTGTAATCAGTATTTGTTTGCGTCACATCGCTTGTGTTTGTGGCGCAAAACAATGTTACAAAAATAGGTATTCTCCTTTATATCGGTGCAGATTAGATTATGGACAATTATCATTTCTTAGCATTTAGACGACCCAAAATAAGTGAAGCCAAAAAAATAGGCGTATTGCTGTATTCAATTATATTGCAGATATATGTATTACGCTGTGAATATTGGCTTTCCCAAAAAAATGGTGATAACAATTTACCAACTGGTCCAATAGGTACAGGGTACAACCAGAGTTAGTTACTAAAGCTATTTATGAGTCAAAGGAAGTGGGTAGTAGGTGAAACCACTTCAGACAAAATACGCATAAGAATAAAGAGCTAGGTTTTATCAGTTTCAGTTCTGCGGTCACAGTCGGATGTGCTATGAAGCAGGCCCGCCCACTTCGACCAAAAGGATCGCTTCATTTCCTGTCGACCCTAGCTAAGCCAACTGAAGCTGCATGTGTAAATGAAGCGATCCTATTGGTCAAATCGGGCGGGCCCGCTCCATAGCACAGCCAAGTGGACGGTCACCCTTCATGTGGAAACTAAACGGCTAAATTGTCAAATGTTTATTTTCTCAGCTATCGCAAAATCTGCTGAGAGCGATCCGAGAGTGATAGATGTCTGCGCTCAATCTCTGTCTGCTAAGATTATTGAGAATTTACATCTAGGTTCTCAGATAACTAGGCAATCTTCCTTGTCATTGGACAAGGAAGAGAAATGTCGGGTACTGGTTGAAAAATTACCTCATTTTAGTCTATTTTCATTTAAATAATTATGGTATATTCACTTTAATGTAGTGCGACGGTATTTACTCTATTTTTATGCATTCTGTGTTTTCTATTTTGATGTAAAATCAATGTCTGCAATCTTGGACATTCTATGTATAAGAAAATTCTTGATTCTTTAACATTCTGTGAATTATAAGCAATTCGTGATTTTAAAGACAAGGTCGCTGAGTTTCACATATTCACATAGCAAAGTGCGATAACTGGTATTCTTTTTATACGAGTATACTAGGTGAAACAGAAAGGGTATACTATTTTTTTCGCAACTTAATGTATAATCTAAGGTTATGGAGATACAAAAGTATATTGATTTGTGTAGTATAAATTTAAGAGTGAAATTATATTGTCAGGCTTGGGTATACGCAAAGAACGAGTTTCACCCAATCCCTTTAATTAGGCAGCCTATGTCAATTTCAGATGTGTGGTGTGGTTGGTTACCCATTCATGAAAGTCGATTCAGCAGTTTTGATTAAAATCACCCAACATAAATATTGTTGCGACCTAGAAACTATTTGGTGAAATACCTCGAAGGATCCTTATTTTATCAGCTTGATACAAAAACGCATTGTTATTCTAGACGAACCCCATCGAATAATTACGAAGGATCTCTAAAAGTTGAATGTTCGAGACTGTAGGTATGTAGGTATAAAGTGAACGCGTGATCGGCGCGACGGCGGCGGCAAATACCTACTCGCGAACGAATACAAAGGGAAGCCGACAATGGGTCTCGAGATCATTCGATTGGGATTATTATTACCTACATACCTACCGAGAATGTTCAGGAAAATACCAGCTCGCATTTTTATTCCGTATATAAGGTGTTGACGACGGGCAGCGAGTTAGTTACTTCTTGGAAGCGACAGTGTACGGAACTCAAGTAAGCGAACGAAGAGTGATATACCAGTGACCTAGGCGATTATATTGGAATACTGTGTGACTGCTAAGTGATTCGGAACTGTGTTTGTTGTATGTAACTAGTGATAGTGAACTAGTGTAGTACTGTGTATTTGTCAAGTTTGTGGAGAGCGAATTAAACCTTTATACACGTAGTCGGCATTATTTGTATCTACCCCTAGTACGTAACAATTGGTGTCAGAAGTGGGATGCCGTTACTACCGCGAGACGAAGAAGGTCGTACTCCACGAACCAGACGTCAAGTCGAGATGGATGCCGCACGTCAACGTAGCCGTGAAGAAGAAGAGCGTCAAGTTGATGCCGGTGTTTCGGCGGGAGCTGAGGCAGCATCAACAGGTAGTTCTTCGGAACTGAACTTGGCAGCGTTGATGGCCTCTATGCAGCAAATGCTCAAGGCCAATCAAGAGGCCAGCGAGCGAATGATCCAGGCCAATCAAGAGGCCAGCGAGCGAATGATCCAGGCCAACCAAGAGGCTACCCGGCAGGAGTTCAAGGAGATGATGCAGTCCAACCAGGAGGCTAGCCGGCAAGAGATTAGAGAACTAAGGGAGGCCAATCAGGAGTTCAAGGGAATGATGCAAGCCAATCAGGAAGCGGTCTTGGGTAAAATCGACGCTGGAATCACTATTCTTGGTGAGAAAGTGAAGACATTAGAAGACCGCATGCAGGTGCTGAACGAGGAGGTTAATCAAAAGACAGGAACTCTGGAAGACCGCCTGCATGTGCTTAATAAGGAGGTAACCCATATGGTAATCCAGAATGAGACCGTCGAAAGCCGTTTGGAGGTAATAAATAAGGAAATGATAAGGCTGAAGACTCAAGGACCTATTTCAGTAGCTTCACCATCAGCCACAAAGCTCGATCTCCCGCGCTTTGATGGGACTTCTTCGTGGACAGCTTTCAAGTACCAGTTTGAAATACTTGCAATTGGAAATTCTTGGAGCAGTGAGCAGTCCTTTGCAGCCCTGGCGCTTGCCTTACGCGGAGATGCCTTAATGGTACTGGAAAATCTGCCGCCTGAAGGAAAGACGCTGGAGACTCTGATGGATGCACTGGACACACGCTACGGTGAAAAACACCTGGAATATGTTTATCGAGCGCAACTCCATGAAAGAAAACAAAAGGCTAATGAAAGTCTACAACAGTGGGCACAGGAGGTGGAAAGGCTGGTTCGTCGTGCTTACCTATCGGCACCAGAAATGATTGAGAAGACTCTGCTGGATGCTTTCATCAATGGCATAAGAGAAACTGAAGTTAGGACCTTTGTACGGCTGGGTCACCACCAAACTTTGAAGAACGCGCTGGCACATGCTCTTGAAGTGGAGGCTGTTCGGCAGGATACGAAATTAAATGAGGTCAGAGAGGTTAAGGAGGTTGTGAAAGAGGAAAGGAAGCCTCGGTTTGTCCCAACTTGCTATGGTTGTGGCGGTAAGGGACATATTCGCCTGGAATGTCCTTCGAAGAAGAGGAGGGTCACAGACGAGTTTGAAACCCAAAGTCAAGTTATGACGCCGACCGTTACCATCACCCAAGTTTGCAACGGGAATAGTCTGATCGTCGAGGCCACCTTGAACGACCAACCTTGCGGCTTAACTGTGGATACAGGAGCATCGCGGACAATTGTGAGGCCGGAACTACTGAAACGCACTATAATGTGGGAAAAGCGATCGCCATCGTGTCGTCTGCAGACAGCCACGGGTCAGCCAGTTTCCGTCCTCGGTGAGACAGATGTCAAGTTAAGAATTGGCAACCGGGTATACCGTCAGTCAGTGTTGATTGCAAGTATTACTAATGATTGCATTTTGGGACTGGATTTCTTGAAGAATCAGAAGTGTGTATTGGATGTAGCCAAAGAGGTGCTAAGATTTCCTGATCAAGAAGTCTGTTTACGAGGATCGCGCCCGTGTAATATTTATCGTCAGAGGAAGGAAGTCCGGGAAGAGGTTAAGCTCATAAGGACTCAGGGAACTGACGACGAATGGACCGGAAGCAGCATGAAGAAGGCACAGGAAGCAGATGATGATCTACAACCTATAATGCACTGGAAACGGAGGGGAAACAGGCCCCAATGGAGTGACGTGTCCGCATATAGTTCAACTACGAAAGGTTATTGGGCTCAATGGGACAGTTTGGCTCTGGAAGATGAAGTGCTGTATAGGAAATGGGAATCGAACGATGGCAAAGAAATAACCATGCAGGTGATAGTGCCGCGGAGTAAGGTGACCCCTCTTCTACGGTACATTCACGATGGTGTTTCTCGTGGGCACCTTGGAATCAAGAAAACCCTGGTTAAGGTGCGACAGCGGTTTTATTGGCTGTGTTATCGGAAAGAAGTCGAGGACTGGTGCCGTAAATGCACTGTATGTGCGTCAGTGAAAGGACGGCAGACAACGAGCAGGGGAAAGATGGAGAGCCGGTACGACCGAAGTGTGTGCACCAACGGTTTTGAAGAAGGAACACTGGTGTGGCTCCACAATCCTCTTCGCAGAAAAAGGAAGTCCCCGAAACTTCGGGCTCGCTGGGAAGGACCTTATACAGTTATTACGAGGATCAACGATGTGACCTATCGCATTAAGAAGGGACTTCGTGGAAAGCCAAAGGTAGTCCATGTGGACAGATTGGCTCGGTATCATGGAACAAATGATGCTCGGGACGAGCATGACTAAGAGGGGGGTAATGTTGCGACCTAGAAACTATTTGGTGAAATACCTCGAAGGATCCTTATTTTATCAGCTTGATACAAAAACGCATTGTTATTCTAGACGAACCCCATCGAATAATTACGAAGGATCTCTAAAAGTTGAATGTTCGAGACTGTAGGTATGTAGGTATAAAGTGAACGCGTGATCGGCGCGACGGCGGCGGCAAATACCTACTCGCGAACGAATACAAAGGGAAGCCGACAATGGGTCTCGAGATCATTCGATTGGGATTATTATTACCTACATACCTACCGAGAATGTTCAGGAAAATACCAGCTCGCATTTTTATTCCGTATATAAGGTGTTGACGACGGGCAGCGAGTTAGTTACTTCTTGGAAGCGACAGTGTACGGAACTCAAGTAAGCGAACGAAGAGTGATATACCAGTGACCTAGGCGATTATATTGGAATACTGTGTGACTGCTAAGTGATTCGGAACTGTGTTTGTTGTATGTAACTAGTGATAGTGAACTAGTGTAGTACTGTGTATTTGTCAAGTTTGTGGAGAGCGAATTAAACCTTTATACACGTAGTCGGCATTATTTGTACCTACCCCTAGTACGTAACAATATTATTAATAGGGAATATGGATTACGAGGACCTATTTTCCAGGAATCTCACATAAATTTATACGATAATAGAAGGTCCATTATAAATTGCCAAACATAATATTTAGTGTGCCATTAAGTAAATCTACTTACGTAATAGCGCGAACAACTTCAACCTACCATTTATATTTCCCTCGGGATCGATACCTTAGAAATATAAACAAGAAAATCAAACATTTTAAGTCTTATTATAATGGATTATCAAGTAAGTAGGTATCACGAGCGAGCAAGCATAACAAGTAATTTTATTCACTTTTAAATAGGAACGCATTATAAGTAGTCCTTTTTCCAAGTAGATAGGTACCTACTTGAATTATCATGGTAAAATGGTGGCATTCATAACTCTATATATTACGAAATGAAGCCGGTAGCCGTTAAAATAAATCCGTCCAATGGACCAAAATAAAAATATTGCTCGACAATTTACATAAAACACAGTGGCGCTATCGTTTGAGAGTCCAATTTGAAATTGAAAACAGCAATGCTCGTTGGCACCGTTCCGTTTATTTAGGAGCGCAGCTCCGCTTTGTTCTAATGTAGCCGCGGGATGCAGGTAGAGCCGTGAAACTTTAATATTGATTGTGTAGCACTTGAGCTCTACCGCTGGTATTTTGAAAGACGCTTAATTTGGACGACCATATAGAAATATAGAACGCCTGGAACAGCTAGCTAGCTAAGTGAGAGTAAATTTGAGTATCGTTTCGTAGACTTTCACGTGATCAGAGTTTGTAACGCGGATTAATAAATCTATCTCAAGTCTGAAAGCGATCTTGGACATGTCATTCTTATGTCATACCGGTACAAAATTATATGTCTAAAGCGTACTTAACATCATACTCAGACTTGAGAATGATTTATTAATACAAACCTTAGTTTTAGGTGCGTTACATGCCGCAAATCGCGTCACAGACCGGAATTTAAATACCGAGGCAAAGTATTTTTTTACAAGGGTTTCCACAAAACCACTGCCTTCACGACAAGTAATGTCCGAGTTCAAGTCAGTCACTGCGGGGCTCACTAACTTCGGGCGGTAATTTTATAAATATGTGATTCATTAGCGGTGTCTGAAACCGTAATGATAATTAAAGTTAAATAAAGGTGAAATATTGAAAACAATTAATGTAGCAGTCTACACTATTTTATGTTAGTGTTCACTACTAATTATTTTCTGGTTGATATTGGGTGTTATAAATTAAGTCCACGACAGCAAATTGGTTTAAAGTATAGTTTATTTAAATGTCCACAAAAGTAAGGTAATTAAACTTAACATAGCACAATGACTGGTAAAATGGTTATTATTAACACTATGGTAATTCTATATTAATTAATGTTAAATGGTGGTGAATACGCGACGAAATGGTTTAGTAGGTGGTTGGTAACGTACTAACTTAAAACGGGCTTACAAAGCCGCCGCGTATAAAAAGTGCATACTCTGCGCTATTCGGTTTCATAACCCGAACAATTAATTTAATAAAATAATGTACCTATTCATTTCCGTATCACTACTCGTTGGCTGTTGTAAAGTTAATGAGTCCTATCGACTGAAATGAGTCCAAACGTTCTGCGCGGGTATTATTTTAGAGATGTTATACGCGCCTCCAAATTCCTACAGGGATCTTTGCAGTGTTGTCTTTGCTTCACAACACCAGTATAGGTACCTACGCCTGCAGACACTTTCTGTGACGTCATTCAGTTCTTGCGTTCAGTATCGTAGATAAAACATTCCTGCTGAACAAAAACAGTCTGAAGTGATATGAATAGATACAATATGTGGGTACTAGTGGGTAGGGAATATTCGTGTTGTTGCGCGACAGTATTCATGCGAGCGTGCGTTACGAAATGAGCGGATAAACATTAACATCCACTTATAATCCTTAAAACGGCTGATTAACGATTATAGTTCAATGCGGGCTTGCGCTAAATTCAAATAGTGTTTAATTATGTGGTTAAAACTGGGTTAAAAGTTAAAACAAACATTTCAATATTGCATACCTATGTTTCATAGCCTCACAGACACCAAGCTATCGTCTAATACTGACCAAAAAAATCGGTCTGCCTGAATTATGTCTGAAGAACTTTCGAATACACGATACAGGTTAACGACCTAACAAGTCAAAGGAATTCAACGAAAGCAATTTGAACCCATTCCTTGGACTGTAATTTGTTGCATTCTGTTTTAATAATCCCACTTTCTGATAGAGCCCCTCGCCGCGTGTTTACTGGCCTTAAGCTCAAGTGCGGCACTTAGCGCACGGCCAGCGCCACCTCGCGGCTGCATCTACTTCGCTTAATGAGTAAACAGCCAACCGAAATAAACGAAAAATGAATTAAACGGGCAACATTGTTTTACTGCAAAAACGTTTATATATAAGTAAACGTGCTGCAACTCTTTTCATTTTGCTATTTAGTTACGAAGTCTTACTTTTAAAATTAATTTAGGTATAATGCACTGTAAGTATTTAATATACTTAGAGCTAAGTTATAATAAGTGATAGCTAATGGACTCTACTATAGTATCAATTATCTGTTTACTTTTATTGAACCCTAGCGCTCAGACCGCACCGCGGTTTCTAGCAAGCGAACGCCCTCGCGGTTTTTTTCCCACCACTGATTTTAAAGCCGCAACTGTTTACAAATGGGACGCGGAAAATTACCGCGTAATAGTTTGTAAATAATGTTTATAAATAATTTGTACCTAACTTCTTATATTTCTTAGTACTTACTAGGGCAACTGCACAAACTGTTCACAAGAAGTCTATCTTATAACCGACGAAAACGAGGGTGGTTTTTAACCGCAATGCGTGTAGGTCCGTTCTGCGGTTCTGTGTTAGGTGCGGTTACTGCACGCGGAAGAAAACCGTAGTGACCTTAAACCTTATTCAGATACCTTAACATTGCGGATTAGGTACTTATCGTTTATCGATTCTGAAAATAATATCAGGTCCATAGACGCAATGGTTCACAATACTGTACTTATTTCAAAGTTCAATTAATATTAATCAAACATTAAATAACATAATTAGTTAGAGGCATTTAATTCGGTTTAAGAATATTAACACTCAGATAGATACCTACTACTTGTTGACATAGCATTAGGTACATATACCTACATGCTCTTAATCAAAGCTTGTGTACCTACTTACACTTTCGCAATCTGTAATAAATAGGTATAATGAAAATTCAATTTATCTAAGTGGTTTAATATAAGCAGCAGTTGCGCTGCGACGTTAACAATGTTTCATGTCTGTAGTCAAAGACAGCATAATTAAACTGTGCTCTATCTATCGCGTTTATGTAATATTAAAACGGTTCGCTTTGTCCGAACTTGAAATTGAATCAAGTTTGTTCTGACCGTTAATTAAAACTTAAACATAATTCCATATTGAGTTGTGGGCAGACCGTGCTGTGTTCAATAAACAGAACAGCGTGAAACTTCCTAGAGCCTGGTTTGAGAAAGCAAGAAGTGGCGAAACTCATTAAAGTTTTATGTTCAACGCCAGCGCTGTTGATCTTTTCCTACACTTTTGGCTGAATTCTAACAGGTTAAGACAATAAATTTTGAACGAGTGAGGTTCCTGTGTTAACCAGGATAATTCATCGAAATTTAGGCAGTCAATTCAATTTCACCCTGTAGGTATATCTAGTCAGTTAAAAGTAGCTTAAGAAGCAAGAGATTCAAATAAATCATCTGCATCTGCAAGATTACTAAAACCACTTTTACTAAGCCATTTACACATATGTACGCATAACAATTATTATTATGACTAACTAGATTTATATATTGATTGTAAACACCGACTATGATAATATTTACACGCAACGATTGAAATTAATTTAGCGAATATTTGCAGCTGCCAGTCCCGACTGCACGAGCGATGTTTTATTCGAGCGATGTGACAACCGATCGATGGTGATGAATCACTGTTAATTCATTCCGAATAGCTTAAACTGTCACAACTCACACATCTATACAAATAAATAAAATTGGAGTGTCAGTTTGTAATATCAAAATAACACCTTTTCACTAAATGCATAATATGAAAGTACATACGACACCTATAGCAAAAAAGCGATTTATAAAAAAATTGTCTGTCTGTCTGTGTGTTTGTTCCGGGTAATCTCCGAAACGCCTGGACCGATTTTGACGGGACTTTCACTGGTAGATAGCTGATGTTATAAGGAGTAACTTAAGCTACTTAAATTTTAGAAAAACAAAAAAGGGTCCTGTCGCACGGGCTCAGAACGCGGGAGCGGGCTTTTTTGTTATGTTAAATTCCACGCGGACGAAGTCGCGGGCTCAGCTAGTCTAATATATAAAATTCTCGGGTCCCGGTGTTTGTTGCCAAACTCCTCCAAAATGACCGATTTTCATGAAATTTTGTGTGCATATCGGGTAGGTCTGAGAATCAGTCAACATTTATTTCTCGTACCCCTAAAAGACAGGACAACGTCTGTCGGGTCCGCTAGTAGTATTTATCAAATGCTCAAATCTTGACTATTTTTTATTTTAACTAGCTAAACGAGGCCACGCTTCGCTGTAGCTCGTAATTAATAATTTCTCGTTCCTGTGGGAATTTCGGGATAAGAGGTACCTATATAAAGGCACTCCTTTATATAAAAGCAACGTTGTGTGAAAATTTCAAGTCAATCCATCGACTATAATCGAGTTTTGCTGTTTTAATGTTCATGATTACGGGTTTTATATAAAAAATCCGCTTCCGTATGTTTGTGTCCACATACGGATGCGGATTTTTTATATAAAGCCCGTAACCATGAACATTTTCATCCTAACATCAGCCTAACCCAAAATGGCATGTCAAAAGCTAACTACTATGTTATGAACGTGTAATTGTCTTTATTAATAAACATTATTATTATTAAAAAAGCGTACTCAAGATCGCTCGCAGACTTTATTTCTTAATACGGGCTAGGACTAGGTAGTGTGCAGCGATTGGTCCCAATCCCACCTGACGGAAAGTTATGATGAGGCCGCAGTTATGGCTCGCTGCTGACTCAGTAACGTCTGTTTACTCCAGATTTTAAGAGACCCAAGATTGACCTCTCCGGAAACACAAACCTTACTCACGAGCATAACGGATCCCAGGGGGGGCGGGGAATGTCAGTTTCTAAACTATCTTAAGCACTCAATGTTCGGCTTTTGTTTCGGGGTACTATCATCCACTTTGCTTTGATCCATCGGGTCATCATGACATAAGAACTCAAAACTTCTGTGCTTCCGGGTAGGTGGGCACTTTGCCTATTAAGTATCCCCTACCAAGGGGGATATATAGGTGCTTATATAAGTAATTTCATACCTACATAATACCCACTACCGGATATATGATGATATACCTACCATTATTAAAAAAATAAAGTGTTATCTTTTCGTGCAGATCGCTTATCCGCTATTCGACAAGTTACTATAATGGGTACCACAGCTGGCCACTTGTCACCACCGCCGTCACTGATTGAGCCGAAGATAACAGTATAATGAGTGTTTGATATCTGTGAAAAATGCGCACCTGCGCACATATACTGTTACTATCTATACTTTAATGCTTAATATGTATATCTTTCATCGATTTACGTTGTTGTCTCTATTTTGTCCTCTTAAAAAATAGAGTCAATAAAACGCCCTAAATGCCAGAACATAATCGCCAGTGCAAACTCACGCTTACTTATTATATCTTTTTACTATTTGATATTAAACTTCAAAAACATTTGTTTGACTTTATTGTACAAAATATGTAGGATGTTGAAGAAACAAAATGCCGAGAAAACGTTAATAACGGACGATAACCGACTACGTGCCTTCAAAAATCAAACGCTGTTTCAATTCAATATTTCACTTATAAACATCTACTATAATAGATAGGAAGGTACAATGTTCGTTTATAAAAGCGATTCAGTTGAAAAATGAATGGAAACACTCCGAGCGTGCAATTCATTGCATTCCAGATGGAAAATAATTGTTCGCGCTAATGTTCACTGTTCACTACTTCTTCTTTTTAGAATAGGGGGTGGAAACTATGAGAATATATTATTCTGCCTATATATTTCTAAGAAACACGTATTAGTAGTAAATACATATTATAAAAATAAAAAAAACCTTTTTATCATCCAAACTACAATGTGGAAGCTTCCGATACCAGCTAGGGGTCCAGCAGACTCTATTAAAAAACTCGTTCTCCAGGGTAGATTCAATAGAAATAGATCTCGAGGACGTAGCCCCAAGCGCTGGACTGAGCAAATAAAAACAGTCACCAAGACCCCACATAATGAGAATGTCCGCCAAATGTCGGCTAGAGGCGTAAAGAGTACAATCAACCAACATTTAAAATGACTACACTTCTCATCAGAAAAATCAAAACACCATGCAAGTTTATGTTTTGTAAGGATTATCAGAAAAATGTGTATATTTAGGAATACGTGTCAAATGACTTTAAATAATGAATAATATGAGGTTTTCAAATCCTAATGTTAATGTTCTAAATTCAAATTAAATTTTCATAGGTTTCGTATTTTGTTTAACAAGTCATTTTTACCCTGTATGGAGTATAAAGGAAAGTGAAAAAACAACACCCGTAAATGAAAAAAAAGCTAAGGAACGTTTATTTAATAACTTGTATTCAAATTTGCAAGATGTTTAGATTTTTCTGATGAGAAGTGTATTATCTAAGTGCAACGACTGGGAAGAGAAGGTAAGAGAGAAAACATTTGTTGAAATAAAAATTCAACCTCTGACACTTGTCCCGGTGGCCGATATAAAAGGAAAGTCAATACCTACATATTTCGATACATTGACGACCACTTGGCGTAGTGGTTTGTGTGTAGACCGCTCGGCTCACTATACCTGGTGGTTGCGGGTTTGATTGCCGTCGGGGCAAATTTTGGAAATGGTCTTTTCGTAATTTGCCCAGGTCTGGGTGTCACTGGAAACGCCCCCAGTCCATTGTACGGTACCCATAGTACAAGCGTACTACTCCTACTTTGGGACCATACAGTTTGTGTGTCAGTCTGGCGATATTTATTTATATTTTTACATAGACCTATTATATAGGCGTAAGGCAATATAGAATTACGTCACAACTAGCTATTTTGATAAGCTCAACATTGTAAGATATGCACTAATTATCCGCAATGCCAATAAGCTACTTATCACTCATCATAATTATCAATTATGCTTTATGCATAACATTGCAACACACCGACACTTTCTTAGGTCGGAATTTGGACCTTATCCCCCTATGATTTAGGAATGATAAAATAAATGAGGTACTTAATATCATGTAAGTGGCACACGTTAGCATGAAGCGGCACTCACGCCGCCCGAGGGAACGTCCGTGCCTCCGCCACGCTTTTTGCTACAAAGTGCTCTTCGCACAGCCTCCGTCCTTCTCGACATTAATGCGATCCATTACGAGTTATGCCACGTCCATGTAAATTATACTACATCAATGTAAATTAATGTTTTATTACGTACCCATTTCTTTTCCAGTTTCGCGTATGCTTTCAGGTAACGTAGGTTATGTTTCTGTGCCTATGATTAGCAACGCGAGAAAAATGTATAACAACCGGCAATTTCTTTGTATAAAAAAGTCGGTAAACAAGCGTACGACGCGCCTCATGTTGAGCAATTACCGTAGCCTATACCTAGATGCTTGCAATACCAAAGGCATTGCTCGCACGTTGCCTACCTGAAGAGAAGGAGGGGAACGGAAGATGGTTGGTTGGTTGTACGGCTCTCTCACTTATCGTACGAAACGCAGCTATAATAGCTACTTTACGCCGATCTTCTGTGAGAGGGCGGTACTGCCTCAGTCAACCTAGCCCCTATATGACCATAGTCAATTACAGCTCATAGGCTTCAGCTTGGCTCAACCAACACAGAAAAAAAATATTCTTATGAAACCAATATTTTAGAAAAGGAATTTACCTAATTAAAGCCCTTTATTCTTGGTCGCTTCTTCTCACCAAAAGTTCAGCCACGACATTTGCGTTCTCCGCTGGATCAATTACAATCGTAACACAATTTGGACAATCAAAATTTCCAATCTCACTTTGATGGGATTTTATTCCGTCTGTTCATAAAACAATTTGCGAGTGTATTGCAATTAATCTCGGGGACAAATTGAATTCATCCTTTTTTACAATATGGTTTTGTTTATACCTACTGCTTTATTAGAACAATCTACTTAGAAACGTACCTGCAATTGTAGTAACTGAAGCATAACAGAATTGGATGACCCCCCTGTATTTCTGAAAGATTGTTCCTAGTTATGTAGACTGAGAAAACGGACTACACAAAACGATTTTACTAATACCTAATACCCTAGCTAATACGTAATCGATTGAAACAAACACAAGGTAGGTAGTGCAATCGTTCTATCGTTGGGGAGGCAAATTTGAAATTGAAAACAGCCAGTGAACAGAAAGTAGTCTCGGCCGCCAGGGTGGCGCGGCTTTGTTCTAATGTAGCCACAAAATGCAGGCGAAACTCTACAATTTACTGTGTCGCACCTGACCTTCGACGACCTGAGCTTAACTAGTAACTTGGACAGCTAAACCGATTAGGAAGTTTGGTGACATGAGTTAGTTTAACCGTTGCAAATGGAGAAGGCACTCACGTCGAATGAAAGTCCAATTGATAAAACCACGGGCTTTCATATTCATTGGGATTTGATTTATTCACAAAATAAACAAATGTAATTAAACATAAAATATTAAATGATTCCAGAAGGAAAATAGGCTTTTCTCTTAATACAGTATGTTGCTTGGACATCTGGACATTTGGACCTTAAATGTTATTGCTTGCATTTGCTGGATTAAGGGCTAACCTCTGTAACATTACATTCGAACCGAAAAAAACCTTTTTTGCTAACATTATTTATAAAGCAACGCTTCATTTTCCTAAATCCCATAGGCCGAAATCCCCACATGACACTTGACAGACGGGAGACAAAAAAAGGCCGCCTTAACCCACATTCCTGTTTCTGATTGCCTTTTTAGACTCTCCCTGTGTCAGCCCTAAATGTTCTAAACAATGTTTATTAAAAAAACATCTCAGACAGGCCCTTGTTGATACAATAAACTTATGTTATGACAAGAATTCATATGCCATTAATTTTGCAATATACAGATTTTCCATCAATTATTGGAAAATATTGTGAAGAAAAATATTGGGAGGAAACCTGCATGCCGTAGGAATTCTAAACAATTTTCGGAAGACGTGTGAAATCCGCCAAACCGTTCTGGACTAGCGTGATGGATTATGGTCTGAATCCCCCTCGCATTGAAGGGTGGCCCGTGCCCACGAGTGGGGCATTAAAAGGGCTGATTATAATTATAATTTAGCCCTTTTGACGTCCCACTCCTGGGCACGGGCCTCCCCTCAACACGAGGGGGATTCAGGCCATAATCCACCACGCTGGCCCAGTGCGGGTTGGCGGATTTCACACGTCTTCCGAAAATTGTTTAGATTTCCTACGGCATGCAGGTTTCCTCCCAATATTTTTCTTCACAATATTTTCCAATAATTGATGGAAAATCTGTATATTGCAACATTAATGGCATATGAATTCTTGTCATAACACAATTGGATTATAATTATGACATTTATAACGAACAATATTTATTAAGATGTACAGTCAGGTTATTTTTGATCCTACCGGGTCCTCAATATAATGTTTTTGAATGAAAATCAATAATCCAAGCATAATCGCCGTATCACTTAATGAAACATATCTAGTAGAATTCAGCAATAATCAGATTTAATAAGGATCAATTTATCTATCAATTATTATTACACAATATAATACAATAATGTATAGATAAACCCAATTAGCGGGCATTGGTATATAAACTCTTGCATTACAGATAACAATGAATTAATTGAGTCGTGTCAATACCTAATACAGGTGGTATTCAGAATAGTTATTCGGTTATAGTGCGATTGGTTATTTTTTAAAATGATTGAAAAGGTTTATATTGGCAAACGTGTGAATACGTTGAGGAAGAATGCGGCTAAGAGGTACAATATCAACGAGGAAACGTGCCATGTTGGACATATAGCACTGGAGGCGATGTTGAACGAACCTCACGTTTATAATCAGGTGGGTGTTTCTATGCAGCACGGATTGAGTTAACTGACCATGGTTTTCGCAGGATTTCATCTGTAGGAAGTTAACATACGTTTTATTGCAATTTATAATCGATATTGTTGCAATAAATAAAATTACAGTATTTTCATAAACTAACTCTACAATTATTGATACTTACTTGAAAAAAGGGATTGCACCCTCCTAAGCAATGTAAAAGTTCCTACAAAAATTTTAAAACGATAAAAGTTTACTATTTAATTATATATTTTCCGTGTTTATTATTTACTAGCTGTGCCCCGCGACTTCATCCGCGTAGTATTGGATTATTGGGTTAAAAAGTATCCTATATGCTAATCCCTGTTATAATCTGTGTTCCAAATTTCATCCAAATCCGTTCAGTAGTTTTTGCGTAAAGGAGTAACAAACATACATACATACATACATACATACATACATACATCCACACTCATAAACTTTCGCATTTATAATATTAGTAGGACGTTATTGACAAGGAACAAAAGATAAATTACCTACTTGCAATAGGTAATTCAATCATATCAAAAAATCAGTTTATATACCTAAATGTTGTTATTGATTGTAGGATTATTGACATGAAATGGATTGAAAACCTTATCCAAAACCTGTAATTAGACACCCCGGGTAATGATTTATATGATAGGTGACGGACACCTGCTGAAACATCACACGCATACGCAGACACACACACACACACACCACATTTTTCATAACTTTAAACTTATAAATATAATAACTCTAAATTGAAAATTTAAAAACCCCCGATGTGACGACCTTTTCATCAAATGTATACTTTACCTAGTACGTCCAAATAACGCTAAAATTATATTAAATTAGTTTCTTTTCTGTATTTTTTCTCAATGGCGGAGCAGCGCCCTCTAGAATTATTATTGCGTAATATTCCATGACAATTAGCAAAATTTAACGCGTGCGCGTATCCATCATTTGACACGTGACTTATGGAACGTCTTTAGTTCATACACAAATCTCATATAAAAATTGATAAAATATCATTTTTTTCCAGAATCCGGGAAACTTTTCAAATTTATAATATTGTAAAAAGCCAGTTCAGACTATTACGATCATTTAAAAATATAATAAAGCGAAATCGTTTCAGCCGTTCTCAAGTGATGCAAAGATATTATTCCAATAAGCCAAAATTTCGATCGGATTCGAGCCGTGGAAGTTGGTTTTGGCCGTGAATGTGGCTTTTTCAACCTACAAAAGAGCTGATGATCTTCAAACGGCTGAACCGATTTTCATGAAACATAGCTAAGAACACTCTCGATCAGAATACCTATCTAACAAAAGAAACAAAATTGAAATCGGTTCATCAGCTTGGGCGCTACGTTGCCACAGACAGACACACAGATACACAGATACACAGATACACAGATACACAGATACACAGATACACAGATACACATGTTAAACTTATAACACCCGTCGTTTTTCGTCGGGGGTTAAAAACAGCCATACAAATTTAACAAAAATGGAAGCATAATCCAACAAGCCGTATATTTATATCCATAAAGTAGATTAACTGAACCGCAAATCCCATGTCTCGTTTTAAAGAAAACTAATAAGGGGAGAGCAAAGCGCGGTAAAACAGGAATAAACCGGTGAAGAATACGTGTTCGCGTACATTCTTAAAGCCCGAGGGAGCGTCACGTACCGCTCCAACTATTTGTTCATTTGACCTAGTATCTCCGCCAGTGCCGCCACTTACACAAACTGCGCCCGATTGGAATGGAGCTACTTTATTTATGTGCGCTATGGTACGACATCAAGTGCCGATAAAATGTTATAGCTACTGGAACATCAATCAGAGATTTAACCCTCCGTGCTTTGCCGTGCCGGAGGGTTTTGGTAGATGGAATCTTCCTAAGTGGGGTTTCTAATTCATACTAATTATGCAGGGTGTTTTAAAACTTCGAAATAATAATTAAGGTACATTATACGGTGGCTAATATGAAGACAGACTCTATGTTACTATCATATTATTTTCTGAGTTACGGGTCGATTACAATATGTGTTACAAATTTCGTATAACGGCCTTAGATCACATTTAATACGGTAAACAGTGTAAACAGCATTTATAAGTAGCGGCCACCATTTTTCAAGAAAAAAATGCTTACCTAAATGTGTAATTGCGTAAAAATAAATATATAGATATACCATTTTATTTCCAATACTCATCCATAACCCCAAGTATTATTTCGGACTTTCGAAGCATCCTGTACTTTGTTTTTATTTACTAAAGCTGTAGACTCGTGACAACATCTTGGTAAGGAAAAGTAGATAATAAAAGTAGTAGTGACAGAGACAAGAGGTGTTAGGTAAAATTAAACCAAGTGTGAATTTTTTTATCTTAAAAATTGAATAATTTATTCGTAATTATCTAGTCATTGTCTCTTTCCAGAAAAATGAACAATTTACAAAGTAAGCAATCAGTGAAACGAATTTGCTTTAAATCGTAATCCAAAAAATCCTTTACATAAATTGTCATTTTTTCCTTCGCAACAGAATCTTGATTAGAAGGTTCTTAATATATACAGTTGAGTACAATATTTTAAATACATTTTATCGTTACTACGATGTTATATTCATAGATATAGGTTATTTAAAATTAATTAATTCGCCCCAGTTGCTCCCGACTACGACAAAGCCAAAAGAAAGGGTAATATTTTAGCAGTCTATGTATGTATGTATGTATCTATGTATCATTTTTATGTTCCGCCGTAGCGCCTAAACTACCCATCCGATTTCGAGAAATGAGATGTCAATCTATTCGTTATTATGGTGCGGATGACATAGGCTATATTTTTAACCCCCGACGAAAAAAGAGGGGTGTTATAAGTTTAACATGTGTATCTGTGTGTCTGTGTATCTGTGTGTCTGTGTATCTGTGTATCTGTGTGTCTGTCTGTGGCAACGTAGCGCCCAAGCTGATGAACCAATTTCAATTGTGTTTCTTTTGTTAGATAGGTATTCTGATCGAGAGTGTTCTTAGCTATGTTTCATGAAAATCGGTTCGGCCGTTTGAAGATCATCAGCTCTTTTGTAGGTTAAAAAGCCACATTCACGGCCAAAACCAACTTCCACGGCTCGAATCCAATCGAAATTTGAGATTATTGGATTTAGATTTATTATATTTTTAAATGATCGTACAGTCTGAACTGGCTTTTTACAATACTATAAATATGAAAAGTTTCCCTGATTCTGGAAAAAATTATATTTTATCAATTTTTATGAGATTTGTGTATGAACTAAAGACGTTCCATAAGTCACGTGTCAAATGAGGGATACGCGCATGCGTTAAACTTTGTTTGTTTTGTTAATGGTCATGGAATATTACGTTATAATAATTCTAGAGGGCGCTGCTCCGCCATTGAGAAAAAATATAAAAAAACAAATCTAATTTAAAATAATTTTAGCGTTATTGAAAATTCTTCCCCTGGGCTGCTCCCATCCACCTCAACCAGAGTTATTACATGAAATTGAATCATAATTGATAATATTTAACTAGGAATTAAACCTCCGTGGCATCAATATTTAGATTCGTTGTCTATTCTAATGTCAATTATTATAATGTCATAACAAAATAATGACTACTTTTACGCAGAGTTTCTGTTGATTATTGTATACATTTGATGAAAAAGTCGTCGCACCGGGGGTTTTTAAATTTTCAATTTAGAGTTATATATGAACTAAACAAAATCAATATGACGGATGTTATATCCAAAAAAGTGGGGGACACTGGAATTTTTTTTTGCTGTCGTATCGAGTGCGATGTCTAATGAAAGAAAAAACAAATCTGAATTCATTATAAATACAATTAAATTACTTACAATTTAAAATATATCCAGCAACAAAAATGATAATTTTATATAAGTATTATTCAAATAAAAATAATTTATCGCCAGACTGACACACCAAACTAAGCAACGCTTGTACTATGGGTACCGCACAATGGACTGGGGGCGATTCCAGTGACACCCAGACCTGGGCAAGTTACGAAAAGGCCATTTCCGAAATTTTCCCCAGCGGAAATCGAATCCGCAACCTCCATGTGCAGTGAGCCGAGCTGCCTATGCTCGAACCACTGCGCCAAGCGGTCGTCAATCAATTCTATATTTCAGTGTTTATGAATATTAGGTAGGTAATAGAGCTATTCTATCAATATAACATAATAATGACCACGCGTGGATATTTCCGTAGTCTAGTTACAGTTTTTTAAACGTTTTCCTGGTTCTATTCCGACTCTCAATGCCAAGTTACTATTTGCAATCATTTTCTTTTATCTAGATCGATGCCGCGACTAACGAGAAGGAGATCAACCTGTCGGTCGCGTACCGCACATGCCGGCTGTCCAGCGCCATGATGAACTCGGGCCTGAAGCCCGGGGACCCCGTGGTCATCATGGGCCACAACCACCTCGATCTGGCCATTCCCTACTTCGCCTGCCACTTCAGCGGAAACCCGATGTGCGCGATCGATCCTAGTGTTATGCCTGGTATGTAGGTACTTGAATAAGTAAGACTTATTTGTCTACTTTGCCAAATTAAGGTCCGTATTAATAAATCAATCTCAAGTCTGAGAGCGGTCTTGAGTACGATTTTGACATGTCATTTTGTACTGGAATGACATGAGCACGACAAACCTAAAAAACAAAAATTACCAACAATTTTAATGAAACACCGCTTCGAAAAAAACTGCTATGTTTCCATATAATTTTGAGAATTAAACAATCCACAGCCAACAAGCAATACGAAATAGTAATAATGTGCGAATATAAGTCGGTCACCACCGGGCTCGCCTACGTTCAGGCGGCCATTTTATAAATTCGTGATTCATTCTCGGGCGGAAACTGTTATGTTACTTAAGTGTGTTATATAAAAGCGCGAAACGTACATAGTTATATTATTATGTGGAGCTAATATTACTTTTAAATCGTTTTTCAGAGGACTTGAAAAAATTATTCCCCTACATCAAACCCAAAATGGTCTTCTGTCAAAAGTCTTGCATAGAGAAGGTGAATCAAGCATTCAAGTCTATCGACTCGACTGGTGAAATAGTAGTGTTTGACGACAAACCAACCAATTTAGAAGCTTTCGTTAAGAAGCACAAGGGCAGTGAAATTAACTACAGGTGTGTTATCCATCATTATTTAGACACATGTTAATATAAATGCTACCTACTAAGAAACAAAGGTCAACATGTAAATTTCTTAATCGCAGAAATTCAACAATAGGATTTATTATTAATACTCAAAAGTACCTAATACAGCGAGATTAAATAAAATGTCTTAATTAAAATTCTGTCAATTAAAGCAGTTCAACGAATTGTGGCGATTTGTAAGAGCAAAAAATCTATTCATCAGCGATTCACAAACTGAAACAAATTGGAAAAGGATCGATTGGAAACCGGATTGTTTTTTTACAACATGCGTACGACCTAATGTTATTCAGTATACCGAAGACTATGCTTCAATAGGTATCAATGGCATTGCTCGCACATTACCGACCTGAAGGGTAGTTGGATACAGGGATGGGTAGGAAGGGGGCGTTGGGTTTTCACTTATCGTACGAAACGCAGCTATAATAGCTACTTTACGCCGAACTTCAGTAATATACTATCCCGTTCGAGCCAGCCCTTATATGAGCTGAAGCCAGATGGCTACAGCTTGGGCAACCATCCCGAATGAAACTGACGAGACGACGAAAAACGAAATGCGGATTTAAAATAAATAAATATCGCCAGACAGACACACCAACTGTGTGGTCCCAAACTAAGCAACGCTTGTACTATGTGTACCGTACAATGGACTAAGGGCGATCCCAGTGACACCCAGACCTGCGCAAATTATGAAAGGGCCAATTCCGAAATTTGTTCCGGCGGGAATCGAATCCGCAACCATCATGAGCAGTGAGGCGAGCGGCCTACGCTCGAACCACTGCGCCAAGCGGTCGTCATTTGAGAAAACTAACCAAAACAGCTATTACTTACTGCTATTTAAACAGTAACCCACTTTATTAATGTGTACGACATTTCCAGGCCAGCCGAGTTCGACCAGTCCAAAATTGCTGCCTGGCTGATGCTAACGAGTGGGACCACAGGCTTGCCCAAAGTAGCAGTCATCCCTTTTGACACCCTCCTGAACGGAATGATAAGCTGGTGGTGAGAAATTAATTTATTGCTTTTGCATTCGTAAAAAGTGAATACGTAATATATAAACGTGTCTTATATTTTTGCCTGACTGCTGCCAGAAGGAGGGTTATGTTTTTCGAGTGTAATGATGTATGTATGTCTATTTCTAGGTACCTATCTATACAATATTTTAATGTAGCGTCTGAGAAAATGAGCGCATTTTTTATTATATATATCTAGATGGGTATGAGGTATACACAAGTATTTCGCTTAAAGCTTTTTAAGCTACCATTTTGACAAATTAAACGACCAAATGTATTTTTTAACGAATAACGATGTAATCGTCATTGATTAACTGAAAACCTACTTAATACTTAGATACTTTTAAGGCAAATCAACACTGATATAATTATCAATTACGCTTAACGCCTACTCCGCTTTGAAATGAAACTATAAAAAAATATGAAACAAAGCACAACTAAAATAATCTAAAAAGATCGATACTTCGTTTCAAATTACAATGAGTTTGATGGATTTATTTCATCAATAATACAAATGCGATGAAGGCGTTTGAAAGTAATGAAACAATAATAAATTACAAATCAGAATCCGAAGCTTAACGGCGCCTGATAGGAGGATTATAGCGGTCGCCGCGATATAAGTAATCGAATGTATTAATATTACCGACATTTTCGCTGGACACTCTAAACGCTAGACTATTTCCAAAATTAAATAGATACGTACGTAGATTAGTACCTACTTTAAAAATAAACGCTACTTGTTTATACCTAAAAATAATTAGGTATATACCCTCACTTAATAATAACCCTGATTCAGCATTATCACTTCAATTAGGTACAGGCGTCTAGACGAGGGACAGATTCAGGTCACAACTAATCGCGCCTATCACACGGGTTAAACAAATCACTTTGAAAGGTTTGATTCATTCTCAATATGCTCATAGCATCAATATAATCAATCAATTAATTGTGAGTACGTTCAACTCACAACTCAGCGAACTATAATAAACATATTAGAAAACTTATTGCAAGTTTGGTTAGTTTGGTACGTCTCATACGAGTAAATTAACAGCTGTAGCCCAAGTTATGACCCGATCTAAATTGTTATTGCGCATCAACCCTCGGATTATGCTTGAATATTCCAATATCACGCTCTATGGAATAATAATTAAGGGTGCACGAAACTGGCCACAAGAGTGAGAATGAATGAAATATAATGAATCTATCAGAATAAGACATTGGATAATTATTAAGGATAATAATCCTTCTACGCTGGAAGAGATTGCGTCCTCCCACGACCCTTTCTTCCGCGCACGTGCTAGTTATGGAATGATCTCCCTCCTAAAGTCTTCCCATAGCACTACAACATGGCGTTTCTCGAAAGGCAAGTCCACAAGTCCATTAAAAGTCAGCACTGCGTGTGCCCCCATTCAGTTGTTGATGTCCTGGGCGACGGTGACGGTGACCACTTACCATCCCACCAAGTGTACCGTTTGCCAGAGTGCCTACATAGGCAATAAAAAAAAAACTACATTACGTGTGTTCCCCATTTCAAGGTTATATAAAAGTCCCTTTAATGAATAAATTATTTTCTACCTACTTGCTATTTGCTAGTTTTACTACATAATATCTAATATATTGTTTGTTTGTTTGTATTTATGTATAATGTAAGTAGGTAGCATGGAGCTACTCTCTGGAACTATTGATTCGAATTTGAAAGTTCTTTCACTGATAAGAACCTGCATAATCCCTGAGTGACAATACAAATACCTCGAAGGACCATGCCGGTGAAGCCGCGGGTAAATGCTAGTTACAAGACCAGAAACCTACCTTTTGCTCATAAAATGAAAACACAAATTCGATAAATATTTTTCCTCAGGACACCGTTCACTGATAAATTCGAGAGTACCATGGCTATGGCCACACTCCAGTGGTTGTCGTCGCTCATTTACTTCATATCGGGTCCTCTGAGGGGCTACACACGGATCCAGTCCTCAGCTCCGCTCACTCCGCAACTCCTCGTCGCGCTTATCAACAAATATAGGGTAATTATGATGGGACAATAACCGATAAGAAACTAATTTGGATTTATTAAAACTGATAACGCGTAATCCGTCCTCAGTGATTTTTATTGTTGTGCAACGTGGGTTTATTAGTTATCTATTGCGATGTATTGCAGTGTAGCAATATTTCATTGATCTCACATAACTATTTTCAACTGACTCCAAAACGGAGGAGGTTCTCAATTAGGTTGCATTTTTTTATGTTTGTTACCTCGGAACTCCGTCAATTATAAACCGATTTGAAATATTATTTTATTTGAAAGGATGTTTTACCAGATTGGTCCCATATAAATTTCATTAAAATCGGTCCAGTAGTTTAGCATTTAAATAAAAATAACTGGAAGAAATACGAAACGAAATTTCGTAATTTGCTTTCCTGTGACTTTTCAGTGGTGTTTACGGTCACTAAAAAGTCCCAGTAAACCTACCTTCTGGTTTCATCATGAGATGATGATGAAACCGGAAGATAGCCGCCGGAACCATCCTTACTTGACCTATAGTAACATGTTCATAATATTTCAGCCCAACGTGACCGCGTGGACGCCATATTTATTAGGGCAATTCCTTGTAGCGGCAGAAAACGTTTGTGACTTATCGTGTTTCAAATACATTGCTATTGGCGGCAGCGCTATCGAGAAGCCATTACTGGACAGATTTAGAGTAAGTATTGTACTCACATACATTATATCCGATGTAGGTTCATTGAGTGCGAAGAAAGAATTCCTTTCATTTATTTTCCAACCCTACACTTAGTACAGTCAGGCATTAAATCTTCCGATAAAAGATATCTAGCCAGCGAATCTCAATGAAGCCCAAATACATTTAAGTTTCAAAAAGTACGTAAAAGGAATATTTTTCTTTAACCAGGTAACTGTTTATATAATAGACTTGAATTATTTGGGTAGTCTTAGTCTCGAATTAATAATCAAGTCTGAGATCGTTCTTGAGTACGCTTTTGACATGTAACTTTGTAGAATGTAATTTCCAAGAACGCTCTAAAACTTGAGATCGATTTTTTAATATACGCCTTAAACTATCAGTTTAATTAGAACTATGTGAGTTTACCACATTGCTAGTAGTTATGCTTACAACCTTCACTTTTTGTTTCAGAATAAATGTGGAGCATTTTTATATTTGGTTTACGGAATGACAGAGCTATTGGTGCCAGTTTTCAATTTCACCGACGACACACCTTTCGGGTCCACCGGGAAACCATTAGACTCTTACCAATTCAGGGTAAGTTATGTATCTCTCCGTTATACTAAATTTCCTTACTTGGTATATTTGTTTAGATACATTGTAATACATTTTAAATATGTATGTTATTATTAGAGATAATATCTACAGTGTTAGGTATTGCGATATCAATGTGAATTGTTATAATATTGTGTTGATAATATTTTTGATTGCAGCTTATTGATGATAACGGCCAGATTCTAGAAAAGCCAAACAAAACCGGAGAACTGTGGGTGAAAGGAGACGCCTTCTTTAAGGTAATAAAATAAACTAGCGTATTTCTAAACCTACGACACACAAGGATACACAAGGCATCTGATCCTCTTAAGTATTACAGCATAAAGCCCTTTATTTAGGAACAATCAATATAAATTCGCTGTGTATAATATTTTTCATTACTCATACTCTGAAAGTAGGTCTGAAGTTGCCTGAGGAGCGGGTTGAAAGTAATACTTTTCCGGCCCGGGAGAATAGCTTTCAACTGACAGCTGTCAAATTATAAAAAAAAACTAGTTCCATTTTCACATTTCTATGGAACAATGTTCAAACTTTTTCTACAGTCACTCAATTACAGCACGATGTAAAATTGAAATAACATAAAGTTAAGTACTTATTAATTAAAGAATATATATTTTTAAATAACTTAATTATAAATCAGTTTCAACAATTTCTTTAAAATAACATAGATTTGGGCAAAATATTTAAAGATGAAAATGAAAAATAATGGCTAAATAATGAAGTTGGCCGGCCAACGAAAAAAAAAACAAAATAGGCGGCAATCCGATCTTTTTTTTTTTGAGTTGTAGAGTATTGTTCATACTTCCTTGTATTATTTCTTTAGCCAATTCCTGTTTTTATTGTTACTTTCCTTGTATTCGTAATGAAAAGCACAGTGTTTACCTCGGGTGAAAGACTTATTTTGTCCCTCGAACTATTAGCGCCCTCGCTACGCTCGGGCGCCAAACCCCGTCTCGGGACTAAATAAGTGACTTTCACCACTCGTGTAACAATGTACTATTACTTAGATAAAAATACAGACACATTTAAACCGTTTATCAATACAAAGCGTCGCTAACTTTTCCACATGCTTAATAGCAACATAATAACTCTAAAGCACTGAGAACGATTTACCGAAACCCGAAACCCAATCCCGAAAAAGGTAAACCGTCACGACTCGTGGGCGCGAGGCCGTAATACCCTCAGGATAAGTCCTCGTTTATAATTTACCTGTACGCTAATACTTGCTACTTTGGACCCGACATATATACCTATGTTTGACCAGACCTTGTGGAAACCTGGGACAACTTCCGTGCTTGATGGCGCATTTGCCATACCTACTAATGGAATCAAGCATAATCAGCTCACGTGATAAGGTCCAATTAGTCTTATTGATGCTTTACAACTGGTCTTCAATAGTTGTAACATTCTTGCTTCTGTGGCAATCAGTCTTTACAGTTATTGAAACGAAAGGAAATTGATAATTTTCTACTAACTGCTATTCTTTTTTTATTGTTTTTGTGGGTTCCAAGGCAATTTAACTCATCAAGGGTCAAACCTCGGTGTCATCCTGGCTTGCAACAGTAACAATGGGGGTAGAGTGGGACAAGTCCCATGTAAAAACCTACATTACTATAGTAAATATTATGAACTTCGATGATAAGAAATAAAATAAAATATTTCGATTAGATTTATTGGCATACAATCTCAATTTGTTTTTTTATTTACAGGGATATTTGAACAATCCAGAAGAGACGAGAACTATATTGACCGAAGACGGGTGGTTCAAGACCGGCGATATGTTCTACAGGGACGAGCAAGATTATTACTTCTTCGTGGAACGGAAGAGGCTTTTAATTAAGCACTTTGGGTTTCTGGTAATTAGAAAGTTTTTCACTTTATATTTTAATTAACTTCCAATTTTAAACCAATATTTTCTTACAGACACTTTTAGATATTATTTCGGAAGTAATAGTTTACTATACAATACACCTACGTATGACGTGAGAAAACGTGTTAGGTAATTATCGATACTTCTCTGATATTTACTCCATCCCTCCGTGCAATGGGGGAACAAGCTTATATACTGAACACATTTATCTACTTGAGTTTTTCCCAGAAAATCTATAATGAAATACTTTTCACGACACGTTAATTGAACTTTTTAACTTGACGTCCATATTTTCTCAGCTAGACGATCATACAATATTAACTAAAATTACCTTCGCAATGTCTTACAAGACCTACAGAAAGCATCTCAAATGTGAGCCTAAAAGTCAGTCAGCGTAAACATACTTAGCTAGACTTATTTTTCTCACGCTCTGATTCTTTGTAGTGAAGCACTGGCTCGCGCCGGTTGACGGGCGACAAGAGAAAATTCTTATTTCGTTAGAAAATATGTATCTCTTGAATTCATGCCGTCTGTCTGCATCTCGATAAGTGTATCGTTTGAAAGAGAATACTGTAACGTAAACTCTCGGGACGTGATCGTTCGATTTCGTTCACAAATTGTCACTTTACGATCAACGGCACAATTACAATACATTTTTGAAAATACTAGTTCAGAATTCAGAATGATACGCAAAGCTCCTAGCGCCTAAATTCTATTCATTTTCTACATTTAATTACAAAATAGTTTCGAGCGTAAATATTGTTGAAGATAATCTACTACTTACCTATTCTGCTTTGTTATGAATTTTCTTATAACACGTTATTAAGTTAGCAATAATGATGAAAATCTAATGTTTTATCGTTGTAGATTTCCCCGTTGCAAATGGAGGAGGTAATTAAACGGCATCCAGGTGTGGCCGAGGCATGTGTGGTGAGCATCCCCGACCCCGAGTGCATGGAACTTCCGATTGGGGCAATACTCAGAAGAAATGGGGACAAAGTTGACCCTCAAGAGATCTTTGATTTACTAAAAGGTATGTTTATACTTAACGATTTTGTAAGTAGATACAAATTTTCTATCAATATCAACAACCAATCCTATAGGTTGCGCAAATGTAAGATAATTTATAATTTCATGCTGTTATAACAAATTTTCTATAAAATATTTAATTTTTTTACTTAGGTGTTATTTTAAATTAAATTCGCCGCAATACGAAGGCCACTGCAATGATTCCTAACGTATTGCTCAGAAGCTAAAGTACCGTAAAAAATGTAATTCTGGCGAGTAATAAAAATGATTTGCGTCCTTCATTCACGCTCCGTCGGTTCGCGCTCAGTGTAACCAATGTGAAAGCATTTCGAATTAAAAGTTTCATTCAATACACTTCCCACTGTTTTTGGTATATTATTTTAGATTAGTTTATAGTTACAAATTTAATTGTTGTAAAGTTAAATACTTAGTTAGAAGTTCGATTCGGTAGTGAATCAGTAGGTAACAAGATGTTCTGACTGGTTGGATTTTAGTTGTTAAATTACATAATTAAACTAACAATATGCCTCGTGAATGAGAAGGGTTTTGTGGGAAATTTAAATATGACGTCAGAAACTGATTGCTATTTAAGAAAATATGGGTTACGAACCGCCCCAAATAACAGACTGTTCCTACTCAGTATAATTTAATAAAAACTCGGGGTGTAAAACAAGAGAATACTTGGCTAAGGCCACTATACAGACGTTACCAATATATTATACATTCAGTAATTCTTTTTGTCTTGATTCTTCCTAGCTTTCTAGAAAGAATCAACAATCCACGCAACCCAAGACAAACTCACACTTAAAATCGTCGTTATCGTTGGTGTACCTACATTATTTTTCAGCTGTTAACGATGGGTACTTCATTTTCAGGGAACTTACCCGAAGGTAAGCAACTGCGGGGCGGACTCTTCTTCGTGGATACACTTCCCGAGACGCCCTCGGGCAAAGTGCATCGAGCCAAAGTGAAGGAGATGGCGTTCACGGCGCAGCGAATCCTGTCCAAGTGAACTTATTACATCAAAACGGACACAGGACTGATTATATAATTTAGCATACCGCTACCCGCACACTTGACCGATTTTCAATAAGAATATGATGGACCACGATAGCGACAGTATATCCCTTTAGTCTTTTGAGCGTAGTCTCCTATGATGATAGAACCAAGCTCAAAAGATAACTAACTAATAATGATAACGTGTGTGGTCAAGCAGGACCAAGTGTCTTGAGGGATTTGAAGTGGTTTAAATTTTGTGTAGGTATAAAGTTGTTATTCAAATACTCACTAAACAGTGGACTCTACTGTGAAAATTGTAATCTAATTGTAGAGTAAAAAACGTATTGTTTACAATATATGTAAGTTTAATATAATACTAGTATCAGCATAATCCGTGAGATATGTCTACCTCTTCTGGGAAAACAGGCGTGATGTATTCTTTAATCCATAAAGTAACTAACGATTTCATAGCAATTTAATTAATTGTAAATAAAATTATGTATTCTTTATCAAACTGTTAGAGTTATATTTTTATGGTGTGTACTGTGGAGACACTGTTTAGTTCCAAAATTCAAAGATATGATTAGATTATAACTGATTGGGATAGGATAAGCAAGTAGATATGAGAATAGTTATGTAAGTATTTAAATATAGGAATAGGTATATACTCAAGTATGTGTTATAAAATTAAAAAATTAAAAGGATATTATCATGCAATACCATTTTTTTTGTTATAGTAAATTACATTCACTATTTAAAAGTGACAAGGATTTTGAAAAATGGTAAAGGAAAAAGTGCTACTCTACCACTATAGATAGGTTAGGTAGAGCAAAGTTGGATCAACCGAGAGCACCGCAATCAAAGTTTCGATTGGTTGAACAAGTGGCTTGCTGACACAACCTATCCCAGTTCCATTATGACGTAGGTATACCTCACAAAGAAATTGTAATACTAATACCAACAAAAAATATTATTATTAATTAGCTGAGCCCGCGACTTCGTCCGCGTGGAATTTAACTTAACCGCTCCCGCGTTCTCAGCCCGCGCGACAGAACACATTAGATTTTTTTTTTGTTTTTCTAAATTAAAAGTAGCCTTAGTTACTGCTTATAACATCAGCTATCTGCCAGTGAAAGTCCCGTCAAAATCGATCCAGCCGTTTCGGAGATACTCTTTGATTTCATGTGTTTTTATTTTTTTACGCGGAACCCTAATTGTTTTTCTAAAATTAAAGTAGCCTAAGTTACTTCCTATAATATCAGCTATCTACCAGTGAAAGTCCCGTCAAAATTGGTCCAGCCGTTTCGGAGATTACCCGGAACAAACACACAGACAGACAGACAGACAGACAGACAGACAGACAAAATTTTTTTAAATCGCGTTTTTGCTATAGGTGTCGCATGTACTTTCATATGCATTCAGTGAAAAGGTGTTATTTTGATATTACAAACAGACACTCCAATTTTATTTATTTGTATAGACTACCATACCGTAGCTGTAGGTACCTACTACTGGAGAGTGACGTTTCAATTTGATCATTTCACAAAAAAATTGTAATTTAATAAATTAGAAATGACATGCAATAGGGTTATCCCAGGTTATCCCGATTGTACGAGATATATTCAAACATACAGAAGAAAATAATTAGAGATAGAAGACTGTTCCAAGGAAGTTTTAAGTACTAATTGGTCTCAATTTGTTGTCACTTTTCGTACTAACTTTCAGTATATTATGTATTCGTTCGTCCGCTAAATTCGGACAGAAAATGTAATAGGAAACTGCTAAATTGATCTCCAGACTATATTACTCCGTTACTGGATGTTATTTCCACAGTTTTATACCTACCAATAAATGCTCAATTTTATAATTTTCTTATAAAAATACGGTGAATGAAATATAGACAAATAAAATTCAACCACGAATCGCGTGCCTACAATGTTATTTCATTTCGCCACTAATAATAAACGCCAATAAATCGTTTCACCCTATCTCGGACGCTGCGTAGTGAAAAATTCAATCAATCCCACCCAGATTGCAAAAAGTAGAATAGAACTCAGTGGATGCGTTTAATTAATTACCCTGCCAGTCGTCTAATCAATCCTTCGGCTAAAGGATGAACCTGCTGCCGTCTCACCCACTCCAATTAATCTGTATCCTGTTTTTACTTGGCTTTTTCTTGTTTGCTTCAAATCCCTGCCTGTTCAAACATTGCTCTCAATTAAATCTTATTAACAGGAACCGGATGCGAGACTTTTCTAATAATCTATATTGGATAGTATCGTTCTAGGTATAATATATATTTTGGATGTTTACGTATTAATTACGGGTCACAATGCGGAAGCTAAGATTAATTGTGTTATAAACATTAATTGATTTTAATATTAATTTATTGGGAATGGCTATGATTGAGACTATGACAAAATGTGTCATAGTAAAAAGATTTTGGCTGTTTCGTTACCAAAACAATTGCACGACATGTTCCATGAACAAATAAATCATTTTCTCCTATTGTTGCGACGAAAAATTGTTATTGTTACGGCCAGTAAGTAATCATTTTAAAATATGGTGTGACTCGGGTTTGACCAATTTAATTAAAATTGTATTTAGGTAAGTAGGTGATACATTCTCATAAAAAAATTACAGTACCTATAAAAATATGTTGAACTGGCATGAGTAATATTATCTATAACCCATACAAATTTAACGTGGTAGAGCCAAGCTATAGCCATTTGACTTTAGATCAAATACGAGCTGGCTCCTATACCATTGATAAAGGAGTACCACCCACTTACAGAAGATCGGCGTAAGCAGCTATTATAACTAGGCTTCGTGCGATGAGTGATAGAGCCGAAACCCTAATCCCCTGCCCATTCTCCTTCAGGTAGGCAAACTACGTGCGAGCAATGCCTTTGGTATCGCAAACATCTATACGCTAGGATAGCTGCTTAACATCAAGTGGATCGGGCGATTGTTTGCCGACTTTTATAGGTACCTACATAAAAAAATATGTGTGATATAATATACTATCTGATATCTGTGCCATGCCTTTGATTCCTTGACTGTCAGCAATCAATAACGTGAGCGAGTTAGCTACAGTCACGGAGTCGTACATGACTGCTACAAAAGATTGTTGAGTAATAGATAATGGAACGCACGTTAGCGCTGACAAGGTTTATATTTGACTAAATAGAAGCAATATTCGATGTTCTGGATATAGGAATAAGATGAGTTAAACTGAAAATTTATAAAGGATATACGCAAATAAATAAAGTTTTATTTTATTTGTAGGTACGTTTGCTACTGGTACTTATTTATCTATGTAGGTATTTTAGTAATTTTAACGCTACGATTAATGAGTTAACGAACGATTATGAAACCGGCCATCGGCTCGTTAGGCGTGGTTGTCGGTCCTCTTTTTATTTCAAAATAAAAAATCCACCTAAATAGCGGGGCTACCTTTTTATTCTTTTCTAGCATCTTTACGCTGCTTACCTTTATTTAGAACAATAAAAGCAAAACTTGTTGTTTTAAGTAAAAACTATCCTAAATTGGTAGTCGCTTGCTTAACACCTACCTTCATCTTTTGCATTTAAAGACTTTTGAAACAATTGCATCACTGCAACCTCAACACGAAACCTTTAAAATTATACTCTCTGTATGCGCATCACGAGATGGATTATGACGAAGCGTTTGATACCTATCATAGCTACGTCACAATCGGTTTCAGCCGCTTCTATATCCTGGATTCACGCGGAGGTACCTACGTACCATGAGGACAGTTACTTCTGAATATTCGTTGTTACTGGTGGCCTAGATTCCTGGTCCCGGATGTGTGTGCCGGGGCCGCAAACGTTCGTCGGTCTCTGAGCGGAGTAGACTGGTTCTGACGTCACAATTCCGCCTCGAAGCGCGCCGCCCTTCCGCCGCCGTTACGTCAACTATACTTGTTTTCGTGAGTTCTACTTGTTCACATCCAATCCCATTGTTTGCTTGAAGTTTCGATAGCTGCTACTAGTACCTTAGACCTCAGATTATTTGAAAATCAAGTACCTACTTAGATAGAATGGGTATTAATTGGGTTTTTGAAATTAAGATAATTATGATGAGAAGCAGTTAGTAGACCCACATGGTTACATACTTAAAACCTTATTACAGACTACCTTATTCTATACCTAGTCCCAAAAAGATGATGATATATAAATATAACCTTCTCGCCTAGACCTTGTAGGTAACCAATACCATAAAGACTTACAAGGTATGATTAGGTAGTGTAAAATCTGCCACTAAACTGGCTTGACTTTGATTAGAAGGTATTTACACCTTTTAGTCTTTGAAAACGGACAAAAACCATATTTTAATTATTACTCAGAAAATGGCTGACGACTTAAGTTATTTTGTAGGCAAACAGGATTCATTCCTTGTGGGTGGGTGTTTTGAATGAGTGGAAAATAACAAAAAGTAATTACGTATTGTGGAAGACTTGGCTTATCATAGCGGTCTCCGTGGTCCGGCTAATTTTATGACATGACCGCAAACCTTATGATTCTTGCTCGTAGGAATATAAAATGTGTTTACATAAAAATAGTATTAAATAGTAAAACTATAATTTCGAGCACTGGAAAATTTACGTATGTCATAGGTCGTGTTCTTGTGTGTCAGATTTTTTAGGGTTCCGTAGTCAAACTACAACCCTTGTGGTTTCGCTATTTTTTTATTCAAATAAATAATGGTTTTGTGAAAATAATTACAAAATTACCTAAAGCGGGCTGAATTTAGTAAGTAATATTACGAGATAAAATTAGTTCATTATACTCCAGGCAAGTTTGATTACTCGCAGTCCGCAAGTAGAATTTTAAACAAGATATAAGATAAAGCCCAAACTGTTACCTGGGATTCATGAATAGCTCTTAGATTTCGGGGCTCAATTTCTATTAGGGTTTGTAAAATCTGTCTGAACTTATATTACGAATCTGTTTAGTTAGAATATTGCTGGACAGCGTTAGGACCAAGGCCTGTTCCATTAGCGTCCAATGCTAGGCTAAGACGATCGTAAAGAGAGTGCAGGCAGTTAGTAATTTTGACATCGTAAGACCGCCTAATACAATAAGCTTTGTTTTATCATGATTTATCGTATTGATGTCATGCAACATAAAAGGTCATTCTTATATCGGAGCACCTTCAGATTTGACCGCAAAGATTAAACGTCAAGTCACTGACATGGCTGTTGAACAAAGACCGTTTCTGTGAGAATCGGCAATCCCGTTGGATTGTTATCCACCTTTATGAATAGGTACTAAAACACAATGTACCGCATAATACTAGTATTGTCTAAACATATCGATTATCAGATATTGTTTAAATATTATAAACTCACCGTCGAGAGAATCACTCCGCTCGCCTTTATAGCGACTGACTCAGCGTATCTTTTCAACAAAAAGTATTTACTCTTGTAACATTAAAGCCTAGATAGAGTTTGAAAATAGCCACGCTAAGCTTTTCATGTAATTGTATTTTGTTAAACCGCTTTACTTAAATAACATTTGTTCAATCCGAGCCCCTCAATTTGTAAGACGCTTATTTTAAACCTCTACCAGTTATGAATATACTAATGTACAATTATATGTACGTGAATTTGTTATTTTATCATCATACCAACGTATGATGATAAAATAACAAATTCAGGAATATAATAGGTTAGCTACATATGAAATGATTTGCCTGAGTATGATGTTTACTGATAACTCCAAATAATAAGACATGTCTGCTTACTTAAATAATAAGTATTATACAAGGATCTATTGCTATAATGATTAAAGCTATGTACTAAGTTTTGCAAGTTCAAACGTACCTAATCAAGAAGCTCAGGACATAATAATCATTTGCAATTAAATTACAAATAGATACAGTGAGCAAGATAAACGATTTCAAAGTAAAGATACATATTCAATATTTTCCTGGAAGCTTCCGTAAATTAGAATCAATAAAGATATAACCAGTTTGTAATTGAAACATTTTTAGTCAAATTTGTGCCATAATTTACCAACATCCAAAATTAAGCAAGTTCTACAAAATACATGCCATAGAGGTGATTTATTGTATCAATTTATCTAAATATAGTAGGGGCTTGTCCAATTAAGTACAATGTCGGTATTAACTCTTTAACATTTACTTCATAAGATAACAAAGGAAAAAGAAACACTAACTTTTATGACGCATTTCAGCTTTTTTCAGCTGGAACAAGAAGGAAACCTTATCGTCCTAATTACACTGACTTTACTAAACGTCTCTCGAAGGCGTCACTGGAAGCCAAAAAGGCTTCTGCGGAATTAATTCTAGCAAATAATTTAGTAGCGTGCACTTTGAGCGCGTCAAGTCATTTAAATAATTTAATTAACAAAGAATCTAAGGCTTACGGGGTTTTCATTAATTATTACACAAAAACAGAGTAACTTTGTGCATTTTTAATAGTTGTACGCTACGCAAATGTTTCGCAGGTGCGCTTACATACTCTGTGCAACTGTGTATTATGTGTCTGCAACGTATAATAAGGTATTATTTTGCATGGCGCCTTAGTAAATACTGATGATTTACATACTATAAAATAATAATAATAGCATTTGTTTCACTAACAGCTGATCTTAGATAAAAGCACTTACCAACCAGCTGCATCAACCAAAAAACATTTATATAAATAAATAAATATCGCCAGACGAACACACCAACTGTATGGTCCCAAACTAAGCAACGCTAGTACTATGGGTACCGTACAAGGGACTAGGGGCGATCCCAGTGTCACCCAGACCAGGGAAGATTACGAAAAGGCCATTTCCGAAATTTACCCCAGCGGGAATCCAGCCCGCAACCACCATGTGCAGTGAGCCGAGCGGCCTACGCTCGAACCACTGCGCCAAGCGGTCGTCATTTGTACTATCGGATTATGTATTTTTGAGTACGTACATCATCTTAAGCATTTAGGCAGATACTAAAGCGCTACTCAAATTAAAGTGTATTATTAATAAGCCGTCGAACTTAAATAGGTACATACTTTCCCAGCCTTTGGGGATGAGAATTCTCAAAAATCCATCCACTAAGGTCGATTTCGTGCGTAATACGTTGCTAAAATTTTATTTTTTATTGTTATTTTCGTAAGAGAATAAATAAGTAGTCGTTCTAGCACTTGTTATTTTATTGTTATTTTATGTCTGCCCACAAATCTTAATTTATAATAGTTTTAATGCCGGCCAGTGAATGTTTGCAAGGCGGACCTAAATCACTTGATTCTTACGGATAATTCGTACTGGAAAACCACAGGGGTGCCGTAACGTAGCCGTTACCCTCTACGCTCGACTTCAGGAAACTGATAATAATGAATGGCCGACCGAATTTTCACTGCACATTTAGGAACAATCCCAAATGGATAACACGTAGCTACGGAACTTCAAGAGTATAAGTACCTCCATTCGTAGTTCGAAGTTTTATTTTGATTTATTATATTTTTTTACTTACTACCCATTAAAACAATTACTACGATGAAATCTAATATGGAGCAAAAGAATATCACAGGAAGTTTAAAAGGTATCAATTTATTGAAGTAAATTATTGTTAATTTAGGTACAGACTCTATATTCTAAAGTACTTACTGTCACGACACAGTTGAAGACAATCATAATATTCAGACGCAGTGCATGACTACTTACTTTTATAATTATTTGAAATAAGTACCTACAAAATCTACAACTTCACTTATGTTCTTAAAATTTGCTCTATGGAACGCTCACTCTGTTTTTGATTCGCTCGTAGATTTGTCGTTTGTGAATATTACCGAGATAAACGAATGCATCACGCCATTTTACGTTGATATCTTACATAAAAACGTAAATGGAAGTGCCGTTCCCGGAAAGATTGTTTTTATATTTTAAAGTAACATTTTCTCAGCACAAACGAGGAAGCAGAAAGCCATTAAGCAATAAACGAGGCTCATAATCTCCCTAAACACTTGTAACTTGGCTAAACTATCGTAAAATAAAATACAATGAACGTATTTCATGAAAGAGTGGCCAACTTTGATAAGGCCGAGGTACAACTGGGCACTAACTGCACTTTAACATTAATAAATTAGCAAGCTCTCCTGAGCTTGGTAATCTGCTCGTCTATTCGACATCTTTATACCGAATATCGATGCCGTTTGTATAGGTCTACCAGAATCTCATGGCAAATGGGGAAATAAAAATTTGTTGTGTGCAATACTGGGGAAATTGGATTAAACGATCTTGATACTGTTTAATTTTTATTTATATATTTAGTCATTAATTAACATAAAGTATACTAGGTATGTGTATGAAATTGTTGTTATGCATCGGGTTCTTAACATAGGAAAATATGACAAAAAAAATAAATCCAATCATATATTACTTTATGTACTAATTTATTATAATGTTACGTACACGTACAGGGGTAGGTACAATTAATGCCGTTAAACGTGTAAAAAGGGTTTATTTCGCTCTCCACAAACTCGACAAATACACAGTACTAGTTCACTACTAGTACACTAGTTCACTAAGACTAGTTACACACAACAAGCACCGTTCCGAATCACTTAGCAGACTCGCAGTATTCCAATATTATCGCTCAGGTCACTGGTATAATTGCTTTTCGTTCGCTTACTTGAGTTCCGTACACAAAATGATCAAAATGATCCTTTTTGATTGGCATTTAAAATATTCAAAACCTGTCTCCTTAAGTATATGTCTGTAAAAAATAATAAAATTTATCATGTTACTGAAACGATAGCTTAGTCAATCATCAACATCAACATCAGTCTAAATACTCGTACGTCCCACTGCAGGGCACAGGCCTCGTCTTACGAGTGAGAAGGATTATTACTTAATATTTTTCTTACCTCAGAGATTCTCTCCCTCCGTTGAAATCAATTTCTTGTCGAAGAATTTTTAACAGTTTCATTACTGTTGGAATTTCCTTCCGAACTGTATAAAATTCATTTACTTTATTCCTTATCAACTGTAAATCGAAACTGTCCAAGTTGATTTTCTTCTTCCCCGCTCTCCTCTTTTTACCAGGCGTGGAAAATACACCATCGTTCGATGTGCCCTCACCTATGATTCGCCGTATAGTAGTACTGAAAAACCCTATAAAGAAGCTATAATTAAGTAAGATAAATATAAAATAAACTAAAAGTATCAAAACAACTCAGTCCAACTTACCGGTCAACTCTACGACGCGCTTTAAAATCAAAGATTGAGTTTGATTTACGCCTTCTTCTTCCCTTATTTTACGATACACATTGAAAACAATATTTCTCGCTTGAGATCAAAGTGGCTTTTTCGACATTTTCACAAAAACAATAAATTGCCAAGAAGATATCACAAAATCTCAACAGCGGTTGACAAACCTTGTACTTTGATTTGGCAGGTGACAATTGACATTGCCATATGAAAATCACATTTTTTTATATTTTTTTAATGCCATGAGATTCTGGTAGACCTATAGTGATTTTATTATTTTCGAGCGTCTCTTGCTCTACTGCTAGCATAATACGTATAGGTACCTACTAGGTATATTAGGTAGAATAAATAGTAATAAGGTCTAATCAAAACATTAAGATCTGAAAGGAACATACCCAATTTATTTCGGTGATTAACAAAAATAACTAACTTAACTACCTATAGTATTAGATGTAAAAGCGATTGACAACCATCAATACGCCTACGCTATGATGTTGGTAGACAATATGCTGAAACCGGCGCGCATGTAAGCTCGGAAAAATATATATCCATTTTGGTATTATTATAAGAGAATTCCAGAACGAGAGTTTCGCGGAAAAATTCCACGATTTCACCCCTTGGTGGCCGATATGGAACCCTTAAATTCGCATCACAATAAAACCCCATTGTCCATATTCATGAAATTATCGGGGAGGAGGGGCTTGCAGGCTTCGCAAACAAGACACGTTCCTAGCTCGTAACTATACAACATAAACCACAATTAGGAAGCAAGAGTTCATGTTATTGATTTGGTACATGTACAAATATAATAAGGACTATAACTACTACAATTTTATTGACGGCATATCACGTCAATGGCCTACCAGACTGGCAATAACTACTGATATAAATTTAGTAAAAATATTTAATTTGCTAAAAAACTAAATGCACTCAGTCAACACCGAATTTGATACTAGATAGGTCCAAAATAATTACATTTAACACGTCATAATTATGTACGATACCAGAAAGTTACAAGAATGCAATCACTATACGAAATATTATTATGATCGTTTACTTTAAAGATCATCTGGTGTCATACAAGCTACTTTTAATGTTGACGGTACCGTCATGTGATCAATCTTCAATCATTTGGAATGTACTGATTAAGTATCTACCTACTTTAAAATTCAACGCGAAATTCGCGCCCTCTGAAAACACGTTTAAGTTTTGACAGTATACGTCAAAAGACATCGTAAGTAATGAGAGGGAAAATACATGTTACTTGCAAATGCTGGGCTCGAGCTAAATCGAGAACTCATTAGCAAGTTGAACAACAAGATCGCAAGTCATCGCACGGCGAGCGGAGCGTGGGGAGCCCGGGGGTGAATCACCTACTGTAGCTCCCAGGCTATATCCTCACCAGCGGGGTATTTAATTAGGTAACACATGTTGCAATTGTCGCAATGTAGTTCAAAATATTGAATAGACCTACTACTTACATAAAAGCCCCCTCAAGCCCCTCCTCTACTATCGAATGTAAACACAATACCGGGCCCAACTCCTTTAACCGGTGGCATCTCGATCGACTCGCAGTCGACACGACCGACGAATCGTTACGCTATCGCTAAAACTGACGGAACAGATTTGACACATTTACTGTAAGAAAACTGTCAAAAGTGACGTATCCAGATACACGATACGTCAGTTTTGTCGTATTGCGATTCGAGTGCGAGTCAGTCCAACAGAGTTGGGCCCCAGAGATGAAGGTAGGTATGTAAATAAATGTGTAAGTTGTGTAAATAAATAACTAGCAACGACTCCTATATTTTTACCGAAGTGTTCGGAGCTGTGTCATTAAGTTTCTTTGTGGGTACCCCGAGGTTTCGCATTCATTAATCCATGTAATGTAAGGTCTACGCGCCGACCTATTGTTGCCAAGTTACACTGAGGAAAGTTACTCTCGACCCACTGAAACCGACTACCCTTTTATTGAAGACCATTATTATGTCTTTATAGCGTTACATTAGTATGGGTTGAGAAAACATTTATTGTTATAAGACCCTGAATACGATAAGATTATGTACGTAGACGTACTGGCAATAACGAAAAAATGTGACCCCTGCCTTTATAAATAAATTTAATATCTGAAATATGGATATGTGTAAATAATCGTAATTTAATACTCCATTAATATCTTGTGTTTCTAATTTTGTCCCTTACATAATGTTTTATTGAAAAAAAAAATGTTGTATTACCTATTCAAAAAAATTAACAAAAATTAAACTATTAGTGATACTAGCAGTGATAGCCGAATGGTTAAAGCACGCGTCTTGCGGGCACCAGGTCTTGGGTTCAAACCCCGGCTCGAACCTCTGGGTTTTTCGAAATCTATGTGCGAATCATTATTTCTATATGATTATCACTTGCTTACGGTGAAGGAAAACATCGTGAGGAAACCTGCATGTCTTAGAGGATCTAACCAATTTTCGAAAGACATGTGAAATCCGCCAACCCGCACTGGGCCAGCGTGGTGGATTATGGCCTGAATCCCCCTCACGTTGAGGGGAGGCCCGTGCCCAGGAGTGGGACGTCAAAAAGGGCAAAATTATTATTATTATATTATTATATATAAACTATTCACCAAAATGCTTTTATATTACCTCTAAGTTGTTATTGGTTTTTTTTTTTAAGTGACGTGGTATTTTTGACCCGCAACTTCGCTAGCGTAGATTTACAGCTTTTTCAGCAGCTCCACCTGCAGGATCAAACTACAGCTAAGAACTATCCAGGTGACCCAATGATTAGTACAAAAGAACACCAATTCGGCCGAGCCGTTTCGGAGGAGAAGAATACGAACACTCGCACACCAGAATTTTATAATATAACTAGCTGTGCCCGCGACTTCGTCCGCGTGGAATTTAATTGACAAAGTTTCATACAAACTTTGATCCCCTATTTTATCCCCTTGGGGGTAGAAATAATCAATACCCTTTCTTAGCGGATGCCTACGTCATAACATCTACCTGCGTGCCGAATTTCAGCCCGATCCGTCTAGTGGTGTGGGCTGTGCGTTGATAGATCACTATGTCAGTCAGTCAGTCACCTTTGAGTTATATATATATAGACACTAGCTGTGCCCCGTGACTCCGTCCGCGTGGAATGTGGACCACCATTAACATTTAGAGGTAAAATAGATAGCAGCCGATTTTCAGACCTACCTGATTTGCACACAAAATTTCATAAAAATCGGTCGAGCCGTTTCGGAGGAGTATAGTAACTAACATTGTGACACGATAATCTATACAAATAAACAAAACTGGAGTGTCTGTTTGTAATATCAAAATAACACCTTTTCACTAAATGCATATGAAAGTACATACGACACCTATAGCAAAAACGCGATTTAAAAAAAAATTGTCTGTCTGTCTGTCTGTCTGTGTGTTTGTTCCGGGTAATCTCCGAAACGGCTGGACCGATTACGACGGGACTTTCACTGGTAGATAGCTGATGTTATAAGCAGTAACTTAGGATACTTTTATTTTAGAAAAACAAAATTTAAAAAAAGAAAAAATGGGTTCTGTCGTGCGGATTCAGAACGCGGGAGTAGCCTTTTTTGTAAGTTAAATTCCACGCGGACGAAGTCGCGGGCTCAGCTAGTTTTATATACATATAAGTTAAAGATGAAATATCAGCCCACATGTTGGATTATAGTTTCAATTTCCTACAAGTAGAGCCTATACTCTACAGGGAATCATATTAAATACAAGATTAATAAGACACGAATATAAGGACCTAGCTCATCGTATAACTTGGTGTACCTACTGTGGCACCACGATCCTTAACCAGAAGCCTCGAAGCACTGACTTGCACGCAACACATGAATTATCGAACAGAACCAGTCCCACATATGCAAGTCAAGTCTACTACCCTTAGATACACGTTTTGCATAAATCATTCGAAATGCAGAAATGTTTTGGTATTCTCTACTACCGCAATGAACTTGAACTGTATTGACTCTATAAATTATCCGTAACACCCTGTAGCCATAACAAAAACTTAAAAGGGCTTGAAAGGGTAGAAATCATTTATTTATATTCCTAACTATAAGACCTCGAACCTATGAAACCCTGGTATTCAAAATCGGTAATACAAATACATATCAATCTCACCTTGAATACACCCACTGTAGTTGAGAGCCTTTGATCCCAACTGAATGATAGGTATTTCAAATGCCAAGCGTTTTCGACATGAAAACGCTTTACATTCAAAAGCACTTTACATTTAAGTTACTATAATATCCTCTCGCGATCATATCAGAAAACACGGATACATAATAATACGCGTCTTGTAGGTATATTAATAACAATGTTTGGATGTCTGTTACTCAATCATGCAAAAACTACTGAACGGCTTTGCACGAAATTTGGCACATGTATAATTTATAATCTGGGTTAACACAAAGGATACTTTACTTTGACGACCGCTTGGCGCAGTGGTTCAAGCGTAGGCCGCTCGGCTCACTGCACATGGTGGTCGCGGGTTCAATTCCCGCCAGGGCAAATTTCGGAAATGGCCTTTTCGTAATTTGCCCAGGTCTGGGTGTCACTGGGATCGCCCCCAGTCCATTGTACGGTACCCATAGTACAAGCTTTGCTTAGTTTGGGACCGTACAGTTGGTGTGTCTGTCTGGCGATATTTATTATTATTAACTTAAGTCAACGTGGAAGAAGTCGCGGGCTACGACTTGAATTATACGCTGCTCGAAATTACATAATACTCGTATATTAGGTACTTTTAAGGAAACAATCTTGTCCCGCATTTATTTCCAATTTGTGAATAAGCACAATCGGGATTATATTCTTACATAATAAAAGAATGATATTATAATCAAATTCCAATGGTAATCCGTAAGTATCCCGAGATGCGGGTCCGATTGAACTTCAGCCGTCCGTACTAAAGACGAAGATTCAGCTTAACCTTTTTATTACCACTTACTTTATAGTATTATACTTTACTCAAAGTAATGTCATGCCAAATAACACTCTTTTGCATTTCATCGCAAACGCTCCGGATGTTGAATATCTCTAATGGGTAGTTCAACTTTAAAACTTGTCGAGCAGACACTGGAATAGCTGCTTGGTTCCACGAGCGAGCAAACTAAATTTTTATGTTGAATCACGTTTTTAGCATCACTGCCTTGAATGTCCAATTGGAAATAACACTTCTATATTAAAAAGAAGAATCTCTTTATCCAAGCTTGAATTGAATTAGAGAACTTACATATTATACAACCGCATTTAATGAAAAATAATCTATTCGAATACTGACTCCCTTGGATCCACACCTAAGACCCCTAGCGGACATTCTTACAATGAGGACGACACCGTTTTCTCTATACGTTTTTGACAAATAATGGGCATATTTGACACTTGGATAAAGTTTAATGCATGGAAATTATCAATGTCGGAATAACCGTGGAAATAGGTGGGCCATATTTTTAAAGAAAGAAGAAGACCCCTTATATACCTTTTAATTTAAAATACTGTCACCACCTCATAATGTAAATTAATTAAAGTTTAATTCAGTGAAAAATTATAACATGATAACAGTTTCTGTAACAAGGCAACCCTTCATCCTCTAGACCCTCATGCCCTTGTTATGAGAATTTACAAGATCTGTTACACACCCCGCCTATGATTACTTATTACGCCTGTTTAAAAGGTTGTCCGGAAGAGATCGCAGCCTGCGATAAGACCGCCCAATGTATTTACACTACTTCGTGGTTTTGTCCCACATATGTGCAATACTGTAACAATAATGACAAAATGTTAAAATGTGAGCACCATGTAAGCACTGATGCATTAATATAGCATAGCTGCCTAGTAGAAATAAGTTTATGACATGAGAAATATTCTGGGCCTATAACTTCTTTTTTTGTGATGCCTTATGCATTAACCTACATTGTCCTCACACCTCTAATTATACCTACTGTAAACGCAAATATAATTTAAAAAAAAGAGAAAAGAAAATATGTATCCATGGAGTTTCTTGCATGTTCTTCTTCATAGGATTTTAGCTCTTGACTTTTTAAAAGTGCCAGTTAATCTGGCCTATCCTAGTTCCTACTAATATTATAAATGCGAAAGTTTGTGAGTGTGGATGTATGTATGTATGTATGTTTGTTACTTCTTCACACAAAAACTACTGAACGGATTTGGATGAAATTCGGAACACAGATAGATTATAACCGGGATTAACATATAGGATACTTTTTAACCCAATAATCCAATACTACGCGGATTGAAGTCGCGGGGCACAGCTAGTTTGAAATAAAAATATTTGAATTTGAATATTGGTGTACAATAAAGAGTATACTATCTATGTTTTTTCGTTTTAAATCATATAATTATGTATCTACACAGACTTAAAAATACTCTCTGTGGTATCTAGGTATCCTTATACTTTCAATATTAAGTTTTATACCTACCCACAAGTGAAAGAGTGACACGACTTATGTAATAGAGGGAAGCAAAAGCACGTTAACTCCAAATTCAATTCTAGTTGATGATATAATAATTTCGAATAACTGGTGTAGGTATATAGCCATTTAAAGTACAGTTAAATAAACATCAATCCTGAATGGTTTCGTTCCCATTCTGAACATGGCCGCTTTCGTGAACGTTGACCCCACCCGAAGGTACAGGAGACAGTGACTCTGGGGTTTCCATCGAATTGATAATTCCGTGCGCACATTTAATCCACCGCTACAATCATTCTTTACGATAGTCCCCTATTTCATTCGCTATTATTTTTTGTATGGAAATGTCATATTAAACATGCCGCTCATGTTCTTCAGCTCGTTTACGGCTCGAGATTATCCATTTGAATTACGTCTTATTACGTTATAAAATGCCACAATGAATGAAGCTTGCTTGCCTGTGATTCTATGTGGAGTGTTTTGAGAATTTTAATTTGAGAAATTCTTTTCTTCGGAGTTTTCAGATGGATGAGTAGGCAGGCGATCATTTTTTATCCTCATTTATGTTTTCCACTGGGATTACACGATACTTTTATTTAAGAATTTAATGTCTCTCCGCAACAACGAAATCCGCTACGTTTTGTTTGCCCTGCCTTTTCTGTTATTATGCAGTGGGACGTCAAAAAGGGCTAAATTATTATTATATTATTATTATTATATATAGAGCGTCTTTTGTTCATCAACACCCATGAAACATTTAAGAGTCTCCTTCCACATTTTTAAGTTTTTTGTTCTCGCCGAATAACCTGTCTTATTGGTGTTATTATCAGCGCATTATGTTTATATTTTTATTTTTCTATAAGAACTGATTCATTCCAACCACACAAAGATTCTCGCACAATAGCAGTCAAGAAGTTTACCAACTGCAACAAACCAGAGAAACCGGATAGGAAGTTTGCGCAATTCATAAAACTCGCAAGTGCAAGAAAAAATGTCGTTACAGTCAAGAGCGAGCACGAATTTACCCTCTTTCCTCTTCATTTATAATATTAACAAACTCTCGAAGAAACTTCCTTAATTAGTCGCCCGTTAACCGAAACTTAATGTAAAGTACAGTCGACTTCTGCTCTCTTAAAGTCACGTAGATTCAACTTCTATAAGTTATAACTCTTTTTGAATTCGGTGGAGTGTGAAACTCGGATATCGCGACTAACTTCACTACGCCTCGTTAGTGCGCACTCATACGCGACGGAATGTGTGAGTTAAAGAACCGACTTTGACTTTGAATTTATAATTAAACCGTTTAATCTGAGGAATGATAACTTTAACTAGACACTGCGCCAAGAACCTTGATATTACCTACTTTATGATACAGAAATAAAATTATAGAAATGAAACTTATTAATCTACCACAGACGCTAGGTGAATTTCATGATATTACTTCACTGCGATAATAAGGTACATGGTACTATTAGATTTTTCATTGGTTCCAGCTTAACTGTTAAGTATAAATCTAACCTTTGACACAAGCTCTTTGTAGTTATCGAAGTTGAATTGGTGAGTATTTTTACGTTAATTGTTATTAGTAAGATAGGAACTAACGCTTTGAAGAGACTGTAGAAATATTTTTAATCAGAAATCTTCACAGTACCTTATAATGAAAGGTTGTGTCTATATGACGGAAAATATCATTTCAGAACCATTTAGGTAGGTACTACGCATTCCCGATACATTTTATGAAACATGTAATGCCTCGGGGAAGTTCCTGTTTAGCGCAATAACTTGAGCGTATGATATAAAGATATGTTCTCAAATGTTGCCAATTGTAAGGAATAATGTCAGTAATAATACCTACTCGACGCAAGATAAATTATAGAGAAAGAAATATAAAACCACATGAGTACTTTATCTGGCAGATGAATATGGCAGAAACTTTGATATATTTTTTTAGAGATAGAAATTTGGAAAGTGTTAGTGAAATAGTACCTATGCCGGATTATTATCAAAACTGTCTAAATTAAAAATTCAAAGGGTAAAACATTCAAATGTTAAACGGAATCAACAAGAACACTGGATGAACCGAATGATTCCAGTAACGAAAGATACATAAGTTTAAAATTAGGCCAGTTTTGTGTACGACCCCCAACTCATTTAAAATACGCTGAACGGGTTAATTAAGAGATCCAGCCGGGTGTGAAATTGTAAACGTATGTGAAAACATTCGGCGGTTTCTGGGAGACCACCCCCTGTACCCTTGTATCTACCTGGCATAGTGAATTGGCCTTACGTATAATACCCTTAATGGACAAGTTACTTTGTAATATTAGCCCAGTGAGCACCTTCCCTTACTAAAGCAACTTGAGACACCTATGTTACGCTAAATAGAAATTAGTGCCACATAGTGTAAGTGCTACATCTGCTTGTGTAGTTCACATTGAAGCAAAAAAGGTTTTTTGGTGGAATCTTTTTAGATAATAGATTTGCGATTTTAGAGTCTCTCTGCGATAACAAAAATAATAAGGTACTGTAAGGTCCATGTCGGCGCACTAGCCACTGGCGTTAGGCGTTCCTGGCCGACGAGGAAAGAATAAATTTAAAAAAAACATTATTGTTTTGAAATTGAAAGAACGGCGGTGCGCTGGCAGTGACAACCGGGTTACCGTTGGATTAAGACGTGTATTTTTATAATGTTATAATAAACCTAATATTACCAAGCAATATGATTTGTTAATTAAAACCCAGTTGTCACAGTACTTATTAAAACAGCACATTTTTATAAAAGACAACGTGCTAATTCAAAATAACAATCGAGGGTCTGATTTAAGGTCAGAAATAAAACATCGCCGCCCATAAAACTCTTTTTAAAGTGGACAGTGAATCGTTGAAAAGTGAATGAATTCCATTAGGGGAAGTGGAATTAAGCCAGCCCCGGCTTGCTTGATAATTCTCGGGCTGAAGTCATTTCGACCAACTCGTTACGAGTACGTCCGTTGTTGAACGATAATGTCATCAGTCTCCTCGACTCACAATGGATTAATGTTTAGATTGAAATCTGCCAAATATAACCATCCACTCATTTTTGTAGGATTGTTTGTTTTTTTGCGTAGCCCTTATTTCGCACAAAGTATCCTTCGAACTCAGCATGCAGTCAGAATTCGGAAAAGCTTTCCGTTTGCGACCCAGCTAATAGCTGTAGTACTTATATTAGCCTTAGACTAGTTTTGTTCCAAATCAACTCGTAGATAAGTACGTTTTTTATAAGATTTATGTTCTTAGAGATGTAGGTAGGTACCATGATGTTTTTAGCTCACCGAATAGTTTATCTTCGACACCGCATCTATGAAAATAAAATAACACGGTGTTTAAATTAGTCCAATTGTTGGTCGTATGTCCAATAGTTTTCGAGATAAGTACCTAAGTGGCACTTGTATGCTTCGAGGTCATAGGTTAGGCGAAGTCTCCCGTACATTCCTCGAGATGTTAGAGCTAAAACTGCAATCATGACCCACTAAACCATAAACTAGACAATTCTGTGATGATGGGCCAGGGTTTAAAAAAAAAGAAAACGAATACTATTTGAAAATTATCCGAATTTATAATGCACTAGCTGTGCCCCGCGACTTCACCCGCGTAGCATTTTAACTGTGTACTGTTACTGTGTTCCAAATTTCATCCAAATCCGTTCAGTAGTTTTTGCGTGAAGGAGTAACAAACATACATACACACTCACAAACTTTCGCATTTATAATATTAGTGGGATATAGGTAACTCCAAAACGATTTGATTAAAGTGAACAAAACAAAAACTTATGTCTTTCAAGTCATTAAAATCCCATTTGTTGCAAAGTTTCAAGCGATTTAACGACCCATATATACTCACCATTAAGTGGGTGCAGTAGAAAATGTTCCAAAAATATAATTCAAATATTGGTTTACTTTAGATACCTACCTACGTAAGTAAATTTAAATGAATTACGCGTGTTCTAAATGGTTTACTAACATTTTAGTAGATTAAATAGGTACGTCTTTCGAACTAACAAACAAGCTTAGCTGCGTAACTTTTTGCGTTATAACATGAACGTAGATAAATCTAATTTAATGCATAACATAAATTATAAACTTAACTGCTTACCTAGTCAACAGCACGTAATTTTGTTCATGGAGTCAACTTATTTTTATCGCCGTAAGTAATTACACTTTTATTACGACCACCTGAGTCAGAAAACACTGTGTCGTTTAGCAAACATTATCACTTAACTATATATGAATACGTGAAGGAAAAACTTTGTACCACTTTTTACGAAAAGTGCGCGGACGGAGGGGTATAAAATTTGGCACACTTATAGTTTATATAGGTACAGAGAAGGAGTGCAGAATGCTAATATTTTTACATTATAATACTTAGAAATACTTTAAAATCAATAAAACACACACATTTGTAACTTCCACTTGGTAACTAACTGACTGACTGTCTGACTGACAAACGGTGACAGTTTTTTTTTTCGGATTTCCATAGTGCATTTTGCGTGCCAGTATCAAATAGTCTTTGACAATAGAACCTTAATGACGTATAAATTTAAAAGTCGTGCGACCACACAGAGTTGTAAGTCTGTGTACGACCACTAGTAGATTTTAAAATGTTGTTTTTTTTCACTGCATAGAGACGAGATCAAATAGAAAACGCATGTTAACGATTTTTTGAATGGACAGAGAAGCACCGTCACATTGCACTATCCGAAAAACTTGTTTGTTTTCCACTCTCATGAACGCTGACAACATCAAAGTTGCGTCAGTTTTCGTCAACCGAAAATACGATGATTGATGAACCAGTGCACCCGGAAGCTATTCTATCGTGGAAAAAACTTTGTCTTCGCGAGCGGAAGCCGCATTGCTTTTTCATTCTTATTGTAGCACGCCGGAAGCAACAAAACCCGACAAACAACTCTTCCGTTTGCCGTTAAATTATTTGCCGTCATTTTGTTTAAGTTGTCTGCAACACGAAATTAAATTAACATGGAAATAAGTGCTAGAGTAGTAATTATTGAGATTGATTTCATTTTTATTCATATAAAAGAAGGTAATACCTTGTAGAACGTATGTACCTACTTAGGTTGTACTAAAAGCCTCCTTAATGCCAAGAAAAGGCACCTACCCGCAGTGGTGGATTTACCAGCAGGCTGAGTAGGCTGGAGCATAGGGCGGCAAATTTGGGGACCGATTTTTTTTTGCATCCTCTTAGAAATCAAGCGCAATAAAGATTATTTATTCACGTTTACCGAATGTACATAGTTGTGTATTCCGATCCGGTGGTAGATTTACCCTCGCCACCTCTCCTGGCAGCGGCCCAAGCCGAGGTCGTGTCCCTTGTGGCGCCCTTGAGCTAGCTGCCCCCCTGCCCCTATGGCTGGAGCGCACTTGCGCTCGCCCTCTGTCCGGGTGAAGTTGTTATGGCCACTCTGGCCAACAACATATAGTCAATTCAAAAAAACATTGTTGTGTAAGTAGCATACATTACCCCGCCTTTGAGTAGCTTAAAAATAAACCCAAAAAATATTTTACGTGCAATTTCAACAAAATTTTTGGATTGCAAAAATAATCTAGGACATGTCAATTGTAGAGGCAAGGGCGGCAAAAACTTTACAGCCTATACCTTGGAAATTTGTAAATCCGCCACTGCGTACCCGCTTTCTTACTATATTATTAAATTCCAATTGAAATTCAAAATACGTTTGGACCCGTGTCGTTTGACTGTAACAAACGACTTGTCTGGTGACATCAACCGGAACTTCCGGTTTAGCATACCTACTACGTAAGCACAATGTCTTGGTCTGTATGAGGGTGCCAAAATTCACAATTTCCAGGGTAACCTTTACACAACCGCATTTATCGAAAGATTTATGTAATGCAGCACTTCTCCTCATAAAATCAGTACCTACCTATGTGGTACTTAGTTATTATTCAAATTATTCTATAGATTTGAATAAAAAAAAATGTAATAAATAATAATAGGTAATTCTTGGGATTCAACAGTCACGAGCCCCTTTAGCCAAAATGATCCTCTACAAGCGTTTCCACCTTATTTAGATTTTTTTAAATAATTAGTCTACTAATCATTACACCTCGTTTACACTGACACGATACGTGATTAATGCACTCGTCGTGTTACACTTTATTGTATGGGAATAAAATAACGCAAAAGAATAAACAATATATTTTTCTAACACTTTCGGTTTGGCGGCAATACAAAGCGAGCTATCTTTCGTTAGAATATCTTAATAGAAATATAAATCTCCCAAGTCCGGAGGCTGACGATTTATTGGGCCATCAACATACCCTTTTTATTAGTCACGTTTGTGACATGTTTTTTTTCTCTTCTTCACTACTTTATGATAGAGATGAAAATCTCTACTACAGATCGTTACCACAGCAACTGAATTGTACCACCCTCGGAAGCGAGCGAAATCCATTACTTACAGAGTTATAGTACCTACTCGTAAAAACAATAATGTCTCGGCATAACTTTAAAAATGAATTTTGACGTAAACGTTGTTATATTAATCAGTTTTAATGCTCTACTTGTGACGACATTTAAAATTGACGAAGTGAGTTTGATTATTATTTTTTTGGTTTTCGGCGCTTGTATGAGTGTCTTATGATAGAATGTTACTTTTAGAATTATCGTATACTTGTACATTTACGGAAGTTACCTAAAGGTACTCAAGACATAATGAAATCTAACTAGGTAGTAAGTATAATTGTACTTGATTTCAAGTATTATGGCTGAGCTGCCGATCTAAACATGTGCGAGTCGGAAAATGTTGATGATGCGTTTAACTAAATTAAACAAAGTATCTTGCGCCTCAGAGTCGGATTTATTATTTTGCCAGATTTTATTGTGTCATGTACGTACAGCATAAACACAACGCAGTTTGAAACTAAGGCCGTATAATTAAATCGATCTCAAGTCTGAGATGAATCTTGGAAGTGTCATCCTTATGTCATATCTTAAGTACGCTGTTGACATGCCATGTTGTACTGGTATGATATTAGAATTACATTTTCAAAATTGCTCTCAGTCTTGAGATCCATTTATTAATACCGGCCTAACTGTTGTTTCTCCGCGATAAGGGGACTATGTTGTACTAACTTTATTTAAACAAACTAACAAATTAAACAAACTATTAATAATTCCGTGCCCAACTTCCGAATACTCTGACGAAAATCAAGTGAGCTGATTAATTTTGGCGCGCCATACAAAATGTCTCAAATCGGTACTTAAAACAATTGAGTAGCGTTTCAGTTTTCGGCCGTATAGATACTTTTCTTATTCTTGATATGTAGTAACAATCATTATACATGTGGGATTGGAAACTTCAAAATAAAATCTCTGTGTCTTCTTATTTTAGTTTTATATATTAAATCGTCTTTACAAAAAAAAAATACCGACCGCTTCTTTCTGCTTCTTTCTTTCGTCTCTCCCCCTCTCCTTATCCTCTCACTCACTCCTGACCACTTGGTGCCTTCGAAATTTATGATATACTAGGTGATACAAAATGGGTATACTATTTTTTTTGCAACTTAACTTTGTAAATCTCAAACTATCGGCTTTGTGGGACAGTTCAAGTACTAAAGGTTTTGTAGACTTGTGAAATCGGTCAACAGCTGTATTCCTATAACACCTTTTGTTTTTCAAGTTCCCTCCAAAGCTGATGGTTTTAGAATTACAAAGTTAAGTTTTGAAAAAAAAAAGTATACCCATTATGTGTCACCTTGTATAATATAATGATGCATTCATAGATAATTTAAAAGAAAGAAAAAATAAATCCTACTTACATGATATACTAAAAATACTTACTTACTTCCAGATATAACTACGAAATATCTGATTATTCGGGACAAGGTTCCTAAAACAAAAACCGTGTCAATTGACATGTGAATAATATGGAAATGAGATAAAGGGTGCCACTCAACTCATTCAACTCTGTATTCATCGTCCCGCAGAACTGACGCCATTCTCGAGGCCACGGCATTTTCGCCCAGAGTTTAATTCCAACCAAGATCCTTCAAGTGTCACTTTAATTATTGGAGATTCGTTAACTCAAAGTGGTGAGATTTAAATCGGCACGCAGGTCACACGTGAATTAACGACATCACATACATCCTTGACTCGTGTTTCGTGTTAAACCACACGTAAATAACGTACTCAAAGTTAATTCGTGGTAAAGTTTAATACAGTTAGTTGCTGTTGTTACGATTGTTCTGTATCTACTTACGTGGTTTACAAGTGAAATTATGGGAGCCAAGTAAGATGCCTACTTACGTTAATAATTTCTCCGGAAGATTTATATAGATAGGTTATGTTGACATAGACAGGACGACCATCTATCTCAGTTATTTATTTGTACTCAAAGCTCACAATATTTTTGGTTTCTTAGCGTATCGCCGAGGCTACTACCTATATTTGTTCATCCATAATTTAATTAAATGAATAATTATATTATCTTTGTTCTTAGCCTTCAACAAGGCCTTCAACTAACTGACTGACAGTTTGCTTAAGATCTTTCGAGTGTTCGAAATTCAAAGGTTTTTTGACCTGCCACAGGCTGTTAAGAAGGGCGTTTGGGAAGAAAAAAGAAGTTGCACTAAACTCAAACAGAGTCACAGGCTTATAAACACTATTTATAAAGGAGTCCACAAGGTTTCTCCATAACTGCCAGGACTATAGACCGGAAATTTGGTACAAATGTTCCTCTTAGCCTCTAGATGAGAGATAAGAAAGAGTCAATAGACGAAGTAGTTAAACTACCTACCTTTTTCTAAGACACTGTGCCGTGTTCTTAAATTTAACTTAAATAAAGGCAGCGAACAGAGACGACAAAACTCATTGTCCAACTCAGTCCAACTAAGATGGGTAGGTTACCTACCTACCTTACTCTATGAAATTGAGTCTTATTTAATCTGTGTCGCGAGGGGAACAAGGATACAACAGTAGGTAATTCCTTTTAAACTTTGGAAACAAGAACTTAGACGCTATTTTCTCTGCGGGAGTACAGTAATGGTTCGCTGAAATGTTTATAGCGCCCGCTTCGCGTCCTGCGAGCCCGAAACAAATCTCAGATCGCAATAAATCGTACTCCGTAGGTAGGTACTGGGATTTATTCTTTGATTAGCGACTTCCAATTCACGAATGCGTACACAAAGAATACTTTGGTAAACACAAAATGAAAACTTTTCCTAACTACCTACCTATCTACTTATCCATATCTATAAATGAATGCCAATTTCCTTGGTTATTGCATCACGCGTGAACGGATGGAACGATTTCGCTAATTCTTTTTTGTTTTGTTTATTACTGTCAGAAGAAGGTTCTTATGAAAGAAAAAATAGATTAGTTGAGCGAAACAATTCGAATTCAATATTCAAAATGCAGACAGGACAACGTCAGTCGGGTCAGCTAGTATAGTATAAAATATATAATTTTGCCCTTTTGACTATTGGGCACAGGCCTCCCCTCACTACAAGGGAGATTCAGGCAGTTATCCACCACGCTGGCCCAGAGCTGGTTGGCGAATTTCACGTCTTTCGTAGATCGGTGAAATTTTCTAAAGCAGTAGGCAAAGGTTTCCTCACGCTGTTTTCCTTCACAGTAAATAAGTAATAATGATATAGAAATTATGGTTCAACATAGACAACATTTCGAAAAACCCAGAGGTGCGAGCCGGGGTTTGAACCCAGGGCCTTGTGCCCGCAAGACGCTTGCTTAACCAATCGGCAATCACTGCTGTTATATCTAAGTACTTACTTACTTATAATTACCCACCTACTTACTAACGTATATAGTCTACTCATTAAGTGTAACCATTCCAATGAGCCCAAACACGATACCGCTGCTGTAAGTTATCGAGGAGCTGGGTATCCTGCAGATTCCAGGATTCATTTTAATTTTACATCCGCTTGTTTGTGTTTCTTCTCATTGTTTTATGTTTGTATAGTGATAAGAAGCTTGATGTAAAATTTGTGGGAGTGTAAAGATTTATTAAATCTTAAAACATAGTTGTGTTTGTAATGTACCCTCAGTTGAGGGAGACTACATTAGAAGCTAGCATTAAACTATATAATTATATATTCAAAAGTAATATTTCTAAATATTTAATTCCATTTAATTTATTCAAAAACATCATACGATAACATCATAAATAGGTACGATTTGATTCACACATGGGCGAATTAAGTACTCGTACTCGTATGTCTAAAATATTTAAAAATAAATGATATATTATTACAAAGTATAAATTAATTTATGGTAGGTAAAATTTATTTTTATAATTAAAAACAATTGGCAAAATAACAAAGAACCAAATGGTGCATACGTATACGTATAACTAAGTATGAGATTCCGAACTAATTACTTTAAAGGAAACGTATGAACATTATAACAATTCATCACTTATTTAATGTTTATTATAATTAACATGGTATAATAATGTAAGAAACCCCCACCCAATTAACTCTCTTCCATACCTATGCTTATAATAGTATCTTTTGTACAGTGGCGGAATCTCATCACTTCACTAACTCTATCTTAACCACTCTTCAATTACAAAAGCGACTCCCCTCTCACCAATCATTATGGAAGGTGCGTTTGTGTTACCGCGATTAACAATCGGCATTATAGACGCATCTATGACTCTAAGGCGTTTAATCCCGTAGACTCTTAATCTAGGATCTACAACGGCTTTTATGTCAGATTTCGGCCCCATTTTACAGGTACCCACTTGGTGATGTGTCGATGACGTGTACGATCTAGCCAAACATTCTATATACTCATCTGTTCCCCAAGACAAGTCTTTGCAAGGTTCTAATGGAGTTCGTATGAAATATGCCCCTCTGGATTTAAAAGCTTTCGTATCTTCCAATCCCAAAAGGAACCTTACTGCTTTAATAATGGGGACCAGATCTCTGGGATCGCCGTAATAATTGGGATACAGTAGCGGCGAGCCGTGCGGGTCGGACGCATTCAGCAGCAACAGTCCTCTACTTTTGGGGACCAAATTTTCAGTTCTTGGAAGTAAACCATCATAATAAGGAGTAGGTAGTATCGAAACTTCTTCGTAATTGTTTGGATCATTAACATATTCTCTCCATATTACACTAGCTACTTGAAATTGAATATCGGGTGCCGGTAAATCAGGTTCCGTTTTAATAAAACTTATAGCATTACCGGGGCCAGTGGCTGATAGAGGCCCATTCTTGAATTCAGCTCTATGATATTCATAAACATCTTTCAACATCTCATCTTGAGACGCTAAAGTAGCAGTCTCATTGGATAACGCTATGACAATACCATTGAATGTGACGTGGTCATGTAAGTTTTCTCCAACAGCCAAATCTTTTACGAGAGGTATTTTTAATTGTTTAAGATGTTTTTTCGGTCCTACACCTGACAGCATTAATAATTTTGGTGAGTTTATGGCACCACCGCTCACAATTACTTCTTTTGTCGCTGTCGCTTTATAAACTTTGCCGTTTCTTTTATATTTCACTCCGTAAGCTACCTTGTTATTGTTAATTAGTATTTTAAATACTTCAGAATTAACCTCGACTTTCAAATTCTTTCTTTTATATCTTATTTTCTGTATGAAAGCCTGGTTCGTAGATACTCGGGTCCCATGTTGTGAGAACGCTTGGGCCTGCAAGACACCAAGTTGATTTTCGGCATTGTAGTCTCGATGTGGTAAGCCCATTTCTACGAAGGCTTCCACGAGCATCAAAGATGGCTGGTCAATATAGGGGAATCTAGAGACAGGTTGTTCGCCGTCGACGCCGTGATATTTGGGATTTAAATTCTCAATGTCTAGGTTCTTTTCAGATTTTCTAAAGTATGGCAGCACCTTAGTAAAATGAGCAATTGGTTAGATCAAGCGTAATAAGATTACATTTAACATCACATTTTTAGGTTGTAAATCCTGCTATAGTCCAAAGATATGATGGCAGACTAAGAGAAAGAGCAGATAGATGACTACGTCACTTTAAGTTGAATTATCGGATTAATTTTAAAATCAGCTTAACCAGTAACCGATTGTGGTTGACAATGTATTTATTTGTCAAACTCATTGGATATTAACGCTCAGTTGGCGAGACGTTAATTAAATTTAAAGTCTACATGTGCCATTAGAGCAACGTCATATCATACATTTGCATCTCTGCAAATTTAAGCTGAAAAGCAAATTCAACATTAACGTGTCTTACTTCTTTAAAGCTCCAGCCATCATTTCCTAGTTCGGCCCAGCCGTCATAGTCCAGTTGATTGCCTCTGATGTACGACATTGAGTTTATTGAACTCGAACCACCCATCACTTTGCCTCTGAAATTGTTAAAATGATAGTTTTAAGCAGCAAATTGAATCAGCATTCTTCAGTATCTCAAAATAGTGTTAATGATGACTATAATTTGGTTCAAAAATCTCGTGTTATCGGATACACATAGTTTATTTTCATCAAACCATACAAAGTTACTACCTCGGCCAACCGCAACCTTGGCCGGGTCTCGCCAAGCAGCTCATCCCATTAGGCTCGGTGGTGTACTCCCAGTTTATGTTGGACCCCCGCAGTACAGTAGATACGCCTGGTATTAAGGTCACATCAGGCTGTTCGGGCCCGGCTTCTAGTAAAAGAACCTGGGTATTTGGTGAGAATATGAAATTACGATCAAATATTATAGTTTGTGCAGTACAGTAACTCTAAAGAGATGGCGCTGTAGTCAAGAATCACAATTAACTAAATAAAAAAACAAACCTTCCACTGGTCTATATCAGATAATCTATTAGCGATCACACATCCCGCCGCTCCTGCTCCCACAACTATAAAATCGTATTCTTCTGTGTCTGTCACTTTATTCTCGTATTTTTTTACGTTATCGCACGGGGTACAGTGGTGCCGGAGTTTTTCTTGCAATATCCTGTCTTGGGAGTCGCTGTACAGACTAGCGAGCAGATTTAAATATGCGAAGGCAAATGGACTGCACCCAGTGAAACGTGATGCTGCCGGGATTGCGGAACAAACTTCTGATAGATTCAAAGGTTGCCAAATCATTGTGTTACTGGAACCTAGTAAGAAAAGTCAGTAATTATGTTATTTCGTACCAAGCAACCACTAACGACATAAGTATTAGCTTGGTAGAGCGTCGCGGTGCACATGCTAACATTAATTTATATAAATGAAAAAATAATGAAAAAAATATTAAATTAAAATACCCCGACGTCAAAAAAACTCTAAAATGTAAAATAAATAGGACTTAAACCCAGTGATTTGATATTGCTGTTTTGATATTTATTTACCTACCCTACGTTGCATAGGTAACTTTATTAACGCAACGACGCTATGATCAAAATATTACTTAATTTTTTTTACTTCGTAGAGGTTTTTGTTTCAGGATTTTTTTATTATTTTAGTTTATGTTATATGTATTTGATTTACTTACCTACCACATAGCAAACCAATTAAACAAAATTGCAAGACTACAATTTATAAGTCCTTACTCGAACCACCGTGTGTGATTTATAAAAGCGTCCATTACTTGCCAGTACACTATATATACAACATTGTCCTAGTATCGTGATGAAAAGCAGCAAAACATTGTATTATTTATAAAATGCAGGCGAGGTAACAATGCACATTGTGGTATTTGACTCGATTTTCGGACATGGTCTTTTTATTGCAGAATTAGATAGTATTATAGATTTATAACGTTAGAGTAGAACTCCCGTGTATCAATTTCACTTATTTTCAGAATTATGAATTTTTTAAAAAGACGCTCTTTTTTTCGGTGAAATTTTTTAAAAAATTACTGCTCTCAAATTATTTAATGATTTGATTTCAGTGTATATAAGAATGTCTAAAGCTGCATTTTATGAAGTAACTTTGGTAATTATATATGCAGTGGAACGCGAGTAATTAATTATTTTAACATTTTAATTCTTATTTTTTTACTCCTAAACTAAGCTGTAGTAGCAAATAATTTTGATACATCTAAAATATATATGCCATGAGCAATATGTATAAAAAAAACCGAAAGCTAATCTCACTTGGTATAGAAGATACAGTGACTTAAGTTTTTTGAAAATTTTCGGCGAAAGTTCGGATGATTTTCATCGAAAATTTTAAACAAGTTATTAACATGCAGTACTATAAAATAAGCTTTTATTACCTATTCCTCAATTAATTCAGCACTGAGTAATTGCTGATTGTCTTCTGCCAAACCTAAGCGAGTGCTTAGGTAGGTAGATGAGTATCCAGCACCTGATTTTCAGCATCTGTCCTTGATTCTTTATTGATGTCAGTATCCATTTCTAAATGTTCTTCTTTGACGTTGCTGGCATCTAGTGGTTTTATTAAGGCTAATGCCTGCGGTGGTAGTGGTCATTTTTTTCTGCCAGTTACGCATTCGTATATTTGAAATTAGTTGGTCGGACGACTCCAGAGCCCTGTTAAACAAATCGATGATAGTTGTCATGCGATTAATTTTTCGACAATGATGTTCTCGATCAAGTCTCCAGAATTTATTTCTTGATTCGGCAGCTTGCTCGGATAACATGCCAATAGGTAAATTCGTAGATTTCATAATATTTGCGCCGTGGACCAGTATTTTATGTATTGTGCCGGGCATGGGATACCATTCGTAGTACGAGACGTATTTATATGCAAGTGTCCTACAGAAATGATTGAATTTTTCATCATCTGTCGGCAAACCGCTAGACAGCACTATTAATATAGTGTGCAGATCATCAAGGAGCCACTCGAACCCCTGACTGCCAAAACTTCTAAGGGTCATGAAATAAAGGCTTCATGCGAACTGTATTTGGCCGCCATTGACAGGAAGGTATTGAATGCAATTCTAGGCACACCTTCACAGTTGCGGTGCCCTTACTGTAATTTGACTGCCACACAATTTAATAACTTGCACGAGGCTTACGCACTTACATATAAATACGTCTCGTACTACGAATGGTATCCCATGCCCGTCACAATACATAAAATACTGGTCCACGGCGCAAATATAATAAAATCTACGGATTTACCTATTGGCATGTTATCCGAGCAAGCCGCCGAACCAAGAAATCAATTCTGGAGACGTGATCGAGAGCATCATTGTCGAAAAATTAATCGCATGACAACTATCATCGATTTGTTTAACAGGGCTCTGGAGTCGTCCGACCAACTAATTTCAAATATACGAATGCGTAACAGGCAGAAAAAAATGACCACTACCACCGCAGGCATTAGCTTTAATAAAACCACTAGATGCCAGCAACGTCAACGAAGAACATTTAGAAATGGATACCGACGTCAATAAATAATCAAGAATAGATGCTGAAAATCAGGTGCTGGATGAGTGCTTAGGTTTGGCAGAAGACAATCAGCAATTTCTCAGTGCTGAATTAATTGAGGAATAGGTAATAAAAGCTTATTTTATAGTACTGCATGTTAATAACTTGTTTAAAATTTTCGATGAAAATCATCCGAACTTTCGCCGAAAATTTTCAAAAAACTTAAGTCACTGTATCTTCTATACCAAGTGAGATTAGCTTTCGGTTTTTTTTGTACATATTGCTCATAGCATATATATTCTAGATGTATCAACATTATTTGCTACTACAGCTTAGTTTAGGAGTAAAAAAATAAGAATTAAAATGTTAAAATAATTAATTACTCGCGTTCCACTGCATATATAATTACCAAAATTACTTCATAAAATGCAGCTTTAGACATTCTTATATACACTGAAATCAAATCATTAAATAATCATATAATTTGAGAGCAGTAATTTTTTAAAAAATTTCACCGAAAAAAAGAGCGTCTTTATGAAAAATTCATAATTCTGAAAATAAGTGAAATTGATACACGGGAGTTCTACTCTAACGTTATAAATCTATAATATTATCTAATTCTGCAATAAAAAGACCATGTCCGAAAATCGAGTCAAATACCACAGTGTGCAATGTAAATAAACTTATTATACTATAATAGTGCATTGTTACACGAGTGGTGAAAGTGACTTATTTAGTCCCGAGACGGGGTTTGGCGCCCGAGCGTAGCGAGGGCGCTAATAGCTCGAGGGACAAAATAAGTCTTTCACCCGAGGTAAACACTGTGCTTTTCATTACGAATACAAGGAAAGTAAAAATAAAAACAGGAATTGGCTAAAGAAATAATACAAGGAAGTATGAACAATACTCTACAACTCGAAAAAAAAAATATAGATCGGATTGCCGCCTATTTTGTTTTTTTCGCGATTCTCCCGGGCCGGAAAAGTATTACTTTCAACCCGCTCCTCAGGCAACTTCCAGACCTACTTTCAGAGTATGACTAATGAAAAAGTAACTTACCTTACTTACATTAAAGAACTTACTTATTGACCGCGGTACTGAATTCAGACTTCCCGAAAACGCGGGATATGTTATGCGATCAGCTGGGCTAGCTATATTAAGTAAGAGAGGAGTCTACTCTACACATTTTTTTATATGGGGAGGGGGACGGCGCGGACGCAGTCCCCACTACCAAAAATTACGCGTCCGAGTTATCCACATTAGGGATAATCGCAGGGGTCAACCCAACCGCAGTGCAATGGGAGGGCCTCGCCCTGGGGGAACCGCCTTCATGATCACGGTGTCCCCTACGCCAGGTAAGTATGCCTTGGTCAAGGCGCCTCGGGGTAGTCAATAAACAGAAAACAATATAGACACCGCGCGCCGGAAATTAGGGCTCTCGGTTCAGTGACATCTGTTGAGAAATATTGAAACTATGAATGTGTGAATGTCCCTATCTTATTCCGTCAGCTGCTATGAGCCTCTCACAGAAAGACGGACGGACAACGTGAGCACAACAATAGAGCTATCTACACTAGGGACATAGGTACAGCAGTAGGAGCCCTTCGGAGTTCGAAACCCTAAAAATGTAAAGGTGGCACTTATTTATTCTAAGCAAATTAGCTTAATCGTCATTAGCAATAAATAACTAGTTTACTACTTACTCACACCTTAACTTACGCACATTCCTTTCTTATCAGAGCCTATTGTTCGCGGTCGATCGCTCGCCGCTCGACAGTCTAATAGCACAGCTGATTTATTAAAACAATGCAATATAACATTGCCAATACTGCAAACACAAATAACCCACTTCCACAACAACAACACTTCTACATAATGCAAGGAGACGATACGTAACACGGGCTCCATTATGTAGTTATTAATAATCAATATTATTTTACTACAGTCTTTAGTTGATCTAATAAAAGCGTTTATTAATTGCCAGTAGGTACAACACAACATAAATATAACATTGTCCTACTAACGCGATAAAATCCAGTAAAACATATTTATAAAATGCAGGCAAGGTAACATTTATGATACGCTATCGACTTAACTCTGACATTAAAGAACTTATTATACCATACTGAATATCGACTTCCTATTCCTAATAGGCTTGGCTAGTTTATTTTCGGTTTTCAGGACAATTCTGCTTCATGTAAGATAAGATAGGAACACAGACACAACTCAACATTTGTAATAGGTGAGGGGGACGGCGCGGACGCAGTCCCCACTACCAAAAATTACGCGTCCGAGTTATCCACATTAGGGATAATCGCAGGGGTCAACCCAACCGCAGTGCAATGGGAGGGCCTCGCCCTGGGGGAACCGCCTTCATGATCACGGTGTCCCCTACGCCAGGTAAGTATGCCTTGGTCAAGGTGCCTCGGGGTAGTCTATAAACAGAAAACTGTATTAACACCGCGCGCCGAAAATAAGGGCTCTCGGTTCAGTGGCATCTGTTGAGGAATATCGAAACTAACTGGATGAAAAATATTTCTACAGAATTGTATCTGTCGCAGCCAACTAGCTTAATTCGCCGTTCAATTAACAGCCTAGGCACTTTACTAAACAGCGCCGTTCAACTAGTGGCCTAAATGATACGGTTAATGGAACCAAATATGACATATTAACAGTTCATAGACAACTTTGTCACTGTTTTTCCTAGTAACTTTTGCGTTTATGAATACTCGTAGTAGTTGCTATGCGTTGGTATGAAATCGAAATTCTGCACCTCGTAGTGAGTGCCGCTTAGTGTGGTGGAACATTATATACTTTTGTAAATGGTTCAAAAAATTGGTACCTACCTTATATCTTTATCTTTACATATAAATCTTTTAGTTATACTAAGTAGGTATATAACATTCTGGACGGACGGACAATGTGAGCCCAACAATAGGGTTCCGCTCGGCACCTTCAGAGTTCGAACCCTAAACATATAGCATTTCGCACTTTCTGCGTTTCTAAAAATGATTATGTAGGTATACTTTTTTGTCACAGTGGTCTCTAATAGCTATCTTCCTCGAGCCGGTTTTTATAAAGCGCACATAGTGCGCCTAAAGTAGGTTAGCTTGCTACATATCTCTAATCTGTGAAGTAGGTCCAACCAAAAAGGGTTATTTTTGATTGAATGTGTAGAAACAAGAATTTAGAGAGCTCAGTCCTTTAGATAATAAGTCCATGAAGAAAAAAGAATAGAATTTGCGGCAGTCAGTGTCAATGTCAATCAACGACTGACAAAAGACAATGACAGACAGACAGATAAATAATATTTACAAGATCATTTCTAAAAGTTTTGAATAAGTTTGCTACATATCTCTAATCTGTGTATTAAGTTATTACTTATTTCTTTTTTTTATATAATTGACCTCAATTAAAGCGCATTTTAATTTGTAGAGTAAACAATAAAGTGCGTTTTGCTTCACTTTTAAAATGGTGCAACCGGCTAAAGTTTTTGGTAAGTAGGTCTTATCTACAAAACACATTTCAGTTTCTAGTAACTACCTACCTACTTATCTCAGTATGTTTCTACTTTAAACTTGGTACCTAACCACTAAAAATAAAATACTTACATCCTTCATGTATCCAGAGGACATAAACATTGTATTATATTCTATGTTTGTATAGGTCCAAACCTATATAAGTACAGTATAATCTCAGTAATCCGGCACTATTAAAAACCAGAGGGTGCCGGATTACTGGAATGTTCGGATTACTGGATTATAGAGAAAAAAACATAATAAATAAAATAAAGCATTTCATAAAGAGAATATGTATAATGTATGTATGTAGGTACATATTGTTGTTCTTGTTCGACAGGTTTTATTGTAGGTAACTGTAGCATATCTCAAAATTTACATGTTATTACATAGTTTTAAAATGATCCTTAATCAAGGTCTCGGGTGGCTGGTGCCCGATTATTGGATGTATTGGTCTATCGAAGTGCCGGATTAGTGAGATTATACTGTATATACCTGTTTATAATTTTAAAGTAAGTAATTTAAGTAAGTAGGTAATCTGATCTCCTTTCTTTTTCTTTTAGATATGACCAATATAAAGAAAGTTCACGTCAACAAATCAAATGTTGAGTCTCAAATAAAAACCATATTGACAAGGAACCCAGTAAGGTCTTCCGCTAGTTTGAATGCATGGTTGTTGAAAGCGGTAACAGTTATTGACTTAACTACACTGTCGGGAGACGACACTAAGTCTAACGTTATTCGACTTTGTGCAAAGGTTAGTATAATGGTATAATATATTGTGTAGGGACTTGCAACACATATTTATACCTACTTACATAACTCTTTGCTTTACTAGCAACTCATTTTCTCCAATGAATTAATATTGATTTATGTTAAGTATCTATATTTATTGCTGTCAAAGAATAGAGAGCATAATGGGATATAGTTTTGGAGAATGTAACAACCCACACATTCTTTAGCAAACTAAAACACACCTACAACAATTTGAACTAGGGTTGGTTTTCTTCTGCAGCAGTATGTATGGGTTGGGTCTTGGTTACATTTTGCAGAATACATTTGGTGTGATTCTTATATCACTGCAAACAAGGGTTAAATGTCTGAAAAACATTCCTAGGGCTTCTTCAATCAGTTTCTTACCTATCTGTCTCATAATGACTACTCTATTTTTAACTAGCTTAAATTTTATTTAGGCTGCAAATCCACTACCCTCAGGAATTATTGAAAAGCTGGAAATAAAGGAGAACATACAAACAGCTGCAGTGTGTGTATACCCGAACAGAGTAAGAGATGCTCATGATGCTATCAAATCCATAGATATGACTGATAAAATTAACATTGCTTCAGGTAAATTTTCAATTAATTATTTAACATTCCCAAACAGGTCTGACTGTTATTCTGCATAGGCTTTCTTGTAAACAATTTCCCATAACAAAAAAAGAAAACCAGTTGACACCCTATTCACCCTATGTTATTTTCTTTGAAAAAATAACTAAATCTTTGCAATCTCATTAGTCTATTTTAATTGAGAAAACTGTAAAGTACTTCATTGCATACTTCTCTTGCTTGTAACATTCAATAGCATACCAGTATCTTCAGATTTTCCTCTACATGTTAATTAACCAAAAGTGAATTAGATGCATAATTATATGATAGACATCTAACATTATACTTGCATAATATGACAGGACTTTTAGAAATTTATTAAATTTGACGACCACTTGGCGCAGTGGTTCGAGTGTAGGCCGCTTGGCTCACTACACCAGGTGGATGTGGGTTCGATTCCCGTCAGGGTATATTTTGGAAATGGCTTTTCGTAATTTGCCCTGGTGTGGGTGTCACTGGGATCGCCCCCAGTCCATTGTACGGTACCCATAGTACAAGCCTTGCTTAGTTTGGGACCATACAGTAGGTGTGTTTGTCTGGCGATATTTGTTTATTTAATCTATTATTTTTTTCAGTTGCCACTGGATTCCCCTCTGGACTATACCCATTAGAAACGAGACTACATGAGATAAAGCATGCGGTATCAAATGGAGCTTCAGAAATAGATGTAGTCCTAGACCGTAGCCTGGTGCTGATGGGGAAGTGGGAGACACTGTACGATGAAGTTCAGCAGATGAGGAAAGCATGTGGTGCGGTGCATCTTAAAGTCATACTCGGAGTTGGTGAACTAGGATCATATGAAAATGTATTAAATACTTTAATATTTTTTTAACAGCTTTCAACCTTGAATTCGTCATATTTACCACAGATACATTCTTAAAATATATAGTAATTACAGGGTTAATATTTATGCACAATCTATGAACAGATGGTGGTAAAAAAAAAGAATATACTAAAATAGGTCTGTGCTCTAGAAGGAAAATACCCAAAGAACATTATTTGACTAATTACCTATTAATTTTTAAAATCAGTGTAGTATAGGAAGACCGTGTTTTGCAGGTTTACAGAGCATCAATGGTTTCAATGATGGCTGGTGCGGACTTTATTAAGACATCCACAGGAAAAGAGGCGGTGAATGCCACACTGCCTGTCGGCTTAGTAATGTGTCGTGCTATAAGGAACTACTATCAAATGACAGGAGTTAAGGTATACTCTGTTTGGACGACCGCTTGGTGCAGTGAATTTTGGAAATGGCCTTTTCGTAATTTGCCCAGGTCTGGGTGTCACTGGGATCGCCCCCAGTTCTTTGTACGGGACCCATAGTACAAGATTTGCTTAGTTTGGGATCGTACAGTTGGTGTAACTGTCTGGCGATTTTATTTATTTATATCGAGTAGTCACGCTAGAGTGCCACGCGGCAGCCAATTTCATTCACATTTTATTTAGCTCAAGAATGACAAGACAATTGATTAACAGGTTGGTTTGAAACCGGCCGGCGGCATCAAGACAGCCCAGGACGCCGTCAACTGGCTAGTGTTGGTGTACACTGAGCTCGGACCGGAGTGGCTCACTCCGAAGCTGTTCCGTATTGGCGCGTCGAGTTTACTTGATGAAATAATCAAAAGCATTGTTGTTTGATGAAGCCAAAGTAATGTTAGTATAAGTTGAATTTTCTTCAATTAGGTAAGTATGTTTTGAAAAGATTATACTTATTTAATTTTATGTATAAACCAAAGGAATCCATTTTAATGGGTGCTGAAAAATATTAATAAAAACTGTGGTTAACTTGTGCCATAAAATAAATAAATTATTATTTTAAGTATGTATTAAAATGTTAACTATAACTATTATTTTCGTATGATATTACATTCTCTTCAATATTACATTAGTTGATTGTTTTATAATTTGGGTTAAAGAATTTTATTAAAGTGTTAATAAAAATCATGAATAGGTTAAACTTTTTAATGTTGTTACTTATAAAAGGCTTATACAAAATAATTTGCTTATTATTATACTCTTAGCGATATAAATTAATACAGGCAGAGGCACCTTATAAGACTATATGACACGGTAACGAAATTATGATGAACATGTAATTTCGTATCTCTTATATTAGTTCTCAGAGCAGAGTTAGAAATAAACAAAATGTTCAATTAATTCAGCGATACCAGTCGCGGGTGATACGAACTAACATTATTTACAAAAAATTGATTACTTATTTACATTAATTCCTACTTATCTTAGGTCATGGAGATTAGATAACACGGACATCATTGTACAGTATTGTATCAGATTGAATACGAATATTGGAATGTAAACTTGACGAAATGAATCCCAAGTAACATTTACATGTTCTGAAAAAAATATGTCGAATTCTTATCAAACTCACCATACCCGTATTTGATCACACGTGACGAGGTTCCCAATCCCACATCATTTTGTGATCCATCACTCTTTTTCTTGCGGTTCTTCAGCGCGGAACCCGTACTCGGGGTGCGCGCTATAGTTGACAACGCGGAGTTTTCCATTCTTGTCCATGTAACCGTAGTGTCCGTGGACTAAACCATCGTTGTCACGCTCTTCGTAGCGGAACTGGCGATTTTTTCTGTAATAATTTGTTTTATCGTATTAGAAAAGTAGAAAGATATCTTTGATAAAGAAAGATACGTAGGGAATAGTATTGGACTTATACATTTTATCTGGTTGCATAGGTATACCAACCAACTGAGTCAGAGGCGGGCTAGCAGTCAGTCTTGGCAGTACTCAGCTCATAGTTTACTGAGACGTATAAAATTAATTGACTCCCTTGCCAATTTTTATCAAAATCGGTTCAGAAGTTAGATCGTGAAGAAGTAAGAGATATCAAACAGTAAATCATTTTTGCCACGATTAGCCCCGTCTAATTCATGGCCGCCCTAGACCTGGGCCCTAACCACGCTAGCTACTCAAATCGTAATAGAAAAGCAAACGCTCGCGATTACGTTTCAAACGCTGCGCTTTTGACGTTTTGCTGACACGAGCTTCACGATTTCTACTGACATTGATATGGTATGGTGTCAGCAAAACGTCAAAAGCGGAGCGTTTGAAACGTAATCGCGAGCGTTTACTTTTCTATGACGATTTGAGTAGCTAGCGTGGTTAGGGCCCTGGTCGGCCGACAATGGATAAGGTCACTTACCCTTTCCCAGTGTCATATCCGAACTGGTAACTATGAGGGCCCTTCAAGCCATGCATGCGAAACTCTGTTCTGCCGTCGGGCGCGGCAGGCGCTGGGTCGCGGGGGGGTGTCGGCGGTGGTGCTTGCCGTAGCGGGGCAGGGTATACGTTGCCTGAAATATGCACCTTTTATTGAACTACTGTACTAAATTTACTGTACGACGACTGCTTGGCGCAGTGGTTTGAGTGTAGGCCGCTCGGCTCACTGCACCAGGTGGTTGCGGGGTTGCGGGTTCGATTCCCGCCGGGGCAAATTTCGGAAATAGCCTTTTCGTAATTTGCCCAAGTCTGGGTGTCACTGGCATCGCCCCCAGTACCATCCATTGTACGGTACCCATAGTACAAGCTTTTGCTTAGTTTAGGACCATACAGATGGTGTGTCAGTATGGTTAAAAAAAAAAAATTAAACGAGGATTTCCGTTTTACATTTGGTAAGCAATTAAAAATAATTATTTCCGACTTCAATTTTGCAATCTCAAAATAATGACATGCTTTCATTCTTTGTTATTTAGAAAATAAATAAAACATTATCGCCAAATCTGAAGCATTGTTGTTCAGGCGGAACCGCTTAATGGGCTCTTATAATATATTTTACCATTCATACTGCAGCGAAAAGTTTCTGATTTATTGATCAACATAATACTCCGAACAATAATCTTGCCGTTATTATTAAGTTATATTATACGTACGTCCGGGGTGTCTGAAGTTAGTTTCCGAAGTTTCTTGTTCACTGGAAGTAGGCCCGCCATATGTTTCCTGTGTCGCACCATCAGCTAACTGGTGTGGCTGGAACGGAACAAGTTTCCAAGTTAAATTCGTGTTTAGATCCGGTATTCGGTATACATTTCAAAAGGAAGTACGACCAACCTGAATAGCTCCGTCTTCTCCTTTTAATTTCCTCTGATGCTCGGCCTTCTTGTAATGGTATAAGTTCTTTTCATCCGGAGGTTGTTGTTCATCGGTTTCGGATATCGCTATAGGCTTGAAATAGTTAACTGGTTTCGCTGTCGGTGTCTCTGACGAGTCGCCTTCTGCGAACTGCGCCACCGGTATTGGTAGAGGTTTGAATGCGCTTGTGTATTTCTTGGGGTACAATTTTGTGGGACTCTTTATCACTTGTGGCCTCGGAGGAACTAAATGTAGAGCAAGTGTAGGCTCTACCGGCTGGAGTTGATGATTTACGGGCACATTGATATCAGAATAAGGCAGTTTGTACTGCAAAAGTGGTTGGTTTTGATCTTCAGCGGGTATATCTGTTTCTTCTGGCGTTATTATAAACTCGTTAACAGCGTCAACCGCTGGTGGCTCCAGGTGAGTGGATGGTATAGGAATAGCAACTCTGTTTGCGTTATGGATATTTAATTCGGGAATATCAGCCGAATAATTTGGATTTATGATAATTGGGTAGGCTTTTGGCTGTCTCTGATGTAGGATGTCGGGTCTATTTTGAGCTTGGATAGGAAGCCAGTCGCTGTCTCCAGTTTCTGTAGGGATAAAGTACTCTGATTGTCTGTCTTGAGCAGGTGGTAGGAGGTATGTCGCCGGGGTGTCGGGTGCCTGTTCCTCATGCTTGTGAGGGTCTGGAGGGATGAGGTAGCTGTCCACGCCGGTGTCGTCTGATATGTAGAACACGTTAGTTTTTTGGCCCTGATCTTTATTGACTGGTATTATCTCTGTGGCATTTTGTTCGTTGTAATCGACTGGAACTTTTATGGAGTACGTCGATAGTACTAAAAGGAAAATCTGAAATGGAAAATATTTTATTTAGCAATACTTTGTTATTCACTAAATCAGATAAGACATCAGGTGGAAGATTATTTCCACCATTGTCGTATAGACTAGCTGTACCTACAGATTACGACTTAACAGACGTAAGGATAGAAGAGATAAACTAAGAACGTTGGTTGCGAGGAATCTATTCTCATTCTAAATAGATAAGTAGGTCCCCTATTCATTTGATAGTTACAATAATAAATTTCGTAACTACAGGAAAAAGGTTATGAGATCAATCACCGCTTTAACTGCAACGTAAAAGAAAGAATCAAGTGCCGGTAAAAACTAAAATAGTTTTTTACCTATTAAATCATGTTACATAATGTCCCAATCTCAGATAACTGTGTCACAATGATAGAAAAAGTGTATGGCGGGGCAAAAAAATAGGAACAAGAAGAAAGGTTTGCGTAGACCGCAGCGTAACAATCGGATCAACACGTTCGTTCTGGGAAAAGTTGAAACTGAGAGTTAAAATTATCGCCATTTTCTGTTATTTACTTACCTATTATTTAACGTTAGAAAATCCAGGAAAGCAAGAAAACTTTTTATTTTTATCTGGTGTAATTTGAGCATAAAATTAAGTAGTAAGTATACTAGGTGATACAAAATGGGTATACTATTTTTTTTGCAACTTAACTTTGTAAACCTCAAACTATCGGCTTTGTGGGACAGTTAAAGTACTAAAGGTTTTGTAGACTTGTGAAATTGGTCAACAGCTGTATTCCTATAACACCTTTTGTTTTTCAAGTTCCCTCCAAAGCCGATGGTTTTAGAATTACAAAGTTAAGTTTTGAAAAAAAAAGTATACCCATTATGTATCACCTTGTAGATATTTTACCGTCAATAATTAGAAATAACTATTATTAGCATGAATTTCAATATATAAAGTTTATACGTAGGTACTGCTGTCTGCCCGTGTGTGGCTAACGCCTTAACTTCGTCACAAGCGTGATGTGGACGGGCCTTATACCTAGGTTTGGCACAGACTTGACAGATAATTATTAGACCGTGACAAGAGTTGTTTGCACCTATTTATTTTGACCGGTCCATTTATGTAATAAATGTAAAAGTCGGACGTCCGTAACTATAAATGTTTTTTTAGACGAGAAAAACCATTGCCAGCTGTAGTTAAAACGTCGTCAGTCCCTCCTGTCAAAACATTCCCTAGTAGGCTTTTGTACATGAACCACACACATGGTTGGCAACTATTATATCAAGTAACAAAATAAAGTAGGTAGGTACGTTTACTACCGATAGGTTACCAAAACTCTTAGAATTTAATAAGTAGGTACAAAGCATTATTCAGAACAAACGTGTTTTGCAAACGCCATTGTAAAATATTTAGTACTTAGGTAGGTACTTTTAAAAATCCAAAATGAATCAGGTAGAAATAATTTTAACGAACGAAGACAAAGCTAACAATTGTGTGCTCCTCACCGGTGTGAGTTTCATGCCCCGTTTGCCATCTCTACCCGTCTCAGACTGTACCCAGGTACCCGGAGATAGGAAGGTGAAATCTGCTTTTAGGGCTTGGAATTTAACGATAGGTACACATAATTAGGTACCTACAAATATAATCATAAATACTTACGTAACTATCAGACAATAAATCCGAATCAGGAACTCCGCAGAGTCCCATTTCCCTTCCTTTCAAACATCTAATGAAAAGGAAATGTGTATTTCCTTAATGATATTCTCACTGCGGCCAGTCAGGAAACGAACTTGTTTTATATATAGCGTTTATAGGATATAACTTGATTTTTTACGCAGTACGCACCTTTTATGTTACGTTGCGTAGTAAGTAGATTTAATTCTTAGAGTTAACTTTCAATAGTAAAGCTAAATGGAATTTGTTACCTAAGTTCACGCACATGGTGAATATTTCCAAACATATGATTTTAAAAAATAATTCTACCTGTCTACTAATTAGTACTAAGTTATATTCTTTTGCGTTAAATCAATGTATAAAGACGCCTTTCACCTAATCCATGAACGTTTAATTAATAAATAATCAATTAGTGACGAAGATGATATTAGACAATTTTAACGGTAGGTAGGTATAACCATGGTTAATTAACATGACCGTGAATTTAGGGCTCCGCGCGAAACGGAGAAACGTCATCACGACACCTGTACTAGTAACATTGAAACAATACCTAAGTATGCTTCGTCTTAGTAGCTACTTACAATTTCTTCGCATAGGCATACGGCGGCCAGATATTACAGGTGCAGCTAAACATGCCAAAAAGATATTAAAGTGTTTCTTACTTCTTCACGATCTAACTTCTAAACCGATTTGGAATTGGCAAGAAAGTAAATTAACATTATGTCTCAGTGAACGATGATCTGAGAAGGGGGCGGCTGCAACCTTTTAGTACCAGCAAGGCTTTTTTTTTTTTTTGATATGACTATATGTTGTTGGCCAGAGTGGCCATAACAACTTCACCCGGACAGAGCCACCTAGACCAAGGCCTATTACCAAAATGCCATTTCCGAAATTTGCCACAGCGGGAATCGAACCCGCAACCACCATGTACAGTGAGCCGAGCGGCCTACGCTCGAACCACTGCGCCAAGTGGTCGTCTATAGCTACTAGATGGATACCATAGGCAGCCTGCCTAGTTAAACAACGTCTACGTACAAGTCTAAAGTTATGACAACATAGTTATTGAGCAGTTCTATCTAGCCTTCAGTATTGCATTTAGCAAGTAAGTAACGTAGTTATTATAATTTGCTGTTAGTTTTATTATCCTTCCATTGTCTTTCAGTCTAAAACTGTTGCAATAAGTACTGCAAGTAGATTTGTGTAGTCCATAAAACATAATTTAAATGCAATGTAGCCACAAAGGTGGATATCACTTACAAATGAATGCGCCCCGGCTTTCTACCCAGCCCTAGAAACCCGATAGGTAATAAAATATCTAGGCATTAGCCGTGACCAGAGTGACCACACAATATCGAAAATGGCTTATTTGCGATCTGAAAAATAATATTGTAGCTTCACAAACTTAAGTAAATTTCTCGATCTTATAGGTCCTTTGTGTTTGTTTGCAACCTTACGGCAAAGTGACCTTAGGAATTTCAATTGTTCATTTTACATTCATGCTAGAGGAACTTACTAAAGGGTGTAAAGTTACGTGTATAGAATTTCCTTTTGAATTAGCTAACGTCATTGGACCGATTGGCAAACTATGGGACAACACTCTCCAAAATACACACAGTAAGTAAAAAAAACTCTTAAATTTAAATTAATCGGGATTAGCCTAGTTTGTTGTTTACCAGCATATACATCGATATGAGGATCCTCATATCGTTGTACAACCGATGCATAATTAATTCATTAAGGGAGCAATCGCGGCGCGTAAGCGGTTCCTGATCAAAGGAATGTAAAAAATCTGTACTTAGCATAATGATTCTAACATTTAAACAACAAAATCAGGTCATTGGTGCTTATTATTAGTTAATAATTTGGCCCTTGACCGTCCCACTCCTGGGCACGGGCCTCCCCTCAGTACGAGGGGGATTCAAGCTAATCCACCACCCTCGCCCGGTGAGGGTTGGCATATTATAATGTTTCGTATTCCAAACCAGTTAGGTATAATAAACATAATTTGCAATTATGTCGGTTAAGCTATTCAGTGAAAGATATTGAAATGAAAGTGAGACTAATAGGATGCGACCAGCGAACAAATCGTGGTGAAAATTTTGATAGAATCTAAATGCCCTTGGTTCACTTTCAACACTGTCACTCTTAACTACGGTTGCATCGATTATGAATTATTTATGTTTATCCGTAACACCGAAGATGAACGAACTTGTTAGGTGGGTAAGTAAATATATTACGTTTCGTTTATTTAGGTGGTAGGTAAGTCTCAGCCTATACTATACGAATTATATTAGGTAACTAGCTGAGCCCGCGACTTCGTCCGCGTGGAATTAAACTTAACAAAAAAGCCCGCTCCCGCGTTCCGAGCCCGCGCGACAGGACCCATTTTTTTTTTAATTCTACCAGTGAAAGTCCCGTCAAAATCGGTCCAGCCGTTTCGGAGATACTCTTTGATTTCATGTGTTTTTATTTTTTTACGCGGAACCCTAATTGTTTTTCTAAAATTAGCCTAAGTTACTCCTTAAAACATCAGCTATCTGCCAGTGAACTTCCCGTCAAAATCGGTCCATCCGTTTCGGAGATTACCCGGAACAAACACACAGACAGTCAGCCAAAACATTTTTAAATCACGTTTTTGTTATAGCGGTCGTATGTACTTTCATATGCATTTAGTGAAAAGGTGTTATTTTGATATTACAAACAGACACTCCAATTTTATTTATTTGTATAGATGAATGAGATATTACGCAGATTTCAACCAAGTAGCTAGGTATAATAGATACACTTAATTCCTGAGTTTAAATAATATTATTTAAAAAATCATCGTGCTAAGTAACTACGTTCAATAACTACATCTACAGACCTTTTAAATTCAAAACACACAAGCTTAAATACTCACAAATAACAACTGCCGCCACATCTTTACGATTATGAATTAAACTTATTTACTTCACTATCAAAACTACTACTATAACGTCAGTCTTCCGATACAAATGTTGTTTTACTGCACAGCACTTTTTACGGAGAAGTTTACATTACAATTTCCCGCCCAGCACTGCGCTCGCGCTTCCCTTGCCAGTCATAATAATGGAGGCGAACGGTCGTCCGGCTAGCAATTTATATAACATCGCGCCGCTGCACAATATATAATTTAACTTAAAATCAATGTCGTTTTGTTTTATACCAGTTAGATAAGTCTTGTGGCACCATTATAGTTTAGACAAGCGCCCATCCATGAAATGATTCGAGCCACAATGAGGTCTCCGGGTTGTTAAACACCTAATTGTTGCGTTATTACGGGTACCCCGTGAGAAATGCGTAAAAAATGCATATCTACCTAATAATTATGTAGTTTATGGCCAAAAAAATGCATAACAAATCGCGGAAAGTAAGCCAGGCTGATCTTGTAGCCCCAGTTACCAGTATCTAAACGGAGGCTATGCAATACAACAAAAACTGTAAATCCTGGCTTAATCAACTTTTTTAATGATGAGATACGGTTATTATACTTTCCCCCATGATAAGGAAAGGGGTACCTACAGCTACAGCTTCATCTACAGAACTTGTTCATTATCTAAAAACTTTGGTAAGTTACTACAAGTAGGAACTGAGTTATTCAAAATCAATCCTGCTATTGTCTTGAAGATTTACTACAAGCCTAATCTAACTTTAATACAAAGAATGATTACTTTATTAACATATATATGTTTGCTTGTATGTTTAATGTCTGTGGCTAATAACACTGATCAGCACCTACCTATAGGCAGGTAAAGTACCGTGTGTAATTATCTATCTCGCTATAAGGCACAGCTATAACTAACTTAATTTAACATTCAAGATCATAGGAATATTTAGAAATATATAATTTATCGTTATTTCGTAATATAACTGAATATGGATCGAACAACCAGTTGCAACAAAACATTTATGTCTTGTTCGGAATGCCTTTACCTTGATCTTACTACAAAATTTAAATAAAGCGAAGTTAATTTAACATTTTGAGTTCAAGGCAGATATAACCAAAACGATCGGATAGGTCCATTATAATGTAAATATTAAGAAACCGTTAATTGTTTGGTATACAATTGATGACTGAAAAAAAATGTTCAATAGCAACAAAAGATCTTGGTCAACGCCCTCGGCGCGGCCGTCATTGACGCTCGGTCTGTCTGTGAAATAAGATCACATGCAAACAAAATTAATACAATAGATTCCTGTCTATTTGTCAAGATTCCATTGTGCAAGATGTTTATTGAGTAATTACAGTTAATTTTTGTATTCAGGAAAAGGCGGGGACTCTTCTGGCACTTTTCTATTCGTAACTAATAACACCTATGATGTACTTACTCAACAATAGCTGTCGATAGTGGATCAAATCCGCATTCAGATTTAGTGTTAATGATAGGCAAATATGCTTTTAAATAGGTACCTATCTTTAGTAAGTATACAAACACATACAACAACGACTTACCAATTAATGAAGTTTTTCAGATAAGGTCATAAGCAATTGATAATATCTTAATAGTAGCTCCAATCCTGTAGTAGGTAAAAATTAATTTTAACTACAAGCAATAATAATACGTTGCACGTTGTTATATAACTGAACAATGGTCAATAACAAAGCAAACCGGTTTTATTATGTATTTAGATGCTCCGTGACTAATTATATGGGTACGTACATACGAGTGTATATATAGGTACCGGTATGATATATTCTAATCATGTACATCTCATGGAGATTTAATGTCAGTATAATTACACATTGATGCAGAAGATTGTATTGGACGAGGACGATTATAATAACACCACTCATATCGTTAAGCCAGTACCAGATATTAAAATAGCCGATAGTTCTTTGAAATATCGAAACGCGGGGTACCCAAGTACCAACATTCTATAGGAAAAATAAAAATCCAGCCATGCAAAGCGAATCGTTTGCGAGGCGTTTAAAATACGATTGACTTTTTCACAATAAATTTATTGAGCAAAACCTTTTAGTATTATTTTTTTCAATAAAGAGCCGATGCAAGGTCACAAGAGCCAAGAGTCAGATATTACATCCCATGCGGTTTCATCACTTTTACAATGGGCAGGTAGCAAGTCATTGGAAAGTTTACGAAACAAATACAAAACGGTGCACAACGGTGACGGTTGCAGCTTAGTTATCTTTTTAATTCGATGATGCTGATCTGAAAGCAAATAAATAAATATTGCCAGACTAATACACTAACTGTATGTTCCCAAACTAAGCGTCGCTTGGACTAGGGGTACCGTAAGTACAATGGACTGGGGGTCGATCCCAGTGATACCCAGACCAGGGCAAATTAGGAAATCAATTTCCGAAATTTGGCCCGACGGGAAACAAACCCGCAACCACCCGGTGCAGTGAGCCGAGCGGTCTACGTTAGAACCACTGAACCAAGAGGTCGACAGAGGAAAGGAAGTATAACAATAGATTGTCACAATTTGCTGTAATTAAGTGATTATAATTATTATAGGATTTTTTTACTCCTGTTAGTTCAAAATTGTTGTTGCATATGTACGTTTTTAAATGGCACCACTCTTGCGTCATTCAGTAACAAAACAGATAATTAAGCAGAACATTAAAGAAAACACTGTCTAATGTTTACTGATTTCTTTATTAGATATCGCCGGTACAATACTATAATGACCAATTTAAAATGCAATGTTTACTATTGTATCACTTTGTATAGTAATTCCGAACTCTATTTTGTACACAGGACAACATACACAAATGATTATTGGAGACCTATTGAAAAGAATGCACGGCAATATTTCTACTTTTTATCTGGTGTGAAAAGGGCTTTACAACGAAAATTATAAAATCAATATCGAGTCTTATAATTGTTATGTAACCACAAATAACATAGACCAGACAACCAGTGCTGTCCATATACTTTGTCTCATCAACAAGTCAAAGAAACATATCTAATAGAACACAGACCTTTAAATCTAATCGCAGACACACGCATGTATTCATTCAAAAAACCTTATTATTTTAAACCTTATCCTAAATTTCTAATCCCTTACAATCATATACACAGGCGATAAATAATACTGCTAATGAAAGGACAACTAAAGGAGATACTTCACTGCGTAAATTTAAAAAAATATATAGATTTATATTATTAATCAATCAGTGATGCCGCCCTTGTCTATTTGTAATTTATATCAATAGCGACTTTATGTAATAATTATCCTCACAGCAAAGTCGAAAAATGCGATGAGAATGTCGTAATTCGTAAAATCCGAATACACACCAAAGAAAAAATAGAAATTGATGAAAAATTACAAATGATTCGCACTCAGATCATTATTGTTTAAACACATTAAAAATTAGATAAATAGTTATCTATGCGTACAGCATTTGCATATGTACCTACTATGTAAAACATATCACGGACCTGTAGGTTAAATGAGAAACTAGGTCTCTAACATACTATGGGCACCTATCTAAAATTACGATTGATAAATACCTACCTCGTATAAGCTATATTCGACTTAACACTATATAGCGACGTATCACATCCATTAATCGATCCATAGCCATAGTATTAAAAGGACATACTGACATTCATACGTTCTATTATTTAGTAGGATTGAATATTATGTACTTGAAAATTCTACATTCACTGAGTAATATAACTAACTGGATTTTTGTTTCTTCGACACAATAACAAAGAGTTTTTATTCGAAACCAGTTTCTGCTGATCATCCCTATTAAGCGCTTTTTTTTACAAGGTTTAATGTATGTACTCCAGAAAACGTTACTGAGTGTGTGACATTGACAAGAAAATCGATATAATCATAAATTACTTCGGTATTTTAACAAAATATTGGGTATAAGTATCTACAGGATTACTGACAGGAAAATTTTGACGAATATTAAATTATTTCATTTTGGCTATCTTTCTACAAACAGATCAGGATAGTAATATAAAAATACATTAGGAATCCGGCATCATTACTCATCAAAATTTCATGTACTGATGCCAAAAAAGGAATAAAAATCAATAAATAGTACATACATGGGTAGTGTACAATATTTTTCATAAATGAAAATACATTTTCCTATGCATAACATTAGAAGTTAATGTTCACGCGGAAATGAAATCAACAACACCTTTCTTTCGGCATTTTTTTTTCCTAGCACTATTCCGAATAACGGACGTTCGAATCTTAACAGTTTTTTAATACCTCGGCCTTTCTATACTTGTAGTTATTAAAACATACAGAAAGCAAGAGGAATTGGAACCGATGACACTAAACAAAAAATCACGAGAAACAGATTTAAAGCCACACTACTCACTTATACCGAGACCGAATCACTCGTTGGGAGGTCGCGCACACACCGAAAAAGATTTAAAAAATTGCTCACTCAAAATTTTAGAGTCTGGGGGGGTTTACCACTGCGGGTTGGGCGGCAGGTACCCGTCCGGCGGGTAGGCGGGCGCGGCCGGCGCCGCGCCGTAGGGCGGCACGCCCCCGCCCGCCGCGCCCGCGCCGTACGCCGGGTAGTACGGGCTACCCGCGTAGCCCGCGTAGTACGCGGGGTTCGGGTACGCGCCGTATCCCATTCCGTAACCTGTGCCCAAAATAAATATTGTAATTGCAAAGTCAAAATACTGTTTCTCAGATTATTAACGGGAATAAATACTCGGTTCCTTAAAAACATTTTGTTTGGTCATTATTATTGGTAACAAACCGTAGCATAAATGTTTACGAATCTTAAGATGAATAGCATTTATTACCTGTGAAAGTTTTAGTTCTCTCAGTAAACATGAACTTGAGAATATTTTGTCTTACCTGGATACTGGCCATAATGTCCTTCCGGAGGAGGGTTCCCAGCGGGGTAGGCCTGCCCGGCGGGCGCCATCGGGTTGGGCATGGGGCCGGGCGCGGGCCCCTTGCTGACGTCGAGCGCGGCCGGCGTGGCCGAGCCGCCGCTCATCATGCCGGGGTGGCTCATGGTGAGCGGCGCGGCGGGCGCGAGCGAGCCCGGCGCGTCCAGCGCGGGCCCGGCCCGGCCCAGCAGGCGCGAGCCCGCGCCCTCCATTGGTGCGACCGGGGCGGTATGCGGGCTGACCTCCGGTTTCCTCGACTTCTGATGGCCCGCGGGTCCCAGCATGCTGGATACGCTGTGCGACATCCCCGGGTTCGGCGTCGGCTGCCTCTCGTTGTTCTGAGGTTCGGGCGTGCCGTCCGACTTAGCCGGTGACTTTTTCTTCTTAGACTTAGTAGCAGGTTTCTCTTCGCCGTTCGGAGAGTATGATTGTGTGATATCGTCCAAATTTTTACGAAAATCTGGCAATCCCTCCTTGTTAAGTACGCTCGCGGTTCGTTCGAGTATACTCAGACTGGATTCGAGGGCGGGTCGACTGCCTGCGCGCTGATGCCTATAATTTTTTAGCAAATTTATTTTTCGTTCGGAGCCTTCCGAAGTTCGCGCGACATCGGACCGTTCCTTATTAGGTTCGTCACGTAGTTTGGAGGGTTCTGGCGAACTATGTTCTATACTTTTATTTTCTAGAGCCTCCTCCGTCGGGAGTTTTTCATCCGTCGTCAAAACGATCGGCTCCGGCTCAGACTTTGATTCTTTATCAGCTTCTGTGCTTTGTTCCGGGGTTTTACTAGGATTTGAACTATCGCCTTTATTCTCTTCAATGTCCGCGTTAGAAGTTTTAAGCTTCGTTCTGCTCTGTGTACGTTCCTCCTCGTCATCGCTATCCAAGACCTGCGTGTCCTCATCGGAATTTACATCCATTTTGCTTGAACTCGTGTCAGTATTCTCAGCGTCAGACTTTTTCGGGTCTTTCGTGATCTTTGTGATACTGACAGAGCCAGGCAGGTTGGGTCGTAATAATCGACCTTGCATTGGATGTTTGGGGCGCATCCCAGAATATGATCGTAACTCCCCTAATCGATTTCTGATGTCGTTAATTTTCTGACCCGGTAACATGGGCCTAGACATTTTGTTCGAGCCCATTAGGGAGGGCCTAGTTAGTACTCTGTGAAATCCAGGTCTGGGGCCTGTCTTTGATGTGATGGTGATTGCAGAATTATTCTTCAAAGATCCTGGTAGGCTTGATACTGGTCGAGTGCCTAAAACTATAATTATTTACGTATTAAAATACTGATGTTTACAGACAGATCCTCAATAATGAGTGACTGTGTGTTTGTTAGTAAGCTTGACAGAGAATCTCGGAGAAACTACAAGCGGATTTGGATAAAAAATTTACAAAGGTGGATAACATTCTAGAATATCAAAACAAAGAGCTTGAAATTATGAATTGCTCACCTTTCTTTCCGATGGGGCTATCTTTATTGTCTCCGCCCTTCTGGCCCAGACCTTTCAAGGAGGTCTTGATGGCGATAATCTTGCCCGACTCCAGTTGCATGTATATTCCCTTTGGCGATTTCAACACCATCACCCGTTGGCCAGCCTTCAATACGATGTTGGTCTTCTCAGCCGAGTTGGTCGGTATTACGACATCTAAGAAATAAAGTATTTTAATACAATGTACGTGTGTTAGTCCGATCCCGTATTAGTATGTAAGGGTAAGCCCAGCTGTCAAAATAGTAAGGTTTCAGATTGCCTCTTGCGTCTACTATTGGAGTTAGAATGATAGTCAGGTTCACCAGCTTAATGTTGAACTGGTTCTTCCGGTGGACAGTACAGTCAGCGACATAAATCGCTAAACATTCTGATTTTTATTTCAATTCTGTATTTTTTTATTTTACAAATTTCGGACATTTTTAAAATCAAATTCTAGGATTGATATCACGATCAAACAAAGGATTTCATGCAAAACAAAAGTGTGCATGCAAGCAATTTGAATAACTGAGAATGTTCAGCACACACGTCGCTACTACTACGATTGCCGTCACGGGTCAAGGGAGGCAGAAGGCAGTGGTTCCACATGAATATTAAAATTAAATAATAATTTTAGCCCTTTTGACGTCCCACTCCTGGGCACGGGCCTCCCCTCAACACGAGGGGGATTCGGGCAATAATCCACCACGCTGGCCCAGTGCGGGTTGGCGGATTTCACATGTCTTGCGAAAATTGGTTAAATCTTCTAAGACATGCAGGTTTCATCACGATGTTTTCCTTCACCGTAAGCAAGTGATAATCATATAGAAATTATGATTCGCACATAGATTACGTAAAATCCAGAGGTGCGAGCCGGGGTTTGAACCCGAGACTGGTAGCCCGCAAGACGCGTGCTTAACCAATCGGCTATCACTGCTTTTTACATGAATATTAATCCTACTAATATTATAAATGCGAAAGTTTGTGAGTGTGGATGTATGTATGTATGTATGTTTGTTACTCCTTCACGCAAAAACTACTGAACGGATTTGGATGAAATTTGGAACACAGATAGATTATAACCGGGATTAACATATAGGATACTTTTTAACCCAATAATCCAATACTACGCGGATGAAGTCGCGGGGCACAGCTAGTAATATTATAAGGGTTGTAGACCCGTATTAATAAATCGATCTAGTCTGAGATCGATGTTGGAAATGTCAAATTTTATGTCATACCAGAAAAAAATGACTTGTCAAAAGCGTACTCAAGATCGCTCGCAGCCTTGAGATCGTTAATTAACACGGGCCCTAGTCAGTTGGCTAGTGCTGGGCGGGCGCGAGTGTGAACGCGTGATGTGTGTGTGTTACCGAGCGGCAAGGTCATCTCCTGCGCGGTCATGCCCTGGCGGCGCCACACGTCGGCGGGGATCCAGCGCGCGGCGTGCTGCATGGGGCGCACGGAGGCCACGGGCCGCTGCACCAGCGCGCCCTCCGCCGTGCGCACCGTACGGTACGCGCCCGCCGGCTTCGGCGCCGCCGCCGCCTTCTTCTCCAGCTCGTACCTGCCGGCCGCCGAGCTACATAACTACCACGCCCGACGACAGCCGAAGCGAAGCGATACCGAATGGTAAATGTTCGACTTTGACCGAGTGGTCATCGTCGAGTTCGTGGTTTATTCTCTCTACCTATCTATATTTTATATATAAAAAACAAATTCTGGTTAGTTACACCATTTATATGACAAGAACGGCGAGACCGATCTTCATGATCTTTGATTTAAAACTATTTAAAAAATATTATAATAAAAAAATAATGCGTCTTCAAAAATGGCTGGGTGCACTAAAATCCACAAATAACAAGGCATGTTCTTTCATTTGATGTTGGTTTCTCCAAAACCGCCGAGACTACATACCTGAAATATGGTACACGTGTCCATTTGGTCTCTAGGTGAAGGAGATAAAGATAAGAGAAGATATTTTAAAATTCCACCCCTAAGGGGGATCTAATGAAGGGGCAAAGTTTGAATGAAAAAACCGTTTTAATAATAAATTAAGGCCGAACCGTTAAATGCAATTATTTAATAAAACAATCTATTTATTTTCGTATCGCTCCTCGTTGGCCGTGGTATACACTCTATTTCACATACGAAGCCCCGTAGACGCGGCGCTTTAGTTGCATGTCAGCAATATAATTAACACTATGTACAATTTAGTTACGGAGAGACTCAGGCTGCTTCAAAAAAGATTAACGGATTTGAACTAAATTTGATATGCCTGAAAGTAGTTAAAGATCATGCTAGCAAAAAACCTAATTTTGGTACAAGATAATCCATAATGCTAACGTCGTTAAGCCATTTAGTCGCCTGTTATGACATCCACAAAAACGCTGGGATTGGTGGATTACCATGTAGTGTCAGATACAACACAAAGAGAAGACCGTATTACTAAACTCACCCTCTCTGCGCCAATCTCTTTTCGGCACTGGATAACTTCTTCTCTTTCCTGTCGACCAACAACGACTCATGTTGGAAAGGCTCCTTGCTCAGTAGCCTCCCGTGTTGCGTTAAAATGCCTTGCATTAACACGTCGATATACTTGTCCTTGTGCTCTGAGAGATCTTTGGCTTCACACTCCTAAGAAACGACAAGGAATCAAATCAAAATTTAATTTCGGAAAATATGTTTCCGAAAGAGATAGTTACTCGGTTTAAGAACCGAACCAAAGGTTGGAGAATGGCTACTACGAGCCAAAAGACGTATTGTTTGGCGATTCTTCTCAAAGTTTTTTTTCATAATCTGCTATTATGTACAAAGTTTTTGTGATGCTGTTGGTTTTCTGTTCAAATAAATAAATAAAGGTAGACGAAAGATTTACTCAGTCGAGGTCGCCTTTCGATTCGGTTTTAGACTTGAAGGAAAATATGTAAAAATGGCAATTTGTAAGTGCTCCCGTAGACCATAATTTGCCCATGTAATTTCGGGTACACGTATAATTATGCTGTTCGGCCGATGGATGGGTAAATAAATATTGTGGACATAAAATTAACCTTTTCATCATTGTCAAAGCACAGGTTTGTGATCTCCTTCATAGAGAGAACCGCGTCGGGATTGCATTCGTCGACGACGCGGTCCGCCATGCCCTGCTTGTTGATCTGTCTGTCGTATATCTTCTTTTCTAGGCAGCAGTCCATCACGAAACGGTACACAAAACACGGCTTTCTTTGGCCATACCTGGTTATGTAAAATATAAATTTGGTGAAGTCAGTTGATTTTAGAAGAACCGACTAGTAATCTATGTGCTGATCGAGAATAAATAAAAAAATAAATATCGCCAGACGAACACACTAACTGTATGGACCCAAACTAAGCAACGCTTGTACTATGGGTACCGTACAATGGACTGGGGGCAATCCCAGTGACACCCAGACTGGGCAAATTACGAAAACGCCATTTCCGAAATAGCTCCGGCGGGAATAAAACCCGAAACCACCATAGGCAGTGAGCCGAGCGGCCTACGCTCGAACCACTTACCTTAAGTGCTTACCTGTAAACTCGACAGACAGCTTGCGTGTCATGGCAGGGATTCCAACTGGAGTCGAAGACAATCACTCTGTTGGCTCCAACCAAGTTGATACCCAGCGAGCCCGCGCGGGTAGACACCAGGAACAAGTATATGTGCGGATTCGCGTTAAACTCGTTTATAAGTTTCTCGCGTTCTAGAGCATGTGTTGAACCGTCCAACCCTAGAAAAATTACGTAATGAATTTAAATTTCCCATTCCAAATAAATGTACATAATTTAGATAAATGCATAAGTGTAAACTCACGGTAATAATTTGTATTTCTTTCCCAAAGACAGTTTGTCCCGGGTATGTAATTCTTTTCTAAAAAGTCCTCGATGAGATTCAAAGTGAACAAGCTCTGACTAAAAAGTAACAGCCTATCTCCCATTTTAATACTTTCGTTTAAGATGTAAAAGAACAATTCCATTTTAGCGGAGTTCTCAATAATGCCGGGTATGTAATCTTTAAGTAACTCAGCCGCCCAATCGTATGTCATTTCTTCTGCTTTCTTGACTATTGCTAGTTCTTCTTCTCTGCTCATTTTCTCCTCTTTCTCACTTTCTTCGGAATCAGAGTCGTCGTTGTTCTTTTCTTTTGACGTTTTTCTATCATTTCTCCCCTTTGCTTTTGTTTTACCTTTCGCTTTTGATTTATCGGCCTTTTTGTTTTCCCTAGGCCTGCCCCTTTGTTTACCCTTTTTCGGAATTTCCTCTTCCGACTCTGACCCATCACTTTTGCCTGCATCTGCCTTAGAATCCTTATCTTTCTTCTTAGCTGTTTCAACTTTTGATTCTTTTGGTGTCACAGGCTCTGGCTTTAGCGGTTTCTTCGTTTCATCTTTTACTATCTTTTTAGTATCTAAATCTTCGATTTTAACTTCGCCATCAGATTCAGACTTCATCTCAGTTTTTTCTTCAGCTTTTAGTTTGTCAACTTCAGTCTTTAGTTCTGTGATGGGCCAAGATGTCACTGGACTGCCGGAGCTAGCGCTACCCAGAGGCGGTTTGGTCTCGAGATGTGGTGGAAAGTTTGGAAATTGGCAAGGGTAATTTCCATTATTTCCACCCTGTTGCTCACAATACCCAGGAGCGTTTGAAGGGTATCCATATGGCGGATTTCCATATGGAGGTGCGGATGAATTTTGAGGTACAGTAGGTTCGGTTTTAATATCGGTCGTCGGGTAATTAGCAGGGGTATTGTTCTCAGTTTTAATAGCGGGCTGATTTGGTACGTTAGAATCGGAAGATTGATTAGGCGCCACACTATTTTGGTACCCTGGGAAATTTGATGATTGGTTCTCGAACTGATTAAAAGGCACGGGAATAGCTCCATGCCCGGAAGTATTTCCGGCGTATGGGGGAGGGTATGGTTGATTTGGATATCCTTGAGGCGCAGAATTGTTTGGGTACGGGCCGGGCGGTGCGTTGGCATTGTATTCTGAATAACCTGGTTGATAACCCTGGTATGGAGGTCTCTGTTGGTTCCCATAGCCCTCTTGATTATTTGAATACGGCTGTATCGCGTTACCAGGGAAAGGTTGGTCGCCGGGAGGCGCGTTATAACCAGGGGGGTAGTGCTGAGAATTATTATAGTCCGGCGGGGGATTGCCCCTATAATCTTGTGGAGGAAGACTGTTCGGGTACTGTGGGTTATTATAATATCCCGAGTTCCCATAATAGTTGCCGTTACCCCAATAATTCTGGTTGTAACCTTGACCATCTGGTACATTCTGTGGGTATTGATTAGGGTAGTTGTTGCCATACGGCGGTTGTTGTTGTTGCTGTTGATAGTAATTGCTGTCGTAGTTTTGGTTGTATTGATTGGGTGGGTAGTAGCCTTGCCCTGGGTTCTGGTAGTTCGAGTACGGTGGGTAGGACCCTGACGGTTGATCCGGCCTGAAGGCGTGTGGCGGCGGGCCAAACGGCGCGTTTGGCGGGTATGGGGCATTGCCATAATTATCTGGGCGAGGGCCAATCGGGCCGGTGGTCGTATTAGGAGGGATGGTCGCGGCGGGTTTCTTAGATGACCCCTAAAATATAAATCAAGGATATTTGTACATACAATGTCGGCCTAAAAACATGTTTTGAAACTGTATTTTACTGTAAATTAATTTCTTTTAAGATACCAGTGTAACTTACCCTTGGTTTTGTCGCTCGTCGTGGCTGCGCCTTGTTGTTTCTGGCACGGCCCGCTTTCGTGACGCCGCCGATTTCTTCCAAATCCAAGTCTTCTTCAATGAGGGCATTCACTTCACTGCGCTTTCTCAGAAAGTTGTACAATACATCTGGGTGATTCCAAATCTATAGAAAAATGTATCACTGTGTTAATGGATTTGGCCAAGTTCTTCTCGTACGAGTTAGTGGCCAACTATGGTGTTAGCGTTTATCAGACTGCCCAAGGGCCGGCGACATGGCTTAACCAGTGTAGCAGCCGGGACTGAAAGCTTAATGTGCCCTCCGGAGTACCAATGGAAGAGCTCAGTTTTAAATACCACTAGTGGTCACCCATCTAGGAATTTTAGGAATGTGGTTTGCCATGTTAAGAATTATCTAAGAACATTTGCGTAACTTGTTGTTAACTTACCTTACAACAAATAGCGAAAGCCTTCAACGGGTTTGGCACGGAAGTGGATCGCACTACTTCGTTCATGAACCGGTCATACAATTTGCGCTGTAATGCCGTCATGCGAACGAGCAGCACGTATTCTTCCTTTTGAGGTAACGTAGACTGCAACACTGCGTGCGATCGCCTGTGAACATGGACATATGTATATTCTATGACTTTGCCCTTGAAATTTTCATAGGTACCTACATAGCGGCCAAACTAAAAACTATAGGGAACAGCGAAAAATGTTCATTGTCTCGGGACCTATGACGACGAAAACCAAAACAGCATCATTCGTTTCTTGAAAATTAAATTTATTAGCCGGAAATCGACCCGTTTGACTATGAAGAGAAAAAACATCCTTTATTATTGCACCAGCCGATAGGATCGCTTATATGGATTAAATGGCAATCGATAAATTAAAGGAAAGAGCTGTATTGTTCTCGCGAATAAGGGTGGCAGGAAGACTATTGTCGCATCAGTTGAATACAATCTGATATGTCAGCTATTACTATGCGCCTTTTGTCATATAGTACTCACCGTTGTACAAAACCGACAAGCAATGAATGTAGAACATGCGCCCGATATCTCATAAGCCTTATGTCCTGCGGCGTAGAGTCTATACATTGTCCGTTCTGTATCGGCCGCTCGAACATGTTGCAAAACTCGGTCTTGCTACCTAGATAATTAGGTCGAACGAAGTCCACCATACACCAGTACTCCAACAAGTTGTTTTGGAGAGGATAACCTGAAAATTGTTCAGTCCTACGTTAGTGAATTCTAAAGATATATTTTAGACTTATTTATAATGCTATTTTCAGCATTTTAATAGACTTACCAGTCAGTACGATTCTTCGCTTAGTTCTCATCTGTTTCAGAGCATACGAGATATTTGAATGAGAGTTCTTGATTCTATGTCCCTCATCGCATATTACCAAGTCGGGTCCCGGCCTAACAAGCGCTTCGTACATTTCTATAAGGAAGTAAGTAATTATATTATTATTACATACATTACCCCGCGTTATTAGTCGTACATGATAAGCTTATTGATATACCCAAAAACTATTCAATGTGCAATATAAACCAAATTTTCGGATTGTTAAAATAATCCAGGAACTATAAATTGCAGAGGTAAGGGCGGCAAACATTTTACAGCCAGTATTTGGGTAATGTGTATATCCATACTTTGGCCTCACCATTACTTTAGAATTTAAGGTTAGAGCATAAAACGTAAGGTGGAACGGATTAGAGATATTATGAACTCAGTATAATGAATACCAACACAAGCGTCTTTCGAAGATTGGTTAGTTAAACCCTGAAGGGCTTACCATCTAAAAGCTTTTTATCTTCGTCAATTGGAGCATCCTCCTTTTTATCATCCTTTTTTGTGTCGTCTTTAGCATCATCGTTTTTAGCCGGACTGTCCCCATCGTCTTTGTCTAGCTTCGAGTCTTCTGAGATCTGTGTTCCAAAGTAACTATTTATTATATATTTCATAGACATTACTAACATGAATATTTATGAAACAGTTGCTAATACTTCCCAGACCCATACCCGTAGTTATCTTTTATACCTATATTAAATTTCGGTGTGCGTATGTTCGCAATTATTATTATATTCTTCCTAAACGGCTTGACCGATTTTGGTGTATTTTTTGAACATACGAAGTCACCTGGATGTTTCTTAGCTATAGTTGGATCCGGTAGGCAAATAAACTATAAGCGAGTGAAGCTACCGGCAATAGCTTTTTTAATTAAATTTCCATATTTCATCTGAGAGACACAAGTTTAGCAGGTATCGCGTTGTTCTTGTTAATTTTTTTTAATTGTATTTTTAGTACGTTGTTTGTTACCTGTGTATCATCAGGAGTTGTCTCAGATTTCTTATCATCTTTCTCTTTCTCGGCCTCCAACTTTGCGTCCGCTTTCCTTTTCTTACGAGGTTTCTTATCCTTCTTCATACTAAGAAGGCGATATAACTCGTATCCTATCATGAGTACACCGCCGGATGTGCTCCAATCCTGGAAGCATAGCACAACATATTATACTGTATTCCAATGAGCATAGAGTGAATATTCGCATAGTTAGCACGGACTACGCTGCCGTATCTACTGTAAAAGATGGAATCCGCGCCGTGTTTTAAACGGTCGACTATTCGCTTAGACTTCACCCGAGTAAGCCATTGCAAAGTAATAACCCACACAAAGGTTAACCACACAATATCTGTTATACTAGTGATAAATACACAGAGCTATGTTTTATGTCGTGATTGTTAATTGGTTACCCATACTTCTGCAAACTGAAACCAACCTAACTTGCCCTAGAAATGCTTTTGGTCTTCAGAAGTATGTGTGGGTGGATCCATTTTGCATAACTATATCCTAGCTGTGCCCGCGACTGCGTCCGCGTGGAACAGTGTCTTTGGGCAGCATTTTTAATTATTTAGGCTAATTATTTTACATATTTTTCACTACAAAGAGCTATATTTGCATACAAACTTTCATCCCCTATTCCGAATTGTTATTTTACACCCTTGTGGGTAAAACTTTTACGAACTTTTAATGTCATATTTATTTATATCGAATCAAGAGGCAAAAAAAATAGTTTCATACTTCTAGCTCTAAAAATGACGATATATTACTACTATTCATCCCCCCCTTTCAACCCCTTACAACCCCTTTTTCTCATTAAAATGCCATGTCCTTTCTGAGGCTCTAAACTATCTGTGTACCAAATTTCATTTAAATCGGTTCAGCAGTTTTTGGCGTGAAAGCGCACCAGACAGACATACAGATAGAGTTACTTTCGCATTTATAATATTAGTATGGATTAATAATCAATTCTATTATTGGTACCTTTACAACTTTGGCGCGCATCTGTAGCGTTTTGTGACTGTCATTGAGCACGTAGATGGGGAAGTTCCGTGGACGCACTTCACCGTGCGCTGACAGAGGACTGGTAGACGCGTCTAGTGGCAGCCACATGTTGAATTCAGCCACCTTGAATGTATAAACAATTCTTCTTCTATTACCCACTTTATATACAGAAGATAGGCCTAGTATACTATGATCGTATGGCTGATTACGATATTTAGAATTAACTTTAATAATCATGTATTATTTATTGTGTGGTGAGGTAGAATATTGAAGATAAAAGATAATGAAAAGGTCAATAATGCGTACGATAGTTTAAAATTGTATCGAGAAGGCGGGAGCAAGAATTGTTTCACCAGTAGTCAAAGTGACCGCGAATGCGAAGAGTTACATGTATATGTCGCCGCCAACTAGCTTAATTCGCCGTTCAATTAACAGCCTAGCCACTTAACTAAACGGCGCCGTTCAACTAGTGGCCTGAATGATATTCAGCCATTTGATCAAACAGCTAGGCAAATGACTTGGATCGATGACGTTTAACTACTTGCCTAGCCGTTTAATTACCTGCCTAGCCTGTTCATTTCAATTTAGTTCTACTTTCTGCCACCTAGCGCCGAAACTCACCAAACTGTCAATATCTCTATATTCTATATTCTCTTTGGTCAATATGGCGTCGGAAAAAAACAACTTTGATGGAATCATTTTATTAGGTACTTGGTTTTTTACGATTTTTTTTAGATACACCGAATCTATTTGCCGGGTGGGGTTTCTGTGGGGTCATAAAAAAAATAACCCTAACCTAAACCCATCCAGGTCGTTCTGCTTGGGTAGTATTTTGAAAAAGTTTTGTAGTACTTAAATATCAACCAGTTGCCTAAGCATTAGCCAGCCAATTTATTAAATGTTGTAATAGACTATACGGCTGAATATCATTTAGGCCGTTAGTTGAACGGCGCTGTTTAGTAAAGTGCCTAGGCTGTTAATTGAACGGCGAATTAAGCTATTTGGCTGCGACATATACATATTTAAATAGCCCCAATCTTTTTCGCAATTTGGCTTTTTTTGGAAGAAAAAAAATGTCTGGAAGCTTCACAAAATGCCTTCATAGACTTTGTGGAGTGCAGATTCCTCTAGGTTCTGAAGTGTTGTGAATCTTCGCGAATAAAGTTACATGTATACATACTTTTGTAGACAGATGAATTCAGTGTACAACTTACCCAATTCTGTAGCGTATTTATAGGCATTATGCACAGCACAGTCTTGGAGCTGGTGTGCCGCAGAAATATATCACAGAAACATACGATTTGCAGCGTCTTCCCCAGGCCCATGGAATGCGCTAAGATACACCCGAACCCAGTCGACGTCGAGAATCGTTCTACAGATTCAATTATGTTGTCAAATAGAAATCTAACTCCTCCAATCTGCAATATGAACAAAATTGTTAGTATTATCTTCACGTCTATTATTATCTAGGCTACAATTTACAGGCGTTGGCTTTTAAACCTATATTATTGTTATTATTTAATGCCTGTTAACTGTTCCAATTCAGATTCGCCGTTTCCTCGCCCACATCAGTCCTAAGAGTTATTATTGTTATTTAACATTTTATTTACCTGATGTGGTTTTATAATCCTGGCAATCTGGGGTGCCAAAAATATATCTTCCTCCTTCTCTGTGTGACCAAAATTGATCAACACACGGCCTTGATCGTCTGGTACATTATAAGCGTCATTGACATGTAAACCTAAAATCAAAGTATGTATGTTTGAAGTTCAATAGGAATGATGGAGAGGACTTTGACAAACGAGACTTGTATTTAATAGCGAAAGTATGTTGTAATACATTTAATAGCGAAAGACACTCTGTTGGACATAGGCTGCCCTGGAGACGTCCACCACTTGCATGTGCCAGCTTGCAGAGAGCCGAGCGGCCTACGCTCAAACCACTACGTGACTAATTAAATAGGTATTCGATAACTATCTATTCATAAATTATATATGCGGTGATTTTTTTTAATCTCACCTGAATTACTGGGATCTTCTTCGGCTTCCGGACTAGGCGGCACTTCTGAATCTGACAGCATAATGCAATCGTCAGAGTCAGATGATGAAGACGAAGATTCCTCGCCGCTGCTGCTATCAACTATCTCTACAACCTACAAATTAATATTAAATTCAGTTTCGATCCCTTGAATTATAATTCTACTTTAGAGAGTAATACTCCTCTACACCACTGACTCAATAACTACATTTCTGGAAACATACAGAGAATTCCCTTGCTAAGAATTACTTTTCGAAATTCAACCTATGCAGCAATTTGCGGTCAATAGCTGTGCAGCTAGTGTATTTTAGCTAAGCCAAGCCAAGATTGCTGTATGCATAGATGTACTTACAGTAGTAAAACATCAAAATGAAGATCTGTAAGCATCATTTTTATTACATAAATATAAATGATAAAGCCTGACCTCTCTTTTCTCAGTCTTCTGTGTCCCTGGTTTCTGTGCACCAGATGTGGTGGGTTTTGGCAACTTTGTAACTTCCACTTGGCCTTGTTTCATTGTGGTCCTCTTTAGCTCACCTGATGGTAATTTAACTAGCACTGTGTTTGGCAAGCTGAAAATTAAATGTTATAAATAGTAGACAAGTACTATTTGACCAGAATGTTGAATATGTATAGTTGAAAAAGTTACATACTTCAGTTTCTGCCCAGGAAGAGATTTCTTCAATATTGATGATCCACCTTGCAATAATGATAATGTTTTCTGGTGAATTTTATTCTGTCTATTCAGTGCTATTTGCCTTTGTACCTGCATTTCATAAAGAAAATCTTGGTTTAACACAGAATAAAAAAAAGCAATTTGTAGTCCACATATTTTACAATATTTTACATGTAGCAAAAAATGGTAACAATGTTGCCTAGAAATTGGTGACATTACTTAGGTCACGACCTGTACCGGATTAAGCAAGCGCGGGGCCCGTAGCAAAGCGCGGCGTCCGTAGTCGGTTACCGAGTGCCTGACATGGATTGTCTTAGTAGGAAAAGTTCTAACGTTTCACGTTTTTGTGATATCAAGTAAATTCAATATACCACATCTTAATAAGTTTCACTCACAAAATTACGCTCAGGCAGAGATGAGTGGGTTTAAATATGCGGGGCCCCCTTTCGCGCGGGGCCCCCTTTCGCGCGGGGCCCGTAGCAATTGCTACTCTTGCTACATGGTTAATCCGGCACTGGTCATGACATGACATTATGATCTGCCATTACAACTAGGGTTAAACTATTTGTAACTGGCCGCTGTCAGTAACCAGCCACTACATATTTGAATGCCTTTCAATAAGGGTTGTATTAAAAAAACACCATCTACAGGTTACCATTGGTTATGTATTTATAGATGGCGATTTTATTTTATTTTAATTAAGTGAAACCGTTTAATCCCAGTGAATATGTAAGTTACTCATCATTAAATATTTTGATCAGTATCCAACATACCTCCCTGATGATCCGCTGCTGTTCTTGCACCCTGGCGAGACGCTCCGACTCCTGCCGCTGAGCGGCGATCGTCGACGCATCTAAATTCTTCTCATCCATAACTTCCCGAATATTTCGCCGCACATTCAGTGCATTTGGATTCGCTAGTTTTTTCTGAAACAAGATAGTAATTGTTATCCATTTTTTTTAGTTATTAATTCAAGTTATGGAAGATTCCGTTCAAGGCCACACATGGTCGCTAATGCCACGGTATGGCTGGTACATGGAAATCAAACAAATTGCTTAACCAATTAAAAGGGAGGCATAAACTTCCAACTTATAAGTATTTCTTAAAAGTAAGTATTTCTCATGAGAAAAATGTAACTGAAATGCAAATGTATGTAGAACCCACCTGACATTCAGTAGTCACTTTAGCCTTTAGTTGCTTGCAATACCTAACATGAATTGCATGTTGCCAACCCAAAAGGGGAGTGACACAAATGGAGAGGAAGGGGGAAGGGTTTGGGCTTCTGGCTCCATATGAAACACAGCTATAATAGCTAATTAATGCCTATTTTTAACCCCCAACAAAAAAGACTTGTTATAAGCTTAACATGTATATTTGTGTATCTGTGTGTCTGTCTGTGGCATGGTAGCGTCCAAGCGGATGAACCTATTTCAATTTTGTTAGATAGGTCATCAGATCGAGAGTGTTCTTAGCTATGTTTCATGAGAATCGGTTCAGCCGTTTGAAAATTATCATTTCTTTTGTAGTTTAAAAACTCGCCGCATGGGAGGTTTTCTAAATTTTCAATTTTAGCTATCATTTTGAGGGTTGTAGTACCCCAGTCAAGCCAGCCCATGTACGAGCTGTACTCAATTGGCTGTAGCTTGGCTCTACCACCATCCTACTTTTTACTAATATTATAAATGCGAAAGTTTGTGAGTGTGGATGTATGTTTGTTACTCTTTCACGCAAAAACTACTGAACGGATTTGGATGAAATTTGGAACACAGATAGTTTATAACCTGGATTAACACATAGAATACATTATTTAAGTCTACGCGGATGAAGTCGCGGGCAGAAACTAGTAAGTAATATATTCAAAATGTAGCCGGCTTTGATTAGGTAGTACTAAGTACATAGATGCAATTGTTACTTTAGTTGTAATTAACTTAGGATACAATACTTACATCTTCCTCTCCTTCAGGTTTATTTTCTCCATCTTTTGATGATTCCCCACTGTCTTCCTCTTTTTTGAGTGGTTTCACACTGATCTCCCCCATTTCTTTTAACTTTTCAGTTATATCATAGTCTTGGCTGTTTTCTTCCTCTTTAATATCTAAAAGTTCTTCAGCAGTTTTCTCCGGACATAACTCACTTTCCTCCACTTCAGCTATTTCAACATTTTTAGAGTCCAAATCACCATCATTAATGATATCACTAATTGACAAAGTCTTCGGCTGCTCTTCCTGCTTCACTTCAGGTTCTGACTTCACTGGATCTGAACTCTCAGGGGTCTCTATGGGAGTATCCGGGACACTTTTAGTATCACGCTTTACATCTACTATATCACCAGTCTCAGGATCAATGTAGCTCTCATTCTCGTCATTTAACTCTTGCACAGCACTAGGGTTCACCACAAACTCCTCCTCCTCGGACAGTCCGTCACTGTCAGTTTTACTATCCTCACTTGTAAAGTCACTTAATTCTAATACATTGTTACCAACTAAGCTGCGTATTGTGATTCCTGTGTCCTTCTTCAACTTTTTTGTAAAATCATGAAAGTTTTTCACTGCTTCCATCTTTCTCTTTTGGCTCATGGGCCGGGGCCGCGGCGCCGAGCGCCTGCGGGCGTTCATAGCTGCCGCCTGGGCGAAGTGAGCTCGCTGTATCCTGGCAATGGTCTCGTCGTCGTCTTCGCTGTCGAACATCTCCTCCTCGGACTCCTCCTCTTCATCCTGAACCCTGCCCCGCATCTTGTTCATCGCTGAACCCGTGCCACCGGCATCACCCATCACAATAGAACTAATTCCTGATCCTCCGAATTCGTCAGTACCTACCAATAGTCATAATTCCCATGTTCATTTATGTAGCGAAACATAAAACACACTAATTTGTTGTCACAAATAAAGACTTATTTCATAAATTAAGAATTTGAATTCTCTTGACAAACAATATTTTCAGGACACTTCTTTGTAGCGCTTTTACAGGACGCGGTTTACGATAGCCAAGAAATTAAGCCGGATGACACAGTTATTCACATATTGCGAACGATCAGTTCAAATGTACGACATATCGTCATGTTTGATTTTAATTATCGTTATAAAATAATATCTGCAATTAAATTTTAGGAAGCCATTACTTCCGCAATAAATAGCCTATTCAACTATTCGTCGTATAGAATTTGTGTATTCGACAAGCGTGTTTACAAAAATTGTAGACGGGCGACTACGTCACAAACGTCACGAAGTCTTTAATGACATCAGGCATTAAAGTGTTTAATTGCGATTGCTCATGTAAGATATATCTGTGTAATTCCCATAACAATGTCCATTCTTTGCCAAGGTAAACGTATCCTTATTGTACAACAACAATGTGCTAAAAATTACAATAGCAAATATTTTTAATTCATGGCAACATTATTGATTTTCTTTCTGGTGTTGGCATATAAATCCTCCTCAGTGGTTTAGTTTATGGAATACACATAGATTTATAATATGGGGTAACTTCAGGGGTAAACAAGAAGATTATATATCACATTCTTGAGGGTAAACAAGGAAATCTATGTCTTCGAATGAAACATCGACATTTGCAAACAAGAAGATTATAATTATATTTTTTGAGACTGTGCTGTGAAAGTCATGAAGTGGATTTGGCATCACAGACTTATAAATACTACGTATCTCTGTGTTAGGTTACTTCTTTTATCAAAGGTGTTAGGTATATTTTTAAGTATTATTTCTGTGTACTGTGGCCAAGAATAATATATATTTTATATCAGCTTCTTGGCTGTGGCGCGCGATATTTTGTTTTAATGGCATCTTAGTTCCATGACTCAGTACAATGATTCGTTTCCATAGAATTGTTTAATATTTGTCTTCGAGGAAGCCTCTATCAATGGAAAAAGCAAATTATTCTTCAGAGAAGATTGCCTTACATTCTCTTTAGCTTGCTACATATCTCTAATCTGTGATTCTCTTTGACACCTACGGTGACCAAGACCATTAGTACCTACTAAAATCCAAAGATCTTACTCAAAAGTCTTCCAAGAATAGTGGTGGCTACTTACTTAGGTACACTTCGGCAGTTTGCGTACGGATGCGGTTAGTTAGGTACCTATATTTCGTACAGAGCGGTTTTTTTTCAAAGGTTTTACTCCTGCAACTTGATACAGGATCGTACAGAGCGGTTTCTTGTGTCCACCAAGTACACCGCATCACGGAGTACGTTCTCAAAGGTCTCAACTCCTCCCCCGGTCGCCCCCTATCCACGGGAGCTCTCTTCTTTGACGTCGCTAAGGCGTTTGACAAAGTCTGGCACAACGGCTTGATTTACAAGCTTTACCTCTTAGGCGTGCCGGACAGTCTCGTGCTCATCTTACGAGACTTCTTGTCAAACCGTACCTTTCGATATCGAGTCGAGGGCACGCTCTCCTCACCCCACCCCATCAGGGCAGGAGTCCCTCAGGGCTCCGTGCTCTCCCCCCTCTTGTACAGTCTGTACACCAATGACATTCCCCGCACGAACAATGTGCAACTCGCCCTTTACGCGGATGATACCGCGCTTTATTTCTCCCATCGTAACAAGGCTCAAATCACACGCGTTCTCCAACGCGCTGTCAATTCTCTCGGAGAGTGGTTTAGGAAATGGCGAATAGAGGTGAACCCGGACAAAAGCGCAGCCGTGCTTTTTGCCAGGACCACCTCTCGACGCCCCTCCAAACGCCACACTCGCTCCAACTTAGGTACTGTCTCTTTGTACAAGCAGCCTATCCCTTGGTCCAAATCAGTTAAATATCTCGGGGTCACTCTCGATGGCTCCATGACCTTCGGTCCTCACATTAGAAACGTCCGCAATCGAGCCGCCTTTGTGCTCGGTCGCCTTCATTATCTCTTATGCAAGCGGAGTAAAATGTCCCTTAGAAATAAGGTGACACTATACAAAGCTTGCATACGCCCTATCATGTCTTATGCGAGCGTTGTGTTCGCTCACGCGGCCAACTCGCACATTAGTCGCCTCCAGGCCATTCAGTCCCGCTTCCTTCGCCAAGCCGTCGGAGCCCCGTGGTTCGTAAGGAACGTAGACCTTCATTCTGACTTACGCCTCGATTCTATCCAGAAGCACTTCAAAATAGCGTCCGAACGCTATTTCAAGAAGGCTTCTGAACACACCAATGCCTTAATCGTCGCCGCCGCCGATTATGCACCTACACACGCGCCAGTTGCATGCCGCCGCAGGCCGTAGCATGTGTTGCTGGACCCCCCCGACCCACTCACCGCTCTCCTAGACTCAGATGTCGAGGAGAACGACACACGCACACTCCCCACCAGACACCGACCTCGCCGGCGAGGTCGACGAACCCCCGCTTCCGCTAGAAGGTGCGTCTACTTACCTAGACGCACCTTGGCACCCGACAAGCCCGCTGAGTTTCTTGCCGGATCTTCTCAGTCGAGGTCGCGTTCCGATCCGGTGGTAGATTTACCCTCGCCACCTCTCCTGGCAGCGGCCCAAGCCGAGGTCGTGTCCCTTGTGGCGCCCTTGAGCTAGCTGCCCCCCTGCCCCTCTGGCTGGAGCGCACTTGCGCTCGCCCTCTGTCCGGGTGAAGTTGTTATGGCCACTCTGGCCGACAACATATAGTCAATACAAAAAAAAAAAAAAAACAGAGCGGTTAATGGCCTGTCAAGTTAAGAGGTCTTACAATTGGCCAGGCAAATAATGTAATACTGCGTCTGTCTTTGAACTTGCTCTGTGGTCTACTACTACTACTACAACTGATTATTATAGTCGCTTTCACCCGAAAGTCGTCCACGCTGGTTAAATGCCTCCCCAAGGACCTATACTTATAAGTAAAATAATAATAATTCGCCATCATGCCGGTATCTCCCGAAGGGGTAGAGGCGCACTCACATTTCGCTTTGGCTATGGTATTTCTTGGTCTTCAATGTAATAGTAGCGATCCTTTTGCCAAAGTACCGGTCACATTCCGGTCAATGCAAGGAGCATTAGGGCCATTACAAAGTTCACACTGGCAGTCTTCTCTGCAGGTTGATGAACTTCACAAGTTTTTTGAAAGACATCCATATAATAAATAAATAAGTACTTATCTAGTTTAATTAACGTCCCCTAACTTACAGACAGTATAGGTAAGTAGCTGTAATGGCAATTATAGTTTGAGAAGGTAATAAAATACATTGTAGGATTCTATTTACATAATATTTGCAAGAAACAACAAAACTGTCTACATTGTTTTTTTACATTTAATACGCGCCGACAAGACGTTTTTCACGTAGTCTCAGCCGACGTTCGCGTTCAAATTCTTTCATTCGGAGGATATAGCTGAAAAAAAAAGATTTGTAGAGGTAGATACCTAATGATCCTATCCCCTCTACTACTACCGGTACGGTAGGTGACTTGGTAGATATAACCAGTTCTAACTTAAAACAAATTGCTCAACATGTTCACAAACATGTTGAACTACTTATTGACCATGAACCTCACAGGGTTTTCATTTCAAACCAAATTGAAACAGTTTAGAAAGAAGGTAAGGTAAGGTAGGTACTACCTCCTTGATTGTTAAAATATAGCAAATGGCATATATATAGTCTATTACATGTCAGTTAATAAAAAATGACCTTAACTTGCAAATTAAAGCTAAAATTCTAAAAGGTCTTTGTTGTAAATAGATTTCTATGATATCTACAATATTACCTAAAGACACCTTAATAAGTAAATAAGTGTTAAGTGCAAGAAGTAAAAATATTCATTACAGATAATTATGAGTGAGGATACATACTCGGCTTGTTCACAATTCAGGTAGTTATGCTTCTCATGGGCACATTTATATAGCATTGGCATGTTCTTGTAGCGACAAGATTGGTACTCCAGTAAACGATGGGCACAGTAGTCCCGGTTCTGGGGAGGAATCTTGGCAGAGATAAGGTCAGCTTCCTTAGCAATCATTTCTAAAAACGACAGTGTGAATTAATTACAAATTGGCTATGGCTAGCCATCACAGTACTGGATTATTATTGGTCTATAAATATTATCATAGAGGGTTGTCTCCAAAATCCACCCAATGGGTGATCTAAAAAAAAATCTAACCCATAGGATTTCTGAGTGGCCGTTCATAATATTGTATTCAGGGTAGCAGTTTATATTCTTCCCGTTAGTGTTCCATAAATATGTTTTAATTTAGAAATGTTGGAATGTTGTTGAATTAATAGATCTAAGCTTTTTTATATCTGTACATAGTGTATATATTTGTTAGTTCTTACTTCTTTTTTAAATAAATATGAAATGTTGAGTTAGATCTTGAAACATATTTGTAAGCTCGTGAAATGTGAACAAATAGCTGTTGTTATGCCTGTAATAATTAATGCAAAATGTATCAAAATTGGATGATAGTAAAATTTGTTTTGAACACAACATAACCTATACAGAAATTATGTAACTTTTGATTTAACAGCTGATTCGATAATGTTTGTGTAGCCATGTAAAATGCAAGTAATAGAATTACCTCGCTGTTTTCTTTCTGTTGAAAACCCAGCTTGAGGATCGTAAGTTGGTTTATCATCCATATATAACTCTACATTTCTTGCGCCATAGGAGCCCATTATTTGACCCATTTTAACTGGATGGATACACAAATATTTGGAGAAATAAATAACTTTATGCTCTTACGAGCTTTTTAGAACAGGCGTAGCCACTATATATTTATTTTTTAATGTTTTTAGATTGACTCATGCTATGGAAACTAGGAACATTGCATATTTTCAATTTTTTTATTAAAACAGTGCCACCTATGACTGGGGTGTGGGTACCAAATGGAGCAGTGTTGCCACATAAAAATATAAATTCAGACGCTGGGAGATATGACAAAGTTTTATTATACATATTTAATTATCTTCGCAATATATCAACATATTTGATTAATAAAAATTTAATTAGCTCATATATAGCTAACGGAGATTTTGAACAATAGCAGAATACACAAAATATTTTTTAAAATTATATAGACATGTCCTAATTTTAATTTATTACAGGTAACAAATTTCACCGGTGTCATGGCGTCTGCTTGTGATGTCACGGTTCGGTAAATAGACGTAAACACTAGGGAGTCAAAGCAACAAATCAGTTATTTTGCGTATTAAAATCATTGCTACATATCTCTAATCTGTGATTAAAATATGAATTCCAAAGTGTATAAGTGGTGTGCGGTTCCTCAGCGCGTTAATACGTCAATAAAAACTCCTAACAAATCATTTGTTCACGTTCCACGCAACAAAACAATGCGAAATAAGTGGCTTATTCTTCCACGGCGAGATTCAACAGCTGTATGTCTAAATACTACGATTTATTTCTGTGAAGATCATTTTGACGTAAGTTTACTTTATTTAATGTATTTTAAAACGATGTGCGACATTGTTTTTAACTAAATTTCATCTTTTTGAGGTTAGGTTCCGTCTCTTGAATATATTCACTTTTTATCTTAATGATGGGTATCTTTTTCATTTTCCAGTTGCCAAATGATATGGAAAATTTTATGGAGTATCATATGATGGGTTCGGTTGCCCAGGTCCACATGAAGTTAGGGTGTATTCCCACAAAATTTGAGTGTCAATCAGATAGAAGAACGCCTATCCTTCTTCATTTATACCTGGTGAGTTTGCAAAAGCATTTAGCATTAAGCTTTTTATTGTGCGATTGTTTTCACATCCTTCAGCAAATCAGCTGATGTGTGCATAACCTCTTTCTGTGTGTTCCTTTCTTCGCTTTAGCACTTCCAACGCAACTAAGCGTGGCGTCCTGGCTTATGCACCATCACCACCGCAATGGAATAGTAATCACGCAATTCGCTGCAAGGATGTCGAATTCATCGACATCGGCGTAACGGTCATCCATGACGCTTCACGCTACCTACAGGCGATAATTAGTAACGGCCATTGGATGATTAGTTTTCTCATATAGTGTAAACCATCTGTGTTCGGTCTTTTGCACTGCCATTGTGTCCCTACTCATGTAACTGCTACGGCCTGCCCGCCATAATGCTATTTTTCGCACTACTTCGCCACCCCCTGCAGTGGGCATCATCAGGGAGCATTGGGCAGTCCGGAGCACGTATAGGAACCCTACATAACCCCGCATAATGGACATTCCAGCCACACCACTCATCGGCTACCCCGTGAGTCAGACGCCTGGCTGCGGAACACCACTGAGCATAGGCACTCTTTGAGTTTGGACCTTTGATTGTGAATAGTGTAACAGACCTACTTCAGACATGGCACAGAAATCTTGTTGTGTACCTGGGTGTCTGATGACTGCGAAAGATGGTACGTAGATCTAGTTACTGCTATAATTCCCTGGTTTGCACTGATTAAATATAGTACCTATTTATGTACATTTTACTTTATAAAACCGATGTTTACTCAGTGAAATCGAAATCAAGAAATCTGGTAATGATACTATAATTCACATTTAAGTATATCCAAAGATATATTTATAAAAAATAGGTTTGTGACTAACAACTTTGTTATTTGTTGTCCAGGTGTGCCAGTACACAAGTTTCCGAACCCAGAAAGAGAACCTGAGAAATTCAAATCTTGGATATCTAATATCGGTGGAGAAATAACTATGTTGGATGATAACTATGTCTATACCAATAGGCGAATCTGTCACTGTCTGTGAAGATATTCACAAGTATCCAAGAAACAAATTGTCTAAACTAGCCATTCCTGTACTACATATGCCAGGTACCTATTTAAATAATAATTAGCCCTTTTGTAATATCCCACTACTGGGCATGGGCCTCCCCTCAGTGCGGGGGGATTCAGGCCATAGTCCACCACGCTAGCCCAGTGCGGGTTGGCGGACTTCCACATATTTCGAGAACTGGTTAGGTTCTCTTGAACATGCAGGTTTCCTCACGATGTTTCCCTTCACCGTTAGCAAGTGATAATCACACAAAGATGATTTGCACATGGAATTCGGAAATCCCAGAGGTGCGAACCCGAGGATCGAACCTGCACCCACTCGTTTCAGAGGCGTGCGTTCAACCACCAGGCTATCACTGCTTTAACCTATATCAATAATGTATTTTATTACTAAACTAGCTTTTATCTCTAAAATATGATTTTATATCATTTTAAATCTTCTAAAATATGATTTTATATCATTTAAAATCATCTAAAATATGATTTGATATCATTATTTATATCAGATGTAAATAATGTACCTATTATGTATTTTAGCGTTGCCACAACTTGGTGGACCTGTGCCAGCATCACTTCCTGAAGCCAAATTAGCCGAACCTGCCATACCTTCAACATCAGGTATGTATCTTAATTTCCATAAAATACCAATCATGTGTATATTTAAATATAAAAAACGTGATCTGAGTGCAGGCTGCTCGGCTCATTGTATCTGAATGTCCATCAACAAATTTCTGACATTCTCTTTTCGTAATTCGCTCTGGTCTAGATGTTACTAGGATTGCTCACAGACTTTTGTATTACAAGCATAATTTAGTTTGGGACCATAATATTATTAGTGTTTGTTTGGTAATTAATATAATATGGGACTCCCAAATTAACTGAAGCAAAGAAATGAAAATGAGTATTAAGATAAGACTACGTATTTATCTCATTTTATACAGCTCCAGTAGCGACTTTAACTCTATAATTTAATTGGGTTGATATTAATAATAGCATGTTAAAAGTCTGTTAAGTTAAACAGGGGGATGGTTGCTTGTATAATATGATAAATATACCATATTGTAGAGTAGTGTAAGTGTATGTATTTTGACAAAATTTATATTAAATTTACAGGTCTTCAAATATATAATGAGACACAGCCTGTTCCAACCAAAGTAACTTATAGGTCCAGAAAGGCTGAGAAGCAAATAAAGAAAAATACTATTCAATTAAAAGGTATGTAGATATCTATTAGTAATAATTACACGATAGTTGTTGCCATAGACTAACTTTATTACGAAGAAAAATAGCTTACATCAAATACATAGACAACTAACACAGACAACTAACATAGAATATTACCGTATTAGAATAGGATTATATCTATACAAATAAATAAAATTGGAGTGTCTGTTTGTAATATCAAAATAACACCTTTTCAGTAAATGCATATGAAAGTACATACGACACCTACAACAAAAACGCTATTTAATTTTTTTTTATCTGTCTGTCTGTCTGTCTGTCTGTGTGTTTGTTCCGGGTTATCTCCGAAACGGCTGGACCGATTTTGACGGGACTTTCACTGGCAGATAGCTGATGTTAAAAGGAGTAACTTAGGCTACTTTAATTTTGGAAAAACAATTAGGGTTCCGCGTAAAAAGATAAAAACACATGAAATCAAAGAGTATCTCCGAATCCGATGGGTGGACCGATTTTCCATTATTCTGTAAGCAGTCTGCTAAGTAATTAAGTAAATCTTAACCATTTAAACCATGTAAACCAAATTTGTTTTTTCAGATTTTTATGTTTTTCAGATGTATCTATGGCTGATTATAAAAAGTACAAATCAATTAGGAAGCAGTTACAAAAATGTGAAAAAGATAAGTTTCATTTTAAAAGAAAATATATTATTGCTAAGAAAATGAGTAAAGCAGCTGATTTTAATTTAATTTCAAAGCAATTGTCTCCCACTGCAAAGATATGTTGTCTGATGCAAGCTTCACAAAGTGGGAAGAACAAAAAAGGACGGAGGTTTTCACTAGAAGAAAAAAAAATCTCCGAAGAAGAAACCCTCTCCGAAGGCCTATAGATTATTGAGCAGTATGTGTGTTTTGCCAAGTAGGCGCACACTGCAAGACTTACTGCACAAAATTAATTTGAAAGCAGGGATCAACAATATATTATTTGAAAACTTAAAAAAGGTTGTGAAGAATTTACCAGAAAAGCAAACATATTGTGCATTATTATTTGATGAAATGGCAATCGGAGCAGGAGTTTCATATAACAAACGTCACGATAAAATAACAGGATTTGTAGATAATGGTGAGAAATCTGAACCTGAATACAGTGATCACGTATTAGTATTCATGATAAGAGGAGTTGTAAAAAAATATAAACAGCCTTTGGCTTATTATTATTGTCAAGGAAGCACAAAAACAATAGAATTAAAAACACAAATTAAAGCAATTATAAAAAAAGAGTACAAGAAACGGGACTGAACATTGTAGCTACAGTATGCGACCAAGGAACCTCCAATGTGGCAGCAATTAATGCCTTAATAAAGGAAACTAGAGAACGGCTGTTGAGAAGTGGCCACGAATATAAAGAAGGTCATTTCGAGGTTGAAGGACAAAAAAATTATCCTATTTTTGATCCACCTCATCTGATGCAGGGAATCAGAAATAATTTAATTACAAAAAACTTAAAATACACAATGAGGGGCAAAGAACGCCTAGCTAAATGGGAACATATTGTGGAGTTATACAACAGATCTCCAGGATATAAAGGCGTTAAGTTGGTGCCTAAATTAACTGCTAAACATGTGATCCCTGATCAAATACCAATAATGAGGGTCAAACATTGCACTCAAGTATTTAGTAAATCAGTTGGAGTAGCGCTTGGATTCATGGCAGGTACGTAGCATTATTTACTAATGAACATTTTATTTTGTTAGGCAGTGGTAGCTTAGTGATCGAACACTCACCTTGGAATACAAGGGCTGCAGGTTCAAATCACGGTTCGCACCTCTGGGATCTTTGGATTTTATGTGCGAATCTCATATCAAACTGTCATTATCACTTGCTGAACGATGAAGGAAAATATCGTGAGGAAACTGGACGTTTTACGAAAGACGTGAACTTCGTCAACCCACTTGCCATTGCCATTGTGTGGTGGCCATTGTGGTGGATTCCCGAATCCCCCTCAAAGTGAGGGAAATGTGCACTGCAGTGCACCCTTGTCTGCTCCTTCGGGGAATACAGGCGTGATGGTGCAGGTTTTTTTATATATTCTGTCAATTCATACCTATTCATACATACCATAAAGTTATACAAGACTGGAACTTGGATGTGTTTGTACTTTGGATACTTTAGGAAAATAATAATCGTTGGGACTTTATTTTTGATAGTGTCCATCCACAATTTTTATTACATTATCATTATATTCATTTTGTGTCATACAAGTATAATAAAATGATAAAAAATTGATACGAGTAGTCACTTGAAAACTTCATGATAATACAAGTCTTCTTTTAACCTGCTTGTACTTTAAGACAAAAGTAAAAAGCAATGCTATAGAAGGTACAAATAAATAAAACATATTGTTTTCTTTACAGAATCTGGTACTATTCGAAAAGAATGTGTGGATACGGCAGATTTGTTATTTATATTTGACGATCTTTTTGACAGCGTCAATGGAAGTTTCAGCCAAGTGAAAGGAGGGAAGATATTGAGGGCTGCAGTGACACGGAATTCACCTCACCATAAATTATGGGCTGAATTAATTCCAGTACTTAAATCTATGAAATTTATGAATGCAAATAATCAAGGATGAATTTATGAATGCAAATAGTGCCTTCTCTGTCGAGCTGGGTCAAAAGTCTAGAAAGTTTTCAATTTATTTTAAAACTTTTACAATCAAAAGGTATTAACTCCTTATTGCTGCGCAACTTTAATCAAGGTCCATTAGATAACTTTTTCGGGGCAATTAGAGCTCATGGATGTAGCAATATTATGCCTACATCCTTTGCATTTGAGGGAGCATTTAAAACACTTCTCATAAATAATATTTCATCCTCACATTCAGTGGGAGCTAATTGTGAAAGAGATGATAGTGTCTGTCTCCAGTCATTAAAATTTATGTTAACGACATCGGGAGATAGCAGTAATCCCACTGAATCAAGTAACGAAATTGAAAGTGATCACCTATGTTTAGACCTTATAAACACGGATGAATTATTATTTAGCGAGACTCGAACTGATATTGAAAGAAGCGCAGCAATAGGATATTGCAGTGGATGGATTGCACAACTTGCAAAAAAATATGTATATAAAGATTGTATGGTCTGCCAAAATGATATGGAGGCAGACCAATTACAACATTTTCATAAATTTATTAAAAATAAAGAATATGGTGGCAAAAAATGGTTGTGCTATCCAACTAGAGCAATGGTAGACTTTTTTTGCCCAAGTGGAGCATATTTGTATACAAGTATTGAAAAATAATTCTCACTGGCAAATTAACCTTTTGGGATATAAATGACCCTATGAAGGCTCATAGACATTATTTAAAAAATAAAGGAAGGAAGAGAAAACAATTGTAATACTGCCGCGGTTGGCAAATTAGGCATTAATGGACAAATGTGATGATGTGGGCCCGGGCACACCTACATGAGTTCATCAATGCCTTATTGCCGGCAAGGCTTGTGCTCTCCGGTCGTCTTACTTTCTCAATCTTGTATCTCAAAAAGGGAGATTATACAGAACATGAAAAAGCGTTGAATTATTTATTACTTCATATTATAGATAGGTTGACGAAGTTCACGTAAAAAAATTCGAAATGTTTTTTTTATGCTTTTGTATAATCTCCCTTTATGAAATAGTACAGTCAGCTAAATAGGTCGCAAACATTCTAAATTTTTCAAGTCGGTATCACTCTTCAAATGTTGGTGAATATTATCAAAACTGGTAATGTTCAGCGACTTTTTAAATCTTGCTACTCAACGATCAGTGATGATCGTACGAGTAACAAAATTAAATAAGTAAGGCGACGTTTTCTCATATGCGCGGATATTCAAAGTCAGTACCTATTTGAAACCACATTAGGTTATTTTTTATACGTATTACAATTATTGAAATGATTTTCTTGCCGGGTAGGTATAATACTATATTTCTGCGCTTGAGCCCAGTTTGTTAAATCAGTTCATCTTCTAATTCTTCTTTCTTCGAATTTATTATCGAATATCCGAGCATTTTAAGAAAAATAATATCTTTATGTCATATTGATTTATGTATTTATTCCATATTATGTCTTTTCTGTCTTAAAAGTAAATAATCTGCATCATTATTTAAAATATAATTTAGTCATATAACTACCTGTTTTATTTTCTAATCATAAATTACTTTCCATAGGTGATCGGTAGTATAATATAACGCACACATGCATACCATACGCATACACAGCTATATGTAGATATAGGTAGCTATACGTTTCCCTTGACGACAGCGCCATCTATCCCATGGGTGTCCGAATCAAATGTTCTATAGAACCGTTTTTTTTGGCGAGTTGCCTATCTATAAGGGATTGTAATCTTTGGATTGACTACTCAGTCAGTCAAGGTAAAGTTTTTTTTATTTCAGGAATAGGGAGGGGGTACTCGTCCATAAAAATCGATGTCTCAATACATCGATATTTAACATTATTTTATAAAATCCATCTATGAAGGTGATTTACAGTTTGATCAGTGCACTATAATAATAGTGCACTGATCAAACTGTAAATCACCTTCATAGATCAGTGCACTATTATTATAGTGCACTGATCAAACTGTAAATCACCTACGGTAGGTACGGTACATCTATGCATATCATCACCCAAAAAGCACATCAGTAGGTAATGGTCTCTGATGCAAATATATGTAGAATAAAAAACATAGATTTTTGTCGATACTTTCATAATATTGATGCAATGTAAGTACTATTATCTTATGCAATATAAAAAATACGCTCTAATATTTAGCGATTTATGTACAGGCATTGAATAGTACATTGTTACACGAGTGGTGAAAGTGACTTATTTTTCCCGAGACGGGGTTTGGCGCCCGAGCGTAGCGAGGGCGCTAATAGTTCGAGGGACAAAATAAGTCTTTCACCCGAGGTAAACACTGTGCTTTTCATTACGAATACAAGGAAAGTAAAAATAAAAACAAAAATTGTCTAAAGAAATAATACAAGGAAGCATGAACAATACTCTACAACTCGAAAAAAAAAAAGATCGGATTGCCGCCTATTTTGTTTTTTTTCGTTGGCCGGCCAACTTCATTATTTAGCCAGTATTTTTAATTTTCATTTTTAAATATTTTGACCAAATCTATGTTATTTTAAAGAAATTGTTGAAACTAAATTATAATTAAGTCATTTAAAAGTATATATTCTTTAATTAATACTCAACTTTATGTTATTTCAATTTTACATCGTGCTGTAATTGAGTGACTGTAGAAAAAGTTTGAACATGGTTCCATAGAAATGGAACTAGTTTTTTTTTTATAATTTGACAGCTGTCAGTTGAAAGTGATTCTCCCGGGCCAGAAAAGTATTACTTTCAACCCGCTCCTCAGGCAACTTCAGACCTACTTTCAGTGTATGAGTAATGAAAATGTCATTGTTATTACAACAATAAATAAAATAATATCGACGTTTGTATTAGGTGACTGGCATGGCCACCCTTTTCACCTATAATAGTATTGCTAGTGGTATGGTAGAGTATCTATAATAAAATTACTACCTATATTCGTACCAAATTGGTTAGATAGATACACATTGTTTATAATAATACAAGTAAATTAAAACATAAATTGTCTTTAATTTTAAACGTACCTACATGGTTTAAAAGTCCAACATAATTATATTTTAAGGCTAAAGCGCCCATGTAGCCCGCGAAGTTCAAATTTTTTGAGTTCTTTTAGAAATTTTTCAAAGTCTGACAATAATAAAAGGCAAATTTTGTAATTCGCGAAAAAGACCGTGTGCAGTGCATTTATTAATATATCCAACTTACTCTAAAACATTTCAAGAACGACAGCTATCCAGATAATCTGGCAATTTTTGTATATTTAGTGATTTACTAGTATGATATCCACCGTGATAATATTTAGAGTAAAATAAATGTATTAATAAATGCACTGAACACGGTATTTTTCGCGAATTACAAAATTTATCTTTTATTATTGTCAGATTATGAAAAATTTCTAAAAGAACTCAGAAAATAAGAACTTCGCGGGCTAGACAGGCGCCTTCACCTTAAGGTGTTTTGAAAATAACATGAATTTGGGTTGCCAGTAGGTACAAATGTTAAAAAAACGTAGAGTCGAAGAGTAGGTCAGTGGCACTGGCAAGAAACTAAAGTAGAATAATACGCGCAAAAATAAAAACTACCCACAAATAGGCAGTATGGACTAGTATAACCTACAATCTTAAATAGTAAAACTTTAATACAAAACAAAGCTCAGAGTTATCATGAATAAGGAGGATATAATTAGCCATGGATATTATAAACAGATTTAAAAATCAAAATTTGAATGTTTTGAAAACTGTTGGTAAAGGAACATACGGGTACGTAGATATTCTTGTAAATACCTACTTCGTGTATTTTTCATTACATAGGGCACCCACAAATAATGGCTTATTTTTCAGGAATGTCTATTTATGCGAAACGAAAGACACTGGTATATTAACCATAATTAAAGACATAGAATTAAATGTAAAAATTCAAGGGCACGACAAAGTAAGTACCTACTGGTTCATGGCTACATAAGTACTTACTGACATACTTTATCGTTGTTTTATAATATCTAGTTTTATTGTTGCAGGATATAACCAATGAAGTAAAGATTTTATCTTCTTTGAATCATCCTAACATAATAAAGTTTTATGGTTGCAATTACATTGATAATTATGTAATGATTTCAATGGAATACGCTACTGAAGGAAATTTAGCTGAATACATGTACCAACGTTGTCCAAAACTATTGCAACAACAGGTGACATTGCTTATCTAATTAAATCAAATCGGTTACAAAATAATACTTAACCGTAATACGTACTTACCAGCAGTGATACAGCAGTGCCCGCCTGATAGCCGATGCTTGCAATACCAATGGCAGGCATTGCTCGCAGGTTGCCGACCTGAAGAGGAGTGGGAATTGGTATAGAGGGAAGGGAAGGGAAGGGGGGTTGGGCTACCGACTCTCTTCGAAACGGAGCTAATAGCTAGGTAGGTAGGTACTTTATACGCCGATGTTCTGTGAGAGGGTGGTACTTACTATCCCGGTCGAGCCAGTCCGTATACCGCTTTAAAACCATAGGTACCGTTACAGAATTACCTATTTACTATTATCAGTATTTCGTTCATGGTATCTTATAAGTACTTACCTGCCTACCTATTGGGTAGAGTAGGTATAAGGCAAGGGTCTATTCAACATTTACAATTTTATTTGTTTCAGGAAATACTTTTCTATTTTTGTCAAATATTGTTAGGTGTACATTATATTCACAATCGTAATATAATCCATAGAGATTTAAAAGCGGAAAATATTCTTTTGACTGGTAAGCAAGGTGTTGTAGTTAAAATAGGGGATTTTGGAATATCAAAAATGTTAGCAAGGTGAGTTACCAATTGACTAAGTATCTACCTTATTATACTTTACGTATCATCGTCCATGTTTTGTAGGGAGGTACTCTCCGAACGCACAGGTTGGTGCAGCAACAGCTAGTGTAGGTACCTAGTATTCGAAATTTAAATCGTGATCATTTTGATCTGTCTGAGGAGAACCTCAGTCGAACAAAGGTTTGTTCATTCTATCAAAGTACCTAGTGTAAAACCCAAATTCCATTACTGCAAGTCGCTACTGAATTAATTTACCTACTAACAACTTTCAGTGCGAAAAAGACATCGACTGTTATCGGCACACCGTATTACTTGGCCCCCGAATTATGTGAAGGGAAACCCTACGATTCTAAAAGCGACATTTGGGCACTTGGCTGTTTGTTGTATGAAATGTGTACCCATAAAAGAGCTTTTGATTCGGAGGTATGTATGATTTATAATAAATTACAATCTATTTACAAAAGCAACATCTACCTATCACCTGTCACTGTTATAATAAACGCTTTGTCAAATTGCTGATGCGTTAACATTTCTATAAAGTACCGTAAGAATTTTCGGGTAGGTAGGTATGGTATCGCAATACAGTAATAGAATAGTACCTAGCTATACTTTTTGGTGGTCGACCCGTTTTGCCAATTTCATACTGGCAGAATGTTTGAAGAATACATTCGCACAGACAGAACCCAAATGCGGACTAACTATAACGATTCGTATAACGAGATTATTCTTTGTATATAAGGCTACACTAGCACCCTCTTATTATAGCACTATTTTTGATTTCAGACTTTAGTTGGTTTGGTAAAAGCAATAACTAGTGGCAGTGTCCATCCGATTGACTTGAAAATCTATGATAGAGGTGTACAAGATCTCGTCGATTCCATGTTATCAATCCTACCAGAAAAGAGACCTGATATAAAAGAATTGATGGGACGTACGGTACTTTTGCCTATTGTTTTTACTGTATTTTTGGATGCTGGAAATGATGAATTGTTATTTTTAAGAGCAAAGGACTTTTTAAATTGATTTATAAATGATTAATTGATAAATTATAAGCAAGCAATAAAACAATGACATTGAATTTAGTTTTTATTAAAAAAAATAAACCTTTTCATGTAGAAGTAGGTATGCAGTTCTTTTCAGATAACACCCAGTATTTGAAAGCAATGTGCAAGAAACCTTTAATGAATCGCATTAACTTTGCTTTTTCATGTCACTGACATTCCAAGCAACGTTTTCAGGTTCTTGTGACATTGTTTTAATGTAATGTCGGTTTTCATGAGTAGGTAAATCTGTTCTTTCGCTTAATAATGTTGTGTAGTATCTGTCTTATAAGCAAAATATGCAGTAAGCAGTTTAGTTCTGTTCTTACCAACTTAATAATTAAACAAAATTTTAAATATTTATTATGGTAGTTGATAGTATCTGTTCCCACAGCCTAAATTTATTGACCATTTGCTTGATCTGTCTCCATTTCCTCTTCTTCATCTTCTGTAATCATAAAAAATATTAAAAAGGGTCATAGACGTCGGGTCAGTTTGATGGCGCTTACACATGTTGGTGGGGATCTCGGACACGGGACAAATTGGCGAATATTGGCGAGACGTAAGCCAAGAAAGTGATGCATCCATATTGGCCAGTAAGTACTCTTTCTTTCGCCACCACATTGGCGCCATCGTTATGTTCAGAAATGCTCAAAACTGCAATTGCCTCAAGTCCATCATACAATAGCCAAAATACACACGTTATTTAGTTGTTTTTATGGAAATATTAAATGTTAAAAAAACCCAACTGTTACCCACATGTTTGAGATTTACAAAATAAAAAAAGCTAAAGATCTTACGTTGCCCATTAGCCTGTGTTGATGGTTGTAAGGGTTTCTGTCCAGGAATCTGTCCCGATTGAAGCATTCTTGTCAACCTCTCCACTTCTTGTAATGATGATGCATTCTTGATAGCCTCCCTGATCTTATGGATTTCTTGAGGAGTAAGATCTGAAAATATTGAGCAACAATTTTATTGACAAGTATCTATGACTTGACATATTTGCCTTCTATTTAAGAAAAAAATGTTTTAGGCACATACTTGTAACTTTAGGATCAGGCAGATTCCCTCCAGGTACGAATGTTTTAGCCTTCCTTGTAATTTCCTTGTGTACTTCTTTCCCTTTTTTAGTTTTGAAAAATGCATTTGCTTCATCCCTCTCTTTTTGCTTAATTTTTCTGAAGTCTAACAACCTCAGCTCTGGGAATTTAAAAGCAACATATGCTCTGAAATTGACATTGTCAATATTAGTAAGTTCAGAAAATATAAGAACAATATCTGGTATAAATACACTGTAGTATATTATTAAAGTAGTTATGTGGTTAATATACACATAATGTTCATGTAAGCAATTTGTTACTATAATACTTAACTTTGCTGTTACACTTTTTCCCTTGTAACAGTCTTTGATTGTCTTAGCAGATTTTATAATTATGAAACTTTATAAAGCAATGTGAATGAACAGGGTTCGTGATAAAACACTGCATTTCTGAAATGTAAAGTATTCCATTTTATTTACCTGTAATGTTGTTTATTTGCAACTGGATTGTGTAAAAGCGCCAATGTTTTAAGCTTTGGGAGTGTTGCAAGTGGGTCCAAGTCACCCAGTTCCGTGATGTTGTTATTGGTCAATATGATGGATTCTAAATTTGGTAAGTATTGTTCCAGATTTTCTCCAATCCTCCTGAAAAATGTATTAAATTATGAGGTTCACTTCGCTCACTGTCGGTAGTATGAGTATTAGTGCAGGGCTGTCTTACATAATTCATTGGTGGGCCAGTATGATCATTTTTAACATTATGCTGGCCAGAGTAGATGTATTTTATTTGAGAAGGCCAGGAATGCAGATGTTGTGATGTATTACTAAATAGTTGATGTCGACTATCACACTAAATGATGTATCCTAGTAAATGAATATTGCAGTCAGACACATCAAAATACTTTATTAGTTCAAGCATAATGTGTACCTACTACAAGATTCGAGTTGTACCCTTCACCATGCAGGTACCTAATTAGTTATCAAAAAAGTTGTACAAGTTGTGAGCCAGATTGATAGTGCCATTATAAGTTTATGTGGGTACCTACTTTATTACAGAAATTTGGTCCCAAACTGTAGCAATACTTACACAATCCTATTATTATTCAATAACAAGCATTTTAATCTCTTCAATAATGGGAACCCATCCAGTTTTCTGACATCATTATCCGAGAAATCGACGGTGTCAAACTGATCCAACGTAGCTCCCATGTTTTCAATTTGAGGTATTTTGTAACCTAAAATGTTACATTTATTGTAAATTGATAAGTTTTTAAGATTACCGGCATTCCTAGTAGTTCGGTCGCGATTCGCGAGCAGATGGAAATTGATCGATTACATTCATCAATAACATTATCAAATAAATCAGGGTAGGCTGGAAGGAAGTGCTGCCAAATAGGTACAAGAAACGGGAGAAAGGCTATGAAAGAGTTAATTACAGGTTTTTAGTAGTAGGTACTCAATAAATTCAGAGGTAAACTTGCATCTATAAAAAAACTAACCTCTAAGATCCAATTCTCGATCTTTACATGGATTCATATACTGCATCGAGTTTTGTATAAGTTCCGTTGAGAGTTTCACCATTTTGGATGAGGAATGGAAGGCTTTTAGACTTTTACAGTGTTATTCAGGTTTAGTCTCAAATTCCTCCAATCGAGCAAGCAAAAAGCAAATGCAAGCAAAAATCGACGAATTAATGAAAGTAATGAAACCACAGAACAAAGTAGTAGTAGTAATATTCGTCCAATAGGACAGGCGAAGGAACTAGTCCATACTGCCAAATCTGAAGTTGACTGTGTCATTGATAATATTTCTTTATCCGTTTTTCCTATATTTTAGTCAATATAAAGGCACAAGTGCCAAATCTTTTATTATTGTTCTCATCACAATTTCTCCATCATACAGTCATTTATATGTTTCTTCTTAGTCATTTATTAAAATTGTCCAATCCTTGATTGTTTGTCTTGTCCAGTGGTCTTTTCATATTCTTGTTTCAATCTTCATTCATAGTCCCTTCAAATATCTCCAAGCGTGGAGATGATAAAGTCATAGATAGGCGTAAAATTATCAGGGCAAGCTAAGAGTTTCTGAAGGGAAGGCGGGATGTTTTGATATTTTTCCAGTATATAACTGATCTATGAGCAACAGACGTTGCATGTTAAAAGCGGGACATTTAAAGAAAATATGTTCTAGCGTTTGGTCTTCTTGTAAATTGCATTCAGTGCATTTAGGGGAAGAAATTATTTTCATGCGGTGTAAATGGAAATTAAATCGGCAATGCCCAAATCTCAGTCTCATAATTTGTGTGTAAAATTTTCGGGTAAGATAATTTTTGTTGTCATCTGCAAACCAAGGCTTTTTACCCACCTCCTTATTAATACCGGCATACCATGCTCCTTTACTCTGAATAATTTCGTTTCTCTCTTCCAGCCATTGCTTATTAATCTTTGCTCGATATACGGGTACCAAATCTTGCCACGGACTTGATATATTTTGAATATTGCCACCCAAATTGTTCGTTAGTCTGGCAAGGTAATCTGCACTTTCGTTACCTTTCACGCCCACGTGCGCTGGTGTCCATAATAGCATAATATGTTTGGATGCTGCTAAATTTACCAAGGTTTCTTTTATTTCAAAAAGGAGATGATGTGTGTTATTGATACCTGCTCGTCTCAAGGCCTTCAAAACGGACATACTATCAGATGCAATAATAAAGTGAGATGCACTGGAACACATTACATCGTTTTTTATATATCTCAAGGCTTGTAAAATCGCTGTGGCTTCAGCCGAGAAAACTGTGTAAATGGCAGGTAATCGAAGTCCTCGACCGTACTTTTTGTCCATATGATAATATGCAGCTGATACACCTGTTTCGCTCTTCGATCCATCTGTGTAGATAACTTGGTAATTGGTCCAATGTGAAAGCTTTTCGTAAACATCCTGTTTGGTTCTTAAAGTATGGTCTATTAGTATGTCTGTTGATGGAAATTTACCTTCAAAAGTTCCATGATAACATGCCCAATTGTCAGCATGATAAATATTATTATTTTTAATGTATGTTGAAATGTCAGTATAGTCAAGAAGAATGTAAGGGTATTTGGAAGAGAGAGGAGATGAAGCTAAAAATCTGGAATCATTTAACTTGGTCAGAAGAGGATGATTGCTAACAGAATTAAGTTTTAAAATGAATTTGAACTTTAAATATTTATATCTAATAAGCAAAGAAGAGATATTGCATTCAACTTGCATTGAGACTATAGGGGTTGTCTTCATAGCGCCTGTGATCAAACGAAGATTACTGTTTTGAATTTTTTCCAGTTTGTTTACTAAAACAGAGTTGGAAGCATAGCAATAAAAGCTATATTCAAAGTGAGAACGGACTATAGATTTGTACAACATAAGTAAAATTTTTGGATCAGCTCCCCAATAAGTTCTGGCAAGTGATTTCAATATATTGAAAGCACGCAACGCTTTGTCAGCTAAACCATAAACATGTCTTTGCCATGATAAATTCCTGGCAAAAATAACACCTAGAAACTTAACCTCATCATAAACAGGAAGTAAATTACCATCATAAATGATGTTGGTAAGTAAAGATCTAGATCTGCTAAAAGCTATGACTCTAGTTTTGTTTGAATTAACATCTAACTTTAAGTAATTAAAGTAGCATTTCAAATCTTTCAATGCATTATTTAGCTTACTTTCTACTGACCTTATGTTAGTACCAGTGCAATAAACTGTCAGATCATCTGCATATTGTAAACTATTTACATCAGTACCTAATATGTTATTTAACCTATGTATATACAAAATGTACAACAAAGGACTCAATATCCCTCCTTGACACACACCCTTGTATGATAATTGAGGTCCATACAAATTGTTTTTTCTTTTTACATATACAAATCTACCATTTAAAAAGTTGAAAATCCATGTTATTAACTTTACAGGTATTCCAAGAAGATATAATTCATTAGCAAGGATGTGATGATCTACATTATTGAAAGCACCGGTGATGTCAAAAAAAATACTAATCAAGAACTTATTGCTAGCAAATGCATTGTGTATATCTAAATTCAAATGATTTAAACTTTCTACAGCGGAATGTCCTTTCCTAAAACCAAACTGATTGCAAGGTAATAACTTTTTGGATTCTATAAAATATTCAAGACGCTGTTTTATTAACTGTTCAAATAATTTAGCTGCACAGGAAGTAAGAGCTATAGGCCTATATGAGTCATGATCATTTAAATCTTTACCAGGCTTGAGTATAGGAACAAGACAATCAGTCTTCCATGATTTAGGAATGACCATATTACTCCACAGTGAATTAAATATATTTAAAACAATTTTTTGACTAAATGAGTCAAGATTTTTGAACATTTTGTAAGATATGTGATCTAAACCAAAAGCAGTGTCCTTACGAGAATATATAGCACTTGTAAATTCGGAAAATGTAAATGGTTTTAAGAAGAACTTGTTGACATTGTTATCAGTGTTATTGACTGGAGGATCAAATGTTGACAAATTAGTAGGATTGGAAGTGTATTTGTCTAGAAATTGTTGTATCCATCTGTCATCATTAGGATGATTATGTGGAGTAATATAGGTTTTATTAAATTTTCGAATACTGGACCAGATAGTTGATAATGGAGTTAGCCGATTGAATGAATTGCAGAGTTCTCTCCATGCAGTTTGTCTTTCGCTATTTATGGTTAATTTCTTTAGAGCTTGCTGCTTTTTAAATAATAGGTATTTTTCTATTGTAGGATTAGCTTTGAAGTCCAAATAAGCAGACTTGCATTTATTAACAGCCTGTGTACAGATATGGTTCCACCAAGGCAAATTCAACTTTCTTTTTAATTTACTACAACTCTGAGATACTGAATTGTAGGGTTTATTAGCAGTATTAGCTTCAGAAACAGCTTCTAGCAGAATGTTACATAACATGTCATAACACATATCTGAATTGGATAAATCAAAATTGGAATTATTTAATTTTAAACGTACCACATGTTGATACTTCGGCCAATCAACACACTTATAATTAGGACTGAAATAATTAGAATTAACATTACTGTTATTGTTTATATTTTCAGGGTTACATACAAGGGTTGTGACTGCTGGAAGATGATAACTACAAAATGAGTCATCATGCACATGCCAGTTACATCTTAAGGCTAATAAGGGAGAAACAATTGTAAGATCCAACGCATTTGGCTGCCATGTATGAGATCCAACAGTTGTTGCTGAACCATTGTTCAACAAGCACAAGTTATTGTCATTTATAACATCTAGAAGGGTTGTACCACGTGCATCTGTAGACACACAACCCCACACAGTATGATGTGCATTAAAATCACCAGCTAGTATTAAAGGTTGTGGAACAGACTTTATCAAATTGTCAAGCTGTATATAGTTAAAATTAGAAGGAGTAGCAGATGTTGGACTGTAAAAACTAACTATTGATAAAGTTTCATTGTTTATATATATTTGAATGGCTATATTTTGTAAAGAACTATCTGCATAAGTTTGTATCTTTTTATAATTAATATAATTTCTAATTAATATTGCAACACCATTATGTTTAGATCCAATATCTAATCTTTCTATTTTATAACCTTTGATATTTATTGTTTTCGATGGTTGTAACCAAGTTTCAGAAATTAAAGCTATATGTATATCATTTTCGTATAAATAGCGTGAAAAGACATGCTTATGACTTAGCAAACTCTGAGCATTCCATTGGACTATATTGAGCTTATCCATTAGTTTTAGTTGTACTGTTTTTACTTATATTGAAATTATCCAGTAAAATTGTTTTAATGACGTCAGATGTTATGGGACTGTCTGATTTGGTTTTTTGCGCGCTAATTTTTATAATAGTGGATATAATTAAGTTCAAAATACGATCAGATTGCAAAAAATTTTGAATATGATGGTCAGATTTCGTTTTGGTCAAGTCAGGGAAATTTTTGTCATTGAATAGATCGACATACTTCTTTTGTTTGTATTTATTATTATTCTTTTCAATTTCTTCTTTTCGTTTAGGACACTCTGCCGAAATAGATATGTGATTGCCATTACAATGCACACATACTGCATCTTTTACAGCTATAGTACATTCTTTAAAATGGTGGCTGCCGCCACAAATAGAGCATTTCTGGGTATTTTTACAAAATTTTCCAATGTGGCCATATCGTAGGCACCGCAGGCACTGGCTTACTGGTGGTATAAAAACGCTTACCTGAAAATACCAGCTGTTAATGTCTACACTGTCAGGAAGCGTGGGACATGAAAAGGTAATTGCAACCGTCTGTGTAGGTAGCAGAATCGGATTTCCATCTTCGTCACGTCCACGGCGCATCAGGCGTCGTACAGACACTACGTCTTTAGAGCTGGAAATGCCGGTATAAATGTTAGAATTGGACATGTAAGTGGGAACACCCCGTATTACTCCTGTTATTTCAGTTAGTGTCGCAGGTATTGTGGCTTTTAGATCCAAGTCTTTCTGGACTTTAATATTATTTAGAGCCATATTTGCCAGGCCGGGCCGCTCGAATATAGCCGCGACCTTATATCGGTTGATACGTTTGAACCGTTTTATGCCTTTATGATGCCGCTTAAGGACCGCGCCTAGCGACATCAGATCACGATCGCCAATGGGTTTCGTGGAATCATTACTTTCATATATGACTAAATATTCAAAATTTCCGCCGTCCTCGGGATACTGACGGACGTAATTGTGGACTTTAAACACTTTGTACTTATCCATCTCATCATCGTCGGACTCCGACCTAGACGGAGGATGCTCCTCTTCTACCTTCCGTTTTTTTTTCTTCGCCGTCATTCCGGCCACGGTCAGGCCTCTTCAATAAAGTTTAATTCTCAAATTAAGTGAAATTTAATTTTTATGTTTAAAAAACGCGCCCACTCCGTTCAAAATTTTCCCGCCTTTTTTCCCACAGAACAAAATAATGCAAACAACCAACACCACTACCATAAACAAAGTAGTTTTTTTTTACTTTATGGCTTTTTTTTTTAGTTAATTCCAAGAACTTTATAAGCTACTTGGTTTATTCCATAGAAGAAGAAACAGGTGGTATGGTGAAGACCAAGAAGCTTGTATGAAGACCACTTGTTTCTTAGAGACGTTGTAAACATTTTGAATGATGCGAAAACGTGGTACACACGTACCCACAAATACCTTTGCATTAGCGGGAACAGGATGTATGAAATTTCTCTGTGCATGAAGCATCTTTTGTCTTGCTCAGCGTATCGATTTTTTAAGTTCAACCGGCATCAATTTTGGATGCATTTTATAATTTTAGTTACAGTGGTTTAATGAAAGTCCAATGATGTAACAGGACAGCAATAGTACACAGAAATATAAATTTGCAAAGCCAACCATTTTTTATTGACTTTTACATAGTCAAATATCGTCGTTCATTATATATTACACTAGCTGACCCGGCAAACGTTTTTCTGCCATATAAAGTATTTCTAGGTATGGAAAATAGATAGTAGCCAATTCTCAGACCTACTGAATATGCATATAAAATTTCATAAAAATCGGTCAAGCCGTTTCGGAGGAGGGTAACTAACATTGTGACACGGTAATTTTATATATAAGATATCGTTCTCACTGTAATTATTATTAGAGCAACCTGTATTAGCTTGAGGAACTTTAGAGATCTGTAGGTGCAGCAAAGGGGCATTTAAACCAGTAAAAAAATACAAATATACAAGGTCCTTTGATGGAAAAAACACGTCTCCTATAAAGGCGCCTGCGCACTGCGCCACTTAGCGGAAATCTATGAACTAATCTGCAGGTCCACTGTTAATATTTCAAACTGTTCTCAAAAGGTTCCATACGAACGACACTGCTATGCAATTAAATGAGATGTACCTTTTCTAAAACTATCATTGTTATATTTGAACGCGCATCAGATCAACGGCCATTTGTGGAGCGGGTCATGATGTGGTGGGTTATATGGATGGTGGGCAAGGAATATTTCTACAAATTCGGGTGGATGACATCGACACACTCTAGAATATCAATCCAATGACTCCATGCAATGATTCCAGTGTTCGATCTATAAATTTCCCTGATAGAACTTATGTAGACCTTGTGGGAGACCTATCTACAAGCTTTATGTTGCTGCAGCTAGGTCTAACTAGAACAGTAGGTACCATGTCATCCATAGATATAAACAATAGGTAACATGAGTTTATGTTTTCTTTATAGCCCATTAAAAGTGGAAGACCATGTTAAATTGACGCGTAAATTCTTATTAGCGTTCCTGGGGTAGGTTCTTTTTAGATGTCTACTTGTTTTCTATAGTAGGTTAGTGAAACATGTACTTACTATGGGCATAGAAAAAAGTTCGTTTATGCTATGGGTATATGGCGATCCTTGTGACATCCTACGAAAAGGCCATTTCCGAAGTTTGCCCCGTCGGAAATTCAACCTGCAACCACCCGGTGCAGTGAGCCGAGCGGCCTATGCTTGAACCACCAGACTATGTAGTATGTAGCATATTAGTAATTAATAATATTATGTCGACCGAATGTAATTTAAATCCTTCCATTCAAATAATTCTAAGTACCTACCTACCTCCCTACATGATTATTAACTTCGATACAATTTTTGCGCGTTCGGCTCAAAGAGGATATTGATTATATTTGCTGACAAATCAGGGCCATACCTATGTATATAAGACTCGTATATGTATCTGTATTTAAATTTATATGTTAATAATTAATTATTATATTTCAGGCGTATGGGTGTTTTGGCGCAAGCTGTAAGGTACACACTGCGTGAATACATAAATATATAAAGCTATTTAGCTTAGTTTACGGTTGTACACACTTTTCTCAGCATGAAAATATAAACCGACGGGCCGAGCCCGAGCGGATTACTACTTATTTCTGAAAAACAAAACCATTCCAATGAAATTATGAAAATGTTGTATTTGATTCCAATCGGATGCGTCAGTCGGGAATACCTACAGCGTTTCATTATACTTATTAGGTAGTAGGTACATACTTACGTAATGATGGAGAAAACTCCTTCCTAACTCTAAGTATTTAACCTAAAGTCGATAACAATTTAGGCAAGTAGGTTATAGCGCCTAGTCTATTTATTCTTCGACAGAATAGTCTCGAATTAATTTTATTCAGTGTTATCTTTGTGTGTGGGAGCTTAGTAAAATCCTACTTTCTGTTTTAAGGTGCCTTATTTAATTAACTAGGTACTTATACTTGGTTTATTTTACGAAGACGCGTGCTGTGAATCTGAGTCGAAGTCAAAGCGTTTATTTTGTTTAGGACTACGGGGGCACTTACAAATTGTCAATTTTACATTTTTTTCTTATATCTACAATCGGCTCAGTACGCGACCTCGACTGAGAAGATCCGACAAGAAACTCAGCGGGCTTGTCTTTTTACATTTTGTTATAATTACATATATCCCTTTTTTTTTTAAATCCCCAGTTGCTTATATAGTTAACTAGCTGTGCCCCGCGACTTCATTCGCGTAGTATTGGATTATTGGGTTAAAAAGTATCCTATATGTTAATCCCGGTTATAATCTATCTGTGTTCCAAATTTCATCCAAAACCGTTCAGTAGTTTTTGCGTGAAGGAGTAACAAACATACATACATACATACATACATCCACACTCACAAACTTTCGCATTTATAATATTAGTAGGATAATTACAATGGGTAGTTGATATCAATAAAAATATAATAGCTACAGTGTGTTGCCTTTTGAGATTACTATGGCATATGGGTCAATTTGCAATAATTCACTCGTCCTCGTGCAGTGGCGGATTTACCAGCAGGCTGAGTAGGCTGGAGCCTAGGGCGGCAGATTTTTGGGGCGGCAAATTTGGGTACCGATAGAACTCTGCAACAAATTTTGCCGATGACTTTCCCCTCTCAGTTGTCATTGTGCATTCGGTGTAGCAAACTCCCAAATCTAGAGTAAAACAGCTAGTTCGCCGCTCCCCAACCAGTAATCGACCTAATCTAGGACAAGAGGCAAGTGCGGCAAAAACTTTACCGCCTATACCTTGCAAATTTTTAAATCCGCCACTGTCCTCGTGAAATGAACGAACTATGTTAGGTACCTACCAGTTTCTACGGTAGCAGCTGTGCGTTGGTTTGTATGAATCAGCAGTAATTTTTTGCTTCAAATCTCACTTTATTTCGTCCCTTGTGTCGGCTGTCTCAGTAAGACAGGACTGACACTCAATTTAGGATTTACTGTGACTTGAATTATAAAATCTTTCTTAAAGTAGATAGATAAATGTTGGAGTGCTATCCGCAATGAGGTAGGTAAAGTAACTAAGAACTTAGAACATTTTCACGATTGCAGTAAGGTATATAATACTCAATATATTTTTAATCCTGATTAAGTACTTATTTACATAAAGTCTGCGAGACTTGTGGGGATAAGAGCATGGAATGGTCTTCAGTATTCATTGAGGTTTCTGAATATAGATTTTTATTTTACCATTGGTAGGTTTTTATTGATTTTATAAAAATAAATCCTTACTCTACCGCTGACTCAGTTCAGCTGAGTGTTTATTAATAATAGAGTTCGGTTTTACTGTTTTTAAGGCGCTTAGTTTTATGTTTATCCCCCAAAAAACTTCAGAACATGTCACACGAGGCAATATAGCGATCGTAGATCGTAAGGTGAATGTACTTAATTGGGATTAAAAACGTGGCAAAGTTTTGTTCTACATCCTGAAGTTTGAAGTCCCTGAACAACAAGTTGGGTTGCGGACGTAGTTGATCACTTAAAAGTTTCGATACTTATAATATTACTTTGTGCATTACAATGAGTAATTGCAACCGGTGAACTGATGTATAGGAAAGTTCCTGGATCGATATTTTCGGATCGGACTTTTTTGATGCATTTTTAAGTTTCGATAATGATCTTGACTAGGAAATCTATTCATAAGTTTCTGTTTTCCCCCCTTAAAATACCCAGTGAAAAGCTAAAGTGGAAGCGAGGTGCGTGGGGTTTTTTATAGTTCGCGAGATTTAGTGCTTATATTTATGACGTATAGACCTCCGAGACCTAGGGAAACGGTTCATAATTGGATGTAATATAAAGGTGGCGAACGTTGCTATGGAAACGATCCTTTATTAAGTTTAAATGGGGGTCGAGGACAGTAAAAGCACTTGTTGACCGTCGACTCCTCCATAATGATTAGATAATGTAATAAATAGATGACTTTTAAAAGGACGTGACAGACATCTTTTCATTATGGAAAATTATTAAAGAAATATAGATAAATGATAACAGCAATTAGTTTTGTTGCTTTAGTAGATAGTCCGCAAAATACTTAATGCCGTAAACGTTCCCTTAATTACGTCTGGCGTTTAATAGTTTCTTGTTATACGATGAGAGATAACAACGACCGAGTGCCTATTCAAATAGTTTGTGATAACAATTTGTTATGAATAAATAATATAGGGCTGTTATGTAAAGAGAAAATTCATGACAGACGATTTTCTAAAGCAATTTTCGCGAAAAGGCTCTACAATTTTGTGAGATATAATCAATTCTATAATGTAGCAAAGATTCTTGGGCGTACCGAGGGGGAGGGGGTAAGACTATGGTCTCCTCTCGTGCCTATCCACTACTGATATGTCCCCAGCATTGTTACTGCCTTTATTGTACCTCTAGTATATGCTACCTTATTCGCTAGTAGGTAGTTAAATCAATCGCAGCTCAGGCAATTAAAACTACGGACTCTCTTATTGCGGAGTTACATTTGGAACTACCTATGTACGATGTTCTACTCTAATTTAAACATACATACAAAGCTCTCTCACTAGTTTGGACCTCACAATAATTAGTGCGAATTCCCGACACTAGTAGTATCTAATGGCTTTCATCGTGTAGTGAGATCCAATTACAGAATCAGAAAGCTAATAGGACAATTAACCAGAGAGTTAACAAAACGAATTTGGTGTAGGCACCTTTTATAGTTCAGAATATTTCTGTTACTGATGAAGTTACTGTTATTGGTTGCCAGATTTCAACAGAATATTTGTGAGAAGTCAAGACAACAAACCAATCTCGTGGCCCGAAAATAATCCTGTCTTTACCATTAATGATTTTCAAGATTTACAAATATTAACCTTGCTTTCTCATTGAACTGAATACCTTGCAAACTAGTTTGCAAAACGTTTCGTAGGTAGAATTGTATTCTCTTTGGTTACGTAGGTACCCGTGACATTCTTATTTGTATTATTACGACTAGGTATTCATTTGCCCAAAAATAATTTGAGCTTTCTGTTTATGTAGCTTATGCTATTCCATTTGAGCAAACCTATAATTGTATAGACAATTTGCGATTGGGACAAGTTGGTAGAGTTAAATTTACCGATGTTATGGTTAACTTATTAATGCTACATACCTATAGATAGGTAAGTAAAGTAGGATCTAAACTGGTAAAATGTTGCAATGGTTCTTTAATTTAAAAATGATAGCACGCGTAAGTAGGTATACTAAACTGAATCTTTTCTTCGTTTTCTTTTAACAAACCATGAAATGATCGCACTGTTTATACAGCAAAAGTTTAAGATACCTACATTTTGAAATATTTTCCGCAGTCTAGAACAATCTAAGTTCCGCAGTATCTCTATGTTGCTGCGTGTACGACGCGAAAAAAGGTAAATAATGGCGGCTCGTCAGTTATCGTTGGTCATGATCTAGGACGCAACTTTTATACCGTACGTAACAGCTTCATGAATAGAATCCCGAACTTTAATAAATGCCATTGTGAAGGTCTCTGATAAACTTTCTACGTCATCTATTTAAAGCCTGGGTTTTTTTTCGACGATATTGAATTTATTATGATAAGAATAAGAAGCGACTTATACAAAAATGTATGATGTCCAGATAAGGCTTATATCCCTGCAAGGTTCCATAATATTAATCACTCATATTCTTTAAAACTTATGATAAGCATAATTGTTGGATAGAAATGGAATACTCTGAGACTTCAGTGTTAATTTAGCCGCAAAAAGATGAGCAGGAAATCAGAACACTGGTAATCACTATCATCGTGTAGTCAGATCCAATATCACGAACGCCTAATAGGACGATTTGCGACACGAGTACGTGAGTAGGTATAGATTGAGTATCCTGTTATTACCTACGAAATGAGAAAGAATGGGAACCTGGACCATTCATACTAAATAGACCGCAGCTTTGTCCGACTCCGCGCTAATGAGATCGTAATCTCTATATACATCTCCACAAAGTTTATAAACACGGAACCATTTCTCTCCTTTATGATGTAAGTAATGTACCTACTTAAAAATAAACTGTTTTTACGGTGATTAATAAACCTTTTAACACAGCGTTGCATGTAAATTTTGTTTTAATATTAATTATTCTGTATTTAATGAGACTGCTTTGAATAACCGAATCGAACGATTTTCAGCGAAATTTAGTGCTTCAATGTATATTTATTTAAGTATATTTTTACGATTACGCCGGATCATGTTTGCTTATTTCTCTAAAATTGTAGGTATAATAAACAAATATATAATACTAGCTGAGCCCGCGACTTTGTCCGCGTGGAGTTTAACTTAACAAACTTTCATCCCCTATTTTATCCCCTTGGGGGTACAATTAATCAAAATTATTTCTTAGCGGATGCCTACGTCATAACATATGCCTGCATGCCAAATTTCAGCCCGATCCGTCCAGTGGTTTGGGCTGTGCGTTGATAGATCACTATGTCAGTCAGTCACCTTAGAGTTATATATATATAGATAGATTTTAATAATATTTTCAATGCTAATGTACCTACCCTTGTTTGTTTAGCGAAGGATTATTGACAAGCGCTTCTCTCTGGGTTTGATGAAAATGGAAAGGTCTACACGCAATATCACGTGGAACCGACTCTGAAAAGTAGTCTTGTGTATCGGCCTTAAAAGTTGTTTTACGACTTCACTCGTGTTAAATGTTAAAACTTGTTTTATCAGATGTTTATTCTTTCAATTGTTAAATCCAATTTTTTTAATATACTCTAAACAGTAACCATTCAGTTACTAGCCGGGTTTTCTCAGTGGAAGCAGCATTCCAAACGGGTGGTCGATTCTGGCTATTCATAAGTGCTTTGTTGGCCACATGAATAAAAACATTTCGAATTTCTAAGTGTTATTACAATCTTGAAACGTAGCCAAACCCTTGCCAAACCATATACTACCTAGTGGTGTAAATAGATTTTTTTATTACTAGTGAAACCATTGCAAATGACCTTGCTTTTGCAGGCTGTTCCTTATACGATAACAATAATTCAAATAAGTACTCGTATTCTTAAATGCACTCGGGCTTTTAGGAAATTTCTTAGCACAGATACATACATTATCTAAGTATGAATAAAATGATAATAATGGAGTTATTTCTGTAAAATGAAATTACTTTGGAAGAAGCGAATATTGGGTAAATGCTGACATTACCGTGTTGAACTCGTGTTATTTAGATACCGAAAGGGTTCCGAATATATTACCTACTTGAAGTGTTTTGTTTATGCTACTCGACACAGGCAAAGTTGCGGCCGTTTCTTTGAATACTTGGAACACTATCTTTATATGGTTCTATTGACGCAAATTCGACACGCACCTTGAATATGATCGCGAAAGTAAAGTACTTAAATTGATTACTGTTTCTTGTAGATATGGCTTGTCCTGTTTAACTATAACCGACCATGTGTGTTTTAGAATATGTTCAGGAACAATTTTCATAAAACATACTCCATAAACTAGCTTATTAAATGGACAGTTGGAACCAATACAATTATTTACCATAAATCCAGACTATACCATGTGTACCAACGAAACAGTATAGATTGGTTTGCTTTCCTTTCACTTCAGTCATGCCTAAGCGCCTAGCTCATTAGATATAACATAAAATACTACACTTTTCTTGGCATAATATACCGTATATACCGTTACCAATAATATACCGTTTTGTAGGTACCTATATCATACATTAAATTGTGTAGGTATTTTATTGTAGGCCTAACTGGATCGGGACTGGAATTGCATCGTTAGTTTTCTAACTAATATTTATTGCTCTACTTTACCTAAGTGTTAAATCAATAAAATATTTAAATATTGACAATTTATTTCCTGTGGTAGTTTTCACGGTTCCTGTAGTGGAACAATGAATCTATATTTTCATTATTCAGGACGGCTCCAAATTAAAACGGTGCCCATATCTCGCAAAACAAACTGAGCTAAAGATCACGAATGTATATTTGCAAAACCCGCTTTTAAACTTATTACAAACACACATTGTATTGCGCCGAGGTCACATAATCTTTTGTTCGTTAAGTACTAAAACAATGTGCCAGTAAGTAACCCCACTTCACACAACGTATTTGACTTACTCTATTCATATGATTTTCATCCTTTACATCGTAGAATATGTTGAGTCATAAATAGGTTCGGGGCATCGGGTGGCGGTAACAAAGACGGACTATTATGCAGTCGTACGTATATGATATTTATCAGTGATTGTTGTGATAAGTCGACACGCTACGGCGCGGTGTTTACAGACGCGGGCATTTACTATAGCTGGGTACATACAGCCACGACGTGGATGCCTATAGGTGTTTTCAGGCGACAGTGGTATCCGCCAGTCTCGTTCCGTGTGCCCGCCCGCCAAGACGCTTGACGCCGCGCGCGCTGCTACGAGCTACGAATCCGTAGCATTTTCGTGTAACCGAACATATTTCATATTTATAACATCGCTGATTGGTTCTTATTTTTTGAAATTTATTCCCAGTCAGTGTCTTCGAAACTGATTCATTGTGAACTGTAGTTAGTTAGATTTCCGCGTAGGTAGTGCTAAATGCTCGATCAAATAACGAAATCGAGTATTCTGAATTGTGATGGTTGCGACCTGGTTTATGTTGTATAATGTGGTGTGTGCTCTTCATCTGTTAAAAATTGGTAAGTAAAGTTACAAATTTATCTTGTATTAGATTGTTTATAAGCATTCCTTCCTCATTTTCATCATCTGTCTCGGATTTTTGTTGGAAGTTAGTCGATGCGGGTAGGTTCGAAATTTAAATATCTACCGTAGGGTATTTTAGATAAGTTCGATCTGTTGTATCGCGTGATACAATTTATTTAAACCAGGTTAATGCTGACAGAGATATTGTACTCAATTATATCTTGATAGCAATAAATGGCTGTATAATTTGATTACATTTATCAACGTAGCGGGCCTTGTTCGTAGCGTGCTTCCTATCTTTGTATTTTCCCATCAATAACGATTACATCAAATTTCTCTTCGTATTTACATTTTAAGCTTGGTATTAAATGTTAGATGAGGTTATTTATAAGAAGGTATACTTATGAAATAAATGCTTCCAATAATTGGGGATTATATATAGTCTATCTTGAAAGTAAACATTGAAATGGGTTCGACATTTAATCACTTTGGAAGTGATATTATGAAGGTAACAGATGGGACTTGGGAAACTCTATAATTTATATGTACAAACCTGATATCTAAAAATTGTTATCACACAAATATTAAGTTTATAACTAGATTTTTATTTTATTTTATTTCTTTTCGTCATGTGACCTATATCTGTATATATCAACTGCGACTTATTTCTTACATCCAATAAGCAACTCGATCCATCAAACAGCGTGATAGGTACAAAGTAATATTATAGTCACTGGTGATAGGTAAATACATACTATAGAAAGGACAGAATTCATATCAAATTTATAAACTTTTTCGAAGTTCTGCAGTCCACAAATAATAACTAAACATAATTTGACAAAGGTAATTATAATATACTAGCTGTGCCCACCGACTTCGTCCGCGTAGCATTTAACTAAACCAAATTTTCGGGATTATCGGGATAAAAAGTATCCTATATGTTAATCCCGGTTATAAACTATCTTTGTTTAAAATTTCATCCAAATCCCTTCAGTAGTTTTTGCGTGAAGGAGTAACAAACATACATCCACACTCACAAACTTTCGCATTTATAATATTAGTAGGATCTGTCCTACTCATGCATTAGGAATATGACGACCGTTTGGTGCAGTGGTTCGAGCGTAGGCCGCTCGGCTCACTGCACATGGTGGTTGCGGGTTCGATTCCCACCCGGGGCAAATTTCGGAAATGGCCTTTTCGCAATTTGCCCAGGTCTGGGTGTCACTAGGATCGCCCCCAGTGCATTGTACGGTTACCCATAGTACAAGCTTTGCTTAGTTTGGGACCGTACAGTTGGTGTGTCTGTCTGGCGATATTTATTTATTTTATAAAACGGACGATGTGTTTAGTTTTGTTGTTTTATGTAAGTAGTTAAATAACAGAGCATTGAAAATTGAAAATTTTCTATCTAACGTTAAACGATTAAGTTTCTTCGAAAGTGCTGTCTATCTTCAAATTCGTTGGGTCCAATGACAAATTGCTCTCCATTTAGGTATTCGATTTAGTAAACAACTGGTCGGAGGTCAGATCCGATGTTTAAACCTAATGGGTTAACTGAAGGGGATTGGGATAAGGGTATTTGAAATGGATTTGATGGCTAATTGAACCTAAATTTTAAGCTTTTAAGGTCAAATATTAAGGTTTGCTTATATACCTTGTGTGATGGATAGACTACTGAAGCTGCGTATGGGTGCAACTTATAATCTGGGGCTGCTCTTGGCGATGTTAGCGGTAATGGGGTGGTCAGTGGAGTTTTATTATGTACCAAATCCTTCTTAAACTTTATCTAAAAAAAATAATTGTAGGTACATTAAAATCTTTGTATTTTTTATTTCATTAACTCAGTTGTCAATATACGTGTAAGAATTTAGGAAAGAATATTCATTGTATACATTCTTACACAAACGTTGACACCTATAATATGAAATAAGAAGATACTGAATGAATTTTCACGCTCCTGCTAAATGTCGCTTTTTACTCGACTACGGCAAAGCCTAAAGGAAGGATTATGTTTTTATCAGTCCATGTATGTATGTTTGTATCATTTAAATGTTCCACCGTAGCGCCTAAACTACTCATCCGATAGTAATGAATGAGAGGTCAATTGATTCGTTATTATGGTCCGGGTGACATAGGCTATATTTTATACGATAAAATCAATCTAGGATATGTTACTACATCAAAAAAAGTAGGGGTCCCTGAAATTTATTTTTGGTTATCGTATCAAGTGCGTTGTCAAATGAAAGGAGAAATTTCTGAGTTCATAATAATATAAATATAGTACAGTAAAATATACCTACCATACGACGAAAAATATGTTTTGAACGTTTTCTTTTTTTAATTTAAGTAATTACCTATGTATATATTTTCTGCATTCAAGTTACAGTTTCTTAAACATTTTCAGTTGTTGAGACGTATTTAAGAAAGTGAAGGGACAAAGTACCATTACTATTTCGTTGCTAGATAGTTAAAAGGCGGGTCGTGCGATATCTATTACGCTAAGTGTTGTGGCAAAGTAGGGGCCAACCACAATATACGAATAACGCCCTCAATGTCGTAAGATGTTACCGGTAACCACATTGAACCATAAACATGGTAATATTAACTAAAATGTTTTATTATTGGTAAGTAGGTATTTACTTATGCATGAAACACAACCTGAGTAATGACTTCTATCAAGTACTGGCTACAAAAGAGCTAACGTCAAGTCTTGACACTGTTAGCTACCTTGGTACGTAAATCAATCGTCAAAGGGTTATATGGGTATATCCATAGGCATGATCAACAAAGTATTTTCGTGGCGTAAAAGATTTAATAGACTAAGTATGGTAGGTATAGGTATTGCACAAACGACAGCCTATTAGTTTTGGTATAGACACAGCGGCTTTAGATATGCAGGTGTTCAATTTTCATTCGCTTTAGGGGCTTTGGGGGCTTTGGGGGCAATTTCAAGTGACGCGATATATTTGGCATACTATGGCGATCTTGTAAATGTCATCCTAACGTCATCCCAGTACAAAATTACATGTCAAACGTGTACTCAAGATCGCTCTCAGACTTGAGATAGATTTATTAATACGGGCCTATGTATGATGATATTCGGACTAGGTACATTACATACACAATCCTATACACAAACCTAGCACAATAAAATTGAACTATAAATAATATCAAATTACGTGTGTGTTTAACATTACTAATGCATTTGGGTCTTTATGTACCTAGTATAAGGTATATAATAATATGTACTTACTGAATAAAATGAAAATAGTTTTTTGAGCTTAAGCTAATATTTGTAGGTACTTTCTAGTTTATTCGATAAACATTCGCGGAGAGTAATTTTGGCTGGTTCAATTTACTTGATTACAAAACTATTATTTGAAGAAGGGTTTCTTTTTCAAATCAAATACTTATCGTAGCTATTAAATTATCTTCGATGATTTAAAAGTGATTACAATTTTGTGCGTAATGGTACTCCTGAAAGGTTTTTAATGAAATTCAGCCCTTTTCAAAATTGTGGGAAGAAATTCGTGGGCAGGCCATTACAGGGCGATAGGTAGTTCCAGAGTAATCTTTCTCGCGAGCACGCAGATGTATGCTTTATCAAAAAAATCTGATTTGTGTTTTATCCATCTCTAAAATAGTGTGAAATAATGTTATGAGTTTAAATTTAATCTGTTTTTCCACGGAGCATAAAAGCAATTTAGGAGGTACCAAAACAACAGCGTTAATGTTTCCGGTTGTTTTCCAATTTTCCGAAACTGCTTCATTATGCACGTTACGGTATATGTTGCTTACTTTGCGCAAAATTTAATCATTAAATAGGAAATGTAAAAAAAAAGATATACCTTTATGACAATTGACAATAATAATAATAATTAATACGTCGTAATTGACAGAACATACAAAATTAAGTGTTCTATACAAGTTTCTTTAGGAAATAATTTGGAGGCTTGTGATTTTATCCTATCTTTCGCCTCGTATCGGACTACTGCGTTGCTGCCTTCACATTATTAGATTGATCGGCAAAGTGCCCGCTGTCCATTGAGGCCATTGATCGACAGTAAGAGAAGAGGGCCAAACTACCTATATAGCCTCTTTACATTGTGTACCGAATTTTCTGAAGAGCATCAACACACTCTTATCTACATGTATTTTTTTACTGAAAGGTATACAAATAAGATTAAATAGGGTTACTATGAACGTTGTTGGGAAGGCCAGCTCGGCTCATTGCACATGGTGGTTGCAGGTTCGATTGCGAGGCAAATTTCGGAAATGGCCTTTTCGTAATTTGCCCTGGTCTGGGTGACACTGGGATCGCCCCCAGTCCATAGTACGTTGCCCATAGTACAAGCGTTGCTTAGTTGGTGTGTCAGTCTGGCGATATTTATTTATTTATATATAGCAAATGTTATTTTTACAACTGTTCAGTAGATTTTATTGACTATCGTTACAGTAGTTTCTTTTGATGTCATTTTAGTAGTCTTCTCTTTCACGCGTTTCCTTTTCTACGAAGTCGATTCGATTTGGAGTACCTTCCTAAACATTTTGAAGATCATTTGCGCGATTGACAGTGCCTTGGCTATTTAAAAGCTATAGTGACTGTACATTTTTTACCAGAGGTAATATTTTATATTTATTTGTTACCAAGCAATATTATCTGGACACGACTGTTGGAATCAAGATTGCGATATTGTGGTTTAGAAATTCTCCTCCGAACGGTTAAAGACACCCACGCTAAAACAAGCACATTTAGCCGAGCTAAGAAGGTCGTTTTATTTGACGTATTCTTATTTGCATTGTAATCTTTACCCACTAAACAGTGGCATCTCTTGTACTCTAGAGTTGTCTGACGCTTGCGCTGACTCATCACAGCATTTATTGGATGTAAACATATTGCTGTACAGATTTTTATGAGCATAAAAATATCGGCAAGATCGTTACATGAAAGGATTTGTATATTCGTTATAAGTAGGTAAGTACGGAGTTTGACGCAATTCATTTTAAAAATATATTGAGTAGATAATATAACATTTTCCATACGCCTAACAAGAACACAGCATGAACCCATCCTCCTATCTAACTCTAGCAATTAGAACTTCTGTAATAAATATTTTTATTTGAATTTCAAGCTTAGGCTTTTGATGATTAGGTCTCAGAATAAAATGAAAAGGCATTTTACGATTCAGTATTAATAAATTTTTGCCTAGGTAGATACATTCCCAAACCCGCAGGCATATTTGAATATATTGTGAGAATGATGAAGACAGAATTAATGTACTGAAATCATATTTTTTTTTGTATTAATTTTATTCAAGAAAGTAAATTAAAATTTGAATACATAAATAAGTACCTAAAACATTTTGAGATTTCTACGACTTTTAAACTTGTCAGTTTTAGCTTAATGTGAAATTGGGTGACATCTCTTATTAGCTAGCGTAGATTCTGAAGATAAAATATAAAGGCAAAATAAAAAACCTTTTTTTATCCTCCAGTAAGTATTTAGAAAGCTGTCGCTGAATTTACTTATGTTGTAGGCATTGAAAATCCAATAAAATATCGGGAGTCCCCCTTTCAACACTATGCTTCATATTTTTTCATACTTCAGTTGTCATACCAAATTGAATTGAATAATAAATACCAAACAAATGATTGAAAAGCATATTTTACCTCGCCACTGTCTATTGTTTGGGTTAAGCCTAGTAACACACTCGAGACTCGAACCCATTCATTTGTAGAAAAGATGATAAAGGTCTGACAGTGTGCCCCCCGCTCTACTCTCAGGTGCTCTGGGCTCGGCAAAACTTTCAAGTTATTGTTTCTCACTTTTAAGAGGAAAGTAACTTGACATGACAAATGCCTACTCCTAATATAATATTCCTCTGCATTACTTGATTGAATTCTTGTCTGTTCTTGTATCATACTTAGAGTTCCGCATTTTGGAATAAAATATACTTTTATGGGTTTAAACAGGTACCTATTACCTATTTCACTTAATCAAACATTTTAATTATGGCAAGTAGGTAAGAATAGTATAGGTATTATATTATATTATGGTTTCATCATGCTTATGTTTGCCGGCAGAGAATCGTTTTAGCTTGAAAATTGAATGTTATATTTTTTTAAAACGAAAAATGCCTAATTTCATGTTATGATCAGAAAAGCCTGACGTTACGTTTTCGTTATTTGATACAGTCCTTTAACTAATTAATTATTTGCTAACGTAACTATCTGCCTACCATATTTTATTACCTGCTAGCCATATTTATTGCCCAATTTGGGCTTAATAAATGGATACAATACACGTAAGTAGATCTCTAAATGAAATGCTGTTGAATGTGAATAATTGAAGATCACGATTACAAACAACCTACCAAGAGGACATTCAGAGCCACGAAATGCAAAGTCGAATTTATTCAACTTCCTCATTTTAAGACGGGGTACACGTGTCCTTCAGCACTAGAATCTTGAGCATTTCACAACTCAAGTGGGGAAGTACCTACCAAATACTGAGATTTGCTTATAAATACCTCCTTAACAGAGTTCGCTGACGAGTGACTTTCACCGCCTACCCCTGAAACCCAATTGTAAGTTAAGATACAACTTTTATATCAGCTATAAAAAGCTAACAATATATATTTTACTGTTACGCGGTATATTAAGTCGAATATCAAATGCGCATTGTTATTTTTCCATTTGTTTAAAATAAAGGTATATATATAAATAATAGTACCTCATATGATTATTGCTAGAAAATTATTGCTATGTTATTGCTTTAATATTTATTTCTATTTTGTAATTACTTTTAATAATTATTAGATTAGATTATACATGTTAAGACAAGTTTATAATATATTACTAATATAATTGCACCAAGCCTATAGTTAGATTCGATAATGTCATTAAAATCCATGGTCGTTTTGTTATTTTAAAGGATCTAAAAATACATTTGCACTAATTCTAAAATTGTTACAAGGCCTACTGGAATTGCTTTGTGCTTTTATATCTACTTACTTGAGTAAACTGATTACAGCAGAAAGCCTCAATTTCAAGGTTGATTTCTTTAGAAAGTTCAGTGAATATTTTACAACACTTATTATAACCTTGGGCTTTCGATAAGCTACGAACGCTGAAATTAATTAATTTAGTTTGGAAAGTATGTATAATTACGATAACAGCTGCGGAATGTGTTGACATTGGAAAATAGTGTTTAAGATCAAATTAATAATCACCATTATAGCTTAATCGAATATCAAATATTTATGGAAGAGTATCAAGCAAGAGTAATTTGTACCGTAAAGTACCGTTGTTATTGTTTGGCTACAGTCTTGAGTCTTTGTATTGGGGACTTAAGATTACTACTTATCCACATGTTGCAAAGAATAATATCTTAATACATAAAATACAAAGTTTTTGAAAGCATTATAGAGTCATAGATAGATAACAGAGAGTCTGGTGAAGTTAGAGCTGTATTAGGAGACAAATTTCACCTGTTGTTCCAAAATATAGGAATCTAAATATATTTTTAAACATAATCAAATACAAACTGGTAATACAAAGATAAGGTTTTAAAGTGGTTCTTTTCTCTTACTTAGTGTGACGCATTTCCCTTTATTTCCGTCGTTAGAATTTGTGGATTTTATCGTCTCAACCATTTTTAACGATGTTTCAGCAAAAGATGGCGGGTCTATTTGTATATTTAAGAGAGCAACCGACAAGAATTTATAGAAAAAAATGAATGACATAAATCCTTCCTTTCGGATTACTTGTATAACAACATGATGCTTATGGACGTTTCGGATATCAAGCTACTTTTGATGTTGATTGTACCACGTAGTGAGTACACTACACGCGGCGCGATGACACGAACAACATGGCTTCGTTCTTTGGACGGCCAGCCTAAGATTCATCGACGAACACGTGGGTTGAAACAGATTTATAGGAACCATACATTTTAAAGAAAACGATCATGCGATAAAAATATCTATACAGTCTGCTGGGTCGGCTACGCTATCTGTAAGTACGCACAGCTGTTCTGGTGGATACCGAGACTGCATTTGATAAAAAATGCTTTTCATACGTGCCGTGGAATACCTACCTACTTTTGAACCGTACAAATATACATAGCATAATATAACAGGGTGTTTGTTTATCTCAATTTGGTAATTATCCTTCCGATTGATTGATTTCATATTGGTTCGGCCACATTGTGGCATTGATTTACGTTTGAAAAGTTATTTCGGGAATATTTAATCCCTATATATCCCCATGTTGAAATGGCCAGAAATTTAATTGATTTCTACTATATCGTCATATAAAACACTAGCGGCCCGCCCCGGCTTCGCACGGGTACATTACGGTTTAATTATTGGAGTTTTAGTAAGGTTCCCAAATTTTTTTGAAAATATAACATATCATAGTATATATTATGATGTCACCCGGGCATAGTGTAGCTTCCACACAGTGAAAGAATTTTTAAAATCGGTTCAGTAGTTTCAGCGCCAATTTAATGAAAACAAACTAACAATCAAATCTTTCCTCTTTATAATATTAGTATATATATTATTATGTTCAATGATAAAGAAGTTAGTTAGTCCTGAAAAACAAAAGAAACTGTAATAAAGATTATAATTTCATTACTCTAGTATAAAAGTTTAATTGTTCGGTGATAGAACCAAGCTGTAGCGAATTGACCACAGCTCATACACGAGCTGGTTCGACAGGGGTAGTACCATAGTCTCACAGAATATCGGCGAAAAGTGGTCATTAATCCCTTCCCCTCCCCCTGTTCCACTCCCCTTAAGGTCAACAACTTACGAGTAGTTATGCATTTAGTATTGCAAGCACACGTAAGACGTGGACTGCAGGCAGGTCGCGTACGCTTGTGTGATGACTTCGATCTGTACAAACAAAAACAACCTGACACCAACACAATTACAGCTTATTAAAATATATTATACTGAAATGTTATAATGAAATATGGACGTGAAAGCGGGCCAACTAAATACAGGGGAAAAACTACTAATCATATTCATAGTGTGCGTAGTTGGAAACTAACTTCGACGCTGCCGTTTCATATATTTCAATTAAAATTAAAAGGTACCAAAGTTGTACAGCATGTTTTGAGGGCAAAATGGACATTATACAATTAATGGTCTAATGGAATTAATTGAGGCAACATTAATGGCTGTCAGTTCATAAAATACGGAATAAAACCAGCTTGATTGGGATTTCAGGACTGAAAACATATAAACGATACAATATAAGTTGAAAACAAATGATAACAAGTTCTGGATAGAAGATATCGTATTGCCAGATCCACTCTAAGAAAATTAACGAGAATAATAGAAATGTGAAGTCTCAAATTAGAAAAACATGAAAAAGGATTTTAATCAAGATGAAAATTCAATTTCAATTCTAGACAGTTTGGAAACCCTACAGGCGTTAGGAACGTCCGTTTTTTAGAACGAGTCAGGAACGTAGTGCAATTACCTGTCTGAGAAGGAGTTGAGGACAAAAAGTTGCCATGAAAACTATGCCTTGTCAAGCAAGTTTTGTTTGCTAAGAAAACAATACTAGGAAATTTTATTAAATTATTCAAAATTGAACCAAAAATATATCGTAAAAATTATGTTTTCAGTTCGGTATATCCAAACACAAGTCCGAATAAGCCACCCATTGTACTGTTTAAAAAAAACTAGAAGTCAAGTTCACGTTTATCTTTTATTTATTTACATTTATGTGAACATAAAACTAATCTCCTAGTGAATAGTTATCGCGTTTTGGCAAATATGTATTACTTAGTATTGAAATAATAAATGTTGATAAGATAGCCGCACACGACCAGTTACACTTGATTTTATGGTAGAAAGAGGTTCTTTTAGTAAGTGTTCAAGCCAAAAGCATGATACAATTCGGCTTCAACGACTTCGACGAATAGGATTGCTTCATTTTTCTGTCAATTGATGCTCAGCCGGGTGAAGCTAAGGAAATGAAGCGATCCTATTGGTCGAAGCGGGCGGGCCCGCTTCATAGCATAGCACAGCCAAGTGCACACTAAAACCAGGTATTCTTTTACCGTCACAGCTAGGTCACGTGATTGGACCCAAGACTACGTCATCGGCGAATAATAAACCTTCTTTGTATTGAAGATGTCAATTTATGTCAACACTGATTGTGACATAGTCTTGGGGTATCGTGGGAAGAGAATATCTGGCGTGGCATTATTATTGTACCAAGGCCAATAGATATCGTTTCTGAGGGGACCGGTCTAGACGCTTTGTTTCGTATCCTTTCTGTATGTTGAACAATACTGAAAGGTTTACCAGCAATCTTTAGGCAATATTGGTAGATGTATAGAGAATGTGAAGTCCAAATGTTACAAAGTCTTTATTAACGTAAATTGTTAAAATTCGTTACTAGAACCCCAAGAATAAAGTAGTTTAATGATAGAAACTATTCACAATATGATTTGAAAACAAGTCTCCCGTTTTCCAATTAGTAATTTGCTGCCTTGGCACAGCAACGCTACAAAAATACAATAATTACATTTGTAGTTAATTATGTATACACTTTATAATATATACAATATGTTTGAAGGTGACAAAATATATTTTGATCCCAGCAACTATATTCTTAAATATACCTAATGGGTAAATAAACTGTTAAAATGATAGTCAAATTGAAAAATACTAAGTTCATAAAAATAATAAAGTTCACTTGCTTACAGAGAGGCAATAAATTAAGGCTAACACCAAGGAGTAGCGGTGTAGAAGAGAATATTAAATTAATTTCGTAAACAATGTTTTAACGAAAATTTGTTGCGACAGAATCCTTTCAATGACAGTGCGATGGATTTTTTCTTTGGCATAATGGAGACAATACCCACTCTTACTTTATTATGTAGACATTTCTGTATTTTACTTATACGAATGTTATTAATCAATTTAGTATAAGTACTTTCATTATTACTAGCGGCCCGCCCCGGCTTCGCACGGGTACATTGCGGTTACATTATTCGAGTTTTAGTAAGGATCCCAAATTTTTTTGAAAATATATTATAGCCTATGTCACCCGGGGATAGTGTAGCTTCCCAACAGTGAAATAATTTTTCAAATCGGTTCAGTCGTTTCGGAGCCTATTCATTACAATCAAACAAACAAAGTTTTCCTCTTTATAATATTAGTATGATAAATAAATATCACCAGACTGACACATCAACTATATGTTCCCAAACTAAGAAACACTTTTCCTAGGGGTACTGTACAATGGACTGGGGGCGATCCCAGTAACCATTTCCGAAATTAACCGCACCGGGAATCATACCCGGCAACCATCCGGTGCAGTGAGCCGAGTGGTCTATGCTGAAACCACAGCACCAAGCGGTCGACGGATGATATCAAGCTACCACAGAATCAATTATTTTGAGTAACGTTTACGTGAGCCTTTGTGAATTGTCATTATCAGCTCTTAACCAGCAGATGTAGGTAGACACCTGCATTTAAAGTTTGTTTTGCCCTGAAACTAAGTGTCCTTAAATACTGGGCATATTTCAGGCTTTTTTTTTGCGTCTATTCAGTGCTCTGCAATAATTTATCGCCGAATTGCAGTAATATTTTTATACACCAACCGTGTCATGAAATACTGGAAGGAAATAAGTAGCTATTTTGAAATTAGACAATGGCTCCCATAGATGTCTACCTACCCATAGTTAAGCCCAAAACAATAACTGCAAAATACATAATTGTAAACCGTTTGACTATAATAATGTATTAGGGATCCCATCGCTGGGTTTCCTTATTTACGACGACAAAATATTCACAACAATTAAATTACAAAGTAAAAGGATTTGTAATGTTGAATACTCCCCGTATCAAAACTTCAACAAAAGTTCAACGCGTTTAACAAAGTATTAACTTGTAAAACAAAATAATGTAATCAAGTACCATGCAAACAGATTTGAGCGTTAATTACAGCCATTAAAGTTCATTACACAAGGTGATACACATTCCGCTCTGTGTGAACAAGGTTTTAGTAGGGTTGAAAAATAGAGTGTAGCCGGGTGCTTCATCTTTAGTGTCTATTGTGTATCTAACTAAGCCTTAGTAACAGTAAAACAATGACATGGACATGTGTGGTACACTATTTTCGTTAATTATCTGGTCTCCAAGGCGGAACAGTTTGACACAGCTAGTATTATTTCTATCATTCTCATACACTTTGCCCATGAGAACGATTTTAGAATCGTTTAAGTAAGCTTTGTTTGTCTACTTTTAGAGTCAACGCCATTGTATATTTTAAACTTATACCTACATTAGAATTAAAACAATTAGGATTAAGGTCTTAGTAGCTCTATGAACATGACCCCGGCTTGTGTTCCAAAGGTTGTAGGTTCAAATCACGGGAGCGGAAGTGCACCAATGGACTTTTCTCACTAATTAATATATTTGCGTATACCACGTTCCCAAAACGGAAGCACTTGAGGCGGTAAACGCCCGGGGCCAAACTTTGTTCCGCTGGCATCTCAATTGACTCGCAATACGTCAAAAGTGACGAATAGCGAATCTGAATACGTCAGTTTTTCTATCGATCGAGATGCGTGCGGTTAACAGAGATGGACCCTGGATAGGTGACAGCTAGTAGCATTTACAACTGGGCGCTTTCATTCGTGCTTGGGAGGACTCGTTAAGCTGTCGTTCCCGGCTATAACAGTCGTTAAGCCATGTCGGAAGCCTTCGGGCGGCTTGCAAACTCCGGCACGAAATTTGGCTAATAAGAAAGTTAAGATTAAAATGGTCTTATAGAGGTTTATGAGTGTAATTTAGTCTCACTCAAGAATATTACAGCCTATAAATTCGTGTGACCCGCTTCCATGCCCGCTTCACATGAATACGGAACTTATTTCTTTCTTTTTTAGTCCTAGATTAAAATTAGGTGCGTAAAGGTCGGGGCGGGACGGGTATTTGCATAAACTCTTTCATTGAATTTATTTTTCATAGCCTGAAACAATTTATAAGAGTGTTTCTTTCACTTTCATACGTAATTGGGTTTGACGGAACGCAGACGTGCTATCATCAAGGCTGTCATATTTTTGTATTACAAAAGGTCTATTTTAATCTATATATATATAACTAAAAGGTGACTGACTGACTGAGTGACTGACTGACATAGTGATCTATCAACGCACAACCCAAACCACTGGACGGATCGGGCTGAAATTTGGCATGCAGGTAGATGTTATGACATAGGCATCTGCTAAGAAAGGATTTTGATTAATTCTACCCCCAAGGGTAACGGACTAACTACTTGATATGATATTTGCATCGAAAATTTAAGTATGTCTATAATTTTTTATAATATAAAGAATCATTGACAGTTACATAGCAGGACCTATATTTTTGCGTCGCTTATTGCATTTAGCCAGTGTTAAGTAAAATTATATATCATTGGTCATAATGTATGGTCATTATAAAATGTGACATGACTTAACTGTTCAGTTCATCGAAATAATAATGTACTACGTACAACATGGTCCAATCTTCGTAATTACTACGTGACAAGTGACAACGTAATTAAAGCTATAAAGCTGTTCATTGTACGACGATGTGGCATGGCAGGCTTGTTGCTCTACCATTATTTATAGCTCGTAAGGAGTAGAGTTGCTAGCGTCGACGTAACATACTTGTACTTATGTCAAATTGTTAGTCTTTCTCCGTAAAATTACTAAAACAAAAAAATATAGATGCTAGCAGCCAGGGACGGTAAAAAATGTGTATCACTAAAAGTAGAGCCACAGGCGTCTAAGCCTCGTATAAATAAATCAATCTCAAGTCTGAGAGCGATCTTGAAAATTTCATCCTAACGTCATCCCAGTAAAAAATGGCATATCAAACGCGCACAAGTTCAGTTACAACTAGACAAGAAAGTTGTAAGTACTGAGACACTGCAGTATATAGTTGACATAGCAACTACCACATGAACGTGAAAACGTAGACATGCGGCGCTTCGCTCTACGTCTATTCAATTCACCGCATTCTGACCTTTTGTTTTTCAACAAGTCACTCGTAATTAAAAGTATTTCTTTGTAACTATTCAAGTTGCTTGGATCTGTTGGAACTGGATAATTGGGTTGGGAAATTATTTTATTGTTAGAAGAATTGGTGCTTCGCTGGCATAGCGTACGAGTATAATATAAGAAGATTCTTCTGGGAAATCATCTGCATTACAAGTGCATGAAGTACGTACCATTAGTTGTATTTTAATTAAATTATGCACGTGCGGCGAGAGAACTCAAGCGCGCTCGACACTGATTTAATTAAACACTGATTTCTTAGAAGTTAGTTCAGAAGGTCATGTTAATTCAGCGTAAAAGGAGACTAAGTTACGTAAAGGTCCTAAGAGTGTTACAATATGAATCGATCGTTCTTCAATTGAACGTTGCTCTATATAGAAACTGTTGATCGACATCGACTCATTTCATTTTATTATCGATCGATGGTTCGATCAAAAATCGATCAATTGTTATGGGAACACCCTTTGATTAAATATTCCGATAGCTTCGCATCTGCTATACAACATCGTTTCGAGCTGACTTTAAAAGTACTGTCCATATATTATATATGTATACACCTTCTAAAGTACAAAAAAATACACTATTTTAAAAAATAATCCTAAATATCGTCCGACAAACACACCAATTGTATAGTTACAAATTAAGCAACGCTTATCCTGTGGGTGTCGTACAATGGACTGGGGGCGATCCCAGTGGCATCAGGACCCGGGTAAAATACGAAAAGGCCATGGCCGAAATTTGCCCTGACATTCCCGTCACCACAATTGAACCCGCAAACACTCAGTACAATGAGCCGAGCGAACCACGCATTAACTATTACGCCAAACTGGCGTCTAATATACCGAATTGTTTAAAATTCTGATTTATCAATTGCTAATATTATGTAACTTGCTAAAATAATTGAACGCATATATTCTAATTATGTATTTAATGTTTTTTGTCAAACTAAAATGTCGTGAATTAATAATTCTTAACATAACTATACCGTAACAGCGTACAAATAAAATAACCGTGACGAGTTGCTAAGTGATATATAAACAAACAGTCGAGAAGCGTGCTCGAGTGTTGCTCTACGGATTTTATTTGGCAAAATCTCTGGGCATAATGAAAGAAAAACAGTGTCATGTTGAATGTTGATACGAGAAAGGAATACAGGATTGTAAAATTTATATTACGGTTGTATATAAATCCTGCGCTTGTGAGTACACTGCGAACTCAAACTCAAATCGATTATTATGTTTAGGCCTACGGGGGCACTTACAAATTCTCATTTTTTCAATTTATTCCGTAAGTTTATAACCGGATCGGAGCGCGACCACGAGAGAGATGATCCAGCAATAAACTAAGGGCTTGTCTTATTTAAATCACCGGTTAGAACAAGTATTTTAGTAAATAAGATAGCTTCAGTGGGCCTTTCGAGATAACTAAGAATTAAAATTATGCAGTCATTTGGATTAGTAGGGTAATTCCTTATTATGTGCAAATTCTCATTTTATAGAAACGGCCGGTACATACTAATTATAGTATGTACCTACGAGGGTTTGTTGATTCACGTCCGTCATATGTAAATTGTTCGAACACGGAAAATTAGAAAGTTGTTCGTGATTTCTACACATAAATTATTACTGATGTTGGTTAACAATTCGGTTTACCGAAACTTTTACAGGTACTTTATATAAATAATGAATATCGCCAAACAAACACCGATTGTATAATGAGTACAATGGACGAAGGGTGATCTATACTATATATTGTTGCGACCTAGAAACTATTTGGTCAAATACCTCGAAGGATCCTTATTTTATCAGCTTGATACAAAAACGCATTGTTATTCTAGATGAACCCCATCAAATAATTACGAAGGATCTCTAAAAGTTGAATGTTCGAGACTGTAGGTATGTAGGTATAAAGTGAACGCGTTATCGGCGCGGCGACGGCTGCGAATACCTACTCGCGAACGAATACAAAGGGAAGCCGACAATGGGTCTCGAGATCGTTCGATTCCGATTATTATTACCTACATACCTACCGAGAATGTTCAGGAAAATACCAGCTCGCATCTTTATTCCGTATATAAGGTGTTGACGACGGGCAGCGAGTTAGTTACTTCTTGGAAGCGACAGTGTACGGAACTTAAGTAAGCGAACGAAGAGTGTTATACCAGTGACCTAGGCGATTATATTGGAATACTGTGTGACTGCTAAGTTATTCGGAACAGTGTTTGTTGTATGTAACTAGTGATAGTGAACTAGTGTAGTACTGTGTATTTTGTCAAGTTTGTGGAGAGCGAATTAAACCTTTATACACGTAGTCGGCATTATTTGTACCTACCCCTAGTACGTAACAATTGGTGTCAGAAGCGGAATGCCGTTACTACCGCGAGACGAAGAAGGGCGTACTCCACGAACCAGACGTCAAGTCGAGATGGATGCCGCACGTCAACGGAGCCATGAAGATGAAGAGCGTCAGGCTGATGCCGGTGGTTCTTCTGGAGCTGTGGCAGCACCAGCAGGAAACTCAACGGAACTGAACATGGCAGCGTTGCTGGCCTCTATGCAGCAAATGTTTAAGGCCAATCAAGAGGCTAGCCGGCAAGAGATAAGAGAATTAAGGGAGGCCAATCAGGAGTTCAAGGGAATGATGCAGGCCAATCAAGAGGCCAGTCAGCGAATGATCCAGGCCAATCAAGAGGCTAGCCGGCAGGAGTTCAAGGAGATGATGCATGCATTGGAAGCCAAGCAAGAGGCCAATCAGGAAGCGGTCCTAGGGAAAATTGATGCAGGCATCACTGTCCTCGGTGAAAAAGTGAAGACTCTAGAAGACCGCGTAGATGTGCTCAATAAGGAAGTCGTTCTAAAGACTGGCTCCCTCGACAACCAACTGCAAGCGCTAAATAAAGAGAAAGATGCAGTCAAAGACCACTTGGAAGCGCTAGACCAGGAGGTTTTGAAGCTGAAAATACATGGACCTGTGACAGTAGCCTCGCCATCGTCCACAAAGCTCGACCTCCCGCGCTTCGATGGGACTTCCTCGTGGACGGCCTTTAAGTACCAGTTTGAAATACTTTCGGTGGGAAATTCCTGGAGCAGGGAGCAGTCCTTTGCGGCTCTGGCGCTGGCCTTACGGGGAGATGCTTTAATGGTTTTGGAAAATCTGCCGCTGGAAGGAAGGACCCTGGAGACTCTCATGGACGCACTGGATACACGCTACGGTGAGAAACACCTGGAACATGTTTATCGAGCGCAGCTCCACGAGAGGAAACAAAAGCCTGGTGAAAGTCTCCAACAATGGGCATTGGAAGTGGAGAGGCTGGTCCGCCGTGCATACTCGTCCAAACCAGCGATGATTGAAGAGAACCTGCTGGAGCTATTTATAAATGGCATTCGAGAAACAGAAGTCAGGACCTTTGTACGGTTGGGACACCACCAAACCATGAAGAACGCACTGGCTCATGCTCTCGAGGTGGAAGCTGTTCGGCAGGACACGAAATTAAATAAGGTCAGGGAGGTTAAGGAGGTGGTCAAAGAGGAAAGGAAGCCCCGGTTTGTCCCAACTTGTTATGGCTGTGGTGGTAAGGGACATATTCGCTTGGAATGTCCTTCAAAGAAGAGAAAGGTCGCGGACGAGTCCGAGACCCAAGCGGAACCAAGTGTCCCGTTAAACTAAACGTCGCCAGGGCCGCGGGGCGGGCGCTGGCTGGTCATGTTGAGGCCCCAACAGTCATTATAACTCAAGTTTGCAATGGAAATAGTCTGATCATCGAGGCCACCTTAGACAACCAAACTTGCAGTTTAACTGTTGATACTGGAGCATCGCGTACAATTGTGAGGCCGGAACTACTGAAACGCACGATAATGTGGGAAAAGCGATCACCGTCATGCCGTCTGCAAACAGCCACTGGCCAGCCAGTTTCCGTCCTCGGTGAAACAGATATTAAGTTAAGAATTGGCGAACGAGTCTATCTCCAGTCAGTGTTGATTGCTAATATTACTGATGATTGCATTTTGGGACTGGATTTCTTGAAGAATCAACGGTGTGTTTTGGATGTAGCCAAAGGAGTGCTAAGGTTTCCTGATCAAGAAGTCTGTTTACGAGGATCGCGTCCGTGTACTCTTTACTGTTTGAGGGATACCAAATTAGCTCCGAAATCAGAAACTTTAGTGAGAGTTAAATTTCCTGCAAAGACTGAGCGAGGAAGATGTCTTATTGTTGAAGATGCTGGTTATCACCCCAGTTTAATTACAGCAAGGACGCTACTGATGTCGAATGGAATTACTAGGGTAAGAGTCCTTAACCTTAGTAATGAAGAAGTGCAGCTGAAGAAGAATAGTGTGGTCGGAAAATGCGAGGAAGTACAGTACCTGAGAAAATTAAGCGCTCCAGATAAACAGGAAGGTACGCAGATCGCGGAGGATCACATCTGGGAACTTCTGGAAGCTTCTAAGGAAAATTTATCGGCATCGGAACTACAGCATGCGAAGAAGCTGTTGCTAGAATTTAGAGACATTTTCGCAACTGGAAATAATTGTGGGAAGACAGGACTCGTCAAACATCGGATCGATACAGGCGACGCCAGGCCTATTAAACAAAGACCCCGAAGATTACCATGGGCAAGAGAAAAGGAGGTGACAGATATGATTAATGACATGGCTGATAACGGAATAATTGAACCTTCTACGAGTCCATGGTCTTCACCCGTGGTGCTGGTAAAGAAGAAGGATGGCAGTACAAGGTTCTGCGTGGATTACCGAATGCTGAATAATGTTACGAAGAAAGACAGTTACCCCTTGCCTCGAATTGACGACACGCTGGATATGCTCAGTGGTATGAAGTGGTTCTCAACCATCGATCTAAAAAGTGGCTATTGGCAGGTCGAGCTCAGCCCAGAGGACAAGGAGAAGACTGCGTTTAGTACAGGAATCGGGAACGGATTGTGGCAGTTCAACGTTATGCCATTCGGTTTATGCAATGCTCCTGCCACGTTTGAACGCCTTATGGAGAGAGTAATGGTGGGTTTACTCGGGGACGTGTGCCTGGTCTATCTTGACGATGTAATTGTTATGGGTCGCAGCTTCGAAGAAAATCTGAAGAACCTGGAAAAAGTTTTCACTCGGATCCGTGAGGCGAATCTTAAATTAAGTCCCAAGAAGTGTGCTTTGTTTAAAAAAGAAGTCAGTTATCTTGGACACGTCATCTCAACCGATGGAGTTAAGACCGACCCCGAGAAGATAAAATCTGTTCAAGAGTGGCCTACGCCAAAGAACAAAACAGAAGTACGCGCGTTCCTGGGGCTATGTGCATACTACAGACGCTTTATAAAAAGTTTTTCAGACATTGCTAAGCCTTTACATCGTCTAACGGAAGATAAACGGGATTTCGTTTGGGATCTGGAATGTGAGAAAGCTTTCACTGAGCTGAAACAACTATTATGCGAGGCGCCAATTTTGGGTTACCCAACGAGAGAAGGAAGATTCATCGTGGATACTGACGCTAGTAACACCGGAATAGGTGGTGTTTTGTCACAAATACAAGGAGATCGCAACGTTGTAATAGCATACTTCAGTAAATCACTTTCCAAGCCAGAGAGAAATTACTGTGTTACTCGCCGTGAATTGCTAGCTGTGGTGAAGACCTTACAACATTTTAACAAATATTTAATAGGAAGGGAGTTTACACTAAGGACAGATCACGCTGCATTACAATGGTTACTACAATTTAAAAACCCAGAGGGCCAAGTAGCACGATGGATCGAGCAACTACAGGAATTTTCCTTCGTAATAGAACACCGCAGTGGAAAAGGGCATGGTAATGCTGACGCTTTGTCACGGAGACCGTGTGCCGAAGACTGCAAACATTGCCTAAGGAACGAAGTTCGGGAAGAGGTCAAGCTCATAGGGATCCACGGAATCGACGACGAATGGACCGGAGCCAGTATGAAGAAAGCGCAGGAGGAGGATAATGACCTACAACCTATACTGCAATGGAAACGGAGCGGAAACAGGCCTCAATGGAGCGACGTGTCCGTCTACAGTTCAACAACGAAGAGTTATTGGGCTCAGTGGGACAGTTTGGCTCTGGTAGATAAAGTGCTGTATAGGAGATGGGAATCAAACGACGGTAAGGAAATCACCATGCAAGTGATAGTGCCGCGGAGTAAGGTGGCTTCTCTTCTACGGCACATTCATGATGGTGTTTCTGGTGGGCACCTAGGAGTCAAGAAAACCCTTGTTAAGGTGCGGCAGCGGTTTTATTGGTTGCGCTGTCGAGAAGACGTCGAGGATTGGTGTCGCAGATGCACTGCGTGTGCGTCAGTGAAAGGCCCGCAGACAAGAAGTAGGGGAAAGTTGAAGTTGTACAACGTTGGAGCCCCATGGGAGCGCATCGCCATTGATGTTGCTGGACCGTTTCCGATGACTGAGGATGGGAACAAATACATCATAGTAGTGCAAGATTACTTCACTAAGTGGCCAGAAGTATTTGCAACACCCAACCAGGAAGCAGTCACCGTAGCGAAGAAATTGGTCCAAGAAGTAGTCTGTCGGTATGGTGTACCTATGGAGATCCATTCCGATCAAGGACGGAATTTTGAGTCTGCGCTGTTCCAAGAGATGTGCAAATTACTCGGAATGAACAAGACTCGTACAACTCCAGCACACCCGCAGTCAGACGGAATGGTCGAGAGGTTTAACCAGACCCTGGAAAACCACCTGGCCAAGGTCGTAGACGATCATCAGCGGGACTGGGACCAATACATTCCACTGTTTTTAATGTCCTATCGGTCTGCAGTACATGACAGTACTGGTCACACTCCAGCCAAAGTAAATTTTGGTCGAGAAATGAGGCTCCCAGTGGATGCGATAACGGGCACGCCACCCGACAGTCCTAAGGCCGTTACGGACTATGTGAGTGAACTTCAAAACCAACTGGACGAAGTGCATCGAATGGTACGGGAATACAACTGGAAGTCGAGTATAAAGATGAAGACCCGGTACGACCGAAATGCAAACACCAATGGTTTTGAAGAAGGAACACTGGTGTGGCTCCACAATCCTCTTCGCAGAAAAGGGAAGTCCCCGAAACTTCAGGCTCGCTGGGAAGGACCTTATACAGTTATTACGAGGATCAACGATGTGACCTATCGCATTAAGAAGGGACTTCGAGGAAAGCCAAAGGTAGTCCATGTGGACAGATTGGCTCGGTATCATGGAACAAATGATGCTCGGGACGAGCATGACTAAGAGGGGGGTAATGTTGCGACCTAGAAACTATTTGGTCAAATACCTCGAAGGATCCTTATTTTATCAGCTTGATACAAAAACGCATTGTTATTCTAGATGAACCCCATCAAATAATTACGAAGGATCTCTAAAAGTTGAATGTTCGAGACTGTAGGTATGTAGGTATAAAGTGAACGCGTTATCGGCGCGGCGACGGCTGCGAATACCTACTCGCGAACGAATACAAAGGGAAGCCGACAATGGGTCTCGAGATCGTTCGATTCCGATTATTATTACCTACATACCTACCGAGAATGTTCAGGAAAATACCAGCTCGCATCTTTATTCCGTATATAAGGTGTTGACGACGGGCAGCGAGTTAGTTACTTCTTGGAAGCGACAGTGTACGGAACTTAAGTAAGCGAACGAAGAGTGTTATACCAGTGACCTAGGCGATTATATTGGAATACTGTGTGACTGCTAAGTTATTCGGAACAGTGTTTGTTGTATGTAACTAGTGATAGTGAACTAGTGTAGTACTGTGTATTTTGTCAAGTTTGTGGAGAGCGAATTAAACCTTTATACACGTAGTCGGCATTATTTGTACCTACCCCTAGTACGTAACAATATTATATAACTCAAAGGTGACTGACATAGTGATCTATCAACGCACAGCCCAAACCACTGGACGGATCGGGCTGAAATTTGGCATGCAGGTAGATGTTATGACGTAGGCATCCGCTAAGAAAGGCTTTTGATTCATTCTACCCCCAAGGGGATAAAATAGGGGATGAAAGTTTGTATGAAACTTTGTCAATTTTAAACCGAGCGGGCTGAGACTTTGCATGCATAAAGCTACTATGACGTAGACATCCCCTAAGAAAGGATTTTTATTAATTCTACCCCCAAGGGGATAAAATAGGGGATGAAAGTTTGTATAAAACTTTGTAAATTTTAAACCGAGCGGGCTGAGACTTTGCATGCATAAAGCTACTATGACGTAAACATCCCCTAAGAAAGGATTTTGATTAATTCCACCCCCAAGGAGATAAAATAGGGGATAAAGGTTTGTATGAAACTTTGTCAATTTTAAGCCGAGCGGGCTGAGACTTTGCATGCATAAGGCTACTATGACGTAGACATCCCCTAAGAAAGGATTTTGATTAATTCCACCCCCAAGGGGATAAAATAGGGGATGAAAGTTTGTATGAAACTTTGTCAATTTTAAACTGATCGGGCTGAGACTTTGCATGCATAAAGCTACTATGACGTAGACATCCCCTAAGAAAGGATCAAAATTGCACGCGGACGAAGTCGCGGGATCAGCTAGTACCAGTATAAAATGGGACAACACATTAACGACAGGTTTTTAAAATTGTATTGTTGTAATTAAAAACCTTAATATTATTCCTTGTCCGCGGGGGATGGTCGCACGAATGCTGGCTACATTATTCGCTGTACAAATATTAGTCTAGTCAATTTGCGGGCGCAATTTCAAACTCCGGACCATAAGCACAATCAATGTAGGACCAGTATTAATCTGAGAGGGTACTGACACAGTTCCTCTGACACCTATATTGTATTGTATTGTTTCTTAGGATGCGGATTTAGTAAACCATCTTGGCATGCCTTTTTAATATTTCATATTTAAATATCTGTTTATAATATAGAATGATTAGTTTCCCATAAGGTATTCGGTTGAAAAATATTAGACTTTTGATAATTTTGAAAGACGAATTACATTAAAAAGACCTTCTAGGATTATTTATAAATCCCATAGAAAAATACACTATAAGTATAAGGTCATTGTCGCTTATGTTACGTATAACATTTTATGGGTTCAAGTGATTTTTATATTACTTCTGGATCATGGTAATCTGAAAATTCTAAATGAATTTAATTCACAATTGTAAATCAGTTGATACATTGAAATCAGTTGTTTACAATTGTTAGTAAGTAGCTACTTTCAATATAAATACGCGTCTTCAATTATTTTTTATCCGAGGCTCCCTTTCAATGCTTATATACGTTGGTATCGGATTTGTGACAATGGGATCGTCCCGCTGATTGCGGGCACATTGTCGATACGAGTTCGATTCAATAGGCCCACTTACATCAATAGGTGGCGGACTATCAATTTCTCCTAAGTACCAGCCGTGACGTGCATTTTTCCGGGACATTTTGAAACGGAATCCTTGATTACTTTGGGATGAATGTTCTGTAACCATTATGTAGCAAAACTTATAGCACGTGGGGTACTCAATTACTCATTTCATTTTATGTTTGATTTTAAATTCTATGTTCATGTGTATCCCCGCCGCATGTCTAGAAAAGCAACATTGGTAGCTATGCAACGATGCTTATGATTTGTTAAATGATTATGGAGGAGGAGAAGGAGAGCCACTCACCATTGGTTTATCGACCTCCAAAATTATATCGTCATGAGCCTCCAAGACAGACATTATCTTGACTAACGGAGTTGGTCTTGTTAGCCTTTTCTATTGTCGATCAATTTATTTGGTTTATAATATTGGAGGTTGACTAGCTTAGAGTGAGTGGTTCTCCTCCTCCATCCTTCTCCTTTTCCCAAATAATTTTACAATGGATTTTCGCAAAGTAACGCCTGAGTCAACCAATCCAATTATTGTTTGTAGATATATTAATGAACTTGCTTAGAGTATAATGTCATAAAAAAAATATGTATCTACGTTGTATTAGAACCAAAGCAGTTATATAAGTTTGTTCGTTCCAATGTACACAATAAACACCTGAATCGATTTCCACAAGCGATGCGTCTCCATCATTTGTCTTGGTCACGCGACTGTACACCCAGCCATACAGCTACTGTCATAAGACAAAATGGTGCTCGTTTAGCGTAGCCTAGCGAAAAATATAAACATCATTTTGTAAGATGACATGAAATACCTAAGCAATTTCTACCATGTTATAAATAATAAATAATAAATAAATATCGCCAGACGAACACACCAACTGTATGGTCCCAAACTAAGCAACGCTTGTACTATGGGTACCGTACAATGGACTGGGGGCGATCCCAGTGACACCCAGACCTGGGCAAATTACGAAAAGGCCATTTCCGAAATTCGCCCCGGCGGGAATCGAACCCGCAACCACCATATGCAGTGAGCCGAGCGGCCTACGCTTGAACCACTTTTTTTTTTTTTTTGTTTTCGCTGGGAAATGCGGTTACGCATTCCATCTGGGCTCGGGGGAACCCAGACGGATATGTGGGACTCCTGGACGACTATCCAGCCTACCCACTAAAACCCAGCGGTCTGACCTCGCCGCTGAAATACGAAGCGCCACAGGATCTTCGTCAACTGTGACGCCCCAGCGGCTGGCCTGACTACGCTTGAACCACTGCGCCAAGCGGTCATGTTAGAATGTGAGAAGTAAATAAATTAGATCTTAATTTTTTTACACAAAAAATATCAACAAACTGGTTTACGATTCGCCCGATACCGACCGTAGCTTAGCGGCAACAATAATTATACCAAAGGCATTGTTCGTTCGTTGCCGACTTAAAGGGGAGTGGGACAGACGGAAGGGAAGGTTGGGCTTCCGGCTCTCGACGTCCTACGAAACGCAGCTATAATAGCTACTTTACGTAGATCTTCTGTGAGAGGGTGGTACTACACTGGTCGAGCGACCCCGTAAATGTTATAAATGCGAAAGTTTGTGAGTGTGCATAACTAAAATAAATATCGCCAGACAAACACACCAACTGTATGGTCCCAAACTAAGCAAAGCTTGCACTAAGGGTACGGTACAATGGACTGGGGGCGATCCCAGTGACACCCAGACCAGGGAAAATTACGAAAAGGCCATTTCCGAAATTTACCCTTACGGGAATCGAACCCGCAACCACCCGGTGCTGTGAGCAGCCGAGCGCCCTACGCTCGAACCACTGCCCCAAGCGGTCGTCAAAGCGGATGTATGTTTGTTACTCTTTCACGCAAAAACTACTGAACGGATTTGGGTGAAATTTGGAACACAGATAGTTTATAACCTGGATTAACACATACAATACTTTCCTTAAGTCTACGCGGACGAAGTCGCGGGCAGCAACTAGTGAGCTATGATCAATTGGCTACAGCTTGGGTGTATCATCTATCGTCCAAGGGGGGTAAGGGTGGTTTCATCCACTCTGGTTATGGACATATTTCTAGATATATAAATTGAATCAGCTTCTCAATAGCTACCCGTGTTGATTACACCGAATCTCACTGAATGCTCTACATATCCTACTAATATTATAAATGCGAAAGTTTGTGAGTGTGGATGTATGTATGTTTGTTACTCCTTCACGCAAAAACTACTGAACGGATTTGGATGAAATTTGGAACACAGATAGATTATAACCGGGATTAACTAACTTTTTAACCCAATAATCCAATACTACGCGGATGAAGTCGCGGGGCACAGCTAGTTTAATTATATTGCGATGATGTTTTTGCTGACGTTTTAGACACTTCAAAATAATACTGGTAACGGGCTAGTTCGAAGAATATCAACTAATGAAACGTTATATACTAGGTGAAACAGAAAGGGTACCTATACAATTTTTTTTGCAACTTAACTTTGTAAATCTAAAGCTATCGGCTTTGTGGGACAGTTGAAGTACTGCAGGTTTTGTGGACTTATGAAATCTGTCAAGAGCTGTATCCCTATAACACCTTTTTTTCAAATTTCCTCCAAAGCTGATACTTTTAGAATAACTTAGTTATGTTTTGAAAAAAAAGTATGCCCTTTCTGTTTCAACCTGTATAACTAATTTTTTTTTTAATGGTCCCTGCCCAAAACAATATCTTCTCAGCTACTGTATAAAGTTTGTTACTTCCTTACATATTTTTTTCATTTTCATAATCAAGCCGAAAGCGTAGCGTAATTTGGGAGAGCCATAAAGCTTACTACATAGAGTGAGTATACCTAAGCGTTGGAAAATCCAAGCCCGTACTTTCACTAACTAATGAACCTGGTGAGCCTTATAATCAATATATCTGATATCATATGGGTATACTACTAATATTATAAATATATAAATGTAAAAGGTTGTATGTTTGTTACTTAATCACGCAAAATGGCTGAACGGATTTGGATGAAATTTGGCACGCAGATAGTTTATTACCCGGGTTAACACATAGGATACTTTACTTAAGTTTACGCGGGGGAAGTCACGGGCAGAACTAAGCATTATTGATAAGACTCATTTTAATTTTGTAGTACCTAGCGCCACTGTACTACGAAAACTCTGAAATAACATTTTTACATTTAAGGCTAAAGCGCCCATGTAGCCCGCGAAGTTCAAATTTTTTGAGTTCTTATAGAAATTTTTCAAAATCTGTCAAAAATAAAAGACAAATTTTGTAATTCGCGAAAAAGACCGTGTGTAGTGCATTTATTAATATATCCAACTTACTCTAAAACATTTCAAGAACGACAGCTATCCAGATAATCTGGCAATTTTTGTATATTTAGTGATTTACTAGTATCATATCCACCGTGACAATATTTAGAGTAAAATAAATGTATTAATAAATGCACTGCACACGGTCTTTTTCGCGAATTACAAAATTTGTCTTTTATTATTATAAGATTTTGAAAAATTTCTACAAGAACTCATAAAATTTGAACTTCGCGGGCTAGACAGGCGCCGTCACCTTAAAGATGTCCTTTTAGTACAACTCATACCGCTGAATAAATGGAACTCATATTTGAGTGCTGTTTTATTTTGAAGTGTTTTAAATCACAGATAACGTACTTATTCAACGGAGGACTTTAACATTTAAGTAGGTAGTATTTCTGCCGGTAGCAATAACCCTGAATACATATTAGTACTAGGTACATCATAGCGGCCGGACTCTTCAAAGACCCCATAAAACAAATCACTCGTCTAAAGGCAATAAGGTGCAAACTTGACTGATTCGAGTGCCCTCGAGGCGCGCCGTCGTAGGTGGTTCGACCGAGTGAGTACACCTGGCAGTACGCTTGGACTCTTTTTGATGGGATTATTTGACTGTCGCATATAATAAGATCACATAGAGTACGCATCGTCCGTCTATTGTCCGAAAGACGGATAAAACGGTCCATACAGCTGTTTACTATCTAATAATAACTTTAGATTGAAAATAAAAAAAACCCGATTAGATGACTTTTTAGCCTACAAAAGAGCTGATAATTTTCAAACAGCTGAACCGATTTTCATGACACATAGCTAAGAACACTTACGATCAGAATACCTTTCTAAAAAAAAAAACAAAAATAATATCGGTTTATTCGCTTGGGCGCTACGATGCCACAGACAGACACACAGAGAGTTAAACTAATAACACCCCTCTTTTTTCGTCGGGTGTTAAAAAGTAGTATTAAAAAGTCGTAGAGTCCCCTAGTTATTATGTTATTAGGTCGAATGCAATATTGTGTTAACGTAATCGACTTTGTTTGATAAATCTGCTATGCTTGTTCGACGTACATTATTTGATTGAGTCGGCTTTTACAAAAGGGATAATACCATTGCAGTTTGTAGTGTTGTTTGAAGCTTAAAATTTATCAGAGGCCAACTCCGGAAATTGACGTTTTAATAGGGCTAGGTCCGCCACACAGACCGCCACTGTAATTCCTAAGCCAGGGTAGAAAAATAATAAGTAAAGTACTTTCATGCTTGACTAAGTATTACGAGTTTATTTATTTATAATTATTTACACACCTGTATGTGGCTTTCGGCCTTACGCCTAAACATCAATAAGTCCCAAAAAAAAAAATATTTTTAATACGAATTTGATAAAGGTCGCTCAATTACATTCGTTGTTATAATCTTTTGTTATGTTTCTTGCAGAAAATAATTAGATGTGTAACTTTTTTCTTGAAACAATGTTGTGAATCCGACATCAGTCTATAAGATAATGTAAGAGGACGATATTTAAACTCGCCCTTTTAATTATGTACCTTTAACAACGCGAATAAATCACAATCACAATGTCGTGGCTGGCGCGTCACAGGGCAAAGGTGAGACAGGGCCTATTAGCATTTATATTAACCCTTAAGAAAACAGGTTTGTGGAAATTAAAGTAAATTAGATTACAACGCCATTTTCCTGGTAACATACTTGAAACGAGGGCGAAAGAATGAAGCAGAATGAAGGCATTGAGCTAAGAAGAAGGATTTGTGAGTTGCTCCGCCTGCGTGGTACCTAGTAGCCTATATAGGTACATATAAATAGTCAAGCAAAGTAGTCGGTACCTACTTGCAATAATAACTATTTTATGTCTTAGTGTGTGATTCTCTAACAAGTCTTTGGCCCGTCTTAATTAGTCGATATCAAATCTGAGAGCGATCTTGGAAATGTCATTCTTATGTCATACCCGTTCAAAATTACATGTCACACGCGTCCTCAAGATCGCTCTCAGACTTGAGAGCGACCTTATTACTGACCTTAATCATCCTTATTTTCAGAACTTAGAGGGGGGGAGGGAGTTAGAATGCCGGTATAGTTTGACATTAAAACTTGTATAAAGCCTTTTGCAAGCACTCGTTGTACACGTTCTGTGCCAATTGAATAAGGTTACAAACACCCCAAAAATGTGGGTAAACTGTGGCATAAAGACGAACGTTCGTTCAACTCTTTTAACACTCGCGGTGTAAGAAGGTCACTCTAAAATGTTTCTCTATGGTAATATCACCCATTTCAAATTCAATATTGATATAGGTCTACCAGAATCTCATGGCATTAAAAAAATATAAAAAAATGTGATTTTCATATGGCAATGTCAATTGTCACCTGCCAAATCAAAGTACAAGGTTTGTCAACCGCTGTTGAGATTTTGTGATATCTTCTTGGCAATTTATTGTTTTTGTGAAAATGTCGAAAAAGCCACTTTGATCTCAAGCGAGAAATATTGTTTTCAATGTGTATCGTAAAATAAGGGAAGAAGAAGGCGTAAATCAAACTCAATCTTTGATTTTAAAGCGCGTCGTAGAGTTGACCGGTAAGTTGGACTGAGTTGTTTTGATACTTTTAGTTTATTTTATATTTATCTTACTTAATTATAGCTTCTTTATAGGGTTTTTCAGTACTACTATACGGCGAATCATAGGTGAGGGCACATCGAACGATGGTGTATTTTCCACGCCTGGTAAAAAGAGGAGAGCGGGGAAGAAGAAAATCAACTTGGACAGTTTCGATTTACAGTTGATAAGGAATAAAGTAAATGAATTTTATACAGTTCGGAAGGAAATTCCAACAGTAATGAAACTGTTAAAAATTCTTCGACAAGAAATTGATTTCAACGGAGGGAGAGAATCTCTGAGGTAAGAAAAATATTAAGTAATAATCCTTCTCACTCGTAAGACGAGGCCTGTGCCCTGCAGTGGGACGTACGAGTATTTAGACTGATGTTGATGTTGATGATTGACTAAGCTATCGTTTCAGTAACATGATAAATTTTATTATTTTTTACAGACATATACTTAAGGAGACAGGTTTTGAATATTTTAAATGCCAATCAAAAAGGATCATTTTGATCATTTTGTGTACGGAACTCAAGTAAGCGAACGAAAAGCAATTATACCAGTGACCTGAGCGATAATATTGGAATACTGCGAGTCTGCTAAGTGATTCGGAACGGTGCTTGTTGTGTGTAACTAGTCTTAGTGAACTAGTGTACTAGTAGTGAACTAGTACTGTGTATTTGTCGAGTTTGTGGAGAGCGAAATAAACCCTTTTTACACGTTTAACGGCATTAATTGTACCTACCCCTGTACGTGTACGTAACATTATAATAAATTAGTACATAAAGTAATATATGATTGGATTTATTTTTTTTGTCATATTTTCCTATGTTAAGAACCCGATGCATAACAACAATTTCATACACATACCTAGTATACTTTATGTTAATTAATGACTAAATATATAAATAAAAATTAAACAGTATCAAGATCGTTTAATCCAATTTCCCCAGTATTGCACACAACAAATTTTTATTTCCCCATTTGCCATGAGATTCTGGTAGACCTATAAAGCTTTTAAATTACTTGTGAAAAACTTTTTTGTAGACTCTAAAAACGCGTCTACATGTACCGTGGCTTATTTTCTTTCTAAGCTTGTTTTGAATTACTTATAACTTGTTAAGTTTATTTTCAATGCAAAATGAAGCGTCTCGTTACGTTTACTCCAATAATTTGTTATTTAAGTTAAGATTTGTTTCACTTTCTTTTAAACCTGAATTTAAAGAATTTCGTGTTTTGGAGGATTGGTTTAGTAAATAAAGATAATGATTTAAGTAAAACCTATGACGATTTAACCACTCCACGCGAGACTAACTCAATAAAGTGTGAAAACACGTTCAAACAACTTGCCCTGGAGGACGGAGGAGGAGGACTAATGTTACACTATTCTAGCATGAAGCGCTGCCACTGTCAAATAAGTATTCATGCCAGAGTAGGCAGCGGAACCAAGGCTAATTGTTCCGCAGTGCGTGGCTAGCAGGATATACGGTGAGAAAGGCAAGATTGCTCGTCCAGTGGTTAATTCGTCCTAGCATGAAGTTGATTGATGGCAAACACACATTTCAGGGATTTCTTCAGGATATTTTTTTCGGAATCTTTTTGTTATCAACGTTGAACGAGATTTCTAGGCAATTACGCAACGAAATAAATATCAAATACCAACCATATGGATGAAGAAGATGAAAATATATCTCCGAAGTATTCATATTACTTAGTTAATATCTAATACTTTGAGGAAAATAATATGTAATATTTATAGAGGCATATTATAAGTATTACATCAAGCAGTCGTAATGTCGTCACTGGGAAAAGGTATAACATAATAATTTCCAGATATGACGTGTGGGTAATGTAGCCGACGAATTCCATGAAACGGTATTCAGGGTACGGAGGGTGGAATCGTGGAACGCTTAAGGGTTGCAGCGGTTATATGATCAGGATTTTGGTGACATTTATCAAATAATAGGTATGTATAAAACGTGTTTTGTTGTGTCCTCGGGGAATAGATATACTAGGGTTGCCACATTTTTCAAGTGCTGATACTTGAACCAGTTCCAAGCACAGATCCATATATAAATATAGGTACTAAATAGTGCGAACAGTGAGTCTCCCGGACTAGCTTGAGCTTGCCTCACTTTTCTAAAGACTAGAGCGATTGTGAGTGAGCTCGGCTTATAATATAATAATGTGTGTAATGTTTATTTTAAACCGACTTCAAAAAAGGAGGAGGTTTTCAATTCGGTAGTATTTTTTTTTGTATTCCGTGCTCAAACAAAGCGGTATACTTATGATAATAATACACTTTGACAACCCTGGTAAACCCACTGCAAACGACTATAAATTTTTAAGGCCATGCGACATTTAAACAGGTATAATAGGCATAGTTGACACTATCATAGTCAACTATGCTTGATTTAACTGTGTTACGTCTGTTGTTAGCACAACATACGACACACGCATATAAATAATACAAAGACTGTGAAATGTACCCATTCTGAGGTCAAACTCATAAAATAGATATTCAATTAATATTATGACAACAATTTCTAGACAACATGTCATAATATTTATTTATCACTATTAGTAGGTATATCACTTATTGCTTTAAAATTTTCAAAATCTTACTAATATTATAAATGCGAAAGTTTGTGAGTGTGGATGTATGTTTGTTACTCTTTCACGAAAAAACTACTGAACGGATTTGGATGAAATTTGTAACACAGATAATTTATAACCTGGATTAACACATAGAATACTTTATTTAAGTCTACGCGGACGAAGTCGCGGGCAGAAACTAGTATGTATATAAATAAACGATGTCATCCCTCTATATTTGGAACTTATGATTTGAGAGCAGCGCGCCCCCGTTGGGCCGTGTACCAAGCTACGCCGGCTTGACACGGCGCTAACGCAATCGATAATCCATTGACCCTTGCAATATCGCCATAAAAAATATTATTTTTATGACTTATCCGGGATTACTGGGCGCAGGTAATATTAGACTGTCGTAAATTACCAATATAATGTACCTAGTACCTAACTATCTACAGGTGAAGTGAGATAAGACTATTAAAAGTAAAACAGAATATTATATTCAAAAGATACAAGGGCACCTTTTAGGAATTTTGTGAAAGTAATTGGAGGTACTCCAGTTCAGTAATAAAAAATATCGTTTAAGAAATGTATGAATTAGAATCGGTTCAAATCACTTCAGAAGTTTTCAGAGCCATTTATAATTAAGCTTCCAATTGAAAATTTTAAGCTATCGAAACGACGTCGATAAGACGAAACAATTAACTTTAACGACATTGCATTGAGATTTCAGCTATAGAATTTGTTATTATTTGAATCCAAATATTTTTTTAGGTGTGTTATTAAATTATTTATATATTACCTATCACAGATAATATATAACTCAAAGGTGACTGACTGACTGACATAGTGATCTATCAACGCACAGCCCAAACCACTGGACGGATCGGGCTGAAATTTGGCAGGCAGGTAGATGTTATGACATAGGCATCCGCTAAGAAAGGATTTTGATTAATTCTACCCCCAAGGGGATAAAATAGGGGATGAAAGTTTGTATGAAACATTGTCAATTAAATTCCACGCGGACGAAGTCGCGGGCACAGCTAGTCATAGATAATATTATTACAGGTAGTTAGTATACTATATAGGCTATGTATGAACTTGTAATTGCAAGAACAAATGCAGTCCACTAGCAACCTCGCCCGTGCCCAATAACTCGTAATTCTGAATATTATTTTTTGAAACATCTTTATTTCGACATGATGGATCAACTTGGATATAAAATATTAAGGAGCGTAAAATTAAACGGTAGAACCTTTCAGGGAAATAAACAGTAATTAATAACAGTATTCCGTGAACTGTCTGCTATTGTAAAGGTTTAGCGTAAAAAGTGTAAATACATTACGTCTACAGGGTGTCCGAAATAACACTTAGGGTTATGGATGAGTATCGGGCATAGAATTAAAAGGAATACAAATGTTGATCAAAATTAAACAGTTTCTTTCATTTTCTTCAAAAATAAGTTATATCTTTAATACTAATGCAAAGTGTATATATTCGCTATGATATTACAATTAGTCATATTACGATCCGTGGTGCCTTACAACTGGTCTTCAATCAGCTGTAACAGTCTTGTTTCTATGGCAATTAGCCCATACCCGCTACATATATTTTGTCTCCCGCTTTGCACCGGAGGGAAGTGGAAATATTTTCTTCCAACTCCTCCTATTATTTCTTTCGATTAAATTCGTGCGGGTTCCAAGACAATTTAACTTTTCCCCGGGACTCGTCGAGGGTCAAACTTCGACGTCATTATTGGTCACCATTGTCGATCCTGGCTTACAGGAGTTACAGTGGTGGGAGTGTGTGGCGGGACTAGTCCCATTAAAAAAAATACGCTATGATAGCCGTTTGGTTAAAGCACGCGTCTTGCGGGTACCAAGTCTTTGGTTCAAACCCCGGCTCTCACCTCTGGATTTTTCGAAATCTAGGTGGGAATCATAATTTCTATATGATTATCACTTGCTTACAGTGAAGGAAACCTGCAAGTCTTAGAAGATCTAACCAATTTTCGAAAGACATGTGAAATCCGCCAACCCGCACTGGGCCAGCGTGGTGGATTATGGCCTGAATCCCCCTCGTGTTGAGGGGAGGCCTGTGCCCAGGAGTGGGACGTCAAAAGGGCAATTTTTTTAATTTTTTTTATAATAAAGTGTTTATATGTAAATTATTTATTGAATATTGGTGGCTGTTGCTCGTTAATTAAATTCACACTTTTCTAGGCCATTGAATGTGTTCTAAGGTTCTAACACGAAAGTTGTGACTGATATTCAAAGGCATTTATCTTATAAAATAGAATCTACATATCGGCAATCCTATACGTAGCCTACATTATTATTTCAGAATTTTGTGACACCTGTACATTCTCCAAGGGGTAGGCAGAAGCAGATTAAGTGAATTTCATAATGTATAATGTAGAATTAAGTACATTTTCGAGAAGACAATGAAAAAATGTTACCCTGCCTGGGAATCGAAACCTTACGGTAGCCCCATTCGCGAGGACTGTACCAATACGACGCTATTATTTAAATAAGTCTTACGATGTCAAATATTTACAGTTCGCCAGTAGGGAATTTAATAACGGAATTCGGGTGTTTGTTCGTCCTGGGAACTATTGGGGCCTGTCAATATGGTCCAGTTGGTTACGAATTAATTGGTTTCGTGTATCAAAGTGGCTAATGACTGACAATGCTGTGTACTACACATTCAAATTTCAAATTATAATTTATCTACCTCGTAATGTTTTTTTTTTACATAACAAAGTCGACAAAAAAGGTTTCGATCCGCCTGATATTAAGCAGTTACCGTGGACTAAAGATGATTGCAATACCAAAGGCATTGGCCACACGTTACTAACCTGAAGAGGGCTTAAAAACAGGGAGGGGAATAAAGCGGCTTCCGACTCTCTCACCAACTGTTGGAATGGCTCGGTAAGCTATAATAGGTAATTTACCCTGATCTTCTGTGAGAGAGTGGTACTACCCGGTCGAGTCAGCCTGTTGGCTACAGCTCGGCTCTAGTACCATCAAACTACCTCATCGTGAACTAAACTACATCCTCAACTCTACTTCTCTATCGCACCAACTGTCAGTTCCCATATCATTTCCAAACTTAATTTAAATTTGTAAATTCCGAGTAGGGATATTAAAATGCCTCTAAACAAACCGTTGTAGGTACTCAGTTGCATGCAAAGTAGCCTCTGGGTGTTCGGTCTGTTGTATTGATTTTGAGAGGGGACTAATTGCTTTTAACCGCGCTTAATCTATCAGAGGCTTAGTAACTTTGAGTTAGATGTTTGTTTGTGGAATCAATAACACATAATTTAAATATCAAAATTATAGTTAGGTAGGTACTCCCTAATTATCAGTACTATTTTCGTCCATGTCATACATGTTCACTAATTAATTTAAGAACGTATTTCGACTTATTCGTCCAATTACTATTGTCGGTATTCGAAAATGGTTTGAGTCTACTGATTGAAAATCAATAAGTCTTCTGTATAATTACCATCAGAAAATATTTTTTATACTTTCCAAACCTTCAAGCTGACTTGGGACTTTGCTCATGTTATTAATTAGGTACTTACTTATCTCTATCTTTTTATAACAGCCTATTTAACAAAATAACATTAGAATCTCGAAAAAACGCACAACATTTTTGTGTTGCTATTATTCAAAGAATAAAGTTGAAAAGTACCCGCCAATATGAAATCATTTGCTTTGACCATGTGATGTCGATATGTTCTAACTAGGTTCTAACACGTTCTTTCACAAATATAACTAGCAATAGAATGTTAAATATTACAGTGTCATCACAAGACAGTACCTACTTGTTTACAGACATTTAAGTTGGAGGACGTAACGTTACATCACTAGAAAGGTGCAATCTCGCTGAGAGCGCCACGCCACCTCACCTTGGAACAATAAAACCGTGGAGCTACTTTGTTCGCGAATCACCATTTGTTATTATGTGTTAATGCTGCATGTAAAATGATTATTTCAACTTATAATATTCAATTTAACTGTTCAGACATTGCGAAAATGTCGTTGTTTTTAATACATTTGTAAAGATGTGTATGTGTATGGTTCTTCAATATGCAAGTCCACAGGTCCCTAAAAGGCCGGCACCGCGTCTTCGCCCCTTGGGTTGCAGTTGTCCTGGTTCACGTTTATCACTAGATCACTAGATAGTAGCGGCGCCGATCTCTGAACAAAATTAGGCTGCTTCCAGTAAAATAGTTAAACTCATCAAAAATATAAATCAAACTTCATAGTACAGGGTCGATAGGGAGTCGAGACCGGCTTGGCTTGTAAGTTCGGTATACGTTTATCCAACGGCTAACACGAATTAAGAAGATGGATGTTACCTTCGTTATCCGCTACCCACAATAAATTGGTTTGAGATAACCGTATGAAATACAAAGAACGTAACGGAATCGTTGGCGTTGTTGATTTGTGTCTCTTTCCGAATAATTATAAGTTATTCAATTTCTCGCCGCTTTGGAGTCGGAAAGGAAGGAAAGGAGTATCGAGGAGGAAAAATCGGTTAAATTAAAAACGGAAAAAAAAAACTTATGTAACGGAACAGGAGAACGTTGAATAGCAAATTAAGTAGGAAAATATTGGCACCAAAACACTGATGAGTTTCAGGGATTATTAGGTTGCTTAAGCGCTATACTTGTTTACGTTTACGAGTAAATGAATTAGGAATATATTTTTTTAAGAATAAAAAGGAAATAATATATTTTTTTAAGATCTGTATTGATCTTCAAATGTTTTAGGTATTTTACACACTGCCTTGCTTTCACGTTGCCGACCTGAAGGGAGTAATTATAGGAAGGGGAAGTTAGGGGTGGGGTTAGGCTTCCGGCTCTCTCACTAATCGTATGAATCGTAGTTAGTCATGCTATGATACATTTTGAATTAATATTTCCATGTCTAGACGGCTGCTTTGTCTCGTGGTCCCACACCGGGTAGTAACGCGTTCGATTCCCATCGGGGCAAAGGTAATGGCTAAAAAATCCCCAGGCTCACCAGTCCCATAGTTAACCCATTATTAAACATTTCGCTCTTTTCGATTCTGGGTTATTTGTTACATTTTTAGCCGTCTCTTTTCAGAAATTAAACTTCCGTTTTTTTTTCCAAAACTTGAGAAACAAAATATTAAGTATAATTATTATCTAACACACTGTTGAATGATTCATAAGTAGGTAAACGCATAAGTTTTCCGTGATAAATGTGTAGATATGTGGATCAACCATACGTTATTTGCTCCGTAACATTGACTCATGTTCAAGTAATATTTGCTAGAAGAAGCACCGGACGTCTCGTCCTGTTTATTTGTCCGGATTTTCTTTTCTCAACGTAATTGCGTTCTGTGAACGTAATACTTTTATTCTCTTTCAGCTGATGACATAACCCATACAGATAACGAGAGGTATACAGAGTGGTTATGGTGATATTATTTCATTGACATCTTCTTAGTTATTTTCTGTGATTAAAATTAGTATTTAGGTTCGGAAAATATTTTCTTATCAGAGCGCTTCTCAGAGCTTCAAAGAGCACCTAATTCCAGCATACTGATCCTAATAAACTTTACTATTATCTTTAACTAAATGTATGTTAACTGTGTTTGATATATAGGTACCTACCATGTAAGTATGTTTGTAAGTATCTATTCTATAGTAATTGTGACAAATTGTGGTTAGTCTCGCCTCAGCGTGTCATCCGATATTGTGTGGTAAGTATAATTGTATGGAGGTAAATGGTAAGGCATATCAGTTTTGATGATAAAAACTTATGATCTGTGTGCAGCAAGTTATAACTCGCGGTCATTTACACGATAAGACGACACAGATGTGTCTATACATTTTCGTCTATTCATTTATTACAGATAATTACTGTGTTTGACGTCTGTATACAGTAAAATATATTGAAATTACCGGTTATGTTGTTTAAGAATATTTCCTCATCAGTACAAAATGTAGTACCTACCATACAATTAGAACGTGATGTAATTAAAAAAGATACCGTGATACGCTTAATTCTCAATTAAATTTGCGCGTCGCGTCAAAACAATTTCACGATTTAATTATAATATTCTTGTCATGAGATTTAGCAGCTTGAGCAAGGGCTGTTAAAAATTGTTTAGCGTTATTTTCTAAAATATCATCGGGGTCAGTTATCCAATAAACTTTATGGTAGTGCAGATCATTTTATCATCATAATAATAATATTATTATTATGGTAATAAAATTGCATACTCGTATAAGTTTAGACGATAGAAATAGCTGAGGGCCGACGCACACTATTACCAAAATATGTTTTTATAATCACTAATAAAATCCTATTTTACATGTGAAGCAGTTATTACACTTTATGGATTATTTGACACACGTAATCGTAATCACCAGGGCTGTACCTCGGCTTAGAGCGAAGGTCGAGTGGGTATGATATATCCAAAACAATTTTCGCATCCGGCCCAACGATGGACGGACGCGGCATTTTCCCGAGATCTCTCGGTAAACAGAACGTTAATGAGAAAACTTAGGGTACATTCCTCCTCGAATATCTCGTCATGTGGTGTCGTAGGACTAATTATGAATCATACTGAAGAGCAGGTACTCCTAATGGGAGCCACTATAAAGTGTTTTTGTGTAATTAGGTTTACTACCAGAATTCGAATAGATACGCTGAAACTAGTTTCCTCGATAAACTATAATATCGTCGAATACGAAGCGAAATGTTTCGTTGATACATCAAAAGAAAATACCATGTGCTTGTTGGTTCATCCGCCAAAGATCATATGTGCGAGTTAAAAGTGTTTTATATCTCTTGCTTTTGACCTCAATAATAAATGAAGTAAATCCAGAAACGTATTTGTCATACAGTAACTAGGCCTGAAAATATTCCGGATACATCCAACTCTCAAATATTTGTAGTTAACCTTTATACTTATGTCACAAAGATTCTTAATTAGTATAACCCTTGTACTTCCGTAGAGAGTGAGGTCAAATGCGTATGATATATAACAAATACGTAGTATTGGCATCTCTATCAGCGAGGGATACATTTACCTTTGATTCTTTAACAAAACAACAACAACAACAACAAAAACGCTGTGATAGCCGATTGGTTAAAGCACGCGTCTTGCGGGCACCAGGTCTTGGGTTCAAACCCCGGCTCGCACCTCTGGATTTTTCGAAATCTATGTTCGAATCATAATTTCTATATGATTATCACTTGCTTACGGTGAAGGAAAACATCGTGAGGAAACCTGCATGTCTTAGAAGATCTAACCAATTTTCGAAAGACATGTGAAATCCGCCAACCGGATTATGGCCTGAATCCCTCTCGTGTTGAGGGGAGGCCCGTGCCCAGGAGTGGGACGTCAAAAGGGCTAAATTATTTTATTATTATTATTATATTTCTTTAACAAAAGAACTCAGACATGCGGGGCATTGGACGGGGTGCAGTCTCTTCAATATCGGTTGCATGTCACACGCTATGTTGTGACTTTAAGAGTTGTAGTTAAGTTTTATAAGGGTGTTACCCTCAATCCATCGACAGTTCCTACATAGAGCAACGTTGGATTGATCATCGATCGACGGTCGATCGATTGGTCTGATAGTCCTCTAGCCATTGTGTATTGATGCAGATTGGTTTTGTGGTAGGCACATAATCTTTAGTATTTACAAAGGCGCGATGCATAATATCGTGCATTAATAAAATGAGTCTTATTATAGAAGAACTAGCTGTGCCCCGCGACTCCGTCCGCGTTCTGTTGAAATTTTTCCTGAATTTTCTTTGCTATAAACCTCACGGAGCCCGAGACCTTTCCAACGAATGCAAAACCGTGGAAATCGGTTCGTGCGTTCTGGAGTTATAGCGTCAGGAAGGAAAACCCGAATTATTTTTATATAGTAGATAGAATATATATTACCTATGCCTGATTATGATCGCTTGTTAGGTAAGCAAGCCTTTTATTATAGTGTCAAGGGGCGAATGACGTGCGTAAAATGTGCCGAGAAAAATAAAATAAAGACGCTGTAAGCAGGCACTTGTAGTGAGCCTTGTAAATTATAATATTCCACTCAGATTTTCTTCGGCTGAGAGACACAGATGTCACATTAAAAGGTTCACATTTACGATTTATGGATGGAAAAGCCATCTTTACATAAACCAAGCATGTATAAGGCACTCGTCGCAGTAAATGTGAATATCTAGATTTTTATATACATATATAACAAATTCGGCAAATAATCAACGCACTCTCCTGATGTTAAGCTTGCAATACATAATACATAACTCACACGTTGCGGACCTGAAGAGGAGTGGGACTGGGGAAGGGAAGGGAGTGGGGGAGCTTCTGGCTCCCTCACTTATCATACGAAACGTAGATACAATAGCTACTTTACGACGATCTTCTGTGAGAGAGTGGTATTACCCCGGTCGGGCAGGCTCACATATGAGCTATCGTCCGTTTGCTACAGCTTAGCTCTACCGCCTACACAGTTCGTATTGGTTTTTGACTATTATAATGAGCAGCTATGTGCATTTAAAACTCTAGGTACTACCACCTATTATGACCCCTATTACTACTACCGTAGGCACTACTATCTTCGTAATTTTATTGAGGTGACTATTAAAAATGTTTCCACTTACTTATTAAAAAAGTACGGTGAATGTTATCTTGCTTTTCTTTGCAATAATGTTGTATGTTTTTAATTAAAATATAACAGCAGCGTAAAGAACTTAATTTAATTTTAAAAAGGAATTATTTGTTACCTAAAATTAATGTTTAAATATAAAGTGCGACTTGACATGCAACAAGAACTCAAAATCATTTCGTACCTTCTTTCCTTTCAGACCAAAAGGGAACTTCGTATGTAAACATTAAAGCTTATACAGGGCGATTGTTTTCCTTGAAGCAGCATTTATGTAGCCTTGAAGCGGTTTGCAGAATTACACACATTAAAAGTTAGTAAACACACCATAAATTTAGCTATATTTTCTTGACGTGCGTTTCGTGCACTCCCATTTTGTTCACTCCTATTTCTCTCCTATTTAAAAATTCACATGTAGACCCACTGTAAAATTCTATATTGGCTGGCGATCTGAGGCCCGTATTAATAAATCTATCTCAAGTCTGGGAGTGGTCTTGAGTACACGTTTGATATGTCATTTGTACTGGGATGACGTTAGGATGACATTTCCAAGATCGCTCTCAGACTTGAAGACGATTTATTAATACGGGCCTCAGATCGCCAGCCAATATAGAATTTTACAGTTGGAATTCCAAATCACAGTATCTAACCTGAGTACAAACTCAGGATTTCATAACCACTCTATCCGCTTTAGTTTATTTGAGTTGCGAATGTTCAAAGCTCGCACGCCGCTTTCATTTTATAACGTTGATAAAAAAGCAATAATTCCGTCATGACTATGTGTAGGTACATAGGTGAAAGTTCTCACGGCGATCGAGAAGTAAAAGAAACAGAATCTACATGAGATTGTATCAGATCTCATCTGGCGTATGTCGTAAATGTCGACAAGGGGAATGGTTCCCATATCGCGTTTTCTATTAAAAATATAAGAATGTTACGCGAAAGGGAAACACTTTTGCTAGTAAAACGTGGCCGCAACAAGACAAAAACCTGTAAAGACGACTCTTGCGATAGTGGTGCATCTTTATATATTAAATTCCGGTGTGCGTTTATTTGTTATTCTTCTTCTCCTAAACGGCTTGCCCGTTTTTGATGTTTTTTTGTACTTATGGGGTCGCCTGGATTGTGTCTATATGTTATAGATAGACCCAGCTGATGGCGCATCTAGAACATAAAATCTACTCTAGCAAAACCTGCGGTTAAAAGCTACGTATAGACTGGGATTCTACTTTCTGTTACTTAATTATGTTACTGAACATGTTTTACTAGGTCGTTTCAGATAAGATATAGTTATGCAGAATGGATCCAATCACCCATACTTCTTCAAACCGAAACCTACATTCAACCACATGCATTAAGGTTGGTTTTGGTCTGCATACATCAAATTATGACAAACTACTTCAACCTAAGTTTCAATAACTTTTGTAACTTATAGGTATTATTATAATGTAGCAAGATTTTTTTTCGTTTAGAAAAGATTACTAGCAATGTGACTTTATTACATTACCGTAATTAGCCCCTTCAGCTAAACTAATGCTTGTGTTGGGAGTGAATGGGCCAGGATGGGAATTGAACCCGGAACCTCTCAGCTACGACGGTGGCCAATCTAACCACTAGGCTATTTTCTCTCACCAACGCTTGATTGGTTACGAGGCCCGATCAATGTATTTAGTTTTACAATCCCCTTGCATTGCTTTTAATTCAAAGATTACTTTCGCATTCAGAGCTCAATTGTATCGCAATATGCCATTATGTTGCTGGGAAATGATCGTAAAATTTTAAGCGTGCCAATTAAGGCTTTAGTACAGTAGCCATTTGCATTTCGCTCTACATTTGTAGAGCCATCATATATGCATAAAAAGGTGCACTGAATATGTTAATGCCGAGATTGCAAGAAACAGAGATATTTATTACAATACTAGCTGAGCCCGCGACTTCGTCCGCGTGGAATTTAATTTAACAAAAAAGCCCGCTCCCGCGTTTGAGCCCGCCGACAGGACACATTTTTTTAAATTTTGTTTTTCTAAAATTAAAGTAGCCTTAGTTACTGCTTATAACATCAGCTATCTACCAGTGAAAGTCCCGTCAAAATCGGTCTACCCGTTTCGGAGATACTCTTTGATTTCATGTGTTTTTATTTTTTTACGCGGAACCCTAATTGCTTTTCTAAAATTAAAGTAGCCTAAGTTACTCCTTATAACATCAGCTATCTGCCAGTGAAAGTCCCGTCAAAATCGGTCCAGCCGTTTCGGAGATTACCCGGAACAAACACACAGACAGACAGACAAAAATATTTTAAATCGCGTTTTTGCTATAGGTGTCGTATGTACTTTCATATGCACTTAGTGAAAAGGTGTTATTTTGATATTACAAACAGACACTCCAATTTTATTTATTTGTATAGATGTTAAAACTATGGGAATAAAATTACGCCACTAAAATGGCAAATGATGTTGGCAATATACAAGTACTTATATACATTCAAAGACATAAGCGACGCAGAGGTGTGATAGGAAAAATAACTTCTATAAAGGGAGAGAATAAAATGCTATTGTATGAACGGATCGGGAAAATAGTTAAATCAAAATTACACATAATTTACATAAAGAAAGGAAATATTTAAAGTTGCAAGTTATTGCATGATATAAAAAAACAAGAGCATTAAATATGTTTATATCGTCATAAATAAATAAACTAGGAAGATAAGTTGGAAGAGGAACACGAAGAGATATTAACAAGTCAAAAAAGGAAGAATTATTATAAGACGGAAAATATCAGAATGTTATTATAGCATTAAAAATATTAACTCAATCATAACACAGTGATTGGAACGTAAGAGACAGCATGGAAGGTAACGGTGTGTTTGAATAGTGTTGATTGGTATCTAACTATCCAGTTAGCAACGAGGAACGAATGGAGCAATGAGAAAAAAGATTAAGAGAACGAAAGAATGAAGAGAGTGAACATCTAAACAAATAAATCTATACAAATAAATAAAATTGGAGTGTCTGTTTGTAATATCAAAATAACACCTTTTCACTAAATGCATATGAAAGTACATACGACACCTATAGCAAAAACGCGATTTAAAAAGTTTTTGTCTGTCTGTCTATCTGTGTGTTTGTTCCAGGTAATCTCCGAAACGGCTGGAACGATTTTGACGGGACTTTCACTGGCAGATAGCTGATATTATAGGGAGTAACTTAGGCTAATTTTATTTTAGAAAAACAAAATTAAAAAAAATTAAAAAATGGGTTCTGTCGTGCGGGCTCAGAACGCGGGAGTGGGCTTTTTTGTTAAGTTAAATTCCACGCGGACGAAGTCGCGGGCTCAGCTAGTAACAAATAAATTAAACGATGCTTGGTGTTTAGCATTGAAGAAGTCTACCCACGCTACATTCATAAAAGCTTACAGTTTCTTTGATAAGATGTGTAAACAAGGCTGGCCCAATTTGCGAGTTTGCCATAACCGGAGTTTTGTAATAAACCAAACCTTAAGAGACTTTCTGACTTAGTGTTTAATGGATGAATATGGATGAAAGGTAAATGATAATGGAAGAGCCACATTCATGTCTATTATAAAGATTTAAACAACAGATGGGTATGATAACGATAAATAAACTTAACAAAATAGTTTGCACTAGCGGACCAAAATTGTGACTGTACTTTATTATCGTTGTAATGTTTTGTCTGGCGGAAAAACATTTTTTTTGTCGTGTGTTGGAATTGTGTTCGTGATGGATATAATTTTAAAGACTGACCAAAAATTATCAACAGTTCCTTTTTCAGCAGTTAAACCGGCACCATTTTTTTGCGCTAATCAACATTTGTTTCAGTGGTTTAGAGAGATTTATTAGCATAACAATAATCAGAGTGAGGTATTTCAAGTCGATAATTGATTATGTGCTGTAAAATTGTTGCTTTTGTTTTATTTAGTTGGTGTTTCTGTGTACTGTCACCCACGGTAATGTAAGTACTGTTGCTTTCCTTTACGGGTGTACGATTCACTGTTATACGTCAATTTGAAATTGAATTTTATTGTTATTTTGATTTTTCCAAAGTTTTGAGACTTAGAAAGTAATTGTCAGGTTCAAGTCGCATTTATAAATTTAAGTAAATTTTTGCATTTGGGTAATGCCTCACCTATTGCTAATCAAGTGTTTTCCTAAACTGTGTTGCCTAAATCATCTAGTACTACGAAGGCCATGGTTTTTTTTTAAAGTGAAGTGATGTGAAGCATCTTATATATTTTTGGCCACTTGATGCATGGGTAAATAAAGGATCGTCAAATCAAAGTTCAGATAACAACTCATATAACTTTGTCCGTTACAGATGACAAACTTCAAACGATTTTCATAACAGACGCAAAAGCGTACTTACAGGAAGCTCTTGTAATAAATCAGACTTTTATGTAGTAAATTATCATTAAATTGGGTCAAGGTGGTAATTTTTCGTGTGCTTCAACGGTAATAGTCCACTGATAAGGCTCTTTTAACTTTTCCCAAAATTAATTTTCAGTTAGAATAATAGTAAATTGGGGGTACCTAGGTTTATGATACCACAGTGTAGAGGTTTTAATATGATCTGTTTAATTTAGATATACTTATGATAGAGTTATTCATAATTAATAAGGTTTATATAAATGGAGTTGGTAGATAGGTGTGAAATTAAAATGTTTTTGAACAATAAGTTGTTTAGTTGTAAGAACAATAATGTTGATTTAAGAAAAGGTCCCCCGTTGGGCGCCACTGAAGCAGTAGGTAAATCTTTGTTGTAACAACAAAACGCTTGGTAAAAAATACTAGGAACTACGAATCTCATTTTTGTTGTTATTTTTTTCTTAGTGTATGTATATTCAAACTTTTATTCAGAGTTGACGCGAACTACATACAAATCTCGTTCCTTCGAGATGTTTGAGTTACCTAGTTACCGGGCCGGTGATTTGGGCATATTTTCCGGGGCAAATATTTTGGCGTCGGTTGCTCTCAGCAGATTTCGAAATGAACTACGAAAGTTTTTGCAGTGGGAAACATTCTTGCTACAAAGTTAAAACCCGAGTAAATTTTCCGTGAATGTTCGACAGTTAAAATTATTTCCGTGACTGGAATTTTGTCCAACTTCGAAACTAAGGGCCTGTTGGCATGTCACATGTATATAGGTTTAAAACGGTTATTTTTTAATGCAGATATCTAAATTGAATAGGTAGATTACCACTATTTGCACAAGTACCAAAATAAATTGGTATGACACAGTCACAGTAAAAGTCAACTTAAAATACTTATTTGAAAAATTAAAACACTGTACACTGAAATAAACAAATTTCAACAGTGTTTTAATTTTTCAATTTTGGTAGCAAAAACTAAAAGGACGAATTTGAATAATAGAGGAAGTGTTTGTTTCTTGTTGTTGTTGAAGTTAGACAGTGTTGCCAGGCGAAAACTAACAATAACTACTTTTCGTATTTTTGTATTATGAAAAACTTAATAGGAGTTTCAATAATACGGAGATACTTAATGAAAAAAAGTTAATTGAAAAAAATAATAATTAACTAAGTACTGATAGCTAAGTACGCGCGTAATAACTAACGCGCATCATGTATGTACTAAACTAATGATCGGAGCACTATGTGAAATCTAATACCGAAAAGCACGTTTTCGGTGCGTTCCGTCCGATGAGTGGGAGAGCCGGAAGCCAATCCCCCCACGTTTCCCTTCTCTTTGGCCCACCCAAATCGGCAACGTGAGAGCAATGCCTTTTGAATTGCAGGCATCTAAATAGGCTAATATCTATATCTTGCTTCATATCAGGCGGATCAAAAGCTTTTTGCTGAATTTGTTCAGCATAGTCTGGTAACACAGGCTGGCGCGTGGCGGGTGTCTCGGCGCGAAGGCCGCTGCCCCCGCTATACCGACCGTTGACCCCTGAAATGCAGTTCTACCTGCAATATGTAACCCTATTAGCCATTTTCCCTATTTCCGGTCCGCGCCACTTTGAACCTAACGAACAATATAGAGCGGTGAAAGGAACAAAGGAATTGTTCTTTTGCCACAGTACAATGACATCACTGGGATTAAATTGTTGCTATTTTAGGGGGATCTTATCTAAATATATATAACTCAAAGGTGACTGACTGACTGACTAACTGACTGACATAGATATCTATCAACGCACAGCCCATACCACTGGACGGATCGGGCTGAAATTTGGCATGCAGGTAGATATTGTTTTCTTATATTTACGCGAATACTACACATTGAAATAAAACTACTTTTACGGATTATATCGCGTTTATTTAATTTTTATTTTTTTTATTTTTTTTATGTTCCCGACGTTTCGGTTGCTTTACAGCAACCGTGGTCACGGGGGGACTGAGGTGTTAGACGTCCTGATGTCATAGGTACCCTCAAAATTTAATTGGTGTTATAATGTATTTAGTTGGTAATAAACTTAAATAAACGCGATATAATCCGTAAAAGTAGTTTTATTTCAATATGCAGGTAGATGTTATAACGTAGGCATCCGCTAAGAAAGGATTTTGATTATTTCTACCCCCAAGGGGATAAAATAGGGGATGAAAGTTTGTATGAAACTTTGTCAATTAAATTCCACGCGGACGAAGTCGCGGGCACAGCTAGTTAAATTATATAATTATACCAGCCCATTGCCTAGATTGCTGAATTCGGATAACTTTATAGAAATAGAATGATGTTTTATTTTACGGTGGTAGAGCCAAGCTGTAGCCAATTGACTACAGCTCATATACGGACTGGCTAGACCGGGGTAGTACCACTCTCTCACAGAATATCGGTGAAAAGAAACTATTATAGGTACGTCTCTTACGATGAATGAGGGAGGCGGATCCTAAACCCTTCCCCTTCCACTTCCTCTGTCCCACTCCCCGGCAGGGCGTTAACGTGCTAGCAATGCCTTTGGCAAGCATTTATAGGCTGCGGTAATTGCTTAACATCAGGCAGGTCGTATGCTTGTTTGCGTATTAGTTCCATAAAAAAAGACCCAGCCCAGAATAGAAGTACAGGGTAGGTACAGTCGAGACACGAACCATAGGCACTTTTGATTTAATTCGTATTCGATAAACAAGTCAATTAATGATTAGCTACAGTTTTTACCCAACGATAGGTCTTTGGTAGGCGTGACGGTGTTATACATACATATATAGTTATAGTTGTTTATAAAGAACTATCCCATACTATCTATATAAGGTAACCACCTATATATAACTAATAGCACAATAATGCTATTAAGTATATTATTATATAGGTGGGTACCTTTTCGTGTGAGGTGGGATTGGGTTAGTTCGAGTGACTATTTCAGTGGGAAAATCTTTTCCCCTTTGATTGTAAGTGTTGTTGCGTGTTAATAAGATGTTTTCAGCTTAATGTGTCGGTGTTATTTGTTAACTGATTCATGTCTCATGTGAATACGAATGTGAATGCCTATTGTGTCTCTGGTTGAAGTTTGCCGATTATTGTTGTAAAGAGAACCTGAAATACATTTATCTACTATCTACTGTGATTAAATACACAATTCATTTATCTTGTCTTGTTTACAATTAATATTAGTAGGTCACACTAATTAACTCTGATGTTAACGAATGTTTTTATGGTTCAAGTTTGCCGATTCATGTTGTAAAGAGAACCTGAAATAGATTTATCAACTATCTACTGTAATTAAATTCATAATTCATTTATCTTGTCTTGTTTACAATTAATATTAGTAGGTCACACTAATTAACTCTGATGTTAACGAATGTTTTTATGGTTCAAGTTTGCCGATTCATGTTGTAAAGAGAACCTGAAATAGATTTATCAACTATCTACTGTAATTAAATTCATAATTCATTTATCTTGTCTTGTTTACAATTAATATTAGTAGGTCACACTAATTAACTCTGATGTTAACGAATGTTTTTATGGTTCAAGTTTGCCGATTCATGTTGTAAAGAGAACCTGAAATAGATTTATCAACTATCTACTGTAATTAAATTCATAATTCATTTATCTTGTCTTGTTTACAATTAATATTAGTAGGTCACACTAATTAACTCTGATGTTAACGAATGTTTTTATGGTTCAAGTTTGCCGATTCATGTTGTAAAGAGAACCTGAAATAGATTTATCAACTATCTACTGTAATTAAATTCATAATTCATTTATCTTGTCTTGTTTACAATTAATATTAGTAGGTCACACTAATTTACTCCGATGTTAACGAATTTTTTTTGTTTGATGTTTACCGATTATTGTTGTGAAGAGAATCTGAAATAGGTACATTCAACTTCTATATACTGTAATCACATATACAACTAATTTATTTGGTTTATTTACAATTTAATCTATTTATATTAATAGGTCAGACTAATTTAAGGTGAATTGAAATGAAAATGATCGAACTCGTATTTCGATATTGGCTCTCAATTACCTATTGAAATATATGCCTACTATCTGGTCTAATCATTTTCGGTCAATTTAATTCTAGGTAGGAGATACACGTCGCGCCAAGCTGCCGCGCTTCGCAATTTTTCCAGACCACTCGATTGGAAACAGATTATTGGCCCACCTTTCTTGATTTTTAGAGGATATTTTATTTTGTTAAATTATAAAGTATTAATTCCCAGATTGAGCAAGTTTATAAAACATGTTCTTTTGATTTTTTTCAAGACACAAAAACTTTGCTACCAAAAAACCTAATATCCTAAAGGTATATTATAATAAATAATAATAATAAATATCGCCAGACAGACACACCAACTGTACGGTCCCAAACTAAGCAAAGCTTGTACTATGGGTAACCGTACAATGGACTGGGGGCGATCCCAGTGACACCCAGACCTGGGCAAATTACGAAAAGGCCATTTCCGAAATTTGCCCCGGGCGGGAATCGAATCCGCAACCACCATGTTCAATGACCCGAGCGGCCTACGCTCGAACCACTGCGCCAAGCGGTCGTCAAATTATAGTTTTAAATTATTTATTTACCCAGTAGCACTTAATAATAGTAGGTACCTACTGTGGAGTTTACAACTAGGTAGACTAATTCAATTAGGAAAATTACTGACCTGCCAACATACCATCAATAATAAACTAATAAGCACGAATTTATAAAGCGAATAGCTTTTGGCAAGCTCTTACCTTTTTACCTTAACTTAAGATTATTTATTTTTGTAGTGGGTATATTATTTTATGCACTTAGGTACTAAGCGACAAGAAAAATATCGGGCGTTACTTAAATAAGACCCTACAAATTCTATATTATAGATTCCATAGTTGATAATAACAAGTTTACATCCATATTACATACATAATTTTATATTCCTAGACAAACTCGCCACGCAATTTGAGGGCTGATGCCTGCAGGTGAAAATTCCATTACTTGATGAAGTTTACATCCATTATCGACCGGTTTCACGGGTGGGGTGTTGAAATATTGGTCGGATTGGGCCTGCCACGAGTAAAATATAATAAAGGAACATTTTGTTCAGGTGCAAGGTGGGTTTAACCGCAGGCGATTTGACTCCCCTATTAAGTACATTTTGTTTGATGTCTGTCTAAATTAGACGAAGTTTAAAACGAAGTTAACGAACATTTTGAGATTTTATTCGAGCAAGTTGTTTTAAAATAAAATATATTTTATCATCTGTGACGAGGCTTTACCGTTCAACTGCGGTGAAGGGTCAATGAACCCGCATTTCAGAGAATTATAAAAAGTAACTTACGGAGTACCTGCTTAGGGACTTTGTAAAAAAAATAATTAATTAAGATAATTAGCCAAATGTTATAAGTACAACATAGGTAATTCAGATTTGATAAAACAGGTAACACATATTTACTTATTGAAATGTTTTTAAAAATCTGACAACCTTTTGAGATTCATCTCTTTCATAAATGATTATTATAATTCAGGAAGGCGGCTGAATCGATGGGGCAATATAAGATTTTAGTTGAATATTAGCTTTGATAATAGATATGGATCAGAGGTCCGTTTGATTACGTTTTGTTCATTCTATGAAGTTTTCTCAGCAAAATTATTGAAAGTAGTGTTTATTTTGTTCCAGATTGACGTTCAATGCCGTGCCGTGAAATGACACAGTGATATCAGACACTAGTAAACTCTGGTGCAGGTAGTATTTTCAGTATATTGACATGGTGGTGGTGGTACCCAATGATAACTTTTATCCTAATTATTAACTCTTGAACACAGTTTAATAAAGTGAATTGGAAAATTATCGTGTAGAAACACGTGTCCCAGACGATAAACAATAGCTAACAGCAAACATTTTGAAGAAGTCATTGATAGATCGGGCATTAATCTTCCTTCACTGCGCACCAACGAACATTTTATAGCGGATTTTTTTGTGCTTCAATGCTCTAAGAAGTTAACCGTATATTGTTTTGAGAAGTGCCTATTTAAAGATAGTGATGTCTGCGTGTGTTGTGGAAGAAGGTAGGGAGGAGGGCGGCGGCGCGTGCGTTGCGGGCTCGAGCTTTGACCACGAGGTGGAGGTGGACGAGGTACCGGAGCGCCCGCGCAGGGAGGTGCTCCTAAGCGCTCGCGGGAGGCGCGCATGTTCCGAACAGGGACCTCACCCGTTGCACTTTCGTGAGTTACATACATACATTTAAATTTTTAAATGGGAATCAAGATATAAGTTATATCTAAATAACCGTTTGAGGTGTGTTTATGAAATTTGGAGCACATATGTATCTCGCAAGTCTCAATATATGAGCCAATTTTGACATGTTTAAGTGGAATAGTTTTTGAGTTATGAGGGGGTCAAAAGTAGCTCCAAATGGTTCGTGTAATATTACACACGGTGCTGCTCGCCAGTTCTGTTAGCTGGAACTTGGCTTGACACGCTACCACGTGTCTAGATGCATGTTCCACAAAGCAAGTTATTGTATTTAGCTCTACAGGTATAGGTAAGTATAGCGACAAGAGTCAATAAACGGTAAATGCGAGAAATATAATTAATTGGTCGTTGCCTCGGCAACGGACAGAATTCCTTGCGATGCGACATACAAAGCCAAAAGACATCTTTTTGTTTCGTAAATACCTTTGTTGTGAGCTCTGTTGTTCATTATGTTTCCTTTTGGGGACACCACTACACAATAGCAGCATGTAAAATAGTAATGGATTCGTGTTTTTGTACGCATAGATACTATGAGTCACATTAATCAGTAAGAAATAGGTATCATTAATTCTAAGAACGTGTAAGTAAATCAACTTTTACACGATAAAGCAATAGAAACGTCATTGAAAAGCTTTTGAAAAAAGGCTTTGAGAAAACGCGAGGGGCGAATATTTTTGTTACGGATACCAATATCGCGGTGGGGTTTAACCAAGTCTTTTAAAAGTTACCTAATTTGCATGTAAAAAGGCGATGAAAAGCTTGGTGCGGAGATCGATACGCTGTAAACAGGCCATGACTTGATTGTGGCCGTGTCGGCGTAAACCTTTTACCTCGACTTTTAAATATATTAATGTTGCGAAAAACGAGTTTATTCATGGTTCTCTTGTTCATAAGACTTGCCTATAAAATATGAGAATGACTCTTAGAATTCGTGGTTTTGTTGTCCCTATATATTTATATTGTATGTATAGGTATATAAGTATATAAAGCGTAAGGCCGTCGCAGTTCCTATGATTAGTCAACCTAATTACATTACGTTGTTGTAAGAAAACACATGGTTCTAGGAAAATAATTATAATCGAATCATGTTCTAGTGTGGTCATCGTTTACTACTTCAGTTAGGTATATTTTTTATGTAAGTAACAAGGTCGGCAAACCAAGCGCACGACCCGCTTGATGTTAAGCAGTTACCATAGCCTGTAGGTGCTGGCAATACCTATAGAATTCCTGGCACGTTGACGAACTGGAGGGGAGTGGGATGGAGGGAGGAAAATGGGGGGGGGTTCCGGCTTTCTCACTCATCGTACGAAAGACAGCTATAATTGTTACTTTACACTGATTTTCTGTGAGAGGGTTTTATGTGGCGGAAAAGTGGTCAGAATTGGGATCTGGTGACACACACGTTCCTGGTTGTCCTGACCATTACATTATTGACGTAAGGCACAAGACTTTAGCTTAGTTGGAGGGGCTAACGAGTACTAATGTACATTACTGGAAATATACTTACTTCAGAATAAAGATTACAACTGACTATTGTATTTATTCTTAGCCCGTGGGTCTGCCTACAAGCATGAAATTTTGCACAGAAGTTTCTTATTTAAAGTACTCGTAGATGAGCCAAGCAATTCATCTAATAAGGAGGTTCAATGAAAATAGATGGAAGTTCCATGAGGCACACGGCCAGTAATATCATAACGAAAAAAAAAACAAAAAATACTTTTGTATCTGTGGCGACAAAAAGGGGAAGCCTTTGCCCAGCAATGGGATATAAAATAGGCTAATAATAGTACATTGTTACACGGGTGGTGAAAGTGACTTATTTAGTCCCGAGACGGGGTTTGGCGCCCGAGCGTAGCGAGGGCGCTAATAGTTCGAGGGACAAAATAAGTCTTTCATCCGAGGTAAACACTGTGCTTTTCATTACGAATACAAGGAAAGTAAAAATAAAAACAGGAATTGGCTAAAGAAATATTACAAGGAAGTACGAACAATACTCTACAACTCGAAAAAAAAATAAAGATCAGATTGCCGCCTATTTTGTTTTTTTTTCGTTGGCCGGCCAACTTCATTATTTAGCCATTATTTTTCATTTTCATCTTTAAATATTTTGCCCGTATCTATGATATTTTAAAGAAATTGTTGATACTGAATTATAATTAAGTCATTTAAAAATATATATTCTCTAATTAATACTTAACTTTATGTTATTTCAATTTTACATCGTGCTGTAATTGAGTGACTGTAGAAAAAGTTTGAACATGGTTCCATAGAAATGTGAAAATGGAACTAGTTTTTTTTTATAATTTGACAGCTGTCAGTTGAAAGCGATTCTCCCGGGCCGGAAAAGTATTCCTTCAACCCGCTCCTCAGGCAACTTCCGACCTACTTTCAGAGTATGAGTAATGAAAAATATATTTGTTGATTTAAAATGTCGTTGTCCAGAACACGGCACATCGCACCTGTGGGGAGGCAACAACAGCCGGCGCGGTTGGAGCCGCAAGCGCACGTCTGCGCCCCAGATGACCAACGTGCACGGATCCATGCCACGGGTCGCGCTTGTGCTGCGCTCGCGCCGCAGCTGGCCTGTCGCGCCGCAGTCATGTCGCAGGTGGGTCTTTACATAAAATTATAATTCATTTTCCAAGCTTTTATTTTGTTTAGGCCTACGAGGGCCTAAGGGGCGCTTACAAATTGACAATTTTAATATTTTTTTTCTTATATCCACAACCGGTACGGAACGCGACCTCGACTGAGAAGATCCGGAAAGAAACTCAGCGGGCTTGTCTTTTTACATTTTGTTATACATTTTTTTATAGACAGTTGCTTATATGTTTAATAATTACAAAGGGTAGTTGATATTAATATAAATATAATAGCTCAAAATATATAACAATAGCTTACTATACTTACATAAGAGAGTCTTAGGCCCGTATTAACAAATCGATCTCAAGTCTGAGAGCGATCTTGGAAATGTCATTGTTATGTCATACTGGTACAAAATTACACATCAAAGCATACTCAAGACTGCTCTCAGACTTGAAATCGGTTTATTAATACGAGCCTAAGCCCCGTATTAATAAATGTATCTCAAGTCTGAGAGCGCTCTTGGAAATTACTTTCATATGTCATACCAGTACAAAATGTTAAATGTGTACAAAATGTTAAATGGTTTTCGTAAGTTCTTAGAGATTTACATATTAGTATCGGTGGATAGAAGAAATCATCCCAGCATCTTGCTGAAATGCATGTTACGAAAACGTTGAACAATCTCGATTATTACTTAACAGCACTCTCTTTTATGGGGCTTTTGGCCAAATTGAGAACGTACGTGTCTGGGAACATTTAAACAGTTTTAGCGATCTTCCAATTGCGATGTGATACCGTCGACTCAACTACTTATAAGTAGCGAAAGTAGTGGCGCGGTGCCAAGAACACTAGCTACCATGTGCAGGCTCAGAGAGCCAACTGCTCTTTTAATATTTACAATACTAGCGGTCGCGGAGGATATTGTCCTTCTCTACGTAGAATCCGATTGCAGCGCCACTACAGTATAATTATGAATCTAAACCATCAAGGGACCCGCTAAAACACAAATAAAATAGTCATCAAAATTGGTCCAGCCGTTTAGGAGGAGTACAGTGACAAATAAACGTATAGAAGAAAAAAGCGGTAAGGCATGGTACAATAACACATGACATGTTTCAATTTCTCTTTACGATACAATGTCTTTATCGTATTTTTAATTCTTGATGCTGACTTACCGAACCGGTGGCAAGAACCCCTTGCCTTTTTATTCTTCCACATTAAAAAAAAATGTTAAAGAAAGTTATATTTGACTATTATTAGATTACAATATTATAATGGTATAAACTGGAGGTATTACCTAGTAAAGTGCCCAAATACTCCACCCTGACTATTTTAAAGGAAACCCCAATATAACTAAATATATTTTATCAACTCTCTAGGGCGAAGATTCTGTTTAATTACATGAGACACGCAATTTAAACTGGGGCTAACTTAGTTAACTGGGTTTATGTATGTAACTAATTAACTTAGTTGTCACTAGCTGCCCATCGATTAGGTGTCGGCCGTGTCAACTCGTTAACAAGCAATCAAAACATAGCGCCAAATTTACTTCATAATAATTAAAATTGAGCAACCATTTTTTCTCCTTTAGATTTAAATATAGGAAATCGAACAATGAATATTAAATTGAAACTGAGAGACGCGCCTTCATTGAGGTGTGTTTGATTTTGAATGTATGAAGCGGATTGCGGTGAAAAGGTTTGAATAATGATTTCATTCTAGCACAAAAGAGAATACTTATAAACGGCCCTTTTGAAACTTCCAGATCCAGTCGATTTAATAAATATAAAGGGTATAAATAATTTAGCCCTCTTGACGTCCCACTGCTGGGCACGGGCCTCCCCTCAACACGAGGGGGATTCAGGCCATAATCCACCACGCTGGCCCAGTGCGGGTTGGCGGATTTCACATGTCTTTCGAAAATTGGTTAGATTTTCTAAGACATGCAGGTTTCCTCACGATGTTTTCCTTCACCGTAAGCAAGTGATAATCATATAGAAATTATGATTCGCACATAGATTTCGAAAAATCCAGAGTTGCGAGCCGGGATTTGAACCCAAGACCTGGTGCCCGCAAGACGCGTGCTTTAACCAATCGGCTATCACTGCTACATAGTTCAAATGTGTACCTTGTATCGATTATTAGACTCCATAGAGAGCTCTGTCACTGGCATTATTCTGTGCACCATAGACCAGGAAGACGTGTACGCAGTGGCGGATTTACAAATTTCTAATGTATAGGCTGTAAAGTTTTTGCCGCCCTTGCCTCTACAATTGTCATGTCCTAGATTATTTTTACAATCCAAAAAATTCTTTGAAATTGCACGTAAAATATTTTTGAGCTAATCAAAGCTAAATCATGTACGATTTATAAAGGCGGGGTAATGTATGCTACTTACACAATAATTTACATTCGGTAAACGTGAATAAATAATCTTTATTGCGCTTGATTTAAAGGAGGTAACAAAAAAAAAATCGGTCCCCAAATTTGCCGCACCAAAAAACTGCCGCCCTAGGCTCCAGCCTACTCAGCCTGCTGGTAAATCCGCCACTGCGTGTACGTGTATTTTTGCATCTATACAAATAAATAAAATTGGAGTGTCTGTTTGTAATATCAAAATAACACCTTTTGACTAAATGCATATGAAAGTACATACGACACCTATAGCAAAAACGCGATTTAAATTTTTTTTTGTTTGTCTGTCTGTCTGTCTGTCTGTCTGTCTGTCTGTCTGTCTGTCTGTCTGTCTGTGTGTTTGTTCCGGGTAATCTCCGAAACGGCTGGACCGATTTCGACGGGACTTTCACTGGTAGATAGCTGATGTTATAAGCAGTAACTTAGGCTATTTTAGAAAAGAAAAGAAAATGGGTTCTGTCGCGCGGGCTCAGGACGCGGGAGCGGGCTTTTTTGTTAAGTTAAATTCCACGCGGACGAAGTTGCGGGCTCAGCTAGTTTAAGATAACATTGAAAACTATGTACCTGACCTCAAGTCTATTTTCTCCAAAAGAATAGCACCTCCTTTCTAAAGATTTGGTTAGGTTCTAAAGAAGTCCGAATGTACTTTTGTCTATAAGCGTATGCTTACCACACTTTGCACGATTCTGGAATTGAACCAAAACTAATATTCGTATTGTAGAGATAAAGAGAATATTGCAGATGTGAAGCATAATTGCTTCAGGCCGTGAAACAATTACTGTGGTGGTCGCCTTGGGAAGCCAGCGTCCCATTAAGGCATGCATCCTGAATTTAAATGAGATATCATATTACCTCGATTTCTGCTTATTGATGACAGGAGTTTTAGCGCCAATCCTGCTTAATTTTTCTACGTAGGTACCTAATTAGTTTGAACGAATCATCTTTCGGTTTTAGTATGCGCTCAAAAAACATCATAAGACGTTAAAAGTGTGGTGTGGGCTCCGTATACTATATTGTACATCCTGTAGAGTCCAAAAAACAATAAAAATATATAGTTGTCCTAACCAATTTTGTAGTACACTGCCACATTTTAGCTTTACATTGAGTTTATACGTTTATACTAGAAGTCGGTAGTCGGTAGCTAGAGTTTATATAAAATGTGTTAATGAAAAATTATTTGTTCCTCAGATCAAAGTAGCGAGCGTAAAATTCATGGTAGAGCTATTGAAAATTGATAGATTCATAACAGCTTGCATTTATTTGCTAAACTTTTACCGAAATTACGCTATGTCACACGTGTTTCCGACAGCAGTTATTTTGTGTTCGACATTCGTATTTGAATGACAAATGTCAGTGTTATCGACATATGTGCAAATAAATACGAATGCGGAATTGAAATTTCCACGATATCGACGATATCTATTATACGGATTCCATCCGATTACGACATGGAGATTGAAATAGTAAATGTAGATAATATTTCCTGAAGAACCTATACAGCATGTACCATTAACAGTCAACTAGCTTTCTTTATTAAGCTTAGCTTTATTTTTAATTTCATAAATTTTGACAACAGCGCCACCTACTGGGTCCAACTATAGTTAAGAATCATAAAGGCGACCACATATTTTTTTTTAAAAACCTCAAAATTGGTAAATCCGTTTAAGAGTAAAAAAAATACGAAAACACACACTGGAAAATAATAGGAGATAAAGATCAATTACCATCAAAAGACAGACTTTTTTCTTAAAAAAGAAAATACTTTATTAAAGAGAGAATATTATTAAAAGCCATTTGGGAATAAATTAACAATAGATAGATTGTTCTATTTTGAACGTTATCAGCTCGAAATTTAGGTTTATAATTCTAATTCTAGAACTTATATGAAACAAAGTGTTCGCGGGGCGTGCATGCTAGTACACATAATGGCCTGGCTCGAGCCCTACTAAAGTCAAGATGGCGTGGCTCATAGGCACTTCCAAGAATGCTGACTACGTTTTGTTCGAGGTTGAAAGCACACATTCTGACATGAATTCGATGAACGTTTAAAGTTTAGCTCGGCAGAAACATTGCCTCACTAAACGCATATTCATTGAAAGCTTAGAGGTATAAAAGTAACAGTCATATCATTGTTAAGATCTATCCGACGACTATATAAAAACATGAGCTTGAATCATTATTAATTACCTCCTGTGACATCATAGCTCGCGAAAGTATCTTAGATTTAGCTTTTTATATCGACTAGCGGTACATATCACGTTTTTCTTTGGAGGTGGTATAAAGGTAACTTTAAAAAAAAAACATGCGAAATGCTCAACCGGTACTTAACTATAAAACATTTTAATTTAATAGAAGTGAGACTTATTATTTTTTGATTTTAGCATTCCACTTTTATTATTATTTTTTAATAAATGTTAGTTTAGGTAGCTACCTACATCAACTATTTTGATAACCAATCAAATGGAGCTGACGTTTTGCTTAAGCCGTTGATTATATAAATGTTACGTTTCCATGTATGGCTCTAAATAGAACACCAATCCAACAAATGCTCACATAAATCGCATTGCATTGCACACAATACAATCGGTCCATGAATGCATGCCACTAAGCAAAATCGGCTTTTGTCCGATATTGTTAAGCTATCACGTGTATCCACGGCACTGAATCACCCGCTAAGCCTTTTAACACACGCCGCTGGTACAGACGGGTCTATTCGTGAATCTCGTCATATGGTATAGTGCGATTGCGTAGGCACAGGTGGTTAGAAATTGTGAGGAGAGTATGTTAATACTGAACCCAGGTAGGTACTTGCACATCGCAGAATAATAAAAGGCACTCGTGTAGACACGTGTTCGACGTTTATAACAAAAAAAAAAACGAAGAATATTTCAGAACCGTCTCTATTACAATGATAGTAAGTCGGAAATCCCGATGGCACCCCGAGACACGTAGTGGTATAAATTTAAAATACCCATTTTTGCATTACCCAAACGACCTCGAAGAAAATTTGTTCACGAATATAATATTATCACAATCAACATTTATTGTTCCTCATTTCGGATTGTATAATTTGGGACAAAACGCCCTTATCCTGAAGAAGCTTTTTGACTTCTTATCGCTTTTACTAATTATCTATAATGAACTATGGAATTTTCACGAGGGCATTGGAGGATTTCTTTAAAAAAAGGTTTATATGAATTTCTTTGTTTAAAATAACGGTAGTGTAAGGCAGGGGTAGCTTGAGGCACAGCGGTTTCGTATATCTAAGAAATGTTACCAAAGCACATGTCTGACTCAAATCTAGTGAAATATTTTTATCCGATTGTATATTAGACAAATAACATTCAAATCTAAGGTTACCTATATACGGTTCAAGTTGGCATTCCTCGTATTCTTCGGTCGATTCTACTCCGGTTACTAATAGTTTTATAGATAAGTATATGTACATATAAAATCATGTTTTCGTTGTACGAGTAACGTGAACGAACATAAAATGTACCTATAAGTTACATCAAACCTAATCAGACATGATTCCCTTTCGGCAAATAATATAACAAAATGGGACAGAATGACAACTCTCGGGGTCTATATTCAAAGCAATGAATGCTATGATTGATAACCTCCCGAAACCTAACCAGTTCTTTTCAGTTCTATAATATTAGGAATCCATTATGTCCGTCGTCGGACGAATATTTAATACAGGTACACGGCCTTCCATATTATTATGATTTGTATCTGACACCAATCATATTATTTGGGATTTTCAGTGACCTAGTTTGTATTTAAATGTTGCACCTGTATAGAAAATTTATGACAATACCCATCGGATAAGATTTATCAGGATTTGCATAGGTAATAAGTGACTGATAAAATATATTCTGACCTGAAATTATTATTTCGGACTTTCGAACACTGTATAATCTTTCAGTTTCACGTATACCTATCACTGGATGCCAAGAACTCCTTTTTCGCATCCAGACTTACGGAATATTATAAGTACCTAAGTAGAGTCAAACATTGTAATAACGTACTATTTAAATTTAAATTCAGGATCTTCAGTGCCGCGCCGTCACCAACATATAGGCACTCCACTCGTAAGAGCTCTTAAAATGTTATTAGACATGGGGACTATCTTTTCGCGAGAGCTTCTGAATGTAATCAAGTCTGGCTGTGACAAGTTTACGAGCTTCTTTACTGCCAGTGAAATTGTTGATTACCAATATGAAAGTGTGAAGAATAAGTATTATAGTCAGATTGATACCATCAAATACCTACTGTATTAGCAAAGCCGAACTAGGGTCGGTACCGATCTTGGAAATGTCATACCTAAACAAAATGACATGTCAAAAGCGTGCGTAAGATCGCTCTCAGACTTGAGATCGATTTATTAATACCGGCCATAGAAACCTGATATGAAAATATACAACTTTAGTGCCGTATTTACATTTCATTGCTACAACAAAGCATTCTATTTCTAACTACACTTTGAAAAGCTTAGAATGTTACATTGTTTCTAATTCTGTATACATACCTACGGGTGGTGGCCCGCATGGTGTCGGAAAATCGCCTCTTCATTGAATTTGTACGAGGACAGATCACAGATTAGGAAGGGTCAAATGTTATTTTGTTTGTGCGCAATCTGTCCGCTTTCCTGATGTATTTTGGTCACCGGTGGCAAATCTCCTTTCATTAAAAAAAATTGGTTCTGATTTTGATATAGTACAGGGTAAACATTTTAGATTACCAAGAAAATATAATAATATGGGCGATGTATGAGTAAGAAAAAAAATTATAAAGTAGATAAGTACTTATAATATTATTTTTATCTTTCTTATTATGTGATGTGTCACATACCCAATAAGAAAGACAAAAACAATATTATAAGTACTTTATTTTAATTCACATGACAATGTGGCAATGTGGTTGTGGACGCGAAACTAATAGCTGGCACTTAAAGTGGCGTATTTGTACAAATATTTGCCAAATTAGTTAGAAAAATACAAACCTGCCAATCTGCACTTTAGGAGTGATTATGTTTTTGCAGAATAACGCAAATATTTGTCCAAATGTCCATGTGAAGTGGCAGTGTTAGTCGGGGTGTATGAAAAAGCACGGTCCTAAAAAACTAAAAGACATTGAACCTAGGATCGTTCTAGCAAACGAGTGTTCAAAACATTTTAGGTTAAAAAATAATAAATAACTACAAAGTTTGAAGGGGACAGAGTAATGTTGACAAAAAAAAATAGTTACTCACATTTTCGGATGCAATATTTTGAATACCAACAGGATATTAACATTAAACGAGTACTTAATTTAATAATTAGTAAATGTAACAAAGAATTACGAATAATGTTAACTTACATTTCATTTTTTCGTAACCAAATAGTTGCTAACATTTTACGGTAAGTAGATACTTAACTGGAAATACTCGTACGCTGCGGTTGCGAGTGATTATTCGTGGTCTGTTTGTTTATCCCAGACAACGTATGATGGATTGATGGCCTTCGATCGCGATTCAATGTTTACTTTATGATAAACACAATTTAGAAAATTTACACATTCGTTTTAACAAAAAGCAGCATGCACGGTGCGAAGCTTATTGTTTTTTTTATGTCGAAATTGGTTCGTATATTTACAAGGTGACACATAATGGGTATACTATTTTTTTCAAAACTTAACTTTGTAATTCTAAAAGCATCAGCTTTGGAGGGAACTTGAAAAACAAAAGGTGTTATAGGAATACAGCTGTTGACCGATTTCACAAGTCTACAAAACCTTTAGTACTTCAACTGTCCCACAAAGCCGATAGTTTGAGATTTACAAAGTTAAGTTGCAAAAAAAATAGTATACCCTTTTTGTTTCACCTAGTATATGTAGGGGTGAGATATATTTATAATGTACTAGCGGCCCGTCCCGGCTTTGCAAGGGTTGAAGTTTTAGTAGGGATCCCTAATTTTTTCTAGTAATAAATATAGCTTATGTTACTCAGGGATACGGCCTATAACACTCGCAGTGAAACACTTCAGACGTAATCAGAGACGGAACCACAGAGTTGGTACTTACTTTATGACTGAACTCTCATCATATTACCCGGGGCTTTGGCGCTCGGTATCACAAATCGGTCGCTTGTCAAACGCCTCGCGTGCGGTCCATTAGGCTTGTCCACTACGTCGCTGCCTTGTACTTACCTACCGCCGACACTTGGGAAGATGCTTTTTTAAAATCAATTATATTTCTTCTATTTTCGGGTTGAGAATGGCGCATGGCGGTCAAAATGGTCTAGCATAATGTCCAAACGCAAATTTCGTAGATTATGATTATCTTACTTCTGATAATAGTTTAGGTGTATAAGGACAGAAACGCAAAGTGCCAGTAGTATTTTAAATGAAACATCCTTCTTTTGTATCCAACTACCGTACGTACAGTATTGTTTCTGACTTTTGGTACACCCTGTAGAGTATGTTTACAAATATGCACAAGCAAAGCCATTAACTACCTAGTATTCTGTACCTATCTTTTAATCGGGTTAAAGTTCAAACATACTTGGAAATTTACTTTTATAACCGCAGTTACTTACTACCTGCTTTTTTAAAATATTAAACAAACTATACATTTCTGAAACGAATTCGGTCATTTATCAATATTTAAATCAAATAGTAGGTACCTAGTATCTGTCTGTACCCTCTTCACGACACAAACATTCACCTGGTAAAGATGGGCTTATCGAAATTATATCCTGCGGAGATTACCAAATAACAATGTAAAAGGGTATCTACAACTGGATTTATGTTCACAATATCTTATTGTGCAAAACTATGGGATGAAGAGGCGTATTAATACCGTCCAACATTTAGAGAAACTAAATTTCAAATATTATAGGGGCAGAGTTATTTTGCATAAATAAAACAGGACAGTTGAAGTAGTAAAGGTTTTGTACACTTATGAAATCTGTTAACAGCTGTATCTCTATAACACCTTTAATTTTTTAAGTTTCCTCCAAAGCTGATAGTTTTAGAATTACAAAGTTAAGTTTTGAAAAAAAAAGTATACCCTTTCTGTTTCAACCTGTAGATAAGAAAACAGTCATTTCAAGAAGCAGTACTTTCAAGAAGTGGTTATTTTCAGTTGTTGTCCTAAACATCCTAAACGGATTATGGTTATAATTCGTATCGTACGATAGCTTAAATCAAGACTATGGTGCAGGTTGGATCCAGCCTTAAGTTTCTAATATAATTTCAACTGATTATTTTCCTCTTTAACGACATTGTGATGAGTCCCACGAGTCTCCTTTAAACCCTTTTACCGTCTCGACAGCTTCATTGTACCAAGTTATGACGGCGCGTTTCTAATGCTTTTAATCTGCTCTAACGACCTTAGCTTGCTTTATCCGCAGTGTGAAAGAATTTGTATACTGTACAAAATTAACGTGAATGCCTCAAAAATATAGAAACACGGGAAGAACTCATTACAATTTAAAAAGTTTTAAATAAGTACTTAAATGCCCCAGTAAGTGCCTTTAAAAAATATTATATATTTATGGTAGGTATATTGTTACAATCAAGTTTGTAGCAATAATAACTGTGTAACTCAGCTGATTATTAGCGGTACCTAGAGGCACTGGTTTGAATTAATAACGGTAGGTACCTAGGTATTTTGTTTGAAAGTCAAGGAAGTAAATTATTTCTGGGTTTAGATATAAGTTTCAGGTTGAGTGATCGTAGCAAATTCACTAGATTCTTGCCTACTCCATTCCAATCAAACGATTTCATGCCTTGACCTTGTTTTTCATGTCTCATCGTGAAAGCAGTTCCATTTCGAATAAGTAAAGTGTTTTCCATTTTATTTCAATGGTTTCATGGTTCTCCATAAATTCTGTCAGTGGAATGGAACGGCCAGTGGTCAAGTAGTCGTAAAGACGCTATTTTTGGGACGCATACTCATCACGCCATCTCTCGAGACATGCAAAAACTATAAGAGCTTTTCACGGCTGAAGACTAGACTCTTATTTAGTTTTAGAAAATTCCGATAGATGGCGCTATTTAAAGCTTGTAAGCGTTTCCAAATCTAATTTTCTTTCCTACAGGGTTTACCACTGATAAATTATTGTCCACGATGCTAAAAGATGGCACTATTTGCAAAAGCTAGAAGACTTCTGTGGGCAAAAGTAATTAGTATACAACAAATAGTAGAATTTTATATCCTACAGGAAGACAGGTATTAAATTCTCCTATAAATATAATAAAAAAAATAATCTTTTCACAAATAACTTAACAATATCGCTTCTATTTGTAATTATCTGTCAACATAATTTAGACTTTAGCAGATATCTTTCAGTTTTCTACCAAAAGCTGGCAGATTCTAACTTTTATTTAAATAGATGTTTGTTAATTAGATGAAGAAGAAAACGAACACATGGTCAATATATATGCCGTGATATATAAAAATATGAGTGTTAGTGACCATGTTAGTTTAAAATCTCATATAAATATAAGTTAAGAACCTATTTTGCGAGAGATGTGGATATTTAATTGAAAAATTTAATAATTCTTTTATAGATTTTAGCAAAGGTAAGTACCTAAATATGAGTAAAAAATTATAACATCTTATTCAAATGATTTATTTAATAGTCTGAATATTAGTACACCTAGAAGGCCAGTACTTCATTAATAACGAAAGGGTTGTTGAAGTAACTATTTTAATCTTTATGGAAACCATTAATAATTTTAATTTTCGGCTGTCTTCGTGTTAGCTCCTACTGACGGTGACTTATTAATTCAAGGTAAAGAAAGGCTTAAAGCTTATTACGGGCGCCGTACATTTCGGTCCGTCCATTAATCTTTCGACCCACTACATTTTCTATTCAGATATTTATTCCATTTTTGTCGGATCTGGTGTAATAAGCTGTTGAAGATTTAAAAGCTAGTCGTGTTTTGTTTTCTCTGAGATATTTTAATGATTGGTCCTTGGAGTTACAGTTCTAAGTTGTACGGCCTTTTTCTTAGGGTCAGACTCGGTGGGTATGGCAGAAGCATTCGATGAAGTTGGTGGCTGTGTCAGTTAAAGTAGGTATGTATGGGTACATACAAACCTATTTTACTATTTAATTATTTTATAATTCTATCTACTTCAGTGAAGCCAATTTGATAAGTGACGTCATTTAACCCTTTTTGGCGAATGTTCCGGCAAGGTAACTTCTGCTAACATCGTTATCTTGTTTAATAACTTCCCGTTTAAGTGAGGTAGTAAAAGTAATTTTACGAGCAGTCAAATTTCTCCAAGTAGCGCCATTTTTCTGTGACGTAATATAGGTAAAGATTCTCGATTTGCAGTATTCTTATATAGCCTCGTACTTATGTCTGAAAATATCGGTAGGTACTGTTTAAGGTCAAAAAAGGTGTTTCAGAAAGGGTACACAAATTAATTTTATTGTAAACCTGAAACATCGGCTATGGGGAAAGTTGCAGAACAAAAGGTGTTTTATGGATATAACTTTTCAAAGGATTTCATAAGTCTGCAACACCTTTAGTGTAGATAGTGTATCGCGATTTCATACCCTATTTGTAATCATAACAGATCCTATATTAAAGGTATAAATTGCTATACAACGTTATAATAGCAATGTAGAGCACTATACGACTTGTTATAAAAATAATACAAATTTAGGGCTCCGTTAAGTTCTTGAGCACAAAATAACTAATCAGAGAATAATTTTAAAATATCACCTACCCGTGTTCTTATAATAATAATTACCGACTCGTACAATAAAAATGTTAGCTCTCATAATGTTGACTGGCTCTGATACTACACACGTCCAACTACTTAGCTCGCCATATACATTATTCCAACATTACAAACCTTTCCGTGTCCCCTTTCACCGCCTAAGTAAACAATTATTGCCATACACCTAAGTTGTGCCTTTATTTGACTTGAAAATAAATAATAAATAAAATTTTACAAAGAGAGGATTATCAAGCTTTTAGCTGTATATAAACATTTTTAGAGCTAAGCAACTAGGAGGAATTCACAGCTGATTTTGTTTTGCCACCTTGCGTGACGTATTCAACAGCCGTGACATTCAGCCAAGAATGTACCTACTTACCCCTTATTTGTTCGTCGGAGTTGCCATTGGCCTCAATGGTGTGCCTTAAAATTGCCCCTGAATTTCAGAATATATACGTTCTAGGTTGTGATTGAAAGCTTTCACTTTCTATTTCCAAAATGGTAGCTAGACTTTATGATTAAATATCGACATCCATATTTATTCCTTCCGATACATCGACTATACCGGCATCTTTTTAATGATAGAGCTTTAAAATAACGTACGCTTCGTAGGATTATTCGTAGTGTCGCTATTGGCTAATATTTGAAATATCGACACTGCACGCCTCTATTTTAAGCACGTGGGAGTGGTGTGGGTAAGGTCTTGGGGTGTAGGGAGGCTGGCAGGGGGTTGTCGGCATTCAACAGGCTACGGTCGATACGGCTGACGCGGCGCAGCGGCGTTCACCTACACTTATATACCTACACACTACACCTTTTACAACAAACTTGCCGTAATAGTTGTTAACTCAACTTGGTTGCGTAAACATAAACTTAATTATTTGAAGCGGTTAATTTGTTTACAATCAATATTCACATGCGGTAGAGTATTAGTACAGGTGTTATTTTTGAATGGAAGCTAATTTTTCTTAGTTACCTATAGGTATTTGTTTTATTTGTATTAATATAGTTTTTTTCTGTTTGTAATAAAAAAAACTTTTGTTAGAAGACAATAACTCTTACAGTAGATTTAAAAAAAGCATTTTAATTACAATGCTAACGATATTAACTTTTAAAACTCTGGCCGGCTCTACTTGCAGTCTGCGCTGTATAAATTGATATTAAAACTTTAAGTTTATTCAGAGAGGTTCTTCAGGGCTGTTAGTTGCAATATTAAGATTAAAACAGTGCACTCAACCGTAATCTTGACGGTCGCTCCTAGATTTGAGCCTTAGATTGCGGCGAGTCTCTTCAGAGTACGGGCTTTATCTTTACTTACGGCTGGCGTCTTTGTACGCCTTGCGCCTGAGACACGTAAATTGAGCTGCTAATATAAATTCCCTTATTTATTGCCCGTGTCGACTGTCGAGCATGCTACGACGTTGCGCTACGTACGTGTAATAACTTTTGTATCTACGTGACGTACTTAAAGAGCAATGTGAATATTATTTTCTGAAAAATTTGTGACGTAACACACCTCAGTAGTTGTTCATTGCAAATGAATACAAACAATAAAAATAGCTTTACCTTTTTGGGCATATTGTGGGCGGACAAACGATTTCACGATTTCCGCTATCGAGAGGGTTAGGGAATAAACGATGTTTGTTAGTTTTTACGGTTATAGAGAACGCTTCTCCCGAATGGTCCGAGGGACATATGGTAAGTGTTCTCAGTTCCGGCATCGTAAAGTTGGATATACTGCGTGCGGTAAATTGTGAGTAACTAGCGGAACAGATACGTATCTCGGTCAGACTTTTCGTTCGAAATGTGTCGATCAATACGCTGCATGTTGACTATGGTACCATTCAATGGTTTTTAATTCGTAAGCCCTAAAGTCTACTATAATTAAATGCCAGTGTAGATGGTGTGGTTAGGTATCTATGATATGAGAGGTATAGAAAATTTTTAAATTATTGTAAGGGACACAAAACTACTGACACAATTTTAATATAAAATTGTAATATAAATAAATATAAATAAGTAAAGTATTATAATAAATAATAATAATAATTTAGTCCTTTTGACGTCCTTCTCCTCGGCACGGGCCACCCCTCACTACGAGGAGGATTCAGGCCGTTATCCACCACGCTGCCCCAGTGCAGGTTGGCGGATTTCACATGTCTTTCGAAATTGGTTAGATTTTCAATGACATGCAGGTTTCCTCACGATGTTTTCCTTCACCGTAAGCAAGTGATATAGAAATTATGATTCGCATATAGATTTCGAAAAACCCAGAGGTGTGAGCCGGGGTTGGAAGCCAGAACCTGGTGCCCTGGTGCAAGACGCGTGCTTTACCAAACGCCTATCACTTCTCAAGTAAAATATAATAAACCTTAATCAATTTAATTAACTAAAATAATATTGAAAACAACATAAACATTAATTAACTAAAACATTTTCAAACAACACTAACAAATTACAAGTCGGACGTTCAACAGGAAGTTTCCGAGTAATCAATTTAGCCATCCAAATATTGTTTCATTTGCCTGACTGATGACAAGCGAGCTAAATTGGACACACCGCCAATAATGCCACTAATCCGATCGTCACGATTTGTATCGGTATAATTGGCGAACTTACCCCAACCATTGGTTCACTATATAATACTCTAGACTATTTCCGTATTTAAAAGTAAGTATATTCCGGGAGTACAAGGCAATATCAATAATAGCTAATTGGTCAAAAGCCGGATTAAATAGATCTTTCATACAATATCTAGCTATACCGGGTGTAAGGGAAACGATACCGAAAACGCAGATAGGTGATAGTGCTGGTGATACTGATACGACGGGTACCACAAAAAAATGGGTCAACTAACGATAGGTATCCGCGTGCACGCAGTCAGCTGTAGAGTTTAAGACAAATGGTTTGGTTATTGGTATTCGGTTGTGTTTAGATAGTATACTAAAAGAACGAGGCATCGAGAGCGTTTGTCTTACACCCAGTATAGATTGGTATATCAAATAGGATTTTATGTTAGGTGGATACTCTTTCTCTTTATACCTACAGTCGTAATAGTTTTTATTACCGGAACGCTCCGCAAACCCGTTGAGCTATCGAACGCCCCACACAAAGGGGTGACAATCAGGAAGGCACTTGATAGTGGCGTCCTCTATATTTTATTGACCTAACGCGGCACGTGGCGACTCTCGCCGTTTATGGTCCCAGTTTTAGGTCAAGCCGAAATTACTTCCTTTGGACGCTTTCCAAAAGAAAAAGTACCTAGGTAGTGCGTGAATTTTTAACTGTCAAGTTTTTTGAAAACAACCCGTTCGAGCGGTATTGGTATTGATATCCGGTCGATGTTTGGAGACAACATTTAGCAATTTTAATATGCTTACTAAATTACTATGAATATCAAGTGCGTAGTTTTTGGGCCAATGTACATCGATGTGAGGTAGTTATGGCGATCTTAAATGCACTTTTGACATGACATTTACTGTACTGTACTGGTACGAGTATAACATTAGAATGTCATTTCCGAGATCGCTCTCAGTCTTGAGATCAATTTATTTATACGGGCTCAAATGTCGTACATTGAGTACAAATAATACGGCAAGTGCTTTATTGCTCAAACAAAACAGTGCAATATTACACAACATTGCACTCGTTTCGCCTTTTCAAATTGCTTAGAAGGACACGTTCAAAAGGCAACATTTGTTAATAACAGAGAACCACGCCAGGGGGCGCGACCTCAGTAAAAACATCGCGCGCTACCTGACATGTTATCCATGTAAGTCCGGAGAATGAAAAGTAGATCATTGTTACATGGGATAGAGCTGAAAATATTTTTCCTCTATAAAAGTGGATCGAAGATCATATTCAACGGATATTCCGAGCGTTATGGGTATCAGGTAAAACTATTCGGTGGTGTCAGGTTCAGATAACGGTTGTGGGTTAGATTTCGGAAATATAATCTTTCGGTTCTTGCTCTAGTGAGTGTTATTAGGTGCACCCGCTTAACCGTAGAGGTGCCTACAAGTTGTTGTGTTGATTTTATTTCCCCTGACGGGGTACTTCCATGTTATCCCTGATTTGAGGTGAGGTGAAACATGATCCAAGACGTACATGAGAATTATTTACTTTGTACCTATATGTTATAATAAAGATCAAACTCTAACACAGAATTACATAATGAAATTATATACGACTCGCTCACTAGCTTACTCGTAATAACATAATAATAAATAATAATTTAGCCCTTTTGACGTCCCACTGCTGGGCACGGGCCTCCCCTCAACATGAGGGGGATTCAGGCCATAATCCACCACGCTGGCCCAGTGCGGGTTGGCGGATTTCACATGTCTTTCGAAAATTGGTTAGATCTTCTAAGACATGCAGGTTTCCTCACGATGTTTTCCTTCACCGTAAGCAAGTGATAATCATATAGAAATTATGATTCGCACATAGATTTCGAAAAATCCAGAGGTGCGAGCCGGGATTTGAACCCTAGACCTGGTGCCCGCAAGACGCGTGCTTTAACCAATCGGCTATCACTGCTATCTAATAACATAAATCGTAATAACATAACTCACTCATAATTTACTCATTCCTCGTAACTAAGTACCTACTCGCGGTGAGAAAAATGGGACCTAAACGAGTTGCGTCAAAGTTGAATTCTAAAATAAACAATGTGGTGCGTGAGGAACTCGTCACTAGTTAGGGCTAGGTTAGGGCATACTATTTATGCAGGTTATTTTTTTGTTCGTTTGTACTAAGACGTAGAGTCAACTAGAATCAAATCTACTCATGAAGTTGCATCATCTTTAGACTATTTATTCTATTACACTTTATGCATTATTTTTTATTGGCTCTTCCATATTTTTTCTTTAAGATTCTTTTGTTCCCCTCTTGTTCTGACAAGACAGAAAATATTAGATTGTTATAAGTCAATTTCCGCATTTCCTAGCTTACTACGATCTACTTTCGCATTGTAAATCTGCCATGTCATTGTAACTTCCGAATATCATTCAACATGTCCGAACAAACGGAACATGACTTTTCTCACTTGATGTGCCGAAGCTTTTGTTACCACACAGATATAGAAGAACGGTATAATAGGGTTTTCTTCATACTTCAGTTCCTTCCTTCTTTACTTTTTATTTGTGCGCTTATCTTGTATCTGGCCTCTTAAACAAACAAACAAGCTTTGAAACAATATGCCTATAATTATCATTTAGCACTTACATACCCAATCATTCGGTATTTTTCTTATTATTCGCGTAGCATTATTACAAAACTGCAACTCATAATGAATACATCCGGCCTCTTACAACCTTAAGGAGGATTATATATCCATGTGTTTCTAAGATCTGAGAATCCTGACCGCGAGGAAAGATTAAAATAAATAGATAAAAATAACACGAAAAGGTCTGAAGATGGCAAGGGTTGCGTCATAAAGGTAGTGTATACGTCTCATGAGAAATATTTCAGACGCAGTACCGTTATATGTATCTACATAGGTTATATTAAGAAATATTATCGGCTGCCATGGGTAGTGGGACAATTTCTGTGGACAGTCTATTTATAATGAGAAAGCGAGGGCTAATAATAAACATTGTGTTTCATACATTCAGATGGTTAGTCAATTTTCTATTTCTGCGTTATAGTCCAAGTAATAAGATAATGTAAATCTGTCGCCTTTCGCCATGTAATAACTATGTCATCATCATCTGCCTTACCTTTTCCCATTATCTGAGGTCGGCGCAGTATGTCTTTTCCTTCCATTCATCGCGCTTTCCTGTCATACTCAAATCCACTCCAACCTCGTTCATATCACTCTACAATCCATCCATCTTTTCTTAGGCCTTCCTCTCGCACTCTATCCATCCACATTCATATTCATCAGGCTTTTAGTCACATGCTTCTCATCCCTTCTCATCACGTGTCCAAACCATTCCAGCCTCCTACCTTTTACTTTATCTTTTATTGGCGCTACCCTGACACTACCTCTTATATAAATATTCTTCACCTTATCCATTCGTTATAACTATGTCCGTGACAAAATTATTTTCAATTAAGTTGTTGTTTTCTCAAATGTATAGAGTCTTTATTATTCGTGCCAACTTTAAAAGCACTTATGGTATTCCAGTTCCGAATTCAATGTCATTAAGCTCTGTTAATTAATTTAAGAGTAAAATCCAACACTGTTGAGTAAATAAGAGAATTCTATTCAAATGGTCCCGAAGTAGGAATGGGGGTGTAAAAGTTTACGAGTTCAGTTGGCATCCCCCGGGCCGGCCCGACACAAACATCCTTTTAGACCTTGACGATACTCTTTAATCTATTCGGTACATATTGAAGTTATAAATTCATAAAGCACTGTTATTAAATAGCTCTACTGTATTTTTTTGTTTCTATAATCAGTTTTAGTTTAAAAATACATGAATAACTTTACCTTATTCCAAGGCAGACAAGATCAGCAGGCGAGACAGTATCTATTAATGGTACATCCGTATTTCCCATTGGCACTTTAAAAATGTGAGAAACGATCAAATTTTAATAAAACTGGGTCTGGGTCTGGGTCTGTGGTCTGGGAATAGAACCCAATATAAAGGTGCCCATCCACTTAAGCCGGACGGGCACGGTGGGCTAGCTAGCCCACTCGCTTCGATCAACCGGATCGCTTCATTTTAATGTGCTGAGGAAAATAAAGCAATACTATCGGTCACCGATTCTCGAAAGACATGTGAAATCCGCCAACCCGCACTGGACTAGCCTGGTGGATTACCTACAGCCTGAATCCCCCTCATAGTGAGGGGAGGCCCGTGCCCAGGAGTGGGATGTCGAAAGGGCTAAATTATTATTAATATTATGCCTATCGTTCAAAGCGAGAGTTATAAATTAAATATATATATATGTCCCAGACCCTGATCATTCGAGTTTATATGTTTTGAAATTCAAAAATGACAATAATCTTTAAAATCTTTTGAGTCATACCTACTTGTAGCATAAAAAAGTTTGCTAAAATCCCAAAGTGTTGGAAATTCAAAATTCTTACTTTCGCTGCGTACCTACGGCGAAATAATTTTGGTATATTGGAATTGGGTTTGTAAGATAAAGTGGGCGACGCGGGCGGCTACCAGATGGCGTCTAGGATGGCGGGATCGATACCCTTGCCATGAATAATTAAGATGGATGTACCGATTTTTAGTCCTTAGTGTGAAGAATTTATAAGTTACCGTGACAGGTGCCAACCCATTTTTTTTTTCACAGTTGTTGCAAGTTGGTATGTAATTTACATGTTGTGAAAAGATTGAAGGGCGCAAACTTTCAAACCGTCTTGTAATTTTTTTTTGTTATATTGTATAACACCGAAATCTAATGTAATGTAATGAAATGTGGGTTGTGAATCAAGATTTAGATTTCCTTAAGGTGAAGGCGCCTGTCTAGCCCGCGAAATTCAAAATTTTCGAGTATTTTTATAGTTTATCCAAAATCTGAAAACATTTAAGACAACATTTTGTGATTTGCGACAAACACAGTATGCAGTGCGTTTATTAATACATTTATTTTACTCTAAATATTATCACGGTGGATATGATACTAATAAATCACTAAATATACAAAAATTGCCAGTTTTTCTGGTTATCTGTCGTTCTTGAAATGTTTTAGAGTAAGTTGTATATATTAATAAATGCATTGCATACGGTCTTTGTCGCCAATTACAAAATGTAGTCTTAAATGTTTTCAGATTTTGGATAAACTATAAAAATACTTGAAAATTTTGAATTTCGCGGGCTAGATGGGCGCTTTAGCCTTAAGTCTGTTCCAAAGGAACAATTTTTTTTTAATTTGAAGTCTGATCCAAAGGTCAAGGTCAAAACATCCAAGTTCGCGCCATCTTGGATAAATGTGAAGCTTGCTTTAATCTTTTGGGAACGAACGTAGGCAGGCAGGTACCTAGGTAGGTACTATGTTGCAAAATTAAACTCAAAGCTTCATACTTTAACCTGTTTTCTATAATGTAGGGAAGAATAATTAGGGTTAAGTCACAGATGGTCACTAGAAGTTAAATTAAAATTTGCATATGGAAACCTCATGTTATAAATTTTAATACAATCTGATTTATAATAGCTTTGTGATAGATACGCTCTATTTCATAATAGGGGTTACCTTATACGGAGAGCAGGTACGGTTATAACCCTTCTTATTATGTAGAATCATTAATTTGTAAGAAGTACATTGTGTAGGCGTCACTCACAGGGTAATGGAAAACCTACCTATTTCTTGACGGTTTTGGGGTTAATTATTTTTCCCACCATGAAGACATATGTTCCATTACCTACAGGGAACCAGAACTCACTTTGTTCCGATTAGAGTTAATTGAGCGACTATTAATTAATTTGAGAGTTAATTGACGATCGCTTGGCGCAGTGGTTCGAGCGTAGGCCGCTCGGCTCACTACACCTTGTGGTTGCGGGTTCGATTCCCGTCGGAAATGGCCTTTTCGTAATTTGCCCTGGTCCGGGTGTCACTGGGATCGCCCCCAGTCCATAGTACGGTACCCATAGTACAACGTTGCACGTTGCTTAGTTTGGGACCATACAGTTGGTGTGTTCGTCTGGCGATATTTATTATTTATTATTCAATTCAAAGTGTTTCGTGGACGCATAATGTAATAAAAGGAAGCTTTTCCAAGTGTCGCTGTCAACCGTCCGGTGTCGTGACAAAGAATTTGTTCCCAGTGGATATCTGGTTTACTGTTTAACAAATACTTTAGAAGCGTTTACTTCTGATGAAGCTTTCGCATGTCCGATCTATATTATAGTTGTTCTGTAAACCAGAGGTAAAAATAAAGAGTGGTGCATGAATATTGCTCTACTAGGTGAAACAAAAAGGGTATACTATTTTTTCTGCAACTTTATTTTGTACATCTCAAACTATCGGCTTTGTGGGACAGTTGAAGTATCTACTAAAGGTTTTGTAGACTTGTGAGGTCTGTCAACAGCTGTATTCCTATAACACCTTTTGTTCTTTAAGTTTTTTCCAAAGGTGATAGTTTTAGAATTACAAAGTTAAGTTTTCAAAAAAAGTATACCCTTTATGTTTCACCTTGTATAGTAAGTATCTTAAAGAGTTGCAAATAATTATATATGTATTGATTTGTGTTTTCGTTTGTGAGTAACTACCATTTTGTGACGAGTTCAAGATTTTTAAAAGGTGAATCTAATAAATCCTTAAGGAAATAACCCAATGTTTCATCGGATCCTAGATGTTATGTATAGAGAATCGAATGAATGTGATTAATATCTTTGGCAAAAGTTTTTCGTATATTTACCCGTATGAAGTGAAATACACAAAAAAGAAAGTCTACAAGTTATTAGACCTACTAGCAATAAATAAAGTGTTAATAAATTGAGCAGAGCACAAATATATTAACATGAGACCTTGATAGTTAGGGATGGGACTCCTAAGCGAGTCTCCAAATTCCCTCCTTTGTTATTTACAAACTTTTTTCTTACAGAGCACCAAAGGTATATATTTTTCCATCAAATTCTGAAAATATTACATAATACTAGCTGACCCGACAAACGTTGTCCTGTTTTTTAGGGGCATGAAAAATAGATAGTAGCCGCTTCTCAGGCCTACTGAATATGCATATAAAATTTCATAAAAATCGTTCAAGCCGTTTCGGAGGAGTATGGTAACTAACATTGTGACACGAGAATTTTATATATAAGAAGATATATAAGTTTTACAGGGCGACGACAGCTTGGCGCAGTGGTTCGAGCGTAGGCCGGTCGGCTCACTGCATCGGGTAGTTGCGGGTTCGGTTCCCGTCAGGGTAAATTTCGGAAATGGCCTTTTCGTAATTTTCCCTGGTCTGGGTGTTACTGGGATCGCCCCCAGTCCATTGTACGGTATCCATAGTACAAGCTTTGCTTAGTTTGGGACCATACAGTTGGTGTGTTCGTCTGGCGATATTTATTTATTTATCTAAAGTGCTTACATTATTTTTGAACACAAACTGTTCCTTCGAGGTTTGTACTCATAATATTAAATACGCAATGTGTACTATGCCACTAACAACAAAAATGAAACGACGCAGCTAGCTTACGGGTTAGTTAAGATTTTCAATTGTATAATTATCTCAATCATTACTGTCCGAGACAATTGAGGCAATTGTACAATAATTATTATAAATTTTTGGCCATGCACACAATGAATTGTGGCGATAACCGAAATACTTTGCTTCGTATTTCTGATTCTTCTCTTTATGATGTAGTTATCGTAAGTACTTACATTAATAAAATAATTGAGATGATCCTTATGAAACTGGTGAACAGTTTCAACAGATTCCTAAAGAATATCCTAATTATGTTATTAACCATATACTGTGGATTTCCTTCCTAAGTGACGCCGGATGCGATACCTAGCTTCATTTAACTATAAAATATTACGACTGTTGCTGCGCGATCAATGTTATTACCAATAACTTTGTCAATAAAAAAAAACTTTTATATTGATATTTTTCTGAACCACTTTGGTCGATTGAGATGTTATACACTTACAAAACGGGAACAGGAATATTGTGTCATTGAAGGTACTACAGATATACAATATCAAATTTGTAACTAGGAGAAATGTTATGTCATACCTTAACGACCGCTTGGCGCAGTGGTTCGAGCGTAGGCCGCTGGGCTCACTACACCGGGTGGTTGCGGGTTCGATTCCCGTCAGGGTAAATTTCGGAAATGGCCTTTTCGTATTACCATTACTCATAGTACGAGCGTTGCTTAGTTTGGGACCATACAGTTGGTGTGTTCGTCAGGCGATATTTATTTGTTCATTTATTATTCATTCATACCTTAACGTCTCTGTGGTACCTGGATACGATCCTACCTCCGGTGGTAGATTTACCCTCACCACCTCTCCTGGCAGCGGCCCAAGCCGAGGTCGTGTCCCTTGTGGCGCCCTTGAGCTAGCTGCCCCCCTGCCCCTCTGGCTGGAGCGCACTTGCGCTCGCCCTCTGTCCGGGTGAAGTTGTTATGGCCACTCTGGCCAACAACATATAGTCAATTAAAAAAAAAAAAAAAACGATCCTACGCTGTGGCTCAATTGAACATTCGGTCAATGTTGGTACTGGGCCTCGTAAAAGAAGTGCTGATTCAACATCGTTATTGCTGTCATCTAGTTAAAACTACGTTAGACAAGAATCGTTAAAATAATGCACCAGACACATTAAGAAATTTCGAACATTCTGCCATTATTATATTAAAATTGAAAAATATGCAATTGTGACTTTGTTGCACCAAATGAGCGATATATTTAAAAGTTCAAATATTTTATAAAACACAATACAGATAATATGCGAGAAAGTTATCGAAACACTAGCTTCTTATTTAAATGTATCTTCTTTTGATTATTTAAGCGGCTCTCAAGTCTTAGTTTGGTTGCTATTTGAGCTGTTTAGTTAAGTCGGTATCTCCAGACTACATTACAAGATATCTAAAAACCCCAATGGAAGAATGCTTATAATAACATATTAACGTATTAATATAATTTTAGACTACTGAAACTCCTTTTTTAGTGCTTTATAATTGTATAATATATGCTTACATAGTAATATTTTAAACATTACCTCTAATAAATTTCCGTTAATCGGTAAACAGGCGAGAATCCAGTCGGCAAACGCTGAAACGCAAATACCTGAATACCTTGCGCCATGTGCCCCCAAATGATGTAATCCCAAGCCTAAACTAAAATTAATTCTGACTAGGGAACTAGTTTAATTACAACTAACTGGGTTAATTCCGTTCAGTCAGACACGCTACGAAATATGTATTTCACTGGGCTCATATCTGGCTGTACTAAAGTATTGGTAAAAACGAACAAACTTTTTCAGTAAAAAAAACTTTTACTGAGATTTCTTCTATGTCATATAGGTATATTTTTTATTGCAAGTTTGCTACTGTTTTGCTATTTTTACGAAATACTTTACAGTCACTTAACTAAAGAATTTAACTACACTTGATTAGATTATCATCTGAACACCCGTATTGTTGTATTTATATTCATAAATGATATGATGATAATTTGTTCTTAAGTAATTTCTATATAATGTCGTAGCTAAGACATAACGAGAGATTAGAACAAAATCGTATAGTTATATACAAGTAATGTAACCACAGATATAGATTATATATCTGTGAATGTAACTGTCAAAGCGGGAATCAACATTGATTGATTGCCTTAGTAACGACAATGGCGATTATTACTCGGCTAAGGAATGTTTTTACTTTTGATATTTTCTGAACTGGAGAATGAAATTAATGACTAAAACTTAAGCTTATTACATAAGTATAAATAATTATTCGTCTTAGTAAAACTAGATCACGTCTTGCAAATATCAATTTGCTTAATTTGGATATTAAAAGCTATGGAATGTGTTCTGGCAAAATAAGAGTAATAATAGTGAGAACTCAGTGGGGAAATGGATCCTGGCAATCTGCCATCATAATGAAAGTACGTGGACGAATAAAAACTGATTTAATCCTGAAGGCTGGATGTCTAAATCATGTAGGTATAGGTATTCTGGCAATGGGATCATACATTGTATGCTTTCTTTATGAATATCACGTTCATAATTTCGCTTGAGTTTGTTTGTGAAAGCTCTTAGGGAATATTGAAAAGGATACACAATATGATTTTCCTGAATTATAATCTGTACAAAAAAATAAAATTGAAGTGTCTGTTTGTAATTTCAAGATACCAGCTTTTTAGTAAACGCGTATGAAAGTAGGTACCTATATGATCCATATCGGTATTCATAACAAAAAACATTTTTTTTATTTTTTATCTGCCTGTATTATACTTCAGTTTTCAGCAAAATATGTCAGCCTTTACATAAACAAACTGGCATTTCATTATTTGCATGAATATATCCATCTGTACAAAGTAAATTATAGACGATGAATATTCGTAGCCTGTCGGTAATTCGTTTTCGAAATGTTGGTGTCCATTTGTGGACGGATAATGAATGAATATCGATGATTCGGGTGCCTCATTTATATTGCACTTTATCCACTAACCGCGGTGATTGATGCAAGGCTGGGAGATACAAGATTAATGTTGACTTGAGCAAAATACTTTACAATTTAAATACTTACAGTGGACATAAAAGTCGTAGGAAGTTAAATATATAGATTTTTTTTCTGACGCAGAACTTGTTCATCTTCGATTAGCTCTTATTTTATAGTTAAACCCATACTATTTCTATTATATTATTTCCGCCCACAGAATATTAGACCTGCTGTGGCCAAACAGTTACTTTGCAAATATAACCACATACAACTCTTTTAATCAGTGTGCATTAAAAAAATTGACAACCGCTTGGCGAAGTGCTTTAAGCGTAAGCCGCTCGGATCACTACACCGGATGGTTGTGGGTTCGATTCAGCCGGGGCAAATTTCGAAAATGGCCTACCAGTCCATTTTACGGTACCCGTAGTACAAGCGTTGCTTAGCTTGGGTCCATACCGTTGCTGTGCCAGTGTGGCGATATTAATTTACTTATTATTTAATGTTGCCTAATCTGCAAAGTAGATATTTATAATCTTCACTTGATCCATCGAATGTGGTTTTCAAATAGCGTCGGAAGTGGATTTTATTGTAATTTTGAAATCTTGCATGTATTGTCTTCTATGTTGCTATTATTTTCTCTTTTGATCCTTTTTCTAATTTTATTATGACCTACTTCGGTGTTAACCAAGCTCTGGGTAGACTCCAGACCAGATATATCAACTAAAATTTAAAATTTTGAAAGCCCCCGATGCGACTACTTACTAAACTACAAAAGAGCTGATAATTTTCAAACGGCTGAACCGATTTTCATGAAACATAGCTAAGAACACTCGATCAGAATATCTATCTAACAAAAAAAACAAAATTGAAATCGATTCATCCCCTTGGGCGCTACGATGCCACATACAGACACACATATACACAAATACACAATATGTTAAACTTATAACACCCCTCTTTTTTTGTCGGTGGTTAAAATTACTATATTTTGACACCAATGCACGTAAAATTATGTAATATTTTTATGAAATTTTGGACAAGTCGTTCCTGGGTGTCGATTTACTGCAGTAAAATTTTGGTCACAATGTGCTACCACTTGCTACATGCAGAACATCGCGAGCATCCGGCCTGCTAAGTGGATTAAGGCAATGAAGTGCGCTCGTTTAACCCAACGCTTCGCATCGAACCGAAATAACTGCGTTGAACTATGAATGTACTATAGTGGTAGCAGAGACTAGACTCAAGATACGAGTATATCGGAGTTTAAAAATCAGTGGATTTAATGATCAAGTATTTTTTTTTAATATACTAGCTGACTCGACAGACAGTGTCCTGTCTTTTAGGGGTATGAAAAATAGATAGTAGCCGATTCTCAGACCTTCCCGATAAAAATTTCATGAAAATCGGTCGAGCGGTTTCGGAAGAGTATGGTAACTAACATTGTGACACGAGAATTTTATATATAAGATTAGTTCGCTGTGCGTGTGTTTGTAATTCTTCTTCTCCTAAACGGCTTGATAGTTGTTGATGTTTTTTTTTGTATTTAGGTATTTGGTCGCCTGGCTGGTTCTTAGCTATAGATGAATCCAGCAGGTGGCGCTGTTGTCGACATCCAGTAAATAAAATCGACGCTAGCTTGAAGCTTGGGGGCAAAAGCTAATAAATAATAATAATAAATATCGCCAGACTGACACACCAACTGTATGGTCCCAAACTAAGCAATGCTTGTAATATATGGGTACCGTACAATGGACTGGGCGCGATCCCAGTGACACCCAGACCAGGGAAAATTACGAAAAGGCCATTTCCGAAATTTGCTCCGGCGGGATTCGAACCCGCAACCACCATGTGCAGTAAGCCGAGCGGCCTACGCTCGAACCACTGCGCCAAGCCAGTGTCTTAATAAAAGGATTATGTTCACATTATGGTAATGAATATGAAAATTGGTCATAACATATTATCAACTGCCATTTAACCTATTTCAATTCAATTAAATTCTCTGCGAGACTGTAGATAGTTTTCATTGCGTCTATTGTAGGCATAGGTATTGTTTTAAGTTCTCTCCGAAGATGTTTATGGTGCACAGGTGATAGAGATTATTATTCATATTATAACTGTATAGTTAGTCCTATCGCGGTGATATAGATATTATGACTAGTATCATCAGCTATACTCGTATACTCGTATTGCTGTGCGGTGGTTGGCTAACCGCATTAATTAGTACCACTGTCTATTGTATCACGTATCATTGTATAATGTGTGGACTATTGATCGATAATGCTATAGCAATTATTGTAGATAACTTATTCGAAACATTTTATTTTTGTATGTAACAAAGTCGGCTAAATAACACGCGTATGATTCGCCTGATGTTAAGACGTTACTACTGTAAGAGCATCTATTGGCTACGGCCTACAAATGTTTGCAATACCGAAGGTATTGGTCACATGTTGCTGACCTAAAAGGGATTGGGACAAAGAGTGGGGTAGGGTGGGGGGTTTGATCTTCTGGCTGTCATCGTACGGAACGCAGAGCTATTATGGCGATTTACGCCGATCGTCTGTGAGAGGGTGGTACTACCCAGCCTGTATAAGCTGTAGTCATTTGGCTACAGCATGGCTTTGCCACCGTTAAACATAAAACAGTACTAATGAAGGCAAACTCATAGTACCTTGAGGAAACGGACCTGTGTTTTCAATTAAGTCTGTATTTCTCAAATGGAATGCAATATACACTTTGTGTGAATAAGTTATAAATGTAATTTACGTTACACCTTAATTTTCGCATGGAATTATAACGTCATAAAGCGTACCCGTGTTAATTGGCCTGTCTACTTACAACGTTTACGTCCATAGGCCTGCACAGGAGTATTATACAATATGTATAATCGAACAAGGGAGATTGTTCCGGGTAAAGGGTCTTCTTACAAATTTCCAAATTAGTATATTGTAAACACACTCCTTTGGAATAATATCTAATGTAGCTTTGTTGGTAACGTTTTTATTAAATCAATAATAGAAATGGGATGGGAAATATAAGAATATGAATAACGCATGTTTTTTCTTGGTGCTTTAGTAAATGCTGAAGATGATGTATGTACTGTACCAACAACAAAATAATTATTCTCATGAGTTATTTCAACAGCTAGCCTTTTAAATCACTCGCTACCAGGCAACAGAAAAGCTTTATAATATTATTTAGTTATTTTTTTCCGTATGTAAATCATCCTTACCATTTCGTAGAACGCTATGCCAAATATCGTGCATTATTGAAATTACACCTTACCTATATAGTTATTAAGAACTCTTTTAGTATGTATTCCTATGTTACGTCATTCATACTCTTCAGAATTAAAGGAATTCCAGGCTTTATTCTGTGCAAGTAAACATCGTAAACTTAGTTTGTGGATACCCATCCAATTACGCCAAACGCCAATCCCGCCATGTTGGCTGTACAGCCCGCGGACGGGGCCAATGAAATCATGGCGGAATAACCGACACAAAACGTACGCCAATGTCACAGGCAGTAATTGGCAGCGGCCGTTGACCTGTGTATGCCCAATCGAAGAATCACACTGGCGGAATGAAGCCTTTATACAGGTTGTTCCAAAAGTCGAAAATAAAATAAAAAATACATATAAAGTAAGGGTATGTAGCGGAGATACCAAGTGATGACAGAATATTTTAGTAACTATCATATTGTCTGAGTTATTTGCCTTTGAATATTTGTCACTACTTTCGCCTTTCGGACTTAGAATGTAAGATATGTTTGTGTTCTATTACGTCTACAGTGCAAACTGTGCCAGCTATATTCAAGAATAACTTTGTTTACTTTTTGCATAGTACTTTTTTATTGGCGGGAAAAAATGTATTCCAATTTCAGATATTTTTTTCTATGTCAGTTCTATGCTTGATACTCATCCAAACCAAAGTATTAATTGGGACTATAGTAACAACCTGTAAAGGCTCCATTCCGCCAATTTAGTCAATAAAAGAGTTTTCAAGCCGAATTATCGAAATATCATATATCCAGCTAAACGTATTGTTTAGTTACTGCCTATTCTAAGTTAACTTAAGGTTTTTGTTCTCAATCAATGAGAGCAAACGATATTCAGATCACCAGATGTCGCTTAATTGCACTGGGCTGACATCTGTCACTTCACTAATGTCAGTGTCTTTACGAATATGTGTTATCGCGAGGTAGGAGAGAGAGACTATCAAGTGTCAGGTGACACGAGGTGGCGCCACCAAGCGACATTTTTTGACTTAGTAATCAAAGGGCACTCTAGGACCCGTATTACTAAATGCATTTCAAGTCTGTAAGTGGTCTTAAGTACGCTTTCGTCATGTCATTTCGTACTGGTATGACTTAAGAATTACATTTTCAAGCTCACTCTCAGACTTGAGATCGATTTATTAATATATGGCCAATTTTGCAAATCCGTGAAACCGCCCGAGCTACGCAAGCAGTATTAACCGTCTATATAGCTCATAACCAGTCACTGCTACTATAAGACGACTTGTTTCAAGAGGGTACCTAGTACCGAGGGTTCTAACTATGTAATAATTCATCTTATTAATCTCCACATATTTGATGTGTATATTTGCATATTCTATTTGGCGTGTGGCCGCAATATTATCGCGTTAGTCGTATTAAGGGATTTCGATACTCAAGGGAATTCATGTCGATTCTATTCCTTTTCAAGAGTACCTTTATGTCGTTATCGCGGTGTCCCATCATATCACTAGGGGGTATATTTTATGAATGCAATGCAAATCGTGGATTTATTCATAAATTGCATATGTATTGCTTAAATTGATCAGGAGGTAGTCAGTTTAACAATTAATAATAAGGCCGGTATTAATATATGAATCTCAAGTCTGAGAGCGATCTTGGAAATGTCATTCTAATGTCGTACTAGTACAAAATTACACGTCAAAAGCGTACTCAAGACCGCTCTCAGACTTGAGATTGATTTATTAATACGGCCCTTAGACAGATAATTACAGTATTTGACGTCCGTGTACAGTCTTCTTCTCTAGCACACCATGCTAGGAATACGTATAAATACCAGTAACCCTGTATAAAAAAATAGTTTAACTTGCGTATAAAAACGAGATAACTGTTTATTAATAAACTTTGTCTGTGTGAAGCCGAAGCCACAGCGGCGCAAATGCAATTAGTGTCACTTGTTGCCTCCCTGGTGGCTCAAATTGCATTTTATTCGCAGCGAAAGGGTTAAGGGTGGTCAAGTCAATCAATTTTCAAGAACAATATTTCAATGGAAAATGAAAGATGAGGAAAATGCGCACGGTAATTCCACCATTATGGTAAAAGCACGATATGTTTTTTTATGATATAAAAAAGGTGCAAAAGTAAATAGAGTATCCATAACATAATAGCCACTATTTTTGTTTTTTTTTATCTAACTATCAGGTACTTATCTTACCTAGTTCTTAAGTCCCTAGTAGCATCCAATTATAATATTCATCTATAAAAGATAAAAGCCATTGAATAAAGTAGGTAGATATAATCGAGCCTAGGTAAACTTAAACCCTCGGGCTACGTCTGGTACTTATTTGATAAAGCTGGTTCAAAATAAATGAAATGAGACTGGAAAAAACAAATAAATATTTACAGAATATTTTGCCTTTCTCAGATAAGTTGTAATTAAAGGGGGTGACTGTAAAGTTAAGCGCTTGAATTTCTAGATAGATATCTAGATAGTTCTAGGATATCCCTCGGAAACTAGAACGATTTCTCACAAATAATGGCCACTTATACTTTTATTCATCATATTCCTGTTACAAATGATATAAAAAACGGAACTGCTGTTGCCACTTATATTTGTAGTAAAATAACTACAAATTCCCCCATTTGAGTTTCATCGTTCGTTTCATAAAAAAAATTCAGGACTAACACCTCGTCATTTTGATACCGTCAAATATACCGAATTGTCTTTCAGGCCTAAAATAATAGGATAATGAAAGCTAATTTCAGTATTACTAATTTGGGTACCTATACTCTTCAATTTAATTTATACGATTCCTCCTATTAATCAATTTGAAGAATATTAATATTTGTTCAATAAAAAACATAGAATAGTATCTGACAATAAATGTATCTGGTGGGATGAAAAGGAGACTAACATAAATTCAATAGGTATCCAACCCAATAATTTTCCCGTTTTTTATGACGGTGCAAGTTCCATCGAGCTTGAAATTGTAGCTTCATTGCGAATCAAATGACCGGAACCACTACCAACATTTATTAAAACTCTAACGAATATCGATATTCTAGACAAGAAAAAGCAGCAAACTAGCAAATAATAAATGATTCTAACATAAAATGCAGAAAATGCGCTTTGTATCAATATTATTTTCATTTCCGAACTGAATAAAAATACAAAAGTACGGAAAGATATTTTTTTCCAGATATCAACATAATCTAAAATAAAAGTCTAATTTCATGAGAGGAAAAATATCGGCTTCTTCTTACAGACGCCTTCTGCCTTTTATTTTCTTTTCTGTTACGTTTTCAATTACAAAGAGACTCTCCAATATTTACCGTATTCACTGAAAATAGATTCGGGATAGCTTCTTTTGTTAGATTTTTATTTCTGTGAAAGGTGACCAAAATAAATATTTGAACCGAATATGAATGGTTTTTAGAGAGAAGTCACTCTGTCAGTTTGGGTTGATATCTTTGTGGTTTATAAGGAGTAATACATATATGCCGACAGGTTATTTTGAACGGATGTCGATCCTAGCTTACAGTAGTAATAAAAAATTAAGCTCATATTAGGTACTGTTCGCATGTGCTTTGGACATAATTATCCTCAATTTTAGCTATGTGATTCCAAGAAAGACTTTTATAACGTCTCTGAATTCGAAGTTAAGGCTAAAGCGCCCACCTAGCCCGCGAAGTTTAGTTTTTTGACGTTTTTTAGAATTTTTTCAAAATCTGACAATAATAAAAGGCACATTTTGTAATTCGCGAAAAAGACCGTGTGCAGTGCATTTATTAATATATCCAACTTACTCTAAAACATTTCAAGAACGACAGCTATCCAGATAATCTGGCAATTTTTGTATATTTAGTGATTTACTAGTATCATATCCACCGTGATAATATTTAGAGTAAATTAAATGTATTAATAAACGCACTTGCATACTGTGTTTGTCGCAAATCACAAAATGTTGTCATAAATGTTTTCAGATTTTGGATAAACTATAAAAATACTCGAAAATTTTGAATTTTGCGGGCTAGACAGGCGCCTTCACCTTAAAGAGATAATGGGAACACTGTTGGCATAGTTCAAGTCCAGACCCAATACCCTAGTTTGCGGCTGTCGTCATTTAATTACTCTAACATTAATCTACCTAGTACGGACGGGTCGGGCGCCTCGGGCGTACGGTAATTTCCATTTAATTTTGTTGCTTAAAAATTAATTAAAACGGATGTGTTATTACAAGGAAAGGCTGTTCATTTTCGTATCGGTATGAAGCCGTTGAAAATTGTAATCAATCAATTATAATAAGATCATATTACGATTAAAAAAACAACTTCACCAAAATTGTATGTGATGAGTCATCAAAACGTCATGATGTCCTGAGCGATTGTTACTTTACCACTTTCGATCAGGTGTACTACCTGCCAGTGTGCCTATAAAGACAATAAAAAAATACCTCCTTTTGACTTTTTAATATAATTCGGATAATCCTACTAATATTATAAATGCGAAAGTTTGTGAGTGTGGATGTATGTATGTTTGTTACTCCTTCACGCAAAAACTACTGAACAGATTTGGATGAAATTTGGAACACAGATAGATTATAACCGGGATTAACATATAAGATACTTTTTAACCCAATAATCCAATACTAAGCGGATGAAGTCGCCGGGCACAGCTAGTTTTAATATAATTCGGATAATCCTACTAATATTATAAATGCGAAAGTTTGTGAGTGTGGATGAATGTATGTTTGTTACTCCTTCACGCAAAAACTACTGAACGGATTTGGATGAAATTTGGAACACAGATCGTTTATAACCGGAATTAACATATAGGATACTTTTTATCTCGATAATCCCGAAATTTTTGCTAAGTTAAAATACTACGCGGATGAAGTCGCGGGGCACAGCTAGTATCTAATAAAGTTTTGAATACCATCAAATACAGATAAATATGAGACTTGAGTTACATTGTGACTAATTATTGAAGTAGAAACAATACCTTCATGATTTATTTCCATTTACATTTTAAACTGGCAGTATGCGTCCATTGTGATATATGCCGATTCTCGAAATAGCTGTCATTACCACACAGGGGGGAGATCTATTTAAATTCATAATTTCATCGAGGTGGTGTACGTGTACTAATTTTATTACATTAGGGTCACACCATGCGATAAGGTTCACCAAAAAGTCTGCTACATTTTTTGTTCCTCATTGTACACTACCTACTTAAATATCCTTGTTTCATCCTAGTATTTTTTCATTATTAACAGTTTGAGTTTATTCCATCCAACAAAAGAAATAAAACTAAAAGAGCGATATAATCTAATGTCTTCTGTACTTTTTCATTCTAATAGATATCAAGTTCGCAGTAAAAATTAAACAGACTTTTTCACTTTGTAGATAGGTAAGCATGGATTGTGGTTTCTAATTAGAATAAACCGCTGCTCGCTGGCGTATGATAAATTTTAAATACAGGTGACTACAGCAAAATAAAGGTAGGTCCTGCAAAATCTTGACTCAGACTGAATAATTTGAACACATTAATTCCCAAAATTGCGAGAGGTTTTGACGGGAGAAATTACGCATTGGCTATTGCCAGCGAGTGCTTTTAATCATTTAATTATAATGTATTATTTTTTCGTTGCAGGTAAGACTGAGAAATGTTGATTTCGGATCAGTAAGTATTAACTACGCTGAGAAGTAGACACTTATCGAAAGTGAAACAAACAGCCACTATATAAAATGCATCATGTAACAACACAAATACATTAAATCATGAGATTTTTCTTACAACGAGTGAACATGCATAAAACATTCAATTCGTAAATGCATCACACACACATGAATTCACATAAACTCTTTTACAAACAGGTAAGTTAGTTAATTTACAGGATAAAAGATTATCTTTTTTCAATAAATGTCGTCTAATGAAATGTTTCCAGTCCTACGTTAGCCAGATTCTGTCTTCGGATGAAGTCAAATTTCTTTTATTAGTGCATATTTCTGAATCCAGACGGTCAAAGTATCATTGGAAGTCGTTGATGCGGAGACTGCGCGTCATAAAAATAGCCCCGGAGAGAAATAGAAGTGATTGAAACTGAATCGTTGTGCAAGGATTTAGTTGCAACTTGTAATTTATTTTTTGCAGCAATGAACATGAATTTTATAGACGTTGCAGAAAATAAATACGTACTTATCGTTGGCGTATTCTTAACGAAAAATTTGTGACTTTTTGTATCATAATTGAAATCTTAAAAGTTAAGTTTTATTTTTAGTTAATTCTAGTTTAAGAACACTTAAGGCTTAAGCGCCCATCTAGCCCGCGAAGTTCAAATTTTTTGAGTTCTTTTAGAAATTTTTCAAAATCTGACTATAATAAAAGACAAATTTTGTAATTCGCGAAAAAGACCGTATGCAGTGCATTTATTAATATATCCAACTTACTCTAAAACATTTCAAGAACGACAGCTATCCAGATAATCTGGCAATTTTTGTATATTTAGTTATTTACTAGTATCATATCCACCGTGATACTATTTAGAGTAAAATAAATGTATTAATAAATGCACTGCACACGGTCTTTTTCGCGAATAACAAAATTTGTCTTTTATTATTGTCAAATTTTGTAAAATTTCTAAAAGAACTCAAAAAATTTGAACTTCGCGGGCTAGACAGGCGCCTTCACCTTAACGAGAACCGTTCTAGGTGGAACAAGGAACTAGTCATAATATTGCTATTGCAGATTTGACAGACCAGCTGTTATTGTCGGCCAAGAATTATTGAAAATTACCATGAAACCTCATTGTCTACTTAAGGCTAAAGCACCCATCTAGCCCGCGAAGTTCAATTTTTTTGAGGTTTTGTAGAAATTTTTCGAAATCTGACAATAATAAAAGGCACATTTTGTAATTCGCGAAAAAGACCGTGTGCAGTGCTTTTATTAATATATCCAACTCACTCAAAAACATTTCAAGAACGACAGCTATCCAGATAATCTGGCAATTTTTGTATGTTTAGTGATTTACTAGTATCATATCCACCGTGATAATATTTAGAGTAAAATAAATGTATTAATAAACGCACTGCATACTGTGTTTGTCGCAAATCACAAAATGTTGTCTTAAATGTTTTCAGATTTTGGATAAACTATAAAAATACTCGAAAATTTTGAATTTCGCGGGCTAGACAGGCGCCTTCACCTTAATTGGAACATCTCGCAGTATTTGACCTCCATATGTTACTATTAGTGACGTCATTTCCTATAAAACTAATCCACGCATTTATCACTTATGACCATTGGTCACACAATGGCGTATCCGGTGGGCTCACAATGATACGTTGGATACAATAGGACTATTCTGTTTTGGTCACGTTTAATAGGACTGCTATTTCTGTCAACTCGAGTCACGGCGCGGGAGGTCTATTTTCCTTTCCGGAAAAAGCAAAGGAAAAATATTTTCTTGTAAGCAATTCTTGGTATTAGCAGTGTCAGCATTTATTGCTTAGAAAGTACTTAATGGTTTATTTTTTCCATTGAAATAAAACTATTTTACGGATTTTATCGCGTTTATTTAGTTTGTTATTTTCCGTTATATAATCCGTAAAATAGTTTTATTTCAATGTGTAGTATTCGCGTAAATATAAGAAAACAATATTATTTTTTCCAGCTGCAGCGGTGAATTGAAGGCTTTATTATTCTACTTGTTGATGTACCCTTTGTTGAGGATCATTTTAAGAGATTTTGAAGTAGTCTTCTAGAGATTGACTATTTTGTCAAACCTCGTGAGACGGTGGAAAATGCTCCGAAAGAAGCAATAGAATAAGTATTGACATATCTCTTATAACCTGCGATACTTACATTTCAAAAACCTCCAGCCCAAAATAAATTTACCTCTATGAATTCGTATCTACAATATGGCTTATCTGCATGAAATTATATTTTATCAGGTTACCAAATCAAAATCTTAGTATTACTGGACGACTCTCACAGCGAAACTACTATTCTAGAGTCGTCTCTATCAGAACAGTTCATTGTAACTTCGCCTACAGCGATGAACCGCCAGATAGACTTTACAAAGAGCTCTCCAGTTTCAACCCTCCATTGAGGGCTTTAACGATCTATATTGATGTAATCAAAATCTGGGATGAAGTGAAAAGGTTTCTGATGAAAAAAATACGTAACGGCAATTTTGTTGTGATATTATTATGGCAGCAGTGATAGTCTATTGAGCACGCGTCTTGCGGGCACAAGGTCTAGGATTCAAACCCGTAGCACCTCTGAGTTTTTCGAAATCTACGTGCGAATGGGGTCTGTTGCGGATGGGGTCTGACCGCAACAGACCGAGACAACTGGAAGAAGGGAGGGGAGGCCTTTGCCCAGCAGTGGGACACTACAGGCTCCTAATAATAATAAATAACGTGCGAATCATAATTTCTGTATGATTATCACTTAGTGAAGGAAAACATCGTGAGGAAACCTGCATGTCATAGAAAATCTACACAATTTCTGAAAGACATGTGAAATCCGCCAACCCGCACTGGGCCGGCTTGGTGGATTATGGTCTGACTCCTCCTCATAGTGAGGGGAGCCCCGTGCCCAGGAGTGAGACGTCAAAAGGGCTAAATTATTATTTATTATTGTTATTATATTATTATAGCAGACGCATTCGTCTGCCCATTCCATTCGTGTCCCATTGGAAAGGAAAGCGGTCGTAAGCTTATAGCCCAAGCTAATACTCGGAAATCATTTGAATTGTTCGAGACGTAAACTCAGGTTTCAGGGAATCAATTTTAATAATAATGATTAAGTCTGTGGAATCAATTTTAATAATAATGATTAAGTTTGATCAATAGCTGAATACCTAACTGGTATAGTCCTTTATCCAACTAAATTTATAAATATGATCGATGGAGTCTAATGGGAGTGATGAAAAGGCCGTTTCCAGCAGCAGGTCGAATTAAGTATGTAGTAGGATCAAAAATGAACGGAGATATATGATAATAAAGGAAAGAGAAATGGGAAAAAAGATTATCCTACCGGATTAAACTCTTCAGAGCGCAGATCAAACGCGGTTTCGCTGTGAATGCATGATTCCCTATTAAATTACACATGTTTGTTGCCAGTACGCGCCCCACTTTGATTATATCACGCGGGAGACCGGCTGCAGATAATTCCGTTGCTACACAGTCGCCGTTGTACAGCGTTTGAACTTATTAAAGTGTTACAGAGCTATTTCAGGGCTGAATAACTTTACCCAAAATTGAATATCATTCGAATGAATGTGGCTGTTTCCTTTTGATGTAGTATGTAGTTTATTTTATTTTTTATTTGTTTTTTTTGGATACAATTTTTATACCATTTTAATCTACTAGGTGAAACAGAAAGGGTATAGGTACTATTTTTTTTGCAACTTTAATTTGTAAATTAAAACTATCGGCTATGTGGAACAGTTGAACTACTAAAGGTTTTGTAGACTTATGAAATCTGTCAACTGCTGTATCCTTGTAATACCTTTTGTTTTTCAAATTTCCTCCAAATCTGATAGTTTTAGAATAAGAAAGTTAAGTTTTGAAAAAATAAGTATACCCTTTCTGTTTCAACCTGTAGGTATACCCGATACTTATTCATCCATACACCCAAGTATTATGTGGTACATTAAAATGTTCTGTATAATAAGAAATAATAATAATAGGTCATGTAAATATTTTATGAACAAGGTTACTTTACTTCCGTGATCAGGTCCCTATTTTGTGTTGACCTCAATACTTCATGTGTTTTGTGCGAAGAGCCTCTTCTATTTATTTATATGCTCGAGCTTTGCATGAATTATATTGTGTCCTCATAAAATTTATTGCGGCGTAAATTAGATTTATATGTTTGTAGGTACTCGGCACAATAAAATGAGATTGGTAATACTAAAGCTGCGTATACGAAAATTATACAGCCTGTATTCATTAAGGAATATTGTTAACGGGACGAAATATTATTATTTATCAAATTAATTTAATTATAGAGACTATTTTGAAATTCGAAATAGGTGTTTTAATCCATATCAAATATCGGTACTATGATCAAAGAGGTACCTAATAATTTTCGTTGGTTTATAATATTATATAGTCTAGTCTAATATATCAAAATTAATGTGATTAATTCATTCGACTCGCATAGGGTTTCCTAACCTTGTGGTGGAAGTACAATGAACTCAAGCTATGAATACATATTACATTTTATCGCACCGCACGTGTCAGCGGATTGCACGTGCTAATTGCATATTTTTCAAATATTTGGTGAGTCATGCTATGATGATAATAATATAGATCCATCTATGGCACCACCGTTATATCTATCTTTATAGCGTTCTAGTGTCGTATTAACGAGACTGCAAAGGTTGATTTGAGGTGTTACAAATATAGATGATGTATATCTTGGGGAAAAGAAGGATGACTCGGCTCTCTTCTCGTATTGTAGACGTTCTTTAGAATGTTAGCATTTGCCCTAGCGATCTCAATAGCACGATGACAATTTCCAATACGTGTTGACTGTTTGACGGAACAAATCGTAATATGCTCGCCGCCGACCACTGCTAACGCAAGTGGACTTTTTCCAACGCCTGTAGATGGCTCTGTAGTCCTATTTCGATGGTTTCAATACTTTACTTTTGAAGCGAAGCTTCTTTACGGACGTTCGGGGCGTTCGCTACCCGGGCACTAAAACCGTGAAAATAGGGACGTAGCGTTACGCGTTACACGATACACGATGACGTCAGAGCTGCGGTGCCCTAAGCTTTGTACTAAATATGGCTTGAAGGTTAGATAGAACATTGATAATAATTTAAATATAACTAAAAATTAAGAATACTTCACAATTTCGCGTGTCATCAAGCTGTCACCCATCTTAGTACTGACCGCGCCCGACGTTGCTTAACTTAGGTGATCGGACGAGAACCGATGCATCCAACGTGCTATGGACTTTGTTGATAAAGGTTCCGAATAAAGTAACCCATATCTACAATTACATACGATATTTTAGTTGCCTTATAGTGGATAATTTCATCATAATCTCTAATGTAAAAAAAATAAAAAAAATGTTTAGGTGACTCAGTTGGTAATAGGTCTGGCCTAAATAGTAACAGACGTGGGTTCAAACCTTCACACAAGCAATTGATTTTTTTTTTTATATAAGAATTTTTTTTTTTCCCTTAGAAATTTTGCTATTTATATTTATATTTGCAATTTATATTATTTTAAATTGAATATTTGTTTTATATAAGATTTCAATATTTTTCCTTAGAAATTTTGCATTAAATGGTAACAGACGTGGGTTCAAGCCTCCACACAAGCAATTGAATATTTGTTTTATATAAGATTTAAATATTTTCCCTTTGAAATGTTGCCTATGCACGCCACTTATAATATATCTAATATCTACTGCAAAGCTTCGCTTCTTTCGGGCGTCCCTAGACGGCACTGATTTTTGAAAGGTTTTTTATATTTGAACCACACTGTCCATAAAGAGAGTGTTTAATATAAAATGAGTGCCTATTAAACCTATAACTACTGCATTAAACCGATCTCGATATTGCACACAACCTGACCTTTAACTTGAACTTTATTACAATGCTTTGCATACGGACCGCGTAAGTGGCGATAGACTTTTCACTAGAAAAATAAAATATACCGTGTTTCAGCGCACGGCAAAATATTTGAACACGATTTTGAATAGATGAATAGTATTACGTACTCGGCTAATGTCCGCGCTAATTTACCTCAAATTGTTTAATTATTTTAAAATGAAATCATGAGATTACGCCACCACCTTAGAAAATATTACGTGTAAAGTGGGCCAATCGCGACGTAGTCTAAGTCGAATTGTTTACGAATAGTATCATAGATCCCAAAAGAAGAAGAACTGTGACACTCAATGATCCTAATATATATAAAGCAATTGAAATACTTTTATACAGGTTTAGTCCAAGTATTCTATTAATCTTAAGTCATAGCGATGCGCTCGTAGCGTAGCTCACCCTTATACCTTTATAACAGCGTGCATGCATGCATGCATGAATACGGGCCGAGAATGAAGCGGGTTACCACTCGAGTGGCCTTCTCATTCAATGCTATGCTCAATCATTGCACAATACAACAATCTGTGGTTTAATTAAAACTTCGATATTAAGCTTTGTGATCAATGTACACTCAAGGTTATACTTTTAATTATATTGTGGATAGGATTCTTCTTTTGCTTTAGATTTGCATTTGCTATTAGACAATAACGTAATATAAGTGAATGTTGATAAAAACATGATATAGGTTCTAAAAATATAACAGAGAAAAAAATAATGAAATGTTTATCTTTCAGCTGTTTTCACATTCAGATGAAGTTTATAATAAGAGCTGATACGAATGGTCGGACAAAGCTGATTTATTACACGATATTCAACTGAAAATATTTACTTTTCAGGATGATACTGCGCATAGTAAGCACCTGAATATTGTAAATCCGCCCCAGCGCGTGTCGGTGCATTAATGCATTTTTTACTAAAAAAACGTTCTATATTTTTGAACCGCACAGAAATAAAATAGGTGTACCTAAGTACTAACAATATTTTGTCATGGGTTTGGGTGTCACTGGGATCGCCCCTAGTCAATTGTGCAGTATGCATATAATTGGAGTGTTAGTGGGACGATGTTTATAAAATAAAATTAAAAGTGGTACATTTTAAATGAAGATGTTGGTACTAAAACATATACCATTAATACTTGGTTTAGGTATCAGACGGAAGCACTCCAAACAATATATTTCCGTTTTGAGCCGTTTACAAGCTTATTCTTTGTTAGCAATCTCTCCATCACGTACTTAACTTTCCGTGTACCTAAACAAATGGTTCGAGAACAGATTTTTTTGCGGTTTACCCTCTTGTAAAATCATTGTTTTCTTATCATCCGTAACACGTTCGCAATACGTGGGGGTACTCAGTTACATCCCCCTATTTTTGTATTAAAGTGCGATGATCCCGTACCGCCATTAGTATGATTTTGATACAGTCATTAGGATGAAAATAATTTGGGAAGTTCTACACGACTATGTTAAGAGCGTGGTTAGAATGTATGGGACCATTCGTAATCGGTTATAATTATGGATTTTCGTAAGCGGTCTCTACGAATCTGAGGACCAGCAGGAGTGGTCCTCAGATTCTTAGAGATCGCTCATCGCAGTTTTTTTTAATAATTCTAGCAGTGATAGCCGATTGGTTAAGCACGCGTCTTGCGTGCACATGGTTCCCGGTTTATACCCGGCTCGCACCTCTGGGATTTTTTTTATTTATGTGCGAATCATAAATCAAAACTTCAATATGATTATCATTTGCTTATGGTAGAGGGAAACATTGTGTTAAGTAGTGTCAATGTTGTGAAGGATTCCCCCTTGAATTGAGGGGAGGTCAGTGCCCAGTAGTGCATTCAAATGTGTCATAATTCCTGGAGGTGACATGACGTTGTACAGGCTTGAGTGTAGTCTCAAAAATATACGAAATATGGACGCAATTATTATTATATATTTTAATTATTTGCAATCCTAAATCATATAATTATTAGTATTAAAATAGATCACACATCTTCGCAAGTCTCAAGAGAAACTCCTTCAGTAATGTAGTTAGGAGATAACGACTCTTGACTACAGTTGAGTTATCGATTAACACCTAAAAGGATCGAGGGTAATTGGCCAGCGGCGCTGAGCCCCGGCTATCTGGCGGGTTTCGTGTGCGATCATTAGCGCTAATTTGTTTTTAGTATACCACTGAGATGCGACATGTGGACTATATTGAGAAGGCATTCACTATTTAGATGTTTGTGAAAATAGTTATTTCTTGGTGACACACTAAGAAAAAAAAAAACTAACGACAACAAACGATTTTTGTAGTTCCTAGAATCCCCCATTTTAGTGTTTATACTAGTTTTAGGTATTACCTAGAGAAAATAATGTATGAATTTGTGGCATTACATATAGACATATTTGCTGTAATTACAAACCGTTTAGTAAACAATGGGATATAAAATAAATATGTTAGCTCTACATTATTTTGGTACTTACGTGTCTATCAATCTACCAGAAAATATACCTCAGTTTTCAATTCCAAATAAATTATAACCAGACAAGATTGGCATTTTTGCTATCTACATACTCATATCCAACACCATTAAGATATAATCTCTCGAATTTTAAGGGCTCATAAACCAATTTAAAGCCTTAACACCTACATATAAGTACTGGAAATAGACCGCTGATGGTAATTTTACCATCGATTCGGGAACACTATTTTATCAAAATGATTATAGAGACTGCGAAGGCCGAGCGCGGTGGCGCAGTGGCAGGCCGGGCTTAACAAATAGTCCCCTCTTACATAACAATATGGTAAGATTACGAGCTTCCGTATATCACCATTGGCTGCGTCCACATCTTGCGAGGGAAGACGATCCGAGCAAACAGTTTGACGCAGAGCATTTTCCTGGCTCGGCTGCGTGGTGTGGCCTGGTATTTGAATGCAATGAGCGTCATACGTTTGTTTCAAAATCAACATCTACATTGTGTCTTTTTGAAAGCTTCGAGCTATTAAAGTTATAAAAGTCATAGTCATATTATATTATACTAGCTGTGCCCCGTGACTTCATCCGCGTAGTATTGGATTATTGGGTTAAAAAGTATCCTATATGTTAATCCCGGTTATAATCTATCTGTGATTCAAATTTCATCCAAATCCGTTCAGTAGTTTTTGCGTGAAGGAGTAACAAACATACATACATACATACATACATACATACATCCACACTCACAAACTGTCGCATTTATAATATTAGTAGGATCATTGTTAAGATCCATCTGGCGTCTACACAAAAATGTGTTTTGTCCATTTTTGATTAAAGCCTATGACGTCATAGCTCGCAAAAGTATATTCGATTTTGCCTTTTATTTCGCTATGGAATCGTAGAATTCACGAAAAACAACTAGCGGTCGCCCGACTTCTACCCGCCCTGATTTATTCCACCCTGTGTGTGTACTACGCTGCGGAATCCCGCGAACATTCCTTTCTCTTATTGTTTCTTAGTTTTTTCCCGTAAAGCTTGCGAAGGGCCCTTATTGGACAGTTCAAACGTGTCACGTAAAACCAAGAATACTTCGTGGAAAGTACCTTATTGTATGGCTTTCGTTTATTGCTGTGACCTTTGTATTTTATGGGGCAACCAGTTTATGTGGTACTAATTATGTTCTGGAATACGGTAACTTGCGTGTTTATTATCAGACAATATTAATGCGCTTACGGATACATTTGTCAGCACTCGAATCGTGTTAGTTTCAAGGTTTTATAGAGTGTGAGTCAAAGGTCCGTATTAATAAATCGAACTCAAGTCCGCTCTCAGACTTGAGATCAATTTATTAATACGAGCCAAAGTTACTAAACCCAAGTACAGAATAAAGTAGAAAACAAAGAGTATACGATTTGTAAGTAAACTAGACATAGAGTATAATAAATTCACGTGTATAAAACTTAGTAATTTAATTTGTAACCGACGTGTATATTTTAATGTAAAAATAATGTCGTGTAGATTGTACCTCCAACAAATTAAGAAAAAAGACATTACTCCATTCACGTGATACTTTTGAGTGAGGAAGCTTTCAGCTTATCAGCCGCAACCAGATGTGCTTCTGTGGTAAAACGCTTTAGCGGGCACGAGTACTAACTTTTTGACATGTTTTTCATAAGTAGAAAGAAACAAGTATTTTGCGGCATATAAACTATACAACGGCCTACGAGAAGCGAAGTTTTTCCTTTGCACTAACATGGGGTTCTTCAAAAGGCAAGTTTATAGGTCCCTTAAAGCCCGGAACCGGGTCTGCTCCTCTCAAGTGGCAGATGTCCTGGGCGACAACTACTTCTTACCAGAGGACCATCAGTGTTCCTTGCTAGGCAATAAAAAAAATAAGGTAATAAATGAAAATAAACGATTCGATAACGACCAAAATACTCACCAAAAAATAGTATGAAATAATAATAATAATAATTTCCAAATAATGTTTTGAATTTTTTCTTTCATTTTCAATAAGTTTATTTCCCATTTTTTATGTTAGTTGGACTTCAACGCTGTGGGTTCCTTTGGTGTTAAACAAAATCGAGAAAACGAATGAAATTCTTTGTAATTGTTATAAATAGGCGATGTTCAAGGGAAGAGGACGTCTTTGTGAAAGCGCCCTTTCTCCCTTCATTGTTTTTCTAACCTTTCTGTCTGTTATCTATCGTTGGAATTAAATTAAAACAATGTCTCCGAGAGAGTCGTTTTGTTTTTGGTGTATTTTTCGGAATTTACGTGGTTTGTATGGGATTACGTTGCGATCCGCGATGACAGTTTGACGTTGACAACAGATAGGTTATTTTGAAAGTATAATTTCGTAATAATATATACAGAACCTGTTATAGACATATAAAAGTTAATATAAACGATTGTAGTATAAATTGTAGATATTATTTTGTAGGAATTGGGTTCTTCGTTTAGTGCAAGTTTTAATGGATTGGTTATTTGAAGTCTAGTTTTCTGATGGTCATCTGTTATATTTAAATAAGAATTAAACCCTGTACTATCTTAATAGCAGTGTTGATGGAAACTTGTTACCCGATCATACAATACCATATGGCACAATTTTAGTCAGTTCCAAACGAAATAACTGACTACAGGTGATGGTCATAAGTCCAGTAGCAATCTCAATCAATACTGTGCCGTATGTTCACAGTAATACAGTCTAGCGTGCTACTGTAGGTACTTTATGAACGCTGATTATTTATGCTGGTAAAGAGCAATCATCGTCGTCCCAGAGCAATTTAAAAACGATTAAACATTGCAATTAAGATTTTTGTTTAGTGGCCGAGTGAGCCTCTCTAAGGATTTTCCTATAAAAACACGTTACATATGTATAGTTTGTGGTTCATCGGTTACTTATGCCTCACATCAAATACCGCCTGGTATACCGGCGCACACGCAACAGGTATGTCGTTAAATCCAAACTACGAGGAACACGAAAATAGACGGAAGTAAATCGCAACATTATAGTTCGCGATTTATTCGCTATGAGGGCGCAAGTGTCGCGGATGCACTGCAGACTAGTGCCAAAATAAACACATTATTTATCTTCCGCGGCTAGTACTAAATTCAAAATTCGTTGGCAAACAGTGCATGAACGGCTTCTCCAGTAAGGGCATTTTATTTTGGGGCTACCTGTATAAATAGCATTGGTTAGTGAATGCGGTTAAATTTTTGGGCCTGTATTCATAAATCGATTTTAAGTCTAAGAGCGGTCTTAAGTACGCTTCTGACATGATCTTTTGTACTGGTATGATTTAAGAATGACATTTCCAAGATTGCTCTCAGACCTGAGATTGATTATTTATTAATTCGGGTCTAAGACTAAACACAGACTTATTTAACGCGTTCATATTATATGAAGTGCTTGTTTGTAAATCATTTTATCTGGAAGTCAAATCACAATCAACAACTGACTTTGTACGATCGACAAAACTAGTTCATGTCCAACCTACTCGTACATGGTATTCAGTGTGAAATTGTCTCTGTTATGTTAGTAAGAAACACTAATTCTTAAGCGAAATTAGAACCTATATCGGTGGGTTACGATTGTATATTGTTGAGTTTACCTACCTACCTACTAAGATGCTAGGAATACTTCTGTTTTGTATTCGTTATCTTCATCGAAGTGCATGTATACGTAAAAATAAAAATATAGTCAGATGATGACAAGAATTAGGTTGCGGGGCAAATTTTAGTTGTAACTACGACCTATAAGTGCAGGTAACGGAGAATAATTAACGTATCTACTGTAACGTCAAAATAAAGGTTAAACTATTTATTGATATAAATGATTATCTACTTACTTACCCTAAAGTAGTTTTGTTACGTCATCACGTAGTCATAATTGATCGTCGCGGTGCACATAAGGTCAACAACATCATTGTACTCGACCAGGTTCAGACAAGTGTGAGAATCTTGAAAAATGTATTGAAAATAAAAGTATGTATAGGTAAAAACCCAATGACGGCCATTTATCTTAGCCAGTCTATGGATCTACGAGCGAATTATTTACGAGATTCACAGCTGTCAACCGCCCCTCATGATAAATAGTTTATTTCCAACAACAAATTGTTCACGCAAAAAATCTATACTGTATTTCAGATACCACCTAATGTCCATAAGTAAACTACCTAACCTATTTTACTCTCGTTATATTATTATGACTGTTATTATAGTAATTTTCGTATTATCAGTGCTTTTACCTAATGTACTTCCGAGCGCTAAGATTTATAGAAAACTAGCTGAGCCCGCGACTTCGTCCGCGTGGAATTTAACTAAACAAAAAGCCCGCTCCCGCCTACTAAGCCCGCGCGACAGCACCCAATTAAAAAAAATATGTTTTTCTAAAATTAAAGTAGCCTAAGTTACTCCTTATGACATCAGCTATCTGCCAGTGAAAGTCCCGTCAAAATCGGTCCAGCCGTTTCGGAGATTACCCGGAACAAACACACAGACAGACAGACAGACAGACAGACAGACAGACAGACAGACAGACAGACAGACAGACAGACAGACAGAAAGACAGACAGACAGACAAAAAAATTTTAAATCGCGTTTTTGCTATAGGTGTCGTATGTACTTTCATATGCATTTAGTGAAAAGATGTTATTTTGATATTACAAACAGACACTCCAATTTTATTTATTTGTATAGATATACGTACCTGTTGCACTTTAAAATAATATAACAACGTAATATGTTGCTGTATTCTTTTGCTTTAGATATACCTTAAGCACAATTTTAATGATGGTATCTTATATAAAGTGTATAGTGTTAATAGAAGACTTATTTTATGGTGTACTTCCTTATAATTGTGGTTCAATAGAGGTACTCTGATTCCACAATTTATAATTTGAAAAGGATAGGTATATATTAAGGATTTATATAAGGGTTATATACGGGCTGGCAGGTTACCACCCTCTCACAAATGAGTCTACAGGCTACGGTAACTGATCAGGCAAGTCGTAGGTATGTCGGACTTCGATATACGTATATATATAAATATACAATTTATATTTGTATCAGAAATGAACACAGGCAAGTTTAAAATATAGTACCTTATCGTCGTCTTCTTAACTATTCTGTGGCAAGTGGTGATAAAGGGCGTGTCTAGACGCTAGACGGTCGCCATAAATATGAAAGTTGCACTTGACTGACACGCGTTCCACTCCATTTGCGAGTTTGCTGGCAATTTGAACGCTGCGACTGTCTTCAAGAAGATGATAAGTAGAATCATATAAACTGAATAACTTAAGCCACTTGAGTGGATTATCATCCGCTTTGCATTCCATTATAAACTTATTGGTAGCTCAGTGTAATTTTTTGGTACTTACCTAAAACATTTATTTTGAGTTGGAAGTGTATTTTTAACATAAGTGATAATAGAGCACGTTGTTATTTGAAGCGGACATACCTTCTAGATAACCAGGTCCCTCATGTAATTTGATAAATCTTCTTAAGTAATATATTAAGATTCCGGTGTGCGTGTCTTTGGCTAACCTTACTAAACGGAAGTTTGTCAATTATGTTATTTGCAACAAATAAAACGTAAACGTTCATGACGATGACGAAATCGTCAAAATAACACACACTGGCCAATTTCCTAACACACTAATAGACACATGGCCGGTTCGACCTCATCATTAGCAGATACCTAAATAGAAACCCCGTCAAACGGAATCTACTTTCTGATTTATTGTTCCACTAGCTGTGCCCCGCGACTTCATTCGCGTAGTATTTTAACTTAGCAAAAATTTCGGGATTATCGGGTTAAAAAGTATCCTATATGTTAATCCCGGTTATAATCTATCTGTGTTCCAAATTTCATCCAAATCCGTTCAGTAGTTTTTGCGTGAAGGAGTAACAAACATACATACATACATACATACATACATCCACACTCACAAACTTTCGCATTTATAATATAAGTAGGATGAATCAACTCCACGCATCAAACTAATAATAATATTGAATTGCCTGTCATTCATCTGCTATGAAGAGCGAACGTTCGATCGAGTTCGATCTTAGCTAAAAATAGTGATCGATTTGGCGGCCAAATTGACAATACGTTGACTAGTGACGCGGGATTGAGAATCCAAATGACTGGCGCCGGTCAAACAAATAGTTTTCTGTATGTAGGTAATCGATTTGCAATCAGTGGATTCGCTCGACTGCGTTTTTGTGGATTAAAATAACGTTTGTTTTGGTATGGGTAAGTAGTTATTTGCCTATCATGTAGGCACTGACGAGTGTAATGTTGGAATCTATGTATTGAGCGCAGTCCACCAGCTGTGCTCAATGAGAACTGGATAATACTGAATATGCCGCCTGCAACGATTGTATACGATGTACCATACATTCGTTAGATCTCATTTTCAAAAGAACTAATAAATTCAGGCAAGTAATACATAGGTAATGATAATATTACAATTCTTACCAACATAATTATGTAGAGTTTAAGAATTGCAGGATGCCTAAGACCAATTTAAATAAATAATAATAATAAGGCTATATTCAGGCCACGGGTATGTATCTCTGAATTCAGAGACGGAATTCATAATCTGGAAGTAATGTGATGCTTAGCGAACCCCCCCCTATTACGCCCTTCAGGCGACCCCCCTGCTTTCGATGACGACGAAAAGGCCGAGCTTCTAGCCTCCGCTCTCGAGAACCAGTGCTCCCCTAGCACCCTATCCTCTGATCCCGACCACCTGGAACTCGTTGATAGGGAAGTCGAGCGCAGGGTTTCCCTTCCCCTCACTACCACTATCACTCCGGTAACCGAATCCGAGGTGAAGGATTTGATTAAGGGTCTCAACCCCAAGAAGGCCCCGGGATCCGACGGCATTAGCAACAGAGTTCTCAAACTCTTGCCCGCCCAACTTATCTGTCTCTTAGTAACTATCTTCAATGCCGCTATGACGAACTGCATCTTTCCCAATGCGTGGAAGGAGGCAATAGTCATCGGCATTCATAAGCCCGGTAAGCCCCGCAATGTTCCTGCGAGCTACCGTCCCATTAGCCTCCTCAAGTCCATTGCCAAACTCTATGAGCGCCTGCTATTAGCAAGACTCAAAGAGTATATCTATTCTAATCATCTCCTTATAGACGAGCAGTTCGGCTTTCGGGCCGGCCACTCTTGTGTCCACCAAGTACACCGCATCACGGAGTACGTTCTCAAAGGTCTCCACTTCCCCGGTCGCCCCGTTTCCACGGGAGCTCTCTTCTTTGACGTCGCTAAGGCGTTTGACAAAGTCTGGCACAACGGCTTGATTTACAAGCTGTATCTCTTAGGCGTGCCGGACAGTCTCGTGCTCATCTTGCGAGACTTCTTGTCAAACCGTACCTTTCGATATCGAGTCGAGGGCACGCTTTCCCCACCCCACCCCATTAGGGCAGGAGTCCCTCAGGGCTCCGTGCTCTCCCCCCTCCTGTACAGTCTGTTCACAAACGACATTCCCCGCACGAATAACGTGCAACTCGCTCTTTACGCGGACGATACCGCGCTTTATTTCTCCCACCGAAACAAGGCCCAAATCACACGCGTTCTCCAACGCGCTGTCACTTCTCTCGGAGAGTGGTTTAGGAAATGGCGAATAGAGGTGAACCCGGACAAAAGCGCTGCCGTGCTTTTTGCCAGGTCCACCTCTCGACGCCCCTCCAAACGCCACACTCGCTCCAACTTAGGTACTGTCTCTCTGTACAAGCAACCTATCCCCTGGTCCAAGTCAGTTAAATATCTCGGGGTCACTCTCGATGGCTCCATGACCTTCGGTCCTCACATTAGAAACGTCCGCAATCGAGCCGCCTTTGTGCTCGGTCGCCTTCATTATCTCTTATGCAAGCGGAGTAAAATGTCCCTTAGAAATAAGGTGACACTATACAAAGCTTGCATACGTCCCATCATGTCCTATGCGAGCGTTGTGTTCGCCCACGCGGCCAACTCGCACATTAATAGCCTCCAGGCCATTCAGTCCCGCTTCCTTCGCAAAGCCGTCGGAGCCCCGTGGTTCGTAAGGAACGTAGACCTTCATTCTGACTTACGCCTCGATTCGATCCAGAAGCACTTCAAAATAGCGTCCGAACGCTATTTCTTGAGGGCTTCTGAGCACACCAATCCCTTAATCGTCGCCGCCGCCGATTATGCACCTACACCCGCGCCAGATACATGCCGCCGCAGGCCGCGGCATGTGTTGCTGGACCCACCCGACCCACTCACCGTTCTCCTAGACTCAGATGTCGAAGAGAACGACACACGCACACTCCCCACCAGACACCGACCTCGCCGGCGAGGTCGACGTACCCCCGCTTCCGCTAGAAGGTGCGTCTACTTACCTAGACGCACCTTGGCACCCGACAAGCCCGCTGAGTTTCTTGCCGGATCTTCTCAGTCGAGGTCGCGTTCCGATCCGGTGGTAGATTTACCCTCGCCACCTCTTCTGGCAGCGGCCCAAGCCGAGGTCGTGTCCCTTGTGGCGCCCTTGAGCTAGCTGCCCCCCTGCCCCTCTGGCTGGAGCGCACTCGCGCTCGCCCTCTGTCCGGGTGAAGTTGTTATGGCCACTCTGGCCAACAACGTATAGTCATATCAAAAAAAAAAAAAAAAAAAAAAAAAAAATGCTTAGCGAACGAGGTTGTCTTAGTCCTGCTTTACACTGATGATTCTGTCAGTGTAAACGAGGTGTTAGACAACCTAGTTCACAGATCCGCAAAGAAAAGAGTCAGCTACTACTTATAGTATTTATTTATGTAGCTGTCTCTATTTTTTGACAGCTCAAAGTAAGGGACAACAGAAATCATTGCGTCTATGTAAACTAGGGGTAAGCGACAGCGGTTCAGAGACTTAATGACCAGTTCAATAAAAAAAAATCGACGCCATATCTATTGACATCTCATTATCAATCAGTACTAATAATTTACTACAGACGTATTCTGTTTGTCTATCATACAAACAAACAGTCACTAACGATGATTGCTCTGTTTAGATGCGGTGTATGCTGTGGCGCCGTCCGAGTACTTTATGCAAGTGCAAATTACTCTTGTGTATCACCATATATGTAGGTAGAGTTTGTATATATCGCTTCATGAGGGTCGTGATCATTGTATGAAATAAAGAGCTCAATGGATTGGATTCTCTATATTAAAAAAAACCAACACAGAATTGATTATCAGGTCTTAGTTAGTGTGTTAGTTAGTGAATAAATTACAGGTCCATAACCCTGTACTGCCTCCTTGATTACTGATATTCTTTTATTTTGCTAAAAATGCCAAATAAACTACCGATCCTAAAAAAATGAAATATGAGCAGAATCGATCTACCCAGATCTTCACCCGAAGAGTCTATGGTTGTAAATGAATGGACGACGGAGAGCGGAAAAAGCGTTTTCCGTTATGTAGAGAAAAAAATGAGAGAAGCAGCTAAGGAAAGAGAACGCTGGGCAGTAGTGGGAGAGACCTTTGCTCAGCAGTGAGACAAAAGAGGTTAATAAAAAAACAACTACATTTTTTATTTTAGAAATTTACTTCAATAATATACTTCCATTTGAAATCATTATCTTGAATAAAAGCCACTTGCTCAGCAAAAAAAGAAAACAAGTTTACTGGCATCTTGCAATCCTAGTAATATCAATCTATTTTTGGAAAAAATCTGGAATTGAGTCGTCACAACTAAAGAGTTATGATTCCGATCGAAAAATAATGTTATACGTGTTCTGACTCTAAATTCTGCGATGTTTGAATTTCCGACTAAGAAGAGTAGCTAGTGTTATCGCCCCGAAGCCTCAACTATTGTTTGCCTTTCGGTTGAGGCTACAAAGCTAAGGGACGACGGGTGAGCAGCCCGCTTCAACTATCTATTGTTTTAACAATTAGTTTCTGCTAAGTAAGTTTCAATCATTATTATAATCTCGTAATCTAAATTTCAAACGTCTGTAACTAACTTGAAACTATAGATTGGATATACAACATAGTTTATGGATAGCAGACGGTTCGGTGCCATTTATATTTGCTTTGGGTTATCTGGGTTATTTGGGTACATAATCGTAGCTTTCGGGGTTAAAAGTTTACCCGGTAACTGATAAAAGACTCGCCTTCTGTTACTATATGACATACTAGCTGTGCCCCGCGACTTCATCCGCGTAGTATGTTCTAAATTTCATCCAAATCCGTTCAGTAGTTTTTGCGTGAAGGAGTAACAAAAATACATACATACATACAACCACACTCACAAACTTTCGCTTTTATAATATTAGTAGGATTGTATGGACAAAAACTTATCCTTTTCTGGTGTGAAATACGATCATGATGGTATCATATATAATTTCAATCAACAAATACTTGTTGAATGAAATAACACTTATATGGGCTGGCTTGACCGGGGTAGTACCACCCTCTCACAGAAGATCGGCCTAAAATATCTATTATAGCTGCGACGCGTTTCGTACAATGTGTGAGAGAGCTGGAAACTCCACCCTGTCCCTTCCCCTCCTTCAGTCCCACTCCCCTTCAGCTTGGCAACGTGCGAGTAATGTATTTCGTATTGCCTTCGGTAACTGCAAAAATTGAGCGCGACTTAGTTTTATAAAAAAATTAAATAGAAAATTGATTTCACTTGATGCATTGTAATTTCTGGTCGGTTTGAAATGTCTCCAAAGTCAATTAGTTCAGCCTGTCTCCACTGTTTATAGTTTTACTCCCGTAGGTACTAGAAAGTTCTGAAAAACACCCAGAACACCCAGAAAAAATATATTGGCGTGTATTGCGCCTACCCTCATACATATTTGATATAAACTATCCCACCGTTGCCGATCCGTCTCTTCGACCCGATCTTGGAACACGAGATTGTATCACATTTTCCTTTAATGTTGTCAATTTGGGGCATTGTATATTTTTACGTAGTACCAACATTTCAAATACTTCTGGCAACTAGTTTGGCCTTTAGGTTATCGATAGAGAATCTACTCAGTTGTATTTGAAAGAAAAGACGATGTATCTCTTCGTGAAAATTTTAATCATTTTCCAAATCACGATAGACATGGAAACAAACTATTATTAAACATAAGCTTTTAGAAATCTACCTGTCCTCCTCTGTACCTCTATCAAAAAAGTTTAGCTGTTAATAAATAATAGTTAATGAATTTTACTGACACCATTAATTATTATTTATTATATCCTTATTTTTATTTATCAGACTATTCTGATTCTAATTTATATTCTGTTACCTGAAAATATCACCTATCGTAAGCAAGCAAAAAGCACAAGACCTTTTATATTATATGTCATTGTGTCGAGGATTCTTGGTAAACATCTCAAAGGTATTCAGTGCTTCACGTAAGGTTCAATATCGAATATCCACACAGATATGTTACAGCAGGTAAGTGATCGACGAGTACACGCTTTGATACTCGAGATAATCATACATAATTACATGGTCCAGGGGATTCAATCCGTGTTCACGCTCTGTACATAGGTATTTTAGTCACGAACAAATCAAGCCTATTTATACCTACTTGCTTTCGTATCTTAGGATATGTTTAATCTTGAGCTAAAATGAAAACAAGAAGATACGTTTAGGTTCATTTATATACCAATCTAAATATAATATCTAAAGTAGAGCTCTATATAGAGGACCTTAGAAGAAAGCGTAGTGGTAGTCACTATGTTTTTAATCTAGGTAAGTCTCTATTGATTTTCGTGACACAGAAAAATATAGAGCTAGAAGAAATTCAAGTTTCCGTTCCGAGGAATCTGGAAGTCTCTCTCTTAGATTTCCCGCAAGGAATGTTGGGTTAAAGTGGATTACTTTTCAACCGAATTCAAAAAGGAAGAGGTTATCAATTCGTGTGTATGTTGTTTTTTTTTTATTTTTTTTTTAAATGTTTGTTACCTCATAACTCCGTCATTTATAAACCGATTCGAAAATTCGGTGCCACTATCTTTACACAACGATATAGGACAACTTCTTAGGCACCTACCCCTACTTGCCTGAATTGGCACCGACTCCATATGAAAGAAATTATAAGGTCCCTAGTTATTTCTAGCTTTTTAGTGCACCCAGGTTTTTTGAAGTCGGTTTTATTTTTTTTATTAAAATTTTATTATTTAAAATGCATTTTATAAATCGATTACGGTTTTGCATACATTTAATTTACATATTTTGCTACCTATTTCCTTATCTTCTTAAATCCTATACAGGAGTTCAGGGAAGTGGCGGTAGGCTTCATAAGTAGCTTCCCAAGTCTTATTATCAACGTTATACGCCGGTGCTCGTAATAATAAATTCATCAAAGTTAACATTACACCAATGTGTTTATTCTTAAAATAACAAAACTTCATTCATTATTTTTACAATGTTTAACTAATTACACATACGGTTTCTGTTTACAAAATAAACGCTGGTATTTACTACGATTCGGGGTGTTATAATGGGATAAACTGTCTGCGCCGAGCGTGCGTCAGACTGCCCCTCGGCCGCTATAAATCATAATGGCCCAAACAAGTGCGCGGCTCTAAACCACGTTCATGGCCACACAACAAGGCACAGCCACGCTCAATAGTGACATAACATCCGAACGACCCAAAGCATAGGAAAGGCCACGCAGCATCTCTATCTCTGGCGTATACGTAATTGTTCGCGGGATCGGCCGGCTCGCGGGGTGAAAACCCTTCTGTCGTCGTACAAAAACATAAGAGACCAGTCGAGAACAAGGTGAATAGGAATCAAGACAGAAGGTTCAAGGGCTAGAATCGTAGGCGGAGTGCGGTGCCGGCGAGTATGTGCGTCCCGCTCGCTCGGCGCCCTAGGCTGCGGCGCACGGCGAGTAGCGACGCTCCAGTCGCGGTCTGCCGGCCGTCGCGACGCTCGGGGCCGCTCCGCCGCCGCGCCGCCGCTCGCCGCGTATGTGGCGAACGTGAGATGCACTGCTGATCACCAGCCCCTGTGAACTCTACCGTCGACCGCCGTGGGACCGCGGCCCGCGGCCGTCTCTCGCTCGCGACTCGCGTCTCTACCCCGTACAGTGCAGTGTGCCACAGGGGCATTGTCTTGCTATTATTGCACGTTTGTATTCTTATTGAATTCGTTTCATCTGTGACCGATTTTATCTCATCCGTGATTCCGTTTTTTATTTGTAAAACAAACTAGGAATCACACGGTTATGGTATGCTATCGAATCACTCACAAGATACACGAGAGCGTTCAGGTTCAGGAGTACATTATACGCGTCGCGATCATCGTAACGAGTTACGACATATTTGATAACAGTTTAATCTGAATATCACGCAGTAAAAAACATGCATTAGCGCTTTGCGCAGCGTTGCTGACGAGTACCTACTTACAATGATGTGTAAAATATAACTCCGTTAAAGTGTCAAGGTCTTTTTAAACACGAAAAAGGTTTTATGAATAGCAGGAGTTTTGTTAAACCGTTATTTATACACGAGAATATACAATAACAACAACGTATTTAAACTTTACACGCAAATAACGTATACCGATATCGAAGCTAAAAGTTGGGATACCTCTATTGATTTTGATTCATAAACCACTAAACCGTCATGTTTATAACATAACAGCCGACACGATATTGATTTTTCGTTCAACTTGTTGAATGTTTGTTTGTCTATTGAGACGTATAATGCATGGCTACATCTAGTCAAAAGCGTAGCTGTGCAATTCAATATTTATTTAGCAAAATAGATTTAACGTCACAGCACGTAACCGTTATCGCAATAACAATTAACCTCAATATAGGTTGTTATAGGAGAGCGAATAATTGAAGATACCACGCATCATCTACGTCTTATCATCATCTTTAAATATTTTTATCGCTTCCTGTCATCATCTCTATCCAGGGTCGTGGTCGCTGAAGTATTTTTAGTCAAAGCCGAGCTATTTGTTGCACGTCTCAAATTAATTTTATTTATTTGAAAGAAAGAAAGAAAGAAAAACTTTATTGTGGCTAGCAGCAAATATAATAAAATATTACAAACAAATAAATAAATAATAATTAATAATTCAGCTCGCCACAAACGGACCCAATTCAGCATGTGCTGATTGACAAGAACCAGCGCTGGTCTTCCATTGGGCCCGTTTGGCGATTTCACGGACACAAACCACAAAAAAAATAAAATTAAATAAATAAATAACTAAATTAAGACTAAATGGCTCAAATCGAAAATATAATACACATAAAATTAAAACGCAATTTTTCGACATGAACATTACTAGTGGGCCATGAAAGTATCGGTGTAACGTTAAACAACGCTATGTTACTGATCAATAATAGCCGATGTACGTTTTTATCATTCATCAGTTGATGTTTTGACGGAAATAGCCGACATCAAAAGTCCATTTCGCTGGATCGTCAACGAGAAGATTTTAATTGTAAAAACGGTCAGTAATTTTGTTTTCGCGTTGTTTCTACTGATAATAATTAGATTAGTACGCGATAGTGTTAATCTATATCAATACGTGAAAGAAAAACTTTCAATCGTTTAATACGATAATCAATGCAGTATTTTTACATGAATCTTCTAACACGAACGTACCTAGTCGATTTTTCTTTGCAGAATTTGATATAGGTGATTGGCTAATTAATTATGTGCACGCCTTATAGCTTAGAACCTACAGTACAATGTACGGTATGTAACGATGTGTGATTGATGATTTGTTCTAATAAAATAACAGGAACATTTGCAGTACCCGTGACAGTCAGCTGACACCGCATACTTATCAATTTAGTTGATGATGACGTACAGCACGACTACACAATTGAAACTACCGACCGCTCAACGAACAGTAATTGATTGTATCGCTATTGGTGTCAGCAATTCATTACAAAGCATGATCATAATATAAACTAGTATTCCTTGGCTGAAAATTAGCGTTGGAGAAGATCTCGTTCCCCTCCAGCACTTGCTGAGCCAAATGCCTTTCGGTACAGCTCACGGTACAGCTTATACCTAATGGTCGAAATTCGACCATAATTCATTTAAATTTAAATTTGAAACGTCATTAAGGTTTTATTGTCAAAGACTATTTAAAACTGGCACGCAGAATGCACTATGGAAGTCCCGCCCTCCAAAAACTGTCACCGTTTGTCAGTCAGACAGTCAGTCGGTGTAGAGGTTATAAATGTGTGTATGTCAATTCATAGTAGTGTGTGGGATGTTTTATTTATTGATTTTAATGTATTTCTAAGTATTATAATTTTAAAATATTAGCATTCTGCACTCCTTCTCTATATATACTATACGTGTGCCAAATTTCATACTCCTCTTACCGCGCAATTTTCGTATTAAGCGTTTGAAAGTTTTCCTTTACGTATTAATATATAGATTACTTTACAGTTATCCAGCCACTGAATAAATGAAAATGTCTTCAGACTATGAGCGAGGCTTTCATTTCTTACAACAACACTAGAAGGAAGTACGTCACTCGGCATCGACTCATTTCATGTTCTGACCGATGCTATCTTGGTCGCCCCTGACCTGATTACCATATAAATTGATTGGTTTTTCAAATCCATTAATGTGTTTCGTGTCAGTCGAGCTTTCATTTGGTTTATTTGAATAGTGCAACCCATATTCGTCTGTGTTTGATATTGAAAGCTAATTAAATATTGCCAATGAAATGTCATCATATAATTTAAATTAAAGCTTAATTAGATAGCCACCTGAAACCAATACCCATGATAATTTTCTCAATTTAGGTTAAGTGATTGGAATATTGAATTTCATTTACAGTTTATAGTACAAACACGTTTTTATGTTTGCCATACTATATTTTCTTTCATTGTTAGTATGTTCAGCAGATAGGCTTAATAATATGATTATAATGTAATACTATATTTTTGTGATATTTAAGCCGATCCCAGATTTTCGCAGAATCCATTTCTCCATTGCTTTTGCTACGATATCTCTTTTAGGGATGAAAATAATAATAATTTACGGTTATATCACGTTTTCTGTTATTATTTACCTACTAGTCGTTGTACACTATCCTCTTTGTCGATCATTTTTAATTTCACAGATTTCTTTGTAATATTTTTTTACATTCGAAAATATTTACGTGTTTTCTTGTTTCGGCAAAATGAAGTCACGTTCCAAGAAAAGTTAATAAATACTATTGGATTGTGTATTTGATTTTTTGCACCGATTGAGATTTTTATTGAGAGCAGAGATTGCGTACCGTCAGTAGCAGGAAAATGTTGCTAATATTGTAACATAAACTATTATAAACATGCTTCAATCTCGATTCATTCAGCGATATCGGTATACGATTTACACACACACAGATACCTCTCACCTAAGATCGGGGCGTAAAGTAGCTATTTTAGCCAGCTGCGTTTTGTACAATGAGTGAGAAAGCCCGCAGGCCAAAACTTCCCTCCTCCTTCCCCTGTCTTACTTCCCTTCAAGCCGGCAACGTGTGAGAAATGCCTTTTGGTATTCCAAGCGTCTATAGGCTACGGTAACTGCTTAACATCAGGCGGGCCTTACGGCTTTATGGCCGACTTTGTTATGAAAAAAATAATATTACGTAACCTACTCCTTTTCTTGATTTACAATATTTTATGTTAACTGGTGTGAACTGTCGTGTTACAGCCTGACTGTCACTAGGAGAATTAAACTTCAAACTCCTAAATAAACACCAACTGTTCGAAGGGACACCGCAGTGACTGAAGAAGTGGGTATTGCTGTGGGATAGCTCAAATAAGTAAACAGTAAATGAATAGTTCCTTTTGAGCATAGAATGGTGGTCCCCATTCAATAGGCGGGATGAATGTTTTCCAAGTAGACTTCAGCTGAAATTGGTTTATCCAGGCTCGATGATGAATTAATAAAAAGGTTTTCGGTACTATACCCTGGTTTGTTTTAAAATGAGTTAGGTTTTATAAATGCAGGTTCAGCAAATTACTATGTATAATTTTGGTTTTATACACACTTATGTTCTACCTACATACCTACCAAATATATTTTCAGCAGTCATAGTCTAATTCTGTAGGTAAGTACTTCTCTTATCAACTCCTTTATATTGAGTAAAGATATTATGTATGAAACTTATACAATACCTACCTATCCATTTGTTATGACATTGTAACATAGGTATCTCTTATAATGTTAAAATACAATACAATTCAATATAATACATTCGAAGTTTTATGATTTTTAGTTAAATCTATTTTTCATTAGCGTTCGCTTGGATATTCCTTATTTAATATTTCAATGTGACTCACGGTGAATTCGGTATGCTCAAAGTGATAGCCTGTGAACAAATCCGCGACTCTGTTTGGCAGCTCGCCAATAAAACAAAACGATACTTCATTATACACACTCTACGCCTCGGCCTATACGAATCGCCATGAAATATCAACGCGATCGAAACTATGTGACGTATGTACCGATGTCTGTATTGACATATTAATTATTCGTCCATATTATTGTTCAAATCACTCTCGTACATTATCGCTCTCGAGCTTTCGAGTGAATCGATAGCATTGAAATCGACGCTTTATTATTAAACCAGGTACTCCTATTGAACGATTCAGTGACGGGCTAAGTGAATTCACAGTGTTTGTACACGCAACAACGATGCCGAGATAAAAAACTTGAGTGTACAATATAGACAATTGAGCACTTATTGGACTAAATCATTTCCCTTCCCGTCTTCCCTTGTCCCTTCAAACCTGAAAGTTTTCCTCCGGAGAATAGCTGTAATAAACGCTCATATAAATCCACTGACATATCGATACCCTTACTTATCTCATCTTCACTTCTAAGCCAACTTTCAAGACTGAATTTTCTCATAGAAAATTACCTATTATTCTTATACCTAAAAAGTGCCAAAAGTTCTAGTGAAAAACGTCTGTGTTCATGTTGGGAGGTTGTGTTGACAGTGACGTTGGTGATATTGTGCGAGTGTTACGCGTCGCCTGCGCATGTGATCTGTGCTATAGTGGTTTGTGCGCGGGCGCGTGCGCCTTGGCTCGGGGGTTGCGCACGGCAGCAAGGTGGTCGGAGGCGGGGTGTTCCGTTGCTGCGTGCCCTGGTGCGGGGCGCGCACGGCGGCGCCCCTCGACGACGCCGACTATGCCCTGCGGGAGGGCAGCCCGCAACTCTCCCACGATGAATATGGTAAGTTCTGTTTTATTTCCCTAACTTATTTGATAGCGTCATTGATTAGTAGTTCATAGATATCGATAGACATATAATCTTATAAAACAAGTAAGTAAAAAGGTAAAGGTTAAAAAAATCACGATTTTAAATGTAAAACACATTCAATGTGTTATGACATTTAAAATCATTGCGCTCTCAGTTGGAACGGTCCTCGCCCACATTACAAGAATTTATATTAATAGCTGGAATTAGTATAATAAATTGGGAGATGTGACCTTTAAATATTGTATTTACAAATTACTTGAATAAATTGAAATCTAATTGTAGTGAGACGTGTGATCCATACCTACATGAATATCACATAGAGATACTTGTCTAATTCTGCAATTAAGAATACATACTCAGGTACAAATAACTTGGATGGTGTGTGTTACATTCTATATTCCTAAATATCGCTCCAGTATTTAAAATTTAATATATAAGGTTTTATTTTAATAATGCTCGATATTTTTCATGCGACACCTTAGTAAAATCTAAAGTTGATTTACGCACGGCTTCCCTTCAAGCTATCTAGTATCAGCTGACCTTTCACTGTACGAAAATACTATACAATGCGAGATCAGCTTATACTGGAATTGTATAGTTTGATGAGTGTACTACTTTAAAAAACCTAATGGTGTAAATTCTCGCTGTTGATTGGTGCAGATGGTGGTAGTGCGTCATTTAATCAAATATCACCTGTTAGAAATAAATCGGACAGATTTTTTTTTGGTCATAGGTATATTAACTTTAGTATTTACAAAGGCTCTACGCAAACTATCGCGCTTTACAGATATACTTTATATAAATTCACCCCCAATTTTTATGAATACTACAGATATAGAGCGGGTTCCTCTGTCAGCAATTTAAAGTGAATGTGGGACCCGACACCAGCTGTTGCAAACGCCCTGTTACTACCAACTTCCCTCGTATGTATTACAGGGAATTTGAATTGCGAAAGCCCTGTTTATTGTAAATTTTTTCTTAGTTTCTCTTACACAGAATTGCTTTTTATTTGTGACATATTATACCTAAGGTTTTAAACGAAAACGATCTTGATTTTTTCTAAAAAATTTGCTACCAAGTTACTAAAATAATCTTTGTAAAGTTCACGATTGTTGTTGTTAGAAAATGGCGTATAAAAGGCGAACTGTTTGTCACCAATATTCTGAAATATTTGCGCTGAGAAATTATCAATTGATTTTCACTTCTTTCATTATCAGCAATAATAAATTGAATACGCAAAGAACGAATTGCAATTTCAATTTCAGCTCAACTTTCCAGAATCCAATAGTTATAAATTTTAAGTCACTTTTGTTCGTGTTGGTACTTGGTAGGTTCAGTGGAGGAATCGGGCTTCGAAGTTTGCTAAACGACATTAAATTACTCGGTAAAGTTAAAGGTTACACGGTAATTAAGTAAGAACAAAAAGCTCTTTGCTATTCCTGATCTTGCGCCTATAAAATAAATTACACAGATACTTAAGTATAATAAATAATAATAATAAATATCGCCAGACAGACACACCAACTGTACGGTCCCAAACTAAGCAAAGCTTGTACTATGGGTACCATACAATGGACTGGGGGCGATCCCAGTGACACCCGAACCTGGGTAAATTACGAAAAGGCCATTTCCGAAATTTGCCCCGGCGGGAATCGAACCCGCAACCACCATGTGCAGTGACCCGAGCGGCCTACGCTCGAACCACTGCGCCAAGCGGTCGTCAAAGACATGTATGTAATTAACACGTGAAATAAAATGATAAATGTGTAGTATCGTTTATGAAATAATGCCGAAATCAATACGATAACGTTAATTTTGTTATCGTAACGAGAAGCGGCTAAACAGCTTACATAAATGCATACAATACAATTATAAATATAACTAACAGTAGGTAGGCATATTCCACGCCACGTAAAGATAGGTAAGCAATGTCTCATCTTCAAAATTTAGTATGTCAGATTAATTATTTTAGTTTATTTTAATTTTGAAATTAGGAACTCTTAATAAACAGTCGCTTACAACCGACTAGACATTGGAGCTGCGAGAAACTTCACAATGTTTTACGGACTCATGTTTACCTGCAATATAATCACTCAAAGCTTGATCGAACGCACGTGGCCAAGGAAGAAAACATATCATTACATAGTATAAAACAAAGTCGCTTTCCGCTGTCTGTATGTCCCTATGTATGCTTAAATCTTTAAAACTACGCAACGGATTTTGATGGAGTTTTTTTTAATAGATAGACTGATTCAAGAGGAAGGTTTATATATGCATAATATAGTAAAGAAACCCGTGCGTAGCCGGGGCGAGTCGCTAGTTACTACATAAAACGGGCAAGTGTGCGTCCAGCTTAAGATACACAGAGAAGGTTCACCAAATTAATTATGTAGGTATTCCTTAGTAGTTCATGAATATTTTCAATACAAACGTAAGTTAACAATACAAGTTGTCACTGTGCAAGTTTGCATAATTATGTGCGAGAGCAATCGTATTTGGCTTCACAAACACCGCCCGCCGCCGCATCGATCGGCGGCGCCGCCTGCCGCACCCCTTTTGTTTACTTTAAATTAGGCCCACTTTTCACCACTAACGATGACCGTACACTTGGTTTTGCTGTGCAGCAGGCCCGCACGCTTCAAGAATAGAATCGCTCTAATTCCTGAGATTTACTCATCTTAGCTCAAGTTGACAGGACATGAAGCAATCCTATTGGTCGAAGTAGGCGGGCCCACTTCATAACACATCCAAATGGACGGTCACCCTAAAAGTCACGCGCTATGAACATTGAGTAGGCTATGTTACTATTGTGTAGGTTTTTTTCGGGTTATTTCTTTTCTATTTCCTGAGATTTACACATCTTAGCTCAAGTTGACAGGAAATGAGGCGAAAACATTGGTCGATGCGGGCGGGCCCGCTTTATACCACAGCCAAGTGGACGGTTACCCTAAAAGTTACGCGCTATGGACATTTAGTGGGCTATTGTGCAGGTTTTTATCGGGTTATTTTAAAGAGTTCAAAGGTGCCTAAGTTTTTAAGCTTTACTTATGTAAGAAATGTTAATGTCTATTTTATTTGTATTTTATAATTGCCTTTGAACTTTTTTTACCTCAAATTACATGCAGTGTAAAAACTAGAAACAAAATATATAAAAATAGTTGAATTAGGATTAGAAAGGCAATTTAGACCAGTGAGTTTCCATTAGTAGTTTGATATGTGTAAAAAGCAGCAAGGGTGTGGTAGGCATGGAAATGATTGCTACTTTTAATTCATTTCCATTACGTGAAATTATATTTTTCTTTCACTGTTATTTTACCTGTGATTTTTACACAATCAATGATTTTATTATTATTCTATGAAGTCACTGGTCTATGAGTTATCATAAAACCGTGAGGGTATCGAACACTATGCGATTTAATTGTCAGTAGCAGGTGCTACTTATGAAAACATATATATTATGATTTTTCACACGCTACCTGTGAAATGTTCCATTACAAGTGTGGGTCTCGCAACCTTTTGTCGACCTCGAGGCGAGTTCATTGTTAAAAACACTGTAGTATTTGGTTTTAATTAAAACACATTTTGAGATAAACAGTTGATTAATTAACTATGCAAACGTAAGGGGTTCGTTCGTCCAAATTAAATAATAATATATAAAAAACAGTGTTCAGTCTGTTAGGAAAGATAATAAAACCACTTAGTATCTATAACCTAATCTTTTTCAATTAATTATGTTTTTTGAAATAAGACAAATCAAGGCTCACGGTGAAACAGTTTTTTTAAGTTATTCATTACAAATTCTTCAATTCAAGGTTGAAGAATAGTTGAAGTTTAGAGGAGGAAAATTAATTATAATATCCAAAACTTATTTATAAGGTGTTTACTATTTTATTGTAAAACAATATAATAACATTAACAATATTATAAAATATCAAATTTATTTTTAAGTTGGAAATAAATATAATTGTCTTCAACCGCATTGGGTAGACGGAACTCCTTAACTCGAGTTAAATTATATATTTACTACCTTTAATAAAACTGATTACTGTTGATCACCAGGTCATGAATATTCGGTGCTATTGAACGATAACTCGCAGTTAACCGGAGAATTGGATTGATTAAATTTGAAAGTACCAATTCTGAGGGAATGAAATCCTATTTGTGGCTTCAATGGCCGAGGAATTTAGCGCTGGGCATGTTTTAATGAGCATCCGCGTCACGCTACCATGCTCTTCGTTTTTATTTCGCCATTAAGTTTCTTAATGTGATATTATAGACAAATTTTCTCCTAATGATATTTTAAGGACTTCAGGAAATGTGTTTTAGTTAAGCAATCTTTTCTGTCAGTTTAACGATAAATTACTTGGTATTTTTGTAATACCTGCCGTATAAGAATTCAATTTAAATAAAGCTTTAGATAATTTAAATATAGGGACAGTGCATATGATGGCAAATTAATTAATTTAAAATCCATCAAATTGGATCTCAAACTAGGCGGCTTATCCATCAAACCGTCGATTGACTCCGAAGCTAAGTGTCTGCATATATTTTTTGTGCAACGCGCTGTTGAAAAGTATATAAACTCTTTCTTTTTTGTTGGTTCAACTAATGTGTTTGCGACATTAGTAGCAAGCCAACACACCTATTACATTATCGATTCTCCAAAGGCCCTGAATAATTAACCATTGTATCACTGGCTCGCGCTGCTGCGCTGTACTCTCCGACCTCTAATTTCTCAGCCGATTTACTCGTCTGAATGCCGTACCTCTCAGCGGGCATTTCACAACAGCTTGCTCCTACATTAAATTGAAGTACTAGGCATAAATATTTTTCAAACCAAATCAACCATGTAACAGCTTTTGTTCTCCTGATACTTAAATATAACCGAATATACTTTTTTCTAATTTATTTTATGATACCTCATTGTTTGCGTCTACTGGCTGCCTTTCACCCGCGGGGTGTATCTGTAATCAGTAACAGACAGTGGATTTCGGCAACACATTAATTAGTACGTTTTTACCCTGAGCAATTAGCGTGTATTTTTCAGTTACAGAACACAAATTTTGATACAATATTACGTCGATCGACTTTTTTGGGGTTTTCCTTGACATCGATTCTTCTCACTCTTTATGAATACTTATAATCTCGTTATAAATTCATCGATAACTGTAATAAAAATCTCAGTTAATTCTGATAGAAACGCGGCGTCGCTTATCTAGGTGGAAATTACTCGTTAAACCAAATCCCCCGACACAGAACGAGTGGTGAATACGTAATTTCAATATAAGTTACTTAATAACTCAAAATACCAATTAGAGGACGGCTCGAGATGACTTATAAAGAGGTTGCAAAGTGATTGTTAATGATGTCACATTCATAATTAATTGCGAAAACGTGAATTCTCTATCCGGCTCTAGTTCTCAAACAATGTTTCCCTTATATTTTTATTATTATAGAGGCATAAAGAAAACCCTCCGCCAAATAAAATATTAACATAAAAAGTTCAATTCTTTTATAAAATCCTTATTCAAAACGCCCGTTCCCTGGGATAAACTCTTATTCTGGATAAATTAGGGAAATAAGACACTGAAGGACTTGGAAACAGCGCAATCTAATAAATTAATTTTTGATGACAGAAGTCGTTTAGCAAACTTTCGTTTCGCGTACGTAACTTGAACGTGTACAGGGATTGCCTAAACCTCTTCGTTCGTAGTATGTTTGTATAGCGTCTTTATTACTTGTTTGCAGTCGCCCCAGAGCTTGTAATAAGCTCACCGCGTCCGCTCGGTCAACAGTCCCCGCTGCCGGGGATCGAGGAGGAGGACGATTCCGATTGGCCACTAGAGGACGCCACGGACGCGACGATCACACCCTCGTACAAGAGTACGAGAAGTAGTACCGATACCGCATACACGTCATCAAGGAGTTCCGGGAAGAAGCGAAGTTTTGGTAGTCCTTCATCAGTGAAGATATGTATATCGGCCGCGGCTAGGAAGTCGAATAACGCACGTAAGCGTGGCGCGGCGGTCAGCGCGCCACCCGGTCAGGCCGGTGAGGAGGCGGCGCCCGCGCCTCCGCCGCCACACGCCAAGATGCAGGCCGAACAGGGCAGCATCGGTGAGCTGCAGAAGTACCATGGCAGATACCTCAAGAGTCGACGACATACCCTCGCTAATGTTCGGTAAGTGAGCAATAAACACTGAAGTTATATTCATAAACTAGCTGAGCCCGCGACTTCGTCCGCGTGGGATTTAACTTAACAAAATAGCCCACTCCCGCGTTCTGTGCCCGCGTGCCAAGACCCTTTTTTATTTTTCTAAAACAAAAGTTTTTACTCCTTATAATATCAGCTATCTGCCAGTGAAAGTCCCGTCAAAATCGGTCCAGCCGTTTCGGAGATTACCCGGAACAAGCATACAGACAGACAGCCAAAAAAAATTTTAATCGCGTTTTTGCTATAGGTGTCGTATGTACTTTCATATGCATTTAGTGAAAAGGTGTTACTTTGATATTACAAACAGACACTCCAATTTTATTTATTTGTATAGATATAAGCACTTACTTAGTATTAGGTACATGTTGAAAACAATGGCAGATTGCGTCCTCATTTTGACTTTGCCCTGTTGATTTGACCTCTAATGGTTCTTCGCCACAGTAAACATTTACTTTGCTTAATTGAGCACTACTTTGAGTGGTATTGACATAGCTTAATGACACTCAATTGTTTATTAAACTAGTGCTCATAAAATGAAGTTTATTGTCTGGGGAACAACAACATAGGGCTAATAAATGCGTCGCATAGTTCATAATACGTCATAACAAAGAGGCTATACATTAAACTAATATTCCAAATGGATATTTTGCTTGTTTTCTATTAAGGTGCGACTGTGTTGGTACTAAAGGGTGTTTTCATCCTTGTCCACATGGAAGTGATTGTTTTTATCTATTTGTCAATCAAAACTACCATCAAGAGGTAGCCCCAGTAGGTATATTATATTTAAAAGTTTTTGAAAAATAGAGATAACGTTTTCTTACAAAGAAGAGCGGTTAGAATAATTGCCCTGGAAATATGACTACCTACCTACCTACCCTAGCTATTAACAAAGGGGTGGGTTTATACAAAAAATCAACAGGTTAAAATGATCTCTCAAAGACTTAAACACGTCTGAGATATAAACAATAGTGGGTAGAGTCAAGTGTTCTAGTATCAACAAATTTTACGATCGCTAATGAAAACAATCTGACGATAATGGCTGAGCTCGTTTGGAGTTTAATTGTGAAGAAATACGCTCTTACAATAAAGTGGCCGTGTTAAAATTTCTCACGGGACATATTGTGCAAGAGATTATGATCAAAAGATCATTATAAAACTGTTTTGTTATTTTATTATATTGTCATGCGTAAAGTGGTCACTGGCTTTATTTTATTAGAAGGTCGTAGAGCCAAGCTGTAGCTACTTGACTAAAGCTGATATACCTACAGGCTAGCTTGACCCGGTTGTACCACCCTCTCACAGAAGATCGGTGTATAGTAGCTGTACACGACCGGTGCAGGTCCCAAGGTGTCCTACCTCTAGGCTTCACAATAAAACATTAGATTAGAGTGCTGGATATAGGTGTATATTGCTCCATACATAAAACAAAAAGCTCAAGGGGTATATGAAATGTCACCACCACCTTAACACCGCGAGCTATGTCGATATTAGCGACATCTATCGGTGGCCATGACAAAAGTAATTATACAGTAGCTATTAAAGCTGCGTTTCGTACGGTGAGTGAGAGCCGGAGGACCAATCCCAGCTCCTTCCCTTTCCATCTGTCCCAGTCCCCTTGAGGTCGCAACGTGCGAGAAATGCCTTTGGTTGCAAGCCATTTATAGGCCACGGTAGCTGCTTTGTTATATAATTCAAAAATATTAATTTATTATCTAATTCTCAGTCCTAAGACTTTTGTCAGAGTACTAGTTAGCTTTAATAACTCCTCACCATCGATCTCGTCCGGCGTATTGCTAAGAATGAAATATAAATAAATACATTAAAAGAAATATATACCAAAACATCACAAACAAAATCCTACTAATATTATAAATGCGAAAGTTTGTGAGTGTGGATGTATGTATGTATGTATGTATGTATGTTTGTTACTCCTTCACGCAAAAACTACTGAACGGATTTGGATGAAATTTGGAACACAGATAGATTATCACCGGGATTAACATATAGGATACTTTTTAACCCAATAATCCAATACTACGCGGATGAAGTAGCGGGGCGCAGCAAGTTAATTATAATTTCTTCAAATAGAATAAAAAACTCACATTTTTTATATACAGTGCTAGTTTTCCGTTAACACAACTATCATAACAGGTCCGCTAGTTATAAAATACGTCGCTACACTGCAAATAGCGTTAAAGTTTCTTTATTTTTCTCATTAGGAGGTAACCCACGAAACTTAAGCCCACGTCGGGTTCCGCTAGCATTTTATTTGAAATAAAATTACATCGTTTTTATACAATCTAGTAATTGGATCAGCCTTCGAAAAACACTTTTTGCCTTACTTTGAAGATCACTTCGTAGAATTCCTATTTTTTGTATTGCTTTCTTAGACTTGCTACCAATCATGAAAGCTTGAGTTAAATCCGCTTTATTTAGGTTGTTTGCTGGTTAATTTACCGTAAACACCGTGTTTACCCATTATGTATTATTTCTATTATAGAATGAAGTCTACTTGACTCTACCACCGATACTATTTACCTGTATCATTGTTAACCCATATTTTGAACTTTACTTGTTATGTAAAATGGAGTGTACAATAGTAATCAAATCTGAGTGAGATTTGATTTCTATTTACTTATTTAGTGACAATGGTGTTGCCTGCTCATATTCTGTTGCTGTTTCTGAGATTGTACACCATCTTTTATTCATTGAAAACAGTAACCATTGAGTTTCTTGCCGGATCTTCTTAGTGGAAGCAGAATTCCGAACCGGTGGTAGATTCTGACTATTCATAAAAACAATTTTGAGAATAAAATTTAATAATAATATCTTAAAGTTGACTCGTTTATCTTCAAGTGTTGTATCTCAATTACCTACTTATACGAGTATATGCTCATACTGTTGTGTTCTCGAATCAATTTAGTCGACATGACTGCGGAGTGTGAAAACTGTTAGAAAATTTTCACATCACCTTCGCTTTAATAGCAAAGTGTTCTTTCGAAAGTTTATATTTTAAACTTTCGAAACATTATTAAATTAACATTTTTGTTTTTGCTTTGACTTTGGTGGTTCATAAAGAAAATTACTGTTAGACAGCCTTGCTAATAATGCTAGTCTGGCTGGTATTCGTTAGGATAACCTCAAGTTTATTAATAATATGGTATCGATAACAGAAAAATAGCTTAGTTTAATTCTAGTTAATGCTTGTTTGTTAATATTAACCACAGTTAAAACTTTTGCGGACTAGCCCTGCTGCTAGCTAAGAATACCATGCCTACTAATAGTATGTAGGTACCTATAAAATCCGTCCATGAACTAAAAGCTACGACATTAAAAATGTTTTCGTTCGTGGGTAGTACAAAATTATTCAAACAATAGCATAAGTTAAACAAATGTGTTACATTTACCGTTTACTCTACACCTGCCTGTGTTTCAAAGTATATTCAATCAATGGGTGAGCTCATGCGTAATTGGCGCTGTGTGAAATTTGAATTGTTATTTTAAACCAGTACTTACGAAAGCAAAACAATAATAATGTAATGGTTCTGTTCAGAGGCAGGAAAAGGCGTTCGGTAAATAGTAATCGCACACTTGCACAAAATTACACGTATAAACCATATACACACACATATATATATACAAGGTGAAACAGAAAGGGCATACTTTTTTTTTCAAACTTAACTTTGTAATTCTAAAACTATCAGCTTTGGAGGAAACTTGAGAAACAAAAGGTGTTATAGGAATAGGGTAAAAGCCGGATAGTTGCCTCGGACGGATACATGCCCCGGTTTTTAATACACTATGTTGGGAACAAAGGTTGTGATTGCGCTTTACTACAATAAGTAGTGACCCCCCGCAGGCCTCAGTGCCGTCTAAGCCATCAGAATAGGTGCAAGTGTTTTGTCCATGTGAGCAAAAACCTTCCGCGGCGAAACTTTGACGGGCGTTATAATTATATTGGTAAGTAATTACTATTGAATATTTTTATTACTGATCGTGGTTTCACTTAACTTTTTGTTTCTTTGCATGCATTAGAGTTTAAATTACATTGTTTATTATGTTTTATAGCTAAATATTTTTTATTTACTTCGCAAATAAAAAGGGCAAGTATCCGCATCAAAAAGGATAGTCGCCCTACTTACTTTCGCGGATAGTTGCCCCTAGAGTGACTAAATATTTTTTAACAATCAAAGACGGATTTTATTTTTTGTTGTTTTTTCCAATTTACTGTGACTCTAACTTGTTGTAAATAAAATAAATATCTACTTAACTGTTTTATATATTTATTCCAGATAAGCAAAATGCCTCTCAAATATAAGCGAAAACCAGGCGTGGTGCCACGCAACATCAACTGGACAGAAGATAGCTCAGCACTTGTCTTGGAAGAATTGAGACAGAAAAAAATATCAATAAAATTTTTCGAACATGCATAATATCCTCTCGAACCTTAAGAAGACGCTACGAAAAAAGTAACCAGCAACTGCTAACTCAAGGAAAATATCATGTTCTTGCCTTCGAGAATGAAAACAGACTAGTAGCTCATATATTGAAGCTCAGAGACGCCGGTTTTACTCCTGACAGAAGTAAATTATAAAGACTGTTAAATAATTAATAAAGATTACTTTAATTGATATAAATTTATTTCAATCCAAAATAAAAATCATACCGAGGTTACTATTCCCCGCACGAGGCAAGTATCCCGCGAAGCATTTTCCACGCTAGGCTACTATCCGCCATAGTAGGCAACTATCCCTTTTCTGAGAGGTGTAATAAAACAGTATTTATTCAAAACCCTTGTTAATTATGTATACAAAAATAGGCTATTATTGAAGATAAAAGACCTATGTTTTGAGATATATACTGAATAATTTTCAGCAAGTTCATATTTTTTTAAATAAAGCTTTTTCTAAAATGGGCAACTATCCGGCTTTTACCCTACAGCTGTTGACAGATTTCACAAGTCTACAAAACCTTTAGTACTTCAACTGTCCCACAAAGCCTATAGTTTGAGATTGACAAAGTTAAGTTGCAAAAAAAATGTATACCCTTTTTGTTTCACCTTGTATATATATACATATGTATGTATATGAGTGGTTTATACGTGTAATATCAAACATACAATATATCCTCTGAAAATTACGTAAATGAATCAAAAACATTATAATATTTAAAACAAAGTAGCTATAAATAATTTCCCTTTGTTTATTATATATCATATATCACCACAGCTACTATCATAATAGTAGCTGTGGTGATGGACTGAAATAAATTTTCATCTCATTACATTCTATTCTAAGTGTAAAAATATCGCATTTAAATTTATAAGTACTGTTTCTGAATTGGGTCGTCCGGTGAAATTACTGCTAAGTACCTATAATAAATAGCGGTGTACAATATTTTGACGTTCCTCTTCTTCTTCTTCTTCTTCTTTTGTCAGTTTATTTATGACCCAAGTCCACGAAATAATAAATTAAAATAAGTAACCTGGTACTCTATACCAGTAACTGTTTAGTAATTGACCAATTGGTTGTTTATCCTACCATTTGGAAATTATATAAATCAGACATAACAATTACCTATGGAACTGAAACATGGGCGCTCACAATGGGCCTCATAAGGAAGCTCAAAGTCACCCAAAGGGCAATGAAGAGGACTATGCTCGGAGTTTCCCTGCGAGATCGACTCAGGAATGAGGAGATACGCAGAAGGACCAAAGTAACCGACATAGCCCGCAGGATTGCGAAATCAAGTGGCAGTGGGCAGGGCACATTGCTCGTAGAACAGATGGCCGATGGGGCCGAAGAGTTCTCGAGTGGCGGCCCCGCACCGGAAAGCGTAGCGTGCGTAGGGCTCCCACAAGGTGGACCGACGACCAGGTGAAGGTCGCGGGAATCCGCTGGATGCGGGTAGTGCAAGACCGGTCATTGTGGCGAACCTTGGGGGAAGCCTATGTACAGAAGTGGACGTCTTTCGGCTGCGATGGTGGTAGACGTAAGAAGAAAACACGACACTGATGTCCTGATGGCTACCGACTTTTCACGATTCCGTGAGCGTAAAATTCCACAAATTTTCTAGAGAATCCGTGAAGAGTGAATGAGTGAGTTTATTTGGCTTTTGTATAGATTACATCTGCCGACATCCCCCAATGTGTGTATCCCAAAAAGCTTCGCAAATTGAATCATTCCAATAGGTTTACGAAATAATTTGTTTAACATTAAACAAGTTGGGAAGCCGAAAAAGTATCCGATCAGAATTTTATTACGAAATTGAATTTGCCCCGGGTTTTACTGAACGCGCCGTATCGTTTGCGGCCACCCTGATCCATTATGCCATCAGATATTTAAAAACAACTACAGAAAAGTCTATGAGTTTGACCTGTCATAGCTAGAAGGCATCATGCATATAGCGTGTATCAAAGCGCGGAGTTTTATTCCTTGGCATTCTTACAATTTTTACTAACATTATGTTTCACCCCTATTTATATGCATAAATGCTTGACCTTCATTTACACGGAAACTTATCGGCCTTTTAGGAGAAAACGGCGCCAACCGAATATCTTTGAACTGAATAACTTAAATATCTATGGTTCATAATATTGTCAAAGCGGAGCGTTATTCAATTCTTGGTTATCTCGAAAGGCACTATCTTGTTTACCAAAATGCCCGCCGTTTGCAAATAAGCAACTGGCGATTTAAAAGAAAAATGTAAATAATGAAAAGCCCACCCTGCGCTTTTTGTCGGATGTTTTCAGTCAAGGTCGAGGTCGAGGTTCGATACTGTTGTAGACTTAAGAAAAAAAATACGAAAAAATACAATTTATAAGTGCCCTCGCAGGCCTGAATAAAATAAAATAATTCCGTTTGAATTTTATATATGGAAAATACTTGCGGCGCTTAGGTATGTAAATGGGGTTTCAGACGAAAATAAAATAATTTTGCTTTTAGACGCACTCCATAAAACGCAAGTGATATTGACACTCGCCAAATTTGTTGCTTTTAACCTGATATTGCATGGCTAATGAGTAGAAAGATGTTTACAGTTTTTATTTTATATTTAGAACCCGAAAGTAAATATTGATATGCATTACAGTCTTGGAAAAATACTAGGTAGAAAGGTAGGCGCTTACCCAAATAGCAGTCGTCGCTGGGCGGTGACACGCTATCACAATACCCATAAGCGGTCCGGATGATTGATCGCTGACGGTAGTTGATTGATTTCGTATATGTCACATGATACACAAACGTACATTCCCATTTATTCGAGTACAATTCCAATATTTTGTACATTATGTATACCTACATCTATACGTGCTTCTCGTGTTTTAAAGCCGAAAAAGCTATGTTAATTAAATTGTCACCGTTTTTATGATATAATATTTTACCGCATATGTGGTGAAATAACTTTAGTCTCGTATGCTTTATATAAATATACGTACGACGACCTTTTTAACTATTTTGAGCAACACTGCAACATTATCAAAACTTTCATGACTGTTTTTATGACGAACGTGAGATTTTATTTTAAATATGAGTTTCTTTACGACATACCGTGACTTTAAAAGTACTCAGTCCTCCGCGGGATCTATTAAATAATGTAATCACCACGTATTATTGAGATGATGAGGTATTAAGTGTGAACACGCACGTTGCCCTGCTCGGTTGGAAGGTTACCACGCAGTAAAAACTACAAAATACCCACTAAATTCAAAGTTATGACAGTTTTTATTCTCATTTTAATGATTTTAGTAAATAAACGGTCTCCAGTAGTCGGTAATAAAGTAATTTAAACACATGTTCAATAAATTTTATAAAAAAAACTCGTAATTAACAAAGCAAGCTGTGTATGATTACATTTCTTAAAAATAAAAATAAAATATGTCCAGGAATAATTTTATTTACGATATCCTAAAATTATACGCGGTATTTAAAATACACATACTTACATTTTTTTTGTGATTACTAAACGCTTGATAAAATGACTGAAAGGTATACTAGGAATTATCAAAACAATATTATAGATGCTTATCTCAGTTCCCTATTGTTTACACAATAATGCAAGACCAAACAACAAGCAACATAAATATGAATAGGTAGATATTGGATTTATTACAATATATTTTTTATACTCTTTTTAATGTTTTGATTTCCGTTTAGTGCACCGACCGCAGATTTTTAAACCATTTCGTTTACAGTCTAGCGCAAGAATAGGTATAAATAGATTTTGTGTTTCCATATTTTACATTTTCAGTTTTACTGTAGCTGCAGTGAAAACGTTTTATACTTTTATTTCTAAAAGTTGTAACCATGTCGCATGCGCTTTGTGCCTTTACCTGGCGATTGGTAAAGCACAAAGCGCAAATAAAAAAGGACTCCTTACATAGGGGAAAAATAACGCCATGAACGAGAATTGTTCTGCTCCGGGAGTCCCCGCGGCATAAAACTCTCCTAATAGCCTTCCGAATGTACATCCGCCGTAGGTTCCGCTGCCGGCTGCAGCTCAAAGATCATCCTGAATGCTGTATGAATGACCGCTGACGACGCTCGACGACTCGCCCGCAGAGTCCTACTTGCCTTGTGTCTCGTTTCAGTTCGCATTTCCACGACATATTGCTTGGTAGACGCTTTTGTGTGTAATACTTTGTATTTTACAATTTTACTTGAACTCGACTTTTTATTAAGATCCTAATTTAATAGCGCATGATATTTTGAATGGCGCCTTAGTAAATGCTAATGATGATGTAAGTAACTACGATGAAAAAATATAAACTCCTGGTATAAACTTTTCAGTTGGTTGGTACAGCTGGTGGGAAGCGAGTGATTTAATCAAAGGTCAGCTTTTAGAAAGGAATTCATAAGTTTTTTTATGTGGTACTCACATCATTAAGCCTTCATTTAGTCTGTTATTTTTTTACATTTAATTTCATCGAATATGAGGTATATTCCCGTAAACGCAAAAGCTGTAGATTTTCTGAAACAGAATTTTCTCGGAACTCATATTTTGTGAATTGTGGCAACGCGAGGTTTATTTCCCCGAAGAGACGACACTGTAAAAATAACGGGCACTTTCATTTGTGAATGATTGTTCATTAGATGACGGGGCGTGACTAATGTTACCACCTTCATATACTCAACTAGAAAATTGCCACTTCGAAAGTCATATTGGTTGAACAACTTTTAAAAAATTTCGCACAATACTGTCCTTTGTAAAATTAAATGAAAAAAAAACTTGTCCTCATTATTCTCCACGTGGAGTGGCCCTGCTAATAACTTAATGGAGTCCGCTATAAAAAAGCCGTTGTGGTTGTGGTCTCAAACAAAACAAATGAACGTGCCTATTTTTTAATATTTCATGAAACGAGCGATGCTTTTTCTAGCGCCGCTTTTGTTCCTTTTCTCCAAGTCACTCGCTTTTTAATGAAACGCACGTCGTGAGGCACCGGATGCGGCTGCTATCAAAGGGATCGTGTGAGAGCGCATTATGTATGTATCAGTGTACTCTCAGCGCATTGAGTGGATGATCTGTAGATCTCCTCGGTTGGCTACTCCTTGGATATACACACATCACAAAAAGCGTGAGATTGTTTGTTCTATTATCAAACTATACATTTCTAGTTTTATAGGATGTGTATACTTTAACTGGTAGCGATTTTCACAAAATGCTGAGTAAACTCAACAGATTTACTTAAATTTGTCTATAATTTTAATTTAAAATAGAATACATATTTCTCTGACATAGGCGTATATGATGCTGTAACAACCCACCTTACATACCCCGGGTATATCATGAAATATTTGAATATAATAATGGCCAAGTGATCCGAATCGTCTAGTAGTTATAGGACCTAACATAGTGAACCGAAAATAGTAACCTAAATTCTTTTAGTGAAAGATTGGTATTCTAAGAACAAACATACTTACATTAAATACTCCCTAATCTAACCTAAACCGTTAATATTCTATGTTCTAAGTATAAATAAGACTGTCCTAATTCAACCTAAGTTTAATGTTGAAGATGTTTATGTCCTTAAATTACTCTATGTGAAAGTAATAAATATACACAAATAATATGAACTAGTGGAAGACGGTTATATCAAAGATATTATTATGCAGCAATTATTTGTTTTTGGACAAGGTCGGGCGCCCCATTCCACGCTGCCCGACTGTGGGAAACATCTCATATATATTTTCCCTCCTTACTTGTCACTCAGTCAACTATTTTAAATTAATAAATTGTTTTAGTACACTTTAATATCAGCTAAAATTGTCTAATTTACTGCCTTTAAATAGGAAAAGTATATTCCAATCATTTGGCCATTAACAAGACCTTCAGGATTTCTTCTGCTTCATAAGTCTATAATATTAATAGATACACATTCGCTAAGTTTAGTCAGTGACTTGTTAGCATCTCGATCATCTACTTGTGATGAGAATACCAACAGGGTCTACCGCCCCAAGTATGACCAAACATAGGATTGTAGTTATATAGCTGACAAATCAGGTCAGTGACTAGTTAGCATCTCGATCATCTACTTGTGATGAGAATACTAACAGGGTCTACCGCCCCAAGTGTGACCATCATTAGATTGTAGTTATATTGAAAGCTAATAAATTAGATCAGTGACTTGTTAGCAACTCTATCATCTACTGTTTAGTGATTGCCAACAGGGTCTACCGCCCCAAGTATGATCCAAAACATCAAGCTATTAGCCGAGGTATAAGTAAGTAAATAACGTAAATAGATGGACTTATCAGCCAGTTTCAATCCATCCAGATTCTCATCTCTGAACCAAATGATATTATGTTCAATTAATAAAGCAAAATTATGCAAAATGCTTGCACTATACTTGATAGTATTGAAATTGAAAGTAAGAATGTAGGTATCAAAGTTACATTATGTATGTTTAAGCAATGCAAAAATAAGACTTTACCACTCATTCGTAAACCTAATCCAATGGAGAAGAATGAGCAAGAAACTCCATGGATATTACAAAAGGTCCTACCTATCCTATCAACAATTTATATTTATATTTTAGTCAATATTCTCTAATGTAGTTGAACAGGTTACAATTTGTACGCACCGCCATTATTGTACTCGACGCGTAGGTATTGTTTTGAATTTGGGAAAAAGAATCGTCCTACATCTATCCTGATCTGTGGACACTAATACCTAGGCTAAATTCCATTCTAATATAGAAATGTAAAATTAATTACTTTGTTGAAATAGGAACTTACCAGGAACAGGCGAAACAAACCAATTATAAAATAAAATTAAATACTTATTTGCAAAATCTTCTACTCTTGTGTACCTTCCGGGATTCCAACGTTGACTATCCCTCTCCTACCATTCCACCCCCCGCACACCCCCTCGCGTTCTTCCGGCCTCACACGTAGGTTCATCTCCCCGTTCCGCCGCTCGCGCCGTCAAGCCAAATCCCAGATAGGTAACTAACTAATACTGTTACCTACGTTTCATTAAAAATATTAAATAATTTTTAAGATTAAATAATAATTTTATTATAATTAATTAAATTGATGTCTCTATTTATAAATTAGCCTGATATATTAATATTTGTGCACGTGACGGACGAGTTCGTACCGTTACAGCCAACCCCCAAAATTTATGCAGGTGAATGAATATTTAACCGAAGTAAATTTTTCATGAACCAAAAATAAATGCACAAATATGATCTAAATAATAATATCAACCCCAGAAGAACTAACTAGTGCAAATTCTAATTTGCCAATATTCGCTTCAGAAAATTGGTCTAATGCATGCGTGTTACATGTGTGTGAGCCTACAATGAAAAGTGTATTTACACCGAATTGGCAATAATTGCTGTATGAACCCAAGTCAAAGCTTACTAACGTAGCAATCATGAACAAAAAATAACTGCTCGCAGGGACAGTCCAAACTCCGGAAGGAAACCCGTTGTGAGCAGGTCAATCCTAGTGATTTAGTGTAAACCTTTCACACCAAACCCACCTTACGTATGGTGTGAACCGAATACACCATCCTATCAAAGTCTAGACCTCCCAATGGCTAACAAGTGATAATTTCCCATGACTGCAACATCCCACCAAAACTTAAGCCCACAACAACAACTTATTCACAATTCGGAGCATGTAGAGTGTACCAAACGAAGATATTGTTTGCTGCCGGTAGAGTACGGACTTCTTATGAGATCAGTTTATACTGATGTATGTCTACTGACCTATCCTAACACCAAACTCCATCATAAAAAGCCCTTTGATTGTGTTAATGATTTTCTGATTCTCAAACATTGACAAACCGTTTCGTACCAAAGATATCGCAGAATCACTTAGGCCCTTCAAAACCTATAAAAATGAATAATCATACTTCATACCTAATTCATACATCAACTACCCTATCGTAGAAAACATACTAATGCTTACAAAGCTTCTACATTCATAGCGAAACACACCACCTAAATAATCCTACAACATTACTCAGGACGAATACTACGAATAATTTTGCACATTTGGTCTAAGTAGATACCTAAACACCACTGCACAACCCCCAGATTGGATGTAACAGAACGATTCGCATAATTACGCAAATTTAAATAACGCATGAATACCTATATCATAACGATTTTATAAAATAGGTAGATACGCAAAACGTCAGTTATGAAAACCCGAAACCGTGAACAACGCAACACAACAACAAATTTATAACTATTTACGCAAAATTCCAATGTATGAAATACTAAGAAAGGAAGGTAGGTGCTTAAATTGATAAGAACGCGAAATTACATTTAACGCAAAACGCAACCCTACGATTTAGACTACTGATTATTTATACATCTAGAATCCTTGTATTGAATTTTAAGTAAAATAGTTGCAAACCAACTTTAAATCGCCGTAGATCATGAATGTAAACTAAATATGACCTTCAAATACCTATTCAATGATACCCCTCTTAACATAGTTCGCGAATTTTAACCAATAAATAAAATATAAATATCGCCAGACCAACACACCAACCCCAAGGCCCCAAACCAAACAACGCCGCATCACGGGCATCGATCCATGAATCGGGCGATCCCAACACCACCCAGACCCGGGCCAACCAGGAAAAGGCCAACTCCGCAACTCACCCCGACGGGAATCGAACCCGCAACCACAATTCGCAGTGCCCCGAGAGATTCGACACTTGTCCTTACAGGAATCGAACCTGCAACTACCACGCACAGCGCGCCAAGAGATCCGACACTTGTCCTTACAGGAGTCGAACCCGTTTCCACCACGCTGAGCGATCCACCACTTGTCCTTACGGGAATCGAACCCGAGTCCACCACGCTGAGATATCCACCACTCGTATTTACGGGAATCGAACCCGTTTCCACCGCGCTGAGAGATCCACCACATATATTTATAGGAATCGAACCTGTATCCACCACGCTGAGAGATATCCACCACTTATCCTTACGGGAATCGAACCCGTTTCCACCACGCTGAGATATCCACCACTTATCCTTACGGGAATCGAACCCATATCCACCGCGCTGAGACATCCACCTCTTATCCTTACGGGAATCGAACCCATATCCACCGCGCTGAGACATCCACCTTTTGTCCTTACAGGAATCGAACCCGTATCCACCACGCTTAGAGATCCACCATCTGTCCTTACGGGAGTCGAACCCATATCTACCATGTTGAGAGATTCACCATGCTGAGATATCCACCACTTATCCTTACGGGAATCGAACCCGTATCCACTACGCGCAACAAGCCGAGCGTGCCACACATAAACCACCACGTCAAGCGGTCGACAATTTTTTTCAATAAGACGTCTGGCTGTTGGAAACAACAAACACATCACTCCGGCGTCGCGCAGTCGGGTAAATAATAACCTGTGAAGATATGATGACACAAAAAAGTCAAAAACAATTAATTACACATACCTATTACAAATAATAATAAATGAAAAGAACGTCCGAGCGTTATCGTACCTATTCGAAATATTAGCGTTTTCCTACCTACAAGCGATTTTCCTATTTTATTTGGTAATCATAGATATCTACCTAAATTCTGAAAGAAAGCAATATTTTATAGATACCTACTTATCACAGTATTCAAAAGTATGTAGTACTTACCTACTCCTAAAATCTATTTTACATATAGACAAAGGAAGTGAACCTAATATTGCAAAAAGGTCTTTGATTTTACCAACATATTTAATTAAGTACATGTCCTACCTAACCACATCAACAATCATTATTCCTATAAAAACCGTTTATACATAAAAGCATACATATGAGCCTGCCTGTCTATCATGTCTAACTTAAATCATTTAACAAACTACCTATCTGCCTATCCTACAACAAGGTACCTTTGCTAGAGTCTCAACTCATTTTTTTAATTTTTTACTCATAGTGGTTACTTAAGTACCTAATCATCTTCTAAACTAGGTATATACGAGTAAAGTTAATAAGTCTAGTTGGGTAACTACCTATATTCGTTAAGTACTTACCTACTCCGATTCTCCGTCTAACTAACTGTAAAAACCTTTAAATTAAACATTATCAAATAATCCTCAAACTTTTTATCTTTGAAGGTACCTAGCCTACCTACAAAACCTTTTGTTCTATTCGGTTCAAGTTATGGGAGTGGGAAACTAGGTATTTTCTTTCAATAAACAAGTACTTACCTACATTATTGTCTCAAGACTAGTTACCTAACTCAATTGAGGAATAAGTAAACTCTTTCCGAAAGCTAATTTTTTTTTTTTTTACGTGAACAAGTTTCTAAGACTTCAACTAGATTGGTAGGTAAATGACGATAAAGTAATATTTAATTTTATTATCCATGTACCTACCTATGCGAAACTGAATGATTTTTAATTAGACAGAAGGCTATCTTCCATTTCTAATAAGTACCTACTAACCTACTTTGGAATCAGTATTTCTACAATTAACCTCTTATGTAGGTACACGCCTATCTATCCTTTCTAGCAAGTACTTACTTACCTACTTTGGGGTACGCATTTCTGCATTACTGACTACTAATCTCCTTAACTCATATTTACCTATGCATTAATTGATTAATAGATACTTATCTATTAGTTACCTAGACCCGTTCTAAGACGTAAATTTCTACCTTGCTTCGCTTTTATTCGTATCTGTCAAACAATGAAAACCTCCCTAGAGTTTACTTTATAATCTTATAATAATTACCTATAAACCGAACTACACTATAATAAACTACCTTCCTACCTACCTACTTACTGAACTCTTAAATATAGACAACCTCTAAAATAAAGCTAGTCTTATTATAAAACTTCCCATAATATGAAAACTGTAAATATTATCTTACCTAAAAAACCCCTAAAATAATACCCCTTTATTTTGTTTCAACCCCCAGACTCTAATACGAAAACCACCATCTGTACGGCACTTACCTACTAAGTACTTAACAATAGTACGTTTTTTTTCCTATGAAACGGACAAAATATTTAATGCTGATTATTTAAATTTTACGACATGGATATGGACATGAATTAAACCTACGAACACCCTACCAACTAATTTATAACTTTCTTACTCTATGGAAAACGAACCGCTTTCGCTTTATCTAACAGCTGACAACTTCGAAATTTATTCAATGCTTAAATAATTAATATCCATCCTCAAATCGATTATTTAATATATTTTTAGATTATCGATTAATAGTACATCGTAATTATTTCCACTAAACTTCCCTAAAGTAAAATAATGAAATAACACCTATTATTTGTCAATGCATTATTCTTTTACGTCCTGTAACGTATTACTACCATAACTATCACTTAATATTACTAAATTACCTAATCGATTATTCTACAATATATAATATTATATTGTTTAACTGATATTGGCATAATGATAAAACTACCATCTATTGGTTACCTCTAATGTCAATGAAGTTTTTATAACCTAAAATGTAAACATTGAATTGATGTAAATTATATTGTTATTTCCAGAGTAAAATAGCCAAACAACTAATTGAACAAAGAAATGAACAGTGCACTAATAGACCTACATACCTATTCAACTTGAAATGTTACTATCAAACGCACGAACCGCCTCCATCGATACAACAGAACGTAGCTTACAGTAGATTTGTGAACTATCATAAATACATAACTATTGGAATTAATGTGACTCCTACCTTTCAGTGTTATCTATCCAAATCTAGCTATGGTCCTAACATAATGAATACCAATCTTAATCACTTTCCTTTACACAAGCAACAAATTGTGACTTATAAAAGTCACTTAATATAGTTCATACCAAACAAAACATTACTTTAATTAAACAAATACCGTGGCAATCCAGGATTCATATTATCCTGGTCACGGCACCAAATTGTAACAACCCACCTTACATACCCCGGGTATATCATGAAATATTTGAATATAATAATGGCCAAGTGATCCGAATCGTCTAGTAGTTATAGGACCTAACATAGTGAACCGAAAATAGTAACCTAAATTCTTTTAGTGAAAGATTGGTATTCTAAGAACAAACATACTTACATTAAATACTCCCTAATCTAACCTAAACCGTTAATATTCTATGTTCTAAGTATAAATAAGACTGTCCTAATTCAACCTAAGTTTAATGTTGAAGATGTTTATGTCCTTAAATTACTCTATGTGAAAGTAATAAATATACACAAATAATATGAACTAGTGGAAGACGGTTATATCAAAGATATTATTATGCAGCAATTATTTGTTTTTGGACAAGGTCGGGCGCCCCATTCCACGCTGCCCGACTGTGGGAAACATCTCATATATATTTTCCCTCCTTACTTGTCACTCAGTCAACTATTTTAAATTAATAAATTGTTTTAGTACACTTTAATATCAGCTAAAATTGTCTAATTTACTGCCTTTAAATAGGAAAAGTATATTCCAATCATTTGGCCATTAACAAGACCTTCAGGATTTCTTCTGCTTCATAAGTCTATAATATTAATAGATACACATTCGCTAAGTTTAGTCAGTGACTTGTTAGCATCTCGATCATCTACTTGTGATGAGAATACCAACAGGGTCTACCGCCCCAAGTATGACCAAACATAGGATTGTAGTTATATAGCTGACAAATCAGGTCAGTGACTAGTTAGCATCTCGATCATCTACTTGTGATGAGAATACTAACAGGGTCTACCGCCCCAAGTGTGACCATCATTAGATTGTAGTTATATTGAAAGCTAATAAATTAGATCAGTGACTTGTTAGCAACTCTATCATCTACTGTTTAGTGATTGCCAACAGGGTCTACCGCCCCAAGTATGATCCAAAACATCAAGCTATTAGCCGAGGTATAAGTAAGTAAATAACGTAAATAGATAGACTTATCAGCCAGTTTCAATCCATCCAGATTCTCATCTCTGAACCAAATGATATTATGTTCAATTAATAAAGCAAAATTATGCAAAATGCTTGCACTATACTTGATAGTATTGAAATTGAAAGTAAGAATGTAGGTATCAAAGTTACATTATGTATGTTTAAGCAATGCAAAAATAAGACTTTACCACTCATTCGTAAACCTAATCCAATGGAGAAGAATGAGCAAGAAACTCCATGGATATTACAAAAGGTCCTACCTATCCTATCAACAATTTATATTTATATTTTAGTCAATATTCTCTAATGTAGTTGAACAGGTTACAATTTGTACGCACCGCCATTATTGTACTCGACGCGTAGGTATTGTTTTGAATTTGGGAAAAAGAATCGTCCTACATCTATCCTGATCTGTGGACACTAATACCTAGGCTAAATTCCATTCTAATATAGAAATGTAAAATTAATTACTTTGTTGAAATAGGAACTTACCAGGAACAGGCGAAACAAACCAATTATAAAATAAAATTAAATACTTATTTGCAAAATCTTCTACTCTTGTGTACCTTCCGGGATTCCAACGTTGACTATCCCTCTCCTACCATTCCACCCCCCGCACACCCCCTCGCGTTCTTCCGGCCTCACACGTAGGTTCATCTCCCCGTTCCGCCGCTCGCGCCGTCAAGCCAAATCCCAGATAGGTAACTAACTAATACTGTTACCTACGTTTCATTAAAAATATTAAATAATTTTTAAGATTAAATAATAATTTTATTATAATTAATTAAATTGATGTCTCTATTTATAAATTATCCTGATATATTAATATTTGTGCACGTGACGGACGAGTTCGTACCGTTACAATGCTATGCGGTCAAAAGCCATCAAATTGAAATCATAAGTTTGCCTGCAACTTCCTATATTCCCATTTTAGAGTTGGACTACATTAAACCACTAAATACATTTTAATAACTTTATCACAATTTCTTTGGTAATACCAAAGCAATAAATTATGAGGCATTGTGAGCAAAATAGGAGCCCAGTAATTATTAATTATTCGAAGCTTGCAATCGCGATCTATAATGGGACACCGAGTGATGTAAACGATATTTACAAAATGTCAACATAAATCTGGTTTTAACGAGTGTCATGAATAAAACTTAGTGCGGGTTGCAGACCGGAGACTGGGTCGGCCACGATTTAACGCTTTCCTTTATCAAAGGAATCTATTGCGTCACGGATTTACGGATTAGTTCCTACAGGTAATTTCAACGTTAACGTTTTACATCCTACTAATATTATAAATGCGAAAGTTTGTGAGTGTGGATGTATGTATGTATGTATGTATGTATGTATGTATGTTTGTTACTCCTTCACGCAAAAACTACTGAACGGATTTGGATGAAATTTGGAACACAGATAGATTATAACCGGGATTAACATATAGGATACTTTTTAACCCAATAATCCAATACTACGCGGATGAAGTCGCGGGGCACAGCTAGTTACATAATGTTTTGGCGACGTGATCAACTAAAATAGTTGGTACCTATAGTTTAGAGAGCGGGTAAGTAGATAAGATTTAAGTAACATCGTTCTCAGCCTGTTTGTGAAAAAGTTTAATTACAATGACTCTGCTAAGGCCTTTCTTTCTCAGAGGTCCCTAATAATAATAATGTAAGCAGTATGACTTATCGGTTACAATAAGTTTTGACAAATTGTACTTACTTTAGTAAATCATTTGTTAATGAAATGAAAAATGAATCAATAATATTGTATTACTTACAATTAAGTTTTGTACAATATAAAAATATAATCAGGGTAACCAGAGGTATGTCAGACCCTCAGCTGACCCACAGGCTGTGGTTCCTCTCACTTAATTATGTATTTTTTCCTCTCTACCTGTCGCTACGACTCGTCCTTGCTTAATTTAGAAACTCTATGAGAATTCCCCAACCGCATATATTATTACCAAATAAGTAATACAGCAAATAGCGGTATCACGACGACAAACCCTGCAAACCTTTGCGTTAGATCGCGATATCCATTGTGATGCCAATTGATTACGTAATTCGCCATTTGATACATTCCTCTAGGTATATCTATGGGTTGGCTTTTTAAAGTTTGGTAATTGGATTTTCCAAACGATGAGGTACTAGATGTTCGCAATACTCGTAATATACCTACCTCATAATTTAGATGTCACGAAAAAGTGCGTGAATGCCTATCAAGCTGTCATGACTTGTCCGCTAATTCATTAAACATTATTATTAAGGCTTTCTGTATTTAATTCACACGAATTACACATGTTATTTAGTCACTTGTATAATAGAGAATACATTCTATATACTTACTTACTTTACCTAATTTCTCTTAAGTTCAATTTTATTCAAAATTGGATTTATTTCCGAAGTTTTTTTTACAAAACATGAAACCCAACCCTCGAAAACTTTGGATCATTTGCAACTGAAGTTACACAACCAACCTTGTAACAAATTACCTACTTAGGTCTCGAGGAAAGCGGATTCCGTATGTATGTTCGTAGATGCTCGTTATTAGCCCATCGAGCCGAGAATTTGTTCGTATTTAATTGACCATTACCTACCTTTTTGTTATGTAAAGAGGTCAGTAATGAGGAAAGCATTTCGTACTAAGATTATATTGGTTTAGTGAACGTTTATTACATGTTTACTACAATTGTAGGTACATATCTATCTACTATATAAAAATAAGTCGGGTTTTCCTTCCTGACGCTATAACTCCAGAACGCACGAACCGATTTCCACGGTTTTGCATTCGTTGGAAAGGTCTCGGGCTCCGTGAGGTTTATAACAAAGAAAATTCAGGAAAAATTTCAACACAACGCGGACGGAGTCGCGGGGCACAGCTAGTCTACTATATAAAAATAAGTCGGGTTTTCTTCCTGACGCTATAACTCCAGAACGCACGAACCGATTTCCACGGTTTTGCATTCGTTGGAAAGGTCTCGGGCTCCGTGAGGTTTATAGCAAAGAAAATTCTGGAAAAATTTAACAGAACGCGGACGGAGTCGCGGGGCACAGCTAGTTTTTTTATATAACATCGGAAATTATTTATTGAGTGTGCCAAATTCGGGGTACTTTCTCTATAATTTGACTAATTATTATTATAAAGGTGTTATTTTTAAAGTGTTAAATTATTTAACTGGGAGTCGTTTAGGTGCAAGTACGTTAATAAATCTCTACCGTACAAATATGTAAAACATTATTTTAAAAAGGGTGACCATTTAGTTTCTTGCTCATTCTTCTGCACAGGGTGGCATTCCAAGTTGTAGAGTCTTAGCATTATTTTATATACTCTCACACCTCCCTGTATTTTATGTTGAGACTTTCAATTATTGAAGTTTTCTCAGGATACAAAACCTCCGCTTGTGAATTATGTGACGGAGCCGACGAAATTCTCATTACCACGTCATGATATTGGTATAACGAAAATTGAATTTACCCGATTCCAACACCAGATATATTGCGTGCCTAACATAATTTAAATGTGTCATTTTATCGACATTCTGTTCATCCTTATTTAATAGCAGGGTGAGTTTTTAATGCTGGGTTATAGAAATGTATATAACCCAAATGATTTTATTAAGCAAAGCTTCTACGAGTATACGCACGTTCGGGGCGCTTGCCGCGCGGCCACTCTATGCGTGCTAAGCGTCAGTAGCGTTACATGATGACGTCAGAGCTGCGGCGACCTACGTTTCTATAAAGCTTCGCTTTTTTCGAGCGTCCGTAGACAAACTGTTTTTTTAGGGGCACGAGAAAATAACAATAAATTGGCTGACGATCGCTTCTATTTTGCTACAAATATAGTGAGTTATCATCATTCAAATGACTTCGCCGATCTTAGCTTCGACTGTGCTGGACGCTTCGACTACCTATGCTAGGGCGTCTTATACCGTCACTGGTATAAATTAAAAATATGGCCCACCCAAATATCAACATAAGACAGTATACGGTGTTCGAAAGAACGAAAAAACGAAGGGTATAACTGTCTGAAAAGATTGAAGTATCCGCAGACTTGTTCGGAGTTATTTGTGCGTTGGTCCGTAACCAAAACGTTGGAAGTAATTACTTCGCAGGCCTACGTGAGGCGAAATACATATACAACATGTGGTTCAGGTGTCCAAAAATAATGTAATTGTTATTCGGAGTAAAATATACCACACCAGAATAAGTAGCGTACGTGAAAGTTTCGATAGCAATGATTTATAACGACTTTCAGCATCTTTTATTGTCGTTTCCAATTTCTACACGAGGTTTTACAGTAACTGTAAAACTTTTCAAGAGATCGATGATGCAAGAACGTATAAATCATTATTGAAGTAAGTACCTACCCAGTAATTAAAATATTTTTATCTCCCACCGGATTTACATCTGTAATCTTTTACTCGGGCCATAAACATTTTCGGTTGCGTAATATAATAAATTTTGTGACTGTAAAGCGTCCACGAAGGGGGACATTAGACTTTGGCATAAAAAGTGTTACATTTAATAGGCGAGTTTTCGGTATAATGGCCATTCTTCGTATCCCATGTTGGGCAGATTTACGATGTACTAAACCGCAAGCGTTCTAATTCGCCGACTTTTTCACTCACTGATAATGTTAAAACGTGTGAGATTCCAGAGATTCCCGAAAAACATGAACGTGAAAAAACTGGCGAAGTTACCGAAATTGTTTAAAAACGGTACCAAATTCGTTAGGAATGTGAAGCTTCGCCGGCTTCTGCCGGGTTCAAGTCCAAATCCTGGGCTTGGCAAGTTTATTTACTTATTTAAAAGGTTCAATACTAAATGACTCAAGCGCGAAAACTATCCAGGCCTAAGGTACGGACTCGAACTTTAATTCCACGTAGTAGGTACTCAATTATTTTCCACCGTTTCTCAGGCCCGTATTGATACATCGATCTCAAGTCTGACAGCGATCTTGAGTACGCTTTTAACATGACATTTTGTACTGGTATGACATAAGAATGACATTTCCAAGATCGCATGTGGCTGTCTTTCAATACTGTCTATATCCGTAATGTGTAAGGTAAGCTCCTCACACGTATTCACATTTATTACATAATTTATTTAAAGAGTTCCATTTGGCATCCTCCATATAAACACCTACATTTGAGACAAATATATATTTGGTTTAACATGTGTTAAGCCAAGACTATCACATGAGGAATATAAAAGTAGTGGCCTATATAAGACGCGGACCTATTTTCTGACAGTCTGGTGATTCAGAATTATTAACATAACTCGTCCCAATTGCCCTTTTCGGATGAAACCGAATTTATTTAACTATTTCGTAAGTCCTATATTAAGCAGCTTTGAATCCGCCGGAGCCTATTGATTATTTAAAAACAGCGACTGATTTGCGCCAGCCTCGCTTCTAACTTCGGATAAATTGTATACCTACGGTAGTAATAGCTAGCTTTAAAGACTGGGAGAAGCCTGTAAATCACTACGGCAAAACAATTACATATTAAATCACGTGAGGACTATTCGTAGCTAATGAATATTGATAAAACGTTAGGTAAATAATTGTTAAATCGCTGACAAATTATAAGGTTATAATAAAATTAGTAGGTACATGTAGGAAGGACAGTAATTTTGCATTATTTCTAAAAGCTCGCTAAAATTGAAATAAAACTATTTTTACGGATTATATCGCGTTTATTTAATTTTTATGTTCCCGACGTTTCGGTTGCTTTACAGCAACCGTGGTCACGGGGGGACTGAGGTGTTAGACGTCCTGATGTCATAGTTAAAAACTGGGTACCCTCAAAATTTAGTTGGTGTTTGCGGTCCGATCCACGCAGAAAGTGCTCACTGTGTCTTGAGGTCTTGCAATGGTACGCTTGGTTTTCGATTTAATTATATTAATTACTGGATCCCAAGTTGGTGGTAGCACCCAGCCATCTTCCCTATTGAAATTGGGATGTTTTTTAATTTCAATGGCCTCACGTATCATCCTTGGTCGGAATCGGTGTTCTATTGCGAGGATAAACGCGATATAATCCGTAAAAATAGTTTTATTTCAATGTGTAGTGTTCGCGTAAATATAAGAAAACAATAAGCTCGCTAAAAGTTTCTATATCATAACATTTCAGAGAACGTAAGTGATTGTGGATAATTTTATGGGTACGTATACTTGTTTAATCATTGGGTTATTTGAAATTTCTAACAAATTTCTAACTAGCATAGATTTTATTATCTGGATACTACTAGCGTAGAGTGCCACCTGCCGGGTCCAAATATATAATACGAACCACCCAGGCAACCCCATAAGTCCAAAAAAACTTTAGAATCGGTCAAGCCGTTTAGGAGCTGAAGAATTATAAACACACGCACACCGAAATTTTATTTTGTATTTTCACGGTGACAGTATATAGGTACTGAATTATTTAAATTGTGAAATAAGTCCGTCCGGATTTTCCTAGCATAACTTTAGTCTTTAAAAGTTTGTGTCTAAGCGCAAAGCAAAATTTTCCTACGATTAATCTCTACTCTCCGGTCGTGTCTCTCGGAAAAAATAAACATTCTGAAGCAAAGTAATGTCTGCTGGTGGCTAGCTAATATGAATATCTAAGTTAATTTCTGAAACTCTGGGTTAAATCTGTTCAAGAAGAACTGGTAAAACTGTATTTCTGCCAGTACACCGTCCTACTATGGCTATGGAAAGCACAAAAATTGAAGTTTCAATTATTATTGGCAATCAGGAAGCCGTTATTTGAACAAACTGCATGGTTGAGTGCAAAGCCAGTGTAATTATATAAAGTAACTAGGTTAAACATACATACAGTATTCTAATTTATTTGATTTCTATAATAAAGTAATAAATATCATATTAATTCTCATAAAATTTAGATCAATAAGATTCTCGTGTCACAGTGTTTGTAACCAAACTCCTCCGAAACGGCTTGACCGATTTTGATGATTTTTTTTGTGCATATTCGGTAGGTTTTTGTATGGTAGAACAACGTTTGCCAGGTCAGTTAGATTTTTCTATAAATTCTTATATGGAATTTGTTCAAGTTACGTTAATATCAGGCGAGCGGAACTCTGGAAACGTCAGTAACATTATGTAAAAATGTGTTGAACTTTATATTCAAGCATATCGACAGGGAAGTCTTTATCACGGGCCATTGAGCATTTTCAAACGATTTGGCGCGAGAGCACTAACGCTCATGATTATGGATGTAGCTCGAAATAGAAGAAAAGCATTCGTTGCACGTTTCGGTGCGGTAAACCAGAAAGATTGGCAACTGTAATGAATTTTGACGAAAAAACGCCTTTCATTATTCATTTACTTTTCTAGTTGTATATTATAAGTAAAAAAAATAAAAAAAAATTGAGGTAGTCTGAATAAACATAAATTCACATAATTCTGAAAAATTACGTTTATATTACTGTTTTTTTTCCTGTTTGAAATTCAATTGTGGAAACACAATTTTGAGCTGATTTTATATTGCGAGCGAGTTTCATAAAATTACCTGGAATACTAGCAAAGGTATCAAATTGGTGATCTTCCATAGGTATAATAGGTACTTAACCTGCAATGCTTTCTCCATTCTCAACTATCACAACATAATGGCAGAAGCAATGGTGTATCACAAATCATGTTAATGTACTCACTTAAATCTAATGAGTATGATACTATATTGGGTGAGGAAAACATTGTGAGGAAGCCATGTGATTAATTCTCTCAGCCGAATTTAATAAGAATAAATGCTAATTTACTACCACCTGTCATGTTGGCTACTCTAGCGCCGTGAAGGCGTGACTAACGCCGGAAAATGAATTAAAATATGTTCGGATAAGAAATATTTGCACTGTTAGAAAAAGTATTTCGGGATTGACGTCGGTATGACTCATTACACACCTATTGAGTTGTAAAGAAGTAAAGTTTTGTGCGAATTTTGAATTAAAATACATATTATGCAAAACTAGCTGTGCCCCGCGACTTCATCCGCGTAGTATTGGATTATTGGGTTAAAAAGTATCCTATATGTTAATCCCGGTTATAATCTATATGTGTTCCAAATTTCATCAAAATCCGTTCAGTAGTTTTTGCGTGAAGGAGTAACAAACATACATACATACATACATACATACATACATTCATACATACATACATCCACACTCACAAACTTTCGCATTTATAATATTAGTAGGATGACTAATGGGCCCATTCTGGGTAATTTTGACTTCTTCTAGTTTTTCAAATGGCGTGTAACTATGTAGTTTTTCACACACCTTTCCTGCAATAAGTCCGTGATAATTCTGTGAACCGGGTCCTACTGTTTACCTTGACTATCAGGTAACGCATTTTGGATGTCTCACGCAACACATTTGCGTTCTAATTTAGAATATTGTACTTCTTTTCTTGAAAACGCAGCGGTAAATTATAGATAAAGTTCAACTGTACGCCATTTTGTAGTGGGAACTATACTAGTGCTCCATATAAATTCAACTTTGCCTTGCTTCCTAGCGTCAAAATGATATACGTGTTTAAGTTAAATGATCTCTGCCACAATTTTGCATTAGCAAGTTTGTGCTGAAGTTTTCACTTTGCTGTTCAACTTGCGAGATTTATAGCGGCAAGCGAGAAAGGCGTCGCATACACTTTAATGATGGTGGTAGAGCCAAGATGTCATGCCAAGATGCCAATTGACTACAGCTAATATACTGACTGGTTCAAACGGGGTAGTACCACCCTCTTACAGTAGATAAAGTAGCTATTATAGCTGCGTATTCTACGATGAGTGAGACATCTGGAAAACCATTCCCCTCTCTTCCTCGCCCTTTGTTTCACTTTCAGGTCAACTACATTAACAGAAAGTTGTTTTAGTATTATCGTTACTATTGTTTTAGTCAAATTGTTCTACACGATATTATTTTGATTGTTTCGGAGATCTTGTAAAGGTCGTAGCTTTATAGTGTTGAGCAATTAATTAAAAAAAGCAATCTCAAAGGAATCGCAGACAAAAAGTTTAGACGCTAAAGTTTGTTAAAAATAATGGCTCGTCGTTAAAATGATATCGAGATATGATACACACAGATACACAGATAGTGATTTAATATTGTCTGAGATCGTAAAACAGCGTGATCTCGCTATTGTATGATACCTACCAGTGTTTTGTCGGAAGCTTAGCGACATTTTGCCTTCCGCTAGTCTCTCCAACGTGGACTAATTTACCTGTACTCTTAAAATGTTTATTGGCATTCTGACAACAGTTTAGAACAATCTTCTAAAGAAAATTTGAGCGTAGACTTGCAATAATCTAAAATTTGGGTCTACCTACAATTTTATGAATTCATATACTTATTCGAAATGGCTGCGATATTCGATAATGTTTAATGACTCATAAACGAACTTCAACCTTGGAGTCAGCTTAATAGTATTGATCCCAATTCCTAATGTTGGTGAAATGATCATGAAAGCTATTATGTTCAATGTTCGTTACATATGCCTACTATTTCAGTTAACTGCTCTAGTTCATTACCACCATTAGATTCACGAACGTGAACACGGAAGATTAAGCAATTTTTTTCACGTTCAGACAACGTGAAAATCGTAAAACGTCGGTTGAAAAAGATTGTCTTTCTGCTCATTTAAAATTATATGCGAGCTGACGGTGGTGAAATTACACTAAATATTTGTAAGGAATGTTGAAGATAAGTATCGTTGGCACGTGCGCTTTCAGTAAAACAGATCAAACAAAATGTGCAGTCACACATTTAAAAGCAAACACTTTGTTATTCTTCGTTGTACCTGCAAGCTCAATTTGTATTTCCCACATGAAAAAAGGCTACACAATTGATGATTTCAAGACACCGTTCTTATTAATACCAACTTATAAATTATAAGTTATTCATACACTACAAGTCGATGTTTTTCAAGTATACCTTACCGGTTAAGCTATAATTTAATAACACATGGTTAGGCCACAGGAGGCTATCACATAACATTTCAATTTTACTTTTATTCAGGACTCTCTGTAAAGTAACATTATTTCAAATTCTATCGGCCTCGTCGTCACTTTCCACGAGATTGAGGTATATAGTTGACCAGTGCGTAGCGAAAAAACATGTTTTCTTCACAAAACAAAAAACGTTAGTTGTTGACAGGTTCGGAACTTTGGTGTTGTGAGTTGGTGATTTTAACAAATAGACAGGTGATGACAAGTTAAATGGCGAATCCCGTAATATATTTTACGAGTGTAGTGTGACCAACCGTGGTTCTAATTGGACTAATAATAGTAGTAATAGTGTTATTCATAATATTATAAGCAGGGTTTGAAGTGGTGCCAATTTGTATAATTAGAACAGCATGAAGCTACAAATAAACATAGCCACGCAATTCCGATAATAAATGTATGTTATAATATAGTGTTATTACCCTGTAATAATTAAAATAAGAGAGACCAAAGAGTTTCATGAAGTTTATCAGTTTTTGTGCTTTCTTTGTCTATGTTACGCTTCTTATTTATTGAATCTACGGATTAGTTGGTCGAAGTCTTAAAATGTATTAGGTGTAATATGTCCGCATACAAAATAGCTTTTATAATATGGCCTATAGCGATCTGGATTCACCCTGTACACATCAAATTTTATTGATGAACTGTTTTAAAAACGACCATATTACCATAATGACTATGTTTGCTTGACGACCAAAAGGTCGTAAACGTCTCGGCGCTGTTTCCGACTCGGACATTCGACACGGCTATCAAATCGGATGTGTATTGAATAATTCATCCGGATCCGACATCTGACTATCGGAGAAATAAATCGGACGTCAATTTTCGGCCTTGAAGTGAAAATCGATATTCTAGACCAATCTCGAACCACCAATTTTGAAATGCTGTTGAAATATTCTGTATACACAATCTGCAGTCTAAACTCGAGAGTTGCTAAAAGCTTGCATCATAAACTAGTTTTCTAGTTCAGGTGCGCTGTATGTGTGTTCGTCAACTCTCTAATTGTAGTCTGTTGAATGTTTGCAAACTGTATAAGTTGTATTAGAAGCTTTTCAGCCCTTGTTTTGCTGTAGGCACACAATACAAAAACATCTCCGCTAAACTAAACATCTGTGCTTACGTTAGCGGAGATGTTTTTGTATTCAGAGTCCGTTCATTGTTTATATGGAAGCAAAGAGTTTTATAAAAAACAATTATATACACGTGATGATCACTAGTTACGCCAAACTTTTACTTGTAAAATTTAACTTAACTCGTGGATTAATAAAGATCAATATTCTCCAAGAAGCCAAGTAATTAAATAATTTATCATCTACTATACGTACCTATAAGATCAGTTCCCAAAATCAATAGGTACCACCTGCTACGATCCGGCGTAGCAAGATCGTAGACCGTAGTAAGACCTACAGCGTAGTAAGTAAAATCATAAAGTTATACTTAGAAGAAAAATGAGTAGTTGTTCGTACGAATAAGAGAACACACGATCTACCGCTGCTGTAATTCAATAAAAATCACCCACTCAAACGGAAAGAAAGTAGTTAAGCATAGGTACTTAATCATCTTAAGTGACCCGTAAACGATCTAATTAAATATAAACCGCAAGTGTTTATCATATATCTTATGTGTTTGTCAAACTTGTTGAGCATCTGCGAGTATGTTTTATAGTTCGATTCTTATAAACTTCGCAACGGATTCTGATACAGTTTTCACTATAATTATGGAAATTGGACCTGTAAGGTTTATATGTATAAAAAAATATAATTAAATTTATAAATAGTAAATAGCAGTGATAGCCGATTGGTTAAAGGACGCGCCTTGCGGGCACCAGGTCTTGGGTTCTAATCCCGGCTAGCACCTCTGGATTTTTCGAAATCTATGTGCGAATCATAATTTCCATATGATTATCACTTGCTTACGGTGAAGGAAAACATCGTGAGGAAACCTGCATGTCTTAGAAGATCTAACCAATTTTCGAAAGACATGTGAAATCCGCCAACCCGCACTGGGCCAGCGTGGTGGATTATGGCCTGAATCCCCCTCGTGTTGAGGGGAGGCCCGTGCCCAGCAGTGGGACGTCTAAAGGGCTAAATTATTATTATTATTATAAATAGTAGATACAAGCCGTGCAGAGCCAGATCGGGTCGCTAGTACTTTTGAAACCACAATCACAGTGCTATATATTTTCAAATTAGTCAGTCAGGTTACGTGCCCACATGGTATGTGAAGGTTCTATAGAATTTTTTATTTATTTATTTAACTTATGGAAAACCAACAGCTACATACAAATTATTAAGCATTCAATCTAGTAACAGAAAGCCAATTAAAGGTTTTCACGTATAGCAGTAGAGACGTACAATAGAGTATTATGCAAACACTTAATAGCACACATCACCTAGAGATACCAGAACTAATTACAGAAAATATAAGAATATTACAGAATTTATTGGAAGAACTTAAGGTTTAGCTGCTTTCTTGCTTGTTTACTATTAGTAACAAAGGGATCAAAACAGAAGTCCTTGCACAGTTTATTAAAGTCTCTTATGTTTACGATAGTGTTGAACTGTTGAACTTTGATAACGCTTAAACCATATTTAACCTTTTAACTTATTTACTGTTCCAGTATCAATCGAGGAACGAATGTTTTACTTTAGAAGCGTACGTATCTATCGTTTACATAAACCATGTTATTCTATTAACATTATTTTGTTTCTATTTATTTATCAATTAATATTTATAAATCTAAATAAACAAATATTATTATTTTTATTATAATGGTTAAGTGGTGGAGCGCATGCCTTGGATAAAAGATGTGCAGATTCGAAGTCTGGTCCCCCTCGCTCAACCTGATTTTTTAAATTAAATCATGCACCTACTAAATGCAGGAAAGTACAAATAGGTCACCAATAAAACCGTGGGGCGCATTTATTATTTATATGCTATAATAATAGAAGGTTTTGTGTTCCAAATGCGCCTCTCAGTTTGTATTTCAGCCCATGATTTCCTCGCATGCAAATATCCGGTAGGAATGAACACTCGACGTTATCTGTAAGTGACAGTTGGAATCAGGTGCCGCGGTGTTTCGCAGCACTCCCGGAACGGATCAAAGGAACACATATCTGCGGACTTTCACTGAACTGTTCGCTGTGATGTATGTATGCGATAATATTAACTCTCTTCCCACCTTAAAAATAGACGTATGTTTTCAGTAGTCTAAACATGTCTTCTGCTATAGTATAGGATTCTTTGAATTAAATTTCGTTGAAGTTAGTTTACCTACTTAGGTTTTTAAACTGAAAGAGGTGTAAGTACTGTATGTTGAGGTCAAAAAATATAAATATCAATGATTTCGGAAAAAGATACATAAGATGTCTCGCCAAATACAATCGTTATTTTCTCAAAGACTAGAAATTCTGATACTATAATTACTTCTTCGTTCTATTAATCACTAATTACCTCGGCCTTTGCATGGCTTTTCTCTACTATTTAGATATTTTATTTGAATGTATTAGATAAATAGATAAACCTGTCGAAACAAATTCTCTATGATAACCACATCAAAAACTGTTGAGTAGTTTGGAAGAACTAAGCGGACAAATATTTTGGCTAAACACGTGTCTTCGAAATTGTCGATAGATTCGACCGTAATTAAACATGGATACCTAATGGTTGATAAAATATATCACATATCCTTAATGTTTATCCATTAGGCCACTAGTCACTGAGACAATAGCCATGTCCATCACGCTAATAATGTCCTACTTACACGAGAATCGTTGATACCGATGTTACCTTATAAGTATATATTTTAAGATACGTACCTAATTCAGAATTAGTAACAAAAAATATTGTAATAAAATTATTTGTACATTTCTTTTGAAGTACCCACTCACACGAAAGATATTATAAAATAATAGCATTAAAGTAATAAAAGTCCAATGTAACAAAGTAAGTCCTGTAAACATTCAGGCCGTTGTTCAGTCCTTGATCTAATAATTTCTATATAGATACACTAGCGCCCCGGCTTCGCACGGGTACATTACGGTTACATTATTGTAGTTTTAGTAAGGATGCCTATTTTTTTTAAAATTGAATATAGCCTATGTCACCCGGGGATAGTGTAGCTTCCCAACAGTGAAATAATTTTTCAAATCGGTTCAGTACTTTCGGAGCCTATTCATTACAATCAAACAAACAAAGATTTCCTCTTTATAATATTAGTATGATTCAGACTGTATTTTTTATACTTACCAACTCACACATCCAACTATCTAAACTATCGCATAGTTTACGTGCTTATCTATTAACAAAGTAATGAGATACATACATTAATTATCTCCAGAGTCTAGAGGCACAATAATATAATAGTAATAGGAACCTAAAGTAATAAGGTAAACTTTTGTATCATCCTAGCCTTTCACTTAGTAGGAATGAATGGCGTGATTGATCGACGCTGTAATTGATGGAGATGTTTGGATCGCTAGATTAAATGTAGCGCAACAAATATGTTTAATGAAGGAAGGTAGCAGCCAATTTTAGTGCGTATAGGTCTGCGTAGAGCGTACAGGTTTCTGTACCGGAAACGAGAAATTTACCTTAGGAAATATTTTGTTGTATCCGTAAACTTTATTTTGTATGTACCTAAAAGAACATGGCCTCTTGAGAAATTCACTGAAACCTATTTTCGTTTACATATTTCTACGAAAAGAACTTTAAGCACTAGTAGTATTAAACTACACAAAAAAATAGGATTATCGGGATAAAAATTATCCTATGTGTTAATCCCGGTTATAAACTATCTGTGTTCCAAATTTCATCCAAATCCATTCAGTAGTTTTTGCCTAAAAGAGTAACAAACATCCACACTCACAAACTTTCGCATTTATAATATTAGTAGGATGATGTAGCCTTTAGGGTAAGCAGAACCACCTAGTTGAAAATTGACTCGCAAGAGTTTGCCTAAACACACAATCTAACAAATTGTAAGTTACAAGGTTTATACAAACAAACTTACTGTATCCCTTCCAAATATATAAGAGTAGGTACCTATGTAATAGGAACCATTAGGTTTAGTTAAATGAAGATGGAGATTGAGCTGTAGATTTATATTATGCGAAGGGCAAGACACGCAATGTTTTCGATTTAGTAAGTGAGTATACGTGAAAAGTTTGGAAAGTATAGTATTGTTCAGTTGGTTGATCACTAGTATATACGTATGTACGTAAATATGGAATAATAATGTTTTTTTTAAGTTATTTTATATCATTATTAGGCCCTGTGTAATACGTAAATATGTGATAAAAATTCGTGATTGATTGATGTTTAGTTAAAATTCAATATAGAAACCGATTCTTCTTGTATTTTTACCTTATTATAAGGAGTTGAATGAAACGCAAGTCAAGGAGCCAATTGCATAAAACCCGAAATTCGTACGATCATGTAACGGCTATTTATTCGCCAACCTAACTAGAAATAGCTCAGTCAATCTCAATATTTTATAACAACTTCTATTATGAGGGATTATCTTTAGGCCCACATAATACAATTTATTACACTATCACGTCGAAATTGTGTAAACACTGCTTTATGATAATGATATTAAGGACGAGGATGTTTACATAATTCATTTATGTACACAGTATAAGTCAGTACATAATAATAACGTACTGCACATGAACATTGTTGTTATACTTTTAACCTTTGAGTGCATTTAGTTTTTTTTTTGCCAGAGACTTTGTGACTCTCTTAGCGACCAACACCCGCCAGCAACTCATCATCATCATCATCATCATCAGCCTATGCTTGTCCACTGCTAGACATAGGCCTCCCCTAATGAGCGCAATAGCGCCCTGTCTTCAGCTTGCCGCATCCAGCATCTGCCTGAGTCTTTCGCAGATCGTCATTAGCGACTCATATTTTTATAATTAAAAAACTGATTTTGATTGTTGAATAATTCAATTTTTATTACAGCTATGACTATAATTAATATTAATTAACCTCATGACACTCACTTAACTTAGTACTAAGGTCAACTAATCCCAGGACTGAAATTATTTCAAATAATATTCATAAGTCTAAATTACCTGCAAATGGCCCGCAAACTATAAAACAGTGCACGTAAGAAATAAAGTGTGCTTACCTAAGACATCTCCTGACGCAAGCTCGTAAAATGTGCACCCATTCCGTAGGCATAATTGTTTGTGTCTCCTAAGTGCAGTCATAACTCACAGTGCACCACTTACACGTAGTAGAGATTTATTAACATACTAGCTGAGCCCGCTACTTCGTCCGCGTGGAATTTAACTTAGCAAAAAAGCCCGCTCCCGCGTTCTGAGCCCGCGCGACAGGACCCATTTTTTAATTTTGCTTTTCTAAAATAAAAGTAGCCTAAGTTACTCCTTAAAACATCAGCTATCTGCCAGTGAAATTCCCGTCAAAATCGGTCCAGCCGTTTCGGAGATTACCCGGAACAAACACACAGACAGACAGACAAAAATGTTTTAAATCGCGTTTTTGCTATAGGTGTCGTATGTACTTTCATATGCATTTAGTGAAAAGGTGTTATTTTGATATTACAAACAGACACTCCAATTTTATTTATTTGTATAGATAAGATGTTGTTATGCCTACCTATAATGTAGTTTATTATCTAATGCGCCACATCCCGTGAGAGTGTAGTCTCAGGCAAAACGAACGGACCACCATGTTAAATAGCTTGCAAGTGACATCTGGAGCAGTTTATTACACAGATGTTGTGAAAACCAGGGATAATTTTCGTGCGTTTAGGATTTTTGTCTATGCCTATTATTATTAGAATCAAGTCACTAGTTCACGAGTTTAGGGTCAATTTATCTAATCCATGGTGCATTAGAACTGGTCTTCAATCAGCTATAACAATCTTGCTTCTGTGGTAATCAGCCCATTCAGTTACCTTTGTCTCCCGTTTTACAAAGGAGGGTAATGGACAATTTTCTTACAACTCCACCTATTCTTTCTTTCGATTAAATTCGTGCGGGTTCCAAGACAATTTAACTTTTCCCTGGGAGTCGTCGAGCGTCAAACCTCGGCGTCATCATTGCTCACCATTGCCGATCCTGGCTTACAGGAGTAACAGTGGCGTGAGTGTGTGATGGGACTAGTCTCATAAAAAGAATCGAATGCGCCAGAGGAAAATAATAACTTAGACGGAGCGCGTAGAAATAGTGAGTAAAGCCAGCAAAAATATTGAGTATAGCTGGCGGGTTGTTTTGTATTTTTCATTATAGCCAAATAGGTTAGGCCTACCCTTATGACGGTGGCAACGAGCTAACAACGAGAAAAACAACGAATATTCATTGAAAATCAGGAAAAAGTTTTAATATTCGTTGTTTTGCGGTTTGGCTTTATCTGGCCGTCATCGCTTTAGGCGTTCTTCCCACGTTAATGACAACAGCAACTTTTCTATTTTATTGTATTCGGGTGCACAATTTTCATTGTTTTATTTTCCGGATAACTGTAACTTTAATGACAAATTGCCAATATTTACAAGGAATAACTATGTTTGCCTATCTATACCCAAATTACCGGCAACCTAAATGCTGGGCTAGTTGACAAATTATTCAAGCTTGTTGTCCGTATCAGAAGTTTAAATTCCAGTTTCATTGTTGACATGTTCACAAATATTTTTTTAATTAATAACGCACCGGTAACCGTCTGTTGACTGCTGATATAAATTTTATTCAGGAATTTAAAAGCGGTGTGGTCGATTTTCAAATTGTGTTTGCGACCCACGATAAGGTACTCTGTGGCTATAACCTAACAAGAAAACACGAAAAATATTATTAACAATCACTAAAAGGTTTCACGTGGTAAAAGTTTGTTGCCTCAAGGAAACACTTGTGGAACTTTTGAATGAAAACACTTTTTTTCCGCCGAGCCGCTTCGTCAATGTCAAACCTGACGTGTACCTCCGTGGAAGTAGAGCGGCCGGCGTTGCGTTAATTTTACGCAAGCATGTGCTCGCGCCGTTACGACGCGCTGTAAACATTCTTATTTGTTTTCAATTTACTAAACAACCTGTTACAATTTATTACGCTTTTCTGTTTCTAAATTATTGGTTCGTGGTTCAAAGATAAAACATAGTAGGCGCTGATTGAACTGTGTAGGTGTCTACGTAGGTATCGCGTTAGTTTCATGAGCGTGGTAAGAAGTAGGTATTTATTTACTCAAATATGTGTTTTTGAAAAGTGAACGAATAATAAAATAGCGTTTATGTCTTATTGATCTGAGCACAAAGAAGTTTAAAAATTCAATTCGCTGAATTAAATTGTATAAGGTTGTATTAATTTGCATATTTCACACACTGATCTAATTATAGGTAGAGTATATACCTCTTAGTGTAGTCCTTTTTGATATAACAAAAAAAACTGCAACAATGAATTCATATCATTTCGCTTGGTTGTCTTCATCTACACGATTAACTTGTTGAATGTCTACAACAAAGCATTCAAACAATTTCTCTTGTTTTATGAAAAAGAAAAACTTATTTACCTTTTTACTAACTGTCAGTGGAACTCGGAGTGCTTATATTTTATGCTCGAGATTATCTTTGAGCCGGTCCGGAGTGCGCTTCAGATGAAACAATTATGTAAATATTCACTCACTAATTGCTCTACCATTATACATCATCCACGATGAGGACGACTAAGAAGAATGTATCTCTCGAAAAATATTAGTGAAATGTTGGAAAAATATTATGTTTCAATTAACGTGCTAATTAAACATTGTAGATGTAGACGAACTTGTTACTAATCGGGACTATGGATAATTTATTAATTCATATAACTCCTCAATAAAATTCAAATATGCACATAAGCGCTCTGCGATACACTGTCCAGATAATAGTGTTAAATTACTACTATGCATATAGTTAATAATAATATACTCGTAGCATTTCACCCTTAAGCAGTGATAGCCGATTGGTCAAGCACGCATCGTGCGGCATGTCTTACGAAATCCGTCAACCCACACTTGGCCAGCGTGGAGGATTACGGCCTGAATCCCCCTCGTAGTGAGGGAAGGCCGAAGTGACACGTCACAAGGGCTAAATTATTATTATACCCCTATATCTAACGTATCATTAAGTACTCAAAAACATCAGCAACGAGCAAGTGTATTTAACGGCGGCGCCGGCGGCGGCTGAATTAAGTTACCCTTCATTACCCACGGAGGTCGTTAAATAATAAAACTGTATTCGTATCTATTCAGGCCACGGTAATCAAGCCATACACTGCCCACTTCTGAAACCACAAAAGGTGTTCGCACGTGAAAATTAACAATATGCTTTTGTTGTATCTTTGAGAAGGGACTAAGAAGAATGGAATTAAGTCTGTGTGTGTTTTCTTCGGAGAGTATTTCGAAAAAGGTGTACATTGTTTGAGATAAGAGTGCAGGCTGTAAGATCGATATAGCATTTATGCTGCCTACAGGCTTTTTTATGCTTCTACTCTAATAATATATAATTATTATAAAACTGAACCAGCATATGTAACATATAAAACTGTACCAGCAGCAGCGATATTCGTTTGATGGCTCACAACATTAAAAAACCGGACAAGTGCGAGTAGAACTCGCGCCCTGAGGGTTCCGTCCAACATTTTATTATGATTTTAGATAGTTTTTTCATTCCTGGATTCTAATATCGATACCGGCAAGATATTTTAATAATAAATAGCTTAAACAAATTCGGGAACTCAATACAAACTACAACCAAACTGAATACAAACTACAATACAAATTCTTATTTTACACACTTAGGGGTGGAATTTTACAAAACGCTGAAATTAATATTTTTTATTTGTTATAAGTAGCCTCAATACTTATTTTCATGTCTCTAGGTTATTATTTTTTTTTACCCTATACAAACTTTCACCCCCTATTTTATGCACTTAGGGGTGGAATTTTCCAAAATCCTTTCTTAGTGGATATTTGCGGTATATAAGGTACCTACTGTCAAAATTTCATGATTCTAACACCAGCGGTTTGGGCTGTGCGTTGATTCCTTTGTATTGATAAGTTAATTTGCGAAAAGTATCAAAATATGTGACATAAATCACCGTATCTTTTAATTGCTTTGACTTAGAAGCCAAATTTTTTTACACCTAGAAGGGACCATAGCATTTGATATTTGGTATTAATTTCAACTTGATAACTCTACCCGTTTCTGAGAAAAAAGGTCTTGACAGACAGACAGACAGACAGACAGACATACGGACAACAAAGTGATCCTATAAGGGTTCCGGTTTTTCCTTTTAAGGTCCGGAACCCTAAAAAGGTCAAAGTATGTTTTTGGTATATTCATGAAAATATAAATTAAGGATTTGCAAAAGAAACATGATATAGGTAGGTAAATTTTTAATTTTTGAAGATTACTAGTTATGTAGGTTTATCACATTACTAGTATTCCCGTTAGCCCCTCCAGCTAAGCTAATTGCTTGTGGTAGGAGTAGGCTAACGTCTATAGCTTAGGATGGGGATCGAACCCGGAACCTCTCAACTCCGAGGGCGGTCCCTCTAACGACTAGGCTATTGACGCCCTGAAATGAAATTATACAATATAGAGTTATTCTATTATTTTCCCGCTATAATCAATCTATGACGAAAAAACCTGAAATAAATTAATGTCCAACTCATGCATAATTACAAGTTCAGTAAATTTTAGTTATTGTTGTCATCCGTTTCATTTGAATACGGAAATGTGAGTCATATTTATCACGGTTTTATTTAATTATTTAAGCAAGAGCGTCAGTCGAATATTTCGCTTTCATGTTTTGGTCTCAACATTTTATTTATTTTAGTATGCTGTAGTATTGCTGGGAAGTGTTACTCGTGCTATTTGTGAATTCTTGAGGTGTGTGCGACTGGCTGTGGTTTGATCTTTTTATGTATGATGCTAAAAATATACGGCAACATAAAATCGTTCCACGTGTTTTCTATTTTCGCGTTCGTTTCTGGTTACTTTCTAAGTCTATAAGTGTTGGTTTCTTTTCAGGATAACGTTTTGCATGTGCACTTTTTTATATCACAAAGTCTGTTAACAAGCGTAAGACCAGCCTAATGTATCCTATAGATGCTTGCAATACCAATGGAAATGCTCGCATGTTGCCGGATCGAAGGAAGGGGGGGGGGGGGCTTCCGACGACCTTCTGTGAGAGAGTGGTACTACCCCGGTCGAGCCAGCCCGTATATGAGCTGTTGAATTGGCTACAGCTTGGCTCTACCGTCGTAATAAGGGTGACTTGCTAATGAATAAGTCAATCAAAACATCTCATAATGCTGATAACGTAGTAAGGTCCAGACTTGGCTCCAGTTTGTATTACTTCATTGAGTTTAATATTGCAATAATATGAAGTTTTTTTTTGTAATTTATAAGCCAGCTGCATCTAAGATAAGATATATATTTTTCAAAAGCCTATTATTTTCTTATATTTACGCGAATTGAAATAAAACTATTTCACGGATTTTATCGCGTTTATTTACTTTTTTATGTTCCCGACGTTTCGGCTGCTTTACAGCAACCATGGTCACGGGGGGACTTAGGTGTTAGACGTCCTGATGTCATAGTTAATAACCGGGTACCCTCATATTTAGTTGTTGTTTGCGGTCCGATCCACGCAGAAAGTGCTCCGGTGTCTCGAGGTCTTGCAATGGTACGCTTGGTTTTGGCTTTAATTATATTAATTACTGGATTCCAAGTTGGTGGAAGCACCCAGCCATCTTCTCTATTGAAATTAGGATGTTTATTAATTTCAATGGCCTCACGTATCATCCTTGGTTGGAATCGGTGTTCTTTTGCGGTTTATCAAATCTGATATAAAGGCGGGTGCGGTCCTGTACATGTTCACCAATTGCAGACTTCGTGGAACATGGATGGACTCCGTGAAACACCGGCGCTTAATTAATATAATTAAATCCAAAACCAAGCGTACCATTGCAAGACCTCGAGACACCGTGAGCACTATCTGCGTGGATCGGACCGCAAACAACAACTAAATATGAGTGTACCCGGTTATTAACTATGACATCAGGACGTCTAACACCTCAGTCCCTCCGTGACCATGGTTGCTGTAAAGCAGCCGAAACGTCGGGAACATAAAAAAAAAAAACGCGATAAAATCCGTAAAATAGTTTTATTTCAAATCCTATTACTTAGAAATCTATTGTGATAATCATACGATAACTTGTATAAAAAATTTGCCTCCATCCTAAAAAGTAAAAGCACGTAAGCTCTTACCTAAATGTGTTATAAAAATGCCCCAGGAGTATACAATTTATGTTTCATCAACTGGTGATAAACTTTGTAGAGTCACTCTACAGGTGTATAAAAAGTGCGGGCCGGATGGGATAAAATCCATTGTTGGATCTGACACTGCCAAGGAAATCCCAACTATTTTATTCCAAGTCATTTTTATTGTTCTACTCTCTATATTCTAATGTATATAGCCTTTATTGCTGTAACTTTATAAATAACATGCATTACAGAATCTCCTTAATTATATTTAACAGTTTAATAAAATCTATCTTCCTAGCGAACCGTATCGGCAACCGGTTTCTCATTTACAGCTTGTCCTTCGACAAAGGCCTCCTCCAAAGCTTTCCATTTTGTCCTACCCTTTCCAGTGCGTAACCATTCTGGACAAGCAACATTTTTCATGTCGTCTTCCCAACGTTTAGTTTGCCTACCTTTTAATACCAACTAATACAGCTCAACTCTTTAAAATATAACGAAGTTACAGTACTTGAAGTATATGAACTTGATATATGTCTAGTACGTTTTCTTTTTGGTGTTTAGGTTTTAAGTTCAACCATCACTTTTAAATGAGGCTATATTTTAATAATTCACGATATTATGCATGGCAATTTAGAAAATGATTAAGATAATTTACCTTCCACAAAAAAAATTCTGATGGGTTTGCTTCTAACAGACTTTTTATTAAGTTACTCACTACCAACCGGCTGTTCGAACCAACAGAAAATATTTATAGCATCACATTTTTTTGTGTTACGTAAGTAGATCATAGTTGGCAATTATTAAACCGCTCTACACAATATAGTACTTAAATTATTAACATAAGACCCTATAATAGTTTTCTTGATATTGGTAATCGAAAACAAAACTAATCAAAGTGTTCATAAAGTTGGTGTCAGAATTCGTTAATGCCGTCGTTTGTTACATCGAGGAGCCACGGAACTTTATTCCTATTCAATAGGTTTGTATTGGTATTGGTTCAAGTATTCGTAACTTAAAATAGACAGACAACTAAACTTCTGCAATAAGTATCTACATTATTGTTTGATTTTAATGCACCTATTCGTCTTGTTCCCTGATGTGATATATCTTTTCAAGATAGATCATTTAAAGAATAATACGTACTCTCTTTATAGGACTCATGTCGGAATTAAAAATCATATCAATTGATTGAGGCGATTACTACTTATCTACTTAAGTGATATGCCTAGCAAGAAGATAGAGTCATTCATAGTAGTATTAGGTAAATTTATCCATCCAGTACAAAATGTACATGAATGAGGGTTTAAGTATACTTTATTACGTTACATTTTGCTGAAAATTTTGTGGACTGCCACTCAGTGACCTCGTAAATGGACAGTCTTTCAGTCCAAATTATTTTTGTAGTCTGCTAACAAAATTTATATTTTCGGTATATTTTATCCTTTTGTTTGCAACTATAAGTACACAAATATTGATGATTTAATAATAATGTAAAAAAAACGCTCGCTATATATTATAATTTTATATAATATATTACTTCGTATAATTTCATCGTATCACTTTTCTCGATATAAGCCTTAAAAAAATACAACCCTAATCTCAATTTCGTATTCTCTTTCGTTAGGTATGAAATGTAGATTACTGAAATATATTGGAGTTTTGTTGTGTATAGGTCCATTGTTTGTCTACATATACTTGATTACATAGTAATCCTTCACGAGTCTTGGAAGCGGATCACGTACATAATCCTCTGCCTCACAAAGTTTGCGTTATACTAATCTAGCTATGAGCCTGTATACTTACGACATATTGCCACGAGTAACGTCATATAGTACACTTGCCTATTGTACAGTACGAAGTATCTTAATAATAGGAAGGGCCTCCCTTCAATACGAGGAGGATTTAAGCCATAATTAACCACGCCTTTTTAAAATTTGTTAAATTTTCTAAGACATGCAGGTTTCTTTCACTATTAGCAAGTGATAATCATATTTAAATTATACATAGCCATTAATTCAGAAAAACTCAGAAGTGTGCCCACAAGACGTGTGCTTAACCAATCGACTATCACTGCTACACGTAGGTAGTATCTTACTACTCCGTAATATAATAATAAAAAAAAATCGCCAAGTGCTTGTCGAGCCATGGACAATGAAGGGTTCCGAGTCATTGAAGGTAATCTGTTTAAAATATCACCCCAGGTTGAAATAGGTACTAAAGTTGTATACATACTACTACCGACATCTATCCACGTGCATTAACACTTCAGAAATTTACGTATTAAGGTGTAGGCGCCTGTCTAGCCCGTGAAATTCAAAATTTTCGAGTATTTTTATACTTTATCCAAAATCAAAAAATTCTAATTAACCTTAAAAAATTTGAACTTCGCGGGCTAGGTGGGCCCTTTAGCTGTAACATCAAATTTATAATTATTGCTGTTATTTCATTGAAGTTGGTGAACAACGTATCCATTTTCGACTGCATAATCGTATTAATGTTTTTGCAATAGAAAAATTTAAAAAGTGTCGGAATTCATTACGTAAATTTAGATTAAATCTTTAAAGTTAAAAATCTCGTAAACGGAATTTTTGATGATGATTGTATGAAAACACAATTTTATTTGAAAACATATTTTCAACGATACCCCACACAATGGGGAAGGTAACTAAAAAAAAAAAAATATTCCTTCTTTCGATGTTCGGGGAGGTACCTTAAAAAAGTAATTTTCCTACATTTTATATTTTTGAAAGTGAGATCTACTCTTAAAGTATTTTTGTACCAAATTACATCAACTTCTGTCAGAAACTGTAGAAGTTATGACCCTGTGACAGGCCGGGATAGACAGACGGACGGACGGACGGAGTGGATGATCTTATAAGGGTTCCTCGTAGGGACTACGCAACCCTAAAAACTGTAAAATAGCATAATTATTCTAACGCTCCTGATGATCTAAAGGTTCGCACCGTTTTCAGTTTGACTACGTCCCGATTTTACCAACGTCAGATAAATTTATTCTCGATACAAATTTGATGTTGGACACTTTTATGTCATAGCATAGTACTTTTATGTCATCCGTCAAAAAATGATTTATTTGGAGAGTAAATTTATCTGACTTTAGTAAAATCGGGTCTAAGTAAAGTTTATGCAAAAGCTATCGGTGAATCCATTTGACTTAAGTAATTAAACCAATTGTATTCACTGATAATCGTGAAACGAAATTAAGGAAATCCCAAATCCGAATGTATTAAATAAAAAGTTTATTTGAAGCGTTTGATATAGTACCATCTATCGTATCCGCGAGTACAACAGGTGTATTACAACAGGCCGGAGTCTTTCCATTAAGGCGATGAACTGCCGAATACTCAAACGTTATTTGATAATCTCAGCTGATTATACGGCAGTTTTAGGTGAAAGCGCCCAATGTTAATCAACGGTTTTTTTAATAAACATAGTAGCTACAGATTTGTGGGTTAATGCAACCTTATTGTAGGAATGTCCAAGTATTAAGCTTTTGCCGATTACACCCACTTAACTACCCTTAATCGATATGAAGGGTAGTTAAGTGGGTGTCGATTTACAATCAATTTTTGCGTTGATGCTTATGCTAGTCATCTGTTTTGGAGCGTTCGACGTAATCGGCAAAGGGTATCTACCCATAATAGTTACCACCTGTCTATAACTTATGTTTTAGTAACATGAAGATTACGTAGTGGGTTGCATTTTTACTCATATATCAGGTCTTACTGTTTGTTACAATGTTCTGTGCAACTGTTTGTTATCCCTATATATTAATAAAAAATACATAAATATGAATATAAAAATAATCATGAAGATGTCATCTCCAACAGACGTAAGAAAGTTGTTGATAAGTTATTATCTTCTTAAAAGGGAACTCCACAAAGACCTGTGCACAAGTAAAGTAGGCTCTCGTGTGAAAAGTTTTGATGGGAAACGAATGCCGAAGTTGGGGGCAGTTAAAAATCAATACCTATTACTTACAGAGGTGAACCGGGCGCGCTAACTCAGACGATTTTAGGGCTCCGTAACAAAGGTGGTAGAGCCGAGCTCAGGCCCATTGACTACAAGCTCATATATGGGCTGGTTCGATCGGGATAGTACCATCCAATCACAGAAGCTCGGCGTAAAGTAGCTATTATACAGGTTGAAACAGAAAGGGTACCTATACTTTTTTTTTCAAAACTTAACTTTGTAATTCTGAAACTATCAGCTTTCGAGGAAACTTGAAAAACAAAAAGTGTTACAGGGATACAGATTGTTGACAGATTTCATAAGTCTACAAAACCTTTAGTACTTCAACTGTCCCACAAAGCCGATAGTTTTAGATATACAAAGTTAAGTTGCAAAAAAAATAGTATACCCTTTCTGTTCCACGTAGTAGTTGCGTATCGTACGATGAGAGAGCCGTAAGCCTAACCCTCTCCCTTCCCCTCCCTCAGCCGAACTCCCCTTTACATCGGCAAAGTGCTAGCAATGCCATTGATATTGCAAGCATCTATAGGTTATGATAACTGCTTAATATCAGGCGGTTTGTACGCTTGATTGTCGACGTTATTCCATAAAAAAAGGATTGTTATATATATAAGTAGTTTGTCAATCAAATTTTCTACGCCCTAATATTTGTTTATACGCTACTACAATATTTGTGAGTAACTTTAGTCAAGAGGCTCTTGTTTTGTTAGCTATCCAAGTCAGTATGTATATAAAGGTCTACCTATGCAATATTAATTAGTTTAGTTTGGGGCATGAAAGAAGGACTGAAATGTTATTTTAATGAGTCCCTAAACATGTAAATCTAATTACAAGAGACTCACTTAAGTCCGCGAAATTGTAGGTAAATTTAACTAGGTACATAAAAATGGTAGGTAGCATCCCTTAAATAATAAAATAAGAAGTATATATTATGAGAAGACTATGTTATAAATACCAATTCGGAATAATTACATTTTTAAGCATCCTTACGTAAAATGTTAAACTTACCTAAAAGCGAATGCTACTTTAGCCTATATACAAACAGATTTAGGTACTTACTCAGATACTGAGATGGAACAAAGTGCATTATGCATGAAGCGAGGCCCCGCTGAAATGAAACGCTATGTTGCATATAAGTGAGTACATAGGTACTACATATCTATTGTATATGAACGGAGGTCTCATCGATGGCTGGCTGTACAACGTTCTAGGGATTTTTCTACGTTTACTTACAGACTTTTATTGTTCTAAGTCCTCGTCCTTCAGCCAGGGTTTTTAATAAACATAAATGATTGTATTGTCATAAATGAATGATAAATTGAATAAAATCGAACGGGTATGTAAGATACTAATATTTTTCTATTAGACCATAAATAACAATAATACAGTAAGGTCGCCATTGCGCATGGAAATCGCGTTTTGTTACAAACCGTTTATCTGCTAGCGTGAGCATAAAAAAATAATAAATTTAAACAGTTTTTACAACCTAATCCATGTACCTACTAACAACCGCTGGATATTTTAGGGTGACCATAATAATATAATATACGAGGTTATAAAACCGTGTGATGCGATGAAGAATCAGACTACATATTTTTAGTTACGTGAAACATTAAACATTTTTATGAATACACGCATAGTAATGTTGGTTGGTAGTGTAAGCTGGTGGATGTTGCGGATTGGGCCTAACTCATACGATAAAAGAAGACCTTATAAATATGGAATTAAAAAATAGGGTCGAGCAGCAAAACAAAAATTTAATATATTTAAAATTATATTAAATATACGTTTGCATGAATTGAACGCGGATACAATCATATTTTTTATATTATCATGAAGGTATAAACCGCGGTTATCTAAGCTCTAACCCAATTAAGTCACGTTTCCTTTACCCATAGTAGGTAACTGTTGGATTGAAAATCATTGTGATGTGGGTACAGGAGAGGGTAAAAGTGCCAAACTTTATGCTACTTTGCTTTTACTCTTGACGTCATTCCTCATTAGGGAATGAGAGGGTTGGAAAATAATATTGAAAAATACAATACAAATGTTGGTAGTTACGTACTACTTATATCTATGCTATGTAAGTCAATTTCAGAGGTAATGAAATAGCTAAAACTTATTTGTATGGTAACGGTTATAGTTTTAATTTGTTACAAAAATCTGCTTCCGTGACCATGGTTCCATGAAAATGGCCATGCCCGTGGTTTAGCTTTGAGCAGATCCCACCCTTGATTACACGTAACACATTGACATTTTCAATTTCTACTGCGGAGTTCATTTAGAATTTCATATTATTATATTTCCATCTGACCCAAATATCTACCTCGAGACGTCGTCATAGCCAGCGGAGACATAAAGAAACTCACGTAGGCTGGTTTTATATTAATTTTATTATACACCTACTACCTACATGATCACGCAGTGACGCACTTCCTAACATATAGGTGGGGCATAATCGTGAGTTCTTTGTGGCTGAAATTAATTTTGTAACGTTTCTGTCATATTTATAAAATAGTAGGTACCTATATTAATAGGTAGGTATGTAAAACTTTTATTTAGCATTGCAAGTTGTTTTTTCTTTTAATTAAGGATCTAATTATTTTGATAAAATTCCCTCAATAAAACCTAATTACGTATTGTTCTACAATTGGTAGGTACTCATGTAGTTTTTAGGGTTCCGAACCTCGAAGGGTCCGGATGGAACCCTATTGTTGTGCTAACGTTGTTTTAATATACGTGAGTACCATTTTCAGTTACTATTTTCAACTATATTATTTAATAATTTCGGTACTTAGCTAATAGTTTTGTAAATACTGGAGGAATAAATGTGCTTATTTCAAATATTACCTACTACTACTTAGTTTACGTGTCCCAAATTCAACGCCATCTATGAGGAGGCTGCTATACCACGTGGTCTGGGAGGCGCTGTAATTTCATTTGTTTTCACCACCACCGTGAGGGCGAGGTTTGCTGAAAGCAAGTAGTTGCCCTACTTTTCGCTGTCGGCAACAGATGGCATTGTTATCAACTATTTCAATATGAACTATTGGTTATATTTTATTTTAAAATTCGAGGTACTCATTGAATTGAGGTAGCTACATTATACATTATTTTATTAAATCCTTCCAAAAAATTTAAATGTGTAGAAGACAGAAGTATACATTTTAAATTTTATAAGCCTAATCTTGAAATCGATTTTCATCAGACATAGCATCTTACGATATTTAAATAAATAAAAAGTACTTAGCTAGCATAACTTAGATAAGTATCCTAACTAGTAGATAACTTAAATGCCAAGTTAACTTTTTCGTAATCTCAAATGTCTACAATATCTTCATAATAAACTAGCACAGGTCCTTTATCAGTTGAGATAGGCGTTCTTACGCCATTTTTACGCCCATTTATCCTGGTTCTACTCTGGGGGCATCCTACCACAAATCCCTGATAAAGCTTTAAATTTATATAAGGAAAAAATAATATAATAACATAATATATTAATACTGTTATTATTTCCATGGGTAATGTAGGTCAGTTATTTATTAAGGTTCCGTACACTTATACGATCGCAACACTCCTATTTTATTTTCCCCAGCGCTGTGCTCCGCACCATACACGTCATTAGAACAGAAAATGATGTTTGACATTTTTAATAAGTACTTATATAAATAACAGTGGGTGAACTGAAATATATCAGGTACATTTTTATATTACCTATCTCACTGGTATAAAGATGGCATTGCTAATGGATAGGCATGGATTGATTATGTGGGTTGTGTTTTATTTTCATAAATTGGAGCAGGGACACCTACATAATAAAGATTGGATAACGGCAGGTATTTTAAAAACATCTACGTCTTCTATAACTTTACGTTTTCTGTAGACTCGTTAGCTAGCGACTATGTGAAATATTTGTATGGCATATTGTTAATTCTCGGGTGACGGATACTGTTGTATAATTTGACATCCTACTAACATTATAAATGCGAAAATTTGTGAGTGTGGATGTTTGTTACTCTTTCAGGCAAAACTACTGAACGGATTTGGATGAAATTTGGAACACAGATAGTTTATAACCGGGATTAACACTGGAGGATACTTTTTATCCCGATATTCCCGAAATTTTTGTTAAGTTAAATACTACGCGGACTAAGTCGCGGGAATCAACTATAGTACTTACGTATAGATATAATACCTCAGCGTACATATATATATATATATATAAATTACTTATTAGACATTAGCGACAGCCAAGTCTAAATTATATTTGACTTGTAATGTTGAAATATTGTTTGAATTATGTTTGACTGAACAAGACTATGCCAAATTGTTACATACACAGTAGACCATCAGATTCCCTGCTACAAAATATGAGCGTAAGCCGTGGGCCCTAATTAATGACTCCGGCTTTTCTAGCTCTAACAATTACGCTGAAAACTTTACCAGGGCAAGCAGGGAAAGTCGGATTTAAAGGACGCGGTCTGGAAGTCTTGAGTTAAAGGAGAGGTCTGGCATTTTTATTCCGCTATAAAATTGTAAGCTGTAACGATACTCTTGATCTTTTATTAAATAAAATAATTGTAAGATATATACGCCTATGTAACAACATATCATTATTATTATAATTTTAATTTATTGTGAACAATTGTAAGAATGCCATACGAATAAATAAATGTAGTAAGTACTTATTAATTTAATGGTAATAACATAGTTTCTCAGTAGGTTATCTGTGAATACAGGAATATCTAGGGTCGACCCTATTCACCTTGTTGATAAATTTGAACCTATTTAACAGATTGTAGTGGGCATTTATAGGTACATACCTACTTAAACATCGCATAATAGGGGAGAGGGGCGCAATACGGTGTACTTAACGTTTGAAGCTCAATAAAACTAACATTTTCGTGTCTATATTATCTTTTTTATTTTAAAAATCACCTTTGGTTATCAGTCTTCCATGATTAAGTCTAATTAGCAGCATATGTTACGTAATTAAATAAAAAGATGACAAAAAATAGAAAGGTACCCTAAGAAGGCAAGATGGGGTAATATTATTTTTGCTCAGAATTCGCAACCAAACCTCGCATCGTCTTCTTGATCATCTATACCAGCACAACTACAGTGAGCCCATTTGCGGCATGCAGAAAATGCAGCCCAGCCTGCATTTTACTTCAAAAACAACCAAATATTTATTTAGGGCCTAACTAAACCTTCTTATTTATTGCAGTTGAAGCATTTTCGTTACAGCTTTCACGAACCATCTTGACTTTTCTTTCCAAAGTGGTTTGGGGGACACCAAAGGTCTTCGCTGCCAGATATTAACCCATTTTACCTTGTACCATGGAGTCCACCGCATTTCTTATGGTCTCTTCCGACGAATTTCCTTTGTTTTCCTATTATAAGTTTCACCATTCTACTACGATAAAAAGATACCTATAGCATATAATAAATCTTTCTCTCTTTTTTAAACACTTTTATTGACATAGATTTATAGATAACTCTATGTTGTACGGCAAGATGAGGTAGCCCATACCCCGCCTTGCCCTCTCAGCCATAGGTAATTGAATTTAAAAAATCATTTCTAATAACAATGTTCGAACACACAAATAAACAAGTGCTAACCTGCCAGTATATCGTAATCGTTGACACATGTTTGTATTTTGAAATGTTGTTATTTACAGAACAATCACGTTCCATCATCGTTAAAAACATTATTTTGTAATTTTACCATTAAAAAAGTGGCGTTGTCGCTGTGTGAACTGTCATGAAGGTGCTGTGTTAAGTGCAAAAACGAGCGTCATTGGTAGATTGGCTTCTGATATAAGTCAGGTACCCTGTCTTGCCCCTCCTTCCCCTATCACGTAGGGAAGATTATTGGATAATATTATAAACCCGCTAATAAGATTTAAGTGATCTATTAAGACTGTAATGAGACGAACTAAGCCTTATAACCATGGATAACCGCGCAAATTAAGTATTTTCACACATTAAATAGTTTTCTTGTTAACCGTACATATTTTAATCAACCTCGCGGGATAATGAAGTTTCGCAACGTTATAACAGAAGCGAGATTTTTTTCTCGCATCAACTAATTTCAAGTTTCCCTAGTTTAGACGGAAGCTTTTAAGAAAGCGAGCATAAGTCGCGAAATTGACGTGTCTTTGATGTGCATATTATTATGAAGGATTTTCAGTGAGAAAAAGGTTTTATGGAAATTATTATGTCCGTAACATGTTCATTTCTATTTTTTTTTCCTTCAATTACATGTGTTATGTATTTGTATTACTATTACCTACCGAAATACCTTAGATACTGTGTATCATGAAGTAATATAATTTAACAGTAGTTCAGAAACAAGACGTGATCGGATTGCTATGTGCTATTGTTGATTAAATATTATTTTAGTAGAAAAGCATTACATTAAAATACATTTAAATTTTAAACTGGTATAGGTTTCCTTTATCAAATATAATATAAGATGAGATAATTATTTATTGGCTTCAACTAATTATAGGTATGTTAAAAAAATTACAATACAACAATAGTTAATTGACACAAAGTATAGTAACAATATGGAACTACTGACTCCCACACTGTGTGACAAAACCTGCGTGTAGGTAAAGATGTAACAGTAGATACAGTTATCTCTAAGGATGCAATTCAGAGAAAGTTTCCCTAAGGAAAGGTTAATTGCGTTAGGTAAGCACTGAAATGTTCTGCAGCAAAACTAGGAACTGCTAGTAACTGCGACTTTTCGCAGTTACAGAGCGTTCATTGTTATCGTAATAACACTTAAATGTGTAGCTGTATTCACTTTATAATATTAATTTATATGAAAATACAGCTCAGCGTAAACATGGAAATGAATATGTTAAATAAAAATCTCTTCGTTTCTTTGCAACTTAGAGAGCTAATAGGTAAATATAACTTGACGACCGCTTGGCTCACTGCATCGGGTAGTTGCGGGTTCGATTCAGGGTAAATTTCGGAAATGGCCTTTTCGTAATTTTCCCTGGTCTGGGTGTCACTGGGATCGCCCCCAGTCCATTGTACGGTATCCCTAGTACAAGCGTTGCTTAGTTTGGGACCATACAGTTGGTGTGTTCGTCTGGCGATATTTATTTATTTAACTAAGTATAGACCTGGAGAGTTTTCCTTACTTAACGCTTTCTACTCGTAATATACAATGATAAGCTCGATAGTCACGTTACCTAACTTATTAGCTACAATGTTTCTCCCTATTTTAATAATGTATGCCACGAGAATATAATTCCTGTATTTAATGTACGAATGATACCTCGCTATAAATGTTAACGGTAGCCGAAATCTTTCTCATAAAACGGCTGAATTTAAATTAAAGGGGGATAAGTCTTAAATTGCTTTCGCTCGCGTTCGGAATACCCACGTTGGCTTCTTCATTTCGGAGTCGTGTTGCGAAAAGTGCAACTCGTGACGAAACTAATAAAGGGGAGACGCATAACTGAGAACATTTGGAACTTTCCACCTACGTTGTGAGACCACAGACTGTTCTCTTTTTGAACCGCTGCTGTGGACTTAAATCATGTCACTGAAAAATTCTCTCAGCAGAGTTATTTTTAAAATGTCTCTTATTTAAGTTCACGCTAATGATATTGTTTTATAAATAAAGAAATAAGTAAAAATATTTAAATATCGTCAGACGAACACACCAACTGTATGGTCCCAAACTAAGCAACGCTTGTACTATGGCTACCGTACAATGGACTGGGGGCGATCCCAGTGACACCCAGACCGGGGCAAATTACGAAAAGGCCATTTCCAAAATTTACCCTGACGGGAATCGAACCCGCAACTACTCGACGCAGTGCATGAGCCGAGCGGCCTACGCTCGAACCACTGCGCCAAGCGGTCGTTTTTATCTGTACATTTCTTGACCTTTAAGTTTAGTTGGATTAATTAGTATTTTTGAGAGCGTTTTATATATTGCCGAACGATTTTATTACCTACTCATGATTTTTGTAATCAATAGGTACTCATGCTATAAATACCAAAAATGATTTAGATTTTTCCCCAACAATAAAATTGTCGCTCGACCTCCATCCAGCTCAATTGAAATTGAGCAAAGGGACCGTTGTGTATGAACCGAACAATAAATTCTTCTAAAGATTCCCTAATCACTTAACTCAGTGGAGTATGTCGACTGATACAAATCCCTTTTTATATAGGACCCAGCATAGGTTGATAGAGATACTAAATCTATTGCCGGTATTACAATTATAGCCTTTAGTCTTTGTGTAATAAGATATTGGTTCATAAAACCAATGGAGAAACTAGTATAATAGCCAATCTATTCAATATTGGGGCATCTTTTGTATATAAGGGAAGAATAGCGAGACAAAATTTATATTCATTTCACACGTAATCATTGTTCGACTACAGTATCTGTACTGAATTCCCGATATTTATTACTCCAGTTGCTATTTTCTCCGTCTCGTTCCGGAACGTTTAACCAATTCGTTTACTACCCGCTACGGTCCCGGACAAATAACAACTCCGTCATTCACGTCATAAACCATGTTTACGGCACGCTTGTGTTTCCCATTCGATTCCTGACTCCAACTGAATTATGCTATGCCCTTTTCTACACAATACACGACTGTTTCAGATTACTATGGTTGATCCTGTATATACTACACAGTTAAGTCTAATATATCAACTAGCTTCCCAACTTTCCGTGTTTTTTGTAAAAATCTGTAGCTAGATAAAATTAGACTTTCTCAGTATAAGCCGTGTGTCGTTATTCTAGATTTTCTTCTACAATTTGGCTAATTTCCTATATTAAATTTAGATTCATTGCCAATTTTTTTCTGGCATCTACCATAATTTTTCAGTCGATATAACATTAGCTATGGGTTTAAGAACTATGACTTTAGCTCCCAGGTATTCTTAAATGTAAGAAATGGCAACAATTGCCAACAAATGAACAAATTGTCCCATAATTATGTTAGTAAGGATTCCGGTTGCAGTCGTTACTTTAGCGTGTTACTGTGTTTATGATTCTGCACTTTATTTGTTTTCAACGAGTCATGCGCTATAGTCGCTTGGCCAATTGAGCTTGTAGTAATTAATTCAGGTTTACAGTGCTTCTGACCTTGTTTTTGTCTGTGGTTGCGAGTTAATTTTCTTGCTTTATCTTCTGATATTGATATCGATTACAAATCGACCAATCCACCTACTTTATAGGTAGATAAAAATCGTGTAACTTTAGCTGCTCTCCTTCTGTAAATGTAATTTAAATTATTTTATACATTGGCATAAAATTATTATTACTACCTATAATAAGAGCTTACATCAGAAACTGATGGGGCTTACATCAACCATTTTGATAATTGAGCAGTTTCCGTAATAGCCTATACTTAGATGCTTTCTGAACAAATACCAAATGCAAGGGAGGAGTGGGACAGAAAGAGGGCAAGGGAGGGATTGAGCTTCCGTTTCTCTAACTCATTGTACGAAATGCAGCTATAAGTAAGTATATAATAGTTACTTTATACCGATCATCGGCCTGTGGGTATTATACTGGTGGAGCCAGCCGGTGAGCTGTAGTCATTTGACGACCGCTTGGAGCAGTGGTTCGAGCGTAGGCCGCTCAGCTCACTACACATGGTGGTTGCGGGTTCGATTCCCGCCGGGGCAAATTTCGGAAATTGCCTTTTCGTAATGTGCCCAGGTCTGGGTGTCACTGGGATCACCCCCAGTCCATTGTACGGTACCACTAGTACAGGCTTTGCTTAGTTTGGGACCGTACAGTTGGTGTGTCTGTCTGGCGATATTTATTAATCGGCTACAATGTGGCTCTGCCGCCGTCAAATCGCGAACCAAATCGATGATCTTATTTCGGATAACATCTACTTGCTAGTATTGCGACGCAAATGTAGGTAGGTAGTAACAGTAAAAGCTCCGGCTTGCACTGGTTACGTAAACGTCGGTCGATAAACAGTTGTCGACGGTACATTTGTGACGAAATTTTGTGAAATACGTAAGTATATGTTTCAATACAATGTTATACTTCGGTTTATGATGATTTTATTTTGCTTTTTATCATATTACGTTCCTGCGAGTCCAGGTCCTGAGGGGACAGTACTGGACTATTGTATTATATCCCTCATTGTATCTAATATACGTACATTCATTGTGATGTACTGATATCATAAGCATTATGCTCATAAAATTACAAAAATACACTGTGTAAGGAAAGCACAGTGCACAGTCATCATATCTAAAATGCACAACGAGTATAAGTAGGTAGTTAAAATTGGTTGTACACAAAGAAATTATTTCCATTTCTCAAGTTTATTTTTTAAAAATTATTTCCATTTTTCATCAACTCAAAATTCTCCCACATTGAAAAGCATTGTAAACACAATATCAATATTTTTATGTTTTATCGATTCAGCGGCCCACGCGCTTCCCGTGTCGGTATCACATTAAAATTACATTACAGTTTGTTGATAACTGTTAAAAAATATCCTGTTTCTGTACCTACGTACGATTCGAATGTACAATTTTATTTATAACCTAAAAACTACAATCCGTTCCCCTCGAGCTCTGGAAAGCTCCTGTATAATTCTACTGCAAACTTAACTTTATATTTTCTTGAAACTGCAATGTTTTAAATATGGCTCACCTATTTACTTAAGTACTAACCTATTTTATTTATTTACTTATACTTGCCTATTTACTAATGAATAGACAGAAATACATATAAAAAAATAGTGCCCATCGCAAGATCTTCTATCGTTATTATAGTATTATCAAGAAAGCTGTCACTTGCAATCTTGTACGAAGTCTTAGATGTGAGTGCAATGAACACACTAACGTGACGGTAGGTACGTAAATAGGTTGTGCTTTGACCACAGATCATTGAAGATTAGATTACTTTAGTCTCCACCCACTAACTTTTTATCATTATTTACAATCGGATATCTATCTTCCATTCATTGCGCTTTTCTTGGCGCAGTGGTTTGAGCGTTGGCCGCTTGGCTCACTGCACCGAATGGTTGCGGGTTCGATTCCCATCAGGGCAAATTTCGGTAGTGGCCTTGTCATAATTTTCCCAGGTCTGGGTGTTACTGGAACAGACACGGTGACAGTGTAGCCATAGTCCAAGTGTTGCTTAGTTTGGGACCATACAGTTGGTGTGTCAGTCTGGAGATATTATTCTATTATAAATACGCTCACCTCCAGACGTTATCCAGATACAAAAGATTCCTCCATCTTTAAACAAAGGAAACAGATTGGACCGAATGATCCGGTCCCAAGCCGTGCCGGGATTACGTCCGAAGCTTATGGAGTTTGGAGAAAGATGTCACTGTAAACGGTAGCAGGGCAAGTTGTTAAGTTAAATCACGTATGTACAATCCGTTCCGTGCCAACGCTGGGCCGAAGGTTAGACGAAATAGGTGCTGGAAAGGACGTTTGTTTGGAAAAGTCAGAAGTGTAACGTAAAAAAAGACTGAATAGACGAGATAGATATTCTAAAATTTCAAACTAGTTTTGAAGGGTACCTATCATCCTACAGCTTAAAAGTTGTATTTTTAAAAAGTGTTCAAATTAATAAAAAAAAACATGGAATTTCATGACTGTAGGTAATGTATGCTAATAATAACACACACACATAACAATCAGAAACGTTATTTTCATAACTTGAAGATTCAAGGATTCTTCCAGTAGGTAAACTTTGTCCGTCGGTGGTGGAACAGCGCCAAAGCAATTAAACGGTGTCGCCGCACGCGAGTGTTTCTCTGGCACTCTCGCGCCGCGCACCAAATTACTCTCGTTACTTGCACTTTTTCGGATGAAACTTGACCACGATCCGAAACCATCTGTGGCCCTACTCTTTTAACCGCTGGCATCTAGATCGACCCGCAATATCTACGTTAAATCTGACGTATAGCATATCTGTAAACGTCAGTTTAGTCATCTTCATCTTTATTTAAAAACTAGCTGTGCCCCGCAACTTCATCCGCGTAGTATTGGATTATTGGGTTCAAAAGTATCCTATATGTTAATCCCGGTTATAATCTATCTGTGTTCCAAATTTCATCCAAATCCGTTCAGTAGTTTTTGCGTGAAGGAGTAACAAACATACATACATACATACATACATACATACATACATCCACACTCACAAACTTTCGCATTTATAATATTAGTAGGATTAAAAATATGGCCCACCGAGTTTAATACGTATTTCGCCGGTGGGAAGCAACAAATAGCCATACAAACACATTTAATAACAAGACAATACAAAAATGTGACCGTCTACTTTGGAAAACCAAAATGGAGGCCGTCAGTTTAGTCAGATTTTCTATTGAAAATCTTTAAAAACTGACGCATTCAGATACGCGATACGTCAGTTTTGACGTATTGCAAGTCGCTCGAGATGCCGGCGGTTAACAGAATTTGGCCCCTGGTCGCTTTATTCAACAGCGTGTTTTCATTTCAATGCATGGATGTAACGTGTTCAATATTAGGATGGAATTCATTCTAGAATTGGATTCCTGTTGAGTTAAGTTATTGAGTTAGCCGACAATCCATGTAGCAAAACCTCAAAGCTACTATTCGCAAACTAAACAGACTTAAACTATGTACTAAACCCTCGAGTTTTTGTCACAATGATATCTAAATCCTGTGATGAAGGAGAATACAATATAAATTGTTGTAGCATAATATAAAGTAATACTTTTGATTTCATGACATTGTTTCGCTTTATATAATAGCTTTAACGAAGGCAATGGTGGTCACAAGTGCGTAGCATTAAATTCCCGATTTGATCTCGCTCTATTGTCTGCGAACACATAAACACAAACCAGAAATTACCAAATTAAAGCTCTGAATAGAAAACATTGAATCGTTTGAATACATTTGAATGATGAAACGAGCGGCTGTTTTCGAACAATGGTATGTTAAATGATCTGAAATTTAAAACGATCCTAGTGTGTGCTGAATTTGACAAGCTATTTACATTGTTTATGTGACATATTTGTCTCCGCATGTGGCGTTTCGACTACGCAGTATCTTATGTAGATACAGGCACTAACAAGGCAAAAAACAATCAGGTCACATCACGAGATGTTGCGTGATATTTATAAGCGACTTTTTTATTTTAACTCCAGTGTAAAAACTTTTTTATGTTGGGAAAAGGTTGAGAAATATTTGTTCCCTAGTTTATAAGGTCTCGAATACAGAACTGTTGCTATGTCAACTTACTAAGAAATTCAGAATAAGAATTGGTTCTGAGAAAATCTGTAACCTTGGTACACATTACCGACAATAACATCAATAAGTAATGTTTTACAAACATTTTTGTGGCACACATTGAAGACGTCCTAAAAACTAGCCACACGGTAAAATTCAGATATCTTATACACTTAAAGCGTACCTCAAATATTCAATGAAATATGACTGAGTCATAAATAAAGCGGTGCTTTACTTGCGAAATAAAATTAATAACCGTAATTAAACTAACATTACTCATATTAAATAAGTACACTATGCGTGCGATAAATTACAGTATTCTGTCATCTAAATTAATAATTTATGGTAAGCTATTTGGTGGTTTTACACGTTCCTCCGTTTGTTTATGTTTTGCTATCCAACTGATGGAGGTCGGTTGTCGGAAAGATTTCGGCAGTCCTCGTGATGCCTGTCCAAGCCCATCCTCGGATATTTCTTACTATTTCCGACAGATCTTTCTCCGTAAATGTTTACCATCTTAATTTATTTTAATTACCTACCTATGTTTCATCATCTATCCGGATCACATGGATTGTAATTACGTTAAAATTGTTCTGATATCTATTGATCCCAAGATTCTTTTAATCTTACTGACAATCATCAATTGAGATTTTTTCAATGGTTCGGTAAATTTACGAGAAAACGTTGAAACTCAAGTGTAAAGCAATTCAATACAATCAATGTATTACTTTTCTCAATCTTGCGGTAATGGAACCCGAGCCGCGGCCAAGTGGAACGAAAAGAGCGGCGCGCGTTCATTTCAAATTCAAATATATGTACGTTCGTGTATTCCCGTTCTAGATGGGCGAGCCTCCACACTGATCAATATAATAGTAGTATAAAATCGTATGCCTTAAAGTAGGGGTTCGACTGATGTTACCTCTTGGGATACCAATGAGGTAAAAATAGCACCACTGTTACTTCTGTAAGCCAGGATTGACAATGGTGTCCAAAGTTGACCTCGAAGTTTTTATTGTTTTAAATTTAAATACAGTATAAAAGGAGTTTTATCGCAAATCAAACGCTACTAACGAACAGATAAGATTTATACAATTCGTTATTTTGTTTGTGTTGGCTACATCATTTACTAAGGCGCCATCCCAAATATCATGCACTATTAAATTAAGACCTTATATAAGACATATTAGAGAAACATTTATGAATACCGGTCATTTATGTTTTGAAGGTTATTTATAAGTACTGTGTTTTTTTGATGTGTGGTGTTGTTAAGTCTAGATAGCCATTTACTCAATTTAAATAAAGGAGCTACATCAAGACTGATTATCGTGGTAAACTCGCTTTCCCCAAAGCGTAGGGTAATGCTTTGACCTAGTTGCAAGAGCAACACGAGCTTAGTTTGAGGATCAGTAGCTTTACGGTCGAGTCTACTTAAATTTGAGACAAAATGGTATGAAAGAGAGCTTGTACAAATTTATAAAGGTAATGAAATAAAACAAACTTTATGTCTGTTGTCTATGATAAACGGTTTCAAGTTAAAGCTTTGTTTGACCCAGATCGATGTTTTTATGAAGTAATTCAGAAATGACTGCTACAATAATTTCAAGCTCTTTTCTGACATCGAGTACCTATTTAAACCATTTAGTAATTAATTTAGTTTTGTTACTATTATATATGTATATTAGTTAACTGAAGCTTATATCATACTCTGAATAAACATTTAGGAAACAGATATTTAGTCAGCTACGTATTTTGCGGAAAAAAAATTATAAATAACCATTTTCTATGGCTGTTAACGCGTCCTGGCACTAATCGCGCCGAGCTCCACCGTCAAATAATGATTACCATAAAACAACCCATTTTGGCTGAAGACGTTTCTAATAATTGGTTATAACTATGTAAATATTTCCAAAAAAGCCTTTGACATGTAAATGGAATTGGCTTGACTAATGATTTTAACAAACGATGAGTTTAACATTGAATAGGTACATAAATATTGTCAGTCAAAATGAAATACCTATATACTTTGTGTAATATAACAAATATGGCAAATAAGAGTACGACGTACGACATGTTTGATGTTAAGCAGTTACTGTAGCCTATAGATATTTGCGATAGGTACCAAAGGTATTGCTTGCACGTTGCGGACCTGAAGAAGAATGGGACAGAGGGAGAAGGAGGTTGGGCTTCTGGTTTTCTCACCCACTGTACGAAACGCAGCTATGATAGATGCTTTACGCCACAAATATGGTATCTTATTTCCTAATAATCTACCTAAGCAGAAGTGTTGCGCTTCATGTCATTTCCTTTGTTCGAACGCAGATGTGCAGATGTTAAAACAAGTGGCTTTTTGGTTATATGAGAATCAAACAAATACCAACTGCATATCAAATTATAATAGGTTTGTTACAAGATTTCACAAAATAGATGCATCATAGGTACCCATTGGGAGTTGGATTTGTTGCGCGGACATTACAAATATATTATTTAAAACACTCATTTAAAGGTCAAAATCAGAAATTTCTAGAGCAGAATGGCCAACACGCGATATTACGTGCTTGTTTTCAATTTAGTAAAAACTATTTTTATAAGCTTACAACGATATGTTACACCAATTCATGATTTATCTTCTCTTATCCTAGATAATAAATATGATTGAATAAAATTCCTTTTTTTTTAATGAAAAATATAAAAATTATGTGTAAAATCAAGTATCGCTCATAACTACAATTGGTAAAGTTAGCAAAAATAATGATTATTCAAAGATTAAACAATGTAAAAATTGTAATGCACATCATAAACATATAAATTTTGAAGCGAAGCTTCTATACGGACGTTTTAGGCGCTCTTCGCGCGGCCACTCTATCCGTGCTAATCGTCAGACGTCAGTAGCGTTACACGATATATAAAGGTACCTATACAGAGTGCCAGCTACGGCGCCCTACGCTTTAAAACTATAAAGCTTGGCTTCATTCGGGGTCCCTAGACGGCACGTTTTTATATGAAAAATGTAGCATAGTCATGAAAGTTCTTTTAAAATTCTAAACGTACTAACGATTTTTAACGTTCGTTTTAGTCATACAGTTTGGACGCTCTACACCAGAACTAGGTAGGTACACTGATGCGAGCAACCGCTCGTAACTTTAATTCGGTCACCGCCTGCAATTAACTGTCACAGCATTTCAGTGGTCTAAATTTATGTTCAAGATTATTTTGGTTTTCAACTTTATAAAAACGTAATAAAAATGTTATTGTTTGCTAAAAGGGAGAAATGATCCTAATCTTTCATAGCCAGAAAGTAAGAGTGAATTGTAATTAATTACTCCAAATATTATTTGGTCCATTGTGTGGACTTACTAAATATTTTCACAATCTTCACAAAGATTTCGTTTGCCAACAAATACCTCTAATAATAAGTGAAATTAATACTTAAATATCAAAGTCTGTATACAGAATATTAGCGAACATGTTATAAATATGTCGAGTAACATGAAAATAAATATTTACGTTATCTAATACTTTACTTAATGATAGCCTCCCGATAAGTATTTCGATTGAAAATATCTACTGAGTGGTTTTTCATCACACAACATGAGATTACGATTCACACTGAGATAAGAAGTTTTCAATATGCACGAGGTAGGGTTCCAGGTTGAATGCTTGCTTTGTGAAACGGTTTGTTTGATCTCTGAAGCGAATAGGTTTTTTTTAATATAAAACGCTGAACAAATTAAGAATTTAATTTAAAAACCTTTTGTGATGATACATGGCAGCAACAATATTAACATGCAGCTCAGTAAAGCTTTTTCACAAAAAATACAATTAAGTAGGTATTTCATCTTCTAAAGACCATTTTTATCAAATTAATGTATTAAACAAGTAAATGTTTTTGGAAATCAGGATATATGAACATACAAACGGATATACAAACGCAATAGGTATGTTAGATTGTACGATCCACATAGTGTTCTATGCGTTTTCTTTATTATAACGGACTATCGAATGAGGGCAAACAATTTTCGGCTGAACATTATGAGGTTTGCAACAATATCGCATTGGGTCTAGCCGGTAAAGATATTTGTATTTATTGAGAAAATAAATAAATAGGTAATTCCATTGTCTAACATACACCATATAATCTTCTTGGTCTGGCCTGTTGTGGCCTATAGCTTTATTTGTCAGTGTTACTATTACGCCCCCGCCGCCTTGTGACGTTTTTTTTTCTTAACGGTTTTATTTTCGTGTAAATATTGTAAGACGTAGAGTTCGTAAATAAGTTCAACAATTTTGTACATTCATTTCCTTTCAATGTTTGAAAGTGCAGAACTTCTTTGTTTATTTGAATTTCAGAAATAAATTTAATTTTATTTAATTTAATATAATTTAAAATGAAATTTAAAATAATTAAACTTAATTAAATATCGCTACTGCATTGGTTGCTCTGCACACTTATAGAGTGTGAGAATTCTTTATTTGACCAATTTCGCTGACGTTCTCGATATCCCACATCCCGCGAGGAACTGCAATAACTTTCAAGTTTTGCAGTCTGTAACGTTCAAGAGTTGGAAGAACATTCTCTACATACAATAAAACACTAGCAGTCGATAACTTCAACTTATATTGCATTTCCTTCCTCTAAAAACGCCATAAAACTTTGTCTGACGGAAACGAATGTATCTAAATCAATCCTGTTTTTCTTCTACGTTTAGCTTACACGTGGTTACTTTAAAAACAAAATTGTAATTGAATTGTATCGAAATATTCCCCGACATTAGCATCATTGGTAGGGCTACAGTACACAATACTCTTATATTTATAATAATAATAATTTAGCCCTTTTGACGTCCCACTGCTGGGCACGGGCCTCCCCTTCAACATGTGGGGTATTCAGGCCATAATCCACCACGCTGGCCCAGTGCGGGTTGGCGGATTTCACATGTCTTTCGAAAATTGGTTAGATCTTCTAAGACATGCAGGTTTCCTCACGATGTTTTCCTTCACCGTAAGCAAGTGATAATCATATAGAAATTATGAATCGCACATAGATTTCGAAAAATCCAGAGGTGCGAGCCGGGATTTGAACCCAAGACCTGGTGCCCGCAAGACGCGTGCTTTAACCAATCGGCTATCACTGCTTTACTCTTATATTTACATGGGTAAATAGCCGTCACACTGTCTATGCCACAAAATAAGTGCCCACTATCCACAAGGAATTTTCCAAACGTAATCCTTTCATGCCGTAGCTTATAAAAATATATTGGGTATGTTTACAAATTATAATTATTATGAATTATATTGGCAGTTGTAAAACAGTGACCATATAAATTGAGCCTTAGCAACGATGAATTTAGTATAAATTATGGCAAAGATTGCATGCACAAGATACGATGGACCTAATCAGATGGTTTACACTGTAGACTTGCGTGTTAGAAATCCCGTCCGATATTATTTTAATTGCTCTATCATGACTCGTCTTACAATCGATCAGAGATCATTGCCTCTACCTTGCGACAAAACACGACCTTGATAGAATATGATAGTGATTTGATAGTTTTTTTTTTCAAATTTAGGATTTTTTAAAGTTCATGTGCGAGGCGTACTAACATCGGTTCCCGCTCGTTACGTCATCATCGGGCGGGTCGATAGAGGCGCCGCACCCTGCGGCCGTTGCCCGTACAATCGCTCCGCTACGACAATTCCAACAACTTTTTAATACTTTGTTTTTACATGCCTCTTGTTATCGCAATTTTTTCCTTATATTATCTTGTAAATGTGCTTAAGAAAGGTTTTCCCAAACAAAAGCGGACATAGAAACTTTATGCGTTTGTTTTTGTGTTCCTATTTCGAAACTGATTTGAATACCCTTTCTAGATGGAGGCGTCTATCCTACTTAAGAGGAGGCAGTCGCAATTTTTGGGTTTTTAATTCGAAATATTTCTATCATTTTATAGATTAAGAAGCTTATATTCAGATATGTGTTATTCAAAAACATTAACTAGGATTACATATATAGGAAAACACGATTAAGTGAAATTTCCTCGATAGAAAAAAAATCCAATGTTGGCTGTTATTGCTTTTTATTTTCGTTTCATCCACGATATTATTACGAATTAGATCACGATTTTTTTTCTAAAACATAGTAAATGATAATATCTAGGATCAGGATAACCGAAAAAATTTATTAATTCCCTAGTTTTGTTAAAAACCAAAGAAATATTGTTTAGCGCTTATGTGGTTTAACTTCCGAGCGCGCGGTCACTAGTGTCATCTCATATTTTCTATACATGAAGTCATTGCATCACTGTCATATTCTAACTAGCTCAGTCGTCTGCGGACGTCATCGAGGTCGGACCTATGCCGATTTTTTTCAGATCCGAATTTAAATAAATTCTTCGTAACCAATACGTAAACGGAGAGAGTGGAAACTCCTTTGGTCAAATAAAAAATATTTCAAGTGCGAGTACGATACTATATGTACTTGTATATAGTAGTAATTTGACAGATTTTCAGACTTTTTTTTAAAGTTCATTATTCTATTTCCATATAATTTCCAACGTAAATTTTCACTTGCTGAACGGCGAAGGGAGACATTATGAGAAAACATACGTTTATTTAAAGGCATGTATTTCAGTAGACATTGCTTTTGAATGTTACTTAACGAAATGGTTATTTTATTAATCATTTATTAATTATATTTTATATTATAATCATTGTTTATTTATAACGTCGTTCAGGGGGAAGGGGTATTTTAAATGTCAACTTATATTTTTGACTATTTAAAATGTACTAAAAAATATAATTTGGCCGCCGCTTGGCGCAGTGGTTCGAGCGTAGGCCGCTGGGTTCACTGCATCGGGTGGTTGCGGGTTCGATTCCCGACAGGGTAAATTTCGAAAATGGCCTCTTCGTAATTTTCCCTAGTCTGGGTGACACTGGGATCACCCCCAGTCCATTGTATGGTACCCATAGTACAAGCGTTGCTTAGTTTGGGACCATACAGTTGGTGTGTTCGTTTGGCGATATTTATTTATTTGTATGTTAATAATCGTATGACATATTCGTATGACGTAATCGAATATGTCATAACATACAACAGTGAAAAAATATTCAAAATAAATTTTAATTTGGCATTAACACAGACGTGTAAGTGATCTTATCCGTGTCCGATATCAATTCGAATAATTTAAAATACCACCAGTTAGAGGTGATTACGTGAAAAAGGCCATTGCGGAGCTCAATATTTAGTAAAATAATAGTTTTAGCCCTTTTGACGTCCCACTCCTGGGCACTTGCCTCCCCTCAACACGAGAGGGATTCAGGCCATAATCCACCACGCTGGCCCAGTGCGGGTTGGCGGATTTCACATGTCTTTCGAAAATTTAAATCCTCTAAGACATGCCGGTTTCATCACGATGTTTTCCTTCACCGTAAGCAAGTGATAATCATATAGAAATTATGATACGCACATAGATTTCGAAAAATCCAGAGGTTCGAGCCGGGGTTTGAACCCGAGACCTGGTAGCAGCCCGCAAGACGCGGGCTTAACCAATCGGCAATATTGAATCAATGGGATTTATTTTTTAAAACTGGTAACCTACCCTATAATTATATTGCTTTCAATATTTAAACAGTTTTGTAGCGGTACCAAAAATCAATTTTAGCGCCAGTTTGCAGCCTTCTAGCCTCTGAATAAAAGGACTGTGACGTCGGGCGGTCGGACAGAGTGACATAACCAAATTATCTGGCGAACCATAGATATAGGAAGAAGCGAAAACTAGGACATAAAACATAGCTTGATTGTTAGAAATAAAATAAGGTTTTATTTCATATTTGATTTCTTTTTCTGGATTTATTCTCTGTCAATTGTTTAAAAAGATCAATTGTCACTCTCTTGTAATTTTTCGTTCCTTTATGTGTTAAACTAGCTGTGCCCCGCGACTTCATCCGCGTAGTATTGGATTATTGGGTTAAAAAGTATCCTATATGTTAATCCCGGTTATAATCTATCTGTGTTCCAAATTTCATCCAAATCCGTTCAGTAGTTTTTGCGTGAAGGAGTAACAAACATACATACATACATACATACATACATACATACATCCATCCACACTCACAAACTTTCGCATTTATAATATTAGTAGGATAAATCTACTAACTAAATTTATTATATACTAGCTGAGCCCGCGACTTCTTCTGCATGGAATTTAACTTATCAAAAAAGCCCGTCCCGCATCCTGAGCCCTCGAGACACGAGTCATTTTTTTTTATTTTGTTTTTCTAAAATAAAAGTAGCCTAAGTTACTGCTTATAATAACAGATATCTACCAGTGAAAGTCCCGTCAAAATCGGTCCAGCCGTTTCGGAGATACTCTTTGATTTCATGTGTTTTTATTTTTTTACACGGAACGCTAATTGTTTTTCTAAAATTAAAGTAGCCTAAATTACTCCTTGAAACATCAGCTATCTGCCAGTGAAAGTCTCGTCAAAATCGGTCCAGCCGTTTTGGAGATTACCCGGAACAAACACACAGACAGACAGACAGACAGACAGACAGATAGACAGACAAAAAAAATTTAAATCGCGTTTTTGTTATAGGCGTCGTATGTACTTTCATATGCATTTAGTGAAAAAGTGTTATTTTGATATTACAAACAGACACTCCAATTTTATTTATTTGTATAGATATCCTTTCCATCCCACTGAGCTCTGCAATAATTAGTCATAAAGAGATGCCATGACTAATATTGATATCTGCGACTTAGTCAAAGTGATATTTATAGGGTTGTCAGGATATAAAAAAATGTCGATAGAAATGATGGATGTTTCTTTCTGTCATCAATGCTAAAAACTAATATTTTAATATAAAATGACATTTATTCTCTTATAGGAGTACAACCCAAATCCATATCTCGGTCAGTTTCTGAATCGCTAAAACAATCTTGTAAATTAATTATGAACTCTTGTTCGCAAATATTATCAAATCGGACGTCCCGCTCCCAAAATTAGATTTTATTTTGTCACTATTATTTTTGATCCAGTATGCACAAATGTAAATAATGTTATGATATTAAAATATACAATCAAATTAAAAGATAAATTAAGTTTTATTTCAAATATCGTCTGTGGTCACGATGATTCATCGCCCATCACTAATTAGATCGGCATGCCCATAAAGTATGACATTGACAGGTACTGTCTGTACTATTATGAAATTCAAGACTTCATAGGCATGATTTTACTGACAGTTGTCGCAGAGATCAAGCTATATTTTATCTACTATATAAAAATAAGTCGGGTTTTCCTTCCTGACGCTATAACTCCAGAACGCACGAACCGATTTCCGCGGTTTTGCATTCGTTGGAAAGGTCTCGGGCTCCGTGAGGTTTATAGCAAAGAAAATTCAGGAAAAAAATCAACAGAACGCGGACGGAGTCGCGGGGCACAGCTAGTGAAGTATAATTATGTGAATTTTTTAATCCCAAGTTGCGGACTTCAAATATTTGGGAAAATCTGGCATAGGTTTTTTGCGTGCCGATTACGATTATGACGTAAATTTTAGATTCCAAGATGACAGACGACCGACCTTACTATCGGACGTTTATAATCTAGCTAACTACCGAATTTAAGAAAAATACAAATTTTCGCCATACATCAATTTGTAATTGCCTTTGTGTTAAAAGACTTATTACCGGTTTTTTTTAAAACGGAACATCTTTACTTCGACTATGCCGCGGGCACATGGAATCAGTATACTTGACGCCCAAATTTTTGGTGTAATGGGCGACTAAGGAATTAAAAAAAAATTGAACTGACTTCAATAAAACCTACACTAAAAAGCTAGAAATGACAATTTATTTCATATGGAGTCGCTGCAGTGGTGGAATCTTTACTCTACGTTAGGATAGCTTCTTAGGTACCTAAAAACTCCTACTTACTTGAATTGACACTGACTCCAAATTAGGGACCTCAACATTTCTAGCGTTTTATTTAGCGCACCCGGGTTTTTTTTGGAGTCGATATTTTTTTAATAAAGTTTTGGTCATGTTTTTAATGGTAAACAACGTATCTATTGAATTGCTGGTAACTGTAAATAGTCCATCTCCCAAACTACTGAACCGATTTTGGTAAAATTTCTATGGGTCCTACAAGTATCAATAAATAATAATATAAACAATAAAATATCTAATAAATAAATATTCTTTCAAATTGGTTTATAAATGACGGAGATCTGAGGTAACATACATAAAAAAACAACTGAACTGAGAACTTCCTCCTTCTATTTTTAATTCTGTTAAAAAAAGAACTATTTAGGCTGCTCCATAGATTTCCGTAGTGCCGACGTCATGACGTGGCTAGCGAATGCGAGTGTCAGATGGCCCAAAATCGCGATTCATTTTTCTGGCCACAGCCCCTTAATACGCTGTTTTCTTTTTTTCAGGTAAGTTTATTTCCTGTTTGCCGACGAGGCTAGTGCTTGCGCTCCTGCAAGTCGAAATGAGATGAAAAATCGACCGATAGATCTGCAGAGGTAATTTATTTCAAGATTTCCATAGCTTCAAGTTCACATACCAGTTTTAAGTTTTATGTATAAGAATTGGTGGTCTCTTTAGAGGTATGATCATCAAAAACGCAGCTTCCCAAATCTATACCTATTATACTTATACAATCCGGAATACAACTAAACTTTTACCGATTCCTACATTTTACACGAGAAATTTCAGTCCCCATCTGGCAGGTGTTTCAATGCGAACCTCAATTTTCTACAGACCTCTATACCAGACAGAGGGGGCATGTTTATCTCTTGCTATTAATCAAAGCGACACTCGGCGAGACGGCGGATATATTTACGGTGCCATATCTAGACTGGTTCGATTGCAGAAATTCGTCTGGAACTACTTAGGCCTAATGTATTGGTCGGATGAAAGTCTGGCTGCGAGAGACGAGCCTCGACGTGAGTATACGTATTAATTGTGAGCGTATACGCGGCTTTTATTACATGGTGAAAAGCTATTACGAACAGCTGTAACCTCAAAACGTAACAAAGTCTTTTGTTTGGAGGTATTTTTCCTCATGGAATACAATAAAGTTATTCCATTCTAAAAACAACATCTAAAGGCGCATTCACACGGCGTTTTGGCGCAGATGACGCGCGTTTTAATGCCCATAAAGCTGCCTTGTAGTTGCGGTTGCTTCTCGTAGTGTACGTGCGTTAAACGCGCGTCGTCAGCGCGGAAAAAAACGCCGTGCAATGCGTCCCAAAAACCGATATGAAATCAAAGTATTCTTCAGCTAGAAACATACTTTGGTACAGCTGGTTTGTTACGAGTAATTTAATCGAAGGTCAGCTGTTAGAAATAAACTAATCGGATTTTTTTATGGTAGATACATAATCTGTATAATTTACTTCAGTAAAGTAAGACTTAATTTATTGGTTAAAACGTCATCGGTCTTGGCTCATTAGTGCAAGTTATGTCTATCTTCCAGTGCATTAATACGTAGTTCAACGGAAGAGCGAAATTCGGCAGAGACGGTCGGGGTCGGGTCATCTAAGTCGGATTATCGCCACATTCTACCAACTGGCATCGGAAAACCTACAGAAAAGGTCAATATGAAATGTTTCGGGATTTGTTTCTTCGAAATTCCGAATATAATCCTTTGTTGTGGTTATGGGATAATGTTTATACATCAAAATGCGTGTTTTATTTACCCACGTATTTTATTGATATTAGCAACAATTACCTATGTGAATTATCCTTATGAAGTACCACGGCCAACAAGACGCGATATGAAGTGGTAATAGTAGTCGATTCCAAGTTCTTCATCGCCAGACTCGCCAACATTCCGGCGGCCATTTTTTAAGTTCGTGATGCAGAATCAATAGAGGCGAAACGTTACAAATAACTATTATATTTTAAATATTTTTTAATTCTATGTTCAATATTCAAGCATACCCATATCCCAAGCATTGATTACTTTGGACTATTGAGATACTCTGTATAGTTAAATAGTTATTTGTAGCTACAACAATTAAAACCAAATACTATTCTATTTAATTTAAGTAAAGAGCCTATCTAGTTAACTGTATTGTTATCCAAAGTTATCCATACTGAACTGTCAAATTTACAACTCGTGTTTATTACTTGTTTAACTTTTTTTGTAATAACACAGATATCTATGTAGTTATACAAAGATTGTAATTATACAAAGACAATAGTGCCTAGGCGGATGCGTAAGTGATTCTTTTGTGACGTCGTTGGGTTTTCTATAAAAACGTGTTCGACAATGCTAGGTATAGGAAAATCATTGGAGTTATACTAATTATCTATCAATGTACTGGGTTCGCTCGTTCCTAGTTCATTGTACCTACAGTTGACGGTACCAGTAGTACTCGTATCAGTCAGCATAAGAAGTAGCTTAGCATCTGAAAGTATTAAAAGAATCACATTATCAAACACGACATGAAGGTCTTTAAGGTAAAGATCACAAAATGTTTCATAATTTTTTGTTTCTACTTTTTAAAACTATTCCACTGTAGCAGCACGTTTCAAAAGTAACTCAGATAAAACAATAAAGTTTTTTTGGAATGTTGACTCAAAAGTACTTACTTTACTTACTTCTTTAAAATATTGTGCTCTTCATTTGTTTCGCAGCGTTGACATTGACAAGTACTAAATACATTATTTGAAGTGGCATTAAGGGTGTGTCCACGATGAGATTATGATAGCAACAAAAAATATTTTTATCACTTGTTGTCATTTTTCTTTCTCACCCTGATGATACTGAACAACTTACATAAAAACTTCAAGATCTAGGGTCTATCATAATGATATTTTATGAACCTGAGTAGGAAATCTACAAAGCTACGTTAACATATTATGATAGGTACTCAGTTCTAAAACACGTCATATGCATATCATATGCATAAGTATACATATACTTACATGCATATGCATATCAATTACATCGTAATATTTGCAATTACAAGAATTGTTTATCTAATTTATCTGCAATGTAAATGTTAGCACAAAGATAAATTCACTACCTTTACGTTTATTTTAGTTATTGATAATTGCGATGTGTTATTACCGCTGGTAAGTTTACTATTACTCACGAGAGTCAGTATATATATGTATGCGATATTTGACTTTATAGGTATATACTTATATTTATCTACTTACCTTTATTATTAAATCTAATTCACGTATTTTACTACTTACGCAGATACAATTTTCACTTGCATCATATAAGTACCTTGTTAGTTTTCATTGGCATTTTTGGAAGAACCTTATAGTTAAGTTTATGCTCAAAAGTTTTTTTTCATCGGTACCAAATACCAAAAGGTATTGGGTTAGTTTATCACAAATTTCTCATTTATGTACTTACCTACCGGATAATTATTAAATACCTAATTTAAATAAATATGGCATTAATTACCTCTATGTTTACATACGAATATAAAATTTAATTTAAAATGTAAATGTTTCTTCCAACTCCTCCTATTATTTCTTTCGATTAAATTCGTACGGGTTCCAAGACAATTTAACTTTTCTCGTCTCGGACTCGTCGAGGGTCAAACCTCGACGTCATTATTGGTCACCATTGTCGATCCTGGTTTACAGGAGTTACAGTGGTGGGAGTGTGTGGCGGGACCAGTCCCATAGAGAGATACAAATTTAAATTCAATAACAGCAATACTGTCACAATAAATCTTCACTTTATGAAATATTAAAGTAGGTATACCATTAAATTTGGGGCAGTATGTAATAAAGCTTAATGTTATATTACGTTGCGACAGTATAACAACAAACAATTTTTCGAAATCAATTTAATGGTTTCGGTTATTAATCATTGTCACTCGTAAATTTGTCAGGGCCTGGGCGTTGTCATTTGCATTAGCAATTAGCACGATGAAAGGTTTGCACTGATGACATTAATCGATATTAAATATCGGACAACAGAATAGGGAAAGGCCAAACTTATTCAAGCATTTAAACATTAATTTATCTCGGTAGATCGCGGTTCTTCTATAATAACTAGCTTTGGCTTGCAGCTTCACTTGAACGTAGATGATTTTTTTTTATGTCAACCACAACACCATCTACCCGGTCCAACTGTTGCTGAGCACCATCCAGATGATCTAGGGGTGAGTGACCCTATAAGTTCAGAATAAAAAAAACGAAGTTGGTCAAGCATAAATGGGAGAAGAATTACCTACGAACACACGCTCATCGGAATTATCATACTAATATTATAAAGAGGAAAACTTTGTTTGTTTGATTGTAATGAATAGGCTCCGAAACTACTGAACCGATTTGAAAAATTATTTCACTGTTGGGAAGCTACACTATCCCCGGGTGACATAGGCTATATTATATTTAAAAAAAATTAGGGATTACCTTACTTAAACTCCAATAATGTAACCGTAATGTACCCGTGCGAAGCCGGGGCGGGCCGCTAGTGTATGTATATAAAAGATAACAAACGTATGCGTGGGGTGTCTGTAACAACGAAGCTGAGAAATATTAGACTACAGCCGAGAATTAATACATTTTATTTCCATACGTACATACCTACTTTATTTTGTTAATGAAATGTTGCGCTGGTGACGTCACGAGTTAGCGCCAGCCGCACGGAGTGTATGCGTTATTAACGCGCGAGATGATCCAGGTCGGCGAGCTCCCTCACCAGCGAGCCGAGGAGACTGCCGACAAGCGATGGCGTCTCGCCGTCATTTTAACACTATTATAAACATTAACTAGAGCTTGATACTGTCTACAATTAAACCTCTGCCCGTATTATTTAGATAACAGCTACCTACCTGTGATAGTTTAAAAACTACCTACACGCTTACTGATTTACCTACATACTATGATGGTCTGATCGATCGATGTATAAAAGAGGTTAGTTCCACAATTTTCTCCTTCTACCAGAGACCCTGTGATAGTGAGACTGCTAAAAGTGAGGTGTTCTGTGAATTTCAATCGACTCGCAACTGACGTATTCAGATACGCGATACGTCAGTTTTCACGTATTGCGAGTCAATTGAGATGACAGCGGCTAACAGAATTGGGCCCCAGATCTATTATAAAAATACAGATTTAAATTCACACAGCCTAGCTAGTGTTTTATTATGTTACTATGTCAAATTCGAACTCTGGTGCAGGTACTATAAAGAGTTATTCTATTCGGATAGAAATCGAAGTCAGTTATTTGCATTGCCAAATGTAAACGGGGTTTATAAGCTCACTTGGCATGTGAGCGATTGTTTATCTAAGCCATACTAATACCAATTAATCATTGACCAGCTAACGCTAATGAATAGATTTCAACGAGCACGTAAACCGTAGTGCAAAAAATGAGAATTTACTATTGAAGCCTTTTTATATAAAAAAATCAAAAACCAGCTCTATTTCGCAGTCGAGATTATTGGTCCGTAATTAAATTGTTTATAAAACTGATAATATCAAAGCCTTTCACCCAATTTAATTAGTGGGTACGAAAGTGAAATAATGGACTTAGTGGATCATCAAGATAAGCACAATTTAATTATTTCATTTGGTTTTTATGATTATGTACTTAGATAGATCATTATGGCACGTATGAGTCATTTAAGTATAGATAAGGAGTAGGTATAGATGTCCATTATACACATTTGAAAGTTGAACTTTTTTTTTTTGTCAACAAGTAAATCTTTGAACATTCGTAGGTAAGTTGGTAATTTGTTTCTTGAAGTTAACAAAATTAAAGGACTTTTTTTATCCTCCAATTATCAATATGATGCTGAAAAGCATTAGGTAGAAGGGTTACTTACATGCCAGTGAAATGGTAACCCTAGCCGGGCTCCGGTCGGGTGGGCAGGCCGCGGCCGGTCCGCTCCGCTCCGGCGGCGCCCGCTCCGCTCGTGGCGCCGCGGGCCCGCGCGCGCTCCACGCACAGTCCTCTCCTAGCCGCGAGCGAGCACGCTGCCGCCGCGGTGCTCCGCCGTAGCAGGCACATGCCTACGATATGTCACCTACCTACATTTCCCGATAACGTCCGATTAGCAATGAACACCGCCAAATAGCACATTAGTGCACGGCGCCATTCGATAGTTCCAATCGCCGCTGTATATTTTTTCGTCGCGAAGTTTTTTCGAGTAAGACTTTTTTCGCATATTACTTACGTATATGGAATGTGTTGTTATAAGTAACCTTGATACGGAATCGCGTTTGGTTTTTAGAGTTTTATTTTTTGTTGTTGTTGCGTCGCCGGTAATTACGTATGTGTCCGCGTGTTGTGTATTGTTTGTAACGCGTGTGTATGAATCGCGAGTGAAGCAGGAAATATCGGTGGAACGCGACAATCACTTACCTACATTGTTTGGTTATGAATTCATTTGTTGTTTATAACTTCATGTGGCGATAAATGCATGCTTACTTGGATTTGATGTGACGTAGCTATGCGAGCCGGTTTTTTGTTCACGGATCTATTGCTGACATTGGCCTTGCTGGTAAGAAAATGAGACGCCAAGTTTTGTTGCCAAATATCATACGAGTTTTATTTTAAAAGAAAATTAAAAGATAGATAAGTAGGTAAATACTAACCTAGACTTCAGGCGCCTTAGACATGGTCACTACATGCTTAGCTACGTTGCCGACAGCTCAACATAACAACATTCGCATCTTAATGTGCAATTAACTGATGTATCGTAGGTATTCGACGGAAAAAGGGAAATATATGTAGGCACCTATATAGCAATGTCAAACGCCAAGACATCACGTGGTGGATCAATTAGCGCAAATAATTTAAATTCACTTAAAACATTGTTTTATACCACTGGCAAAGGGATACGACAACAGAAAGATCACTCATGAAATGGCTACCAACCGCATTAATTCATTTAAACATTTGACATTATATTATATACCTGTATGTTTCATTTAATGAACGCGTAATATAAGTAGGTACTTGCCTACTTTTATTTTTACCAAATCTATGTACATTGTTTTTCGTTTTCCTAGATATTCATCTAGGAAAACGAAAATAACAGGAATCTGTTAATTGTCCCCTCGGTTATGAATTATATGAGCATTTACGCAAAGCGTCAATAGCCTAGTGGTTAGAGGGGCCGTCCTCGTAGCTGAGAGGCTCCGGGTTCGATCCCCACCCTGGCCATTAAACTATTTACGTGAGCCCACTCCTAGCACAAGCATTAGCTTAGTTGGAGGGGCTAAAGGGAATACTAGTAATGTGATAAATACACAGTGCTAGTAATATTTTTAAAAACAAAGAAAAATTGTGGGTATGCAAGTGAAAATACTCACTAGGTACTTGGTGCGTCTTCTACATTTACAGAAATTCACTTATATACTTAATAATAATAATAAAAAATAATTCATCTAATTACACCCGTCTAATTGTGTGCGGTAGAAAAAAGTACTCACTCAATTTTAATGCCAAAACATAAATACACGAGGTCTTACAACAATGTGTTAATATTGCTATGTGACGCTAACAATGGTATAATAATTGAGTTACGTCATAGTAACACGTATACGTCCGGCAGACAAAATAATTGCATTATTAATTAGCGTAAAGAGAATAAACCGGCGTGGTTACTACGCTCATGATAAATTAGGGGGACTTTAACTAACAACTAAATAATAATTGGTAGTTCCGTGTTTTATCCAACTATCCTATTAAAATGTACTAATGGTGCTTAATTGAACTAAACAATAGATTAAAACGTCGTATGGCTGTATAATAGTATACCACAACTATCAAAATAAGAAACTAGTCAGGTGCAAATACATCTTACCAAGTTAATAGCTTGTTTTACTCGTACTACGTACTAACAAACAGTGTTTGCCTAGATTTGTTAAGTTACTAGTACATCGTATAATGTTTGACCAGTGTGTGAGGGAAAAGCTGACAAAGTGCGATGTATGTAGAGCATATTATAGGAGTCCTCATTTTCAATAATCTCATTGTGCATAAACAGAGCTTAGGAGGTAAATTCTAACTGTTGCACAACCATTGTGATTTAGCGTACATTTGGTATATGAATATGATAATCTATATGATAATATCAATAGTTTAATTACAACAAATTCATATTAAAACTTACTTAAACCAACACAAACCCGTTTATGACTTTCAATTTTAGAACTGTATTTCCAATGTTGGATAAATTAAAACAAAGAAGTCCTAAATAAAGATCCCTTTGAAATAATTTGGAGCTGAAAAGGGGTATCTTTACAAGGCAGAGGTATTTGCATTACTTGCCACTTTATTTTCAGGGAGTTGTGGAAATCGTGACTCGAAGGTACTATACGTATAACTCGTCTTAAAGTAATTTTATGTATCGATTTGAATGCAGAAACTAATCAGCCAAATTTTGGTTCATAAGTACGAATCTTGAAACGGGGAATTTATTTGTGTATCTTGTAACTTAAATATATTGATACAATCACAAAATAATATCGACCTCTTAGCTATAATGTTACGTGGATACAATTTTACGGTAGGTATTCCATTGAGTCAGGCAATAAACCCATTAGGTACAAAGATACAACTAGTGCCTACAGATTCAAAATATATTATGTTAAATAATTTTAAAATACGAAAATTACAAATTCATAACCTTTGGTAGAATTAATATTTTGGTCGTAAGCAGCTGTTATTCTTCCGGGCGTCGGATATGGGTTTTAGTAATAACCCAAAATAAATAACCTTTAATATGTGCTTATAAACAATCCCCTTATAGGGCGCTAATCAATTTAAAAGAAGAGGGTTTTAATTTATCAATAAAATGTCTCACGTTAATATTATTCTTAGATAAGATGGGTATTTGGTGGTATGACATCGCATTATCTATTTAATTCACCTCGATACAAATAGACGCGTAATTAAAAAGAAGGGAATTTAACATTTATTTTAATGAATTAGACAGTGGTTTAGTTCATAAATAATTAATTTTAATAACATAGCCGGCTTATGGAGCCTGCAATTAAATTAATTATTTTGTCATCGTGGATAATTTATGGTGAAAAATATTGCACTTACGAAATATTATTTATAGCGATATGTCCAGAACGGAAATTTTAATTTATGTTGTGATGAGTTAATGAAAACATTGAATAGGTACCGTAAAATCTTCTGCCTCAATAATCTAAGCTATCATAATATTTCCTCTTTTTCGCGGTTTATGACATATAAGGTAAAAACACCATAAAGCTACGCCAGCGTATTATGTATTTTTTTCCTCTTGTTTTAATGTTTTATTAACATAAGGTCCCATTTACCTTAATACAGTTGTATTGTGTGTTTGATAGATATTTAATTAACCAACCAACATTCCTGGAAAAATGCTTTTGTCTTTTCCGGAGTTAATTTTCCTGAACCAACCAGAATTCTTCGGTAAAACAAACTGACCAATTATATGTATTTAATTATAAATAAACCAACCATTTGCCATTACCAAAACATAAAAAGAAATTGTATCTAATCTTGCGTATGCCTATACTAATTAAACAGTGAAATGAGTACATTAAGTAAGTAAATAAGTACATGATTGTCCCAATGTTCGCTCTTAATTTTACCGTTTCTTCTCACATTCGTCAGTCTTCGTCAAATTCCAGGTCATAACCGGTGTTTATGAGATCATAAAAGGCGATATTTAGAATTGTTTATATATGCTATTGCGTTTTCGCCAACCGTATCGACGATGTTTGGCACTGACGCTGTGAAAGTCGAAACTCCGTCAATTCGTCTAGAACAGACTTTCTGCTCCATAGACGTCACATAACCAATGAAGCTGAATTTCCGGAAATTCCTTACACTGTATGTGCAAATTTAAAAGTCAACACTAAACCATAATAAAACAATGTCATCTCACACATATTAGACACGATTTAATGACTGCTTAAAACATTTTTTAATTATTCGTAAAATAATCAAGCAAAAGATAATTACTTAGATATCTAAACATCATAGATTAACACGTTGGATACGAAATGAACACAAAGATTTTAATTAAGATTGTAAAATGGATCTACTACTTCCACGTGAGGGATTTTATATTGCGCGACTACACTGATATTTTTCGATGTTGTCTGGGTATAAAGAAAAAATATGATAAAGAGTAATTCTAGCCTTATTTATACGGCAAATAGCCGCACGGTTTTAAGTAGTCCGCACATTTGGTAGAACTTATCCTTAAAAACGTTCGATGTATTTTTGGGGCGAATGTGGCACTAATCAGACCAAATTGTCGCAATAAAGGAAATAACTTTTTCAAGTAAAAAGTCGCAAAGAAAAGGTCAATTCTATTTCAGGCTGAAAGTAAGTTTTATGCATTAATCCTATGATGACTTTATAAAATTAGTCTATAAAGATTAAAATGGCTAAAATTAAATACAGTGCTACAGTGGCAGAATTAATTGATTTCTATTTCGTTAACTTCGCCCCGAACTTTGCTACTGACGTTAATTTATTTCGTTTCTAGTCCTTTGATTATGAAAGTTCGCCCTGTTTTTGTAATATTTCGATTAAGACAAAGGTAAAAATAAAGCATTCGACTAATTATATAAAGTCATTAAAAGTTATGATAATAAAAGACGGAGGAACATTTTCACTTTGTGAACTGTGGCTAATATTAATATTAATTTATAGTAATCAGGGGAAAAAGTAGATGGAACTGAAATAAATTGAGATCTTTAAGTAAAATTTTCATTTAATAAAAGGCAATGTCCTTACAAATTTACCATATATAACTTCAGCTTGCTACTATTATAGTCTAATATTTAAATAGGTACCTATAATAATCCATATCAAGTAAATTCCAAGAGATATAGGACCTACATTTTGGTAATAAGATCGTGTGAAGATCAGTAAGTTATAAAACGTATTTTCTCATAAACATTCGTAAATTGTATCAACGTGAGAGTGGATCCACGTGGCCTTAGCGCGTGTGATGCCGTCGTAAAAAGATCTCTTTGATGGTGTCGATCCCGATTACATCACGACACAGAATACGTTCACGATTCTACCTTCACACACGACTGTCGTTAACAATAAAAACTCTTTTTGCTTGAAATTGTCCGCGCTTACTGGGGGCCAAGCCTGAATAACGCTCGACTTGCAGACGGCTTGCAATACGTCAGTTTTTACTTTTTTTAAGTATTGAATTCTTGGAAATCTCAAAAGGCACCACACTGGAGATATTTATATATACCTACCTACTATTTGTAGATATTAATTATAAGCAATTTCCGATTAAAAATAAATAAATAAAAACACATGCCCAAACACAGTTTCTTGTCGGATCATCTCAGTCGAAGTCGAGTTCCGATCCGGTTGTAGACTTAAGAAAAATATGTAGAAATGACAATTTGTAGGACCCCGTAGTCCTAAATAAAATAAATCATTTTAACTTTGACATTTACGATCGAGCCAAAAATTTCGAGGTCTGTAAATGACTGCTTCTCGAGCCGAGGATCTGTCGGCACAGATGGGCGAGTGGTTAGTGGACTACGGAAAACTGTCAAAACTGACGTATTGCAAGTGGAATACAAGTCGAGCGTTATTGGAACGGTTAACAGACTTGACCCCCTGTTTTCGCGACCGATCTAACGACCGACTTCGGCCCCCAACATTACCCCACGAAAGAACTCTTAACTAAATTTACATTTTTATACGACTTTCTGTCTTGTATGTGTATGACGTTAAGTAAAACAGAAGTAACAAGTAAAACTGAAAAGTTATAAGGGTTGCTTCTATATTAGATTTTTTCGATTTATACTAAGGGTCTCAATATTTATGGGTCGTATTAGGTTGGATTTATTTTCACGGATTAATACGGCGGACGGGATGCAGGTCGGCCGGCGTTTTGCTGAGTTCAGATCGCTCTGATGCTCATAAATCTGAATCCAACATTTTGAAGAGAAATATTAGATTCGAAATTACTCTTTTCAGTCGCGCGTCCTATAGGTAATAATGTAATGAAATATCGTTCAGTAAACACTTATTGGTAATCGTAACACTTATTGGTTTTTTATTTAATTGTCAATTCGTCAAAATGTATAATAATGCGCATTCATTTAGAACCAACCCCTCCCCACCCACTTTAGAGGGGAACGTGCGAGAAATGCCTTTTGTGTTGCAAGCATCTATAGGCCACGCTATTAGTGATGTTAATCGGTTCTTTGAAGTGAGGAGGGCTGTACGCTTGTTTGCCGACTTTTTTGTAAAAGGAAAGCATATAATACTTAATTAATATGCAATTACTGCAAAACGGAAGCTGTTAAATAATATGTATAATAGGTAAGTATGTATAATAATTATCAACAATTATAGTATTTATCGACTTGTAGGTACTTTAGGGAGCGCGATACTCATTGCAAATGTGTGTTTTACATACGTAACAAGCTGATAATGTGTGCCAATATTGTTTTGTTATCGGTTGAGTCACCTTTATTTGTTTGTAAACATTTTTTACATTTATGTAATCTTAGGCTCAATTTACACCGTTAAATTATACAGCCTAATGAATTTTATGTGTAAATACTAATTATTATATAATAATTCTCGAGAATGCGCGAGGATTCCCCGGAAGACGCGCGAGCATTTTTTGGCTCGTATTTCGTTTGTATGTTACACAATTGACATAAAGTTATTTCAATTCAATATAGTATTATGCTATGTACACTTTTGTTGCAAAAAGTCGCTTCCATTCCATTCTGCGGCGGTGTAAATTGAGCCTAATATAAAATTTAAATTTAACAAACTCGTTCAGTTTTATGCATACTAGCTATTAACATAATAGGTAATTGGTACCATTGTCACAAATATTCGGTTAAAATCTACTTACATAGGTATGTATACTATATATTATCAAGTTACATAGGTTGTTACCTCATATTCCGTATAGTGACTTGAAGGTTTACCTTACATTCAAAGAACTTTCAGACTGTATTCAAACATTTCTTATATTTCTAATCTCCCGAACCACTTCGAAGGTGACCGCTCAATTTGACCAAAGAATAGGACATTGCTAGAGTTCAAAAAGGTTGACACCCACCTCTCGTCCGATGTCTCCCCCAGTTCATTCTAGCAGACTATGACCATCTTCAACGTCGTTCAGTCTTTAGGACATTAAATCTCTACGTTCTAATCCCTCTAACAGCCCTTGAGAGCTATCGAAATTGACGCATCTTGCTGTCAATAAGTACTTAACCATCGGATTGGACGGACAAGTGGCTCTGGAGTGAGTAATCCCTCAGGCGAGGCTGAGTGAGATACACGACTGCGATAATCTACGTCCAAGGCTAATGAAAGCAAAATCGCTGAATGCGTCAGAAGTTTCTCGTCGAGACAGCGGACTGTCGCTTCAAGCGGATTAGTGGAAGGTGAGTCGTGACGAACTAAAGTTTCAGATATGTTAGGGTAGTAATATATTAGGTAGCTAGATGTATTTTGAGTTGAAAGTTGTTTTGTTAGCCCAAATAGGTAGGAATCTTTCGTCAATATTTATATTGAATTCAAACAACGACAAAAGTATTTGTTTTTTCAACTAGGTATTCCACGAGAAGTATTATTTTCTGGAAAGAAAGACTACCTACTTAGAACCAGGCAAAAAATATTGTCCTGTGTCAAATCAGTCTCAAACGGAAGCTCTTTTTCATTTAAATTAATAGCAGGTAGGTACACAAAACTATTCAGTGTAATAATTACAAAAAACTTTAATTCGTGATAAGCATCAGTTATGTCGAATTTGATTTACCTCTTGTTTATACTTTTATGTAGGTATCTACATTATTTATTGTACCTACTCTATGTAGGTACCTAAGTCGTTGCTAAGTCCCCCACTAAGATGCCCGTCTACATTGGATCTTCTGACTCATAAACGAATAGGTATCTACCAAATTATGTTCGCCAAAGGAAATAACTATCGATTTTGTCAAAAAGCTTTGTTCTTTTATACACCTACCTACTACCTACACGCTTTATTCGTAACAAGATCACAAATAAATTATGTAATAAACTTGATACTGTATTAGAAAGAGCGAAAAACATAAACTTGTTTTTAAATTAACTGAAGAGTACCCACATTTTATAGAGTTTTTGTACATAAAAACAGATAGGCATCCAGGTATATTTCCATAGCCTCAATAAGTTTTGGCCTTGATAGACATCCCGATAGAACGCGGAATAAATGAATTTTAAACTGTAAAATAGAGACAATACGTCATATTATTATTCGATTAGATGTAACACAACATCAAGGTTATTAAAATTGTACACGCTATATAGATGTACCTACTATGAAGCGATCTAAACTGGCCATATTTTATTTATTGTTGATGATCGTCAAATCATCCCAAATTTGCACAAACTCTCAGCTACATAAAGTTATAAAAAATATATAGGTAATATAATTAATTTGATTTTCTAATTTTAAGATAATTCCTTCCGAAAGGTTTATAATATGTTTGTAGTACAACACATATAATTATATTTACAAAAAGAAGAGAGAAGTAGAGATACCAGTGCGAAGCCGGGGCTGGTTAATACTAGGTGAAACAAAAAGGGTATACTATTTTTTTTGCAACTTTGTAAATCTAAAACTATCGGCTTTGTGGGACAGTTGAAGTACTAAAGGTTTTGTTGACTTGTGAAATCTGTCAACAGCTGTATTCTTATAGCACCTTTTCTTTTTCAAGTTTCGTCCGAAGCTAATAGATTTAGAAGTACAAAGTTAAGTTTTGGAAAAAAAAGTATACCCTTTATGTTTCAACCTGTATATAAAAAAAACATACACACGAATTGATAATCTCCTCCTTTTTGAAGTCGGTTGATAAAATAAAAATACCTAATTCTATTATTTTATTCTTCACACTCGCTTACCATCACTCATTCGATTAACACATAATATTGGAGAGTAAAAGAAAATATTCCAAATAACTAACAAGCGCGCACAAACTTGTCGCGATGAGAAAGTACGGTCTGTGTGATTGGCTCCAACAAAATAACGTGTTCCCAAACACGTCACACTACCAACAGTCCTGAAAACACCCCCTAAAGTTACAAAGCACCCAACTTTATGTTACATTGTTGTTAACGAACCAACAGTGCACAAGTTGGCTTTCTGATGACCTGCAACCCCAAATCTAAGGGATTCTGACAACATTGTACGAAAACTCTATAGTAGTATTTAGCGTCAAAATAAGACCGGTGAAGGCTGGAATCTATTCGAAAGCGATAATATCGGATCCATTCACGTGACCTTCCACGTGAGGCTGCCATCTTCGCAACTGACTTTCGTAATAAGATGCGATGGCGGAATAAGTTATCCTGATACACTCAGAAAAACAAAAACGACAACAAATAATTTTTTGTTAGTTACTACGTTCCATATTATTAAAATATTTTTTTTCTAAAAGTTTGTTATTAGGTTATGGTCAGCCATGAAAAGCTTTCAGGCTGATGTACACTATGCCCATACATCTAAAAATTGAAATAGCTTTCTGTATGTGAATTTAGTGACAACTGTACAAAATGAATATGCTCAAATATCCTCAATATAAATACCAGAAATATGAATATGACTGCTTTAATACAGATTTAATGGACAGTCCGCTCATAACAGCATGGTTATTAATTTCCGTGTTATTGCGCACAATTTTATTCTGTGTTAAATGGAGCGTAGACTGTCGTATCACTTGTAAATGTACGTCACAACGATTGATATAAATAGAAAAAAGGATATATAGTGTGTGTATTATCCTTTTTACATAATTAGGCACTCATATCAAAATCAAGTATGATGTTTAAGAACTTTTTTTTAAAACAATAAGTTGAGAAATTTAAAATAAGTAGCACCTATTCTAATAAATTAGTATTCCCATAAGAATAGTGTGACAATCGCTAACAATATCTTTATTACTATATAGCTTGAATGAAACGTTAAAAAATTCAGTACATACAAACTTTTCTCACTAGAGTACTAATCATTTTATGAACAATAGTCTAATCAATGACGCCTAGGTATACATAATTGCGTAGTTAATATTTATTTCATTCTTACTTAGTACGCACTACAATAAAATATATATATATGTTATAAAAGGTAATGAATTAACTGAAATTAATTAATTCTCCAATAATTGTTTGCAATTTATTTAACTATTTCAGAAAAAGTCCAATTAAAATCAAATAAATTTTCAATAATTCTTAAATTTTTAAACGTTTTGTTTGATCAAACTCTACAATCACAATTCGAATTTCAAATATTTTATAGAAGTGAGATGTTTCCATCAAAATCGTTATCGTTAAAATAACATTCCGTCCATGTTACCGATATTTAACAATAACCGTGTAATTCTACCACTGTCTAGCAACGGAGGGTTATCGAACTATGAAATGGCCCCATATCATGCCAATGTATGCAGCTGTCTTTGAAACTACAAAATTGAAAATAGGAAAATGTTTCAAAGTAATCGCGAAACTTGGGTCCCTTTTACCACCGCTGCCAGATAAGTTACAGCAAAGTGCCTTCGCATATCTAAGTGTGATATACGGCTTTCCAATTTAAGTTTCGGGGAATATTAACGTAATCTTAGAGCCGGCATTTATACATAAATCTGGATCTGAATAGTTCGTAGGCACAAGTGTTGTAAACGAAACAATGTATAGTGTCTACCGAGTCACGTAAGAAGTTTAATCGTAAACTTGAACATCAACATATATCTAACTAGCTGTGCCCCGCGACTTCATCCGCGTAGTATTGGATTATTGGGTTAAAAAGTATCCTATATGTTAATCCCGGTTATAATCTATCTGTGTTCCAAATTTCATCCAAATCCGTTCAGTAGTTTTTGCGTGAAGGAGTAACAAACATACATACATACATACATACATACATACATACATACATCCACACTCACAAACTTTCGCATTTATAATATTAGTAGGATACTGTCTTAGATAATTAATATTCTACGATCTTGTGATACTCAGAAGTCACTGAAAAGATAAAAATAGGTATCAATTCGTAACAACATATATAAATTCACACGTTTTTTTAAATGTATCACTTAAATATCTGTAATATTATAATAAGCTTTGTCTTATAAGTTTTTTTTTAGTTTTCTTTAAAATGCGTCATTGCTTAGCTCTTTCCAGCTCTTTTAGCTCTTTCCAGCTTTTTCCAGGGTAATTTCCTACTAATATTATAAATACGAAAGTTTGTGACTAGTATTAAATATAATTGGAGCAATGCAAAAGACACTCTTACGCCAATGTATACTCTTTTCAATAGAATAAAAGATGGTGTACATTCTCAGGAACATCAACACAATGACACCATTGTCACTAAACAACAGTACTAGATTACTGTTACTACAGGTATTCAGTTTAAATAGCATATTTATGAAATAGTCCGTTATTTTTATTTTCTTCAACATATCTAGCCTATTATTTACTCGACCGTCATAATAACACCCGATCACGTAGCTGGCGATGGCCATAATCCTGAGCGCCCTATCTCGCCCACAGACCCGGCTAATCCGCACTATCGACCCTCCGGGGCCGCGAACCTTGCCTAGGAATTAACGGCTCGTAATATAACGGAGGCGTGATTTTACACATGCATAGTTACAAAATTAAATGTTGAACGTTTATTTTTTTAGCTTTTAAAAACTGTAAAATAAATTTATTATAGGTAACTGATTCGTTCCAGGTTCTGAGATATTAGTTATAAATGTTCCACACTGCAAATACGTACCTTTTATATTCTGTGACCTCTGTGAGTATTATAAGATTATGCACGTTGTTTTGTATTTGATATTTTTTAGTAGTAGGTAGGTATCATCATCTTTAGCATCTACTAATGCGTCATGTACAACATCTTGCATAATTCAAATAAGATCTCATATTCTTCACATTTGTGACATTTTAAAAAGCAGCATAAAATAGGAGGTACTTACAAAAAACTGTCGACTTGTAAACGCAACACACAACGCGTACCTACATTATATATGTTACCTATTTTATATATTCTTTGAATGCTTGGCCGAAGCCATGTCGACCTAATAATATTATACTCAAACCTTGGTTTGACTCCAACGTTGCGATTTGTCAGCATAGTCGTTTTGTTGCAAATTTTACCCGATTTCCCAATGTCCGAATATTAAGACACTGAAGATGAATACATTTCCAATCGAATCCAAATGTTTCCTACTAATATTATAAATGCGAAAGTTTGTGAGTGTGGATGTATGTATGTATGTATGTATGTATGTATGTATGTATGTATGTATGTTTGTTACTCCTTCACGCAAAAACTACTGAACGGATTTGGATGAAATTTGGAACACAGATAGATTATAACCGGGATTAACATATAGGATACTTTTTAACCCAATAATCCAATACTATGCGGATGAAGTCGCGGGGCACAGCTAGTAATTCATAAAATCGGCTATAAATCCACATAAATTTCTCATCGTTCCAATAAATCGGGTTCAGTAAATACTTTTCCGATATTTTGACGGTGAAATCGTGCTCTCCCATTTCGTTCCTACTCAAATGACAAAGATCAATATTTTTTGTTCCTATAATGAAGGGTCTTTTGTCATATTATTCTTCGGTGCTTCAATTTCACTAGTAAGCGTTTGTTGCGTAATTGAGGCTATTATTTTGAGTCCTTTGACGTTGTGACACTTTTTCGGGTAAAATACTAAAGTCTGCAATAAAGTAGGTAGGCGCCGTGGCTTAGAAATAGACAACAATTTTCTATCGTAGCACAACTTGTTACAAGTATAAAAAAATGGAAGTTTTCGCATATGACGAAGTAATTATACATCAATTGTTACGCATTATACCTTAGTTATTTACTTACTGTCTTTTACTTTTATTTACTTCTCCAGTCCGCAAGTTACTTACTCCTTATATCATCAACTATCTGCCAGTGCAAGTCTCGTCGAAATCGGTTCAGCAGTTTCGGAGATTAGCTACAAATACAAGCGTTGATTAGATTTTGACCAAGGTTGGTGAAATTTGCTGCCAATATCTGTCGTCCGATTACTAAAGGACCATTAGTGACATTTTATCAAATTTGAGTATTTACTACGTGAAAGCGCAAGTTTTACTAGGTCCACCATTTCCCGTATTTTTTGCTCATAGCTCAAAATTGGGTTTAGTCACTTAGCGGCCTGTTTACTCACTTAGCGGACGGTAGATATTGGTTATTTATTATGTTAACGTTACTCACCTATAATAGTACTATTTTCCAAGCAATACTTAGTTTGGAATAAAACCTGCGATTGTAGGTAGGTACCTACCAACTTACTTTTTCTCTGAACGACATAAAGATACCTGGTGCATTTTCTCAAAACAGACTATAAATAGTTGCGTTCCGATCCGGTGGTAGATTTACCCTCGCCACCTCTCCTGGCAGCGGCCCAAGCCGAGGTCGTGTCCCTTGTGGCGCCCTTGAGCTAGCTGGCCCCCTGCCCCTCAGGCTGGAGCGCACTTGCGCTCGCCCTCTGTCCGGGTGATGTTGTTATGGCCACTCTGGCCAACAACATATAGTCATATCAAAAAAAAAATAGAAATAGTTCTAAACGCTTACAGCAGCGTTATCCCGAACAGGTAGGTACTTATTTTTATAAGCCTAAGTAAACTCCTCACTTACCGTAACGGGGTCTATAAAACGATATTACGCCTTCACCCTCCCATTCAATATCTACGAGTACTTACGCAATGTAGTTTAATACACAGTAACGGCTACGAGATTACCTAAAGTGATAGTCATTTTAACCCCTTGTTTGTGGTAGCAATCAATATCTCGTTTTACGGAATGTGAGTGCATGTTTTATGAATATTGAATTTAAGTCGAAGCTTTTATTTAGGTATTCATTGGTAAGAACTTTTTCGAAATTTTAGTAAGGTTTATACAGTTTGAGTAGGTAAGTTTTATTTTGTTTGTTTGGATATCACGCAAATACTACTGATGTGAAAAGGAATCTGATATCTGAGAAGAAAATAATCGTTAATACTTTCATGTTTTAATCAATGTGGACTTAAAAAGGATTGGAGTGTCACTGTCATGTTAATTTTAAATGATCACGGTGCGCCGGCGTCGGATATTGCATTGCCACAATACGAGTATACGACCAGCTGATTTGATTTTTCCAAGCCAAAATAACGTTTCATAAAGTGTTTCAAAAGTCCGAAATTTAAACGTTGTATATAATAGACTAGTTTATGCCCGCGACTTCGTCCGCGTAGTATTTAACTTAACAAAAATGTCGGGATTATCGGGATAAAAAGTATACTATGTGTTAATCCCGGCTATAAACTATCTGTGTTCCAAATTTCATTCAAATCCGTTCTGTAGTTTTGCCTGAAAGATAACAAACATCCACACTCACAAACTTTCGCATTTATAATATTAGTAGGATATTCGTCGATGAGTCATGTATTTTCTTACATATCTATACAAATAAATAAAATTGGAGTGTCTGTTTGTAATATGAAAATAACACCATTTCACTAAATGCATATGAAAGTACATACGACACCTATAACAAAAACGTGATTTAAAAAAAAATTGTCTGTCTATCTGTCTGTCTGTCTGTCTGTGTGCTTGTTCCGGGTAATCTCCGAAACGGCTGGACCGATTTTGACGGGACTTTCACTGGTAGATAGCTGATGTTAGAAGCAGTAACTTAGGCTACTTTTATTTTAGAAAAACAAAATTTTAAAAAATGGGTCCTGTCCCGCGGGCTCAGAATGCGGGAGCGGGCTTTTTTGTTAAGTTAAATTCCACGCGGACGAAGTCGCGGGCTCAGCTAGTTATTTCTATGATTTTTATAAAATGTGCAATACTTATTTTAGTTATGTTAATATTGAGTATAAAATATTTTCTATTCATTCCTATCATAAATATATATTTATTTTAAATAGGTATAAAATTATAATAATAATAATTTAGCCCTTTTGACGTCCCACTCCTGGGCACGGGCCTCCCCTCAACATGAGGGGGATTCAGGCCATAATCCGTAGGTATGACTAGAATATCTAAGTTTCCTATTTTTATTTCTGATCGCACAAATTCACCTTATTCAGAATTCCTTTTATGGTGCCATCACATTTGAATTTGAATATTATATTACCTAAATAAGAACCAATAAAATCTTTCTGTTTGGAAATTCAATTTGTAAGCAAATTTCGTCGGTCCCCAACGGAAAGCGGGTCACAAGTTGTACATGTTAGCCGAAGCCCAAACACGTTTTGACCTACCTAGATATAAATAATCAACTATAATTATATAGAAGCTATATGTAAGTATTAGTAGCCTATTAATAAAAACTACTAAATAAATAGTGTGACACGGGTATATTTCGATTGTTAAGAATTCACACAAAGTCAGAGAATATACAATGTTTTATTAAAATGATTTTCTCTTATTCTATAGCCGTTGAAGCATGATTTGTTTCTAGTTTATCCGTAGCCTAACCTTATAAGTTACAAGTATAGTTTACCTCGTGTCCTTATTTAAATAGCATAAAAGCTACATTTATTCGGCCTCAAAGCGTATCACGATATTTTTAACGAACATTAATGCAAATTTTGATTTACATGAAAAATTATATACACAAAAAATATTTTTACAGGATGTCATGAATATATACAAACGGTAACAAAGCATAATTTTCTGTTAATGACAAGGGGCGTCTTCAGGCCAGAGCCGGAGGCGCCCGAATACTTGCGGCTGCGTTACGGTGACGTCACGGGACCCAAGAATGTTTCCATTACGTCCCTGGATTCTTGCGCTTACACGAACATTTGACATTGTGTTTAAGAGCATGACGCTAATTTTGTGAGTTATAAATACAGAACTATTTAAAAACAATCCGTCAGTTTGATACGATGTTCTTGTTATTAGGTTCTATGCCACTGTTACTGTGTACTAACGTCAATGTTCACATATTGTTTTCTTATATTTACGCGAATACTATACATTGAAATAAAACTACAAACGTCGGGAACATAAAAAAGTAAATAAACGCGATAGAATCCGTAAAATAGTTTTATTTCAATGTCAATGTTCACGTCGAGCTTATAGACTTATAAAATACTAGCTGAGCCCGCGACTTCGTCCGCGTGGAATTTAACTTAACAAAAAGCCCGCTCCCGCGTTGTGAGCCCGCGCGACAGGACCCATTTTTTCATTTTTGTTTTTCTAAAATAAAAGTAGCCTAAGTTACTGCTTTTAACATCAGCTATCTACCAGTGAAAGTCCCATCAAAATCGCTCCACCCGTTTCGGAGATACTCTTTGATTTCATGTGTTTTTATTTTTTTACGCGGAACCCTAATTGTTTTTCAAAAATTAAAGTAGCCTAAGTTACTCCCTATTACATCAGCTATCTGCCAGTGAAAGTCCCGTCAAAATCGGTCCAGCCGTTTCGGAGATTACCCGGAACAAACACACAGACAGACAGACAGACAGACAGACAAAATTTTTTGAAGCGAAGCTTCTTTACGGACGTTAGGGCGCTCGCTGCCCGGGCACTAAAACGGTGAAAAGCGTTACGCGTTACGCGTTACACGTTACACGATGACGTCAGACCTGCGGCGCCCTAAGCTTTATACTAAATATCGCTTGAAGGTTAGATAGAACATTGGTAATAATTTAAATATATCTAAAAATTACGAATACTTCACAATTTCGCGTGTCATCAAGCGGTCACCCATCTTAGTACTAACCGCGCCTGACGTTGCTTAACTTCGGTGATCGGACGAGAACCGATGTTCAACGTGCTATGGACTTTGTTGATAAGAATTCTGAATAAAGTAATCCATATCTACAATTACATACGATATATATTTTAGTTGCCTTATAGTGGATAATTTCATCATAATTTCTAATGTTTAGGTGACTCAGTTGGAAATAGGTCCTGCTTGCATAAAATGGTAACAGACGTGGGTTCAAACTTTCACACAAGCAATTGAATATTTGTTTTAAATAAGATTTAAATATTTTTTTCCCTTAGAAACTTTGCAATTTATATTTATATTTTATTTATATTTGCAATTTATATTATTTTAAATTTAATATTTGTTTTATATAAGATTTCAATATTTTCCCTTACAAATTTTGCTATTTATATTATTTATATTTGCAATTTATATTATTTTAATATAATTAATTGAACATTTATTTTTATGTTACACTTTGCCTACCCTGTTTCAAAACCCTTTGCACGCCACTAATAATATACCTAATATCTTCTGTAAAGCTTCGCTTCTTTCGGGCGTCCCTAGACGGCTTTCGGGCGTCCCACTGCTTTTTTAAATCGCGTGTTTGCTATAGGTGTCGTATGTACTTTAATATGCATTCAGTGAAAAGGTGTTATTTTGATATTACAAATAGACACTCCAATTTTATTTATTTGTATAGATGTTTGCCTACAGACTGAATAGAAACGCTCTTTCTTTCCTATCTTTCTACCTCTTTGGAAAATACAGTCATGATGGTATATTTTGTTTATTTTATACCCTATTTCAAACTGGTTACAACATAATATAGTTCTTTGAAGTCCCAGCAGCTATATCTGTTTACAATGTTATCTATAGGTACTTGTCTTGTTTTGAATGATAAAGGAAACAACTGTTTGTACTGGAAATGTACAAGATAATTGATTGCTTTACGTACCCTGGAGCCACTCAATCTATGAACATGAAAGGGCTATAAACCTATCAATCATGCCGTCATAGATAATTCGCTTTTATAATTTCTCACGGGGAATCTTTTCCATCAAGTAAATCATAAAAGTGCCGGTGAATTTAATGGATAATTATAAAAGCTGTGTGTATTTAAATATGTATAGATCTTTTAGACGGGACTTACTGAAAAAGAGAGATCTAATGTATTTTTAATCATGTTCGTGGAATAGGTATGCATTATTAAAATTGGTATAAATATTACTTTATTTAGGTGCCTATTAATGAATATACAGATTTATTTGACTTAAGTTTTAATACATAGTATTGTGCAATTATGATTTTACTTAATTTATATTTTCCTAAACATTGTTATTTTTGGTATTAATACTTTCAACCTTCTATTTTTTCATTTAACCCTATTGACTCCGTGCCATTCTAAGAAGCTTTTTCCGTCTGAACTATTCTCTGTAAAAATGTACTTTGTTATACTTAACAAGAAAAAAAATGTGTTACAAAATAAATATCAACCAGACCTACCTCATTGGATTTTGGGAAACCGACCGTACATATATAACATGAAACCTCCATTGTTATAACTATTGCATCACTTCCGTACAGCAAAACTGGCTTTTATTTTTATAGCCGTAGAGATTGGCGTGGTTTATGAAATACCGGCCACTGGCGGACGTGCCACAAGCGTGTTTGTAAACAAATCGGAACACGGCTCTGGCACGTACAAGTAGGTACACACCGCGTTCATCATTTATTCGGAAACTAATGCCCCGCCGCGGCTTTGCACGGTGGGAATTTACCTGATGTTCGGCGCGATTAGGATTCCCAATTTACCTAAATCTTTGAGGGTCGCTACAGGCCGCGTTCGGTCTAAAACTTATGGGATTCGATTTCCATTTCGATTTATTTTAACCACCCCGTACGGCCTAGAACACACTGGTACGTTGTAAGTTGTAACACTTGTAACGTGCTTCCTATTGGAGTACATATTGGGGATATTGTAAGTTGTTCTCTACCGGACCTATATTGTAATTAATTAAACTGCCACTGTTGAGTTATACCCAAGTTATACCTATCGGGTGACATCACAGTATGTCAATATTAACAAATCACTCAAAATCATCGTGAATAATCGGTGCGATAACATTGTTAGTGTTATGTATGTAGGTACCTATTGTTTATATATTTATGTATGTTTGTTTAGTGTCCAATTCTGACGCGGCAATGTTATGTCAAAACTTTACACGTTTGCTAAATTACCTTACTTTTAAAATGTAATATAGGGACCAAACATGCAAAGAAGCTACAAAGCAAAGTACCTATTTCCATTATATAATACTTATTAATAATAATATAATACTTAATAGATAAGCATAATTAAGAAGCACCACACCCAAATACCTATTGTGTGAAGTATCAATTTTGATTTTTGCATTGAACGGTAGATTTTAATTTTAACATTAAAATAAATTAGTCACGAATGTCCTTACATTCAATGACACAAAAATATTGGTACCAAGACTGCCAAGCTCTGTTCTGAGAAAATTTGTTATAAATATAGTAGAGTTTGAAAATATCTCCTACTACCTATCAGTTTTAGATACTATATTTACTATATTAATAAATACTATACTTAAATAGGTTGTATCAGCAATAGTTCTATCGACGTACCTCATCGTGCCTCTATTCCCAAGTGCATCGAAGTAACCTTTCATTAATTAGTTAACTCTGAGTTACCAAGTGGAGCGTCTAGGGATACGAGAACCTAAAGTCAAATGGCCCCGGGCGAATGGTTCACATTGAATTTCACAATCGTTTAATCTTGTATTGACGAATATTGATGAATTCTGATCTTCTAGATAACGGTCGACTAGTTAGCGAATAGTAGGCAGAGATGTAGTCAGTTCATTTTACAAAGACGAGTTATTACAAATTGAGCCTTATGCCAGTGTCATAAGAGACACAGCACGCGTTTTCATGAAATTAATGAACTGTACTTATATATACCTAAATGTGAAAATTATTGGTTCATACTTTATTTCAATATATAAATTTTATTTGTCATCGATTTGCATACCTATTGTTTCTATTTGTAAACAGTAGGTATGTACTGAATTTGGTACTAAACACATTCATGAAATTTTTGCTAGCCATTTTTTTCTGAAATGGGTTCGCATATTTTGAGCAAAACTTTAAACGCTTCAAGCCAAAAACCGAGTCTGGATGTACAGGCAACACGTTTTATTTATAAAATATAATATATTATTATTCTACGTAGTTATTTAGCATAATTATTCTTAGTTTTTAAGCCTGCCGTCAAGTATCGATCAACGTATTGAGTCTCGTATAATAATAATAATATCATCATTATAATGACATCAAGGATTTAATGATTACGTCATGGTATCTTTACTTGTACGAACCCCAGAATAAATATCTCCTTACTCAAGAGTGTAGATAGATACATAAAAACTGAAAAAGTAGGTAAACACGCGTGGAACAATTAATACATATCCACGTCGGGCTGTGTGTGAAATTAATCACAATCTGTGCGGGACATGGCGGCTGTTTGCTCAACATGTTCGTGCCTTGATAAGGGTGCAACTAATGAGGTATCGCCCCGTCACTATTATATAGGTACACACAGCTCCTGAAAAGATTGTGTTTTTTCCCACTATAACTCTCTTCTACAGTACCATTGTGTTGATGCAGACCCAGGTTTTTATAAGTCTGAAATTAATTGTTTTAGTTATTATTAGGAAAACAATAAGTTGAGTGGCTTCACTTACTTATAACATGTTTTTTGTTAATTAGGTAGGGTTTCGAAAAATATGTGAAATCCGCTAACCTGCACTGGGCCAGCGAGGAAGTTTATGGCCTGAATCCCCCTCGGATTGAGGGGAGGCCCGTGCCCAGGAGCGGGACATTAAGAGGTACAATTACTATTATTTTAATTTAGATTATTATACTCTCAATAATTTGTGTAGGTAGATACTTATTTTCATTTCTGAAACGCTAAAAAATTGAGGCTGACAATGATAAAATCATATACAAACATATCACACAGTTATTTCTCCTTGAGTGAACTTAATGCATTTTGCACAGAGGGTAAATATATTTTAGTGTTAAAATATTTCCAACACGTTTCTATGTCAGGGAGGGGCGGTAACAGAGGGAACGAAAGCTATTAGCTCGCTAGCGGACAGTCCGAAGATATATACTTAGCCATTTATTAGCCAACCCAGACTGTAGTCAGCGTAAGACTCGTAACTACTGTTATTAAATAAAAAGAGTAGGTATAGAAATAATGAAGTCATTACAGTGAATTGGAGCTTTATCTGTCATTTCCACAGAAGAATAGTCTTCTATATATATATAACTCAAAGGTGACTGACTGACTGACTGACATAGTGAGTGATATATCAACGCACAGCCCAAACCACTGGACGGATCGGGCTGAAATTTGGCATACAGGTAGATGTTATGACGTATGCATCCGCTAAGAAAGGATTTTGATTAATTCTACCCCCAAGGGGATGAAAGCTTGTATGAAACTTTGTCAATTAAATTCCACGCGGACGAAGTCGCGGGCACAGCTAGTTTATTATAAACGGTTGAATTCTTATCCTATTGTATCAGATGGAGAAAGATGGTCTATGTGTTTTATGAGCTAGTCTCATTGATTGCACATCACTGCACTATATATTATCTATTATTGTATTTGAATGCTGTGAATAAAAACTCATCGCTATTCCCACGTCACTCAACTCTTTGTCATTATGATTATTATCAAAACTAACTTCGATATACTTTCGAAATATGAACTCACCAAAATAATGATTATTTTGGTAAGTTCATAATATAAGTACTTCCATATCATATATGTGTATATAGTTACTATACAAAGTATTTACAGAGTGAGAAAAACAATATGCCACAAAATTAATTTGTAATTCCTTGTATCATTTTTAGTAGGTACCTTTTACGAAACTTTTTGTAATTACAGCAAATATTTATGTAAATGCCTCGTATTCATAAATTATTTGCTGTAATTACAAAACTTTTTGCAGAAAAATAATAAAAGGGGGAAAACTGGGTACTTAGGTACTACAAAAAATATTTGCTGTCGTTAGTTTTATTCTCAGTGCTGATAAAACTCGCTGGTGTAATTTTACAAATCCCGTTCTCTGACGATCGTATAAAACGAAATATCTAATAAAAACCGTGCAGCAAATGTAACGTTTGCAAATACATCGATTGCGTCGTTCCGAATTGCAATATTCGACATAAAAACGGTACAGTCAGCGATATCGCGTTAATTCTTCCGCGAGTTAATGCGAGCGCGCGCGTTGTCACCACACCGAGCACTGTTTGCAAAACAACACTGATTCCGGATAATCCCGAACAAATATTTGCTTTCATATTGCAAAAATATTGGATACCGTTGTTCAGACCGGTTTAATATCTATTTTTAATGTATTCAGTGCTTGCGGTGCCGACGCGACCTTTAAGCCAAATAAACCGGTAAAGACGCGAATAAAAGGCTATTATGTAAAACAGATGTCCTTTTACTGCAGACCGAGAAATGATGTCGTTAAAAATAAGTATTAAAATTTACTAAAAACTTGACAACGGTGTATATGCAATCTACCTACTTACAATAAAAAGGGTGGTAGCAATCTTTATCAACCGACTTCAAAAAGGAGGAGGTTATCAATTGGTGTGTATGTTGTTTTTTTTTTTTTTTTAATGTTTGTTACCTCATAACTCCGTCATTTATAAACCGATTCGAAAAATTATTTTTGCATTTGAAAGGATGTCCGTGCAGATTGGCCCCATAAAACATTTATCAAAATCGGTTCAGTAGTTTGCCATTAAAATCAAAATAACTGAAAAAATACAATCATCATCCAAGTAAACGAAATTACGTGATTTGCTTTCCTGTGACTTTTCAGTGGGGGTTGCCGTCACTGAAATAGTCTCAGTAAACTACCTACCTTCCGGTTTCATCATCAGATGATGAAGAAACTGGAAGGTAGGGGCCGGAACTCCGTAATACCACAATATAACCTAGTCGTGTTTGGGCTTAGTGGAATTGTCATGAGATGCATTCTGGCTATAAGTGCCATATATTGGTATAAGTGGTATACTATGTGTGGCCTTTATTGTCATGATCCCTAAGTGATACCATGGAAAGTTCATAAAAATAGGTTCAGTAGTTTGAGAGATATGGACTGTTTACGGTTGCCAGCATTTCGATAGGTAGAATACCACTAAAAATCGTGAAAAAAAAATTTTAATAAAAAAATTAAACCGACTTCAAAAAACCTGGGTGCACTAAAAAGCTAGAAATAACTAGGGACCTTATAATTTCTTTCATTTGGAGTCGGTGCCACTATCTTTACACAACGATATAGGACAACTTCTTAGGCACCTACCCCTACTTGCTTGAATTGGCACCGACTCCATATGAAAGAAATTATAAGGTCCCTAGTTATTTCTAGCTTTTTAGTGCACCCAGGTTTTTGGAAGTCGGTTTTTTTTTTTATTAAAATTTTGTCTAACAATAGCCAAGTGCGAAAGTAACATTACGACTTACAAGGCAATAAAAGATTCAAGATAGCTGAAAAGTTATTTTTCATTACTCATACACTGAAAGTAGGTCAGAAGTTGCCTGAGGAGCGGGTTGAAAGTAATACTTTTCTGGCCCGGGAGAATCACTTTCAACTGACAGCTGTCAAATTATAAAAAAAAACTAGTTCCATTTCTATGGAACCATGTTCAAACTTTTTCTACAGTCACTCAATTACAGCACGATGTACAATTGAAATAACATAAAGTTGAGTATTAAATAAAGAATATATACTTTTAAATGACTTAATTATAATTTAGTTTCAACAATTTCTTTAAAATAACATAGATTTGGTAAAAATATTTAAAAATGAAAATTAAAAATACTGGCTAAATAATGAAGTTGGCCGGCCAACGAAAAAAAACAAAATAGGCGGCAATCCGATCTTTTTTTTTTCGAGTTGTAGAGTATTGTCCATGCTTCTTTGTATTATTTCTTTAGCCAATTCCTGTTTTTATTTTTATTTTCCTTGTATTCGTAATGAAAAGCACAGTGTTTACCTCGGGTGAAAGACTTATTTTGTCCCTCGAACTATTAGCGCCCTCGCTACGCTCGGGCGCCAAACCCCGTCTCGGGAAAAATAAGTCACTTTCACCACTCGTGTAACAATGTACTATTACACCTACTATAAAAACATAGCATGTGAAGTGAGCTCCTGTAATGTGTAAAGATAGCATGAAATAAGGGTTGCCAGATTGTGCTCCGCGGCACTACTTTAACAAAAAAACATAATAATATATTGTAAGGTGTATAGTTAGTTCATTCCACGAAGACCCTTGAATTATTGCAAATCGCCCCATATGCCAGAGTAATAAGAGTTACAGCATGCGTCTTCGTGAAATAAACGAACTATACCGTGTACCTTTACTAGCCGCTCTGTGCTTGCGGACATTCTTATTAGGGTTAGAATTTCGAACACTATCAAGATTTTTGGATCTGCAGATTTCGTGAGGAGTGCCTTGAATTTACTATGATCATCCTATTGTATGAAGATACTGCAATATCGTTTTGGGGAACTCAAGTTTCATAGAATTACCTATTAGTAGATACAAACCGACCCAAAATTATAAAAATAACGTCGGGGAAAAATCCCGATAAAATAAAATAATAAAACCCTACAACGGCGTAAAATATAAAATATTATTTTCCTTACGTTCAGTAGCTCTAAAATATTATTACTTATAGCAAATTGTGTAGCCCTGTATCAGCTAGCCGAGAAACTAATAATTTTCCATACAAAAACTTCACTTAGGTAGGTAGAGTAGCGGCTAGCGACTACTAGCAAATTTATTAAGTCTGATAGAGCCACAGTATTATTTTAAAAAAACCTAGTCTCATCTAAATACTTAGTTGTAGCAGACAATGTTAATCGGTTGCCCAACAATAACTCAGGAGAACCTTTTTTTTTACAGACAAATTAACAAAGAAAATAAAAGCAAGTACAGACTATTTAAGAAGCTCTCCAATACTTTTTCTCCGAGTCTTTAAACAATGTTTAGGGGCCAAAAAGCATTGCAATATCCAAACCTAAAAAAATAGAGAACTCCCAATACATCGATGATTGAAAGGTATATAAAAACAGCAGATGTAAACTACAATTGTTTTATTTCCTATTCAGCCCCTGTAATGCAAGCCCTCTTCAAAGCGGGGAGGGGTTACCCAAATTCAAATAACAACGGTTGAAATTAAACTCATCCCGTGACGACAGACTATTGGTCACGTGATCATCTCAAAACCGGCCTCAGGTGCGTACTAAAGGGAACCCAAAATGAACCTTATAAACCTTTCTGTCAGTAATCTCAGTTGCGTTTTCCTTGTAATTATGACGCGTATATCGTAAAGATAATAACGTTGCTTGCGTGCAGCAGATTATGAAATGTGCCTGATTACCCTAGTGCTACTTATTATCTAGTGTCCGTTCTAACATCGTACATCAGGTAATACCAAAGAATTTGTAATAATAAGACATTATTATTACAAATTCTTTGGGTAATACAATTAAATTACTCTACTGTAATTGAGACGTATGTTCAAAGCATACAAATGATATCGCATTAGAACAACTCTTGTAACTATTCAGCTACTTGATACATTTTTATCCTATACCAAGTTATTTACTCCACATTTCTGACCGCTGCCTGGAGCGCACTTGCGCTCGCCCTCTGTCCGAGTGAAGTTACAACAACATATAGTCAATTAAAAAAAAAAAAAAAAATCCGACCGCTGCTATACAGAAGGTAACCTTTTTCAAACTTAACTTTGTTCTGCAATTTCTATAGATATTCCTGATTTGTAGGCCGATATTACATTGCGATCTTTATTCGATTCTCGTTTACGCTTCTGAATTCAAATAAGCGAGCGAACCCAAAGAATATGCTAAGCAATTGATCCCAGAATACATCAACGTCTGAGTGTGCCTTTATAGGTATATGATACAGAATAAGACAGACAGAAGATCCAGAAAATCACGCGAAATTACCTTACAAAATATTAAGTACTTTATATTTTATAAGTACACTAGCGGCCCGCCCCGGCTTCGCACGGGTACATTACGGTTACATTATTGGAGTTTTAGTAAGGATCCCTTATTTTTTTTAATTTAATATAGCTTATGTCACCCGGGGATAGTGTAGCTTCCCAACAGTGAAAGAATTTTTCAAATCGGTTCAGTAGTTTCGGAGCCTATTCATTACAATCAAACAAACAAAGGTTTCCTCTTTATAATATTAGTATGATAAATAGTAGGTAGGTACCTACCTAATTTCCAAGGTACATTTGAAACAACACACTTTCAATGGATACTTATTGGTACCTCCTTCTAAATAGATTTTTCATCAAAACTTCTGTGAGCACAGTTAAGTACATTTTACATCAACGTCGCTTTTATTTTCATATTTTTTCCTTTAAAACGATATCAGAATAAGTCTTGTTCTGAGTCAGGTACCAACCAACCAACCTAGACTAACTATAATAAAAATTAACTACTCCTAGTTAGACTTTTAACGAGTGTAGGTAATTCGTTGTTTTTTTCTTACCTCGATTTTGTACGTGTGCATTCAGACGTCCCATAAAATTGTTGGGCACTACAACATAAGGAGGTACTTTTTTAGATTTCTACTTTGTTCCATTACAATTAATATAACCTACTGATATTAATTAACTATCTATTTGCACTAGTGACGGTATCGCATGAGTATCCACTAATAACTGAATTATTATATAAGACTCAGCTCATCAGCAACACTCAGCACTCAGCAACAACTTCGATGAAGAGGTCTCTCGACGAATTCAACTCGGCTGGGCAGCGTTCGGGAAGTTACGTAATATCTTCACGTCCGAAATTCCGCAGAGCTTGAAGACTAAGGTCTTCAATCAGTGTGTGTTGCCAGTGATGACCTACGGAAGCGAAACTTGGTCCCTTACAGTTGGCCTACTGCATAAGATCCAAGTCACGCAGCGAGCTATGGAGAGAGCTATGCTCGGAGTTTCTTTGCGTGATAAGATCCGGAACCAGGATATCCGCAAAAGAACCAAAGTCACCGACATAGCTCACAGAATCAGCAAGCTGAAGTGGCAATGGGCAGGCCACATCGCTCGTAGAACCGACAACCGTTGGGGAAGAAAGGTTCTCGAGTGGCGACCTCGAACCGGAAGACGCAGAGTTGGACGGCCCCCCACTAGATGGACCGACGATCTGGTGAGAGTCGCGGGGAGCCGTTGGATGCGGATAGCGGGCAACCGTCCATTGTGGCGTTCCATGGGGGAGGCCTATGTCCAGCAGTGGACGTCTTCCGGCTGATGATGATGATGACCAGCTCATTGCACTACTTCATTCCTGTATGAAGAACGTTCATAATTGTTTACTATTTCAATGAAATTTCATAATTTGATCAAAGCGGTTGTTTCCATTTAAATGGAAACTTTTAAATTAATCATGTTAATTTTCAGCAGGATGCTGTGTGATTTTGGCATTGAAATGCGTTTGAGAAAACCGATAATTAAACCAAAGCGCGTTGAGACCATTGACAACAGTAAAAATGTCATAATATAATATACTTAACAATATGGGTGATTCCTCTGCATACAAATTAAGCACATAGTTCCCTTCTTATCGCACACAGAAATTCAGAGAAGGCGAGCAATAAAATTTTAATTGGTTCACCAACCAACATATTGGCCTCAATAAACGGCCAGACGTAATAAAACTAAATAATAAGCCAGCCCTCACATACATTTCATTTCCATATATGTACAAAAGCCTAAACAAAACAGGTCATAACAATAATGGATACTCGTAAAACTGTTAATATGTGCGTACACACTATGTGATTGCTGAGAGATGGTCCCTGTTCGGCTATAAAATAAAACGAGGGCCCCGCTGGGTCCGTAGCGTGTTCAGTGTGACGTCATCACGGCATGGGTTCGCGACTACTGTCTACATTATATACCGAATGGAGAATACAGGCTACTTCACATACGAAGTCCTGTTGATGCGACGCTGTAGTCGCGAGTCAGCAATACAATTTACACTGTATACAATTTAGTTCCGTATTTTTTCGCGGGACTTTCTATGTGAAATGTACCTACTCACACACATACTTACAGACGTTGGCCTTAGTATTTAGAATTACGAGTACACGAGAAAAGTATTCGCAATGAATAATTACACGTCGAACACCATGATATGAGTCGATGTCATTTATCAATAGTCGGTGGAGGACGCACCCTTCACGATAAACGCTAAAAGCGATAATCTTGCTGACTTACCTATTACTAAGCATTTTTTAACTATCTGACAAATTGGATTATATTTTAACATGATAGACCTTTTGAACACAAATCAATGCTTAGTAATCTAATAATTAGTGTGTAGGTAATTGTTTTATTCTATACTAGCTGTACCCTGCGCGCGTTGCTACGCTGTCAAAGATTGGTCGTACATACCAACTCAGAAACCTTTGTGGGATCATGCATAACACTTTGCTGAAGATCATGACATGATCAAATCCATAGTTTACGATTCTATACAGGACATACAGACAAACATTCATTTTTTTATTCTATAGGTTATGATGGAATGCATGTACTTATGTGGGCAAATGGTGTTTGTCAATGTGCTGAAAAAATTTAATCTGCTCCTGATTATTTATGTAAAGCCTCTCCTGATATTTATCAAATTGCCATACTTAAAACGTACCTACCAATTCGTATTCTGTTGCCTTGGTGCGTTGTAGCAAAGTTCATGGTTCTCGAATCACTTTACGAAGCGCTCCCGACGGGGGATTTGATATTCATTCGGCGACCTTCTACATACAATTTTCTCGGCAAACGATTGAGTCTTGTCTGTTGTCAACCAGAATTCTTTGGTCTTTAATGATGCTTTTTAGTACCTTGAAAGTATTGGAAAAATATTGTATCTTTATCGGTATCGTGGTACACTTTTTAACAATACGTTACATTAAATCATTGTGCGAAGTTCCAAATTCCTTTGTTAAAATTCCATAACATCACAGAACAAGAATACGAAATTTAAAATATACGAACGAAACTGATGCTATTCCAGTAGGTACCAAGCTTGCTTTGTACCAATTATACCAGCTTCCACATCCTCAATAATCACCGCTACGGTATTTAATTAAAGTAAATCATCTTTATCCTTAGGTACTTCCTTACTCCTTACTTTAATTAATATTATAAATACGAAAGTAACTCTGTCTGTCTGTCTGTCGCGCTTTCACGCCAAAACTACTGAACCGGTTTAAATAAAATTTTGTACACAAATAGTCTAGAGCCTGAGAAAGGACATAGGCAACTTTTTAAGGCGAAAAAAGGGTTGTAAGGAGTTGAAAGGGGGGATGAAAAGCTGTATGGAAATATAGCTTTATATATTTGCAGTAAAACACTGCAAATATATAATTAAAGTATTTATACGTATGTGTCTTATTTGTAAAATAATTAGCCTAAATAATTAAAAATGCTACCCAAAGACACTATTCCACTCGGACGAAGTCGCGGGCACAACTAGTATTATATACGTAGGAGCCTATTATCTATGTTATATTCTACACATAAACGTCAGGTTCGACCACTATACGGTAATCAGCACTAGAGTAACTTGTTATCTTATCACTTATCTACCACTTGATTAATTAATAAATCGATGGGTGTACAAGCGAACATACAAATTTATTTGGAATTAGTAGATAAGGCTTTCCGAATTCCGTCAATGAATCACGAAAAAGTTAATTGGATATTGTTACAACTTTTAAGCGTTATTATCGCTGCATGTTTTGATAAACATTTCACAGGCATTTTAATTGATTTAAGATTGAATAGTCGAAATTACTGTAAGTTATCGAACTCGTATCGAAAGATTACACAAAGGAAGGAAGTGTAAAGTACCAATATATGTCAGTGGCGATTAATATTAGTGTTTATACGTATATATCAATACGAAATACGGTTTTGGTATATTTCTGATAAAATCCACTGATGAATAAAAAAGCCCAGACGTAAACAACCGCTACAACTACATTATTGATTCCTGTCCTCTACGAACTTGAACCTTATCGTTTGAGACATAAACATTAAATGATGTAACATTAAGCACCAATAAAACTTATTAGATGCTCATCGGATATTACCATTATAAAAGTTTAATTATACTTAGTAGGTATTCATATGACTGGCCGATAAAAAATAACTTGTTTTAAAAGACGCATTTTTTATGTACATACAACTATTAAAAATTGGATTAATAAAGAGACCTAATCAAATAGAAATCTCACTAGAGACAATTTCTTAAATAAATAACTAACTATACGGATCGGCAATGTAAGCAAAGATTTCATGATCAGAAGCCTGCGCTTGCAATCGACTAAACGCTGGATCAACACAAAGCAGACATACAACTTAATATCGGACTAAACTTTAATCCCTGTATTAATAAATCGATCTCAAGTCTGAGAGCGATCTTGGAAATGTCATTCTTATGTCATACCAGTACAAAATTACACCTCAAAAGCGAACTCAAGACCGCTCTCAGACTTGACATCGATTTATTAATACGGGCCCTAGTCTTATTTCTTCGATGAGAGATCATATCATTGGTCTTATTTAGTTGTGTAGGTATTTAACTCACTAGGTAGGTACTGTACCTGATGGCAGACGTAGTATATGACCATGAAAAGTTAGTTATGTGAGGCGTTGACGAATGGAATCTACATATTATCACGCTTTGTTAGTGCCATTAGGTGTCGTCACTTAATTAGTATTGATATATGCTAACTACTTTTTATAGCTCCTTTTATACTTGTAACAGATAAAGGAGGCGTTATGCAAACAGATAAACAACCTATTGTTTGTCGATACAGGTGTTACTAGTAACTTTACAAGAATACGAAGTTATAGGTTCATCATCACGCCGGTTATTCTCGGAAATGGTGGGCAGGGGTGCACTGTAGTGAACCCATATTACGCTAATGGTGTGTGTTTTGTTCCCAAAGTAATAGAGGACGATTGTCATTATGCCAGGCATATTCCCCGTCAATGTGAGGGGATTGGGACCATAGTCCACCATGCGGGTCTAGTGCAGGTTGCCAAACTCTAACAACATTTGAAATACCATATTATTTATAAGGTTTACTTAATTACTTACCTATCCAATTTCATAAGATTTTTCTCTACACTCTATTTTTAATCAGATTTCTCTCTAAACCGTTTCTTATTAAAAGCTCTATCTTATAGCACCGCATAGAGACTCTCTGCACTGTGCCTATTGCAACGAAATCAATTGTACCTGATAGAGCTTACAGAAGGGACCTCTTTCTCTTAAATTTTACTTTAGAGCAATGAAATTATGCCTTATTTATGTCTGTTTTTATGAATTAGGTGAATTAGGATCGCTTTTCCCTGTGCTTTGTGTGCGGCCGTCATAAACCACCGTTAGTTACGTTAAATTGCTTATTGTTATTGTTTTGTACTCATTCCGAATGCTGTTTGCGAACTCCTAATTTATCCGCACACTGTCTATTGTATATACGTTTTCATTAGGCCCGCATTTAAAACAGGTACGGTTGATAACAGCATACGCGTGGAATAGTTATTGCGAATTTATCTCGCCGTTTCCTTTTTTGCGCTGTAATTGCGCTGTAATTAATAAATGATTGAGTTGTTTTTGGATGCGTACGCGCGGTGGTATTTAATATATATTTTATAGAAAGTCGGGCGGAGTTTATTTGGGGTCAATTGGACCTAGTGTAGTCCATCCATACCTACCATTTTAATGTCATGTCCGTGTATCTGATGTACCATAAAGAGTTTTCTAATCTATTCTATATCTGATGCTTGCCTACCTAATGAAAAACTATAGTGTCTGTCTGTTGGGACGCATAAGATCGAAGATTTTCAATCTGTAAACGAAAAAAGTTACCCACTTAAATACATCGAACACCTTAGCCGTTGTATTAAGAAATCGTTCCTCCCTCACGTAAAAAATCTGGTTTACGCAAACGCCTACCAATATAGAACTGCAAACAGTTTCGATAGCGTGCGTGTCGCGCACCTGTCAGGCGCTCGCCTCACGCGAAGGCCGTCATCTCCGATTAATAGCACTGCGAGGTTGCCCTGCCCGCCCTTTATTGCCCCTCCGCCTTTCGAGTGCCGGCAAATGGGCAATGTTAAGGTCACATATCGTCAGGGTTGGCAGGTTCAAAGGGGCAGCTTGGCTTTTAGATTGTGTTGGGTAAAATATCAAGCCATGCAGACATTTTCACAGAGAGTTATTAGATTTTTAGGTACTCGTAGTAATTTTAGCATACCAAACTTGCAATTTGCAAGATGTTTTATAGTCGTGTTTTACAATCCTGGAAACGCCTAACCAATTAACAATTAGGTGAGCATGTTGGTACCTACTTAGATGTTTATCCTACTAATATTATAAATGCGAAAGTTTGTGAGTGTGGATGTATGTATGTATGTATGTTTGTAACTCCTTCACGCAAAAACTACTGAACGGATTTGGATGAAATTTGGAACAAAGATAGATTATAACCGGGATTAACATATAGGATACTTTTTAACCCAATAATCCAATACTACGCGGATGAAGTCGCGGGGCACAGCTAGTTTTCCATAAATTACTGTTGTTGATAAAATAATTGGCAAGATGCAATATTTTTGTATCATGTTGACGACCTACCCACATTAGAGGCTTAATGTATACAGTCATATCTAGCAACCCTGAAAATTTCCTATGACATCTAAGCTTCGTATCTGATTAATCCATGGCGATTATAACTTAGTTCTACGGAACTTTCGTACTATGAGTGTATTGTAATTAGATTGCACGGTGGGTCCATTCCACGGAGTTCCGTGTACGTGGCTTGCAAATTAATGGACAGTTATTATGTAGATAGTCTCCAATCTGGTGGCAATCCCGGCTCGATCGGAGAATAGATTAACGGCAGTTCAGAAGCAAATTCAGTGGGATTCAATGCAATTTAATTTATTAGTAGGTAGGTAGGTACTTTTAGTTTAGGTGTAGTCAGTAAAATAAATAGGTCGATAGGCATCTCGATTCATAAAAGCACCATTAAAATAAGTCTGATGATCACAATGTAACATTTCTCAAACTGTTTGACAGGCGCAGAATATTTAAGAGCTTAACGATTCTCATGTTAAAATCACGTTTCATCAGTTTTAGGTCCTCTAAGAAGAAACCTCTTGGAATTGGAAGTTCGAGAAATGTACGAAAATTCGAGAGTTTTCAGCCAACTATTTGGTACAAAAGTATAAAGAGCCAAAAGTTGTGCCGCTTATTTGGAAACCAAGTGTCACATCTATTGAATTTAATTCTTTGCAGAAACCAAATAGGCATCTAAAATATTCATAGCTTTGGCCATGAATTTCAAATATTAGTTGATATCGTCGGTAGCTGGTACAGCAATGAGGTGCATGCCCCAGTGATTGCCCCCCCCGACCCACTCACCGCTCTCCTAGACTCAGATGTCGAGGAGAACGACACACGCACACTCCCCACCAGACACCGACCTCGCCGGCGAGGTCGACGAACCCCCGCTTCCGCTAGAAGGTGCGTCTACTTACCTAGACGCACCTTGGCACCCGACAAGCCCGCTGAGTTTCTTGCCGGATCTTCTCAGTCGAGGTCGCGTTCCGATCCGGTGGTAGATTTACCCTCGCCACCTCTCCTGGCAGCGGCCCAAGCCGAGGTCGTGTCCCTTGTGGCGCCCTTGAGCTAGCTGCCCCCCTGCCCCTCTGGCTGGAGCGCACTTGCGCTCGCCCTCTGTCCGGGTGAAGTTGTTATGGCCACTCTGGCCAACAACATATAGTCAATTCAACAAAAAAAAAAAAAAAAAAAAGCCCCAGTGATTGCATAGTTATATTAACATGCCTAATCGACATTAATCATGATAATTTATAAATATAACCCAAGGAAATTATAAAGGTTAGTTCATGCTATTACCATGATATAATAACTCAGCTGTCAAACCTGAATAAAAAGGCTAAGGTATTATTTTTGTTCTTTTAAGTATATTTCGCCAATTAGGATATAAATAATGTAAAGCTTAATGCTATAAAAAACTGAACTCTTAAATAGGTACATTAGTATAAAAGATCATAAATAATTCATTTCAGAAGGCGCCTGTATCACTGTGCTCTGACTTATTTGATCTCATTCCGAATTTAAAACCATCGCAATATAGGACAAGTTGACAAAAAATAGTGCTAAAAATTTGGAAGAAAGTAATCGGCAATTTCTCTACTATATTACGCTGTGCCCTACTTACGTCACTCGGAGTCACTTGTCTTGTGTTTGGGTATTCATGACCACCTTTCATGAATACCTCTTTGTTCTCGACTATCCCAAATTCTTTACAATTGAATTTAGAAGTGGGTATTTGAATAGGTTCTCGTTTTTGGTGACAGTGGACTTCCGAGACTGTCAGTCTTTTTGTATTGTAAAGTGTTAGATATTGTCTACGGGATATCCCTATTGTTTAACGAGTTAATTTGTAATGCGAATAAATGATAAGTTTAAACGATATATGAATTCAAGCACTTCATTAATGTTTTACCTATAAGGTTTTATAAAAAAATCTAAAAATAACACTAGAAACTGTAAAAATAATTTGCAGTCGTATTTTTTTGTCTCGGTGTATAAGTTTTGTAGCGATAAGTATACATAGTATACAGCCTGGCGCGACTGGAGAATTTTAAAGAATCATAGTATCGCAGTAATAAATAATGATTCTTTAAAATAGTCTTGTAATGGTTTTTAATATCTCACAAAACGCTCTCTGAGCGTCAAAGGGGCACATAATGTTGACACTCCGCTCGTATGACTTGCAACTATCATACTTAGACCTTCTGTATAGTCAGCCCACTTCACGAAGCCGCGTGTATTATTGCAAATTGACCCATATATGAGTAACATATGAGCCATAGTTACGCATGTTCACGAAATGTGCGAACTATTCACTCCGCTAGGGGCGCGTTCGGGCGATGAAATTTGCGCGTTCACCTATAACTTTTATACTTTATAACCATTTTAACCGACTTCCAAAAAAGGGAGTTTGTCCTCCTATGGAAATATAACACAACGATTACGAGGGTAACACTTGAGACGACATCCTGTCGTGAATGCGACCGGGGGATGCTGTAAAACGACCAAATATTCCTGTCACATCTGCCTCGTTACGTGCACAGATTTTTCACAAAAGAAAAAATCTCATAGTACCCAATCGACCCTACTAAAAGTGGGTCGTAAGCCGCTGATGAAATTCCTCGTAAAATAAAATAAAACCCTAAAAAAGTGCCAGTCAGATCATCCAAAGTTATGTGCGAAAATGAATAAATTTGGATATTTCTAAAGTCGAACAGAATAGCTATATTGTATATATACCTAAGCTTCTAATAAAATAGTTTCGGGACACCCGTGATATGTATTCGAATTAGGATTTAATTCGAGTTTGGAACTTTAAATGTATTTCTGACCGTTAAATTTAATGCATCCCGTAATTAGAAAGTTTTAAGCGGTTTTAAATTTCCCCCGAGACATTAGGCATCGGACAGTTTTATGGCTATCCAGGATGGAATTTGTGACTGTAAAAAGGTAATGAGAAAATAGGCATGAGTTGATGTTCTTTTTAGAACGAACATTCTTATCGAAATAAATTCTCACGGGAAATCGCTGAGAAGCAAGTGGGTGAACGTACATAGTAGATGAAATGCTTAGTGAAGTGTGGAGAGATATTGATGGTAAGTAGGTATTCCGTATGATGAAAAAACAAAGTTGAGGTAGGTATGTGAAATGGTTTGGAAAAAAGGTAGTGTCAAATACCCACTAACTAGACTCTGAAAATCCGAACGATATTCGTTATCTAAAAGTTCAGTTCAATAATAATGTCAATTTAGTGGCGTGTGTCCCAAAAGAGGTCGGGGTCGCATCACGGCGAGGTTTTAGGCAAGCAGCCAACAGATGGCACAATAGTTCCGGCCGAATGTTACGCGCCGGTATTAATCTTTATTCCTTTAACCACCCGATGTTGACAAAAAAAATAAACTGGATGCGGTTACGCCATTACATGAGATAATAAAAAAATGCTTTCATTATATTTTCGGCCTATTAAATTTTTGACGGCTTCGTAGGTATTCGGAGGGATATAATGAGTTTGCGCTTTTTGATATTGGCTGAACAATTCGTGCCTTTGTGTAAAGCAACAATGAGGGAAAACTGTCAAGGGTGCGATGCATTAAAACAAATCTCCTCACCGTAACCACCGGCTTGGTCTCATAAGCGGATGTAGCGATCGGGCTTCTCCCGCAACGGTCTATCCGCATTTTCAATGTTAAACTGTCGCAGGGATTATTCAAGATTCCGTTTATAAGCTCGCTTTATGATGTCATTGAGACGAATCATAAACAGATAGTAGGTAGTAGGCACATATAATATACTCACAGACTTTGAGATTGAGATTGTAAGACACATTTATCGCCGTACGTTTAGAAACATGTCTATTTTATAACTTGATAGTAAGAAGAAAAGTAGCGATTCAATGTCATCTACGAACAACACATTCCATAAAAAAAACTTAGGTACCTATATTTAAAAAGCTATCAATTGACTAAAGGCAATCATTCTATTTTCAGATGACAAAACGTTTACCGAATAATAAACCGAATTTATTAAAATTTAAAGACGTTTTTTGATACGGCAACTATATCGAATGTGGTGTACCAGTCTTCGGGCGATAAAGAAGATGTTGGACCTGATGGAGGGATTCTAAAGTGTTGTGATGAGTGGCCGGCACCAGCTTCGCGTGCCGGAGCTGCGCGTGTGCGGCGCGCCGGCGCCGGAGGAAGATGACCCGCCCACGGCGCTGCCGCCGTTCGCGCTTACCCTCGCTAGTATACCGAGACGCAGACACTCTTGGATATGCGGGTAAGTTTAGGAGTGTGTTTGGCTGGATAGGTAATTCAAGACTTCTTTGGATCTGTAGCCTCTGCTGCGAGTAGAACAAATGTCGTTTAACAGAAATATAGGTTTTTGCGCGTCAATAAAGGAAAGAAGATGAAAGCTGTGAGATAAATAAATATAATTACGGATCCGTATTAAGCTGCGTACCACTATTGTAAGGGTATGTGTATACGTAGCACGTCAGTTATTTCGTGTAAAATAAATTCTGAAGTGAAATCTGTGTTTTTCTAAGAAAATGGACGCTTGCATTTGGAGTAAATAAAAAAGTATTTTCAGTTACAACTTATTGAGTACCTACATTATTGACCGGCTGTTATGTTACTACAAAATGTATAACTTTAACGTGATTAATGAAGAGGTAAGACGTCATAAATCAATCACCCCAAGTTAGAGGTTCCTTATTTATCGCTGCTTGCTCTACTAACACACATCACTTATGGCTATATTATTATGTACGTAAACAAGTTTAACTTGAAACTTACACTGTATTCATTGATTTACATACCCTTCTAACGGTAGTCTCAAAAACTGAATAAATTTCGCTTTATTCCTATGTTATCTCGGTCAGAAGTTGCCATCAAAATTTATAAAATCATGTAACTGCGACAGAATGAATATGACATCAGTTAGGCGTCGCAATAACAATATTATAATTTAGCATTCTCAAACAGACGACTTGTTTTGTTCTACTACACTATTACAAAACAATATAGCTCGAATATCGTGTCTATATTGAACGGATATTTTCAGCAGTGAGTGGTCGTCTGTAAGATAAATATTGGTTAATATTCATGAGGGTATCTGGCCGTGTCCCCTGCATTAGCACAACAATGCCGCGGCCACGTAAACGCTCATAACGCTAGCCTCGCCTATTGTCCTCCAATCACTGTCTTCACTGTTTTGTACTCCATTCTATCGGTTCCCGCCTTCCACTGCGAATGTCCTATGATTCATTGACACATTGTGACCGTCTTTTTCCCAATTTTTTCCCCAAACTTCATAAGTTTATCACGAGTCACTCATTTTTCAAAGAAAACTGTATGAATATTCCCATTTTCTAACCGGTATTCTTTATTGTCGAGCATTTGGGAAATGTGTGGAAGAATAGACGCTTTTCTCCTGTCATAGTAATATTTCATCACAACATTAGACGCCGCATTGAAGGAAACCATTAATCTGGCATTGGCAGCTTTATGCGTCGATCTTCAAACACGATGTCCCCTTATACAATATCCAAATATTTGTATTGCAAATATGAAGCGATATTAATATACCATTTCACAGAAAACCGCGAGGGGGAGCTATTAATACTTGAGATTTAAGATATTTTAAACCTTTCCAATGATATTTTCGAGAATACAGAGCCGAGTCACTACGAACAGACGGAAATAGTTCAATCGGGGTGTAGGAAATTGGTTTTTGATTCCAATAAGGTGTAGTTTTGATGGTTTGATTGCTTTCAGTGCATTCGTGTATGGGAATGATCAACATGAACAAATAAAATAACACCGATTCAATGAATCGAGCATATTCAAGAATGGGTAGTTGATGTTAGCAAGGGAAACAACTCTCCGGGGTTTATTTTACTTTTCTGTAAAAAAATCATAATCTGAAAAGGGCGCTCTTTTTTTTGTTCAAGGATGGTTACGCTTTTCGAAGTTCGGTACATTAAGCGTAATTACACTGAGAATATGTATATAACAATTTATGTTTAAAATTTTCTTGCTTGGATTGTGAAAATATTTGTTGTTTAATTTTAAAATGCTACCACTTTTAATTAAAACCCTTAAGAGCTAACTGCTTTGACTAGATGATTAAATTTAATATTGTTTAATTATTCAGCTTTAAGGGAAATAAGCCATGTTTAGCTATGCGCAACGATAACAATTGCTTGTATGTGACAACAGTATACGCCACGACCTCTTAATCAGAATAAGGTCGATTTATTTGCAATAATTAGTACATATATCCGTCCATCTAGGTATCTACCGGTAGGTATCATTATGTGTAAAAAAACAGTGCCATCTAGGGACGCCCGAAAGAAGCGAAACTTTATAGTATATAAAGCGTAGGGCGCCGCAGCTGCCACTCTGTATATATATCGTGTAACGCTACTGACGTCTGACGCGTGATCTTCTCAGTCGAGGTCGCGTTCCGATCCGGTGGTAGATTTACCCTCGCCACCTCTTCTGGCAGCGGCCCAAGCCGAGGTCGTGTCCCTTGTCGCGCCCTTGAGCTAGCTGCCCCCCTGCCCCTCTGGCTGGAGCGCACTTTCGCTCGCCCTCTGTCCGGGCGAAGTTGTTATGGCCACTCTGGCCAACAACATATAGTCATTAAAAAATATATATATATATAATAACGTCTGACGCTTAGCACGAATAGAGTGGCCGCGCGGCGAGCGCCCCGAACGTCCGTATAGAAGCTTCGCTTCAAAACTGTGGGGGTCATGATACACAGGGTTAGAATTGTGTCAACGACCGCTGCACCAGAAATTTATTACACCACATAACTCTTTCAATATAATCCTTATATGAGTACTGTAGTTGGTAAAAGTTACCCATTGGAGTGAAACTGTCCGTCATCATGTACTAGGTTTCTTTGTGGGAGTTTGTTTCAAGCACGCTATGCTCGATCATATACATTGTAGTTGAAAACTTTTGTAAGATTAGGTACTCCTGCTGTTTTTATTGTTAAGCTGGTCACAAGCAGTGGTGCCTGGAAAATAAAAAAAATACCTAAACCATAAAAGCATATTTCTACTAAATTATGTTAGGTACTTATCAGATATTATGTTCGATGAAGAACATCATTAATTCAGCAACTTTCTGGAACTTATACCTATTTCACATCGCGTTTTACTGAAACTTTGTAACATGATGTGAATATAATGTGTGAGTCGTAATGGATCCAGTTATACGTACGTGGGTTTGAATTTCGGCTCGCGTCCAAAATGTCCAACTTGTTGCTGAATAAATTATATTGCTTATACTCAGCGCCGATGATATTTCCGGATTCCAAGTGCATCTGTAGCATTAAGACAACTCAACACAAAATAGGTATCTGAGAAATATTAAAAGAATACTCGAGAGCTTCCAGACCTATTTTTCCTAAATCATAAATGGAAAAAATCTAACTTTGTACATTGTAAAAATAACCTTTTGCTAGATTCGTAACCATATTGAACGAAAATTAATGATTATGTGTAATTTCTTGTTTTCTTATGTCAACTATACTTACCTCTCGAATTACGAGTAGGTACCTAGGTATAATGTTTCGAAATTACCTACTATTTGTGTAAAACTATAAATAGTCAAATCTTAAACCCCATGGATTCTACAATATGCAAGCCAACGCTCGGTCCACTTACCATTATGGTAAATGTAGGAATTAAAATTGTCAATTTTGATTTTTTCAAGGCTTGTTAGTAAATTCTAAAGATGAGGTATTTACCTACGACACAAAAGATATTTCATTGTAGTTATAAATAATTTCTATTGGTAGGTACAGCAGGCTGGTAGGGAGTGATTTTATCGAAGGTCATGTTAGAAAGAAACCCTTTTTTTGGAATGAAGTTCCTTTACGGTACTTAGTTAGATGTGGTAGAGTAAAATGAGAGAAATCGTCACGCTCAAAACGTTATACGAAACTTTGTAACGTCCACTGTGAAAAAGTTATCTCAAAATTAAATAGATGGCGTAACAAAACTACTTTCTAACGTCCATTGTGAAACGTTATACCAAAAATCAACTAGATGGTGAAAGAGATGGTATTCGAGTGACTGGTTACCATATTTTTATCATTATAAAGAAATATCAATAATATCATTTAAACTACAAAACTTAAAATTGTGTGCATGCCAAACACTTAACAGATAATTTGTTCCCGACAGGGGTCCCGCGACCGCACAAGTTTATTTTTGTTATTACATCATCATGAGCATTTCCTAAGGTGTCCATTCAAAATATCGTGCACTATTATAATTTATTTATTTATGTATTTATTTTCTCAATACATACAAATATCTTTACAGGCTAGACCCAATGCGATATTGTTACAAACTTAAAAATTTAAAATAATATAACTGTTATAATAAGATTTTATAACTAAAAACTTGTCTATTTTCTGTCTCCCACAGGATCGGGAATATAGTTTCTTCACAACTTCATCTGCAAACTACCCTAACTAAATTAGCCGCCAGGGTACCATGATAAGTGCATTAAGCGTGCGTTAAGCGTATACGTGTTTTATTGCAGGCAAAGCCGGCTGAGCTGATCGAATTAACCTATCCCAGGAAGCCTTAGCGCTAGTCTTGTTTAGTCTAATGGGAAGCTGTTACGAGAATGTCTGTCTCTGTTTCTCCTTTGTTTTGTGAACGTTGCAAACACCTTTACTAATATTTTGCAATAAACATACAAACTATATGACACCAAATTAAGCAATGTTTGAATTATACTCACAATGGACTATTGGTGGTGATCCTAGTAACACCTAGACGAGGTTAAAAATAAAACTGGCTAAGTGCGTATCGAGCCAAGCACAATATAGGGTTCAGTAGCCATTTCAATAATGACAATTTATTGTTTCTATAACCTAGGTAGTGCAAAAATACAAGAAACAAATTGTATTTGTGATTAATTTTTGACTCGTAGGTACGGAGGAGTTTGTATAGAAAAGAAAGCCTTGGTCGGCTTTAGTTCGTGATTAAGTGGACCCATAAGCGTTCTTATTATAATTTTCATAGGAGCTGTAAATTCATTCTTGGATTTTGATTTTTTTGTCTACGGAGCCCTAAAAACTCCGTTTCCGAAATTCTACGATGGAGAAATTAATAAAAGATTTTTTTATAAAAACCCCTAACCTAAACCTATTGCATTATAATAAATGATTTATAATGCAAAGGCAATCCAGCTGAACGTTGTTCACCAGTTTTACCTAACAGTGCTGTTTTCTAAAACAGCTAATTATAAAATCAATCTTCGACTTATAACAATTATCCCAAGCGAGGTACGTATACGAACTTCGCGGGCCTGCTCCACATATAAGTCCCTACTCAGCGTTTTAATTCACTTAACTGATACTCCCACTTCCAGTCCTGTTTTACGACTTCACGCCTGCCTTGTTAGTGCTACAATATATTCAATTGTGTTGCCATACCCGCCCGGGTTTCCACTCAGTTTAATGTGTTTACTTATTTCCATTAATTTTATACCGAAAGGTAGCAAGCTGTGAAAGTTAATTTAATGTTCAGTCAATTATTTGTCGGAAGTCCTAAGAGGAGCTTTTACAGCGTTTAGGCTGACGCGACATAGAGGCGGAGCATTTTAGCCGAGTGAAGATGTGTTGAATTATTCTTCAACGCAGTTACAGCGTTAGCCTTTACATTGAGTTCATTTAAATTAAAGTTTTGCAACAAAAACCTGTCAATTTATAGTTTTAACTTTTAATTAATTATTAACATATGATTATTTTCCAACGGCATGTAATTATTTATCTAATTATTTAGGTCATCGGTTGTTATTGAAACAGTCCCATTTATCATAGAGTAAAACCTCATTTATAAAGAGAAAGACACGATCAATCATCTGGGTGCATTGTCTAAATTAAGACTGTTTTGAAATAACTTTATTTTTACAAGTATTATTCATTAACATGTACAGAGTACAAAGTAAAGAAATAAAGTAAAGTACCTAAGATTCAGGAACTAAGCATGGCATAAAACATTAGATAAGCTCTATATTTTAATTGTCAATAACACATAGATACTTGGGTACCTACTGACTTCACTTTTACCCCCAGAAAACTAGATTCACAATGACAACCTGAACATTATTCAAATTGAGTTTAAATAGGGTACTGATAGACATTTTTTTTTCAAAACTTTAACAATTATCCGTTCCCCCTTACTAGTAACAATGATGCCCACCCAGTTATTCGACAAAATTTGTATCTCATTTATCAAGCTGCTAGACGCTGTCTACACTTGTTAAAGCTGTTGATAGTCAGTAACGGTACTTTAACAAAAAAAAAACCAAATTCTTGGCAAATAAACTGTACACAGAATGAAGATCTCAGTGCATTTTATTGAGACGATGGAATAGTTGACGATTCTAAAGGTGTTAGTATCGTAAATAGGTGACAAGGACGCCTCGAGAGGTAAATACCTACATAAATTACAGGTGTTCTGTACTTACTGTATATTAAATGTGACAGTATGAGAATCTTCGGAGATGCGGTTTAGGACACAGCGACATATTTGAAACTCTGCCACGAGTTATTCTGGTCGTCGGTCGCGCGTAAACACCGCCACGTAGACGATATTAGACGTTATTATATCTTGCAATTTAAATACTAATGGATGGTTATATTTTTATTGGAATTTCAAAAATATTCACAGATTTAAAAGTGTAACATGATTGAGATCACGCACGTGATGCGTTGAATTCTAGTGACTAATCAAAACATTAATTCCTCTTCACGATTTTCTTCACGACGTTTATAGTTTAAACTCCAAAATTAGCTAATGTATTGGAAAAAAATAATAAGAACTCTGACGTTATCAAGTCATTTACGAATGTACGGTGTGATAAAGTCGTAAAAAATTTCAGCCGCATATTTTAAAATTAATTACATCCTAAAATGTATAAATGAGAACAGAGTTTACGGGTATCTATAACATCTGTGTCTATGAATCTTTTATAAGTAATCAAGTCTTACTTAAATTATATTTCAATGATTTTAAGCCATCGAGATAATAGTTATGTTAATATTCTAATCCAGGGATGCAGACAACAGAAAAGTAACCGAGCATGTGACACTTTTTCGAACTTAATTTAAAATAAAAATAATCATTAATAATTATTTTATTTCACAGTTTGGAAGAGAAAGCAGTATATAACCACATAGGCACAATACTCTTAAGTTAGGTACAAATTGTAAAAACAGACAAAGAAGATCTCGAGATCATCTTTGAATAATAAAGAAAAATATTTCAGGTGGTATTTCAGGTGATTACTTGCCAAGTGACTCACATACAATAGACAGTGAGTAATAGACGTCTATATATTTTTTAGGTAATAATAAAGATGAGAGGAACGCAGGTATGTCATCGGTATCACGGCGCTATACGATATACTTACGCTAGTGAGGACTCGCCACCAACACTCACGCGCAGTCCACGCCACGCTTCGACCAATATAAACGTCGATCGAAATTAAAACATAACGAGAAAGTATGCGGGGATTCATAGATGTGATCTGAACGTGTGAATTTGCGCATTTCGCTGTGACCTCGCGTTGCTTGATGCACTTTGTGGGGACGGATGCCCCGAGATGTATCATGTTAAACTGTGCTTCTAACGTGTGATGTTCAGTGGTAAAAGATAAGCATTTTGTGACGGTTCGTTGGTGGTAAAGTAGCAAAATTACGCTTGATTTTTATTTGGCATAGTCCATTGCGGATGGTTTAGATCGTCGATCATTGTGTGAACTCCCCAAACGTTTGCACTAGCTATGTACCAGTATAAGCTGTTAACATTATTCGGTCATAACCTACTTACGACATGGCAGCCAGTGGAATCTTTTAACTTTAGCGAAGAATTAAAATGAATCTCGTATTGCTGAAAGGTTAAAGAGATAAACGAAAATATATTCGAAATTCCTTCCTTTTTCTGTTTCTCGTTTTCTTTTTCACTTATCTTCCGACTTCATTGCCGGAGATCATTATAATAAAGAGGCGAGGCGATACCAATAAACATTATACTTTTCCTAATACCACAAAAATATAATCAAATGTTCCAAAGGAATACGGTGAAACTAAATGTGAGCTAGGTATATATACCTAGCTCACATTTAGTTGATGATATTTTTTATATGTTATCTTCGGCAAACAAGTTCCACACTAACAATATTTCAACCCAAACTTTGTTTGTAAATAACATTATATCATATTCAAGAAAAGCTGTTTTTATTTGGAAGTAAGAAAGTAGGTACCTAATAAGAAAGCGTACAAAATTAGTTATTTAATTTGAAGATCGTATTACAAAAGATACTTACGTAAATTGGTATTTCGCTTACTGGCAGGATTAACGGACGCTGCGATAAACATAATAGGCACCTAATTAGCACTTTTATAGGCTCTTTGGACAAGGGCGGCCTTATTAAGTGTTTGTCAATTTTCTTACGTCGAGTTTTTATACAGAAATAAACTAAGTATCTGGTTGAATTCAAACCCAGCCATTATTGTTAGCCTTTCCAATATGTTGGTAAATCACACTTATAATGTGCTTATACTACTGACACAGAAGCTGAAGTATACACGGGTTACATTCCCGACACGAACATCCAAAATACTTTTATTTTGAACTCATTATGATCTCAGCTTTGTCGGAATAACAAAAAATAACTAGGTACCTACCCACGTAGGCACAGTAGTAGATAATGCTGAAAATAATCAGTTTAATAATCTGTTTGTTTGCTTCGTATCGTAGACTCCAATCAATCGGAAAAAATCGTTAAGTAATTTTTTTATTATTATTTTCGTTTCTGATCCTAGCTTCTTTTATGTATTTTATATACATTATGCATATAGGTATGGTTTTTGAATGCTAGCTGTAGCCAATTGAATACAGATCATATACTTACAGGCTGGCTCGACCGAGGACCCTTTCACAGAGATCAGAGTAAAGTAGCTATTATAGATAGAGCCGAATACTCAACCCCCCTTCTCCCACTTCTATTCGGCAACGTGGGAGCAATGCCTTTAGTATGAAGCATCTATGGGCAACGGTTACTGCTTAATATTAGGCGGGTCGTTCAGTTCTTTGCCGTCCTCGTTAAATAAATAAGCAGAAAAGTTTAAAGATTTTAATTGTATTCTGGCGACAAAAATCGATCTTATTAACTTACATTCAGCTATAAAGTTATTAAGTATGTTTTTCAAATTCATGTTTTAGCAGAGAATAATAAAATAGGATAGGTATCCTACTAACATTTTTCACAAGGAAACAATAAATACATAAGTTTTGGAATTTTAGATTTCAAAGCTAAAGACAAAAATCAATTACTACCTAGAAAGTAATTACTTACTCACATAGCAAGTACTGTCGCGTACTTATTTAATGACTGCAAAATGTCTATAAAATCACTTTTGTAACGTAGGTATTTAAATAGGGCGAAATCTCTATTTTAATTATGTTTATTCTATGTAATCATTGGAACAATGGCTTGTGTACTGAAGTCGGGCTCCCGTGTCGTACAGAAATGAAACACACCCTCTAGGGGGGTCCTCAAATATGTTTTGGGACCGACTATTTCTCATTCCGACTTCTCGTAATCATACACCCATTTTAATATTATGTAAACAATGTTTATCACGACGTCAGTAACATAATGGAATAACTATGTACTTACCTATGAATGTTATGCAAAGTAATTAGAAGGTAAATGAAATAAAGATAAACTTATTTATTAAGGTTATTGCGTACGAAGAAAACTTAATTTATATTATGATATATCGACTACTTATTTATTATACAATAGTTAATGACAAAAACTTTGTAAACATAGGTAGATAAGGGCATAAAAATTACCTACTTTGAACTAACGGTATTACAGATAATTCCAACAAAATCTTGTTTTTCATGAGGAGGTGGGTACACACCGTTACTTATTAGGTTGCAAACGCAATATAATTTTTATTAGCTACCTTTATTATTTATATTGCTATTAGCGCACACACACATCCAAATTTGACACTGGGTAGGCGGGTAATGTAAGTAATGTAGGTGTGTACTAGTGATGTAACGAATATTCGCATTCGCATTCGCGAATATTCGCATATTTTTTGACATTCGCATTCGCATTCGCATTCGCAAGAAACTATGCGAATGTTAGGCGAATGTTTTTGACAAACAAAAAGAAATGATATATAGATGGATATGGAATGTTAATAGAACTCTTAAGAATTATATATTTTTTCAACACACTTGCTCGTAATGTGGCTCTTCTTGCACCGCTTTTAGGTTCATAAAGCAGCTTATTACGCACTAGTGCTTTTGACTAAACAGATTTTTTTTATATTAGCAAAGAGTTTTAAGCCCTAAACATAGTAACATTAGTGATTTAAATAAATTTATTTGGTATTATATTTCATAGTAAATATATTACATGTAAATAGTCGATCTATAAAGTTTCAAATATTAAAATGTTTAGCGGCATCGCCAGACCCAGATAAAGAAAACCGGCCAAATGCATGTAGGACCACTCATATACTATAGAGTTCCGTAGGTAACATCCCGCCGATTTTCGATAGTACGGTACCCTAGAAATAAACGTGATGATTTATTTTATAAATGTGAAACGTCGAATGCGGCGGCTCTCGTAGTTTATTAATTTCTGCGTAGTTTATTAATTTCGCAGAAATTAATAAACTACGAGAGCCTATAGGCTACCGTATAAATAAAATTGTTAAATTTCCATTACTAAATTTATTAAACCGATATTCATAGACGTCTTAAGCAAAAGTGACATAAACCTTTATTTTCTTTATGGAATGATCAAAAGTCCTTATAAGAAGTTTTAATTCAAACAATTAAGTTGTGATTACACTAGGTGCACAATCAGTGGTGTACGTGTGTTTTAGACTCAGTCCGAACTTTAGTTTTTTGTTTTAAATTAATTATATTTATTTTAAAAAATCAGAACAATTTATGTCCTTTTAGTAAATAATTTAGTCCTAGAGTTAGAGGATGAATCAAGCAACTCATGTAAAAATCCACTTTTGAGAACAATATTTCGTTTACGGGAATAAATTTTGAAAAACTGTTAAAGAACCTCATAATGATTTTAAAATACCAATTTAACGAAACCCCACTCGATGGGATGAATAAAAATTTTTTTTCACTGTCTCCTCCTCCCTAAGTACGGGCGGTACCCTAGAATAACTTTACATTCAATATTTAAACACAGAGTTTTGTAGCGGTACATAAACTCTATTTCTGTGCCAATTTGCAGTATTTTAGCCCTAATAGTCTCTGAATAAATTGACTGTGACGTCGGACGGACGGGCAGACGGTCAGACAGACGTGGCGAAACTATAAGGGTTCCGACTTTGTCTATGGAACCCTAAAAACTTATGGCGCGCCATCTTGTTTTATTTTCATTAGTTCTGCAATTCTAGTATAGCTATATGTCTTTCAATTTCGTGATTTATGTTTTATTTTTCCATATATAATTTAAACATTTTTTACTCGCAAGCGTATTGTAAAACGTCGTGTAAAACACGTAAGCATTGTTAATTATACACCTTGGCAACAAACCTTCTCAGGTTGCAAACCAGCCTTGTATGTGTGCTTCTTATATCATAAAACCAATTAAATTTTATTAATTATACTAAACTACCCTCAAATCAAAACAAATCTCTTCGAATGAACTTTATGTGACTAACTTCGTTCTTTCAACCTGTATGGGTTCGGCTATGTTCGGTTTAAACATGGCTGACACGAAATGTCAAACCTAGGTTTGACATGTTTGACAGTTTTGACATGGCGCGCAAAATGTTACCGTGAGGTCGCATTAGACGAAACATGTTCACAAAACAAATTATTGTCCCATTTTATGACAACAAAAAATAGAGTAACAACAAGTTTCGAGTAACAACATTTTGCGCGCCCTCCATTTGAAAACATTCGCATTCGCATTCGCATTCGCGAATGTTGGAGGCCAATATTCGCATTCGCATTCGCATTCGCGAATGTCAAAAATCCAACATTCGTTACATCACTAGTGTGTACCTATCTACCTTAGAAGTGTTCAAAATCCTAGAATGCATAAATACTTTTCTGTTAAGTCTTCCATTTTGCGTTATTTTGCTATTTCATAACCATGCACAAAATGCTTCTCATTCAGACTGTTGCAATGTAATCACAAAAGATAGCATGAAAAGGCGCGAAAAATGTGACACGACGGAAAGCTAGAAAAGCGACATCTAGTTACCGCTAACAACATTTCCGCAAAGTCCGTGAAGAAGTCAGAATGTTGCCAATCGCAGAGACGGAGGAAAGCGCCACCTTGCAGAGCGCGGCAAGTGCTAGTCGTCACCGGCGGACTCGCGACCGTGTCGTCACGGCCGAGATGCGCGCGGTGCGCCGCCGGCGAGGCTGGACCGTGGTGGGATCTGAAACTAGGTGAGTACAGGCGAACGCCACGAGATGACGCTTTCACCAATTTTCCAATAACGAATACTCCAAGAAAGGCGAAACTTTAACACACAATGAAACGATACAGAAATCCAAAAAAATGAATTAACTACCAACTTCAAACAGTTGAAACACAGTAAGCGGTCATTCACACGGTTAACCTAACACCGATTATTTACATACATTTAATGTAGGTATCCAGATTTAAAATTCGGCCTTTCTTTTCTTCCAAATATCTATTCTATAGAATTAAATGAAATATCTTTATCGTGTAAATTACTAGTAAGGTCATAATTAATACACCTGTTATCCTGCGTGCCTGAAAAAAAGCTATCAAATCAGTACTGTAAGCGTCCTTTAAAGAACCAATATTTTTTCTACCTCGGGGTAAAAATCCAATTAACTTTTATGTTGTAGGTAGTAAATATAAAATTATAAAGCGTCCTAACCTAAAGCGTGAGATAAGTAGAGTTTTTCAACATTATCAGAGTCTGCGTTTACCTAGAGGCATCTTTTGGAGCCGCCGTAATTGGCAATTAGTAGGAACCGCGAGCCACGCTGAGCACCTTACAGCAATTCTATTTGGTAAACGTGTATTTGGAACAGTTTTGAAGACAATCGCGTGATTATAACTCGCCGGAGGCTTTGATTTTTCCTTACTACCTAATGTTTATTGCCATCCTTGACGACCGCTTCTTGGCGCAGTGTTTCGAACGTAGGCCGCTTGGCTCACTGCACATGGTGGTTGCGGTTTCGATTCCCGACGGGGCAAATTTTGGAAATGGCCTTTTCGTAATTTGCCCAGGCCTGGGTGTCACTGGGATCGCCCTCAGTCCACTGTACGGTACCTACCCATAGTACAAGCGTTGCTTAGTTTGGGAACATGCAGTTGTTGTCAGTCTGACGATATATAAATAATAAAAAAACCTTGTTTTTTATATCGTTACGTGAACAAGGGTATAGAACTTAATAAAAATGAGTCAATACGTTACATACATACGTTGCACAGGAGTAGAACCAAGCTGTAACCAATTGACTACTACAGATCATATATGGGCTGACTCGACCAGGATACTAAGGCTCAATTTACAGCGCCGCGGAATGAATGGAAGCGACTTTTTGCAACGAAATTGTACATAGCATAATGAACTTTATGTCAATTGTGTAACATACAAACAAAAAAATTACGAGCTAAAAAAGGTCGCGCGTCATGCATTCTCGAGAATTCCACTAGCTACTGTCGGTGTATTTAGTTTGTAGTTTGTATGTTACACAAATGGTATAAAGTTCATTATGCTGTGTACAAATTCGTTGCAAATTGTCGCTTCCATCCCATTCCGCGGCGGCAGGGTAAATTGAGCCAAAGTTCCACCCTCTTACAGAAAATCGGCGTAGAGTAACTAATATAGCAGCGTTTCGTATTATCAGTGAGAGAGCCAAAAGAACAACTCCCATTCCCTTCCCCACCCTCTGACCCACTCCCCTTCAGATCGGAAACTTTCAAGCAATACCTTTGTTGTTGCAAGCATCTGTATGTTACGGTTACTGCTTACAATGAGGCAGGTCTTACGCCTGTTTACCGACTCTCTTATATAAACAAAACATACTGCAGCATCATTCTTTTTTTTGTTCACGACTCCCGTGATTAATTCCTTCCAGTTGACTCACCACATATGAGGCAAGATGAAGATGAACAGATAATAACGCATCACTCCGTCATCTCAAACGAAAACAAAACATTGAAATGTTATTATTACAATAGCCACAATCGTTATGTTAAGGCGTTTTGAGTACGAGTTTGGTCCTCAAATCTCAAAACTATTATAAAATAAGTACCTATTCTCAGTAACCTACTCGAAAGGGTGAGTTAACATTTTTCTGGACAGCTGATCTTTGAAAATCACTCGCTACCAATTAGCTGTGGGTACCAACCAACGTAAAAGATTCATCCATCAGATTTTTTGTGGTAGATATTATTTGATGAGGCTAAATATCGTACATTTTTAAAATAACACCTTATCCTTGCCCTTCTCTTTATACCCATAAAAAAATCCCGTGTGCGTGAATTCGTTGACCGATTTTGATACTTTTTTGTACTTGTGAACGCTTTACGCTTAGGTGGCGCTGTTGTCGACATCCAGAAAATAAAATTACTCTTTTAAACTGCGGCCTATTATATAATATAATTAAAATCTGTTTTTGAATACCTACGTGAGGGTCAGTAACCAATGTATGAAATAATTACTTATAGGAACTTACATATTTTCTGCTGAAATGACTAAAAATATATTGTGTCGTTAATGTTATTTGTTTTATGTCTGTTTACCGTAGCCTGAGTGTCGCTGGGTTCAATGTAGTTTGCGCTGAGGACGTTACTCGGGATTGTGCAAAGATTATTAGAGCTAATATCGCGGAGCAAGGAACCTTCAGTTGAAAGCGCATAGCAAGTAGTACCTACCTACCTACGTACCTAGCAGTTTTGATTGAGCTCGTCTAATCTATTTCTCAGTAAACGACGCTTCAAATTTGTGATTCCTCTGTGGTGTGGTTACAATAGCTAGCCGAAATTCTTAAAAGTAGATTTAAAAGTCTTAAGTGTGACGACCGCTTGGCGCAGTGGTTCGAGCGTAGGCCGGTTGGCTCACTACATAGGGTGGTTGCGGGTTCGATTCCCGTCATGCTAAATTTCGGAAATGGCCTTTTCATAATTTACCCTGGTCTGGGTGTCACTAGGATCGCCCCCGTCCATTGTTCGGTACACATAGTACAAGCGTTGCTTAGTTTGGGACCATACAATTGGTGTGTTCGTCTGTCGATATTTATTATTATTTATCTGTCATAAAAGTACACAATATCGGGGTACAGTAGTTATTTATTACCTATAGCGACCTTATCGTTTCGTGCGATGAGTAAGAGAGATGGAAGCTCAACCACCTCTGCCTTCCCCTCCCTCTGTCCCACTCCTCTTCAGGTCGGCAGCGTGCGAGCAAAGCTTTTGGTATTACAAGCATCAATAGGTTTCGTTAATTGCTTAACATTAGGCAGCTCATACGGTTACAGCCGAAATTTTTGTACAAAAAAGTTCAGGACTAACATCATGAACCACTTAAATAAAGAATTATCCACATGTTACGTAGGTATGCGGTTCCAACTAATTTCATGAAAAGTCGATGTTCTGAATTGTGAGATTAAAAAAATTATGAAACTATCTGATCAAGATGATATGAAAGTGATTGGTATCTGATACAAAAATAGAAGTAATTCTCACCAATAAACCCTTAACTTTATTTTACCCATGCCTGCCTGTAAACATTTTGTCATAAAATAATTTAAAAGCTCAAGGTTTATAACTTTCCAAATCGTAACTCAATAAGCCGGATGACCCCCAAGAGAATACTACGGCGCCTCAAAGGAGCAGTCATTTTCTAAAAAGCCTCATTTAATTTCGTCCAGAAATTTCCTCTAAGACATTCCAGTTTTATACAGAAATTGATAATTAATTGTGACTTTATTAAAATACCTTTTGTTTATTTTAATTTAAGTTTAAAGATTTTGTCTTTGTCAGTTCCTGAATTATGAAAATCTAATAGAATCTACATTACTTCGACTACCTAAAGTCTGTTAAGTATGCAAACTGTGCACGGACTAATTGCCATGTTGTACATAATGTATAAGTTAATCAGTCGAGGGAGACTGATCTTAAGCTTCAGTAGTTTGCTCTGTTTGAGAAGATATTCCGTTGAATATTGGATTTCATTAAGAACTTTAGTACCTACCGATAAATTACTTTTATCTTAGTCTAGTATTATAAAAATATTGATATCAGTGTATGTCTATGAATTATTAAAGTCCTGTAAGGTTATTACCATGTAGAAACTGTCGATCGTTGTCGATTCATCTCATTCTAACTTCGATTGACGGACTGTCGATTGCTGACGTGTGGAATTTGATTTACTATAAATTATTTGTAAAACGCACCGATTCTATCGTCGATCTCTAGTTTTAAACCGAATTAATCTCACTTCTGCTATCACATTTTGATCTTTAATAAAAAAAACTCTACTAAAAATCAGTAAATAAATAAGTTGAAAATGAAATAGCATCGCAATTTAGGTTTTATTTAAGTGTGAAAGTTTCGTGTCATTGTGTAGATCAGTCTCTATTTTTTGTCGCTTTCAGAATTGTGTTTTAGATGCCATTTTATCTGCTGTATCTCAATGTTAGTTGCCACTTTCATTGAACGTTTGTTGGCCTTGTAATTTTTGCGACTGTAGATGTTATTGGCAGCATTCCCTAGCGGTGGTAGATTGTGCTTACCTATTTATAAGTGCTTTGTTAGACTACTACATAAGAAGTTTAAAATTTAATTTCATTAATGATTATGGTACAATTATTAAACATACCCAAGTAAAGTATAATTTTAAGTGTAATTAGGTAGCTACTTTTACGTATTTAGTCATTTGATTCAATACACATAGGTACCTATTTTAGGAAACTAAAATATCACACACAAGCAGCTGTGCTACCTATCAACGTAGCTAAACACAAGTTTGTTCCCCGCAAATTGTCTCTTTTACAGGAGAGTTTTCTTTTTGAAAATTACATTTGTTCCCAGAATAACCTGAGACATTCTCGAGACAGTAAGTAGCTTACTTTTTTTAAATATTTTGCCTTGGTTGATTTAGGTATGTTTAGTATTAAATAAATAAGTAGGTACTTACTATGAAATATTTACTATGCGTCCGAATCAAGCACTTTATTTGATGTCTTAGGACAATTAAATGAAATAAAATAAGTTATACAACATAATAAATCCGGTTTGAATGTAAATGAATTGATATTATACGTAACTCTTTATTTTCAGTTGCTTTGAAAATAAATTCTCTAAATAATAAAGCCAAAACTTTCAGAGAAATCGAACACGATATTTATGTAACAAGTACCTACCTACCATAAAAAATATTCGATTATTTCCAGCAGTATTTCATTGTGCATTCCACGAAATTTGTTTTTATAATGAATAAAACGTTTTCAAATTGATACAGAATATTATTTTCGTTACGCCATCGTTTTATATAATAGGCGCAAGTCTACCTGTCGAATGAGATTAAAGGATTTACTTCATCTGCGGTAGAGATTTATTTGATAAAATAAAATTATAAAATATTATAATGTTTATACAAATATCTCAAATACCCATCCATTTTCATGTATATATTTTAATGCCGATTGATAGATAATAAAACAGCGAGTAAGAAAATATAAAACAACTGATGTATATACCTTCTTCGTCTGAGAGCTGAACTGATTTTCATCAACAAAAGCAAAGAAATCTCTCTGCGGCAAAAATCTACCTGTATTGAATACAGTTCGAGAGCTAGATTTCACAGACATGCGGTAGGTATGCCGAGGGTTAAGACAAGAAGAAATCAAGAATGAAAATATTTTTAAAATATCTACCAGCACGTATAGTGTTGTCTAGTAGGAAAAGTCGACTGAGCTGAGAGAATGTACCACAAAGATGAGTCAAACAATTCGCTTCTAGACTCGCTGTCATACCTGACGCGTTTCGACGATTCGTCAGAGGTGTTCAGGTGACGGCCGATAAGCAAGCCCCGGGCGGTTGGCACTCTGCCCTTACGGATATAGCCGGAGACATTGCGTCGTATCGCATACCTGATAGGGAGAGCTGGCATGTGCATAGACGACGCGATGGCGGGAGCGGGTGTAATGATTTTGATTTTCTGAGGAAATAAAATCGAATTATGAAGAACAATAATGAATTTTAGAATAATCTCACTCTAGTTCCATCAAAAGTTACACGGATCACCTATTCTTGAACCCTGTACTAGAAATTACTTGCATCGAAATAATCCCCAAAAATGATTGCGGTGCTGGGAGCGGAGGCTACGCTATTGTGTATGGTCCAAAAAGGAGGCAGCTCTATCGAACATAATCATTTGTTGTGATTGGTGGGTCGTAAATCTTATACACCATATTAAACGCATGTGTTTCGGAAACCTTTTTCTCGGAACCCAAAGGGTAATTGGTTCATGGACCATTGTACACCTACTATTTTACTATGTGGCAGTAAAGTAGATTTATTACACGGAGAAGCGAAATCTTCATACAACTTATACCAAGTTCTATATGGACATAATATATATATTTTTTAGCAAAAGTTGTATACCAAGAGTCTACAGTAAGGTACACAGTTTTACTAACTATCAAAGGAATGCATTAAATAAATGCCAACAACTTGCAGTCCAATAAACTCTTAGGTATGTATTTTGCTAGTCACAATTTATTTGGCAAGCATTTCTGTTCTGAACGAATGCGTTTAATTACCGTATGCGGCATCTAATACCCAAAATGAGATACAATATGATGACCAAGCAATCATTTGGCAGCAAATCGAACACGCTATTTTAGCACCATATCATGAGCTTAAAGCGGACATGTGTATTAAATAACATGTGCGAGCGTTCCATTTTAATTTAAATCTATTAATGTATTTTAAAGAGATTTTACGGACACAGAACGGCTTGTTTGAAAAATAATATACCATTTTCATACAGATGAAACTCATAGACACAGCAAGGAACGTCGATCTTGACTCGAACATCTATATAGGTACTTGCTTCATTATCAGACAAGATTTATATAGATTAAGGACCGTATTCATAAATCGATATCAAGTCTGAGAGCGATCTTGAGTATGCGTTTGACGTACTGGTATGACATTAGAATGACATTTCCAAGATCGCTATCAGCTATTAATTCATACGGACCTATGTTACGATAGAACAAAAATACGCTTATTTCTCATCACATACAATCACATTTGGAGCAGATCATTCCTATCGTTCCGCATTCTTGTGTCGAATGAAATGTTATCAGACGAGGGTGACCCATTTTCACCAGTTTTATTGATATATATTCATCAAGTTTTATAAAAACAAGTCTGTCTCAGACAAGCTATAGTTCAGCTTACATCAGTCCTCGGGGAAAATATTGTAAATCTTTCCCTTACTCACTCTAGAATAAACTATTCTGTAAGAACATTTTCGTCCTAGAAATAGTTTTCTTTAATGAAAATACTTAAAGAGAACACTTTGACATAGTTTATTTTTAATACTATTAAAATTAATCTGTAGTGCCTTAAGAATTGTTTTGTTGTTAGCTCATTGTACAGATCACCACTCTTTGGACTCCACATTCTAGCTTATAACGCCAAGATTAATAGAGATAAAATAAAATTAAATGCAATATAACATTAAAATGAGATACCTAATGCTTAATAATACTTATAGATACCTATATATGTTATTTAGTAGTAGGTATATTCTGTGCTCGTAAAATGATAGGTCTATGATGATATATACAACTAGCTGAGCCCGCGACTTCGTCCGCGTGGAATTTAACTTAACAAAAAAGCCCGCTCCCGCGTTCTGAGCCCGCGCGACAGCACCCATTTTTTTAACTTTGTTTTTCTAAAATAAAAGTAGCCTAAGTTACTCCTTATAACATCAGCTATCTGTCAGTGAAAGTCCCGTCAAAATCGGTCCAGCCGTTTCGGAGATTACCCGGAACAAACACACAGACAGACAGACAATTTTTTTTTAAATCACGTTTTTGCTAAAGTTGTTGTACGTACTTTCATATGCATTTAGTGAAAAGGTGTTATTTGATATTACAAACAGACACTCCAATTTTATTTATTTGTATAGATGTAAGTAGCTATCATAATACTTACTGAGAAAAATCTGAGAGAATCTGACTAAGTTCCAGCAATTAATTATAATGTTCGTAGCCATAATTATATAATTATCCGACACCGCTATTTCAGTCTTGTCAAAACATCTATTGTTCAAAGAGAAAGGGTTTATTGAAGGAAAAAATATCGACCACAGTACCCTATTTTTAACCCCCGACGAAAAAAGAGGGGTGTTATAAGTTTAACATGTGTATCTGTGTATCTGTGTGTCTGTGTATCTGTGTATCTGTGTATCTGTGTATCTGTGTATCTGTGTGTCTGTCTGTGGCAACGTAGCGCCCAAGCTGATGAACCGATTTCAATTTTGTTTCTTTTGTTAGATAGATATTCTGATCGAGAGTGTTCTTAGCTATGTTTCATGAAAATCGGTTCAGCCGTTTGAAGATCATCAGCTTTTTTGTAGGTAAAAAAGCCACATTCGCGGCCAAAACGAACTTCCACGGCTCGAATCCGTTCGAAATTTGGGCTCATTGGAATAATATCTTTGCATCACTTGAGAATGACTGAAACGATTTCGCTTTATTATATTTTTAAATGATCGTAATAGTCTGAACTGGCTTTTTACAATATTATAAATTTGAAAAGTTTCCCGGATTCTGAAAAAAAATGTATTTTATCATTTTTTATATGAGATTTGTGTATTCATGAACTAAAGACGTTCCATTAGGTCACGTTTCAAATGATGGATACGCGCATGCGTTAAATTTAGTTTGTTTTTTTTAATGGTCATGGAATATTACGCAATAATAATTCTAGAGGTCGCTGCTCCGCCATTGAGAAAAAATACAGAAAAACAAATCTAATTTAAAATAATTTAAGCGTTATTGAAAATTCTTCCCCTGGGCTGCTCACGTCCACCTCAACCAGAGTTATTACATCAAATTCAATAATAATTGATAATCTTTTACTAGGAATTAAACCTCCGTGGCATCAATATTTAGATTCGTTGTCTATTCTAATGTCAATGATTATAATGTCATAACAAGATAATGTCTCATACTTTTACACAGATTTTCTGTTGATTATTGTACATTGCATTGGCTATCTTAGATTATAAATGAGGAAGCCAAAACGAATGATATAAATGGCGCTTTCATAATCTGGCATCGAAACAAGTTATACCAGATGAATTTGCGACGTGAGCTATGAATACTGAGCTACGGGAGCTACGCAAATCTCGCTTATTTATTTGGAAGAACTAATTGGTAAAGTATACATTTGATGAAAATGTCGTCGCATCGGGGGTTTTTAAATTTTCAATTTAGAGTTATTTCAATGAATACAACGGAACTAGATACATAGCTATCACTCGATTATAACAGAGGATACCAAAATTAACAAAAAATAAAATTTTTATCTTGTTTAAAATTGTATATTTTTCTATAATAGGCAAGTTTTATAAGTGTTTTCAAGTGTTGTAAACACACACACTTGAAAATACCGAATGGAACATCCTATTCTTTTCTCAAAAGGAACGATCCAAAAGAATCGAATAAAACGGTGCTCACTGCAAAGAAAAAACAACATAATGAATAGTCAATTACAGCAGTTTCCATACACAATCAACTTTACAATGGAAACGCTGCTTTCATTATAATTGCCTTCACCTTTGCAGGCTTGTTTACGCTGGGAGCGTGAATCAAAACTTAATAACGCAACTATGAAAGCAGTTATAACTTAGGACCCACACATTTGCTCTACAATTTATGCCGCGCCTAACTGCACAGTCCTCGACCAAGTTTTACATTAACATAACAATCTTTACTCGAGGTGCTACCAAGTTGGGATTACTATAAATTGGTTCAATTTTAAATTTTATATATAAAATTCTCGTGTCACAATGTTGGTCACCATACTCCTCCGATACGGTTCGACCGATGTTCATGAACTTTTGTATGCATATCGGGTAGGTCTGAGAATCGGCTACTATATATTTTGAATTCCCCTAAATGTTAAGGGTGGTCCACATTCCACGCGGAAGGAGTCGGGGGACACAGCTAGTTTTGATATGAAATTATTATTTAACATTAGTAAACGGATGAATATTCGTTTTATATTCGATATTTGGTCTTTTAGCCGGTAGTTTTACTAGACGGCTGTTTAATAACTTAACATGTAACTCTAACACAAACAAAGGCAAAACTCTTTATTAAGTTTATACTTAATTATCTTGGACACTTGTGTGTCCAAGATAATATTATTATTACAAACATTGACGTAGATTTACCTATTTAACTCTTTGCTTCCAGTTATCATTACAAATAGTAGTTCACGTAAACCAGAATACCTACGTGAAAACTTTCATAGTTCGCAATCTTATCGCTCTTTATTATTGTTCAACACCGCGATAACGATGATATTTTATATCAGCTGGTATCGATGTCTAGCGCTCATCAACACTAGGTACATGAGTAGTTTTACGACGTGTTAATGATACTATCTGTAAGCAAAACAATAATAGAGATTAGTATACCAACCTACCTATTTCCTTCCAAAAACAGTGAGTTAAACACTAAAAAGGGTGCTTAGGATTATAAATTTGAATATTTACCCACCATTAAATCTTCGCCTAAAATGGCCGTCCTAAAATTAGAATAAAATTGAAATAAAATAAAAATGTCATTCTGTTTATAATTATTAACTATACTTACAAATAGTTATCACACATTATCTCCAGTATATAAAGCGTTTTCTGATACAAATAACTAATACAATAATAATTAAATTAATGCTCAAACTCTTCTTATTTAAATACAACCCGTTAATACCCGAGTTTAAAGACATGTTCCACGAATTAAGCGTATAAACTGAATATTATATCTTAAAAAGCATGATTCCAATATTTTGGTATATTCTCCCAACAACCGTTACAATTGGTCACGCACTCTCCCCCAACACGTCATGATATAAATAATGATGAACACAATTTCCGTGTTATTAAAACTAGAGGCAACAGTACAGAGGTAGACGATTATTTAGAAAATAATATTTTCTAAGTATTTAGTTTACAGATTATACTTATAACGACCCTTTCAGACATTTGTTTATTGTTGACGCGAACTTAGACCTCTGTGGTTTTTTGTCTGAACCCATACAAATTTGACATGTTAAATGCCTCTTTAAACTCTGATCATGCACAAAATATAGAGGCAATATGGCCAAAAAAAAATCCTCCCGTATGTCACTTTTTTATGGCTCCATCGTTTACCGATAATTCTGCCGACGACAAGTTGTTGAAAGCATCATAGTTTACCTTAGACCATTTATGTAGTATACTATTATTTCGTTGGTTGAAAGAGACAGATGTCACTTGCTTGAACTAGGGAGACGTTATCTGTCTCTTCGCTTCTGTCACTACAAATATTTCATCGCGAGGTCGAAAAGAGAAAGACTGTCAGAGCTGACGAAGATCAATGTCACCCCACTGTAACTAAGCGCTGCCCTGGTGGCACAAAAATCCTGTATGTTTCTCACTAGGATTTCACGGTTAATCCAGGCATATAAATAGGTATGCATTATGTAATAGGTATGACATAAAAAGCATACTCCGCGGACAGGGAAGTGGAGGCAATTTCGTGTAATGCTCAAGGAAGGAAGCATTTGATCGCTGATTTTTATTCCACATTTTAAAAGCTTTCTCTTGCGCTCGAGGCAAAATGTCCATAATGTATTCCATTCAAATTGCAAACACTATTAATATGTAATAACTTCTGGATTGATTTGAACCTAGTAAGGTTTTATATAAGTATCTTTTCATGTATTATGTAGTGTACGTGTACTTTTATTATAACACCAGCACACTCAGAAGTTTATCCATTAGGCGGATCGACCAAATTAAGACCGCCATAGGTGGTCCATTACATCAACGCGCGAGAAAGCGGTACAAGGGTAGTTTGGTGTTGAAATGTGAAGCGTCCTAACATGTTAAAAATATTTTAGTATAATAATTATTTAGTAGTATTTTAGAGGTATTATGTATTAAATTTGTAGGTAATTACAATTAATATTTTAAGCAATTTGATGCAATGTGTAGTTAATTACCTCAACAACATTAACATTTATCTAAATCCACACTAGAACTAATAACAACAAGTTTTTATGAAGGTCGTATCGTTGATCGTGCCTAAGAGACTGACAGTTCATTTATTTTAGTTATATACTTTAGTATAGCTCCTAGAACTGTGTAGATGTGCAGTCAAAGAATTATTCATTGACACTGTAGACACGACAAACAGATAGACAGATACATTGAAAAGGCTGTACTGTTTTCAATGTTTATTGGTTTGTCTGGTATCAAAAAACATGAATAGAATAGAGTATTAATTGAAATAGACTCTTTTTAAATTACGCTACTTGGTTTAACTAAATCTATTCTTTTATAAGATGTACGTATATGACAGATCAGATAAAAATAATCTTGATTAACAAGTATATGGCTCGGACATGAATCACTAGAACTTCCTTAGGCTCAATGCATCGTCTTGTAAGACTACTCAGCCTCACAAGCACGGTCTGACAATCAGATCTTTGATTCTATTTATCTATACAAATAAATAAAATTGGAGTGTCTGTTTGTAATATCAAAATAACACCTTTTCACTAAATGCATATGAAAGTACATACGGCACCTATAGCAAAAACGCGATTTAAAAAAATTTTGTCTGTCTGTCTGTCTGTCTGTCTGTGTGTTTGTTCCGGGTAATCTCCGAAACGGGTGGACCGATTTTGACGGGACTTTCACTGGTAGATAGCTGATGTTATAAGCAGTAACTTAGGCTACTTTTATTTTAGAAAAACAAAATAAAAAAAAAAAAAAAAATGGGTTCTCGTGCGGGCTCAGAACGCGGGAGCGGGCTTTTTTGTTAAGTTAAATTCCACGCGAACGAAGTCGCGGGCTCAGCTAGTAGATCATATATTTGGACATTATTTTCAAGGGATAAAAAAGGTCTATCCTATATATTAGTATCTGGTACCATCATCGATAAAATACGTATAACCCACTGCCCTTGTCGACACTTCCGTAGAACAGCAGATATCACGCTACTTATTAATGCGCAACAAGTCATGTAAAAATATAAAGGCGTCAATAGCCTAGTGGTTAGAGTGCCGCCCTCGTAGCTGAGAGGTTCCAGGTTCGATCTTCATCCTGGCCATTAAACTATTGTCGTGGGCCCACTTCTAACACAAGCATTAGTACTAGTAATATGACAAACTGAACATTGCAAAAAAAGGAATATATATCAAATATAATAATAATTATTATGAACATTATCAACATAGTCTTACTTCCCTATATGGTGACAATTAAGGTAGAGTAATTAAACAGACGGCTTCAGGCGGCTCTAAATTGTCGGTGCTTACGGTGCAATTCAGCAATTAATTTGATAAAAGAATTATCCGTGTGGGAGAACCCGCCGCTGTAAATCTCAGTTTATCATGAAGTAACCGGAGGATCCCTCCCACCGAGTAATCGTAACATGTCGTGTATGTTAATAATAAATTATTTCTTTGTAAATTATTTGCATTGCTTGCGTAAAGTAAAGAAAATACCTATATATTTTATCTAAGTTAGTAGTTACTTAGTATTTTTGATGACGGCTACAATTTGTATTTATAATCTCATCAAAAAACAATTTTATTACCACAAAACACAAACCACATGATCCAATACTTTTCACATGTTCCCTCGAGTTATATTCAGGAAGGCAGCTGCATTATTGACTAGCCAATTTACAAATATAAGGGAGCATTCGTATATCTCAACTTTGGCCATAAATGATTAATTATTCACCCGTAACCTGTACCTTTAATGTACCCGTTTCCTCCCCAATATCTTTATTAATAAATCATTTTTTGTTGCAGGTGAGTACCGGCGGGGTAATTAATCACCAGTATTTCACGTTCAATTATTCCCTGTGACGTAACAAGGGCACTTCAGGTAAGTTCAACAATTTTACCATGCGCCTCATAAATCAAAAATATGTCTATATGACGATAAAATCAATATGAAAAATCGCTCACACGTCCAAACCGGTGACCGTTTTCCTTACGTTTGTTTTATTGAGCAATAAAACTTGTTGCAAATTGATTTTTATATGCCACTTTATTGGTACTGTCTGTATTATTTTATGACAAGAGCGCCTCACAAGACTCACATTTAACATCAATTCGAAGGCATCGAGAATGTGGTCAGAACAATACTGTGTAATCATATCTGTGTATTTATATTTTAAGTAACCATTTATACCTACCTATTTACTTATATTTTATTCTGTACAAAATATAGAGCACACCGTTAACCCTTTCTTTTTTCAACGCGTGAATACTCGTACCCTTTTATTGAACATTTTTGGTTTGACCAAAACGTATTTCAGCATTTGTGGAATCGGTAGAGTTATTTCCTTTGTCCGGCGGTTGAGGCCAATAAAATTGGGCCACATTTACGAGATTGTTTCATACTATGTGCCTGTGTTTGGCGCAAATTGGCCTTAAATCTGAAACGATAACTCGCGACAACCCCGTTGCGGTCCTGTTAATTAGTAAGCACAACTTTGACTTTGTCTGTTAATGGAAACATTTGAGTTTGCGCTATGAATATGGAACAATATTTTAATACTGTACGTTATATTGGCATAAGCATATTCTTAGGCCCCTATTATTAAATCTATCTCAAGTCTGAGTGCGATGTTGAGTATGCTTTTGACTTGTCATTTTATACGGGATTACATTTTCAAGATCGCTCTCAGAATTGAGATAGATTTATTAATACGGGCCTTAGTGTATATACGTTGTTTTTCAGTGTATATATTATATAATATGTAGGTATTACTCAGTAGGTAATCCGCTGTATGCGGGCAGAGTAAGTCCTTTACTTTAGCGAGCCTTGGGAAGGCCTATGTCCAACAGTGGATCTCTTACGGCTAAGATGATGATCATTACTCATTTGTAGGGACAATACTAATTAGTGTTTTGTTATAGATAATTTTCTAAAAACATAATAATTTAGAAATATATTTTGTAAATTAAAAATGACTCTTAAGATACAGTTTAATACAGTGATTTTTAATCTGTTTGTATGTTTTCCTGGTACGTCATCGTACGCCAATTACTTCTTACACTATTTGCTCTGTCGTTATCCTCGGGTCCTTTTCATGTTTCTATTTCTGTTAATCTCATTTAGTAGGATTATCTCTTTGACGGCAGTAAACACTATGCTTAATCAAAAGGATGCTTAATATCATTAGATGCCACTGAACGGAAGGTCTGTATAGCTATGTATATTAAGGAAATGAAGTTAATATTTAATGAGTCCCTATTGCAGCCTTATTATGCTTACAGTTTAGCTTATAAATATCGTATATTCAACCCATGTGTTCAGTTCATCCTTTGTAATAAGAGTCATAATTCTAAAGATAATACTTCAACGCAAAAAGTTTACGAATAGCATGTTTTTTCGCTATCCATTAGGTATACAAGAAGCGAACAAGTCTATAATTAAACTGCATTGTTCAATTTCAAATTTGCAACAATAATAAACAATGCACAAACGGTGTTTATAACGTGGTTAAAAATATTATAATTTACAGAGAACGTATAAGTGTGGATAGGTAGAGGGCAGTATCGACCGAATGTTTTGAAGAACTTTGACGTTTTTCCTGTGTAATACTTATAATATGACGTATTTTACAAGATCGCCGAGAATCGATAGTGACGGATATATATAAATACGTATCTAAGTGTTACGTGGCTGCGTAGGTTGTAGAAAAACGCTCCACTGTAGATGAAATTTTCGAGAGGTTTTGATTATTCGAGGATAAAGCCGACGTTCGTATATGAATCCCAAGATGTTGTTAAAAGGTCGTCATAAAGGTTACCGTTTAATGAACGCCAGACAATACGGTGAATATTAAAAAATATGTGAAGCGGTTGTGTATGGTTTGAATTCCGCCTACTTATATAATTATATTATGGTACTAGTATATGCCCGCGACTTAGTCCGCGTAATATTTAACTTAACAAAAAAATCGTCATTATCGGGATAAAAAATGTCCTGTGTTAATCCCGGTAATAAACTATCTGTGTTCCAAATTTCATCCAAATCCGTTCAGTAGTTTTTGCCTGAAAGAGTAACAAACATCCACACTCACAAACTTTCGCATGTATATTAGTAGGATTTTAATTTAGTATAGCCAAGCTGTAGCCATTTGACTACAGCTGCTATAGGGGCTGTCTCGACCGAAGTAGTACCTCTTAAAGAAGATCAACCCTAAAATAGTTATTATAGCTGCGTTTCGTACCATGAGTCAGAGAGCCGGGAGCCCAATCCCCGTTCATGCCCCTCCCTCTGTCCCACTCCTCCTCAAATCAGCAACGTGCAAGCAATGCCTTTGATATTGCAAGCATCTATAGGCTATGATGCCTGCTTAACATCAGGGGGATCGTTCGCTTGTTTGCCGACTTTGTAATAAGATAAAAAAGTTTAAAAGCTTCTAATCACTAGTCGTTCTAACATATTACATGTCCTAATATAATGTTATTAAGAATTTTAGAATACCTACCTGAGATGTTCCTCTTTTAATAAATAATAACATCAAAAACAGCTCTACTTCTGAAGGGTTTATATAAATTGTTTGTAGTTTTGTTCATAACACTAAAATTATACATTTACTTAGCGTAAATGAAACAATGTTGTATTTGCCATCCGTACTGTGTTGTTTGTTACAAAATGTGAATACTAAGCAGTTGAAACAACATCTCAGCCTTACACAAATAAGCACGACCAAATGCAAAGGACAGATTTTACTTCGAGATGTACGAGTGTGCTTATTGCCTTAACAAATACCTATTCGCCTTGGTTTTGTAACTCTAAGCACGTTGTGACTACTAGTCCCTATTCTTAGAGCAGGAAATTGAAATTTCTTGTCAGTGAAAATAATTGCTGAACTGATTGCTTACACGTGAACCCAAAAATGTTAAGTTAGCCTAAGTTAATGAAATTGAAGCTACACTGAGTCTGTAATCTACAGTGAGGACTTATAGACATTAACCGATAACCAATAAAAACACAAGAAATGTTGAATCATCATGCCTTAATATATAAGCTCACAGGCGATGTATTTATATTACATGATGTAGCCAAAAGATGCCCGTCATGTACCCTATTCAAGGAAGACTAATTTAACTTTAATCCCTCAACATTTGACCACATGAATTGGGAAAGCTGCCACATATAAGGTCATGGTCAATATTTTGCATAAGCAACCGCAACAAAAATAATCTCATGGGTTTCTTTCTAACAGTTGACCTTTGATTAAATCACTTGCTACCAACCAACAACAAATATTTATACCACTAGATAATTTTTGTGGTAGCTACATCGTCTTTACTATGGTGCCACGTATAATATCGTGCACTATTAAAATATGAACTCATATATGTGATGTTGCTAGTTTTTATTTATTATATTCCACCATTACGGGGTACTTATACCTATAGGTAGAGGTATATCAATATTTTGATAATAATGTTTTTAAAAAACATGGAATAATAACGGAGTTCACCTAATGAGTGAGTGCCAATTTTAAAGAACCGGTTAAAAAGTTAAGCAACCATAAAATTAATCCTGCTAATAAATAATAGTTATACTTATTTTTTGCTTCTATGTTTTTATAGCATAGAACGTAAAGAACAGAGTTGGGTTTTTTACGAGTGGTTCTTTATTTAATTATTCCCCGATTGTAAAACAGATTCAGCTACATTTTGTAATCCACGTAGCAACTATCAAGTACGTGTTTAGGTGTAATTAATTTTCTGAACCCGACATGACGAGCTCTTTGTAAAGGTTCTACCGTGGCTTGAGGAAAGATAATGGAGCATTAATATCAACGATCAATAAAACTACCAGCTTTGTAGAGCGTTATTTATTTTATACCTCAATAATAATCGCTATTTATTATAATAATTATTATCTTACTAGCTGTGCCCCGCGACTTCATCCGCGTAGTATTTTAATTTAGCAAAAATTTCGGGATTATCGGGATAAAAAGTCCTATATGTTAACCCGGTTATAAACTATCTGTGTTCCAAATTTCATCCAAATCCGTTCAGTAGTTTTTGCGTGAAGGAGTAACAAACATACATACATCCACACTCACAAACTTTCGCATTTATAATATTAGTAGGATTTTATAAACAATAATATGCTACGCCAGGTATTCTCTTCCTCTCCATGGCTCTATCTAAAGTGCAGATTGATAAGATATTAAACGTATAATAAAAAATAATTGAATAGTTTCCAAGAAAATTGTACTACGCATTCCGTAATATATGTGATTATCTGGTTCCAAACCAGGATTGAAAGTTTAGGTTTATATATAGGACTGTCTATTAACTAGATTGTTATTGCTGTTTTGCTGTTACTGTAAATTTGGTGTCAAGAGGCCTTAGATAATAGTAGCAGGCTGAATAAAGGACATGTCGGGCTCAGTGGGCAGGGCGCGGGGCGCGCGCACGACCCATCGCACATTGGCATAGGATGGCCATATCTTTATCAGAAAAAACAGGATAAAATTATAATTATCCAAAAATTTTCCGGGAGAGGCAATATATCAGGCCATGTAGATGGTCGTAGAGTTTCGCCCAGTATTAGGCGAAACTATGAAAAATAAAATAAAACAGGATTGAATTGCAATTTCTACAATAAATATGGGTGTATTTTATTATATAGTTTAACTCGACTGATACTTAATATATCATAGATACACTAATAAATACTAGAGACTATTCAGATGAATAGTCTCCTACAACCAGGACTCTACGAAAAAATATACAGAATCTAAAATTATAGTCTCCATATTTCTGCTTGCGGCAATGGTTAAACATGAAATCAATGCCTAGGATTTTTTTACATTTTAAATGTTGTGTTCGTTATACAAAAAAATCTGAAACAAAGAGTATGTAACTATAAACGGCTTTATAGACTTTTCTTCTTCAAAGTTATTCTTTCATCTGGTATTATATTACGTGATATGCTACTTATACGTAGATTAATACTTAATATATCTCATGATGATTATGAAATATTTTCTTGACGTAATCATGTGATAACAGCTTTTTAACCAAGAATATCGTACTTCCGTTTAAAATTGCAACGAATTAAAAACCTCGACTAGAATAATCTTGAAAATAACTCTAGGCACTTATAGGCAGTAGGTATCTACTTTATTAAATCCTCTAAATACATCGTCGTACGCTTTAATTAAATTGTCTTCTATAATGATTATCGTCACAACTCAACAGAAAATGAATCTTTCAGAAGAAAGTTTAATGACGTAAAGATAAATATCCTTGAGCCACTGATTGTTAGTTACTTAGAGTTCCTCTTACAGTGTACACTTTTGAAAGAATCCAAACCAATCCAATGCTTCTATTTTGTTCATTATAATTAAATCAAATTATTGTTACATTATTCTCCTGGTTGTAAACTAAAAGAAGTATCGTAACAAATAGATAGTAAACTGCATTTATTTATCCTTACGACGGTATTTATCAACCATTGACGCCACCGTCACAGATATCAAAGAGTCCAAAACATTCATCAAAAACTATCAGTTGTGTATCGTTATCGCGCGGTGGGTTGCGTTCGTAGTGCCGGTAGCGCGGCCGATAAGCGCAGGGGTCCGCGGGCGCTGCCGCCGCCGGGCCGCGCCGCGGCCGCCGGCAGTCACTGTCGGTTGGCACGCGCGGCCACACGCGCCTCCGTTGCGGGCACGCCGCCCGCACCCGCACCGCTCCGCACACCGACGCACACAGGTAAACAAACGGTGACCACAGTGCCACAACCCTCACCCATACAAACACCCCTCCTGCATCCGCATCCAAAATAGTGTAGTGCTCGAACACTGTCAACTTAAATCTATATTTATGTGCAGATTTGGATTGTTAACAAATATTTTCAGTGCCTTGTTTACGATTTATTTTAGTGGTGCCAACGGATAGTGTATGACATAATCGACACGTACAAATGAGTGTCTGTCGCATACTATTGTTGCTAACTAATAAGGGAAGATACACCGTGCTCCGAAGAACCCTTAGCATTTAATCGGCTGTGGATGAACTTAATTCTAAACTGAAGTTAATACTAAGACTTCTTGAAAATGATTTCAGAAATTTCATAAAATCGCAAAATATAACAAAAAAAGAGATAATGTACCTAACGGGATACATTTTGTAGTACCTGTCCGTGTGATAAAGGTACAGCGTAAGTTGATTTAGCATTATCACAAGACTAGACAATCCCCTTATCGGTTCGCAGGCCTTGAGATGAGCTTGAATCCTACTTGGTTATCAAGATTAATGAGCACCTTTCCCGATAACTACACATGTTACGAACAATGATGTAATTAACGATAAAACAGAGAAATTATAACCTACTGCTCTCTATTAATGGAATTTAGAATTGCCAAATGAAGCTGAAGACATGCAATAAAAAGGCGATAGCGTGACACTTATAAGAAGGAATACTCTGATCTCGGACAGACGCAAACTCGTGCAGATCAAAGATGTCAAATTCCATGAACATAAATTGCTTTTACCAAAATGTAATGGTGTCTGAACATCTATCTGAGATATCTTATTACACAGGAGGCATCTTCGATCCCTCCACTGATAGGACGCTTCGTAGTAGATCGGTTTTCTAGAGGTAATTTGAATACGTCGAATTTTCCTTTGCCAATCTAGAATTTATCTCCCACACCTGTCATGTAATACGGTTCACTGGATATGTTGATATTCGGATCCAACTATTAACATAATCTCTCCGCGAACCGCAAAATTTCAAGTCTATCAAAATATTATACAATAAACTGAAAATCTTCAGCCTTTGTTGAGGCACTAAACATACCAAATTGCCTTAATTTTGCAAGTTAAGTGGGTCAAAGATAATAACTCATAATTCAAGCTTAAGTTTTTACCTCATAAGCTAACAAGAACTTGAGGATTGTGGGACAAAAGTCGCTTATTATTCTTTCTGAAACATTCTTCAATTTGTGGACATAGCGCAAAAACTACGAACAGAGTTCAATTTTTTTAGCCGACCAGATCTTGTATTTCTTGTTTGGAATTCACTGCTCATTTGAATTAACTTAAATATAATACGCTGTATGTTTTAAGATGGAAAAAAATAACAAAGACTATGCAACATATCGTCATAATTACAACTGTAAATAATTTGAACTAAGCTGGAGCAATTTAATTTTTTGTAGTTAATTAATGGGTGGCTACTTAGAATTGTATTAACATGTAGTTAAGGGGAACAATAGTAGTAATCGTAAAGTCAATTCAATTGCCTATATCGTTACCGTCAGCCGCTACCAAAACCAAATGGTCCTCATGGTCGCCGCCTGGACCACAGACGTTGATTTATTGATCGTAAATTCATTAAGTATTGTCAGTAATGTTAACATCGTAAATTTTTATTGTTGATAGATGAGGCTCTTATCGCGTATTACCTTAGCTATGAAATCAATTATTCATATGGTACCAAATATTTAATTTATTATTGTTTGGTAGATCCTGAAATAAAATAACTTTAGTGACCATTAATAGAGGCACTTGTTATTTTTTAAATGCCAGTTAATTGAATAGGCTTCTTTCTGCCTTTGTCCTCGATGTACCAAATATAGCAGGAAATTTTAACAAGGTAACTTACATGTTTCCAATTATATATAGCTTTTGATATAAGACAATACTACAGATCTTAAGTAACCACGTATATTATATATTTCGTACATTTCTAGCCAGCTGGGTCAGAAATGTTGCATTGTTTGTGTTATATAACGAAGTAAACATATTTTTTGTATGTGGTCGAAGCAGTGTGGTGACCGCTGATTGGTTAAGCACGCACCTTGCGGGCACAAGGTCCTGGGTTCCAACCCGGCTTTTTCGAAATCTATGTGCAAATCATAATTTCAAAATGATTATCACTAGCTTACGGTGAAAGAAAATATCGTGAGGAAACCTGCATGTCTTAGAAAATCCCGTGTGGTGGATTATGGCCGAGATCCCTCTCGTATTGAGTGGAGGCCCGTGCCCAAGAGTGGACGTCAAAAGGGCTAAATTATTATTATATTAATTATTATATGTGGTCCCAGAGTATACATATATTTGTGTTCTCTATTATAATGTAAAAATTAGTGAACAATAATTTTGTGGCTCGTAATAGGTATTAAAAACAGCTGCTCGACCTTGAAGCGATTGTCATTTTCTACAATTCTTAATGAGTCAGTCACATACACTACAATTACTAACAGAAAACAAAGTAACTACTAATATAATGATTTAATCGTTTATTCCAACTAAAAAATCTACTCCTTGCTTACCCATATGATAACAAATTTAATTATGTCATTTAAATAACCAATAAATATGATACATTTTATTTAAAATTTATTTTCTTGTTTCTAAAAAATAAGGTGTTTATTAAATCAGAAAAACTACGATATATTACTTAATTAAATACTTTCAAATCGTATATTTTTGTAGTGTACATGTTGTACAGGACTGCAATAACAACAGTATCCCACAATCCCAACATAAATATTTGGTATATTGAGCAAACGCTATACCAAAAACTTTTCCAATAAACGTTGTTATATTATAAAAAGTAAACCCTCATGGCTAAGAAAACCTCACAAACTTACTTCTTAACAAAACATTGAAACTCGTTGCCTAAAATGAAACCAAAGTTTAAAATTTAAAATGTACCTTAGTATGTTCTTTGAAATAAAGTTAACACAGCACCTCAACAGTGTTTAACCACCGTGACTTAAGTATTTAATTAATGACAAACTAACACATTGCGGTTAATTATACTCGTAAAATCATAATTATAAAGTTTTTTTTTACTTACATGCTTACAATGAATTTAAAAGACCTAGAATTGAGCACGAGACTCTTTTGACGAGAGCAAAGACGAGTTTCTGTATTAGATAAGTGCCCAGATATAGCTGAAGCATCAAAAAAGTATATATTTTTTGGTTCTTTAATAGGTGGCTTCTTAACAAAAACTTATTCTGTATGTTTAATGAAAATTAATGCAATAATCGCTTGAGAATATCTCAAATTCGATTTATTATAATTATTCTATAAAAACTCAAGAAATATAATTAGATTCTATAATTTAATCAATACGAATGGGTGTTCGGAATAAGTCACGCAGCTCAACTCTGTCCTTGTAAACATTTTTTGTTGCGGTACAATAATTAACTTTGCTGCCACCAATCAAGCTTGGTTATCTAATGTTTTTTTTTATTCAAAAGTATGAAGTCCTCTGTTCGATGGGTAATACTTAACTACATTTTATCAAAATTCAAATCAATCAAAATATTATACGATACTACACCGTAGTAAGAATTTTGTGAATAACTTTTTGGGGTAGACAGAAAATAGGTAAATGGTAAAAAGGTAAAATAGGTAAATGATTGTAGTCTAACACTGTTAGTTGTAGGTAGTGTAGGCACTCAAAAATAATGATTACGATTAGAAGTGCTATGCGACTAATGGCTATTAATGGATCGTGTCGCTCTAATTTATCGGTCTGTAATTATTAGGCTAGAAATATTAGGGGAAAATGTCTCCATTAGATATTTATGTGGACTCTTAAACCATTATTTCAGTTCTTAATTAGGTATTAGGAAAAGTAACGATATGTGTAGCGCTTAGGTACTAATTAAAAGCAATTTTTTACCTGAAAATAATTTATACCTGAAATGGTTATATTCACATTTTAAACATATGTTTCGATGCCTTTACATTGAGTTATTTGAAATAGAAGCAAAAAGTAAAATATGAATATCAATAACGTTTAATATATTTTAACCCACAGATCGTCATTCGTCTATTTAAAAAGAGGCCAAACCAAGCTAAACGATACTAAAATACTTAAGTTTAGTATTATCCTTACTCGAGAAAAGTCAAATATCGAAATTGCGTCTAACCAATCACCTGTAAAATAAAATGTTCAACATTATTTTGCAAATAGCTCTGAAACTATCACGTTTCAGTAACAATTCTTTTGTTAACTCCAGACAGCTGTTTGAAAGTCACAGTGAATCTTTATGAATCGGCGAAGATCTTTGAAATAACCTTTTCAATGATACCTACTTAGCTCCCGCACTAATGAATCCTACTAATGAATCAGTTTTGTTAAATATTACGTAGATGCTATGCTTTTTTGCATTGAGAAAATATGTACAGAAAAAAAATATGACAGTTTTCCTTCAAATCTGAGTATATTTTTTCATAATTATGCCTTACCTAATTAACTGAATCTGGCAAGTTACAGTGAAAATACAAAATCACACAATTAACAAAATTACCTGCCTACACACTAAAGTTATAGGTACATGTAGGGTTATAGGTACAACAAATCTTAGCGATATAATAAACAAGGTGTTTGACGCATTGTCTTTCAGACTATGTAATAGTCGTATCGTAGCTCCAAAACGGTTGAACTAATTTCACGCGTTTTTTGATTTCCTATATCGGCTTGATGTTTTCTTGGCTATTCTTTCATCCTACTAATATTATAAATGCGAAAGTTTGTGAGTGTGATGTATGTATGTTTGTTACTCCTTCACGCAAAAACTACTGAACGGATTTGGATGAAATTTGGAACACAGATAGATTATAACCGGGATTAACATATAGGATACTTTTTAACCCAATAATCCATTACTACGCGGATGAAGTCGCGGGGCACATCTAGTACCTATATATATCCAAGTGGACAAACTAGCGAGCGACCTTCCTAATCTTAAGCAGTTAACATAGCCTAAAGATTCTTGCAACAAAGACACTGCTCGCACGTTGCTGACCTGAAGGGGAGTGGAATAAAGGAAGCGGAAGGGAGTGGGTGTTGGATTTCCGGTTCTCTCACTCATCGTGCAAAACGCAGCTAGAACTACCTATATACATTTTAAAGGGTTTTTTTTCTAGTTAGATCCTTTTACCACATTATTCCAAGGTCTTGGTTATCAGTGTCGGCACGCTCACGAAATCACATTTTATCATTCCCATCTCGGTCATCAATTTCCTTTTTTCGTCCAAACTTTGCTTTGGCGTTCGCTTGGAGCGATGAGTCACAACAAAGTTTCTTAGCCAAGCCGACATAAATGTAGCAACTATGTGGCAAGATTTTTACAGGTGGCATAAAACTCAATAACACCTGTTAATACATGCTGGTGTTACTTTGCTGTTGATGCCCGATGATCACCACGAGTTCTAGTGACATAAAAATTCTGTTATATGTGCAATGAAATGTATTTAATTCATACTTCGCTCTAGTTTCCACTCAAAATAGTACATTGTTACACGAGTGGTGAAAGTGACTTATTTAGTCCCGAGACGGGGTTTGGCGCCCGAGCGGAGCGAGGGCGCTCATAGGTCGAGGGACAAAATAAGTCTTTCACCCGAGGTAAACACTGTGCTTTTCATTACGAATACAAGGAAAGTAAAAATAAAAACAGGAATTGGCTAAAGAAATAATACAAGGAAGTATGAACAATACTCTACAACTCGAAAAAAAAATAAAGATCGGATTGCTGCAAGAACTTTATACACTAAGCTTCTTGGATTGCTGCCTATTTTGTTTTTTTTTCGTTGGCCGGCCAACTTCTTTATTTAGCCATTATTTTTCATTTTCATCTTTAAATATTTTGCCTAAGTCTATGTTATTTTAAAGAAATTGTTGAAACTAAATTATAATTAAGTCATTTAAAAATATATATTCTTTAATTAATACTTATCTTTATATTATTTCAATTTTACATCGTGCTGTAGTTGAGTGACTGTAGAAAAAGTTTGAACATGGTTCCATAGAAATGCGAAAATGGGACTAGTTTTTTTTTTATAATTTGACAGCTGTCAGTTGAAAGTGATTCTCCCGGGCCGGAAAAGTATTACTTTCAACCCGCTCCTCAGGCAACTTTAGACCTACTTTCAGAGTATGAGTAATGAAAAATATATTTACGTTATTATCAATCATAGCTTCTTATGCTCTGGTAAGGAATTGACTAAAATCTTCCGCCTTCCTTTATAAATATTGAGCGGATTTCGCGAAAACAAAAACTAAGAGATAAGATTTTTTCTTCTAAATTCTAAACTGCAGAGTATTCTTGTCGAAATTAGAAGTAAAACAAATAACTGCTTGAGAAATTGGTGGATTTTGGACTTTTTGGCGGGCAGTGGAAAAGTGATAGTGATAGTTTTGGAGGCTTATTGTTTTAAGCTGGAAAATATTATTTAACTGGATATTGGAAATACATAAATGGAACAAGCGAACATATAACAAAAAAAAAGAAGTAATTGACAGTTATATTTTCCAGAAAATTTGAAGCCATCTTGTATTTATGCGCATGTTCAACGAACGAGTCCGCTCATCGCCATTCAATGTAAATCACGATTTTACCGATACTACACTTAGGTAGGTACCTATTTGTTGCACAACACGACTGTTGAACGGCTCATTAGGGAAATAATTATCTTTGCGAGAAAAACAATTTGGTGAATGATCTTGACAATGTATATTGTGACTCAATGTGACATTATCAACATCAAGTTGGCGTGAATAATTAAGATGCAAACAATTCGACGGTGGTAGAGCCAAGCTGTAGTCAATAGCTCATATACGGTCATGCTTGTCCGGAGTAGTAACACCCTCTCACAGAAGATCGGTGTAATAGCTATTATACTTAGCTGTGTTTCGTACGATGCCTGACAGAGCCGGAAATCCAACGCCTCTCCCTTCCACTCCCTCGATCCCACGGGATCCAAACATATCCCAACTCCCTCTTCTTATCGACACAATGATAGACACACATGCAATAGTAACTTTAAAAATTATTGAACCATTAAAATAATTTGTTACAATCAAAGCCAATTTGTACATTTCAATTACTTAGTATTGGATAACAAAATAGGTACTTTGGATAGTTAGTGAGACCTTGTTACATCTGATAGTTAAGTACTTTCACTTACTCAGCAAGTTCGAAATGCCACAATCACGAATTACAATGGCAGTACAACGTCATTCGCTAGTGTAATAGTTTCTAATTTACAAGTCTCATGACTTCAATAAGTTATAGAATAACTAGCTGAGCCCGCGACTTCGTCCGCGTAGAATTTAACTTAACAAAAAATCCCGCTCCCGCGTTCTGAGCCCGCGCGACAGGACCCATTTTAAAAAAATGTTTTTGCATAAATAAAAGTAGCATAAGTTACTGCTAATAACAACATCTATCTGCCAGTGAAAGTCCCGTCAAAATCGGTCCAGCCGTTTCGGAGATTACCCGGAACAAACACACAGACAGACAGACAGATACACAGACAAAAAAAAATTTAATTGCGTTTTTGTTATAGGTGTCGTATATACTTTCATATGCATTTAGTGAAAAGTTGTTATTTTGATATTACAAACAAACACTCCAATTTTATTTATTTGTATAGATGTATAGATTGAAGTACCTTCATAATATTGTGTAAATGGGCAAAGAAGTCAAATTGGGAATAGGTAGGTAATACAATTTTTTGCGTACGTTGCATACATTTTTCACGATTTTTTTAATAGTCTATTAAAATTTTATTTAAATTAAAGGCGTTTTTTTTGTCGTACGTCTATCTAACTACCTTACTTTGTGAACATAAATAAAATACTGTGCATAATGACATAAAGAAAAATGTGCGTAAATTCTAACAATAAACATTACTTAGGCAGTTGAAGTACTATTAGACAAATAAAATATGTAATATTCTTTTTTTAGGCACTCAATATACATGTTTTAAAGAATATTATGTAAATTGTTATTCTATTGTTATGTCTACTGTAGACCTGAAGCGTTCGAAATAACAATATACATAATATTCTTTAAAACATGTATATTGAGTTTCAAAAAAAATATATATGTATTTCTTATTTTATTTGTAATAGTAGGTATGTACTTAAACAATGCTAGGTTTGCATTTATGTGATATTTGTTTTTAAATTAACGTCGGTAACGCTCTATCGAGAGCAGAAACTAACAATACAATCTTAAATCTGCCCATTTCTTAAGAATATTCTATCTGCAATATGCATAATACGAACATTCTCGTGGGAAATAATCCACGCAGCGTGTGAGAATGTGAGCAAGGACGGGAATCGGACGGATAATGGCGTATACCTGCCCATACTGGAATCTCGTTGCCAATAAAAAATAATTAGTCCCTTTTGTATAACGAAACAGCGTACTTACTGTGCTAAATTTAGAACCTTGTTGGAAAAGTAAGAGAAAGAAACGATTATAACTAAAGGACAGGCGTATACGGCCCAATTCATTAAATATGGTGAACAACGTAGACATCATCCAACCGGAGCTTTAAGCTTAAGCTTGAACCTTTACTTGAAGCTTTAAAAATGTCTACTTATCTGATACCTTTAATATGTACAGTAAGCCGAGTTTGAAATATATTAGGTCATTATACCTGTCCTCCTTTTTAAATTTTCTCACACCCAAGTAGACGATCGGTTGATTGAACACCTCGACTACTTTTAAGTTAACTACTTTCTGTCCAAAGAAACGCCAATAAATAAAGTAACATTTATAGAAACGTCTTCCCATAAGTTTTGTCCGTGTCCTTCAAAGTTCGGACACCGAATTATCGGACCCAAAAATACTTGAGGATTTAGGCTACCACGGAACGACGATAACCGAATAACGTTACGTCGAAGCACTGTTGATCAATGGTTTTATCAAAAATCGAATGAAACTGTTTTTGGTGTTTTATTTTTGTTTCACACCATATTGTTGATACCATATTGGTTGTCGATTAATGCCGAGTCGCCTTCGAATCGAACTGAAATACGTAAACTTTTGTTATTGTTTTAAAATACCTACAACAGGTGTTCTCGAGCACAATATAATGTGTAGGTTGGTGTTATACATTATGTATGCACAACTGAAAGCAAACAACTGGTGAGTCAACCAATGGATATAGCCAAAATATAATGATATTATCTCAAAATAAACCTTGAGCTGAGTTATTGCTTTTCAATAATGAAATATTAAAAACCTCACAAAGGTTATTTTAATAAAACGTGCGCATGAAATAGATACAATTGCGAAATAATTGTTGTGAAATAATACTAGACTGTTATATATCGTTAAACCCTTGGCATTTAAATAATTCTAAACTCAGAAATGGTTTAAGGAAAACAATTTATTCTACCTAATTGTTCAAATTTTAGATTTATTGTATCAAAACTTAATATCATATCCTTCGCTATGAATATAATTTTCTTCATATTTAACCTTTTTGGAGATAATGAAAAGTACTTCTTTTTTGTAAAAGCACTTTACTTATTTTATTTTGAGCCCCGTATTATGCGTTTAGTGTATTTGTGGTTGTTTTCAAAATCATGTTTTTTTGTTTAAAATTCTATTTCAGTGCTTTGCATACAATAAATATATCTGGTTAAACATTCTTGACATAAATCACACTCTTTTATATACGAGCTAATTACGAAAGAAAATTGAATTTACAATAGCCACCTTATTGACTGCTCAATGTCATGCAATCTCAGTAAACAATGACATTTGAAAAGCAAGTCATTGAACCTTTAACGAATGTGAATAATTTTAATCAATTTCTCCAGCTTGAGCTGATTTCTGCTTTTCAAGCAATTTTAAACTTTACTCCGCGCAGTGAACGTCGTAAGCATATAAATACAATTTAGTACCTACCTATCTAAAGGTCAAATATATATCCAATTTTATTTCACTATTGATCACTTGATTCACTTAGACCCCTATTCTACCCTCGAGAAATATTCAAAACCCCATGATTTTTAAGTTTTTGAAACAAAGTAACATAATTTAGCCAATTTTCTATTCGATGTTAAAAAAATAGGTGCGCTGTGCTTACGTAATTAGATTAATGAACTGTTACGTCGAGAAAACCCGAAGAAACAAACATGATTGATTTCTGAAAAATAGTTCAAAATTTAATAGGTAAAATAAATAGGTACATTAGGAATACAGCTAAGTCATGGAAATTATAACTGAGAAAGTTTTACCTAGCGTTGCTGGAACATCATCATTAGTCTCTTTTAATCTACAGCTGATCGTGAACATCCGAAGTTTTTGCACTACGTACCTAAGTCTGATCCAAGTCTCGGAATATACCATTTATAGATTAGGTAAACCTATTTTTACCCAACTACGGTAAAGCCAAAGGTTATGTTTTTAGCAGTCTAAGTATAAAATATGTCGGTTGTTTGTTACATACAGAAATGAAGGGACCCCGAATATTGTTTTTACTATTGACATCGGCAGTTCTGAATATGATTCGTGTAATTCTGTAGTCGGGTTAGAGTTTTTAAACTGTTTTACTTTTTATAAAGCCTAATTTATATTGGACCGTATATTCTCTAGTGGCTGTTACTCTGTGCGCGCGAATCAAAATTCCTTGGAATACTTTCTTACCAAGCACCTTTTCAGGAGTCGCTCTTGAAAGACCCTCTTGGTTCCTGCCAAGAGGAACATACGTGCCCAATTTTGTAGATTGAGTGAGAGGTGTTCAACTTTATATAAGGCCTTATTTTAATAACGCACGATATTTCGCATGACGCCTTAGAATGATGATATTCCTACCACAAAACATATATGATGGTTTAATCTTTTCCAATGTCAGCAGTTAGATTGAAACCAAATTCAGTTATTTTTGTAACTTTTATGATAATCTTCAATTATTAAAAGAAGTTCTTTAATACATTATAGTTGCTTCTATCTTAGAAGTTGATAATGTCCTGAGCTACTAATCTTGAACTTCGGCTTAATAACTTCGTGAATATGTTGAACGAATGCCAGGAGCCTTTTGTAAACTATTCCAAGTGTCAAAAGCAACGTAAACCTGAAGGCTTTCAGTCTAGAATGCTATTAATCCGACGATATTATTCATTTGGCTGTCTCTCGTAACTTTGAATGAAGGCAGAGTGCATCTGAATACGTTGAAGAAAACATCAAAGCCAAAGCATTTAGAACTTTTCAATATAAAATGATAGTGGGGTTTTTTACGTGCGTGATACTATACCTACAAGAATTCAGAATTTCAATAATTTACAAAATCGGTTAGCCAATGATAAGCAAATTTTCATTTACATCACTTAAAGGAATTAAACCAATATAGGTAGGAACCTCAATATACTACTCAACAAGGCAACACAGCAAAAAAATGTATCCGAAATAGTGGCAGCCCAAGTTTCTTCCGAGAGCACAGCTGTGCGAGCTTCCGCTAATGAACGAGATCGCTCACGCGCCGTTATTGAATATTCAACCAACTTATTATCAAGTAAACCCCGAAAAATAAATTGAAAATCACAATGGAATCAACTACTGCCTACTTCAATATAAATAAGCTACTAAATGTACCTATAGCTGCGTCTCGTATAACAATTTTATTTCTATCAAAACTAGTTTACAACAAGATTACACGTGCAATTGAGCTGCATAAGCTAGTGAGCATATCGCCGTATCTATGGCCTGAATACCTCGGCGTACCAGCCGCAGAATATTTAGCCCCGTAAGCCGTCTGTGCTATTCATAGTCCTAGGGTGGCTCACGGCAACGCTGAAATATATAAATGCCTTTTGCTTGCAATTTTACTCGCTAACATTATACAGAGCATACAATTATAATTGTATAGATTGCGCGTACAATTTAAAACCTCCCGTTAAACACTGACCTCATTTTAATTTACTTGTACATGTAGGTATCTTTTAAATTTGGTAAAAAATATGGACATAGACTTTAAAAATCACACTGTAACTTCAATTGTATTTAGTTCCTACTTGCGTAGGTGCTCATACTTGATGCCACTGAATTAAATGTCCTTCGAGAATAGGTACCATTCAACAGAAAGATATAAAAGCATTTCACATTATTACCTTTTACAGCCTCAGGGGTATCCGTGTAAAGAGCAACAGACCCGAATTTGCTTAAAAAGAAAACAAAAAAAATCGGGATATGCATTTACAATGAAAGTGGTAGAACTTTTAAATTCCAGGTTAAAATAGTAATGGCCTGTTGGAGACTTGATGCGGAATGCTAAATTATTGCCTTTCCTGAATAGTGATAAGGGCATGAACTTTGATATTTACCTACGTCTGGCACAAATGGTGAATTAGGCCTACGGTAAATTAATCTGTAAAGATAAGATAGTCTGAGGTATTAATGATCTAAATCACGAAGAGTTTTGTAAACAATCAGATAATGAGAAAGGTTTATACTATGTATGATTTCTTGGGTCTACCTTAATTTAATGCATTATGCCGTTAATTTTTTTTTAAAATTCTGTATAACGAAGCAACCCCTTCCGAGATCACCCCCGTCAATGTCAACGGAGATAAAGTTTGTTAGCTGTGAACTGATTCATTATTCTTAATTACTTTTACCCCGGCTTTTCAGGTTCAGCGATATTTTAAATATCAATTAAAAGCTCCATTGTTGTAATAAAAAAAATATTAAACCAAGAAATCGTGGTCGTGTGAGTTTAGGGGCAGTTAAAATGAAAATTTAAATATCCTTTTCAATTTACAACAGAAAGTGAATTCCGATTAGCGCATTTATATGTTAGCCACGAAGGAATTCTAATGATTAATTTAAATTTATTTGTCATTTTGAATAGTATCATGTTTTTGACTCACGACCGTATTTACAAACAATAAGTACTTATCTAAATAAGAGACCAACTTTATATAAAGTTAATGAGCTATGCAGTTGCGCGTACTGTGATACCATACCTTATAGAAATGTTCGTGAATGTGGACGCATCCTCTACATACGAAACCAAAATAAATAATTCATATTGGCTATGATATTGATGAATATATCGTCGGCAATGCATCACATAACGATGTCCTGTCAGCTATAATTTGATCGGACCGCAAACAGAAATTGACATGATCGAGCGAAATTCCCCTACTGCAGTAATCAAATCGATTAACCAACGAACGATGTAAATATGTATCGATGCTGTAGGTGCCATTTGATGCATAATTTTAATCGAGTCCAATCTGGCTAGGAACCTAGCAGATTTAGCAAGAGTCGCGCTAATCAATATTAAATCGATTTGCCGATGAGGAAATGACTCGAATTTAGTATTGCGATTCATTAAAAAATAAACGGAGAGAAACAAAACTAGCTGATGATTAAGATATTGTTTAAATAGTATTATGTATTTATAACCAGGAATTACTTTCCTTGTCCTAAGTTCTAACCTTGTACACCTACTTATCTACCCCCTAATGCAGTCCATTGACATACTTACCGTAGCTTAAATTCATTTCAAGACATTATACAATAAATAACGTAGAAAAGCTCACATATATTTCAAGCTAAGTTAGTCGGCAAAGTCCTCGGTATATATATCTTGATATACCGAGCAGAACCAGATATATACAGAGCCCGTATTCAAAATGAAACCATGATTTATAGCGCACTGACTCCCACTTGGAATGCTATCTTTACCTAGGACCATAAAACACAAGCAGGCGTTTGACTACTTTATCCAAAACTTTATATAAAGAGGGAAATCCTGACTGAGTGACTCATCAACGCAGAGCTGAAACCACTGAATATAGAAAAACTAAATTTGGACAGTGGGAGTATATTTTATAATTTACTAGCTGACCCGGCAAACGTTGTTCTGCCATATAAATTATTTATAGGTATGAAAAATAGATGTTGACCGATTCACAGACCTACCCGATATGCACACAAAATTTCATGAAAATCGGTCGAGCCGTTTCGGAGGACTTTGGCAACAAACACCGCGACACGAGAATGTAATATATTAGATAGATAGATTAACTTTTACTTAATATTATTGGAAGGAAAACGTCGTGAGGAAATCTGCATACATGTTTTAGAAAATCTAACCATTTTTTTAAAGATAGTGAATTCTGCCATCCCGCACTGGCAGCATTGTGAATTATGGCCAGGATGCTCTTCACATTGAGAAAAAGTGTGCCCTACATGTTTCTCGTATGTTTCACGTGTTTATTTTAGTTTGACCAAATAAAAGGTATCTTCACCAATAAAACAGAAAGGTTTTAAAAAGCTGCGATTCTAGGAGTCTTTTAACTGCAATTCTGAAAGACAAGTTTACCGAGAAACTTTTATAGTCTAGCAAATATGTGGTGCAGGTATTTTTTAAGTATTATATGAAAATACATCTTCCATTAAAACTTTTCAAATCTTTCGTCTTCCGTATTCAATTTCCCTTACATTGGTATTTGTGGTTTTCCTCAATCTTGCTCTCTAGATACTTAAATCCGCGAAGCTTATAATCTTACTTTTAAAAATAGCTCCGCCTTGTGGATTTATTCATTTTTTCATTCGTATTAAAATTAAATTCAATCAAATATTTTAAACGGGATGATCTTTATTATTTGTACCAACATTGTCAATATAATCCAACCTATTTTAATAGTATCCTCATAAGTAATATAAACACGTGTATGTTACATATTCGGTCCCTATTCAATACCTCACATATTCGGGTCTCGAAGGTCGTGTCGGTTTATTACAATGCTTTAGAACTTCCTGACCCGGATAAAGGTGCCTATCTACATACTTACCTGTAATGAACGTATTGATGAATTTTAAATATACTTAGAGCGGCATGTCCTTTATTTTGACTTTGAATCTGAATAACTGTATAATAATTGTAGTTATATAGTTTCATAGTTTCAAATTACAACAAATCCTCACGCCTTAATATCGTTTTGATTAACTATCGCAACCAGAAAAAAAACCTAAAGAATACTGGCAATCAAACTACAAATATTTTCACATCATTTCTTTAAAATAATATTATAATATTCATCAAAATAAAGAAGCCGAACATAACATAATCCGGAAACTGTATTTCCCTCACACCCTAGTTTTTTATTTTCTTAGAGCTATGAACCGGTACCACCCAATTCATGTGCTCACCAAAATCTATAAGGCTATGAATCGCTGAATTTAGTTATATATTAGTAAGTTTGATTGACACGGCATTGGCACCTGACCCGTGGTACACAAGCGCTGCATCAATCAAAATGTCGGCCGTTATCGCCACAGAACCTTCGCCCTTGTGATTTGTGGCAGTATATTTCAATGTTAATGTGGAAACCGAGACAGGCGTCTTAAGGTAAGCTAGCGAAGAAATTCGATGTCGTTACGGTTTATTTATTCTTTAACAGATAGAATATTATGTCAGACGCTTTGAGAGCGAAGAGATGTTTTTCTTTGATTATAAATTCTTTTGTCACTCTATTAAATGACCTCTCCTCTATGAATGTCATTACTGAGATATAAATCTAGTATAATAAATTACAAGTATTAAATAAGTTTATGAACATTTACTAAATAATGATCAAAGGTTATGAGAATGTTAGAAGTACCCACATTCTTAAATAATTTATACTATTTGGGATTAACATTTGGTAAGTGTTTTAAAATTATAAGCAATCCCTTTACGGTACCTTACTTTAAAGCTCTAATCTTAAAAGCATCCAGAAAAAAACTGAAATCTGCAAAGTTCAACGCTTTCATTTTTGTTATAAATTTCGTTTGATAAAACGCTGATAAAACTAAAAAATATCTTCATTTGAAATAGTCTGTAAGAGGAAAAAAATATATTAAAATTATAGCATACTTTACCAAGATTCAGTGACTCCCAAAATTATACTCCTTTTAAGCTTCACGCATTTCAGGCATTGTTAGCAAAGTACTCAACAAAGATGACATACCTTCGTAGGCCTTCCAACGTTAATTACACTTTCCTTACGGTTCCCTAACAAAACAATAGCATTTTACATACATAATTCCCATTCATAATATCAAGGTGACTTACCTAAACTTCTGATGGGGAATGCTGTTTAGATTGGTTGTAAAGTCACAACAAGAATAAGAATAACACTTACTAATAACTTGGAGAAAAATAAAAAGGTGGTGATTAGAAACGTGTTATAGTGTATGTTTGCTGAAGACAGTGGATGTATTGACAGGATTCTAAATAGCGGATATTGATTGATAAAGCTCTGAAAATTGCAGTCTAAACGGGATAAATAAATTGTTATTTACTTCTATAGTAAGAGGCGGCTACAGCTACGAAATAATTTTATCAAGGAAAGTGAAATTTTATTATTTTTTCAAAACTGCGCGCGGTACACCTGCTGGTTACAGGTTATTGTCTCATCTTTTACAAAATTGTAGGTATTTCAATAATACTTTGTTAGTTAATGTGTCTTCACACGAATTGTGAAACAGTTTACTTACTGTGTTAAAAGTGTGTATAAAGCTTACTTTACTTAGTGAAAACTATTACGATGGGGTGCTAGACTTAGATTAATTTAAGATAATCTCATGCACGCTAGCTTTGTCACTAATCCAATTATCATGTTAATTGCCTTTCCGAATCTCGTGCATCAAGCTGACAGCTGATAAGAAACATGTGATAAGGAATTCTTTGGACTTCTTTTTTCTTGTGAGGTAGATAATACTTATAGGAATATTGTCAAGTAGCGAAATAAAAAACCTTTGAGAAAAAATTGCATTTTGAAATAAGAAAGGTGTTTTATGACTGAATTAGACAGAAAACATTTCTTGAGATTTTCATTGCACGAAATAGTTTGATATAAAAGTAGTCAAGTTATTACGGTACCCAATATAAAACTATTATATCCAAACTTTACCATAAATAACTTTGTCTATTATCAACCAAGTGATTCCGGATCGAACAGTAAAGTTTCCCTGTGCGTGCTCTATCAGTTAATTAAGACAGTTAATCTTCTTCTTCATTCCACCAAAAGAGGCTACTAAATAGGTACACTATAACCATAGAAACCCATAATGAAATATTTAAAGAAGAACAAAGGAAAATAAACAGATCTTTACCGTAAAAACGGGCAGCGTATTCGGAAATTGTACATTAAATCTCATTTAAGCTCAACAGCGTATTTTTAATGTTCCTGAAATAAAGATGATAAAGGAATATTACAGTGAATCTGATAAGCCTGTATTTGTTAGGTTTTAAATATGGTGATAATATTGGTAACGTTGCACTACGTCATATAAATAAGAACGATATCATCAAAATAAAAGTCAAATAAAACCCTTTTCAAAACAATGACACGGCACAAGGAAATGACCCAAACCGGCAAACAGACGAGCGGTGGGACAAATTAGCATTAAAACTGTGTTGTCACTGTTATTAGCTGATAAAAAGAACTGTTTCAGGAACTTTTACCTTCATTCCGCTAACCAGGTAAAAGTAGTTTGAGGGACTTTTAAGTACCTATGCCTCAAGTTATTGAAGCGAAGCTTCTTTACGGACGTTCGGGGCGCTCGCTACCCGGGCACTCAAACGGTGAAAAGCGTAACGCGTAACGCGTAACGCGTTACACGATGACGTCTGTTTTTATGTTACACTCTGCCTATCCTGTTTCAAAACCCTATGCACGCCACTTATAATATATCTAATATCTACTGCAAAGCTTCGCTTCTTTCGGACGTCCCTAGACGGCACTGATTTTTTTTGTGAACCGTACCTTTTATTTATTTATCTTCCTGTGATTGATTTATCTGCTTCCTGTGTGTGCAAATGTCTGACCCAAATGCTTATAAAATGGCAAGCAATTAATGTATAGTAGAAATTGACTTTTCTTTTAATTAACAAACGTAAACTGTGGTGTTTACGTTAGCGTTGGGTAACAAAACACGAAGTATGGAAGTTAATTTGACCCAAGAGAATTCATGAAGCTAGGTACATAGAGGTCCGGTGCGTTTAAACAACTTGCTTGGTTTTTTATTCAACACCAAAATGCGATGGCAACTGTTTAATACGCCGTTTCTTTAATGAAATAGGGCATATATTTTATAGAATATAGATCAAACGAATAACATACATCACTCTTTACGGTTTTATATCATCCCTAAAATGTGCTCACTTATTAATCGAAACATTATGTACGTAGATAGTGATTTCGATTCCGTTTTCATAACTACCTATATCTTTTGCAAATAAATATTCACATAGCGGTCTTTCACACGAACAAGCTGATGCGTTCGAACAAGCTGATACCGTTTTTTCTATACATTTTTGACAGATAAATGGCCGTATTTAGACTAGATACAGTAAAATTTATAGAAATCATCGGTGCCATGGTGAACTGTGTGAATGATGTTTTATAAGGATTTATCTAACGCATCTCCAAGATCCATGTAATGTATATACCTGCATATGTCAGTACCTAGTGGATATTTCTTCTAAATAAATAGCGCCTCAGGAGGATAAGCCAACGTTTCGCCGCTGTTACGGGTAAAGTAGGGATTACAGAATACCTACAAAGCTATGCTATCTTTCCCTGTACATAGCGGATGTTTGGTTTGCCTACTCTAAACCTGTAACTTGTTAAAATACGGTTTAAAAACTAGCATTATATAATTATTACTAGCTGACCCGGCAAGCATTGTTCTGCCATATAAATTATATATAGGTATGAAATATACTTCACAACCTATTCTCAAACCTACCGAATATACACAAAAAACATAATAAAAATCGGTTAAGCCGTTTCGGAGGAGTGTGGTTACAAACACTGTGATACGAGAATTTTATATATATAGAATATATTCGTTGAAATGTTTTAGTAACAATAGGTACTTATGATACCTAATGATCATTTGAAAATTATCTCATCCGGTGCTACTCACCTGTGGCGGGCACTCACTCGCATTTTACGAATATTTGCACTAATTGTCTATTCATAATTTTGGCAACACGGCACGACTGACTCTCTGACGAGTGATTTACAACACTTTTACTACAATTTCTCTTTTAAAAATAGCTTGTTTTGAATGCACACAGTAATTAGTGACATGTGCATGTGAGACTATGTAATTAAGGTCGTTGTTCCTACAGTTCTATTTATCAATCGTGTACTTTTGTAACTTAAAAAAAAAACTGAAAATAATTTAAAGTAACCCAACTAACCTGCACACAAATAGGATGTACAAGACAGATGTTTGACATTCATACATTACTAAATTGTAAATTTGACATATATTCTCGACTTAATACGAAAACAGCCTTATACAATTCATCCCCGAAATGAAAATACACCACGAAATCTAAGAACACTAAATATTACTACCCATACAAAACTGACCCCGGTACATGCAAGCTCAGCGTCTCACGATTAATAACGATAAAAGCGTTATTTGTCATGGCGATAATCTCAAGAACGTTAGGCCATTGCTATTACCTAACATTACCTTTGTATTGAAGGCATTAATATCTACCTGCGGTCCACATTCGAAATACCTATTAAGGTTATTACTTGACTGAGTGCTTATTCCTTTGTTCTGGCTCGTGTAATGATGACGTCAAACATATAAAGGATACACCACAGTTTAACTTTTTACTTGATAGATTCCCGCATGTTTCTTGTAGACCGAAGATTACTTGAGAGATTATAAGGTTGCTATTATTTGTCTTGTTACTCTAATCTTTGTTGTTTATGTTTGGAGTCCTCTATAATATAATAGGTATAATATCAGGGTTGTTTATTTCCCTAATCGGTAAGTAGACAGTTAAACACCCACTTTTCAGTTGATGCTTACAGTAAACAAATACGAGGAAAAATGTATATTCTCCGAGTAATATCACCCTCTGATAGCTGCGTTTCGTACAATAAATTAGACAGCCGGAAGCTCTCCCTTCAGGTCGGCAACGTGCGGGCAATGCCTTTGGTATTCCAAGCATCTATAGGATACGGTAAATGACTAACATCAGGCGGGTTGTACGCTTATATGCCAACTTTGTCATATAAATAAAAATCTACCGATTCAAGAACCTAAGATGACCTCATAGTTGGCAAGCCGCGCATGCGACCAATAGGAAAACGAGGCAGTTCTTGTTATGGACAGGTTATTAGGTCTAATACTATTTGCATTAAAAGTTTTGTATGATGGCGCTCTGTTCTGTGAAAGAGTCCTTACTGGTCAAATTCCTTTGGCCTGCGTAAAATGCGCATCTATTTTTGGCAATACACGTTTTATGCATTCGTTTGAAGACGCGCATGCTCGAGTATAAATCCGTTGCAGCCGCTGTGACATTCCAGGATAAATATACCACGCGTCGTCGGAATTACAAAAATAATTACAAGGAAATAAATCTTCTCAATTTAATAAGAAAAACTTTAAAGAGAGTATTACAAGTGAACAGTTGAAGATTTCATAATACCCGACACAATGCGATATTTGACTATTTTAGTTATTTGTCTGTTGCATTACTATGCAGCTCATCAATTCTGAAGCAGTAGCTTCAGAATTGATGAGCTGATATTAAAACGGTTTTAATATTTGTAATTGAGATCGCTGCTACTAAAATACTAGACCTACTCGTACAGCAAACTAAAATTTGAATGTAAAAACAAGTTTTTAAAAACATTCATATTACATGTACACATACTTACATTTATTTTTTTACATTAATTTGAAAATAAGGTACAACTTTCTATTAACTGTGAAAACACAGGAGACTTAACTTTTAACTACTGCTTTACCTGCTAAAATGAGTTCCAACGAGTTTAGCCATAATAGGTGCCTCTGTTCCCATAAGTAATACATAGTACCTATGCTTCTTTACTCATGTAATTTGTAGTAGGCTTATACTTATACGAGTACATGTAGGCTTAGAACACGATCCTGTATCTCACAAGTATCAACTTTTAACGCAATATGTTGGTAGTAAATGTCCACGTAGGTTTCGAGGTTCGAAGACGTTTTACATTTACGCCTTCAGATCATAAATGTTCATAATTATAAATTCATATGATACTTTCATACGTACATTGTTAGGTATATCAAATCCAACGTAGCTATTTGTAGTCTGATCACAGGTAATGGCCACTGGCATTTCGATAAATCTAATAAGGGTTATTATTGCCATCATTGAAACAAATTACGATCGTGCGTGCGCAAAGGTCAATCAAAGGTTACAGAATTAAAATGAAGCAAAATAATTTCTTTGCAACTTCGAACCCTAACTTCTGCCCCAAAATGTAACCCTGAAAACGAACTTCACACGCTACATTTCGCCTTGGAATATGATTTTATCGAACCGTAGCGGTGATATTAAAATTATTTGGTATCTTGTGTGAAGATCTGATTGAGCGAATCAAAGCCATGTCTACATACCTACCTACGAATCGAGAAGTTTAAATTTATTTTTTTGTAGCTTTGATTTGTTTTGCATAATGTTTTTTTTGTACAAACGTACGCTGGTGATGGAGCGTCAAAATTTTATAAATTGCATTCAGAATTTTTCAAATTCCAATTTGATGATTGCGTGCAACAGACAGGTACAAGCTACGAAAGTGCTTTAAGCATCACGCTCATTTAATCTATCAAAGAGTTAATCATAAAATACCAAATATTTTGTTAAAGACTGGGAATTCTGTACGATTTATCCCAGCCTCATCATAGTTCTTCCAAAATATATACAGCGGTAGCTTTTGTCCGCAGCTTCGCTAGCGTCAATTTAATTATTTATTTTCTAAGGGTCGATAACAGCGCCACCTAACGGGTCTAATTATAACTAAGAACCATTCAGATGACCATAAGTACAACCAAAATCGTTCAAGCCGTTTAAGAGAAGAACAATTACGAACACACGCACACCGGAATTTTATTTAATATAGATAACTCGCGCGCAGTTTCATGACATAATTAATCAATTAATTTTAAAATAACGTCTTTTGATTTCGTTATTGTCACAATTGGCATCGATCTTGTACCCATTGTCTGACAAATAGCCTATAATTTGGCACCGCCTATTCAACCCCGAAGGTCGTGATAATATAAAAGCAGTGAATAGACACGCACTGTCAGCGAAGTCATCTTCTATAAAGGCCTCGTAGCACAAGGCAACAATATCGCTACGATTCGCGTGGCAATTTGGAATATCAACATACATTATACTATAAAATGGAAATATATTGATTTTTACAAGACACGTCATAAGGTCAAAATCAAAACTTATTGCTCATCGCAGTTTGATACTACGTAGGCACATAGCATTTCCGTTGCCAGGTGCGCTTGCGATTGAGTAATTTATCTTAACAAATCTGAATATAAGTTTTCTTAACAAACCACTGTTCTCTAGCTATTGTGTGTTATAAACACATCAATAAAATGTGGATATATAAACAGTACAGCTCTGCCTACTTCTGATCTGGCGCTCTGACGACCGCTTGGCATAGTGGTTCGAACGTAGGCCGCTCGGCTAACTGCACCAACTGGTTGCGGGTTCAATTACGAATTTTTCGTAATTTGCCCTGGTCTGGGTATCACTCCATTGTACGGTACAAGTGTTGCTTAGTTTGCGACGTGTCTGACAATTCACTTTGTGTGTTTGTCAGGCGATATGGACCTATTGAAGTTATTTATTTCTTTTGATTACCCTTAAATACTGGGTTGTTGTGTTTATTTTACCAAAACCTGCTTATCTAATCAACACCCACTGAAATGGCGCCCCAACTACCCCATTATGTAAGCAAGACAAGGGTGGGTAGTATGGTGGGTTAAAATAGGTGGTAGATAGGCATCGCCAGGGAAGGAAGTCACCTTCGCGTGCCTGCATTGTGCCGCGGTGCACCGGTCTCACCATTTTCTAAAGGCCGCGTGGTGAAAGGTCGAGCCATAAATAAAGTCACATTACAGACACGCTTGTTTAAACGGCTGTTTTCAATAACCTTACTACATGTTAAAGGTACAGCTAGATATTACATTTTTAAAGATATTCCTATCCAAAGAGGACCACTGACCGAGCTGTTTATTAATAGGCGATTTTTTTCATTGGAACAAAGAACGAGAGAAAGGGTTCCAATATAACGATAAAGTTGCAGCTTTTAACAATGACACAAGCACTTGACAGGTACATTTGACTGAGCGCTGCCAACACGTCGAGCAAACCTTTGTCGTACAATACAAAGCTTACACTGAGTTATTTCTGTCTATATATTCTCAGATTTATTACACTGAAAATACCTTCAATCCTACATTTAGATGCGTTAAAATTATTTAAGATTCTCTCATGAGTAGCACGAATTATTTTAAATTTTTCAGTTTACGGTTTAAATTCGTAATGGATCATTAAATTTATACATGAAGTAAGAAACTCTCGTTGAAATGTGACTATTAATATACAGGGAATTAATTAACTGGAAGAAGTTTGATATGTACATATTTATATTTATCCTACGTGTTTCAAAATATTTCAGTTGAAGGGAGACAGCTTCCTTGTTGGAACTTCTTTCTGAGTGCTTTCATTTTACATGTTGTTTTCCCGTTTCCATATTATTTGTAAGAAATAATACAGTAACATTCTCCTAAAATGTCAATCATTCAATTTACGTGAATGTTTATACCATTTACACAAATCAGATTATCTTTTTTGTTTGACGTAAATATATTTGTATGAACCCGGAACGAATTCATCCTAACGGTATATAAAGATAGATAACTCTCTATTGTACACTAATATTACAGAACCTTTAATAATTTATTAAATCGTAACGTAAATAAACATATTTATCATAGTAAATTATAATTATAAAATTAAATTAATGAATTGGACACGATATTGTTTTCTACCAAACAGTATAATGGTGTAATGAATCAACGATTTTGAATACAGTCCAACTATACCCGAATTTATATCGAAATACACAATACAAATAAAGAAATGACGCAGAGTCTACGCGTTTCCCCATAAACAATGATTTTAGCGCAAAACAGGAGTGTTTCTATTTACTTCCAGGAATCACGTGGGGGTTTGATTCGTTGCAGGGATGATAGACTTAGTCAGAGGGATCTTTGCCAATCATTATTCATAACACTATAATGTTTATTGCCTCCTCGATCTTGGGAGTCATCGTTCGTGATTCTCCGTCTCCTGACGCATATTTCTATTTCTGGCGGATGCCACCGATGCGAATTGGCGCAATTTATCTTGGAGAATGCATCGGTTTGACATATAAGTGCAATTAATCGTCGTAAGGCGTATGAAATTATAATCCAGGAAGTGTTTGAACGACCTATAAATATCTAGTTGATATACCTACTCACGTGGATATTATTGTTTATTCGTATTAGCCAGTATCGATGTCAAAATTAATTAAAAAAGATAGTTAATTTGCCAAGACAGATGTTTGAGGAGTGATGTTACGGCCAATTCTGTGCGGCGGTGCTGCGCTCGGTCCCGCGGGTTATGGCTTGCGCCCACGCAAAGCTCGAGTAAGCAACAAAGCGCGGCGCGTCGTCTGAAACCGCTCAGTTCACTCGCGGGCTTGCGATAGGAAACAACTCTCTAACAAAACGTACCATTGAAATATTTCTGTGTTTTACCCGAATTTTCGGCAAGGAATTCGCTTTGATATTCAACACAAATAAGGTAAATACTTACATGTTGATTTTTTTTACAATTTGTTGTAGATAGGAAAATTGTTTCCGTGCGTTTAACTCTCAAAAAATTAAAAACGCGGTAAATTAAATACATTAAAATAACGTGCCATTATTTGTCAATTTCATTTATAATCTAACCTAACCATCAAATGCACAATTCTATAGTTTCGACAACGCATAAAATTACTGCAATCAGTGCAATCGGTTCAAACACTAAAACAAATGTAGTAGTCACTAGAATGTCATACCGTCCAGACATTTCGAATGAGTCGTGTGTGGTGCAATACAGGAGAATGTGGAATTCCGCGGTGGTCACTCCAAACTAATATAGGTCAAGAAAACTCGCACAGGTATTCAGATGTTTTTAATAGACACGGATTCCTATTGTCTCGGCAATAGGGCTGTCAACTCGAGATGTCAATAACGGACTCTCGCCTTGAGCATGGACGACATGCAAAATTAACTAATTAGTCTTTCGAAATTCAGCCTCGATAACAATTTATTATACAAAGTTTTTACTTACCATTACTAAATCTGGAACATTTTGATAATCATTATTAGTTTAAGTGTGAACATAATGTTTAGAATGCTTTAATCCTCAATAAAAATATTTTGGCAAAAAATGGGCTGTAAAAGTAATCCGTGAATTAAAATAATGGCAGCCCTACAAAGAATCGACATTGTTACCGCATTCTTCCGGAAAGTTCGATTTGGTATACTGTCACATCGAATTCCCGCTTGCGTTACAGGGAAGGCGTTCCAAATTCTGCATTTTCTTATACCACCGAGGGTTCAAATTCAATTCTAATTGTTATTGGAACAAAAGATAAAAGTGAAGACGACCGGTGGGGAATCATACCCTGAAATTCTCCCACACCGTAAATTTAAATGCGAACCAAACATTAGTGACTGGCGCCAAGCCAACCGACGCTATCAATTTCTGTAAAACTGGACTTTCTAGTTTTACTTATGCACCGTTGTACAGAAATTTAAACTTCTGTTGTTATGTTGTTAAAAAAACCTTTTTATGAGAATTCGCTGTAGTTCATAATACATATACGTTTTATGAGGAAGTATTTTAGGAACTTCTAAACAATAGCATCACACACGTTACCAAAATGTATAAAATAGGTGCTCATCATTTTTAACAATTGATTTTCCAATAATTTTAGATAAAACCATCACCATGTCTGAGAACAAGCAACTCGAGGCTGGCCAGCAGCTCATCAAAAAGTCAATGGACCAATTGATCGAACAGAGACAGACCACAGAGAAAGTGTCCATCCAGGCCAGACAGGAATTCCGCGAACACTACCAGGAGAGCTATGAGGAGGAGTTTGAAGAGGAAACGTTCACCGACCAGTTCGGAAATGAGACGACAAAGCGAGTGGAGTCCAGCAGCGAGAGCAAAGAACACTCAAAGAGTGCCGATGTCAAAGTGAAGGCTACGGGACTCAACGCGGAACAAGTCAAAGCCCTCACGGACTGCGCGAACCAGGCCGGACAACTGGCGCTTGACTCGAAATCGGCTAACTAAACGTAATTTGAAATTCCTACACTAACAGACGCTATTAACGATATGGCAACAACGATTTTCATACGTTCCCGAAGTTATTAACATTAACCAAACCGCGAAGCAAATGGTCTCAACATTGATCTATCTTTAATTACAGTAATTTTACTTAATGTTCGAGCTACACGAAATTCCTTCATTTTTTTCATTGTCCTTCCTTGAATCCTTGGCCTTAAAACCTACGGCTTTTTCTAATCGGTATTTTGAAATAAGTATAACATCTTACTTCATAATAAACCTTTTGTTTCAGGTGTCTGCCTTATACCGCGCGTGTTGTGGTCTCAAAATAGTGATAAAGACTGTGTCCAGTGTTCCTTATTAAGTATTTTATTTTATCTATTTGTATAAGGGAAAAATATGATAAAGATGCAATAAATTTGTTGATATGCATAAATTGTGTATTGAATAGTGTTGTGTTTGATTCGCATGTGGTAGTATAAGGAACTTTAGGGAAAATAACTAAAATGGAGGAGGAAGATGACGAGAGAAAGAGCCAGCGGCCGACTCTCGCGACGTTCAGCTCGTTGAACACGCGCATCGTCCACTCCTCATTAGAGGAGGGTTGTGTACGGCAACAGGCCTCGTCGGAATCCGCGGATGCTAACACCTCGAGCATTTCTGCAGCTCAATATAGCGATAGAAGTTTCGTGTCGAAAACGAGCACGTTCTCGCGGAGCGGTACCTCCAGTTCGAGCCAAGAAGAATGCGAGGTGGCGCAGACGACGATCACCAGCGGCCAGTACTTGGCCGCGGCGCGGGTCGAGACTGCTCGATCCATGGAAAGTCTCCGTCCAATTAAGGATACGTCACCGGCGCGGCCCGCCAGCTCGTGCACCACCGTTCGTACCCATAGGAGTTCGTTTTTGACGGCGAGCGAGCGCGATGTGCGGGAGTCACGCGGCGCGCCGGCGCGGCGGGCGCTCTCAGGGGAGGACATGGGATCCTCTGCTGAGAAAAGGCGCGGGTTGTTCGCAAGCACGGAACGGCGTGCCCTGCAGCAACTCAGCCTGCCGCCTCCGGAACGCCGGCTGACTATCCTCAGTCCGCACAGTCCTATGGCGATCACGGAATTGCAGTGGCCTTCACCCCCAGGCATACGAGGGAGGCGAAAAAAAGGCATGGTGCTACCTAAACTCATACTGCCTCGTAGCGACTCGGATGCCTCGGAGGTGTTCTTTGAAAGGTGCCTATTTTTATATTAATATTACTTTCTTATTATGTTTCATTCACTCTTGAACTATAAAGTAGGATATGCGTTATATTGGCCAAATGATTAAAGCCAAAGTGATTTATATTGCGACCATTTTATGGGTTTATTTTTTTTAATGTCAAGTTCGTCAGGGTTAAACCAAACATGCATGTAACGAGCCCAAAAAATTTAAAACAAGATTCTGTTTGCCAAGAAAATACACACATTATTCGTACAGATGTGCGTCAAACGAGCTCCGAACTCTTTACTACTCTGGTGGATGTTTATGCTTTTCTTTGAGCGAATGTTTTATTTGTGTTTTAATATCTCGCTGGAAGTTAATAACACAATGAATTATTATTTGATTGCACGAGGTGAAACCATGTGATTTTACGTCGATTTTTTATAATTGTTGTATTCTTGGAAGTTAAATATGTTGGTAAACAACCGTTTAATACAATATTACATATTTAGAGGCCGCGCCTATTTTAAAACTAGGTTTTTATTCACAGAATAAGCTTGAAAGTAAGAACAGAAAAACTTTAAAAATAATATTAATTAATTTATTCAATAATTATATACTCGTATTTTGCTGGATTACAGCAAAAAATATTCATATAATTTTTTCAAGAAATTTCAGATCATCTGTCGTTCAATATTATATAAGGTAATTTTTTTGAACTATACAAGTATTTCGAATTCAATTTTGATAAAATAAATTCTCATTAAGTAATTATTAGCAGTTTAAAATTATAGTTTGTGTTAAAAATAAAAATTATATCCTAATTCCCTTAAAACCTTCAGTATCTCCAAAGTATTATATAATATCTCTATAAAATATAATACAATAGAGTTCTCTATAACAAAATAGATTTACAGAATTCAAGACAGAAATAGGATTACACAGAAGAACCTGCCTACATACAAACAACTATTCAACTATAAACAGACAATGAATAGAAAATAGTACAATGTAGAGTATTATTGTGTACGAAGCAAGACTAGGTACTATTCATTGTATACGAATATACACCTGTGACACTCGGAAGCGGTCCAGACTGAACATTCTTTTGTGTCCGAAAGGATTTAATAACAACAACTAGAGACTACCTGAATGGTTAATTATTTATATAATACCGTACAGGAGACGATCCCATAACACAAATATAATACCTAAGTAAATTACACAAGTTTCTACAAATTAAAAAATAACAGAAGTTTCTGTATACTATACCTATAGCAATGAATAATGTAGACAAGTTACTCACATCATTTCTGAAACAAAGTGAATCGATTAATATTAAATTTAACTGAAGCTGAATTTCAAACTGCGAAACTAATTTACATAAGCTATTTCAATATGCTTTATTTTGTAGCATCTAAAAGACTTGAAGCGGCGCTCAATAGTTAAAAGGGCCGCTCCTGTAACGCGAAGTTCCGGGTTTGAAACCACCTTGGCCGCTAAACTATAAAAGTATGTAGAAGCTAGTCAGTTAGTTCCAGAGACTTACGGAAGTACTATATGGTATTGTGCATATCCTAACTTTGCTTGTAATCTTTTTACTAATAAAAATGAACGAAAAAAAACACTAATCAACTCTGAAGGGGAAATGGAAAACGTCATGACTCCTCCCTAAACTTCGTGCATTTTCTTGTCTCCAAATGCATCGTAAAAGCTGTCTAAGGCAAGCCACACCACTAGATCGTAAAAACCTCTTTACCCACGGAAATCATCATAAAAGCATACAACTCTTGGTGATTGAACGCAAGGTGTAGCGAACAAATGGAAGAATATGTGTGGTGGACTACTTAAAAATGTTTTTTATACATGAAAAATACAGAACCGAGATGTGTGTAGTAGTATAGGGGTGGCCTTCACCCAAGAGAGCGACACTTAGCACGTATTAATAAAAAAATATACCTACTACTTATTATAATTTATAAGTTATAAAAAAAACATTGCACGATTTCGAATCCTTAAGTATTTAAATCATTGGATCGGATTATGATACTAATTTAATATTACAAGTCTTGTACAAACAAACTTGAAGGAATAAAACCTGACTGAATATGAGGTAAATTTAATTAAACTCTAAAGACATTCTCTTTTATATTACAAAGTCAGCCAACAACCACACAGCCCGCCTGATGCCGTAGCCTGTAGATCTTGGCAATACCTATGGTATTTTTTTTATTATTATTTTTTTAAAGTGATTATGCTCTATATGAGCACAATCTGCTGCTTCTCCTCCAACATGGTGGTCGGAGACCTTTTTATTAAGCTTAGTTATTACTTAGATATTCCTTATTTTTATAAAAAGATTCAGTTTTCTTTGTACCAATTTTATGTAAGTTGTATTATATATTATAATACCTATGGTATTGCGGACCTGAAGTGGATGGTATAGAGTGAGGGTAAGGAGGGGATGGATGAGGGGATATAGTAGTTACTTTACACTGATTTTCTCTGAGACTCTTTCAAACTCGGGCGAATAGTAACAAGAACTGACTCGCATGTTTTCAGCTAGCCAACATCTAATGTCTGGCCTAGATTAATTTATAACCCCCGATTATCATAAAATATAACGTGTCATATAATCCTGACGTGTGTATATTTATTTAAACTTGCCACTGATTTCTAATAAGAGCGAGTGATTGAACTTTATATCCTGTGCCATTGGCATCTTGCCATTTCATAACTATCTCTCTGAGAACTATTTAAATAACGATTTGTCGCGTAATTAGATAACAGAGACCGCCCGTTGTACAAATTTAATTAATACCAAAATAGAAGATTTTTTAAAAATCTAAAAGTGGAATAGAACAAAATATTTTGTACCTATAATTAACTAATGACGAACCATATACACTTGATACCAAACAAGAGCTTCAAAGAGCTATGTAAAGCCAACATTAGATCTAACAAATAAAGCTTAGTGGGAATTGAAGGTACTTGAAACATCTATTGTTAGAAAGTAACGTTTGAACAATTCATACGCCTATATTTGCTCAAAGGCTCAAATTAGAACACTTCCTCATTGGATTGCCAATATCGTTCGCAAATAAAGCTACATTTTCTTTCTCGTGTCCTCAATAAGAGTTTATTTGGAATGGATACGCCTTCGATTTAAGCCTTACACACTGAGAAAAAAAAGAACTCAAATGAATGATTAGTATCACTTTTAGTATATTTTACTAAACATTTTGTAATTATAGCAGATAATTTATGACGACGAGGCATTAAGTTAAAAATTGAAGAAATCATTTCAGTTCAATATGTAGCTCGATCTTACAAAAGGCTTTAAAATGTGACATTACGAGCGCCAATCAATTATCACATCAAATAATGATATAATATATCATACTTAATTAGATAATCACTTATTATGTAATTGATCATATTACTACTTAAAGTGAAAGCCTAACATTGTTTGCCCCACAAAGGAGCGTATATCCATTCCTCCAGATCAAATTGATTTACAACAACAGACACACGTTCCGATAAGCCGATAATTTATCATAGCTGTAATTGATATGGTTACAATACATTATTACTCAGCCTCGTCTGCTTATCAGGTTTATTGATAACACGATCAAAGTGGGTTGGAAACCACCTGATAATGTTCGGCCAAAATTAGAGAACATTATCTGTTTATCATTAAATATACGGAAGAGTGCGAATTACGAATATGTTATAAATAAACACAATATATTGCATGTTTATTTGATTATGGTCGATTTTAAATATTTCGTTCAGAGTAAAATAAACAGTAAGTTTCTTGCATCGATCTGAAAAAGTCTCAATGGCGTATAGACAAATCGAGATTAGCCAAGTTTAAAGACGTTAACCTTTCGTTCCTGCCTGCATCTACTCTACCAACTCTACCAACATTTAGCACTGGGATTTTAATAAAACACAGGCAGGTATCTACTAACTATAATCTATAGATAAGCCTTCAAGTCAAACCATATATGTAGTGAGTAATAGATAAAACATCTAGATACAGACGTATAATCCCATATAGTAGGTAACACTCTTGAAGTTGGCTGATTCATTTGCAATTATCAACGATTATATAAATCATTCGCCAAGTTCCAATCCAACTACCAATCTACTTTCGTGGTTTCTGTAAATAGTCTTTGATATTTTAACATAGAAAACTATACGGATTTTACAAATTTGGTTGGGTGCTTCAGCTTTGTGGAGACTAAATACAATTTCCATCCTCAGAAATAACACTTGAAAAGGTTGGCGTGCTTAGTATATAAATCGTCAGATTCCAATTGCAAAGGCAAAACTTTACCTTTGTTATTGGAAAAGCTCATTTTATTTATGTACCCAATTATAAACAGAGCTATATGTTTGCTGAAATAAAGTTTCCCACGACGTAAAATTAGGATTACGTAGGTGCCCAATTAGACTGACTAACGTAATCTTTGGTGCAAATATTCAGCAATTTTTATTTCTTACACAGCTTCAAAGCCGCCACATCAAAATGATACAAGAAATTGACAAAGTTAATTCACACGGAAATTGAGTCAAAGCTCAAAACATGCGTCAATATGACTCGGGCGCCGCAGCTTCTAGCGTCAGTGCCGAATTTACGAATGATTCACAGTACAAATACCGACGTGAATGAAACAGAAGTCATGGTGCCTGTATTTTGCTTTCTTTTAGTTTCTCATCGCGGTTTTTTTCCATTGTGATTGGACGGATAAAAAAGATGTTGATAGTGATGCGCTCATTCTTAGAATGCGAATAATATTGCTTAATAGCGAATCGAAAATATCTGTCTTGTTTCAAATGAACTAGCATTCTTTTATCTTTTTCATAACGAACACAGATTATAGATATAATGACGGCTGGACGTTCCCACAAGTCACAAATCCCCTATTATTTTGGTCCCAGTTATCACAGTCTTATAACTCTACATGTAGTAACGATTGCCGCCGGCAGCATTAACGGTGGCCGCTTACGTGCTCCCAGCCCTGGACCCTTAATCCTTATGACTTTATAGATAGGACCTTCTGGGAACTTCCACTAACGTAAGTAAGATGTGAAAATATTTTATTTCTTGGAACTAAGTGTAGGTAGAGACAGCAGATAAAATAAGTAAGGAAGCTGTTATATTGTTAAGATTATAAAGATTTTGATTTTAAGTTAAATTTGTAATACTGGAAAATAAAACCAGGCATAAGTTATTTAATAGAGCTGTAATAATACCATCTTACTTAGTTCTAAATAGCATAAGAATATGATAGCTAGAAAGTTGTAGACGTAATCACTTTTGGAACAAGGTCTACTATCGTAAATATAATCAGTAGCAATAGTTCAATTTGGATATCGAAAACTCGTGGTTGTTTCATTGATATAACTAATGAACTCATAACTACTAAACATGATATCACCTACGTCACGAGCACGCTAGCCAATCAGTGAAACATGCACTTGGCTCTACCAATTAAGTACCTCGGATCTCTCAAACGTGGAAGTTAGGGTGGCACCACCGCACATTACTGGGTTTATTATAGAAATAATCATGTACTTTTGAAGGGCTAAAAGATTATTATTATTATTTATTTAAAAAACTATTTGAAATACATGGAAACACTTAAAAAAGCTAGTACGTCGTAGAATCTCTGTGGTCTGAGGAACAAACATAGACACTGAAATAATATTTTTAGACCGTTCCGGTAGATTCATATTTTGCTAGGACCTGACCTATCTAAATACAATATTTGGTTTTCTTAGATTTCAGTGTCTAAAAAATAAGCAAAAGATTTGCTTTTCGACATAATATAAATAAGATTTAATTACTTACTCCGTACAATTCATTCAATAATAAAAATAACCTTAGGAAGTTCTCTGGAAAAATATTTCTAATGTAGCGACTACTACTTCAGGCTAGTATTCTTCACGTAGCGTAATTTCACCGAGTGGTATTAATAATTAATGTGACAGAGCATACGCTCACACACTTGAATGAAAACAATTGCCACCGAAACAAAATACATTGAGTCAATTTCATACCAATTTATATTTTATGGACTGTCACTATGCTTCGATATTCGTTTTAGCAAATACACAATTCTTGGAATTGTTCTATTTCAGTTTCAGTATATAAATTACTTGCTGCTATTCACCAGCATATTTTAATTCGCTTATGTGCGTTCTTGAATTTTCTACAATTTAAGTAAATACTTCAGTACTATCAAAACATCAGAAACAGTTGTAAAATAAAACCGTTTTCCCGGTTCCCTGAATATAACCTCTGTCCACAGAGGTCACACTGGCGCTTGCCTCCCATAAGCTTGCAACAGTTACGAAGCCGAGCCCGCCCTCTGTGCCTCCCTAATGCATTTCATATTAGTTAGGTCTACCATTGTACGGCTGACGGTCTCGCGGTTAGGTTCAAAACAGGCATTCAACTGTCACGTGGAGGTGACTTTAGGAGATCGTCTCTCTGTTGGTTTGGCCTGGCATACAATAGCTATAGGTACTATTCTTCTATTTAAAGACGCGACTATATACAGGAGAGTTCATAAACGCGGCTGGCAATTGTTTTTGATAGCTACATTTTTCAATTGTTACAAATTTAGTTTTCACTATACCTCCTTTATTAACCCCCGACGAAAAACGACGGGTGTTATAAGTTTAACATGTGTATCTGTGTATCTGTGTATCTGTGTGTCTGTCTGTGGCAACGTAGCGCCCAAGCTGATGAACCGATTTCAATTTTATTTCTTTTGATAGATAGGTATTCTGATCGAGAGTGTTCTTAGCTATGTTTCATGAAAATCGGTTCAGCCGTTTGAAGATCATCAGCTCTTTTGTAGGTTAAAAAGGCAAATTCACGGCCAAAACCAACTTCCACGGCTCGAATCCGATCGAAATTTGGGCTCATTGGAATAATATCTTTGCATCACTTGAGAGCGGCTGAAACGATTTCGCTTTATTATATTTTTAAATGATCGTAATAGTCTGAACTGGCTTTTTACAATATTATAAATTTGAAAAGTTTCCCGGATTCTGGAAAAAATGATATTTTATCAATTTTTATATGAGATTTGTGTATGAACTAAAGACGTTCCATAAGTCACGTGTCAAATGATGGATACGCGCACGCGTTAAATTTTGCTAATTGTCATGGAATATTACGCAATAATAATTCTAGAGGGCGCTGCTCCGCCATTGACAAAAAATACAGAAAAGAAACTAATTTAATATAATTTTAGCGTTATTTGGACGTACTAGGTAAAGTATACATTTGATGAAAAGGTCGTCACATCGGGGGTATTTAAATTTTCAATTTAGAGTTATTATTGTTATTAATAAACGTGGATTAGCGGTTGTGTAGCTACACCATACTTTGTTTTCTTTTTTCGAATGTCTAATTACTGATGACAGAAATAGATATTTCGGTGTGTAACTATTTGCCCGCTAATCCACGTTTATTATATTAAAACGAGTACGAGTTTAACGAATAAGCCATGCAAACTTTCGGTAATCATATTTAATGTGGTGGTATTTTGTAAAATAATACAATATCAATTGTCATTTTGTAGTTGTGTCTTAAACAATACCTCAGAAGACATAATATGTATGCCAACCAGAATTTAAAAATAGCAATATGAGTATCTGATAAGGCCACGTCAGAATAAACGATGAGCGTGACAAGACTGATGTTCACTACTATTCAAAATGAAGTATCGTTCGTATCGCTTGCGTTATCTATGATACAGCTACTTGAACTCACGCAAGTATATCTTTATTATTTGTATTTGATATGTATAAAAAAATAATAATATTTTATTTTATTAAAATTTTGTTTTATTATGTTGCCATAAAAGAGACTTGATCCAGTGAGCCGAAAATACTACAAGGTTGTTTAAATAACTACTTTACAGAAGCGTCTTAATAACTTAAAATTAATGTTATATTTTAGACCCAAATTGTACTTAATCCTGATTTACGTGTAGTGCATTTTTAAACGCCATTAATAACGTAAGCAGAGGTTAAGATAACACAATATCAGTCGTGGCTGGGGCTCGGCGCGTTCGTATACGAGCGGGGTATGAATATTTTACACGACACGCTCAACCAACACGCTGTTTCAGGGGTGGCAAACTTTTTAAATTACTTAAAGGTACTTAACTTCAAAAAAGTTTAACAGGAAACAAATTAACTTTATTTAGATTTGTAATGCCCAGCTCAAGTAATCTTAAGTTTTTTTGTATAATTGGATATATAAATAATCATATCCAATACTTATTTTTTATACATATAATAAATTCGGCAAACAATCGTACGGCCCGTTTGATGCTAAGCAGTTACTAGATAGAGATAGAGTAGAGAAAGAGAAGAGTAAGACGAATGGCCTTGCTGTCAGAATGTTGAGTAGGCTAGAGGGAGGGGAAGGGAGTGGAGGGTTGGGCTTCCGTTTCTCTCACTCATCATCCGTTTGAGCTAGTTACTCATCATCCGTTTGAGCTAGTTACTTGAGCTGTAGCTAGTTGGCTACAACTTGTCTCTACCACTGTCAAAACTCTTATTATTTATCCGATTTTTTTATGATCGAGTGTGAGTATCGGAATATTACATTTAATGGAGAGAATGAAACGTACTTATTAAATTTATCAATTTATTCCCGTGCGGACAGGGGTTATTTTTTAATTGAAAATTTCAAATAATCCTACTAATATTATAAATGCGAAAGTTTGTGAGTGTGGATGTATGTATGTTTGTTACTCCTTCACGCAAAAACTACTGAACGGATTTGGATGAAATTTGGAACACAGGTAGATTATAACCGGGATTAACATATAAGATACTTTTTAACCCAATAATCCAATACTACGCGAATGAAGTCGCGGGGCACAGCTAGTATATCATAAATAATTATTAATCTGGTTTGCGTTTATGGGTATAAAATGTTATTCTGAATCGAATTATGTTAAATATTACTGTCATGTTCCGTATTAGTAATATAACATATTTTGTTACTCAGATGAGACACTTGTTCCAAAGCTTCACCACCTTTCACCAACCCTATTTCACGTGCACGTAAGTGTATGGCTACCATACGTGCGGGATTCAGAGGATTAATTCACGTGTGCTACCGGACAAGGCACGTACATCGCAATATTGTGGGATTTGAAATGATAGATTGAACTCTATAAATTTAACGCTGCTGCATTGGAGTGTTCCTATATGTTTGTTTTAGACCCGTAATATTTGTTATAACTTAAAAAAAACTTAAGAATTTGTACCAATGAATGATAATGTTGATTAGGTATGTTAACACAATGAGACAGTCTTTATTATGGTTATACCTACTATAGCAAGGTAAGTAGGAAAGGGCGTACGCAATAAGAACGCCTAAAACATTTAAAGTTTTTATAAAGTTTATTTACTAATTAGGTAAATAAATGCATTGACTACTGATATAAGGGCGCACTATGTCAGGCTTGTCCACGTTTCTTTTTTTATTTCGATTGTCAAAAATGTACCAATTATCCCAGATTATCTTGGTATATGGTACTCCTACACAGTTAAGTATGCCAGCAACACTTCACGCCCGCGGGAGCTCCTGAACGCGGTGTTTAGCTACTTTCAGGTCCCACATAAGCGTGTTCTAGATTCGCGCAGTCTAACACCAAATATACACCGCACTTTTTTCTAGGCAAAAACGTGTTACATAATTAATATACAAAACTTATACATTTTCCCAAGTGGTCGCAGATCCTAAGACGACCAGGACGACGTTACTAAGATCGCCCCCAGTCCATTGTGTGTCAGTCTGGCGATATTTATTTATTTATTATCAAAAATTGTTTAGCAAGTATGGGTTTAGAGTAAGTATAACTACGTGTTATACAAAACAACGCTGAAAGATTACAATTGACAATGACTCCTGTAAATGTAAAGCTACGTAAACAATGTAATAATTACAGTATAACAAACGTGACGCGAATATATGGATGGCAAGATAGCAGATAACTAATTGGTACATTAATAACAGTCCCTAGGCGACCATGTGCTTAGTTGTTAGTGCCTGAGCGAAGAGTGCCAAAATGTTACTCCTTAGAGCCCTAACTAAGCCCTACAAGTCTTATAACAGTAATAGAAGTTTACACTAAGGATAAAATGCAGGGTTACTTATAATTCGAAGTATTCCTGGCAGGGTGTGAGTGCTCCCTGAATGTTCAGCAAAATTTAGTAATTTTAGAGATATTTCCATGTGCATTATTTTTTTATAAAGATCCAAAAAACTAATTTAATGAGTTATATTCAATATAAACTTATTTGTTCACCCTATAATAAAGCGATATGAACCTTAAAATTTCCAGAAATATCTAGCATTTTAAGGTTATAGCTAGGCAGATTTAGATTTTTTGGTGATCAATTGGATCACAACAAAAATATCTAGAAAAACTGAACTGGATTTCGTACTTATAACAGACTGGTGGAGAAGTTGTTACATTCTAGCTTCTCTATCACACTGTGCAAGGAATACATCGAATTACCAGAAGCCCTGTATATCGAAGTAAATCTACTTACACAAGATAAGTGGGCTATCAAAAAGTCTTTGGGTCCCTAGGGGCATATAACGCTACAATATGTCTATCGCAACTACGAAATAAAAAACAAATTATATTCTCACGAGAAAAACCGGTAGGAAGGCACTTGACGTCAAAGCATTTCAAGGTACCATTAATAACTTAAGAAGACTGCTCTTTAACTTTGTTGAGGGAAACGTTCTTCCTTAGATATGTTTAACTAATCTACTACCTTTTCTCGTATACTAATATAAAATAAGACCCCTTATTAATAAACGCGGTTTAGCGGTTGTATAGTTGCACCATACTTTGTCTTCCTCTTTCGAATGTCAAATAACTCATGACAGAGAGATATTCACCCGCTATACCACGTTTATGAATAAGGAGGCTAGTGCATATTAATTGCATTATCATCATCATCAGCCGGAAGACGTCCACTGCTGGACATAGGCCTCCCCATGGAACGCCACAATGGACGGTTGCCCGCTATCCGCATCCAACGGCTCCCCGCGACTCTCACCAGATCGTCGGTCCATCTAGTGGGGGGCCGTCCAACTCTGCGTCTTCCGGTTCGAGGTCGCCACTCGAGAACCTTTCTTCCCCAACGGTTGTCGGTTCTACGAGCGATGTGGCCTGCCCATTGCCACTTCAGCTTAATAATTGATAATTGCATTATCACCCTTAATTTAATGTCCCATGAAAATTAAACGCCGTTTCGAATTATGTTCACGACCTCGATGGCCCAATTTTACGACCGGAAAGTGTCCACAGTTAATTACCTACCAATCACGATGATAGAGATTGGTTTTAACCGGATTATTTTATGACGCTCTAGATTGGGGCTAAAAATATTCGTAGAAATAAAGTAGGCAATATAAGGCAAAAGAAAAATTTACAAATAGCCTCAATATTTTCTTCAAACCGAATAAGTATCCAATTCGTAAGTAACGACATCTGATCTCGAATAGGGTGTTAGTTAAACGCCACAGTTTTTCTCAAAATAAATCTCACTAAAAGGATCCATCACACCACATAAATATTGGACTTTAGAAGTTTCGAATACATTAAAGACTCTGTTGACATATCGCATCCAGATGTTGCCTGTACTAACGTTAGTGGTTTATAGTCAAGAATTATTACAAGCAACAATAATAATCATCAATATAGATAGGTTATTCAAATTCAAATTCAAAGCGTTTATTTTGTTTAGGCCTACGGGGGCACTTACAAATTGTAAATTTTTCATTTTTTTTTCTTATATCTACAACCGGATCGGAACGCGACCTCGACTGAGAAGATGCGGCCAGAAACTCAGCGGGCTTGTCTTTTTACATGTCATTTACATGTCTGTTAACATTTTATAATCCTCACATTCTATAACAACAAAGTACTGATACCATTTTACGATACCTGCTGCAAAAAAGGGGCTATTGTGTCCCAATATTCACTGAAATCATGTCCGTTTGTTACCTGTTACTAGTTACCTTTTTAAATGAGCCAGCTTTCAAGCGTTTCAGCGATAGCTTTTACCACATATTTTGTTCGGAACTTTCCGTTTAATGTTCCGATACGATACAGATCATTTGAGCTGGTGGAACTGCACCATTGGAAATCACTGCAATTGGAAATCGTTTGTTCATAGTTTTGATAATTATTTTATTTTCATATTTTTGTGTACCAATATCAGGTTCTTGAGTTTTCCTGGGTGTTTTACTCTGATCTAAATAAGAGCATCATACATTCTTATTTTACACATTTGATAACGCCCAAACTGGCTCCCTATGTATTATCAAACTTATCCAGGAATAAAATAGCACAGAAATTAATACAAAATTGTGTGCCCTAACCCTTTATTGAATACCACAGGGTTATCCGCCAATCTTCTGCCCTATCATAATGATATGCTAACATTATGTATTAAGGCCACAAGAACATTATTAACTTACGTAGGGTATAAGTACGTGCCGTGTTTTAGTAACAGACTTATGTAAAATAGTTTACATGATAATAAAAACTAGTTATGCAACTAAACAGATTTGATAGAGCCCTCTATCAAGGAGAAAATACAATAGCTTTTTGCCCTAACTGCCCCGAGGGAGAGGGTTATGTTTTGTTTCTGTATATTATTTCAGCTGTTGACGTTAATAAAAAACCTTCAAAAAGTAAAATAATGAAATGAAATATTTTTCGATTTTTATTTACTCGTAATTACTAAGGTAAATATCAGTTAAAACCTTTAGTCCCACAATTTGGAATACAAATAAACATTTATAAAATTGATTATCCAGTACCGATTTTTATATTTTCAGTGCTTTTAAAAATATATTCACAAAATTCCGCCTAAGTTAAACTGCTACCTCCTAAGTTGTGATTCAAAAAATTTACTCACTTCATTATTACCAGTTAAGTGTTTTGACGAAACAAATTCTAATACAAATCGGTAAACTCCATAACTTTTTAATTAAAGAACGCTTGAATAAATAAGTGAGGGTCATTTCTGGGGCTAATATAAACCATTAAATACGCTATCCTCGAAGGAAATGTCATTCATAATCCTCTTTGATTAAGATTCAGAATTAATATTTTAGTATCTGCTGTCAGCGAATAATATTTTTAAGCAAATTATGTTTAAGTAACTCTATAAATTTATTTAATTTGGAAAACATTGCTAGACAGAGCGAAGATTTTATTTTACAAGTTTATTTGAGAACCAGCTGCTGCCGGTTTTTACAAAAATAGGTAATTATATTTGTGATTTTGATAATTGTTGGTTTGCGTTTTTTATTAAAACCGTAAATAAACATTTACATTCTGATCCCTCTTAATTATTTCCGCAACAATAAACTTGGTCTTAAATTCAACAAATTTAGAATTCGGTGTGATTTCAATCGACAACCGTTCATCATCGTTCATCACCACTGCCGTCATTGTGGATCCCAACACTAGAGGGAATTAAATTCTATTCAACCAAAACTAAGTTTTTGTTTGGAAAACTCTTATAATATAAATCAGTTTTAATAGGGTTACCACATGTCTTATACTCGTATTATGTAAGTGTTGCTTACAATGTTATACTTACCTCGTATTTAGTTTCATTGTAAATGCCTAGGTAATACCTCGTTATTTACCTTGTTATTTATATGATAATAAATAACAAGTTCGTATCTACTCATTACTATACTGTTAGAATTTCTTGATTTAAAATACGTAGGAACATATTTATTTTCTCCAATAGGAAGCTTAGCAACCCTAAATCTCTACGAAGAGTGAGCTCGTGGCAAGAAATACATTCAAGTATAATCTTCTTACAGCCGCGGCGCGAGGCCGGCCCAGCTCTCAACAAGAGTAGATAGAAAATAATTTATATTATGTGAGCGTAACAGATTTTCCTAGAAACATTTATTTTAAATCGCTGCTTATTTTATAATTTCATACTCACAGGATGAAATTTCATTGAACACAACTTTATGTTAATTAATATTTAATAATAAATGTGCTTTTACCTACGATATTACGATGATACTATTACTACGATATTGAATTCGAAAAATATATCGATATAATATTGCAATAGCTATTGGAAATGTTGTAATTATGTTACGTAACACGTCGCGACCGATTTTATAGGTCCGATTGTAGCTGCGTTGTTCACATAAATAAATAAATAAATTTCGCCACACCGCGCACCAACTATGGTCCCAAACTAAGCAACGCTTGTACTATGGGTACCGTACAATGGAATGAGGGCAATCCCAGTGACACCCGGACCTGTACTAATAACGAAAAGGCCATTTCCAAATTTCCTCCGGCGGGAATCGAACCCGAAACCACCATGTGCAGTGATCCGAGCGGCCTACGCTCGAACCACTGCGCCATGCAGTCGTCAAACATAATCTACTATATAAAAATAAGTCGGGTTTTCCTTTCTGACGCTATAACTCCAGAACGCACGAACCGATTTCCACGATTTTGCATTCGTTGGAAAGGTCTCGGGCTCCGTGAGGTTTATAGCAAAGAAAATTCAGGAAAATTTTCAACAGAACGCGCACGGAGTCGCGGGGCACAGCTAGTCTACTATATAAAAATAAGTCGGGTTTTCCTTCATGACGCTATAACTCCAGAACGCACGAACCGATTTCCACGGTTTTGCATTCGTTGGAAAGGTCTCGGGCTCCGTGAGGTTTATAGCAAAGAAAATTCAGGAAAATTTTCAACAGAACGCGGACGCAGTCGCGGGGCACAGCTAGTACATATATGTATAAAAAATCGATGTAGGTTTGTCAACTGTGTATATAATTGGCCACTGGTAAATAGAAGGTAATGATTTTAACACGAATATAATACGACAATGGCCACCGACAATACATCGTCTGCCGTTATTCGTCTTCCGAGTGAACTTTGTTACTTTTTGTTGTACAGCAATACATTTTGCTAGGGACTACCGTTGGATATGCAAATGAGTTCAAACGGCACCACAGTGAATACATAGTTTATTGAGCTTTGCTTGGCTTTTTAAAACAAAGTGAGTTACTGCGATGCACGTTTTCTGATTACGAAAATAACTGGACTTAATAAAACTTTTCATTTCTTGTGAATTGCTTTTATTTACTTAGGTAGGTATTTATTTACCTAGTATTCTTTTGTATAATAGCCAGAGGCAATACAACAAAATTAGGTATATCAACGATCCACTAATCACAGATTTTATTGTTCTAAGGAGTGGTATTTTACGTCATCAGCTATCAATTTATCATATCTACGATATTTTCAACTTGTTATCTATTTCGTGACATTGCTATTATATGATTATGATAACAGTTCTCGTGCAAACATCTCATAATGACCTAGATAATCATTATGCAATTACGAGATTAAAGGTGCCCGTCCACTTGAGCCGGGTGGGCCAGCTGGGGCCTGCCGCTGCCCAGCCAGCCCACGCGGCTCAATTGGACGGACACCCTCATCAGCTGTTCTGAGTTAGGTTCTATCATTGGTGGAATACTGTAACGCTTATCGAATGCTTAACCCACTTAGCTGTTAAAGACTTGTACTTAATATTATTTAAAGACTTGTAATCTTTTGTACGGCGCCTAAAAACTAAGCACTAGATACTTAAATTTGAGTTTAAATATTCGTTCAAGTTTCGGCCGTAGCTATAATATTTTTCATAGCTATAATATTTTCCAATCTACAGAACACATTAAAATATTTATTTACTAACAAACCTTTCAATATGTTGTTAAATAATTGTGGATGCCAGAACAAAACCGTCGAAAAAGCTTCTACCAATCTTTAGTTGAATATTTATCGACGGTTTTTTTATTTATTTTGGGTGGGTAACTACTACATACCTTTTTTCCAAAGCTATAAATTTTTGTTGTACATGCATACTAGTGAATTAATTGAAATTGTTTCGAGTACGTGAAACGTATTTACTGATTGACCGCCGCAATTCGCTTCTCCGAGCATTCACTCGGACCCTGCAACAATCGCGAAGCTAATGTATTGGCTGGACCTTTAAATCCCTCGTACTACCGAGTTGGTAAATTGGAGCCTTAAAGAAGAATCTTGTGAACCGATCTTTTGTTCGCTAAGCTATTGTGACTTAAGGAAGTAAATTACGACATTTATTTCACTTACAGCGCAATTTACGAGCACATCCAATTATTTACAGACATAATTTTTTGAACATTCATTTTTGGATAGATATTCCTCCTTTTTAATATTTTTTTATAAAATAGATAAGTATATTATATATTTTAAACTCAGTCGTAACTTTTTGTAAAGAATAATAAATTATTATTTTTTATATAAATACGCGTTCAATGTTGTAAGTAAATGTATGGCCGTGACGTGTTTTAGACCTTGCGGTAGTGCTCTAGGGACCCGCAACATAAAATTGATGGAGCAAAATCGTTCGCAAAACTTCGCGGTCCCCAAGATGATAAATCACGCTAAACCTGTTCAATCTCCCAACGTAATCGATTTCTTACATATTTTGCAAAGGATCAAACAACAAAGTATGTTTATGATTTGTTCAAACATTTGGGAATGGGTTACAACAAACCTCGTAAAAGTGTTAAAACTTTACTAATAAATAAAGTGACACGTTGTTTATCCCTTATGTTTCTTTTTTAATGCAACCTTTAAACGGAAGTTATCAATATATAAGAGAATTATGTTAATAACAAACTAAGGATCATGTAGGTATCTATCAAAAAAATCTGATGGTGTATAACAATGTGATTATTTTCGACGATTCGTATACCAGACAACTTTGGATGTTATCTTTACATCATAATTAGCACGTACTAAGACGCCATGAAAAATATCGTGCATTATTAAAATAAAACCTCATATATTATTTGATTCAGTACATATTGCAGTACATAGCGATAGGTTGATGATGATGTTTACATTAGAAGACAATTTAGTTTGACTAAATAATTAAAATTTATTTGCAATCGATGGTAGCAAATAGAATATGTAATCATTCTTCACTTTACGTGGAACAGGTACTTATTTTTTTTTATTGAGTTATCATAGCTAAATGTAAAATTCAAAGTCTTCATTATTACTGCTAAATTGTCAATTAGTATTGTCAATAACCAGGGAGATAGGAAAGGTGGGTCTGATAAAATCTAGCATCCGCCCATCCAAATTCAATTTATTGATAAAAGTCACCGAAGCGAGTTCCGATGGACCAGGGCGCCATTCATTCGTCCAATTAATTGGACGACACTTGAACAATCTCATCATAGTGCCCTCATTCTATTTGCATTATATTTTTGGTTTTTATTAGTCCGGACTGATATTTATTTTTTCATCATTTACTGATTTTGGCTTCGTCGACAAAATAAAATAGTACCTATCGTGATTTTAATTATATAATCTCGATCTTTTAGCTAATATATTTTTTTTTATTCCAGGTAAGTTGCAGTCCAAGAAAACGATACAGTATTTCCACCTTGCGGGGTACTTCGCACTAACGGAGAGAATTATGTAAACAGAGTACAGTGTAAGGAATAGTTAATAATCCAGCCAAAAATCCATGGTACAAATTGTACTTCTGCTAGTACTTCGGTACGCACTCATGGTACGAAGTAGAGTTTGGTATTCTCATAGTCTCCCGCTATCATCAACATATTCGTTCAAATCGTTGATAATTTTTTGAGCAAATCAAATTCGTAAAATCTTACGTGCCATAGGTACGTGCGTACCGAGAATAGTCGTGTACCAGTAGTGGGAACATCATAAGCTTGGTATCTCAACCGTGATATTACCGTGTTTTATTCATAGGTACTCAAATTATAACAATAAAAGATGGGCCAGACAAAGGACAGATCAAAACTTAATTTTAAGTTATAAAATCAAAATCATATAATTTAAAAACGAATTCACAATTCGAATCAAATAAACTTTCCAACTTACAAACTCGAAAGGAGCAAAAGAATTGGGATAAAATAAAAGGGTTGAATAATGGTTTCTAAAAGTATTCGATCCCTTTGAAAAATTCGAGCGTACCTACCTAAAATCCCGGCTAAAATGTAAAAGCCCGGTCAGATGGCAACCCTAAAACGTATTGCATGAAAGATAGGGTTGCTATCGACGAGCTCGTTATTGGAACGACGATCTTAAAATTTCTGAACTTCGAGCTCTAAAATTTGAGGTTTAATTCTCGGTAAATTGATACCTGATAAGATCCTAAGTTAATACGATAGACAGTAATGAAATTGACTTGATTTTATTGGGATTGAAATCTAACGGACCGTTAATTTGTTTGTGAACTCGGCCCTTATTTATTAAAATTAAACTTAAGCTATAGAAAAAAATACTATTTATTCATTAGTTAAATACAAGGTTAAATATCTACCTTTCTATTAATCCGATATAAAACTAAAAGTTAATATCACTACACATCAAATGAAAATTACGTTCAATCCTTATTATTTATGAGTATTAATAAATCAGAAAAGTAATTAATACAAGACCACATAATATACCCTATTACAATAACTATACATTACTAAAAGTACCTGCTCAAACTCGTAACGCAATGTCGATCTAATAATGACATGAACCCAAGATCTCCTGGGATTTGGCCGTTAATAGAATAATTGATTGGCATTTCGTAACCAGCGCTACATTCTGCATAGACTACGGTACTCGTAGTGTTATTACTGCCACATTTACATCTACAGTGGTGCTTTCTAAGACATACAGGATTCCTTACGATGTTTTCTTTCACTGTAAGCAATTGACAATCATATGGAAATTGTGATTCGCAAACATATTTCGAAAAACCTAGAGGTGCGAGCCGGGGTTTGAATTCGAGACGTTGTGCCCGCAAAACGCGGGCTAACCAATTGGTTGTCACTGCTAACTTGAAGTTGTTTCAGTTAATTTGATAAGCCATTATTAATTAATAGTCTTTAAAGATGTAATCCCTAAGAATATTATTCCTTTTTTATGTTTTTCACGAAACTTATAGCTTAAGTTGTAACATGATTGCCGCGGGTAGTGAATATGATAACATAATTTAATTTTAATATCAAGGAAGTTCATTTCACGTAGAGTGTAATAAAAACATGGGCCGTTGTGTTGTATTAATAAAACGCCACCGCGCCGTTGCTATGAAAATATACACGGAACGTTCACTGGCTTTAAAAGACCAGTTATAATTAATTAAAACCATCCCGTTAGGTAATACATTAAAATCAAATTTATATACACATATTTTACCTATTTAAACTCGCATAAACTTTATGCTGTCTGATGAAATTTCCCGACAGTGAAGGAAAGCATCGCATTAACTTTCTTCATAGAAACCTTCCTTTGTAAGAACATCTCGATGTTCTTAGAATGCTTAATCACAAATCTGGTTTAAACCAAAAAAGGTCTAAGCTTTTTTACACTATATACAGCCTGACGCTACCATGGCGACTTTAATTTAACATACAGGTAGGGCTAGTGGTCAATAATCATAATAGTAATAAAAAAAAGAAAAGTCCGTACATAGAAAAAATAAAATTTTCGAACAAAATAGATACTAAATAAAGTAATCAAATTGGCATCACCCTTGAAATCCGATTCATTCAGCTACTCTTACGCTCTTACCTACTACTTGGAGCGGGGCGAGCTAATAGTATTATTATTATTTCTAATACTTCTTTTACGTTTTAATTTCATTGCAGAAATGTTATTATCCGTGATTTCGGCAGATGACCTCTGCGCTAGAGTTATTTACGTACAGGCTGCTCCAAAATGGTATTTCAGAAAATGTTGAATCTTTCAATGTATAATAATATATTTTAATAAAATTTAAATATCTCGAAAATCAGACAATGCGAAGCTTAATACGTGTGTTAATTTATGGTCGCCATGGTAGCGCCAGGCTGTATATATAAAGTTTGTATGTTATCAATAAAAGTTTTCCCGCATTTCTAGATTGCCTTAATTTGAAACCGACCTCAAACTCTAGTTTCAACAATTCACACCAAATTGGGCATTGAAGAATGAACCAATCAATCATTTAGCTATCCTCGCCCTTTGTTGTACAAATTGGTTTGATATTTTCAGAAGTGGATCAATTTCACGGGCACTTTTGAAATTGATCCGCTTCTGAACACAATTGCGTGAATTTAGCAAATTGAATTATTTTTAGAACAAAATTAAACTTTCTTAATTAATACAAATGCGACAGCTTAATGAACAGACCATGCTTGAGTTTCAAGATGAGGTTCTGTAAAGTAAAATATTCAGATAAAGATTACTTCAGGTTGGTAGCGCTATTTGAAACACTTGCTCTACGGAGCCCTCCGGCGATTGGCGGAACGTCTGAGAAGAGAGCTTGTTTCCTTTGACGACAAAAGATTTAAGGTTATTTTTTGATATTTAATAAATAAAATACGGATGTGCGTGAGTTTGTAATTCTTCTCCTCCTAAATCACGTAAGTAAGTACTTAAGGGGTCATCCGAATGTTTTTAGCTATAGTTGGACCCGGTAGATAGCGTTGTTGTCGAGAAGTTGAATAATAATAGAAAGAAAGGAAAATGGTTTCAATATTCTCGATGACAAAACAAAAACTTGAGTAGCTACCTATGGTCTTAACAGGCACCGCACGAAGCTTTCATATAGTGATCTTTAAACAAGACATATGTTAGCACTATTGTGGTATTTCCTGAATTACTTAGCACCTATTCTTATACTGCATTTGTGTTTTTACAAACTATTATCAGATATTTAAACATTCCGTTTCCCCAATCGGATTGAGTCTGTAAAGCTTCTCTACATACTTTTTGTGCGGCATCTATTCTTTAGAAGCGTAAAATGTCGTTCCACAAAGGGTTTTAAAACCCCAAAGCCTGCCTCTGATGTAGATAATGGCTCGTTCGTGAGCGGGCGAGTGGTTTACTATCAGCTTCATCGGCCCTTCACACAAACGGGAACATATAACAGATTCTATACCTTATTTGAGAGTTTCATACCTATTATTGAAGAAACTGAGGACTCTGCCACATACGTGATGGGATATTGATGAATTAACAACCCCCATTTCACCCTCTGGATATGAAGATTGGGAAGAGTTTATAGGGTTCTATATTATGTTTTTATTAGCTAAGATGTAATTTAATCTATATTATGTAATTTAACAGTTACTGAATCTGTCATATCTATTTGGGCTTCGGATGCTATTTCACCCCATATATCGTATTTATTTATGATGTATATAAGCTTAAATCACGATATTTTATCATCAAAGCTATCTGGTAGGTTATCAGTATACGCACCCCTACTTATGTGCATTTGCAATGAAAATTAACGAACATGGCCGCTATTAACCGGAAATACCTTTTACGACAATGCGCGGAAAAGCTTTATTTGAAAATTAAAATTGAAAAGCTCGACGTGGTAAAAGCGAATAGTTTCAGAGCCTTTCAGGGCTTATGTTCATTTGTTGTACGTGTACCTTTATGGACTCAATTTGATCATGATTCATTAAACTAATTCATTCAATCAGCGCTATTTAGCAGGATCAAAATCTCGTTTGAAATTGAACCTTATTGCTACTGTGGACTTTATTTTCTGGATATTAACAACAGAGCCACCTTACTGGTTCTTACTATTCCTAAGAACCATCCCGATGACTCCATAAGTACTACAACAAAAAAACATCAAAATCGGTCAAACGTTTTAGAAGGAGATGAATTACAAACGTACGGACACAGGAATTATATAATATAAATTATAAAGACAAATGTTGTATGCGCTTTATTTGATGGAATGATTATTTTTAGCCACAGTAGAATACTGAAGATATTTTTTTATGTTTCTTTATATACTGATTTACTCTAATGATTAATCAATTGACTCAATTTTATACAAGCATTTATTATTTTTCAGGAAATATTTTAGATGTAAGTAGTTTTGTAAACTTCTCAGTTTCATTTCAAAAGAAAGCTCGGTGGAAAACGCCATCTATGCGAAGACTAAGGCACTTTTGTGTAAACTTCGCCAAGGGTTTCAGTTTTCAGCGCAGGACACTAAAATGTTTCATGCTAGCTGGCTGGTTCTCCTAGCCGCAGATAGATGGCGCTGTAGCATTTGCCTCAACCACAGACGTAGTCACTTATTATTTCGATGACCTCAAACTATTTATTTTTAGTTTTTTTCAGGGTTCACAGTAACAATAATGTTTATTCATGATGGCCAGGAATAGATGAGTATCTAGGTACTATAAAATGAACTTTCTTATGGGATGCATGACCTAGACAGCACTTCATAGGCATAGCAACAACTGAATAATGTCTGTCATCAACAAATCTACTTTGTAATTATATCCATTAATTGAATATGTTAGTATAATTATCGATTTTGACTATACAATTAATATAAATTAGGTACATTATTATCTAATAAGTAATAGTAGCATTAAGTAGGTACATGGTAACAACGATACATAAAACCAGAGCAACCGGAAGTATCGACATACTGCACTCGTCGTTTTATAACTTTTGATGTAAGCTCGGTACACGCGAAATTTACTCTAAAGCGAATTAAAACTTTATATTTTACTTGTTAAGGTTGTATACTGCTATGAAAGTTGAAACTTTAGATTTTACGGGCTTAGGCTGAAGAGTGCGGGTCGTCGGCCGCGGCGCCCCGCCCCCAGTGCTGACGTCACGCGCGTGACGTCAGAAGCCCACCTGCTTCCTCCCCCGCGCCTCTGCTCAACCCCCGGCCGGGGAATATCCGGGGACCAGGCCCCTTTGGCATTTATTTAATCAGGATTTTGATATCATGAGTTAAATTCATTTTGCTAAAATGTCAAAGTGTGATGAGCCGATATGGACTTTGCCTAGGTAACTATCTCGGTAACGGAATAATATTTTTATAAGAATTGAGTTCACAGAAGACAGCATTGATAAACATTTATTTTTAATTATAGACTTAACAAATCTACAGTCTACCAACTTACATTAAATATTCAGTAAATCGATTCCACCCGAAGCTAAAAACTGCAAACGCCCGAGGTAACGCCATTGTAAGTGAAGCAGGAGCTGAGAAAACACCTTCCATCCATTTCAGTTTACTGTACATAAGTCTAGTTGAACTTTTATTTAACTTGTGTGCAACTTTTGAAATGGAGTTTACTTTAGATTACCATAATAATGGCAAGGCGGCAGGCACGCCTGGTTGGGTTAGGGACCGTCGAAAAGCGAACAAAGGACTTTTTTCAGGGACTCCCTGGGTGTTTTGCCTTTGTCTGTGGCCGATGTGATTTTATTGGGGACCGGATTATGACATCGTTTTCCTTTAGACATTGTTGTATTGATGTATCAATCAAAGGCTTTTGTGTGCTGATGTCGTGACCATTTGATTATAATGTTATAAACGATGTTTATAGATATACTAGCTGTGCCCCGCGACTTCATCCGCGTAGTATTGGATTATTGGGCTAAAAAGTATCCTATATGTTAATCCCGGTTATAATCTATCTGTGTTCCAAATTTCATCCAAATCCGTTCAGTAGTTTTTGCGTGAAGGAGTAACAAACATACATACATACATACATACATTCATACATACATCCACACTCACAAACTTTCGCATTTATAATATTAGTAGGATAATACAGCAACCAAGTAGCCAATTGACAACAGCTCATATACGGGGCTGACTCGACCGGAGTAGTACCACTCTCTCACAGATAATCGGCGTAAAGTAGTTATGATAGCTGTGTTTCGCACTATGAGTGAGAGAGCCGCAAGACCGATCCTCATCCCACACCGCCTCAGGCCAGCAACGTGCGAGTAATGCCATTGTTATTGCAAGGCTACGGTAACTGTTTAACATCAGGCGGGTCGTACGCTTGTGTGCCGACTGTGTTATATACAAAAAAAAGTTGCCTGCAGCTTGAAAACTATAAATAGAGCACACTAGTTTTTCCAAAACGAAGGGTAGAAGATAACAAGGAATGCGGCTTACGGAGTTCAAGGAAAGAGCTAGATTTAATTTATAGAGTAGATTTATAGAATTTTAAAATAAGAAATGTTTGGCTCAGGCTTGAGAATTTGGTAGCGTTATATCAGTCGATACAGTATATTTTATTTACACCAAATTTGACACCAAACGGCAAACATTTTTCACTTTTCCTTCCGTCGCTTCAATTGTAAATGAACGCCTAAAGTCATTTACAAACTTCCTCCTCGCTAGTCTCCACGCAAACGAAGTACCTCCAGGAAATTCTTCGAAAAAATAAATGATGAAATTCTTAATGAGAAAATGGAAATACGATTTTATATTCCACCGACATTTTGACGACTCAATTCACTACGCGCCGGGTGGTTGCCAGTTCGATTCCGGCTAGGGCTAATTTTGGAAATGGCTTTTTTGTCATTTGCCCTATTCTGAGTACCACTCGCCCAGGCATTGAACGATACCCATAATATAAACGTTACTTAGTTTGGAACCTTACAGTTCAGTCCGGCGATATATTTTTTTTATGAAACAGACCTACCTTTGCATTGCCTCCGTAAAGTGGTCTGAATTTTGTTTTTAGATAATTATGCTCCTAATAATATTCAACCTCATGAGTTTTTGATCGTTTGTCTAGCAGCAGCCGGATTGGCATGCTGATCATGAGACCAAGAGATTACTACCTCCCTTGAAGAGCGAGAGAGAGAACTAAAAGCTCTCGTTCCTTCTTCCCTTCTCCTTTCACGAAGATCTTCATGGTGGTACTTCAACATAAAGCAATTTCTATCTTATACACTTTTAACGAAGACTTTTAAGTATTCAGTGTACTTACATACGGTACATGACTTCATTAATAAATAACCTAAGGAATGAGAAACTGTGCACAACTGTACGTAGAACAATTTGTGGGTATGAAAACTTTATATGAGCTTGTCTGGTGAATAGTTCAACTCCACAAAATTTAATTAGTTGGTGTTATCATATTAAATTAATAAGCTATCGCTCATTGGACTTCTCTAACGGGGATTCCGACGATATCCCTCCCTTTTGATTTCTTTCTCCACTCGAATTTAGGGAAACATTTCCATGGCTTCATTTCTAGTTCTAACTTGGAAACTGCTCTACCTGGACTCTTACTCGGCTCGTCATCAGACCTTTATATTCTTCTTGTCACTTTACACCTGGCTTTTATAATCTGTTTATAGTAAGATGTGGAAAATAATCCTCCTGAGGAGCCATGTAGAGAAGCTTCCAAATGAATCTGTTGGGGATTTGAATTTCCCAACAAACCCATTCGTCATAGCTAATCTGAATTACCGATATAAATATATATAGCAACCTACAATATTACGGTATTAATTAATGTCTATCTACATTGTTAGTTACAACAAATACAAGTAAACACAATGGAAGTTTTGTCAAAATTAATTAACCATCAGGAAGTTTGTAATAGTTCTGTCGGTACGATCAATCTTAGTGTCGCCTCTATGTCGACTAATTAACGCGTGGATCAACGTAAATGAATAACGAAAATAATATTTTTATGAAATCTAAACTGACATTAAAACATTTCAAGTCATCATTTATGGCAAGTTCTTTCCAATGACTATTAAGACAATATGTATACATACTTGGTGTGTATTAGTACAATTTAACATACAAAATAACTATATGTATGTATTATAAATTTGTTAGTACCATAAATGCTAGCTGAATAGGAATAAAAATTGATTAAAAAACCCCCGATGCGGATAATCTTCAAACTGTTGAACCGATTTTCATGAAACAAAGCTAAGAAGACTCTCGCTCAAAATACCTTTCTAACAAAAATAAACGAAATTAAAATCGGTTCATCCGCTTGGGCGCTACGATGCCACAGACAGACACACAGATACATATGATAAACTTATAACACCTGCTTTTTTCGTCGAGGGTTAAAGATAAGAAAACCACGCGCTAACATTTGTCTACGCATGGGAATGGGGGCTACAGCTACGCAGCTACGCGCGTAGCAACACGTAGCGACACGCGCGGTGCTACGAGAATGCGTTAATATTAATAGGCAATTTCACACTAAATTCGCGTGTATGCCTTGCGGAACGGTAATGTCCTCATTCATTCTTGACAATAATTGCTAAACTTCATTGTTATGTTTGATAATAATAATAATGATAATGGTAACAAATTGAATCATAAATTTTAATACTTTTAGTTTATGTAGAGAAAATAACTTTAGGCCACAAATTTACTCAAATTGGTCTACATTTATCAAATTTGATACACTGAATACTTATTACGAGATGTTTATAAAAAAACAATTAATACCATTTGAAATACTTTCTTCACAAGAACTAAAGGTTTACCTTTACCGTTAAAATAATAGGTATGTATTTGACACAACTTCTTGCCATTTCCCCACCCAAATACGATATTATGTTGACAATCAGGGACAGCAAAGGACTATGTTAGACATATAGCTTGTATAGGCATCCGTCTAGGTACCAATTCGTTTCCGTGTAACTGCAGCTCAAAAATCGATTAAGTCCCAAAGCGGAGTTGAGGTCTCGAGGCGGAGGGCTCTCGTGTAGAGTTTTGGAGTATACTGGAGGTCGGCGGGGGGCGCATGCGCGGGGCGGGGGCACGCTCTGACGTCACTCGTCGCGCCCGGGGCGGCAGTGGCTCGCACCGCGCGATCAGTCACGCGCGGCTCCCGCCCTAAATCGTCAAACACGATCACGAGCTTCCGATGTTAATTCTCGATTATAAACAATCGGTAATCGGTTACAAAGTATCGAGTGAATGCGATCGGTGCGCCGGTCGGCCACGTGTGATCACCCCCGACAATTGTATTGTGAGGACGCGCCACTCAACGTATTGTTTATCTGTATTGTACTGTGGATAAGCCCGAGATACACATGCCAGGCTATACATAGCAAACAAATATACCAAAGTATCACAGTTGCTTGTAAAATTAATGATATGATTCTTAACGTCATAATCATAAGGGCGATTTTGGTAGCATGTGTATCATAGGATTTAGACGTAACGTAGTTGTAGGACTTATCAGTACTTTTATCTGTGTTGACAAAATGTTTGACAGTTCAAAACAGTGCCTAGCTATATGAAAATTAGGTTTACATTTGCTTAGCTCATGAATATCATACTACTCATGCAATACTATACAGTAAATGCAACTGCATAGATGCACTACTTATGCAATTCGTGATTAAATTAAATTCTTTACCATTTCACTGAGTCTTATTACATAGGCACTAAGGTTTACTTAAAACTTTCCCCAAGAATTTGAATACAAATTTGCATACATTGGTGTGATATTAATTCCCTAACATAACACAATATACTTTGGATGCGGAAGGTTACATTTGAGATGAATAATATACCTTATTACTCCATATATAAGAGCTATTGCTTCTGATAATGGTTAGTAAGGTACACGAAAAAGGTAGAAAGGTGTGATAAGATTTCGTGTTTGACCTATCTAAAGATTACCGATAGTTACTGAATATTTATGTTTAATACATTATCATTTTCGTAATCAATAATAGGTTAATACTCGTATGTGAACCTGTAAATAGTAATATTCGGATTCTATAACAAACAATCAATGTAACGAAATTCATGTGAAACATTCACCATAGTGAAATTAGATATGTTAATTTTATATATCCCTACTTAAGCACTGGCCAATCAATCAAACAGGCATTATAAAATCACGTATTGACATTGGTTACAGCAATCGATTGGATGAAGTTGTGCATAAGAAAATTAACCCACACATAGGTACATTAGCAAACCAAAACCAACTCTAGTACAAGTGAGTGTAGGTTGGTTTCAGTTTGCAGAAGTATGTGTGGGATGATTGCATTCTGCAAAATTACATCCACTTTTGTTAGCCAAAAGTGGGAATGAGCCTTATTATTTTACTAGTTAAATAATACTTCGGAATGCATAGTTTTTTTGTTAATGAGTTGGTTTTATTGAAACATTTATTTTCTATTAAGACTTTTTTTTTGCCTACATAAATGAATCTTAGATTTACATTACCGTACCGTTTACATGTAGGTTGGTAGGTACTTGAGCAGTTTTGGATTTTTCATATACCTACCTCAATGTTTATTACTTTAGGACATAGTTAATATTCTGGACTAAGAACGACATTTACTGAGTAAATAGCCGCCTTGGTAGTAAGTCTCGTGCTTACATCGCCACTTTGTAAATTAAACATCTTGTACAAAGTCCCGCAGATCGATTTTTGCGATCGTTTCTAAAACTTCTGTTTTATTCATGTCCACCCTGTATCTTATTTAAATAAAACCCCTTATAAATACTGATCAATCAATCAATATTCATACTATATCTCGCGATATATATTTAATATTGTTTCATTCTGTGCGGTGGCGACTGCTGTTTATTTCATAGTTCATTGCTTACATATTAAATTCGCATCCACTCTAAACTCGTGAAACTGCCAGAGAAATACGGTCGTATAGTTCGCTCATTTCACAAAGATGCGTGTTGTGACCCTTATGACACTGGCATATGGGCTAATTTGGAATAATTCACACGTCTTCGTGATATAAACCGACTATATAATCTAACATCCAGCATACGACATTTTATCCAAGCGACAACAAAACTCTTTTTATGTTGCCAATAAAACATGAATATTTCTCTTCTGAGCACAAGATACGGGTTAGGTTTCATCACTCTATCCAATTTGGTTGCTTCCACATTGCCCTTGGGCTTATTACGAGTTCAAGACGGCACTGTATATCTTGCGTGCGTAGGCAGAACGAACAATCTGCCTTTAGCTAACAAACGCCAAGTCTCCCCTTGCTGGCAGCCTTGCAATTTTTTCACAGAGCAGTGGCTACACGAAAATGTCCCCGAACATCCCCCGACCACAATTTTTGTTTCACCTCCTACATCGTGTAAGTACAAGCCCTGAAAACGCTCCGGCCATTTTTCTACACGTGGACTCTTCGCGCTATTTTCGTTTTAATTAATTTTAATTAAATTCGTGCTGTGAATTGATTGCACTGGCGAGTAATTAAGTTTAGCGTTATGTGAATAGATGCTAATTAGTCGGGTGACGCGACACCATTTTAGTCATATTCATCGTCGCTGGTGGTTTTTATGAAGCTGATTACACACAAATCTTCTTTATGACGTCAATTGCTAATTAATAGCATTGTTACATGCATAATAAATTGTCATAATGATAATTGCAGACAACGTAAGTAAGCACCTATTAATAATTAAAATATGGTATTTAGATTACATTGTGTACGTAGTTACTTATGACATTAGTACTGAATATTGAGGATGTGAAATAATCTCATCCTCAATATTTGGTACAAGTGTATGTTTTTATAAAAAAAACAACATAATTATAATCATAATTATAATTCCAGTCCTTATCCACTGCAAGCTAAGCCATCAAAACGTCTAATTAAAGGAGATTCCCAACTTCTTGTAACAACCTTTAAAAAACTCTCAATGTTAACTTTAATTAAAAGCTATACTTTCCTAAATATGCTTTGTCAGAAATAAATCTCAAAGTTTGACACAGAAACAATTTATTACACGTATACTGCAGAGGCCTGGTATTCAATTTTTATTATTAGGACTTTTTTTAAACCTCACCGAGCGACCTATTTAAATAACTCATTTATTTATATAAAAGAAGCCTCCAAATTATGATTTGGGTGTAACCCTTTTCTATCCGTCTGTCACATTTTGATACACCGGTAAAAGATCTGAAAAGGTTGCCTGTTCCCTAGTATTATGAGTTAAAGGTTTGGGGTCACACGTGTTACCTTTCAAATCATGTTTTACCTATTGTTATTTTAGATAATTTGATTGTGTACCTTATTTAAGGTTTGTTTAGGACACATATTATTATTATTACGAAGAAGAACCTGCTTGAGAGTTGCAACGTTTTATAAATGCAACCCTTCCTGTGTACTATTTTCGATGTTACCTCTTAAACCGCAACGATTTTACTGTGCTTTCGCAGTTCCTATAAATCTGTTATATGCCATCCCATATATCTTTGTTATTGTGAATTTGTTATCCCATTTCTGGAAGCGCAGGATCATGATCTACAAGCGATTTCAAGCACTACTGTATAACTTTTTAAGGTCGAGAATTTGTTGGTATTTTGAACTGCTAGTTTTTGCACTAAAGGTAGTTCGGTGAATTCAAACAAATATATTTTTATCGCAGTTGGGTACCTACCTAAGCACGCTATCCTCTCTACCTAGTCATTTCAAGATATCGACTTCAGGAACGTTATGAACTCTTATAGGTAGGTACTTTTATCAACATTATGAGAAAATAAGATCTCATAAAAGTAGACCATTCCATATCACTTTGATCATAATGAGTAAGTAACATGTAATGAGAAGTGATATTGTTGTGAAAAAATATTAATTGAGAACAAAGGGTTCCCCTTCAGTAATAAATGTCCTATCGATCGCGATCTAGTCGTACTGAGCTGGAAACCTAGACATATTGAAATATAGACTAAAAAGTAGTCGACTTTTAGTTAAATAGATTATACCTATCTTTACGAAACGGTTAAAAAGGGTGTAGGCACTTAACAAGTGACTGACACAAGAAAAAAGTTATTCAAGTTTCACTCTCCAAAGTATTAATCTTTCCGCTACATTTAAATATGCCTAAATTTTTGTCCTTTGTTCTTGAATTGGAATTGTGTGAAAGTACTAGAAACAACTAAATATTATTCTGAATTTAAAAATATGTGGGTCTATTACTGGTAGGTACCTCAAATATTACCTTATCACATATGCCATGATATTATTCGTTATAAGGAAAACGGCATCGATAAATGCCAATCCTCATTTCCTTACGTCATGTCCTATATGCATACAAACATAAAAGTTAAACCTTATCAAATATTCTCTTTTATTCGAATACCTGTTTTTTCTTAGCTCTATCCTCCTCACTTGAGATCACATCCAGTATCAACACGGTATACCCAAAATAATGTCAAGATCACGACCCAATACCTATCGAACGGCGGCACTATCAACAGTATCAACTGTCAGATATCACATGATCATCGGATAATCAGTGCATCTCACTCAACTCATGTTAGTAACTGATAACATGAGATGATAAGAAGTGATTGTTTCTTTTTAAAATTTTTATCTAAATTCTAGACACTTAGGTATTTAGTGGAAGAATTGGGGCAAATAACAACAGCTTAGATGTAGCTTCATAGCATTGGCCCGTCGCTATCTATCACTTGAGTTATGTCATGTGCCACTAAAACGTTCCCGCCAACGTCGTAAATACCCTTAGACCCTCTCTGTAAATACCTAATAAACTGGTTGGGCCATATTTTAAAAGAAAAAAAGGAATAAAAAAAAAATAGACTTGATAAATATCGCCAGACCAACCACGCCTTTGATAAAATCAAGGAACCTGGTCCCAAACAAAGCATTGCTTGTACAATGGACTGGGACCTTACTGGGGCGATCTAAGTGGTACCCAGGCCACAGAGAATTATGAAAATGCTATATCAGAAATGTACCCTTACGGGAATCGATCCCGTGACCACTCAGTACAGTGAGCAGAGATGCGTACTACGCCAAGCGGTCGTCCATTTATCTTAATTATTATTTCAAACTCTGAAACATTCTGTATAAGTGGTAATTTTAATTCCTTGGCCATAGTAGGTATACAAACCTTAAAAACTACCTAAACTATTAAGAGATTACTAACACGTTCAACAAATAGTATCTACCTAAGTACCACCAAGTTTCCTCTTATTTTACTTCCCTTTTATTTATGTAGCGAAGTGGAAACTTCTTTTATCCATTAACTGGCAGTAAATTGTTTTTAGATGAAGTACTTAGAAGTGTTGTAAGTTAATGGAAATCTGTGGTACGCTGTAACAACGGAGCCGCGCGGCCGGGAGCAAGTACACTTGATCTACCCCCTTTCGACTTAGTTAACAGCTTAACGTTTACTTAGCACATTAATTTACGACCGAAGTATAGTGGTCTGTAATAAAATCACTGATGGAGCCTAAGTGAACGCCCCGCCAGGGTGGTGCTTAAATGTCATTAGTTACTTGCCACTTGATTTTTTTTTCATTTAGCATCAAGATAAACGGTACTAAATGGTATAATAATACAGTCTAGTGTGAGAATTAACGTGGAAGCTCGTCATCTGCACCATCAAAACCTAAAAAATACATGCTATCATAGAGAATATGAACGTTTAACAAACAATCTAACGACAATAAACAACGAAAGTCAGTTCAAAAACTTATACAATAAGTAACTCTAGAACAATGGTTATAAACAATGTGTGTAAAAAATGAACAGTGATAAAATGTGGTATCAACGTATGAGGGGGTTAGCGTGAAGCGAGCCCTGGGCGGGAGCGGCTCGCGGCGCGCGCGCTGTGATGCGATGGGCCAAGACTGGTGCTTCCGCCGCAAGAGGAAGCGCAGCAGCAGCCAGGACGACCCGCATCACACCCGGTAACTTGCCATGACATATTGAACCTTATTTTAAACCACGCAAAATTTCGTCCCCAAAAAAGCGACACATAATTTTTTTTATTTCGTACTGCAGCTCGACACCTAATGATTACAGCGTTGATAATGTCTATTCGGCTATCTGATCGTGGAAACACTGATGAAATCGGATAAGCCGTTTTCTATAATGCTCGCACTACAGGCAGATCAGCTGGATTTATAATGTTTAGATTAGCCAACTCCAAAATACACAAACATACCTATATAAACATACCTACCCGTTTGCAAAGATGCGTTAAGTTACATTTTTGTATAGGTACGCCTTTTTGCATTCCAGATTCCTTTTCTAGGAATTATAAATTACGAATGTCTATTTTCTAGCCTATAATCACCCATGAAACGCTATCCTACTTTCAACCTGCTACCAATTTAATCTATCTTCATTTTCTGAGAGTTTCAATACACATAACCTGCGTAGATCCTAATCTTATTTCAGTACACGACTAACAAAGGTCTGACACTTCTAGCTAAAATGTGCTTAAGTACTAGATGTCAATATTTATTTCATCTCAATTCGGCCACCGATTATCGGTCTGCGGTCTCCCATTCGCATAGAAAGAAATTGACCTTTCATATTATTTAGGTACGTAGTATGTATGTACAATACATGAACCTTGAGCAAGGTCCTCTAAGCCGAAGCGACATTACCTCCGCCGGCGTCGCGGTCAAGAGCCCAATTACAAACACCCGAACTCTTGCCCTAGTATTTACCACTTTGTCTTTATGAACAAACATAAGTTTTGGCCTCAATTAGCCGGGCTGCTTATTTAAGATGTTGCCAGTTCTGTTGATTCCAACCGAGACCCATGCCTGGTACCAACTTCGTGATGCTTGACGGCTATTAAGTTCCCAAGTTGTATTTATTTGGGCTATCGTTAAGGAATGTAGAATAAGTATTCACTTGAAGCGTGAGAGATCCGTGTCATCTTAAGGGTTTGATTCAAAATTTGGAAGACATGAATTCCGTCCTTAGTATTATAATAGGATTATTTTAATCATATTATTTTTCCCAGTATAGTAGGTTAGTATTTAAATCTTGGATACATCTACTATATAAAAATAAGTCGGGTTTTCCTTCCTGACGCTATAACTCCAGAACGCACGAACCGATTTCCACGGTTTTGCATTCGTTGGAAAGGTCTCGGGCTCCGTGAGGTTTATAGCAAAGAAAATTCAGGAAAAATTTCAACAGAACGCGGACGGAGTCGCGGGGCACAGCTAGTTTTCTTATAAATTAGAAATTCACAGATCAAGAGAAACCTCTTTCGTTTGTCGAAATCAGATTTAAACAGTCAATAACTCTAAATTGAAAATTTAAAAACCCCCGATGCGACGACCTATTCGTCAAATGTATAATTTACCTAGTTCTTCCAAATAATGAAGTTAGCGCGATTTGCGTAGCTCCCGTAGCTCAGTATCCATAACTCATCTCGCAAATTCATCTGGTACAACTAGTTTCGATGCCAGATTGTGAAAGCGTCATTTACATAATTTGTTTTGGCTTCCTCATTTATAATCTGATGTACAATAATCAACAGAAAATCTGTGTAAAAGTATGAGACATTATTTTGTTATGCCATTAGAATAGACAACGAATCTAAATATTGATGCCACGGAGGTTTAATTCCTAGTAAAATATTATCAATTATGATTAAATTTGATGTAATAACTCTGGTTGAGGCGGACGGGAGCAGCCCAGGGGAAGAATTTTCAATAACGCTAAAATTATTTTAAATTAGATTTGTTTTTTTTTTATATTTTTTCTCAATGGCGGAGCAGCGCCCTCTGGAATTATTATAGCGTAATATTCCATGACCATTAACAAAACAAACAAAATTTTACGCATGCGCGTATCCATCATTTGAAACGTGACTTATGGAACGTCTTTAGTTCATACACAAATCTCATATAAAAATTGATAAAATATACATTTTTTCCAGAATCAGGGAAACTTTTCAAATTTATAATATTGTAAAAAGCCAGTTCAGACTATTACGATCATTTAAAAATATAATAAATCGAAATCCAATAATCACAAATTTCGAATGGATTCGAGCCGTGGGAATTGGTTTTGGCCGTGAATGTGGCTTTTTTAACCTACAAAAGAGCTGATGATCTTCAAACGGCTGAACCGATTTTCATGAAACATAGCTAAGAACACTCTCGATCAGAATACCTATCTAACAAAAGAAACAAAATTGAAATCGGTTCATCAGCTTGGGCGCTACGTGGCTACAGACAGACACACAGATACACAGATACACAGATACACAGATACACAGATACACATGTTAAACTTATAACACCCCTCGTTTTTCGTCGGGGGTTAAAAACAGTGACACAAATAACATATTTTATGGACTTTTGTTTTTGTTCCAAGATGGACGATCACATTTTTGTTTTGTATTGTTATTAATCGTGTTTGTTATTGCTATTCACTACTCGACATTGGCAGAATCATATTGGGCTAGACCCAATTGTAAGAGGCCATTAATATAAAAAAATAACATATGTAATTTTATTTTCAATTATCAGCTAATAGGTTGTATACTTATAAGTAGTCGCCAATCTTGTTGGCGAAATTTTTCCATTACATGCTTGTTTATTATTGCGAAATGTGCCCATATACGCTAGTAATGACAAGCGTTCCCAGCGGGCTGCATGACAACGGAGCCAGCGATGGTGGCAAGTGGATAATTACACCGTAAAGGCCTCGTCGTCGACAACGCGATTACCCCTAACCTCTCGATACACAATGAGCGACTGCGATGCGACGGTGCAGTGTGATAGCATTAACTGCACATCACCTTCTTAATGATGTTATAGATTGTGACACACTTCGCTGCTAGACCGTTTCTGCATCGCTATGAACGCTTTTTAACCGACTTCCAGGAGGTTCATCTGTATGTTTTTTTTAGTTTTTTCACCGATTAATCCGTCAATTGTGGACCGTTTTTGAAAATTCCTCACTATCTTTACATTACGCTATTAGAATTAGGTAGGATTACTTCTTAGGTACCCACCCCTACTTATTTGAATTGGCATCGACTCCAATTAAAATAAATTATAGGGTCCCTAGTTCTTTCAACCGGGTTTTTTAGAAATCATTTTTTTTTGGATACTGTGTTCCATTTTGATTGAAACCATTTGACCATTTCGTTATAATATCTGCCCAGCCCTGCGATGCATGAACTGCGTCGCATGTGTTCTGAAATCTATGAATCTACCACGTACGAGGTAATCGCATCTACGTGCAATTCCACAGTAATTATTTCTGACCACAAACGTAATAATACGGCGGACAGAGGCGGCCATTACGGGCGAAGGTAACCGCCATTCTACCTTCTAACTTGAAATACACACCGCCAATCTTCGTCACTGTGAGGATTTCAAGTAATAATAGGTTTTATGTTCGTAATTGGGTTGTTTGTTTCTGCTTTGTTTTTTCGTTATAATGAAGCTGTTGGGGTATAAACGCAATTTTTTATGTAAATAAATATTTAAAAATAAAATTAAATAAATATTTAAAGGTAGATAATGGCGCTAATTTTATTGGCCACAAATTATTACTAAACTAAATAGGAGAACACTAAATTGCATTACGTATTTGTATATTTATAATGTTTACGGGATTACATGAGTATTACTAGGTTATTGTTAACGCTGCTATGGATAAACCAATACTTATGTACCACCATTGGTTATATTGTTTCTCGCTTGCGTATACCTACTATACGTTTGTCTGTATATAGGTATTGTTAGTTAAACCCCATTGTTGTCATGATGAATGCGGAGGATTGAACGTTGTTCTTATCCCGTGTAGCAACGAGTAGGTAGCAATAATTTCCCCGGAAGTCGAACCTTTGACAATAGTCCTTCCCACCTAGACCACAATAAATCAATGTAACACAATTCTCTCGTCGTTCAAAACGTAATCTTCTAAGCTCGGAAAATGTATTAAACCGAATTCAGCGGTCGTGATTCGCAGCAAGCTTCAGTGAAGACGTTAGATTTTCGCTTGACCTACAAACGAACGCACTTGGGGCGGTAAATCAAAGTGGTTCTTGGGGCCCTGATATAAGCACCACTTCAGCGCGGCGGAGTGGTGACTTGCGTCATTTTTCTTACAAGAGAGTTGCGTGCCGGCGTACGCATGCGGCTCGCCCTATCCGACCCCCGGCAAAATGGCGGTGGCAACATGGCCGCCGGGCAGCCGCAGGATGCTCTGTGACGGTGCTCCTGTCCGACACGACGGTGACACGATTATCCGCGCTGCACACCTCGACACGCACATCCGCACTCGCACCGCCGCCGCGATCGATCATCGCTTGCAGCCACGCGCCGCTGCCGAAACGAAACGCGCGTGCAACAAGTGACATCGGTTCTAAAACTGCACCAGCGAGTGGACCGCTCATATTATTGTTCCCTGGCAGTGATGTAATTGTGGGTCACATAAATATAGAACGTGCCCTTTCGGTGAGTGGCGGCGCGGGTGAGCCGAGCAGTGAGTGACGTCGGCCGCTCACGTTCCCCGCGCCGCGCGACGTCAACATTGCCGGCCGCGTCACGCACGCCGGTGCTCACCGCACGATATCAACACGCGCGCTTGCCCTCGCAATTAGCGGCATACCGCGGCGCGATCGGGCCCACTGTCCCTGTTATTATTACATAAGATGACCCATTGAGAGGTGGATAATGCGACAATAACCGCGAACAATTCGCAATTAGTAGACTTTGTATCGTACAATCACCGCTTGTCTACACGCGATATAGATGCAAACTAGCCAAGTAATACCCATCAATAATGACGATAACACGAGTGCATAGTACGCGCGTGGCTCGCGAAGCCCAGTACAGTAGAAACCGCGGCGGCGTGTAAACCGCGCTCCGGCGTCAGCACGTGTGTTGCGATGTTTTTGCTGTCATTCATTATCAGTGTTTGACTGTTTCACGTGACTGTGGAGCTATGTTGTGAACTGGTACCGATGACGTGTGTGAGGAGTGCGGGTGCGGGTCGAGGAAGCGCGCGGCGTGCGGCCCGCTAGCCGCGCGATGTTGACATTCGTGTTCGCTGTATGGTCGGCGGCGCGCGCGCTGGGCTGGGCGTGCGAGGCGGCGCCCGCATCGCCGGAAGTAGAGGAGATCCCGGTGCTGCCACGGCTCCGCTCGGCACGTGCCTCCAGCGACCTTTCTACTTTGAGCGCGACCACCACTAGCTCCAGCCAAACCAGTAGCAGCGACACCAAGAGGTCCAAACCTCACACCGCGCGTCCTTGACACACAACCGTCGTCACAACACAATGCACAACTTCACACGACACTGACTAGTAATCAACAAAAGAGGAAATTGCATTATCAGCCCTACCTATTGTAGCTTCATCAATATGACAGCATTGCTAGTCAATCACTGAATGTTTTCTTATCAGCCAAACGTTAGATCTGAACAAGAACATCCTTTAATTTATATCACTATAAGTAAGCAGTTTTGGTAAATCTTTATCTTCGTTGACGCAGGATTCAATCTAATGGGGCAGGATATTGGAATTATCGCTCAATTATTTGCTGGTGGTGCGCATTCCGTTGATAGATTTAAATTACATTAACCTTTGAATAAACCGACATTTTAACTAAATTACTTGAGAATACCTCCCAGCATACAGGTAAGACACTTACACGAAGCGGAAAGAGCCATATTTCCTCAGTCGCTGTTAATGTGAGAATGTTGTTAAGGTACACGGGAAATTAGATTTTGAGGGCAATTCTAAAGAAAGAAGTATAAATTATATTTCCGTTTCGCGGAGTGCTACGTTCTCCTATTGTTAGGGAATATTTTCACAGTTCTTTAGCGTAAACCAAAATGTATTGTTGGGTGCAATATTATTAATCTGTTAATTTTTGACTTGAAAATTGAACGTGGTATAATATTATTCGTTAAATGTTAACATAACATTATTATGATCTCGTAATACAAAATAATAATTACTATTTTTAAAGAACTATTACATATTTTTTTACTTACGTTTTTAATTGATAGGGTACATACATATTTCAATGAAATCCATAAGTTTTTGAAAGTAACTCTCCCCATTAAAATTAATTTTAAACTCTATCATAGGTACAGTATGGAGATTTTTTCAATTCTTTTTATTTGAGTAGGTATCTAGAACAGAGCCATTCTGAGCAGAGAGCTGCGTCAATACGTGGCACGCTCCCTGAAAAGGCGCAATGGACCAGAATAAAGTGAACATGAAAGAGATTCCTTTATATATTTGACCGGTAACGATTTGGTACTGACTCAATTGGATTTATGCGTAACAAGATGTTTAGAATTTTTGACTATCCATGTGTAGAGATGAGATTTAAGATACAATCGTTCGTACGGCATGAAAAAATATAGTTTCATAAAAAATATAAATTAAATAGTTACGGAATTGTATGTTGGTTACATTTCAACCTTTAGCTTGGTTTATTTTGTGGGTTAATTATTTTTTTGATAAATGTAAGTAACACACAAACAGCAGTCTCAATTTTCTAACCAATTATAAAAGTTTTGCGTTTGTTGTTCATAAAAATGTACCTGATTTATCTTCAAACTATATATATGTAAGCCACACAAAAATGGCTTCCATATTTTAGTTAAATTACGGAGTCTCTCAAATTTTTGAATATTGTATTAGAAAAAAAAATATTGACGACTCTGACTAGACAACTTGTTTGGCATTGATTGACAAACAGTGCTGAGAGCAACATAGTGTGTATAGTATAATTTACATTTCTAAGAGACACAATTAACATTACGTAGCCACACATTTAGCAAATAATTGTTGTCGACGGTTGCGTGTCGGACCACATCCCTGAATAACCAACGGGTTAACAACTCCAGCGAATGACATGCAAATATATGAAAATGGGCAACGGAGGATACTGAATACATTGTCTTGTCAATTGTAACAACCAACAACCACGTCGCTTTCATAACGATTTTCTATACATGTGTTACGATATTTTCATAAGGCTGTACCCAGAAACATAACGTAATCCTGTTTCTTATTTCTGATGACTGCAGACAGCAGCGGCACCTAGGACGATTTAACCACTAGACCCGAGATGCACTAGATAAAGGATGAAAACTCCATGCTAGAGTAAGCAGCGTAACTACGACCAAGGCTAATGTTTCTTGGTACGTTCCTAGCGGGGTGATATGCGAGAAACGCATGATCGCGATACGAGTGTTTAAGTCGTCCTAGTCTTAGGCCTACTAGTTTCTGTTTTTCAATTAAATATGGCAATAGTAGAGTTCTTTTTGCTTAAAAAATAAAACAAAAGACATAAAGGTGTATCATGGGTAGAGTCAAAAACACGTCAGATCTTGAAGCCAATTCTGTATCGCCCAATCACTAAACTAAAACTGTGATATCTAAAGTACATATTATTATAATATAAATTTTCGCGACGGCCACAGAAATAATAATACATATCGTTTAGTCATGTTTGTGTATCAATAGAATCAGTACCACTCTGTCTGCAAGTCTCCTTGCAGTGTCAAGGTGTCTGGTGGCTTGCGGCACTGCTGAGTCGGCAGCCGTGACGGTGCTCGCTACTGCCGTCTGCAGGTTGCTTAAAATCTTCCCTTGATTGGGCATTTTGGGTCATTTGCGGTATCATGCAAGTTTATAAAATCATATTTTTTAAATATTTTAAGTAGTAAGTATATTTATTTCCTATACTTGTGACACAAAAAATATTTTGATATTTGCTGTAGCTAGTCAAACTCTGGTGTAGGAACTATAAAGAGTTGTTCTATTCTATTGTATTATATTCTATTATATTACATTTTATTCTATTCTATTCTATTCTATTCTAGTCTGACAAATTGCATATCCCCTGAAATTAGTTGTTTCTTTATTTGGTATCTATACGGTCTTGTTTTGATAGTGTATTCACATGGCGCCTTAGCATAAATGCTAAAGATTACGTTTTTATGACTACTTATTTTAAGATAGTCTTCTTCTCAAGACTAAATATAGTTAATTAATAATTATTCTAATTAAAACTAGTGACACCCTGATGCTGACTGTCTGCCAAATTGGAATTATCATCTAATATTTATTATGCATACACGTGTATACGTTGTGTGTACGTAAAACAACGGTGCAATGTGATATCTGTATAATGCTATTTCTTTTCGCTAAAACGTAATTTTCATACTTAGAATATTTTCTTTGTCAACACTTTAGAATCGACTGACTTGTAATACTACTTTTTACGACTATCCTTGAACGTACCTATTGTTCTACTTTTATGACAATCTAGTCCAAATTTCGCATCCTAAAATTTCGAAATAGTCTATAAAATACAAAATATGTGAGACTGTTTATTTAGAAGCAGACTCTGCTTTAGTTTCTTACTAAGTGTAGTGCGATATTTACTATTCTTATTTGCAATCAAGACGGAACGTTGAAGACAATGCTTCAGTGTGGCTTATACAACACTGTAATTCATACCTATATGCTAAATAGTTTTATAAGGGAGATGATCTCAACAGTAGGTACCTTTGAATTTATTTTTAACTAGCTATTGCCCGTGGGTTTACTGCCATACATTATATTTTCTGGATTTTGACAACAGCGCCATCTACTAGGTACAACTAAAGCTAAAAACCATCCTGGTGACAACAAAAGTATAAAAAACATTAAAATCGATGTAGCCGTATAGGAATTTTATATACAGGTTGAAACAGAAAGGGCATACTTTTTTTTTCAAAACTTAAATTTGTAATTCTAAAACTGTCAGCTTTGGAGGATACTTGAAAAACAAAAGGTGTTACAGGGATACAGTTGTTGACAGATTTCATAAGTGTACAACACCTTTAGTACTTGTCTCACAAAGCCAGTAACTGTCCCACAAAGCCGATAGTTTTAGATTTACAAAGTAAAGTTGCAAAAAAATAGTATACCCTTTCTGTTTCACCTAGTATAAAGATGAAATTAAACTAGACATAGATATTAAGTTATATTTGCGTAGTAACGAAATTATGCATTATTTTATTATGAACTTTATACCAAACTGTTAACGCTTATGGCCCAAATTGCATATACATCTGGGTACAGTCCTTAATGTCCTACTGTTTGGTATCAAGGGTGATAACAGAACACGTTCGCGCCCCGAATATAGATTCTAAACGTGTGCTTCTAAAATGTAGTTACTTTGGCAAACTACCAAATCAATAATAAACGTACATTCAAGAAAATTTCATAAACAGATGCGTAATATGGTCAACAATATTATGTACCTACAGATACATTACCTATTTAATTCACATGCTATCTTTAGCAAAATGTCCATAACCTATTTGCATATCCATTAACATATAAAAGCTCACCTAATATTTCCTTATAATTATAAAATATATTGGTCTATTATTATAATTTCTTATAATTTTAGCTATTAACAAAAAGTTAATTTTAAACTAATGAGCGTTAGACCCGATCCATATGGCATCGCAAGGTTTCTTTTTTTAAAATAACTTCATTTTGCTTCATATTATAATGCAGTAACATTAGGCAAAACCTTTCAAAAAAAATCGTGTTCAATGAGGGTTTAACACTTCTTGTTAGTCAATCAACAATTTATACTTCATTATATTGTTTTAAAGTATAATCCAGTGGAACAAATTCAAAAATTGTGTAATCTGTATAATCCAAAGAATTTGTAATATTATTATTACAAATTCTTTGGTATAATCAGTTCAAAAAAACCGGAAACCTATATTCTACGCATTTGAATACAAATTTTTTCAATGTATATCTGTATAATCCAAAGAATTTGTAATATTATTATTACAAATTCTTTGGTATAATCAGTTCAAAAAAACCGGAAACCTATATTCTACGCATTTGAATACAAATTTTTTGAAGTTTTTAAATTTTATGTTTATGTATTCATCAATAATAATTTACAATTTTGCCAAAGTCTACAACAATTAATTAATTATCACACATTCGCATAACAATATTAGGTATATTATTACCTGATCTTACTAAAAACGGATTTCCTGGCTGAGCTAGTGATGGTCGTAACGATTAGACGATATGGTCAGGTGGAGCGAAGCCCCGCGGCGTTGGAGCGCCCGAGGAGCGTCCCGCAGGCCCCTGCGGAGGGCGCCTGTCTCTGCCCGGAGACGGACGACCGGCAGGTACAATGGAATAACCCTTTCTTACTATCAGGGGTTACTAAGTTGGACTTTGACCCTTGCCATGTTGATTTAGGTCATAATGCTTCACACATAGAGCATTAAGTTCTTTGTAAAAAATAAACAATGGTTTAAACTAGCGCATTAATGTCAGCTTTTATAAATTACTTTTTATTTTGATTAGTAAGACTAGTAGTTTTATTGGATACAATAACAAGTAACTCTACCCAGCCACGCTAAGTTGGCGGTATTAAAAGAAGCATTAATAATGCATTAAGCGCTGTTAATGGTGGAAAAGAATCCATTAGCGTGCTCGGTCAGCAGGTGTTAACCAACCTTTTCAAAACCGGACACTATATATTTAGGTACGTACTAAGTAAGTAAATTGGGACTATTTTTTAAGTATCAAGTTCTAATGCTTCAAAATATCAAACAAATATTATAATTGGCAGGTACACAGATAAGTTACTTGGCTCTTAAAATGATTGAGTACAACTTGCAGCTGGCAAAAAAGGACAGATTTCCTTTTTTTTAAATTAAACACACCTTTTTTATCTTAATAAGGTATGGTCAAAATTTCCTTAATCGACAAAAATATGTCATTGCCATTTCAAGATGATTTCAAAATCTATTCATATTTAATATGCGTTTATAATAATTATTATGGTCTCAAAATATTTTCGTAGCACTGGTTTGCTACGCCAGGACCCGTCGTAGCTCGTAGCACAACATAGACAATTTTCTTAACTGACCGTAGTATTGAATGATGGACGTGCTTTTTTTCATAAATAAAAATATAAAGTTAAGATTTAATTGATAATTTTATTGTTATAAAGCCTATAAATTACAAATAATTTAATTACTATAATTTATAATAAGTATAATTGTTAACGTAACGGCGATCATTCCAAAATACATTTATTTTCATTAAACTAATGTAACCATCAATATGCTATACAAATATATAGGTACTTACAATAATAATATATATTACTTTTTTTCAGCAACCTACTCTCGTGTGTGTATCTCATATTTTGGCTCATAGTAGGTAAATCATTAATATTGCAATGGAGAATATTCATAAACATAAACTGGATTTAAAAAGTAAAAGCAAGGTTCTAAATAGTCTAGTTAGACAATTCAATACAAAACAGCCTCATAAAAAACCACCCACTCTGGTACACGTGACTTGGGTCGCGGCCTGACTTATAAACAAGCGAAACTTTTGAGAAGGCTTACTGTAAACCAGGATTGTTTCAGGCAAATATTGAAGGAAGCGCGGCAACATTGCGAATCATAAATCTGCGTCAATAAACTTTGTTATTATATAAACAAAAAAGTAGGAATGAGGTTTAGCTACGTTATATTTTCAATCAAAACACTCTAACAATCATTACAATAAATAATATTAGCAGAGACCTCTAGTGGCTGTAGCAAGCACCACCGAGCTACGATGGCTGCGATACCCAGTGAAACTTTCTGAGGTACAGTTGCGACCATTATCCTCCAGATGTCACTTTTATGGAACTCGGTCAAATAATTGTATGATTAGAGTGGAGATGAAGAAAATATTTTTTGGTCGAGTAAGAGTCACTGTAAACATTTTGATGGCCGTGAAAATGAGAAACATGCATGTATACCTTTGCATATAAGGGAATGGGATGCACAAAGCATCTTTTGTCTTGCTCAGTGTTGGTTTTTAGCTCAACCGGCACCAATTTTTTTGTGCCTATCAAAATTACTTTCACTGGTTGTCCCTAATAATTTTTATAATGATAACTGTGTATGAGGTGTGTCCAGCGTCGATATTTAATTATGTGCTGTAAAAGTCATTCAAAAATTGTTAGTTTTAATCGGTATTTTCATGAATTGCTGCTGTCCTTTACGGGTGAACGCATCACTGCACTTCTATTCACATTATTTTTCTAGGGATTACAGGAAAAAACATTAATATAATTTTTGAGTGATTGGCTTTTGTTTTAAGACTTATTAATATTTTATGACAATCAATCTTCACGAAATTAATGACATAAAAATATTATAAAGCTGATATAAAACTTCGGAAATCCCAAAGATTACAAATGATGATTTAATACTGTCTATGCGGTATTGTAGTAATTGGTAGATAAATACGAGTTTAATCATCTATACGTAACGGTTATTATCACTTGATATCTCGTAACGTAACGTAATCCACGCATTCATTTCTTAAATGGTTGTCCGTCAGTGCGGTCGTGGCTTAATTACCTCGTTGTATGAACACAATTACTTCGCCTCTCACAAAACTTATTTTAATTTTGTATAGTTTCACGAATGCCGGTGCTTGTAGGGTAATTTATTTTCGCTATACTTACTTAATTATATTTTGCCCTGAGTTGTTTTGTAATCATAAAAAAATATCACGGAGCGTCTTAATTCCGAAGAAATTCGCGATTTGTATAATCTTATCTGAGCTTATCTGATGTTCCCACTACTTTTGAGATTACAACGAGATTTTAATATATATTTATAAATAAAAAAATCGTCGCTATTTATATTTACATTTATATTAATCACATGGCATTGTTTCAGCTTCGATGTGGAGAACGGGGGTGGTGCGGGGGGCGGCGCGGGGGGTGCCCGCTCCCCCCTCGAGGGGGGCTCGCCCTCCACCGCGCTCGTCCTGCAGGCCATGCCGCAGCGCCGCGAGTCCTTCCTCTACCGGTCAGACTCAGACTTCGAGATGTCGCCCAAGTCCATGTCCAGGAACAGCTCGATCGCCAGCGAGAGGTAAGAATTTTATTTACTTTAAAGCACAAACAAAAATCATTGAGACTACACTAGAAGACTACACAATAGTGCTAGTTCTGTTGTAGGTACGCAAACTACACTTGACTAAACTAATTTGATTGCTATCCTTCTCGTACTTGTAACGTATGAGCAGGACAGATATTTGTATGCTAGCTAAATACGTAACGATGTATCATAGCGAAATACCCACCTACATTGATCGTTTGTATGACAAAACTTGCATAAAAATGTCATACGAACGATCCATGTATCGCTACGATATATCGTAACATGTGTGCCTCGCATTAGTTTTGTCCAATTTAGTTAAGTCTTGATTTAAAGAGAACAGAATTAGCATCAATATCTTACTATAACTATTATATGTAGGTTTTGTCTTGGTTATAGTTAGAGAATGTATCTTAGATTGAGGCACATCTTGTCAATCTAAGTCCGATCTTCTCTAGGGATCTTAATTTTTTAGGTACAGGTATAACGCTAGAATGATATTTCCAACAGCTCTCTTAGACTTGATATCGATTTATAAGTACGGGCCTAAGAGGACCCTAATGTCTTCGAAAACTTTACTTTTTATTCATTATCGTTCAAACTCGGTGATCCTAGAAATTAGATTTTTCCGATCAATTGTTCCCCGAAGGCCTTAATTCATGAATCCTCTAGATGGCCTATTGGTACCAAAATGAGACTTAATTCAAGCGAAAACGAGTCTTAACGTCATTAAAACAAAGTGGATAGTAAGGGATAAAATGTAAGCTGTTCTAGAGATCTTATTCCCAAAGCCCTTTCCATATTTTTCTAACGCGATAAGCCTATAGAGTCTGAAATCTTTTTGGACGCGGTCGACGCCATTTTTCCCGGCCGATAGATCCTAACGTAACGAGACCATTCATGCCTTATATTTTTTTAAGTTGCCATTAATAAACGGGAGTCCAAAATGATTCGCCTTTTACACTCTAGGTACCTAAACCCATAGAATAATACAATGATTATTGTACACTTAGGTATAATTGTGTTGAGAGCTGTTTCTATTTTATTCGGCCGATGATTCTATAGGTAAAGACACAATCATAGAATTTGTCTTATAATTACAAATTCTTTGGACACAATTTACAGAATATAGGAACAAATATACGGAGAAACACATTCACATCTATCAACATAATAAGACTTCTTTAATATTGTAATAATATTTGTGCATAGAGAAGATTCCATCGCTCAGCGGTGGGACCGTAGATTGTGCCAGTCAATTGCACCTACTCAAAATACTTAAAAACCGTATTAAAAGTTACAAAAAAAGTCTTGTCAAATTTAACAAAGGAAATAAGACAAGACACGCGCTCATCATGTATTTAATTGTTTTTGTAATAAAATCGTAAGTGTTTATAAAATCAAATTTAGTGACGTCATAATAACACTTCACAGCACCAAATTTTTCTAACCAGAAACAACGTGTGTCATCATAAAACAGTATGTTTCATTATTTTTGGTCAGTGGAAACATGAGGTCATATAAATTGAAACATGGAACTGACTTGCCACAACACTACGTGAAACAAAAAAAAACAATCATTTAAAAAAAATACAAGTCAATATGTCACGTAATACAATGTCACGTAATATAAACCAATAAGATGGGCACACTTTACATTTAAAACTACTAAAACGTATCTATCATACGATAGAACACGTAAATATTTATAATATACAGGTGTCTTAAAAGTCCGAAATAATAGATGAGGGTTTTGATCAGTAGCTTGGAAGTAAATGGTGTAAAAAGTATATCGATTAATAAATAAATCCCCCAATAAAAAAATATATAACGTAATATCTCAAGTACTTACTACGCAAAAAATGTATAAACGACTAGCTGTGCCGGCGACTTCGTCCGCGTGGAATTTAATTGACAAAGTTTCATCCCCTATTATATCCCCTTGGGGGGTAGAATTAATCCTTTCTTAGCGGATGCCTACGTCATAACATCTACCTGCATGCCAAATTTCAGCCCGATCCGTCCAGTGGTTTGGGCTGTGCGTTGATAGATCACTATGTCAGTCAGTCAGTCAGTCACCTTTGAGTTATATATATATATATATTTCTGAATTGGTGGCTGCTACTCCTAAATGCAGTTACACTCTTTTCCACCCCATTGTATATTATGTTCTGCGACTGAAACTCGAAAGTTGTGACAAACATTCAAAGGCCGTACCTCAGAAAATATGGTACATAGAGCCTGTCTATGGGTATGGTATATGTATGGTACATAGACTAGGAATTTACATATTAGGTACTGTATCTACCATTATTATTTCGGATTTTTGAGGCAACCTGTAGAACAATATGGAAAACTAAAACGCCCAGTAATAAGACTATAATTTATAAAAACATTTTTATAGTGTGGGCTTAATGTATAGACCAAAATTATCACTGGTTGAATGTGGCCTGCAATCAGATATGACAGGATATTTCTGGTGTGCGCTCCCATTAGGCCTGAAGACCAATTACTGTCGACATTGTAACGGAAGAGGATTTTTTTTTCATATCTATGATGTGGAATGGTCGGCACATATAATACTTAACAGCAATGTTTTTATGTTAGTAGACCTAGCAGACAATTTGTTAACAAATCCGGCTGATAAGAAAACCGTTGTTGTTAATCATAAGATAGGTCTACCTTAATCATTGTTTGTTTAAATTAAATACGTATATATTATGTTAGCTCAGGTAGTGCATATAAAGCCGTAAGGTCTCATAAATGTGAGTTACCACAGCATATATACATTCATTAACATTTACTCTTCTTGCGATTCTCTGGATCGCCCCTGACTAGGGTTACCCAACAACAGGAATTTCCCTGACATTTCCGCAATTTTGGCCCTCTGTCGGGGAAACAAGGAAAAAACTGTCATTGTCCCCTGACATTGTCAGTAATATCCCTATATTTGAAATTGAAAGAGGAAAATAGAAGTAATAAAGAAGTGTACTTATTAATCGGTCTGGTATTTAATCATCGTTCTGGTAACAAAAAATAGAATAATCAAAACTTAACAACATTCAGACAAAATGCCAGGAAATTTACTAAAGAGCCAGGGCAGGGACATTGTCAGGAAATCTCATTATTTGATCTGGTAGCCCTACCCCCTACAGACTCTGAACGCCCAAATTTGACGGCAAAACTCCACTGAAGCGAGAATGAAGCGGGTTCACATTTTTTCACATTATTACCAAGTAAATTTATAGGCAACGTTACCCTTTCACCGATATTAAAAACCTTAAAAGGTACGACCTTGGTAACAATCTCAAAGGGGCCGCGAACTCATTATACCTTCGTATCGGCTTATTCGAACTCGATTGACATGATGAAGGGAATTATATCCGAAATTCGCCGCAACTTAAATTAGTTTCTTGAAGGAAGTATTTCGCTGTCAGATAGGCAAATAAATATTAAGAACTCGATTTTGATATTTATTAATGGTTTTAAATATGTTCTTCTAATGAAGATAGATTAAGGTTGTAACGGATTTTCAAATATTTGTCCCTATTTCGATAAACGAGTGCATTTTTAGTTAATATTTATTGTGATTAAAAACATTCCTAGATGTAACCACATACCAGTTACTAATTATGATAATCAAAATCAGTGCGTCAGCATATTAAATTAATCTGATTTTTCTTGTGATTATTCAATTACTTTATTTACGTCACATACTTATCACATGAATGATGCTGTAGTGGTCGATCCTTATACAGGGTGTTTCGAAAGTCCGAATTGATACTTTGGGGTTTGGATGATTATCAGGCGTATAATAAAATGTTATTGCATCTAAATTGGAGCACAATTTTAAAAAAAAATATTTCCCGCCAGTTATAAAAAATACCATCGCTCAAGTACTATGTATAATTTTTACAGACTATTGTTGTTGGCTATTCTACAGTTTACACTGTTTTATAGGTAATTGGATGAGTACATTCAAAGGCCTGTAATTAAAAAAAAAATGATTGTTAACTAAGTACGTATAGTTTTTATTTGCTAGCTATTTACATATCAACTTCTGCATATGTACCTAAATTATTATTTCGGACCGTTGAATGACCCTGTATACACTATGCACCTACAATGTAAACAAGAAAATCTCTCACAACTCACATATTCATGATGACTATCAACTTTGATTGCCGTCAGCTCCTTCAAACTTACAATAGTAGGCAATCAATATTGTTTTTTGTATCAATGACGTAGTGTTCAATTCACATCGCCACATAAGTAACGTCTCACTGTTCGTACCGACAATCCGCATCAAACGTACCAACGAAGCCACAGCTTCGGTTGAAGGACCAAAGTAAGCTACATAATTTACTTTAAACCGTGTATGTTGTGTACGACTAACAAGTAGCCAGCTTATTTACAACAGCCCACATAGGTGATAGCATGCGTATGAATGAGACCTCGTGTCGCCTGCATACTCACGCCGTCACGACACCGCGCACCGCCGACAGCGATCCCGGACACCACATGCTATCGTCACCACTACAGAGCCTGTCACTAAACTATATGTTTCCTTAAGATTCGGATTTAACAATCTTAGCATGTCTTTTTAATATAATTCGTCTTCAAAAAATATTAAAAGACGTTCTAATAATAATTGAACAAAACCACAAACTTTTTTAACCTAGTAATTCTATGTATATGTCGCAGCCAACTAGCTTAATTCGCCGTTCAATTAACAGCCTAGGCACTTTACTAAACAGCGCCGTTCAACTAGTGGCCTGAATGATATTCAGCCATTTGATCAAACAGCTAGGCAAATGACTTGGATCGATGACGTTTAATTACTTGCCTAGCCTGTTCATTTCAATTTAGTTCTACTTTCTGCCACCTAGCGCCGAAAATCACTAAACTGTCATTATCTCTATTATATTCTCTTTGGTCAATATGGCGTCGGCAAAAAACAACTTTGATGGAATCATTTTATTAGGTATTTTACGAAATTGTTTAAATCCACCGAATCTACTTGCCAGGTGGGATTTCTGTGGGGTCATAAAAAATAACCCTAACCTAAACCCATCCGGGTCGCTCTGTTTGGGTAGTATTTTGAAAAAGTTTTGTAGTACATAAATGTCAACCAGTTGCCTAAGCATTAGCCAGCCAGTTTATTAAATGTTGTAACAGACGATACGGCTGAATATCATTTAGGCCGCTAGTTGAACGGCGCTGTTTAGTAAAGTGCCTAGGCTGTTAATTGAACGGCGAATTAAGCTAGTTGGCTGCGACATATATACCTAATAATTATAAACAGATATTTAAAAGTGAAACATTAAAAAGGCATGCCAAGATTGTTAACTAAATCCGCTTCCTAAGGACAAATACACTATACATTACTCCAGCACATTGGTGTTAACTTTCAAGCTGATCCCCGCATACTTGTAATCGCGACCTGACCCGCTTAGGTGGCATAACAATGTGTCCTCTGATGTCTTCGTTCTTTCTTTCCTTTCCCTTATTTTTTAATTGCTTGCAGATTCAAGGAGTCCGAGGCGGCACAGCTGGACAGAGCGTACGTAAATTTACCCTCGCACGATATATAGCACCCCACTGCTGCTTTATTACTGTCTCAGTTTTCATGGCTTGCCCTCCAATGTCGCTTCCACTGTGTTTTAGAGCTTGCGTGCGTGTTCCTAGTGTTAATGTGTGGTCCAAACGGATTCAGCGTTTGGGATTTTTTTTTTCAATGCTAAATTTGTTTGTTTGGCATCGTCAACGGTGGCGGAGAAAAAGGCAATAGAAATATAAATAAAATGAAATTCGCCATAAAATAAACAAATTACGTTACTTCTAATAAGTACATCAATATTTTAATTTTCTTATTATTGCGATTAATTTTGGCATGTATTGGCTAAAATTCAAATTCTGCAAAATATCATATTGGTAATTTTTATTTTGCATTATTCGTTCAGATACTCATAAACAGGATACCTAGGTACTTACCTAATAAGAATAAATAAATATCGCCAGACTGACACACCAACTGTATGGTCCCAAACTAAGCAAAGCTTGTACTATGGCTACCGTACAATGGACTGGGGGCGAACCCAGTGACACCCAGACCAGGGCAAATTACGAAAAGGCCATTTCCGAAATTTACCCCAGCGGGAATCGAACCCGCAACCACCATATGCAGCATCGTCAGTTATTGAGATATTTCAGTGGCAATCGTATTCATTCGATTGTTCCGAGAAATATAGAGAATATTAAATGATTCCAACGGTACCTCTTCGTATGATATCCGAAGCCATCGTGACGAGTCAAATTAGGAGATGGTTTCACACGTCGCAAATTTTATTGGATTCAGAATCAGTTTCAGTCAAGCCTATTTCTCTTCGCGCACATGATTTCACTCAAATCAACCAGGTATATAAAAATAAAAGCTTGTTGTATATTATGTCTATTGCACGGATAAACAAAATGACCAATTCAAACGATAATAATTACAATAATTTTAGGAACGCTTTAAATATAAAGTCTTATTTTAATCAAGTACGATATTTCGCATATGGCCACAGTAAATCCCCATCCTGGCCATTAAACTATTGACGTGAGCCCACTCCTAACACAAGCATTAGCTTAGCTGGAGGGGCTAACGGGAATACTAGCAATGTGGAAAAATCTGGTGATATTATTATTTTCTATTGGTTTGTGCGGCTCTGGTTGGTAACGAGTGATTTCGTGAAATATCGGTTGTCAAAAAGAAACCCATCAGATTATATGTTTTTGAGGTAGGTACATCATCTTTAGTATTTCTTAAGGCGTCATGAAAAATATCGTTCTTTATTTATTGAGTTTTCATTCGTAAGGTAACTTACATACTGTAAGCCATAGTTCCGTGGAATAAAGTGGTTTTTAATTTATTTTTTATCACATGACAATAAAGTACTAACAGCATTACTTTTACCCTCATTTGACTTACTACCAACTCATAGAAATCGGGAGTCTTTATTTTTGTAATAGAGGAATTATTTTATTTTCAATATTATATATTTTTATAGCAAGATGCGTGTTCAAATCATATTACCTTGTAATTTTTTTGAAGCTTTACTAAACGCAAGAGATGTATTATAACTTACATTATTACGCGTCTGCAAACGGTTTGATAAATTACTATACCTACCAATCCAGACATGTTTGATGTTCAATCTAATTTATACTCAATGACAATGCCCTAATGAGCCTTAATTGAACATCGTTAAAAACAGTTTAACGATCCCGAATCTTCTAAAGCCATCAATCCGATTGATGTACACGTTCTAAATAGAGTATGTAGTATATACCTAGCACGCGTACGTGTTACTATACCTATCGATGTACTGGTGAGCTAGATATATATGTGTAATTTCCTCCTCTTTATTATTTATGAATTATTAGCAACTCTCTGTATCACGGGCTCTGCCCGGTCCTTTGGAAAGCTTGCATGGGGAAATGGGTCCAACATGTAGAGGCCCTTTGTGAAAAGTTTATTTGAGTTTCTTGAGACATTGAGTTTCTTGCCGGATCTTCTCAGTGGAAGCAGCATTCCGAACCGGTGGTAGATTCTGACTATTCATAAATGCTTTGTTGGTTTACGTGAATAAAAACAATTTTGAGTTTGAGTTGAGTTTATTGTCATATAAGGAACATGTTGAGGTCAACCGCTGGAAATGATCGGACATATAGAGCGACTTGACCCCAACAGGTGCTGGAACTATTGCGAATATGGAAAGAGAAAAATGGTTCTATTGATGCAGTTTGGATGGACTGGGGATTGGGTTTATTGGGTATTAGCAATTATTATTACTAGGTATTATTTTCAGTCATAGTACTTGTAGATAATATCTTGATAAGCCGGTTGCTCTACTCCAAGCTGTGTTCAAAACTTGTTGTCGATTATAATTTTTATCAGGCGAATCTCCCATAATGCAGCAATCGCCGCGCAAATATTAGAAATGAAGTCGGCAAATAAAATGAAAATCAATCTTTTATGAATTTATTACAATCTCGGATACAAATCCTTGAGTGATCTCGGGGGATTACACGAATAGCGTTTAAGAACCAAAGAATTTTATTAAATTTTAAACAAAAGAAATAGGTGCGTAAATTCCAATTTAATACACTTTTATATTAAACGATAGTACTTATTTAATACTTATTTACATTTCATAAGACATTGCGAAATTCAACGCGGCGACGCCCTCATGTTTGAATGTTAATGTAAGATCTTGTGATACTACTCAATCTAAGTAAACGAGACTTTATAATTAATTCAAACGTTTTAAGGGAGATCATTGAAGTGTAATCGAATACTTATCGATAACAGTAATAAGCAGACCGTGGCGAAGTTTTTAAAAATAACCCGCTGATTGGTAACCCGCCTACTAAAATAATAAAATATTTCCTTAGATTTTTTACAACGTTTTATATTCGGAAAAAAAAACAAAAAAAAAATTTGACCAACTATTTTGTTTACTCAAACTACTAATTTGAGTACCAATACGAAAAATAATACGATACATCTACGCAGCCTAAGTCTCGGCGTCTTCAATAAATAATTCAATATTATTCACGCGACACAGAAACACAACTCAGCGGCGTGCACCTTGAATTACAATAATCGATACCGACCAAACAACGCGACGTAGCGTAGGCGAGGCACATGCATGAAGCCTGCAATCGTTGCCTTTCAACTTTATAGCATCCTGAATAAGCTCATATGTCTCGTTTCTGTATTGATAAGCTCTCGAGTCTTAGTGCCCGTCGATTTCCACGTCGAACATTGATTACCGGCGCCCGCCGTCACCAGTTACCATTAGCGCCAAATTTATCCTCGGCTCGTCGGGCGGCGCGGCGTCGAGCGCTCTCGGCGGCGCGCAGCGGCCGGGCGAGCGAGTGGGACGCCTCTCGCCGCCCGCCGCGCCTCGCTCGCGCGCCTCCATTGATAGTCCGCTCGGGCTGCCGGCTACACGACAACGTCCATACCCGGCGACACGCGATGCACCCACTTTTATTCTGCCGCCGAACCCCTACCATCACATAAACCCCGACTGAAATGTGACTTAATCTACCGGTGCCGATCGGACGGGAAGTGAACTCGCGCAAGAACTCATTGATCTCGATTTAAAAAACGCGATTATTTACTCGTGTTTGAGGCTCGCGGTTGTACGGTTGCAGTGTCGAGGTCGTTCACTGATCTGACAGGTTGGCCCGGTCGCCCGCACCGAACCGCACGCGATGCCAGAGCTAGAGCTGTGTTACTGAATCGGTGCCAAGAAGGAGGCCTAACTTTTATTTAAACTATCAATTATAAGGACGAATTAGTTGACTCGTCGAACATTGCGAGGCTCCAGTGATATTTAAGGTCGTACGCGCTATATGAACATTGGTTCCACTTAAACACAGCAGTCGATAAGGATACCCGAGTGAGATAAAGTTATCTGAACACATGTATGTCAAGTATTGAAATACATAATTAAGCTGAAATACATTTTATTGAAGTTGCACTGCGTTCCACTTGTGTCTAGTTGTGAGTTTCATCGCGCCAAGCAACCTGGGCAGCGTAAGAAACGAATAGGCGGCGATAACGTCAGTGATGACGACAGGCTCGCGATAGGATAAGTCGATCAACGTCGTGAACGTGGTGAGGGAGGTTGTGTTAATGTGAGTCACTGAAGACAAAGAGCCATGCAGCGGTCAGGGTCTCAGTCGGAGCGGTTGGGCGCCGGGGGCGGCGGCGTGTCGTTCATCGCGAAGAGCTCCGCGTCAGAGCACAGCATGTCGACCGGCGTCTCGGGGAGCAGCAGCGGGGGAACCCTGCCGCGAACCCTCAGTACGAGCGTGCTCCGCATCAAAAATAGGTCCTCATTTTGGGAGAAGTTTTGGGATGAGCGCACCAGGCGAGATGCGTGAGTAAAATTTTTCGAAACAAACGTCATCGAATATTATTGTTTTGTAGCACCGCTGAATATCTAAATATCGATAGCAGTCTTTCTTTCAATTGTAGATTGTAGCACCAAAAAATAATATCCTAAAAAAGTTACCAAACTGTTGTTTTCAGCTATCGCAAACTACACAAACATTCCATGATTTATGTCGTCTCATCACTCGTATTACGTATTTGTCTATGTATTAATATTTCCATAAGTAAATCATAGTTACTTTACAAGTGTTTGTTATTCACTATTAAAATAACCGCGATGTTGCAAATACGTCACTACAACATATTTATGTTTTGTATACTAGCCATTACATTAACTAGTACAGGCTACCAAATAGTTCGAAACATTTTTCCTTGATTTTAAATTATGATCAAACCTTAGCCAAACATACAAATGGCGTTGTCCGTTATAAATATGAGCTGTTTGGAAATGCCAAATAGATTACGCACTCTAAACAGATGAAGTACTTAAATGGCACGCAATGCTCACGTTGATTGCAGAGTCTCATGATCCATTAGTATAGCTATTTTTTTAATCAGCTCGTCAATAAACACAGTCTAGGCTAAAATGATGAGAAAAAAATGCGCTGCTGAATTATGACATCGTCTGACCACTTTCATGATTGATAGGGCACAAGCTGGCAGTCCCAACTGCCATTTGATCTAAGGCTTGTATTAATAAATTGATCTTAACTCTTAAGTCTGAGACCGATCCTGGAAATGTCATTCTTATGTCATAACAGTACAAAATGACATGTCAAAAACGTACTTAAGATCGCTCTTAGACTTGAGATAGGTTTATTAATACGGGTCTAAGAATCGTATTGAGCAGGATAATGAATGGTCCAAATTAAAGCTAATGAATCATCTATTCTTCTATTATAATATATTATAGATAATTTAATTGCTATGATAGACACGACGGCAATTCCGAATATTACAGTTTATATACGAAGCTATTACGAACGACTAATAAAACATAACTTGAGCATTTGTCTTCGTGATAAATGTTCAGGAAAACATAATAGGAATCGCGCTTATACACTAATTGGTGTTTTGTCTGGTTATGCGAGCAAATCTTAACATAAATCAAACTGTAATTTTAAGCGTTCAATAATAGGTTCTATTGTTTCCTCATTATATAACACAATAGAGTAACTTGATATTTTCCATGATCACAGTAGAATAGATTGAGATAATTGAATAACATAACATTACTGACGTAGAGCGGTAAAATATGTAATATGGTTTATTTTACAATTTTGTATCCCTATATTTTATGTATTTAATACAGAAAAGAGGAAAATATAATAATTGCACGATATTTCCGTATTTCTGTGTGTGGTTTGTAGAGTCATATAAGTTGTTCTATAATACAACTCTACCTATCGCCATAATGTATATAACAGTGAAGATACCCAGTGTGCAATATGCACGTTGATGGCAGCAATTTGCATTCACCTTCACCGCGGTATTTAACTGTAATGGGGAGTCGTGCGGACCGAGCTCCGAACGCAACTATCAACTGATATCCACTGTAACAATGTAACTAGTTACATATAGATACAATGTATGAACGTAATCAAAATTGGCAAATGTTAACAAAGATACGCATCTTATGACTCTACTCGGCTGAATAGTGGTAGGATTTAGGACTGATCACCCAAATTTTACTTCCTCTAATTAATAAAACAAGTAGAGATAGTAAGTACAGATTAGAAAAACTTGAAATACATATCTCTTCAAAACTATAGGTGTTGTTAATTTATTATTTTCAGTCATATCAATAATAAATTAAGTATCGCATATTATCCTAAATCAATTTAAACTTTCTGTGACGTCAACGGTACACCAACTCTACATTTCCGTTTTATTTGATTTAACATCGCTAAAAGGTGGCCTTTGAGATCTATTTGAAGCCGCTCGGTTCAAAGGTTGAGTCGGCTTTGGTGGAAATTAACCCAATATTTCCCAGTAAAATTTATAAGCACAATTTTCTTCGCGTACAGAAAAATAATATAGCTAACAACAGGGGTAATATTTCTAAATGGACTCGTATGAAAACACATACGTAGGTAAGGAGGGAAAATAAACCGGTATTTTCGACGTTAATATCTTCGAGATAGAATCGATAAGGGCACGTAGGTGAAGAGAATAATAGGAATTTTCTCGTCCCGACAAACATAAAGAAATGCTCGTCTTTGGGCTTTTGTAAAGCACTAAAATTAATTTTCCTTGACGATAGACGCTCTTTGCTAAATAACTTTGACAGGTTTACTATTCCTGTTCTTGTTTCATAATATCGCGATTCCTAGCTAATAAAGACAATTAAAATCATTCAGATTTTTTTTGAAATATTAATGGCCATGGAATGGAATTTTAAAATTAAATATAAATTTCCATTGGGTCAAGCCCAATATGATTCTGGCAATGTCGAGTAACGAATAGCAATAACAAACACAATTAATAACAATACAATACAAAAATGTGACCGTCTATTTTGGAAAACCAAAAGCCTTCACAATATTAAATCTTTTCATGGAATGAATTTGACAGAGCTGTTGCCTAGGCAACTGTACGCGGGAGATAATTAGAAACACGTGCCACAACGCGGTGACGGAGATGAAAGCTTTCATATAAATATTCGCTCTATCGAAGTACAAAGGTCAATTTATCCTATATATTCTACTAATATTATAAATGCGAAAGTTTGTGAATGTGGATGTATGTATGTATGTGTGTATGTATGTTTGTTACTCCTTCACGCAAAAACTACTGAACGGATTTGGATGAAATTTGGAACACAGATAGATTACAACCGGGATTAACATATAGGATACTTTTTAACCCAATAATTCCGAAATTTTTGTTAAGTTAAATACTACGTGGACGAAGTCGGCGGGCACCGCTAGTATTTTATTAAACGCGAGCTACAGTGATCTTAATATCGAAACTATTGCAATATTGCGGAACTACTGATGCCGGTTAAAACAATGTTTTGTTCACGATTGTAGTTCAGATCATTAATTTTAATTAAACTATCTGCCCAGTTAACAATGGCAATTTGTGATTTTGTATTAATTTGTAATTTCCCGAAATTACCCGCAATACTTTAAGTAATTCCAATATAACAAGTTTGAAATCTCAATTATTCTAGAATGGTGTTTGAACAAAAGCATTCTCTTCTCACATATATATTAAACATACATATTATTACATGTAATCTCCCGTCAACATTAAATCTTATGTACCGCAGCTGTAGGAAACTAGGAACCAACTGGAATTAAAACAGTCCCTACTAGATAACGCACAACATGGACTTGTGTGGAGGACCGGTAGGCACGTCAAGGGAAATAAGCGCCGGCCTTCAAACTTCGTGTTCAATTGCCGCGCGTCACAAAGACACTTGCTGATGCAAAATTGCCGCTCAATTTCCCATGGGTTGCAAACTGTATGCAGTACTGTCCATTCAGTTAGTTTGTAACTTTGTACGGAACATTGATGAGTTAATTAACAGTGAAATAAATACTTATCACATTGCTGCAATGATGACCGCAGTTGTATGACAATTGCAAAGAGTAGCAGATGTTATATCCAGTTTTGTTAAGATTGTTAATCTACCAATGAACAATGGACCAATGAGGTGGACAGTGGGCTCAAACATTATTTGAACACACGTTAACACTATTACTTAAATTTGGTAATACCCCGGGGCATATTAAAAAGTACGCGTTGAATTAATAATATCCATTTTTTTTAATCGGTTAGAAAGAAACTGAAGAAAAGTAAAAGACAAAGCTAGTAGCTGATTTTGTATTATGTCTTTAAACCTATATAAAATATAAAATGATAACTACAGCCGAGGTAATTATGAGGGACTTCAGCACTTCAAACGTTCCAAAGTATCAAAAAATCTGTCAAGCGGAAGATGAAGGTCTCCCAACACCGTCAATAGCACTTCAGCAGCAGAGACTCGCATCATTTTAAGAAAATGAAGGTCACGGTACCTACTTCTAAATATAATTCCAGACAGTATAACTAGTAGGTACACACAAGAATGATTCTGTGAGCAGATTTGTTCTCTTATGCGTAAAAATAGAACGAGCATAAATGTGTTAAAGTTGTCGATATGTGCCCTTTCTCTCAGCCCGATCATGTTTCCCTCGTCGGAATTGTATGAACTTATATAAAAATGTATCGGATACCGACACCCGTTGTGAATAATAAACGAGGTATCGTGAATCGAAATCGATCACTCGCATGCATCGATCCCGACTTCGCTGCTCGATAAATAAGTACAGCTGAATCTATACAAATAAATAAAATTGGAGTGTCTGTTTGTAATATCAAAATAACACCATTTCACTAAATGCATATGAAAGTACACACGACACCTATAACAAAAACGCGATTAAAAAATGTCTGTCTGTCTGTCTGTCTGTCTGTGTGTTTGTTCCGGGTAATCTCCGAAACGGCTGGACCGATTTTGACGGGACTTTCACTGGCAGATAGCTGATGTTTTAAGGAGTAACTTATGCTACTTTTATTTTAGCAAAACAAAATTTAAAAATGGGTCCTGTCGCGCGTGTTCAGAACGCGGGAGCGGGCTTTTTTGTTAAGTTAAATTCCACGTGGACGAAGTCGCGGGCTCAGCTAGTTTAAAATGTATTTCTTCCCTTTGTCGTAAACAAATCTGTATGTGAATATAAAATATTGCAATGAAACAGTACTGGGAACTTGAATCCTTTTGCAGTTAGTCGCCCACGTGCATTTCCCTTATATTCCAGAGTACGTAAACGTTATTAAAGTAACTTAAAAAATAATAAGTGAACCCTTTAATGCGTACACACTTTTATATTTCAATGATATTTAAAGGGCAAAGTTATTTTCAGCGTTTTATTTAAACGGAAACTAGATCTGCATTATGAGTCAGATATTGCAGTTTAGCTTTGCTAACTAATAATTAAAGGGTTCTTACTAGTTGTTATTCAGAAGTTGTTAGCAAGCGATAATAAAATATATATTTTTTATTTATATGTATTTAATATTTTGCTTACAAACACACCATTTCATTATAATCATTGATTTGATCTAAATAAAATCCATTGCCGTTTTGATTAACTAACCAAATCCTAAAGCAAATAATAGATATTTGATTTCCCAAATTAATATGTCTGCTCCGGAACCAGACCTCGATATTCCAACTACGGCCATTGTTTAACCGCAACGCAATACCAGCCGAGCAAACCCATTAAAAGTTCCCAACAAAGTTACCGAGCTATTGACGTGTGATCGACTAGCTCGACCAGGATAAGGGATTATATGATACGGGTTCATGAATCAAATACCTGCACGTGTGTGACTTGAATATCAATTGCTCAATTATCACACTTTCAATGACACGAATTATTTCTAATCCTACGGAGCGGACGAATTTAAACTATGCAAAGATCGAAATAAAAAGAAGATAATAATGTTGCAGAATTTGCGTTTGGAAATTTCGTTGTTTGATTGGCCTTGTCTAGTGGTGTAAATATTTGAAGTTAGAAGAGTCTCATTAATTCGCACTCATGATGAAATGTAATTAAAATGGTATACGTAGCGGTATCTTGTGAGGTTGGTTGCGATAAACATAGTAGCTATTGTATGTTGACCTCTAGAGGTTACCAAACTTATTTAAACCAATAGACTAAATAAGACGAAAGTTATCAATACTTAATACTAAGTTTATTATAGTAAAAACAGACTTTGCTTTTATTGCGGACGTATCAAATTTATAAAGTCTTATTCAAAAACTGACTTTGGCCTTAAAATACCAACCAACGTGTTGTTTTTTCACTGAAAATTATTGTTATGTTAATCTGGAAATCATTAAATCTGAAAAAATGGAAATTTCTTAGATGTTCCCACTAAACACAAATACGAAATGTCTATCAACTCCCCTTGGGTAGTTATGTTGGTAATTTAAAGGATGTCTACGTCATTTCCTCTTCCGGCGGCCCCGGCCTGAATCATAAAACCAATTTTCTCCCTATAGGCAACCTATTAAGGGACCTTTAAGAGGTAAAATAAATTTTACATTGCTGTTGTGGCCAGTGAAAAACGAAACACAGTGAAAAATAATAGGTACTCCCTATATTATAAATAATTTTATTGCTCGTCGATCAGATTATTCGTAGTAGCACTGAGTACGACGGACAATAAACGAATCAAAAAATATCATAATATGTGTAAGTATCTATACTAATATATACATATGGTATGTACTCTGTAAGTAATTTCATTACATTTGTGTTTTATATAAAACAGTTTTTTTTATATTTATATGAAAACAAACACATAATATATTGGTTTCAAATTAAATACAATACCTATAAACTATACATCACAAATGATTGAAGCATAGATCGCGATAAACTTAGTCCCGAAACTGCGATCTATTGACTAATACCAAGCGAGAACTGTCAAGTCTCTGAATAACACATGAGTAATACAATTATTTATCTGCCCCCATACAGTTTATTCACCGAGTACTTTGTATAATAGTTTTATTCTTCGTTCTAATTTATTGCGCTTGGCGTGCTGGAGATCTGAACGAAATTTACCGTGTACCACGTAAAGTACCGTGTGTATTTTCATATGCATTTAGTGAAAATGTGTTATTTTGATATTACAAACAGACACTCAAATTTTATTTATTTGTATAGATTGGTTTCAACTGTCGATCGTTAAATCCTAAAGCTGCAGGGAACCTGCCGTAACACTGGTGATTTTTTTTACAATAATCTGTACTATTTTATTTTTGTCTCCCCCCACATTTATCACAATTACGGCATTCAATTCAACAAAGCACTCCGTTATAATTGCAGTACAGTTTTCTGCATGAACCGCAAGAAACATAGGTTTTTAACTGTGCGAAAAATTATGTGTTTTAGACAAGGTCGTTTTAGAAATTCTAGCTTCGTAGCTAGCTTCGTATTGTATTACTTTTCTAGAACCTAATTCACAAAATATACAAACTTATTAAATAAATATAAAAAGAAATAATAGTAATACGTCAAAATGACGTAATAGAATCTCAACTAACCTGACAGCTATCGATATGCTAGTGCCATGTATTAATTACCATGTATTATTGTAAATTGTACCTAAAATAGTAAATATTTAATTTGTTGTGTTTGTTAATGATTATGAGGTATGTGTTTATATTCTTTTCATAATAGTCAATTATGTTTAATAATAATAATATAATTTAGCCCTTTTGACGTCCCACTCCTGGGCACGGACCTCCCCTCAACACAAGGGGGATTCAGGCTCCACGCTGGCCCAGTGCGGGTTGGCGGATTTCACATGTCTTTCAAAAATTAGTTAGATCTTCTAAAACATGCAGGTTTCCTCACGATGTTTTCCTTCACCGTAAGCAAGTGATAATCATATAGAAATTATGATTCGCACATAGATTCAATCGCAATTATGTTTACTTCAAAATATTTTATATCTTCACAAAGGTTGGCGATTTAGAATCTTGGATTTTTCTATGTGTTTGTTCATTTAAGCCTACGACGTATCTTCAGTATTTTTCAGTATTATTCAGTATTATTCAGTATTCTTCAGATCTAATACGTTTCTTTGAACTATTATTATGTTTCCTTCAAAACAAATTGTACATCTAACGAAAAGAAACACACGGATTAAGTCTTTGATTAAGTACACACAACTAGATTTTCTGTGAAAAATCGTTCACTATGTTGAATCCGCTGAGTACTTATATTTTCTCTTTTATCTGGGATATTCCAGCTTATACTCGCTTCGAATTCTCGTTGCTGTAAAATAAAACTGAACAAACAAAGAGTTAAGCGTTCGAAAGCTTTAAGAAAATTCTACACTTAATTGGCTTTACGAAAATATAACCGCAACTGTTATATTTTGCCGTCCGCTCGCTACATATATTTGTATAATTATGTACTGTAACGAAACAATATCTTGCGCTTAAAAGCTCTGACTAATACTTACCTTTTATTGACAAGCTTTACTAAAGTTAATAAGCAAACCCCGTGGAATGAAATGTCCTGTTGAGTTATAATATCATTCATACGCTCGTATAACTACTTGTTTAAATACGTACTATGTAGCTACGTGTAATAGTACTACAACGCCATTTCATACATTCTAAATTCTGAAGCTTGCTCGCATGGATTTTTGAGTAGGCATGAAAATGGGACCTGTAACCACGATAAGACAAATATTTTTGGAAGTTAATTTATTATGAGTTCAGAAATATATTATAATCAAAATATGAACTTTAATTATGTAGCATTACCTACTTTGAAATAGAGTAGTTTAGGTAGAGACCAAACACATCGGTATCACTTCGTAAAATTTCGTAGAGCCTCACTCTTTATACCACAATGTTGGAAATTATTATTATTTATGCATGTGTACTTTTTATTTAGTTATGCAGCTAGTGCTACGCTAAGCCATTATTTATATTTATCAATAAAATATAAATGTATACATATATAACAAATTTAAAGGGAAAGCATCGACCTTCAGTGGTTTGCGAACGGGCGTACAATAATAAAATTGTTTACATGTCGAATTGTGCGTATCTCAATAAGCGGCATCGTAATCTCGGAATGAGGTTTTATTCAATTTACCGGGCGTACGTGATTTGGCGCCGCCCTTCGAGCAGACCATGGTCCTAAATTAGAATTTCTATCAAATTCCAATATAATTTCAGGTACTTGTACCGTATAAATTAACTCTGTAAGTACAAATGCTACAAGTCTACCTATCTACACTAACTAATAATACATAACAAATTAACTTCGTCCAAGTTATCCAATCTGGTCTAGTCGTTGCCGAATTTTGTGAATTATTAAAGCTAACTTTATCAATTGCAGAAGTAAATATACCTACTGTAGTAAATACAAGTTAAATAATACAAATTGTATCTGTATAATATTCATCGTAATTGTATTATAACAAACCTTTAGGTAACAATTATTTAGATAGGTCGTGATGTATTAATTAAAGGCAATTGTCCATTACCTGCCTCTGAATTTCTGACGATAATGGATGAATACTAAATTATTAACTACTAAAATAATCTCTGTCTTAGGAAGCCTTATAAAGGCCTGACAAGACTGTAGAGTTATCCGCTTCTGCATGCGACACGGGTCCAATTTGTTACACTTTTCCTGTAACCCGTTGCGTGGTCAATTGTCAAGGGGAGGATGGAAGCAGGCCTCAATTAACTGTAGTGGGGAGTGAATACTTTAGTCTGAACAAAACAGGCAAATTCTATGTTATACTCGTAGTAATTGTAATATGCAGAAATGAGGTTTGACCACATACTAATGAATGCTTGTCGTGATCAACAGATCGGTATTAGTTCTTATTTTCTGTTTCAAACCCACGTACTAAAGATTTTGAATACATTACACTATTTTTATTACCTACCATACTTACTCGAGATTTTTGGTAGGTACTTATGACTCTAGTATTTTAAGTGTACGATCTCTCCGACTGAGTACTGATTTAAATGTTAAATAGGTATGCGTAGTTTATATATTCTATGGGCTACTATTAATCTTAGGCTAAATAGTAATTTGGTTCCATTAGGTTTTCCCAAAAGGATAAATTAAGTATAGGGCTCTAATTGTTTCATAAAATAAATCGTTGGTATCAAACCTCATCGCGAGTACTTTTCAGTACCCCTCCTCATATTTTATTTTTAACTTACCAATTAGCGATACCAATTGACGATTCTATAAAAGTTCTCAACTTTAATTGTGTAAACGCTTCTATGTCCATTGTCCGTTCTTAACGAGTAGGTACTTTTATATAATGAACCAATTGACCACTTACAAATCTAAAAATAGCATCTTAATAATAACTTTATCTAAAAACTGTCAGAGTCTCTTGAAGAATGTTTTCACACTTGACTAAATGGACCTTGATTTTTCAGACAGAGCTTACGATGCATTTCATCGAATCTCGAATTTATTGGACCGGCGGCGCCGCTTTCACAATGTCTTATGTTTCTCCACAGACCAACAACCCTTTGGAATAACTTACACTAGAATTCACTTGCATCAAAATAATTCTCAACAATGTTACGGGAAGGGAGAGAAAGCAACTTTGTGTGATTGTTCGATCGTATCTTGTACACCTTATTAAACTTATGTGTTTCGGAAACTTTTGTTCTAGAGCGCGGAGTTAAAGGTCGTTTAGTCCGTGTTTTTCAAATTTTAAAACATTATACTATTTTAGACTGAATTTACAATTGATTTGATACGAAAATACTATTCCTATTACTGTAATAACGAAACGAAACTTATCCCACTATACAAAGTTTTAAAACATAACTGTCGTTCGTGCAAAATGTATCTTAAAGGCGTTTGACCCCGCATTTTATTTTCATTCTTTCAGCTATATTTTACGAAAACTGACAGAATGAAAATCTAATGCGATTGGAGGTACACTCGCGTTTAGCTAATTTTCTTCTACTTCGCTTTAAAATGTATTTTTCCCTGATGGAATACTGAACTTGTATTTGCTAGAATCTTTACTGTTAGTGTATTAACTACACACGGTATAAATGAACGGTCTATCTTAGAACTGCTTAAGCTATCTCACTGAAATCCAAGTTAAGCCTTCCATTGTTGCTATAACCTGAATCAACATGACACGTTACAACTAAGGTTTAGGAGCCTGACTTAAAATATAAATAAGCTTTAACCAGTGTGGCAATATACATTCATTAGTCTTACGACTTGTCCACTAACTAACATATAAAAGTTCTTACACAGGTTCTTACCTTTGTGATGATATCCACAAATAGCTATAATATATTATACTAGCTGTGCCCGCGACTTCGTCCGCATGGAATTTAAAGTTGTTAATTAAATGAAAATCCCGTCAAAATCATTATTTTAATATTACAAACAGACACTCCAATTTTATTTATTTCTATAGATTTGGTTTAAGAAGGAGCTAGGTAGTTACTATACCTATGGTCGTTGCTCGAATTGATACTTGAGGCACAAGGATATAGTATTAATGAAACATCTGATACAGTACATATTGAAGCAAGATATTTTAAAATTCCTTATTATTTACGAGTAAAATAAAACATTATAACAATAAATGGCAATGTGTTAGTGCTTTTCTCGATTTAGAGGTATTTCAAAAAAATGGAAATGTTTTAAATGGCTGAAATTGGGGCTTTATAATAATGGATACAGTAATCAATGTTGATTAGCCCCAATAATGTACCCTTTGTTTACTCCATGTGAATAACGAATATTATTGCTTACTTGGTATTCATTACGGGCGCCGAAAAAAACGTACTCACGAAAATGGGGTTGGCGAACCTACTACACATAACTTAATGAATACACTGGTACACGATGAAAGAAGTTGTACAACTTTGTTTATGGTGTAACAATGGGAGACTCGTTTTTTGTGCACCGCCATCCAACGCTTTCACTGAAAATGAAATACGCTCCTTTGTTTGAAGTACAACAAAATACTCTCGGATTCGAGAACTTTGACCTCGTGTTTGGGGTTTGTACTGATACAATGATAGTATTTCCTTTTACGGGAGATTTTAGATAAAAACTATAGCTGTGCCCCGCGACTCCGATCGCGTGGAATGTGGACCACCCTTAACATTTAGGGGTATGAAAAACAGATAGTAGCCGATTCTCAGACCTACCCGATATGCCCACAAAATTTCATGAAAATCGGTCGAGCCGTTTCGGAAGAGTATGGTAACTATCACTATGACGACCGCTTGGCGCAGTGGTTCGAGCGTAGGCCGCTCGGGTCACTGCACATGGTGGTTGCGGGTTCGATTCCCGCCCGGGGCAAATTTCGGAAATGGCCTTTTCGTAATTTGCCCAGGTCTGGTTGTCACTGGGATCGCCCCCAACGAACGGTGTATCCTCTTGGTCGCATGTGCCGGGTCCCGGGAATGCTATAAGCAACCGCAACCCGGCGCGACTTGGCCTGGTAAGGCCCCCTCACTGGGGGCGCGTCCAAAGGACGCGCCACTCCGACCTCAGGCGCTGTGTTGACACACGTAACACAGCGCCCCCTCTCGAGCCCAAGCTGTAATGGCAGGCACCCCCATGCCTGCCACCAGAGGCAGGCATTTATTATTTATTTATTATGATACGAGAATTTTATATATAAGATGTAGATAGGTACCTATATAACAAGGTAGACAAACCAGCGTAGCGTTATGAGATTACCGTAGCCAATAGACATTTGCAATACCAAAGGTATTGCTTGCGCGTTGCCGACCTAAAGGATAGTGTGACAGAGGGAGGAGTGGTTGTTCTTTCTATTCCCACAATCATAGTACGAAACGCAGCTATAATAGCTATATCGCAAAATATAAATATCGCCAGACTGACACACCAACTGTGCTCCCAAACTAAGCAAACCTTGTACTATGGGAAACGTAAAGTGGACTGGGGGCGATCCCAGTGACACCCAGACCAGGGCAAATTAAGAAAACGCCATTTCCGAAATTTACCCCAGCGGGAATCGAACCCGCAACCACCATGTGCAATGAGCCGAGCGGCCTACGCTCGAACCACTACGCCAAGCGATCGTCGCTACTTTACGCTGGTCTTTACGAGGGGGGTACTACCCCAGTTGAGTCTGTATTGATATGTAGGCAATTAGTTACACCTTGTCCGTAGGACCATAATTAATTTTCTTCAATTAGTGATGTTCGTTTCGATCTGATAACTACTCTTGGGAGTTTTGTTTCGTTTAATTATTTTTACTTATACTTTTATAATTCTCAGATTTCTCTATAGGTACTTGAAAGGAGATTATGATATCACTGCTACTCATAAATGTTCCAACAATAGCAACACGATCGTAAAATATCATTCGTTGTAACTTGCTTTCGCTTTATATTGCGCTGTAATTGAATTAGTTCAACAGGATGGGAGTAAACGAGAAAAGTGGCCACTCATTCGGTACAGTTGTTCGTTAAAGTTAATAGGCAAGACTACAACTGGCCACTAGATCTGTGGTGTCATCACTCGTGCACATTCACATAGGTACTGGGATCAAAACTTATATAACGCTCTATGTTATACGAGTTTTGAACCCCAGTGCCGTACGTTTATGTAAATATACACCATCTTTGACACCGACTGAACCCTTTTCGACTATAATATTAAAGTTATAATTTATGTAGGTGTACCTACATCAAAATGTTCATTATAGAAGAAGTTTATAGTGATATCCTGAATATAGAAACCTAATTACAAACTTTGTATGTAGAGTTATTACATACCTTTGTTCCTAGTTGCCAAATCACATTAAATAATACATAATTTATTTCTTGTAATGAATGATTACGATAAAGTATTTGGTCCGTAAGGACACAAAATACTTAATATACTCGCAAATTATGATGTTACAATGGATTACTTCTCCAGTTACTTGAGTTCGCCTTCGTTACTTGTTTTCGCGTTACCGCAAAAAAAACGTCATTAATTTGCAGCAAAATATTATATTAGGTACCTACAGTATTTTATACCAGCAAGCATACAAATACATAATTATATATTTCTGTTATTTCTATATTAGTATGATTTGCACAATTTCCTTTAATATGACCAATGTTTTTATCAGCGTTATTGCAATATGACCTAATAAACGTTTTTCATAAATTGTTTAATCGTTAAAATAGTATTATGTTTTGGATGTAAATAAGGAAAATAAAACAATTTACGCAGGTAGACGGACGTTGTTTACCAAAATACTTAGACGACGTATTCATATAGGCAGTACCTACATAATATATAAACTTGTGTAACGGTACCGAGAATTCTCACGACAATATATTCTAATCTTGTGATCGCTACCTACTGGATTTCCACTGATGTTTTCACACGAGATAGGTCTGGGAATGTGGAGTTAAATCATGTGTGTTCTAGAAATTATTTGTTATGTGCGATTGAATGTGGGGGCAGACTTTGGATGGGTGTGTGTGAAGTGTGTTTTTGAACTTTTACTGAAGACACATACCTTGTAACTAAAACATATTATTTAATATAGCGGCCCGCCCCGGCTTCGCACGGGTACATTGCGGTTACATTTTTCGAGTTTTAGTAAGGATCCCTAATTTATTTGAAAATATATTATAGCCTATGTCACCCGGGGATAATGTAGCTTCCCAACAGTGAAATAATTTTTCAAATCGGTTCAGTAGTTTCGGAGCCTATTCATTACAATCAAACAAACAAAGTTTTCCTCTTTATAATATTTGTATGATGTATTTATACTTAGGCCCGTATTAATAAGGTCTGAGATAATAAGGTCTAATCAATTTCAGGTCTGAATCAATATGGGTATGACATAAGAATGACATTTCCAAGACCACTGTCGAGACTTGAGATCGATTTATTAATACGGGCCCTAAAGATACGAGGGTGGATTGATAAGTTTCCGGCCTGACTAAGAAAAACAAGGTTATTTTATTTTTATTTTTTTTATTTCTCAACATAATCTCCTCCAAGGCTGATACATTTCTCATAGCGGTGTTCCAGTCTATTAATGCCATCTCTATAGACTGATTCGTCAAGCTCCTCTAAATAACCATTTACAGCTTCGATTACTTCTTCATTGCCCGCAAATCTCTTACCGCCAAGCCATTTTTTGAGGCTAGGGAACAGAAAATAGTCACTCGGGGCTAGGTCTGGAGCGTAAGGAGGGTGCGGCATCAATTCAAACTTTAGATCGTTGATTTTAGCCGTCGCAACGATTGACGTGTGTGCTGGTGCGTTATCAATTTTTGGTCGACTGTTAGCAAACGCGGCACCCATCTTGCACAGAGCTTTTCCATATGCAAATGTTGGTGCAAAATATGTTGCACACGTTCATATGACATCTTACAGGTCTCAGCTATCTCACGCACTTTCAATCTGCGGTCTCCCAGCACTATTTGATGATCGTATATCAAGTCACTGGGTATAGTATAGTTTTTTCTATAATCATATTGTATTTATCATAACTTGGTCAACGAAATAAAATATTTGTGGTCACACACCTAAGCCTCGAACTTTTACCGAAATCAATATTAAAATTTGAGAATTTGACATTTTTGCGTTCCCTTTCTATTTTGAATAAAATTACTAAGACGCTATTGCCAAAACGTCGAAGATATTAAAAGTTAATCAGCCTGGTTGCTCTGTGCCCTGTATTCATTATAATTAGAGTTATTATTGTTCTATCTGCTAAATAGTTCAAAACATTTAACCAGTCAAATTCGAAGGTTACCTAAATGCATCGAAATCACACTTCCATCCACCTACTAACTCATTAGTTCTAGTAATGTCGCACGTGACCGCTGGGCACGGGTCCAAACCGGTTGGCCAAATGGGTTGCTATCCTTGCTTCACATGACGCCTCACATGATCCCGCTGATCGCGAAACGTGGTGACACTCACGTCTACTCCGGCCACTTGTAAAGTGACGTGGTTCTTACGAGGTTATTAATACCATTCTATTTGCGAAATAAATATTTTTACAATGACATAACAGTTTATTTTTACGAAGAATACGATTGAATAGTAACTCTTACTAGAGTCACCATATATGCCTCGTTGTAGGTTCGCCAATGATCGAAATTAGTATGAAAGCGTAACGTAATACCTAGTTAGTGGTATTATTAACTATAGCGATAGAGCTCCGACTGCTTTGAGTATAAAAGTATATAATTACTTGTACCTATTGGTCATTAAATTTCAATGATTAAAATATTTTACGTGCCACTTGACCAGCCCGCTCCCACTTCAGATACGTGAATTGAATTGCGGGAGATACGTGGCCCGATACAGCACAAAACCGTATTTTGTGAAGAATTCAGGTAGGGGCCTTAGCTCAGGAGTGGGCCACAGGAATAAATAGGCTAGTAAAAAAATAATTGTAGTAACAGTGGCGTTCACAAGTCCAGTAGCTAGTAGCTATATCAATAGTGTGCCATATGTTCATAGCAATACAATCTGTAGAGTGCTACTACATTTTTGAACACTGCACTATAGTAAATAGTGTTTGTCTGGCAAAAAAGTAAGGCCCGAACACCGAACGTAATTCCATACACGGTGTACTCTTTTTACAATCATCATCATCATCATCATCAGCCTATACTTGTCCACTGCTGGACATAGGCCTCCCCTAATGAGCGCCATAGCGCCCTGTCTCCAGCTTGCAATAATGCTTATTAATCATGTTATACTGCATTAAGCCAATAACGTCTACAACGTCTTTATATTCCTATTTCATCGTCCCTATACCTATTAGAGTTAACGCTTGCAGGAGGATAAGCTGGTACAAGCGGGTTGAATTGAAATGTTGTTTAATAACATCGCCCTGTTTCGCTTCAGCATAATACCTACTCAGCAATGAAAACAAAACACCCGTCCATCGCATCCCTTTAATACCCACGAAAAGTATATCTTCATACATATTTTACTCTCATGAATAAATATTGAATATTTTTCGTATAAAAGTTACTATCCACAGTCATATTTGAATGCTAAAGTGTTGAAGCTATTATTATATTAGATATTCAGTATTGTTGTGTGAGAAATAGTACTTATGTAGTGTGTATGTTCCCTATGCATGTGTTTTCTTACTTAAATTGGTGACATATAACCACACATACTTGGTATAGCGTATAGTATATTTATTAACCGTCGCAACCTATATTTAAAATTGATAACAGCCACAAATACTACATACATTTCGGTAAAACTTTGAGTACCTATCTGAAACTGAAGCGCGTAAAACATGTACCATAAAACCTGGAGTATGTCATTAATATATATACCAATGAATTGTTATTTATGGCTGAGTGCAACCTACCAGATCGATGAGACCGTAAAAATATCACATAAATGCCACTTGTAAAATTTGCGACGCCGTGAAATGAGAAAATGTCTGCCAACACAACGTGTGAACTACCTATTACTGGATAACGTAAAAGAGCTTTACAAAAGAACCCTTAAATAATGTTCTACTTTTATCAATTTATGCTTAGTTCCCAGAACCATCATTGAGGGTAACGCTTTAATAATAATGTGTTCACATACATAAGCGTAGTAGGAAATAATAATAATTTAATACAGTATCTAACTTACGTGTTATTAGTTAACAACTTTTACCCGCCGGCGTTGTCTTCGTAGATTTAGAACAAACTCATCCATTTTCCTGGAAAAAACATAACTTGCTTCTCACTTTTAACAAAGTCTCGCTTGCTTATTTTTCATTCTGTAGAATTTATCGTTGCTACGCGCATAGTTTTTAACACAAATTTTAACAAGCATACCTACGTATTTATTTTAATATGAAAGTTCATTGCAAACTTGGAGTTTATACCTACATAAAACATAATTATATCTACTTAATATCAAATCATCGTAGGTACCATAAATGCAATCAGAATAGATGGTGCTGGAATAAGTTCGTCTTGCGTTGCGTAAACACATAAATGTATCGTGAAAGTCTGTTAACATCTGGCTAGTAGTAGAGGAGTTGATCGCTCTCACTAGTGTGCTGACGTCAGCAGCCAGTTAATGTATTAAACCTTTTAGTCTGTCAGCTTTTATCCTAATTAGTCTCCTTTTTGTAAGTAGTAGCATGTAGTTCGGTTTTGTCTGCAGTATTTTGCATTCAGTCTCTCTCTCTATATACATATATATATATTTCCACAACTCATCTTGTATGAAATAGCTAGTGACATGCTTTCATCTAGAATTCCGCTGAAAATTTGGTTAGACACGCAGAAGATTTTCAGCGTCAATAGTTTAGTGATTAGAGGAGCTGCCCTCGTAGCTGAGAGGTTCCAAGTTCGATCCCCTTCCTGGCCATTAATTTATCAACGTGAGCCCATTCCCAATTCAAGCATTAGCTTAGCTGGGAGAGCTAACGGGATTACTAGTAATGTGATAAACTCACATTGCTAGTAATCTTTATAAAAATATGCTAGAGAACGGGATCCCTATTCGCTTTGACTGGACTAGACTCTCAGAATATTCTGAGAGCAATTTATCTTATAGGCATATGCCTATAAGATAAATTGCCTTAATTTCCCATTCGTTCATCTTCCAAATATATATTATAACAAACTTAATTCAACACAAAACTAATAGCATGGTTGTCCATAAGCTGACTGAAGTTATTTAAAAACTGAGCTCGAATAAGTTGTCAGGTTTCTGATACCAATCAAAGTTAGTCCGGGAGCGATGTCTTCCCAATGCTACACCCACGCAGTTTCTATAAATATCGCTAAGGGACCGGGCGAAACGTTCCCTGAAAAAACATGCTTAAATACTTAGAGCTATTATGTTTATGTGAGTATTTTTGTACGATTTACTGAAGCTTTTATTTATTCGCAAAACGTGTAGGTAGAGTAGATAAACACGAGGTATTATTAAGAATCAGATTTTCAGATCGTCAAAACAAACTGAAACGGAGAATGAAACTGATACCTACCCATTTATTACCTTTATTTTATATAGACAGGTACTATTAATAGTACATTGTTACACGAGTGGTGAAAGTGACTTATTTAGTCCCGAGACGGGGTTTGGCGCCCGAGCGTAGCGAGGGCGCTAATAGTTCGAGGGACAAAATAAGTCTTTCACCCGAGGTAAACACTGTGCTTTTCATTACGAATACAAGGAAAGTAAAAATAAAAACAGGTATTGGCTAAAGAAATGATACAAGGAGGTATGAACAATACTCTACAATTCGAAAAAAAAAAGATCGGATTGCCGCTTATTGTGTTTTTTTTCGTTGGCCGGCCAATTTCATTATTTAGCCATTATTTTTCATTTTCATCTTTAAATATTTTGCCCAAATCTATGTTATTTTAAAGAAATTGTTGAAACTAAATTATAATTAAGTCATTTAAAAATATATATTCTTTAATTTACTTAACTTTATGTTATTTCAATTTTACATCGTGCTGTAATTGAGTGACTGTAGAAAAAGTTTGGACATGGTTCCATAGAAATGTGAAAATGGAACGTGTTTTTTTTTAATAATTTGACAGCTGTCAGTTGAAAGCGATTCTCCCGGGCCGGAAAAGTATTACTTTCAACCCGCTCCTCAGGCAACTTCAGACCTACTTTCAGAGTATGAGTAATGAAAAATAATATTTTCCAAATAGTCAAGACATCAGCATTTATCCAAAACATATTAATACACAGGTTGTTTTGACGGTTTGGAAAATATTATTGTAATCTGTGTATTAATGTGTTTTGGATAAATGCTGAGGTGAAGACAAGCTCGTAAAATATGTACTCGTAATTTGCCCAGGTTTGGGTGTCTCTGGGATCGCGTCCATTATGCGGACCTTACAGTTGGCGTGTTACTCTGTCGATATTTATTATATTTGATATGCCCACATTTTTTATGACTCCTTAACTTACTTGTTTTTGAAACGTGTACAAAATATATATATTGAAGATATTGCTATAATTTACTATCTATACCTACTTACTTAATTTGAGTCTTTAATATTTTGTTTAAATTAAAATAAACCTACAAATCACCGTGTTACTTTATTAAACTTGGAAAACAAAAAGTTAAATTTTGGATTAGAATAGTAAACATTCATTTTATCAATTTAAGTACAAAAATAATTCTTACACTCAAATTGATACCGATAATATGAAAAAAAACTAATATTGTTTTTTTTTCATATTGTCGTTTTCATAATTGTACTTTTTAGGGTTCCGGACCTTAAAAGGAAAAACCGGAACCCTTATAGGATCACTTTGTTGTCCGTCTGTCTGTCTGTCTGTCTGTCTGTCTGTCTGTCTGTCTGTCTGTCTGTCTGTCTGTCAAGACCTTTTTTCTCAGAAACGGGCAGAGTTATCAAGTTGAAATTAATACCAAATATCAAATGCTATGGTCCCTTGTAGGTGTAAAAAAATTAGGCTTCTAAGTCAACGCAATTAAAAGATACGGTGATTTATGTCACATATTTTGATACTTTTCGCAAATTCACTTATCAATACAAAGGAATCAACGCACAGCCCGAACCGCTGGTGTTAGAATCATGAAATTTTGACAGTAGGTACCTTATATACCGCAAGTATCCACTAAGAAAGGATTTTGGAAAATTCCACCCCTAAGTGCATAAAATAGGGGGTGAAAGTTTGTATAGGGTAAAAAAAATAAATGAACCTAGAGACATGAAAATAAATATTGAGGCTACTTATAACAAATAAAAAATATTAATTTCAGCGTTTTGTAAAATTCCACTCCTAAGTGCATAAAATAGGGGGTGAAAGTTTGTATAGGGTAAAAAAAAATGAACCTAGAGACATGAAAATAAGTATTGAGGCTACTTATAACAAATAAAAAATATTAATTTCAGCGTTTTGTAAAATTCCACCCCTAAGAGTGTAAAATAAGATTTTTTATTGTAGTGTGTATTCAGTTTGGTTGCAGTTTGTATTGGGTTCCCGAATTTGTTTAAGCTATTTATTATTAAAATATCTTGCCGGTATCGATATTGGAATCCAGGAAAGGAAAAACTGTCTAAAATCATAATAAAATGTTGGACGGAACCCTCAGGGCGCGAGTTCTACTCGCACTTGTCCGGTTTTTGAGAAAGTAAGCGACGAAATGCTGTTTATAAAAAGGCATTCAATCACGGTAATTAGTCCAAACGTTACGGATACTACTTCAGACTTTTTGATGGAAAACTCGTACTAATTGGCTTAAATTTGCTTCGCAATATACATGTTTACGGCTCTTTGCGTTACCATTCATAAATATTTCAGAACTCAAGTAAGCGTGCTTCATATTCAATATTTCGCTTCCCAAGAAATGCTTTTGCTTTAATATTGCAAATAAATAAAATATATCTTCATGGACTTTCCATTAATAAATTTGTCCATTTTATCTAGATATTTATTTAAGAGAGTCGAGTTGATTTCAGTTGATATTTTGGTAGTAGAAAAAAGCTGTAAGAAAATTTACTGCATCTCATATAAGGGCTGACTTAACGGGGGTAGAACAGCCGTCTCATCGAATACCGGCGTAAATAACTATTATAGCTGCCTATCGTATTAGTTCTTTTGTATTTAAATCCTTATTTCATTTAAGTATCTTAATTTCAAATAGATTAATTTAATTCCATTCAAAAGCTATCAAAGATTGTTATTGTCTCCGAAACCTAAACTGTATATTAGATATTAAATTTCCAGCCTCAGAAGACAATCCCCTTGTCACCAACTTTAGGTACCTATATAAATTTATTTAGTGGTGTTCACTGTGATTTGCGCTTAAGGACCAAGTTCACCATCACACTAACGGACCGTTAGAGCGGCAAGCGATGGTTACCAAACATGATCGGTTACTGCTCTAATGAACCGTGACCTCTGCCCTTAGAATGTTGTATATAAGGTTTATTTTGTCCACAGCCACGGGGAGGACTTGATCGTGACGCCCTTCGCGCAGGTCCTAGCGAGCCTGCGCAGTGTTCGCAACAACTTCTTAAGCCTCACCAATGTACCAGCCTCCAAGTGAGTACCATTCCTATTATGATTTCAAACTAGTTTATGAACAAAACAAAATAAGCTGGTTCGAGAATGGCACCTACATTTGTACCGCTATGCTACAGCCAACGGGAAGCGATACGAAATGTCAGTCACCGCTGGGCTCACCCACATTCGAGCTGCATTGTGTCTGAGACCGTAATGTTAATGCAAAAATAAATGAAGGTGAAACGTTAAAAATGACTAATTTAATAAAATAATCTATTAATTTTCGTATCGCATCTCGATGGCCTAGTTAAAGACAATAATTATAATATATTCCAAACTAAACAACCCTTATATTGGAAAAGAAGGATAGAATTAGATTAGTTGTAGTTAGGTGTCGATATACTCAGGCCAGGTCAAATTGAGAAAAAAACAGTTCATAACAGTCTATTCAGTGAGCAGAACTGCCTACGCTTATGGCTTATACCTTGCTGTTATATAACATACATAAAATTCTTATCGCTATTGTAGGAAATATATAAATAACTTCAGTGTACGAGCTCCTATAAATTCAAATTAGATTATATAAGAAGCCTTATTAAATATTTAATAACTGCAGTTAATTTGGGGGCACTATTTGGCCATACGTTCTTCAAATGTTAAATATTCTTAAACAACGGATGAATGAAATATATTCTTCGATTTATTTTATAGCAATAAAGCACTTTATTACTTAAAGCTTTCAAATTCACAAAAGCTCTTAGTCTTGTGAATACGTTTATTTGCTCTGAACTTTATAAAAGGCGTAGCGATTGCATATTATTTTTTTATTAAAAATATTTAACAAATACTGTTAAATTAAATTATTTCCTGGGTAGTAAATGTAGAGTCCATTCATTTGTGACGTGCTATTTTGAAAGCTAATATATTAGATATTGAATTCAAATTCGATACTACCCAACTTATCAATACCTTGCCTACTTAGTGATAACGTGAAATGATTCCTACGGATTTACGAGCATTGACGTCAGATCGAAACTATGTGAAGTTATTTCATAACAATTTTGCAAATGACGTTATATGAATGGGCATTTTTATACCTATCTGTAACTCTACGTTGTGATTATACGTTCTTGGTAGAGTCGCCAGTCGCTAGCGACTTCGATAAATATTTATATGACATTTTTTATTATATCAGATGATCTTGAGGATTTCCCTCATGAAAAATTTAGGTAGAGTCTGTATCGATTCTGTTTGTACAAAACAAACTGGAAACCTGTATTAAAGCACTCTACTCTCGCGTGTTACGTCTATATGTACATAAGTATACAGAACAAATACCTACTCTACATGATCATGTCGAATACAAAGCTCTCGTGCGTCATGTAATGCTCTTTTCATGCAAATTTGCAACCATTTCCTTGTTTTTCTTCGACAAACTATACCTTTGCGTCTTCACAAAGCTTGTAAGAAGATTTGAGCGCGTGTTTTTTTCAATGTTTATGTTTATGCACTACAAACACAACATAATATTGTGTATGGTAAATTATGAATTCGGTTATATTCAAAGACTGAAAAAATATACAAATCTAGTTATTTCACTCCAATGAACTTTGATAGTAATCTACAATACTATTAGTTTGATAAGAATTATTAGATAATAATCTACTACTTATGCTAGACATTTGCGAACAATAGTCATTATATAGTAGTCATTTCATTTTAATATAGGTAGGTATCCTAAAAAAAAGAAACGACGATTTGGTTTGGTCATTTTGGTGTAATTTAGTAGACAATCGTACACACTGGCCACTAGCACTAAGCTGTACATGCGTTCTCTAAAATAAAATTATTTCAATTAACTTATTTTCAACTTTATACTTTGAATTTATTTTATTATTTAGAATAAATTTATTAAAAAAAAATCCTAAGATCAATTTTCAACATTTAATGTGTTATTGCTAATGTAATATGGATTTCTAATTACGTTATCGCCAACATTATCCATCATAATGAATAAAACGTAGGCAATATAAGTACTTTTGCCATCCCTATTTTAGGGTTTAAAGTGAACAAAACTCTATTACTATAAGTAAACGTTTCTTTTTATAACAGTACAATGTTCTTGAACAAGATTTACTGTTTATCTGTTCATGATCACGCTTTTGCACATATCCGTATCTGTTACGTATGCATCGCAACTTCGTCATCATTGTTATTTATTTATTCTTAAGCGCGCGTGAGAAAACTCAAGGCCTTCGTACTATTGATATCTGAAAATTTGGATGCGCTATACAAGTCTGCTCAAAAAACGTTTCACATTCACTTATCAGTGCTGTACTCAATAATTTCAGTAGCATAATAAAATGTTGTAATAATATGGAAAAACGCATTACCCTTTTTAAATTAACTGATAAGCATTTCCTTATCGTAGCACTCAATATGTGATTAAAAGCTTACGTTACGATGGGCTGATGTTTTGATGATGAATTTTATGATGTGGGAAATACACCACTTGTCACTTCACCTTTGTACCCGATGGATAGTTAGACTGGAGATTTTTGTTCTGTGGTTAGTCTATTTCACAACAATTTTGCAAAAAAAATGCAATAGGTATGTACCTATATAAGATACCTATTATTATCGTAACAAATACAAAAGTTAAACCCCTCGTCAGTACTGAGATAATTATCAAATTAGTTCATAATCGTAAATTAATAGTCCGGTAATCACCTGCAATTTATATTAATTCATTGCTTAGTCATAAGATCAAGTGACGTTATTGGCAATGTCTTCTCCGTTTATTATTGGCTCCTATGACGTGTACAGTGACGTGCCGTGTCGACGAGTCTCGTGGCCAATGACAACTTTGTCGGTAGCAAAGCACGCGACCGCCGGCCTAATCAAGCGGCAGCAGACGCGCGGTGCGTGGATTCTGAACCTATTATTCACATGCTACCCGGGTGTCTAACACTGTCGTCATTTGGATTTATTTGGAGGGTCATATTATGATGACGCGTATGAACGCGTTGATAAAGGTGTACGCCGACGCTATGTGTCGAGTACAAGTTTAGTGAAGTCTTTATTAGGAAACTGGACAATTGTAAGTCCCACAGTAACGTTCTATGGTAGTACTATACTTGAAGTTATTCTCAATATGAAGCAATAACGTCATATCGTGACCTTATACTAATAACTTTGGTTACCAAATGTTCGCTTCGTCCATACGCAAACAACCTTACTTACACCAATTTAAATTGACATTACGTATGATAAACGAGATCTAGAGTAATCTAGCAAAATTAGCGTGCTAATACTCCAGGAAATAAAATACGCTGGAGTCATGAGGTACTTAATTAAAGGTTACGTTTGACGTCAGATACGGGACCCTTAACCTTTGCTAATATTTAATTCATATATAAGTAGCGATATATAGTAAAGTAAAACAGTATAGAATTTCACCTGGTGACGCAGCAATCGTCTATAAAATATAATAGTGATAATAGTGCTCTCCACTGCATGAGCAAACGGAATGTCGAATTTGACATCCCCAACACGATTATAAAGGTAACTGTTGTTATACAGGTTAGGTATATACGTACACACCTCTAAAGGGTGTTTCAAAATTCCGCAACAATATTAAAGATACATATACAATACTTAGCAGGGATATGTAGATGCATAGTGAAGACAGACCAATATATATTCTGTGCGTAACGAACCTATTTTCTGAACCATATATATATTATGTCTATATTAATCACAAAATTTCGTTTGGCCGCCATACACGATCTTAAAACTGGCCGGTATATTGTTTTAAGTGTTACAATTTTGTAAAAAAAATTATACCTTTTCATTATATGTCCATCACTCGTCCATATCCCCAAATATTAAACTTTTGAAACGCACCCTGTTTAATAATAATAAGAAGCTTTGGCTCACCCTTTAATTAATTGGAAGTTGCCTAATACGGTTTTGCAATGTATAAAGGCGAGGCTTTACAGCGGAACTAATATTATTATATTCCGTTTTAATCCTAGTTCAGAGACTACCAAATTATCTGTAGTTGACTTAAATAGGTACAATATTCAAATATTCGCTTGAATTTCGGTAGATATTCAAAGTACTCATTTGTATTACAATGGTCGTATTAATTAGAGTGTTTTGGGGTACGCATTGTTCACGACGGGGCGCCCACAAACTGTAACAGAACGGACAAATATTTACGCGAGGACATCCTCGGGTTACATTACACGAATAAAAGTTTTCCTTCATAAACATAGTGATTAGTTGGACGTCAGAACAGAACCACTCTCGTTATTACACCAAATAATGTTTGGCTACTTTTGTAATTGCAGTCATGTTATTCCTTTGAATAGGTTGCCAATATTATACTTATAAACTGGTAAATACAATCGTATAGAATAGGTATACTAAACTACTAAATGAAAATATCTCATATATGAGAAATGTCTAATGAGAACTGCCAGTTACTTGAATCAATAGATTGATGACAGGTATAGCAATATCCGAAATGACTATACAGATTTAGATGTGACAAGTCCGGAGACACGAACCGGAACGCGTCCATGAAAATGAACTTTAATTAGGTAATGTCAAGACTCTTCAGCGCATTTGAAAGTGCGCTCCAACGCTCACGATATAAACCGCACTTACTTAAATTTTGTTATCATTTGGTGTAACAATGGCTCAACTCATATGCGGCTAGCTCCGGAGTATAACCACCCTCTCACAGAAGATCGACGTTAAGTTGCTATTACAGCTGCGATTCGTACAATGAGTGATAGAGCTTGAAGCCCAACTCTACCTCCCTTCCCTTCTCTCTGGCTCACTCCCCTTCGGTAACGATGTCTTTGATATGCTTAACATCTGGCGTACGCTTGTTTGCCGACATTGTTACTTTTATTAAAAAAGTTTTTGCTATCGATCAAATCTACGCATTACAATCTAAATTTTGACAGTAATAAAATAGTTACCCACCTCAATACTTTAATCCTTTGTTATCTATATAGGTAGACCAGGTACATTATCAAACTAGGGTGCTACTTTAAAGGCAAAATGCGCAATATCTTGTTCACTGCATTCGTAAACAAATGAGTTTCAACTCCCATCTGCGGCAGTTGGACCTCGACCTAACCTTACTAGCGTCTAACACATGTCTAAAATTAGATTATAAACGACATGCAAGAACGGACTAATTCTATTTATAGTGCCAAGATTATGATTGTCTGTTTATAAGCTAAGATCACATGTGCATCTAGCCTATCGTAGGTACGTAGATATCTTAAATACAGAGTTGTGAAATCGTTGTGTTCCATATATCATCCATGATTTTGATATCAATTGATAAGCTCTAAGTCAAAGTATTAAGTACACTGTGAATTAATTGATACCCCATTTACGTTATTTTAAATCGCAATAAAATATTTTTAATAATATATTTTAAATAATATTTTATTATATTTTACGGTCATTTACGAAAATATGAAAAGCAATGCCTAAAGTACATATTATATTATGGATTTTTTGAGGTGGACCTCTTGCAGTTTACTTACTGATAATAAAACTTAACTGTATTTTCATTATTTTGTTTATCGGTCTCTATTTATTTCAGAGTTTTTATTATTGTAATTACACGGTAGGCGTCGGACTGTTCAGATACAGGTGTTTTTCGTATCGGAAAGCTATAAGCCCTGTCTGCGCCATGCCCCTGGCAATACGGCTGCGCGCAGAAGGTAATTACCGCTCCGGTTTGAATAAGCCTATATTGCCGACCTCGTTTAAATTATCCAATACTGATGTTTTATACCGTAATCTCTGAGAAATCTTTATTTACGACGTGAACCGAGGAAATCGTGTTTTAAAGGTTCCACCGAGCTCAGATACTCATGATTCATTGGATAGTATATTTATTGTTTTACATCTACTATCTATAAAAAGTAACCTTCATTTATAAATGAACGGCTTTGGTAAATTATTTATAACACAAACAAGCAGTGCTTGTAATAGTTTCCGTAAAATGGCGCTGATTCTTTTGTCTAATTCTTTATTCCGTAAAATGGCGCTAATTACTTAGACATGGCTGTTGGCACGTGACAATTATATAGCACTGCAATACAGTTATTAAATGTTAATGAGGAAAAGGTAAAAGCACACGAATCACTTTAAGGAAAATTACATTCGCGTATTAATCGCATAACAGTTAGGTATCTCATTAACACAGGAAAGTGATTCTCCTGGCATCGATTCCGTACGCAAGAAAAAAAACTAAGAACAGAAGCTGAGTAAAAAAAAACATACCAACGTTTGTAGGCTTTGTAGTTCTAACGCATGATTTCATAATGAGTGAGCCAGTCCTTGCGGAGATCTGGCGTTGTATGGCACAGACAAATTTTGTGGTCAGGGTTACAAGCACATAGTGCTTACTACTTAGATATAAAGACTACGTAGTTCTCTTAGTCGGAATAAATAAGTAATATAATATTTTGCGCAAAATCAGGAATGATTACCATATTTTTTATTGCATTATTATATTATAATGTATGACTGTAGATTACTACCAGTAAAAGACCATTATCTTAATAACCTTAAGATTTGATGACACAGTCGATTTTAGTTTTTGAAAACAGTGCTTGCTATAGTGAAGTAAGCCGTCATAACAGAGTAGTTTTACCAAGCTTTAATAGCGCGTACTTATCTTAATATTAACTGAATATTTGTAATAATTCCATTCACAATACTTATGTCAAGAATCCAAGTTAGTCATCAACCCCATTATAACGAAAATATTCAGAACTTAGTTTAGTTTTCACGTATTAGACAGTATTATCTTTTATGATAACAAAAATCTAATAAGCAAAAATAAGTCTTCACTGGACCCGTTCCTCACTGATAGCTTTATGATACACGAATAAAATTTAATCTCATTAAGCATAAAGAGTTTTTTCACAAAGCAAACAAGGTTATAGGAGGCCCTTATGATCCTATGATGTTTACAAGCTGTATCTTCAGCCTTTTTATCTAATTTGACAGACAAGTACACCCTGTATAATTTAGTAGATACCTGTATTGAATAGCATAATATAAATATATATACATACATACATTCATACAATTTTGGAATCAGGACAAATTAATTTATAGAAATATGCGGAATTTCTGAAATAGCTTTAATTTTTGCAACATTTTTGCAACATAGACATACATTTTTGTTTAATGCAATTTAGTTTCAATGTTACATGTATTTATTACTTCAGGCAATATGAAGATATTCTAAAAAAGAAAATCTTTGCCTGATCTTTTGGTACGGGACTCATTTCATCCACAAATATAGATTTATTGTATCGCTGGACCTCATTAAGCATCAGTGCTGTATATGATACCCATAATACAAGCTAAGCGTTGCTTAGTTTGGAATCTCACGATTGGTATATTTTTGCTTGAAATACCTAATGATAAAAATGCGTTCGAAATTCACTAAGATATAATGTAGTGGACTACTAACTAGTAGAATCTACTCTATCATATGTGTCACTTTGATACGAAAGTCGTATAAAAATTATTCAAAATCTTATTGTATCGTTTCAGATCACGAAGGTCTTCGGGGGTAGCCACTGCTGTTACGCCCCAGCCGAAGAATTTCAATACAGGAGGTAAGAACATGATAAAGTGCGGTCGCGGAGCAGGAAGAATTTCGTACAATGACCTCTTTGCCTACTGACAGTGGTCACAAACATTTTTGCATCAAGCGCGGTTTATATGAAATATTTCAAGTGGAAAAAATATACTAGCTTATAGCTAGCACTCAGGTAAAAGGTTTACAATCCCCGGCGGACGGCGGTCACGGCAACTTTGTGAGCGAGACGTATGAGATTTACGCTGGAGTGACAGAGACAGGTAATAACATGTTAATGTACGAAATTCTTCCTGCTCCGCGACCGCACTTTATGTATCTTCAGCTAAATACCTACATCAACATCTATGTTGTAACAAATCCCTTTTTGAAATTGCATTGTGCGTCACAGACAACATTAATTATACCTATTTACGATAAGTCGTGTTCGCTTATAGGTATAAGTAATATTATTCGTTGCTATGACAATATTTTAATACTGCAATATTTTATATATTAATCCTGCGTATATGAATAATTAATAAAATAAAAACTTAATTAGAATTTAAAGGTGTGAATTGATTAAGGGCCGCTTAAACAAAATTCTATATAAGTATTTTTTAAATTCATTTCACTGAATGTGTTTAACGCCCTAGTATTATTAAATTGACCATTTTGGGAAAATATAGCGTCCATTTTTGGAAAATTAAGTGATCATTTCGGTATATATTTTTTTTATGATTTCTGGATATTGATCCCTTAGGACCTGATGAGATAATACATATTGTAATGTACATTAACATAAATGGTTAACATAGAAGGCTCAAGGCTTTCGACAACGGGATGTGTTAACCGTTTCCAGATGCAAGTATCTGAAACTCAACTTTAACGAAATTCTTTAACGAGTAGGTATAGTGGCACGAATAAAGATTCCAGTACCCAAACTCGACATATATAGTACATTTAAGACTATAATACAACCAGAGATAAACGACTTATTGTATTATTAACAATGATAACTTGGAAACTAACTTTCACTTGCACTACACAAAAGTTTCATGCACGTTTTGTGAATTTCAATTAGATATTTTAATTAAACGCCCTGTGGGGGTGAAGTTAATATTCTGCTCTTAAGTAAATCATTAAAGTTAGAATATCTGTTCGAAGCTCACTAAATTAATACTGGCAATCTGCATAAGTGGTTTTAATTTTCAAAGGTTTTGAATATACGATTAAAGCTGTTGTAAACTTACTCCAAATTTTAACGACGGTCTGAAATGTTTTCGGAGAAATTGACGCTTTTCGTTCGATGCGTCCAGTTCCATTTATGTATAGGTTAAGTACATTAACCACTTAAACGAGGAATTCTTTAAACGCATCTGAATAATGATTGCCTAAAAAGTCTGAACATAAATTGCCCTGAATTGACGTTCAAATCCAATACACCTACGTAACCTTTAGGTTGAAAACATCGTAAGTAGTGCAACCAAGGGTTGAAAACAGTATTGTTGGGAACTCTACCGTTTCATTTATTAATTGTCAAATGTACCTACTAAGTGACTTGGGAAAAGAAACAGGCGGTGTTGTGTGCCATGTCGGAATAGACTATCACTGATCGATACAACGCAGTAAACTGTAACCGCTGTGGGACATAACATTATTGACTACGGCATACATAATACCATCCCTGTAAAACTGACGTGTCTGCTTGTTGCATAATATCATCCTTTAAATAATACTGGTATTCCCGTTGTAATGGTCGAATTTCGACCATAATTCATTTACATTTTAATTTTAAACGTCATTAAGGTTTTATTGTCGAAGACTGTTTGATACTGGCACGCAGAATGCACTATGGAAGTCCCGCCCTCCAAAAACTGTCACCGATTGTCAGTCAGACAAATGCATCCGCGTCATTTTCGTATTAAGCGTTAGAAAGATTTTCCTTCACGTATTAATATATAGATGTTCAAAAGAAATACCAATGTATCGTGTTTAAAAGAACATAATTGAATATTTCTTAATATAGGGATATGTTTTCAAATAAAAAAAATATATTTGAACACTAGTTTTGCTATGAAATAAAACTATTTTACGGGTTCTATCGCGTTTATTTACTTTTTTTTGTTCCCGACGTTTCGGCTGCTTTACAGCAACCAAAAAGTAATAAACGCGATAGAATCCGTAAAATAGTTTTATTTCAATGTATAGTATTCGCGTAAATATAAGAAAACAACACTAGTTTTGCTAAATAAAAGTTAGATTATTTTTTTCTGCCTTCGTAAATATGTTTACGCCTAATGGATGTCTTGCTTCAGAGGTAAATATAGGATCATAATATAATATATTCTAAAATCTAATCGGTTTCTTTGTCCACGGTCGTCCGATCCATACCTTTATGTATATCCCGCGTATACTAACATTGATCATTCTTATTTCCTACACTTTAGATTCGTATCAATATTTAAATCATTGACAATATTTCCTAAAGATAAGAAAGATAATACCTACTATATATATATTTGTATGTATTTGTTGTATATATAGAAGTAAAAATAAAATAATTCGTTCGAGAGCATTATCTGTTTATCCTAGGATAACACACATATACCACAGCCAACGAGAAGCAATACGAAATATTACCAAAAGGTAATGATATTTGAGTTCAAGTCGGTCACCTCCGGGCACGCCAACTTTCGAGCGGTCATTTAATAATTTGGAATCCGTAATATTACCTAAAAATAATTAAAAACGAAACCCTAAAAACAATTAATTTCATAAATAATTGATTAATTGTCGTATCGTTTATCCCCTTGGCCGTATACGTGAAGCAAAAAACATTGTACCCCTTTTTACGCAAATTTCGCGGACGGAGGAGTATGAAATTTCCCACACTTATATTTTATATAGAGAAGGAGTGCAGAATGCTAATATTTTTTTTAATTATGCACACTACCATGAATTGACACACACACTTGTAACTTCCAGTCGGTAACTGACTGACTGTCTGACTGACAAACGGTGACAGTTATTTTTTTCTTTATTTCGGCGGGCGGGACCTTCATAGTGCATTCTGCGTGCCAGTATCAATGAAGAAGTTTTTTGGGTTTATGTAATTTTAGTCTTTGACAATAGAGACTTAATGAAGTTTAAAATTAAAATTAAAATGAATTATGGTCAAATTTCGACCACGGGCGACCACTAGATATTATAGTTACATAAATATTAGAGGTAGTAACTATGGTCAATACGTCTGCCCGCTTCATATTGATTAAAACTCTCTGCGTCTGCCGAACTATTTCCATATTATACAATTGTCGATGCGTCGTGTGTACTCTCCAATTACGGATTCACGCCCTGCCCTCGTGAAGCTCGCTCCCTTGTTAGTGAAACTGGAGATACCCACATAGGTCTGTATATCGCCGCTAGCCGAGTTCAAGTTTTTTCTCAACGATAGAGAAATACTTATTGATTAAGCGACCTGTGCGGAATTGTGCGTGCGAGAGGTAAGTATCCCCAGCCAACAATATTATTGTGGAACAGAGATAAAGTATGTGTGTCCATGAAATCTGCTTATTGGCTGCGTCCACATCACGGGATACCCCTCTATATCTTGCCTCTATCGGGTATATTCTCGAGCGTGCTATATAAAAAAGTCGATAAACAAGCGTATGAACGGCCTGATTTTAAGCAGTTACCCTAGTTGCCGACCTGGACCTACCCCGGTAGAGCCAGCCATTGGCTACAGTTCGACTGTAACCGTATATGCCTCGACAAAGCTTTTATCTCGCACAGCTGCTCGGTATATCTGGACGCAGCAATACTATCGTACCACGTCTGTATTTGTTTCAACATAATCATGGAGGATATTATTATCAACTTAACACCAATACACGGCACAAAAGCAAAAATGAATTCCCAAATCTTAGCAAGCTGTGCCAATATGTACCCTAGGTTTTGTTTCAGAACATGGGTAATTCCCACAGTAACGGTATATAAAACAGTGCCGTTTAGGGACGCCCGAAAGAAGCGAAGCTTTATAGGATAAAGTGTAGAGCGCCGTAGCTGTCACTCTGTATAGCTATATATATCGTGTAACGCTACTGACGCTTAGGACGGATAGACTGGCCGCGCGGCGAGCGCCCATTTTTCTCACGACTAAAGTCGCGGGCTCAACTAGTGACGCGTAATCTAGTAAGTAAGTAGGTACATTCTATATCAATGAGTTATCTACACACATTCGCAAATGCACACATGATATCAGACGAGGCATGCTTTGTTTACTATTTTATCACAATGTGATCGATTCTAGATGCGATATAACGAGATTACGGAGAATCTTTAAATCACAAGGTAAACTGTCACGTTCCCGGTAATCTTGGTGCTTACAGGGAAAATATTCAGAACACGTCCTCAACATGACATAACTGAGTTATAGGAATGCGCAGATTTGATCAGTGAGTTTAGGAAGTTAGTCATATTAATTAGAGATAACGAGAAAATATTCTATGTACATTTTTCTGGTGCGTCTTTCACGTATCTTTTATCGTGGTAATAAAACCTCTACAATACTCTACATGATTAGTGACGATGTAATTATATACTCACAGCGAGGTTCACATCTTTGTGAAAAATATTTTACTGTACAAGCAATGTGATGCGTCTCTATCCAGTGAAATGTATAATGTACCTACTTATGCCAATTACAATATCCTCAAGTCAGTAGGTACTTTGAGAAGAAAAAATATTGTGCTATTTTTTTATTATTCACATTTTTTATTTAATTCTTAAAAAACGTCTTTCAAAAGATTAGTTAGTAGACATTTACGAAATACCTACCAGAAAACAAAGGGAAGTGACTAAAACATGATGAACCAGAATTTGCTAGAAAATTTTAAAACGTAGCATCCTCGGTCAGTATTTTCCCCCAGCAAGTTAATTTGACCACACATTTTCCGGTTCAAATAGTACAGGCCGAGTTCGCCAATACAAACGGATTGTTAGAACAGTGAACGATAGATAGATAGTTACCAATAGAGATCAAACATGTGTTGGTTGTTCAACTTGGCCGTAAAATATTTGAATGGGCGATGCAATAAATAGTTGCAATTTTTTTTCTCCGAAATGTTTTGCATCCCGCTTGGCTGATTATCATTATCAGCAGACAATCCTTTATTGTTCTGATAACTGTATATTTAGACGCGAATGTTTCCTGTTTACCAAACGAAACTCATTAAGTAGATTTTTACGATAAAGCTATTATTAAATCTCGTTTTAAAACTTATCTTGCGTAATTATTGTACTGAAGTTACAATAGTATGTTGACCTGCGGAAACAAAGATTAAAATATACTTAATACAGTAATTGGAAAAAGTAAAAAAATAATAATCTAACAAAATTACCATTCAGACTTCGTTCAAACCCTTAATAGCTTAACTATTCATAATTGTCTCAAGTAAAAAACATCGCTGTGTTTGGATGAATGTAAGTATTTTGTTTCTGACAAGCCCTAAATTACCCTCGCCATCATGCTTAATAACGTAACGTAACGTAATTTGTAATGTATATGAAGAAACACGAGTTGCGTTCGCTGAGACGCAGGCACATGATACGAAGACATATGAGTGTCCTGTTCTGCGGCTCGTTATAGTGTCGGCACAGATTCTGCGCGAAGCGTGCACTTGGAGACTAGTTTTTTTTATGAAAAGTGAAGTGAAAAGAATAAATAACAGGTACTCGTACCAATTAATTTCTGCAGTTCTAAGAGGTTATGTTAATGCCGTGGCCTTAAAGATGTATTTTTTTATTATTAGATTTTATTAACACTACAATCCCGGGACTATCCCGGGATCCCCGTATTATCTGTCGGTAAGCCTGAAATCCCGGGATTAGAAAAAGAGCCAGGAGTGAATTCGCTAGTTGGAACATGGCGGACCTGCCAATTCTTTACTAGATATGCCGTACTGCGTCGCCTGCCTGTCGGCATACGCTTAACCTTACTTGGGGCATCCACCATGAAATATATTATATTGAAATGAAAGTGGTACTGTTTTGATATAAGATGTAATGATGCAGTGACCAGGTTACTAGGCGCTTTAATAAAATAATAATTCCGTAATGTTTAGTTTAACCTCTCCTCGATGTTTAGTCTATAGTATAACTATAATAATAGCGTACGATTCTACCTTCATTCGTCACTATTGGCCGCCACTTGTCACATTCGTTCATTAGCGATGAATCTCAATAAAAACACACCAGCAACTTGTACGATCACTTTGTCAGAAGCCTTCCAATTTAATTATGGTCAATCGGAAAATGACTTAAGTCGTGACAAAACAATTGTCACGTATTTGGTTCGGCTCAGTTTCAAAGGCAAGTTAACCTCAGTGTTCAGGCAACCACTGGCTCGCTAGAATTTATATGTTAATTTTGGAAAAATACCGTGTTTATGACGGATACAGCATTGTTAGATGTTAAAAAGGGTGTAATTCAAATAGAAACTTGCTGCAATGTGACTAAAAAGTTCATGTGTTCTGTGATATCGAAGAAAAGTGTGAATATGTAAGTAGCGCACACTCGAATTATCTTAACTAATTTAGTCTTGCCCCAGTTCGTCAAAGAAAAGAAATGGCATGTGACGCCAAATAATCCTTGACCCAAAATTTCATAAAAACAAACCTTTGAGCTGAATAGATTGGTATCAAGTTACGGACTATAAATAACTTCATACTTATCTATTATAAATAATATCAAGATATTCATAATTATAATAATCTTACCCCAACATAAATAGCGCATTCAAAATCCAAAATGCCAAATTTACAAATACATTAACGCGTGCGAAATACTTTAGCGTTCTTTCTTTTATAAATAACGAAAACGTGTTGTTCCCATCCGAAGCGTGACAGGTACTAATGAGCGATGCTGGGTTCTCGGTACGAATTGAATCCGGAACGCCCTGTCACTCGCCGCGCGGGCGCCGCTTCCAGGGAAATGCCAAAACTAGGCCACAGTCGGCGTAATGGGACATTTACATTTCAAAGCGAACAGTCGGCTATATCGGTGTCCGCGGACGGCTTTAGAAAAACGTAATTCAGATTTAAGTCACAATTAAGTCAGCTGACATAATAAATACTGTATCTTAATAAAAAGTAGTATTCCCGTTGTAATGGTCGAAATTCGACCATAATTCATTTAAATTTTTAATTTTAAACGTCATTAAGGATATTGTCAATGACTATTTGATACTGACACGCAGAATGCACTATATGAGTCCCGCATTCCAAAAACTATGGAGGTTGCAAATGTGTGTGTCTGTATCGCTACAAACGCGCGTAGACGGCGCGTTTAAAAGGTGGTGTGCATTATCACTAAAGGTCTCTGAGGTATATTATCTCACAATATGCTGTATTGCGATCATGTACTTTAAACACCTTGTGGTGTCATTCTATTATAACTTGTTTAACAATGGGATTATTTTGGACATTTCAGGTAGCAATCTACTTTTGATGTTGACTGTCCATAAAGTGTGCATTTCTCAGAATGGACCACTAGTGGCGCCCCGCCTTACTGATGCTCACAATGTTTTCCTTTGTCTGTGCCCGATCCAATTGTCGGTTTTCATGTCTTTTCCGCCTTGGCGAGCTAGTTCCTTTGGAGTTTTGTACTAAGATGTAATATATTGTTCAGTTTTCTTTTTATGTCTCTTCAAGAGAAAAGGTTGCCAAATTTGTGTCTGGGCATGCTTGTGGGTGTTTAAAGCTTAACAGGTACCTAACAATTATTATTCTATTTGGCAATTCCTTATGCAGCTCCAAATTAAATAAATGACAAGGTCCTATTTCTTTCAAGATTTTTAGAGCACTGAGGCTTTTTGTTGTCGATCTAATATTTTTTAAATTTATTTTCGAAACTAGCTGAGCCCGCGACTTCGTCCGCGTGGAATTTAACTTAACAAAAAAGCCCGCTCCCGCGTTCTGAGCCCGCGCGACAGGACTCATTTTTTTTAATTTTGTTTTTCTAAAATAAAAGTAGTCTAAGTTACTGCTTATAACATCAGCTATCTACCAGTGAAAGTCCCGTCAAAATCGGTCCACCCGTTTCGGAGATACTCTTTGATTTCATGTGTTTTTATTTTTTTACGCGGAACCCTAATTGTTTTTCCAAAATTAAAGTAGCCTAAGTTACTCCTTTTATCATCAGCTATCTGCCAGTGAAAGTCCCGTCAAAATCGGTCCAGCCGTTTCGGAGATTACCCGGAAGAAACACACAAACACAGACAGACAGACAAAAAAAAAAAAAATCACGTTTTTGCTATAGGTGTCGTATGTACTTTGATATGCACTTAGTAAAAGGTGTTATTTTGATATTACAAACAGACACTCCAATTTTATTTATTTGTATAGATGTAATATTTGTATGGTGTGGTGGTGTAATGGTGGTAGAGCCAAGTTGTTAGTTACAACTCATATACGAACTGGCTCGACAGAAGTAGTAAGTACCACCTTCTTACAAAATATTGACGTAAATTTGCTGTTATAGCCGTGTCTCGTACAATGAGTGAGAGAGTTGAAGCCCATCCTCCCTGCTCTCCCCCTCCCTTCCCTCTGTCCCACTCCCCTTTAGGTCGGCAACAAGTCTACTAGGTATATAAAAATAAGTCGGGTTTTCCTTCCTGACGCTATAACTCCAGAACGCACGAACCGATTTCCACGGTTTTGCATTCGTTGGAAAGGTCTCGGGCTCCGTGAGGTTTATAGCAAAGAAAATTCAGGAAAAATGTTAAGGGTGGTCCACATTCCACGCGGACGGAGTCGCGGGGCACAGCTAGTTGAATATAAAAATATTGACACCTACATTCTACTCTATTCCTCTGCACATATTCCCACTTGATTTTACCAGTCTTTGTTTGTATGTTAGAATAAAAATGGTTAGATAAACAACAGCGCCCCATCCACCAGTATTGTGTCGGACAAAATGAGGCGACAAAACTGAATGTGTTTGGTTTATAATGTACTGCGGTTGCAACTTTATTTCACCCATTTATACTTCAGACGATTTTCACCTTTAATTCACTGTACTAACTAACTATAGTAACTTGTGGTACGAAAATGTAGCTTTTAATTCGTAACAAGTTAATCGCGCTGGATAAAACAACCTTAGGAAGCTTTATGTGAAAACCGAACGAAACTGTTGATATTACTGATTGTGGATTACCAAAAACATGACAAGAAAATGGAAATTGTGTTGTAACATAATAAGTAATTAAAACTATTTTATCGCTGTAATTAAAATTATGTTTTATTTTCCGCAACTAAGTTATTAACTATTGTAGCTAGCAGAGTGTTACAAAAAACATCAGTGAACATTATTTCGTCTGCCGTCTGCACCTATTAACTCTTGTACAGATGAGTTCTTCTGTTGATCAAAAGAGTTCATTTCAAGTTAATTTAGTATGCTCTAGATACCGAGATGGCTGGAGGCCGTAACCATGATCTATATATCTTTTTGCAATACAAATTCGTCATCACTCGTGATGCCATTTCAACAACACAACACCAATCTGCTGTCAGTATATAATTATTCACAAATGTTTTCACGTAACAATGATAAAAGACGCCAAGGAAAGTAGTTTCCCTACAACCCATGGGAGCAAAGATATCACATCAATTTATTAAATACACTCTTGTTTCAGAAACCTTTTGGTTCAGATTATAACCTTTTGGTATCGTTATGGTCCTTAACTGACAGATAATAACACTTGTAGTTTCAAGCTAAGAAAACGTCGTACACCAACAATGAAAATTTCTTAAAGTTTAAAATGCAAACCAACCAAGGTGCGATTTCATGACACTTTGTAATACTGTTATACTATACAGTACGAGTAACGACTACAATTTCAGTAAGCTGAATAACACAGTAAGTGAGTAATGTCGCCGTGTAATAAAGCTCTACTACCCGAGGGAACGTCTCCGCGGCCTTGAGTAAAGAACCTGCAATAAAATTAATCAGGGAAAAACATGGAAAATAAAGGAAAGACATTTCCCTCCTTCGCCTTGTTCTCAGACAATCGTCGTATCCCTTAATGAATTCAGGTTTAAATAATTACATTACTCTCTAATTTTGGTAGTTTTGTGTTATTGAAGTTATTTGATTCAAAAATGAGAACAGGTCAGGCAGTGAACGGATCTTGAATGGCATGAATTTTAGATCATGTTTATATAATTTGTTAGCGAATAGAAATTTACAAAATGAGAACGAGAAATCTTATTTAAACCACTTCATAATTCTCTGTTAACTAGGAATCTAGACAAATTATAAAAAAAGAAGATTTACTTAATAGAAGAAGATAACTTTATGTATCATTTTCACAGAGGCTATAAGTAGTATTAGTACCTATATGAAAGATATGAAAGTCAAAAGTTAAGCAAAATACCTGTACCGAACTTGGCCATTAACTAAATGAAGTCTATTTCGCCCACAAGCAGGAGCATGCAGGTGTCTGTACGGGTACGAATATAGGAATATTCGCTTAACTTTTACCAACCCTGCGATAAAAGGTTATTTTCCTGGGAGCAAAGTTATTCTTTTCAGTCATTACGAAGCGCCTTTACATTATTTAGTATGTGCCTTTTAAGAGAAAGTAACTACTACGTTATGCCCGTATATTATGCATATTCAATGTTATTATATGGAAATAAATAATGCCAAGCTGTTACTACAGAAATTGTTAAATGAAATATTGTTTAATCACTACTTAAAATAAATTCTAGAATCGGCTATCCGGTTTATACGCCTTTGTCGCCGATGCCGCTATCGATATTGACATTATAATAGGGTCAAAACCAAGTCGGACCTTAGTTATCGGGACGCTGACGGTGACGCACAGGATCACGGCACACCGCTGTGATCGCTGCAAATAAACAACGTGTACACAAATAATCGCATCCCTTTGTTATATATACATTTAATGAGTGCTTCGAGGCTAAGATTTAGAACAGGGTTAAATTAAGTAAGAAACAGCGGCAAGGTCACACTATATCTGATTTTAAGGTCTCCTCGGCGGATTTCTTGGAGCAAAAAAATTACAATTTTCTCTTCCGATATCTTAATGATTTGTTAGTGTACCTATTAATTTTATATAAGTAATTACTTGTTATTTATATGCTTATAGTTGTATTATTTCTGTAGGTTCCTGGTATATTGAATTTGCACAATTTTGTATCCTCAAGAGATAATTTACATACTTATTTACCTACTGAAATCGAGAATGTAAAGGCCCCGGTCAAGGAACCCACTTTAAACTCTGTATGACCATCAATTGGGTTGAATTGCGAAATGTTTATTTACGACAATAAACACATTTGTTTACGTGACAATGCACGCGATGGAAACAAACCACGTGCTAATGCCCAAAATAAGATTTAATGACCATATAATAGAAATGATGACGCACAATCCAGTGAACGAACCACACAGTGTTTCTAAATGTCAAACAAACGAGTTTACACTGAAAGGCTTTTAGATTCATTTGTTAATCCTTTTATGCAAGTACTTACGAGAACAAACGTGCTAACAACACTTCAGAATATTGAACAGTCTACAGTTTGTGGCGAGAGAACTTTGAATCACCATTTCTTGTTACTCTACTAATAATTTTAATTTATTTTTTAACGGTTACTACCAAAATAATACGTCTAAGATTACTTAAATAGATTGTCCAGCTATGTAACAATTATGTTGTTTGTTCCAGACGAAGCCTACATGAAGCTAGCTCTAGAAACCGTAGAGGAGCTGGACTGGTGCCTGGACCAGCTGGAGACCATACAAACACACCGCTCTGTGTCCGACATGGCTTCGCTCAAGGTAAGTTCACATATAATTACACCTTTATACGGATTCTTTGTGACATTAAGGTAAATTCATACTGGATACGTTTCAAGAGGAAGTTCCTCCCTCGAACAATGAGGTTGTACAACGAATTCCCTGTTGAGGTTTTCCCAAGAGACTGCAGCGTAGAGTTCCTCAAAAAAGGTGTTTAAAGGTACTTATAAGGTAGGCAACATGCGAGCGATGCTTCTGGTATTGCAAACGTCCATATGCTACGGTAACCACTTAACATAAGACGGGCCGTACTTACGCTTGTTGGCCGCCTTGGTGGTACATAAATTATCTAAAGCTCTCCGAGAGTGACATTGAAACGATATCGTATGCGGTGATAATGACAAGCATGGCAACAGGTGATTGATCTTTGCACAGTATGCATACGTCACAGCTGATAAACAACAGCGGAGTAAAGGTAATGAAATACGTATGACTCAACATTGAATTCGTAATGTAATCTGTGTAGCACGTGTAATTAGTGATAATGAAATAACGCTCTGTCTCGCTTACGCGCATTTCACAAAGGATATTGCTCAATGTGAAAAGCTTGTGTTTCATATTGTCTACGAGATTACTTTATCGCTCCAATTAAAAGTTTGACGTTACGCTTCGGTAAATAAGAGCTTTTTGCGTTAATGTGACGTCGTCGATAGCGCGTGGGAAACACTGAAATTTGTCGAGGAAAATGAACGTGGTATTTTGTGTAAGGATAAACGCGATTTATTTACATTTATAAACCTAATCAGCAATTGCATTGGAAAATCATATGCGGAACAAGTAAAATCCCCGTTCGTTTCACTTAACGATAACTGTATGATCACGGACCAACTACGTCTCATGTTTATAGTCCTCATTTACTTTTAATGGGAAGCACTGCGATGATGTGACAATGTACACACATATCACAAGTGACGTCATGCCTCTAGATGTGTTCTTTTAGATAGGTCTTGATTTGATTTCACGCTACGATATTTTCATCTGACGTTCTTAATGTCCCTTGATACTCAAATGTAATAGGTAGAGTTATTGCAATTACGTTTACAATTACGAAAAACAATTAATTATAAATAAAATGTATTGCCTGCACAATACCTCGACACTGTTAAAGTTATTTTCAATAACAAATCATAGATTTGAGAAACATCCTCTCTATAGAGTGTTCCAAGAAGTAATCGTGCCTACAACAACCTTTAACATTTCTTTAAAATATAAATATTTTTACCCGAATACACAGAATCGAAGAGGAAAACAGGAATTATTATACAAGCCGATGTATGAGTGGCAACTGACGGATCCGTGAAAAAGTGCTACTGATGTAACTGTTTCGGTGAAACAGACATTGCCTTCAGTGCGTGGCCACGCTTTGTTAAAAGGTGCCAACAATGAGAGCATTCGTAATGACGGTGTCCGTATATTTTAAAATGACACATTAAAAATGCTTCGGTTGTTAATCATTGTCTCACAATCAGATAATTTGGGGCACTGTGGTTATGATTTTCCTCTAAATAAAATGGTCTCATTATAATATTTATAATACAATGTATTTAAGTATTATTTTAAGTATCAGTGAGTTCTCCGATTGAATAAGTCAATTGGTACTAGGCAATAGCCTACAATCTGTTTACCTATATCAAATTTAATCGCTCTTCAATCATTGCAATGGGTAAAGAACACCGTAAGCCTACAAACCTGATATATGGCACGTTTCTCTTAGCTTCAAAGTGCTCGCTGAGGAAGGATTTCTGAAATATAAACGGAAACGTATTATAAAAATGTAATGGGATTTTGCGCGCTTTTACCCACGAGCTGCAGTAATTACTGCCTATATTTTAATCTCACATCAACTGTGGTGGTTAATACCCTATACCTAACCATATACAGTAATAGGTAAAATACGGTCACCATTTAATTGAACCATATTAAATTAAATAATAAATTAATTGTATTACTATACAATAATTTATAATGTTAATAGGATATCACGCATCATGAATGGATTGCACGTGTAGCACAAAACATAAATATAAAAATATATTGTTTGTAGTCTCTATTTATTTTTAAATAAAATTGAGATTACAACGTTTTGGTCAGTGCTTATCGAGAGTTACACGTGATAATAGGTAGTAAGTAATGGCAAGTATATCTAGGCATTATCCTCTTACAATATACACACGCAATGGAAACTCACTGTCCGAATTACTGGAAGTAGGACTTTTAGATTAACCCCTTAGTTATTATTGTTACTGGTTCAGCCTCGTAGACGTAAGAGTGGCATTACGTAGCCAATACCATGAGCACTAGAGATTAATTGTGTTGCATTTGTTCCCTTAACTACAATAAAATAGCAATATCGTGCAATTGTTCCTTTTTTTTCGATCTAACCCCTAGTTTGCACTGACGAAACGTATACACCGATTTATGATGTTTTCCCGTTTTTATCTCGTCAAAAAATGAGGCAATAACATAAATCTTCGCAAATGTTGTGCCAGCGCAAACTCACGGTAAATACAGACCACAACAAGCAAGCGATGGGTAGGTAATGGTAATAGAAATAAATTTGAAGAATTTGTACTTATGATTGTGCGTCATAGATCTATTGACCCGTCGAAATCTAGACCATATACATACTTATAATAATAGTCTAGTCTGGTAGTTTATAGACATATATTATGCAATCGGATGAATGGTCCAAGATAACCAACGAATGTAATATTTCTAAAAGCTTATTACGTTAGTGGAGACTCATGTGAATAAGACAAACATACTTTCGAATTTATATATTTGCTTGAATCAAATCAAGATTAGATATGAAATTGGAGTCAAGATTTTTTTTAGGAATATTCCATTCAGATTAGATACGTAAGATACCGGAGATGTTGCTTTTGAAATTTGAATAAGTTCAACCTAATTACCATGCCATTAGGGAAATATACAATTATCTGCGACATTATGTATGAAGCACGTCTTCGCTTCGGTACACATTGGCGTTTCCATCACAAGTCAACGTTCAAAGATTTGAAACGGAAAAGTTTTAATGATTTCGAAAGCGACAGCCCTACGTAACTATATTTTTCCTACCAGACCTCATTTTAAAGAAAAATATTTCCAATTTATCTTTCAATTTTTTCTGTACACTGAAACCTAGCTGTAACTTCTGAAATATCCAACATTAAATACTGATACACTTCTCGACTTATAGGTAGATCTAAACTTACTTTGGTATTTCCCAAACATCAAATGGTAAAGTCAGGTAGTAAATGGTGATTTTGTAAAAACATAGTCAATAACATTATTAATGACAGAGACGTGATAACCACACAGTATCTGATTATAGTCTTATTTTTAAAACCTGCCACAAAAAAAACACAAATTGTTATGAATAAATGTTATTTAAATATGAATGTCATGTAAAGCTTATAGCCTGCATGGTTATCTCTATTGTTTGATGGAGCAAGTTTTAATTAAGGCTAAAGCGCCCATCTAGCCCGCGAAGTTCAAATTTTTGGAGTTCTTTTAGAATTTTTTCAAAATCTGACAATAATAAAAGACAAATTTTGTAATTTGCGAAAAAGACCGTGTGCAGTGCATTTATTAATATATCCAACTTCCTCTAAAACATTTCAAGAACGACAGCTATCCAGATAATCTGGCAATTTTGTATATTTAGTGATTTACTAGTATCATATTCACCGTGATAATATTTAGAGTAAAATAAATGTATTAATAAATGCACTGCACACGGTCTTTTTCGCGAATTACAAAATTTGTCTTTTATTATTGTCAGATTTTGAAAAAATTCTAAAAGAACTCAAAAAATTTGAACTTCGCGGGCTAGACAGGCGCCTTCACCTTAAAAGCCACCGTTTAAGCTCAGCAGTGTCTCTATGTCAAACGAGTTTCAGTAGTTCCGGGATGGATTGATGCATTTGACGTCACTATGACGCTCGCATTAATACTACATTTTCATAACAACATTCCAATTTTTAAAAGGTGCTTGTATGAGGCCGCATTACATTATGTCTGACAGTGATAGGTGTAGAGCGAATAATAGATTGATGAAAGCATTGTAAATGGCAGGAAGCGATTAGTACAAAGAAGCAGTATAAAAATAATGGAGAAACAAAGTAACAGCTACAAAGATATAATATTATGATTACAAAACAGGTCCTTATCTATATATATATATATATATGAATGTATATTTCCTTGGTCATCGCATCACGCGTGAACGGATGGAACGATTTCGCAATTTTTTTTTTGTGTATATTATTGTCAGAGAATAAGAAAGTTGAGCGGAACAATTCGAATTCAATATTCAAAGTTAAGACAGGACAACGTCTGTCGGGTCAGCTAGTTAATAATAAATCTATCTCAAGTCTGAGAGAGATCTTGAGTACGCTTTTGACATGTAATTTTGTACTGAGATGACGTGAGGATGACTTTTCCAAGATCGCTCTCAGACTTGAGATCGATTTATTAATACTGGCCATAAATATTAGTGAGAACAGTAGTACTTGGGTATAATACTTAAAAAAAAATTGATGGGGAATATAATATACCTGAAAATGTAGCAACTGCTACCTAACTTAGTATGTTACCGACTTTACATAAAGGGTACTTGTAAATGTTAAAGTTAGATAAAGTTACACAGAAACGTATTTCATGTTACCCAGATAACTTTTGCGCAAAGATAATATGATAATGAACCAGAGGTGACAGCCCTTCCGACATTATACGCATAATAGAAGCCAGACAAAGAAGAAATCACTTATTTATTCGATACCTTAATTTTTGTAAACTTCCCCTATTTAATACCAGTATAATAATCAACGAATATTATTCTATTTATAAAGATCGGAGGATCTGAATATTAAGATCAAAGGATTGGAGGATCAGAATGTTAAGATGGGAGGATTGGAGGATCAGAATGTTAAGATCGGAGAAGTTATCAAATATAATTGATTTGCACTAGCTTTTGTCCGCAGCTTTGCTAGGATAGATTTTATTTTTTAAATGTCGACAACAGCGCCACCTAACGGGTCCAACTATAGTTTGACCTAGCTATAGCTAGGAGCAATTCAATTGATCCCATAAGTCCAAAAAAATATCAAAATCAGTCTAGCTGTTTAGGAGGAGAAGAATTGCGCACACGTACACCGGATTATTATGTATAAATAAATATATATAAAGACTAGCTGTGCCCCGCGACTCCGTCCGCGTGGAATGTGGACCACCCTTAACATTAAGGGGTATGAAAAATAGACAGTAGCCGATTCTCAGACCTACCCGATATGCACACAAAATTTCATGGAAATCGGTTGAGCCGTTTCGGAGGAGTATGGTAACTAACATTGTGACACGAGAATTTTATATATAAGATATTGTAACGGCTATCCCTAAGCGTTGAGGGTCTTATGACCTTTGTTGAGAGTTTAGTTTCAAACTAATTCTAGTTAGTATATATGAGTTTCTTTACGAGTCTAGTGATTACGTAGCCCTGGATAACTTCCTTAAGGGCGTTCGTCAATCGTTCAGCCCGCCATGTGTGCGTGGAGGTATCATTAAGGGCGAAGGGCTCAGCTGTATCGAGTGACGCAAATCCCGACTCGAAATATACCGTACGATACGAATATAACCGATATTTCAGTGTCAGATCGTCTATTTGTATATGTACGCACTGAGTGTATCCGATACGCTATTGATTTTATATATACGTAGAGTTATCTGGTTTCAAAATAAGGAAATGTTGTGTACCTATAAGTAGACTGGGAAGTGATATCTGAATTGAGTCGTTTGATAAAGCTAGTCACGGATCCGCTGGATTATAATATTCAATTCTGAATCAAGACTAATTTTCAATGGCGTATCGACGGAGGGTCCCTTTGTTCATTTAAAATACGTGCGTTCATTCGCCTTCGCTGTACAAAGGAAAATATTATACGGGATATCCCTGTGTAAAAATTGTCCTTCTAATCTCGACAGTGTTGCTCTATAATCCGTGTTTACTGCGCTCTTGTCTCGTTAATTAAAAACAAAACGATTTCAAGATTAACAAACTTTAATAGTTTAATAGCGGTTATAATCCATACGAGCGATTACGGAAGGTTATGCGTATAACCGGCCTTTGGCAACAACAACAGTTAATAAGATCTGTTTTTATTGGATCGTGAGAGCGAGCAAGGGTCCATGGTCAGTGGGTGTCCCTACGTTGCGTTAGTCACGTACGCAGCGAATGGGCGCCGCCCCACGAGATCACTTATCTCCGGTCGAATTTATCAGATAAACAAATCTGCATCCATGTAACTAATAGATAATAAGAAAGTATTGACATCATTTCTATTTCTATAAATAAATGGAAACTACCTGACTGTCCTCGAATTCCGACCCTGCTACGTAAGACGCTGTAAGGCGTGAGGCGGCTAACTGAAGCGAGATAATCCTACTAATATTATAAATGCGAAAGTTTGTGAGTGTGGATGTATGAATGTATGTATGTATGTATGTATGTATGTTTGTTACTCCTTCACGCAAAAACTACTGAACGGATTTGGATGAAATTTGGAACACAGATAGATTATAACCGGGATTAACATATAGGATACTTTTTAACTCAATAATCCAATACTACGCGGATGAAGTCGCGGGGCACAGCTAGTCTGATATATAACGACAGATATAACAACAATAACAAGTATATAGCATACCAATTAATTGTTATTTAACAACGTTACCAATCTCAGGTGCTTCCTACTATCAACGTGATAGTGAGAGTGACTATACGGCTAGATCTATCAATGACACGCGCGATATGATGCACCCACGTTCAACAATGGACCGACTTGGGCGGAAACGAATCATAATCCTTTTATCACGGATACTGGCGGTAATTCTTTAAAACCCATAACGATCAATACACTTTACCACATAAAGGAAAAAAAAAACAATTTCCGTCACAAGAGCGTTAACTTTCCAAACCATTTAGGTACAGCTTTTCCTTAATCATAAATAAATATCCACATCCTTTACCATTATTACGATCACACAAACAAAATGGAAATTCGGTGAATTGCCGCCCACACTGATCGAATCGCAAATTTCACCCGAAACGTTCGTTCCTTGTAAATGCAATTTTCAGATACGATTACTCCTAACAGAGTAGGTGTGATGTTCCGAGATTAAAGTCGAGGTCCTTGATCCGTGCGCTGTACTACAGTGTAAGTACACCTACTATGGGGATATTGCGGCTGAATTCTGAAATAAACATTTGGTGGATTTTAATAAACTTGGATGAAAACCTATTTTTATTTTAAATATAATATAATTATATTATAATATTTTTTAAATAGACAAATATAAAACATTTTTTTAAATCATCAATATAAATAAATACTTAAACTACCCTACGGATAAGTACTTTTATGTAATCAGTCAATTTATTTCGGTAGGAAATCGTCTACAACTCACGCGTACACTCAATACCGTTAGTTTACATAACAAAACTTATCAATATTGGTGCACTTGACCCATAACTAATATAAATATTCGCTTAATTGCATATGTTTATTAAGTCAACAGGTACTATTGACTTAGTAAATAGATAGATAGTGTTGTCACATAAAAAAAATCTGATAACAATTTAGTTTTATTAGCTCCTTATAGACCAGTAAAGATATTATGTAGCGTGTGCTTCTATAGATTCAAGAGGTTTTTGTGCATATGAACATAGTACCTTAGTAACCATCGTAGCGCTCGTTTATAAGGATTTTCGCGGACAAAATAAAAGTCAAATTAATGCACCCCCATTCTCTATGCTGAGCTATTGCCTCGCTAGTAGCCTTGCGACGAGATTGTTTACGAAACTTCCAAACTATTATTATTCTTGACTGTCAGTTGAAATACGCAGTAGGCCCGATGGTGATGTCAGTTACTGGAAATTCTCTCAGGACGAGGAACATCACGCACACCGGATAGCGTAGGTAGAGTACACACCTCTATATTCCGGCTCTTATATTTTACTGTCCATCACGGTTAAAACAAATAACAGCTATCTATTTCTTCTGTTTTCCGTAACCAAAATGAAAAAATAATGGCCGTATTCCGTTGTTCGTTTATTACTATAGTCTAAGGTTTATTACATTTACTGTTAGCATTAAATGAGAAGTAAATAAAATGAATCGTCTTTTTGGATGGAACTCCGCTTGTGTATGACTCTCTTATTTTATAACACGTAAAAAATTATGCATATGATGTAACATTTGACAGGGACCCTCGGCCTATCAGCCTAGGTGATAGAGTCCTTGAAAATAGCAACGGTACGTTTGTGATCTAGCAACACCAGCTACCTACCTATTGACCCGGTTAGTGTGTGACGTCTTTCCCGACCTCAACGCGGCCGCGCCGTCCGCCGCACCGCCGGCGAAGGTTGTCATGAGTTCCCCGATACAATAGAGCGATACTTACCTGCATGCATTTTATATAGAGATGCTCCCTTGTTCCACTTTCAAAATGCCAGTTGGCCACTTAGTTCTACGCCCTTCGAACACTCGAAGACCACGCCGCCAGTTTCACTTAATTTACGTCGTGTTACGCCGTGCCAAGTGAGTTGAGTAATTTATTTCCATAGAATATTCAGTGAGCGTTGTAACATGTTACAAACAATATTATAATTGTCTGAAACCGCACATCATATAAATAATGCCGCAGTATGAGCTGCATAAACTACACTATATAGTTTGGTCTCACCTTAAATAAATGTTAAAATATATAAATCTTAATTTGAATACTAATTTTGATTTACGTACCCAATATTTGCGGGTTCGATTCCCGTCAGGGTAAGTTTCGGAAATGGCCTTTTCGTAATTTGCCCTGGTCTGGGTGTCACTGGGACCGCCCCCAGTCCATTGTACGGTACCCATAGCACAAGCGTTGCTTAGTTTGGGACTATACAGTTGGTGTGTTTATCGGGCGATATTTATTTATTTTCTTATTTTAAAAATAGAATCGTACCCATCGAGTTTATCTAGCCATCGTTCAGCACTGTTTTGTAGGTGTTCATTAAAATTATAATTACTGATAGTCGTCAAAGTAATTACGGGTATAATTATAATGTTTACTACACGGTCTAATCGGTAAGGAAGTCCAAGATAACGCCCTTAAATAACGTAAACCAGTTTCCTCTTGAATTAGAAAAATAATACCCACTTAAACATAAACATAGGAGGTACTTTATAACAATTATTTAGATACATGTGCAATTATTCGAATAGGCCCTCATTGTAGATAATTAAAAATAATAGTCATAGCTTCGATGAGGTCATATACAGCTTATCGCCATTAATAAATAATAATATTAATTGTAATAATAATATTGACAAAGCCAACTCACACGCATATGACGTAGTGAAACGTCATTCCCAAGAACTTTTTCATTATTTTGACACATACTTACTGCCTTATTAAAAAGTTACGTTCGCTGCTACATACAACATAATATTTATGTACATAACATATAATAGTTATGTACTTATGTTTACTTTGTATATTAAATATGGCATTTGTTTTGTAAACACTTGAATAATCATATACTTACCTACTTATAAATAAATTATAACGGTGTTATAAAAAAAAAACCAAAACACGTGATTAAAGCGATACTGTCGAATTTCACGTGTAAAATTTGACAAGTCACGCGTTCATCACGTGTTCAACTCTTTGGTTTTAACACCGTTCGTTCCTAAAGTCATGTACTATGTAAGAATGAAACATAGTAAAGAAAATACGACTACTTAAGGAAATGTTAATAAACATGTTGTTGGTAGACATAGGTTTATATTTAATACTAGCTGAGCCCGCGACTTCGTCCGCGTGGAATTTAACTTAACAAAATAGCCCGCTCCCGCGTTCTGAGCCCGCACGACAGTACCCATTTTTTCATTTTTTTTTTTATTTGGTTTTACTAAAATAAAAGTAGCCTAAGTTATTGCTTATAACATCAGCTATCTACCAGTGAAAGTCCCGTCAAAATCGGTCCACCCGTTTCGGAGATTACCCGGAACAAACACACAGACAGACAGACAGACAGACAATTTTTTTTTTAATCGCGTAGGTGTCGTAAGTACTTTCATATGCATTTAGTGAAAAGGTGTTATTTTGATATTACAAACAGACACTCCAATTTTATTTATTTGTATAAATGACACCTCTTGGGTTGTATAGTAAATCATATCATTATTTTTAACAGATTTTATCATAACTGTCGCTAAGAACTGAATATTAAGCAAACCAGTTTAATTTCTATGTTGTTACGACATGCAACGCCACTGCAATACAAACTAGATCGACGCTGTCACGGCTGAGCTGACTCAAAATCAAACATAATAGTACAAGATCCGGTCTAAGAAATATATATCCTCATCTGTTATTTATTAGTGATAAGAAATAAATGATAGATAATATTCACACTAACACATGGCAAATAGGTTGTCTAGTTAAATTGCGCCCGAATCATATTAAACAGTTAAATTTTAAATGCGAGTGAGAGTGGCTAAGATGCGTTGCGTGCGCAACTTCATGTGACGGACAATGATAGAGCGAGTTTTTATTGATGAACATTTTTCTCATTACATTATAATAACATATTCATTATTAAAATCAATTATGATGGGTATAATCTGTTAACTAGTGTACGTTTTTTTTTAATTTATTATAGTTATTTTTTATTTAATTTAGCTATTTTATATTATTCGGGCGCAATTCAACTAGACAACCTATTTGCAATGTGTTAATGCGAATATTATCTAACATTTATTTGTTATCACTAATAAATAACAGATGAGGGTATATATTTCTTAGACCGGATCTTAGACTATAATTATTATACAACCATTTTGACTAGGTGATCCATAAGAAAACATTAATCTATGAAGTAACTAGTATATTGATCAATTCTTTGTTGCTGTAATGACGTCAGTTGTCTCTATATGTTTTTTTAAATATTTCTAGCAATGTAAGTTTGTCACATTACTACTATTCCTGTTAGCCCCTTCAGCTAAGCTAATTGCTTGTGTTAGGGGTGGGCTCATGTCAATAATTTAATGGCCAGAATCGGGATCGAACCCGGAACCTCTCAGCTATTGACGCCATAAATATGCATGCATATTATCTTCTCTGTCATTATTCTGTTATAATAAACGCGCAAAGTAAAGAACGAAGTATGATCCTATTATCGATGGTTTGGTGGGATTCGTACTATCAGGTACATAATCTGTGCCTTGACTTAACTGACCGATCACAGTGGTAGAGCTAAGCGTTGGCCCATTGGCTACAGCTCATATACGGGCTTGCTCGACCCGGGTAGTACCACCCTCACACAAAAGACAGAAGTAAAGTAGCTGTGTTTCGTACGATTAGTAAGAGAGCTGGAAGTCCAACGGTTTGTCCCACTGCCCTTCAGGTGGCAACTTGCGAGCAATGCCTTTGGTGTTGCAAGTAACTATAGGCAACGGTAACTGCATACATCGGGCGGATTTGATTGCAAAGTAAGTTACATCAAAATAACGTATTTGGATCAATTCTCTTGAATAAGCTTCATATTCTTTGTATCTTGAAACAGCTTTATGAACATTTAAAAGACTGTCTTGATTATAAAATACGGGTTTCTTGAATCTTTTATATAAGTGGGTCTTAACATAGTGTATATATAAGTTATGGGAAAGTATGCATACCAAAAATAATTAAATACAAACTAACTAATGTGTAAATGATTTTATAACGAAGCTAAACCTCAAATTCAGAATAAACCCGAATTAAAAAAAAACACGTATACATCCATAAATAATAATTTTGGATTCTTAAAATACATTATACATCTCAAAATTCGTAAACCATTATATAAACAATACAGAGCGTAAGTAAACACTATTAATATTTTTCAAAGTTGAATGAAGCGTATAATTGTAATCTGGGTCAGGGTTGTCCAACATCGTAAATACAACTGAACATATAATTTTACATTGTTTTCGTCGGAGCGGACCGTAGAAATGTATCTTATCATAACGTAATCATTCTTTTATTTGTCTAATTAAAATTATTAATCGTACTGATGTAACAATCAGATACGATCAACAAACAAAATATACAATTGCGGAGTTATTTTAATAATGCACGATATTTTGCATGTCGTCTTAGTAAATGCTAAAGATGATTTGCCCACATAAAAATAAAAATGAGATAAATATTTTTTGTTGGCTGGTAGCGAGTGATTTAATCAAAGGTCAACTGTTAGAAAGAAACTCATCAGATTTTTCTTGTAGATATATCATCTTTATCGTGCATTATTAAAATAAGATCTAGGTAATATCTTTGTTTTGCGATAGAAATCTTTTTATTACTTACAAGAGTTAGGCATTTATATAAGAATGTATTCATGTATTCGAATAGGAAGCAAGATACAATGTACACTTATCATTATTTATTAATATTCAATGTCTTATTGCAAAGTGTGCGATAACATCTGGTAGGTAGTTACTAAGTGCTACTCTACGTCACAGTGTCGTAAATATCGTCACAACTCTAAATAAGGTAAATGCTCATTCAGATGAAGGAATTACGTTAATGTGCGGTCTGGTGCTGTTCGATAAAACCAATCGGAAAAGGTTCTGCGAAACATTTTTTTTTAATTAATTGAGTAGGTACTATAACAGAGACAAGTAAAGTACCCCATTAATTTATTTTTTATTATTTAGCAATTTTTATATTTCTTATTTTTTATTCCTCTTTATTTATAATAATTATTGATTCATTTTAAGTCAACCGATAAACAAATACCAAAGCGATTACAATATTAAGGCTGCGTATTACCTAAGACTACTTTTGGCTTGCTTGCCGAATTAAAATCTTTATTCCCAATTGTGCTTTAAATATCATCCCGAATACAGGATGGATACTACGATACCTAATGAACTAGATGTTTGGCCTCTCCAGTATTCTATCTCAATAATTTCCTCCATTTATAGGTACTCTCACGGTTATATTGGGGTCCTTAAATATTTAATGTCCCAACTCCACCGCACAACTGTCCCCTTCGACCGAAACAGTTTGAAAACCTAACTGAAACTCTTAATAGAGCCGCTCGTTGTTTTACTTCAGCGAAATCTTTTAACATCAGTGGCCACAATTTATCTGGTTATTGTTCTATACTATACAACACTTGAATTTACAAATTATTTACTAGAAATACGCATAATGACTAACGCCAGTGGTAGAGTCTAACCACACGACAAAGATAGGGTTTCCCAATACACGTTATAGGTATTTTTTTGCAATCTGATTATAACCGCAGAACACGCCTCACGTGTTAAAATTATAAATAATAATAATTTAACCCTTTTGACGTCCCACTCCTGGGCACGGGCCTCCCCTCAACACGAGGGGGATTCAGGCCATAATCCACCACGCTGGCCCAGTGCGGGTTAGCGGATTTCACATGTCTTTCGAAAATTGGTTAGATCTTTTAAGACATGCAGGTTTCCTCACGATGTTTTTCCTTCACCGTAAGCAAGTGATAATCATATAGAAATTATGATTCGCGCATAGATTTCGAAAAATCCAGAGGTGCGAGGCCAGGGATTGAACCCAATACCTGGTGCCCGCAAGACGCGTGCTTTAACCAATCGGCTATCACTGCTTAAAATTATATAACTAAATTAACCTACTAGGTTAGAAATCAGCTGTGTAACGTCAGTAACTACGTACAAAAAAATATTTCCCCAAACTACTTCGGTTATTAAAATTATCGGGTAAAAACCCGGAAAAGAATTTTTGAATCGTAACGCGAACGAAGTCCAATTTGGCCATGACTCGGGCATGTAATTAGACAACAATTTACAAACCAATTAATAGATACCAAGGACAGTGTTTATTATTCTCTTGAATCTTACTATGTAATGAAAGGTGTAACATCACAAATACTACGCAAACTGTAACAAAAAGAAATATGTCGGAAAATACGCGGCGGCGGCGCCACGGCGCGTCTGTTTTATGTTACTACGGAAAACATAATAAATTGCGCGATCATTGCATTTAATGCTTTCGTTAAATTCTCAGAAAAAACATCTTAAACTACTAACGGTAAACGACGATGGCGCGCTTTAACAGACAGAAATATAGTGGGTACGTTTCGTAGCATTTAATTAATTAAAGTAATTGAGTTACATAGTAGGTAGTAGCACAAACCACAGATTATCTAAAACCGACGTTCACTTTTGTTTACCTTTAAAATAAAAAGTATGTGCTGCCTTGCACATGTTACAACCATGAAAATGATAGCAATACATTTAGTCAAGTTTATTTTGGGGTACCAACAGAACTGGTTTGATGCCCTGTCGGGGCAAAATACTGAAAATGCCTTTTTGTAGTTTGCTCCGGTCTTGGTGTCACTGGGATCGCCGCAAATCCATTGTACAGTAGCCATAGTACCCGCGTTGCTTAGTTTGGGACAATACAGTTGGTGCATATTAGTCTGGCGATATAATATTAAGCTACAAATTGATAAATCTGCGATGATTTATCTTAGTGTATATGCACTGATTAATGTTATATTTGATGAACAATGTCGTCTATAAATTTTTCGATAGTAAGAACGATACCTACATGCGTACGTCACCGCTCCTCTCTCGTATCATGAGCTGATTATGTCCTTACTGGTCACGCATGACACACAATACAATGCAATTGAGAAGGAAAATATTACTTAAATAGGTATGATTACATAATACAAAGTTATGAATGCATTTACGTTAAAAAAAAATTAATTGGTTGTGGCTTGGATTACAAAAAGGGAGGATAGGTTAAAAGATTAGTGTAACCGAGAGGGAAACGAGAAGAATGTATTTTAGTTTTCCTAAAATGTTTTTCTTCTGTACCAAAATTATAAAATCTAAAAGTAGTATTCTAATTTTTACGGACGATATTATAGGTGTATTTTAATCATAAAATTAAGAAACAAATGCAAAGTTGTGAATTTGCACTATAGGTATGTGAGTAATAAGTACCTACGTAGGTATGGTAAATGTTCAATTAATACTAGTGATGTAACGAATATTCGCATTCGCATTCGCATTCGCGAATATTCGCATATTTTTGGACATTCGCATTCGCATTCGCATTCGCATTCGCAAGAATCTATGCGAATGTTTGGCGAATGTTTTTGAAAAACAAAAAGGAAATTATAAATAGATGGATATGGAATGATAATACAACTAGTGAGAATGATATGTTTTTTCAACAAACTTGCTCATAGGGTGGCTTTTATTGCACCGCTTTTAGGTTCATAAAGCAGCTTATTACGCACTAGTGCTTTTGACTTTTTTTAATCTTAGTAAAGAGTTATCGTAAAATAGTAAATATTTTATAAAATAAATAAACAATGTTTATTAAATTTCAAATAGCATAATAATTGTTAATGACTTTGCCAGACCCACAGATAAATATAACCAATTATTGGCTAAATATAATCAAATAATAAAATAGTAAGAAATTCTGTTACTAAATTTATTAAACCGGCATTCATAGACATCCTAAGGAAAAGTGACATAAACCTGTATTTTCTTTTCGGACTGATGAAAAGTTCTTATAAGGAGTTTTAATTCAAATAATTAAGTTGTGATTAGACTGAGTGCACAATCAGTGGTGCGTAGGTATGAGAATCTGTCCAAACTTTCGACTTTTTTAAATTAATTATATTTATTTTTAAAAGTAATTAACTATTTATTTCTTATAATAAACCATTTATAATGTGGTTCTAATTTAAAGGACGAATCTTGGCTACTCACGTAAAAAAGGCCACTTTTAAGCTCAATATTTCGTAAACGGGAATTAATATTGAAAAATTGTCAAAGAAACCTTAAAATTATTTTTAAATACCTGAGTAAACCTTTTTTTTCACTCCCCTTTCTTAAGTACGGGAGGTATAATGGAATAACTTTACTCTCAAAATTTAAATACACAGTTTTGTAGCGGTACATAAACTCGATTTTTTGCCAATTTGCAGTATTTTAGCCCAAATAGTCTCTGAATAAAATTACTGTGATGTCACAGGGATGGGCAGATGGACAGATGGACGTGGCGTTCATTCATCCTACTAATTCTCTAGGACTTAAAGAAATTCATGAATTGTTTTTTTTTTTAATTAAGATGATGTAATATTTGATATATTTTTTACTCGCAAGTGTGTAGTAAAATGTCGTATGAAATACCTTGGGTCCATCACATCCTTCGCATTAGTGACGTGCTGCAAAACATTCTCGATCGTAATGTAATTATCAACTCAAGCCACTTATTTACTTATATTTGGTTTAAAAATAATATGGATCGGTCTTGTTCTTGTTAGTCTTATTAAAATATTGACAAAGTCAATAAAATTTGAATATAAATTAAATTTCATTAATTCAATAATTCTAAACGACCCTCAAATCAAAACAAATCTCTTCGAAATATCTTCATGTGACTAACTTCGTTCTTCCAACCTGTATGGGTTCGGCTATGTTCGGCCGACACGAAATGTCAAGCCAGCTTAACATTTTGCGCGCTGTTCATTAACCCCCGACGAAAAAAGAGGGGTGTTATAAGTTTAACAAGTATATCTGTGTATCTATGTGTCTGTCTGTGGCATCGTAGCCCCCAAGCGGATAATCCGATTTTGATTTTGTTTTTTTTTGATAGAAAGGTATTCTGATCTAGAGTGTTCTTAGTTATGTTTCATGAAAATCGGTTCAGCCGTTTGAAAATTATCAGCTCTTTTGTAGTTTAAAAAGTCGTCGCACCGGGGGTTTTTTTTAATTTTCAATTTAGAGTTATTTGAAAGTCAACATTCGCATTCGCATTCGCATTCGCGAATGTTGGAGCCAAATATTCGCATTCGCATTCGCATTCGCGAATGTCAAAAATCCAACATTCGTTACATCACTAATTAATACAGTATTTTTGTATTCATCGAAATAAAGCTACGCAAGAACGTAAATTTAACAGAAGGTCTCGTAGGTATTGTCTGCTTGAATTCCCTAATGACGTTCAACTAAAAACTAGGTAAGCAGTAGGTACCTACACCACAATGCATTGTTGCATTTTAAGTAAGTAGTTACTAAGTATTGATGATTAAGTCGCCGTTTGTATTTTGTTAAAGTCAACAAGGATAGTTTGTCCAGCCGTGGGCTACCGACGCCGTACGTCACGCTTTATCAATTAGGTACTCAGTTGAGGATATTTTGGCCTGTCTCGCGACTGTCACGCGTCACTAAACCTATAGTCATGCGATTCACGCCCACGCCACCACTGACGTCATATCGACCATTGTATTCCTCAATCTATTCTTCAACAAATCCCAATGAAACGGAAAATTTAGTAGATTAACTCTTGCAAAGAAATTGACAGCAAAATTCTATTAGATACTAGCTGAGCCCGCGACTTCGTCCGCGTGGAATTTAACTTAACAAAAAAGCCCGCTCCCGCGTTCTGAGCCCGCGCGACAGGACCCATTTTTTTTAATTTGTTTTTCTAAAATAAAAGTAGCCTAAGTTACTGCTAATAACAACAGCTATCTTCCAGTGAAAGTCCCTTCAAATTCGGTCCAGCCGTTTCGGAGATACTCTTTGATTTCATGTGTTTTTATTTTTTTACGCGGAACCCTAATTGTTTTTCTAATTTTAAAGTAGCCTAAGTTACTCCTTAAAACATCAGCTATCTGCCAGTGAAAGTCCCGTCAAAATCGGTCCAGCCGTTTCGGAGATTACCCGGAACAAACACACAGACAGACAGACAGACAAAAAAAATTTAATCGCGTTTTTGTTATAGTTGTCGTATGTACTTTCATATGCATTTAGTGAAAACGTGTTATTTTTATATTACAAACAGAGACCCCAATTTTATTTATTTGTATAGATTGTTTACAGAGTCTTCAATCTAGAATGTACTAAAACTTGTAAACAACAAAATTAAGAATCGCCACACTTTGATCCAATTTGGAAAAAAATGTCGTAAATTAGAAATTGAGGTTTACAGATTGACATTGATTTATTATTAACACAATTTTATTGCCGTTCTTATCCCCAAATGTAAATTCAAGTGCTCCTTGCTATAACTAGATTAAAATAACTATAAACAAAAACATAAATCTTTGTTCAACATATGAAAACAAGCGTTCGAATTGTTTTCCTAGTTATTTACGAAAAACAAACTATTGGTTTAAGACAGGTAGGTGTCTGTTTGTTTGAATAATACCGAAGCACTTAAAATATTTCCGTTCGACGACTGTTTATGAAGAGTAATTACTTACAGTTTCATTCATCTTCGTTCGGAAGCTGTGTGAAGAAATGTATTAAAACAGTTGGCTGTAAATTGACAACTTCACGTCAACACGGCTTGTGTTTGATTATTCTAAAAACTTTCTCACTACATAATCCCGTGAATCATTTGAGCCGGTTTTCAGCTGTAACCGTACCGTTCCCACACCCATTGACCTGCTGCTCTGTTCCAGTTATCGTGTTTAGATCAACATGACACGAAACATGAATATTTAATTTACGTGTTTCCTCTCATAACCACAACCAGTTCATACCAGTACCTACTAATTCGACTTAAACGCATAATTCCAAACCAAACCATGTATTCCTGAAATGTCGTATAGGCTTATCCCGATTGGTCAATTTCAACCCGTTTAAACAATTCACGGAATCAATCCAGTTCAAAATCAATACGGCAGGATCCGAGATGTTTGCTCGGCCCGTCGCCAGTTTGACAATTATTAATTTGGTTCAAGTTACTGGCATTTGAAAGAACACTATTGCTTAACAATATATTTTTTATGACACTTTATTTATTTATACATTCTATACGCAATATGTTTTTTATATCGATCAGGTGATTTACTGTTATAGGCGTAATTGCAGCGTCGATGACTTATTCAGATAAAAACCTCCTGTCGTACGATTATTCGCTACGCAGAGAACAGTGACTTTTGCAACAAACAAAAAAAGGTTCCTTATAAAGTAGGTGCTTAGTAGCAATATAGATATGTTAATAACACAAAACCGGTGTGTTTTTTAACAATACGTATAAACGTACAAATAATTGTCTACGAAAATAAAATAGTTAAAATGTTCCAAAAACAATACGATGCAAAATATTGATTCAGAGAATCGATACTAAATGGTAATTTAGTGTTTGAGTTCAAGTCGGTCACTGCCGAGCTTGTGAACTTACGAGCGGCCAATTTTGTTGTTAATTTTATATCAGAAACCGTTATGTCAATTTAAAAATAAATTGAAACAAAACGTTAGTTAATAAAATAATTTATATTTATTTTCGTATCGTATCTCCTTGGCCGTAAAATATCGTGTTTACAACTTAAATTCTGCTTGAAGAAAATTACTTTCTCAGCTATAGATAAAACTGGTTGGATTACATTTTACAACAGATAAGAAACGATGTCAAGACCGAATCTAAATTTTGACGCAAGCTCTACGTGTAGGCAGGGTTCTACACACAAATATCCTTCTATTAGTTCCTAGCTGTTATCCATTATCACGTTGCTAAGCGGTTATTTTTTTGTGATTATATATAATTATCGGTGATATACCATAATTATGTTGTTCCACGCTTCAACTAGTTCTGTTATTACCACCATATCACCCAATCGGTGCATATTAAAATCAATTAGGCGAAGACATTTCAATTGCTAAAAGAGCTCGGGTTTTGATTGTATCCGGATAAATGCGACCGCGACTAGAAAGAGTGTACCGAAGCCCGTAAAGTTAGTTTCAGTCGAACAGATCCAATAAAGCGTGACGTCACTAGCACACTGCTTACTAATTGTTTTAGTGGGAACAGCCTTTCCTAGTTCACTGTGTCGGAGGAAGTGCGAACGGCTGAGTGAATCTAGATTCACGTAAAGCACATTACCGGGAAGGCAGTATTTCTGTACAGTGTACGGTGTGACGATAGTCGCGGCGCGCCGGAGCCGAGGCCGCGTCAGAGCGGCCACAGCACGACGCTTCAGTTTGACGATAGCGCTCATAGATAATAGACGTTCTAACGTGATATCGTGAACTGCCAATACAAGTTCGGGAACTTGTGGTTTATTTAAATTTAATTTTCGTCTTTTTTATCGTGTTGTGAAATGCGCGTGTGCGCTGATAGACAGAGCGTTCGTTTTGCACCGGCCCGCTGGCTGAGGAGGAGGGCCGCGACTATGGCGAACTCAATGGATATATTGCACTTGCAGTTCAAGCGGATGCTGAACAAGGAGCTGAGCCACTTCTCGGAGTCCAGCAAGTCCGGCAACCAGATCTCAGAGTACATCTGTTCCACGTTTTTGGGTGAGTGTTTGTATAATATTTGTAGAGTTATGCTACACACTTGGATTCTTTAATCATAATTTTTTGTATATTAATCTGGGTAAGTAAATGCCCTCCATTAAATAAATAAACCCTAGGTAAAGTTTAAATCATATGAGTGTGTTAGGTGTTAGTGTTAGGAAGATTATGGCTGGATATTTATTCTTATTTTATTGTGTTTAAAGAACATAAAACAGAATGAAGGTGACGTTAAATAAAAACCGACTACGTTAGTAATTATTATTACAATACATTTACATGATTTTCGTCTTGCCGAAAACATAAATATTCAGTCACGCGTTATCCGCGTCAAGTCGGTATACGCGTAGGTACTAGTAGAGCCGCAGAACAAGCAATATTTCTATCTGTTAAGATGTTACCTACGTCAGTCATTGGCCACACTACAGACGCCAGCCACCCACCGAGGTTACATAAACTTGTTTTTACATAATAAACACTGATCATGTAAAACGAACGACAAAAACTGACAGATTATCTACGCGATTTCTTTAGGTGAATGTGAATTCGGGTAATGGCAACGAATGATTAATCATTTCCGATTGTAAAGTTAGGTACTTAATTGTATTAGTATGTAGTTTTTTGAGTAAAAAATTAACAAGAAACAATAATTGCTGCCTCCAAATATGTAAAAAATATATATAATTTGAGTCATTGTGCTAGCTTTTTAACGCTCGCATATTTTTTTCATAATAAAAGATAATTAAAACAACGCCAATGCGGCAAATTATTTTTCATTCTTAACAAGTTTAACTCGCCAGTGACGAGATTCTTGAACTTTTGGAACAGTGCCTAAGGGCAAAATTTTATATCATCCGTCAAGGAAGCTAGAATTAAAAATTCTGACGGATATATAAGGTCTTATTTTTAATAATCTACGATATTTTGCTTGCATCTTAGTAAATGCTAAAGAAAATAACAACCAAAATATATTTCGATCAGTTTCTTTCTAACAGCTGACCTTTGAAATCACTCGTTACCAACCAGCTGTATAAATCCGATTTTTTTTTATAGTAGGTAGGTAAATCTTTACTAAGCTGCTATGCAATAGGTCGTGCATTATTAAAATAAGACCTTATATTAAAGCGATCAAGACTCGTTTCCAGTTACCTAGTTTCTATTATGACGTCAACGCCCGATCACTCTAGCCAACTTGCCTACCCTGCCCGACTATTAAAGCGGCATATTAAATTACCCGAGACCTAAACGCCCTTTTCAACCGACTTCAAAAAGGAGGAGGTTATCAATTCGTGTGTATGTTTTTTTTTGTTTTTTTTTTTATGTTTGTTACATCATAACTCCGTAATTTTTTAAACCGATTCGAAAAAATCTTTTTGCATTTGAAAGGATGTCCGTGCAGATTGGTCCCATAAAAATTTTATCGAAATCTGTTCAGCAGTTTGGCATTAAAATCAAAATACTGAAAAAATACATCATCATTCAAGTAAACGAAATTACGTGATTTGCTTTCCTGTGACTTTTCAGTGGGGGTTGCCGTCACTACAATAGTCTCAGTAAACTACCTACCTTCCGGTTTCATCATCAGATGATGAAGAAACTGGAAGGTAGGCGCCGGAACTCCGTAATACCACAATATAACCTAGTCGTGTTTGGGCTTATTGGAATTGTCATGAGATACATTCTGGCTATAAGTGCCACATATTGGTATAAGTGGTATACTATGTGTGGCCTTTATTGTCAGGGTCCCTTGGTGATACCATAGAAATTTCATAAAAATAGTTTCAGTAGTTTTAGAGATATGGACTGTTTACGGTTGCCAGCATTTCGATAAGTAGTTTACCACTAAAAACCGTGAAAAAAAAAAATATAAAAAAAAAAATCCGACTTCAAAAAACCTGGGTGCACTAAAAAGCTAGAAATAACTAGGGACCTTATAATTTCTTTCATTTGGAGTCGGTGCCACTATCTTTACACAACGATACCTATAGGACAACTTCTTAGGCACCTACCCCTACTTGCTTGAATTGGCACCGACTCCATATGAAAGAAATTATAAGGTCCCTAGTTATTTCTAGCTTTTTAGTGCACCCAGGTTTTTTGAAGTCGGTTTTATTTTTTTATTAAACCATTTTTTGAATATTCATGTTGAATAAAAACTCTGTTGAAATGGCTGGATGTAATAATACGTCCATAAAATACTCTTGAACGAAAAACAAAACGTGTTATCATTCGAAATGTTTAAAAAAACATTCCTATCAGTGAGCAAATTGTTTTTTAAGAATTGTTATTAGCGTATCTTGGATTACGTGCAATTAATTTCATAATAATAATTTATTTTAATTGAGCATAATGGATTCTCAGTCGTCGTGTATTTATTTTGTTCATATTAATTCGGTTGGTAACTATGGCAGAATCACACACGTGTGAACACAGATATTTCACATAACACATCTTTCACAACAGGTAAATAAAATGTGCAGGATAATTTAATGTAAGTAAATAAACGTTTTATCTGCGGGTAATGAACACGCGGCCTGATAACCTCTGGCGGCGGGCACGCGCATCGGGGAAGGACGCGACACTATGCTCACAACAACATCGATAGACAGACCAGACGGAAGCATATAAAGGGACTGTTTCACTGCCTAACAGCCTGACCAGACAATAAAACGTTGCACAGCCAACGAGGACTGATATAAAAAATGTATAGATTTTTTAAGTTGTTTTAACGTTTCGCCTCCGACGCAGAAGGATCTACTTACGAGTTTATATCGTATCGCTTCTCATTGGCCGTGGTTTAGATACATTAGAAATCACTCCAAAATTTAAATGGGAAGGTACTTAGATTTTTCTAGAAGGGAAGTCGCGTGAAGTCTAGTCGCGTCTTCACAAATATTTAATGGTCAGACTGAGAAGATAATACTTATACCTTTGTTAAATATATGTGTAAGCTCGAGGCACTATCTAAGACTTTATATTTATTGTAATATCTATTATATAATTTATTATACCTACAAGCGTTGGGGAAAAATAAACATTTTCACATTTTGTCCTGTCGCCGTGATACCTCTAATTAAGTCCAAAAGAAACCGAAACCTTTCATAATAATAAATACTGTAGGGTTTACAAATCCGAAAGAGAAACGAATTAATTAGTCAAGACTGAAAATTATGTTAACGTTAGTTAACGAAAGACCTTTCTCACGGAGATATTCACAAGCTACGCGACTGAGACGCGATCCATAGTTCGCCAATTGATATGGTATCCTATTCCTGACTCCAAAGAGTTGTACTTTGATTGGCGGCCTATCGATCGCATCTCAGTCTACAGTTACTACACGCTTGCATACACAATCTGCATAATTACCTAGGTACTGGTACCTATTCGGTTGCTTTTTGAGTACATGGGCCCTTTGGCCTTCAGATCACATGAATATTCAAGGAGAACTTATTGGGTTCGTAAAATATTCGGTACATGAGTGTTTGAGTACCTAAACGATCTGTTATTGAGGCAATTGCTTACTGGGGTCTCGAGCTCCCGAGTCCGTGCTCCCAATTAATCTGTTTGCCAGCCAAGCGTACGTGACTAATGACTGCCACTGCCAAATAGTACGACTAAATCTCTCTGAATTGTAGGTGCTTGCGTATCGACAAATAAAATATCTCGTTATTATCTAATATTACTGAAATAAAGATAGCATAATAAATGGAACGAGATAAAACAGTTTGACACACTTTCGTATGTGACTACGCTCTTATAATTACTGTGTAGCACATGTTCAGCTTATCTACAATAACACATCTATCCCCCCTACCCCACCCCCCTACCTACCCCTTAATAATGTCATAGGTACTTATAACGATACGATAATATGCTTAACACATATCTGTATTAACCACCACTTTGAATATGAGTATTATTCTGATTTTTAACTAGGTAACCGTTTTTTTTTATGTTGGTAGCTCATGTTTATCTCGTATAGCCATAACAATCGAATGATTTCTAGAACTGAGTCACTTTATGAAAGCTTCATCTAATTATAGAAACTGCGGAGTTCCGTATCGCCGGTGATAAGATACACCCTGCCGCGGAGGTATATACTATACTAGGCATGACATTATATTAATAGATAACAGCCTTAATCCGTTTAACGTACGCGGATTATGTTCTCGTAACGGTGTTTTTATCGCAATAAATCACCATTACAAGGTTTTTTTTGTGTTAAAACTCGACAAAAATCTAGTAAAATCGACACTGTCTAAATAAAATGAAAGAAGAAATTAATGTTCGTTCGTAGAATCGATTTGAGAATGAAACTATTTGTTTGGAATCTATTGGGTTATGTAAATAGGTGTCTATTTAAGTTTATCTAATTGCTGTTGGTATGTTGCATTTCAACTAAATGAGTTTAAATATACACTTGTTGATCTAAAACTGCGTAGTAGAACTCAACTCGTCAACACATTATCGTCCGCATTCCTAGAAGTGTAGATGTGGCTGTTAGATGCCAATGTACGTTCCCAATTTACATAATAGCTGGTCTATAACTGTTTCAAGTACCGGAGACCTAGTAAACAATCGATAAATGCTGTGTTTTGAAATCGTCAACGTATTGTAGCTATGTTACAATGATCTATGAACCACGTTCCAGTTCAACATACAAACAATCATCTTTTCTATAGAAAATGATAAGTGAACATCAATCGGCGTGATTGATTACATATCGGTAGATAATAAACTCATAACAGAATACGTACATTGACCCAGAATCGTAAACCATAACGCATTAATGAACACTTCATATTTTCACCCAGTTTTTATGGCATCGTTACCCAAAAACACCATTTTGGTAAAGCATTAAGCCAATAAAATTGGTATCCAATCGACGATTTAGTTCGTCTATATGTGGCGAGCTTTTTGGGTTTATTGTAAACACAGTTTATGTGGATCATTGAGTCGGCACCATAACCATTTTTTCATAATCATACACCTAGATTTTATAGGTACTGAGTGTTCCTAGTAAACTTATTACATTACTCATACGTTAGATTGCCAAACTTTCCAATTGTAAAGCAGAAATGTGAATGGGTCTCTCTTAATTACAGACAAACAACAAGAACTGGACATACCATCGTTACAAGTTGAAGAAAGTACCGAGCGCACTAAGAAGAAGGAGAAGCCGCGTCATGCCGGGCCAGCAACCACCATGTCACAAGTAGGTTTTCTTAGATACATTAACTAATTATATTATTGCAAATCTATATATAACTTATCATGTTAATATTAATGTTCCCATTCGCTTCCACAGATTACTGGCGTTAAGAGGACGCTGACGCACACCAACAGCTTCACAGGAGAGCGCGTCCCGAGATACGGAGTGGAGACGCCTCATGAAGAAGATCTAGGCAAACTTCTCGGCGAACTCGACAGATGGGGGGTCGACATATTCCGCATCGGCGACCTGTCCTGCGGCAGGCCTCTCACTGCCGTAGCCTTTGCCGCGTTCAACTCCAGGGAGCTACTCACCACGCTGCAAGTACCGGCGCGCACTTTCCTCGCCTTCGCCGTGACCCTCGAGGAGCACTACATGCGCGACAACCCGTTCCACAACTCGCTGCATGCCGCTGACGTCACGCAGTCTACGCACGTATTACTCAACACGCCGGCGCTCGACGCGGTGTTTACACCCATAGAAGTATGCGCGGCGCTGTTCGCCGCCAGCATCCATGACGTGGACCACCCCGGCCTCACCAATCAGTTCCTCGTCAACTCCGGCTCAGAACTCGCCTTGATGTACAACGACGAGTCAGTGCTGGAGAACCACCATCTCGCCGTAGCGTTCAAACTACTCCAGAACGAAGGCTGCGATATTTTCGTCAACCTTCACAAGAAGCAGCGGCAGACGTTGCGGAAGATGGTCATAGACATGGTGCTCTCGACGGACATGTCGAAACACATGAGTCTACTGGCGGACCTCAAGACGATGGTGGAGACGAAGAAGGTGGCCGGCAGCGGTGTGCTATTATTAGACAATTACACGGACAGAATTCAAGTGTTGGAGAATCTCGTACATTGTGCCGATCTAAGCAATCCCACTAAACCGTTAACCCTCTATAAGCGATGGGTAGGTTTACTTATGGAAGAATTCTTCCAACAAGGAGATCGCGAAAGAGAGCAGGGAATGGATATAAGCGCAATGTGTGATAGGCATAACGCTACCATAGAGAAGACTCAGGTCGGATTCATCGATTATATTGTTCACCCGCTATGGGAGACGTGGGCGGATCTAGTACATCCAGACGCCCAGGATATACTAGACACACTAGAGGAGAACCGGGACTACTATCAAAGCATGATACCGCCGTCACCACCACCGGTGCCAATCCAGACCACGCATTTAGCCCAAGATGAGGAACGCCCAGAACAAATACGCTTTCAAGTAAGTAGAATTGAATTTCTTAATTTTTGAAGTTCAAACCCAGTTATGATGACCTTTTGAAACTAGGCTGACGTCTCATCCGCGATCTTATCATCAAATCGATAATCTCATATTTAATCTCCTATAATAATCGAACCACCTCAAAGAGTAGTCTAAGTACAAGATCTGCCTGCATTAACTAACATGTCGGTCAATTTGTCTCCAGGTAACACTCGAGGAAGGTGAGGGCTCAGAAGAGTGCGATGGTGAGGGCGACGGTGGGATGTGACGGAAACTACTGGGAATCTGCAAGAAACTCAGCGAAAAGATGCAAGTGTGGTGGAAGCTCTGGCAATAGGGCGGCGCTGGGCGGGCGGCGCGGCGGGGCGGGCGCGGTGCACACGGCCGCGCGCTCTTGTTGGATAGTAATACTTGTTGACGCTTACCGTCGAAATGGAACGATCCACGGCTGTATCGTCACATTTCGAACATAATTATTTTTATGTGATTATTATTACGCAGTGTTGTTTAGAAATACCTAACGACTAAATAATTATGTCCCTCCAATGACTGTAAAGCTCGAGTGTCTAGTATTTTACTACCCTGTTTCGTTTTGTCTAACCAAAGATATATGAAATGTGTTTTCGTTCACAGAGACGTTCGATAATCCCTGTAAGTAGTTAGTATTCGGTTCTTAATGAGTCGTGTAAGTAGTTATAGACGTCGGCGCCGCATATATCGGCTCGACTAAATAAGGACATTGAAAACGCTTATTAATTGGTATGAAAGGGTAATTTATATTGTCATATCATCCACGTTTCTCATATTTAATACGGGTTTGCGATAATGATGTTATTCACCAAAATATATTAACATAATAGGTATCCTAAATATAAAATCTATTTTAAGGTAAATTTTAAAAATTGCCTTTCGGAGTTGTTGTTGTGTCTTTTTTCTGAATATTATGATGTTCGCCCAGCCTCGTATTGCGATGTTGAACATGGCACGGACACTGCCGCGACCGGTTAGGATGCGTCCGTTGGACCATATTTATGGGACACCCAGTCGTAGTGCGGGGTACCGTGTGGCGGTAACATCGCACGGCGGCAGCGAGGCGAACAATTAAATTAAAATGGCTGAATGCATACTTACCAAGGATCTCTTCGTGTTTGGTCGGGGGTTAAAAGACACTTTACCATTTTCCTACCAAATTCATCCTATTAGAAAGCTTTACTTGATTTTGTGAACCTGAATGCACCTCATTACTTATGAAGGATCGCTGGCGATCCATTTACTTTTCTCTTTAGAGTAATGTATTATTTTTGTAAAGTTACGTATTTTATTCTAGTTGTCTTTCATCCAAATACCTACAAACGGGAAAAATTAGTCATCATGACTCGTAGAAGTTTTCGTGTACGCAACTAACGGGCTTGAATTGTTTGAATTAAAATGTTAAGTACTAACAAATGAGTGGTTTTCGACTAAGTTTTATTTTTGAGTGAGTTCAATGTAATTCGATGGCGGCGCGCGGGCCGGGTCTTGCAATAGTAGTAGTTAGCCCCGAGACACTCTCGCACAATCGTTGTTTTTATTACATTATCATATGTGTCATGCCAGTATCCCTTCGTGATTGCGATGTTTCTACAAATATCAGAACCGCTGTGCAGATCTGAGTTTGGCTGTATCAAAATTATCTTTATTTGTAAAGAAAAGGACTAAACTGACTAAGTAGGTACTTAACGAAAAAAAAAGGAATAACGCAACTAAACTATTGATCATTACGTGTTTAGTCAGTTACGACCTTTTCTAGTAAAAAAAAACAATGCAATTTGCGTACACATAGTTTCTTGATTTGGGTACATTTACAAAGAGGGTGTAATACTTAAATGAACCTGTATTATTTTTGCATTTCATAATCCATTGTTTAATTTTTAAAGAACGTTTTTACGAGCTGGTCTCTGTTCTTCATGTACTCAAAAGATATTTTCTTTGAAACTGATTAAATGATTTAGTTCCTCTCATTTCATTTGTTTTGTATTTCTGTCATCATAAATGTTGCCTAGTATTATTATTGAAGTATTTTCTAAGTCAGCCGTTCTTACACTCATCAACATCAAGAAGAAAGGTCCAATGTACATTGTTTTCGTAGGAAATTTAAGATTTTGTCGGCGATCAAATACCTACTACGAGTATGTGTGCATCGACTGTCTTCAAGTGTCTGATTTTCAAATTGCATTAGTTTAGAATTTGGTAACTACATCAATATAATACACATATACATACCTACTACATAAAAAAATGGATACGCTTAACTACTTGTGTGTTAAATAAAATAGAAACATTACGCTTAGAATCATTTATTTTCTAATCATAACATTATACGTATTTGTAACTAATTGTTTTGAATATGATATTCGTACTGCAGTAGATCTGTGTATAATGTACGTACCCAATCTCGGTAATTCACATGTTGTGGACACACATGTACCCACCTTATCTATTATACCTTTACCAATTATTAATCATTACTTTTGTATAACTGTACAATAAAATTAAACAGCAGCATGTATAGGTAACTAGATGTACGTTGTCCCCAATCACGAATTTCAATGGATGTATTTTATTACTTCCCTGATGCAATAGCATGAAATATAGGCACGCATCAATAAATCCATCTCATGTCTGAGAGCGATCTTGGAAATGTCATTCTTATGTCATCCCAGTACAAACTGACATGTCAAAAGCGCGCTCAAGACCGCTCTCAGACTTGAGATCGATTAATTAATACGGGCCATAGTACACAATAACATGCCAGATACGCTGAGGCATATGTCGCTATGCTTGTGATTTTACTGCCAAAGAACATTTGAAAAAAAAATCTACAAGATAATAAATGTATTATTATAATCTGCTTGGCGCATCTTGCATGTCATCGTCCAATAGTGATTTCTAGGAATATTATTTCGCCAAAGGTTTTCAGTGTTGTGTAGGTATATGTTTTGTCACTTTGGAGAACTATCGCTAAGATTGGATAATACCTAGTTAAATATTATTACCGAGTTTAAAAGTGTGCAATGCTGGTCATTTGCATTACTTATTATTTATGTTTAAAATTAAAGAAATAGCTTGTAATAGTTTTAATGAATATTTGAGTTGAATTAAAGAATATTAATGTATTTAGAATAAAAAGATATGGGAGAAAACTCAATACCCGTTTCATTTCCTACCCGAACCCAATGACTCCGCGCGCTGGATGAAACGTTCACATAAAACTTGTTTATGTAAAAATATAATATAAGTACTTAAGATAAGTATGACTATTTAGTCCTGTGCAAACGTAGGGTTAGATATGGTACCATTTCAACTCTTGGCGTTTGGTGGGCCATTTTCCCCTTCTATGATGCCTACCTAACTAATACTTAGTAGTAGTAGGCACTTAACTAGTCACAATACCTAGGTAGGTGAATTAACTGGGAGCGTACCTACCCGGTAACACCCAGCCGTTATAGGACAAATTACTTGAAATTATATTGAAAATTGTATCAGAGGGTAATAAAACCCGCGATTACCTACTTCATCGCAGACTAGTCTACCTATTACTGCAGTGGAAAGAGGTCCTTTAGGAATTATTACATCTGGACCACATCGATATAAGTTATGTCTGTGATTTGGACCTGCTTATAATAAATGGTAAGTACTTACCTACCTATCACACTTGCATTACATGGACAAAGTTTGGATATTAAATTTGTAACAGTGCATCTCTAGCTAGCCTTTCCGGGATGTAGACGTGGTTTTATTTTATCTTTGCGAATTTAGCAGTTACAATAACATAATATTTAAGAAAGTACCTGGGATTCATACAATACAATGCCTACCTACTTCAATACACTTAGATCATGAGTATCATGACCATCCCTCTAAAACCTAGCTACAGTTATCATGCTGCTGCTGGTACCTACATACATAATAAGTATAAGGTAGTAAGTCAAGTAGGCGAGTAGGTAATTTACCGTAAGGTAAAGCCCAGAGCGCAAGGGCGTTATGACACAGATGACAGCCGGCGCATCTCCATACCTTGTTTATACATTTGATAAGAAGGACAAAGCCAAAGCAGTCACGGTGATAACAGTCACCTGTGCGCGTTGTCGGCTACTTAATCGCCAACTCTCGTGCTTGAGTGTGCACTCACGCTAGGAAATTCAGTCAGACTCAGGCAATCGTCTCATTTTGTTAAAGCTTTACCGTTTCTATTAGATAGTTCTACAATTTGGACAGCAAAACGCGTCTTTTCAGTGTGTTAGTATCTACCTAAGCATACGAAGATGATGAGAGGCCATAACAGATCAACAGTAGGTCAACCTGCCTATTTTAGCTGCTGAAATTAGTGGTTTTAAAGCAAGTTTGTGTTTTTCGGCTAATCGGAATTTTAGCAATTGTTAATTTTAAGTCTGGCCACCCAAGATAAATATTTTATCTGTAGTGGAAAATCGTCATTCCATTGCATTCGTTCTTTTCGTAGACAGAGTAATGGTTTTTGTTTGTGTTTTGTAGTTCTTTTACTTCGTTCATTATAATGCGTCACTAGAACAAACAATAAACAGAATCCAGATCCAGATTGGTAAATATGAGTTAACATCTCCTTAAACTTCTCATCATTGGTTTTAGGCATGTTGTAGGTAAAAATCCAAGTGTTCATTTACGCATCAATAAACCGTGAATGCACATAATGTGACTATTTTTATACTGCCATCTCTTTTACACTTACAAAAAAATATATTTACATCCTGTTGTCACAAATATAACATCACCTTTCCTCCGTCCGTCAAACTTTCTAGGGAGACCGAAGAATCGGGCAGGCAGGGAGGTTAAAAACCGCATTATTATTTTGCATGGGCACTTAGCTCACGTTTCTTACAAATATATTGTTGTTTTCAAGAGTATTCTTGTTGAAATGGCTGCTGTTAAAAGCGTTGAAGAGTTGTCCAAGGATGAGGCTGTAGAGAACGGCGAGGAAGAGGAAGTAGACGCCGTTGAAGAAGGTGAAACAAAAGATCCCGCTAAGAAGAAGAAGAAGAAAAAGAAGAAGAAGAAGGCAGGTGAGACAGGATCTATGAGCAAACACTGATAAATTCGTCGGTGTTGGTAATACATTCAGTACGTTCACATCAAAAATCTATTTTTAACCCCACAACAACGACGAGAAATGAGGCGCCCATTCTGTAATGATAATACGCCATTTATAATGAAATTAATTTACGTACCTACGTAAGTATGTATATATGTATAAATTGTTATAAAACATTGTCACAAAGTATTAAGTACGAATTTATTTATACATACACTTTTTGTACTGACTGCCTACCACCCACTAAATCTGAGTGCATCAATCTATTTCCATCTTCTCTAATCTACGTAATTTTATCTCTTAATATAGGCTCTCTCACTCCAAACTATTTAAAACATTGAAATGCATCTACTTATCTAAAAAGACTGTTGAGAAATAAGCTTAATTTATTAAAACATATTTGTTGATAAGCAAATAGAACTAATTAGTTCAAATTAAATGTAGTTAGTTCTCTTATTTTCAAACATCAGCCCCGAAAAACAATACATAACGACCAAGACCGCTCTGTCAAGAGTGTAACGACTTAGAAGAAGTATTCTTATTTTCACAAAAACATGTGAATATCATTTATATTCTTTTCTATAGCTGAAAATGAGGTGACGGCTGAGGCACAGAGCGAAGTGACAAATGCTTCAGATAAAGTGGAATTGGCTGTGGAAGATGGTGCTGGGGAGGCTGACGAGAAGAAGAAGAAAAAGAAGAAAAATAAAAACAAATCTGGCAAAGGACCAGCTAAAGAGCAGACTGATCCACCAACCATACCGATTGCTCAGCTGTACCCAGACGGTTTGTGACTAATACAATATATACTAATAATAATAAAAAGTTATTGCATATATTTCATCATCTGCAACAGTTAACCCCAGCAGCCTTACATCACATTAAAGTTCTCACCATAGGCCTCTGACATGTTCCATGTTCCAAGAAACTGGGCATAGCCTGTAAGCCACACTGACTAAGAAACATAATAATAATCATACTAAAAAGGTTAAAGTGTTTGTAAGTATGTGAGTATGCTTGTTAGAAGTAATCTCTAGTTCTAGATATGATTTTGAAAAATATCTGATGGGGAGCTATGGTATCCCTGAGTGACATAAACTATATAGCCTCTGGTAAATGCTAGTATTTAATAAAGAACAGTGGCTATTCACAAAGAAGATATATGAAGTATAAGGGTTTACCTTTATCGCTAATACAATTCCTTCAAACATGATTCTTATTAGATTTTTGTAATACTTGTAATAATAATTATCAGAACAAAATTCTCGTATCTGTGTTGTTTACATATTTCTTATACTTGTAGATAAGGAATAAAATGTATTGTATGTAACTAGGCTTTAAAAAGCATTAGAGATATAGATAGTCTTATAAAAATTTACTAGCCCAGCATGTGCCTTTGTTTGCACAATATTGCTTCTGTGACTGCACTGGGAACCCTAAATGTTGCTATTCAATCCAAAAGTCAATCCAGCAGTGGTTCCACATGATGTTAACTGCAACAAGAGTTTAAGTCTTTGTACTGTCCACTTAATATATCTTCACTACATCACTACATTGTATAAAACAAAGTCGCTTCCCGCTGTCTGTCTGTCCCTATGTATGCTTAGATCTTTAAAACTACTCAACGGATTTTGATGCGGCTTTTTTTATAGATAGAGTGACTCAAGAGGAAGGTTTATATGTATAATACATGCATAATATAGTAGAGAAACACTGATAATTTTAGAGCTGTGCAAAGCCGGGGCGGGACAATAGTATATTTTCAAAAATTAGGATGACTATTCCATAAAATAGATTACTCTACCTCTACAGGCAATGAGCTATCAAATTTATAGTGATCTACTAGTTTGTATTAATACCTACTTGTGTATTTATTTATTTGTATTACCAACAAGTGATACACATATAAATATCATATTTTTACAATAACAGGCCTTGTGCTCACTTAATTACAGCTAACCACAGTACTTATGACATTTAGGTATAAAAAACTAATTTGTTTTGGACAACAGATGTTGAGCTTGAGTGTACATTAAGACATGCACATATGCACAGCTTTAGAATGTGTAATAATAGGTGCCAAATGTTGCAGGTAACTTCCCTGAGGGTCAGATAATGGAGCATGGTCCCGCCGAGGGTATTGATGAGAGAACTGCTAAAGATCGCTTCTCAAGTGAAGAGAAGAGGGCTCTCGATAGACTGCACCAAGACATCTATCAGGAGATAAGACATGCTGCCGAGGCACATCGACAAGTCAGTATTATTGATACTCATAATATTTTAAACCCAAATGTTTTAAAGTATCTCATGTTCCATCCCCACCCCTTATACCACTCCTCTTCAAGGTCGGCAACTTGCGAGCATTGCCATTGATATTGCACAAGCATATATAGGTGAAAATAACTGCTTAACATCAGATGGGTAGGAGAATTGTTTGCAGAATTTATGATTGAAAAAAAAAAATGTCTTCACCTTATGTCTGCACATGCCCTAGTCTTGGGCTTGTTGTGGCCATTACCAATAGTATTCAAATCGTCGAAATAATTTGCAATAAGGAAAAATTTAATGCAAATATGACATTAATACAGATAAAACATTGGAAGCTAATATAGATTCTGCATTCACGGCAATCTGTATTTTGGACAAGTTATGTCCTTGTTTAATGTTAAATTTAAAATAACACATAATCCCTGTGGGGTTTGTTTGTCTGAGTCTTAGTCCATTGAAGGTAGTTGAAAATCCTTTGGAACTAGCATTATAACTTGACATGAAATGGCATAATTTCAGACGCGTAAATACATGCGCGATTGGATCAAGCCAGGCATGACCATGATCCAAATATGCGAGGAGTTGGAGTCGACCGCGCGCCGCCTCATCGGCGAGGACGGGCTCAAGGCGGGGCTCGCCTTCCCCACCGGCTGCAGCCGCAACCACTGCGCCGCGCACTACACACCCAACACCGGTCTGTATTTGTTTATTTATACTATTGCCGGCGGCTCTGCCCGCGTGGTACTTCAATAAAATAAAAGTAGCCTAAGTTACTCTTTATAATAGGTACCTGCCAGTGAAATTCCCGTCAAAATCGGTCCAGTTGTTTCGGAGATAAGCCCGACCAGACAGACAGACAATTTTTTCAATAGTTTTTTAAAGTAACGTATATAATTTCATATTACGCATTTACTAAAAAGCTATTATTTTAATGTTACAAACAGAAACAGCAAGTAGAAACAAATAGCCATCAACAAGCCTACTAATCAATGCGCATATTAATCCTGTTTAATAATGTTTTGCATGAAATATTCGCAATTATTAACATTTTTAATCAGTATGTAACTTGTTTACCGATAAATGGCACATAAGGATAATTTCCATTTTATTCACTTAACGTATAGATTAGTACCAAAGGTAATGTAAGATGTAAACAAAATATTTCCACCAGATTACATTTTACCTAACAAATAAAGTGAATGTACCTACATAACGGCGACACCAAATTGCAATAAACTATTGCGGCGCAGTCTGCGCGGTCGTGTCCGAAGTTACATAGTATAGAATTGGGCGCCATTCAAAAATCAATCAATCTTAAGGTGAACGCACATTTGGCTGCACCCCACAGCCACCTTCTGCTTTAACACATCATGTTAAGATCCAAAATAGGGGCAAAAGAGTCCTCGATCAGAAATTTTTAATTAATATCCAAGACGTTTAAATACAATTATGCGACACCACTTTTAACAGGTGATACGACTGTCCTCGAATACGACGACGTGGTCAAGATAGACTTCGGCACCCACATCAACGGGCGCATCATCGACTGCGCGTTCACGCTGCACTTCAACCCGCGGTACGACGCGCTGGTGAAAGGCGTGCAGGCCGCCACAGAGGCCGGCATCAAGGCATCAGGAGTTGATGCCAGGCTCTGCGATGTTGGCGCTGCCGTCCAAGAAGTAAGTATTTTTTCAACACAGTTCTTTTTGGTGAAAACTGATGCAAAGACTAAGGCGGCGGCCGCATTGTTATTATATAAATATCGCCAGACTAACACAGCCACTAAATGGTCCCAAACTAAGCAAGCTTGTACTATGGGTACCGTATAATGAACTGGAGGCGATCCCAGTGACATCCGGAGTTGGTCAAATTGCCCTGACGGGATTCGAACCCGCAACCACCCGGTGCAGTGAGCAGAGCGGCCTACGCGCACCACTGCACCAAGCGGACGTAGTTATATTGGTTTAATAATCCCTTTTTGTAGGTGATGGAGTCGCATGAAGTAGAACTTGATGGGCAAGTGTATCAAGTGAAGCCTATTCGCAATCTGAATGGACATTCTATCGGACCATACAGTAAGTATGAATTTATTTCAATTCCCTATTGTTAAGATAGCTGTCGCTGTTTGAAAATACTACTACTGAATGTTAAGTTTATGGTATTTATTCGATTAGAGATAGGTCAGTGGTCGAACGCACGCAGAACACAAGTTGTGAAGGTTCAAATCAGGGTTCACGCCTCTAGGACTTTCATATGCCATGCGACTCTGCACATTTGCTAAACGATGAAGGCAAAAATCGTGACAAATCCCCTCGCCTTATAAATAGCCTCGCCCCCTATTACATTGGGACTGAAACAAACACGTTACAGTGCACCTCTTACTTATGACACTGGCATGAGTCAATTTTCAATAATTCACGAGACTTCGTGAAACGAACTGAACTACCGACTACGTTGTATTTCGTAATATCCACCCAAAGCACTAGTACCTATGTAGTAACAGTATCATATGAAATTTTTCATTCAGGGATCCACGCTGGTAAAACAGTTCCTATAGTGAAGGGCGGCGAGACAACCCGGATGGAGGAGAATGAGTTCTATGCCATAGAAACATTCGGGTCCACCGGCCGCGGGCAGGTGCACGACGACATGGACTGCTCGCACTACATGAAGAACTTCGACCAGCAGTACGTGCCGCTGAGGTAACGTATTGTAACGAAATATATGTATTTATCCACAGATATAGATTTAAATAGATAACGCAAGTATCACGATTTGAATAGAAACCAAGCGTGCCGAATTTTTAACGCCTACTGTGCCGTCACAGCCGAAATTGTGTGACGGAAAATCCAAACCGATTCAAAAAACCGATGCTGCCGATGCCCCTCCGCCCGCTACGATTCTCTCGAGTGATTTTAGTTTTTACGGTCTACCGGCTGCAACAACAGACGCGCGCGGACTGAAGTTAGCGGCGACCAACCTTGACGCTTGGTCGGGGTTCGGGACACGCGAAGTACATGCATTAGCGTTATCTATGTAAATCTATATCTGCGTATTCATCAACTCAAAACAAAGAGATTGAAAACGTTTGTAGATCGGTCAAAATACTTTGATCCCGAGCGTCACGCTCTCCACCTTTGAATGGCAAAAACACATAATCAAATATTAAGACATGCCAGTTTACAAGAATTAAAAAAACTATAGCATTTGTAGCACACATTTTTAACATTTCTTGCTACCTTATTACACTTATCGAGACATAATATTTGTGTGTGTCGAATTTAGTTAGTCGTTAACGACAACAAACCAAACGAAATTAATTAAATTATTTAATTTCAGACTCCAATCCTCGAAACAATTATTGAACGTGATCAATAAAAACTTCAGTACGCTTGCGTTCTGCAAGCGGTGGTTGGAGCGTGCGGGCGCGTCTCGCTACGCCATGGCGCTCAAGGACTTGTGCGACAAGGGCGTGGTGGACGCCTACCCGCCGCTCTGCGACATCAAGGGCTGCTACACCGCCCAGTTCGAGCACACCATCCTGCTCCGACCCACGTGCAAGGAAGTCATATCCCGCGGAGACGACTACTAGCGACTACCACCGCTTGCCACTTAGGCCGGGAATAGACGACCGATTTTTTTCTCCGATAGTCTGGCCAGACAAAGGCACTCGTGCCGTACATTTGTTTGAATACTCCAAACATATCCGATCGGACGCCGGGCGTTTACGATTTCATGGCTATCAATAAACATGATCATTATCGTCATGGTTTTATGAGTCTGTCAATTAAACCGGATGTGTTGTGCATCCGATCCGAAAGTCGGATCAGACAGTCGGAAGCAAAATCGGCCATCTATTCCCGGCCTTGGTTGTCGCAACTCAAAAGTAGCATCGGCGAAATTCTACACCTGGTCACTTCCGAATCAACTTCCAAGATTAGGAATATTTATGCAAACGCAATAATGTGTATTGTAAATTTACGATACTGTCTCGAAATTAATTAAGGGTAGATTATACTGTTATAGCGTCCGTAAGTTGCGCGAGCTATTCCTCTTTTAGTTGATCTACATCGATGTAACCTCTGAGTTGCGCCGCGTACCTACGGGGTAGTACTACTTTTTTGAATTAAGTTTAAAGTCTACGACAGATTGTGTCTTATCACTTTTAACAATACGTTATTAAGTTGTGGTTTGTTGTTGATCCTCATGATACTTAATAAAATCATGAGCAGAGTAATGCTGTCAAATAGTAAAGAAGGCTTTGTAACATATAAGTTGAATATCGTTTTGGATTATATTTTCAAGAGCGACGAGATGTTAACATTGTTGTTTTTCTTTACTAATCTTATGTTAAACACATTTTCACACATCTCGAGTCATAGAGATTGTGTCAGTATCAATACTATTTGAAATAAAGTTCTACTTAAATTCGAATCGTATTATTAATTAAACAGTTATGTAAAAAAAAAACTTGGAATTTCAATTATTTATTTTTTAGGAAAACGCTAATTTATTATTATCGCAAATATAAACGATTACATTCATAATTTCAAGTGTGTATTATGTAATATCGATACAAAATCTTTCGCCAATAGCGCCTTTATAAAAATGTATAAAATTGAATGACAACTCAACATTAGTCTGCTACCTAGAACTTACCCAACATGTTATTCACATCATAGGTACTTAAGTCGTTCTTTTTACGATTTGTGATTACACACAAAGCTAAGTGCCATCCTGCTGTATGTTCCTAAAGGGCTATAAAATCAACATTCAGTCTCTTCTAATCTGCCTAAAACAAATTTTCAAACGCTTATAACCATCTGAAAGGCCTCGTAATTGTGGTCTAAATAAGTATGTGCCAACAAGTAATACAGAATCTTATGTGCTTAAATGTTATAGCTATTGAGTTTGGTTAATTTAACTTAAATATAGGTACTGAGTAAATATGGGCAACACTACACGTAATTAAATCTTAACACGGGCTGCAAATTGGCAATACACAGGTTTGAATTAAACGCCCTATGTCAGCATTTAGCATGGGCAACATATAGGTTCATTTTTATCCCAGACAAAGGGATACCGCGGTATAGTCAACAAAACTAAAGTCCACGCGAAATAAGTGCTGATAAAGCTAATAACTAAACAAATAGAAATTAATTCCACGGTGTTTAACGAAATGCGATGTTATTATAATAAATATTAACTACGTATTCAGTTAATATTATAATTTCATTTAAATTATAGCATTTACTGACGAAAAAGATTTTACGAACTAATAATATACCTATTAGAATGAAGAAAAGGGAAAACGCAAAAAAGTGATTGAACTACAAAGAACTCGCTAATTTCATTATCTCGTCGAATGACTAGACTAACGAATCTCTGTTCATCTCGATGTGTTACTGTGTACGCAAGTAGCACCTAGTAATTATATATATGCTATAATTTATATGAATACATACTAGGTACATATTAATATAATTAATTCAATCAATAAGTATTCTATTTTTAACAGATAAATTTAATTTTACAATATAATTTATCTATATCAAGTAAAACATGTCACATAATAATACATAATTAAATATTCAGACGTCCACGAACCAGCATTTGGAATACATTATATGAGTAAGGTTCATTTATACACCCTCGGCTTGGTCTCATCATGATAATCAAAAACCAAACTGATAATAATAATATTGCCTTATACCAAATTGGTAAAGTATCACAGAAATTAACCATACCTAGCTAAACTTATGATGCCTCCAATAATACATGAACATTACTAAACATCAAGATTTGGTCAATGTGCACTAAAATACTAATTGGTGCTCCCGAGATGGAGATAATAAAATAATAAATGTCGGTACTTTGAATCACTCGAAACTCATCTGCTGCTAAATATGAGGCCAATTAAAATCAATCACAAACTAGGCCTTGAAGACTTTAATTTTGATAATGAGAACAAATTATTTACATTTACTAAACAAGTCTATACCCAGAAAAGCATTGTATAACAAAGAAAACATAATGTAAATAACAAAATGTCAAATAGTGTTGTTTGACTACTTGTTCAACACATTTTCAATGTGGTGTGTGACTTACCATATGTTTTCTTCAACATTGCAATGTAGGAAGACTAGAAAATTCATACATAAAATAAGTATTTTACTCATATGTTCTACAAATAATATTAATAGAAAAATAACGAGAATCAATGTAATACAGAATTAATGTTTGACTTGTTTAATTATTTACTTGGTGTAAATCCGCAGCGTCCCCATTGGTGGTGACCGCCGCCGTGAACGGCCAATCGTAGATTGCCTGCAGAGGAACATGAAGAAACTCCACTAGATGTCGGTAATTGGGCTCTGAAAACATACATTTTGGAATTATACTAATGTCTGTTTAAAAACTCTTCCCCAGTTGGGGACAACTTAGCGCTGGCTAAGGAGAATAACTCAAATTTAGCACTAATATGATTTTTTTATGTAGGTAGATAACCCGTGCGAAACACTGGCGGGCTGTTATTGAACTGACTCCGCTTTTTGCAGGATTATCAATTATATTGCTATTTAATGTTATCTGAAGTGCCGAATATTATGAATAATAATGTTTGAGACAACATTTTCCCAGTGTTTCTGATTTATTAAAGTGGGTGGCGATCGATATGTATGAAGTTATAAATTCCTCTGCTTAATTCACTCACCATTTTCTGGATTAATATATCCTTTACGTATCAAAAAGTCTATTAGAACTGGGGCACTTGTTGTCTTGAACTGGGTGGTGAGGGCTCTTTGTACGCATTGCTCGGCTGTCAGCAATTCGAAAGTTTCGACTTCTCCATCAGCATTTTGCGGTACGAAATCCAACGGCAACTCCAGGTCATACACATACTCGGTGTTAGGAAACAAACCCTTCTCACTTTCGAAATAAAAACTGAAAGCATAATAATACAATTGTTATGAATGTTTTTTGTTTAATGAGGGATAGTAAAGAGGTCAATGCTTATCTTCTCCCACATTATCTTACACTAGTTAAATCTAGTTTACTCTGGTTTAAAATTTACAAAACATAAATTGAAATCGAAGCCAAAGCAGACATATTTTACCTAACGCAACCAGCTGGAACGAGCTTTTTCGCCAGTTCGCCTTCAACCGACGCCTCTTCAGCAGCTTCCTTTATAGTTGTCTCGAGAACACCATAGCCGACTGCTAGGCCTCCGCTAACAAAGCAATCCCACTTTCCTTTTAAACAAAACAAATGAGTTATCAGTTGATAAGAAGATTATTATCTTGGCTTAAAAGTTCACAGACAGGTTAGTTATTTTATTTTATCTTTAAATGAATTTTTATAGACAGTGCAGTGAATAAATAAAATAGTCACACTTTTTATATGTATGTATACTCAGACATACTAAAGCAATGCATGCATGTAAGTTACACTTCCCTGGAAATACAAAAAGTGGGAGCGAACCCTTAGCTCATTAAGAATGACGTAGCAAATTGTTATGTGCGAACAAGGCTTTCAAACATGGTGTCAACCACCAGGGTGTCACTGATGAGCTTTAGAGTTCAACACTACTGAATCCAGTGCAGCCAACTGGTACTTGGCAGACTCATCCCCAAAGGAACAACAGTAATCCATGCATGTTCTGACGGGTGCATGAATAAGAGTGAGAATCTATTCCGGCTTTAAATATGATCTCAACTTAAATAGGACACTAAGGGCCTGTGCACACCACGTTTTTTAAACGCGTCGTCGACGCGCTTTTGTCCTACAGAGCAGTTTGTTGTCGTTTGTATCGATACACACGCACATTAGCATCGCGTCTGTATCGCTACAAACGCGGGTCGACAGCGCGTTTAAAAAACGAGGACAGGTGTGCATAGGCCCTAAGCCTATTTTTTATATGCTATTCACGCTGTAGACTGAACAGAGCGACATTAAGAGTAATTGTTTGAATAAAAGATGGTTATGATCAAATACATTATTCCTGATTCTGTGAAATATTTTAAACATCAAATCCATTTCATAAATATGCAGGAGTTTCTAAACTACTAATAATAGTATATATTTATCAAAGTAATTTTAATATATTGCAAAAAAATAATGTATAAATTATGTTAATTAACTTACCTGGCCAAGTTTGTTTCGTGAAACTTCTCTGCTGTAACCAAATGCAGAGGCCCTTAGCGGGGTCGTTCACGTAGCCAGTGACACTGACACCATAGTTACGGATGCCAAACAGGCACATTGCACTCCTGTCCATCTCCAAAAGGCTATCGGGACAGAGTGGTGTGGTGACACCAAAACACTGTAATATAATATACTAACTTTATCACAATGGTATAAAAAATGATGTAAGATTTTTATTACAGATACACATAGAAATAGAGACTAACAAATAAAATAAATCTCATTTCAGTCTTTAATAAACCTGAACAATGACACAAAAAATCAGAAAATGACTTGCTACCTTGTTTAGACATTTTATTTGTTAAATAGGTAAAAATAATAATTATTTATATAATTATAATAATAATATACCTCATCCCGCCATCCTTTCAGAGCACATATCTCATTCTCTTTTCGAAGGCTCTGCAGAACATTGGCTATTCTCGTAGTTCTCTCCTTGTAATCTCTAAATGCGGGGTTCAACTCCACATACTTACCTGAGATTCTAAATACCTGAAAAAGCATAGGCTCTTGTTAGCAAAGGAGCTAAGAAGCCTATTTTTTTCAGAATTCCATCTCTATGCACCTACATGTAGAGATCATTATGGTTTGACATATTTTTCATTGAAATGTTCTTAGGTATAGAGGACCTAAGTAGGGTAGGGACTAGTGTATTACTATTCCATACATTCCATATAGAAGCAAAAAAGTGAGATCCACTGACTTTAAATTTGATGTGCATGTACCTTTTGCCTCTAAGTGCTTGTTAGGAAAAATCTCTATAGGCACACAGTCATGGGAAACACTATAGTGACATAAGAAACAGATATTATATTTTATAGAAAACTATAAAACTAACCTCAGGAAACCTGTTCAGGTATTTCAAGACATCAGGCCGAATCAAGCCCACTTGGTAACCGGCTACAATAAACGGTTTACATATTCCTTGATGTAGACCTGAAACAATGCCAAACATGTATGTAAGAAAACAAAACAAAATTGTTTCCCATTCCTACATACTCACAACTATCAATTTATCGTCACTCTAAACGCAAAATAGTTAACGAATCGCCCATTTTGTGAATCAATGAATAGAGTTATTTCATACCAACACTATTTTATTTATTGCTATTACATACCTGATAGATAAAAACAGTTGAATTTCCTGGCTAATTTGAGTAAATCCGAAATGTTGTTCTGTGTGGAGGAACTCATATCTTTCATAATATTATTCCATACGAGGTTTACAAAACTCTAAATAACGAAATATTGCTAAAACTGGAAGGTAATTAATTTACGACCAATGAAACACTATTTATTGCTTAGGAAGAAGAAAAATGCCTACTGTACTACTTCCCTGCTGTCCTTGATCAACAAATTCCACAAAATGTCTGACTGAACGAACTGACAGCCGAATGAAAAGAAAAAAATAATTGACAGCTCGCTCTAACTAGAGTTGTAATCAGTGGTTAGCGTGGTTATTTTATAGTAAAAAAGCAGCTATGCGTTTGGATCACCACGCATACTATAGGGTTCCGTAGACAGACATACCGTAAAACATTATTTGCGACAGGTTTTTTTTCTGTTAGAACTAGAGGTTAAAGTCACTATAAAATAAACATATGGGTATGTATTTATCTTTCTCAGATTATCGGTTTTTAGTTCATCAAGCGTCTCCATTTTTTGATACCAAATAAAATTAGTTTCAGTGGTGGCATTTTTGTGTACCAACTATTGCTGTCCGTTATAGGTACGGCATGCGTAGTACATTGCAGTGCGCGTACTTTGTATTCTCTTTGCTTTGCTAGAGTATAAACAAGGTACTCTGTGTTTGCTAGCATCCTATTTCCATGACCTACCTACCCTACATTCATAACCTTTGTTTGTTTATAACATTTGTTTTGCATCTAAATTATAGGCTACTATTTAACTTTGTAGGTAGTTTATAATGACTTCAGAAGGTTTTGGTGTCCTCAGTGATCTAGCTCCTGTTTTCCGCCCATACGTACAGAACGTGTATCAAGATTTAAAGCTAGGTGAGAATGTAAAAATAATTAGATATGTCAAAATATAAACGTTTGGAGTAGAAACATCGGGTCAGTGGGGGCCTCGAGCTCACTGGATGTCCATGGTAATCTTAAAACGACTTCGGGAGACATTGGGTGACCAGACCACTAGTGTTTATTTCGGTTAGCAGTTAGCACATCAGCATTGCCATGCAATGCGCCAATGCCAACGTTCTGGGCACCCTGTCAGCCAACATCGATGATAGGATTCTTGGGAGAGTTCTTATCTTTATTTTTAATGTACTTAATAATTATTATTATTTTAAATGCTAATACTTGTAAGTATAGAATACTTCTTATTACTTTCTACCTACCTAGTTTATTATTTGTTAAGTTACAATTAATATTACAAATAAATAAAAATCACCTCACTTTCAGGTTTGTGCAAGAACAAAGTTGACTTCGAACGAGTAGCTGGTAACTCAGACGGGGGAGAATCCCAATTCCGTGTTGTCTTACCTTATTGCTCAAAGAAGTTGAAATGGGAAGTGCTATTTGATGCTTCTACACCTTGGTTCGCACCAGACTTTAGATTTGACGATGATACATTCCTTATGAATGTGGATGAAAACTTTTTAGATGAGAAGGTGCCAAGTCTTTCAAAGTGGAATGAAAGTGACCCAAGAGCGCTCAGTGATGTCATTTCAGAATTAGTTAACTTATACAAACTTCATCAGGTGAGGTCCAACATGCCATATCAATTGGACGAAGTTTTGCAAAATGGAACCAACCCACACACACTTCTGCAAACTAAAACCAACCTAAAACCACTAACAAAAGTTTGGTTTTGATCTACAGCATTGCATGTGGGTTGATTCCATTCGGCGAAAGTATATCCAATTGAAAATGTACATTGCAGCTTGTCATAAATACTGTAAGTAGCTTGTATAAGCTAAGAACACCATTTGCATTGGTGATGAGACTTTACAATTTTGTTACTTGCCAGGTTAAAAAGTTAAATGAAGATGAAAGTTCCCGAGCATACTTTGAGTACAGTGCTCTCCTAGGAGACGCACTCACATCTGAGAATGACATTGAAGTTTGGGTTGGAAATCATGTTGTTGAATTTTTAATCAGGCTCAATGTTGACACTTCAAGGCTACCAGAAATATACAATGATGGGTAAGCAGACCACACACATGATCAAAATTATGCAGTGAAATATTTTTGAAAAGGAAAGATATTTTCAGTCTCATGTACCATGTCATTGTAGAATTATGTATAGAGCTACAATTAAAACTACAACTTTAATATTTTTTATTAATCTGATCTTGAAAACTAACAAGCTGTATTGACCCCAGATGAATATAATATACTTTCTGAACTTTTTAAAAAGGATTCTTATGACATAAATAACTTGACTTTTAAAAATAATACATAATACTTACATACATTCATATTTAAGAATATGACTGTACTTGATAAGTACCTTTTGTTTTACAGAACAGATACAAATCCTGGTGTTGACACTGCTTTACTTCTAGTGAGGTACCCCAATTCAACAAACGCTGAATTAATACTATCACCACTTCTAACAAAATCACTGGGAAACATAACACTGCCTTTGTAAGTACCATACATACTAAATAGTCTTATTTGTGTAGGTTACAGTAACATTGAAAGGTGTGCCCATTAAATTGGTCAAATTTATTATTTTTAGGATGCATCAGTCAGGGGTCTTAATGGACTATGTTCCAATGGTAACAGAAATGTTAAATAATAAGGTATAGTATGACATAAAAAATTAGTATTTTCATTTTAACTAGGGACTTAGTTCCCCTAAAACATATATTTTTATAGCAATTTCATGGAGGTATAATAACATATCTTTTTTTCAGTAGATCAATGATTTGTTGAACAATGAAAAACTAAAGAGGGATCTGTTAGCACAGTTGATTATCAAGTATGAAGGTGCTGTACTAGAGCATGACGCAAATAGTGCAGCGTTCCTGTTTGAAATGAATGACTTCCATTGGATACTACAAATGGACATTGGTTAGTTAGTTGTATCATAATATTAAACCATGGACCTATAATACTAACAGGATGGCTTTCTGTTGCACAAAAAGCGAGCCAGGTGAGAGGCTCTTGGTGGGAGTGTGTCCCATGGACACCAATCCAGGGGGGCAGTAGGGTTGGTAGGGGTATTTAGGCATGGCAATATGGTGTGAGATGAAAACACTCCTACTATAGTTATCTCTGCTCGTTACTTCTGCCCACTGTAGTGTTAAGGTAATATAGACCTTATGTGAATAAAGTGCCATATCATTTTAAACTTGTGGTAGGGACCATAATAATAATTAAATCAAAGTTGTCCCTGGTTGAAACAAGGTTGGGTACTACTCTTCTAAATGCATACTACTTTACTTTAGTAACCTAATCTAAGGTACTTATAAATACAATTCTGACACTGGATTGATAACATAAAACAACTGTAATTTTCAGGGCTCAGGTTTCCAGACAAGCCTCCAGTACTAACAATAAGATCAGTGTATCACTGCAGCAAAGGGAAACCCAAGTCCAAGGTGCTACCTGCATATCCATATAACAACTTCGAAACCCTTCGCACCCACATTGAACAGCAAGTGGAGATTTTCAAAACTGAATGCATGGGAATGACTTCAAACAATCAACTGGTGATTTTGGAGAACTAAGTTTTGCGTAAAAAGTACAAAGTGAAAGGGCAAAACATTATCAGCTCATCAGATGTTTCTTGATACACATATGCACCTCCATGCTCCCACTCCAGTGGTGCAGTGGTGTAGCAATAAAAAAGCATTCATACCCAGTTATCTTATTTACCGAAAAATGTATGAAGACTCTTGGACATCTGTCTAAGAGATACTCAAATTGAAAAAGGGTTTAAATAAAAGATCCTTGAAAATCTGTAATAATTATTTTTATTGCTTCCCTTGCTATACAATGTTCATACAAGGATTTTAAATACAAATTATGTGTGAGAATTCTTTTCATGGGACTTCTTAGAACTTAGGAATAGTCCAAACACGATTACCTTTTTGTATAACATTAACAATTACTTTTCTATTCTACAAATTTGACTGCTTTGGATGAGAGCAAGCAACAATTATCCTACTTTTACAAATTAATCAACATCTTTTATTTTAACCTAAAGTTACATTTCTACCATTTAATTAGTTCACTTTCTATGGGATATAGAAGCAAAATTATTATAATAATATGACAAACCAGGTACTGTAACTTTTGTGAAAAACAAATAAATTTTAATCACAAAGAGTTTCCACAGTGACAAACTCATGCCGACAGAAGAACCCCACACAATAAATACTTAATTTAGATATTATCATTAATTATTTATCAACATTACATAATTATTCTTTACATTTTTTTTAATTAGTCAATTTTGTGTTTTCTTTGTTACCAAGGAGTTCATAACGGTATCTCATGTACATGACTTTCATTCTGTCCCATACATTTTCAAATGAATCCAAGGCGGGCCTGACATCCAGTATGGCGAACTGGAAGTGATTATCCACATTCCCCCCATCATAGTAATCAATAATATAGCGGACATCCTTTCCGCATCTATCCACAATCCAATCATGCCGATCAAATGGAAGCTCATATCTGAAAAACAGAGATTAAACAACAATATTATAAACACCACACATAAAGTATATTGACTAAATAAAGAAATATACTTCAATAATTATGCATTTAGTAAAAACTTGATATTTTGACATTACATACAGGTAGACAGTGTATGTACATATATGTTTTGTCAATGCAACCAGGGGGTGGCAAATGTATTGTCATACAATGACAAAATACAATTGCAGGCTGAGCTTTTGCTTAGAATTTCTTAATAAATAATCAATCTAACTCTGTATGACCCAGGAATTTAATCCAGGACCTCATGACCGACTAGCAGCACTTGTGCTACTAGACTGCTAGGTAGTTAGTGGTATGATATCTAAATGCATACATATTTACAATTTCATGAAAATGTTAATTTCAACATACCCAAGTAAGGAACGCAGGCGAGCCCTTGGACTGTAGTCAGATGCCTTTCCTCCAAAGCTCTTTAGTCTTGGGTGTCCACACTCTTTAGCGTGCAGTGCTTCCCATTTCAATACCTCTTGCCAGGCCTGAAATCAAATCATTATCTATACTATTATACCATAATAACATTATATAGAGGTAAAATTGTGTATGTAGTATGTTTATAGCAGGTAATCACTGGAAATACTAAATCAAGTTTAAAAAATCCTTTACTAATAAAAAGCTTTGAGTAACACAGCCTGTATCTTGAAGTACGATATGGGCGGCGCCACAGCTAAATGCTAGTTTTTAATAAGAAAACTTATCAGAAACAATATTTACAAATAGGCATGGCCCAATAAAAAAGACATAGGTACCTGTTCATTATTGGCATTATGTATTTTAATTATGTCATCCATATCTTTCTCCTTAATAGCTTCGTCCTTCCAGCGCCAACCTTTGCGGAGCATAGCATTCCAGAACATTTGTTGGCTTGGGTAAACCCAGAATTCTGTGGAGCCATCAGGCATGGCACGGGGGATGGAGGACACCTGGCGATTGGTTGGAAGGGGGAACGGTTGGTCAGGGGCAGGCTGTTGATTCGCCGGAGGCATCTAAAACAAAATTCAAGCTGATAATGCATCTAATCATAAGTTTGCACTGGACGAAACATTCACAAAAAACAAATTGCCTCTATTTTATGACACGTTTTTGTATGAATGTTTGTATTAATTGGTCTGTCTGAAATGCTTTAAACCATGTAATAAGTAGTATCCACAAATACTTACCATGTTATAAGGGTTAATGTCGGTGCCATGTTTTACAGGGCATTCGGAAGGTAGTTTTTCTTCTGTTTTCTGGTCATCTTTCTTGTGCATAGGACATTCCGGAGGAGGATTTGCGTTTCCAACGTTTGGTATAGCAACACCAGCCTCTGCTGAAACTCTGTTGCCCATTTTCACTCTTGACTTACGTAAGATTTTTAGAGGTTAGTTGCAGTTATAAACATTTTTTCCCAATAAATGAAACTATAACCAAACGTTTGCGCACTGTAACTAATTAGTAAGACATATTATGATACTATTCGTTATTTTTTTCAAGTTTTCACCAATATAATACTACAATTTCTCAAATAACTCCACAAGGTGACGATTCGATCGATGCCCTCCTTGGCCCTTAATTTTTATTTGACAGTTTGCCAAAAATGACAGCCATGAAGTTATAGATAAAATATATTTTATCTATAGCTTCATGCTGTTACCTACATATAGATTGTAGTGTAGTGAGCGTACACCCGTAAGGGACAGCAACAGTCAGTGGCGGATGTACAAATTTTCAAGGTATAGACTGTAAAGTTTTTGCCGCCCTTGCCCGTACAATTGTTACGTCCTACATTATTATTACAACCCACGTAAAATATTTTTTGTGTTATTTTTGAGCTAATCAAAGCTCAATCATGTACGATTAATAAAGGCGGGGTAACGTAACTTACACAAAAACAGAAAGAAAATCGTCATGCAGAAATCTTTTTGATTTCTATGAGGTAGCAAAAAAAAACCCGTCTCCGAATTTGCCGTCCTAGGTTCCAGCCTACTCAGCCTACTGGTAAATCCGCCACTGCCAACAGTACACATAACCACAGACAGTGCTCAGAACTAACATATATAATATGCTCGACCCGTACAGTCTATTTCTCATAAGAAGTCCTGCGGAAAAATACGTAACAAAATTTTATTGTACTGTAAACACAGACTTCTAAATACTAGCCTAGCAGTAAGGTACAGTTAGGCTAGTCCAAGGCTAGTCGATAGATTATGTATGATACTTATATGCTGATTGAAATAAAACATCAAAATATTTTAGCTACTCATAATGTACAATAGCCTAGTTATCTACATACAAACTATATAAATTAATATAAATAAATAGACTACTTCTTCTTCATGTACTTCAAATATTTCTTGGCACTAAAGTTGTCTTCAATATCATCAGTGACTTTAACCCTCTTCTTTGGTTTCCTCTTTTCTAATCTCATTTTCTTTTCTTCCTCAGAAAGTTGTGATAGATCTAGTGGCAACTGTAAATTAAACAAAAACATAATTATATGACCCATCATACCTATATCTACTATATTAAAATAAGTCGGGTTTTCCTTCCTGACGCTATAACTCCGGAACGCACAAACCAATTTCCACGGTTTTGCATTCGTTGGAAAGGTCTCGGGCTCCGTGAGGTTTATAGCAAAGAAAATACAGGAAAAATTTCAACAGAACGCGGACGGAGTCGCGGGGCACAGCTAGTTACTTATACATATTTAGATTTTTAATTGGAAAGTTTATTTTTACATTGTATTCAAACACTCACTGCATATTACACTACCCTAATATAAGGGTCCCATACCCTAATTAAGGGTGGTGTAATAAAAGAGTCAGTGTCCCCATTTAGGGCTATTGGGTCTCCCCGGTTGCAACAAGAAGAACTTTTTGTGGCCTTGATAATGTGGACGCCATGAAGATATTATGTATCGCTTACTCACTGTTTGTGTTTAGACGGAGATATGGCCTGGAGACAGTGTAGTGTATTAAATGTTGCACCAACTAGAGGCCACACCCCTACTTAAAATTTGACCCTATATATCATAGTGTAATATGGCCTTCAGCCCATGGACTTAATGCCCATAATGGGTCTCTCCATTGCCCTCATTCTGTAGAAATCACTTACTAGTGAAACATTGACTTGCAAGCTATTTATAAGTTTATAAAAAAGCCCCCCTTTCGATTTAAAATTCTTATTTAATATTGTCACTAATATAGCATCACAACTAGGCCTATAGAGGGGCGAGAGAAATGCATAATAAAATAATTTAAGCAGTTCTACATGATTAACACAAACCTTTATGATTTTCCTGGGTTCATGGTATCTAATATTTATAGAGGCACCATCTGGCAGGACAACTGTTGTAGGATACATTCTCGTATATATTTCTCTGTGTATTTTGGTAATGCTGGCTACATTATTATTCAAAGATCTCTTAAAGCAACAATTTACCAGTGTAGATACATTCAAAAGACCTTTTGTGTTCATGTTTGTATTTGGAGTAGCAACTGGTAATATATCAAACATGCACTTAAAATGTATTTAACAAAAGACGTAAGTTATTGAGTTAAATTTTATTAATTCACATGTTATATCTCAGACCTTTCATGGAATTTGACGCACAGCAAAGTGGAAACCAAAGACCAACCAACCAAAGACTACTATTGTACATACCAAAGATAATCTATACAAATAAATAATATTGGAGTGTCTGTTTGTAATATCAAAATAACACCTTTTAACTAAATGCATATGAAAGTACATACGACACCTATAACAAATCCACGATTTATAAATTTTTTGTCTGTCTGTCTGTGTGTTTGTTCCGGGTAATCTCCGAAACGGCTGGACCGATTTTGACGGGACTTTCACTGGCAGATAGCTGGTGTTTTAAGGAGTAACTTAGGCTACTTTTATATTAGAAAAACAAAATTTAAAAAAATGGGTCCTGTCGCGCGGGCTCAGAACGCGGGAGCGGGCTTTTTTGTTAAGTTAAATTCCACGCGGACGAAGTCGCGGGCTCAGCTAGTGTAATTAATATAGAACATACTGATAAATATCAATGATTTTACTTGACAATGGCTAAATGCGAAAAGCGAGCCCATGGCAAAAAAATATAAGCACTGATCTCTACCTAGTAGTGTTACGTTATTATCGATAACGTATGTATCGATAGTTGACCTTGAAAACCAACCACAATTTTATTAGGACCAATACCATTGATACAAGCAATAATATCGATTCTATTGAGTACTCAAAGTATCGCCATTAGAGCGTGTTTTATTGAAATCACTATCTATACTATCGCGATACAATACGCGCTATAATAGCGATACTATCAATAGTATTCGTTCTCAATAGTGTCAATACTATCGATGGTATTGCTTGGCAATTAATTATAGTACAATCGATAGGCTATCGATATTGTGATTCGTTTTCGAGGTGACGATATTATTGGTTACCCATCGATAGTCAATCGATAGTTAGTCCAACACTAGTGTGCAACTTGTTTGTGACCAAAGAGAATATAATAGAGTGACTGTTTGCTACATATCTCTAATCTGTGGACTGTTTGCGACAAAGTAAGAAATAAATAACATATTCTCTTTGGAAATAACTACTTGCCTTTGCTTGTCTTGTTACCAATTATTTTATTTATTTCTCACGATTTAATTTATAAACATTTTGTACCAGTATTTGTAATGAAGCGTAATATTTTATATGATTGAATTCAAGTGCAAACAGCATCGAAATGGGTTGTACACAAAGTGAAATAGCTCCTCAAAATGAAGCACCGAAAAAAGGCTGCACAGACGTGTTATGGCTCATTATTTACATTATATTCTGGGTGTTAATGGTAAGTTTGTAATTACTTCAAATTAATAGCTAGTTTAGCTTTAAAATTCATGAAACGGTTATAATACAGGTTTCTTAACAAATTAACAAGAAAGTTTTATGTGAAATCAAATTAATTTGTTTCCGTGTTTATTGTTTAGATAATAGTTGCCGCGATATCGTTTGTGTATGGGAACCCACTGAGAGTAATAAATGGCTTTGATTCCTTTGGGAACACGTGTGGTGTAAAGCATAATCAAAAACTGATGCATTTCCCATTGGCTGGCATCAGTACCATTGACAAGAAGTATTTATTTTTTATGGATATCAAGGAGTTGCAGAGATCCCTTAAAATATGTGTGAAGCAATGTCCCAACAGGAAGCTGGAGACACTGGATGATATTAAGAAGTTTTACCGAGAGACTGGGTCGAGTCTGTGCACTTATGATCAAAATTTGAATCAGATAACAGCCTCGGAAAACTTGCATCGTTACTTAGGCCCATGTCCCACGTTGCCTGTGCACGACTCTTCTCCACTTCTGAACAGATGCTTCCCCAAGTCGACAAAGGATCTGGCAGAGAATGTATTCAACAACTTCTATAATTTGCTAAACAGTTGGGACACAATTGAACAGATGTTGTCTGATCTCTATTCCTCTTGGAAGGAGATGATAATATGTGTTATCATTGCATTCAGTAAGTATGATTTTAAAATAACTTTTACATAAATAGGTATACTATTTGTATGTTCAAACAAAATGAAAATTATATTGTAAACAATGATAGGAGAGCAAGAGTCTTTTGCGGCTATTAGTAGTTTTTATCGTGTCCAGAATAATTTACATACAACAAAATTATAATATGAAAATCTGCATCTGTAAACCATGCTTCCAAAGAACATTAACAATCAACAATACAATTTGTATATTAAGAGATCATTTAGCACCATCACAAATACTGATATAAACATACATTGTGTGGGAAGCAGCTTAATAAAGACACTGACTCATGTTGGTGGTGATGTCACTGTCAGTGCCTAACACTAGGCAAGGCATCATTATATGGATCAAGGTTTATTCTGTCATGAACAAGGACATATGTATTCACACATGGGTGGTATTTTGATCCAACAACTAATATTATTGGGAGACATACATTGAAAGAATAATCGCAATCAAACTCATAATTTGTGAAAAATGTGCAGATAAACATACATACATAATTACACTCACAAAATTTGGTACATTTGAAGCATAATGAATATTATGCATTTTTAACCATGTTACCTACCTACATATATGTCATACGTCAACTTGAGAACCGCCTTCTATTTGAAGTAGGTTAATAAAGATTATATCCTACTAATATTATAAATGCGAAAGTTTGTGAGTGTGGATGTATGTATGTTTGTTACTCCTTCACGCAAAAACTACTGAACAGATATGGATGAAATTTGGAACACAGATAGATTATAACCGGGATTAACATATAGGATACTTTTTAACCTGATAATCCCGAAATTTTTGCTAAGTTAAAATACTACGCGGATGAAGTCGCGGGGCACAGCTAGTCCTACATATAATCTATAGCCAATTGCTCACACATATTGCTTAGAAACAATTTTAATTTATTTTTCTTAATGCATGTGTTAATGTTTTAAAATAATTTGATTACTTTGCATTTTTTCGACCATGCACTGGAGATCCAATGTTTTTATTTTTTTAGGCCCAATGAACAGTTCAATACAGCAAATGTTGAGTTCATGAGTAAGCCCATTTCCGTTTTATGATGACCTTGTTTCATTTTAATAGTGTTGAATAGTAACAGTAACATATAGTTATTTATGCTTCTTATCTATGTAGTACATCGAAATATTAGGAAATATAATGTTAAACTAGTGTGTAGCCTTAATGCTAGATTACTTTAAATAGGTATTTGTATTAGGTAGATGTATATGTATCTGTCGTCTGTACCAAGATTCGTTCCTCGACTAGTTCTCCAACTCATGAATTAAATAGTAATGCCTACAATAAGTTGATTCAAAAATCTGTCTGCCTCTATAAATATATATATCGTATTCCTTTTTTGGTACTTACTTACTACCAGGTTTGGTACCCATCAGCCAAAATCAAACAGTCGGAGGGCGGGTCAAGTTATGGCTATGAGCCAACCTCGCACGCACCGCACGCGACGGATTTGATGTAGATATGTTTTTTATAAGATAAATACTAGCAATGCAATGTCTTTATCATATTGCTAGTAGTAGTAACACCCTACGGGCACCAACTAAGCTAAATATTAGTGTTAAGAGTAAGGACACGTGAGTTTAGTAGCCAGGATGGGGCTTGAACCTGGAACCTCCCTGGTTTGAAATGGTGCGCGGAGGACCCCACTAATCACTAGGCTAGGCTATCGGCGCTTTTATTATGTTAAACTTAAAACAGGGTAACCGTCGACGCTGCGTATGCTGCCGATGCATGCCAAGTGAAATCGGGTCTGAAATCCGTTGCGTGCTGTGCGTGCGTACCGACATGTCTAACGTAATATAAATCTCTACATTAGGATTTGAGCTTTTTAATACTGCTGCTTCCTCATACGTTATGATCATGAGATAGACGGAAGTATAGTGTAGGTACTCGTATTAAATTTAGTTTGCATATCAATAATTAGACCAATAATTGTAATTAGCGCCTTAATAACATTACTGTTTACATAAAATAGACTATGACCCAATTTATATTCATTACAGTATGTTCTTTAATCATGGTGTCAATCTTGCATCTACTGGCCACACTGGTGTCATGGATATTCATGATTCTGGTGTCGATAGTCAGTGTTGCGGGAACTGCCCTGCTGTGGTACACTTACTACGAATTGCACACGAAACAGCGAACTTTTACTGAAAACAATTATTTGGCTGTGAGTAAAATTACTGTTTACTGTTGGTTTATCCACTGTGCTCGATCAGAATAATACTTATAACAATTACAATGCACCATTCTAAAGATACAGATACTTAATCAATCTCCGTAGTTTGGGAGTGACGTCAGACGGCACTCTGTCACTACATTCTGCCCCTCACATCTGTTCCACATCAAACATATCCTTATTGATGTGGTTAAGCTTTTCCCGGAGACTCAACTCGGTCTAGTATCGTCGTCTTCGTTGGGCACCAAATGTAGATCCTGACTTACAGAAGTAACAGTAGGCTTAGCCTTGAAAAGGCCTTGATGCAACCGGAAAAGCAACAAAATAATGTATGCTATGTTTATATGAAGCCATTGGTGTTCCCGTAATGCGTTGTGTATGTTTAGTAATGTTATGATGATAGGTGAGCACTTCGTTAATCTATATAATAATACACATATAATAACTCAAAGGTGACTGACTGACTGACTGACATAGTGATCTATCAACGCACAGCCCAAACCACTGGACGGATCGGGCTGAAATTTGCCATGCAGGTAGATGTTATGACGTAGGCATCCGCTAAGAAAGGATTTTGATTAATTCTACCCCCAAGGGGATAAAACAGGGGATGAAAGTTTGTATGAATCTTTGTCAATTAAATTCCACGCGGACGAAGTCGCGGGCACAGCTAGTTAAAACATATAATAAATGCTTTATGCCTGTCACAAGTAAAATTAATTTTCAGGAGTCCTTCAAGAATGAGACGGCGTTTCTAACGTATTCAATTATCGCAACAATTATAACTGTAAGTTCCTATAATTACATTCGTAATACTAGATACCTATACGCTAAAATAAATATAAGAGCTAAAACATTCATACTTCGAGCGCAACTGAAACACTGCTCGAATAGTATTATTGTTGACTTTTTATGAGGCATTAAAATTGCCCAGCCTTCATATTTAGTTTGCGTAAGGGTGCTTACCACACCACTCGATCGACCAACGATCGATGATCGATTGAACGTTGCACTATGTAGAAACTGCCAATCGACATCGACTCATCTTATTCTATCATCGATCGAAGTTCGAACTATTGGCGTGGTAGCACACATACCGCAACACCACTACTACGTTCTGAATTTTCAGGTAATCATACTCCTGCTAGTGTTTGTGATGCGGTCCCGCGTCTCGTTCCTGGCAGCTCTGTTCAAGGAGACCGCTCACTGCCTGGGGTCCATTCCTGCGCTGTTCTTACAACCTGTTATAACATTTTTAGTTCTCGTCTTTTTCCTGACCTTTTGGTCTATTGTTGTGGTAAGATTTTTGTGCTTTACAACTAAAGTCCATACGATTTTTTTTTACCTCAATAGTTATTGCGACGACCACTTGGCGCAGTGGTTCGAGCGTAGGCCGCTCGGCTCACTGCATCGGGTGGTTGCGGGTTCGATTCCCGTCAGGGTAAATTTCGGAAACGGCCTTTTCGTAATTTTCCCTGGTCTGTGTGTCACTGGGATCGCCCCCAGTCCATTGTACGGTACCCATAGTACAAGCGTTGCTTAGTTTGGGACCATACAGTTGGTGTGTTCGTCTGGCGATATTTATTTATTACTATTTATTGAGGTACGCATTTGATTCAATTGTATTGTATAGATAAGATACAGTTGTATTGTCACGTTGATGCGTACCCTTTATAACTGCATACCTCACTTTCCATCATGAATGTGAGAGATTTTACAAAATAAGTTTGTTTTTTTTTTATTTTATAAAAGAGAGAACAAGGAGTCCAAACAGTAGGAGTCCTAAATTCTACTGATCTGTAAAGAAGTTGTACCTTTTCAGGTATGTTTGGCGACGGCAAACTATCCGGGTATACCATTTAAAACCAACTTCATCATCAACGGGTCGGTCGATCTCCCCGATCAAATCGGCACAGCTACCGTTCAAGCCCAGAATATGAACTCCAGTGCCAGTTATAAAAGTTAGTTGTTCACAATTAAATATCGAAAGAACTGGGTACTAACAGAGTAGACTGCATGGCTGTATTCATTGGAGACATGGAGAGTGTGGTATCGTAATATATCGGATTGAACACTAACAGATATGAAAAGCATGGAAAATGCGTTTTTATTTTTGATTTGACAAGGGTATATCTACCTATTCTTTTGTACTTACTCAAACTATATAAACAGAAGAAACTATAAAACACAAATACCATCTTAAACGCTGTATTTAAAGCCGGGTTGTTAATACTTTGGTGACTTAGGCCCGTATTAATAAATCGATCTCAAGTCTGAGAGCGTTCTTGAGTATGCTTTTGACTGTCATTTTGTACTGGAATGACATAAGAATGACATTTCCAAGATCACTCTCAGACTTGAGATCGATCTATTAATACGGGCCCTAGTGCTATGAGAATTTCAGTACTCACTATTATCAGCTTCATTTAAATTTCAAGAAAGGATTGCCTGTGTACTTCTCTGTCGCTCATCTTACAAAGTAAATCGGAAGGAAACTACTATACTGTAAATATTCAATTAAATACGCGTGCTCCATGCTTGTCATACCTTTTTGAAACGTCATGTTTAAAGGTGCTACGTTACATTACGAATGCTCCCTCACCGGGAGCATTCGTGTGTAATGTAACGTTACAGATTTGAGCATTACATCAGTGAGGGAGAAAAACAGCAACAGTCAGGGAGGTAGTATTATAATGTAATGCTCAAAGTCGAATCTATAATGTTACATTACACACGAATGCTCCCGGTGAGGGAGCACCTTAAGGGGTTTTCAATTTTATAACGATACAAAAAGCCATGTGCCGCCGATGGATGTATTGGATCTTATACATATTATTAGTAAAGTTGCCTACCACACAAATCGATTGGCCGTCGACTCCTCACATTCTACCATCGAACCTTGATAGGTGTGGCAGCACCCTTAGTTAATGCTACTATGAAATACCCTCAGAAATCAAAGTGGCACTATGATGCTGCTTCGATTAAAGTGGCTACTCACGATTCAATTTGTTGATTTAACTTGAGTTGATTTGCCAAATTGCTCTGAGGAGGGAAGTTGACGCCTACTTTTAACTTGGTGAATGTTGAGTCAACCATCCTAGCAATAAATTGCGCCGTGAGTAGCAACTTTTAGACTTAAAAATCTTTATGGTTGAATTGAAATTCGTTATACGATTTAAAAATGTGTGTGTTGGTTGAGTAGTGAGTTGTTTTTTTTAGCTTACACACTAGAGAACATACATTTTGACCCAATGTGGATAAAAAGCATGTGGTGGATATGTCTCATCTGCTTGATATGGGGGAGTGAATTCATTCTCGGATGTCAGCAAATGACGATTGCTGGAGCCGTATCGCATTGGTACTTCAGGTATCCAAAAGATTTTTTATAAAAATTTCTTGCATTCAAAAACTAGTGATAGATTGGTTAAGCACGCGGCTTGCGTGCTTAAGGTCCAGGGTTCAAAAAGCATCTCGCATCCTGTGGAGTTTTTCGAAATCTATGTAGCAATTGGTATAATTTTAAAATGATTATCTCTGGCTTACGGTGAAGGACAACATCGTGAGGAAATCTGACCAATTCTCTAATGTCAAGTGAAATGCCATCCCGCACTGGGCCAGTGTGGTGGATTATGGCCTAAATCCCCCTTGTGTTTAAGGGAGGCCGAGTAGTGGGTGGGACATTAAAAGAGCGAATTATTACTTATATTTAGACTTTTCTAAAAGGTAAAGTTTATGAAGATTCACTCATTTTATTTCAGAGGCCCTAACGCGCATCCATCACCAGTTTTATACTCCATTGGGAAGTTGTTAAAATACCACTTGGGTTCCGTCGCCAAAGGATCGTTCCTTATCACGTTATTCAAAATACCACGTCTGATTCTTATGTATTTGCACGCCAAGTAAGTAATGAAATTAAGGAAATATAAGTAATTTTATATTTTTTGACGACTGTGCGACCGCTTGGCTTAATGGTCCGAGCGTAGGCCGCTCGGACCACTGCACCGTGGGTTCGCAGGTTCGATTCCTGGGAGGGTAAATTTCTGAAATGAGCCGGGTATCACTGGGATAGTCTCCCGTCCATTGTACTGTAACTATACTATAAGCATTACAATAATATCCAAGTAAATTACCAATTTATTTCTAGATTATCAACCAGAGCAGAAAAAGGTTCCGACTGCGCAAAATGCGGCCTCAAGTGCGGTATTTGCTGTTTCTACTGTCTCGAGAAGTTCATTCGCTATTTAAACCACAACGCGTATACCATTATTACTATTGAGAGATGTCACTTCTGCAAGGCAGCTGCCAAGGTAAGCTGGATAAAACTGTAGTAGTAGTAGAAATTATTTTCAGGGTTATTATAACAACTAGTAGTCGCCTGTAGTCAAAATTCGAAAATAATTCATTGAAATTTTTAGTTTGAACGTTATATTGCCAACTATTAAGTACAAAAACCCAAAACCTTCTTACTATGCATTATGGAAGTCCCGCCCTCTGATATAAAGAAAAACAAACTGTCACCGTCAGTTAGTTACCGAGTGGAAGTTACAAATGTGTGGTTTTTTCTTTTTGGTTTTCCAAAATGGACGGTTACATTTTTGTATTGTATTGTTATTAATTGTCTTTGTTATTGCTATTTGTTACTCGACATTGGCAGAATCACATTGGGTCTGACCCAATTGAAAGAGGCCATTAATATAAAAAAATACAAATGTGTGTGTGTCAAACGCATGGTAGTGTGTGTAATTTATCAGTATAATGTATGTTTATACATAATTTTTAAAAAATATTAGCATTCCGCACTGCTTCTCTATATTAACTACTAGCTGTGCCCCGCGACTTCATCCGCGTAGTATTGGATTATTGGGTTAAAAAGTATCCTATATGTTAATCCGGGTTATAATCTATCTGTGTTCCAAATTTCATCCAAATCCGTTCAGTAGTTTTTGCGTGAAGGAGTAACAACATAGAGTACATACATACATACATACACACTCACAAACTTTCGCATTTATAATATTAGTAGGATAAGTGTGGGATATTTCATACTCCACCGTCCGCGCAATTTTCGTAAAAAAGGGTACAAAGATTTTGCTTCACGTATTAATATATAGATATCACCCTCGTTGCCCCATAGCATAGTACCCCTTCTACAAGATCTCGTTGCGGGACCTATAGAATATTATCGTCTGTTGCGCGGCCTAATTTCCTTTATTTTATTACAGGCGTTCAGTACAATAGTGAACAACGCGCTCCAAGTGGCCACGATCAACAGCGTCGGCGACTTCATACTGTTCCTGGGCAAGTGCATAGTGACGGCGGTGACCGGCATCATCGGCCTGCTGCTGCTCAAGCGCAACACTGACTTGCACTTCTATGCCGTCCCAACACTAGTGATCTGCATTTACTCGTTCTTCATTGCACATTGCATACTATCCCTCTATGAGGTTGGTTTCTATTTTATTTTATTATTAGGGCACGCACCCGTAGTGCGGGACACGTTCAGGGGGGAGGGAGGTATTTTAAATACCACGCTATGTCACAGGTGCGGGGGGGGGGCTTAGGTTTTTGTCACGTAGTCAGTATCCTCTTGGAAAATCTCGCGCTTTTTCGAGCTACTATATCCAAAAATGGCGCGCAGCGTTTGAAAAAAATGATTGAAAACCGTATTTATGAATTACTACGTGAAAACTAGAGGGGGGTCTTGGCATATACTACGGGTGGTCACCAAAGGGGGAAAGGGGAAAGGGGTTAAAATTGTAAAAAAAAAATATGGGTCATGTAGTATGGGTACATTCCTTTACTTCAATCCCCTTTCACCAAAGTCTTGTAGTTGTTGTTGACACTCGTTTTGTAGCGAGTTTAGTAATTATTATTATTTATCTCAGGTTGTCGACATGAAATCTGAACTCTATATTGTCTTTGCAGATGGTTGTCGATTCTCTATTTCTGTGTGTGTGCGAGGACCGTAACATGAACGGTGCCGAGGGCAGGTGGAAGAAGTCCCGGCTGGCCGAGCTCGGCGGCCACCAGCGCGAGGAGCTGGGCGGCGCCGAGCTGCAGGACCTGCAGGACAAGTACTGAATATTCAACCGGGGATGGCGCTTGGCGGACTGTGCATGTGTGGCTCTGTACAGCTTGGTAATTTGCGCTTGATCTGCTGCGGTATTATATATACATACTAGCTGTGCCCGCGTGGAATAGTGTCTTTGGGTAGCATTTTTAATTCTTTAGGCTAATTATTTTACAAATAACGACACATACGTATATATACTTTAATGAGCTATTTGCAGTGTTTCACTGCAAAGAGCTATATTTCCATACAAACTTTCATCCCCTATTTCCTATTGTTACTTTACACCCTGGAGGGTAAAATTTTTACAAACTTGGAATGTCATATTTATTTATATCGAATCAACAGCCTAAAAAACTAGTTTCAAGCTTCTAGCTCTAAAAATGACGATACTTCCATACTTTTCATCCCACCCTTTGAACCCCTTACAACACTTATTTCGCATTAAAAAGCCCCTTTCTCAGGCTCTAGGCTATCTGTGTACCAAATTTCATTTAAATCGGTTCAGTAGTTTTGGTGTGAAAGCACGACAGACAGACAGAGTTACTTTCGCTTTTAATATTAAGTAAAGATAATGTATTTTCAAAATTATGACACTGAAAGTAATCGAATTCGTTTTGCAATTACTAACTTTGAAATATTTTCCAGTATAACTTTTAAATTTGCTAAAATGCTGAAGTTTAAAGTTTCCGATAGCGGTTCGAATGATTTAAAATACTCCTGCAAATCCTTAATTTTTATTATTCTCTCTAATTTCCGCTTTTTAAGCTCTGTGTTTATATTTACATTGCATTATACATTCTCCTATTTTACGCTTATGGTAAGTACGTAATTCCGTATGCCTTTGGTCTACAGTGTTGTGATAAATCTCGGCATGACGAAGTATACATACACATATCATTAATTTTAAATAGAGAATTAATGTTAATTTTTTTTACAGGTGAACAGGCGTTGCACGTATTTATATTTAAGTTAAGTAGTATAGAACTTACGTTGGTACATGTTTGTGATAAATCACACATACTTTACCTTTCTTTTCGTAAGTAAAATAAAATGTTTTTGTGGGTGTTCATAGTCTGAGGCCATAATATTCCCATTTACGCATATTATGGATATTTTTATATTTATCAATAATATTAATATAGATCAAGACTTATGTTTTTTGGATGTTTACACCATTTTTACAAATGTTATAAGCACGCAGAAGATGTTATTTTTTCAAATCCATATTGCGGTTGCTATACAATGAGTTTTACTATAAGGATAGGTATTGTAACATTTTAATACTCAAGCTAAGTAATCGGTAATTTTTAGCCTTATCCGAAATGTATTGGTGTCTACTTATTAAGAGAAATTATATTTTTCTCTCGTAATGCAAGGTTATAATTTGGGGATTCGATATAAGGGACTGCACACGACGTTCACGTGCAGTCGACACGCGTTAATCGCAACAAAAATGCTTTGTAAAAGTAAATCTAACAAAACCTGTACATAGTTTCAAGTTTTGAAGTGCAGGCAACATGCCGTCGTGTGTTGCCGTTTAGATGTAGTGTAAGTTTGACAAGTCTCAATTCTAGCATTTACTAGAGCATGGGATAATATTATAAGGTTTAGAGAACTTAGGAGTTCATAAGTAACCCTGAAAACTCAATTATTCGGAAGTACAATCATATTTTTTATTATTTTCTTAGGATTTAAGTTAATGACCTTTGATTTTTTTATAATAATTTATTGTGAATTACTACATAGCACGAATGTTGTGGGCACGGATTTTTATTGATTCTACTAGCCAGTATGGGGGCTGCACAATTTATATAAACTTGGCATTTTTAAGCAGCTTATTAAAAATCTAAATAATAATGGATCAAATATACTTTTTAATTTATAGGTAAGTAATGCATCTTTGCATTATAATTAATTATTTACCGTCCATATTTTTAAATGTTAACAAAATAAGTCGATCGAAATCTTTGGACATAAAATAATTACTAGAATTTGATATGCATTTTAGAATCTCGTCATTTTTTTAGATCTAAAATAACTTTTTGAGTTTTTTTTGCTCATTTGTTTTTAAATTCATATAAGTAACTAAACTTAGCTCTTCCAAGCACTGATATAAAAGCAGTATTATATTATGGTGTTACCACAATTGATTGGTAAATGGATTGAATGATGATTGATGCTCTATGTTGAAACTGTTGATCATCAATGTCAACCGATTTCATACTACCATTAATTGATTGGTAACACCCTTAAATAAAACTTATTTGTGTGAAAAATATGTAAGTAAACTTTATTGAATAAAATTTCTATGATTTACCAGGTTTTTTCTTTTTGAATTGCTTCCTCTTTTTTATTTGATCAGAGATTGCCTTGCTTTTGGCTTTGAGCTGCTTACGTCGTATCGTTTTTTCTGGTCTGCCTTTGGACTTCAGTTTCATACTGAACACTGGTTTTCGGTTCTCATTGTCACTGTCTTCTGCAGCGTTTTGTGCTTCTGTTTCTTCTGTGAAAACAATTTTGTCTATGATAGGTATTTTTAATAAAATAATAACAATTATAAGGCCCAAAGGCCTATGCCTATTTATGTGGTCATTATAACGCAATAATAGGGGTAAATAGAATCATACATAAATGTATTAAGTGAATTACCTTTGACAACAACTTCTTGAGCCTTCTCCATAGGATCACCCTTGAAGAAGTCTGCTCCCTCTATGTCGGGATACCCTGTCTCCGGTTTGGTAGCTTCATACACAGCTTTCTTTTCGATCCTCCTCTCATATTTGTCACCAGCTTTTTTAGACATTGCCTGTCTCAGTTTTGCTGGACTTACATATTTCGGGTTTTCCCATAAAGTTGCTCCACCAAATGAGCCAGAAAATATTTTAACCTGAAAAGGACATTTTATAGTTCTAAAATACATTTGGCTTGGTCATCAGGCATCACTAAAGATGGCTTAGTCAATTAACTACAGAAATAAGAGTCAGCCTGGGTAATCTACTAGCTTACTATGTACTTACAGGATTCAAAACAAATCTTGGTCCAATTTCAGCCAAAGCACCATCTTCAGAAAGGATTTGGTAGTTTCTGAACCAAATTCTGTTATCAAGGATCATGAAAGTGTACACATGATCAAAGAATGGTTGGCTCTTGGGATGGTGATTGGGCACACCAAATATTTGAGTGAGTAGCTCCTTGAGTAGACTGTAATGAGAGTCCTTTGTGAACTGCGGGTCAAATGACAGAAGTGGTCTTGATCCTCTCAAACAGTTGCCGGTCATTTTGAGCTCGCCCATTGTGTAAACTGTAAGAACATTCTAGGTTATTGTCGGTAGCAACTCATTATCATTCGAATCATGGCAGAAATTATTACATTATAATTCATTCACATTAAAGTCAGTGAAACACATCTTTTAAAAGATATGTGCAGTTTGTCAAACTGCACTAGGCCAGTATGGTAAACTATGTCCTGAATCTCCATCTATAAGGGCAATAATATGCATGCCCCCTATTATATTGGGAGCAAAATAGCATTAGCAAAAATCTTGGTACTCAGTCCACCCTTTCGTTTTAAGGGTAAAATTATTTAAATGGTGCAGTTAAATTTTCCTAATTCAAGCATGCATGAAAACAAAGAGTTTCCATGACCATTACAATAATTATATTACATTATAATAGGGCAAATTTTGAGAAATGACTAACTATTCTCAATAAGGAACTTGACACTAGGTCCATTTGGAATGTTGGCCATCCACAGGTACAGATCCCTCATCTTCCTGCCCTCGAAGAGTATACACTTGTTGCAATTCTTCATTTCACTGATCTCATTCACCACATACAGGTTCTTGCTTCTCTCCATCTTGGACTCGGTTTTATGGTGTGGCATCAGTTTCTTTATATCCTCCATTAAATGGCGGTGCCGGTGGTTTATACCACGAGCCGCAAACACTAAGACCCTTTGTCTGTTGATCCATTTTACCTGAAAATATTGTCGGTGTTATTATTATTTTTTTTTTATTATCTTTATTTTTAATGTTGTATTCCTATGTAAGTAGACTACTTGTCAACGCTTTTAATAATCTCTATGAAATGAAAAAGCAGCAGGTATGGTATGAAATCATAATTTTTGATATTATTTCTTAGGTTATGTACCCGTTTTGGAGCTGGATCATCAGACATGCGAACTGGTGGCAGAGTTACAGTCTCTTCCACTTGTTTAGTCTGTTGTGGAGCTGACACATTTTTCTTCACTTTCTTAACCTTCAATTTCACCATTTTCACACAAATTATTAACCAACCACGTGCGAAACTTTTGTTTCTTATAATGTCGGTTCCGGTGCGTCGTGAATTTGTTTGTGTCAAAGTTATGTGAGGTGACGGACGTCAACGTCAAAGTTGTGGTGATTGTCAAAGCCCATTATCGATTCGTTCGTTCCTAAGTTGTTTTTTATTATTAATTGTGTTTGTTATTGCAATTCGTTACTCGACATTGGCAGAATCATATTGGGCTTGACCCAATTGTAAGAGGCCATTAATATAAAAAATATATATAAGAAGATTATTCGTTCAGAATAATTATTGTCCAATCGCAAGAGGTCTCATAATGACTGCTGACCAAAACTTATAATAAGTCTGTGGCACAGATAAGAGATATATGCTATTCTGTGGGAGAAAGCCAAGAAGCTGATTGGAAAGAGCCATGACAAGAAAAAGTTTACTTATAAAATTTTCGATTGTATGCGCCAACAAAATCTTATTATTATTAAGTCTGTGCCAAGTGCCAACAAAAAAGATACCATCTCCTATACCTAATTAGGTACCTCTATAATATATTATACCTGCTTGGCTGCTTGCAAAAGTTTGCAGCTGAGACTTATCCAGAGAGTTGTAATAGATAAGACTTTTCGCATAGTCCTATATCGAGCAGAAAAACGATATAGGTACATAATAATAAAATAATTACCTATTGGGAGCGTAGTGTACCTAACTACCTACCCACCGCGTAGGTACTTACCTACCGCAAACCAGTTTGAGCTGACAACACTGTTTAATACTTAAATAATCTTTATAAATTGTTATGTAATCAATGTTATCGTATCTACTCGTACCCACCATACCATACCATAACAGCTCATCCTCACAGAGTTCTTTACTATTCACTAAAATAGCAGGTTAATTTACGTTTCATTGGAAATATTAACAATAGAGCCCGGTAATTCTTTTAATAAAACCCGCAGTGTATACCTTAAATTAGATGAAAACGTAGGTACTTAGTAGATGTTACGTTTACGTTACGATACCTATAAAACAAGAGAATGCCAGTCAGTGTTTATTTTTATGTCGCGTGAGCCGGTTGTCTCTGCGATTTTCATACTATAACTAACTACATAATAAATTTATCATAATGATAAAGCCATTTACTTCGTTCGCGAATTTCGTCAGCAGAAGTAATATATTGGAACAAGTTCGTTATGCGTCACAAGCACTTCCACAGCTGTCTGCGGTGAGATAAACAAGTTTAATAGTATAGGTATAGCAATAGTACTTATCTATAGGTATATGTCTAAACTGTTTTCTGTATCAAACGTATATACCTATATGTTTTTAATTTAAATAATCTAAGTAGATACCTACTACTCCACTATTTTAAACAATGGCGGTTAAGCAAGTACCTACCTGAGACTTTAAAGAGTTTTCATTGAACATTAGGTATATTGCGAATACTATGTTCGGTCCACCCGATAGGTAGGTATAGGCGAGAATGTGCAGCAAGGAGTACCTATGTAACCACTACGTTTATGAGCCGAAAGTCTGGGTCTGGGTTCGATATATTACTTTTAGAAGTTTCTCCGCTACTCCGTCCGTCCGTCTGGGTTGACTCTTAGGTACTTACTTACCAATTGTTTCGTAGGTACTAGGTACCTACTTATCGAACGATAAATTAATTTATTTGATCTTCAAATGACGATTCCAGGAAAAGTACAATTTAAAGAGAAAGGATTTCGGCGTGATACAGTCGTCCGATGTGAGCTACTTCCAGTCGGTATTGAGTGAAGCGAGGGTGTTGACAGGCGAGAGTGACACTCTGCCATACAACATAGACTGGATAAAGAATTGTAGAGGTACTTATCAACAACTTAACTTGAACAAATAGTAGGTACTTATTCAATAAACTAGCTGAGCCCGCGACTTCGTCCGCGTGGAATTTAACTTAACAAAAAAGCCCGCTCCCACGTTCTGAGCCCGCACGACAGAACCCATTTTTTCATTTTTTTTAAAATTTTCTTTTTCTTAAATAGAAGTTACTGCTTATAACATAAGCTCTACTCTCTAAGCTCTCTCTATCTACCAGTGAAAGTCCCGTCAAAGTCGGTCCCCCCGTTTCGGAGATACTCTTTGATTTCAAGTGTTTTTATTTTTTTACGCGGAACCCTAATTGTTTTTCAAAAATTAAAGTAGCCTAAGTTACTTCCTATTACAACAGCTATCTGCCAGTGAAAGTCCCGTCAAAATCGGTCCAGCCGTTTCGGAGATTATCCGGAACAAATACACAGACAGACAGACAGACAAAAAAATTTTAAATCGCGTTTTTGCTATACGTGTCGTATGTACAAATTCAAATTCAAATTCAAATTCAAAGCGTTTATTTTGTTTAGGCCTACGGGGGCACTTACAAATTGTCAATTTTACATATTTTTTTTCTTATATCTACAACCGGATCGGAACGCGACCTCGACTGAGAAGATCCGGCAAGAAACTCAGCGGGCTTGTCTTTTTACATGTCATTTTTTTTATTTTATTTTTTATCGCCAGTTGCTTATATTCAATAATTACAAAGGTTAGTAGATATTAATACAAATATTATAATAGCTCCAGTGTGTTGCCTTCTGATATTACTAAGAATTACACAAATAATTCGGACAAGTAGGGCAAGACACGCTACGCTTTGACATTATTATTGACTGTCGAGATTTGAGCTGCTCAGTCCCAAGCTGATTTATCATCCAAATAATCCGAGATTTTGTAATAACCCTTTGCACTGAGTTTAGTTTTAATTAGGGTTTTAAACTTATTGATAGGTAAATCTCGGATTTCATTGGGAAGCTTATTGTGAAAACGTATACATTGCCCCATAAAAGAATGACTTATTCTGTGAAGACGAGTTACATGTACGGATAGCTTGTGCTTATTCCGTGTATTTATAGAATGAGCGTCGCTCCTTTTCTCAAAATCAGTACTTTCATATGCATTTAGTGAAAAGGTGTTATTTTGATATTACAAACAGACACTCCAATTTTATTTATTTGTATGTATATGTATGTATAGATAATAATTGTAGTGGACAGGTACCTACAATACCGTAGTCTTGTTTGAACAGGGGTTAGGAGGGTTCACTCTTATGAAAATATAGGTATCAGAGCGTAGGCCTGTGGAACTGTAAACACACATTATTATGTATATTACACACGTCCACTCTTCGCAGCTAAGTCCCAAGAGCCAATACCTAGCTTACTAATACTGTATTTTTACTTAGACTTCGTGTCGAAGACACTCCCTTTCTTAGGTGACACATTATCACAAATACCAACTATATGAAGTTTTCTAGGTCAATCGAAAGTGGTTTTGAAGCCGAAAACCACAGAGGAGGTGTCAAAGATCTTGAGCTACTGCAACGGCAGACGGCTGGCGGTGTGTCCGCAGGGCGGGAACACGGGGCTCGTCGGGGGCTCCGTGCCGGTGTTCGACGAGATCGTCCTCAACCTCGCGCTTATGAACAACATCATCAGCCTCGATGATTTGTCAGGTTGAGAATTCACCTCTATTGTGAAGATTTTTAAAGTTTATAGTTATTAGGTGTTTCGTGATAAAACTGTACCTATCCCTTCATCTTCATACATACTGACGACCGCTTGGCGCAGTGGTTCGAGCGTTAGACCGCTTGGCTGTAGTGAACCGGGTGGTTGCGGGTTCGATTCCCGTCAGGGTAAATTTCGGAAACGGCCTTTTCGTAATTTGCTATGGTCTGTTTGTCACTGGAATCGCCCCCAGTCCATTGTATGGTACCCTTAGTACAAGCGTTGCTTAGTTTGGGACCATGCAGTTGGTGTGTTCGTCTGGCGATATTTATTTACTCATCTGCGTAGGTATAAGTTTAGATAGAGCGTAAAATCACTACGGTAAGTACCAAAAATTATGACTACAGGCTAGGACTGGATATAGATACCTACTCAATTATATATGGATACTAGAAAAGTTGTCTATCATTCATACTAGCATAGGCTACATAAGTAGTAGATCGCACATATCGCTGTGCCTGGACATTTTCAGTCGTATTCTGGACTTCGCTGGACGGCCAGCTAAGTAAGTAGAACTCCATGCGCCAGGATCACCAACTTCATAATTCGCTTAAACTCTTGTTTACCTCCTCCTCTATCTATCACTCTTCTCAACCTCCAGGCGCACTAATATGTGAAGCGGGATGTATACTAGAGAATCTGGATAACTATGTGCGCGAGCGCAACCTTATCATGCCACTGGACCTCGGGGCCAAAGGCTCGTGCCACATCGGCGGCAACGCCAGCACCAACGCCGGTGGACTGCGGCTGCTGCGGTACGGAAACTTACACGGCTCGGTGCTCGGAATTGAGGCTGTGAGTTCCTCTATCTTGTTCTTTCTTCGCTGCCTTAAAATTCTAACAATTGACTGCCAGACCACAAACAGCTTACGTCCGTGAGTCTAGAAGCATGTAGTGTTGCACAGGAGGTCCTTGTCCTTATACAGCGCAGGAGAGCAAGGAGAAATATTTGAAAATGGATCCCATATCCCATTCTACATTGGGGATGAAAGTCTGTATGGAAGTTCTTCGTTTTATCCCGATAATATGCCCAATGCCCATTGGAAGGCACACAGCTAGTAATTTGGTACTATTAAAAAACTATAACTGAGCTGAGTGTACTTTGAAAATAATATATCTATTTGAAAAAAATAGGCGCAACAGACTATTTAAGTCTTCGAGTCCAAATATTTTTTTATTTGTCTGTGAGTTTGTTGTGAATATCACGAGAAAACGGCTGGACAGATTAAGTGATGTTTCCACTATTATATAGCTTATGATTAGACTTTAATAGTTTACGTACTGTACATATTTTCACGCTATAACCATTGAGGTTCGAGCTGCAGAACGAAATTTAAAATTTCGGAATTTATTTTATTTATTCAATTTTTAAGGTCAAAGCAGACGGCACTATAATAGATTGTCTGAAGGCAATGAAGAAGGACAACACAGGGTACCACTTGAAGCACCTGTTCATAGGGTCCGAGGGCACGCTGGGGGTCGTCACTAAAGTTGCTATACATTGCCCGGTGCTGCCCAAAGCTGTTAATTTGGGGTTCTTTGGTAAGGAATTGAAGAACTACCCGAGTGTAAGCAAGTAGTCCATGGACTAGAACCGGTGCTGACCTACACATGAACTGTGTATCAGATATCGTCCCTTAGCTAACAACGACGCATAAGTCATTTTTACCAACTTTACGGGAGACGAGAAAATCTGCGCGGTGTTGAGAGGCCAACCGACTAGCGCGCTGTCATGACTTTTCGAATTGCGGCTTCTGATTGGCTGAAATCTATATCATGTGACCAATGGTTAGACGCGCAATGAGCAGTTCCATCTAAAAGCATTCAAATGTGAAAACCGCCAAGTTTTGACTGGAGCGGTGTTGTAATTTTTTTTGATTTATTTGGATGTTCACTTAAAAAAAACTTTTTTTAGGAGTGAAAAGTTTCGAAAATGTTCTCCAATTATACAAAAGCGCCAAGTCATCACTCGGCGAGATTTTATCAGCATTTGAAATGGCCGATTTCATCGCAATAAATTCTACTTCAAAAAACCTTAAGCTTCCGTAAGTATGGAATACGTACTGAATACGCTAAGTAGGTACCTAAGTATTTGTTTATGTGCAGCTAGTTACTTCTAACCGAGAACATATTATTTACCCAGTATAGTAGGTACTAGGTAAAAACAAAGTCGTGATAAGATTTAATCGGTTTCTTAGCGGTATTCATATTTATTATGGTTTTCTTTTAAAATATCTAAACGAACACACTCGACCATCTGGATAACCACATATTTATACAATTGTAAACAGTGGCGTAGCCAGGCCAAAATTTGGGGGCGGGGTTTAATCAGAGCTTTTGGCTTTTGGGTAAATAGGTAAGTGAGGGACCAGTTAAGTGAGACAAATATGAGTTCTGAATGAAAAAGGGATGGCAACCATGTCTAGGGCACTCAACATGCTCATGCAAATAAAAAAAATGAATGTACCTACATTACAATAATACAAACCAAAGGTGTCAAATAATTCTCTATATAACAACGCTATCAGCTCATGCATTTCACTTAAGTAATAAATACTAAGGTATAAATATTATCCGCATAGTAACCCAATATCGGACTATCCATTCTACGTGCTGGTTGAAACCCACGGCAGCGACGAGGGCCACGACAGTGAGAAGTTGACGAGATTTCTGACGAAGGAGATGGAGCGAGGACTTATCATCGATGGCACCGTTACTTCAGAACCAAACAAGATGCAGGTGAGTAGGTACAACATCAGTGCTGGTGGTATTCTGAATCCAAGACCCGTATTAAATCGATCTCAAGTTACAAAATTACATGTCAAAAGCGTACTTAAGATCACCCTCAGATTTGAGATCGATTTATGAATACGGCCCCAGCTAAGTATCTAGTAGGTACCGACGCGTGTGTCATCGTTAATCCTTATGGAAATGGCGTATTCACAACAATACCGCATTTTACTTTTCTTCCTATCCTGGCGCTCGACAAGAGAGGCGGAGTTTCTTGCCGGATCTTCTCAGTTGAGGTCGTGTTCCGATCCGGTCTTAACTAGTAATTAAGTAGGTACAAAGTAATTGAGGTATAATCGCAGACGATATGGAATCTACGCGAGAGCATAGCGGGCGCAGGCCTCGGAGTCGGCTACGTGTTCAAGTACGACGTGTCGTTGCCGCTGCTCAACTACTACGATCTGGTCCCGGTGCTCAGGAACAGACTCGGCGATAAGGCGATAGTCGTGTGCGGATACGGACATGTCGGTTAGTGACTTCGACGTTTTATTTACTTGTTGGATAAGCAAATAACACCCGTTACAGCTTACACATAAATCATTCCTCAAAAAAGAATACCCAGTTATTGTAATAACCAGCAGTTACCCCTATAGGTTTATTAATTACTAGCGACCCGCCCCGGGTTCGCACGGGTGCAATGTTATCTACTATATTATGTATGTATTATACATATAAACCTTCCTCTTGAATCACTCTATCTATTAAAAAAACCGCATCAAAATCCGTTGCGTAGTTTTAAAGATCTAAGCATACATAGGGACATATAGACAGCGGGAAGCGACTTTGTTTTATACTATATGTAGTGAAATAAAGCGACCTCCACGCTCCATGTCAGATACATATATCCCCAGGCGAGCGTTTGATTTCAAGGGTTATATAGTGTAAAAATATCTGATAAGCTATAGGTACTGCCCAAGGTGTTATAATAATGTATCCTTAGTCCCGTTGTATCACGATCAAGGACGTCATTTTAACCAACTGGCATTTTGAATGTAAGGCCACCCTTATTCTCTGCCTATTGAATTGGAATGTTTATTGACAGATTTTGCTAAGTTTTAAGTTGCTAAGGTAAAAGATGAAAAAATTTATTTTATCAGAGCTTTAGTAGTTATAAGTACCTACTATTCAAAGCCATATATTTATCCAATTTTACATATTGATAGTTATGTTTTGATATGCTGTTTGCAGGTGATGGCAACATCCACATCAATGTCACTGTACCCGAGTACAACAAAGAGGTCTCATCTCTCCTCGAGCCCTTCGTCTTCGAGGAGGTCCACAAACTGAAAGGGTCAATTAGCGCCGAACATGGAATCGGTTTCCGGAAGCCGAAATACATTCACTACAGCAAGGACGAGTCCGCGTTGCAAATGATGAAAGATCTGAAGCAGTTGTTCGACCCGAAAGGCATTCTTAACCCGTACAAAGTGTTGCCAGATTCACAATAATTGTGAAGTAATAATGTGATAGGATTACTTACAAAAAATTTTAAGACTTATGAACTTGGTTACCAATTTGTTCAAGATTTAAGTATACCTATATGTAAGTACTAGCTGTGCCCGCGACTTCGTCCGCGTGGAATTTAATTGACTAAGTTTCATACAAAGTTTCATCCCCTATTTTATCCCTTTGAGGGTAGAATTAATCAAAATCGTTTCTTAGCGGATGCCTACGTCATAACATCTACCTGCATGCCAAATTTCAGCCCGATCCGTCCAGTGGTTTGGGCTGTGCGTTGATAGATCACTATGTCAGTCACCTTTGAGAAAGCCTTTGAGTTATATATATATAGATATACCTTAGTAGATAATAAAGATAATGTACCTATTCTAACTACCACGAAAAATACTTGATGGTAATTTTTTGTTGGTTGGTAGCGAGTAATTTAATAAAAGATTTATTTACAATTACTGAGGCACTTTGCAAAATGTCGTGCATTTATATATTTCAATAAACCATTATGTTGTTGCAGGTTCTTGATAATGATTTATAAATAGGATCCGGCAAGACAATGTTACGCAATATTCGATAAAACAAAATGTGTAAACACTGATAAAAATTTAAACAGTGTGGAGCATGGGTCATTTAAAATAAAACACCATTATATTTAAATGACTTTTATTAAAATATCCATTTATTCTTATAACATTCATAATATCACTGCAACAAAAATACAATGGAATATTATAAACATTTTCCTAATTGCATCAAATAAATAAATACAGTATTTCATCAATATATTCGAAAAGGATTTTATTTTAATACACACGATCGACTCGCGTGGCTTAGTTTAGCAGGTAGCGTTTTATTGCTTCATGAAACTTTGTAAGCGTTTATCATAGATCACGGTAAATTCTAACCAATTGGCAATTAGGTAATTGGCCAAAATCCATTTAACACAAGCCAAATTATCACCTGTTTCACTCACTTCAAAATCAAATAGGCAGATATCACTTAACAACATACAACACAATTGTAACGAATTTGATAAAAAGGACCTTGAATTCGACTCGAGTAATATCGAATATTTTAGGAAATGCAAATGGAAGTATCGGTAGAAGAACAACCTCTAGCTCAATCATTTTGCTAGAGGTAAATAATGACGTAATAACACAAGTAAAGATCCCCTCGCAGTGACATGTCAAATAATGCACTAAACAAAGGATTTGTGCCAGCGTAGGTAAATAATTAAATATGCTGTTTGTATTAACTCACCACCTACTACTTGACTTACCAAAACATTGCCAATCAATAATGTATAATCATTTAAATAAATTCATCAATGAAATAAATTGAAATTGTCATTTAAGTAAATAAAAATGTCAGCCTTCTAATTTATACCATTATGCACAATTTTCTCCACTGGGCATTGTTTAAAATGGAATGGATGTAATGCCTTTCGATGAACACGGCAGGTATATTTTTATTCAGGTTTATTATTTCTACATTTTCTGTGATTTGCAAGGAAATGTGAAAAAACTTCAAAATAATGTAATGCTGTATCATATCATGAAATAGATAAAATAAATGGAGAAATTACGAGATCACTAAATATTAATTTTTTTAATAGACAAAATGTAAACAAGAGAACATGGCTCTAAATTATGGCCTTCAAATTTAGTGGTGGGAGCAAGTACACTTAATTTACAACAGCTAATTGTAATGATGATTACTCACTAAGAAAAATTACTTACAATTCTTAGGTAACCTTAACTTGTTTACATTTAGTCCATGATTTTTATAAACTGACATGTTTATGTATACGTACATAACTACCTTCTTAAATTAAACTGGAGAATTTAAAACTTGTCAGAATTCATAATAAAACATTTTATTTTATTTATACGTAAACACAATTAAACCCCCGGAACAACAGACCAAAATATATAAAAAACATAATTCACTAAATGGTATCGCCGGTAATATTCTATTCGGGGCCGTAGTCGTACATACATAGAAAGCATTATCATAATCTAAAATTAAACAGAAAAGCCATTATAATCTGTGAATATTCAGATAGGCATATAACTTACTACGACGGAGCACCTAGATAGATGTAAACTTATATCGTTTTGCAATATGGTTTGTAAATGGGTATATAGAATATGTTAGTAGGATGCTATTGTTAAGTCTGCATGCACATTACTCTCGCACGGTGACACACGGCGACTGGCCGCACGCACGAATGAACTAGAGTTTACAAGAGCAACTCATTTATGCACGATACGAGTTATTCTTATGACAAAAACATGCTTAAAATCTTCCTTACCGCGATTTTACACTGAGGAAACATTTGCACCGATTCATGTTGTCTCTATTTTTAACACCACAAAATAGGGACAACGTCATAATTCGGTGTATATATTTCGTCAGTGCAAACCAGGTGTTAGGGTGACTACAAGGTTGTTCGCTCCCCTTAAATATTTTTATAGTTTTTTTATTTTATATATTTTTTTGTATAGTTTTTCACCATTGTCCTAGTACATTAGACGCAGTTTGGTCTGTGGCCCGCGAGGGTGAGGGCGCGTCGCGCGGCGCGGTTATCGCTTGATCTGGTTGGACATCTTCAGGAACTCGAGGAAGCCGGCCTGCATTTCGGCATCCATTCCCGTGTCCCACGCCTCGTTCTCCAACTCCTCGCTACAATACATATTACTTCCATGTAACTTGCAATCAAAAGTAATGGGTAAATTTTTGTGTGAAATAAGTATCGTCCCAGGATGTAACAATGTCTATGGCGTGTTGACCTTTTCACTCGATTCACGACTCTTTGAGACCATTTTACCATATGATGACTCCAACTTTATCAAGAAATAACTTAAGAAAAAACGCCTATTAATAATATAGATTCGTCCCGTCCTATTGTTAAAAGATTTGGACCTAAATTCATCGGCGAAAACGGGCGTCATGCACAGTTACGGTCTTGAGTCCTATTGAAGGAGAAGTCGACTTATAAGGTCTGTTTTTGGAAGGTATGGCATGGTGAAATTTTTCTTCAGATGACTCGGTTGTAGAATTAGGGTATCAGGTAGGTATCATGTCAGTAGGCCTAATATAGCCCAAGTGAAAGCACTAGTAGACGCCTGGACGAAATCAACAAAAGGAACAAGCTCAATTTCTAGCCATTGCCATACTACAAAAAAGGAAAATAAAACATGCCGTCGTACGCTATTGTCGCGCATAAAAAAGAAGTCAAATCCAATACCGTTGCAAATGTAAGGAACGATAATAGTTTATTTTTTGTGTTATTGAAGGGCTTTCTTTTTAATTGCATTGCTATTGTTGTTATAGGGACAGTATACTCACAGTATGTCTTCCTCGAGCGCGGCGTTCTTGCCGGGCGGCAGGTTGCTCTGCAGGAAGGCGCGCTCCTCTGCGGTGAGCGTGTGTCCGTCCGCCAGGTACCCGCCGTCGCTCGGCCCGCTCTCAACTTCACCGTTCATCGCTGCCGTATAATGGCAACGTTACGTTTCAAAATCAATCGAGAAATCGATAACAAAACGAGTATCGAAAACTTATGTACTAACCGACGAATTAAATGGCAAAATATTTGCAACGGTTCCGTAATGCAATTGTTCGTGCCGCATTATTGTCATTCGAAATTATGATCAAGACGATCGATGCACGACGAAGAACTCTTATTGTTGAACATTAATTAACGACCGAAATTAATAATCAATTCTGATCCAACTTTTGCGATCTAAGATATTTATGAGTGAATCTTGGCAGTAACCAATCGTAGATTGCGTTCGCGTTGGCACGCGGGTAGGAGATCAATCAAAAAATATGCAGCAGTAGGATATATTTACATAATTAATTTTAGGCGTAAAGAGCAAACAACATGACACATTTATTTTTGAAGACAACTTGTATTTAAAGTGTTATATAAATGTATAGTTACCGTATGTGTATCGGCGGCGCGTGTCGGCGGGCGGGGGCGGGGGCGGCTGCGGCTGCGGCTGGGGCTGCGGCTCGGGCTCGGCCAGCCCCCAGCGCTTGGCGCGCAGCGCCAGCACCGCGTGCACGCTGGGCAGCTGCGCGCGGAACTTGAGCCGCTCGAACGCGAGGTGCATGCCCGACGGGCAGTCAGCGTCCAGCGCTATACCAGACAGCTACACAACCAGATTAGTGGACAGCCTATATGCTACATCAATCTATAGCTTATAGTTAAAAGTTGATGGTGAAAGAAAATTGAAAATATCGTGAGGAAACCCGCATGTTTGCTGAAAGACGTGTAAAGTTGAGCATCGTGGTGGACTATGGCTCGGATTCACTTCGCACTGAGAGTGAATGTACCCGGTATAATGGCAATATGGCAATAGGATCACTCCCTATTACATTGGGACCGTATACACCATCGCGATATGTGGCGAACTTGTACCTGCAATGTGCCTATCCCTTTGGAGAATACCGGCGTGATTATGTATATTTTTTTGTTTGAGTTTAATTGTATCCACAAGACGGTAATGCAAAGTGAACTGCGAAGACAAAAACGGAGTAAGTGCTCATACGAAGTCGCCGGAGACGCCTTGGCGCGCGAAAAGTTTGCTTGTTGTGCCATTCTAGAATACCTTAGTACAGCGTACATACATGGTCACTTGTATATCGACGTATTCCTTGCAGGGTGAGACAGAGGAGTCAAAATGCAACAACTCTGTCCCCCCTGTATGTTTCGCCAAATTGCGTCGTATTCGAGACATTTGTGATTTTTATATAAACTCTCGAAAAACTAAAGTTAATGAATTATTTATATGATAAAACACTTAATGAACGAGTTTTAATTCAATAAGAACATCATTGTTGCGATAAAGAAGTTATAATCATTATATTACCAAATATACCTAGCAGATTAAGGTCAATTTGATTACAATTGAAAATATTTAGAAAAATATTGAATTTTACATTTGCATGCCAGTGGCTTGAACCAATATAATAATTTATACTGACAACTTCCTTCCTTAGTGTACCTACCTATATTTGCAAATGAACTAATTATGATTCTATGAACAATCTTCTCCTTAGAAATACCTGTTTAATTAAAAATGTATAAAGATTGTTATGATTTATAATAGTAACTTTAAAAAAAAATATTGTACTTACTTTGAGCAGTTGGCAGACAGCTTTAATGTTGACTTCCTTCTCAGTGTCCAAGAGATGAAGCAAAACTTTGCACAGGCTGTCACCCAGAGACTTGATACGTCCACCCTAATGAACACAACAGTATATTATAAAGTCTTTCAGAAGATTTACAATGACCATTCTGGAAAAATGATTCAACATTTTCAATTATCTACTGACAATTTCACTGTTATGCAACTAGGAGTCAATTTTATTTTGTGAATAGTGATCAACAGACCTTAACATTGACCTTAACATTAACAACACAAAAGTGTTATATAAAGAGAAAGACCACATTGTTAATTTATTTATAATGAAATCGTAACATTTATAATTCTATTTAACTTTCTACGCATAAGTATTAATAACATATAGAACACAAGTTGAAGAAGGTTCTGCCGTGTAAGTTAGTTATGGTTTTATGAAATAGAAAACATGTCATTTGTTTAGTCTTTTGTTATGTCATTATAAGTCCTTAAACAGTTAATACCATTTCATTATTCTTTCCGAATAACTCCATTTATCAGCAACACAACAAGTATCCACCAGTGTACATCTGCTTACGTCCATTAGAGAATATGGTTGTGAAGGCATTTATTTGAATGTGTTTATACCTGATTGTCCTCCAGTTGGGTGTAAATCTCAGCCAGCAGCATGGCAAAGCCGCGCATGTTTTCTTCAGATGTCTCCAGACCGCTAATGATCTTATTCTCCTCGGCCGAGCATCGTTCCAGCAGGCAAGCACGGAATGTAGACTCCTCCGGCGGAGCCACAGAGTCGTACATCGAACAAAGCCGCGCCCCATTGTAGCGGAAGTTAGGCTCACCTATTGACTGTTGTTAATACAATTTTTAATTTGAGATTATTTTGAGTATGTATAGATAAATGACAGGTGAGTAGTTTTTTTTTAAAAGGACTAATCTAGGATCATTTAACATTAAATGGTTTTACCCATAACTATAAACTTGTAATTGTTATTCACCAAAAACATTCAGACTAATATCCACATTATCATAAACAAATTTAAATAATTAGTATGTAAATTGGAATATTTTTATGTTGTCAAAGTTTATAGAAGATGTTTTAAATGACAACATTTTGTAGACAGACAAAGGAATACTCAAATAAAAAAAATTGCTTATTGTATTTGCAATTTGCCATATGGAGTAGAATTTATAGATAAAAGATGAGAGTTCTTTACCTGATTAACAATAGCATCCACCAGGGGCCTAGTGTAGTTGACATCATGCAATGTTGAAGCAAACGCATCAACTAGCGGGCCGCACAAGGTATCAAACTTGCCAGGGTCAAAAGTTATCTCATACATCACTGTTATCAAGTTGCCCAGGTTCTCCTGCACAAATCATATTAAATGTATTAATTAAAATTACTCATAAGAACCAATTTCCTTTGAAATACAATTACAAAGCTATTTCCTATTCAACTTTGCTAAAACTACTAACTTATGATATAATATTCCACTGTACTGCTTTTGAAATGAAATACATCTGTATTGTGGCCAAAGTGAGACTTGTTTGAAGAATTATTTATCTACATAATGCAATAAAAAAGTCTAGTTCCCAACATACTCTTAAGTCCATGCTTTCAGCTTCCTCGAGCGAGTAAGTCATGATGTCAAAGCTGTACGGATCTTGTGCTTGAGCTTGACGGAGCCGGTCTTGAACAGAGGACCGGTGAACCCTGTACGGCGCAGGTTCTGGGTTGTACGTCGGCACCACATGTGGGGTGTAGTTAGGAGGATACCATTCCTTAGCATCGGCCGACAGGTTCGACTTAGGAGCTTCAACTGTAACAATTTTATCACATGAGCTTCACTTAAGAACTCTGGCGATACAAAAAACTACAAAATATGCATAGGTACCTCAAATAGGTAATAAGTAAGTACCTGACCCACAAACCATTATTTGCATCGTAATCAAACTTTATCGTAGTAGATTCGGAGCACGGCCAGTAACGTTTGTCAAAGCAAACTATAGACAGACCGACGTCATTAGAAATGAAAATCCCTACTTTCACCTGAAGCATTATAATTACGACAAATAACGCAGCTAACTGGCGGAGTATGACGACGTCACAACGCACAAGTTTTGATGCGTGAAAGTGGAATAAATCAGATCGGACGATATACTTACTACCTTTTGACTCCTCAGCAACATTCTTCGGCCTACGGAGCTCCCGTGGCTGGTTGTCGGGCTGCTGCCATCCGCGGCCCCTGCCTCTTGGGCCACCGATCTCACCGTTATTCATTTCAACACCTTGTTCAACGATGGCAACTCTGTATATGATCTTCTGTGACAATATTCCATATAAGATGAAAATGGTGATTTAATTCGTGCGCTGTTGACTCGTTCTACAAATTCGACACGTAAACAAAGAAAATCTTCGCAACGCAACTAATTTCACGGCACAACCTCCATGTTACTTGAGCGAAGGAAGGAGATAGAATGATTTGGTGGTTTACTTACACACTTTGCATAAGCAGGGCAGTGAAATATAATGCCAGTATCGGACTAAATTTTAATTAATTCAAACAAATAACAACATTCATTATAAGTTTTATTATTATATACGTACATAATAAAAACGCCCTCCCTCTGACACTTGATTAATTAAATAATCGTCTGTGGTAAGTAGGTATTGGTAATCAGTTCGTTCGTAATACCACTGCGTGATAGTCCCTGAATTATAAATAAAATCCTTTAAAATGAATAATTGTCTTGTATTGTTTGCCTTATGCGCATATTTCTAAAATATAAAGGTACCTACTTACATAAGTCATGGAACTAGGACATAAATCGATAACGCCACACTACCAATTTGCATTCAAAAAACTCAGCCACAATTTAAATCAAAAACGAAAAAGCGTTCAAATATCAGAATTTTATAGTCACGCTTTTTCTTAAAGCAGGCTATTTCGGCTGTAAGATAAATAATGCGAACATTCCACCACCTTGTTCCAATTCCACCTTTGTTTACCACAATGGGTACATCTGAATGACCGCCAACTTAGACCAGCTTGGCGGAACTGGCTTCCCTTGAGGCGACTGACCCCCAAAATACTACATGATTGTACTGATTTAACATAAGTAACCCACAGCTTTAAATGACCTATCCATCCATATTCAAAGGGAATACCTAACTCAATATACCAACCAAGTGATCATTAAAACAATATATGAGATTAAATCTTTTAATTGCTTAAAAAATAACAAACAAGCATATCTTTGATATAATCATGATTATTACTACTTTTCAACTACCTACACATAAGATCACATAATTTAAAAACCTATAGGTACATACTACTTGCTATTTTTTTATTTTAGCCTAAATAGTGAAAATCCATAGTTGATATTGTTCTCAAGCTTTTTATCTATTTCATTTACTGAAGGTGATATTAATTTCTGTAATGATGTTCTTGACACTAGATCATAAAATGTAAAAGTACAGTAATGTTAATCAAGTTTTGTTGCTACTAACTAGGAACTGCACTGATATCTTTTATAATATGAAACATATTATAATAGTGTTTGTGCAGGTGTGGCCTCCACACTGAAGCTAATTTATTTGTTTTCTGCAAAACGGTTCAGGCAATTTTAGTACATATTATTTTTTAACTTTGTTTTTGCTAGATTCAATGAAGGTTATTTTTTTTTAATAAGTATAATTTCCATGGTCTTGATTTTATATACTAAATGATTCACCACAGCCACATGTGCCTTTTATATTGGGATTATTGAACACAAACTCTGCTGAAAGCTTGTCTTCAACAAAATCCATTTCAGTTCCTGAAAAAGAAATTAATTTATTTGTTATATTATGTAGATAGGGAATTATATTATGTTAACATGATAAAAATTTGACAAATAAATAATCGTATTATATATGTATAAAGCTTGAATGTTACTATGAAAATAAAAATAAAAACTAATCCTTTTTTGAAGTTGGTTAAAAAGTTGACCTTTATAATAATGATTGCCTGCTACACACTGCTTACCTAATAATGTTAACTGTGCTTTTTTATCTATTATTATAGTGACACCATCCTGTTTAACTTCTTCATCTAATTTGTCTTTAATCTTGGCATAGTCGAGTGTATACGACAATCCATTACATCCTCTCTGTCTGACACCAACTTTCAACCCTATAAAACCCTTTGCTTCATCCTTGCACATTATTTCTTTTACTTTTTGCACTGCCGTAGGAGTTAGCACCAGTGCGGCCCTTGATGGTAACACTCTTTTTTTCACAGCTCTCACAGTAGCACTTGCAATTATTTTAGTAGCCATCTGAAAGTTTACAAGACGTAGTTTACTTTTTTGCACCGTGTACTTGCTTGGAAAATGTATTTAATTACGAAATGAAGAAAAGCGATGATTCCTTTCTGTGGGTAGTAAGTAAATAATGCCAATCGATTAACATACATTAGTTATTATATTTTTATCTTCATCGAATTAATTATTTCATAACACAGTGACTTTTGTTGCCAAATTTTATGTACCCACAGATTAGAGATATGTAGCAAGCTACAGATGGGACAGCTCTTTTTCGACTTAGTTCCAATAATTCCGTTTTGGCGCTACAGTCGTACAGTCTACAAGTCTACTCTGTGGTCGCCATGTTTGACAGATAGGTGTATCACAAGCTACTCTGTGGGCGTATCTATAGTTATGAATATAATAGTGATGTGGAGGAAAAACAATGAATATCGATAACTAGTGCTGTCCTTATTCTATCGATAAATAATGTGTAAATTTTATCGATAATATTTTTATTGAGGCAAATAATAATTAATAACAATGAATGTGATTTACTTTTATTTATTTTACTTTACATAAAACAATTACATTCATCATCATCATCAGCCGTAAGACGTCCACTGCTGGACATAGGCCTCCCCCATGGAACGCCACAATGGACGGTTGCCCGCTATCCGCATCCAACGGCTCCCCGCGACTCTCACCAGATCGTCGGTCCATCTAGTGGGGGGCCGTCCAACTCTGCGTCTTCCGGTTCGAGGTCGCCGCTCGAGAACCTTTCTTCCCCAACGGTTGTCGGTTCTACGAGCGATGTGGCCTGCCCATTGCCACTTCAGCTTGCTGATTCTGTGAGCTATGTCGGTGACTTTGGTTCTTTTGCGGATATCCTGGTTCCGGATCTTATCACGCAAAGAAACTACAATTCAGCAAAAGGAAATATCATTAACTTTCAGTAATTGTGAAACTGATAAACCTCTTTCATCAACAACTATAAAAAAAATATTGTATAAGAGTAAAAGGGGGGTAAAAAAAAGTAGCAGAATGTATTCTGACCATAGTTATAATTTTTGTGATTTGTACACTGGCATCCCATCACATGAAGAGTACAGGCTTGATATCAACAGAACTTGGCATTATGTAACTTATGTCTATAATCTTATAGGATCAACATTTAGGACAATTGTATTGCCGGAAAACTGTGGTATTTGCTACAGGAAATACAATAAAATCTATTATTTGAATTCAGTTGCTGACCCTACAATTATATATTTAACTAGCAGTGCCCGCGACTACGACCGCGTGGAATTTAATTGACAAACTTTCATCCCCTATTTTATCCCCTTGGGGGTAGAATTAATCAAAATCATTTCTTAGCGGATGCCTACATCATAACAGCTACCTGCATGCCAAATTTCAGCCCGATCCATCCAGTGGTTTGGGCTGTGCATTGATAAATCACTATGTCAGTCAGTCACCTTTGAGTTATATATATATATAGATTATAGAATACTTACCAGTATTTCTAACAACAATCAACTGTTCTGTATCATCAGACTTCTCAGAATCAGATTTGGCGTAACTATGCTCTCCTCTAGGAGACATAATATCTGAAATAAAATTGCCAATGTATTAGCTTAAGGTGAAGGCACCTGTCCAGCCAGCTAAATTCAAAATTTTCGAGTATTATAGTTTATCCAAAATCTGAAAACATTTAAGAGTGATTTGATACAAACACAGTATGCAGTGCGTTTATTAATACATTTATTTTACTCTAAATATTATAACAGTGGATATGATACTAGTTAATCACTAAATATACAAAAATTTACAGAGAAATGTTTTTTGTTCTGTTTTTCTTTCTTGAAACTTACTCTGTTGGATATATTAATAAATGCACTGCACACGGTCTTTGTCGCGAATTACAAAATGTGCCTTTTATTATTGTCAGATTTTGAAAAATTTCTATAATACCTCAAAAAATTTGAACTTCGCGGGCTAGGTGGGCGCTTTAGCCTTAAGTTTTGCCGGTTAGGTTTTGTTTGATAATCACACTATGAACAATTCACTTTAGGGCATTATTATTATAATAACTTACGTGATGAAGCATGAGGTACACCGTCAGCTACTTCATCAGAGGTAAACAAGCTTGGATATGAATATCGAAGCCTACGGCCTTCAAGGTCAAACTGTTTTTTTTCAAAGTGCTTTTCACAAACACGTATTCTTAAGAGTTGCTCTTTAGACAGTCTAATAAGAAGGGAATTAGTTGGAACTAAGTAGGACAACCACAAATTCCTAAGTTGGTCGTTCTTAGGGAAACAAAAAAGCCGATGCGATTCACTTGTTGCAGTGCAACCACCAACACAGCACTTTCGTGAACCCATTTCGATTAGCACAATATCAACAAGACAAACGGAGGAGAATGAGCGTATCAAGGATCTCAACTCAGCAGAAATGCGAGGAAATACACAAGAACACAAATACTCGACTCGACGATTGATTTTTAACCATAGACTCGAGATATGTAGCAAGCTACCCAAAGAGAATAATATAATAGATCACAGATCACAGAGTACTTTATCTACAGATACATCTATCTGGCGACCACAGGGTATTTTTTATCACAAAGTATTTTTGGCGACTGCAGCGCCAAAACGGAATTAATGGAACTAAGGCTGTCACCCCCCTGTATGTACCTATGTTGTCAAATTCTCAACATTATCAAAATACACTTGTCAAAATTGAAATTTCTTGACAATGAGTGACAACATTCAATAGACAAAGCCATGGACAAAAGGACAGCATAATAAATCCAGTAGTGATGTGTTTTGTATCGATTTACCATAAATCCATCAATAATGAAGTTTTGTAATTACTATCTGAATTGACGCAAATATTACGATACCATACCATAGCTGGAAGGTTGGCCAGTTTAAAGATCCATGTGTACGTGGTAAAAAAATTACAGCTAAAAAGCTTGGACCTGGAAAGCCCAAGCAAGAATAATTGTATGTGTGTGCCTGATATAAGGTGACATGCGGGTGCACGCACTTACGCACGGGGCGGTGGTGGTCTTTCTTGACAGATCGTGTGTGTGTGGCAAAATGTGAATCCATAAACTAAATAACCGTATATGTCAAAAAATCGATTACAGTGCCTACAACACTAATAGACACGTCTCTCTTCTCAGTTCTCTTCATTCATGGCACTTGTGTAGCGTGTAATGATTTTTTATTCTCAAATGTAATAAAAAATATAATAATAAGATGGGTGGTCAAAAATTTGAATACGATGAAAGTGGATCTACATTCTTTTACTTCGTTCTATCTTTCCTGGCATTAATCCTCGTGCCTGCTACATTCTACTACTGGCCAAGAAAACGAAAAGAAGGTAACTAATTCATGTTTCCTTGATATTTTTGAATGTTTTGTGTAAATTAGTTAAATGTTTTAATTTATATTCAGATATAACTGCTTATTTAAAGGCGGCACTGTACTAGCTACGTGGAATAATTTAGTTACCGTTATGCTTACACCTATTTGGTTAGAGATGATTCGTCATGCAACTCCTTTATTTAAGTACTACTATTAAAACGATATATTGCACCAACTCAAGTAGAACCACGTAAAACTGACCAGTTATTTTTTTTTTAGATCCTGCTAAAAGAGCCGAACTATGTCAATGCCCAAACTGTGTAAATAAACAAATCATAATAGAACAATCAGAACCTTACAAGGGTGTAAAAAATTTCTTTATAAAGCTAGCAATAATATCAGGGTGGGTATTACTAGGGTTCTTAGCATATAAAGTGTCACAGTTTGACTATGAAATGTCCAATTTCGACCCTTACGAAATATTGGGCTTGCCCCCGGGCGCCACCCAAGGAGAAATCAAGAAATCATACCGCAAACAATCACTTATATTGCATCCTGATAAAGAAACTGGAGATGAGAAAGCCTTCATGAGACTTACAAAAGCATACCAAGTAAGAATTTAAGATTAATTATGCACATGATAGGTTAATTGTTTTAATTACATTTATTACTCTAATGGTTCACATTATAAAAATAAAAATTGTGTCACTATGATTAAATTCGACTTGTACTGTGTTTACTTGGTACATTATAGGTATACACTACTGAGTTAGTTGTACTTTTTATACTATAATAACTAAAAGCGTTATCTACTTATTTCAGGCCCTAACAGATGATGAGGCCAGACGTAACTGGGAGAAATATGGTAACCCCGACGGTCCCGGTGCCATGAGTTTTGGTATTGCTCTACCAAGTTGGATTGTGGAAAAAGAAAATAGTGTTTGGGTGCTCGGCCTGTATGCTCTTGTATTTATGGTTGCTCTGCCAACCGCTGTAAGTGAATATACTTTATCACTGATTGTTGTTTATAAATAAAATATGATTTATAAATGGTCAAAGCCTCTTAAGTGCTGTTTTTAACTTGATTTATAATCAAGAAAGTTCTTTATGTAAGAATCACTATACTTTTATGATCTATATGCATAGATACACATGCTTATTATTTTGCAATACAGCCTTGAAATTTGGTGCTATATTTGTTACACAAAGAAAAGTCACTGCCAAAGAGCATTATAATATGTTAATTTTTTACAGGTTGGTACCTGGTGGTACCGTTCCATACGCTTCTCAGGGGAACAGGTGTTATTAGACACAACTCAAATGTATTTTTATTTCTGCCACAAAACCCCTTCTATGCCGCTGAAGAGAGCTCTCATGATCTTGGCTGCTTCCTGTGAATTTGATCGGAGACATAACTCTGAGATTATTGAGAGGATAACAGATAATGAGGAAGTCCCAATGGTATGTGGCATTTCACAAATTCATTCATATACAATAAAAATATATGTCTAATTATAGGTTGAAAAAAATATTATTAGCATTTTTAATGTCATATTACTGGGTCGGAGCCATAATCAAACATGTTGGCCCAGTATGGGTTATCGGATTTCACATGTTTTTCGAAAATGGATAGATTTTCTAACACCTATATTTCCTCACTATGTTTTTGTTCAATGTAATCTAGTGCTAATAATAATTTAATATACTAGATGTGGACATGTTTAAAACACTTTCAAAAATTGTAAATGTGTATTATTGTAATTCAAGACTGTTTGACAATTATGGGGAGAATAATTTTAAAATGTATCTGATGATCAGTTCTTTGATAATAATAGTTAAAAAAATGGAATACCTGCGAATGGACAATACTAGGTGAAAAAGAAAGGGTATACCATTTTCTTTGCAACTTTACTTTGAAAATCTAAAACCATTGGCTTTGTGGGACAGTTGGAGTACTAAAGGTTTTGTAGACTTATGAAATCTGTCAACAGCTGTATCCCTATAACACCATTTGTCTTTTCATGATTTCTCCAAAGCTGATAGTTTTAGAATAACAAAGTTAAGTTTTGAAAAATAAAGTATACCCTTTCTGTTTCAACCTGTATACATGATGTTACATTTGTGTAGTTGTTGCGCGAGCTGCCGAACCTGGGCGAGAAGAACAAGGAGCAGCCGCTGTGCCGGCCCTACAGCATCAAGGCGCGCGCGCTGCTGCACGCGCACCTGGCGCGCATGCGCCTGCCGCCGCCGACGCTGGAGTGCGACCGCCGCTACGTCGTGTCGCGCTGCCCCGACCTCATCGTGGAAATGGTCAACTGCGTCAACCAACTCATCGCACTCGCTTATGCTAGAAGAAGTGAGTATTTATAACTGGACATATACTTCCATAACAGTAACCAACACACACTTACTCCTGCAGACTAAAATCCACCCCAGCTGAAGTGGTTGTAGGTTGGTTTCAGCTTGCAGAAGTGTGTATGGATTGGTTGTATTTTGCAAAACTACGTCCAACTTATCTAAATTTTTAAGGGTATTTACCATTCTGGTCCATTCTATTTTGTTTATATCAACTTCACACGGATAATAAATGGCTGCACCAATTGTTTCAAATATTGCCAAAACTATTCATAATCTTTGTGACCAACAATTTGGGGGGATTTGGTGGTACACAACAATTCAAAGAAACAACTATTAAACAATCGAAAGAAGGAAAGGGATGATTTCTCCCAGCAATGGGATTGAACAGAATTAACCATTTTCTGAGATACTATGAGAGACTATAGCGAAAACTTTAATAATTGTCATGCTACCTGAATCTGGTACATACCATGTATAAAGGTAGAAATAAACATCCCACTTAATTCACTAACCCTTTCAGTTCCCCGCTTACCAACCATCGAAACGATTGAGAACTGTATGAAACTGTCACCAATGATCGTGCAAGGTCTTTGGGAGTACAAGTCGCCTCTACTGCAACTGCCGTACATAACTGAGGACCATTTGAAATACTTCACGAACCGCAAGAAACACATCAAGTCTCTGCTGCAGCTGGCTCAGTTGCCGGGCGAGGAGAGGCGGCAGTTGCTCAGGTTCTTGAACGACAAGCAGTACGAAGACCTCATGAAGGTGTTGGGCAACATGCCGTACATACATTTCCAAGTGAATACTGAAGGTAATTTATTTATTTATTTGCATGTACTTTGGCAGCATGGATGCAACACACATACTTCTGCAAACTGAAACCAACCAACAATAAGTTGTATTAGGGTTAGTTTTTGTCTACATGAGTATGTGTGGGTTGGTTGCATTTTGCGTAACTGCATCCATTTTGCCGTGTGCCTGTGGGAATTTCCTTGCATCCACTATTTAACACCCTTATGGTATGAATTTTCTAAAGTCCTTTAATAGTGTTCACCTTTGATTGTATATAAGGAAGTCCAGTGCAAGATTTCATGCTTCTAGACTCACCAATTTGGTCTGTATGTGTGTCAGTTATAGTGTTTTATTGCTTAGATTATTTTAATGATTTGACATGTACTCAATCATGTAGCTTAAGAACTATGTTGTTTGCCATTATAAATGGCTGAATATGGTGACACTATTAAAATTCTACCACCTGTATTTTAACAACCTATAATATTTCGCATTCAATAAATGAATTGAATTAAAGTAACAAGATTTGGGGAAGACTAATTTAGGAGACCTATTAAAACTTAAACAAATATTACCTAAACATAGGTTACTAAGTAGGAAACGGAAAAGCAACAACGAACATAAATCCACGGAAGCAACAATGTAGTTTTAAAGTGAAAAATATTGAATCCTAAGTAGAAACAGAGCTCGTAATATGAAATGGGGCTTGCTTATTCGTAGTTTCCAACATGTTAAAAATGTTCCTCATAGATGGCAGTATGTATACTGATGCATTTGCCTCGACGTCATTATTGGTCACCATTGTCGATCCTGGTTCACAGGAGTCACAGTGGTGGGAGTGTGTGGGCGGGACATTAGGCGGGGGTGTCCAGCTAAAATGTAATTGTTGTGATATTGTTTCAGTAATCGACGATGAGAACTCCACCGTGGTGACGGCCGGCGCGATAGTTACAGTCACGGTGTTCCTGCGCCGCACGAACATGAAGGAGCTATTCGGTGACACGACCATCAAAGAGAAGGAAATTGTCAAGTAAGTATTTAATACCTACATTTTTATATTTGTGAATGCTGATATCAAATATGTAATAGGATTTAAAAAAACATGATCTTAACACTTTGTTGAAAATGAACTTCGTAAACCATTGAACCCAAAGGAGCGACCTTTCTACTAATGCGGCTACTAATAGCTCGCTTATATAATAATAATAATAATTTAGCCCTTTTAACGTCGCACTCCTGGGCACGAGCCTCTCCTCAACACGGGGGGATGCAGGCCATAATCCACCACACTGGCCCAGTGCGGGTTGACAGATTTCACATCACAGTCTTTCGAAAATTGGTTAGATTTTTTAAGACATGCGGGTTTCCTCACGATGTTTGCCTTCCCCGTAAGCAAGTGATAATCATTATAGAAATCATGATTGGACATAGATTTCGAAAAACCCGGAGGTGCTAGCCGGGGTATGTACCCAGGACTTTGTGCCCGCAAGACGCGTGCATAACCAATCGTCTATCACTGCCAATACTAATAGCTCGCTTAGTAACATATTTTTTTATCAACAGAGAGGACGAAGAAGGCGCCGGCGAGAACGGCGAGAAGCCCGAAAATGACAAGAACGAGAAGAATGACAAGAAAGAGACGTTCAAGAGGCCCGTTTGGATGAAGCAGAGCAAGAAGCAGCCCAACAAGAAGGCCAAGAAACCCGCGGCCGCCAAGACGCAGGCCAAGCCCGCGCCGCCCGCGCCGGCCACGCCGCCGCCGCCAGCCAACGACACCAAGAAAACTAAAGAGCCTAAGAAGAAAGACGAAGACGGTAATATAAATATTTCCAATATTCATTTTAATCTGAATTATTAATTTTTAGCACTTCTCTTACATTTGTAATGTATAAAGAAACTACAGTATGTTAGTGCTGACAAATTTCAACTCTACAAAAAGTGTACACTACTAAAAGTTTGATGTTAATTTTATTGTCGCCAAATCACATTTAAACTAAATTTGACACATCAAAAATATCGATGTTCTGGACATACAGTACGACCACGAAACGAATTTAGTTTGAGGTTTGTTCTTATACCAATGTAACTAGGGTTCATATTAATTTGTTTTGTTCAGGCGAGGATTCCGACGTAGGCAGCTCGGACGAGTCTGCGTCGCACTGCTCCGCGTCGGAGGACGAGTCGCGCGACAAGTCGTCGGCGGCGGACGACGACGACGACCAGTGGGAGAAGTTCCAGAAGAGAATACAGAAGCGGGAGCGGCTGGAGGGCCGCTCCAAGAGCTCGCATCCCGTGCACTGCCCATACTTCCCGCAGGTGCGTATTCTTATATTATTATTTACTAGCTGTGCCCCCCGACTCCGTCCGCGTTGTATTTAATGTAACACAAATTTCGAGATTATCGGGATAAAAAGTATCCTATATGTTAATCCCGGTTATAAACTATCTGTGTTCCAAATTTCATCCAAATCCGTTCAGTAGTTTTTGCGTGAAGGAGTAACAAACATACACACATCCACACACAAACTTTCACATTTATAATATTAGTAGGATTTATACTGTATAACAAGTGAAGATCAGCAATATGTCATGTCAGCTTGGCATTCTCTTTTTTGTCTTTCGCGTGGTGGGACAGAGCTGCAATCATGGAATTAGGATGCCATGGCAATGAAATATTGCATCCCATAAGGAACAGCAACGTAACACATATACCAAAAGAAGCAAAGATTTGATTGACTTTAACAGCGCATAATTAAATATGCCGTGATCGTATGGCACCTATTATAACAAAAAAATACATTCTAAATAGTAGTAAGCAATCGTAAGCTAAAGCTTAAAGTCAGCTTTAGCTTACGAGCAGGCCAGCGTGGCAGCCGTAATAGTCTCTTACTAAAATTGACGTCGGACGAATGGATAGACGGTCAGTCGGACATGGTGGACCTATAAGGGTTTGACTATGGAACCCAAAAAGTCAGTTTTAACCACTCACACACCTGTATACCTGCACGATTCCGCTAGGGACGCTCTGCCGTGCAATGTTTGTATTAAATAAACGTGTACGGGTGAGTAATGCAACGCAAGGCGGCCTTTCAACGATCTGACGTTTATTGTCACACTTACAGGAGTTACAGTGGTGGGAGTGTGTGGCGGGACTAGTCCCATTAAAAAAAAAAAAAAAACTTCTGTCAGATCTCACTACGTTCCGTTAACTGCCACATTATTGCTGTGCATAATAATAATTATTAATAATCCTACTAATATTATAAATGCGAAAGTTTGTGAGTGTGGCGTATGTATGTATGTATGTATGTTTGTTACTCCTTCACGCAAAAACTACTGAACGGATTTGGAACACAGATAGATTATAACCGGGATTAACATATAGGATACTTTTTAACCCGATAATCCCGAAATTTTTGCTAAGTTAAAATACTACGCGGATGAAGTCGCGGGGCACAGCTAGTAATATATATAGCCAAACTGAAACACCAACTGTACGGTCCCAAACTAAGCAACGCTTGTACTATGGGCACCTTACAATGGACTGGGGGCGATCCCAGTGACATCCAGACCTGGGCAAATTACGAAAAAGCCATTTCCGAAATTTACCCTGACGGGAATCGAACCCGCAACCACCCGGTGCACTGCGACAGGCGGTCCTCAACATACATAGCACATATATATATAACAGTTTGGAAAAAAAACGCTGACACGGTCGGTGTTTAATGGTGTGATAACTTGTATGTACCGGGCAGGAGAAGCAGGAGTACTGGTGGTGCTACATCTGCGACCGCAAGTCGCACACGCTGCTGACGGCGCCGGCGCACGTGACGGCGCTGGTGGCCGCGCACGAGCTGCAGCTGCGGTTCACGGCGCCGCGCTGGCCCGGCCTCTACACGCTCGCCTGCTGTCTGCGATCAGGTATACTCACACTCAACATTGTTTTCATTTAAGTAGGCCAACAAAGCATTTATGAATAGTCAGAATCTACCACCGGTTTGTAAGCCAGTTTGTAAGCCAACAAAGCGTTTATGAATAGTCAGAATACACCACCGGTTCGGAATGCCGCTTCCACTGAGAAGATCCGGCAAGAAACTCAATGGTTACTCTTTTTAATGAATAAAAGTTGGTGTACATTCTGAGGAACAGCAACAGAATATGAGCAGGCAACTCCATTGTCACTAAATAAGTAAATAATAATCAAATCTTACTCGGATTTAGTTATTTAAATGATATGAGAAAGCTAGTTTAGTGGGGTAGCCACACCAACTGAAGATGTGCTGACAGAAGTGCTTAGGCCTATATAAATAAATCGATCTCAAGTCTGAGAGCAATCTCGGACTCAAATGTCAATTCAGTAAAAAAGACACGTCAAAAGCGTTCTTAAGATCGACCTCATACTTGATATCGATTTATTAATACGGCCCTTAGATACTTATCATTATTTAACCTTGACCTATCTACTTATCTACACTATTTTACAACTACTATTATTTATAGGCCGGCACAGTGTCTGCTTCCCTTTAGTTGTTGTTGTCTCTCAGCAAACATTTCCAGCATAAGCTGAGTTCTCTTTATCATGGGCATCAATAATAAAGAGAGCTCGGCTTATGTTTGAAGTTTTTCCCGAGAGGTGCAGATGGTCACTCTACTGTGTCCATATAATATGTTTTTGAGAGTTGACAGAACAGACGACTTCTAAAAACTAATAAATTTATGCATTAAAATAGAAGAGTAAGTTAACTTTACGGCAAGTTGAAAATATTTTGATATTTCGCCATAAAAAAAAGCCAATGTCTCATTTGTATTATGTAACATAAGATTAATAGAAAGACCACCGAAAATACACTTTTTGTCCATAAAATCATCATAAAAGAGAAAGGATGGCATAAATATGTAAAACAAGACAACATCCAATATTAATGTATATGATGATATCATTGAAAAAACTTAGTCTTTGTTGCAAGTTTAGGAACAGGATTCGTTTCGCGCGTGTAATTTGTTAGTGTTGTTTAGTGTGCAGTGTTGGTCTCGTCGCTCGCTATTAATATAAAAGTGGACAAGCATTTACCCGCGGCTACATTTTTAATCATATAATTTATCAATTTATTTTGTGAAACACCGCTTTTATATAGGTATTATAAATTTAACATAAATTATCTTCTATGTCTCGCCGTGTTATTTATTTTGTTGGGACTCCAAAACAGGTGTATATATTATTCAAATTCGTTTAGCCGTTTTCGCATGAAGCTCAGTCAAATTTATAAACAAATAAATACACATTCTCATTTATCGCTATCTGCGTCCGTCTGTCCGTTTAGTTCTTCTAAGCCACGCAAATAATTTTAATTCCGTGGTATTTCGATAAAATATCAGTAGCCTTAGTACTCCTTATAATATCCCGTCAAAATCGGTCCAGCCGTTTCGATGATTAGCCGGAACAAACTCAGACAGAAATTGAATTGTTTCCTCTGAAACTTGCATGTTGTTGTGCAGACTCATACATCGGCATGGACCAGCAGCAAGACATGAAGCTGGATGTGAAGGAGGCGGCCGCCGTGCCCGCCGAGCACCCGCAGTGGGACCTCAGCGACTCTGACACCGACAACAATGACCAGGTGCCAAAAAACACCAAATATTTTTATACATGTAGACGAATAAAACACTTATGAAACGTCCGAATCTACCACTGGTTGGGAATGTTGCTTCCATTGAGAAGATTCGGCAAAAAACTCAATGGTTACTCTTTTCCGTAGAATAAAAGATCTTACAGATGGTGTACACCGTTCTCGCTAAAAAGTAAAAAGTACTGGATAAGAATACCACTAGTAATTCAGTATTACCAAGCTAATTAAATTATACTCGGATTTAAGTATCTGAATTAGAAAGTTAGTTTAGTAATGTGTTCTGTTCGCCGTACAAACACTTACGATCGCTTAGTCCCATGTCCATGTATGTTTCGTCTAGTACAGTCAACTACGAGACGCTGAATATGTATTTTCAATTTTGAAAAATGGGTAATACTTTTTTTGAAACATTGGTGAAAACCAATTATCAGCAACATATTTAAATATTTTTTAGATAAAGAAAAATTTTAGCTTTCATGACGAAAAAAAGATTGTAAGCTATTTGAAAAACTAAGACCGTTCAGCGCCTTATATGCTGACCGTACCAAGATAAATGCTCTTATATTTCGATCATTTTCGGAGAAGGGTCATCCTAAGGTCATTCTTGACTGACGGTCAGATTGACTTATGCGAAACAGCTCATGCCAGATAGATAAACCCTTTAAAGTCTAGGAGATATGGGCTCGATTGTCTACGCTCAGCACATCGCTTTGGAGCCTAATGAGGGTAGCCGTTTTCCATTTCGTTGGAACGTTGTTAAAAAATACCTAATAATAATGCCAAGAAGTGGTAGCCGATTATGGCACGCGTCTTACGTGATAACATCGTGAGGACGCTTGCATGTCTTAGAAATTAGAATCAAACCAACTTTCTAAAGTCATCTGAATTCTACCAATCCGCACTGTTCCGGGGGCGTGGGATGGCCTGTGCCCCGGAGTGGGATATTAAAAAAGGGCTAATTATTACTTATCTTTAAAAAAAAATCAAAAAAAAATTCAAAATTGTTTTTATTCATGTAAGCCGACAAAGCATTTATGAATAGTCAGAATCTACCACCGGTTCGGAATGCTGCTTCCACTGAGAAGAGCCGGCAAGAAACTCAATGGTTACTCTTTTCAATGAATGAAAGATGGTGTAATATTTCACACACCCCGCCCACGCCAAGCTATGAAATCATAAGATAGCTATCAAGTGGGATGGAGTCTCTAGTGACTAGGCATGGAAATTATTGCTACTTTCAATTCATTTTCATTACGTGAAATTATTATTTTCTTTCACTGTTATTTCACCGTAAATGATTTTGTTCATAGTGAATTTTCACTATCACTCGTATTTCTATGAAGTCACTGGTCGATGATTTATCATAAAAAACAGTGACAGTACCGAACGCTTTGCGTTTTAATAGCAATGTTTTTTTAACAGTTTCCACCTGAGTCGGTAGGAAGTGCTATTTATGAAAACCTATATAATGTGATTTTTCACATGTGTCCTTGTGAAATGTTCCATTACTACTAGTGACGATGAACATGTTTCAATCTGAACTTCTTAGTTCCGGATACTGAATAAAATTCACCTAACACGTAATGGATTACGTTTGTTAGCAAACTTTGTCCTTGTTACACGGTCACCTGATAATATGAGGAAAATCTAGTAATGAGTTAGGAAATACTCTAAACTGAGATGACGGAAATAATTGAAACACTTAGAATAGTTTGGTTTTTTTACTATTTTTTAATTATGCAGAAGTATATGTCATAGGTAATAATTTATTTTCTTTCACAGGGAGGCAACGAAAGTGAATTTACAACAGACGACGAGGTGGAAGAAGAGTAATCGTAAATTAACTAAGTTATTTTTATAGAGTTTATTATGAGGTGTTCGCGGATAGGTCGTCGTATGGTCTGAGAGCGAGTGAATATAATGTTTTATATCCAAACGTGCTGGTTTTATTTCCATAATTATTCCTCTTGTCTAATATTTCTACAGCGACCGTTCGGGAGCATCGCGTTGCCATAAAATCCTTAACTAGCTTATTAAGTAATATATTTGTACTAGCTGTGCCCCGCGACTTCATCCGCGTAGTATTGGATTATTGGGTTAAAAAGTATCCTATATGTTAATCCCGGTTATAATCTATCTGTGTTCCATATTTCATCCAAATCCGTTCAGTAGTTTTTGCGTGAAGGAGTAACAAACATACATACATACATACATACATACATACATCCACACTCACAAACTTTCGCATTTATAATATTAGTAGGATTATTAGGTTTACTTAAGAGTAAGACTATTGGGATTTTCGGTCATTCTCAGTCGCAGCCTGAAGATCTTCTATCTTTTTAGTTTTTTCCGCGGAAAATTGCATAATATTAGGGTCCCTGACACTCGTGCCAGACAGGCTCTTGACTAAGGCAGTTCAGTCTTGTTGACCTCTTGTCATGATTGTCGATCAACTTATTTGGTTTATAAGTTTGGAGATTGATAGCTCGAGGGTGAGTGGTGGGTCCTTCACCCAAATAATTTTAAGCTTATCGGGATTGATATGTTACAGCAGTTTTACGACTAAGACTAGCAGGAAGAAAATTCCCACTAGTCCTATTGGTAAGACTGCCTACTGGGAACGGCCGAATAATACATGTAGAATAGTCCGACGAGACACGACCGAGTGGGACCTATACTGTGTTGCACGTAGCGCAATGTGTCAAGCTACACAAAGGGATGTTAGCGTAGCTGGTTTGCGAGGGTATCGTCCTCGGAGGCTGCGCGGGCGCTGGGCGGCGGCGGCGGGGGCGGGGCGGGGCGGGGTGGGGCGGCGGCGGCGGGAGGGGCGCGGCCGCGGCCGCCGCCGCCGCGAGCCGCATTCGCGCGCCACCGCCCGCCACAGCCCCACGATCGAACGACTGACGCCCGCGGCCGGTGTCGTATTACCGCTCTAAATATAACTCGCGAGCGCGATCGCCAATTTAGAAACGGTCCCGCGGCGTGTTTTGATCCAGTGATTGACAGTGCTAAGTGAAGAATACTACCCCGATCCACGAGCTATCGGCCGCCGACGTGAGTATCCCCGAGATGTGGACCGGACGGGCGATCCGATCCGCATATATTGTATTACCGCATCGCGGTTTTAAAATAAACAGCTGTTCTGGGAATCGATAGTGCCGGTTACGCGCTAAATCGGGAGGATGGTTCCAGAGGTTTTCAGAAACCCGAGATGTTGACGGTTATTGACGGACGGTTGAATACTTTGACTGTCGCGGAATGTCATTGCTAATGTTCGGATGCGGGGGATGTTTACCTCGATCCCAGCTATTTATAATATTTGGGCGAAGTATTAAGTTCAAGAAGCGTAGTCTGTTGCTGTCCCGTCACGTGAATCGGGATTCATGACGCCGCGCTGACCGCAGACCGACCTTAGCAATTAGGTTCAGGACACGATGATCCAATGAGATTCCAATAAGTTCGTCTGATAGTTTGAATTGTACTACAGTCTTCCTTTCTGTTTACCATACAACGTCAATAATACTTTTGACTTTAATATTTACCACCATAATACCCTCAAGAATAAATCTGCAACGATTACCAATTCGTAAATTCAAATTTCCTTTACTGGGTTGATATAGGCACACCCACATTCTGATACCGAACTTTTACATTTGAAATCTAGACCCAAACTAAAGTACCTAGTTACTTGTTTTGGAACCTGGTCAATTGCATAAGCGCCAATTGTTGGCCGGGTGTCGCCGCCAGTGAGTCAGTTCTGCTGTTCGCGATTGTCGATAAAAACTTACAAACACTTGTTGGCAACCGCCACAGAACTAATTGGCAATTATACCTACAGTAGAGATGAAGCGGGAAACATGAAAACCCTTTCGATATAGATAGGCGACTCCCAGGACTTTTGAAAAACAACGCAATTGTGCTTCATTGGCGAATTAATTAACCGCATCGTTGAATGAAACACATGATTTGATTTCCGGTATGAGAACAATGCATTTATTATAGTAGATTGCGATGTAATATTTGTTAAAGGTATTCTTTGTGTACTTTGCAGAAGTGTACCAACATACATGCTTCATCAAGGTTTATCTCCAAGTAGTGATTATATTCTCTTTCGTTTATATGACCAACTGGGATACATTAATCATGTCAAAGTTCATTCTAGTTTGGTAGTAGGAGGACGCTGATGGAGACTACATTTCTTGTTTCTGACGTAAATTTATGTTACCATTATTTCATTTTACATTGCCATTGCAAGAAAAGCAGGTGGTTCAAATTGATTTTTCTAAAAGTAAAATGGGTAAACATCCTCTTGCAAAAACTGACAAATAAATATTGGCCTATTTATAAAGCCGCATACGTTATGGTTTCGCCGGTAATGCGCTCGCCTTGAATACGCAAGGTATGAAAACATGTGGGTAGTAAAGATAGAAGTCAAAACCAATACGGTGTAGTCTAGACCAGACTTTAGAACAGTTTTATATCAGTATTAACCAACGTTTTATTTAGTTGGGTACCATAAAATAATAATAATTGTTTAATATTTTCTTAAAATGATAGTTTACGAGTAGTGCCTAAACAAGTAGTGTACCTACATAATTTAAACAACGAATTCCTATAATGTGACTAATGGACAACGGAAGACCAGCATTACAAAATCTAGATCCAGTATTTCGATACGGCACAATCATTCGTAATTCACACTTATAAAGAGCCAGAGGGGCTCAAAGCGTTATTACAGCATCTATCTTAGCTTCTAGTGGGCAGCGGAGTGGTCGACACTGCAGTCGCCATGGCAATGCGTCTGAGTATGGCCTGCAGTTACGATTGGTGATATCCCGGCACATTGGGTAGGGAAGGGCCCCGGGCAGGGTGCGCGCGATGAATCGGGCCGCGGCCTGATAGCGGGCCGGTTAGACGAGTCCCGCCGCCAGAGTGCAACGGCCCAAACCAAAGGGAATTTTAAAACTTTCATACTTGCAAGCCCTTTGGTTTTATAATGCAGCCTCGCGGAATTTACTCTTGAATATTATCTATAACTAGTTAAGTGGGAAAACATTATTAAACAAACTCTTTGTTTATTTGTGCGGGATCATGCGTTATCGTAAAGTAATCAAGATAAAATGATGATAACTTATGAAAATATAAACACCGTTTCAATTACTTGCATTCGAATCAGAAAAGACGACACTGATCTCAACCCAAATCAATAAAAATGCGATTGACACATAATAAATAGTATGATATTATACTTATTACTTATTTAATGTGATTTAAACGAAAATAATGATTAGTGGATTCCGTTTTAATCAAAATGCATTAAAAGTCCATTAAAATAACATGTTCCGGCCTAGTCATAAAAAAATAAAACAAATGAATTTTAAGTATCACCATTTGAGCGTATCAATACATTAATATGGAAATATTTTCCTTTATGATGATAACTCCCAACGTAGTCATCGCACCGGTAACACATTATTGTCATGAAACACGCTGTAAATAGGTGGTTAACTAATAACAATGTGTACCTATATATCTGCCTGAATAAATTTATTATAGAGCTTATTTTCCTGTATGTAAGTGGCATAAAAAGAGTAGTTGTCATCATTTTATTTAATTACCAGTTAAACTTGACCAACTTTACCATCTAACTATACCACGGCCAACGAGAAGCGATATGAAATTGTAATAATAGTCGAGTTCATGCCCGTCACCACCGCGCCCCGGGCTCGCCAAAATTCGGACGGCCATTTTATTCATCCGTGGTTCATATTTTCTCGGGGACCGGAATGTTAATTAAAAATAAACGAAGGCGAAAAGTTAAAACGACACTAATATGTATCATTTCTCTTTGACCGTGGTATAATTTATCTAAGCAACGAGCAATTAATTTGAAGGAAAAACACGTTTGAATTTCATTCGAACAAGGCTAGTCTCGATAAAGGAGAACATTTTTTTTTTTTCCATTGTGTTTTCTGATCCAGATCTAATTACTTACTTTACTTAATGGCTGGGTATATTTAAGCTTTGTCATTCTAGAACCTGTAATACATTTACGTAATAGTGTCTCTATTTTCCAGGAAAACACCAATTATTCGCTTTTTTTTAATATATTAATGTTTGCAACAATGTTTGCGACTGTTTACTTTGACTTTTGTATTTGTTACCAGTATAACTATAATTATTTATATTTCTCCTTGTACATTTTCTTCAAGATTATTGCATTTTTGTCACTAATTTCATTTTCTCCTTTGTGTCTTCTCATGACTCACCAACTGTTTACGATTTTCTATTCCAATTTACATTATGTTAACTTCGCTTATCGATCCGGCACACATTCTGTTTAGGCTGTGTGTTCAGTCGTTAATATCACACGGTTGCACTGCTCTAACTGCGTAGTACAAACATACATTCCTTGTACAAACTGTTGTTTATCTAACGAGTGTGATTTATTTGTACTGACAAAAAGGAAGTGGTCCGCTATTCTTCTCTTATCTGTTACTTACTTTGAAAGGTCTTACATTGTGACAACAAGCTTTTTGATTGTGACCTTCTTTTGTGGCGGTATGGTCACAGTACTTAGGCTCTACTACAGTTCCACTTATACCTATTGATATGATGATGGTCGTCCTTCGGTAGCATCACCAATATTAGCCGGCATCTCATCGATATCCTTAGGTGAGGTACTTACGTTTACACATTTTTTGTTGGACATTCCTTGTGTCGATGTTTATTTTCACCTCTTTTTTTAATCCTCGGAGTCTTCATAAACGATGAATCACAAGGGTCGCCTGCCTGGGTACGGTTTAGATTACTCATAGTCGATCGCGCGTTTCTTCTGTACCTATCACTGTTCTGTTGCACTTTGGCACTCAACTTATAAGTTTTATGTGGCTATTATTTGAGATTTCTTTATTGTTTAACTTGTGTATATTGCGTACCTCCTGCATTCTGAGAATTTTTTATATCATGGACAATATCAATTAATCATTACAAATCTTAAACTGCACTGTCTGCATTTCAATTAATCTCTCCCCGTCGTATAAGTAATTAAAGGATATCTACGTAAATGAAATAAATCACAAAGTCCCTAGTTATTACTAGCTTTTTAATGCACCCCGGCTTTTTAACGTCCGTTTAATGTTTTTATTATTACTATTTTTCACGTTTCTGTTCACAATTAGCCTTGGATCCCGCAGAAATATTTTTCTTCAGCTCGTTTTTATTGGGTAATGCTTGTTTGCGTATGCGGTTCTATGTACTTATATTACTTACACTATAAAATTTAATGAGACTTTCGCTGAAGATAATAATCGTGCGATCATCTTACTTATTTAGCGATCGTCGTTATGCTAATCTTGACCCGCCATAAAAAGTGATGTTAAAGTCTCAGTCCAAGTTGTAAATGTGGAATTAAATTCAATTTGAATATATGGCGGTTGATCGTTTTACAGCACATTACAATTGGCTTTCGTATAATATCGGAATGATTGTACCGATTATGATAATTCACTATAATTCATTTTGTCTGGAGTTGTCTGGATTGTGTGTCATTCATAAACATGCCAATATGGCACCGGGATTAGTGGTGCACATCCGTTGTGCTCAACTCGTCTACCATTAACCTAAGTACTTACATGGTTGATGCAAAACAATAGAGGTATGATTATGAAGCTATATATGTTATACAGGTTGAAACACAAAGGGTATACTTAGGTACTTTTTTTCATAACTTAACTTTGTAATTCTAAAACCATCAGCTTTGGAGGGAACTTCAAAAACAAAAGGATTTACAGGGATACAGCTGTTGGCAGATTTCATAAGTCTACAAAACCTTCAGTACTTCAACTGTCCCACAAAGCCGATAGTTTTAGATTTACAAAGTAAAGTTGCACAAAAAATAGTACCTATACCTTTCTGTTTCACCTAGTACTTATATGACGACCGCTTGGCGCAGTGGTTCGAGTGTAGGCCGCTCTGCTCATTGCACACGAATCGTGTGCAATGAGCAGAGCGCACCCATGAGCAGAGCGCAATCGAACCCGCAACCATCGTGTGACACGATGGTTGCGGGTTTCGATTCCCGCCGGGGAAAATTTTGGATATTGCCTTTTCGTAATTTGCCCAGGTCTGGGTGTCACTGAGATCGCCCCTAGTCCATTATACGGTACCCACAGTATAGTACAAGCGCGCTGCTTAGTTTGGGACCATACAGTTGGTGTGTCAGTATGGCGATTTATTATTTTATTTCGTTAGGTAGGTAAGTTCGCTCTGTCACCGTTCTTACTCAAGTGCTTCGTAAGAATGGTAACGTCACCATCGGACCATATGAGGAAGTGCTTATGTAAATTGACCTTATGTAAATTGTGCTTAAGAAGAATGACAACAAAATGTATAAAGCGATACCAATCCATGGATACGCAACACAATAAGACATGGGACTGCGTGGCTGCGTCTGTGAATAACAAGATAGGCATCAAATTAAATAAATAAATAACAAGGAAGAAGCGTGATTTAATAATAGGTAACTCTAATAGATAAAGTTCCATAAGATTTTCAACTAAGGAATTGAATTGGGAGTCCATTATTAAAGTGGGTAAGCACACTATAATGTAGGAGAAAGTACTAATGCGAATTACCTACAAAGGTGTTTATAAAAAGGTTCGAGTTTTGGAAAAACCAGGATAAAAATCTCAAAAATTTCGGAACGCGTTAAACAAACAAATTACCCTTTAGGTTATAGATTTACCATAATAAGCAGTGCAGTTTGACATTCCAAAAAATCATTCCAAATATTCAAAATAAAGTCCAAATTGGAATAACGCGGTAGGTAAATTATCCAATATATTATCTACGGACCTATCACGGCGTGACCTAGATGTCCATTACCCTAAATTTTATTTCACGGTTGCCGTACCGTGCCATCTAATTCAGTAATATCCTCAGTTAGTGATAGTCATATTATTGGTGGTTTGCCAAATTTCGCTAGCGTGTCACGTTTTATATACTTAATAACGCCACGGGCATTTTCTTTAGTTTTACGATAGGTATGTTTTCAATGACACTTAGAATTTCTGAAGCGGGTGGCGTTGTGTTGTGTGTAAAGTATTTTAAGCACAATAACATTGAACTTGGTCTTCGCATCAATGAATGTTATTTTTGTACGAAAACATTGCGCTGCTTAACGCTCAACCTTAGAGCGTCATAGATAGTTTTGCAATAAGAATCGTTACACACGCCATTGTTAAACAACATTAAAAAAAAATAGGGATAACCTTTTTCTGGCTGGCGTAATTAGCCTCGGCTCGTATCTGAGGATGTTGAGAGAGGCGGGTCTCGTGGCGTTAGGAAGAAGACTTATATACTTTGGACTAGGCTGAAAAGAATTACGTACTTAAGGAGAGGCCTTTACCCAGTTGTAAAGTAAGTTGATACCTCTGAAAAAAGAATACCAGAATATTCTTTCATATACAATACATCAAATCAGTACAACCGTTATTTACTTATATATCTTTGAAATCCATGAACTGGGATAACATTGGAGTAAAAAATATTAAGCCGGTACTAGCTGACCCGATAGACGTTGTACTGAACTTTGAATTTTGAATATTGAATTCTACGTTCTGCTCAACTTTCTTATTTGTTTCTTTCATAAGAACCTTCCCGACAATAAACACAACAAAAAAAGAATTAGCGAAATCGTTCCATCTGTTCACGCGTGATGCGATGACCAAGGAAATAGAGATTCGTTTTTATATGTACCTATATATACCTAGATAATGATAAGTAATTGTTATTGTGCAGACAGTCATTGTTAAAGTAATCATGTTTTGAATCGTGGATCACTGAGTTTTGCACACATCCCTTGCTCCTCGCCCACTGATTCTCAGTCAACCGAGAGCCAAGTTTAATTTTAGGAAGTTTTATTTGATCTTGAAATCTATAGATATTATGTAGCTTAGCTACTGTGATAGACTATCAAAGTCATCACTCTGCTTTGTCTTCTTTTTATATCAAATAATATAATAAAGGTATGGATGTCATAACACAACGATGTACCTACTTAAGTAATATTTCCCTACACCTTGGAATATTTTAACAAACAACTTCTGAATATCGGTGGCGGCTACTAGTAAATGCAATTTACACTGTTTTCTAGGCTTTTGGATGTGCCTAAAAGTTATACCAAATATTCAAAAGTCCGTAACTCTGAAAACACAGTTACGTACCTATAGTCTTTATATCAGCTACAGTATGTGTACCTAAATTATTATTTCGGATTATTGTAACACTCTGTATATACATTTGACTGAACAGTATAACTTAATTTCAATACTGGAGTGGACATGCATAAGAAAAGTTGTTCCATTTAAGACATTCCTCTATCTACTGTTTGACTAACGGCTCCCATTAGGCATATTAGTGATATGAGCAATAACTTCTACTGGACTTATTTAAGGATATCAAATAATGTTATCCATCCTTTGCATAAAATGATCGTTTGTTTGTGAGCGTTATCAGGCGACCACGCGATGGCGGCCCGCCAAGTCTTCGCAACCGCTCTATATTTACACACCAAGGTTCCTACATTGCAGTTTGGGGGTTATTGACATTAATACAGACTTATACAACCCGTTATCTAACATTTAGCTGTAACATGTAAAATCCTGGAGTGTCAGCCGTTGACGGCGGCCGCGGTGTAGTGCCAAGTTTACGCCGACACACGGCCGACACTGCGCTCAGAAATAACACGAGGCTAACTAAATATAAATGCCAAATGAAAAATGCTTTTAAAAACAAGCCACCAAAGCTGGTATCTATGTGGGTATGGCGAAATTCCTGTAAACACTCGGCGCTCTACCGATAATATTGGCGGAGTGGGTTGATGACCGAAATACGCGGGCCCGTCAATATTTACACAGAGCCTTCCAATATGCATAAGTTATGCTAACAACATACCAAATAAAAAAAGTTTCAAAGTGGATTTACAGTATTCCAACGGTGCGAAATGTATTTATTTAACGAATGTGACACCTAACAATAGGTACCTATGGGTAAAATGAAATTAACTCACAGGGGGATCAAGAGAAAGATGAGGAATCAAAATAACAGGCTTATTATTGTTTTACATTTGTAAATATAGGTAGGTATATAGAATATATTAGTAACGTTTCAGTGTCTTTGCCAAAGGATTTATAAGTACCTAACTAAATAGCAAACATCGAATCAAATCAGAATTCTGGTCGCTATTCAATCTTTATTCTCGACGACGAGCGACTATCACTTTCCTTTAACTTTGTATTCTATAAAGAGAAACATTATTTGACAATATAGGTGCTTTGGCTTTTACCGAGCACTTCACGGGCTACCGATGCCTAAATATTAATGAAAATAGGTATCTACACACCTAGTAATTGAATAAAATGTGCAACATCATTCATCTGTGGGAGTACATAGCGCATAGGAATGGGTCGCCGGCGCCACGTCGCGTCAGCTGGTTTGAATACTTCAGCAGACGCCAACGCTTGCGACACCTCGACCGGACTCTGCTCAGGCGTGCGATATGCGTTTGTCTCATACGCAATCGAATGCAACGAGCTTTTATATCGATACAATAAGTACCCGATCGATTACGTTATTTCGCGCTGTTATCATGTATCGATCGACTTTTGAAGCATCGACAGCGCGACCTCACAAGGCCGCAGCTGAACAAACACTGCTGAGCACACGAAGTATGTAATTACAACAAAGAATATGACATCACTCCTCGTAAATATTTCACTTTTGAGATAAGTAAATAGTTTTAAGAAAGAGTAATTGTATACAACCTCAATGTGCGTCCATTTAATTTGTCTCTATCTACCTATAGGTACGAAGTAGCGGTAGATTTCATACTCTATTTATGCTGTGGAATGAGACTCCCACGCATCCCGCATTAGTTCCCGCTATCCTACATGCGCAGGTGTGTGAACGCATTGACTTATCATTTACTTGCTAAATTATTCTACGAGTCGAGCTTTAGGTACCTATAGAACGTCTTAAAATGTTTGTTAATTTAATATTGGCGTAACACTTTTGAAAATTGTGTGCCAAATTATTGGCAGTGCGGAGATATACTATCAACTTCGTTGTTGACTGTACAGTGTACAGTCGATATAAATGTTTGTTTACCAACCACACCACACCTCGTACATTGCAGCTTTGAACTAACTTTTTAAACACACTGGAACTCGTGCGAAATTGCAAATATTCACGTGTTAATTGATTCCCCATTAGACTTGTGGGTGCTTAAGTAATTAAGTTTGTTTGTTTTTATGCGGAGAAACACACGTTATAATAACCGAATTACCGGTTTTAACCACCCCGAGGTCTTCTCACTTCGAGGTCACTTTCGAGGTCTTTTCGCGAGAAACTGGTTTTGCAAATTTAGCGAAGAAAATGATTTATACACTGACCAGGTACCCTGCTTTCTATATTTTCATGAGTTTTTATTTTAATTAAGAAAATAATGGTATCACTTAATTTGTTTCGATGACTGATTGATTGGGTTGATGAATATAAATAAAGATAAGCACCTTCTCTTACCAATTTATTTATAAGTATAGAGAATTTAGTACCTACCTCCATAAATTCGGATTATGACCGGGTGAGATGAATACATCTCATAAAAGAATCCATTTCACCTAAATACCACGGTAATCGCTTTAGTGACCGGCAGCGAACGCGGTGTTCCGTGGTTACTCACCGGTGGTGTCGTCATCGATTAACGCGTGACTAACAATACGATGAAAAAATCAAACGTGTAAAATATACTTACTCCTCAGTATGTTTATTAATAATTCCGGGAAGTTGTTGTTGGAAGAAGAAAGCGCATAAAAATTGATATTGAATATATCAACAGATTCGGCTTTTATTAATTTTATTCAAATTACTACTTTGACAGATACATATTGTCATCTACATAATGCCCATTGAATAGATAGTTGAGTTACATATATAGGTACTGAAATATGTGTTAACAGATCGGCGGCGGCGCGCGGGGCGGCGCGGCGGCATGTCTGTATACAATTCTACTTACAGTATGTTTATGTAGAACACGTTCTGTTGTTGATTGATCGGCAAATTGATTAGTAAATGCCAATTTATTACCCTACAATTATCTATCAGTGATGCATTATTAACTAATTAAATACGTTAATTAAAATAACAAGTAGTTTAATGTTAATATCAACTCGCTTTGCCAAATTACCGCACTCAGATACTTATTATCGGTATTTTAAATAACAAATCGAATGTAAAAAACACATTAAGCCTGTCAGTCGTAAAGAAGCTATAGTAATTATCATACACAGCATTCTTTAGATAAGGCAGTCCCATGTAAATTTGGCTCAATCACGAACAAAGACAGAGAGATGACATAGTGGCCGGAGCGACAACAATAGCCCCGAGATACGAGATTATTGCAGGAAAATTAATAGAAAAGAACTATGTAATTTGAAATTATAATGAGGCTCTATCGACGTTTATACCTACATAGACTTAACAACACAATATTCCACACAATAATGGGACATCATCTTTCTTTGCATACATAATAACAACTTAAAGTATATGTAAATTAAAATATTGTTTATAATACTGGCGATGATCCAGCCATTTTATTACTAGGCGTTAAGTAAGTACCGATTGACGGAAAATTATGCATAAATGTAGGTATAATAATTTTATTATACTTAAATTTATGTATAATAATAATAAATAAATAAATATCGCCAGACAGACACACCAACTGTACGGTCCCAAACTAAGCAAAGCTTGTACTATGGGTACCGTACAATGGACTGGGGGCGATCCCAGTGACACCCAGACCTGGGCAAATTACGAAAAGGCCATTTCCGAAATTTGCCCTGGCGGGAATCGAACCCACAACCACCATGTGCAGTGAGCCGAGCGGCCTACGCTCGAAACACTGCGCCAAGCGGTCGTATCAATTTTACGTATTATATTACTTATCAATAATTCAATTATTAATTATGACGTCGTAATTTCTAAGTTAATTCCATATCGCGCTTCAAAATTATCAATAACTACGTCGTAGTACGTAAACAAAAGTGCTTGCTTTCGATCTATTATATTACATACAATGATAATCGCAAATAACTTGGTGTCTTTGGAATCATAAATATCAATAACTAATAAGCTTTGAAGCTGCATGTAAAATGTAATAAGTACCCGACGACTAACAATTAGTACCTCGCTAGAGTTCGATAACTGAAAACGATACTTTGCCACGGCTATTGTGAAATGTGCGAGTGAATGAGCACTCATTAACAACGGGCGACTTGTTTAGTTCGTTAGATATCTCTTTTTATTGTGTATTGAAGTGAATTGATGGAGACGCAAAGTGTCAGCTGAAGAGTGTCGCGACCTCAGCATGATTGGCGCCGATGCAGCGGGCAAGCCTGGGGAATGTCAGAACGATCGAAAATAAACAAGCCGCTAAAATTCTGTTGCATTTAGCCTGGGTGACTTTATTGTCGACAGATTTGGCTGATGCTGTTCTTTATTTAGATTAAATTAGTGCTCACGCACTATTTTTTCCCAAGACCCGACGAGAGTCAAGCCTCTGTGACAGCGTTGGACATTGTCGATCCTCGCTAGGAGTTATACAGTTTTGGGAGAGTGCGTAGGGATAAATAAATAATTCACATTAAAAAAAACTGATATTATTATGAAATTGACTGTATTTCAAGTCTTTTCTAATAACAAATAAACATTTTACACCGCATAATACGTGTTATAGCGTTGTGTTAAACGTGACGAACGATTTGATCCGGCGATGCTGTAGTTTCCTCATAAAACCGCAGCCTCGGGCCAGCTGTAGGTATCATAAACTTCTGCTTATTTTAAAATAGAATTGAAACCATGTATACATAACATAACAATAAATAATACACCATTCATTACGTGTTTACCATCACAGTTTACCATATTTACCCCGAAAGCGTTGACAGTCAGAGTGTCAGTGAATTGTAATGCACCCACAATTCCCCGATAGTATTTTGGTCCCAATAATAGGGGGCGAGCGTGTTGTGATTACATCAGACACAGTCCCCCTCATTGTGAGGGGGATTCGGGCCACTCACCATAGTATATCTTAGTCCGTAAGTATAGTAATTACTTATAGTAATTTAATATAGCCTTGTGCTACAAATCTTAGAAAAAAAACTTCACCATTGCCGCAAATTGCTCGAATAATTAAGTTTGTCTGTAATAACAGGAGGGCAAGGGCTAATTATGTCGTGATTGATGTCATGCCGTCCGTATATAGGTATTTATAAATAAAATATGTTTTCTTATACCTCTCTGACTTAGAAGTCACATGTATGATCTGTGAACTTCTCCAACTATTGATTGCCTATTCTATTATGTACTTAACTATCTGATTAAAATGTCAACAAAATTAAAAAGTGTTTGATAGAGGACGCGTTCGAACCATTGTGAGTGTGCATTACGAAATTAAGATGCTATCGGGCATTCTTAATCAAATTTAAAATATCACCGAGTGAAATCTGAGACTAAATCGATAGATGATTTCATTATTGTTTATTTCTTGAATAAAATAAACGAGTTTCGCTCTGAGCTTCCTTTCACTGATGTCTTTCGGTTTGCACTTAGATCTTGATTGAAGATAAAATAGATCACAAGATGTCTGCACAGTACAGAGTGCGATCAGTGAGGCGGCCCATGAGAGAAAATAAATCTTCAATTGGGTCGATCAAATGCCAGGCTAATGGTACCGAATATTACTTAATCATTATTTTTGTAACCACTTTCCAATTGCCATCGTTCGGGAATGAAGACTTTACTCGGGTCATGTGCTCTCTGAAATAGCTTCGATTGTTTGCCAAGAAAACAAAACCTACTGTGAAATAATTTATTACTTTATATAAATTTGCCTCTCAAACTCGAGTATTTTTTTTATCTATTCTTTACTATCTATACTTTAGTGTGCAATAAAGAGTTATTCTATTCTATTAGTTGGTTTGGATTAGGCAGTTAAATGGGTGTGATCATACCAATCGGTCGACCGTCAATCGATGCATCGATCGAAGGTAGGAAGATGGTAGTTCTAGCGACAGTTTCTACATAGAGCAAGGTTCTATCGATCATCGACAGACGGTCGATAGTGGTGTGGCAAGCCCCTTAAATATAATAAGTAGAAACTAGTTTCAGTAAGTGTTTCATAATTTTTCGCTGAAAATAAGTGATGATTAAATTCGGAAAACCCACAAGTGCGGGCCGAGGTTAAATCGGCGCCCTTTGTTCTCAAGGCGAGCCGACATAAAGTAAACATTGTCTGGCTGATATGACCAATGCAAGACATAATATAAGAAAATAAAGTCAGCAAACAAATCCCTCGAGACTCCTTAAAATTACAAATGGTCGTATCATAAGTAATTCGCTGTATAGATATACCTACTTGTATTAGGTACTACTTACATATATGTAAGGAAAGTTAAGCTGGTACGTTATTACCATTAGTAATTGAGAAACAATATTTTTCTGAAAACCGGCGATTACGTCATAGTTGCATAAATCATAAATCAGTTACATAATTTTCTTTTGCTATTAATTTCTTACAACCGGATGTGCCCATATAACATATTTGACATTTAAGTTTAGATTATTTGTTTGATATTATTGTTAATAATCGATTCCTTTGTATTGTTGACAGATGGCACAGTTGATAACTGTGCAGTTGAATAAACCCGAGCACCAGCCGCTAGGCTTCCGTCTGCAGGGCGGGAAAGACTTCGGCACACCTCTCGTCGTGCAAAAGGTCAGTAAATGAGACAAGTCGTAAACATATCCGGTTATTAATCGAATTATTGCACGAGCACACACGCATTCTTGGTACAAAATTGTGGAGATTATAATTGAGAAATTGTTGGACCAAATGAGTCATGAATACGATTGTAGGAATAACATGTATACCCGCTAGGGAAGTCGAGAGGGTACCGCAGGTTCTAGTAATCTCTGCGCACACTGTGGTATTTGACTCGATTTTCGGACATCGTCTTTTTATTCCAGAATTAGATAGTATTATAGATTTATAACATTAGAGTAGAACTCCCGTGTGTCAATTTCACTAATTTTCAGAATTATGAATTTTTAAAAAAGACGCTCTTTTTTTCGGTGAAAATTTTTAAAAAATTACTGCTCTCAAATTATATGATTATTTAATGATTTGATTTCAGTGTATATAAGAATGTCTAAAGCTGCATTTTTTGAAGTAATTTAGGTAATTATATATGCAGTGGAACGCGAGTAATTAATTATTTTAACATTTTAATTCTTATTTTTTTACTCCTAAACTAAGCTGTAGTAGCAAATAATTTTGATACATCTAGAATATATATGCCATGAGCAATATGTATAAAAAAAACCGAAAGCTAATCTCACTTGGTATAGAAGATTCAGTGACTTAAGTTTTTTGAAAATTTTCGGCGAAAGTTCGGATGATTTTCATCGAAAATTTTAAACAAGTTATTAACATGCAGTACTATAAAATAAGCTTTTATTACCTTTTCCTCAATTAATTCAGCACTGAGAAATTGCTGATTGTCTTCTGCCAAACCTAAGCGAGTGCTTAGGTAGGTAGATGAGTATCCAGCACCTAATTTTCAGCATCCGTCCTTGATTCTTTATTGATGTCAGTATCCATTTCTAAATGTTCTTCGTTGACGTTGCTGGCATCTAGTGGTTTTATTAAGGCTAATGCCTGCGGTGGTAGTGGTCATTTTTTTTCTGCCTGTTACGCATTCGTATATTTGAAATTAGTTGGTCGGACGACTCCAGAGCCCTGTTAAACAAATCGATGATAGTTGTCATGCGATTAATTTTTCGACAATGATGTTCTCGATCAAGTCTCCAGAATTGATTTCTTGGTTCGGCGGCTTGCTCGGATAACATTCCAATAGGTAAATCCGTAGATTTTATTATATTTGCGCCGTGGACCAGTATTTTATGTATTGTGACGGGCATGGGATATCATTCGTAGTACGAGACGTATTTATATGCAAGTGCGTAAGCCTGGTGCAAGTTATTAAATTGTGTGGCAGTCAAATTACAGTAAGGGCACCGCAACTGTGAAGGTGTGCCTAGAATTGCATTCAATACCTTCCTGTCAATGGCGGCCAAATACAGTTTGCATGAAGCCTTTATTTCATGACCCTTAGAAGTTTTGGCAGTCAGGGGTTCGAGTGGCTCCTTGATGATCTGCACACTATATTAATAGTGCTGTCTAGCGGCTTGCCGACAGATGGTGAAAAATTCAATCATTTCTGTAGGACACTTGCATATAAATACGTCTCGTACTACGAATGGTATCCCATGCCCGTCACAATACATAAAATACTGGTCCACGGCGCAAATATAATAAAATCTACGGATTTACCTATTGGAATGTTATCCGAGCAAGCCGCCGAACCAAGAAATCAATTCTGGAGACTTGATCGAGAACATCATTGTCGAAAAATTAATCGCATGACAACTATCATCGATTTGTTTAACAGGGCTCTGGAGTCGTCCGACCAACTAATTTCAAATATACGAATGCGTAACAGGCAGAAAAAAAATGACCACTACCACCGCAGGCATTAGCCTTAATAAAACCACTAGATGCCAGCAACGTCAACGAAGAACATTTAGAAATGGATACTGACATCAATAAAGAATCAAGGACGGATGCTGAAAATTAGGTGCTGGATACTCATCTACCTACCTAAGCACTCGCTTAGGTTTGGCAGAAGACAATCAGCAATTTCTCAGTGCTGAATTAATTGAGGAAAAGGTAATAAAAGCTTATTTTATAGTACTGCATGTTAATAACTTGTTTAAAATTTTCGATGAAAATCATCCGAACTTTCGCCGAAAATTTTCAAAAAACTTAAGTCACTGAATCTTCTATACCAAGTGAGATTAGCTTTCGGTTTTTTTTATACATATTGCTCATGGCATATATATTCTAGATGTATCAAAATTATTTGCTACTACAGCTTAGTTTAGGAGTAAAAAAATAAGAATTAAAATGTTAAAATAATTAATTACTCGCGTTCCACTGCATATATAATTACCAAAATTACTTCAAAAAATGCAGCTTTAGACATTCTTATATACACTGAAATCAAATCATTAAATAATCATATAATATGAGAGCAGTATTTTTTTTTAAATTTTCACCGAAAAAAAGAGCGTCTTTTTTAAAAATTCATATTTCTGAAAATAAGTGAAATTGACACACGGGAGTTCTACTCTAATGTTATAAATCTATAATACTATCTAATTCTGCAATAAAAAGACCATGTCCGAAAATCGAGTCAAATACCACAGTGTGCTGCGTGACTAGCGAGCTATGCGACAAATACAATACATCCATGGACTGTCTACTGCTACACCACATTATTGTTGTTTAATTCTTTCAAAGTTATTATAAATAGTAAGTACCTACATAAGAAGCGGTAATCGATTTTTAATGTAGTTCGAGAAGTAGAACATCAATAAAGCTATTAAGAAAATATAAAAAATAATTGCATCGTCAGGCAGACCGGTCATGTATACTGTACCTTTACGTACCTAGATAGTCACAAAACAAACACAACATACAAAAGGTGTTTGTACTTACCTAGTTGATAACATACCATTGATGTTATTATCCATAGAGTTACATCGCAATATCGTCTGGTTACGACGCTATTTGTGGTTGTTCGAACTCGAACGGAAACATTTGGTTCGAAAACATTTTGGGATACAATGCGAGCGTCGTGATAATATATTTGATCTCGTTTTAATGTAACAATAAGATATAACCGCAGTCCACAAACAAGTAGAGATATTTGCTGTTGTCCGCCCACGCGTGGACTCCGCCGACTGGCACCGGGACGATACCAGCCTCTTAACCTTTTTTTATTTCACTACAGATACACTCTTATAAACTCTTATAAGCTCTTCTAAATAAACTGAAAATGTTTAAATTTGTGGCATATAATAATTAATAAATTATTAATAAATATTGCCAGACTGACACACCAACGATATGGTCCCAAACTAAGCAACGCTTATATTATGGGTACCGTACAATGGACTGGGGGCGATCCCAATGACACCCAGACCTGGGCAGATTACGAAAGGCCATTTCTGAAAAATTTGCACCGGCGGAAATTAAGCCCGTCACCACCCGGTGCAGTGAGCCGAGCGGTCTACGCTCATACCACTGCGCCAAACGGTCGTCCAAATAGGTACATACATCATTACATACATATGTATATCATCATCATCATCATCAGCTTATACTAGTCCACTGCTGGACATAGGCCTCCTCTAATGAGCGCCATATCAGTTGATTACATACATAAGTATATAGCTACGTTGAAAATATTTTAGGAGACATCTATGTAATCTCGTCCAGTGAGCATTCGTTACTCGCCTAAACTGATACGTACGTACCTGCTACACCTCATATATCTTGAAAACGACAGAACTGATTTCCATGAAAGGAACCGCTGTACTAACAAATGCATTATTATAAAAAAATATTTGGTTCCATCGGAGTTATCAAACTAATAAACGCGTTGAAATCTAATCTACCACGAAATAGATAATCAAATTCCATTATTTTTTCTGTGTATGCGTCTGTTGTCCGTCCTACGTCTAAATTCAGCCAAGACCCGTTTTTATTTCCAGAGTATAAAAAACGGCCTGGACTGAGATAAATCCTAGCCTCTATGAAGGGGATGACCATCCTATCTTAATGCATTGTGGTTGCTCTCATCAGCGATATCCCTCGTTCGTTAGCTCACGTAATGGTCTGATGGTAAAATTTGTTTTATGATGCTCATCCTCTTATCAGCATGCCTAGCCTACTGCTGGTTGGATTTTCCCACAATCCAAACTAATTTAGTACACCAGGATAATTTATTAAACTCAATAGATGAAAGTAGGTACAGTATAGATGAAAACGGTTGCCTGCCGTTGTGAAGTTGTTATGCTTGCAGTTCGTATGTCGGGAGAATAAACTGACATTACAAGCTATGCAGTCTGATGATCAAAGCTTAATAATCAAAACATTTATGTATTTGTGTAATTTATACTAATGAAAACATCGCTGTAACCGCGTTTCGCTGTCCTATATTGACTTCCTGTTGTAGATCTGTATTCGATTCTAAACTATTTTTAGTCGATTGCGGAATATTGAATCAAATATCTGTATGTCTGTACCGCAGTGCTCTCCCCGCGCGTCCTATTAACATTATTGTAGATTTAACTGACGACGTTCTAAGCACCTAATAACATTTTATCCGGGTTTTAGACATTCAAATAATAAAACGTGTCAATGTATACGTAGCTAGCCTAGTGGGGCTACTTAAGTATGTATCAGTTGAAGATACGCGGGCTGTTGCACGATTAGTTTATCCGAAGGAGCTTTTACCAACTCATTAACTGTTAACTGACCCCGTTTTATATTCGGTTCGGGTCTCTGTCGGAAACTAAAATTAAGAATAGCCGCCCAATATTCAACTGGACTTTACTATAAACTAGACTATACTCCATTAATTTGTTGAATATAGTTATTATAATGCTATAAATAATACTTTTTATTATCTCAATCGGCTACTTTTTCTCAGGGTAGTATTATAGATCGAAGATAGATACGATCGTCTTCCAAATTAAAAGAGTAAGTCGAAGTGCGATTTGTAGTAACAATATACCTACGCCGAACAATAGCGTTGTAAGAGAACGGCATGATTTGACTATTAGATTAAAGAATCGAGATAAAAATTAGCTTAGCCTACATGGAAATAAAAAAGTTAATGAACCTGTAGATAGATACACATGCCGGTTCGAATCTACACCGCGGCCGCGTGAAATACGTTACGAGCTTGTAAGTATTTATTTTTGCGGTCCGTAATCGTTTTCGGTAAGATGTAAAATTACGTCAGAACTAGGTTTATTTTATGACTTGTCTGAATGTTAGAGAGATTATTGAGCTTATTGTATGATAAAATAATTAAAGCACAATATTTAGATGTCAGAAATAGGATGTGCCAAATCCCTCTCCTGATTATTAAGTACTTCTACTTCTTCTGTGCCCTGCCTGGTCCACAATTGATAAACATAATATGATAAGTATATTTCTAAATTGAATGCAATGAATCTATGTATTCCCGATATGTAAATCTAATTAGAAATTCAATAGCACAAAGCTATTTCAGTCTGAATGTTCAAACACGTGGTGAACACTTCTAATCGAGAGTCGAGACATACGGAACACTCGCTGTGTACCTATTTGCACTTTATATTTTTTGCTAGCTCCATCATAGCCGATCGCTCGTATCGAGCATGACGTTTAGCAATGTCAATAGCAGATACCACACGAAGGTAGGTATTTGCCCTCCCCGGTGCCAACGGTACTTTTTCTTGTATGCTGATGGGTTACTTATGATGTTAGTAATTGTGTTCGACTAAATAGATGTCAAACGAATCATGTCAGTACGTCAGTTTATTGAACTTGTATATTGTCAATATTTAATGACTATAAATTATACCCTGTTATGATAATAGGCCTTGTAATACATGGCGAATAGGTTTATGTTATTCTGTCGATGTGTTTCAAATGAGTTAAGAAGAAGATTGATCCGGTTATACAGCAGGCTCGCAATTTTTGGTCATGGTGTTACAATTGAGAAAGTTGGTGGCTAGGCGCAACCAGCCATTTCAAAATTCCACCACTCATCTGCAATACATAAACTATTTCGATTTCTCCACTTGCGAAGTTAAAAATAAAGTTCAAATAAAATTATTCCTCATATAATATGGGCTGTTTTTACGACTTTTTGTAAACAATTGTTACGCTTCCAGACAGTTAACGATTTTCAGTTGCCATGTTATCATTATTACCCATTTTATTTACGGCCTTTTTCAAAAATAAAAAACTTGACCTCCATCCTTTTATACGCTCATATAGGTATGTACCATAACAATATAGATATTTGTTTTCCTGCGTTCGGCTGACGGCTGAACACAATGAAATAAAATTATACGGCAATACGGGTATCCCCACATCGACCACTGTGTACTTACATAAAAATAAGTTCCGTGAAATGTACCGTGAACATCTCGAACGCCGCTTGCTTATATTTCGCAATTAACTTTGAAGGCTTCTAAAAGGGTTCGTGAAAGATAATCCTCTATTCGGGACGGGTTTTAAAACTTCGACTGCATTCTTGTCGGGACTGCGTCACCGTTTTTCCCCCCTAAGTCTGCGTTATCAACCATTATTATTTTTGCAAATGTTACAGAACAGTACGTGCCCCAAATATAGATCAAACAAAAGCTCGTAAAACGTGTTGTCTCAAATGTATACCCTAATTAGGAACCTGGGCATACAATAGTAATAACTTTAATGTTTTAAATCTGGCAAAAGCAGTAGATAAGTACTTAGTTACCTACCTACTTATTATATCCTCCGCCGTGGCTGCTCTTTATTTTTTTGGACTCCAATCCGGGTTTTTTGCTGTGGTGTTTATGCCCACGGCCACGTACCAGTTTCACTCTTATTAACCGGAATCGCGTAGAGCCGGCCGGGCATTGGCTGTTGCGTAAGTGTTCGGGTTCTGTCGTTTATATGGAACACAATCTGAGTCACGTACCGGCAGGGATTTGTTTTGAAATTAGAACGCCGTGCAGCGACGACAACGCCTTCTGTGGATTATCGCTATTTGTCTATTCCAATTACCTACCTACCACGCTGCTATCGAACGATAAAATACCAACATTTTTACCGTTGATGAGTACAATATTAAATAAAATGAATCACGCCTTGTAATAAATAAATCGTTAAATACCTATATAATTAACAGTAAACAGCGGAATAAGCTGTATGAATAGTATTCTGCGAACCGCGATAGAGGAGGAAAAATATTAGTTTAATGTTAAATAGCTTCTTATGTGTCTATTCAATTACATTTAGGTACATACATACAGTTACTCACAACTAAATTTATATCAAAGTTACAAATTGAGAACTTTACCAATATTAGTAATTTCTGATACACCCAAAAAAAGTTAGGTACGGTACTCTGGTACCCAATTGGTACGTTTAGCCGTGCAAGTCGTGATCTTGAGACCCTTGAGTGGTTGCACACATCGGGGGAAGAATAGGGCAGACAATAAAGAAAACATAATACGGCTCGGCCTCGCGCGGTCAGGGCGGCGGAGTTGCATTTAATTTCTTGCTGTTGTAGTTCTGACGCCGTATATGGAAGGCGCGCGTGCGCACCGCTGAGGACACTCTAATAATGCTCGCGGAACACAAAAGCTTTGAGACCATGTGTTGTGTATACATAGGTACTTGTCACAAAAAAGAAACGAATCGGATATTTCCGTAAGGAAGTTGGCTGTAATCATATTTTCAATTTCTTTTGATCATTCAATATTGAAAGTATTAGACCATTTGACAAAACTAAAGTAGGTAAACAAAGTCTTAATGCCCAAAGTTAATAGACAAGATTTTGTTTAAAGTACTTATTGAGTCACATACCTACGAACTCAAAAAAAATGCACTTATTTTATGGTTAAGTGAACGGTTAAGTAAGTAAGTTTATTATCTTGCATTTAGGGGTCAGGTTAGTCATCCATTACCGGTAGTGCCCATAAACCGGAAGGAAACTGCCATGCCGCCATGTCGGCGACACAGGGGAGTGGAGGGGGGTTGTAGGTTCTTTGCAATGTCAGTCGCTTGTGTATGTGTCACTTTTTATTAGTCCTCGTTGCGGTTTATATATGGACGATCGTGATACGCATTAGTCGAATTGGCGTGCCTCGACCGTAAAATAATTAATGTTTTTTTTTAATTGTGCTCTATAAATAACAACATATACCTTTCAATATTTATATAGAATATTGTGGCTGCAAATCGTAAGTAGATTTTTTTACTTATTACTAGCTGAGCCCGCGACTTCGTGCGCGTGGAATTTAACTTAACAAAAAAGCCCGCTCCCGCGTTCTGAGCCCGCACGACTGAACCCATTTTTTCATTTTTTAAATTTTGTTTTTCTAAAATAAAAGTAGCCTAAGTTACTGCTTATAACATCAGCTATCTACCAGTGAAAGTCCCGTCAAAATCGGTCCACCCGTTTCGTAGATACTCTTTGATTTCATGTGTTTTTATTTTTTTACGCGGAACCCTAATTGTTTTCCAAAAATTAAAGTAGCCTAAGTTACTCCCTATTACATCAGCTATCTGCCAGTGAAAATCCCGTCAAAATCGGTCCAGCCATTTCGGAGATTACCCGGAACAAACACACAGACAGACAGACAGACAGACAGACAGACAGACAAAAATTTTTTAAATCGCGTTTTTGCTATAGGTGTCGTATGTGCTTTCATATGCATTTAGTGAAAAGGTGTTATTTTGATATTACAAACAGACACTCCAATTTTATTTATTTGTATAGATATGTATATTATCTTTACACGCATTAATAATGTTAGTACTTACTTGTCTACACTACCTGGGTATCTATACCAATTGTACTAATTGTAAGTAAATATTTATCATTATTTTCATTTTCGTTTTCGTAACAATGTTGACTCGTCTTGTTCTGTTGTATTTTGAAGTTTGTTTATTACAGGCTGCACCTTGAGTTGGTGTTGGGTAATTTTAGAGCTCGTAAATTCTATGTAGGTAACAGCTAGCTACACCCTATGAATCAGTACGGTTTTTACTATTACAAAACGGCTATGGTCACCACTTCACGACTAATGATGTTTACTATTGCTCAAGTTAGGCGCATGTAAGATGTTGAATGACGCAGCGGTTCATTAAAATGTTTAATCGTTGCCACTACAATACAAGACACGAATAATTAATGACATTTAAAGTGATCCCGACATTTTTACAGTTTTACGACTCAAAGATTTCTTAACGACGTTGGTGATTCGATCTGATTGGATAATGTTGAACTAAATATTTGCTCGATAAAACGATGTCCGTCCATATACACACTAATGGAAAATTTTGATTATAAATACTGCCCTCTCAAACATACACAGATTATTAGTTAGTTTATTTGTTTTGTTTTTTTTTTTTAATAATTGGGCAACGTCTTTGTTCGGCACGAAGCCCTATTACCTAAGTTTGTAGGTACCCATTATAAGATTATTATACGCATGTACTTATACCTACCGCCTTTTTAATAAACGTGGTATAAAGCGCGAATAGTTACACACCAAATTATCCCTTTCTGCCATCAGTAGTTTGATATTCGAAAGAAGACGAAGCATGGCGTAACAATACAACCGCTAAACTAGGTTTATTAATAAGGGGGGAGTACCTATATAACTTTTGTAACTAAACGATAGGTAGGTATATATTAATTTTCATATATTGTCTTAGAGATTTTGACTAAAGATTCTTTAACACGCTGCCAATAAATCTTGACATGAAGGCCAGACACACAAATAATAGACTTCTCAAGTCAATGCCCGCGGTTTCTCTGCGTAAATCATCACCCCAAATAACTAGGTGTAGAGACCTAAGGAGAAAATTTTAGATTTACTTATCAGAGATGTACCGGGAAAATTCAACGCCGGTAATACTTTGCAAAATTAGGAACCAACTTCTTAAAATAATATCTTTTTAGAGGGCTATAGTAATATTACATCGCCATTTAAAAATAAACGTGACAGGTTGGCATTCCAACACACAGCTGTTTTGTTCAAAAGTATATTTTAAAATTCCTCCATTTATATTTGTATGTTTTAAACACGAGGTACTAATTACATCCATTTTTAAATTTGCACGCCAGTGCAAAAAAGTTGGCATTTATACACGAGGCGATCCAGACGAGCTGCGCGCGCGCTGATCTCATGGTGACGTCACCGCAGCTTCCTTCCGCACCCCGCTCCTACCCCGCATTCCATATTGAACTATATGTTATTGAATTCATTATGTTGCTAGGCACCTGTATACAGGTTGAAACAGAAAGGGTATATACTTTTTTTTCATAACTTAACTTTGTAATTTTAAAACTATCAGCTTTGGAGGAAACTTGAAAAACAAAAGGTGTTATAGAGATACAGCTGTTGCCAGATTTCATAACTCAACAAAACCTTTAGTACTTCAAGTGTCCCACAAAGCCGATAATTTTAGTTTTACGAAGTAAAGTTCCAAAAAAATAGTATAGGTACCCTTTTTGTTTCACCTAGTATACTAACACTCGATATAAACCCATAGGATGAAACGCAAACCTGTTTTGCTCTGTAGCTACTAAAGTAGCTAAAATGTTTGACCTTCAGAGATTTTTTATTCAACGCAGTTATGTATGATTTCAAATTCTGCAAAGTTACGACAGCGACGATGGAACTAACGAAGTCTTTGCATCCACTTATACACATTAAAAATATTGGATGCATTGACGCACAGGATAATATTGTTGATACATGCACACATTAACATATAGGTAGATAGAACACCTATAAATACACTGTAGTTACGTCACACTGCCAATGACTGACCTAGCTGTTAGGTTTGTTTTCTATAAATTTATTCAAAACGACCAATCTGTCAATAACTCGCGATTATTCTAATTTGTAGCTGTAGTCTGTACCCGAAACATTTCTGGATAAAAATGCTATCGACAAGGTATTTAAGTCTACAATCAATATAGGACGGTTGTAAAGCTAAATTGGTCGTGAATATCGCGTTGGCAGCAGCGTAGACGTACGCGTACGTACTTCGGTTAATGTGCGTGGAAACATCGTGTTCCATCTTGATTCCCGTATTCCCCCAGATTATTGTCCAAGCAAATTTGGAGGGACTTAGTTACCTACCTACTTCTAAGTTGTATAAAATATCTGAACCCTGGATCATGTGTTCACCATTTTGTGTGTATTGTCGACAGGTGAACGGCGGCAGTGCGGCGGAGCGCGCCGGCCTCCAGGCGGGCGATGCGCTGATCCGCGTCAACAACACGGAGGTGTACACGCTGCGCCACCAGGAGGCGCAGGACGCTATCCGCGCTGCAGGAGCGAACCTTGAACTCATCGTACAACGGTATAAACATAGCCTTTCTTCTAGCGGCCGAATGACCTACTGTAGCGAACAAATACCTAGAGGTTCGCCCATCAATACCATCGGTAACATAGGCAGCGTGCAATATCCTGTAATCTCTAATCCGATTTTGTAAATTCAATATTTAAACCATTGTTTCACGTGTTATACATTTCTACTTTGGTACCAAACCCTTACTGGAGCCAACGTGCATTTGACTTTGTGATTTATAAGGTTCTTGCATTGTTATAAAGCACAATATTTTTATTGAAGGGAATAGCGAGATTGTCTGCCATAGATCATTTGATAAGAGGTAGGGCCGGGTGAGAAGGGTTAACGATTTGACCTCCACGGTAGACCGAGTCTATAGGAGCACGGTAAACTATCCCTCCCTATTACCGTGTACGAAAAAGCTAAATATCCTACTAATATTATAAATGCGAAAGTTTGTGAGTGTGGATGTATGTATGTTTGTTACTCCTTCACGCAAAAACTACTGAACAGATTTGGATGAAATTTGGAACACAGATAGTTTATAACCGGGATTAACATATAGGATACTTTTTATCCCGATAATCCCGAATTTTTTTCTAAGTTATCATACTACGCGGATGAAGTCGCGGGGCACAGCTAGTACCTATATAAGTATAAATGTTGGCAAAGAATGATACCTAATATTATGTTACACAGGTTAATAGTAATAGAAGGCTGTTCAAAACTTCAGATTTTTAGAACCATACCGAGATTCTTTAGCGTCTAAACATTATACGAAAACTGAAGATGTTCTAATCATTTGCGTCTAAAGCCTGAATGCTTATAGGCTATTGAAGTATTTAGGGGGCCTGTTGATCTTATCTTGACTTTTTATGATTAGATATGAAAATTGAGTTGCGTTTTTGTAAGGATTCGGCTGCTAGGTCCATTAGGTTCTATAGAAGATACCCTGTAACAACCCATGTGATAACTTGAGTCCTAACCTAAATGTAAAAATAATTATGACGATTATAAATTTAAAATACGAACTGGTTTTAAAGCTTCTCAGGTGGATCTTACGGCGCTGACATGTAATTAAGATTAGGTACATATGCCAAGTTATTGCGAACTGTTAATGCAGATTGATGGGTGTGAAGAATGCAATTGCCTCTGAACGTAACAAAAAGACAACTTTGTTTCATATTAATGTCTTAGTATTGTTCGAGACTGAATGCCTGGTAAATGCTCAGATATTTACTTTTTTATTTATTGGACAGTACCACGCACATATTCAAGCTGCACTTTATGACAACTGGATTGAATAATGCAGACCACTCCTTCATAACACCTTGGTTCCATAAGCAAGTTGAAAGCCAGTGTGTACGTCTGGAAGCCATATGAGAGCAGATACGTCCTTTTGCTCGAAAAAGTACAAAAAGCCTTCCCCAGATCTCTGTAAAAAGGTGTCCATGGGTACTACCCATATTAACCCCACCAAGTTCTTATTAGGTTGGCTTCGCTACAACTTACATAACTTGCTGAAGCCCGGAGAAATTATAACATGTAAAGTTATCTCTGTATGCACTTGATCTACTCAGTTTGCTCTTTTGAATTTTAAGAGCCAAGATAAAGGGTACCGTCGCGGGCGGAATCATTTAAGATGTTTACTGTCTAAGTAGCCTGTAGGTACACCGCACGCTCATACTGCGCTTAACAAGCTCCTGGATTTGGATACAAGTTTGATATATTTGGGGATTAATGGGCGAGGCATTTGTCGGTATATTGGAAGTTTTGCGAGAAAGATGTGTGACCGGTTATTTTTAATTAGTATTGTATTATGTAATACTGAAGTGTTTAATTAGTAAATATAATTGGTCTGTGTTCGTTCTAGTTTACTGAAAACAAATAAATAAGAGTAAACTATTATCATTTACGCTACTTTAACTTCCACAGTGGCGGAGGCACTTGGCGTCCTTCAGTGACGCCTACCGGCAGCCTGCCGAGGCCCGGCTCGCGACCTTTGGGCGGCCCCCCAACCCTGGTCACCAACACCTCGCTGAAGGCCACGCCCCAACCCTCGCGCGCCTTCGGTTCTGGACACAACAACGTGGCCAAGCCTTTCGGATACGTTAGTAATATTTTTATGACACCATGAGGAGAAGCATACCAGTTTGGGACCGAATTCATGAAAGTCATGTGAATTTCTGTAACAGTTTACTGATTTATGTCATTAATGTGTAATTAAATTTGTTGTTAACCATGATTCAAGAACAAGCTAAAAATAATATTTTATTTTAATAGGTATTTACCTTGGAAGACATTGCACCTTTAATTGCCAACAAGGAGTTATTGCTATAATGAATGATAATCCAATCTTAGTGAAGTTACAGAGACGAATACAATTAGGTGCTCCTAACCTAAGTAAATGAGTCACCAACACAAATAATTATGAACCAGAATTCATTATCTATTCTGATAACTCTATCAATATATTATTATGATATAAAATCCAAATAATAAACATTCATTTATCGGTATCGGTTGCAGATGAACGGCAATGATTCAGTGAAGAGCGTTGTGAACAAGCAGTACAATACGCCGGTCAACATGTACAGCGACAAGACGATAGCGGAGACCCTCTCGGCGCAGACCGAGGTGCTGGCGGGGGGCGTGCTCGGGTAAGCCAACTTGAACTTGGGGCTACTTGAGTGTTCTTGAACCAAATCATAGTGGCACTCTCCACAGAAACGATACTGCTAATTTGATCCCAGTGAAACATTAACATTGCTAACTGTCATTCATGTTTCAATAGTAGAAGGCTAGAAGTTAGCTTCGTGGAAACTGATTGCAAATTCTGATTGACAGAGTGAACTTTAAGAAAAATGAGAAGACCTACGATGCAGAGAAAAGCGCCGTTTTCAAGGTTCTGCAGGAGGAACAAAACGATCCCGAGCCAGGTAAACAGAACAATATATTGGTAATTCACAATGAGGAAACCAAACTACATGGTACGACAATAACATAGCAGCTACATAATTTATGTATTAAATATACTTTTGTTTACCTGCATTCCGTGATATTAGGTATACAATAATAAGGTAAATAATATTTGCTTCCAAATTACCTACGAGATATAATTCGAATAATAAATAAATTAGCATTATGAATCAAATAAATTGCGTGATATAATAAGACTGGTCCTTCAAATTTGACCTAGGCATATGCTTAGCAAGGACGCGATCAAAATTAATAAAATATCTAAATTGGCATAGTAGAAGTGAGCCAGGGCTTGGCGCCCGCGGCCGCCCCGCCGCCGCCGGTGAGCGGGCTCCGCCACGTGCAGGCGCCCGTCACGCGGCCCGACGCGCCCGTCAACAACACCGGCGGCTTGCCCCCCGGGCAGAACATTTGCGAGGAGTGCGAAAGGCTCATCACGTAAGTCGGACGACACGCGCGGGCCGACACGGTGGCAAATATCGCGGGCCGAATTCCGTCTCGCGTCCGACACGTCCGTCTAGGTCGATAAATTCGCGGTTGTGAAATTCGATTTCGTCTTTCGGGCAGCGTACCGTAGGGATCGACGGCGCGAGCTTCGTCCTCGAACTGCGAGCACAGGTAATAACCCTATGTTGCGGGCCAGCAGAGCCTTCTCACTTTTACTCGCGAGCGAGCGTGGCGCGAGCGGGCACGCCGTGCAGTCTGCACCGCACGCACCGGTCGCGGTCGCGCACGCCGCGCGTGGCCGCGTCGCCGGCGCCGGTGCCGCGCGCGTGCGCGGGCACGCAGACGCCGGCGCAGGCGCAGGAGCTGGCGGCCGAGCCGGCGCGGCGGCGCAGCCTGCCGCCGGGCTGCCACGAGGTGCTGCCGGACGGGCGCGTGGCGCTCGGCGCGCCCGCCGCGCCCGCCGCGCCGCAGCCGCCGCCGCACCGCACGCCGCTGCCCGTCGTCAACGACACGCCCTATTGCTCCGACTGTAATCGCTACATTATGTAAGCGACGCCCCACGGAATGCCTTGACGTGTTTGCGACCGTGTCGACCTGTGCACTAGACTATCGTGTAGAATTAAACCGTTCGGTGTCCTTCGTGTTGCGACTCCTCCCTCCTCTGTTATGTAAATATCCTCCGGATGCTGCGTCGCGGGGAGCCGCGACACGTAAGTTAGTACATATATCGTGGTTCGGGAGACATTTTTCATTTCATCAGTTTCGTTCACGATATTTGTGCTAAATCGCTGAAGACCATCTCTCATTCATTAATCGTCTCCATCTTTTACTTTCTTACTTCTAGTCTAGTAGTTAGGCGGAATGTAATTATATGTATAACGGCGCAGCTGTATATCTTCATCACTCAGCATGTCTTCATATCGCTATCCATACTTAATATACATTTCTTTAGATGAGCACCATTGTAATTATTGCGTGGCAGAATTGGTGGACGAGCACGAGTAATTCGGTGAGCATGTTTGTAGCGTGTAACAGTTAAGTAGAGATGTTTATGTAGCAAAACTATTTCACACTGCATAATGTAAATATTTCAATAAGGAAATAAGGCAAACTCTTTAAACATATACTTATGAGATTTTTATCCATCTCACGCTTATACCATTTATGACACCCCCGCCGTCTGTGATCCGCCGACCACTGACGGAATGCTTGTGTTGTGATAGCGGTGTGTTCGTGCGCATCAAGGACAAGAATCTGCACGTGGAATGCTTCAAGTGCTCGACGTGCGGCAGTTCACTCAAAAATCAGGGCTACTACAACCTGAACGGGAAGCTTTACTGTGACATCCACGCTAAGCTCGTCGCACGCCAGAACCCGCCCGCGCCCCACCTCGACCCCGTTACCGTACCTCCGTGAGTTCATCATCACAGTTTTATTTCATTATTTTATTAATAAACGTGGATTAGCGGTTGTACGGTTACACCATGCTTTGCCTTCTTCTTTCGAATGTCAAATTACTGATGACAGAAAGAATTAATTCGGTGTATTCATCCGCTATACCACTTTTATTAATAAGGGGGCTAAAGTTTAAAGTAACGTTGTTCCTGTTGTTAACCCATTTCTCTTAAATGGCCAATTAAACTAGTTGAACTGGATAACGGTCTAGTGTCTGGATCGCAGTTTTTGGTCAGTAAGTGAAATGGCACAATAAAAACTCTTGTCGTCACAATGCAGCATATTATGATTATGGCCTTCATAATTCTTCCGATTTCAATGCATTTTGATTATAAAAAACCATTTACTAATTATACAGCGGTGCTCGTATCCCGACCAACACATACTCGACTCCGCTGCCGCCGTTGGCTACTAGCAACTACACAAATGGCTCCTCATCGCTGTTTAGCGTAAGTAATAGAAGTCAATTATCTACGTTATTTACTTAACATCGTGAGAAAACCTGCATCCAGCAGGTCTTAGAAGATCTAACCAATTTTCGAAAGACATGTGAAATCCGCCAACCAGCACTGGGTTAGCGTGGTGGATTATGGCCTGAATCCCTCTCGTGTCGAGGGGACGACAGTGCCCAGGAGTGAGACGTCAAAAGGGCTAAATTATTATTGTATTATTATATAAATACCTATTCAAACCAGCAGCAGCACGGTTGCGTTTAGCCATTTTGTGAAATGACCAAACCTAATTGAGTTTCAAGCAGTCAGCAGTTAATTCCAGAACGGAGCTTTTACAGATAAATTGCATAACAAAGGTGTTACTACAAAAGACGTATTATCTTTCGCTACAGCCGTCAAGCAACATGTCGGGCCCGAAGCCTTTCGGCTCGTCCATCGGATCGGCGTACTCGCCCTCCTTGTCCCCGCGCTCGGCGCCGCTGTCCCCGGCGCGGCCCGTGCCGGCCCCGTCCGCGGCGCCCGTGCCCGCGCCCGCCCCGGCGCCCGGCATCGCGCCCCCCCCGCCCGCCCCCTACGCGGCTGCTCCCTTCGCGCCCAGTAAGAGAGTCACTTTTGCTATATAAATATCTTAAATTAGGTACCTGCTACGATAGGACCTATAATGATACGTCTAAAACTGCCACCGTAATAAAATCTTCTGACTGTATTCCCGTCATCAGTCAGTGTAACAATTAAAATGGAATATGTCTTTGTTTTCAAGTTGATCATGCTTATAGACCCATGTAATATCAAATAATGTATGTGAAACAAATACAAATTTATTTTGATATAAGTACTTATAGGTGACAGTTTTAGATAAGTACATAAATATTTATTTATAAATATATAAGAACCTAGATATTTTTAATGTATTGGGGATTGAGAATTTTATTTTTATATAAGTAATTACCTAACTACTAGTCAATTGGAGTGGTGAAAAATTAGGAAAAACTGTCTCCAGTAATAATTTTATATTTTAAAATAACATCGAATCGTTTTATAGTTCGAATTTTGGCAAAAAAAACTGAACTTTAAATTATATGATAAATAACATACATTTCATTTTCATAAAATCCTATCATACATACCTATTTATGTGTTATGTGTGTAATGAAATTAGAATCATGATAAATTAAACAAACTTGGACATATACCAATAAAAAAAAGATACTAATAACTTCATGGGTATTCATAAATTTAATGTAATCGACATAATAATAGAACATAGATTTCTTATGTGTTACATACATTATGATTTACGTAGGAATTTCATGTAATGTACACTATTCAAAATGAATGTTCTAGTGCACTGTAACTTAGGTACTCATAAAATTATTAGATTCTTAAAATGAAGAAATCTTGAGTGGCGAAGATGTTTGAAATTTGAATGTCAATGATAAGTTGATGAATTTAAACATTATAAGATAAATTATTTATTTTCGACAGAGGCCCCAGTTTCCCTTTTTAAAGGTAATTTATAAATAGGCGCAGTTCAGCTTGTAATAGCTATTTATTTTATAGGTGTACATAATTTAATATGAAAAAGTGTGTATGCGCTACGCGGGCAGCCGATGTCAATAGCAGTCGCAGCATTCAAATAACTACTGCCCTGGCACTGTCGATAATGCGTCACATATTAAAATAATAGTACCTAATGACTCTATTATAATTTAACATTCTATCGCTTCTTTAGTTTGTTTTTAATTATTTATCTATCTACGTTACGTGGCTTCTTCAACTTTACTAATATTTACTTTCATCTATTTTTTTCCTTCCCACTTTAACCCTCTAACTTGTATAACTGACTAACAGCACAAAATGTAAAAAGCATTGTGTGGCCCCCACCTTCGATTCCTTCTGATGATGAACCACCGAAATATGATTCGATCCAAAACTTGGCAAGCTCTACCTGCAACCAGCATCCACCGCCGGGAATGGTCAATAAAATTTGCTCCAGCTTAGACTCCAATACTGCCAACATTCAGCAACAGACTGCGGAACAATCTTCAAATTCCTTAAAGCAAAGAGAAGAACTAACATCAAGCGTGTCATACGCCTCTGCTGCCATATCCTCTGTCTCTGCAACTTCTAAGTCGGAATCCATCGTCCAAAGTAACCAATCGCAATTACTGCAAGAAACGTCATGTCGTACTGTACAGTCATCTATGCAGTCTTTTTCTCAAGAATCCTCTGAAAGTCAAAGTTTTACAATTTACCAGACTCAAGGAAACACCTCTGAGCAGAATCTGTTAGAGAATCATATCGACACAATCAAGAAAGCTCAAATAACCGAATCTGAAGAAGCTATGGAGGCAAAATACTCTGCTGAAGCCCAATCATTAAATCGGATAGAAAAAGTTCAACAAGAGAACCTAACCACACCTAAGGTAAAAGAAAGTGTCAAAACAGACGGAGAATATAAAGAACAACGCGCTACTGAAAATATCATCGATAAAAATACGACTACAGGCGTTCAAGAAACTAAAATATTGGATCAAACAGAAATAAATCAAGTTATGCAAGAACAGCAACGTTCACTTTCTAAAATGAAGGCTGCAAATAACGAAGAAAATAGTTATAATAACAAGGGAAATCCAAACCCAAGAACCGAGATTTCGAAGACGGAGTTATTGCACAATAATACTAATGCCAATACTGTTCAAAGTTTCACGGCTTCTATGGTTGATGCTCTTACTATTGCACCAGATCGTCCTTATTCACCTTTACCTCATCCACCACAGCCATTAAGCGCGATTGGCCAGAGGGTTACAGAAGAAAAACACGTTGAAAGTTACGGTGAACATAAATCACACGTACAAGACACTGCAGAAATACAAAACATCAACCAACAATCGCCAGCACAACCTGCTTCAATGTATACACAGGAACCTAAACGTGGTATAACACCCGTACCACCTATAAAAGCATATAATCCTCCAGAGAATATTAATCCCCCTGTGCCTATGCCTGAAGAGTCAAAACCATATATTCCACCCGATTTCAAAATTGTGGTAGAGCCCAAAGTACCACGAGATTCGACTTCCTCACCTTTGATAGATGCTTTAACTACAGCACCTAACAGGCCATTTACACCGATAATGTCGTACAATGAGCCAATAAATCGAGGATCTCTTAGAGATGCATTAACTATAGCCCCGGATAGACCTTACAGTCCGTTTTATTCAAACAATATCAATAAATCGACCCATTATATGGCTAGTTCTATGCAAAATACACAAATGTATGAGACGAGTTCATCTGATATTGTTAAACCGATTGCTACACAGACATCAACTCAAATCACTGATAAAATGCACTCCGAATTTTCGACTATTCAAAACACTTGCAAATTGCAATCTTCTTCCGAAATATCTGCATTTAAACCAGTCACGAAACAAGTGTTTCCACCACCGCAGCCGGAAGAGTTCTGCAAACTAACCAACTTCCCCCCCCTAAGCAACGATCTAAAATCTAACTTCACTAATTCAATGAGCACAAAACAAGAAACTAGCCTATCAGAATCAATGACAATGCAGCATTCTTCTTTTTCGGCAAACTTGGCGAGTCAAGGATATTCATCAGTTAAAAATGCTCAAAACTATTTTGAGCAATTGGACAAAAAGGAAACCTACTCGTCATCAGCAGTTCGATCAAAATCTGGATTACATAAACCTGATAGTATTCCTCCATATCAAAGAAATTTTGAACAATTGCCGTCGCAAAGAGGTATTACTCCAGAGCTTTATAACGCCCCGGCTATGTTGCAGAGACCCGTTACACCAACAACTGGTCCTCCAACAAAATCCAGAGAAAAATCTTTAGAACCTAATCCTATTTACATGGCTCCAAATCCTACCTATGCCGCAAGTCAGCTATCAACTCCTAATATTCCACAAATTAAAACACCAGTTCAACAGCAGCCTGTACAATTCTATAAAGACACCCCTATAACTATGACTTTCCAACCCGTATCTGACAATATTCTGAGAACTTCACCAATACGTAGTCGATCAACAACGCCAAGTTTAATTAATAAGCCTGCACCTGTAATACCTCATTATCAGATGAATTTGGTTACCGTAGAACATATGGCACCTGAAAGCCATTTGTATGAACCCTCTAGTCGAGAACCTAGTCGATCACCAACGCCGAAACCAAGATCCCGTTCACCAGCACAGGGACCTCCTCCTAACCCTTTAAAAGCTCAAGCACCACGTATTAAGGAGTCTGCTCCTCCGTATTATCCTTCGGATGCATATGTTGCACAAGATGCTTCGACTTTCTATAAGGAACGCGAAATTTCACAGCAGAGTGCAGCACAGCTATATAATACCGCAAATATGCATAACTGGGAACAAAATCAAACTCCAGATATTAGAGAGCAAACGCATTCAAGCACCAGATTTAAAAGCGAAAACTATACTAAGGGTGATATGAAATTGAAAGAAGATTCTATGATTCATGAAAATTATGGACAAAGGCAAATGCAGTCTCAGAATGTTGTTGAACAAGGCAACACTACAGTACATACGACCAGGAAAACATTTGAAGAATTCGAGAGAACGCAATCTGCTAAAGTGATAGAAATTCGAAAAGGAGGTTCATCGTTTTCTGGAGCATATGATCAAATGGAGTCTAACATTCAACCTCCAAACATTAATGCCAAGGATGTTTTTCCACCTACAATCATGAGTTTGCCAACTACCCAGCAGACTTCATCTCTTAACCTTACTAATGAAAATATTGTGACCGCCAGTAGAACAGTAGAAAATTATGAACCAAAGCCTTCGATTTCTGGTGCTAACCTAGGTCCAGTGTGTGATCCTACCCCATCGACAGGTCCGAGTGTAGGAGCTGCCGCTCGCGGTAAAACTTTCGGTGTTTCGTCCGCACCAAAACGAGGAAGGGGAGTTTTGAATAAACCTGCGCTGCCCGGTTCCCGCGTGCCACTATGCGCTTCCTGTAATGGGCATATTAGGTGATTGAAACGTAAAGAGTGTTGTTAGTGTTTTGCGTGGTGCATGAAAACAATAATAACAATAAAAATGTGTGGTTATTTTACAGATTGATATCTTAGATTCATAATATACTATATTGGTGTGCATTTACATATTTATACGTAGATACTAACTAAAGTACGCAAATAATCTTACTTATTGTTAATTAACATGTTTGTACATGTGTGTTTTTGATTTTCTAACAGTTAACGAACCGTCAGCAACGAGCAGTCCACATAAAACGGAATTCAAAAGTTCGGCTGAAGAACGGCTCATTAGAAAGATGGCAAAAATGGCATTGAATGGGTATGAAATCGGCATACAAAGGAAAATTAAACCTGCAGACCTCATTCAGTCCATGGCCGACAAAATTCAAGACACTGTAGTGACTAAACATCCTCTCAATTCTGACGCCTCTGAAGAAAACAGTCGTGATAATACCCTCGGAAGACCTATAAATAAAACTATTGAACGAGGTTACAAGACACCTGATAGTATTCAAAGCATTGGAGACAAAATTAAAGATACTATTAAAAACAACCACCCAACCAATATTAATTTTACTAATATCAATCCGCTAGTGCCGCCACCTTTACCAAGTTCTCCAATTCCGACATTTAATGTTCACAGTACACCAATTGGTCATTCTATAAATGTAAATAATGAAAAAAAGAAAAACGACGTCATTCCGAAAAATATAAACTCCAACTACATCTCAGATGACCGTTTAGTGCATAACATTGAAAAATCTCACAATGGCAGTGGTTACTCTAGCAGCGAAGATTCACAAAAAGATAAAGTCGAATACATCAATACCAACACTCTGAGAAAGACCGGATTAGACAAATGTTCTTTTCTCAATAGTATGAATACGAACGGACTAAACACAAATCACGATACTAAAACTGAACTAAAGTTTGACAACTCTTATTCTAACACTTTAAATAAAAGAAAATTATTCGAGAAACCGGACGCCGGCAATTTTAATACTTTACCAAATGCAATTAAAATAAGCGACAAAGCCAATAATTCATATGAAAACAATACTTGGAACAAGAATAACATTCTTGAACAATCTTCAGCTGCAGAGAATAAGAAAAGCTCAATATTCCAGGAAGACGAACATACTAAAAAGAAAGGATTTTCTAATAATCTTTACGATAACTCCGTATATACTTACAAATCCATGAGTAATCATGATGCCAGCATAAATTATCGGGATCAAGAAAACGACACCGATATTACAAAAGTGAACCCTGAGGAAACTAAAGTTATGACTGAGAACAATGAAAATCAGGAAAATTCAGAGGAAGAAGTAGTTGTCAGACGCAGACAAAAGAAAAACCCCAGAAATGATGATGGCAGGAGAGACTCTCATATTGTTGCACGGCCAATGAGCACAATGACATCTGTAGACGTAGCCGATGGACAATATCCCGTATGCCACAAATGTGACAAAGCTATCACAAGGTAATGTAACTTTTTTATGTGACCACTACTACTACAGAATAGTTTCACAAGTAAGTTCGACACAAAATGCGTGATACCAAAGTATTAAAAAACCAAGCACGAGTGTTGTTTGTTTTTATCTTAACATAATTAACATTTCTTTTAGAAATATAGAAATAAAACTTAACTGATGAAGAATATTCCAAAAGGCTAAATAAATTATTAATTTAAACAGGGGTCCATTCATAACCGCTCTGGGTCGCATTTGGTGTCCCGAGCACTTCATTTGCGTCAACGCAACATGCAGGCGCCCACTGCAGGACATCGGCTTCGTGGAAGAAAACGGCCAACTCTATTGCGAATTTTGTTTCGAACAGTACATCGCACCCGCTTGCGACAAGTGCCACGCCAAAATTAAGGGCGTAAGTATAAAAGTTCGAAGAATTTCATGTTTCATTTTCCTCGTCTTCGCCTATCACGTAAGTTCCATAACTACTTTCTTCTTACAGGATTGCTTGAACGCTATTGGCAAGCACTACCACCCAGAATGCTTCAACTGCGTATACTGTGGAAAGTTATTCGGAAACAATCCCTTCTTCTTAGAAGATGGTCTGCCATATTGTGAAGCAGGTAATGATTAGTAACTTATATACATTGCATCGGTTCAATCATAAGGTAAAAGATCATCAGAGTGAAAATCTGTACTTTCTAACTAAAATATTAATTAAGATTGACAATCTTTAGCCCAGGGAATAGCAAAAGAGGTGGACCATGATCTCACATTTTTCAGATTGGAATGAGCTGTTCACAACAAAGTGTTTCGCTTGCGGCTTCCCCGTGGAGGCGGGCGACAGGTGGGTCGAGGCGCTCAACAATAACTACCACAGTCAGTGCTTCAACTGCACGGTGCGTATGATGAGACTCCTACTAAAATACACAACACATACATATACACAACATAAAACATATCATTGAAAACGAACTTAAGAAAACATTGAACTACACAAACTGTGAGATAAGAACGTGAATATCTATTTCCTATACATGAAAGATGTATTGGATATTACCTATTTTATATTTACCGAACATAAAATAGTCAAAACCTTTTTGAACCTGGAACGTACGATCACAGAGCGAGTTTCATGATTACTGGTTATATTTTATAGAAACGTTTTAAGTTAATCCATTAACTACATTATGAAGCACCTCCACTGCCAATATTTTTTATAAACATTTCCCATTAGATGCACCATCTGAGCCCCTTGTTGATTTTGTCCCCCATTTAATAAACGCGTAATGCGATACATTATTATTTGACCATCTATCCAGTAACAAGTATCTGTTATACTTACATACAATTTCGAAATCTAAATTATTTAACTGTCTAATTGCATTTAAGTATGATGTTGTAAATACCCACCTAAATAACAAACATTTCATATCAAGTATTATTTAAAAAGTGAAATCGACATTATGAAATCAGTCTTGAATAATAATTAGTATCAATCGGTATCTATTGATAAACTGTGGATTTTATATATCTACCCACATCTTAATACAAACCTCGTCATACGCTGCCACACTGTGCTCCTACCCTCCCAATAACAATACTTTGTGTGTGCATTCATTAAAAGTGTAATATCATAAATGTACATAATAACTTTACGATTACGTATTATATTTTTGTATTGTCAACTTCCCGAAGTTCAGGAAGTCTATCATAGCGTGTTTCAATAAATGTAATTACCCGTGACCTGATGTTACTTAAACTGCTTGTAGAAATGCTTTCTGTTTCAGTAAAGGTTTGAGTAGTTTTGGCTATTTTATGTATTTATCTTATTATTAATTTGGTTTACAAATAATATTATTAGTATTACAATGTGCTGTCATGTTTGTTTGTAGATAATTAATTACGTCTGGTTTTTGAGAGGCTAATCGATTTGAGATTGGAAAATTAATATAAAATTATTACGAAGATACAAGAAACATAATGGACTATTCAGAATAATACCAATCAAATAGAAATGCAATATTCAGTACATCCACTTACGACTATTTTCATTACTTACCTACTATTTACAGGTGTGCAAAAAGAATCTCGAGGGACAGAGTTTCTTCGCCAAGGGAGGTAGGCCTTTCTGCAAGACTCACGCCCGCTAGAAGTCCTCATCAAATAATATATAACTCCGACACTGTTTACTCAACTACTACTTTTCGTCCCGTCTCTCCTTCTCCTATAACACCACCTGCCAACACGCCCTCGCCGCATAGAACAAGGAAGTTGGAAACGCCCCTCCACTTTGATGGAGGACTGTTTTCCGACATAAGAAGCACAGACGGCAAATTACTCAGCAAAGTTACCGTAGATCGGGTGCAAAGATCGACCACACACGACGTCACCGATTCCCCCAGTATCATGGCGGATGAAAATAATTACGTCAATGATATTGTTAAAACTGAGACAATCACGAATGAAGATGTGATCACCGTTAAATTCACTCCAGTTCCTCCGGAACTCGATGCACCTAGATTGCAAACACCTTCACAATTTAAAACCGTTCCACAGAAAAACTCTGTGGACTCTGTTGAAACTCTTAAAACGGAGACGTTCACGAATGATGATTTAATTACATTAAATTTCACCCCAGTGCTACCCGAACTCGGTTCACCTAAATTGCTAACGCCGTCACCTGCGAAATCAATCCGACAGAAGAGTCCTGTTGAATATATCAAGGACAATTTCGAAGACTTGCAAAGCTATAAAATTGTAAGTTCATTGTGTAAGGACAAAATGTTTGAAATGGACAATCGGGATTCCGTAAACACGGCGAGAGGCGAAAACGCTGATAGTCTAAATACTTTGGAGACAGATACCAGAGGCCATAGTCCGCTGGCGAACCTTCTCATCTCAAAGCAGCTAACTAAAATAGATAGTTACTTGCAAGAGAGTCTTGAGATTTGTACAGGCGTTAAAGATCGATTCACTCCAACACAGTTTATTTTAGAAGGAGAGACCAAAGTTGATGAATCTAAAAAAGAAAAGCATTTTACTAATATAGAAACAAATACTGTAAAGGAACCACACCTGTTCGAAGCAAATGTACTAACTACTAGAAGCCATGATGATAAAACAAATGCTCATGAAATGGCAACAACTGAAGCTGTTAAGAGTGAACCTTCACATTGGGAAGATATTAAAAGGAGTAAGCATACATTAAACAGTGTCAGTGAGAGACAGCCTGGAGTACTAAGTGCTATTTATAATATGCCAATACATTATCACGCAGCGATTCTATGTCTCTTTTTAATTGTATACAATCTTGTATATCAATATATTAAACAAAACTGTCATAGTAACAATAAAATCTGAATTGAAATAAATTTAATGATTTTGCATATTAAACTAGTCATGGAGTTCAGAGACATTTTGTTTCTAAATTTCAATCAATTTGAAATGTGTTACAAGGTTTTATAAGTTGTAAATAGTCACAGTAACATGTCCTTATTTTGTCTTTTCAGTATCAGTTTCATTAATTAATCAATAATTTATTTTTTTAACAATCGGTGCTTTTCACTACTTACCACAAAATTTGCTGGCAGTATTGTGATATTTCACGATTAAAAGAAGGCTTTGTAAACAGCTTCCGGAATGTTGCAGTAAACTGTTACTAACTTTAACAGTAGTCCTTAATAATTTGAAGTCAACAAAGCATTAACATTCGGAAATATTAAGTGCCAAGTAATATGTTAACGTTGATATAATTGGTGCACCAACAATACAAGATATTTAGAGTAAAGTAATGTATGTGTCTCCATTAAGTTTTTATGATGTAATGTCATCATTACCTATGCATTAGAATGTTTATTTTACCTTATTTTTACCCTGCTATATTATGGTTTAAATATTTCAAAATTGATTATACTTATTTTTAAGAAATACCTATTTATTTAGACTTACTTTATTACAGTTAGCATAACACATAAACACTTCTTATGTGGGCTTAAATAAAGTATTTTATTTTAAGAATTTGTTTTATTTACCCTGTAAAAATATTAATTGAAAAAATACAAAGATACATTTATATTTATATAGGTACACTAATATACCTGACTAAATTATCACCCCTACCCCCATATGTTTTCTTTGATATCTCTGTAAGGATTCATTAATAGCTTTCATAGGTCTGTCTATAGATAGGAGTGGGAATGGAGACAACAATGTAACCTATTGTAGGCACCTATTGTTATGAATATAAGTGAGCTGTAAGAATAGATATTTGAAAGGAAAGCTGAACTAAATATTCATACCAAGAGTTAAGTATTTATAATAATTAAATGTATGATATAGATGGACAGAATATACTTCTAGAATTAATCTCTCCTACCAAAATAATTAACCTCTACTCCAGGACTCACTGAGGGTCAAACCCTGGTGTCTTCATTAGATAATAGTTACTAATGTCGAGACTGTAGATCCTGATTTACAGAAGTAGGAAAGATGGAAGCGTGTAGTGTGCCAAAAAAAATCAATGGTCGAGTAATTAAATGAGGTGTGATAACTGATAAAGAAGTCTTATAATATGGTTTTTTTTTCTGAACCTATTTCTCCCACTTCTGGGCTAAGGTAACTTATATAAAAGATTAGAACAGTAAAAAAGAAGACTGAACAGTGATAATCTTCAACAATTTATTTATTCATCTAATATTATTTACATAGGAGCAATTTCAATTGAATCCATAACTTACAAGTTATATCCACACTTACCAAGCAGCCACATGATGCCAATGCTTTTTCTTACTGTGGATGACATAATGCCTCTGTGGTCCGATGTCAAACTGAATGCTCCAACATGGCTGCTCAGTGTGGTTACGGCTTAATAAGAACAATCCTTCATATTATATATACATCTCATAAATGAATGTAGTTTTTCAGAATGCAGACCAAAAGTAACCCTATTGCAAAAGATTATAGGTTGGTGTCAGTTCGCAGATGTATGTACAGGTTGGTAGGTACCATTCTGCAAAACTACACCTAATTTAAAGAAACAAAAAATAGATACCTTTATATGCATATCACACTAAGTCAACTGCTTCCAACTTCTTTTTCAAAATCAACTTCTATTGCAGGGTCATCACCAATCATGAGTTGTTTGAACCTGAAATCAATGTACCCATACAATTACCTCTAAAACTAGGTTTTGAGAGAGCAGATTCTATTATATTTTAGACGGCTATAATCTTTGATTCAAAAGTAAAGTTAAGTAGGTAGGTATTTTATGCACATACGCAACCTGACCTTTTTAGCTTAAAGTTATAGGGAATATAAGTATAAAGATAATTGTAATACTGCACCATTTCCATTCGAGTCCTAGTCCAATAAAAGTAAAAGTTAAGAATCCATGCCAAATTAAGGTTATCCCAGGTACAGGTTGTCTTTTGTGACCGAAATTTTTGAATGACCTATTATGGCCAAGTTTTGTAGCTGTCCTTAATGTTCGAAACATTATAATTATGCCATTTATTTTATTAAATATACCACAACAATAAAAATCAAATTGGTTAAATAAAATATGATTGTTGACAATCGTTTTTTTTTCTTTAGTATTGCAACATCTTAAGGCTTGCTACTCGCATTTAGCCAGTGTCAAATTATTCATTTCTTTACTGACAAATTACCAGACTTCAAGTGGCTACTCACGGTGCAATTTCATATATAATTAAAGACTCCATTTTGGTTTTCCAAAGTGGACGGTCACATTTTTGTATTGTATTTTTATTAATTGTGTTTTTTATTGCTATTTGTTACTTGACACTGGCGAAATAGTATAAAGTTCTTGGCTTCACCCAATATTGGCTACGTTCCACTTAGCGATCACAACGCTCAAAATGCTCCTATAGCCGTTCCACATAACGACCGCGGTCGTTGTGGTCGCGAAAACGTCACTCATGACGTCATGACTTACGCTCAGGCGAAGCTCACGACGACCCATCTAAAAAGGTGGGTCGTAGTGATCGTTGAGAAAATTAGCGGGATTTTCAAAACTCAGAACCACAAAGATGGCGGCAGTGAAACGTACGTTATTTCATGCGGAAAGAGATATTTTAGTAGAAGTGAATGTTAAAGATATTTTAATTACATTTGAACGTAAATTAATTAAATGCACCACTAATATTAAATATAAAAAAATTAATTATATATTTTTTTACAATATAAATCGATAATTATTTGTTTGTTTTCAAGGCTTATAGATTATAACCTAACCTCTTAAATCTTTTGCTTTCTTTTTACTAACTCGCTGTTTGTATTATTTACTTACCTTCACGCTCAAAACGCTCTATAATCCATTCCACTTGAGTTTACGACAGTAACGCTCATAAGCAAGTGGAACGGGAAAAACTGCGGTCGTGAGCGTGAACGTTCTGAACGCTTACTGGAACGCACCCATTAGGATCGCTATATCTGACTTAGCTCAAGTTGACAGTACTTCTTGTATTGAGAAGTAAGTACTGTCAACTTGAGCTACAGTACACAGTATTATTATGAATTATGTAGTTATATTAAAATTATTGGGCCATACTGAATAGATCTGATACCATGCCCAGTACCTAAACTGAAAGTGATATTTTGCAGATCTTAACATCAATAAAACAAGAGAATATGTAGTTCCAACTTTATATTAAAAAGGCGGGCTTATTCAACTAAAAAAATAAGTTCTACATAACACAAATGCTGTATCATTTTATCATCTTAACTTAATAAGTAATCAATGAATGACATATATCTTAATAATATTAAAAGTCAGTTATGTCTATCTATTATCCTATGTACATAATAAAGTACAGACGTACTAACTTAAAAAGTACTGATTTATTTACACGACAAATTATAAACTAAGATGTTTATCTTGCCGTGCGTTATTAAGTCCGCGTATTTCGCACCCTGTATTTCTCGCTGTGTATCAGATCAAGCAGGTGCAGTAGACATACATACACAGGCCCTATAAACATGGCAAAATAAACTCCTTCAATAACTGTTTATCGCTACCTACATTAGAGGGAATACGACATACAACATTAAAAATAAACTCATAGGAAATCACGAACATTACTAATACCAACCATAGAATAATAGTAGGTACAATTATTGTTACTATTTCAAATGAACATTTTGCATTCAAGGATTACATAGTCTTGTGCTGTTCTTCTGAACCTGTAAGCATACATTTTATGAAACAAAATATCTCAATGTTTTTTACTTTCTAGCTTTAACAATGAGATATATGTGTAGGTATCTGTAAATATAGTGTAGGTATCTGTAATATTATAAATGCGAACGTTTGTGAGTGTAGATGTATGTTTGTTACTCCTTCACGCAAAAAACTACGGAACGGATTTGATTGAAATTTGGAACACAGATAGTTTATAACCTGGATTAACACATAGAATACTTTACTTAAGTCTACGCGGGCATAAACTAGTATTATATATATATCAGTGGTTAAAACGGTAAATCCTTCATGAAAATAATATGGAACCCTACAAAAAATATATATAAATATACATTTACGCAAAACACCTGCAATGCTTGGCTTTGCACAATTTTATTTCAATACACTTAAGTAGATTATATTATAATTTTAGTACACAAAATTTACTTGGTAGATAATTAATATGTCCAACGCAAATTTACTATGGCAATTAATGAGTCTGGTAATAAAGACAATCAATATAATGAGAAACAAAGAAATTAGATACAAACAGCTGTATTAGTGTAACCATAATATTTATTATATATTCAAATTCTGTGTCAGGCGCATTGCATTGGACAATTTTTAATTTAAATTATCGATAAAAATATCCCTTCCATTTTGTTTTAAAAATAAGTAGGTACCTATAGTACATATTTAGGGGAGATGCCACCGCAATCAACTTATCACGTTATTTTAAAATACATATTTTTTTAATCTTCAAATTTGATAGAGTGTACACCGGTATCGATCGCACCGCCACGATAAGAGCCTCGCTTCTTCTTCGTTTTCTCATGCTTGAACGACTTACCACGCGTGTGCTTCAAGTCGTGACTGGCACGCTCACCCCATGAACCACGAGCACCACTCTAAAAAGAAAAGGGTATATTACATACATACATTTTGACTCTCCATGGTGGTTTGTTGGGTACTGGTTATGTATTTATCATACGGATACACAGCCATTGAGTATCAAGTTCATAAGATAGGTTCTGTTATAGATAATGTCAGTATGTTAAATGCTCACCTATGGACTTAGTCAAATACAATTTTCTTATTTTGAGAGTTATCTCCTCCTTCAAAGCTCTTCCTGTCATTGAAACCTCCTTTGTTGAATCCTCCCCTGTCTCCGCCCCAGGAGTGCCTGTCCCCGCGACCCCTGCGGTCCCCGCCGCGTCCTCCTCGGTCACCACCACGGCCCCTGTCGAACCCGCCGCGCCCGCCCCTGTCGAATCCACCACGTCCGCCCCTGTCGAAACCGCCTCGGCCGCCTCGATCGAACCCACCGCGACCACCCCTGCCGCCGCGCCCACCCCTATCGTTGAAACCGCCGCGTCCCCCGCGACCTCCTCGATCACCAAAGCCCCCTCGACCCCTAAAGCCGCCTCTCCCCCTATCGTTGAAGCCCCGACCGCGATTGAACCCGCCGCGGCCGTTCCAGCCTCCTGACTTGTCGCCTTCGGCTTCGTCCTCGTCACCTTCCTCGTTCTCGCCCTCCTGATAGATAGAGAAGCGCTACGTTAGGAACGCCAAGACAACCCTATGCGACCATCGAGTCCGAAAGTAAATGCCCAAAATTAATCGTAAGCCATGGGGCTAGAGAGCCGCGTAAATTTTACCACTCTACGGTGATACATGGAGTTGCCTTGGCTTCTCAAAGTTTAGGGCATTTACCTTAGCATCGAACGAGTTGTCCTTAAGTCTAGGATCCACTTCTACGGATTGGGACGCCACTCGACGGAACGGGGTCGGCTTATTGTCGGTTCCGTTATCTTTTTCATTAGGTGTTGAAACATTGATTGTACCCTAAAATTCATTGCAGAGTAAGGCAATTTGTAAAATATGGTACTATTTTAAAGTGTCAACGTTGACAAATATCAACATAATGCTATTACCTACATACTTGGTAAAGAAATAGAAATTCTAAATAAATCCACAACAATTAAATTAATATTATATGCAGTAAAATGATAGTTGTACCTTCACAAAATTACTGTATGGTTTCTTGGCTGGTCCACCAGCATCTCCTCCAGACGCTTTCCTTTTCTTCCCAGGCTGAAAACCACCATCATCCGCCTAAGAAAATATTTTAATTAATAATCATGCAGGCAGTTGATTTAAGTAATAGAGACCTGTATCCGACTGCTCTTTTCTATGCCCAGCGAGGTATTTGTCAAGTTGGCTTTTAAATTAGTTGTCATTTTACACGATACAATTTTTAATTTTATGTTTGTACAGGATGAATTCACACAAAACCATGAACTTAATATCTATCTAAAGACAAGATCTCAATTTGTTTATCTATAGATTCAATCAAAAATATCCCTGTGACTGACAGAAGGCATACTATGCACGAATTATAAAATGGTATTGAGTTCAATTTTTTTACACACATCTTAAGACCCCATAAATAGTGTCAACCATATATTTTGTGAGTGTTTTGTTCAGTATAAACGAAGGGTTATGGAAAATAAAAACAACAACATAATGACCAAAAGAACAAAGCCAATCTTCCGAGCATTGGTTTTCAATTTCACATTGTTACAAAAAATATACCATATAATACTACCAGTAAAAGGATCAGACTGGTTGTCAAAATTTGGGCTTTAATGAACTTCCAAACAGCCCATAACTAGCAGCAGATTTTCATATTAGAGTAAAAGCCAGGTAAGGTAATGCTGGACATAATAATATTGGTAACCCTATAAAAATAATGTAACAAAATGTAAATGAATAATGTACCTGTTCATTGTTGAGCTCTTTTTTATTCATTTTGGCAGGAGGGCCATCATCTTCGTCTTCACTGGAATCATCTGAAGATTCTTCTTTTTTAGCTGCAGGTTTTGATTTAGCTTTGACAGGTGTTTTCTGAGCAGCCTTGGGAGTCTCATCCTCACTGTCATCGCTATCATCAGAAGAGTCTTTTTTAGCAGCTGGCTTTTTGGCAGGAGTAGCTACAGGTTTCGGTTTTTCGTCTTCACTGCTGTCATCACTGTCTTCAGAGGAAGATTCCTTTTTAGCAGCAGCCTTTGTTACCGGTTTAGCAGGAGCAGGTTGAGGTTTCTGTAATGCTTTCTGAGGTGCTTTTTGGTCGTCATCATCACTGCTATCATCTGAAGATTCCTGCTTCTTAGCTACAGGTTTAGCTGCTGCTTTAGCAGGAGTTGGTTTAGGTGTCTGTTTCGGTTTAGGCTTCTCATCATCACTGCTGTCATCACTGTCATCAGATGATTCTTGTTTCTTAGCTGGTACCGCTTTTGGTGCAGGCTTGGCTGGAGTAGGTTTAGCTGTAGGTTTCTTTGTTTGTTCATCATCACTACTATCATCTGATGAGGAGTCCGCTTTTTTGGGTGGGGCAGCTTTAGGCACAGGCTTTACTGGAGCCTTTTGTTGTTGTTTGGGTTTCTCATCCTCGCTGCTGTCATCATCATCAGATGATTCTTGCTTCTTCACTACTTTAGGTGTTGCATTTGCTGCTTGGGGTTTTACAGGTTGTTTCTTGGGCTGTGATGTAGCATTGTCCTCACTGCTATCATCATCTGATGATTCTGCCTTTTTAACTGGTGCTTTTGCTGGTGTTTTAACTGGTGCTGGCTTTGACTTGGCCTGTAAAATTGCTAAATGTTAACATGTCGTCCATTTGATATAGACTTAGATTATTAGTATGATTTATTGCAAAATAATCAGAGGTAGTGACGAATAAGTGAGTTTTAAAATCACAATGCTTCATTGATAAATTTCTCATCATTAAAATATTCATAAATTGCAATGCTGCTGTGGTAAACTAAAAATATTTAATAAATCACCTTTGGTTTTTCATCCTCAGAGCTATCGGAATCAGAGGACTCTTTCTTCTTTGAATTAGGTTGCTTGCCATTTTGAGCTATGACCTTCTTGGGTGGTTCATCATCACTCGAGTCACTGGGGCTGTAAGTGATAGAAGATAAATATAAGTTTATTCCTTTGATCTAGTATTTTTTAAGGTATAATAAAAAAAGCATCAAAAAAGAAACCTTTTGGCCCCTTGTACAGGTTTCTTCTGTTTGTTATATGCATCGAGTATATCAGTAAGGGTTGGCAAACCTTTTGCGCGTGGGACCTGAAATAAATTCATGAATAATGAAGGTAAGACTTATAAAAGTTATAAATTTAGACATGAAATTTATAGGAGTGTAGTTATCAATTCTACCATTGTCTCATTTCTAGTGCAGTTTGTGCAAATACAAGAATAACTTTTGATTAGATACCAATTACAGTTAGGTAAGTATAAAGTAATTTATGTTGTAAAATGTAGGTGTTATAACATAATTTAGATTATAATTTAAAAGTTCACATTTTCTGTAAAATCATATGTACTACCAAACTACAAACCTAACCGTGAGTAGTTACTATTTCCACTTCAAAAAGTCGATACACATTTACCGACGTAACTATACCTAGTTGAAAATACACTTCTGGGGTACCCCCCAGAAGTAATTTCAACATTCGGAAGGCAGAACATCGATATTGGTATAAAATAAAAGGTTATATATGACATCGTTGCTTGTAGTGAGATTATAAAACGTAGATAAGTATTTAACATAGGTAATATATGTACATTTTGTATCACTAGTTGGGTAAGTACTAAATCTTAACGCAGGTAGTACCTACCTAGTAAAAAAGCCACGAGGGATAGTACATTTAGGTATACAAAATGTCGCCATCAAAAACCTATAATTTCAATGAATCAATATCTTTTACTATACGTGTGATCTACATTGTATATAAGTACACAAATTCTAGGAGAATATTATAAAAAAATATTTGAACACATGTGGCAACCGGCCACACGTGGTTTTTTGGTATCGTGGTCTTCACTCACCGCTTTGGTCTTCTTTAAAAATTCTTGGGCAAAAGATTTGTCAATATTTTGAAGAAACTGATGAACCAGGGATATTGTCTCCGTTTGAAGATCCGGCCGAACCCCCATTTTCACTTTTTAATTATTATTTTGTAAAATATCACTCGAGCACGGCAATGCAACACGCCGCGCCGCTTGTCAAAAGAGATTTACCACTTCACTCATTCAGTTCAATCAGTGTGTCGATACCACAGACTATTTTTTGCTCATAACAGACCGGAAATAATAGTCAGGCAGATATTGAAGCAAGATAGGCACATTGGCATTTGCGTGAGAGTGAAAGAGATGCACAGTGTAATGTGCCTTAAACGCACATCCGCCAATGCTGACCGAATAGTTTGAATGAACAGCAGAGTAGCCATAAATCATAGAGTATGATTGAACGAACTACCGAAGCTAATAACTTGAACTAACTAATTGAAAAAAAAATTAAATAGAGGTGTGATAATTATATCGACAGTTGGCATCGAAAATATTGAAATATTGATGTCGTATATCTGTGGTGTCCAAAGAGAATATTGACATATTGACATGGTTTGTCTTTCGGTGCGTCGTACGGTCAGTCAGTCTGTCTGTCAGGTCTGTCAGTTCAGTCAGGATAGTGAATTTTGTTTCTCAATTTTCATTTATCGCTACATTGGAACAGTGTTATGTTATTTTAATAATTTAATTATGTGGTGGGATTATAAGTCCATGTATTCTACATAACTCATTAGAACTGGAATAATCATGGTATGGCAAACTGATGTGTTTCTAAAATACATTATTTTGAGGTGACTGTTGGTAGATTATTTGCTTTGTCGATGTCCAATGTGGTGATACAGTTATGAAGATTCATACCTAAATGTAGGCTCGTGTGAGCGTGAAACTTTGTAAGAAAACACAATGCCAGTTCAGCAAATAAATGTGAAGAATTCGTCGGATATCGAAAGTTGGGAATGGGGTGGTGGATGTGGCAGAGAGGTGATCCGGACGGGGTCCGGCAGCAGCCGCACGTCGTGCAGCAACTCCAGCGGGGATATATGCCGCATATGCCACTGCGAGAGCGAGCCCCACAATCCCCTGCTTGCCCCCTGTTATTGTTCAGGTGAGCCCTACCTTTCATTTATTTTGGCGTAAATTTCATACAAACTACCTAGATATAAATTACACAGCTGTTCTCTGTTTACATAATATGTTATTTAACTCATTATACTATTGTTATAACAATGTAGTTTATTTGTTTAGAAATGATTTTGTCTACTTTTTATTAAATTACAGGCTTCAATGCAACACATAGCTAAGTTACATTATCTGTTTCATAATCATAAATCCAATGTGTTGAAATGATTGGTTATCTTGTAACATATTATAATTTATTGGTTTTCAATGTAAACAAGAATATGATGAGAGATATTATGCTAGTACCTACTGTATTATATTATGATATGTGGTGTTTATTAAGTGTTTGAGCCATTCTGTGTTAAGTAAAGACTTGTTGACCACTGTTATAGTTATAGGTTTAGGAAAATTCTCTCAGACATGTAGAATAAAATATTAATGTAGAAACTAATCTTGATTTGCATGGTATACATACCTAATTTTGTATTGTATAATTAATTACACTGTTTTTATAAGTACAATATAATATGTTTTAATCTATTTGGAAAATATTTTGAATCCTTTAGTTACCTAATCAAACTACTTTATTGATCTGTGAAATCAAATATTATTAAATCCACCCGCTCCCAGTGTACCCATCTAGGTGGGTATACTTAATAATATTTGACTTACAGGTGCATACCATAAAAACAACTCTAATGAACAGACTCATTGAGTCGTCTAAGCATTTTTTGTAGGTTGCCTAATAATAGGTGCCTAATTGGTGTTAATAGTCATCTGCCATTGTTTATTATTTCCTTTAACATAATTATGCATTTGGGATTTTAGCCTTATTGCACCTGATCATCACACACACACCACTAGTGTCAATACCCTAGCTCCTAGTGGTAATGTCTTCATATCAGCCTAGGTTTGCACTGACCAAACCATTACCTTTGTATACTGAAACATATTGACCTTATTTTGTGATAACAAAAAGTAGAGACAGCTATATGTTTTGTGTAAATGTTTTGTCCAGCCCACCAAGGGTCACATTGCCATACATCTATACAAATAAATAAAATTGGAGTGTCTGTTTGTAATATCAAAATAACACCTTTTCACTAAATGCATATGAAAGTACATACAATACCTATAACAAAAATGTGATTAAAATTTTTTTTGTCTGTCTGTGTGTTTGTTCCGGGTAATCTCCGAAACGGCTGGACCGATTTTGACGGGACTTTCACTGGCAGATAGCTGATGTTTAAAGGAGTAACTTAGGCTAATTTTATTTTAGAAAAACAAAATTTTAAAAAATGGTTCCTGCTGCGCGGGCTTAGAACGCGGGAGCGGGCTTTTTTGTAAGTTAAATTCCACGCGGACGAAGTCGCGGGCTCAGCTAGTAAGAAAATAAATATAGATGTAGTTCACATGTTAGTTTGAACATACTTCAACAATGATATTACTTCATTATATAGGTACTTAAATTCGAGGTGAAATCGAATTCTTCCCTCAATGATTTACCTAGTCTGTAACATTATGTATATATGGTGGGTGAACCAAGGTAAATACATAAACACGACATTCACATGACCTCCTATTCGCACAAGCTTGCAAATTTTCACAGTTTGTTTTGCATAACAATTGTGTCACACACACAGAACAATGCGAAAAACCATTGGAATAATGTTTTAGGCAGTTGTGTGGACACCTATACAGTGTTTTTAGTTTTTAACTAGCTGAGCCCGCGACTTCGTCCGCGTGGAATTTAACTTAACAAAAAGGCCCGCTCCCGCGTTCTGAGCCCGCGCTACAGGACCCATTTTTTAAAATTTTGTTTTTATAAAATAAACGTAGCACAAGTTACTGCTTATAAAAACAGCTATCTACCAGTGAAAGTCCCGTCAAAATAGGTCCAGCCGTTTCCGAGATACTCTTTGATTTCATGTGTTTTTATTTTTTTACGCGGTACCCTAATTGTTTTTCTAAAACTAAAGTAGCCTAAGTTACTCCTTAAAACATCAGCTATCTGCCAGTGAAGGTCCCGTGAAAATCGGTCCAGCCGTTTCGGAGATTACCCCGGACATACACACAGACAGACAGACAGACAAAAATTTTTTAAATCGCGTTTTTGTTATAGTTGTCTTATGTACTTTCATATGCATTTAGTGAAAAGGTGTTATTTTGATATTACAAACAGACAATTTTATTTATTTGTATAGAAGTAGAATATTAAAATTAAGTATTATTTAAAAAATAATTAAACTTGGTCATCCCCCTTCGCAATTATTTTCTTCCAATACAATGAAATGATCCTTAGATAAAATTGAGTTGATTAGCATAAAAAAAACGAATTTCATTAAATTCATGGGTAGATCATGTTGGAGCAAAAAATTACTAGCTATGAAAAAGTTGATTTCTCAAAATAAATTGTAATTGTTGCTATGACAATTTCATTGTATGTCATGTGGTTTTGGATTTGCCCACACTGTCCCAGTTAAAATAAAAGACTCAGAATACAAAACTACCTTCTACTAAGGTTTACTGTTATGCCAGATCCTGTACACAGTCATAGGTTGCAAGCCAAGTGCCAAAAGTTTTACTAAGTATATACTATAAGTACTATTGAGTTAATGACTGAATTTAATATTTACTTCTTCATTCTAAACTAGTTATTACCGGCGGCTCAACCCGCCTGGTTCTTCGATGAAATAAAAGTAGCCCAAGATACTTATAACACCACCTATCTGCTATGTGGAAATCTTATCAAAATCGGTCCAGCAATTTCGGAGACTAGCCAAAACAAGCAAACAGACTGACAACAATTTAAAAATGTTTGTTTTTATGTACCATATCCTACTTTCATATGCATTTAGTAAAAAGGTGTTATTTTGAAATTACAAAAAGACAATTTAATTTTATTTATTTCGAAGTACTTTTTAGCTCATTACCTCATAATACCCAATGCAAAAGTCTGTGAACAGGTGTAGGTATCTTTCGACCAACCTAGGTAACTATAAATATAATGTAGGTATCAATTTAAATATTTGCTATACTTGTGTACGTACATAATATAACATAGGTACCTACATAATAAACTGGTTTGAGTTTTAAAAATAGTCTAACCGTGTGGCTAGTATTGCATAATGTCTGTTATTAATACAGGTTTAATGACTTGTTGCAGGAAGTCTGAAGTTTGTACATCAAAGTTGCCTGCAGCAATGGTTGACGGCTTCGGAGACGAGATCCTGTGAACTATGCAAATTCAATTTCATCATGCACACAAAAATAAAACCATTCAATGAGGTAATCATAATAAAACAACCTATATTTATTTTGTATTTATAACTGCGCTTGTTATATATTCAATACAAGTTCGTGTTTTATACAAGGACAGTCTACATAAAGGCTATTTACGCTTATGTAATAATCTCAGCAGGTTTGATTTAAATAACTTGTTTTTTATAATTATAAGTACTCAGTCGAGTCGTAGGCAGTCTGGCGCTCGCGGGGTAACGACGATGTGTCCGGTCAACTGCGGTCCCCATGTTGGACTAATATTGTATAAACAACCGGTGATCGGATTTATGTTTGGCGAATTGCAAAAGCCTTGTCCTCAATATATTAATTACTTACATAATAGGTAATTTAGACACAGGTCAGTGTGTTAACCAAGTTCGCAGCTTGCAGGCCGCAATGACCGCGTTTAGATGTATTTAGTTAACACTGAGCATTTTAAATTAATTACCCCATAATCGATATCTATTACCTACCTACCTACCTACCTACCTACTTGACCTGCACACTTGTAATCTTACACGAATATACCAGTATTAGGTAAAAAATAAGGTCCCGGACTTCAACGTTGTGCCCACATAGATCTCAATTATTTCGTTAGCGCATCATCCGTGTTTTGTTACATGTATATTTTTGGTCGGATACTTATCGGATACATGTATACCGAACTTTTCCGATGATTATCCCTCCCGCCTGCATCGCATTAATTTTGGTCTAATCGGACGAACGCGGGAGTCAGGCGGTGAAAGTAGAAGCGACGCGACCGTGTCCGTCTGCAAACCTGCTGCGAAACTGGACCTTATTTCATAGAAAACACCGAACGACAGAATCGATCGACATAAGTAGAGTGGCAGTTTTATCATACGTAACTCAATCAAATCTGGCTGAAAATTTTTTAGGTCGTGCGGCAGTGATTGGTTCTCTTTCGAGCGATGCAAAAAAAATCGCGCAAAAGTCACCCTGTCGTTCTCAGTTGAAAATCAGATCTGGAGGGTATTTCGAATCATTCGAATCGATATCGAAAAAGGATTCGGAAACTTAAAACGTCTGTATTTTAGCCAATTTTAAACTTGTTTGGAATAATATTTTATTGATCGGTAATCGGTGATTCGGTAATCGAATAGGTATGTCTTACGATTTACGATTACAGACGGTTAAATAATTTCCAAAATAACTTTAAAGTTAGCAAAGATAAAGATTTCAATATTTAATTCAAATGGTTTAAAATAAATAATAAAACCCCCCTAGTCATGTGGGTAGAATAAGTTAGGTACTAATACAGAAATACGAGCTTATAGGCTTAGAACTTACAGTAGATAGGTAAGTAAGGTACCTATATAATCCGATGCTGCAGATAGGTATGAGTCAGTGTTTCTTTACAACGAACGTTGAGAATAAAGGAATTCCGGAGTAAAAAGTACTGTTCGTTGCTGGGTGTTGCTTCCCGTGTTTTTTGTCGGCGAGGCCAATATATATCTATACCTATACCTATACCAAAGTATAGCCTAGTTTCTAGTTTCATCGTTTTAAATTATATGTACTTCTACTTATATACTGGCGAGTGATAAGTGCTATCAGTTTTTAACCGATTTGTTGGGTAAAATAATGTATTTTTTGAATCCCGCGTAAACGGGCATTCGATGCCTTTGCAGGTACCGACAGCTACAATTAGCTTCAAAACGTGTACCTAACCGATTACAACGCGGGTTTTATTTCTTGGCAGATTGTATCAAAGAAATGATTCAACTAGGCAGGTAGGTAGGTTTGATGGAAATCTGTTCTGCTTTTTCCAAAGTTCACTGTGTCTATTTCGGTTTTTAAAGTTGTTTATTTTTTGGTTGCTTGGGTGCTAGTGGTTCAAGAGCCCGTGGACCCCAGACTTGCGTCATAGTAAAAGCTGAAAGCTTATCTGCGCAGTTGGAGACGTTACAGTTTGCTATCGTTTTGCAGAATAGAATCAACCAACATGCACTGCTGCAGACCAAGACCAACCCTTGTTTTATTGTTTCTAGGTTGGTTTCAGTTTGCAGATGTGTGTGTGGATTGGTTCCATTTTGCAAAACTACGTCCAATTTAGTTGTTACGTTGGGCGATATTCATTTATTCCTCATTCACGATTTATCACCGTTTCCAGTGGCGTCTGCTGGAGATGTCGGGCGTAGAGCGGCGGCGGCTGTGCTGCGCCGTGCTGTTCCACTGCGTCGCGGCGCTGTGCGTCATGTGGTCGCTGTTTGTACTTATCGAACGAGCCGTCGAGGAGGTCAACCGAGGCATGATCGGTGAGTATGACTCATGTTAATATTTATACATTAACATACACATTATACCTAGACCTGGTTTCGACGCTTACTTGATGTATGGCTGTATTTCAGTCTGTTCTCACGGTCGAAGTTTCAAAGATGCTTAATTCCTTGAATTGGGTAGGAATGCGGAAGATCTGTTATAACGATTCTGGGGAGTATAGATAGTATTGTAATTGGGATCGTTTCTACCACACCACTAGTCAAGGGTTTATTATTATTAGTTACTTTCAAAGTAGAATGTTCAGCTAATATTTCTAATATCTACATTCCTATACTGACGAAAGGACTGCAATGATTTAAATACAACTGCCATTAAGGGGCCACCTTGCCGGATTATGTGCCTGTAATGTACCACTCCAATGTTCGATTTTGAGCATTATTATTGGTTTGAGCATTCGCTGGTGTAATGCTCGAATCTGAACTGTGACATTACAGGCGAATGGTTTAGCGTCAGGGAGCGCCTTTAGCGTCAGTGGCCAGTAATGTACAGTTTGACGCAATCTGCCAGACCTTGCGATCGTCAAAGCGACCTGACATGACGTTAAGGGCATTACCCTCCACGTGAGACATTATCAGCAGGATAGGTATATTGTACAATATTAACTGTGTCTCATCAAACCAATAATTATTTTTAAAAGGATGGGTTTATTGGTTTCAATTCAGTGTAAAACCGCAAAACCGATTGACGTAAGGATGATTTTTATCTTTGTATTAGTGAGCGATGGCTATTTACCGCGTAGGTTATAGATACTCTTAGAACGGGGCTGCACCAGTGAGGCATTTGCGATGCGACGGCGATTTATGTTAAACTAGCTGAGCCCGCGACTTCGTCCGCGTGGAATTTAACTTAACAAAAAGCCCGCTCCCGCATTCTGAGCCCGCGCGACCAGACCCGTTTTTTGTTTTTCTAAAATAAAAGTAGCCTTAGTTACTGCTTATAACATCAGCTATCTGCCAGTGAAAGTCCCGTCAAAATCGGTCCAGCCGTTTCGGAGATTACCCGGAACAAACACACAGACAGACAGACAGACAGAGAGACAGAGAGACAGACAGACAGAAAGACAGATAGACAAAAAAAAATTAAATCGTGTTTTTGTTATAAGTACCGTATGTACTTTTATATGCATTTACTAAAAAGGTCTTATTTTGATATTACAAACAGACACTCCAATTTGATTTATTTGTATTGATTGTCGCTTATGTGATGCGGCAAGCGTCGTGTTGATAGGGGCTTGTTTTATCGAACGTCGCTGTGCGGTCGGAATCTCTAACCCAAGAGTATGTTATCATCCTTCTTCATCGTGGTTATTTATAAGCAAGACAGAAATAGTTACTACCTATTACAGAATATGTCAAATTTTAATTGGATACTAATTACTATTGATTAGACAAAATCACAGTTGACATGGTTGCTTCGCTGCAGGTATAAGATCTTTCCGTTCCATATTTCAAAGTTTAATTGAATTATATCAAACAACTGGTCATAGTTGTAAATTCTTGGCTCTCTTGTTAAGTTTCAGCCTGGCCCTTATTGCGTTAAACTCGACCGATATGGATTATGTTTCAGCATGGCCGTTCTGGACGAAGTTAGTGGTGGTGGCTGTGGGGTTCACGGGCGGCGCCGTGTTCATGTACATACAATGCCGCCAGTACCTGCACCTCTGCAACCGCTGGCGAGCGCACAATAGGTAACCTGACCATTACTATATCACTATATAAACATTTGGCATATTGCCGATATCAAAAATGAGTAGTCGCCCAGGGGGGAGCGGCTAGCGATCCCCCTGCCCCGCCCTCGTTTCACCCATGGCTAGACTGAGTTATACATTTATATCACTGATGAATGACGATGCCGTATAGTAACGTATGGTACCCGGTTATGATAATGGCGACCGAAATTAGATTTGTATTATCTTCAGGATACTTCTAATACAAAACGCACCGGAGAAGATACCTATCGGTAGCGGTTCTCCTCCGATCCGTGTGAAGAGGCGCGAGCGCAGCGCCCGCGGCCAGATCATCGCGAACATCGAGCCTCCCCCCCCGCCCGCCGCCTACCACGAGGAGGACGAGAGCGGGGGCTTCGAGACCTACCGCGGGAACCCGCACCGCAGGCTCTCCGCGCTGGCCGACGACCGGCTGCGCGTGGAGCCGCCCGACGACACGCGCCGCTACTCCGACACCCGGCTCGCGCCGCCCGCCGCCGCGGAGGACGCCGCCGCGCCGCGAGGACCAGAGGTCAGTGCCCGATTAATCCAAGGCCAAGTTAGTCCGCGCGTACTGTATTACATTGGACCTACTTTTGCAAAATGGAACCAACCCACACAAACTTCTGCAAACTGAAACAAACCTAGAACCACTAACACAAGGTTGGTTTTGGTCTACCGCAGTGCATGTGGGTTGGTTCCATTTTGCAAAAGTAGGTCCCATTGGTATTGGTAGTCGACTTGTTTTGTGGCCTTGGTAATAAGATAGGTATGATGGGGTTAGTGTATCTTGATTTGATTTAAACATCAAACCAAATGGTAAAAATACATGAAGGTGGCGATGAGTGAAGCACGTCTCTGCTACAGTTACCACCTGTCTATAATTTATCTTTTTAGTAACATGAGGATAACGTAGGGGGTTGCACTTTTACTCAAATTATATCATTTCTAGCTGTTTGTTACAATGTACATTGCAACTGTTTGCTATATATATATATATATATATAAATTATATATATTCGGCTCGGTTTTCCTTCTATAGGAACAAACAACGTGCCCGAGCCCGAGAGCCTATTTTCTGTAATGATCGCTTTATATAACGCAAATTGCAACATATAAGTATAGGTCCATTCAAATAGATGGCAATAACAATGACAATACGCATACGAACTGCGCGCTCAATCGGACTGATAGTATAACAATTATGAATCACATTATATCAAATGTAATAAAAAATATATTCATGTACTTATAATTAGTATCTACCATATGTAGAAATTTGAAAATTGATTCCCAATTGTATATGTAAGTCAACGAGGCTTGTTCAATGGCACCTATTTGTGCCCAAATTCGAATGTTGGCAAGATGCCTAGATTAAACAGGCGTTAATAAATTTGGCAATGATCACTATCTGGTTTCTATTATGTACATAGTTATCGATCAGTAATAGCTTTATCCACGAGTATTTACAAGCACGCCACCGCGTATTATGAAAATAAATATACATACACAATAGGTATATGATAGTATAAGGTCATCGAGGATTTATATAGCGTGAGTTTTAATTATAGATATGCATGCTAGCTGACTCATACAAATAGGTACCTAATACATCGAATATGTAGATGAAAACATCGTAATGGTTCTATTTTTAATAGTTTTTTTGTTGCCACTAAAAATACCGAAACTCTTTGATGGAATCTTCATCTAAGAATATAAATTCCAAATAGAAGCAGTCTGCATTTTAAAAGTGTAATAGTACTCTCAAAGTTTGCATCATAAGGGCCGAGCCTCACCTGACCGTATCTAACGCTGCGCATTTCGCGTCGATACACCGCACCACAGACTATTTCCTCTACTGGGCCACACACATCACGCTTAATACACGTGATTACAGTGAGAGTAATAGGGCGTAGACTTTCCGTGTGTCTCGCGTGTCGCGCGGCGCCAGATACGGTCAGCGTGGTCCGGTATTTCTGCGGTGAATAGTGACGGGTGGGTGGTCCCGCAGGGCGGCGTGTACCACATCTCGGTGGACCCGCTGGAGGCGGACATCCGCTCGCTGCTGGCGCTGGAGGCGCGGCGCGCGGCGCGGGCGGCGCGCTCGCTGCCCAACCTGCGCGCCAGCCGCGAGAGCCTGCTGCCGCCCGCCCACTCCGCGCCGCCCGCCCCCGCCCCCGTCGCACCCGCCCCCGCCCCCGCCCAGCCCGCCTCCTGAGGCCGCGCCGAGCCCGCGCTGCTGCTGTACCCGGACGACACCGTCTACTAGCGCCGAGCCGCCACCCTCCCCGAGCTGGACTCGCCGCCGCCCCGTCCGCGGTGATGCCGCCCCCGCTGCGGGTCCGACCTCCGCTTATTTCCTCGTCCGGTGCTGCGACTCCCGCGGAAGCGGTGAGTCGTTTCGGAGTTGAGCGATGGTCTCCCGGCGCTCGGCTGTGGCTCGATGGTGATGAAGATTTATATCCATAGATTGTGTGTAGAATGTGACCGGGCGCGTCGGGGGCGTGGAGGCTGCGATCGAGATATTTGGACGTTGGTTCGACTTTGGCCGAGTAGGAGCCGTTCGGGTATTACGTGCGTCTGATTCGCCCGCTGTGATGTGATGGTGACCGCGTTCCGTTGTAAAAAGTGGATCATATATCCCGAATCGCTCTGTTGAAGAATGTGGCGCTACAAGGTAGGCCCCGTCGATTACTAGATTCATGTTTATACCCGCACGAATGGATTGTGTAAATAGTAATTATCATAATAAAAAAGTAAGATATCGCTCGTGCGAGGCCCCAATGCGCGTTAAATATTCAACTACCCGTCATAGCCTCATCCGCCCCTCGTGAGTGAATCGGCGTGTACATAGCTAACGTACGAAGTTATTCTTCGTGTCTAGTTTTCAAGTAATGTAACGAGATTTGATAGTAGAGCTTGCGGAGCGTAACAAATAAGTAATATTATACTGCCAGATGTAGTAACCGTGTTAGTAGTCGAAATACCTACTTTAAATTACTGCGTGTTTCATGTTTCTATAAACGCACCCCATCGTGATACATTTATTATTTCAACAGTGTTTGAGTGGCCAAACTGAAGACAGGGATGTTTCGTCTCTTTTTTACTTAACTATAATCAATACTGCTTACTTTTAATTTCTTTTTTATCTGTATTCTTTATCATACGATCTTCGAAATAAGCGTTGACTAGTGCTCGATACTGTTATTATACTTCGTTAATAATTATTATTGTCTATCAATTCATTACGATATTTTTTACATCTTTCATCAATTAAAAAGTAGGTAATTTTTTCTTGCTATTTACTTCATCTTATTTCACTCTATACTATTTTATACCTAGTCTAAGTAAAACGCGTGTTATATTCATATACCTACTAACATATTATGCAGTTCGCTGCAATCATTATGCACGGTAAAATGAGTTAAACATATCGTCGCTTCCCGTCTCAACTTCACAAATAACCCTGATATTGAACTCACCGCGCAAAGTTCAAAGTCACGAGCAGATAAGTAATTGTTTTCGTTTTTCCAACCGGTAAATATATGCATTATTACGACGTTGCATCGCTGTAGTAAAGGTCGTCGCACCTTTTAATCGCATCAGGATTTGCGATCATGTTACTCGCATACCGAGCTGATAATAACATTTGTGCTCATGAAATTAATTTGTAGTTACTATAGTTTGGCCAAATAGATACAACGATTTATCCGACTACGCAGGGGGATAGTTTGTTACGTATGTTTAGTATCATCATACTAATATTATAAAGAGGAAAACTTTGTTTGTTTGATTGTAATGAATAGGCTCCGAAACTACTGAACCGATTTGAAAAATTCTTTCACTGTTGGGAAGCTACATTATCCCCGGGTGACATAGGCTATAATATATATTCAAAAAAATTAGGGATCCTTACTAAAACACGAATAATATAACCGCAATGTACCCGTGCGTAGCCAGGGCGGGCCGCTAGTAAAATATAAAAACAAATGCTAATAAGGGATTATCGACAGACTTTAATAAGTGATGGGACAGATTTCGATAATTTAAATGGATATTTTTGCGTAGTCGGGATTTATTTTTGAAACTCCCAATTTTATATCACAAGTTTAAAGTGTAAAATAAAATGAACAGGCATCGAATCTCAACAACATTGCTATTTCATTAGCTCTCTTTTAAACAAAAGATAAATGTTTAAGTATATTCAGCCTTTGTTGTCTGGCGACTAACATTATTCTGATAAAGCCATTTGTAGGCATTTGACTCTGTTTCAAACATGTTTACGTTTTAAAGTAATTTACCAATGTAGATGGAAGGTAAGAGCCTGTTTCTAAAATCAGAATTCCAAGTGTTGCTTGTGTCAAGTCTTATGAGATACTTGTTGCGAAATTCTGAACTCAGAAATGCGCTGTTAAGGCGTGTCCAATGCAACCTTTGTTTTGCTGTACACAAAACATTTTGTTTATGTAGGCTTGGTATGAGGTTTGAACGTATCGATCGGGTGATCAACTGTCTCTATAAATCCATAGGTATAACAACACGTTTTCGATAGGGGCGTTGCTGTAAAACGTATGGAAATATTCTCTCGATCACACGATCGGTTAAAGTAAAAGCCAAAGCGTATTTTATTTGCTTAGGCCTACGGGGGCACTTACAAATTATCATTTTTTCATAATATTTTTCTTAAACCTACAACCGGATCTGAACGCAACCTCGACTGAAAAGATCCAGCAAGGAACTCGGCGCGCTTGTCTTTCTAAATTTTGTAATATTTGTTTGATATCGCCTGTTGCTTAGATCTTTGAATCTGTCCAGACTTATACCTAAGCAAACGATGATTGTTCTCTGTCTGTCTTTATCTTTGTGGGGGATCTTTTGATGAATTTGGGTACAGCAAAACGCGGGCCTGGAGACCCGCCGTTAGATCTTCAATTCCTGTGGTCCGCCTCATTTCCGCCGATATGTGAATATGTTCTAGACTACAAATATGTGATCAGTAAATCCTTTGTTTAATGGTTATGTTTATGTCCGTTGTAATCACATCTGTTGACGTTGTCCTGTATATAATCGCGTTATATTTGTTTAAAACTTAATTATTAATCGTCGTTGCATCTGCGCGTTGGTCCAATGAGGCTGGTTTATGTTATTATCTACTTGCTTTTGTAAAAATATGTTTTCACACATGCATTGTACTTAAATATGTTTTAAAAAGCTAGTTCGGGCGTTCATGATGCATTTAGGTAAATGTTGATAGGTTAATTAAGACAAATCATTTGTGATTGATTCGCTAGGTAAGTACCTGACGTAGGTAGGTAGATTGGATTAATTGGGCAGCCAGTTTTATTCTGCGCCTCTACGTTCCTCCGATATAAATTATTTTTTTCCGATTCATTCGTTACGTCTTCTCTCATGAAATGTTTATGCATTGAATTATATTTCTGCTTCTCACAGAGGAACGTGAGAGGACACATGAATCGCTGTAAAATGAGTTTTATTTATTTCACCTCCTCGTATGTGAGTTGGCGTAGCTTTCTTAGTGCGGTGGTGCACTCCATATGCGTTATAATTTATAATGATCTCCACATTTATGTGAATGTTCAATTCACTTATTCTTTTATATCAGTGATTGCAAAGAGTTTGGTCAGTTTAGTACAATGATGCTTTTTAAAATTTCGTATTTATTTCTAATAAGAATTGCTGTTATTTGATATTTTATAGAATACTGTGAAGTATTCCTCATTGAATTAAACAGTTATTTGTATATTATGTTATACTTTCCTCTGTTAAACAATATTATTTATCATCACGCGTTCTCTTACAAGGATTTCAAATATGTTTGGTAGTGTCAAAACATCTCTAATTCCATACTCAAAGTCGATTTTCAACTTAAGCTGAATTCTCATATAATACTTTCGTACGTATAAACTTGATTTATCAGATAATGATTGATGACTAATTGAATTTTAGGTAGATAGTTTTTAAATAAAATAGTTCGGACTTTGGTGCTAAATAAAAAAGGAATATCAGTCCAATGTAAGGTAACGAGTATTTTTATTGGGCCGCAGTTAGTAGTTGGTGACATATGAAAATACTGCTATTTATTTCTTTGATTTTAGACATTTAAATACTTGAAAACATCGAAAACACATTACTGGTTTGCCATAATAGAAGGTAAAGCACGGATGACAATGTTTTACAATACTCGCTAAATAACAGTTAAACTTGTTAGCTAGTTACCTAGCAGAACGAGCAACTAGTGGCATATTAATGTGCCATACAAAGCCAATACTTATCACTACCATTAATAATTATTATTATACTAAAGTAGTTGTTCCTCTTCCACAAAATATCAACGGCTTATGAAAATTGTAATTATTGTACCTACCTAATACATTTTCGTGCCACGTTTGATGAGTAACACCATCATTTTGTACTTATTATGATCCTTCATATGAATGTTGTAAATTAATTATAGATGGGTAAATAATAATTTCTTACTGATAACACCGGTCAGTCCTTTGTATACATAAGTTAAAATTAAGTGAGGTATATAAGGGTGTATGGAGATGTTTTGTGATGTTACATGCATTTAATTTAACTTAATTTCGTGTACTTATATTGTGTTAACATATCAACACGAATAAATTTGAAGATTAATATTAAAGCCATGTGATTAACACGAGTTATGCCAAATTTTTCACGGTTTCACAGACGAACGGCATAAAGTAGCTATAATAGCTGCGTTTCGTACGATAATTGGGACAGCCGGACGCCCAACCACCCGTTTCCCCGTAAAGGGAGGGGCTTTATCCCAATTCCCACTCCCCATCAGATCGGCAACGTGAGAGCAATGATATTGGTATTGAAATCATCTATAGGCTACGGTAACTGCTTAACATCAGGCGGGTCGTACATTTGTATGCCGACTTTGTTATACTTATAAAAAACTAACAGATACTGATGTATAGTGGGCTTAAATCTTGATCTTTAAATTTATTTCAGTAAATATTAGAAGCTTGATGTAAATATGTAGTCGCTTTCATATGACAAAATGTACAATGGTGCAGATTCTGGTGGCACATAACTAAACTTGTCTGTACTATCTGTATAACCGTCTCTGTCACGGCCGTACCGCATGAGCAAGAGAGAAATAAATTTAGATGGGTCAAATTTAGTACAGTCGCAACAGAATTGGCGTCAATATGGAATGCTTGTAACATGTATCCATCTCCACGAGTCTCATGTGCTATGAATGTTTATTCCAAAGAATATGTTTCAAAATTGAAATGAAGTATGTAGTGCCTTATTTGGTGATTTAACGGTTTTGTATTATGTTAACTACTTAGAACATTATTATTTAATCATTAAAAAAAAAAACTCATTACTGAGGTAACGCAATGCAGTGTTGTTTTGGGCTCGTATTAATAAATCGATCTCCTCAAGTCTGAGAGCGGTCTTGAGTATGCTTTTGACATGTAATTTTTTTCTGGAATGACATTGTTAAATTCGCTCTCAGACTTGAGATCGATTTATTGATACGAGCCTATGTCTGCTAAATGCTATAATGATGATGCCTGTCGACGTGTGAATGTCATGTGAACAATTATGTTTAAAACCTGTCTGAGCACATTTTAACATTCTAGATGTAATTCATTTTCAATGCACGAGACGTCGCCCATCAGTAATATATTGTGATATTTTCGTTGTTAGTGTATTTTGTTTGCTCAAAATTATTTTCTCCTTTCGATCTGTGTAATTATGGTTCATGAAATTTGTAAGACTGTATTTTATTTTGTTGTGTAAACATCGTTTGTAAACTTCGGGTTATGAATATAGTTATTTTGAAATTAACTTTGTTTCTCTAAGGGGTTAAATGAAACCAATCGTTTATTAAATAAAAATAAATAATTTATTTAAAGGTTGATCGAATTTCATTCTCGTAAGTGCGACCGGAGCTCGGGTCGCCGTGACTAGACTGTACACTCAACATTTCTCATATGAATCATAAACAATATAATTTCTGTACAAACAGAAAATCAACACTTAGTAATAAACGTTACATTTCTACTTAATATAAATTATATCACTAATACTCGAGTATTAGAACGATTAAATCCACCGAAAAATTATATTACACACTGCCAGGAGCATATTACAAGAGCTTCCTAAAATTAATTTTGTTAGTCTTATTCGTTGCTAACCCAACAAATTATTACGTTTAATTTGGCGCCTGCGACTAACCGCCGCGCCGTGAAATCATTCTAAAAATCAGTACATGGCATGTGTTACGGCAAAGTCCACAGTGGACGCGCGCCGGGTGACTGGCGGTGGCTGGTGGCGGCCACTGGTGGTGGCTGCTGGTGGCGGCTACTGGTGGCAGCGCCGGGCTGCTGGTGGCGGCGCCGGGCTGCCCTCGGTTGTTCGAAAGCTCCGCCGTAACATAGGAACTAGTAGCGGCGGTAGGACCACTGCCGCGCACTAAAACTCGGTGTCGCCGAGTACGTTGTACATGAGGCGCTTGAACGAGTTCGATTGTTGGATGTGCTCTTCGTGTAGCGAATTCACCTGGAAATTTATAAAATAAGCTAAGAAGTCGAATGTGTTTCGATTACGCACCCACCACCCTTTGAACTAGTAGAACTCTAGGACATTAGTTTTACGATCGATCCATCCCAATGCATTATTATTTTCAATTAATAACAATGCGTTGCCTTCTCTTCCGATCGATCACAATTGTGTGGCCTTCGCTCCCGCTCTGTTTTTTCGGAATTATTTGTTGCAAGCTTTACCCAGTGCGGAGTCTTAAGGGTGTTTGGTCCGTGGCCTCGATATTATTAAAATTTATTTATCAGTCTGTGTAGGATTTAAATTTAACAGTCTTATTCATAAAAAAAGCTTATAGAACGTTTAAAACGTTCATTAGTTAAAATGCTCTATAGGCATTTAAAGCATTCGATAAAATTGTCTATTCATAAACGTTCTATAAACCTACTATAACTAAATAATGTTATAAGCAAATATGTTGCCAACGTTACGAATCGCCCGCAGATATTATGTGTCCACCTACTTAATATGGCTGCGCATAGACAATATTACGGACTAAAATTATATTTTATTGTCTATAGTCCATAACCGTGTCAATACTCTCAATAGCAAGCGTACATTGTAGGAAACATAATTTTAATGAAAAAGGATCACTCCTGCATTTGTATATCTTTATTCGATGCGTATGGTTTACAAGGCGTTCAAGACTCTTTTCCAAAAAAAATGACCATCATCAAAATGGGTTGTCCACTGACTTTGGCATTGAATAACTCAACAGATGATCAACGTAGGGGTCTTATGAAGTTAAATTTTTTTGAAGAAACCTATTTTGATTGTTCTAAAATCAAAATATACTTATATACTCCGGAAAACAACTGAATAAAATGAAATTAAACTTGGCAGTAAGCTCAGATTTCACATGTCCACCCTATACCCTGCTAACTAAACAGTCCGATTACTACCTCAAATACCGTTAATTATTTATAGTTTGCATGTTTTATGTAATGAAATATACTTCAAGATACAAGATAAGAAGTTAATTAATGTTTCGTAAAGGAAATAAATTAAAATAAATCTGTTTTATTCTTGTCCTCTAAAAACAAGGTAGGCGGAAATTCCACTTAAGCAACGCGAATTAATGGTACTTGGAAAATAAAAAACTACTATTTCTTTACATTTTTATACTTATGGCAACCGTCTTGGTGTAATGTCAAAGAATTTTCGAGATCCCCCTTCCCGTTTTGCCGCATTTCGTTACGAAAGACAAACGAGGTTAGGTGTTTAAAAAAATTGTTCCACTAAGCATCAGCGTTTTCTAAGGTAAGACATAGTTTTATATATATTTTGTAATTCCATATTGGTTCCATAACAATCAAATAATGTTTATTTATATAATATATATGAATATTTAATGCTTTTCATGCAAAAATGTTGGTTTGAACAGCCCAAGTCAGACTTTCGCAACGTCCACTAAGCAACGTTATGTATATATGGAACGTAATTGTTCCGTAATGGAATTGTAAGGCTGGGTCTAGCTTTGAGTTTGACTAGTGAGTACCTGCGGGTGCGCTTGCATCAATATGAAATTGGCTTTCGATTGCAAGCGCTTTGCTATGCTTGTTTTTTTCTGTTTCTCAGATATCTTCGGTTTCTGTGACGAAATGCCACTCACAGGGGCAGAGCAGATTAAGTGTATGGTGTGTAAAACCTGGATTTGTTTGACATGCAGTGGAACAAATTTATTTGATTACATTTGCCCAGTTTGTCTTGGTGCAGTGGATTAGTGCCCAGGTTTTTAGTACTAAAATCTTATTTTTTTGTCTTTTTCTTAATCTTATTTCTACGATTTTTTTGTTTGTTGTGTGCGAACACGTTGAAGGTAATGTTACCGAAAATAATAGTAATTTGCTTCAATTTGAGCCCTTTGTCAATCAGTGCGAGTTTGTCAGGACTGGTCAGCTCTTCTGTTCTGGCAATATTCTGGGCCTATTACTTCATTATTTGTGATGCTTTATGCATTAACCTACATTGTCCTCACACCTCTAATTATACCTACTGTAAACGCAAACATAATTTAAAAAAGAGAAAAGAAAAATGTATCCATGGAGTTTCTTGCATGTTCTTCTCCATAGGATTTTGTTTTGGAACATGCACCTAGCTCTTGACTTTTTAAAAGTGCCAGTTAATCTGGCCTATTTGAAATAAAAATATTTGAATTTGAAATTCAAATAATATAGGTGCTCAACTAGAGACTGATTGTATGACCTTATTAGACTGATTATAATAAGTTTGTTTAAAGTTTATTTAGATAATATTTACGTTATGTACACGCTCTAAAGATTTCCTATTCGTAACGCTTGGTTCCATTAACGTAACTGTCCTACTGTGATCAGTTCTAATTTTGAGAATATTTTAAAAATTAAGTAAGGTTAAGCTCTTGTAGTAATATATTGGTTTTCTTCTTATTTGATTTTATATTTTGATAATAGATTATATTGTTAAATATAGTACAGATGTTGTGCTAAAAGTTATTTTTTGTGGTCACAATTTCACAAACGTTGCGAAATGGAGCTTTTTAGGGAGAATACTCGCAAAGTGCTGTGAAAATTTCATTTTAAGATTTGTTTTTAAGAATATCTTTATAATATTAAACTATTCCAATTATATTAAAACGAAAAATAATAGTTTTATTCAACCAAAATCAAAACTGAAAACGTTACTAAATGGATTATGTTTTTAGACCACAGTCCGAAAAAATGCTTTTTAATTGATCATTTCCATATTGCATTAGATATATTATATATAAAAAGTTAATTTATTTAATTTACTATCCGAAAATTCTTATTTGAAACACAATTACTAATTTAAAAAATTCCACGTTCCACTAACGTAACGGACAATTTATTTAAAATCTGCTCTCAATCGTTTCCATGGCATCTAAACTTTGTAAATTGTAAAGCTTGCATTATAATGATAAAATTAGTAAACACTAGTGTACTTAATATATTCTTATTAGAATTCAATTACTGCAAATTCTAATAATTGTTTACGAAACTTACTAGGTACCCATTGGGTACCCAGTGATACAACTATTCGCATCAAATGTCAGTTTCATGATAATCAGCTGTCGAGAGTCGGCCATCTTGTACCTTATAGCGCTGTTATAGTAGGGTTCTGCCTTCTATAACTTTATAACAGGTTTATAGAACTGATTAGTGCTAAAATGCTTTTATGAATACGACTTTTTGACAATCTTCCTATAACGAGTTTATCGAACACTTTATCTGTTTCATAACTTTTTATGAATAAGACTGTAAGTCTACAAATACGCGTAGGTACTATGTATTGTGTAGTAAGCGAAATAAAAATATTCCAGGAATGGACTCGTCCGATGTTCTCAAATTAGTTAGGACTGCTAATTTGGGTGGGACAGCTTGGCAAAGACCTCGACATTGAAGAATAGACCCAACACGATTAGTAATACATTCGTAAATAAATCGTTCATGACAACAGAAGGAATACCTAATTTAAAATCGTACACTTACGAAGGTCGTTTGTTTTCCTTTCGGTTTCTCCTCTGGCTGCTTGACTGGTTTAGGAATTGGCGCCGGCTTCTGCAATTAAAATCAAGTATTAATATTTCAAACATTTTCGTTCGTTATCCAAAGAGCAAATGTAGATTAATTTATTACGAATCATGAAGCGAAATCGTTCGTAAAGTTGAAGAAAAGCTCAATTTACATTTGAGCCGGAGACTCGAATCGTGGCGCGTGCTGATAAAATTGCGATTATCCACGTCACATTATTCCGAAACGAGCGAGCGGTTCGAATGTAAATAGCCGAGTCCACATGTACCGAGCAGCGCGCCCGAGCAGCTTACTCGGTGAAAACAACAACGGGGTCGCGCCCCCTCGAGGGCACTTGAATCAGTCGAGTTTGCACCTTATTTCAACGTATCGAGAGTAATCTTCATTTTATTTTATGACGTAGTACTAATGAGGTATTCTCTTCCCGTGACAGCTAGGTCGCTTGCGCCCAATGAAGCCTACGTCATCGGCTAATAATAAACCATCTTATTTAAATTACATCATAGATCGTGACGTAGACTCAGGTCATCGTGGAAAGAGAATACTTGGTGTAGTATTCTTATTGTGCCACGGTACTACGGGAACGTGCCCATACTACGTGACCCATTTTTTAAATTATTTACTCCCCTCCCCCCCTTGATGACCACCCGTAATATATGCCAAGACCCCCTCTAGTTTTCACGTAGTAATTCATAAATACGGTTTTCAATATTTTTTTGCAAAACGCTGCGCGCTATATTTGAATATAATTCAAGAAAGCGCGAGATTTCCCTAGAGGATATTGACTACGTGACAAAACCCTAAGTCCCCCTCCCCCCGTGACCAAGCGTGGTATCTTGAAGACCTCCCTCCCCCCTGAACGGGTCACGTAGTATGGGTACGTTCCCTAAACTTATTTAAATGACAACACAGATCGTGACGTAGTCTCGGGCCATCGTGGGAAGAGAATACCTGGCGTAGCATTATTACTGTGCCACGGAACTAATATGTATTGTGGTTTCGAGGTCTGACCACGTCATACGGTCGTTCGGGCGCGGCTGCTCGCTACCAACATGTGGGTTGGTGTCGGTGTTGGTGTTGGTGTTGTGTGGCACGCACCTTGGCGGGCGGCGTGAAGAGCTTGGTGTGGACGGGCGCGGGCGCGAGCTGCGGCGCGGCGGCCAGCCCGTCCTCCTGCAGCGCGCGGTAGGTGTCGGACTGCGCGGGGTCGTACTGCACGGTGGGCTTGTGGCTGCGGTGAGCGAGCAGCGGGCGCGGGCGCGGGCGCGGGCGCGGGCCGGGGCGTTAGTTTTTAGTCGGTTAGCGGGCGCAACGCAATAATAGAGAGAAAACACATTAGACTCGACCCGCCGGGGACGTTAGGGGGCGCGGAAGCGGTTAGTCGACGGGGGTAATTTAGTGTTTGTGTTTCAGGAAGGACAGGTCGATAAAAATACTAACATTAATCATGTAGAATAAGTTCTAATCTTAATTTAATAAGTACGATTACATAGATATAGTATAAATAACTTATAGCTACGCGTGTATAGTAGTCGCCACTCGGTGATTACACACGAGATGTTCGCGTGATCGGAGGTGAGGGGCGCCGTCTCGACGCCGTCACCATGCTTGGCGGATAGAACTGAGCGTGGAGTGAAATAGACGAAGTTCGAAAGAATCGAAAGGTAGCAAAATAAAAATAAAGAAAGCATTAATGCATCGTGAGGATGGGCGTCGACTTGTATTTGCGGCGCTCTAGTAAAACACTTGCCTCTTGACAACGTGCGGCCGCCCGTAATGGCCGTTAGCGCTAAGTGAGCAGAGAAATACTCCATTATTAATGTTATATAACAGCTATATTATTTATCCGATGTAATCATTCCTATAGACTAAATACTACAAAAATAAAATGGATTGTAATTTGGAAAATATCTTGGTTCTACAAAAAAACTATACAACGACTATTTGCCTAAGAATATATTGCGAAAAGCAAAGGAAAATAATGTAATTTTGACTACAAAGAAACGTAGCTTTGTATTTACAGAAAATATAATGTAGAACATAATATAACATCACGTCGAGTGCGTGTTATGTAACATAAGTCTGGCATTCGTCCATGTTATTCAAATTCATTGCCAAGATATCCGCGCGCCGGGATGACTGACGCTACATTTACTTGACATTAGCTAATTTGTGATGTGTGTAATTGCTAATATTTGAGGAATCTAAGAATTCTATAACTTTGTTTGAATTTTCAAAGCCTAGATACTCACGGCAGAGGCGACGTTTGTTGCCTGATAGAGTTAGCGATGTTTTGTTCCGAGTACAGATTGATTGGCGAGTTGAACTGCTTGTGCACCACCTACAGAAACAATCATTCATTTAAAACAACATTCTATAAAGAAATGCACCGAGGTCGCTGAGAGAGCAGCTACAGAATAATACGTTTTTGTTAAAAACACCAACTAAAACGACTGCTATTAAATATACCAATCATATACAAATTTTTAGTGTTCTAATTCGACCAAAACTAAACTAAAGTTTGTACCAAAATTACAAAAGCCATTTTATAAAATTACAATACTTAGTTGTTCATGGCAACATTCAAACATGTAGGTACAAAACAGTGTGGCACACCATAATTTTGGTGTGTTTAATTCTGGTCTGCATTTAATCTCGTTACGATATAACTAGTTACTCTCTTTATCGTCAATTGATAGGAAGTAAACCCTTCAGGCCATGAAAGCTCAAACAAGATGACGTATAGACATATGAATGTATGGGAATGACAGCATATTGCAAGATTCAAATTGGTCGATGTACACTCGAAAGCAGTCTTTAAGTCTTAAACATAAAGACCGAGATCAAAATAGGCAAATGCCCTTGCAATATGCTGCCATCTGGTGAGAAGACGATCGGCTTCGTAACAGAAGTTTGTGGAGTCGATGCGTGAAGCGGAATGATAGTCACACAACTCGGACCACCTTGTTCGCGTCTTCCCCGACCACTCGCTGCAACACCGACTCGGCCACCTGAGTTGCCACCAAAAACACTATTTTGTACTATACGATCCGTGCAGCCAATAAAGTTGATGCCGGTGCCTTTTGGAAAATAAGAAGGATCATACAACACATTCTTTGTGTTTACAGTTTTATTAGAACACGTGTCTAGTAAAAGTAATATCTAAATAAATAACTAAAATGTTAAATTCCTTTTTATTACAAAATGTTCAATGATATTAAAGCCAATCTCGATATAGAATGTGTGTCGCGAAACCCTGTTTTATTTATGAGGAAACACGTGTTTGCTGGTAAATGTACGGTCCAGCAACACTGAGCAAGTTAAATTTTAACATATAACTAGGAAATTGTTAGAGTATAATGTTGAGTGGGATATCAATCAAAACCCTAAATATGGTTTGTTGATCACCATACTAAATCGATTTTGGCTTAAGTATAATCCTTCTTATTTAAAGTAAGTTCTTACTATTAAAATGCCTAGTTTTATATCAACAATCTATAGGGGAATGTGAGAGATGTTATTTTATAATATTTTTTAATGTAGTGTAGTGTGTGCGTGAGTGTGTAATGTATGTGGCGTGCATGTGTAGTTGCGTGCAGCTTGGGTCTAATCTAGAAGAAGAGAGAAAAATATCTACAAAAAGATATCGCAATTGATGAGATATATTTTATGTTACCAGTTCACAATTATACATCGGATGTAGTTTTGCAAAAAGATAAACCAACACACACATACTTCTGCAAACTGAAACCAACGCACAACCCCTTGCATTAGGGTCGTTTTTGATCTGCAGAAGTATCTATGTGTGGGCCAGTCCCAAAGTATACAATACAAGATACGAGCGATACCTACATAATGAAAACGACGTGAAAATCGTGGTTTGCTGGGCAATTTAATTATTAGTATTGGTACTTCAAACTTTATTCTAATACGTGCTACCCTCCCTGATTTGTATCAAACATCCTCCAACAAATTTAATATCAATGAGCAACCAACCAGAACTTCGAAATATTATTACCATGAGTAGGTACATGTTTATATATGAAATGCTAAGATTAGCACATGGTATAAATATCTATAGCTGTCTCGTATAAAAATAAACGCCTGTATTGTTAGGCTTTACGCAAGTGGAATCCATTACCAACGTCATAAATATATCCACATCGCTTACAAAAATGCAAATAAAAGTTCGGATTGGAACTTATCTGAAATGTAATTTTGACTTTCGTTACTTCAAAACTCGCCCAAATGTTACTTACGAATCTCGTTTTAATGTGATATCCATATATTTTTGTATCATCACCTTAGGTAACAACATATTTAAAAATTCAGGTGCGTTGTTATTTATTAAGATCAAACCGGCAATAGCTGACTACTAGTAAACTAGACTTATTGCATATTTTGTAGTTGTAACAAATTTAGTTTAGTAGTAATTTGAAATCAAATACGTATAATTATTAGATGTAGATTTTCCTATAGGCATACAAAATAATTCATATGACCGAGAAAACGAAATTTTAATACCTAGCTAATTTTTTTTGTTTAAACGAATAGAGGTAACTTTGATCACGATTAATCATTACAATCATACTTCTTAATCAAATATGATTTTTTTGAAATATATATTACTGTTAACGAAGAAGGAGTTGACATTACCATGGTAGTAACATTACCTTCTGCCTCATGAGTGTGTCGCGGTAGTCGTGCGTGGGCGGCGCGCGCATGGCGGGGTTGGGGTGGTGGCGCAGGTAGCTCTCCGTGGGGCCCGGCTCGCGCCGCACCTTCGCGCCCGGCAGCACCAGCGGCGTCGTGCGGTACGGCTGGAACATACCACGTCATCATCATCATCATCATCATCACGTCATCATCATCATCATTTCAGCCGAAACACGTCCACAGCTGGACATACGCCACCTCCGAGGTTTTCTACAACGACAGGTCCTAAACTGCTCGCTTCTAGCGGTTCCCCTCGACCTTTATATACCAATAACATGCCACATACAATATATGTGATATAGGTATGTGAATAGTCAAGTCTTCACTTTTCTCTACTCTGCCCATTTGCTTTTTTCTACACCCTTACCGCTATACTAGTCGTACATTTTTGGAGCACCAAATAGAGTCGTGCATGACTCTTGTCGCCAAAAATGACATTTTCTCGATGAGTTAGGTACAAAAGTTTTAAAATTCGAGTTAATACAATGAGCTAAATGACGATTTCAAATAACGGTATCCGTGTCTTTCTGGTATATATAATAGTCATTTAATAGATCAATATAGGGTATGAACTGTGAGAGGACTAGTTGCGTAAATAAGTTATTGTAAATTGAATACTTGGAAGTCCGCAGAACTAACGTATAGTAGTAACATAAACTGGCACAGGAGCGTAAAACACGTCTTGATTCGTTTTACAGCTTCTCCTAACTATTTTAGTTTATATACACAAACATACGCATTGAGTGCGACAAAGTGACCTTTTAGAAGGTCGGAGCCGAACCAATTAAAATACCGAAGTTTTCCTTCAAACATAAATCGCTCCGAGGTTGACATTGTCAGGCCTCATTTCAGCCTGAAATCAGTTTGATACGCGAAGATTAGTCCGTCGCCCGAGATCACGTCGCATCTAATTATAATCACGAGGCTATTCCACGTGGGTTATGATATTACTTCTAACACAATTTATATTTATACAGTTGTGTAATATTTAGGTCTTGGCTGTTCAGAACTATGCTATATTCTACAGAATGTTAATATCCATATTTTTCCTAGACTTTGTCCTAATTTTATTGGCATCGTTTGTAGGCACACCGATTTGGTTGATTATTAATATTTAGTCTATACAGTCTCAGATGCAGGGGGCGACCTCTGCATCTGAGACTGCTGGTAGCTAAAGGGGTTGCTGGGCTACAATTTCCTCAATTTAGTTATCCATGATTGATTGAAATTAAATTATACAAGGATTCGGTTCAATATCGAAAATGTGCCAATGTATGTACGAACGGCGATTTCCGTTTATTTGCGTCGATGTTTACAAGAGCAGCAGCTTTCGACACTGACGCAATGGTCTATGTTGGTCAATCTTATAATAAGTTCGTTTCGACTAACACGCTGTTATCCGTTGCATTTGCCATTCACATTGATGCGGTTGTTTGTTATATGCGGCTCATTCATGTTATTATAACTCTCGGCATAAACTAATACGTCTGTTTGTCTTTGCGGTACCGCCTTGCGTTGTTCGGAAGAATATTAATACGAAAATTATAACTCTGTCTGGGCTTAAAGTCTGAAAGTGTCATGTAGCGGTCTTATACAGTTGTATTTAGTTCAGAACATTTCTGTAATCGGCATTGTGGTGTTTTAAGTCTGATACTAGAATCTACCGTGACTTTGCAAAATTTTCATGATGTTAACTCAGGCATACCAATACGATATGGATACCCACGTTCACGTTACACGTTCGTGCTGAATGTTAAAGTGGGTGTTTAAATTTTAACGTCATGACATTGATGCGAAAATAGCTTACAGCTGCCGATTAAATATCAAAATGAGGTCTCATGATAGATGTGTAGCGGAAAAGCGATCAATATAATCTTTATCTGAATGCGTTCTATATCAGAAGTGGACCACTATATCCACTATCATATATCTGGAATATAATCATTTATCTGGTAACTTTTGGATTTTTCTAACAACGAATTCGAAGATCTAGAGCGCATGGTAGGTACGCAGTGAATCCGTCTAATTATTGGATGACCCCTCAATATATGATTTGACGATGGTCTAGTTTATGGGAAAAATGAAATATAAAATTAAATTAAGTACATACTAATAAAGTATGTAACCTATTTTTAAATTTCAAAGCTATAAACATTAATTTTATTGCGATACTTGGACTGGAACAATGCAATCAATTTTAGTTTATAAACTGGTATTCTGTCGGTAATTAAACTGCTGGAGAATATGATTCCATTAATCATCAATGTATGTAAATATAATTGATGTCATTTATAAAACAATAGGTTATAAAAGGGCAAGATTAAAAATAACAAATTTATCACGGTTCAGTGTTTGTTACAATGAGAAGATTCGGCAAGCAAGAAACTCAATGCATATATTCAGGTTTGGCAATGCGGAAAATATCGATGGGTCAAAATAACGCTTGAAACTTTGCAACAATGGAGTTTTAAATAAGATGTAAGAAATAGAACCTGCAATGCTTGATACTTTGATTGACAATCTCATGGATTCGTAAAACATCCTGTCATAAAATCACTTACGATTTTTGCCGGAAAAATACATCGTAAACTTGGTGAGCGAGTTATTACATCACATATTTTGTAACACTACGCGCGTTCCAAGTGCTCCAAATTTAGATTGCGCTAGCGTCCCAAGCGTCGCTTAAACCGCTGACGGATCACATAAATATTGAAATTAAAATTAATTATGGGGGTCACATTCCATTTTTGTACGGTTTATGTAGGTGGTAGTATTAGGGAGGTTTTAGTGTAACATGTAACTCGCACGCACCCAATTGGTGACGACCTCCTCCTCAGGATGCATGGGATCCTGGTACCCGTTGGGGAAGAAATTTGGGTTGACCGCCATTGTAGGTAGCACTTAGTTCCGCGGACGTGTGCCGTGCAGCGTGTGATCGCGAACTGCCGCTCCAGCCGTCCTCTCCCGAGTAAACAACGCGATTTCAATGCATTCTATTTTGGAAATACGGCGGGAAAAATAGGCGTCGGCGTGGGCGCGAGCCTCCCGCGCGGCCGCAGAGCCTTGCGCCACATACATTATACCTAATTTATAATGTTTACCCGAATATTTACTAATCAAAATTATGAAAAATGGTAGTTGTTTTATTAAACTTTCGATGTCTGAATTTAATAAAAATAAATAAAAAGTGAATTTCATGAAATCCGTCCCGAAGAATTTTAATCTATGCAGCTATGTTCGTGCACGTTACTTCTGTGTGACTACTTGCTTAGGAAAATATAAAAGATTACTCATATTCATTGCAGATTATGTAGAATTACGAGCACAGCGATGTATTATTGCGGTTCGTGAATCAGAAAACGGATTTAGCCAGCCTCGAGAACGTTCTAAAACTTCGATGAATTATCGCTACATTCCAGTTTCTTTGCCTCAGCGTACTATGGAGCCTGTATCTATGCCGCCCGAATAGTTCTAATTAATAACTTAGCATCATTAGACGCTAGAGATTTGGCGGGTCTCCAAAATACGTCATGTGTTGATGTAGGCAAAACACAGTTAACCTATTTGTCTAAAATCAAGGATGACTGCAACATTAACATTAAACATTTTGGTCCCCAAGATTGAGAAGTGATATTATTTAGGTTAAATTAGTAATTCATTTTAATGGCGTGAAAAGAGCTAAAGTTTCGTATAGCTCAATCAATGATCTTGGATATCGAAGAAATATTTAGCGGAAGAATAGATGTTAGAAGACAAACCTGAGGTTAAAACGAATTTTTTCGCGTCAACATTTACGTCACTACAGTTGGGTGTTCCAGCAAAAAATCTCTGCCTACTATTTGGCGGACCACCAAATACTGAACGATGACGTACGACCTCAGTACGTGAATACACAGTTTAGTTAAAAAAACGTTACATTGAATTATGATCGTAAATAACATTGCTTTTAAAATAAACAATTTTAAAAGTATTTAAACTAACCACACTGCAAAACTAGCTCTAGATAAAGAATATTTGCCGTGTTTCTAAGACCGGTATTAATAAATTGATCTCAAGTCTGAGATAAATCTTGAGTACGCTTTTGTTATGTCATTTTGTACTGGTATGACATAAGAATGAAATTTACAAGATCACTCTCAGACTTGAGATCCACCTATTAATGCCTAAAAGCAAACTTGGAAATGTCATTCTAATACAAAAACATATCACAAGAGCGTACTCAATTTCGCTCTGGATATTCCCTCAACTGCATTGTCTGTTTGTTTCCGTTGGTATTCCGTTCTCTTGCAGATATGCAGAAGGCAATTTTTTTGTTAAGAACACTTAGTTAGCTACAACAGACAACATGTATAAAAATTATTGAAGAGGGCCAATGAGGACAAAAAAAAATTGTAGGGCGGCGCCACGTTGGCGCGGACGTTGTAGTGACACTGACAGAAGCCACAGATAACTTACGGCCAGTCCAACAAGCGACATCTGGTGTACTAACGCTTTGTTAATACCGGTACACAGTTTTAGATCAAGATCGACTCAAAGCCAATAGTAGGGGAGCCGTAGAAGGGATTTCATGATTAACTCAACCGGGTTAGATTAACCTAAGGGGGATATCTTGCACCATGTTGAGTACCACCATACGTAAGATAGATTACTCCACCATACATGAGGCCTCTATATAGTATCACACGTATAGGTTAGCCGATCAGAATACTAAAAAAAGAATCGAGCGAGTCAGATTAAGGTTTGGTGGGTTATTTACATGCCGAAAAGTGTGCATTTAATCTGTAATAGAAGTCCTTCAGAAGACTGTTTTTTAAATGTTCGAAAGTCTGAAAACCTGACTCATGTACCCCATGTGTAATCTTTTTTTTTATGCCATTTAGTCTTCAAAATCCAATAGGTCTCCAGGACGCAGCAGTTAATCCACATTTAGCATCATGCGCTCCCCCACCATAACCCCCAATTAAGAGTAAAGACTAGTATAGTGTCAGGGTCTACTGACCTGACTCTGAATGGACTCGTCGAGGGTGTCGTCGGTGCGCGTGGAGGTCGGTGAGAGCAGCAGTGTCCTGTACTCGCCCTCTGTCTGATGCGGCAGCGTATACTGCGGCAACGTATACTGCGGCAGCGGCGTGCTGCGCGGCAGCGACTCGGGCCCGCGCCACGCCGTCGCTGGCATTGGACTCGGCGTCCTGCCGAACAATTCAACAGTTTTTAATTTGCCAAAACATAACATAAATAATTATCTATCTCACTGCACATGGAGGTTGCCTGTTCGATTCCCGCCTATTCTTAATTTACCCTGGTCTGAATGTCACTGGGATCGCCCCTAGTCCATTGTTCGGTACCCATAGTACAAGTGTTGCTTAGTTTGGGACCATACAGGTGGTTTGTCAGTCTGACGATATTTAATTAGATTTTATTTATTTATAGTAAATTGCCAGCGGAATTGGCACGATTGTACTCAATGCTATACTGTAACTACTTAATAGGTATACACCCTTATCTATCAGAAATATACTCTACAGTTAAAAAAGCAACCTGTTCATTGTCTTGATGTTTTTTTTAAGTAGCCAGTATATTCTACAGTTGGACTATTGATCTCAGGACTGAAGAAGAACGAGTTTACATTCTTATTTATGTACCTTTTAATATAGTCAATTTGACTGTGACGACCTTTGGCTCAATTTCACAGCTATGTCGTGGGTGTGTGCAATTTAAATGAGATATTATTTATAATCCCCTGCTAGGCAACCTTAGAGTAATCATTAAATAAGGTATCCTATGATAGTTAAGCGTGCCTAATATATTCAGACCCCTCCAGACCTTCCAGAATATACTAAAATGAATGACAAGTGACAACGTGTTTTATAAATATTACATTTACAGACAGAGCTCAAATATTGCAATAATAAATCATAAATCAATAAACCTTATTTTATTAGTTTAATATTTATCTTGGACAACGAAGAACGTGACTTGTTACCTTACTCTGTTGTGTAAATAAATAATTTACACCATAAATGAAAGTGAAAGTTATAAAAATAACAGACAACTAGGTAATGTGGATTATTTATTTGTAGGTATATCTCTGTCCCTCTCTGTCGGGTATCCGATCAGGTAGATTGTAGAACTTGATCCTCTGCAAATATGTACTAGGAGTGAAGAAACACGAAGTAGCATATGAGTTGTGAAATGAGTACCTGTATGGTGGTGCGACGGCGTTTGGTACGGGGGAGCGCGGCGCGAGCGGCGCGCCCGCGCCCCGCGGGCCCTCGCGGTCCACGTCCCTACACACGGCGGGAAATGAATGACATGTGCCGATGCATATGACCCATCGATATTACAGAATCACGTACTGACAGACATCACAATACAAAACAAACAATCCTGGAGTTAATAAAAAAAATGGTATTACACCACGATACCAGAAACTAAAACATATCAATGTTTACATAATTGAATTTTAATAATTTTAAGTCCAGAAATGTTTGATCTATGAACATACAAAGGTAGATGCAGTGCAAGTAACATTTACTAAACTAGACATATATAATAATTGGATTTTAAATCACATGTAAATATATGGGTACGTTTCATTCTCAACATATAATTACGGCATTGAATATCTTAATATTGACATTATCTGGGTAACATTTGTTTCAAGTGTAAATAATATTACGACGTAAATCGTTGACAACATCGATAATTATAGTCCATGCTTTTGAATATTACTGCAGGAGCAATAAATACATCATATTTTAGGCACATTTAAACATTGATTTGGGCGATTATTCCAAAATGCAATGTGATACTGAATTTTCGAAAATTATGATTGCAAACATTTCTCTTCTGAAGATAAAAGATCTTGATAAATAAATAACTCATCCATTAAATTAGGTACCTCCCTGCATCAACGTAATTAAAAAAAAAATTGTTCAGTGTATTTGTACTAAACTTTACATCTTTTAATATTATTAACATGAACAGTTACAAATTCAGTATCACGTACAGCCAGGTCAGGGGCATCGGAGATGACACCCAATGCAAGTCTTACTCAGCGAACTCATGATAGAAGGTGGGCGTGGGCACGCGGCCGACATAGCTGGCCGGGGCGCGCGGGACCGAGTACAGGTGAGGGGTCGACCCGCCCCTGCGGCCACACTTGCTATTTTACATCATGTTCTATCTCCCTGGCTCGCCCGGGGTAGTACCACACTCACACAGAAGATCGGCGTAAAGTGCCTATTATAGCCCGGTCTCGGTGTCACTGGGATCGCCCCCAGTCCAGTGTACGGTACCCATAGTATAAGCGTTGCTTAGTTTGAGACCATACAGTTGGTGTGCCAATCTGGCGATATTTATTTATTATAGCTGCGTTTCGTGTGATCAGTCAAATGAAGAGCTGGAAGCCTAACCTCCCCTCCCTTCCCTTCTCTATGTCCCACTCCCCTTTAAGTCAGCAACGTGCCAACAATGCCTTTCGTTTTGCAAGCATCTATAGCACACGGTAACGGCTTAACATGCGCCATACACATGAAGAGAACGCACTGAAATGACTTATAATCGCGCTCAAAAATATAAATACAATCATCCATGAAGTCAAAGAGCCCCCAAAAAAGTGCTTAACACGAGGCGGGTCATACGCTTGTTTACTGTATTCAACGCGTTCAAATTCTGTGCAAGCTGATTCTTATATGAAACCTCATATTAGGAAGTCGTATGTTGCAACTGCAAACTTAATTGAAGTAATTACCTATTATTAATCCTAAGCCGTATATTAAAATATTAATACGGTTCTCAGACTTAGGATAGATTTAATAAGCGATCTTAAGTACACTTTGACATGTAACTTTCTAATGGTATGACATAAGAATGACATTTCCAAGACCGCTCTCAGTCTTGAGATCGATTTACTACGGGCACTAGTTAGCTATATACGAGCTTCTCCGGAAACCTTGCGTTTTCAAAACATGTATTTTTATGTTTCATGTTGATTACTAGCAAACAGTGAAACTAAGCTTCTTTGTGTTCTACTAATGTTCAAGACAGTTTAAAACAGTCACTGATTTGGTGAGATTTTGATTCAACATTAATGAAGATATCTCTATGATTTACGGTATTTACCTCTGTACAACGAGTTTTATCTGGCCCGGCGCATTCCTGAACAGATTCTGCGCGTCCTCATGTCGCAGGTCCCGGGCGTCGTAGTCGTCGATCTTTGCGATGATGTCTCCGCGGATCAAATCTCTGCCCGCTGGAGTTCCCGGGGTCACCTGGAACAATTAATGTATTGTTAATTGTTTCTTAAGGCTAAAGCGCCCATCTAGCCCGCGAAGTTCAAATTTTTTGAGGTTTTCTAGAATTTTTTCAAAATCTGACAATAATAAAAGGCACATTTTGTAATTCGCGAAAAAGACCGTGTGCAGGTGCAGTGAATTTATTAATATATCTAACTTACTCTAAAACATTTCAAGAACACAGCTATCCAGATAATCTGGCAATTTCTGTATATTTAGTGATTTACTAGTATCATATCCACCGTGATAATATTTAGAGTAAAATAAATGTATTAATAAACGCACTGAATACTGTGTTTTTCACAAATCACAAAATGTTGTCTTAAATGTTTTCAGATTTTGGATAAACTATAAAAATACTCGAAAATTTTGAATTTCGCGGGCTAGACAGGTGCCTTCACCTTAATTCAAAAGCAATCAGAACTTCCTTTTAGGTCGGCAACGCGCGTGTAATGCCTTTGGTACCTATTGCAAGTATCTATAGGCTACGGTATTTGCTTAGCAGCAGGCGAGTCGAAAGCTTGTATGCCGATTTTGTTTTATAAGAAAAATAACTAAGAATACTTATTGTAAGTAATAGATTATGGTACCGGAAATTCAAAAGATCTATCGGTAAAGTTTAAATGTGCAACATTTTGGTAGTTACAAAGAAAGTACAAAAGATCACATCAATTTGGTTTTCGGTAATAATTTAGCTGTGCATTGCAAACACATTTTCAAACAAATCGATTTCCCAATCTCAGTGCGTCAATATTTATTTTAACCGAAAGTATGGTACTGTTTGAAGTCCAGTGGGACCGTCTTCAAAGGCATGTTTTATTTCAACCGCGCTACATGTACTACTTATTCTTAGCTATATGTTTACGAACGAAAACCTGGCCTAGTTAAAAATATTGCACGTGTTATAGCATAAATTCTGAGTGTACGAGACACATTGAAGGTTGGCAGGCCGTGACATTCTGAAGTTTGAACGAAGCGTTCAATCGGTTCGGTCACCTTCAAGGGTGCATGTGTATCATCAACACCATTTTTTACCCCACCTCGTTTGCTTTGCCAAATGCATCATAATTAGCTTTAACGGAAAGCAATTTGGAATAAAATTCTCTTGACAACGAACACGGGTATTTTTTATTTTAATTTCCTAATCTAACGTTACTAATAAAAGTCTTTATAATGGAAGGGTATGGAGGAAGGGTGTAATAACGGGTGCAGAATACTAGGACGACCTTGTGACTGGGGTAGAGGGGCGGAGGGAGCGGGACGTATGCAGTGTGTTTGGCCTGTGGCCAGGCTAAATGCGTCCGCCGGCGTCGCCGCGCCAACCTGACATTTTTTATTGAAAACAACCGACGGATCAGATGGAGGCCGCGTCGCATCGACGGCTCGACCTGCGCAAATCCATCACATACTTCCTCGAGTCAATGGCGAGGACATACGACTATATTTACTCTTATCCATCACCGCAGGTCGTGGCGAAGCTTCTGTGGACACGTCAATTCTGGCTTCGCTCTGTTTGATGATTTTTTAAAACGTTACCGCTGGCGACCCGCCATCCGCATTACATTCATACGCAGGTGACGTATATGCGCTTACGTGGGGGCTACTATTCAGGTTGAAGTGGGTGCATATGCTATAAAACATTGGACTGAATACTCATCATGCTACCAGATCAACAGCAGCCAATTTTCTGCATTTTATTGAGCTTTTAATTCGGGAATATATATTTTTTTCTTGTTATATGTATATATTCTACGTAACAACACGCACTAATAACATCCATCAAAAATAATTGTTTTGTTTTAGCGCGAGCCAACCACGTTATTTATTAGTATTCCCCCGCCTTACAATTCCATTTGAAAATAAAAATTTGGTCTAAACGTTTGAACTCAATTAATGAAACAGATAAATTTTCAGGTAGCAATAAAAGTCGTTTTAAATACTTCATCGGCTTTCAAAAAATATACGTATATTGTTAAAAGTAGGCTTGGGTCGCAGACAATTACTTATTTCAAAAAATTATGAAATTTTAACAGATCGTTGAAAGGATGTTAATCAACAGGTGCTGGGAGCCGTTGCCAAGAGATGTCGCGAGTTATGTATTTACTAGTTACGTCTAAATGTATTATATCTCATAAGAAAAAAAAAATATAACAGCGTATTCTCTTTATCCTTTAATGATCAGCGGTTTATCGAAATGTATCGACCCGGTTGAGTCATCACCGCCATATGGAGAGGAAGCAAAGAAAGCATTTTAATAGCAACGCTAAGAAAAATGGGCTCAAGGCTGCGTTTGTGATCGAGAGATTTATGATAGCCAAGGTCAACGGGAAAATAACGCTAAGTGCATTATTCAATCAAAAATCTGAAGGAAAACAGATGGGAGGCATCGAATAATGCGTGGGAAAATTATTAGTACGTAAATTGGCTAGGAAAATATAACACAGAACGAATAGAAAGCTTATATACCAGCGCCTTAACACAAAAATACATCCTACTAATATTATAAATGCGAAAGTTTGTGAGTGTGGATGTATGTATGTATGTATGTATCTATGTATGTATGTTTGTTACTCCTTCACGCAAAAACTACTGAACGGATTTGGATGAAATTTGGAACACAGATATATTATAACCGGGATTAACATATAGGATACTTTTTAACCCAATAATCCAATACTACGCGGATGAAGTCGCGGGGCACAGCTAGTTGGTAATATTTTACCCCCTTATTAATTAAACTAGCTGTGCCCCGCGACTTCATCCGCGTAGTATTGGATTATTGGGTTAAAAAGTATCCTATACGTTAATCCCGGTTATAATCTATCTGTGTTCCAAATTTCATCCAAATCCGTTCAGTAGTTTTTGCGTGAAGGAGTAACAAACATACATACATACATACATACATCCACACTCACAAACTTTCGCATTTATAATATTAGTAGGACGTGGATTAGCGGTTGTGTAGTTACACCATACTTTGTCTTCTTCTTCCGAGCGCAAATTACTGATGACATAAAGAGATAGTTCGGGGTGTAACTATTCGCCCTCTAATCCACGTTTATTAATAAGTAGGTTAGTGGACAACACATCAAACCTTTTTTCAATGAAAGTTGACAAGATTTAAGTTGGTTTTATTGGAGGACTTAATTTTCGGTGGATAACTTTCACTCATTCTTAATAATAGAAGGAAACTGCATTCGGATTCTAGAATATTCTACCTGACAACTACCTACTCGCACCGCTTTAATCGGTATGATTTATCACGTCTAGGAAAACCATGTTTGAGACACCTGGAAGTGAACAATCTGGATTTTCCAGGTGATGATTTAATTACAGAAAGGTGCTAAGTGTTATTTATTTGTATTATCATCAAAAGTATTTTGTCGTTAGTTGTGTTCTGATAGTGATGTATTTCTTTTGCATTTACATGACCCATGTCATGGAGGATTCTACCAGAAGAATTATAGGAGGCATTTCGATATAAATAAACTCAAATCTCCGCCCCCGCTGCTGGCTACAACGCGTCTGACTCATGAGTACCCGAAAAATATTACACTCAACATGTTTTCATATAACATTCAGAACAGATGTGACTGGAACATTTTCATTAGACATTACGAATTAGTGCTTAGAGCTGGCGTAATATTCTTTAGCCAGATTCACTGATACATTTAATTTGTTTACATGTCAATGTGGGTGCTGTTACAATATGAGCAACTTTTGAAATATTACGAGTACTTATACACAAAAAGTAGGAACATTATGGAGGATAAGGGCAGGTAGAGAAAGAAGATAAAATAATGAGGCGCTTTTGAAGTCAACAGGAGCGAAGAGTCATGAAGCGGGTGTCATAAAGTACAAATCTATACAAATAAATAAAATTGGAGTGTCTGTTTGTAATATCAAAATAACACCTTTTCACTAAATGCATGTAAAAGTACATACGACACTTATAGCAAAAACGCTATTTAAAAAATTTTTGTCTGTCTGTCTGTCTGTCTGTCTGTGTGTTTGTTCCGGATAATCTCCGAAACGGCTGGACCGATTTTGACGGGACTTTCACTGGCAGATAGCTGATGTAATAGGGAGTAACTTAGGCTACTTTAATTTTTGAAAAACAATTAGGGTTCCGCGTAAAAAAATAAAAACACATGAAATCAAAGAGTATTTCCGAAACGGCTGGACCGATTTTGACGGGACTTTCATTGGTAGATAGCTGATGTTATAAGCAGTAAATTAGGCTACTTTTATTTTAGAAAAACAAAATTAAAAAAATGGGTTCTGTCGCGCGGGCTCAGAACGCGGGAGCGGGCTTTTTTGTTAAATTAAATTCCACGCGGACGAAGTCGCGGGCTCAGCTAGTTACTTATATGATATAATACTTAGCAAATTAATTAAATTAGATATTGGGCTTGTAACCAAATCGATGAGCAGGTAAACGAGCGTGATACCTATGCGTTGCAAAGTTTGTGGATGCTATGGACATTATGCAGATGTCGGTTCTGGTTTTTGTTTCACAATGCCCCATAAACAATTCTTCGTAAAGTTTGTGGTGTTGGATGATGTGTAAAAGGATTTATATTGACCATAACCAAGGAAGTATTGGAGTAACAAAATCTAAAGCGATATAAAAAGTTAGGTAGGTACTTGGTACAATCTAGTTAGGATATTATGGTATCAAGATGTAGTACATGGACATATTATCATACCTTGAACCGATAGTTTGGTGGTTTTTCAAAAAATAAATAGAATATTCGTATCGAATTCATAAACTAGGCGTTGTCCAAATTCTTTGCGCGTGGGATCTTATAATTTGCCTATCGCCATTTTCACAACCAAAAGGTTTGAATTCTGGAACGCATTTTCTTAGGAAGACGCAAACATTTTTAAGCTTTATTGTTTTAGAGATATCGTAATACTTTATTTAATGGGTGGTATTTTGCTTTTGTGTATATCATATTTGTATGTAGATGTGTGATGATGGGCTTTACATTTTGATTACAATGCATAAGTGATTCAAGTTATTATGTAAATTTGAACATTAAAAATGTATTTCATTAGATCAATTAAGATATTGAGGTCAAGTCGCATATTCGTGGACAGCTGTCGAACGACTGGTGACCGATACATCCCAGAATATATCGGTTATAAAGAGAGTTCGTCGACGCTCTAGATATATTTTAATGTTGTTCTAGATAATCTTTACGGTCGCTTTCCCGATATTTTAAAACATCTCAGCGGATACTTAAATACAAAAATAACCAAAGTGTTATACATTGTTGTCGGCTTACTAAAAACCCGGGACCGTCCCCGCCTCTTATAGTGCAACGTATATTTTCGTATCACCAAATACTTTTAGTGTATAGAAATTATGAAAAGTTAAAACATCGCCAGCTGTTGTCAGCGATTTGAAATAAACAAATTTCTCTAAAATGTGTAACAAGTAGGCACAGATGTTCATTGTCATCCTATGGGGCGTCGTATTTACAAACAGAGCGGTGCAACTCCAGCTCCGGGCTTGTTTACACCGGCGCTGGCGCGAGCTGGCGGGTCCGAATAAACGGCGAGGTATACCCTGGTGACGATGAGCGGGGTGGCGAGGTCGGCGCCGCCCACGAGCCGCAGGCCCCAGTTGACCTCGCGGCTCTCTCGGCGGAGCGTCACCACGAAGGTGTGCAGCCGGCCCATGGCGCGGCTTCGGCAGTGATGCAGCGCGTCCGCGTCAAGCGCGGGGTCCGAGCGCGGCGGCAACACGAAACGTAGTGCGCGCTAATTTAGCAACACCGCAAACCCGTACGCCCCTGCCCCCCTTGTCTTGCACCGTTTGCATGTAGCCCTGTCCCCGCGATCGACCCAATTCGAATTACGGAAACTTTGACATGTATTGGCACTCGACGCGATAAATCAATCAAAATACTCATAAGATTATCTCGTAGAATCTTCAAGATGCTTATATAAAGCGTGCAGGCAGTACAGTACTTCGCACGGAATACCTACCACAAAATTGTATGACCTTTTCGGTACCCTGTGTATAGTTGATAGAATCAAGAGACGTTAACGATGTTTTGTAACAATTTAGACATAAGACCTAAGTCCATGTAATTCACTTTATAAATCAGACATCTTCATACATGGCGTACATTAATAACAGCTGTTATCATCTGAGAAATGAATAAGTACTGGTGTGAAAAAAAACGTAGAGGTCCTTTTAATTTTATTTTTCCTTAATCCAGTCTGAACTGTTTATAACAATCCATACTTACTTATAGTATTATGTAAGTATATCATGTTTGGCATCGTGTAATGTTATTAGTCTGTATTTAGGTCATTGATCAGACCTAGTAATGATGAAAAGCTTGAGGCATTGGCATCCTCAAACTAAATTAGTTTGATGTCACTCATTGGAAAATGTAATGCACATATATTTTATTTTAAGCTTGTACGTCAATATGCCTGATGATCAGATCAGACATCGTATTGTAGAATATTTTGATTTATCTTTAAAGCTGTATATCAATGACCAATAATGCAGTAATAAAGCATCTCCCACTTCAAGCAAGTGACGAGTAAATGTGTGCACAACGAAAAATAATTAGAGAAAGTAATATAAAAAAAATAAAGCTGGCAAGTTTCACGAGCCTATCAGTCCTCGTCTTGTCTGTCAATTGGTGTAATAGCATTAATAATTTGCGATTTTTCGCGACACCCTGTCGCTTTCTACCGCATTCTAATTCAAAAACTTGGCCGATGCCAAAGTTTTTTTAAGCAAAATATTTCTCTAACTCCTTCATTTTCCGAATAGTCAAATTTGCACAGACAATTAAACATTTTAAATTCGTCAAAATTTTATGAAATTGGGGTCTCCATGGATTAGAATAAAATTGCGTGGGTTCTCATTGTAGATTCATCACTAACACAAAACGTCACCATTACCTACACATTTCTAACACGCCATGTGTAATATAAAATTACTTACTTTTCTTCGTTGCCCGAAGTCCCTGGTTTCATTTTCAGGATCGGTGCGCTGGTGGGGAACGCGCCAAAATGGTGGCCTCTCGTACATCGGCATCTTCGACGGATGCTGCTCGATTTATTCCAGGAAACTATCACAAAAAATATTTCTAATTATATCTTCAATACAAATGTTGCATCATATATTGCTGTGCTATAACTATAACAATAGCTTTAAAATTATATCATAAGCATAAACAAAGGTGTTTGCATGTAATAAATCACCTGTTTCGTGAACAAGGACAAGTATATGAGGTGAAAAAAGTCCGCGTTAGACGCCACGTGGGCCCCGTGGTGGGGAGGAAGTGTTAGAATATTAGGGCCATATACTCACCAGAGGGCGCGCGGCGTGGTTACTAGCTCAGCGTCGCTCGGCCAGTGGCGTTTTCTATTATTTCGAATTATTCCCGAACATCAAACTATATTCTATTTTTCGCGTCGCGTCGGGCACTGCGGCGGGCGTCTGGTCGCCGGCTCGTGCTTGGAGTGATTTACAAGCAATCGCCCCGTACTGTTTCTGGGCCGAGACAGTGTACCACTGCGTCCAGTGCGATTCGCAGTCTACGCGAAGCTGGTTCATTGCTCCCGATTTTTTGTATGTTTCGTATAACATGACGTGTGTATAGGGAGGATTTGGAACCGGAGATGTGTTTGCGAACGTTGAACCTTCGGAACGTGTACTTACCTTACGTCTTTAAAATAATATTGTATCAGTAATATAAAACATTTTTATTATAGCTAATTTGTAACAATTACAAGCGTACAGTAACTAATAATTAAAAAATAATTTAATTTTTGGGATCCGCTGAGCACTAAAAACAAAACTAAATTTGACACATCTTAAAGTATTCGCGTCTTGCTCATACATTACGGTGGCCGAGGCAGGATGCCAACACAGTTAGTTTAGTGAAGTTTAGTTGTGTACCAACAAAATCGGCACCAATCTCAATCAACATTATAAAAACATGTTATTTAAACATAAATAGCAAAATCACAAATCAATTACGAATTCTGTAGTTGTAAATATTTTCTTAGTTTATTCTTAGAAAACCTTACACTAAAAGTTATAAAATATGAAAACTTAAATACTATTAATAATTATTATAAATTAATATAAAACATTCCGTCATCTATGTTTATGATTTTTTATTTATAAAAGTAAGATTGAGATATGCTATCATTATAAAGTAACGTTTATATATTGCAATAAGTGATGTATTCAACTATCAATCATGACTGCAGTGTATATCCTACTAATATTATAAATGCGAAAGTTTGTGAGTGTGGATGTATGTATGTATGTATGTTTGTTACTCCTTCACGCAAAAACTACTGAACGGATTTGGATGAATTTGGAACACAGATAGATTATAACCGGGATTAACATATAGGATAGATTATAACCGGGATTAACATCTAGGATACTTTTTAACCCAATAATCCAATACTACGCGGATGAAGTCGCGGGGCACAGCTAGTATATTATAAACATGAGATTACTATTATAAGATCCAGTGTAATACATCTTACAATCCTACTAATATTATAAATGCGAAAGTTTGTGAGTGTGGATGTATGTATGTATGTATGTATGAATGTATGTATGTATGTATGTATGTATGTTTGTTACTCCTTCACGCAAAAACTACTGAACGGATTTGGATGAAATTTGGAACACAGATAGATTATAACCGGGATTAACATATAGGATACTTTTTAACCCAATAATCCAATACTACGCGGATGAAGTCGCGGGGCACAGCTAGTACAAAATAAACAACATATTTTCTCAGTAGATAAAATATATCATAAATGCAGAGTGTGATATATAATTGGCTGTAAGTTTTTTAGGTGGCAATAATTTAATAAAACATAAAAATTGGTGCATATAATTGTAACTAACACACTTAATTATAATACAAAACGCTGTAATTTTATTATACATTATATATTTTGACTAAGATACGAGCTAATTACATTATAATATAAGAATAATGACCAGAATAGACATCTTAACGATAAAACGTACGAATACAGGGTAAAAAAGCGGTCAATACAGAAAGAGCAAAGGAAACATTCTAGTACTCAAAACTCTTTGTCTGCAGTTATACTTACTTTATTTTTTAATAAAGTTACTTTCCCTCCACCGAACGCTTTCATAGCACCCTGTACACATACAAAATTTTAATAGAATACCAACACAAAAATAAAGAGTGTTTGTGTGGGCGAAAGTGGCAAGATTTAATAGGACGTTTGATCAAAGGAGCATTCACCCGGACTAAACGCCGATTCCAAATTACACGGATTAATTGGATGGTACATAAATGTTCGATTTAACCTCAAAAGATGATGTTAAATAATGTCGATTAGAATATTTAAAGAACTGTGTTTAACCATATGTTTTAGTAATATTTGTGGTTATAGTTATTTTTAATCAAATTAAATTCATTTTATATTTAAAGAGCACGATGTTGGTGGCTTGGTGGTTTTCAGTAAGTATGTTTCTTCAAGCAAATAGTAACAAACAGCGGTATACAATATTTCATTGACGTTTTAATTCGTGTACCTTTACCATAACTATAGTGGCTATACGAATGCATGGCCCATCAGAATGGACCCGCTATAATATAGCAAATTTGGTGTCTTCCGAATAAATTATCAAACATAATACACTATACAAACAGTACATTTAAAATAGCCCTTAAAATGATGTACCCAGAATCGAAATTACTTTAAAAGTTAATTTAAAAATCCAATATGGCCGGCTTCGTGTCTCTAGCGCATTTGATCAGCGAGTACATAAGTTTAACAAAACCTGTGTCCTTGGGCTTTTCTAGGCCGCGGAGCAGTCTGTTCTTCATCACCGCCACGAACTCTCGGTTACTGAGTTGGCCGTCCACTGCGAAAAAAATTGTGATTGTTAAAACAATTGTTGACAATGATCTATGCTATATTTACCCTGTAGGTAAACTTCTACATTCATTCGATAAGACATGGATTAATATAACGCCTTTGACGACCGCTTGGCGCAGTGGTTCGGGCGTAGGCCGCGTAGGTGTCGTATGTACTTTCATATGCATTTAGTGAAAAGGTGTTGTTTTGATATTACAAACAGACACTCCAATTTTATTTAGTTGTATAGATCAGAATAATAATTTCATTCACAAATATTAAAATCTTTTTACCAGATTTTGAGTGGTCCTCAGTCAAACCAACATACACACTTTTGAATATTATAATAGCAGTTTATCCTGTATGGACTGTAGTTAGTGGGCTACAGCTTGATTCTACCACCATAAAATGTAAATGTATTAAAAAATACAAAACTTCCGGAGGATATTCTCTAAATGGTAGTGAAAACCGCATCCAAATCCGTCGCGTATTCTAGAAGAACAAAGCGATCAAACAGACGGACGGAGGCGGAGAGAAAATTTGTTGTATAAAATAAAGCAATAGGTCCCAACCGGTGGTCCGTGAGAACCACTGGAGTTGGCAGAGAGAGGGTTGATGGCTCCAAATGGTTCGTGTAATATTACACCCGGTGCTGCATGCTAGTTCTACTAGAACTTGGCTGTCACGCTACCGCGTGTCTAGATCATATATGTATAAAAAGGTTACCAATAAACACCGATTTTGAAAGCAATATGCCACAATATGGAGTAAAACATGTGTGGCGATGAATCAAAAATATCCTTGAAACAATCACAACTTTGGTTTATACAACAGGCAATCAAAACATACATTTATATGTATTCTCTCAGGGCGAAAAATGTTAACGATCCCTGCTAATAACGAAACAGTTAAAGTGGTACCTAGTTGAAAAAAGGTTGGGAACCACTGTACCAGTGGTTGCCAACCTTTTTTAGGGTTCCGGACCTAACAAGGAAAAACCGGAACCCTTATAGAATCACTTTGTTGTCTGTCTGTCTGTCTGTCTATCAAGACCTTTTTTCTCAGAAACGGGCAGAGTTATCAAGTTGAAATTAATACCAAATATCAAATGCTATGGTCCCTTGTAAAATTAGGCTTATAAGTCAACGCAATCAAAATATAGGGTGATTTATGTCACATATTTTGATACTTTTCGCAAATTCACTTATCAGTACAAAGGAATCAACGCACAGCCCGAACCGCTGGTGTTAGAATCATGAAATTTTCACAGTAAGTACCTTATATACCGCAAGTATCCACTAAGAAAGGATTTTAGAAAATTCCACCCCTAAGTGCATAAAATAGGAGGTGAAAGTTTGTATGGGGTAAAAAATATTAATTAACCTAGAGACATGAAAATAAGTATTTAGGCTACTTATTACAAATAAAAAATATTAATTTCAGCGTTTTGTAAAATTTCACCCCTAAGTGTGTAAAATAAGAGTTTGTATTCAGTTTGGTTGCAGTTTGTATTGGGTTCCCGAATTTGATTAAGCATTTTTGAGAACTATTATTATTTATTATTAAAATATTTTGCCGGTATCGATATTGGAATCCAGGAATGGAAAAACTATCTAAAATCATAATAAAATGTTGTACGGAACCCTCAGGGCGCGAGTTCTACTCGCACTTGTCCGGTTTTTTTCAACTAGGTACCACTAATATATGTATGTGCAGGCAGATAATTATATAGGCGATGTCGTAAAGAGAGTAGTGGGTGGTGGGTGGTGAGGTGCACTGACTGTTCTCATCGAAGATGGTGAAGACGACGTTGATGACGTGCGGGCGCAGGTCCACGTGCGCCACGGTGCGCGCCACGTGCCGCAGCGTCGGCTGGTCGATGGACGCGCCCGCGATGTGGTAGAACGTCAGCGCCGTGTCCACGTCGTTGATGTTGTTCAGGAAGTGGAAGAACATCAGGTAGTCCTCCTTGGTGATGCCCACGCCGTGGTCGCGGAAACTACGAACACGTCAAGCTTTATTATTATTATTCCATTTATAAAATAAATATATATAGCTCAATAGTCAATACTTGATTGCATTCCATATGTATTACAAAGATGGTATAACAAGGTGAATGATATGGACCCTGTCGGGCATAGCAAAATTAAAATTAGGAGAAAATTAAATGTCAATAAAAATGAATCCAATACAATTATTCGTCAATGTTAATGTCATCTTATTCAAGTAGGTACTTCAAATTATAATTCAAATTATGGCGCTATGTCGATGGTATTGTGGCGCCCGTTTTATCGACATTCCACTTGGTTGTTGTGAAGTATTAGTGGAGATAAGTATTAACGTAATCCTTCAAGTAAACGCCAATCAATAGGCACAGTCTAAAATCTGTATTGATATAGCGTTCTCTTTGACATTATATAATAGGGCTTGCAAAAAAGCGTATTGTTGCGTCTTGTTTATTCAGACTTTAAAGGTTTGTTTTTCTACGCTGTGTTATATTTATAATCCTGTTAATACAAAAATATAGTTAGTCGCTTACGTTTTCTTAACCCGCTTTAGCATACGCGCCTTCTTTTTGGCCGGGTAGCCAGCGTAGGCCAGTAGCAGTTCCGCGAAGTCAGCCTCTGTGATGCGGCCATTCTCATCTACAAAATATACCAAACATTGTACACTGAAATGCATTATATAAATCATTTATTATCTTGGTCTTTTTGTGGCCATTTTACAGTTTGTCATCGTTGCATTGGTCTACCACTAAGACAACGACCGACTTCTGGCATCCAGGTTAGTTCGCATTTGCGTATCTTTATATTAATTATTTGTTAGCATAGGATGGGGGGTGGAGCTCCCCCCCATCCTACTCTTGGTGTGTTTCAGAGCCTCTCTCTGGATAATTAAGAATATTTGAGTTCTCCTTACCTTGTGTTCTGCCTACAGGAAATTTATATTTTGCTCCCTCCCCTTAGGCCACGAGCTCTGATTGCCCCCTTCCCCCATCCTAGTGAGGAGCTTGTTACGCCCATGACGATTACTTTATGCACAATTAAATAAGTAAAGTCAAAATAACGCTAAAGTGAGATAAATATAAAATCCTGTAACCTGGTTGCTTCCTCTGGAATTCAAGGGATAAAATTTCCCTTTGCAATTGATGTTGGAAATCTAGGAACTTTTCGATGGTTAGTTTCTCGTTAAGCTTCGAGCCGAAGAAGTATGTCGTCAACGCCGAGTTAATGCCCTGTAAGTAATTAACAGTGTGTTAATAAACAAAACAATTACCTCAATACCGGCCAATAAATATCTAAACATTATTGGAACTTAGTTCCGGGGTCTCATAGACTCAACCTACAAAATGTAAATTAAAACCTGACAGTATTTTATTTTTTGTTTTTTCGAGAAATCGTAATAGGGTTTAATATATGGTTGGTTGTCAACTTGTCACCATCCCATAGCGCATCAGCTGCCGCAAATCATAAGCAAAATCAAAGTATATGCAGGCAGATAAATATAAAGGCGATGTTAGTGTTAGTGTAGGCAAAGCTATGCTATAACAACGTTCTTGTATTGACATGAGCCTGATGTCCCATTGCCCAATCGCCACACCTGTGTTAATTAATGTAAATCAATCATAAAATGATATGTATTAATGTTGAAATGTACCTTGAACGTGTTGCCGGTGTTGGCGTGGTCCCGGTGCCGGGAGCCGATGCTGCTCTGCTGGCGGATGAGCGCCGCCACCTTCTCGAACTCCTCGCAGTCAACGTCGCCATCGCCGTTCAGGTCAAACATGCGGAACGCGATCTCGAAGTGCCGGCGGGACGCTGGAAATAATAGTTTCTATCAGGACCAAACCTTTTTGGCTCACCAGATGTCGCTAAACTGAACTGGGCTGACGTTATTTGTCACTTCACTTCGGTCAGTGTCACAAATTATTGCGAGGTTGGAGAGATTGTCAGAACTGTCAAATGTCAATGTCAGTCCAAACCAACGTGGCGCCACCCTGGTGGCAAAATAAGCTTGAGTACTCATTGGTAGAGGAAAGTAATTTACGAAAGTACTGTGCATTATGAAGTACATATTGCAAATTATTAAGAAAACTAGCTGTGCCCCGCGACTTCATCCGCGTAGTATTTTAACTTAGCAAAAATTTAGGGATTATCGGTTTAAAAAGTATCCTATATGTTAATCCCGGTTATAATCTATCTGTGTTCCAAATTTCATCCAAATCCGTTCAGTAGTTTTTGCGTGAAGGAGTAACAAACATACATACATGCATACATACATACATACATACATCCACACTCACAAACTTTCGCATTTATAATATTAGTAGGATATTATTATTAGCTGGATTAACGGTCGAATACTGAAATCGTCTCATAATATGTTTAAAATTTAAATCCCAATTAGATTTTGGGACGTCATTATCTGCATTTTTGTATGGCGCGTCAAAGTTAAATAGCTCGCTCGCAAATTTGACTTGCTTTAAGTGTTCCGCGATATGGGAGATTATTCGAGACCGCTTGGAACAAATCAAAACGCGCGCCCAACACGCTATCTCCAAGCTAAGAAGACCACGACCAGTAGTCTGTATATCCAACCATCTAATCAATATAACATGTTTTTGGGTAATATTATACAAGTTCGTGAAAATCACTTATGAGAAATGCTATTATAGTTAGGCCACTTTGGAACTCACGACCTATTTTGTTGTTATCAGTTTACTGTGTAAGCACGAGAACATTTATATATTTACGACTAATTACCTACTATAATAACGTTATTATAGTACGTAATTACTTAGTTAAATACAGTAACTACGTAGTTAATTACAGACAACGATGTAGATTACACCTACGAGAATACTCGAGTAAGGACCCAAATAGGACCCTATATAATTTATACACACATATTATTATTGTGTTGCATAGGCCTATAGCAATAAACTTTTTTTATTTATAACTATAAATAAGATGGGGTAAACCAGCTGGTTTACTAATGTTCTAGTAAAGATAAAACCGAACACGCTGCATCGGCTATAAATCATCGGAGCGACTCAGAAGCATTTTATAAACAAAGCATACTATTTTAGTTTTACGTTCAATGGGTAGTTTCAGTGTCGAGATAAATCTGGCGCGAGTGAGAACAGAAAATCATTAAAACCGCTCATGCCCCGTACAATTCCTCACCCCATACCTATCGGATGCTGCGCGGATGCCCACCCACGAATACAAACTCTCACTACACATCTGAACCATGTTCAAGTGATAATATCGAAACAAAATAATCCGATTACGAACGTTAATTTTATCCGGCAAAGCTTTTATTTTACTCTACCACATGACGCGGCATGTTATTCTCAGTGAAACGATTCCGAACGAGATTAAAGGCGAAAGCCTTCCATTATTTGAGATGTGGCGCAAAAACCGCTACGTTCCTGTTTTGGGCGACTCTTTACATGGTAGTCATGAAAATGACTATATTCAAAAGCAGTGTAAACACCCCGGTGAAGGATTGGTCGGTTGTACCTGACAATTACACGAAATGGCTGGTAATTATTTGGACTTATGTGTTGATATGAAAACTTGTGAATGAATTTTGTGCCACAAAGTGCATTCGGGGAATAGTGATTATATTCTGGGAAATCTCTGTCGCATACTTTGAAGAGATAACATTTGAATTGTTATGTCAACAGTTGCAGGGCCCAGTTATAGGCGAGGATGAGCCTGATTTAAACGCAAACAGTGTTGAATGGCCAGAACCAGACAACGCAACGATGCATGAACTGGAGATGCGTGCAGCCAAAGTGAGGGATGTGTGTCGCAAGCGGTCACTCTACTCCCAGTCAATTAACAACAAAGAATTCTTCGTGGATCATGCTCATAATCTCGTGTGGTGCAATATATTTAAGGCCGCTAGTTCTTCGTGGTTGTATAATTTTAATGTTTTAGGTGAGACGTTTTTGAACATCTACCTAAAAAGAGCAAAGTTTTTTTTTATTTGACCAGTATTTCGCGTTATCTGACGTCTTAACAATAACGTTTTATCATTTTTAGGTGGCTACGACAAAAAGTTTCTGGCGCGAACTAGACAAACCCCCCTAATGCTCGCTAGGAAAAAGTTTCCTCGCCCTAGTGAGGAAGAACTCGAAGACGCAGTCAACACACCGGGAGTGGTATCACTGCTTGTTGTCAGAGAACCATTTGTAAGACTCTTATCGGCGTATCGTGACAAACTCGAGAACATCACTCCACCTTATTACAGGAAACTGGCAAGATCAATAGTCGCCGAATACAGGGAGAAGGCGACAAATATCTTTGGACCGATTAAAAGTTATGGGCCTACATTCTACGAATTTGTTGCTTATTTGACTAACAAATATAACAATAGAGATAACTCATTCGCTTTCGACGAGCATTGGGCGCCGTACTATAATTTCTGCTCCCCGTGCGCAGTTAACTTCAGTGTGATATCTAAAGTGGAAACTTTAGCGAGAGATTCTGCGTATGTTATACAGCAACTGGGGCTAGGTCATGTGCTAGACAGGAAAGTAAGAGATCGGAGGACGAGACTCCGGACGGTGATGAACAAGTCTAGAGACGGGAAGAACACGACCGCATTACTTAAATATTATTTCAGTCAACTCGACGAAAATATGCTTAATGGTTTGTTACAAATATATGGTATAGATTTTGAAATGTTTGGATATGATGCGATGGTTTATAAACGTTACATTAGAAAATAAAGAGTTTATTGATGTTTCCAGAGCTATGTATTTCATCTTTTTTAATAAAATATATAACAATACGCAGCTATAACATTACATGTCCCTCCTTCCAACGAAGCTAGAGGTAGTAGAGCTGGAGCTAGGAATGGACTCACGTCAATAGTTTAATGGGGATCGAACTGGGAACCGGTGTTACCAGAAAGGCCCCTCTAACCACTAGGCTATTGACGCTTAAGTTCCGGGTAAGTACTTATTAAATACCATTATTATAGAGGTTGATAGACACTTACTTGATAGGACAGTGAGCAGAAAGATGTAGTCACTGAAAGTGATGAGTCCCGAGGATCCCAGTTTGTAAAAAATCGAGTCTTCATCCAGATCAAGATTGAGTCGCTGACTGATGCTCTGTGTCCAAAACGAACAATATGAAACAATTGTACAAATAATGATGAATGAATAAGCTGAATTTCTCTAGGCACCCAAATACGAACTAATAACGAAAAGTGTAAACTAATAGCGGTGGTTAATACTTAATTATTTAATATAAAATCATTTTCTTTTTTTAATGATTACTAGCAATGTGAGTTTATCACATTACTAGTTTTCCCGTTAGCCCCTCCAGCTAAGCTAATGGCTTGTGTGCCATAAAAACGATTTAAGGAGTGGGCTCACGTCAATAGTTTAATGGCCAGGATGGGGATCGAACCCGGAACCTCTCAGCTACGAGGGCGGCTCCTCTAACCACTAGGCTATTGAATCCTATTTTTGATATGCGGCGTGGACTGTAGGGGAAGTTCAAGATAATACTCTAGAAGTATATTATAATAATATAAGAAGTTATGTGCTTAAATCAAAAGGCCAATGATCATTTTAAAAAAATCATGCTATGAAATAAAAGGCCGGAAATATATTTTTACAGCGGGATCTAAAAAAAATAACGCCTGAATTAAATGGCGAGCTTAGGTCCTCAGCAGACTACAAGATACACATAAACAAGTGAAATCTCCTAGGAACTAGAGTGATGAACTAATCTAGATAAGGCACGAAGTTGCCAACGGCGATGACGAGAATATTGAAAGGGTACAGTAACCAATTCAAATGAGTGCACATGAAATAAATAAATAATAAAAGTGGAGAGCAGTAGAGAAATAAGAAGAGGAGAGAGACAGTACCTCATCGATGTTCTGAAAAGACAAGAAAGTGATGTGAGTGGCTGAGACGACAGTGCAGAATGTGCAATAGTGTCCAAAGACAATTTAGGTTGCTATAAAGCAAAAGGTACAAACTCTAAAAATAATGTCTATGTTCAGGTAATGTGTTCTATACAAAGAATAGAAGGAAAAAATATTTGTACAGAATATATTACGTGAAATACTTTTTGCAAATTCTCTTTATTCTTCTTGAAGATAATCTGCTCCCTCTATAATACAAAGTAAAGAAATCTTATTTAAAAGTGCATTATATTCTTTTACTGTACTGTCATAAAAGTACAAATAGTATAATAGTTAATTAGCAATAGTCTCTGTAGGAGAAGCTTCAAAGATTAGTATGTGCGAGACTAGATGCATAGAATTCCTATGAATAACCTGTTATAGAGCCAAGAAGATCAGTATAAGTATTTTGAAACCTAACATTACAATTCTAAAATAAGTTATTAAATTGTTAGACACAAATGAGTAGTGATTATAGCTTAATTATACAAGTAATTTTTAAACCATACCTTTGGGTCATATCTTCTGTACTGGTCTAATCCCAATCCTGTCAACAGGAAAAATATTTGACATAAACCAGGAATACTAAAGAACTTTAAAGGTGAAATTTAAATAATGATAAAATTATTGAACTCCCAAAATAATAACTATTATTAGCCAACCCTTATGAATAGGGAAGATTAAACACATGTGAAAATAATTGTGTATAAGACAATTTTACCATCAGGTTGTTTGACACCAGGTGTCATGGAGCGTAGAAAATCGTCAGGAGTCATGAATATCTCATGCTGGTCATGATGCTGGGCCTGCAGGGTGGCAAAGTACCGAAACACCTTGTCTGGTGTAGAATATTGACGCATGCGGTTTTCATATTCTATGATCTAATCCGGCAGCGTCCAGGGGTGGAATAGTATGAGATTTATAAACTGAGTTTAATTAATTATAAATAGAATACAATGAATTATAAAATGATTAACATAACATTAATTAGTATAAGTTATTAAAAATGTAAAATTCCATAAAATCAAATGATAATAGAAAATGAATAGGTAAATAAAGCATTTCCAGACAGGTAAAATTGAGTTGGCAGGTATCATTGAACTTAATAAAATTAAAACAATAAAAAAATACCATCAGGCTGTTTCATCCCAGGGGTGATTGCTCGTAAAAAGTCATCAGGGGTCATATATATTTCTGTATTTTCACCAAATGTTAATTTCACTGTGGCAAAGTACCGGAATATTTTATCAGGTGTTGAGTAAGACCTCATACGATTCTCATATTCGATTATCTGTGGCACAAATAACAAAAACAATAAGAAATAAAAATAATAGGTAACTAAAAAAAGATAACTTAAGTAGGTATCCCTCAAAACTTATGAAAAATATATAATTCACTTACCTTTCTGTCTCGAAAACCTATCTTTTCTTTTCGAAATCTTTTCTTTTTAGTGTCAACTTCATTGTCCGAGTCTGATTCTGTGATTTCTTCTGCAGCGTTTATGGCGGGTAAGAGTTGGTGTTGAAACCTAGAAGGTATTAAGAGTAATTAAAAGTAGTGGCTTTATCCTGTTTTATATTAACTAGGTAAGTCATAGATTATAATATTCAAGAAGTTTTTACTTACCACAATTTATAAGAAGAATAGGCAGCACCAAATAACAGAGTGAAACACAAATATTTGTATGAATACTTTTTTAGACTACTATAGTCATTATTCCATTCATTACTGTAATTACGATGGAAATTGCACGTTTTATTCGGTGTTATTGCAAGTATTTTAGATGTTGTGCCAATCGACACTGCTTTTCTCAGTGCAACAATTTCTGTCGGTATTTTTATGAGACGTGAGGAAACACTATACATTTTTTCTGCAAATTTATTGAATTTAAAACGTGAATTTGTTAGAGATCGAAGGGAAAATACAAAAAATTAGGTAAAATAACATTTATTTATGATGATTGGTGGACAATTGACAGTGACAGACAGCCACAGCTGACAGGCCACAGACTGAGGAACTCATCATACCTTGCATCACACATTAGGCCCAGCACATACCGCTGGAGGCGCGTCGGAGAGCAATTGAAGACAACAATTTAATATAAACCTTAACTACCTTGACATACGGTATGTATGAGCAGTCGCGCGTATGCTCTTGTAGTAGCTTATGCAAGCGACCGTATGTCAAGGCATTTAAGGTTTATATTCAATTGCTCTCCGCCGCGCCTTCAGCGGTGTGGGCTGGGCCTTAGAATACCAGTTGTTTATGGTTGTTTAGCGTAGTGCCCACCTTCATAATTGAGTTTAGTCGATTTAGACTTTATTTTCAATCGATTAAATAAATAATAATAACAAAAAAACTTATTTTGCGCAGCAAGTATAGGTACGGTTCGATTCTATTCATAGCTTTATTATTCCATTTCAAAGCTATTCACTAAAATAACCGATAGACGTTGAACAAAACAGATATAAATTATTTAGTCTGCTTGTTCGTAAGTATTGTGTAACCTTTCCCCAATAAATAAATATTTATTAGTCAAGTATCTAGTACATTAATTGAAAATCCACTAGTATTAAATTAATTATTGTAAATATCGTATCAATATTGGACATCCCTACGGACGTCAGTGAGCGAGCGACAGCGCGACAGGACGACCACAGCGAATCAGCAGAAAGCATGAATTTTCTTTGAATTTCCTATCAAAATTGACTGCGCTTGTGCCAGAGATTACACATTCGAATAGTGTCAAAGGTAAATATCGTTCAAAAGATAAAATTAGATAATTATCAGTAGTGTGTTTCAGTAGGAAATTATATATATGCCATAAATCTTCTATGCGTTGTTACCTTGTACAAATTCATAAATTGGTGCTTTGCTAAAAGGGAGTGAGTTATATAACCTTGAATCACGGGACTACAGTATTGATCAGTAAAGTTATTTTACTAAAACGTATTAAGGATATAACAGGTATGTCAATGATTTCTATAATATCGCATTACACTTATTCGCGGGAATGTGACGCAATGAGTGAAAAAGGTTAGGTTAGTAGAAACCTACCCTTTTCACTCGTACAAGAAACCTAGGTTTGCACCAACCTAATAATTTTCATTTTTCATTCAGTAAGGTTAAAATGTAGCTTATCAGACACAAATCTTAGTTTATAACTGAGTAAATTGCTAGACGATTTAATCCCAAAGCAAGCATACTCTGACTCCATATAGAAAACTTTATAAAACTATTGGATTAGAAAGTAAGCTTTAAGGCTCCATGACACAGATTGGGAAGTTTATTTCCTTTCTAAATTTATGAAAAAATAAAACCCAATTTCAATTAGACTTAACCTCTTATTACACTCAAATGTATTAATAGGTATATATGATTATAAAAATCTAAGAAATGTCCCATCCCATATGTTTTTGTAAATTAAATTTTGCCAATATTTGAGTTAAAATATTTCATTATTAAATTGATTTATACTAGTGGGTGGTTACAATTAGTAGTGCAGTGAAAATAAACATGTTCCATGTAGGTAAATAAATTATCACTGTGGTTATAAGTATGTTATAAGTATATGGTTATAAGTATATGTACTTTTAAACAAAACATAATTTCTACATGCCTACATGACAACTTTTTGTTGGACACCTTTTTATTTCAAAACAAGTTGTTATTGTTAAGGTGCCTACCTGGTATTATGTAGCATAGTGTTTAAATGACCTTAAATTGAATAGAACTGTTAAGTTTGTTGACATCATGCATACCTACAGTTTCTATAGCCTTGCACTATTTGATTGTGTCTATTAATAATTCTAGAGCAATATTAACATACCTATAACTACCTATCTAACATTTTGAATGATTGCCAATTTCTATATAGAATTAAATTTTGTTGCTGTCATTAAAATAAACAATGATTGTAAAACAAAGTTGAGGTACAGATATTTATTATACACATAATGATAACAATAGATAATACACAATGTTTTGTTGTTGACAGATCTGACACACAATAATTAGGCTGGGCACACAACGAGAGCAAACATGCATCGGGCAAGAGTAGTTTTCCAAGTTTCAAATAAAACTGGCAACACTGAGAGGTTCGCATCATGGCTTCTCAACAAACCACAGGTGAGGTCATTCATAATTTTTTATCTATATTTCCTATTACATCGTTGTTTTTTTAAAGAACCTACATTATCCCACTGCTGGACAAAGGTCTCTACCATTTCACTCAATGTGTTATTACAAAGCTATTGAAAAAAATCCCTGAAAAAGAAACTGAAAGCTCAGAAAATTTATAGATGTTGTATAAGTATTGAATAGGTAGATATATCGTTATTAGAGTAAGAACGCATTTGTTCGGTACAATCATGCCTATTATGTAATGCATAAAGCTATCTATATTATAAAATACGGTAGGAGCGGTATGAAAAGCCATGGCCTTTTCCATTGTAAAATGTTATTCCATGAAATATTTATAGCTACTACCAACGTAGTAACTACTATAAGTATCTAAATACAACTGCGGCCGCGAGCATTAAGTTCAAGGTTTCGGTACACGTCCACGTGACGATAACCTTGCAGTATAAGTGAACAACATCACACAATGAAATTTCTCCATTGTATCATTTATAATTTGAAATCATAATTTTACCCTTTTTAAGTCCTAGTCTTGGGCGCGGACACCCCGATAATGCGATGGAGATTCAGGTCATAATCCACCATGTTGGCCCAGTGCGAAATGGCAGATTACACATGTCTTTCGGAAATTAGTTGCTTTTATTAATACATGCAGGTTTCCTTACGACGTTTTCCTCGAACGTATCGTTACCGCCATAAAAATGATAATTCAGGTAAAGATAAAAAACAAGCATTCATACGTATTTATCGCAAAATTTCTTAAACATTTGATAAAATCTTAGTCATTCGTCAAATCATTGTTCTTATAAAAAGTGTCCCTCATTAAATTTAAGGGGTTCCGTACATTTGTTTTATATTTCTATAAGTTTACGTGTCCAGTTAGTACCTATTTCCAGAGACTTGACACAACTATATATTATCTACCTGTCGTTAAACCGGCGCCTAGACACCTGGGTAGCTATAGTACATCACTAGGATCAGATATGAATAACAATAAAAGGATTGACTGATACAGTTACAAGGTATACACAGGTATCACAGGGTAGACAACGTACTAGAATTGTCTAGCTCAGTATAACGAATAACGATGATAATATAAGTAACTAGCTGAGCCCGCGACTTCGTCCGCGTGGAATTTAACTTAACAAAAAAGCCCGCTCCCGCGTTCTGAGCCCGCACATAAGAACCCATTGTTTCATTTTTTTAAATTTTGTTTTTCTAAAATAAAAGTAGCCTAAGTTACTGCTTATAACATCAGCTATCTACCAGTGAAATTCCCGTCAAAATCGGTCCACCCGTTTCGGAGATACTCTTTGATTTCATGTGTTTTTAACTATTTTACGCGGAACCCTAATTGTTTTTTCAAAAATTAAAGTAGCCTAAGTTACTCCCTATTACATCAGCTATCTGCCAGTGAAAGTCCCGTCAAAATCGGTCCAGCCGTTTCGGAGATTACCCGGAACAAACACACAGACAGATAGACAGACAGACAGACAATAATTTTTTAAATCGCGTTTTTGCTATAGGTGTCTTATGTACTTTCATATGCATTTAGTGAAAAGGTGTTATTTTGATATTACAAACAGACACTCCAATTTTATTTATTTGTATAGATCATCCGTTAATGTGTAGTCCTAGACTACGGTGTTAATTTCAATGTAAATTCAAATTGTAACGGTCATAAGGGCGTTAATAATAGCAAATTACCGGATTATTGGCGTCGCTCTAGTGACCAGTCAACGTCAAAGTGGCAGCTCTATTTGGATTTATAGTCCGATATACGTACCTATTACCTCTATCTCTATGAAGTGGGCACTCCATGTGAATCCTTTGGACAAATCACTGGTTATTATCGTGCCCTTATTGTTCATAAGACCTTGACGTTCATTACACGCCTATCATTCGTAAACTTGTTATATGATTAGTACAAACATACTCATTACTTTATAAGTTAAAAAAAGGTCCCTATAATATTTTTATAGCCGGACTTCCCGTTCTGTTAAGAAATATGATACAAGGAAAATCTCCGAAAACATTTCTCGAAAATAATTATACCCAATGATGACGTCAGTGTACAGATATAATGAAAACTTATACATTGTTGTTTGTTTTATACCATCTTGCCCATGCCCTTTACTACATTACATTTTTTCATAAAATTACTATAATATGTATTTTGAAAATAAATCCTAAACGATGGAATTTATTTGATTGATGATAGAAAATATTAGCTGCGTATGTCCAAGGTTAATCTACTCAAGTTCATAGACTAAAATCTCGCAAGTTGAACATCTGAGAAATAAACGCAATCAGCAGTTAAACTGGCAATTAGTGATTCAAAATGAACGATGTCTTGTCTTGGAATATAAATTAAATATTAATTGGTTAATGTCCGATATTAATAACGCAATAGAAAAGGCCTACATACCGTCATAATTTGTTATAAGCTGAAAGATTACATTACAAAATGTTTGCACTGTACCACGTCATGATAGCAGACGAGACTATGCAAACCACAAACTACATATTATGTACATATTAATATTCTACATACGAATGAAATTAAAACTCTTATCGCAATTAGCCCTGGTCTAGGTGTCACGGGGATCGCCCTCAGTTCCTTGTACGGTGCCCATACAAGCATTGCTTAGTTTCGGACCATACAGTTAGTATGTTAGTCTGGCGATATTTATTTATTTATACATAGACGCATCGCTTCTCTCTTAACTAGTCCGGGTTTCGTTATCTGGTTTAATGACGAGTCTGGCGAGCCCCTATGTTGTTCTGATAAACTCTGCTCCGCATTGTTATCACGCGGTTAAAGTTCTCGTTAAACTCAGACAAACATTAAATCAATGTTTCTTTCAATTGGAAAGGTGTAGGAAACTATATGTTTACATTGCATTATGTGTGCGGACATAAAAAGGGTATTTTTCCTTTTGAGGTACGGGCCCCTAAAATGCTTACTGAAGCCTCTGAACAGCTAAATGGTATTTACGTCATTCCGAAAGGCTATTATCTACTATATAGAAATAAGTCGGGTTTTCCTTCCTGACGCTATAACTCCAGAACGCACGAACCGATTTCCACGGTTTTGCATTCGTTGGAAAGGTCTCGGGCTCCGTGAGGTTTATAGCAAAGAAAATTCAGGAAAAATTTCAACAGAACGCGGACGGAGTCGCGGGGCACAGCTAGTTGCTTATAGATCGAGTGAAGACGCAGACTAAAGCTAGTTGTAATATAAACCTATTAAGGAATAGATACGAATGTAGTATGTACATAGGTATAATTATCGACGCCATTATTCTAGAGTAAGTACTCTGCCTAGATATTCGGATCAAACACAATTGGACACTCGCCAGATAGAATGTTGTTTTTGGCGTTACGAGAACTAAGATTTCTTTTCAACTGCGGCAATACATCGTTTGTACGATTGTGTAGCTTTAAGATTTACGTTATTAACATCAACCCTGTGAATATTAGTAGGTGTTTTCAGGGCACGTCCTTTTCAAGGTTAAGCTACATTTTATGCTAGACCGGTGTGTATTTTTCATAGCCCAAGATATGATTGTAACTTCTGGTTATCAAAGGAAAAGATATCTTATACTATCGTTCCTTCAGATCAGTATCCAATAATTGTGTTTCTCTCCCGCACAGGCCGCCGCTGTGACAGTAAACGCTAGTAGGCTGAAGAGTTCAACAGCGGCCGAACCTTTCCTCAATGGCTCTAGCTCGGCGTACGTCGAGACCATGTACAACTCATGGCTCACCGATCCCAACTCAGTGCATGCGGTAAGTCTCAAAATATGTTCTGTCAATACTCGTGGCTACTATTCCTATAAATAAAGGATTTAGGATAAGGAGATGAGATGGGATAAGAATTTGGTGAGAGATTTTTAATAAAATATCGAGAGGAATGACGACAGTTTCAGAACAGTTACAGTGGGTAAATAGTAAATTGTTACAAGGTTCATATTTTTTAGTGATAACGTTAATGTAACAGTAATTTTCCAAAGCTCTGTATAACTTGAAGTTTTGCATTGATGCCTATGATCCGGAGATGTATAATATTTTACAAATAATTTAGTAGTCGAAATGATCCAAAAAGGACGCATTGTAAGTAGGCATTGAAAAAATAAACTAGGGATGCCACCTCCTGCCGACGAATGTCAGCGCGCTAACATTCGTAGTGGCTATTACGTACCTAATCATTACTTGTTAACATTAACTAATCGTGACAAGTAATCATGGTCATCGTATCTCATGCGAGACGTTTGACGCTGTGTCACGGTATGATAGAAGACATGCTTACGTAAGTCACCTTCTGCTTGAAGTCTTTTCGGATTATACTTGCATTCTGGCTTTTAGATGACCAATTAAATGTTGTTTGTCAATACTGCCAAATGCGTCAATTGACAACAGTCACGAGGGCAAGCGTCGTTGGCGTGCCAGTGTGACGGTTACACATGCTAACAAATATGTAAGTACTTCCAATTACAGATTACAGATCGGTAAATTGATCCGTTGTTTTGTCTAGACGGGGACTAGACAGTTTAGTTTCTTCGTTTTATTATCGCTTGCGCCCGATAGCGAAAACATGTGAATTGTTTCACTAACTTTAAATTTCAATTATGCGTATACGTCGTATGCCCATGTCGTTATGTTCTGATTCAATAAATTATATTCTTTAACTTTGTGGGAGCGAACCAGTAACGTAGGTATGTAATTGCCAATTGTATTTTTTAAGTTAAACTAACTCAGGTATTTAACCTCTAATCGGCTTTCAAAGGCTTCGTTATGAAGTAAATAGACCATTTAAAATTGTCTATCCTTCGCTGCAGTAGTGTAAATAAAATCTCAGTCCTACAATTCGCAATCCTCACCGCACAACAACAATAGTACAATTTTTTTTTTCAAACTAATTGCAACGAACACATAATTCAGTGGAAGCGTTTGCATTACTCATTCGTTTCAACCAAAGAAAAGTCAAGGTCATCAAAGAAACAGTTGTACAATGTTGAGTAAAGAGGTAATCACGACTGGACAGTTCGTGCGACGACAATTCGCGGGTTAGTCCTAATTTGCTCCAGTCGTATGTAAAATTATCTGGTTCGGTATGAGCGAATCCAGTGCAGTCTCGTGTGAAAGCTGGGTTTCCCCTTTTCAACCCATAATATGTAAATCTTATAAAACCTATGAAGAAAGTTTGAGAAATACACCGATTAACTCTCCAATTTGCTACCAGAAGATATGTATTTTGTGCTTAGGTGTTGTTTTGGTATTGGTTTACATCATTATGAAATTGTTTAAAAAACATGAATATATATTATAGATTCTACTTTACTTACACTATTTCTAGCGATCAACACGATGATCGATATTGTTTTGATATGCGTAGATTTTCACGAAATCAAATTATTTGATATTGATTGATCACGCAGTATCGTTTCTTATCTTCGTGTAATCACTAAGCAGGTTCTGTTTTCGCCGACAAATAAAGTAGAAATTTTCAGTTTATATCAGCCCCAGACATTGGGTTTTAAATATGATTATTTTTCTAAGATATCAAAGGTCCAGCATAAGTATAATCTGATTGTTCATCTTTACAATGTGTTATATCGGGAGGTGGTATGTGCAAATAAAAAAAAAAATAGTTTCCGCTGATACCAGGTCCCTTTAAAAAATAATGCGTCAAGGTTCTTGTATTTGACGTCACATCAAATCATGTTTTGGCTCCAACAACGTCAGTAAATATTTGGTCACGGTGCTATTTTTTGTGACGTAACGACGCGACGATTAAATTGTTGCTAACCTTATCGCCTCCCAAACGTTAGTCACATCATTTCGTTACTGTTTATTTATGATTATGAAACGAAATATTAAATTGTTGATAGCGATATATGCGCAGTAGTATTGGTAAAGCGGTAAAATCTTAAGGTGGATAATGTTATACATAATATATAGTTGGTGCCCATCTGGTGTAAACAAACCGGTACAAACGGTCAAAAGATCAATTTTGTACGTGAACCGTTTTCTGCAACACGTACTTACACAGAATCTTATGGAAAATCTTATATTGTACCTTAAACTTGAACAGTTCATGAACAGTGCACGCTCTAACTGAAATAGTACGGACTTAACCTACTAGACACTTGTAGGTTACTAGTGAACCTAATCGATACTCGGGTCAAAGGAACTTACATCTACGGACGCGGACTGCAGAAATTGCACATCATATGTTTTTCATCCGTAGCCCGAATATTATGAAATACGTATAGTCTTTTAATAAAGATAATTCCTGGTTAATTATATAATTTAAGCATAAAAATGTTATCGAGTCATCAATAAAAATAATTACAAGAAAAATATCATTTTTCCGCTTCGGTGACGTCAAATGTTTGTTATAGATAACCCATTGGAAAACATTTCGTTCTTGGTGTCTCCTCCTTGCTGCTGCCTCCTTGTGGCCTTGTTATGGAAAGGCGTAGCTTGATTTTGACATTCGTCAATGTTAGCCTTGTGTTACCTGATAACGTCTATATTCGTCACACTTGAACTCTCATGCAGATACATCAAATTGAAATATCGATCTGATTGTTTTTTATCTTTACCTTGTACAGGAGATTCCGTATCAAACTTTATCAATTTCCGTACAAGTCTAGACTATTCTCACTAATGTGAATAAAAAATATATAACTATTCCTAATTTACATTCACTTTTGAAAAGATGAGTGGGCCATTCTCAAAGCGAATGTAATGTTCTACAATGTTAAGGATATTGTCACAAGGATCCCACTTCCCATTACAGTTTCCAACTGAAAATACTTCCGCCAATGAATTGAATAAATTTCCACTTACACTCGGAATTAAAGTCTATAATCTCAGACAGTAACAGACTTTCCTCCTCTATCATTTTGTTGTTATCAAACGTAGGATATGTAAAATAACACAAGTGATTATTATGCGTCATGACTTGCTATCAATATGCATCAGATAAAGTCGAAAATACTACCCATATCTCTCCTGCCTGACGTCATATCATATTCTGGTAAAATTGGAAATAATTGTTATCTAATAACGTATGTAGCTTTAACTTGCGACTTTCGTAGCTGCTTCAAAAGCAGAACCAACTTTATCAGTGAAAACAAAATTAATGTTTAACAATTTTAATGCAATATAACATTATACCCATTAGATTTTTCATTTTATACATGTTCGTCTTGGATCGTTTATATATTACCAACTAGGAGGACGAGAAAATCGAAAGACGCTACGACGAAAATGTTCATTTTCTTCTAAGGTACATCTCAATGACGACGCCAACTTTTAGATTTTATAGTGCGTTATCTTCAGTACTGAATAGATAGTTTATTTTGAATTGTATAACAATAGTCATATTGTTTTAGTCGTGGGATGCGTTCTTCCGCAATGCGACAAACGGCGCCCAGCCGGGCGCGGCGTACACATCGCCGCCGAACCTCGCGCCCTTCTCCAAGAACGAGGTTCCCCTCAACTCGCTCGTGCCCGCCAGTGTTGGCATGCCATCCATAGCTGCAGGTATGATCATATACGAACTTGGCAGTTATATAACGAATATCCTTAAAAATGTAAGAAAGAAATGAAGAGGTAGTTGACGTTTTATTTAGGTACATAAAATGTTGAGTAACTTGCTCAGCTTAAAACACATCTCAGATTTGATCTTTAAAATTATGTAGGTACTTAAGTTTGTTGAAAACATGCCGTATAATTTTCCTTGTAAGTGATTATTATTTTTAAATGCAAGTTTATTTTTGTGGATGGTATAGGTCAGTTGGTTTTTCGAGTCTTTTTGCACACACGCAACAACAGAATATGTAACTGGAAACTTAGAGTTTATGACCTTAAAAGTTATCCAAAATTAAGTTGATTTCGTATTTGCTACTTATCCTTTAAGATTTACTTTCCCGGCCGTGTTACAAGCAGTTGAACATAGCAGTTGTACTTTGAGTCGGACATCAATTATATTGCTTTGACAGGTTCTCCTATTAACGAGAAGATAATAGACGACCACCTTGCAGTTCAGGCTATCATCAGGAGTTATCAGGTGACGAATGTTTTAATAATACAGCTATATTTTAATTATTGTTTGCACATTTTGCCCCCACACAGTGACCTCTGCCAATGTGTCGCCTTTTGTTTACCTATCCCAACGCATTTGGGAATAAAATATTGAATAAGCCCTTTGTAATTCACGAATTTCTAGGTAGTTCTATGTTTATAATCGCAATACTATCTACACTTGCTTCGAATACTATAAAGCTTCATAGCTTTTCAGCAATAATGTTATACGTTGCGCTAACATTGTCTGTTTAGATATGACGAACTTATGTGTATTATAAATATATCAAATTTTGAATCGGTCTTTGGTCTCGTAAATGTATTATTTGTTATTCATGTAGGAAAACAGTAGGTGTTTAGGTAAATTTCGAAGAAAAAAAATCAGTTTGTAACTGCATGTGAACAATATGGCATAGCGGTTTCAAGACTTATATGAACGCGTTCAAATTTTACTACGCGACCTAGCGACAATATTAAACCATTGAACTACGCCGTGTGCAAGTATGCAAGTATATTTTTTTTATTGGTGTCATTGCGTTGAGAGTGTCATGTAAGTCAAGTCGCTAGGTGGTGATTGTAATTTGGGCTAAAATGTGATGTGGTGGCGGGTGCGTGGCAGGCTCGCGGTCACCTGGCGGCCGACGTGGACCCGCTCGGCATCAAGACGGCCAACCTGCCCGAACTAGGCATGCGCGCGCCGCGCTCCGAGCTCATCATGAGGAAATATTTCAAATTCGGTACGCAGGAGTCGAAATGTCGTCGATATGAAACAAATCATTACCGTATATCGTATCGTTATTTATTTCAACATTGCATTGCGTGTCACTGGTTGTTTTGATTCGTAACCAGCGAATTATAACACACATACATACTCAGACTACTTACTGCTTTTATGGGATTCAAGCCGAGAAATGACCTGAATGAAGAACAGTACCTATACACTGATCACTAATAGTTTTCCAACGAAATGCATCATTGTTTCTCACTAGTGATTGTGTTGAATTGAGAGTTATCTGATGTAGATAACACGTTTGAATACACCGCTTGCGTACACTGTTTTATGGTATAGAAATAAATGTTTCTTCTACGAATGCATGTGTGTGATAATAATCGCTGACGATTGATATCAAAGATTTTTTTGTTGCAGTAGTATTTCATTTCAAGCAGTTTTTTCGTAGGCACTCGCATTAATTCTAACATTTTCTTACCAGTTTGTTTTACATCGTGTATAATTAAAGTTTGTTCAAGACCTCATTAATGACGAACACTTATCAAAGGATAAACTCATAAGTTTGTTGATTGCTTACTAACCGCGATACGGACCGACCTAAAATTGCTAGTCTCAAAACAAATATAAAATGTGTAGTTGTACGCACAGAAATTTTAAATTGTACTGTTACTATATCTCTACATTTCGTATATAACATTTTTTTCTGGTAAATATGGAATTACAAAAAAAAATGCACGCTTATGGGCGTTTTTCGGTTAACATTATAATATTATTTTATTCTTATAATAATTGTATCACTCAAATTAATTTTATTACTCGATCCTCGAGCTTTTATCATTTATTTAAAAATAAACAATATCTGTCTATTAAATATATTTACCGAGCGCATTGAGGATATCTAATATTGCTTGATATGTTCATGTATTGGGGTATTCCGCAAAATGTTTGTTACGATTATTGTTTTCATTCGACGTAGTCTCGGGGTCACCTCGTGGCGCAGCTAGACCCGCTGGGGATCGCCACCGGAGACCCGATATCGAGCGGCGAATGGCACGGCGGTTTGCGAGCATTCGCTAACGAGGCGGTCATTAGAGAACACGTCAGATTCGGTATGGACGATCAGAGAACACTATTTGCAATTGGATGAGGACGATGTCAACTGGTTCTAATCAGAAACCCTAAGATAGCTTGCAGTAAAAGAACAAGTAGAAGCCTTTGTCAATAACAAAAAAAACAATACTAAACCCAGTTTACATCCTATGCAAGTTCAATTTGCAATTTAATCTATTCAGAAGTTCAGTAGGTGGGTTAGATTCGGTAACACTGTCTGCACCAGCTATATCAACGATCTTGCGATTTCACGCGTATCTTTACACTTGCTGTATCGTATGTAGTTAGCTGCTTCACTCGGTGCTTGGTCTGTAGAAATTTAAACTAGTAAATTGATAACTATGAAACAATGGTGTATGGGATATTATTTATTTACGATTTCTTATAACTATATGAGTATTCCCTCATGTTTTTTTTACTGACACATAAATGAAACACTAGATAATAAAATTGGTTGATACAACGTTTGGATCATTTTAAGAAATAATTGAGACTAGCTTTTTGAAATATTCGGTCGTTCATTTATCTTATTATATTTTTCTCATTATTGTATGTAAATAAACATATTAATGTATTTATTAGGTCTGGGTTTGAAAGTTGCTTAACAATCATATTCCTTTACTAGAATGAGTTGATGAACAATATTTGGAACCTAATTAGGATGTCTGGACATTATTGTACGTATATCATTTAGGTAGTGCGATCGCTTAGGTATAACGTAGGTTGTTATTTTGATGTCATTATAGTATAATTAGAAAAAGTTATTTTAAAAGCAGATTTAGAAATAATGTTTTATGATGTTACATTACTTTATAAGTACTTTAAATAAAAATATAAATTTATAAGTGAACGGTAAATCACACCATTTGCGGTACATGGTAAAATCCCAGCGTTCTTATTTACGATGAGATAAAACTGTAATTAATATATCCACGGTGTCATTAATCTTACTTTATAGTGTTTTAATAAACACAGTTAACTTTATTGTTATTGACAACTATCGATCTTTGTTGTTAATGATTTATAGAAATGATATGCACATGTGTATTTTTATTTGTTTGTATATTTTAATCGCAAATGGATATGGAATTCCCAACTCATGACAATTACGACCTGTTTACCAAAATGTGATGTTTTATATAAGTTTGTTTTGTTTGCGTATATTTAACCATCCCTAACACTTTGTATAAAATAAGTCAAAACTTTGCTTCCAGAACGCGGCTCGCTTTGCAGCGAATACGCTTTGTTCCTATAAAAGCACACTAAAATTTTCTAACAAGCTATTATTTGATCCTTATACATTATATTAACAACTAATATAAACGTTTGCCAGCGGAGGTGACTTTATGATGACCATGCAGAGAACTGGCTTTTGAATTGCCATTAAATATTTTCATATAATTTATTCTATAATTATTTCCCGCTTCTTTTCTGATATTATAACGGCCACTAACATGCGGATATTCAGTTGCGTTATTACATGCTAAACTAGTGTATTGTGCACTGAATAACAGATTCGAGGACATCATATAGCAAATCTCGACCCCTTGGAAATAGCAAACTACGATTTGGCCGGTAAAAACCCGCGGGAGGTGATTCACAACAGCTACAGGTTTGGTAAGGAGAACCTGATATAGAAAGCACCCTGGCCGCTAGATGTTATCATGTAGTTATGGCGGCAAGGCACTTGGGCTCCTCAGTTTTCCACCTGCAACACGACCAACAGATCCTTACTAACAACTAAATCGCTTACACCGGTATCCGCTTTTGAAATCTGATTTGGCATCACCAGAAAATGTATCGAGTTAATCGTTTGATGATGTTGCAGTCGGATGTTCGGACATATTTATGAACAGAGTATGTTAATGCAGATGGTAGACGAGACACTCGATTGCGGTTAGATTTCATTTGCGTTTTATTTGGTTTGAACATTTTATCTGTTCGTAAATTACTTTGGACGCTGGAAGCCATAACTACGATCATGTAATATTTGTGGACGTAACGCACAAGGTTCCCGAAGGCTCGCACGCTCTGTTGCTCATCCCTCAGTATTGGTGGTTTTACAAACTGCATGACCAATCACGATATCTATTATATTAAGTTGCATGTTTAATTTACTTAGTTTGTTACAATTTTTTCGGCATGTATGTATTTTGCATGTATATTATGATACTATTAGTTATTATGTATAGAGTCGGAACTGGATAAATATATTTATTTATATATTTCCCATTGACCGCGATTATATTAAAAAAACACGAAATCTTTACTGAATGACATTGAAAAATGAGTTGAACGCTACCTATGTAACTATAGTATACTTCATTTTCGATGTTGGACTGTCGCCAATGAGTTCCTATGTTCATTAAATACTGTTTTAAATATACCTACTGTTCAGCTCAAGATAATTTTGGATAATGAAAATCACTTTTATATGCACGGAAACAATTTGAACGTAAGGTAAATGCAACGGTATCATTGTTACAATGGACTTCCGAGGTTGCCACTTTCATTATGGTATCAATATTGTTGGAGTTAAATTCATAATGCGTAACGTATAATTGAATAATACAGCGCTAGTAAAGGGATATGATCGGACTATTGTGTGCTTACTTCTGTGTGCTTGAAGGGTTACTTTCATCTGAGATGACTTGAGGTATTTAAAGACTGTTTCGGTGGTTTGGACGTTCCTACTCTCATGAGCCTATATGTTTCAGATGAAGCTGATATGGACAGAGTTTTCAAGTTGCCATCGACCACTTTTATCGGTGAAAAGGAGAAAGCGTTGCCGTTAAGGTAAATAACAGTTGCATTTCCATAACATAGACCTGTACGATAACTTATCGAATGTTCTTGGAACGAATCCAATGACGACATGATGCGAGCAGATTAAGAGAAGCTGTCCCGCTTTGTTACTCTTTAATCTGTCGAGCGACCTTAAGCAGACAGTAGATATTCAATTGTTCTGTATACACCCGAGTGTATATGCGACGCGTGACGGGTTATAATACCCTGATTATTGAATACCGGCAACTATATACGTGAATTCCCTTTAATCCGCATGTTTATATAAGCTTGTATGTTATCAATTGCACTGACCTTCACCTTGACTTTTTAATGCGGTTATAGCCTTCCGAAATGTTACTGGTTTTTTATCTGCTACCTGCTGATAGGCTCGTCATTCGTTCAAACGCGAAAGAAAATGTTTCCACCGTGTAAAATTCTTTAATGAAATCAAAACTAGAGTTTTGTGTAGGCAGTTTGTTATTGAATTTTACGTCCTTAAGGTTGATGAACCGAATTTAATACCAATTCAGCAGGCCAATGGGATGGTGGTCGCGAGTTATACCTCCACTAACATGTAAATTATTATGAATGCATGTTTCTTTTAAACTCCACATCTAGTTATTATTTGTTTGTACTTGGAAATGAATCATCAATGCTCCAGGATGAATAAATCCTTAAGACTTTTAAACTGGGCATAGTTTTAACTCAACTTAAAGATCAACCTGAATTCGTTCTCTTATTCGATAGCAAGTTTGTATCGAGAAGGTTCTTGGCTGTGTTTGCCTGAATCTTTCTGATCATCCTGATGTTTTCAAGATACAGGCATCGCGGACATTCGTGTAATTTATTTTTTATTTTCTTCTAATAGAGAGATTCTAACACGTCTGGAGCAAGCGTACTGCAACAATATCGGCATAGAGTTCATGTTCATCAACTCGCTGGAGCAGTGCAACTGGATCCGGCAGCGCATGGAACCCCCCAACGTTACCAAGATGAACAACGACCAGAAGCGCTTGATCCTCGCCCGTCTCACCAGATCCGCTGGGTAAGTATCTTTACAGTCCACTAGCGAATGAGATTGTATAATTGACAGCATTATAAAGGGGGGGGGGGGGTTCCATTTTAGATGGTTAGTTGCTAAACACTAGCCGTTGAGATTTATAAACTGGGCTCTGGTTCAATATTTTGCGAGTATATTTTTATTGGGAAAAGAACGGGATAGTCAAAGCTAAATAAAGTCATGTTTCAATGTTGTGCTCATGGTTAGAAAGCATACGATATACTAACTAGAAATATAAGTAAACATTTTTTCTTTAAAATTGCCGAAGCAAAGCTTGCGAAATCAAACGACTACTCTGCTTTACATTGTAAGACAACCGAGTCAGAATAGGTTCACGTGTTCTACAACACACCGCGACTATATTATGTACTCGTATGTCTACTTACCAATTATACGGTTGTGGTCTTATCGATTGTGGCCGCAAAAACACTTGCATTTGAATGACTAAGAAGATACCTATTTTGAAGAAAACATTCATTTTGTTTATGGTTATGTCGGTTTTCCTTGATGCTCACATGACTTTGCCTGTACACAGTTGTCCGTACTTTTCCTATTATTCTCACGTTGAACAAGATATAATCAGATGTACATTATTATGAGAAGTTTTACATTTATTAGTTCAACAAAGAACGTGTAATACTGACGCGTTTTAGGTATTGTCATTTGTGTGAACATCGGAAAAATGATAATATTAGCCCTAGGCCTAGGTACCTAGGCAGTAGATAGATAGCAGAGGCCTTACAAGCGCTGTGCATACAAATAGCACGATGACTTAAATGAAACGATCCATTTCTCGATTGTCAATAGATATCGTCAAATTGACAAACTTCGTGTAATCCTTTTATCGATTCACAAATCGCGAGGAATACTTATGTTGACACTTCAACAAGACATTATCATAGGCATAGGCCCGTATTTATAATGAACAAAATAATAATAATAATAATATCGCCAGACTGACACACCAACTGTATGGTCCCATACTAAGCAACGCTTGTACTATGGGTACCGTACAATAGACTGGGGGCGATCCTAGTGACACCTAGACCAGGGCAAATTACGAAAAGGCTATTTCTGAAATTTGCTCAGGCGGGAATCGAACCCTCAACCATCATATGCAGTGAGCCGAGCGGTCGACGCTCGAACCACTGCGCCAAGCGGTCGTCAATACCAGTACAAAATGATACTTCAAAAGCGTACCCAAGATCGCTCTCAGACATGAGATAGATTTATAAATATGGGCTCTAAAGATGCATTTGTTTACATAATATCTGTGTTTTATGACAGGGTAATATGTATATCTTGGAAAGATAACATAGTTATATGGTGTTATTTTTATAATGTTAGCATAATTCACTTTAAGAATAGGTATGCATAGTAAAATATCCATGTTATATAAATGCAATTTACCTATAAAATTTTCAGCATTGCCTATAAATGTTTGAATTACAGCAGACCTATATGCTCACGATTTATATCAGGCAGCTAATGCCGGTTTTGCACGCAACATTCCCTTACTAAGTAGGGAGTTTGATCCGCCATATATCCACTATTATGTTACATAATAATGTATAAAGAAATTAGTATACTGTTCACTCGTCGCCGGTATTTTATAATACCCAAACGAGCAAACATCTATATCAATACATCAAGATTCGTAACCGGAAACTCGCTGTTTTCAGCGCTCTTAGCTAATCTACATTGACTTGGACTTATTGTGTTAAGATTCGAGAACTTCCTGGCGAAGAAATGGTCATCTGAGAAGCGTTTCGGCCTTGAGGGCTGCGAGATCCTCATCCCCGCCATGAAGCAAGTTATCGACGTGTCCACCAAGCTTGGCGTGGAGTCCATCATCATGGGCATGCCCCACAGAGGTAGGTTATTAAATTATTTGCTATTATATATAAAATAAAACCTCGAGACGTGGTCGCGCAATGTGGTTTGTTTTTTAAACTCAAGGTGTAAATATGTCCCACTCCTCAGGGCTTAGATTATGGTTCCGCCTTGTGTCACGTTTTGATATTCATAATTAATAATGATTCCAAAGTTTATTGGCGATAACCTCTAACATTCTAAAGCGCATTGCGACATAATTATATTCACATAATTAATACCGCGATGATATTGACATACAGTCATCCAGAATGTGCTAGTAAAAATACAGATTGCAACATCCGTACTATATAATTACCGGAGTGTGTATGTTAGTTTCGCTTGTTTAAGGCATCAATAGCCTAGAGCGGTTAGAGGGGCCGCCCTCGTTGCCGAGGGGTTCCGGGTTCGATCCCCATCCTGGCCATTAAACTATTTATGTGGGCCCACTCCTAACACAAGCAATTAGCTTAACTGGAGGGCAAACGGGAATACTAGTATAAAAAGTATTTTATAATAAAATAATAATTATAAAAATAAAACTGCTGATATTGTTTGTTGACAGGTCGTCTGAATGTGCTCGCCAATGTTTGCCGCAAACCACTGCATCAGCTGTTCACTCAGTTCGCTGGACTAGAGGCTGAGGACGATGTAAGTTGGTCAAACATTTGTAATTCCAATAATCTTACCCATGCCTCTGTGCGTCTCTGTGCTTGAGAGTTCGTCTTTTATTTAGCAGCTGGTCCCAGTTACATTAGAATTGTTCGATAACTTTGAAATATAATACTGCGGGTAGAAATCTAAAGTTCTGTTATTGAGGGCAAAACATTTCTTAGGGCGGCGCTACATTGTAGTCGGCTGACATTAACTCTTGACAATTCTGACAGTCTTTTTCTTTCCTTCCGATCTCGTGATGATGAGTATTTTTAGAGAAATATCAGATAACGTCAGTCCAGTCCAATCAACATTCAACAATCGACATTGTTCGTTCATTTCACGAAGACGCGTGCTGTGTCTCTTATGACACCGGCATATGGGTTAATTTGCAATAATTCCCGCGTCTTCGTAAAATGAACATACCGGAAAATAATACATGACGACCACGACCGCTCTGTCAAGAGCGTAACGACTTAGAAGAAGATATCTGGCGAGCTGATTTATTTTCCCTTATTGGCTTAAGTTTTTGACTTATGCACATGCAAGTAACTAAATAATTTTATTTAGGCACTTAGGCAATTCTCTTTGTATTGTTAATATTTTACACACTAGGAACTTTTGATCAACTTATCGTCGCTATTATCTTAGGGCTCCGGTGATGTCAAATACCACTTGGGCACATACATCGAGCGTCTGAACCGCGTCACGAACAAGAACATTCGGTTGGCGGTGTGCGCGAACCCATCTCACTTGGAGGCCGTCGACCCCGTCGTGCAGGGCAAGACTAGAGCTGAACAGTTCTACAGGGGAGATAATGAGGGCAAGAAGGTATGTACTGCATAATAACATTTTTATTAATATATTAATGGCCTCTTTCCATTGGGTCAAGCCCAATATGATTCTGCCAATGTCAAGTAACAAATAGCAATAACAAACACAAATAATAATAATACAATACAAAAATGAGACCATCCATTTTGGAAAACCAAAATGGAGCCCCGTTTTTATTTTTGATCCATAATAACATTATGTCGAGCTTTGGTCGCGCTCAATCAAGGACTGATAACTGACAGATGTCAAGAAATGAATTGATGTCACTAAACTTACTGCATTGAAGAGCTTCTGTTGCTTACTAAGTTGCGTCGGTATATCGACAATAGTTGTTGTTGTTGTGACAAACATTGAGGAATCCTCTGAGCTACCTCAAGTCTACGAACTTTTGAGGAAACGTGTATGGGTATAACTGTTTCCTAAAGATTAATATTCAGTTGTCAATTGTCTGTTGCTACTACAATAAATTGGAGTATTTTGTTGACATTTAATTTAAGAGTGTTGTAGGTCGTCCCCATTATTGTTTGCATTTCTTATTGCAAAGCAAATGACTCCAATATACTAAAATAATATTTCAAAAAGTATTTTCAGTATTCGTGTTGTAAGTCTTTCTTATGATGCTATAAAGATATACAGCACTATGATGTCATTGTTTCTTCATCATGTTTCCATAAACCTGCATTTCGCATTTTTTAAGACATCTTGATTACTTACATGGACTCTTATCGAGATTATCACATAAATATCTGGCATACACACATATATATCACATAACTAACATACTCACCACACACACGCACTTTAAAACACGCATCATCTCTCACCATACTAGCTTAATTAGCTTTATTCATTTAGTTTTGTTTAATAGTTAGTAATAAGTTCTTTTTTATATAAGTAACTCACTACTATAAGATTTGCATGCTGAGGTTACCTGTAAGTGTTTGTGCATTTAGTTCAAAATTGTGTTAGTATAGAATAAGTAAAATACATGTAACAATGTAACAAACGTTGGTAATCCATAATAAAGTAAAAAAAAAAAATATATCGAGTTATGTACTACAAAAACGATAAAAACTACACTACAGATTGAGTATTCTATCGGATCTTCTTAATGAAAGCACCACTGGTGGTAAATTAAAAATCTGCCCATCATGAGTGCTTTACATAAGTGTTGTACACACTAGTGATGTAACGAATGTTGGATTTTTGACATTCGCGAATGCGAATGCGAATGCGAATGTTGACTTTCAAATAAGAAACCCTAAATTGAAAATTAAAAAACTTTTTAATAGGTACCAATAAAAAAAAATGACTTTAAAATACAAAAGAGCTGATAATTTCCGAACATAGCCAAACCCATAGGTTGAAAGAACGAAGTTAGTAACATAAAGTTAATTCGAAGAGATTTGTCTTCAAGATTTGTTTTCTCAAGACAGTTAATTTTATTTATTCAAATATAAGTAAATAAGTGCATTATGTGCAAGTGAGCTAAGTTAACACGAGGACTGTGCTGTGATGGAGCCAAGGTGCTGCAATTAACAATGCTGACGCATTTCATACGACATTTTACAGCTTACTTGCGAGTAAATAATATTTAGAATATTACAATCTTAATTGAAAATAAACAGAATTCACGATTTTTTAAGACCTAGAGAATTGCAGGTGAATGAAAAATAAAACAGCATGGCGCGCCGTAAGTATTTAGGGTTCCGTAGTCAAACTCAGAACCCTTATAGTTTCGGCACGTCCGTCTGGAATCACAGTGATTTTATACAGAGATTATAAGGGCTAAAATACTGCAAACTTTAAAAAAAATTAGTTTATGTACCGCAAAAAAACTGTGTTTAAATTTAGAAAGCAAAGTTATTCCATTGTACCTCCCGTACTTAAGAAAGGGGAGTAAAAAATGTTTACACACCCCCTCGTTTGAGGTATTGTTCGGTAAGTATTTTAAAATTATTTAAAGGTTTCTTTGACAGTTTTTCAATATTAATTCCCGTTTACGAAATAGTGAGCTTCATTGTGGCTTTTTTTAATTAAATATCAAGATTCATCCTTTAAATTAGAACCACATTATAAATGGTTTATTATAGGAAATAAATAGTTATTCACTATTCAAAATCAATATAAGTAATTTAAAAGAAAATCTAAATAGAGTCTCAAACCACACACCACTGATTGTGCACCCAGTCTAATCACAACTTAATTATTTTAATTAAAAGTCCTTATAAGAATTTTCATCAGTCCAAAAAGAAAACAAAAGTTTATGTCACTTTTGCTGAAGATGTCAATGATGCCGGTTTAATAAATTTAGTAACAGAATTTCTTACTATTTTATTTTAAAAGTTGACTAATAGTTAATTAATTTCGCAGAAATTAATAGTTTACGTGAGCCGCCGTATTCGATGTTTCATATCAATAAAAAAATATCACTTTTATTTTATGAGTTCCGTAGTATCTAAAAGTGGCGGGATGTCTACGGAACTCTAGAGTATGCGTAGTCCGACATGCATTTGGCTGGTTATATTCATCTATGGGTCTGGCAAAGCCGGAAACAATTATTATATTATTTGAAATATAATTAATCGAATGTGTATAATAGGTATGTTTTATTTACAATAAAATTGAATGTGAACGAAATTTATTTAAATAGTTAATGTATTTATGTATAATATTGAAATAAACATCGTTTATTTATTGTTTTCAAATGTTTACTATTTTTAGGATATCTCTTTACTAAGATTTAAAAATGTTAAGTCAATAGCACTAGTGCGTAATAAGCTGCTTTATGAACCTAAAAGCGGTGCAATAAGGGCCACCCTATGACCAAGTTTGTTTAAATAATATATAATTTTTACTAGTTGTTAAAATTCCATATCCGTCTATAAATAATTTCCTTATTGTTTTTCAAAAACATTCGCCAAACATTCGCATTGATTCTTGCGAATGCGAATGCGAATGCGAATGTCAAATAATATGCGAATATTCGCGAATGCGAATGCGAATATTCGTTACATCACTAGTACACACTGAAAAATGTTGCATGCCCATATTTAATTATAGCACGGCCAATGAGAAGCGATACGAAAATAAAAAGATTTATTACAATACTTTTAAAATTATCGCCTTCATTTATTTTTATTTAACATTACGGTTTGCCACACAATGAACAACGATTTTTTTAAATAGTCGGCTGTTACCAACTTGAACTCTTAACATTATTTTCATTATGTACCGCTTCTATTTGGCCGTGGTATAGTTCATATTCCCGGGATAGTTGTATGGAGATATTTATGGCTGTTTATGTTCTCCCCAGGTGATGTCGATCCTCCTCCACGGCGACGCGGCGTTCGCCGGGCAGGGCGTGGTGTTCGAGACCATGCATCTGTCGGACCTGCCCGCATACACCACGCACGGCACTATCCACATCGTCGCTAACAACCAGATCGGGTTCACCACCGACCCCAGGCACTCGAGGTCGTCTGCGTACTGTACAGGTTCGTTTGTGAACTGATCGAGTACACTATTGCTCTTGTATTCTTCGAAGCACTAGGCAGAGGCCCTGGGTATTTTCGTCCTATCGTCAAAGGGACCGGGCTTATTGACACTAAACAGGGCGTATTACCTCTAAAAAGTGAAAATTACCTCTTAATGCGAGGGGTATTCGGGCCATTTTCCCCTAACCACTCTGATCCAGTGCGGGTCGACATATTTCATACGTCTTCCGAAAGTCTCATTTATCAACTTATCAGGCAAAAATATTTATACATATTGGAAGCCAGTATTCCCCAAACTATTATTTTATCAACATGTCACAATGTCAACAAAAAGGAGGTCAAAGTTTATAATAATTGTTATGGGAATTAAAATATACTATCGTCGTTTATTTATTGACCCTCCTTCTTTGGAAGGTCAGACATACAATCAGAAATTCGCACCATAGAATACTATTGTTTACTGAATATTACTATAATAAAATATGATAACCCAATGACCAGACAATATCAAATAACCGGTTATCATTATGGACCTTATTGTGCCTATGTTGGTTCTATAAATGTGTCTTTGTGTGTTTTCTGATTACTCTGAGCTATCAGTAATTGGAATCGGACTTCATACTATTTTACGAGAACTCAATACTCTCTTTATTGTCCTTTTTTCGCATGCGCATGTTAAGCCTGTTTTCTTATACTATAGGGGTATGCCACCCCCTAGTTATAGAGATGTACTAGTGTACACAGAAATATTGCCTACTAATAAAAACTAGTATATCTGTGTTACTCAAGAGCATTTATACATATCAAAATTTATCTATAATCCATTAAGTAGTTTGTTGCGTGATTATAAACATTACGGCCCGTAATAATAAATCGATCTGAAATCTGAGAGCGATCTTGGAAATGTCATTCTAATGTCATCCCAGTACAAAATGACATGTCAAAAGCGTACTCAAGATCGTTCTCAGACTTATACGATACTGTGTGTGTGCAGACGTGGCGCGCGTGGTGAACGCGCCGATCTTCCACGTGAACGGCGACAACCCGGAGGCCGTGATGCACGTGTGCAACGTGGCGGCCGAGTGGCGCGCCACCTTCCACAAGGACGTCGTCATCGACATCGTCAGCTACCGACGCAACGGACACAACGAGGTCGACGAGCCCATGTTCACGCAGCCGCTCATGTACCAGAAGATACGGAAGACCAAGCCAGGTGAACGTTGCACCTGACGTTTCTATTTAAATTTTATTAACAAAGTATTAAAGTCGTAATTGTAGTTGCGATCCGTGGTGCCTTCCATCTTCAATCTTCAATCTTCCATCAGCTGTAATAGTCTTGTGTCTGTGGTAATACAGTTATTTTTGTCACCCGCTTTACAGCTGAAGGAAGTGGATAGTTTTTGTCCAATTCCTCCTATTATTTTTTAGATTCGTTCGGGTTTAAATACAATTTAGCCCGGGACTTAGGGTCAAACCTTGGCGTCGTCGGTGGACACAATTGTCCATACTAGTTTACGGGTGACAGTGGTGGTAGAGCGAAGCGTTTCTAGTTCCATAAAAAATAGTATTAAGGTTGAAGCGTCGGTCGGGTTTATTGCAGTTTCTCTCAAGATGACGCTGTAGTCAACAGATTCTACTTATTTATTTTTTACGCAAAATTTGAGCATTTCTAAGATATAATACTATTGTTTGCGAATAAGACTTATTATACTGCATTGACATATGCAATAATATCAACCTAAAATCATTCATAATCTAAGCGTTTTCCGATAAAAAACTTCTGTCACTTTTTATTGTAATACATACACGCACACATTGACAAAAGGTGTATTTTAGCCATTAGCCACTAGAGGGCGTACTTTTATATTTATTGCGGCCTTTTTATTTTAGAATAAATAGCGAATATATTATATTTTTGCTATTGTTAAATTCATTATTGTATGTGTATTCATCATTCTAAAAAACCGATAAAAAATATACATCTGTTATATAATAATTTTATTGTCTGACTAGCTGTGCGCGCGACTTAGTCCGCGTGTAATTTAACTTAACAAAAATTTCGGGATTATTCATCCCCTATTTTATCCCCTTGGGGTAGAATTAATCAAAATCCTTTCTTAGCGGATGCCTACGTCATAATATCTGCATGCCAAATTTCAGCCCGATCCGTCCAGTGGTTTGGGCTGTGCGTTGATAGATCAGTATGTCAGTCAGTCAGTCACCTTTGAGTTATATATATTTAGATGTTACTAAATATAGTGAAAATATAACTGTAATACACTTGTTGGTGTATTCCACTTTTCTAACATATGAGATACATTACTGAGAAATAGATGTGGTTTTCCATGTGAACATATTTTTATTTATAACAACAACAATAATTACAAGAAATCAACATAAAAATCGTGTCTCTATCAAAATTATAGGACCTAGAGTCCTATACAGAGTAGCGTTAGTAGTGTTTCCTACATTGAGACACTACATGGCCTACTTTTTTGCAATATGTACACGACACCTTAGGCACACTATTTACACTAGACGACGAAAAGGCACTAGATGTAGCAGAGGCATCTCGGCGTTCTTCCTTCAGCAGGATCGATGCAACCGAGTCTGTAGATATCGAGGTGCCGGAATGCTCTATTGCCATCACCATTGGCTGTAGCTGTCCTTGAGTCCTGCCAGCATAATCACACCAACAAGTTCATCTTCCAGACCAGCTTGATTGGCAATCAGTTGTTGTTGCACGTATGTCATTCACATAGGCTTCTATGTTCGAGTACAATACAAGTTTAGTACCAAGCTATTTCTTCATAAGTTGTAAGCGTCGAGCAAGCGCGCTGTCAGCGTAGGCTTCCCGAAGTCGCTTCCATGTTTCCTTCGAAGTTTCAGCTGTCATGACGATAAGATATAGATGTTCGCTTAGACTCAAGCAAATCTTGGATCTTTGGCATCTTTGCGTTGAAAGTCGTCAACTTCCTCCGCAGGCTTCATGACGCAGTCCCATAGTTCGCTGTCGATCAAGTACATCTTCATGGCGAAGCTCCAAGCCGCGTAGTTGACGCTTCCCTTTAATTTTGCGAAGCTCAAAGTTGTGTTGGCACCCACTGCTGTTGAAGAGCCACTAACGACAGTTTGCTGTGGTTGTACCTTTGACGACGACTGTTCTGAGTAGCAGATTAAATAAAAACATATACGGAGGCCAGACAAGATATTTAATGTACAGCGTATTTTGACAGACAGAATAGAATTCTATGCAAAGAGAATACATTCTATGTAAAAACAAATGTCAATATAAATTACACGGAATTTAAAAACTAATTATTAACAGGCCAGTGCTTTGATGATTTCCACTACGTAGGTTGCAACAAAAATAATGATAATTATATTAATTTAGCCCTTTTGACGTCCCACTCCTGGGCACGGGCCTCCCATCAACACGAGGAGGATTCAGGCCATAATCCACCACGCTGGCCCAGTGTGGGTTGGCGGATTTCACATGTCTTTCGAAAATTGGTTAGATCTTCTAAGACATGCAGGTTTCCTCACGATTTTTTCCTTCACCGTAAGCTAGTGATAATCATATAGAAATTATGAGTCACACATAGATTTCGAAAAATCCAGATGTGCGAGCCGGGGTTTGAACCCAATACCTGGTGCCCGCAAGACGCGTGCTTTAAGCAATCGGCTATCACAGCTTCAGCTCAATCAAAATCTATACAAATAAATAAAATTGGAGTGTCTGTTTGTAATATCAAAATAACACCTTTTCACTAAATGCATATGAAAGTACATACGACACCTATAGCAAAAACGCGATATAAAAAAATGTTGTCTGTCTGTCTGTCGGTCTATGTGTTTGTTCCGGGTAATCTCCGAAACGGCTGGACCGATTTTGACGGGACTTTCACTGGCAGATAGCTGTTGTAATAGGGAGTAACTTAGGCTACTTTAATTTTTGAAAAACAATTAGGGTTCCGCGTAAAAAAATAAAAACACATGAAATCAAAGAGTATCTCCGAAACGGGGGGACCGATTTTGACGGGACTTTCACTGGTAGATAGCTGATGTTATAAGCAGTAACTTCTATTTTAGAAAAACAAAATTTAAAAAAATGAAAAAATGGGTTCTGTCGTGCGGGCTCAGAACGCGGGAGCGGGCTTTTTTGTTAAGTTAAATTCCACGCGGACGAAGTCGCGGGCTCATCTAGTAATACTAATAAATAAACAAATATCGCCGGACAAACATACCAACTGTATGGTTCCAAACTAAGCAAGGCTTGGACAACGGATACCGTACAATGGACTGGGGGCGATGCCAGTGACACCAAGACCAGGGCAAATTACGGAAAGTCCAATTCCGAATTTTCCCTGAAGGGAATCAAACCCGCCACCACCCGGTGTAGTGAGCCGAGCGGCCTACGCTCAAACCACTGCGCCAAGCGGTCGTCAATCGTCGATGGTAGTAAAAGTAAAAGTAAACGTAAAAGTAAAAGTAAACGTAAAAGTAAAAGTAAAAGTAAAAGTAAAAGTAAAAGTAAAAGTAAAAGTAAAAGTAAAAGTAAAAGTAAAAGTAAAAGTAAAAGTAAAAGTAAAAGTAAAAGTAAAAGTAAAAGTAAAAGTAAAAGTAAACGTAAAAGTAAAAGTAAAAGTAAAAGGAAAAGTTAGTCGCGACACCACACTGTTCAATGCGAAATAGAAAGACGATACGAAAAAATAATAACTGGCTTGCTTTCTATAAGGGAGAGAGAGAGACAGACAGAGAAACAGGCGCACGCCGCACATATAGCGAAAAAAGTGTCGTTACACATTTTGTGGTCTTAATTTTTTCCGTCTAGCCCCCTTTCGCAACGCGCGATAAGGAACTTCGTTCCAATATTTATTACATAATTACCTAGTACCTGTGTACATATATAATACTAGCTGAGCCCGCGACTTCGTCCGCGTGGAATTTAACTTAACAAAAAAGCCCGCTCCCGCGTTCAGAGCCCGCGCGACAGGACTCATTTTTTTAAATGTTGTTTTTCTAAAATAAAAGTAGCCTAAGTTACTGCTTATAACATCAGCTATCTGCCAGTGAAAGTCCCGTCAAAATCGGTCCAGCCGTTTCGGAGATTACCCGGAACAAACACACAGACAGGCAGACAGACAGACAAAAAAAAATAATCGTGTTTTTGCTATAGGTGTCGTATGTACTTTGATATGCACTTAGTGAAAAGTAGTTATTTTGATATTACAAACAGACACTCCAATTTTATTTATTTGTATAGGTAGATAGTACAGCAGTATCTATGGTTTGTATATACCAGGTTCGGTATTTATTTGGCAAATACAGTAAATTTTCATTTTTATGTACCTATACGGTAATCCTAAGCCAGCGGCAACACTATCCTACCCACATATATGGATTTACATAGATAACGCAAATGTATGTACTTAGCGTCTCCGAAAACCCCGACCAAGCGTCAAGGTTGGTCGCCGATAACTTACAGTCCTTCGCGACTACAGATATAAAAATATGAGTATGAGCGAGATAATCACTCGAGAGAATCGTAGCGGGCGGAGGGGCATCGGCGGCATCGGTGTCTTTGAATCGGTTTGGATTTCCCGCCATCTGTGACGTCACAGTAAGTGTTAAAAATTTGGCACGCTTGGTTTCAATACAAATCGTGATACTTGTGTTATCTATGTAAATCTATATCTGTGATCCTATAGGTCTACCAGAATCTCATGGCATTAAAAAAATATAAAAAAATATGATTTTCATATGGCAATGTCAATTGTCACCTGCCAAATCAAAGTACAAGGTTTGTCAACCGCTGTTGAGATTTTGTGATATCTTCTTGGCAATTCATTGTTTTTGTGAAAATGTCGAAAAAGCCACTTCGATCTCAAGCGAGAAATATTGTTTTCAATGTGTATCGTAAAATAAGGGAAGAAGAAGGCGTAAATCAAACTAAATCTTGGATTTTAAAGCGCGTCGTAGAGTTGACCGGTAAGTTGGACTGAGTTGTTTTGATACTTCTAGTTTATTTTATATTTTTCTTACTTAATTATAGCTTCTTTATAGGGGTTTCCAGTACTACTATACGGCGAATCATAGGTGAGGGCACATCGAACGATGGTGTATTTTCCACGCCTGGTAAAAAGAGGAGAGGGGGGAAGAAGAAAATCAACTTGGACAGTTTCGATTTACAGTTGATTCCAAATTTGACAAGACCTTCACTAATCGTTATGGACAATGCTAGTTATCATTCCGTACGTTTGAACAAACCGCCCACACAATCCAATCGTATCCCTGATATAAAAGAATGGCTTCGTGCGAATGATGTACATTATGATGATCTTTGGCGTAAATGTCAACTACTTGAAGTAGTGAAACAAAACATGCCCTTATATGAGATAGATAAAGTATTAAAATCGCACGGTCACGAAGTTTTAAGGCTCCCACCTTATCATTGCACATTGAATCCTATAGAAATGATTTGGGGTATAATGAAGCAAAAAGTTGTCGATAAAAATGTTAATAGGCCTGCAAGTGACATTAAATTATTAACAGAAGAAGCTTTCTCACAAATTGGTGCAGAGGATTGGCGAAAATGTTGTGAACATGTAAAGAAAATTGAAAACGATTTCTTCGAGCAAGATAAAATAATTAAAATGCTGGAAGAGCAATTTATAATAAATACCTCTTTATCTTCATCATCTGATGAAGAACAAGAAATGCAAGTGGAGTTCTTGGAATCATTTTCTAGCTCTGAATGAGTTATTAACTTTTAAACGATATTATAATAAATTAGTACATAAAGTAATATATGATTGGCTTTATTTTTTTTGTCATATTTTCCTATGTTAAGAACCCGATGTATAACAACATTCTTCATACACATACCTAGTATACTTCATATTAATTAATGACTAAAGATATAAATAAAAATTAAACAGTATCACGATCGTTTAATCCAATTTCCCCAGTATTGCACACAACAAATTTTTATTTCCCCATTTGCCATGAGATTCTGGTAGACCTATACCTATAATACACTAAACGAAAAAAATATTTCCGACAACAAACGCTTTTATAATAGACATCCGACGTTGTCAAGTCGCCGCTCTCTACCAATTGGCAACGTCGCGTCTGCAACAACGTAGTACCTCGTGTGGCGAATTGACGACCGCTTGGCGCTGTAGTTTGAGCGTTGGCCGCTCGGCTCACTGCGTCGAATGGATGCGGGTTCGATTCCCGACAAAGGAAATTTTCTGAAACGGCCTTTTCGTAATTTGCCCAGGTCTGGGTGTCACTGAGATCGCCACCAGTTTAATGTATGGTAGCCATAGTACAAGCGTTGCTTAGTTTGGCACCATATAGTTGCTGAGTAAGTCTGGCGATATTTATTTATTTATTAAAAACTTAGTATTGTATTATGTCCGGAAAATATTGAAAATACTTAGCTCGTTACTTCATTTTTTTATTGAATGTTATTATTATGATAATAAAAGATGAAAACCCGGCTTCGCTCGGGTGAAATGTGACTCATTACAATTTTCGGCATGATGTGTTTACATTCAAATAAAGTTAATAGAAATACAAATACATCCGACAGAGAACCAAAGTTATCGACATAGCTCAAAGAATTAGCAAGCTGAAGTGGCAGTGGGCTGGCCATATCTCGCGAAGAACCGACAACCGCTGGGTTAAACGTGTTCTTGAGTGGAGACCTCGGCGTAGTGTAGGACGCCCTCCGACCAGGTGGGATGACGATCTGCGAAAGACTGCAGGCAGATGCTGGATGCGGCAAGCTGAAGACTGGGCGCTATGGCGCTCATTAGGGGAGGCCTATGTCCAGCAGTGGACAAGCATAGGCTGATGATGATGATGATGAAAGTTAAGCACTATGCAAAGCAAAACTAAATGAAATGAATACTCGTACGGAAACATCATGAACATTGAAAACTGAATTTGTTTGTTCTGACAGCTCAATCAATAAATGCATTTCTTCTTCTTTCTTTAAAAATATGGCTCACCAACTAAGAACACTGGCACTGTCAACACTGACACTGACTGACATGCGTTCATAGAAAATATGGCGGTACTGTGCCGAATATTATAATTATAACATTGTTTATCACGACAATCCGAATTTTGCGGATATATGTTGTCGACTCAAAATCATTATTTTTTTAAGTTTTATTATTCTGGTAACGTTTCAATCGAGTCTACCGTACCCCTTGACGGAATTATTAATATAGATGGCGCAATATAGGGATATACATATTTGCAATAATAATTTGGTCACCACCATCTGTCATTTCAACTAGTACACTATTAGCACGCAGTTTACTCAAAGTACAAATTTTATGTTAATAATGGCCTAATTTAGTCAGATGGCGCTGACAAATTCACACACACAGGCGTAAAATTTAACAAATTTTACGATCGATTTTAATTATTTTAATCTATTTTTAAATGCCTGAAATCATTAGATGCGAATACAATAATTTATTTAGAAGTGATAAAATCCATTGTTTTAAGGAAAAACTTTGTGTGTCTCGTATAAATTCGGAATGAAATATGTATGGAGAACACGATCGCCCCCATCACCTTAAGGTTCAATTTTCAGTAGAGAGTTATTAATGGTGTATTTTTTGTTTTCCTATAATTACAGCTCTGGAGAAATACGCCGAACAACTGATCGCGGAAGGCGTCGTCACCGCCGAGGAAGTGAAGGACGTGCGGGATAAGTACGAGAAGATCTGCGAGGACGCGTACAACCAGGCCAAGCAGGAGACGCACATCAAGTACAAGGACTGGCTCGACTCGCCCTGGTCCGGCTTCTTCGAGGGCAAAGACCCGCTCAAGGTACTAAACAAAAGCACAGGCGCGGGCCAATACAAGGTTTTTTATTGTAGACTATGTCGCACCGAGTTCTTTTCTTTATTCATAGAAGAGAGTGAGAAAAACTCTATTTATCTCACATTGTGTCTTGTCACAACCGCCTAAGCTGAGCTTTACAATTTCACAACACTAATTCACAATTCAAACAGTATATAATTTTAAAGCAGGCATATCATGCACCCAAACTGACTAGGCAACTGCAGTTTTGTAGGCTTTCTCACAATTTTAATGTCATTGTTAAGCAAATGATTGTTGGAAAGTGTATTTTTTCTTACCTGTCGTTTTTAGTAAAAAGTCATATCATGTCTTCTTTATGTCTAATTATTAAATAGTTGTTTGTAATGCACTATTACTAGCGCTCCACATGCGTAATTAGATAAAACCGACCGGCCGACCGACCGACCGACCGAGAGAGAGAGACAGACAGAAACACGCGCACGCCGCACGGCTTACAACTATAGCAAAAAGTGTCGCCAAAATGTGTCGTTCCACACAAAATGTGTGGGTACACACTAATTTTTTTCCGTCTAGCCCCCTTTCGCAACGCGCGATAAGGAACTTCGTTCCAATAAATGTTAAGAATAATTAAATTTGTTAATATAACCATAAGTGAGAAAAAGTTCAATGTCAATTATTTTTTTCCCAATGCAATGGTATAAGTGGTTATGTAACCTGTGCTTCTGCTGCGAAAGCCTTCGACTCAGTTACAAATACTTAATAATGTGTGTAATAAATATAAAATGGTTGGTAATGGCAGATGTCCGAGACGGGCGTGGTGGAGGAGACGCTGGTGCACATCGGGCGGCGCTTCTCGTCGCCGCCGCCCAACGCGGCCGAGTTCACCATCCACAAGGGGCTGCTGCGCATCCTGAAGGCGCGCATGGAGATGGTGGAGCAGCGCACCGTGGACTGGGCGCTGGGAGAGGCCATGGCGTTCGGCTCGCTGCTCAAGGAAGGCATACACGTGCGGCTCTCCGGGGAGGACGTCGAGCGCGGCACCTTCTCGCACAGGTGACACGCGCCTGCTCACTATGTAACACCGGTATATTACATCCACGTGCGGCTCTCCGGGGAGGACGTCGAGCGCGGCACCTTCTCGCACAGGTGACACGCGCCTGCTCACTATGTAACACCGGTATATTACATCCACGTGCGGCTCTCCGGGGAGGACGTCGAGCGCGGCACCTTCTCGCACAGGTGACACGCGCCTGCTCACTATGTAACACCGGTATATTACATCCACGTGCGGCTCTCCGGGGAGGACGTCGAGCGCGGCACCTTCTCGCACAGGTGACACGCGCCTGCTCACTATGTAACACCGGTATATTACATCCACGTGCGGCTCTCCGGGGAGGACGTCGAGCGCGGCACCTTCTCGCACAGGTGACACGCGCCTGCTCACTATGTAACACCGGTATATTACATCCACGTGCGGCTCTCCGGGGAGGACGTCGAGCGCGGCACCTTCTCGCACAGGTGACACGCGCCTGCTCACTATGTAACACCGGTATATTACATCCACGTGCGGCTCTCCGGGGAGGACGTCGAGCGCGGCACCTTCTCGCACAGGTGACACGCGCCTGCTCACTATGTAACACCGGTATATTACATCCACGTGCGGCTCTCCGGGGAGGACGTCGAGCGCGGCACCTTCTCGCACAGGTGACACGCGCCTGCTCACTATGTAACACCGGTATATTACATCCACGTGCGGCTCTCCGGGGAGGACGTCGAGCGCGGCACCTTCTCGCACAGGTGACACGCGCCTGCTCACTATGTAACACCGGTATATTACATCCACGTGCGGCTCTCCGGGGAGGACGTCGAGCGCGGCACCTTCTCGCACAGGTGACACGCGCCTGCTCACTATGTAACACCGGTATATTACATCCACGTGCGGCTCTCCGCGGATTCGGCCCGTATAACCGTAAGGTTGGTGGGGCCATGGGTTGGTGGTGGGTTAAGCTCACTATATAACGTGTGTGTCACTATGTAAGTTTTGGTAGGTTTTTTCAGCCATCATTCTCCTGTTGAGGAAAGACCTGTCTTTCCATTATTTCCAGGTTCACGCCTCTGCCTATTTTCTGCTATTGTAAAGGCTCTATAGTTATTAGTGATGAGACAAATATAATTTAAAAATTTCAACAACAGTGGCAAAACTATGAGATTGTTCAGTTTCAAAGACCAGCCTCATAATCCCCTTCCAAGTGAAACATGATTTGATTTGTATTGTATTTAAATAAATAAACAATGGGGGTGTTAACAATCGTTTTAAAGTTAATGTTGAGTCCTGCACTACCCACCGATTTATTTGCCATCCAGTATATTTAACAACGATTATTTTATAAAATATGATTTTATTTGTCTCTAGGCATCACGTGCTTCACCACCAGAAGGTGGACAAGGCGACATACTGCCCGCTGGCGCATCTTTACCCCGACCAGGCTCCGTACACTGTCTGCAACAGCTCGCTGTCTGAATACGGTATGTTTTCTTTTTATTTGAGTACTATCATGAATATAAATCACTATTAGCAGAAGAGAAAATAATCAGCGCAACGTAAAACCACAATTGAACGACTTAAAAACACAAATCGTGACTTAAAATAGGGTCAAAAGGTCAAAGGGCCCCAAAAAATATATATAAATCGCTATATTCCATCTCTGAATATGACTCGTGTTTTATGGTAATCAATTGAGGAAGTTTTTATTTGGTCAGTCCGATGCATGAAACTACATTCTTTACATCTATTTTCATTTATTCATCCTACTAATATTATAAATGCGTAAGTTTGTGAGTGTGGATGTATGTTTGTCACTCCTTCACGCAAAAACTACTGAACGGATTTGGATGAAATTTGGAACACAGATAGATTATAACCGGGATTAACATATAGGATACTTTTTAACCCGATAATCCCGAAATTTTTGCTAAGTTGAAATACTACGCGGATGAAGTCGCGGGGCACAGCTAGTCTTTCATATGTCCAAAGTATCTGAGGATTCTGGACTGTACTATGCATGACTTAGTTGCAAATATTTGAGTGAAATGGTGTGATGTGTGGGCAGGCGTGCTGGGTTTCGAGGTGGGGTACTCGGTGACGAACCCGAACGCGCTGGTGCTGTGGGAAGCGCAGTTCGGCGACTTCAACAACGTGGCGCAGTGCATCATCGACCAGTTCATCTCCAGCGGACAGGCCAAGTGGGTGCGCCAGTCCGGCATCGTGCTGCTGCAGCCGCACGGCATGGAGGGCATGGTAACACACACCTTATCATTACCACTATAACGATCTATATCCCGTGTCTCGCGACCAACATACGACCGACCCGGACAAATGTTTTTGGAGGCCTCTATTATGAAATGAAATGAAATGAAAAATATTTATTCAGCACAGAGAACACATAAGGAAATAACAGCACATAATTATAAACTAAGTGAAATATATAAACCTAAGGTCAGTAAGCTGCATTTCCTACAGTGTGAGCTGTACCGAAAGGCATTTGGCTCAGCATGTGCTGGAGGGGAACGAAATCTCCTCCAACGCTGATTTTCAGCCAAAGCCTCCTCATACCTTGTCTTGCATACCTACACCATTTGCTACCCAAATCACTAAGCTATTACAACAATATAAGTACTTATACGTAATAATAAAAATCATACATATTTAAATAAAACTAAAAGGAATATAAGAGAATTGTTAATCCGACAAAATGTTATAAAAATAAAATAATTGTGTGTGAATGAACGTGAAGTAAGTATGCACCCACGACAAACGACCGCCTCGCCCGGCGCCCGAATCTTTACGAGTGTATATATATATGTAGGTTAGGTGGCTAGGTATAGGACCAGCTACGAAGGCGTGGCACAGGTCGCGAGCGCAACGACGCGACATTCCGACGATTCCTATTATTTGAAAATATAGCCGTGGAGCCGTGGTAACCTACCCAAGGTTCAAACAGGGGCTTGAACCTTGGGTAGGTTACCCATTTGTAGAAAGATTTACTCTTGGATATAAAACTCCCGTTCTGTACCACGGCCACAAGCGTTACGAAATTTTGACGATATACGATTTCGAGTCGATCATCGTCGACCTCGTAAAAATTTCGGCGGCCATTTTATAAATTCGACGTAAATTCTATGTCGGAATGCGAAATGTTAATTAAAAATACATGAAAGCGAAAAGTAAAACATATGATAAATAAATAATGTCTTACTTCACGGAATCCTGTCCCAATATTTTGAGATGAAAAATTATCGCCAGACTGACACACCAACTGTATGGTCGCAAACTAAGCAACACTTGCACTATGGGTACTATACGATGGACTGGGGGCGATTCCAGTGACACCCAGATCTAAGCAAATTACGAAAAGGCCATTTCCGAAATTTGTCCTGGCGGGAATCGAACCCGCTACTACCCGGTGCAGTAAGCCGAGCGGTCTACGCTCAAACCACTGGTAATTAAATAGATATATGCTTAAATTAAATCGGGACCAAAATATCATCGGCGAAATGTAGCACTGCCTTCAGGAAATACAGATTAAAACCTTGATGGTTTATTTATTTGAGTATGGTCAAAAGTGTTGTATCCGTGTCAGGGCCCCGAGCACTCGTCGGCGCGGCTGGAGCGCTTCCTGCAGATGAGCGCCGACGACCCCGACTACATGCCGCCCGAGAGCCTCGACTGTGAAGGTGAGTCCGCTAGCCTGCTACATAGCGACATCTTGACACCGGTCCTTGAACAAATACAATCATTAATTCGCATTGTCAACTGCTCGATATCTCGTATCTCTTATTATTATTAGAGATGGATTTGTTTTATAATGACTTTTAAAATTGTCTGGATAAGATTTTTTCCTAGTATGTGTATCCCGTGCCGTCGTGGCGCGTGATTCTGACTATCCATAAGTCCTTTTGTTGGCCTACATAATTGAAAAGGTTTGTAATCTATATTTTTTTGATGGTGTGTTTGTGGTCCTTTAGTCCGGCAACTGCACGACTGCAACTGGATCGTGGCGAACTGCTCGACGCCGGCGTCGTACTTCCACATCCTGCGGCGGCAGATCGCGATGCCCTTCCGCAAGCCGCTCATACTCATGACGCCCAAGTCGCTGCTCAGGCACCCGGAGGCCAAGTCCTCCTTCGACGAAATGAAGGAAGGCACCGTCTTCAGAAGGTAAGAATTTAACCACGGGCTATTTATCATTGGAGGAAGGAAGCGGCTATGCTGTTCTATGTGGCTATGACTGGACTATGCTATCCCTTACTGTCTTGTGATTCCGGCTTATTGATAATTATAAGGCAGCTACCAGAAATAATAGCTATTGGAACGGAAAGATACTAGAATGCGCTTTAGAGCCTGACGACGACGTATTGTGGGACGGCCCGCCATCATTAGACCTTGGTATACTGAGGACATCATACACATCGTAGGAAGCCGGTAGATGCGAGTAGTTGGAACGTGTTGTGTCAAAGTTATGGAATGGATGAAAGCCAATATGGAAGCAGAAGAATCTATACATCTAGCCTTCCTCAACAGTTTAAGGTCGTCAGATGAAAATTTGTTAAGCAACTTCTTAAACAATAAACAAGTCTCAGACATGCCTATATATTATTTGTGGTCGTAGGCATCTTACCCCTCGTTTACACTTACGCAATACTTGTATTGATTTATGCTGTTGTCTCCTGTTTTGAGCCGTCGAAAAATAGAGGCGCCTACATAAATCAATAGGTACTAGTATTGCGTCTGTGCAAACGTGGGGCTATAGGTACATATTATTAATTTTAATTATATTTCATTGTCCAGGGTGATCCCTGACGAAGGTCCTGCCGCTGAAAACCCTCAGAATGTTCGCAAGCTCGCGTTCTGCTCGGGCCGCGTGTACTACGATCTGCTGAAGGAGCGTCGCGACAGAGGACTTGAGAAGGACATCGCTATTGCCAGGTGAATAAGATACAATGATAGTGTTGATTTATTAGTTTTACAGTAAATGGATATGAAAGAAAATACTTACAGTACCCTAAGAAAAATAAAATTGGCCGTCTAGTAATTTCACAACAATTTAAAGATCGCGCGTTATAATTGCAACTGGTTATATTCTGACGATACATTGTGTCGCTAGACTGGAGCAAATCTCGCCGTTCCCGTACGACGCGATCAAGGCAGAGGTGACCAAGTACCCGAACGCGCAGCTCGTGTGGAGCCAGGAAGAGCACAAGAACATGGGCTCCTGGAGCTACGTCGAGCCGCGCTTCCGCACGCTGCTGCGCAACCAGAAGCAGATCAGGTACCTACACCCCACACACAGGAACATGGGCTCCTGGAGCTACGTCGAGCCGCGCTTCCGCACGCTGCTGCGCAACCAGAAGCAGATCAGGTACCTACACCCCACACACAGGAACATGGGCTCCTGGAGCTACGTCGAGCCGCGCTTCCGCACGCTGCTGCGCAACCAGAAGCAGATCAGGTACCTACACCCCACACACAGGAACATGGGCTCCTGGAGCTACGTCGAGCCGCGCTTCCGCACGCTGCTGCGCAACCAGAAGCAGATCAGGTACCTACACCCCACACACAGGAACATGGGCTCCTGGAGCTACGTCGAGCCGCGCTTCCGCACGCTGCTGCGCAACCAGAAGCAGATCAGGTACCTACACCCCACACACAGGAACATGGGCTCCTGGAGCTACGTCGAGCCGCGCTTCCGCACGCTGCTGCGCAACCAGAAGCAGATCAGGTACCTACACCCCACACACAGGAACATGGGCTCCTGGAGCTACGTCGAGCCGCGCTTCCGCACGCTGCTGCGCAACCAGAAGCAGATCAGGTACCTACACCCTACACACAGGAACATGGGCTCCTGGAGCTACGTCGAGCCGCGCTTCCGCACGCTGCTGCGCAACCAGAAGCAGATCAGGTACCTACACCCCACACACAGGAACATGGGCTCCTGGAGCTACGTCGAGCCGCGCTTCCGCACGCTGCTGCGCAACCAGAAGCAGATCAGGTACCTACACCCCACACACAGGAACATGGGCGCCTGTAGCTACATCGAGCTGCATAGCTTTTCGTATCGACGGCAGTCGCATGACATGTGATCCAATCGTATAATCAGAATGGCACAGCCCACTATACAGACACACAAATTTAGATCTGGGCAAGCGTTATTGCATTGCTTTTTACGTATTATCAAACAAAATGTATTTTAAGAATAGAAATAAAGTACGTAGAATGATGTAATAAAGTTTGATGCAGAGCTCTCAACTCCTTGCTTGCAGAAAACTGATAAAGCTTTGTCTTAGAAGATTTTTTGATTCCAAAAGCTAGTAGTGCGAGTTGCTTTGTTCTTTATATTTTTATTGTTACGTTTATTGTTGGTTATAATGTATTCATTAAATTCATAAGTAGATTTATTTATATGCTATTCTTGGCCCAGACATTTACAGCTTGAGTTTCAAATTTCCAAAAATAAAATATTATTTTATACTGACCTTTTGGCATTGTTAACATGTTTTTTTCCAAATTTGCATGACTGCAAACTCAATTTCTGCCTTCTAATTTGCGTCGGAATTATACTAACATTAAGCCATAACATAACTGGCAATTGGTTGCAGGGCAAAGTCCCAAACTCAAGGGGGTAGTTGGTTTAGCCAACTTTTCGGGCGGGACGAGAAGCCCGCGGAAACTGTCGATAAGGACACTGACACGGTGCCGCGCACCATTAGGTGAGACATGCGCTGGTGGCGCCCCCTGCAACACCCATAGACCAACAGAAATCGCTTTGCTATTTCACTCATTTTGTTTTCCCTCTGTGTTTATTTCACGGCATGCCGGAAGCTTTTCAACTGTTTATTTATTTAACTATTTGTATTTCCATTTGTTTCATAGTTTGGGGAATGTTTGGAAAACCTATTAGAGGATATCCCCTGACTTGTGATGCACTTTTGATTTTATTAATGAATCATTATTTGGTGTAATTACAAAAAATGAAAATAATATTACATGTGAGATATTTTTTTATTTAGAAACATGATGTTTAATTTGGCTCTGCATCACTAGTGCTATTTTACGTTATTATATTATTTGAAGTAATTATTTTCATACCGAAACTCAAGCTGAAATATCTGTGTCACCAATAAAGTAAAGCTTTTTATGTAATCTACCTGACAGTTTAGAATGTTCTAATGCGAATCGTTATTGCAGCTACAACGGGCGCGCGACCGCCGCGTCCCCCGCCACCGGCTCCAAGGCCGCCCATCTCAAGGAGTTAAAGAATCTTCTCGACGAGTTCTGCGTATTATAAACGACTACATGCCTCGAACACTCTGTGCCAACCATGAATGACAAACTCGCTCGCTTGTCACTGAAAACGACCCGCCTATAATAGTCGAATAGGAATATGAGATTGTCGTCTGTGCGCGCTACGCATGCATGCCATTCATGGTTAGAGATTTCAAATTACGAATCGCAATCGTTGCATCTGCAACAATATATATGCCATACAAACACGTGTAATAGAATCTTGTAATTTACGTATTATTATTATCTCGAAACGAAATTTATCTTTGACTGTCATTTACATATTTTTTTAGTCGATCGAAAACATATTTTTGTCTTGTATTTTGTAGTCATATTTTGTCGTAACTGTCAGTATTTTTGCTTCTCTTCAAGATCAGGTAGATTAGTTAGATAAATTATTTATTAGTAGCATAATACGTGACTCGTAGACTCGACGTTATTTATTTTTATTGTTAAAGCAATATAGTATTACGTAGCCTCCATTGTTTTAAGGTGTTACGTATTAATTATTTCAGTATAAAGTTACTCGGATCGGCGTCGACGCGCTATGGTTATGTAATGTTGATTTTAGTGTATATAAAAAATGCGAACATTTTATTTTTGTATTTCTATTATTTTTCTCGTCGTTGGCGGGTTAGAAGTTGATACGTTCCTTTTACTAGTCCGAGAGGAGCATACGAATGTTCGTGATATATTTAATGCTGTAATCGTACGTAGTGATCGGAGCTAACACGTTTAGCGAATACGGCGTAGCGACTCAACTATTTCAGTCGTGCCGTTGTTTCATGACGACTTTATTGAGGCGAAAAATTATCAGCGAAATGGATCGCGTGTAAGCGCGCTGTTACCATAACTTTCAATGACTCGTTTAACGATATTGTACATGAGATATTATTAGTTAGAAGTAAATTTGTAATTGGGCACCGGTCCTAAAATAATTGCACTATGCGTAATGTAGTGAGTAGCGTCTCTGAGCTCGTTTTGTTGCAACCATCCGGGCCGTGCATAGTTTTAGTTCGCTCATAGTTACCGCCGTTCCGAACGGCACATTGTAAGGATTAACACCAACATCCGTCGCTTTGTATAAACCCACGCGTTAACTTAGTGTATCTTTAAATTGTATGTCGTTACCTATTCTATACGTAGAGTGAATATCACGTAATAACTTCTGTCATAACAGGTAGGTACTAGAACCGTTTAAAACAAAGTTTTATTCAAAATCCTAGTATCGTGTGTCAATGGAATGTAATAGTTCGATGCCACTTATCTTTGTAACACTATTCGCATGTATAGATGCACTGTTTTATTGTTATTTTATCAATTTTGATGTTTACGTATTTTTGAGGCTCAGGGCGGCCGGTGAATGGCGTGTACAGAGTTGAATGTTTGAAATGTCTGGGACGCACGACCTGAGCTAATTTATTGCTATGTGTTAGTTTCAACTAATTCATTTACAAATATACCTATTATTAATTGAAAAAGTTGTTTAATTTGGGAGAGAATCCACCTCAACACAATTATTTAGGTGAGCCGATTCGAAAATATTTCGATTAAGATAAAGGCGAGATTTAAATTGGGATTAACAATTCGTAATGAAAAGCGCAATATATCACCGTGCCCTTGACGGCGCGCGGCTGCCGCGGCTCGCCGCACTCTTGGAGCACTTTCAAGATTCTTATCTCCCGCTAGTCTCATTTCAGCTCACAAAGCGGTCTTCGCTCCCTATTTATAAACCGCTTGGCTAGCGCCGAGCGCGCGGACCACACGAAAAGGTGCGAAGATTAAAGATGGTATCAGTTACAAGTGCGTTTTACACGTCACGCGATGAATGTCTCAATGACGCGCTCGGTTGAATAAACGCTGCGTAGTATGTACTAGGGCCGCAATAGTCTCTAGTGTCTCTACTTATGCAGGCTACGTTTTCATAAAATATTTTAGACGAGATGATTCGTTGTGGATTTCCTGTGGTATGGCAGCACGACTCACTTCCGTCAGATGGTTACGGGCTCGGAATATGGTATTTTCGTAATTTGCCAAGTCTAGGTGTTACTGAGTACCTATCTCGCCGGTCCAATCTTTCGGTACCAATATGAAGCGAAAAGTTCTAAAACGTCTTTGTCCAATGTTAAATTTTTGTTTATTTTGGGACCATACAGTTGTGTTGTTTATTGCTGGTGATCCCTATTTATTTATTATATGTAGTTATGCAACTATCTACATATCTCCACTGCACTAATTTAACAAAAAACTAGAGTAAATACCTTTATCATTTCCTATCCCATGCTTGTTTTCTAACAAAAAACCTACAAAAGTACATATTCCTACAATATGTAGGTTCTTACCTGCTTTAAAACCGCTTAACGTAATACGTATTTTATTTTAAACCGTGCTCTACCCAGCGGATGCACCAAACGTTTTCTCCGCACAGAGAGATATCTTTGTAAACTAAAATGTCATCCGTATAGACTACAATCCGCGCAAGTATCAGAGCACTTTGTCGTTCCTCCCGGGGCTGAGTCCTTTGTTTTCTAAAACCGCCCACAGCTCCTTTAATACTTTGTAATGGTGGGGCAAATTCTGTGTGTCTTGTACGCAGACTGCGGCGACTGCGATGAGTGGGCTGGGATGAGCTCCGCGTCTGAGAAACGTTTATTTTACATGCAAAAATAATGTAGGTAAATGTAGAAAATGTATAATATAAGTTGTTAATCGAAATATTTTATAGGTGGCTCATCCGTTTTCCCTTTGGAAAAGCGCATTATCTCGCTGGGAGATGACGAAATCAGAGGTTTCGAGAAATCCCTAATTTTCAAAAATCTGCTGCGTTTCAGTTGATATCATAAACATTCTGGATGTAAATAAAAATAAAAAAAAAATATCGCCAGACAGACACACCAACTGTACGGTCCCAAACTAAGCAAAGCTTGTACTATGGGTACCGTACAATGGACTGGGGGCGATCCCAGTGACACCCAGACCAGGGTAAATTACGAAAAGGCCATTTCCGAAATTTGCCCCGGCGGGAATCGAACCCGCGACCACCATGTGCAGTGAGCCGAGCGGCCTACGCTCGAACCACTGCGCCAAGCGGTCGTCAGATGCGGAGCGATGTCACTACACTTTAATGTTTCTGGTACTTTTTCAAGTGCTTAACGTATCCCGTGACTGACACATAACCCTATCTAGATACAAAGCGTAAAAGATAGAGGACCCCGTGAATATTAACGTGCCTTTGTAATAAAAGCAGATAATAGATCGCCGGCTACCTCATCCTCGAGTTGAAAGACCTGAAAAGATTTATAGGGCTGAACAGGCAGGCACTAGGCGCAGGCAGTATCTCATTCTTTGTATTCGCCAACACAAAAAGTGTGGGGCAAGGTACGTGTCTCGCGTGCGTGCGTGTTCCTTGAATACTTAGCGATATCATCTTTAATCTACACTCTTCACACTGTTTGTTACACAGAAAAAAAGTTCTTTACAAAGGAAAATGTTTGTAAAAAGCCTTAGAAAAAATATCGTGGCGAGTTTCGAGACCTAAATAGACGCGAAAGTAAGGAGACCTTGTTTCACTGAGATAACATTTACTAGATCCTACTAATATTATAAATGCGAAAGTTTGTGAGTGTGGATGTATGTATGTATGTATGTATGTTTGTTACTCCTTCACGCAATAACTACTGAACGGATTTGGATGAAATTTGGAACACAGATAGATTATAACCGGGATTAACATATAGGATACTTTTTAACCCAATAATCCAATACTACGCGGATGAAGTCGCGGGGCACAGCTAGTTTGGATGAAATTTGGAACACAGATAGATTATAACCGGGATTAACATATAGGATACTTTTTAAACCGATAATCCCGAAATTTTTGCTAAGTTAAAATACTACGCGGATGAAGTCGTGGGGCACAGCTAGTACTAAACACGTTTATTACAGTAGGTACAAATATTAATAAAGATAGTTATTTACCCATCTTGTGATGGGAATATCACCTTTTCTATTTACGTTGAAACGATATTTTTCTTTGTACAGACTCACGGTTGAAATCACAGCACAATAGGAAACCTATGTAGGTACATTGCACCTACATAGGTCGCCACGGCTTTATAAAAAAACGTGTAGTTCGTAGAGCACGCCTTTGTGGGCGCATTGAGGCATACATATTAATCGCTTTTATGTGGAAAGTATACCTCATGTACGAATAATGCAAAACACTTTAGTCGGTAAAGGTACTATCAAGCGCGAAGCCTACAAAAGCAGACTTGTTAATACTTAGGTACAAGTAAGCATAACATTGTTTATTCACTTAATTTTTTTGAATTGGATATATTTATTAAACTATATGAAAACCCGGCTTCGCTCGGGTGAAATGTGACTTATAATACACAACCTTTTTCAAAATGTAGTGAGATATGTTTGTAGTTATCGGTTTTCAAGGAATATTAGGCAAGGCATAGATTCTTATAGCATCGTGCATTGTGTTTAATATAATTAAAATTCATTAAAGCGGCAAAAGTTTTTACATAAACATTTTTTATTTAAAATCAACTTTCAAAACAAACTAACATAAATTAACAAAATAAAGAGCTTTCAAGGTTTATTCTCTGTATTCTGTATAAACCTCTCTGTCTTATTCTTTACTTTGGTGGGTAACAATTGCAATTTTCAAAAATCATAAAAGTTGTGACAATGTTTGCCAAATCCAAGGAGATTCGGCCATTTTACTTCTAATATTCATTGGATTCGGCGGTTAACAAAATTATGTAGGTTAGGGGTCATCCATAACCTAGTGTACCTAATTATTGTACCTTGAGTTATCTGAATTCCACCTGAAAAGTTAAGTGTTTCCCTAGTATTTTTTTGTGTAAAGTAAGTTGTAAGTAATCACGTCTACTTATGAGCCCATCCCGTTATATGGCCGAAACAAAACAGCAACTCCAATCACTGTAGGGCTTCGAAGAAAGTTGTAATGGGCCTGAAGTAACGCTCACATAAGACAGTGCCTGTTGCAAACTACTTTTGTCGAGCCATCCAAGTTTGCTCGGCATTCTTCGAAGGTCCGCACGGCAAGTTTCCGTTTATAAAACCAATGCTGGTTCAACAGCTTTGTGCTAGTTAAAATGTCTGCAGTTCGCGTGTCTGTGCCAGCTTCAGCCGTGCTGCCCGATCGTTAGGGCGCATTTCTTAATGTCTTGCTCGCAAAAAGAACAGATTGCAGCTTAGTTGCTAGTTAAATCTTCAAAAACCGGACACACATACCATAGAAGTAGGTATTTGGGGACTCTTTTAATTGCATAGGTACTTCGTTAATTAAACTGAGATCCGTTTACGAATTCCATTATTATAATGTTTACTTAATCATTGCCATTAGATGTCTTCTCCGGAATCACAAATTAACTTGAAACGATTTGTAATGGAGACGCCGGGCAATCTATTTAAGGGGCCAGTGAATAATTTATTTTAATTAACCACCAAAGACAGTTCCATTTTTCGCTTCCATCTTATTTTGCCGGTTCCATGATGGCGACGTTCAACCGCGACATTCATTCAAAAAGTTTGAAATCGAATTAAATTCGCCCCTTTAACTAAACTCAATTTTCTTTCACGACTTCATTAGGCGAAGCCATTCCGGTAAGCCTCAGTAATGACCTCAAAGGACGTTAAATCAAGATCGAAAGGGGAAGATAAAAAGTGACTGAAATTTAATACTTTTATCAAATCGCTATGGACACGGAGCTTTGTACCTACTATTCTTCTTATATGTGTTGAGAACAGTGGCGGATTTACCAGCAGGCTGAGTAGGCTGTAGCCTAGGGCGGCAGATTTTTGGGGCGGAAAATTTGGGGACCGAAGTGTTTTTTTGCTACCTCATTGAAATCAAAAAGATTTCTGCATGACGGTTTTCTGATGTTTTACAGATAGAACTGTGCAACAAATTTTGCCGATGACTAGTATTTTACGTGCAATTTCAACGAAATTTTTGGATTGTAAAAATAATCTGGGAAATGACAATTGTAGAGGCAAGGGCGGCAAAAACTTTACAGCCTATACCTTGGAAATTTGTAAATCCGACACTGGTTGAGGAACACAATCTTTTATATCTGCAACGGTGGTGGAGCCAAGCTGTAGCCAATTGGCTACAGCTCTTACACGGGCTGTCTCGAACAGGGTAGTGGCACCCCCTCACAAAAGATGGGCGCAAACTAGCTATGAGAGTAATTACGTTACGTACGATAAGTAAGTACCTAAGAGAGCTGCAAGCCCAGCCCAAGCCTACCTGCCTGCCCCTCCCTCTATCTAACTCCCCTTCAGGTCGGCAACATGCGAGAAATGCCTTCGGTATTGCAAGCTACGTTAATTGCTTTTTTTTTGAATGACTATATGTTGTTGGCCAGAGTGGCTATAACAACTTCACCCGGACAGAGGGCGAGCGCAAGTGCGCTCCAGCCAGAGGGGCAGGGGGGCAGCTAGCTCAAGGGCGCCACAAGGGACACGTCCTCAGCTTGGGCCGCTGCCAGAAGAGGTGGCGAGGGTAAATCTACCACCGGATCGGAACGCACCACCGGATCGGAACGCGATCGGGCAGGTTATTGCGACTTTGTTACATGTTAAAAACGCGATCATTTTGATCCCTAAAGAGTCTCATAATCAATGTAAGTTTATAGATATTGATGCCTGTATTCATGTTGATTTCTTAGTCTAATTTTATTCCTTTCTACATACCAATACATACTTCAATTGTACATTATTGATGAGAAGGCAACCGTTGCTGTGGACATTTCATGATCGCATTAATTCAGTGTCGGATAGTTTATACTATTATTTTACAAGAAAATCAACTGATTATTCATTCCGTTCTCTCGCAGGACTCCAACATTTACTTTCAATTGGAAGAGACAGTAGAGCGCGTAAACCGAAACGAAATACCGCGCAAAGGTTCCCAAATAAATAGGAGAAAGAATTGAAGGAAAAGTTTACTTCATTAAAGCCGACGCGTAACCGTGAAACCTTCAATTTGGGAATTATCCTAAAACGACTGCTGAATTATTCAAACCTTGAATTATCGACGAAGATCCCCAAGATACCTACTGTACCTCCAAAGGGAATTATTTATGGAAATGCGACTGACTGATTACAGATATCTACTATGTAAATAATTAATTAATTTGCTAAATAATTTATTATAGTTTACGGTATGTAAACATACCTGCCGATAGAAGTTTAAATTTTGAATAATTATCTATCTGTTCTACCCTATCTGTTCGCTAGAGTCGCAGTCGCTAGCGTTTACATAAAATATTTTAATGGTAAATTGTTCGTTGCTATAGTTTTTGCAGTAGGTATAAAATGTTTTACGTAGACACGACTAGCCAGCATAAGAGACATGGTAGAGCTATAGCTCTACATTTCTATCGTAAGCACACTTCGTATCAAAGTTCATAAAGAAGTTTCAACAATAATATGCTACACGTTTTATTCGTAGTTATCACAGAGTAGCTTTAGTAGCCATCATACAAATATTAGATGGATTTTAATTTGGCATTTAAATTTGTATATCCCTGGACTATAGAACTCTTAAAAATAATAGCTTAATTCAGTAGTAAGGCGAGTGTGATTCTTTAGTAATTATAATGCTTAACTACTTTAGTTATAATCGATTTTTTATCGTGGTACTCAACTACACTAAAGCTTGGAGCCAAATTTTGTGTTTTTTTCACCGTGCGTTGTTGTGCTAATAAATATATTGCTATTTTATTTTACTTTTAAAGATTTGTAGGTACCATTTGTAGGTTTGTAGGTGGTAGACCTTGTGCGTAGTCACGCGCTTAATCACAAGATAAGGGACTTGTGCCTATTTTATTTCTTTTTGCCACCATTTGAGCGACTTTGGCCATGGTATTTGAGGTTAATAGCGGCGCGACAGCCATAAGAACTAATATTAATGATATTTTCGGCCCCCAAATTCATGTAGACACGTCGTATGTTTTATCTAAATGTGATCATAATATACCAGACTGAATTAATTTGTTCGTTTGTATTAAATGAAAGAAATAATTATACATAGCCTGCTCTCGAAAGTTAGAACCTGCGAAAGCTGTTTGTGGTCATTGGATTTCAGGGATTTCACGATTTTACAATGATTCCTAACAATAATTACATTTACAGTAACATGCATAGACCTAGATATATATTATTCAACAAAATCTTATAGCTGCCACGTAGTCTTTAGACTATGGTATAGGTATCGTCTACGTAGGAATTGCTATGCCTTCCGTTTATTCATACATATTTGGCCGGATGTTCGGCCGGGGTTGGATAATAATGATTCTATTCAAGAACCGTAAATCATGAAAGTTTGTAACATTGCGACTCGCGACACCCGTCCGTGGCCAGAGGGCGAATTCCCGCGGAAACGTTTTGATAAAAGTCCTATTGAATGCCAAGTTTTATCTCTACCTTTCTTTAACATCTTATTAAGATCGTTGGTTATCGGGTCTGGGGACCCGCAATTACTCCTAAGTTTTTGTAAAGAGCTGTCAATGAAAGCCTACGCAGGGTATTTCTATCTCTTCAGCCTGAAATATAGTCTAATCTCATTGTACAATCGTAGATATTTTTTGACATAGACTCTCGCATTGTTTTTATTAAAGGGGTTTTGTGGAATGCCTACCAAAGCTGAAAAAGCGTAACAACAAGGAAGCGTTTAAACATTTGATACCCAAATATCCGAACCATTACAACAATCCCTCAGAATTAGTTGAATAAAACGAAATAAAAACAAGCATCAAAGCACTTCGCCCCCATACGTGTCACATCGTAACGAGCTCTGGAACAAAGGTGCTCCCTTTGAACGGCGATATTATAACAGCGAATCCGACTCCTTTGTTGTTAAACTATAGGGATAAATGTCACCGGCATGCCTCCAGCCTAGGGCGGGTGGAGCCGGATCATGTCACGGCCGAAGGAGGCACCCAACGCATAGAGTTTCATTTCGACTGAAATTGTATCACATTGTACGGACCCAGTCGGATTCGCACAGGCAAGCCATCTTTAGGACTTGACCTGAGAATACCTACAGACTGGATCAAAATTTCAGATTACTCCATACAAAACGATATGTGACGCGTACGCGGACTTTCTTTATAATGTAATTGTAGCGAAACACCTATTTATCGACCACCCTAGAACAAGATTTCCTGTGGAAGCGAATCATTCTTCTGACGTAACATCGTTTGATTATTTGAAAGAAAATGTACCACCACATAATATTATTCTGACATTATAATATATTTATCTATGCAAAATGTGATTAGAGCTTAGAAGGCAATGTATGATTAAATTCAAGTACGGAATCTGCAAGAAGGGAAGAACAGACCGCAAACCACATATTCTTAATTTTAATGCTCACGCAGGCGGTATTATGTACGAAACAGGTGCCGACCTTGCAGCCCATAAACAGCGTTCTATGCGCTTTTGCAATGGACACATTTTACTCTCTTTATCGCCTGATAAAGTCCGACAGTCCTTTGTTCTCGTGGCCGGTCTTGAAAATTTAAAAGCGGTCCTAGTTGTAAATTCGTGCATAGCGCACGGCCGAGATACCGAACTATGAATAAATTTTAATGTTTGTCTTGTACAAAATGTTTGGGTAAACATATGCAATTGACTAAGTCATCAGCTGCTTACTTTGTTGGTAGGTATACAAATATAATAAGACTTTATATAACGAACTAGCTGTGCCCGCGATTTCGTCTGCGTGGAATTTAATTGACAAAGTTTCATACAAACTTTCATCCCCTATTTTATCCCCTTGGGGGTAGAATTAATCAAAATCCTTTCTTAGCGGATGCCTACGTCATAACATCTACCTGCATGGCAAATTTCAGCCCGATCCGTCCAGTGGTTTGGGCTGTGCGTTCATAGATCACTATGTCAGTCAGACAGTCAGTCACCTTTGAGTTATATATACAAGGTGAAACATAAAGGGTATACTATTTTTTTTGCAACTTAACTTTGTAAATCTAAAACTATTAGCTTTGGAGGAAACTTGAAATACAAAAGGTGTTACCGGGATACAGCTGTTGACAGATTTCATAAGTCTTACAAAACCTTTAGTACTTCAACTCTCCCATAAAGCCGATAGTTTTAGATTTACAAAGTTAAGTTGAAAAAAAAAATAGGATACCCTTTATGTTTCACCTATAGTATATAGATTCGTAAGATTAAAATGCATAGTTATGCATAGTATTTTAATGGCTTCGGTAAGTATACAGGGGTCTCAAAAGTCCGAATTAATAAAATTCAATAACTATAAAAATAATAATATTTATATTAATAAAATAATAAAAATATAATAACTCCTATACGTGAGTATAGTATTGGATATGATGTTGTATATGGATGAGGTAAGTTTACACTAACTAAGATCTTGAAAAAATTATACGTCAATCCAATTCTCATACCGTAATGAGGTCAGAAGCTATTGATAGAATCTATTGATGTAGTTAAGGCTATGTTCATGAAGACCCACGACTGTCCCTGTGGCGCAGAGGATAGCGCGTTGGACTTCTAATCCAAAGGTCGTGGGTTCGATCCCCACCAGGGATGAAATATTTTTGGTGAGCTGCTTATTTGAAACAAGTTTTCTCTGGACTGATCCACCTTTTGGAATCTGGAGAATTTGGACTACATTATACATTACAATAATACATTTGTGTCGGGTTGAACCTAATTGTGTAGGTATACGTCATATTTCGATAGGTAACACATTATTTCATGCAAAAGAATTAGTGATAAACACTTGAGATAGATAATTTACTGTTACTGAGTGAGATTTGATTATTATTATTCTTTTCAATGGAAGCAGCATTCCGAACCGGTGGTAGATTCTGACTATTCATAAATGCTTTGTAGGCTTACGTGAATAAAAACAATTTTGAGTTGAGTTGAGTAGTGACTTATGGTTTATTGCAACTGTGACATGCATAAGTCATCTTTTGTATAATTGGGTATTTTGTATAAACCTGTGTATTAGTTAATTTTCTTTGCATTTGACGTTGGAATTCGTTCTAAACGGTTATCTACCTAAGGTCACAGACGGGAATAAATAAACTATGATTTTGATCTCTGTGGTACATTAAGTTTAATAGAGGTTTGAGGGCTATCAAGATGGAGCCACTGTGACCTGAATTAGCCGGGTACACTATTGATTCCCAGATTCCTGTTCGACATTACATTTTTCTACTGGTGGAATTACACTCATGTTGGGGACTTCGCTCGTGGCTGCAAATTGGAAGTAAAAGTTATATTGGAGAGCAAGTTTGAAATCTATTTCTGTCAGTTGTAGAAATTAGGTGCGCAAACTCCGTTCAACATTACGTTTCGTATATGAAAAGTTACGTTGCAGAGATATAGCAACAGTTTTCATTTTTATTTAGTAGGTACTCCAATGTTATTGCCAAAGATTTTAAAAATAATATTTGGGTCCCTACGGTAGCTGGTCCTATATAGTTGCAAAATGTTTGTTTTACGTATGACCAAAATTGAATTTGTTTTTTTTTCTAATTTTTACATATAATTTTATAAGAAATTAAAAACCACAAGTATTATTTCGATCCTTCGAAAAATAAATTGGGGTCTTGGCGAAATTTCGTTGCGTTAGTATTCGGTATTGTTTCTCTTGCATGGCACAATAATGTTGGTTATGTAACGACGACAGTATAAGCGACGTATTAACCGTTTCAATGATGTGGTATATTTATTAAGCTGTCGAGGGGTGCATGAGGCCGGAAGACTGCAGTGCAGTCGAGGCCTTTCCAGGATTTATGGCCTGGCCCGGGCCGGGGACATAGAGTGATCGCGTCGACTGTCCCGATTCCTAATAAATAACTGCAGCCAACATTCGCAGCGCACAAAGCGACACACTGCTGGTTTTTCTGTGGCCATACTGAATACACTAACATTCAATTAAATTCTACGGGAATGGATTTCCTAGTAGAAATACAGATGTGAATTTCTGACGGCGAGTCGAGCGCGAGGCCGTACGAAATTCGTAGGTAATGTTATTTTTGTGTCTTGTGATCCATGTGGCGTACGCTGAGGTATATTTTGTTAAGTAAATATATTCATATATCATTTCTTAATGTTTGTTACAATGTACTTACTGTGGAACTGTTAGTTATCCCTACACATAAATAAATAAATAAATGTTCTACAGTGCTTTGTTTTTCCCAATGATATGGTCAGAGCATATATGGTCAATACTGAACACGAAGCTTCACGTCACACTTCTTGACGATAATGTTGAGATTTCAGGACATAAACTTAAGCGACAAAATGTCACAACGGTACTTTCATTCCGAATTTTTTGCCCCTTAATAAACCCACACGGCTCCGCAACCTTCCTACCGTTTTGGGGTAAAATAATAATATCAGCCGACGTGTAAAGCAAACACAAACATCAACAACAAACAAGATAATCGTGTCCGAAGTTTCGAATTGCAAGTTTAAGTGAAGAGACGCGACGGCGGGACAATTTAATCTTGTCGGCTTCACGGCCCCTCGGACCGGGGGTAGTTTTAAACGGTTAGTTTCTTTGTCATCCACCGCTTGGGTAACTTTGAGTTTTTAAAAACTTTTAACTACATAGCGCATGGTTAATTTAAAGTATCGCAACTTGACATGTAAATCACATAGCAGTCGCATAGTCGTCCAATATAGTCGCTTACCTAAGGGTCATCGTATATTCATCTACTAATTACATATATTGTAAATTGAATTATTACATAAATATGTAATGTTAATTTTATTTTATTTTTTTACATCACTTAGTTATCTAGTGCTTACCGTGGCTGTGTGTGTGTCTCGTTCTGGGGTTGCAGCTGAAAACCAGCGTCAGGTGGTATGCATCACGCATGCACCCTGGCATATGCTGAGCTGTTGACCCTTTGGCCTGGTATGATAGTACATAACTAGCTATATGTGTCCATTTATATTTCTAAGCTGTGTATGTATAGTTAGTTTTGTATAGCTCTGCCATGGTACCAATCAATATATTTCTTTCTTTCTTTCTTTAAATGTTATTTTTAGACTATTAAAACTAGTTCTCGAATGATAATCATCAAGCATAACAATCACCAAGCAAGTGTTGCAGAATGTGAACTGAATTTTAAGCTCAATCTTCTTGTGTAGAGCTACTTTAGCGTGAGCGTGTTCTGTCTCTCTCACATGACAGATTTATAAATAAAAATGACAGTGACAGGATATTTTCTCTATGGTGATACGTTTATGTCAGAAGTAGGTAACGTGTTCAGGGGGCAAATCTTAGACCATTTACGTTAATCTAAGGGCGAAATCGACTTCGCTTTGTTCAGGCCAGTGTACAGAATAAGGAGGAGTGAAGGAAATAATTCTTCCAGGGCCAGTGAGACATTAACTAGACGTTACTGTTTTGTTCCAATCCCACGTGATTGGTAGCTACTAAAGTTTATGCCACCGAAGTGTCGTTACTCCAAGCTATCATCGCTGTTACCGACAAGTAACGTTATTAACTGCTAAAGTTTCTTTCGGCGGCTGTCGTCGGCTTAATTATAAATTAGGCGACTCGTAAACAATGTTCGGTTGTGTATCGTGATTTACTCAGTCTCGGCCACGGTAGAGTCGTAGAGCCACTTTTGCATTATAAAGTAGAAAGTTGCGTTGAATTTACATCTAAATATATATAACTCAAAGGTGACTGACTGACATAGTGATCTATCAACGCACAGCCCAAACCACTGGACTGATCAGGCTGAAATTTGGCATGCAGGTAGATGTTATGACGTAGGCATCCGCTAAGAAAGGATTTTGATTAATTCTACCCCCAAGGGGATAAAATAGTGGATGGAAGTTTGTATGAAACTTTGTCAATTAAATTCCACGCGGACGAAGTCGCGGGCACAGCTAGTTTCTTCATAAAGTGATAGGTATCGGAACTGATTTAAAATGTTTGCAAGCCGCCTTAGTAACAAAATGCTAAAGATTTTGTATTACCATAAAAAAAAATTGATGGTTTCCTTATTACAGCTGACCTTGATAAATGACTCGCTACCAACCAGCCATAGGAACAACTTTTTTGTGTTAGATACATCATCTTAGGCGCCATATCAAAGAGCGCCATGCAGAATATCGTCCTGTATGAATAAATAATTATTGCCCGAGTCCCCCTCTCCAATTAATTATTTTAATTTATTAAACAATTACTAGCTACTTGAAGTAATCACTAATAGCTCATTATAGCTATATACAATGAGCTGAATATATCAATTTGGGCCATAAAATACACCGATATGGTATACCATACTACAGTAAGGAAACCTTACTAAAGTAAGGTCTCGTTATTGAAAACACTATGGAACCCTAAAAACAAAATATAGACAGGTTCCTTAGTTTTAGTTCTGGAGTGGGACAATATGAAAATATACGATAATTTATACCTCTTTTTCATTTCTACACGGATATCCGTTACATCGCCAGATTAGAGCGAACCTCGAGGAGGAGGTCGCCCCCATCTCGGGGGAGCGTAAAGAAAAAGAATCCGACAGGAAACTGTATTAACTTAGTACGAAACGCTTGGCCCGGAATTAAATTAAGATTGCAACTATCTACTAAAGTGGCCGCCCGTTTAACTAGTTTTATGTTTTAAGCAAGTGAAACCAAATTGATTTTGCACGGTATGAAGATTAAATTAGCAGATTTTTATCGGAAATATTACTTCAGTTCACCAACGCTTGCGTTCGGATATTTGTATCAGATATACTTAATTTACTTTAATTGAAGATAAGGACACAATTCAATCCGGGGCAGTAAGTAGTGTTAAGTTTTTTGTAACAGACAATCTGTCTTTCGAGTTTATGTTCAAGATTGGGCCGTATCCGCAAACCGTATATATAGTAAAAATTACAATACACGACTTGAAACACGCTAGTGAAGTACTATGTAACTATAGTCCTGAAATAAGGACCTACTCGTGTTTTACGATACAAGAGAATGGTTAACTAACAGCAACTGCCATTAGGAACACCGTCTGTGCCTATCCCAAAGTCCTCGTAAAGCTAAATAAATATAACATCCGGGCTGTAAAATAAATAGCCGCATTTAATAGGCAAGGTGGTCGTCTCAGGTGCGGCACTGCCGTCAGGGGCGTCTTGAGGGACCCTGATTAATTAGACCCTACGCACAAAACCCTTTGAATTATTCCTCGCGCATATGAACACAGCAAAGCTTCTTAACGTTCTGACCTTAAGATTCTCCCCAGACTTTGGTTTACGACGTAATTTATTAGAGATTTGTAATGTAATATTGTGCCGCATGACAGCATCAACATAGGTACTTATTTTTCGTAAAACAACGTGGTCTGGTGGTCTAGCATGACAGTCTGTGACTCCTTCAACTGTTACTTACCCCAGTCTTTTATCACCCAATTCCTGCAGTTTTTAAATGGATGCTCAGCAAGCAGCTTGCTTCAAAGTAAAATCCTGTTCATCAAAAGGTTATCTGGAAGAGATCGCAGCTTGCGATAAAATCCACCAGCTATTGTTCTATTTCCTTATTCATAATGTTTGTTTAACTTCTGTGGTTTGTAATATATTTGTGGTTTATATATTTGATGGCACCTTTCACAAAAAAGCAAATTACCAGTGTATTCTTTTCTTTTGTTGCCTGCTCACTTGCATTGCTGTTACTGATAAGGTTCATATTTTTAAAAAGAGTAGATATCCATTGAGTTTCTTGCCAGATATTCTCAGTGGAAGCAGCATTTCGAACCTGTGGTAGATTCTGACTGTTCATAAGTGCTTACATGAATAAAAGGTTTTGAATTTAAAGTTGCTAAATGTTTTATGTTTTGTAAAGTACAGCTCGGCTTACCTTTCAGCTGACGTACCACAAAGTCCACAAGTTGCAGTTCAGTCTATTCACAAAGAGAGCGGTTGCTTTGAGATCAAGTGCAAGTTGTTTTTTTTCCCTTTATCAAAGGTGCTTGGGTTTCTTTCATACTGTGGCGTTAATTATTTTCGCATTGTTATTGTTAATTTTATTTTCACACTGGTTTGGTTTAGAAAGGTAAGTTGTTCAACATTGTAAAAGTTTTATTAACCCTAAAATTAACAATGGTTTTACAAAATGTTTTCCAAATATTTTTACGTTCTTTTAATATTATTTTTATATATTTTTGTTATTATTAATAATTCAGTAGTTTATTTAGTTTGTAACGTAGAATGGATTGTAAATAGACAACTTTCTATAAATTTGGACGGTAAGTAATCTCTTAAAAAGAAAAAAGTATTAGCAACAGTACATAGTTTTACTGATTGAAATCAATGTTTAACGAAGCGTACCTATTGAGAAAAATCTTGACTATTTCAAGTGTTAAGCAATGAAACGATTGGTATCGTAATAAAAACGTTAGTTCATTACCGACTGGCAGTAGGACCTCTCAATTTGGTTCGTTACCAAGCCACGGATCTCATGAATAATGGACAAGGAATAATGTAACTCCGCGAAATATCTACTTGCATGTTTTAAACGTTGAGAATTTCACCTTTTGATACCAACCGAGTGGGTATCGATTTGAATGTGGTAGGATCAGGATCATTTGCATTTTACTGTTACGAGCGTGAGTTTATTGGTTTTATTGAGTGATTGATGATTTAGTAAAGTGTTATGATATTTGATCTTGATCTAAGTGCACAGTTACGATGTGACTAGGTTTTGCAAAGGCTGTCTTGTATAGCTTGATACATAATAGAGGTTTTCAGGTAAGGAACTGCTGCATACAAGGTTACTGGTACTTCGGCGTACTCCTTGCTGTGTACTAAGAAGGTAACCATACAAAATTCAGTATTTGATCAACAAATAAATGATAAATCAACTGGGTATTTCTGGAGACTTTATGATTAATACCGTTGTATTACAGTGTCAACAATAAGTTACTATTGAATAAAAACTCATCTTATAGGTTATTTATTTTCAATAAGTCATAAACATCTAAATACGATAACACGGACATCGTTAGGGTTGGGTCTCACACTGCAGGTCGCAAGTCATTTGTTTCAATAAGGCGGCTTTACCGGCCCCACGACACGACCCTTTCCCCAGCGGCGACCGCGTGAGTTATGACTTTATTTATATTAATTAAAGAGTGGAAATTCATTAGCCTTTCAAAGTTCGTAGAAATCTTAATATAAAGTAAGTGAAGGTTTTAGCTACTTTGTAAGTGTTGAACTAAAAGTTTTGAAGAGTAAATCCTATGGTTACATTTAAGTTGCTTTAGGTCATCCTCGAGCATATTGTTTTTATAATGTAGATATTTTGCGTAAGTCTTTGTTCTAGCAACAATTATACCCACTTTCATACAAAAAGTATGAATCAAACAACCTTAAACGCTACTCACAACAGACCAACGAAGGGATCCTGAGAGAGTTGGCCGGCGCGCCGAACGAGGTCAAACTGTTGTGTTTAAAGCAATTTTGTGATCGATCTCCAGTCTATAAAAGGCTGTGCAAACACTAAGCCAATAATCGATTTAATGAAAGGGGAATCGAGGCCTCCGTGGGCTTGCACGCCTCTAAATTTACGACTACCTTTCTACCATTTAATTGTGAGTTCGTGTTGCAATAAAAACGACTTGATGACCTAAAGATTAAAGAGGGAACTCTCTAAAATGTAACCGAAGAGTCAGGAGGAATCACATTTACAAATGATACTCTAACTTGTAACTAGATGTGAGGATCGGTCCAGACTTGTTTGATTAAAAAGGAAGGGGAGCTTAAATACTGCGGGGTCAGTTGAGGTGACTTTGACCTTTTGTTGAACCCCTTCATTGCATTGGTATTCAACCTCACGACACGATAATATACTGTTGTCTCCAATCTTGGAAAGAAGATTGGGATTTAAGGAGATGGTCAGTGGCAATGGCGCTCATGACTAAAATTGAATTTAGTATGTTTGAATTATCTCATAAGTGCCAGTTCTTTTATGACATAATCCTACTAATATTATAAATGCGAAAGTTTGTGAGTGTGGATGTATGTATGTATGTTTGTATGAATGTATGTATGTATGTATGTTTTTTACTCCTTCACGCAAAAACTACTGAACGGATTTGGATGAAATTTGGAACACAGATAGATTATAACCGGGATTAACATATAGGATACTTTTTAACCCGATAATCCCGAAATTTTTGCTAAGTTAAAATACTACGCGGATGAAGTCGCGGGGCACAGCTAGTGTTAAATAATTCTTCAAAAATATTAAAATAACGCAGAGATATTCGCTATAAAAGTTCTCTGAAACTATTCAGTTATGACGTCATACTTCACAAGCTCTGTTTTCAAAACTTAGGTACGTCTGTATTTTTAGTGACTTTCTAGCAATGCGTTCTGTCATGAATTAAAAATTTTGTCTATAAAAGAGTTTCCTGCACTTCTGGCTAACTATAGCTGGGAAACTACGAGCGGGACAAATTTTTCCCTTTTAAAGAAATGAAACGAATTCCCACAAAGAGCCGGATAATAAAATAAAGGTTCTTCCTTCCACTCGTAAATCTTTCTAACCAACGAATAGAATAGGGAACGAAAATGGTACAATCTTTAACTTTCTGACAGTTTAATAAGATAATAAAAATATAACCGGGAAAAAGAATTAATATCTCCACACTTTTTGTGGTTTGTTTTGAAGAATCAAATTTAGCGAGCACGCGATAAACAGACTTACTTATCTAAAAAACTTTAGGAATATTATACAATATTCCTCTTAAACTTTAAAGATGTTTCTCTGTATGGGTTTATGAGTTAAGATTATGACGGAGATATCCTTTGAAAATTACCACAAAAGCCATAACGACGCAGAAGTTGTAGGTAGCTTTTACCCCAAAGGCTTGAGGGTATTTAGCATCTCACGCGTTCCCCGTAACTTAAGACTCCATTGGATTTTCCAGAGTTTTGTCCGCTCAATCTTATTTTTGGAGGAACTTACTTTTCGCAAACGGCTTTATTCTTTGCCAGCAAAATAATTAAGATAGGTAGATTAAAATTTTTATACCTATACACAAACCATAACATCATTTTATTCTTCGTCTTTATTTTTGGTACTTAACTAAAAAGGAGGATTTTTGTATTGGTTTACGAAATATTAATTAATTCAATTTACCTACACGATTGCCTACTAATTATAAAATCATCACAATATTAAGGATACAAAGAAAATAATCTCAATACTCGTAGGTACATACCTACTTGGTTGCATTCTATAAAATGGTAATCCACGTTATGATTGGCACTTAAATTTTCACAGTTCTCGCGTGTTGCGAGGGTTGGCAGTTTTGTTGCAGGAAATATAACTAAAATGCTGGCTGGCTGTTTTTAGAGGAATCCTTCATTCCTCTAAAAATAGCCTTGTTATTTTATTTGCAGTTCTAACAGAGCTGCTAAGTGTTAATATTTTTAGCTGCCATAAAAATCCTAGATGATCACTGTCACCAGAATAGACTAAATACCTAGCACTACATTTTATAGTAGGTATTAATGGCAACCCTGCATGGGTTTGCGGGCTGGCGCACCGCGATACGTCAGGTTAATCGGATTCTTTATTCATGAGACCACTGCACCGCCGCTCTGCCGAATTACCCTCCAGTTATTAACTTGAATTAACACTAGTTATAATACGCCGGTGAATGATTTATTTTATTGGCGGATAAAATACCGACAGGGCGATAGCACACCATCTATTCCTCTTGCATTGGGGATTCACACCAGTTATACGCCAGCCGCAGCAGTTATATTTATTCCTTTTGTACGGTTCCTTGCTTGTCCCGTACACCTTTTACTTGCTGGGTGTGTATATGAGCGGAATGAAACACTAGACTTCAGTTAGGTACCGAATGTATTGGGTAAAACAAATGCGTAATGCTATGGATGATATGATAGATGAGCCCGCGCGGTTTTCTTGCTAGCCAAACGCGAACTGATGTGTGCATTGCCAAGAAAACCGCTCATTGTACGAAAATGCTGAATGGGTGAAATGCTATGTTCGAGTGCGTTGCACCCTTTGATAAAAGATCAAAGGTTGCACCGTACACCTTTGGACACTTTTTATGCAATTCAAAAATTCGCCTACAGATCCTTTCTTCAACCAAAACAATATACTTTCTAAACTAATCTATATATATATAACTCAAGGTGAAACTGACTGACTGACTGACTGACATAGTGATCTATCAACGCACAGCCCAAACCACTGGACGGATCGGGCTGAAATTTGGCATGCAGGTAGATGTTATGACGTAGGCATCCGCTAAGAAAGGATTTTGATTAATTCTACCCCCAAGGGGATAAAATAGGGAATGATTGTTAAGTTAAATTCCACGCGGACGAAGTCGCGGGCACAGCTAGTAGGTTCATAAATGTGTTCGCCCCGTATTACATTGGGACCAAAACATCGATCGACGAAGTGTACAGTACAGTGCATCTCTGCCTTACCTATAAACTGAAATAAAACGTGATCCTCCTTATACCTACCAAAGGGAACAACGAGTATAATCGTCAATCAGGGTAAGCGTATGTAGACAGGCAGGCGACGCACGTAGCACAGCATTCTTCGGTACTGGCAGGGCCGTTATGTTATAGAGTTATAGGGTACGTTACGTTGACGGTTGACGCAGACATTGGTCACAAGCGTATGCGCTGCAACGCGGCTATGATACAGATACCTATAACCAGAGAGATATTGGATGTCAGCGAGAACTGCCAAGTCTCATATAACTCGATTTTGACAACTAGACAAATTTCAGTGCCACTCAAGAAGATTATCTTATATATAAAAAATCCTCGTATCACAATGTTAGTTACCATACTCCTCCGAAACGGCTCGACCGATTTTCATGAAATTTTGTGTGCATATCGGGTAGGTCTGAGAATCGGCTACTATCTATTTTTCATACCCCTAAATGTTAAGCGTGGTCCGCATTCCATGCGGACGGAGTCGCGGGGCATAGCTAGTATCATTTTAAAATCATCTACCGGCTATCGTTCCCTACTGTTTAATAGTTTATCTGTACTTTACTTCGTACTTGTCCCATAAACTTGTCGTTGGCAGAATCATCGGTAGTCGATGGGGCCGTCAACTTTAATTGGAATTAGAATATCACTAATACCTATATCATCTTCTTAGTGCCACTTTTTATAAAAAAACATGTCTCCAAGTGAACGCGTTGCGCAGAATCTGTGCTGTCACTACCGTGAGCCGCAGAGCAGGGCAGACACATGTGCTTGTTCATACTTTAAAATATCTGCTTTGCCCTGCGATGCGTGAACTGAGTCGCCTGCGTGTCAGCGTACGCACATACGTCTATCGTGATCAAATCGGACTTGAGGATTGCAGGGCCGAGCGCATAAATAATGTGATTCATCTGCACTCGCCAATACATTATGTAGGCGAGGTCGGCCGGCAGACGCGGCACGATTTACTTCAATTTGGGAGCATGTCGTGTGGCGATGTTGTGGTGGCTACTGAAAATTTAATGCTGCTGGCCTCTCGTTACTTTGCGTCAATGTTCGGCACCCACTGTAGATAGCTATAGAGGTTCTGAATATTTATATTGCACACCTCCAGAGGTCATTGCATTTTCTATGGAGCGAAATAGTCAATAGTATGCCTTTGTGTGGTTTACTGACTCAGTGTTCGTGATTCCGTCACGCGAGCCGCGATGTTTGTGGAGGAAATGGTTAATATTTTGCAAATTACTGTTAATTGTAGGTACTAACTTGTAATGTTTGTAGGTATGAGTGTAGGTACTTAATTAGTATGCATTAGAGTTCAGTGCGTTTAAGACTGTGTTGTGGCTAAAAGCTGAAGGGTGAATTTTCGCCGTTCCAAAAACCTCACAAACCTTTGTGTTACATTACGTCGCTTTATTTTCTCTTAGTTAAATCTTAAAAAAGTAGATTTTGTAGTAACATAAAAACTTTCATTTTTTATATTACTTATATAATTTGAGTAACAATTTAGGAATGAATATTCATTTCATCCATTCTTACATTCAAATTGACAACTATTAGTTATTGAAAGTTTGTTCAAGTTCCTGCAAAATTTCCCTTTTTATTGAGTTTCAGCGCTTTTCCATACTTTTAAGTATGGGAATTCACGATTACCATCCAGGATACTCATTATATTTCTTAAGTAGCTCAGTCCAGCAGCTGGTGGTTCACCAAACAAACAGTGTCTAATAAATTAGATTGTAATTGCATGAGAAGGTATACAAGTATGTAGGAAGCCAATGGTGCTAATTCTGCTAATGCACCAACCAAAGTCGCCTAAACTAAACGTATTGTCGTCCTTCTCATGGCCGTGATGTAGAGCGAGACAAAAATATTTTTAGTTGTGCCAAATATAGTGTACCTAGTCGTAATGAGTGAACAGAATTAGCACCAGTGTGTTATCAATATCCGACTAACAAAAGGATCATCTTCCTTAACAAGAATGAACTTAGTTAAGGTATTTTTAATTGATCCGGTGAGCAAGGTAGTAGGTATAGAGGGGTGCCTATTTCGTGTTGGGGCGGGACACAGGTGCTCCCCTATAAATCTCTCATGCCCACTATTAGCCGAAGGAATCTTTTAATTAATTAGCACGTAGGGGCTTTTATTTCTGGTAGTAAGTGGAAACATTTAATAATATACTTAAGGTCGGAGATTTTTGTATTCGTAACATAATCTACTCTTAATATTACTTTCTCATCTTTGTTTCGCGGAAAATTGCATATTATTTGAGGTCATGACACTCTTGACAGTTTTTCCTCTTATATTATCGATTAAATTGCTTGGTTTTTAATTTTGCAGGTTAACAAGCCGAGGGTGTCTGGTTGTTCCTTTTCCCAAATCATTTTACAATGGATTTCCGATTCAACGGCTGAGTCAATCAATTATTACTTTCTAATCAATTATTAAGTATTTATGGTTTGGGAAACATTGGATTATAGATAGCCTTATTTCAAATAAACTTAAGTAATTCCTAAATAATTTATTGTGATGTATCACAAATTATATGCTTGCAACAACCAAATCTAGAAGACCGGTAGATAGTTACATTTGATTTCTTGTCTTTAATGAAGTTATTTTTACAGCAAACTCTATGAATTCACTCTACGTTCAACATAAAACTACCTAAATCGATAGCTTTCAAAAATCAAATTCCGATGTACGGGAAAAGCCTATTTTGCCCATCGAGCCGGCGAGGGAATGCTCATCGGTGTTTCCAACAACCTTTTTGTTTTTGTCTTCCTGAAGGGTATAGATTCCCGCTGTCGCCACTTCCATTGAGCCGAGCCGCTTGGCCAGTCATGTGTGAACTTATATGAGCATGTTAATACACTTGCCGGTGAAATTTAGCTTGTAACTTGTTAGATTTATGTTCAGCCTGTACCAGTTCAGTTCAGTTTAGTTGTACCTGTAAGAGTTAGTGCCTGACCCTAGGTTTGCACTGAACAAAACATAATACTGAAACATGACGTTATCCCTATTTTATGACAATAAATTAGAGATAAATAAATATTAGAATAAATAAATATTAGACAATAAAGAGACAATAGTCTGTTATCGTATGAATGTTTCGTCAGACCAAACCAAGGGTTAGAACGTACACCAATTTTTTTGATAATTTTCTTGAAGCACCTACATAAAATTAACTTAAATTTATCAGAATACTCTTTCCGGGGCAGATGGGGACATCTTCGTAAATTTATATCTAAGCGGTAAAATAAAATACATACGTAATAACATCTATTCTTCTAGCATTAGAATGCTACGAATATAGGAACAGAAACCGATTATCCTACATCCTCCAGACTCGTACAAATATTCGGCTAAATCGGCAAAGTTTGCTCCAGACAGTTAGCGCGACTGCAGTTATTGCTGTCTGCGTACTTTCGGGCGTTTTACGTTGTTTTAACTTCACTAAAATAATTTTGCTATTCGTCGTCAGTTTCAAGTGAATTGGGTCTGAATTTATTTGTTATATCTTCAGTCTCAATGTTGATAGAGTTAAAATAGATAGTCAGATTTTATTTGACTCCCAATTAATTTTAAATAATTTGAATTATTGTTCGAATGCTTTCTGGTTATTGTCAAAACTTATCTTTAACACCTTGCTTGAACGTATTTCTCTTTTACCCTCTGATGACTTTTGAAAACTACCTTTTGAAAAATAAGGCCACCACTGTTCCAAACTACTTGCAAGAAGATGCTCAAGAGTCGCTATCTTGAGCTTGTTACTTCCTGAAAATATAATATGCATTGTGTTTACCGAGGTAGCGAACGAGCAGGTGTATGGAACCTGACACTCTCTATTGTATCACCGGGCACTCACTTACCGGCTAATTGATTCTCTTTCATACGCCGCGAACAAGAAAGTGCTGTTAAGAGTTATCTGCATTGTCCCGTAATTAGACAACTTTGGTGCGTCGCACTCGTGTGTAGGTAAGTAGATATAAACGCCAGTGTTCCAAATAGCTTTTCTATGTATTTATAAAATCTCTAGGCTCGAGTGTCTACGTAAAAAAATGGTCATCCAAGCAAACTTAGTGGAATAAGTAAATTCTTTGTTCTGATAACTGTAGTATAATTATTGATACTAGTAATTTACGAAGAATCTGGCGACAAGCAAGCGTAAGGCACGCGTGAAACTCATGGTAGAGCAACAGAAAATAGAAATACTCGCGTTCATAAGTCTCTTGCAGATAGTCCCCTCGCTTCCCAGATTGCATGGTGGATGGATTTATTAATCCATCAATTGAAGTGATAGTAATAAAAAAGTAGAAAATTAAAGTGCTCCAGGTAATGCTTCCTTCTAAAATGAAAGAAAAAAACAAAGCAGCAGAGGTACTTCTCTTAGCAACGATTATCGATATATCGTGACATTGGTATTGTCGAATCCTATTCTAAATTCAATTTTTTTGCCGTCGTATATCGTCTGAACAAACGATAATTATGTATTATTCGTTCAGTAATCGATACGATGGCAAAAAAAAGTACAATACGACTCGATAAATGTCACGATATATCGATTAACGTTGGTAAGAGTAGCACCCCTGATTCCAACAACTTATATCTTAGGAACAAATGTGAAATCTGGGGCGGTGCAATTACGTATCTAATAAAGCTCCGTCACGTCGTACACAACACACCCGCGAACCCCATTCATCAGCCGCTGAAAAGGGCGCGCGTAGAGTATTCATTTAACTTTATAAGACGGTAAATCATGACATCGCCCAATATAAACAATAGGTACGGCCATAAAGATAACAAGGGTGGAAGGTGGCCCACATTAGTCTTCCCGCGGTGTAACGTTTGTTCGTCTGACAGCGTTCATTAAGGCACAAAAGCCTTGTCTATCAGGTAGTTTCCGCGCGTTCGCGGTTCTTAACAAATTGGTGGAGTAATGTGGGAAGCGCTCGGACAATGGTGGCGCCTCTAGCGGAATTGCGAACGCCACTATTTACTTTGTCAGTTATAGTGGGGCGGCTCTATTAAATTTTACTTGCGAACAATGTAATGTGCTTAATTTGTTTTGCAGCGTAGAGTTGTAATCAAAAGATGTAAGACGTGAATCGCTTAAGTTGCACTGACATGGAATGCATTCATTATCTTGATTTGTTTGAGCCTGCACGTGTCTCGTTTACCAACCTGGTATGTGTGTTTAAATACATAGTCTAATGTAATCATGTTTCAGTGGGATTTAGAAAATAAAATACATAAAGAATTGAAAATAATGTATTACTTTCAAAAACGCACGGTTGATTACAACCCAGTCCTTATAGTCAACTATTAAATCTGAAAGGAAAAAAAATAAAGATTAGTCATTATTCATTACGAAAACGTAAGAAATCACGAATTTAAAAAAACCCGTTCCAAAAAAAACAAAGAAATTAACTTGCAATGTTTTTAAAAAAAGAGCGCCATAAATTCTTAATTTAAAATTATTATTTTACATTTTAATACTTGTATCTTAACATCATGCACCGTAACCAGTTGAATCCCTTCATAGGTACCACATATAAATTTATTAGTATTAGTAACTTCGTGTACTGAAGTTAGTAAGTTATCATGCATGCATGCATAGCCGCTGCCCTGTTGAGTTAGTCGATTAAAAAGTGAATATAAGAAGTTGGATAGGCCAATAGAAAGGTATAGTGGTTCTAAAAGAATATAAAATGTGTCTTATTTATTATTTCAAGAATATCCCTCACCAAAATTTCACTACTCGAATTTTGCAACGATACAAATCCTTTTTACTTTTGTTGTTACATTCGCGAGTATCCATTCGGCTCGCTCTTTTCTTACGAACCAAGATACATTTTTCTTTCATTTCACTTACTGCAAATACGTTTTAAAAGACGATGTTTCAAAAAGAACTTGTAGCCATTGCAATCATATAGAGTCCTCAACCTCATGCGCTTATTTATTTTTATAAAGCTATACATACTACTATATATTTTCTATGAGCTATGTTGTGAATATTCCTGTGAATGTATTGATATATGTGTTTAGTTGTTCTGTTTTACACCGTATCACAAAAACGAACGGATGGTCCGCTACGAACTCGGGCGTCCATCTAAACGAGGCCCTCGTATCGAGGCTAACACCTGAAATATTACTATTATTAATCATTTGTTTCATATTATTCAGTTGGCGCAAACACTTCTAATGTTCAAATATAAGTATTTATTTCTTAAGATAATCATTTTTTCGTAATAATTTGTGCACGTGACGATCCCTACATCCACTTGGAATTTTGAAGCGTGAACTACATCTATGACGGTCCAAATCTATTTGAGTTATAAGTGAATGAAAAGCTCGAAATACTTATTAGTGGATGGAATGGCGCCAGGTGGAATATGTTATGTTGCGATGCCATGTTAAGATATTGTCACACGACCAAGCAATTATATAAATAAGGCATTTATTAGGTATCTTTTAGGAAAAGTTAATTGTGACAAAATTAATGGTGCTAATTCTGATCTCACAAACTTGATTATACTAAATGTGTTATCGTCCATCTCGAGGTTACCCTTCTGGTGTTGTGTGAAATTTAGTGTAGTTATTATTTGTCGACAGCAGAATTAGCAATCCAGGGCCCGAAACCGGTAAACCGCAAAATGGTTTTTACGGGTTTTAAAGCGGTTTTATGAGGTTACACCAAACTTTTTCACGGCTCACCTGTTTCAAGCCCTGAATGTGTGTGAATGAGTGCATCTTGATTGATAAAGAAGTAGAAGCGAAAGAAGTGTAAGCGAAAAGAAGTTCCGAAACACATAGGACATATCACACGCAGTACCTAAGTTCGGAAGACTCCGCTAAACAGGGCATTATTATCCTCCTTTAAGATGAACACGAAGGGATGGTCCGCGTTGAAAATGAGTTTCTCCGATACGTAAGCGCTCAGAAAAGCGATACCGAAGTCTGGAATCGTGAGAAATTGTCAGCTTAGTGTGATTAGCGCCTGCAGTGGTGCTGCGGACTTCAGGTTGTTAATGTGTCATTTGAGTTCATTGTAAGAGTAGATACCCATACGGTGATAGGAAGCCAAATAGGTAAGTCTGTTTGTCCGAAACGCGCGAAAAGGTCAACGACACTAAATATTATTTAGCGATATAAGAACCAATACGTATCGTTCTCCATACACTTCTCCATTGCTTACGCTTCTTATCGCGTTTTATAGGTACGTGGTTCGATGAGCGACGCGGTCATTCAGAGATAACAAACCTGTTTTGCAATTCACTGTCTACGACGCGGAGAACTAGTGCTGGCAAAAAGGTTGGTTATCCCTACAGCATGCCCAAAGGTAATAAACATAAAAAACTATAGCGCAAACACATAATAAAGGTACCTATTTTGAAACGCAAGAACAATGTATGAAATTCTAATTACATATCCGATTGTATAAAATTCCAAGACTACATACAATGGTAGAAAATAAAAAATCCTAATACATTTTTTTTGTATAGTAGGTACAAGTTTAGTACATAAACCTATAACACAGCTGTAGATATGATTAAGAACAACAACTATAAAAAAATCGGTGTAAAGTATAAAAAAGATAAATTAAATATAATAAAATAGGGGATTAAATGAAATTTTCGAATAACGCGATCCATGCACCCATCTTAAACAAGTGGTGATTGATGTGTGATTATAAACAATACAGACAAATAATATATTGATAATTGAACTAGGCAAGTATACCTATGATATGTATGTGCCGGCAAACGCCAAGACGCCATCAATTTTCAACGCGAAATAGAAAGGTCTATCAGCAACGAATACATGATTGTACCATGGTACGGACGGCTTGTCCAAATCGAATACTGGAATGATGTGATGATGTGATTAAATAAATATTACATTCTCTCTCACCGACCTACCAATCTTTCTGTATTCCTCCCTATCGGTCCAGCAATTAGTTCAAAGTTGGACAATGACACCCAAATTTATAGAAATTTTATTTCATTTAGGCAGTACTATTTACGAATTTTTAGACATTTATTGCATCTTTCTATAAATTTGGAGGTAGGTAAATATTGATGGTTACGCCGTGGTGGAAGTAATGATAAACTTTGTAGGCTCCAATGAGCCAACTATAAGTCAACATCCAATAGATGCAATTGGGTGTTTGACCTATATCAAGTTTAGCATATTTTTTTATAATAACTCGTAGTACCTACCAATTATTAAAAATATACATAAAAATATATATATTTAAACGAGTGGCAAGGTATTTGCCACAAATGTTTGCTTTCTCTACAAATTTATTCCGTCATAATATGTCCGTAGTAGTATTGTTTTACAATTTTGGAGTAACTTTGAATTCTCGATCTTCGATCATCTGTGAGAGGGTGGTACTACCCGGGTCGAGTCGAGTCTGTCCGTATATGAGCCGTAGTCAATTAGGTAAAGCTTGGCTCTAATACCGTAGGTAATTTTACCGTTGGTAATCGTAAGACAATTATACAATTTAAAAAATCAAATACAGCGTCATTGTTGTGTAAATAACCAGTGTAAATGAGTACCTAAGTACATAATAATTATTTATGCTTCCACTGAATAAGCAGCGACATTGTTTATCATTAGATAAGAAAGCCATTGACAGCATAATGACCATTGCGCAATCAATGGTTTGCGTATTACTATTATCTAATCCAAACCCGTCTTTATTTCACACGTGTTAGTGAGGCCTGTGTCGGAACAGTTTCTTTAAAATACCTCCAAGCCCCCAATTTTGATTTACCAATCATGTTATCAGCGGAGTGATACTTAAAAAAATCTCGAATAGAAATGATTCCCTGTGTGCCTTATTGCAGGGTTTATTGAAAGAATACATTGTTAAAGCTAATTAAGTAGGTACACCGAATTATTAGTTGAGTTTTCTAAATCTACAAAGTCCGATTCGACTGCTTTTTATAAATGTTGGATTATCAATGCCTTACGGAGCGGCTTTGAAACCTTAGGTGCTACTCTTAGCAACGATAATCGATATATCGTGACATTTGTAGTGTAGAATCCTACTCTAAATTCCATATTTTTTGGCGTCGTATATCGTCTGAACAAACGATAATTTTGTATAGTTCGTATATGAATATCGTTGTTTATTTATAGTAGGATTCGACACGACAAATGCCAAGATATATCGATTATCGTTGCTAAGAGTAGCACTCCTTAATATAGGCACTTAGTCGTATCCTGAACAATGTACAGCATACAAATCGAATTTCTTAGATTTAACTTACATAAGACAACAACTAAGTTTACTTTCAATTCGACGGTTCCAAAACTGTTCCGCTGAACAGCACATTGTCCCCATATTTAACTTGGAAGTAGAACGGCCGATCGGCGTTAACATACGGTATCGGTTTAAATATTTTGTCATATATCTCATACTCTGAAAATTTAAGATATGCAAAGTTAACTAAAATCTAATTTATAATTAATGTGACTTATAATTAAACGTTGATATTTTGAGATTTTGAGAACACCTATTGTATGGTCTCTTGTGAGGTGAATAAAATTGTAGGTATTAGTTTGTTTTTCAAGGACAAAAAAATAAATTATATTATTGATAGTTTGTTAAAAAGGGGGAAGATAATTATGTATATAAACTTGTTATTCCCTTGATTTATGCCAGCAAGCGAATGTTCCCCATTGCATTAAGTGTTACCTTAATGTAAAAGTAATTACATTCAAATTATTAATAGGAGGGTTGGATGACAACTCCGGTGAACAGAGTCATCTTATTGTGCATCAACTCATAATAAAATGGTCTGTCGGCCTCGAAGCGTATAAGACTAACAAAAGCAGCTTCAACACCTATTATAAACTCTGAAAACAAATATAACAGCTACTTAATTATTACTAACTTATTAGCTTACTGTACTATTTTTTGAGTTACGTGACAGAAAGACATTACAATATCTATACCTAGTAGATCGGTAGTTATAATATTATTAACTGCTTGAAAAAGTAAGATTTGGCAACATTTTATGGCGCTGTGTGGTAGGTATGTACCTACCACACGTATGATTGCAATAGTAAATATCTTGAGGTATTGGTAAATTATCATGCTACAACCACTGGGGATCGTGCTACATGCCAAAATAATAAATATGTAAGGCTTTTTATTTAGAAACATACGCAAGCTGCGATGTGGTTATAACCTTGTATAAAAATGAACTTTACGTTCTCCCGATTCAAGCATCCGAGCTTTTCCCTTGTAATATAAACCAAAAATATCTAAAGATAACAGTTTTTACTCAATGAAAATCATTAGTCAGAGGGTTGGATGACAACTCCGCTAAACAGTGTCAGTCCGTTGTACCTCAACTCATAGTAGACTGGTCTGTCGACCTAAAATGCCTAGGGTGAGGCATTGAGGTTATAACAACAATAAATACTGAAAAAGTTAGAAAATAGTTAAAATAACGATAAGCCGATATGTCATTGTAATGTTATACATCTACTTATTTGAATAATCGACGAAAGTCAATCCTGACTCAAAACTTTTACTAGAAATATAGATTAAAACAAGGAAAACTGCAATAAAAATCTGACTTCACGGTATGAAAATTACTACTAAAATTAGCCTTTACAATATTACTTTACTATTACTTTACAATTTCAATTAATTGACTGTATTTGGACTAGAACTAAAAACAAAATTATTCTAGCGAAGTGAACTGTTGTGGAGCACTTGATAAATTTTGTTCAATGTTCCCTTATCTTGTCCCTATACGGTTTTATTGGTTACTTGCTTTTTTCTCTACGTATTCCAAATGTTCCATATCATCAGTCACGATACCTGCCTAAGTATATCAGTGTCAATATTTCTATACTGATCGACATGCGTCTGATTCGGAAAAGCATAGCAGTCATTCATTCAGTTGTGGCAGATACACATTTTTAGTATGATGATCGATGGCTTCCTTCTTTCTTTGTTATCAAAGCGAATGCAATAATCAAAATGAAGGTATACCTAGGAGTAATACACGCCGCTAAACAGTATAATATCGTTGTGTTTTAGTACGTAATAGAAAGGCCTATTTGCATTGAACCATTTATGGGTAAGCAACTCTTTGTCACAACAACGTATAGATATTTCAAACTCTGAAACGTAAATAATATAAGACAGCAAAGGTAAGTAAAACGATGAGCATAACCACGGCAGCAACGTGTGGAATGTACAACTACTGATTTATTTTCCTACATTAGGTACCTAATTTTGCTATAAAGTTAGGTCTAATGATTTAGTAATTTGCAGTAATTCTGAAACACGATATTTCGGAGAATTCACCGCCTAAAATTGTTCAATATTTTAAGGACTCGTCTCATTAACTACTTGTAGCTGTAATATGTTATTCATCGGTAAAACGGGGCTTTCAAGGCACAAAACAGTAGGCAGTGACAGTTTTGGTTATTAGGGGCCGTACAATTAAATATATCTCAAAACTGAGAACAAATTTTGAACTGGTATGACGTAGGATAACGTTTCCAATATCGTTCGGGCCCAAGATAGATACAGGTATCCGGCGGTAAATATTACACATAGGTTGTAGAAAGAGATAATCGCCTAGCTTCAGCTCGGTGGTGCATCGTCTCTATCATTCATACCAACGTGGCGTTTCGTCGCTTATTGTGATGACTTGTCAGCTGTTGTTAAAATGCTTCGTGCGACAGAGATGACTATCGCTTTTTAAAGCGATAGTCATCTCTGCCATTTCTTTTATAATATGTACTGCCGGGTACTGTACCCCAAAAGCCGATGAATCTTAATGTGTCCAGCAATATTTTTTAGATTCATGTATCATTTAAACTACATCAGTTTACCGCTAGACATAGACCTCTTATACTCCACCAGGCTCACTTCACAACACGCCTATCTTTGGTCAAATCGTATTGGGCGGCTTACTTAATTAAACAATTAAGTTCCAACTCACGGTTAGCGGCGGCTGCCTCAGCGCCTTCCTCATTGACTTCAATGAATGCCTTTTGGATAGCCTCGCTTATGTACAAATCGTTTACATTTTTCAACAGGTTGTTGAGTTGAGCCTGACCAGGAGTGAATAACCTTTTGCACCCCATCTAAAACGAATATTTATAAATTCTCGTTGAATGGACGAAAATGAAAATCGTAACTGCATCGAAGAGACCACTAAAGCCGAAGTTGATATACAATGTTTAAAAACAAACCATTTTTAGCAACTACTATTTATAAAAAAAAAACAATAAAACAAAAACATTTTTGCTGATAAACATTCTACATGGAATTTTGGCTTTGGTATTGTTTTGGTTCGGAAGTATTAAAACCTGGTAAATTCGTTGAGCAAATAAAGAATATTACTTTGAGTAAAGTTCGGTACCTTTGTGAGGACATCTTTAAGGTCTGTTTTTGTTTCTATTTTGAACCTTGGTAGTGACACTTCCACTTCAACATTGTTCATATTTTCGACAGCCTTCGCCAGGACAGACGGGTCACTCATTTTCTCAATCAAGGAGTTAATACCATCGACTTCATTTGGTAGTACGATTAGGAGTGATGACGTTTCACCTTCATGCGGCATTTCTAGAAGCTAAAACAAGCGGTTGTTTTCAAATTTACGGGCTTTTTATATAAACAAAATATAATAGCATTTATAAAAATGTAGTGTAATTAGGTAATAAGGAGTGGATGATTAAAGCAACCTTATCACATCGCGATAAAGCGTCTAATGGTGGTACTAGTATTAATAAAGGTGTAAAAGTGCCAAGTACCAAGCTGTAGGACTGCAGCTCATATACTTTTGGGCTGGTTAGACCAGGATTGAAAGAAAGAAAAACTTTATTGTGACTAGCAGATAGAACATAATAATATAAAAAGAAAAATAACAATAATTAAAAATTTTGCTCGCCACAAATGGACCCAATTCAGCATGTGCTGGTTGACAAGAACCAGCGCTGGGCTATTACTACCCTCTCACAGCAGATGCGCGTAAAGTAATAAAAGCTGCGTTCAAACAAGCAGTGGGAGCGAAATGCTAGGAGCAATGCCTTTGGTATTGCAAGCATCTACAGGCTACGGTTACCGGGTCGTAAAGTTTGTCGACATTGTTGTATAAAGAAAATAATAGTGGTAATGGGTGTAATCTTACCTTAGCGTCCAATTCCTTGCTCTCACCGTATTTGAAGTCTGCCGATGCATACATCATAGGCACTTTCACTGTCTTATCCTTCGTCACATGGAAATCACGATCTGCAGTAGCTAGCTTGTTGAATTGGGTTTTCCATTTTCCCTTTAAAAAATATTAAAAATTGGTTATTCAGGCTAAAATAGTTTGTAATTTGTTAAAGTGAGAGTTTCAAGTACCTTGAAGTAGATAGCGTTGACTAGAACAGCGGCGGTGTCAGGGCCCAAAGAGTCAGCGCTTACCAAGTCTTTGATACGATTATTTGTATTATCTTCAACCTGAAAACAATCCGGACCTTGGTTTATAAAGGAACGTATTAAGTAACATTTACAATACACTTGGTAAAATGCAGTTTGTATAGCCAAACAAACTGACCTTAAGATAATATTTGTTGGTTAGTTCACCATGGTTCAATATTATTAAGAATAATAAAGATCATTTTAGCGAGAATTTTGCAAAATAATCTTTTTTATGAACTAAAGGTCTTAGGATAAAAGGCTACCTACAGTTATACAGGATTCTCTGCAGCAGTAACATGAAATAATACGGGACCTACAGATACCATAGTATCCATAGATTCTGACTATTCATCCACCTATACCAATAAATAAAACTGAAGTATCTACAGCTTTTTACTAAAAGCATATGAAAGTATACGGTCATTGGTATCACGAAAAATAAAACAATTTTAATTTTTATACATGTCTTTCTGTTTGTTTCGGCTAAGGTCAGAAATGGCTGGACCGATTTTGACGGGACTTTCACTGGCAGATAGCTGATGTTATAAAGAGTAACTTAGGCGACTTTTATTTTTTCAAAGTACTATGGGCAACAGCTGTCATAATAGTATTAACATACCCATTTGTTGATTTCTCCAGCGGTTTCGACCTGTTTATTGAAGTCCACGCTCTTGACGTCAGACCCGAAGGCGTCCCTGGACACGACAGCGAATTGCTCGTTCAGCTCCTCACCGGTTTTCACATACAGTCTGTTTGCCAGTTTCAGTTCTATATCTGACACTGACCGCAGTCTTTTGTTTACGTCGGTAAACACTTCTTTGGTCTGTAGGGTAAAAAAAACTTACAAATATTTTGTCTACTTATGAAATCTATAGTCATCGTGATTGCTTGCCGTGAGCTTTGATGGCCGTGAGTGATATTTCTGATTCAATCATCAAACAGTCACGTATAATTTGGGGAATTTTCTCTATACATTTTAGTTGCAGTGCGGAATTGGAGACGACCTTAAAACATCGCAATGCTTCAGTGTCCACTAATTAATCCAATCCAATATGGTGGTATAGGATCTAGCAAAATGAGGGCGAATTTTATGTCTAAAAAACCTCAGACGATCAATCAAAATTTATTTACTTCCAAGCTGTAGCCAACTATCTACAGCTCAGTACGGGCTGGCTAACCGGGATAGCATCACCCTCTCACATAAGATCAGTAAAGTAGTTATCATAGCTGCGTTCCGTACGAAGAGTGAAAGACCCGGAACCCAAACACCCCTTCCCCTCCTTCTATTCCACTCCCCTTTAGGTCGGCAACGTGCGGGCAATGTTCGGCTCCGTAAGGTGCCGAACGTGGCCCCTGCGTGTGCACGCGTCGACGACCGAGATGAAGAGGGCTTCATCAAGGTGCAGAAGAAGAGACGCACGCAGCGGGTTAACAGAAATCGCTGCGGCACGGCGGCAACAGGGTCCAGCTTCCTGTTGCGTGCAGCAGTGCCGACCACCCTAGTCTACCTGTCCCGCCTCCACTATACCAACACGGCGGGGGACATTGCTGAGTATGTCAGAATAAAGAGCAATGTCTCATTGAGAGTTCAGTCGTTGGACTCTAGTCACAACGCTAGTTTTAAGGCGTTTGTGGTTAGGGTCCCCACGGACAGGCTGTCAACTTTCATGCAGGAAGACTACTGGCCGAAGGGTGTGGTGTTCAGGCGCTTTCGGGGGAGATTGCCGCCGTCACCACCCATAGTTTAGTTTAGTTATTATTAATATGTATGTTAGTTTGCCTGAACATAAATAAATAAATAAAAATGCCATTGGTATTACAATTATCTATACGCTACGGTAACTGCTTAGCATCAGGTGGGTCGAAAGCTGGTTTACCGACTTTGTTATGAATGAATTGTTACTTACTACATTGTCATTGGGAAATCCAATGGTCCTCAGTGTCTCGTCATGGGTCTCCCCAACGGACGCCAACGCCAGCTGAGCGAGCGGTGACAGCACTGAGAAGGCGGATATCACTATACTCTCGCCTGGCTTACTCTTTGCTACTTCCTGGAAATTGACGTAAGAGGACAATTTCAGAGCTGCATCATTGAGTGCAATTGTTTTGCGGTGGAAAGGAAAAACATATGATACGCCAATTTGGTCGAAAATGAGTTTTATATACAGTTCGATAGGGTTTTGGATTGTATCGATGTGTCTATAGAACTAATTTTCGACCAAAATGGCGTTTCATTTGTTTTTCTTTTTCCACCGTCGATATTATCAAGTGACTATCTCTGGAGACAGCACGGTTGCTATATAGAGTCTTATGCTTATTGATTTAAATAATCGACGGATATTAGCTAATTGGCGACCGCTTAGCGCAGTGGTTTGAGCTTAGGCCACTCGGCTCTCTGCATCGGGTGGATGTGGGTTCGATTCCCGTCGAGGAAAATTTCGGAAATGGCCTCTTCGTAAATTGCCCAGGTCTTGTCGACATTGGGATCGCCTCCAGTCCATTGTATAGTACCCATAGTACATGCGTTCTTAGTTCCGGACTATACAGTTAGTGTGTCAGTCTGGCGATATTTATTTTAATTAATGTAGGTAGGCATGTCTAAGCGACCGAATCTCAGCCAGCAAGTGCCGAGTGCCAGCTAGTGACTGCAATTGTTAAATCAATATAAACAACATTAGCGCCTTTATTCATTATTTAGTGATAAAAAATAATTCATTTTTAATTTTATCTTAATTACTTATTCAATTTGTTATTTAGAACCTGTTTTCAATTACTTTATGATGGGTGCAAGACCAGTTATGTTTTTGGCGCGGCCCCGTGGTCAATATTCGTTCGATTGAGGAAATAAGAATTCAACTGTTGCCTCCTTGCATCACCTTTGGTTTTTCCTTTTTATATTTATCCAAGGTCTAATAATCACGAGATAAATATCTAATTACTGGTATTGTGTTGTCAGTGGAAACTGCCATATACATATATTACCATTAACATAGCAACGTATACGCTTTGAGATCATATCCATATAAAATGAATAGTATAGTAAACAGTTACAGACCAAATAATCAATACATTTTGCTGTTAGAACTCATTAACATATAAGTTACCATATACTTAAGAATTGTATAAAAACACCGATTATTTTTCTGGTATCGGAATGAAAATTTATTTACTCTTATAATAAAAAATATAATTATTATTGAACTAAACATCCAACCAGTAAATGTTTATAACATTTTAAACATTTTGATTAGCCTATAAATAGGTATTACTTACAGAAAACATTCTGGTAGAGAATTGGTCATTGCTGTCGTGCAAGATTTTTTCCACGTCGGAGCCAGCCATGACTGACGCCGCGAGGGCGAGTACTGGAATAGAAGATAATATTGAATGTAGGCAACACATCAATTAAGAAGGCACCTTATACTAGTCAAATAGATTTCGTTTTTGAACATTCACTATTCATCATAAAGAATCGCATACGTGAGTGTTAAAATGTAAGCAAACCCAGGTTTAAAGGCAAAAGTGCGTTGGTAGAGTTATTGTCAGGAAATATATTTTAATACAATAATTGCTATTTATCCATACAATTATGTAGCGTGATAGAATTTATTATTTTTCAATGTGTTTATGATGATGATTTGTAAGAGTTCAAAGTTTATGATGTTCAAACGTCTAACGGGACGATGTGGTCGCCAAGCGACAAAGTTCCTTAAATAAAAAATAAAAAAAAAATGATGTTTAAAATACAAAATCTTGTTATTCATGCAGATAGACCAAATAGCACTCATGAATAGTCAGAATCTACATCGACCATCGTCGTCGTCGTTCGGAATGCCGCTTCCACTGAGATGATCCGTCAAGAAACTCAAAGGTTACTTTTTAAATAAAAAAGGTTTATGTACATCAAAATAACACTCTTATTATTACAGTTTCTTTGGTGTATTTTCTCAAAAACACCAACGCAATATGATAATGCAACACCATTGCTACTAAATACCTAGATATATATTTTATTTATATATGTGCATCGTTTAAGTTTTTCATATATCTACTATCAAAACTAACGAGTTGGACTGGTCCTAGTCAGTCCTCACAAGAAGCATCTTTATAAAATATAAACATGAAAACACAGTACTTATCTACCTACGTAGAATAAATTCCTGTTGTGTGATTTATTGAAATGAGTCTGCGAGAACTTGTTTTAGCGAATAGGTATTTGTACAGACTCACGACGTCATGCACGGTTTAAATACATTGTTTGGACAATTCAAAGAACATAATTTATTTGAGTTAATAAAATTATTTATTCAGGCGTCATTACATCACTTCTCGATCAATCGCTACTGGTTTCGGCCTGGACCCTTATTACGTTAGCTATGTAAAATGCAATAGAAAACCAAACGCTAGCCTTCAAACGCGAGTGTTCAAACGCGAATTAGCTTTCAAACGCTCGAACGCGAGCGTTTGTACGCTTTTCTATTCCGTTTTAAGTAGCTAACGTCATAAGGGCCCTGGTAGATTCCATTAAGACCTAGTCACTAAGTATTCTTGTCACAATTCTGTACTCAGATTCATATTCAATTTATTCCACCAAATACGACTACTATCTAGAAGTAGACGACAGCACAGATTATTATTTTATAATTTAGGAAACATAGAAAAGCCTACTCCTAGTCTAACATAATATAACGTTATTAATGCAGCCCCCATCTTGGGTATCGCATTATTCAGTTTTACACCATTTGTAAATATTTATATGGATTATTATTACTTTCTGCTTTGTTCCAATATCCTGTTTAATTTTTAGTAAAGTCTGATTTTAATTACATTTCATAATTAAAACTTATCGTGAGCACTAACAATACAAGTTTAAAATGTGCGTAATCAATTCGCCATGTGCATAACCATACAACGAGAAACGTCTACCGCCGAGTGCTAGTACGTGAATAATAAATATAAACAATTAAGTAAGTAGGCACTATAAGGAAAAACCGGTCGAGTACTTAATGTTTCTGTTGCCTTTATGTCAGGAAATCCCACTTGACTCGAGGAGTAAACATTTTAGTACCTAATGACGTCACTGTCTCGCACCTTTTAGCAGACTAGCGGCGGTTGCCGACAGCGGTTCTAAAATTCTGTCTCAGAGTTGAGATCAAGGAGGTTCTCATTTCGGAATGAATATTTATTTTTCTATGTATGTTACCGCATACCTGTATTTATGAACATATTTATAAAAAATATAAGTCGCATCAATTAAGCAGCTTCCATATATGAGCTGCATTCAAGAATATGACTTGATGAATTTATAAAAGTTATCAACAAGATTTATGAGACTCGACATTAAATATGCATTAAAACTGGTCCTGATATTGTCCTCGCACCACAACTGACAACACGGGCTCATACAATATTGATAAGTTATAAATTATAATATCGTTATGTTTAAGTATCAACAGTGTATAGGTAATTTGCAAAAAATATAAATACTATTGTTGGCGCACGGATTGAAAGGTTATCTACGACGGTTAAAGAATTTAAATTTTATTATAATGATGCATGATCTTATAATAGTTAAATTTGTTAACATTTGCAGTACATATGGAACACCTAATTACGGAAATTTGTTTTTCTTTAAATTATTACTATTGCTTCCTATTTTTATTAGGGTTAAAATTGTATGTCTGTCTATCATAAAATCCTACCTGATTTTACTGAAATAATAATCAGTATTAGTTAATAATAAGGTTACTTGGTGACTATGATTTGTCAGGCATTACGTGGTCACCTATCCATGTTCGTTGCCCAATGCTTTAATCACTAAACTAATAATTATAAATAAATAATTAAATTAAACTCACTGCATATACACAGCTTCATGTTCTCACAGTCGCCTCGACGGACGCTCAATCGAAACTAACCGGTTCACAAACCAGTTGGACTTATAAACGTGACCGATGTGTTGACTGTCGTCACGATTCCAATGCTAATGCCATCTGGCTGAGCGTAAACAATAATATCGGGTAATTCACAAAATACGCCGGTTCTTTGAAATTGTATGTCGAATGTTTGCGGTTAAAAGTAAATACCGTAAAAACTAACATTGCAATCCTTATCGCGATTCAACGGATATTACGGAAAATAGGAAAATAATTGATTTTGTCGTCGACGTGTTACCTACCAATTTATGGCGCGATAGGTCCGAGATAATTATTAAATTGATTATTAATGTAATCAGTGCCTAAAAATTCAATAGTGTTTGAATGTTCATTTTAATTATTGGTTATGCTTTTAAAACCTCATTAGCTCTGTTATCCAACTCGTGTGAATACAAGAACGTTTTGATTGTGTTAGGGATCGATTAAGTTATTCGATTTTTATTTATTTGTATGCAGGCATCGCAGGCCCATGGATATAATATACTTACCTTATAAACTAACATGCATATTAATAATACAAATAAGAACTAAAGTATGGTTATATGTTAGTTAATCACTTTTACTAACTATTCTTTAATTCAATGAAAAATAGTGAGAAGGTTATTTCAAACAGGTGATTTAATATGGCAGGTGATAGGTATTTATTTATTTATTCACGCATCTAAATAACTATAGACCATAATAATTAGAATACACCATAATGCCTGTATTTCCTGAAAGATCAGGCAAAGGTGTATAGAATCACACAATGCTCTAGAGACGTTTCACGTTATAAAATATCATAAAATAATATTTTAATAAAACTATTAAAGCGGCCTCAAAAAAGCCTGGGTGCACTAAAAAGCTAGAAATAACTAGGGACCTTATAATTTTGGAGTCGGTGCCAATTAAAATAGGGGTAGGTACCTTATAAGTAGTCCTAACATACCTAATGTGAAGTGTGTAGGTACTAGTAAAATTAAAAATGGGTCCACAATTCAAGGAGCAATCGGGGAACAGCATACATAAAAGTACATATACAGTCAAATATAGAACTTCTTCCTTTTTTAAAGTCGGTTTAAAAATACCTAACCTCCGTCTAATCAGAGATCATTGACTTGTATTCAGTTTGAGATCATATCAAGATGATCGCTTGTTTGCAAAATGGTCAAAGTTGTGAAGTTTAACAGACTGCGGCAAATGATTCACAATGTTCTCGGCTATTAAAGAGATAATACTATGGAAAGTTGCAATCTCGGTAGTTTAATAGTCGATCGTGTATTAATGCTGACAGTTAGCTGTGCGTGCGTTGAACTTCACCAAGTTTTTCTACCTTTAGAAAAAGGACAGAGCGCCAAAAATATTCCTTTTCACTGGCTTATACTAGGTGAAACAGAAAGGGTATACTATTTTTTTCAAAACTTTACTTTGTCATTCTATAACTATCACCTTTGGAGGAAACTTGAAAAACAAAAGGTGTTATAGGGATACAGCTGTTGACAGATTTCATAAATCTACAAAACCTTCAGTACTTCAACTGTCACACAAAGCCGATAGATTTACATTTACAAAGTTAAATTGCAAAAAAAAATAGTATACCCTTTCTGTTTCACCTAGTACAGGGTGGCCCATAAGTCACTTAAAATGTAAAAATTTAACTACAAAAATACTAATTATATTATGAAAAAGGTTTTTATTTTGTAGTAATCCTTAATAAATGGGAGTTATTTTTTGAAAATTACATCTTCTAAATGTAATCCGTTACGATCGCGGCACTCCTATAAGCGACGTCTAAAATTTTCCATCACTGCGCGGCAAAGTAAGCTCTGTAATGCTTGTCATTTCTTGTCGGATAATTTCTTTCAGGACATCAATTGACCGCGGGCTGCTTTCGTACACTTTACTTTTAAGATAGCCCAATAAGAAAAAGTCCATTGGGGTTAGATCCGGACTACGTGGTGGCCAGGGAACATCTCCTCTTCGAGAGATCACTTTATTAGGAAAAAGATGACGGACGACGAGCATAGCGGTGTTAGAAGTATGGGCAGTTGCTCCATCCTGTTGAAACCATATCTGCGCATTGAAGCCTGGAATATTCTCCAACTCTGGTGTAAAAAAGTCCTCGATCATTGCCACATACCGCTGCAAAGTCACAATAACAGCGCGACCGCTGCCGTCCTCAACAATTTTCATTTATTGACTGTTTCACCACGTTGATGTTTTCTTCCGTCCGTGATGTCCTTGGTCGATCTGGTCGTTGTTTATCTAACGTCGAACCACTCTCCTCGAACTTTTTAACGTTTGACCACTTGGAGTGTGGTTGAAGTGGCGTAAATTGCGGTATTCCCTAAATTTACGCCGCGCAATGGTAGCCGAAATATCGTTTCGATAAAACTCACGCACACAAAAAGCACGGTCCGCACCGTCGAAACGCTCCATGGCGACTTAATTCCCAGAAACCGCCTGTACTCCCCCCGCAACGCGCGTGCCACTCCCGCGCGCCTTTTGTATTTTATTCAAAATTTACATTTCAAGGGACTTATGGGCCACCCTGTATAAGGGGCGGCTCGACCGGGGTAGTACGCACTCTTACAAAAAAATAATAGACTTGCTATTATTGCTGCGTTTCGAACAATGAGTGAGAGAGCTGGAACCTCATCCCTTCTCCTCCCTATGTCCCACCCCCCATCAGGTGGCAACGTGCGAGCAATTTGGTATCACAAACATCTATAAATAGGCTATGATAACTGATTATCAGGTGAGTCGTTAGCATGTTTGTTGTCTTTAAGTTTGTTTAAGGATCTTATTCTTCCATCTCTTTCCATTTAAACTGTTTAACGACGAGGGTAATGTTGACTGTAGCCAAGGCTGCTCAGTCTAGTAATATGATGTGAAGGTCAAAACTTAAGGTAGGTAAAAACCTGAAGTTATTTTAGAACATAAATTCGAAAGTTTGACTACTGCTTGACGCAGTGGTTTGAGCGTAGGCCTCTCGGCTCACTGCACCGGATGGTTGCGGGTTCGATGCCCGTCGGGGAAATTATCGGAAATGGCCTCATCGTAGGTCTGGATGTCATTGGCATTGCCCTCAGTCCATTGTACGGTACCTACCCATGATACAAGCGTTGCATATTGTGTCAGTCTGGCGATCTTTATTTATTTTTTTAAATGACATTTTCGAAATAGGCCAAGATCCTCATAGCCTCTGAAATAACAATCGACAATAAAATATGCGGCATTTATGGCGCATCGTCCAGCTCAGTATAATAAATTATCTGTGACAGAACACAATACAATCGTTTTTTGTTACATTATCTATGTACAGCTCTTTGTGTCCCACACATGGGTCATGTAAGTTGATGTAGGTACCGTATGATGACGACAGAACTGTTGAGTTGTTCGACAATTACAAATAAACCTTGTACCTAACTGGGTATTTGCTTCTTGATTCTTGAAATTCGGTAAGTACCTAAACAGAAATGTTAAGGAAAATGCGTCACAATATAAAACTAGAATAAACCTATTAAGGTGACAATAATGCTGATTTTGTTGTCAAATCGCGACGAAACTAAATATAACTCGTTTATAAGTACAAAAATTGTGGTACTCGTACCGACTCCGTACTTAATACCTACTCCAAAGCAAGAAATTATGATCTCTAGATATTTCTAGCGTTTTAGAGCATCCAGGTTTAATTGTTTCGTTTTTATAAAAAAAATGTGGCGTTCTGTATCGCGATTTTAGTTTAGTCAAGGCCCAAACGCTAGCCGCTCACGAAAGAAGTAACTCCAGCAGGTCCTGGAATTGTACATTTAGTTGCAACAAATACATCGTAATTAAATCCCATCCTTATGGACCGACGTGATCAGCCACACGATCCTACGCCGCGGACGCCTATATCTAGATAAAAACTTACTCACGGGATTCCCAGACAATCATTAACCAGCATAATAAGACCGGATTCTTATTATTTTGTATCATAAATAATACGTATGTATGACGAATTTGGCAGGCAACCTTTGCGTACATTCGGATTTCGATTTGCCTATGTAAGCAGTATCTTCTTACGTCATTACTGCCCTTATTTGCTTATAGGTAGCCTTTCATAATTACTTAAAATAAATAAATATCGCTTCAAATAGACTGACACACCAAATGTTTGTTCCCAAACTAAACAACTATGGGTACCATACAATAAACTGGAGGCAACACTAGTGACATCTATACAAGGGCCCAATTCTGTTAACCGCTGGCATCTCGATCTACTCAAAATAAGTAAACACTGGCGTATCGCGTATGTGAATAAGTCAGTTTTGTCAGATTTTCTACACTGTTCCCGCCACACACTCCCACCACTGTTACTCCTTTAAACCAGGATTGACAATGGTGACCAATAGTGACGTCAAGGTTTGACCCTCGACGATTCCGGGGAAAGGTTAAATTGTATTGGAACCCGCACAAATTTAATCGAAAGAAATAACAGGAGGAGTTGGGAGGAAACATTTCCACTTACCTCCGGTGCAAAGCGGGAGACAAAAATAGCTGGTTGGACTGATTACCATAGAAGCAAGACTGTTACAGCTGATTGAAGACCAGTTGTAAGACACCGCGGATCGTAATTAGACTAAGTGGACCTAAACTCGTGAGCTGACTATACTTGATTCCAATAATAGGTATGGCAAAAGCGCTTGACGCACGGAAATTGTCCCTGATTTCCACAAAGTCTGTGTAATAAACCGCTCCAGATGCCACTTGTAGGCTATTTAACATAGTAGTCCGTTCGTTTTGCCAGAGACTGCACTCCCACAGGATGAGATGTGCAGATTGTTCGTTTTGCGGTGTCGAACATTGACAGAAAGGTGAAGGAACCAATGTGAAGTAGAATTCGGACAGATTTTCTACAGAATAACTGACGTATTGCGAATCGATCGACATGCTAACGATTAACAAAGTTGTGCCCCGGGCCTGTAAGCTTTAATATGACGTATGGATTATATGAATATATTTTTTGTTAGGGCTCAGTTCTAAACGAATTCCGGCCGTGTCTTTTCCTCGGGCTTCCGCGACGGCCTCGAGCAGAACAACAGCGCGATTGCCTCCACGCATGTTTATGCATTACCAACTTCTGATAGGATGTTAACAAGAAATCGTAAAAACAAGAGATGGAAAGTGCTTACCGAGGTCTGAAATTGGAAACGCGTTCGTCAGAGGCCGGAAATTGTTGGTTCGTCGACGGCTAGGCGGGTGCGGCTGGCGGGTCACGTGAGCTCATTATCCTGTCACGTGGCAGGCTCCGATTGCTGTGCAGGCTGTCCCGACACGCCGATACAACGCTAGGTGTTTGTACGATCGTATAATGCGGACGTGCGAAAGTGGAGCTGGAAATAAGTGGAGCTTCAGGTGTGAGGAAATTATTCGGATATTGCAGTGAAAAGCGAGGCTATATAAGAATTGAAATCGATTTTAGAATCGTACTAGATTTTAGAATATTAAAAATAAGCTTATACCTAAAACGACTATATTTGATAAGTTCTAAGAATCGAATTAATTTAAGGTTTTATTAGCTGTACTCGTACCGGCTGGTTTCACAGAAGTGAGATGAGAATATTTTACCAATTTCCTCAATAATTCTTCATCTGCCAGTGATCATGGTACCAAGTATCTAATAATAATACAATTTTGGACTACCATTAAAATGAATAGATCGACTTTAGATTACAGTCAATGATGATGATAGGCTCCGCTCTGCAGAACGGAAAATCGAAAAGTTAATTCGTTTCGATTCAAATTCAAGTTTGGAACTCCATCGAATTCTAATTAAGTGGCCAGTTGCAAACTTGGAAGCGAGTTAATGGTGCCTACTCTGATTCAAATTAAGAAGAAAACGTCCCCATCCATTGGGTTCCGGATGAACATTACGGCGAATAAAGTCTGTATATACATAGTTTAAGAAGTAAACATTAAATTCCAAATTGAGTAATTAAATCGAAATAGGGGAAAAAGTTGAGGTATCGAAATAATAAGGTTTGTTTTTATATGTAATAAAGTTGGCAAACAAGCGGTAACCACAGCCTATAGATACCAATTATACTGCTTGCAATACCAAAGGCATTACTCGCACGGTGCCGACCTGAAGGGTAGCGGGGGAGAGTGAGGGGCAGGGGGGTTTGATTGGTCTTCCAGATCTGCTTAATTCCTGCGATAGAAGATAGTATAAACATCAATTACAATTTTTGCATTTATATTTTAATAATTACTTAAGGATTTACTTCTTGAAGGAGGAAAATTATCAGGGATACAAACCTTGGTCATAACTTTCATTGTATAAGTAGGTTATGAATCTGGTACGCTTTTTAAAAGATAAACAACTCGGTAATCCCGGGATATAAGGGAGGACCATTATTTTCTCACAATTGTTGCTCCAGTCGCTTCTTGAGAAATGATTTAATCGCAGAAAATTATTTATTATTTTAACACATTTCACTTCTGAAGAAAAGGCAAACTCGTAAAATTCTGAATTTAACTGAAAACATTTTAAATTGTTCCTAAGTATTAGTACACTTTTTTATATTTTTAAAAACATCTTAAGTTTTTTAAATTAAATTACTTACCCAAGGCTCCGTTCACATTGCGAAGAAGACAATGTTTTTCCAATACCTACATCTTGATCCAGAAATGGTCAAAATGTACAGAAAGAACATTATCTTTACCATTTGAATGAAGCCTAATCTTATTAACTGTCTTTGTAGCCTCCTTCTAAATGGGTTTAGAATAGGTACACTCTTCAATAACATTGCGGATTAAAATCACTAGGAGTTTGAAGAATTTACTTCACGCGTTTTGTTACTGTTTACATTATATTTATAAACTTCAGTTAATTTCGGTCTGACATCTAGAACGGGTTTCAGCCCTCTTCTTACTGCTGTTAAGACTATCGAATATCAAATTATCAATTAATAACACACAAGCAAATAATAATGAAGGGTCTGACGAAGATCAAAGTAGGTTCGTTTCCTATAAAAGACTAATTGAAGGGGATGTCGGTTGCAATCTGATATCGGGGAAGGAAAATAGTCGGACAGGATCTAAGAAAATGTTTAATTAAAGCGAAGAATCCAAACATTAGCCGAGACAATCCAGCGAAGACTTATAAAAGACTAGAGTTGACTAGAGTTCCGACACGTCGATAGAATCAATTAGGTGCACGTTTTGCGCGAGTCTTTTACCAAGAACCAATTATACTTATTTTAACGAAATGTCTACCTTATATTTTATTATATCTAATATAGCTGTTGCCCGTGTATCCGCTGGCGTGGTACCTACTTCTATAAAATAGCATAAGTTTATTGTATCAGCTAGGTATCTGCCAGTGAAAATACCGTCAAAATCGGTCCAGCTGTTTCGGAGCTGGAACAAACAGAAAGACAGACGGACAAAAAAAATAAAAATTGTGTTTTGTTAGATATAAGTACCGCATATACTTTCAAATCCATTCACTGAAAAGCTATTATTTTGATATTCTAAACAGACACTTCAATTTTATTTATTTGTTTAAGAAAACATAAATGAGTGTATATACTCATTTACAATCCGCATCACAAGGAGGTAATTAACGCCGTAAACTCAGTTATGTAGGTTACATACCTTTATAATATTTTCTAGGAGTAATTTCAAAGGCAAAATGATAAGTAATAGCCCCCCGTTTTAGTAAAGGCAATAATTGACCTAGTTTAGAATAAAAATATTTGCTCATCGATTATTAACCTTAACCATCTACTAAATTAACGGAGTTTGAAATTTAATTAATCCTTTTGTTGTATAAATGAGATAAGCCATTACGAAGAAGTTTCTGGATTGACCCTTTGGCAGCGCCCCGGCTATCGGAGGTAACGGCCCTTATACTTTCAAACAGATTATGAAATTTCAGTTTGATTTCGAATGTTTGTTTGGTAGACCAGCTTCATACAACGCGATAACGCTTTTATTCGCGCTATCTGCGATGTATGTGGCCACTCACTACGCCATAGACGCGCGTAGACGCGCCGTAGACGCGCCGTAGACGCGCCGTAGACGCGCCGTAGATACGCTTAGACGCGCGTTCATTGCGTATGCTTTGCTACATGTGCGGCCGCACTATTTGACGACCGCTGACGACCGCTTGGCGCAGTGGTTCGAGCGTAGGCCGCTCGGCTCACTGCACATGGTGGTTGCGGGTTCGATTCTCGCCAGGGCAAATTTCGGAAATGGCCTTTTCGTAATTTGCCCAGGTCTGGGTGTCACTGGGATCGCCCCCAGTCCATTGTACGGTACCCATAGTACAAGCTTTGCTTAGTTTGGGACCGTACAGTTGGTGTGTCTGTCTGGCGGTATTTATTTATTATTATTTACTATTACAAGAATTGGATTACATTGTTTTAGTATTAAGGCATCCATCCATTCGTTGAACACTTTGATACCTATTGCAAATGCACAAGAGAATCTTAATAAACTTCTACTTGAGAAAGCTTTGGCTCTATATTTTTGTTAGTGATATCAAATTTATAATCAACTAGCTATGCCCGCGACTTCGTCCGCGTGAAATAGTGTCTTTGGGTAGCATTTTTAATTATTTTGGCTATTTTTTATACAAATAAGACACATACGTATAAATACTTTAATGAGCTTTTTGAAGTGCTTCACTGCAAAGAGCTATATTTCCATACAAACTTTCATCCCCTATTCCCTATTGTTATTTTACACCCTTGAGATTAACACACTTACAAACTTTGAATGTCATATTTATTTATATCGAATCAGCAGCCTAACAAATAAGTTTCAAGCTTCTAGCTCTAAAAATGACGATACTTCCATACAACTTTTCATCCCCCCTTTGAACCCCTTAAAACTCTTTTTCGCATTAAAAAGTAGCCTATGTCCTTTCTCAGGCTCTAGACTATCTGTGTATCAAATTTCATTGAAATCGGTTCAGTAGTTTTGGCGTGAAAGAGCGACAGACAGACAGAGTTACTTTCGCATTTATAATATTATTAGTAAGGATTTGTCCAAAAAATACTACTTACCTACACTAGAAAATATTGGGTTTTGTTGTGGCTGCAAATAGAATAACGTCAGGTGTACGAAATGTCTGGCTTTAGAAACAAATAATAAACCAGTCTTCTTAAGGGTTTGCACCGGAGCCATGTGAAATGAGAAAAACCGGTTAATCTCAGGTTCCCATATAATGGCCATTTTACGCCGATTTTCTGTGTGAGGGTGGTACTACCCCAGTCGGCCAGCCCGTTTATGAGCTGTACAAGGTTCCTTGGCTACAGCTTGGCTCTACCACCGTAAACGTGCTACACGCTACGTGTAATAAACTCATGATTCTCCGGAAAAAATCCGGAGATCGCTCAATTACCGGTAAATGTTATCGGTTCTCATTCTCCCACATTTCACCAGCAAGTAAGTCCAAAACACTACAATGTGCATGCATCGGTCGCAATTGGATATAATTTTGCAGAACGGAATCAACCCACATGCACTGCTGTAGACCAAAACCAACCTTGTGCTGGTGGTTATAGGTTGGTTTCAATTTGCAGAAGTGTGTGTGGGTTGGTTCCAATTTGCTAAACTACGTCCAATTAATCTATCACTGTGTATGTTAAGCGAGGAGTGTTCTGTCGCGGCCATCAGACGGGCACACTCAGTGGGGCGGACCGAGCGCGCAATAATACGAGACCGTCACTTGCACGCCGGCTCGTGGTGACGGGGCCTAAGAATCACTATTATGTAGATGGGGAGTTAGGTAGAAAATACTGCATTCAATTCAATTCAAATTCTTTATTTCAGACATGAGTCCATAATTCAAATTCAAATTCGAATTCAAAGCGTCTATTTTGTTTAGGCCTGCGGGGCACTTACAAATTGTCAATTTTACATATTTTTTTTTATATCTACAACCGGATCGGAACGCGACCTCGACTGAGAAGATCCGGCAAGAAACTCAGCGGGCTTGTCTTTTTTTAGTGTCAGTATACAAGATAATTAAGTAAATAGTGTTAGTGATAAGGCTACCTACATTACAACGGGTATGGATCCAGTGACGCAGCAGAGGGGCATCCCACCGATCTGAGAACACGCTCAGGGGACTATTAGTGTGTGTAGCATTGTGTAGGTACTTAATAAAATATACTTTTATGTGATGAGTCCGCGGGAAAAAACAATGAAAGACAAATATGCTGTAGTCACTGTTAACCTGACACCGATATATTCCTAACATTCTAATGTATTAAATATAATTATTATCTGTTAAACATTTATGTAAAAAACGGGGCCATCTTCTTCGTGTGAATGACCGTTTAGGTAGAGGAAATCATTTTTCTATGTTTAGAAAGTACTCATAGTTATATATGTTGAGGGGTCTTCATATGACTCCATTTTGTTACATTTTTTTTAGTAAAATCGGTCTAAACGAAAAATATTATAAATGCTTCTTTTTCAATTTATGATGTCAATTTAGTATTATTGATACAGATGGAAGGATAGAAACCTTTAGGATGACCGTCCACTTGGCTATGCAATGAAGCGGGTCCACTCGGTTCAACCAATAGGATCGCTTCACTTCCTCAACTTTACTAGGATCCTATTGGTCGAAGTGGGCGAGTAGCTAGTAACCGAAAAGCAATATTTTATTAAATATTCTTTGATAGAGTAACTGTTAGTGCGCGAGGCGTGTGACTGAGCGGACACGACGTTGATGTACAAGTTATTTGCAGTTAATCACGACTCGTGACTATCCCACTCACTGGATACAATCGTGAGGATTTAAATAAAATGTCCATAGTTATAGGTATTTCCACACATTTTAATACGTAACGTAATTTTGCCATTTCTGATGTCCCACTCCTGGGCACGGGCTTGCCTTCACTATGTGAGGGATTCAGGCCGTAATCCACCACCCAGGCCCGTGGCCCCAGGCATATGTTTTTCTAAAATTAGTGAGATTTTCTAAGACATGCACCTCACGATGTATTCCTACAAGTAATAATCATGTAGAAATAATGATTCGAACGTAGATTTCGAAAAACTCAGAGGTACCAACCGGGGTTTAAATCCAGGCTATTGGCACATTTTAATAATATTTGCATTATTATTTTATATTGATTTATAATATTAATTAGATACTTGTTCTCCAAAAAAGCGGCATTTGATATAAATAAATGAACCTTTTATTGTACACCAAATGAAACAATACCTACATTATTACTTTTCCAGCATCTAATCCCCTCGCTTGCACTGGCGGAACATTGACACCGATTTATGATGCTGTCTCTAGTTTGTGCGGTCAGAAAATAAAGACAACGACATAAATCGGTGTTCATGTTCCGCCAGTGAAAACTCACTGTTAAAGCCAATTGTCGTTATTTTGTTTATGTCAATAAAATACCTTAGATGTTATTAAACATAACACGGTTAGGTAGGTACCATGCATCGTAGATAGATTGTCAAATTTGCCGTTTTACAACACAGCTGGTATGCCCAAAGATTGGTAAGCGCAGGTGGTTATGAATAAACAGAATAAAGATAACCCTTCATCTACATATTCAATACCTAAATAATTTGACTTTTTAATGAATTCATCATTAAAAGTCATGAAAAATTTATTACATATATATTTTTGTGAAAACAGAATTATTATTAATTTTAAAAAAATATTAATACGTGACATTTTAAAATAAAAACAAAAATATACTATAAAAATACTTTACCCCTGCCCAAGTGTTATGGTGCCAAGAATGTTGGCTGCATTTCCTCGTTAAATCGATAACTAATAGATTATACAATGCAATATGAATCCAGCTGAATGTTGTTCAGCTGTTTTACGTAACAGAGTTGTTTTTTAAAACAGCTGGTTATACAATCAATCTGCTACGTAGGTATACATATTCATAGTACCTCACGCAGTATTTGGGCAGGGGCGCGAATGGAAAGCGGCGCCCACTCGACGCCGGATAAGCTTATAAAATGTTGAATATGAAAATTTCCCCCACTCTACAAATAAAAGAGCTAAGAGTTCATAAGCGATTACGTCATAGCGGTTGAAAAATGACTCCTGAAATCCGACCACTCCGCGTCGCGCCTCCACTCAAGATGAATTGTTAAAAATTGACGTCAAGATTAGGAATGATTTTTATTGTTATGCCTGTAACTGTTACCGCTGGAAGGGCCTGCAATGTAATTTAGATGGTTAACTCGTGGCACCTCGTATACCTACATATTACAAGGTTGGAATTATAAAGAAAAATACATAAATAAATATCGCCAGACAGATACTCCACCTGTACGGTCCCAAACTAAGCAAAGCTTGTACGATGGGTACCGTACAATGGACTGGGGGCGATCCCAGTGACACCCACACCTGGGCAAATTACGAAAAGGCCATTTCCGAAATTTTCCCCGGCAGGAATCAAACCCGCAACCACCATGTGCAGTGAGCCGAGCGGCCTACGCTCGAACCACTGCGCCAAGCGGTCGTCAAATTGCGGAATTGTTTTAATAATGCACAATGTTTTGTTTGGCGCCCTAGTAAGAGATGATGAACCGACACAAAAATAAAATATGCGGTCGGGGGACCCCCGTGAGGAACGAAAACGAAGATCTTTGTTAAAAGTCTTGTATGCACAAAAATTTAAGATGTTTTGTTAAAAATATAAGTGAATAAATAAATAAATTATTAAGCCCTTTTTGACTTCCCACTCCTGGGCACGGGCCTCCCCTCACTACGGGGCAGGTTTCAGGCCGAAATCCACCACGCTGGCCCAGTGCAGGTTGGCAGATTCCACATGTCTTTCGAAAATATGTTTGATTTTATAAGACATACAGGTTTCCTAGGGCCTTTTTCCGTCAAAAGCGGAGCATTTGAAACGTAGTCGCGAGCGTTTGCTTTTCTATTACGATTTGAGTAGCTAGCGTGGTTAGTGCCCTGGTGCCCGCAGGACGCGTGCTTAATCGGCTATCACTGCTCATAAAAATGAGTATATAATATATGTATATAAGATAACTACTAGTAGCGCTAATACAGGTACCGAAATTACAGCTTCCACGCAAGTTTCCCCGATCAAGTTGCATGCGGGCGAGGTAACCCAACTAGGTACTTCTTGTTGTACACCTGATGTGTCCTAGGAAGCCTTTGTTCAACGAAAATTTAATAGTACAGGAAATTCAATTCGTTAAAATTATGTATATTACGCTGGTTTGTCTACTATGTTATATATTAAAGAAAATAATAACTCTTAACAGCCTTACACTTGAAGAAACTTAAATCGATTTAAGCCCGTATTATAATAAATCGATCTTAAGTCTGAAAGCGGTCTTGAGTACGTCTTTGACGTGTCATTTTGTACTGGAATTACATAAGAATGACATTTCCAAGAACACTCTCGACTTGAGATCGTACCTTAGTTATGCCATCATAAATATATTATGATGTGTAGTGTATCTCAGGAACACATAATCTACCAAATATTATATTAATGTTCAAGTGCAGTGTTCCAGATGATTAAAGTTATGTATGATGTCCAATGCGGTATGCCGGCATTCTCCGCGCCATTAGTGCGGCCACAAATCATAAATGGATTGGATACATTTGTCATGAGGTAATGAAGCGATGCGCTTCGTGCAGCTAATAGCTGCTGTATATACAACTATAATAGTTCATATTATTAATACAGTTGGTTATAGTGAGGTAGGTAGTGTACTGATACAGCTTACCGATTCTCACTAAATTTACTAACAATTGCTGCTGCCTGCGGCTACGCTCGCGTGGTACTACGATTAAATAAAAGCCTAAGTTACTAATTATAATATCAGCTATCTGCCAGTGAAACTCTTATCGAAATCGGTCTTGACGTTTCGGAGATTAGCCAGAACGGACAGACCACAATTTTTTTTTGTAAGTATCTGACATACATAATTTCATATGAATGTAATAAAATGCTTGGTATTCTTTTGTTATTATACCATGTACAAGTTAGCTTGATCGTTTTGACAGACGGAAAACTGACATTTATAGGGTCAGCATATAAAAAATTGTCGATAGAAATAGAGGTTTCATGCTATCATCGATGCTAAAAACGAATATTTTAATATAAAATGACATTTATTCTCTTAAAGGAGTACACCAGTTTCTGAATCGCTAGAACAATCTTGTAAATTTATTATAAACTCTTGTTCGCAAATCAAAAATATTATCAAATCGGACGTCCCACTCCCGAAATTGGATTTTATTTACTCACTATCATTTTAGATCAAGTATGTACAAATATAAATAATGTTATGATATTAAAATAAACAATACAATTAAAATATAAATTAAGCTTTCTTTAAAATATCGTCTGTGGTCACGATGATTCATCGACCATCACTAATTAGGTCGGCATGCCCATAAAGTGTGAAATTGACAGGTACTGTCTGTACTATTATGAAATTCAGGAGTTCATAGGCGTGATTTTACTGACAGCTGTCGCAGAGATCAAGCTATCTTGTACAGATAATAGACACGGTGACTTTAAATTTATTTATTTGTATAGATAGTCGTTAATCTAACCTAAACAGCACTTGAAACCTTTGATAATGCAGGTTAAAAATAAACTTTTCTGTAGGCCTAGCAAACAGAAAAATATAATGTATTTGAAAAACATCTAGAAAAAAGCATTTAATTTTATGTTGGATACCCGCTAAACATTATTTCAACAGTTGTTTTTGTTTGTATCCAATGAAAGGAATACAAGGGAATAAATTATTATTTGTTCTTATATATAACGCTAAATGTATACAGTTGTAGAATAATGTTATTGTAAAACATTACAACAACATGATTTCGGTATACATTACAGATTGTTGTTGTGTGAGAAAATATTGCTTTAATAAGTATAATATATCTATTCTGGTTTAAGCTATCGTAAAGATATAGTTTTAAGTGTTTGTAAAGTATTGTCCCTGAACCTATTACGGCGCTTGTTATGTGACAAAATCCCCTCCATCAAAAGGTTGACTGGAAGAGATCGCAATGTGTGATAGGACCGCCTAATGTAGTTACACTACTTAATGCTAGGTCGTATGTTTTGTCCTTATGCGTAATATTGGTGTAGAACAAAGAGTTATATATATATTTTTTTTACACGTTGGTGAATAGCAAAACAGCATGGCAATAGAATGGCAAAACCCTAAAGCATTGTGTATATAGGTACTTGTATTTATTCGTAATCCCTGTAGTCCAAAAAGTGGGTACATTTATAAGGAGTAAGCCGTTTACTTGGTTTGATAAGCTGGATTAGTTTGATAATGACATCATAGTCTGCTTGCTTGGGTTTATAGGTCACTTATTACAGGTTTACGAGAAATAATCCTCATTCCAGTCTTAAAAAAACAATTTAGGCAATTATTTTTAAAACTTGTTTTTGTAGTCATGCATCTTTTGCGAAGGAGATATGTTTCTAACCGTTCTTTATTCAAATAAATTCAAACACAACTTTTTTTATATTTAAGACTTAACTGGCACAAGATAACTGGAACACTGGCACAAAACAACCCCGAAGATCGCGAAGTTACGTCATTTTTTTATTGGACACAATCAATGGCCTATTTACCATGTGTTGTGTTATTGGCAGGTACTGTCAAAGTGCGCTTATAAATCATCCACGAGAAATATGCAGTGAATACATACGGTTGGGGATAACGATGATCGATTGCGTACAACTTTCTACATGATTTGGCGAAAATGTAATTGGCAAAAGTAATAATCGTTCTAATGAGGGCAGTACAAAGGCAATAAAAGAAATAAGAAACGTTGTTAGCGAGTGCTCTGCCACATAATAAATAGGTTATTTTTACGTTGATCTCACCTCGCGTGGTAATACTTTTTGTGGACCTGTGTTAATAGTCTGTCGGTTAATGCCGACAGTCGGCATGTCATGGATTAGAAAGATTGTCAGTGGCATACACTATTTGGAACGTGGATTTCTGTATGTTGAAGTAAGGGTACCTACCTTATTGAATGTTCGATTTTCCACCGACAATGTACCTATCGGTGAGAGGCACATAGCCTCTAATTTGGACAGGCGAGGTCGGATGAACTGTCAATGATTTTAAGGACCGACTTTATGTGTGTGGTGTGCCACAGAAAATCTGCCACCACTTGCCTGATGTGCCAGCCGAGATAAAAAATTCCGGCGTGCGAGTGTTCGTATTTCGTAAGCCTTCTCCTCCGAAACGGCTTGACTGATTATGATGTATTTTTTTGTAATAACGGGTTCACCTGGATCGTCCTTAGCTATAGTTGGACCCGGAAGGTGGCGCTGTTGTCGACATACAGAAAATAAAATAAGAATATTAAACAGAGCTGCGAGCAAAAGCTAGTTAGATACAAACACAGATTATTATTATTATTTTCATTGTGTGTAAAGGAAATGGCGGCCATCTTGTTATGCGCCAGTGATTACATTTCCCCTCTGTGCTGGAGTAATGCTAGATTCTTGCAGCGAATGAACAACGCCGGTAACGACGGTGACTATTGTGTTCCAGAAAGAACTTCAATACTATCATGTTCTAAAATAATGTTGGAGATATTTTTATTTGTATGTCGTACCGTATCGATATCACAATGAACATTATAATCGACATTTCTCTACTGTCTTTGTAGCTTGTGCACTCAATTCTTTGTTTCAGTACTGTTTAAACATAGGATCAAATTCGTTTATCAGACGTCAGACATATACCTAGGTATTAAGAGAAAATGATCTCGCAAATCCCCCGAGCTTAGGTGTTCCTAGAACTAACCCTCAGTCCATTCTATACAACAGGTAAGTATTGGTCTGGAAATATATAAATTTAAAAATTTCATTCACACGTTCCACAAAATGGAACGGTCTCCTTTAACTTTTAAGCCGCAATAAATTCCTAAGAGTCGGAATATGCTAACGTAAGATGAAATTTATTTATATTTCGGGCGTGTAGCAAGCAAATCGGCGGATGCATATTTTTATTCCTTTCGGCTGCATCAGCGATGCGCGGCGCTACGGGGCTGACATACAGATGGCTGGATGATTAGTTAGCTTTAGCCACGTAGAAGAAGAAAATGATTAAATATTGTAGCGTAATATACCAACGCTTGTACTATGGCTACAGTAGGGACAAGGGATTGGAGGTGATCCCATTCATACCCAGACAATGGGAGTTCTTAAACTTAATCTTAAACTTTCTGTAGCATGTATTTATTATTGGCAAGTACCAATTTATCTATGTTATATCGTAGTCAAAAACACAGTCAGTATTTTTCCGCTCCGTCAAGACCTCATGCAATTTAATGTTTAAAGCACAAAGAGTCGAACAAAAGCCAGACCGGTCTCCATAATTGTTTTCATAGGTGCTTCCACGTTCTAGAGACTGCGCCTAGTTTCGCGAGGCTTGCTGTAAAACCCTTTATAAAAACTAACATACAAAACGACGCCACTATACTAAGGTGTACTTTTTAATCCCCCCTAAAAGATCTAATAAAGTATTTCCAAGTTGTCGCCATACGCCGCGGCTCTTGCACTTTGCGCGCGGAGCCTGGCATTAATGCATTAATAATGACTAACAAGAGGTCCTCTTTGTCCCCGTCCATTAGAAGTACGTCATTCCGCCATTACTGGGAGATGAATGACCCGCCATTCAAACACTAATGCACTGTTAATTTTTTCGAAATTCGCCTCGAGAGTACGCCGCGTAGTACCACACTGTTGGCGTTTTTCTTTTCTTGTTTTTAAATAGCGTGTTTGGAAAGTGTGGTGTCATCAACTATTTTCGGAGTTTTCTTTAACGGTGACGGAAGACACTTTCTTAGCTAGCCCCAAAATCAAATACAGGAATTACTGTTCATTATAAATATTATAAAATGAAAAATATCTCGTTAAGAGTGGATCTTTTGTCAGAATAGCTAAGCAGCTACAGTGATACGTTTTATTTTAAGTACAACGGAAATATACGGAAGTATTAAGGAAATTGAATAAGTACAAAAATATTGAACCAAATATCCGAGACGGATTCTTAAGCCGATTTCTTCCGTTGTTCTTATTTTTAATAAAGCCTTAAAATTATTAAAAAATACTACAAAGAAACGGGAACCCGCTCTCATCGTTCAAGATTTGTAAATATGCAAAGTGTTCAAGCGAAACTAATTTGTTTTCCTCGGGATGAAATTAAAAAGTACGACAAGAGCTACAAATTGCTTCGCCCTCAATTTGCTCGTGTCCAGAGTTCAGCGTTTTGTTTTTTATAAAAGCTAATTTATTAGGAAAACCGCACCGTATTCTGCTTTATGAATTCCGTTATTGTGATTTTACTAAGATGCTTTTGTGGAACAATAAACGGTATTCTTCTTTTGAAACTGATTGCGTTCACGCGAAGGACTTGCAGATAAGCAACTTTGTAGTGGGGGTTTTAATAACTGTAAGGTAAGGTATATTTAATTACCCTTGATGGCTGATTAGAGTCTGAACCATCATCTAATTACATTTTCAAGATCATAATTTAAAATGGTTTTACACTTAATTTTCGGCAGTTACAGTACAGTTACAGTTTTTATTTATCTATAGAATGACCCACATGTGGTACCTATCTATTGTATTCTGTGTGCCTAGCAAGAACTATCGTAATCGTATCGTCATCGAGAAAGCATGCCGATAGTCATTCTTATTTACGAAGTGTGACATGTGGACATGACAGTGTGACATGGGGGGCTCTGGTAACAGCTGAAAAGTTCGACATTTCGACTGTCCGTATCTGACTCTGAACTGGGACTCCAATTTTGTTTTTCCAAAGTGGACGGTCACATTTTTGTATTGTATTGTTATTCATTGTGTTTGTTAATGCTATTTGTTACTTGACACTGGCGAAATACCTATTAACTTGGGTGGGCCAGAAGAAGAAGAAGACTCTGAACTCTCAAGAAGGAAGGACATAATGCCTTTTATCGCTTAATCTGTGAGTAGTCATCGATTCCGGATTGTGTTGTATTAGGTTTCTATTTTGGATCCAATAAAGCGGTGCTGGCCTTACCCTAGTAACATTAGCGTGGCATTCAACTCAGCCTAGATTAAAGTTTTAAACCATGTCGTTACTCTACTATAAGTTCACGCTATTCGCTGACGTAAAAATAAAATATTTTGGAAATGAACGACTCCTTGCAAATAAATAAATAATAATAACTTGTCTGTGTCAATGTGTTCAAATCTGTTGCCAACAAATTTCGATAAAAATAAATTTGTCACCAAAAATATAGTTGTGTTGCTTGAACGAAGGACGAAGGAAGGTAATCCATTTAGTTTATACCTACAAATTTAGTTTGTGTAACGTGTTTGTGTACCGACACCAGTATAGTTCGTTTATTTAATGAAGCCATGTGCTGTATCTCTTATGACACCGGCATATGGGTCAATTTGCAATATTTCACGCGTCTTCGTGAGATCCTACTAATATTATAAATGCGAAAGTTTGTGAGTGTGGATGTATGTATGTATGTTTGTTACTCCTTCACGCAAAAACTACTGAACGGATTGGGATGAAATTTGGAACACAGATAGATTATAACCGGGATTAACATATAGGATACTTTTTAACCCAATAATCCAATACTACGCGGATGAAGTCGCGGGGCACAGCTAGTTACTTATAATTCCCTATCCAGGACTGATAGATATTATATCAGTGCGATTATATCTAAACCGCGTTATAGATATACCTAATTTTGACCACCGCTTGGCGCAGTGGTTCGAGCGTAAGCCGCTCGGCTCACTGCACCGAGTGGTTGCGGGTTCGAATCCAACCGGGGCAAATTTCGGAAATGGCATTATCATAATTTTTCCTGGTCTGAGATCGCACTAGTCCATGGTTATGTACCCATAGTACAAGCATTGCTTAGTTTGGGACCGTGCATATTTACATACCTATTTCCGAACATAGTACCAACATAATATCTAAAATTCGTAAGACAAAATCTGTATGGCAAAGTGAATAAATAAGAAAAGCGAGAGACGTTTTTAGATATTTATTCGTCCCCTTACACCCTGTTGCCATAAATCTGTGCCGTGTTGAATATAGTTTGCATTATTATGTAAAGGCAAGTGTTAGGGCCGCGCCGCGAGTGCGGAACCCCATGACAGATGCTTTCTAAGAACAAATCCGTTTTATTTGTTTTTTTTTATTGATTGTATATTTGTTAAATTAAGGCTAAAGCGCCCATCTAGCCCGCGAAGTTCAAATTTTTTGAGTTCTTTTAGAAATTTTTCAAAATCTGACAATAATAAAAGACAAATTTTGTAATTTGCGAAAAAGACCGTGTGCAGTGCATTTATTAATATATCCAACTTACTCTAAAACATTTCAAGAACGACAGCTATCCAGATAATCTGGCAATTTTTGTATATTTAGTGATTTACTAGTATCATATCCACCGTGATAATATTTAGAGTAAAATAAATGTATTAATAAATGCATTGCACACGGTCTTTTTCGCGAATTACAAAATTTGTCTTTTATTATTGTCAGATTTTGAAAAATTTCTAAAAGAACTCAAAAAATTTGAACTTCGCGGGCTAGACAGGCGCCTTCACCTTAAGAATGAAAGTCTTTGTTTGTGTTCCGGCTTTTTCATCCGTTTTCCGGTCATATCTTTGAGGTTAGTTTTTTTCCCGACTGTGTAAGGGCGTTTTTACTATGCACAGATATGTTAGTAAGTACCTAATATTGAATATTGATATTCTTTGTGTATCTTTAAAATATCTAATATAAAAATCTCGTGTCGCGGTGTTTGTTGCCAAACTCCTCCGAAATGGCTCGACCGATTTTCATGAAATTTTGTGTGCATATCAGGTGTGTCTGAGAATCGGGCAACATCTATTTTTAATACCGCTAAATGTAAGGGTACCCCTTAAATTTTTTATTATTTTTAGACTCAATTTAAGACAGAACAACGTCTGTCGGGTCTGCTAGTCATCATACTTATATTATAAAGAGGAAAACTTTGTTTGTTTGATTGTAATGAATAGGCTCCGAAACTACCGAACCGATTTGAAAAATTCTTTCACTGTTGGGAAGCTACACTATCCCCGGGTGATATAGGCTATAATATATTTTCAAAATAATTAGGGATCCTTACTAAAACTCGAATAATGTAACCGCAATGTACCCGTGCGAAGCCGGGGCAGGCCGCTAGTATTGTATAAAATTCGATTCGATCGATGCGTACTAACCCCAAAGGATATTTGTAGCGGATAATCACAAAAACTCATAACCGAATTAATTCGGATTTCACCTAATACTTACTCGTATGTGGGTCGTTGCCATTGTTTACTGCTTCAAAGCTAGTCCAAGTCGAAGTGAGTGTCAATACAATTGGCACATTAAAACACCTACGGACGGTTCAAATTAATTAACCCATTTCAATTATATACCTACAGCAACATAATAAAAAAAGCAGGTTATAATTTTAGCGTTTTGTTCGCGCTAATACAACGCAAAGCCAACCTAACAGTTATTAAGCAACACGCAACCAAACGATTAGTCCCTTATTAAATGAATGCTTGTGACCGATCGATAATCGATCAATGGGAAATGATTAATGTTCGAAAGTCACGTGAGTTGTAGTATTTCAGTAGGTAATACAAATGTTAATAAAGTATTGGGTGTTGCAATACTAATGTTGGCTTTTAAAACAAAGAGCTCATTAGCTTTGATTAGTCGTTGATTGATGAATAGGCAATTATTAAATTATTATTCGAACTTTTAATTTTTAAGTGTATATTTTTAAACCCCCTACGCTGAAGGTACGAGTGCCTTCTAAGATTCGCTCATTCCTTTTTGTACCTTAGTCAGTCTACCTATGACATCAGAAAACATTTACATACTATATATATTTGAAAATGTTCATCCCGCTGTTATACAAGGTGAAACATAATGGGTATACTTTTTTTTCAAAACTTAACTTTGTAATTCTAAAACCATCAGCTTTGGAGGGAACTTGGAAAACTAAAGGTGTTATAGGAATACACCTGTTGACCGATTCCTCAAGTCTACAAAACCTTTAGTACTTCAACTGTCCCACAAAGCCGATAGTTTGAGATTTACAAAGTTAAGTTGCAAAAAAAATAGTTTACCCTTTTTGTTTCACCTAGTATAAGATGTTTCAAATTAAAAAATAAATCTAAATTCGATAAATTTTTAATACGTTTTAATTCTATGAACGATTCTTTTGAAACAAAGCATATTTTTCGTTTAAATTGTATTTTTTATAATTTAGGTAAATAGCTATTTATTGAAACATAGGTGCTCAAACCCAAATGATTGTCAACTAACCAGCACAAGCCCCTGTTTATTTATGTCCCGTAAAATCCTGATTGATTACACGGACGCGTACATTTGTTCGCGAATGTATAATAAATCACTCAAATGCAATTCCAATAACGGATCCCCGTAGCATGTAGGTGTTATGGAAAAATATTACCCCCATAACAAAGGGGAGATGCTTAATGGCAACACAATTCAATGTCGCAGGAAATACTTACACCTTTTCGTTTATGAAAAAAACGATGTTTTCAATAGGTTATGTTAAACATTAGAATAATGATTTGAATACCATACATTTTTCGAGGAGAAATATTAGTCGTGTGTCTTACCTAACCTAACGGTGGTAGAGTCAAGCTATAGCCAGTTGAAGCGTCAATGGTCAATGGCGTTTATAGGGGCCGTCCTTGTAGCTTAGAGGTTCCGGGTTCGATCCCCATCCTGGCCATTAAACTAATGACGTGAGCCCACTCCTAGCACAAGCATTAGCTTAGTTGGAGGGGTTAAAGGGAATACTAGAAATATGAAAAACACACGTAGCTAGTAATCTTTAAAAAAAAAAAAAAATGTTGACAAGAGCTCCCATACTTAACCGCCACCACCTCACAGAAGGTCAGCGTAAAGTAGCTATTAATAGTTGCATATTGTACCATGAGTGAGAGAGCCGAAAGCCCTCTCCTACCTTCCCCTCCATGTCGGCAACGTGTGATCATTGCCATTGGTATTGCAAGCATCTATAAACTACGGTAACTGCTTAACATGAAGCGGGTTATACGCTTATTTGTCGACTTTGGTATACAATAAATAAAAAAGTGTATGTATCTGGGTATGGACAAAGAAAATAAAATATTGGTTCAATTGAGATAACTATGTTTGGTATCCTGTTTTTTTTTCTAGGAAAGATACACACTGCGTCAAACCTATTTACTCAACTTAATAGAATGAAGATGGTACAAATACCAGTATTGATAAGATAATATGTATGCTTTAGTAGCTACGTGAAATCACATGTGTTAATATTTGATCATAAATATCAAATTGGTATCCTTTCATAAAGCGAAGCTCCAACAGATTTGATTTCAATAATAATGTATTATTACATGTCTCCGGAAGCCGCCGAGAGCTATCTACTTAGCGCTCGCGTAGGAGACTAAAAGGGGAATTCAAATAAAGATTATTTACATTACAGTGGGACTGAGAACTCATCCATTTCCTTTGATACACCAAACGAGGAAAACTCAAACGTGAAATTTTGACGATGTTTATTTGAATCGGCATAAAAAATGTGTTTAGGGGGCTCTCCGAGAAAAAAGGGGACTTCGCTTCGCCGAATAGGAAGAGCAAGAACAATAAAAGTAAATTGAAGTTGGATAGAATTTTCGCTTCGCGAGTTTTAGTGGCCGATTTAGCGTAACGAGTTTTTACCGCCTTTACAAGTTTGCAAGTTTGCGCAGCCAAGTTCACGGGGTGCTTCGGCTTCTGTACCGACTTGGACGATTGCAGCCTGCCGAAGTTTCAAGCCACTATCTACTGATATATGAAACTGGCGTACGCGTGCTTCTTGTATGTTATTACGAGTATCTACTTGGCTAAGATTTAATCGTAGATTTAGCACCAACAAAATTGTTCAGAATACTTATAACTATTTAGATTTAAATGCTGATTTATTGATATAAAAGTGTATAAGGAACATAACTCATATTTTCAGAAGTGTATAGGCAAGGGAAAAATAAGGTTTTCTTTGTAAGTAACCAGAAAGTTCCTTACCTAAAATTTATTGTAAGCAATTTACTTATTTACATTTGCTGTGAGGATTTCATTTTGTTAAGTATTTTATTTATAGGGATATAAAAATGCGACAAAAAGGCAAAAATACATTTAAATATTCGTAATGTTAATTAAAATACAGTGTGTAGCTTTTATTTATACTACCCATATCACATGCAAAGACTTCTGGTTTTATTTGAATTTTCCCAAAATACAAACATTTGCTTAGTTTGGGATCCACAGTAATACGTCCTTGTTATTGTGATTTAGTTACTTATTAGCAATATACCTCTTGTACCTACTATTTCAAATAGTGTATGTGTAACTATTGTTTTATAATAAATTTATTATTATTCTTATTCTGATTTAAAACTAGCTGTACCCTGCGCGTGTTACTATGCTGTCAAAGATTGGTAGTACCAACTCAGTAACCTTTGTGGGCTCATGCACAACACTTTGCTGAAGATCATGACATGATCAAATGGATGGTTTACGATTCTATAAAGGACATACAGACAAACATTCATTTTATATATTATATTGATATAGCTTTTGCCCGCAGCTTCGCTAGCGTATTATCTGGATGTTGAAACTAGCGCCAGCTACCGGATCCAAGTATAAGCTAAGAACTATCGTGACACCATAATTCCAAAAATAAAATCAAATCGGTGAAGTTGTTAGGACCCGTATTAATAAATCTATCTCAAGTCTGAGAGTGGCCTTAAGTACGCTTTTGACACATACATAATTTTGTTCAGGTATGACATAATAATGTCATTTCCAAGATCGCTCTCAGACTTGAGATCGATTTATTAATACGGGCCTAGAAGAAGAAGAATAACGAACACACTTACACTGAAACTTTATAAATAAAGATATAATTGTAATTACCTGTCTTGACGGTTTCATAAATTGAAATGTTCGTCTAAAACCATGGCCCGATTAAAAGCGAGCGAATAAGGCCTAATAATAATATATTCTAAGCACACGGACGGACTTGCCTGTCGACTACGTTAGAGGAATATCTTTAGCGGAGCGCGGTGCGATGCCGGGTCTCTAATGTTTTATTCCCTCTAATCTTCACGAGTGACTTCTAAATATTTCACTTTAGAATGACAATAAATTATCGAATATTATGCGTATAATATAATCGGGAAATGGGTTAGAAACAATTTTATGTTGATGGGTTTGAATGGGATTTTCCTATTGGGCTTCCCTTACGATTGATTATTTACGTGATATTTTTAAACCCCGGCGAAAAATGAGGGGTGTTATAAGTCTAACTTGTGTATCTATGTTTCTATATATCTGTGTATCTATGTACCTATCTATCTTGAGTGTAAGCATATCTATGTGTCTGTCTGTCGCATCGTAGCGCCCAAGGGGATGAACCGATTCTAATTTTGTTTTTTTTTTTGCTAAAATGTTATTCTCATCGAGAGTGTTCTCCGCTATGTTTCATAAAAATCGGTTAAGCCGTTTGAAAATGATCAGATCTTTTGCAGTTTAAAAAGTCGTTAGGTTTTTTAAATGTTTTATATATCGCTAAACATTCTCACCGATTTTATACTTATACTTAGTTTTTGTCTGTAGCTTCGTAAGCGTCTTTTCTGGATATCGACAACAGCGCCACCTACCGAGTCTAACTGTAGTGCTGAAAACCATCCAGGTGAACCTATAAGTGAGTAAAATACATCAACATTGGTCAAGCCGTTTAGTAGGAGAAGAATTACAAACACACGTACACTGAATGTTATACATAAGTATACAAAGATTAATATATTAATTATATTATTACACAAATTAGAAAAACTTAATATTTTATACTAGCTGAGCCCGCGACTTCATCCGCGTGGAATTTTACTTAACAAAAAAGCCCGCTCCCGCGTTCTGAGCCCGTGACCCATTTTATTTATAAAATAAAAGTAGTTACTCCCTATAACATCAGCTATCTGCCAGTGAAAGTCCCGTCAAAATCGGTCCAGCCGTTTCGGAGATTACCCGGAACAAACATACAGACAGACAGGCAGACAAACATTTTTTAAATCTCGTTTTTGCTATAGGTGTATGCTATAGGTGTGCTATAGGTTGCTATAGGTTACTTTCATATGCATTTAGTGAAAAGGTGTTATTTTGATATTACAAACAGGCACTCCAATTTTATTTATTTGTATAGTTCCGATGCCATGTTATCACTGCCAACTGCACACAACCGCAAACAAACATATTTGAGGGGCATTGCATGCACATACTACCTACGTTCTCATGACTATGAAACATCTAATTCCTAAATGATAAATGGGATGATGGATATTCTTTTATACCTACAATATCTAAATATATATAACTCAAAGGTTACTGACATAATGATCTATCAATGCACAGCCCAAACCACTGGACGGATCGGGCTGAAATTTGGCATGCAGGTAGATGTTATGACGTAGGCATCCGCTAAGAAAGGATTTTGATTAATTCTACCCCCAAGGGGATAAAATAGGGGATGAAAGTTTGTATGAAACTTTGACAATTAAATTCCACGCGGACAAAGTCGCGGGCACAGCTAGTTTATATTATAAACTACTACTACCTTAAACTGGAGAAGAGAAGGATGCAGGTTTTAAATAATATAAATTAAATTGAAAGTTAAAAAATCCCCCGATTTGATAATTTTCAAACAACTAAATCGATTTTCATGAAAAATAGCTAAGAACACGATCAGAATAACTTTCTAACACAAAAAAACGAAATTAAATTCGGTTCATCCGCTTGGGCGCTACGATGCCACAGACAGACACACGGATACACATATACACAGACACGCAGATACACCGATACTCATGTTAAACTTATAACCACCCCTATTTTTACGTCGGGGGTTAAAAATAGAACTACCTAATATGAAGAAAAATTATAAATATCGGTAGGTACAGTTATGCGGATATTATATTGCATGCAATTTCATCTCGAGGCGGCTGTGATGCCGACAGAGCGCGGCCGCATACTCTAATAATTAATAGCGGCGCATAGGGATAGGTACCTACTACTTTCCAATGATGCAAATATTCCACCTAATCGAAAAATTAAATTATTGAGCATAATTGTGTTTTCATCATTATTTTCACTCATACAAACGAATCAATCTTACAAGGGCTCCAAGATAAACTCTACAACAATCTATTGATCTGGCGCATGACCGAAGCAAATGGGGACAGATCATATATGCTCACGATCCTAAGCAGTGCGGGAACGACGAAGAAGAAGATACATACTTAAATGCAACTATCACATAATATCCAGATCAAGTTTAGCTGATATAGAGGCAGCATTATTTTAACTTTTCCCGTGTTACTGTTTAGGTTTCGCACCAGCAAAATTGTAAATAATCATTTTAATGTGCCGTGCAACATAATAGCGCGCAATTCCATCTGGCTGCAACAGCCGACACCGACTGTACACGACCGCGAACTTCGATAATTGGGGGCGCAACACGGATATTGCTTTTTGATGCTATGAAATAACAAATGGAATATTAACCCTACAGCGGAAACGAACGCGTTGGGGTGTGTTTGTGATTTGATTGGCGGAAATAATTTTGTATCTAAACAGTACAAAATAAGCCACAAAAAATATAATAGGAATACCACTATTAATAATGTACTAATAAGAGTGAGAGCGATCTTCAGTTTCATCATTTTGTGCTGGTATGGGATAAGTGGCCTGTATTAATAGACCGATCTCAAGTCTGATAGCGATCTTGGAAATGTCATTCTTATGACATTCCAGTATAAGATGACATGTCAAAAGCAAACTCAAGACCGGTCTCAGACTTAAGATTAATTTATTCATATTGGTCCTAGGCACATTATCGGTATATCTATGACATAAAGTATCCCACACTGTTGTTATAATATTTAGTTCAAAGACTACCCATAGTAAGCGTATTTCTCAAATAACTTCGCAATGTCGAACATTGTTACTCAAACTAATAGTCGTAACTTTAACTAGATAATTGTAGACCTTCAAAGGGTTAGTAAAATGATTAGAATTGGCATTAGAACTCCATTGTTGGGTATTATAGCGGGCGCGGGGATCAGGATCTCGGGATCCCTTTGACCAATCAGCTATTCTGACGGATTACCAATCAATTAGTCATTGCATGCAATCCCATTGAATTGCTATTTGTTCTCTATCCTTCCGGGTTTAGTATAGGAATTAGTTCTAACTCAAAACTTTTTGTATTGTAGTTGTGATGATTAGATATGAAGGTCTATAATAGTTGTATATCTCCTTATTTTAATCCTTATATTTTTTTTATAAAGTTTTTTTTAAGAAAATGGTGTTTTGTAATGGCATTTTAAAAAATATAACTCAGATACTATAAACTAAATTATTGGAATCTCAAAATCTGTCAATCTTCTGAAATGTGCTTATAAGATAACGTGACATAAACCATATTCAAGAAAAGGAATCTACTTTTACTTCACCTATACTCTTATTTTATATGAATTATGAAATCAATTAATCAATCCTTACAAACATACATACTAGGAGATATATAATAGATAATAAAACAATTAAAAATAGCACTCATCAAAACCATAAAACCCCAAATAAATGACAAATCTGTAAAACGTGGTGCAATGAGAAATTCCGGTCAAAATATTCCGCTGAAATGATCAGATACAATTGATGCCACTCTGAGTCAAAATTAATAGTAACAAAAGAACGCGTCTCGAAAACGCAATTTGTCATGTGAACAAACGTAGAAATAAAAACGTATCAGTAATGTAACCTGAACGTATAAAATATTCAATCCGATCCGAGCACTAATTGGACGGCTAACGAGATACGATAGCGCGCCACTCTGCCTCTTTCAAACTAACTGTATGGATATTGTAATATTTCAATTGTCCAGAATCGGTGTCTACCTTTATGTGTGTGTGCGTGTGTGTGTTTTTGGATTTCGGGATCACGAAATATTGATTTTGCTACAATTATATCGAGTTCTTTAGAGGAAGGCTCTACATTTTTCGGCCACCGGAAAAGCTTACTGCAGTAATTTGCAATAAGGGTTTTGACATCTAAATTATTGTATTAATATGTTTATAATTATACACACTTATCTTGTTATAATGAAAATAGTTAATTTTTCTTCAATTATCCATCTAGCATGATCCAAACGCAACGATAAACTTTTTATAAAATAGAAAAAAGAAAAACAAATGAATTTTCATTCACATTTAAGAGGTGTCTAATATTTAATGAAAAGTGTAAAAGCAAGCGGTATTTAAAATGAGCCAAAGCAATTAATGAATGAGGAGCAGAATAAAATAAAAATAAAATAGAGCTCTCTTCACAATGGTCTTACCTGGCGATAAGTTTGCAAAACATTATATTTTCAGCTGGATTTGTACGCAAAAGTGGCGTGAATCCAATCTTAATTGATTACTCATGAAATAAAAACGAAAACTGTCTGGAAAAACAAATCTATAGGTAGATATTATAACAGATATTGGCACAAAGAGCCAGTAGACGGCGTGATCGTTCGAAAAACGACTGATAATTAAGCTTCACAAATGCTTGTCTACTTCCCAAGGTCTTGAGTTGTTTACTTGTAGACAGAGGGACGTTAAGACTGTTTGTCGGTATACAACTTGATTGATATTGAAACAATCGAAATGGTTATAAAGTTAATAATCATTTCTCTACAGTGCTCTCTTACTCACGGCAAATATTGTTTAATGTTTCTTCAGAATCCTTAGTTTATTTTTTGGCATTAACTTTCATAATAATGCATTTCTCAAACTTAGGTAAGAACTCTAATTGAGTAGTAGCAGAGATTATAATTGTAGCGATATATAGTAACACATACACGACTTCCAGCAACAACACGAAAGAGATTTGTTTTATTGTCCAAAAAAAAACAAACAGCAATTCACCAATTCGATAAGCGGAAAGAAATCACAGTATTACAGGCCTGTATAGAGATGTCCAAATATTATAGAGTCACACTTTTAAGCCTTTTATCGTAGTTGTGCAATACACAGCTGAAGTGAAATACGAGTGTCGAACCCGCTCGCAGAGATACGAGCCCGAATGATATTCCACTTTATTTTTGTTTTGAACAATTTATATTTATACCAATTTGTTAGAGAACTAAATCACGAAGACAAAGGGGCTTGGTATATTCGAGGCTTTATTGTGGTTTTATCTCAAAATACTACATTCCAAAAAAAATACATGAAATGGGATAGATTGCACGTTTGCATAATTTTGTTTGTTTGAATCGTATCGAAAATAATAATAATGTACTTTATATGCCAGACATTTTTTTATTTTGATCATTAAACGACCTAGCTACATTGACAAAAAATTTATTGTTTCAAAATAATTGCCTATTAATGTTCGGTTACCAAATTTATCGTAAATAAAAAAATGATATTATTTTAAAATGCGTAAGTAGCCTCAAGTAGTATTTTGACGACTGCTTGGGGCGCGCAGTGGTTTAAGCGTAGGCCACTCGGGTCACTGCACCGGGGGATTGCGGGTACGATTCCCGCCGGGGTCAATTTCTGAAATGGCCATTTCGTTATTTGCTCAGGTCTGGGTGTCACTAAGATCGTTCCCAGTCCTTTGCACGGTACCCATAGAACAAGCGTTGCTTAGTTTGGGACCGTACAGTTGGTGTTCAAGCTGGCGATATTTATTTATTTATTAGTTACCTACTCACAGTTTTTAAACCTACCATAACCATTCCCCAGACTACTTTTCATGATATTAAGCTCTAATATACTATCCTAATTATTGAACAGAAGCACAATGCAGCTATGATATCCATAATTAATAACACTAGCCAGGTTAACAGGGAAAGTTAGCAGCGCTCGCAATGAATCTTAATAAGCCCCGTGCGGGCGCCGCCCTGTGGGTCCTGCCGGCTATTAGTTTGTTGTAATGGGAAATAACTCAGTAACAAAGTAAGGAAGGAAGCCTCGTTATAGAATTATCTAAGTACAATTTTATTAGAGATCGCTCAGGATATATTTCGCAAGATTTGCGAAATATATCCTGTTCGCGATCCACTGTCATCGGTATCTATAAACTGGAGTCGGGCAGGACACCCCAGCATTGGTATAAATATAAAGTGTGGTACCCCACAGGCAGTAACAGAGTGGTGGCCTAGAAGGAGACGTAGAGCGAAGGGCAGACCACCAGCCAGATGGTCGAACAACAACAGAAAGATGGCCGGTACAAGCTGGACTAGGTAAGCATACTTAGTATACTTACATCTATACAAATAAATAAAATTGGAGTGTCTGTTTGTAATATCAAAATAACACCTTTTCACTAAATGCATATGAAAGTACATACGACACCTATAACGAAAACGCGATTTAAAAATTTTTTGTCTGTCTGTCTGTGTGTTTGTTCCGGGTAATCTCCGAAACGGCTGGACCGATTTTGACGGGACTTTCACTGGCAGATAGCTGATGTTTTAAGGAGTAACTTAGGCCATATTAATTTTAGAAAAACAACATTTTAAATAATGGGTCCTGTCGCGCGGGCTCAGAACGCGGGAGCGGGCTTTTTTGTTATGTTAAATTCCACGCGGACGAAGTCGCGGGCTCAGCTAGTAAGTAATATTTTTACAGTGGTAGTGTCAAGCTGTAGCCAATTAACTACAACTCATATCCTGGCTGGCTCGACCCGGGTAGTACCACCCTCTCACAGAAGATCGGCGTGAATTAGCTATTATAGCTGCGTTTCGTACGATGAGTGACGGAACCGGAAGCCCAACCCCCTCCCTTCTTCCTCTCTCCCAGTCCCCTTCAAGGTCGGCAGTGCGTGAGCAGGTAGCTACACCACGGTAACAGCTTAACATCAGGCAGACCCCACCATTTGCTGCCTTTGTTTTATAAAAAAGGCCAAAAGCGAGAAACGAGATTCTACCTAACAGTGGGTTGATACAGTCTGAACGAAGAAAGAAGAAATAATACACAGAACAAAACTATCATACAAAGAACAATCAACCTCGTTGACATAATAATAATAATAAATAAATAATAAATATCGCCAGACGAACACACCAACTGTATGGTCCCAAACTAAGCAACGCTTGTACTATGGGTACCGTACAATGGACTGGGGGCGATCCCAGTACACCCAGACCAGGGCAAATTACGAAAAGGCCATTTCCGAAATTTACCCTGACGGGAATCGAACCCACAACCACCCGGTGTAGTGAGCCGAGCGGTCTACGCGCGAACCACTGCGCCAAGCGGTCGTCAACACACATTCAACGGTACATAACTAGTAGTCAGCCATAAAAAAAATAGAGGTCATAAAAGTTTATTGCAAACATTATTCAAAGCAATGCAGAATCCTATTCAGAAAACAATTGTTATATAAAAGAAAATATGCAAATGAAATTAAGCGCATCGACTTGAATTACATTTGGAGTGGGGTCAGTGGGGTCAGTGGGGTCAGTCCGCTATCGGAGCACAATCGCTCCGGCGTGACCCCATTCCATGCGGAATAGCTATCTCAGTGCACAAATAAGTTCGTAAAATTCCACTATTTACTAATGAATTACTTCTGGTTACTGGTAATTCGAAGTATTCTTTGTGTGATACGGGAGCTTAAATGTAAGTTATTCGACCCCCCATATGTAAGGATATTTTCTTTTTGAATTTTAAAAAACACTTCACAATGTAAATGTTATCTCGTAAGGATAAAGTTTTAACTTTAAATCTATCGACAACAGATTTTGGTTTAAAACTTAGTGGTACCCTTCAACCATTGGGATACCCAAATGTCGTAGAAAAACAGCTCTTACCTAAAAGGAAAGTCTTAACTTGATTCAAACCCTACTAAATTGAGAGGTTCGTCGTTTACAGCTCTTTTAAACAACCGACCGACTAAACAGATACTATGAAACCAGTCAAAAGTCTATTCTACACTTTTTCTACAGAAACAATAATATATTTTCTACAGGATAATTGTATTTACATATTCCAATTTATATTGAAATGTTAAAGTTCAAAAAATATTTTAGAAACATCGATATAAAGAGAAAAACAATGCATCAGTTAAAACCCTTGACTAGTTAAAACGATTAATTTTAATTTAACCATGTGTCTTTTAACTATAATAATAATAATTATCCCCTTAAATGCCACACTCCTGGGCTCGGGGCTCCCCTCAACGGGAGGTGGATACTCACCTTAAACCAGCACAGGTTCATAGAATTCACATCTCTTAATGAAATTTGGTTAAGGAAAACATCGTATGGAAAACTCTTTGAGAATGTAACTCTTTAAATTTACTCTGAAAAAATATTTCAGCAAGCAAAATTTGTTGTGTGAAGGAGGTCTTGCATTGACTTACAAATTTAGCAATCTAAAATAATTACCTAAGTGACCGTTAATGAATAGATTTCTTTATTCCATGGACATCATACAAATCTCCTAACAGCCTTTGTATCAAAACCCTAACTGTACAATTTCATTAGGTCGGCTTACTCGAGCATGCTAATAGGATATTTCACAATAGCCCGATGAAGCCTTCTGATTGGTGTGTGGCTAATAGGATTAAGTACTAATAAAAGTTTTACCTCGTTCCACGTCATAATGCTGTACCTCACGTGTTTGTCTTCTGGCTGGATCTACATAATGCCCACACGTAGGGATTCAAACGTTTTGGAACATCGTATAAAGAGAGGCGACCCCGTTTGTATTATAAGTACCAATGCTGATTCTAAACGCGTGTTTTAAATGACGGTACCTTAACACTTTAGTCTTAAATAGGCTCTATTTCTAATTAAAATAATAAAAACATTCCTTTGATATTTAATCCAAACCAAATACGAATAATTGACCTTATGTTGTTGACTACTATCAACAAAATAAAATAAAAATCTTCTTTTCCAGTCTATCACTGCTAGATTATCCTTTGCCTGTTTTACCTACCTTGTTAATGATCGGGATGTAACTCGCATTGTCGTAAGATATATTGATCGTCGTAAGATACCCATAATACGAGAGTAGCTTAGTTAGGGGCCTAATACCTACGTGTACTTAAACGTTCGTGTTTTCCTGGAGTATTAAAGTAATATAATAATAATAATAATTTAGCCCTTTTGACGTCCCACCACTGGGCACCGGCCTCCCCTCAACATGAGGGGGATTCAGGCCATAATCCACCACGCTGGCCCTGTGCGGGTTGGCGGATTTCACATGTCTTTCGAAAATTTATTAGATCTTCTAAGACATGCAGGTTTCCTCACGATGTTTTCCTTCACCGTAAGCAAGTGATAATCATATAGAAATTATGATTCGCACATATATTTCGAAAAATCCAGAGGTGCGAGCCAGGGTTTGAACCCAAGACCAGCAAGAAAAGCAGTGATAGCCGATTGGTTAAAGCACGCGTGTTGCGGGAGTATTAAAGTAATTCTCCACAAATTAAATCACAGTTCCATTGCATTAAATGCATAAATACAAAGGACGTCATTAAGAGTTCCACCAAAATGTTCTGAATTACATGCATTAAATGTTCGTGGCACTGTTTACATACACATTTATAGTGACATCAGTGGCCGAAGGCGGTCGTGACAGATAATTAGCCGGTCCTTCGGCGCGCAACGGTTGTTGCAGATTGCACTGCGTCCTATATACTAGGCTTAAGGCTCAATTCACACCGGGATGACAGCGACCGGTAACAGCGCGGCAAGCAGTTATGGTGTGAAATAATTTTTAATTTCATCAACATGCTTAAAAAACAGTACTATTTCGGGCCTGTAACTAGCATTGCCAACTAAGGGCCTTAGTGTAACCACTCGCCGACCCGTGCCGACTGATTTCTAGTAGAAATCGGTCGGTACAGTCGTAATTAAACTTCGGAAAACTGTCAAAACTGACGTATTGCGACTCAAGCGATATTCGAGCGGTTAATAAATTAGGGCCTGTGGTATGAATTGAGCCTAACTGGTCTAGAATATTGAATTGTGTATCGCGGGTGTCATTTAGGTCATAGCTTTATTTAGTACAGCAGCAATCATAATTAGGTGCGTGCCGACGGACTACGGAGCCTTCTGAGACTGGCTCAGGTACATGCCGTGGGCAGCAGCCTCAAGTTTGACCCACGCGTAAACCCACGCAGTCAGTTCTTGTTCCTCTTTGCTAGAGGCGTTTTTTATCTATTTGCTACAATTTTGCGATTGAGGATCCTCCCGTGAATAAGCATGTGCCTTGCTCTATTGACGCAGTCTTATGCCCGTATTAATAAATCCATCTCAAGTCTGAGAGCGAGCTTGGAAATGTCATCCTAACGTCATTTCAGTACAAGATGACATTTCAAACGCGTACTCAAGACCGCTCCTAGACTTGAGAACGTTTTATTAATACAGGCCTTAGTTTCCAGGACATAAACAGGCGGGCCAACCGCGAGGAAAATGACTCACAGGTTTTTGATGAAACGTGACACTGAGATTTGTCTAGTTGGGATAATCAAGGAAGTTTTAATTATAATAGCTTCATGGGAATAATCAAGTTATATTTATGTCATTTCACTGCGTTGCCAGAGAAGGAAACTGTCAAGTCTCTGCTTGCCGCATACCTATATCTGCGACAGCATACATTCGACGCGCTAATTCTGTGTCATGCTTTGCTGCGTCGCCTGCCTGTCAGCATACGCTTAGCCTATCAGCGCTCAGGCGAGGCAGCGCAAGTATAAACGATAAATAAATCAGTAAAAATAATTTCCAGAACTCACTCATGGAAAATATTAACGCACCTTTTTCACATCAAAAGCATACCTACACGGGGTTTTAAAACTCATTTGTTTAAGTAAGCTATTCAATAGGAAAGTTAGGAACAGGGTTTTTATAGGGCGCGCTAGGTATTGATGGAGAAAAAATATTTTATATAATTTGTATACTGGTTCCGTAGTCTTTCACGGATGTTTTTGTTTTATATTTACGTGAATTAAAGAATCTTATAGGTCATATAGGCAAGGTTTTTCCCCGAATACGTGAAAAACTTAGGAGTCCTATTAATTTCTGATGAGATTCTGGAGGATCTTGATCAATCATCATACTAATAATCATACTAATATCATAAAGAGGAAAACTTTGTTTGTTTGATTGTAATGAATAGGCTCCGAAACTACTGAACCCATTTGAAAAATTATTTCACTGTTGGGAAGCTACACTATCCCCGGGTGACATAGACTATAATATATTTTCAAAAAAATTAGGGATCCTTACTAAAACTCGAATAATGTAACCGCAATGTACCCGTGCGAAGCCGGGGCGGGCCGCTAGTCAGTTATATTATTATTAAACCAGAATATGTTTTCCTTTTACATTTCCACAGCCTATGCTTGAGGTAGATGTAGCACAGCAAAGACAGACATCTCATTACACTGTAGTTGTAGTAAATAATGAGTAGAAACCTTCGCGTTGTTATTCTCAATTTTGTTAATTGAATAGTAAAATGAATTGTGACCCACGGATCTCTATAAAATGTTAGTGTTGCGTTGGTTGACTGCATATTCAGAAGTTGATAACTACAAAAAAGCGGTGTAGAGTTTAAAGTGGCGTGTTTTTGTAGTGGCGTAGCGGGTGGCGGGCGGCGGGCAACTCGCCGCGACGCGCCGCCCGCCCACTGCGGCCACAATCACGCTCACAGTGCCTTTGTCTATAATGTGCAGGGTACCTAATTAAACTGTTATAAATTGAGATTTAGAAACCCATGACTGTGTAGTTAGTGTCTACTTTTCTACACGAAACAAACGAAAACACACGACTTTGAAAAAACATACTTAAGTCAATTAATTTTCTGTCAAGAGTATATCAGCATTACCTATATTTGTGATAATTTATTATTCAAAGGAAGTAATCTAGGAAATAAACTAATCAGATGAGTTATTAATTATTTGTAGTTCTTGGTTATATCAAAAGGCAACACACTGGAGCTATTATAATATTTATATATCTACGAGTACTACCCTTTGTAATTATTGATTATAAGCAACGGGCGATAAAAAATAAATAATGACATGTAAAAAGACAAGCCCGCTGAGTTTCTTGCCGGATCTTCTCAGTCGAGGTCGCGTACCGATCCGGTTGTAGATATAAGAAAAAAAAATGTAAAATTGACAATTTGCAAGTGCCCCCGTAGGCCTAAACAAAATAAACGAATTGAATTGAATTGAATAAGAAATTTGAACAAGGGCAAGAAGTATTCAACTTATCTCCAAAAATGTGGAGTGAGTGCTACGATAGGGTTATTAGTTTATACCAAAGCGAATGTAAGCATTTTGTAGTACACATTAATTAGAAATTTAATAAGACTTCGCGGCGAGCGTATTTCGGAACAAAGGAGACCATCTTACAATGTGATGAAATAAGTCAAACAATAATTCTGAAGCAAAATGTGGTTCTCGCCTTTGTTTTAATAAAATTTAATTAAACGTAATTACCTACGTTTCATCTTTTATGTCTTCCAGACGAATCGGTGATCCGACGTTGATGGACCCCGTGCCAAAATAACGAAAATGAGAGAAAACCTTTTAGTTAATGAATAGTAATAGATATTTGGTTACAGGCAGACGAAGGTTAAAAGGTGGGGTGTCGTAAACAATAACGCGAAGCCAACGTTTTGATCTAGATCGAGAACATTAAGGGTGATGCGAAAAGTCATATCCACCTCTTCTTCAGCCATCGTACTAGTCGTATGTTGAAGTATTTGTTTATGCGTAAATAAAATAACTATCAATTATTTAACTGAAATAAGTCGTTTATTCAAATACGCCTTTGACTTTTTTCTTCAAACCCAAATTTAGTAAATATAGTATGTTATGATAGATTTACAATTGCATTACAATGCTCATTTTGTTCTTAAGTTCGCTTTGTAAATCTATCGCAAATATGTTAAAATTTCAAGACACTTGCAAAGAAATCTTTTTTAAACGGAGGTTTGCAAATCTGAAGAAATAATAAATTACAGCAAACTACGAATTTGGTGTAAACATAATCTAAAGGTAGAACCCACAAACATGAGTCTCATTAAATATTGTGCATTATCAGTCTAGAGCAGTGGTTCCCAAACTTATTTTGTATACTGCCCACTTTGAGAATAAATTATTTTTTAGCGCCCCCATTTTTTCACCTACTTAGAAACCACTATAACGTCAAATTAAATTAATTGATTATTGTGAGCTACACAACGACCCCATTTTTTTTGGGTCTCTTAGCGCCCCCCTTGAGGCCTGCAGCGCCCACAAGGGGGCGTTATCGCCCACTTTGGGAAAGGATGGTCTACAGCGTCATAAACACACCTATCTTGATTCACAAATGACCGGACGATTAATCTAGTAACATGCGATGTGTCAGTGCGCTTCATTGTAAGCAGGTGGCGTTGTTGATTAATCGTCCGACAATATCGCCCGACATTAATAAACAATTAGTCCGCGGCCAAGTGGCCCCTTTTATTTATCAACGTTGTGTAACTGCAACGTAATGTGTGGTGCATATTTTAACATGTTATGGAATTATATTAGGTTTTTAAACTTGGTGTAGTTTAAACCTCCTGAACGCTTTTCTTATAGGTGTAGTCTCGCCATACACCCCCACCACTGTTTCTCTTATAAGCTAGGATCGACATGGTGTCGAAAGATCCGGTGGTATATTTACCCTCGCCACCTCTCCTGGCAGCGGCCCAAGCCGAGGTCGTGTCCCTTGTGGCGCCCTTGAGCTAGCTGCCCCCTCTGCCCCTCTGGCTGGAGCGCACTTGCGCTCGCCCTCTGTCCGAGTGAAGTTGGTATGGCCACTCTGGCCAACAACATATAGTCATATAAAAAAAAAAATGCTATCGAAGGTTGACCCTCGACGCGTCTCGGGGAAAGACTAAATTGTTTTGGAGCCTGCAAGAATTTAATCAAAAGAATGAATAGGATGAGTTGGAAGAAAATTATCCACTTCCCTCTGTTGCAAAGCGGAAGACGACAGTTACCGTATGGGCTGATTGCCATAGAAGTAAGACTTTTCAATGCTGTTGCCTGCTCATATTATTTTTTTATGCTGTTCCTGAGAATGTACACCATCTTTAATTCATTGAAAAGAGTAACCATTGAGTTTCTTGCCGGATCTTCTCAGTGGAAGCAGCATTCCGAACCGGTGGTAGTTTCTGACTATTCATAAATGCTTTGTTGGCTTACGTGAATAAAAACAATTTTGAGTTTGAGTTTGAGTTTGTCTCTCAGACTCTGTCCTGAGGGCTATTGAACTAGAGTGGTAGTATACTTGATTTGTAAATAAATGTTGCCTTCGTTTGGAAATAACAACAAACTGTACAACAGGTACGCATTATACTATAAGCACTGTTTATTGGGAAAATAAAATAGAAAATCAAAATAATAAACACATAGATCCTTGAAAATATAATTGCATGATTATTGTTAGCAATTTTATTTACACTACAAATGTGTGTAGGTACAATAAAGAGATATATTTTATTCTATTTTACATTATTCATCTAATTTTGACTAGGTCTGGGTGACACTGAGATCGCCAACAGTTCAATGTACGGTACCCATAGTAAAAGCGTTGCTAAGTTTGGGATCATACAGTTGGTGTGTCAGTCTGGCGATATTTATTTTTTATAGATAAATTTATATTGCCATAATATGTATCTACAATTTTTAATTTACCAGCAAATAAATTATTGTGGGAGTTTATCAGGTATGTTACTTATCTCATTCACCAAAGTATGACTATCATATATCATGTACCTATCTATTCTATAAGATCATTTTAGGAATACAGTCCTGTGTAGCAGTTTTCAAGGAGCATGTTCATTAATTACGAGCCGTATTTTTGTCCCTGTCCATTAGAGATACGTCGCGTCGCCATTAACCTGAGATTAATGACGTGACAGCGAAAACCTAACGCTATTTTAAAAATTCCTTCCCCCGAGCTTACTGAACGGCGCTGGTCATAGCGCCGATAGCTATCGATTGGAACATTCTTATTTTATTTTTTAAGTTTAAACTTAGTTAACTTTTATCACAACGGGGGACCAAATAACCACGTCGTAATGTTTCCAATAACCACTTATCACACGCTAAACAATGACCGCCTTATTAATAAACCTGGATTAGCGGGCGAATAGCTACACACCGAACTATCTCTTTCTGTCATCAGTAATTTGACATTAGAATGAAGAAGACCAAGCATGGTGTAACTATACAACCGCTAATCCACGTTATTAATAAGGGGGTTGAGGGATAATACCTAATTACTATCAGTATTCCAAATACGTGTGATATCTACCACGCAATGGGTTAGCGTGGTGGATTATTGACTGAATTCTTGTGGGGGAAGCACATGTCTGTCGTCTATTCTACTTACTATAACATCGTATGGTAAGTATATATTATTTCTAAGTTTTACTTCATACATGATGAATATTTTGAATGAAATAATTTCGAAAACAGTTGCGAGGCGGAAGCGGAGGCAACCCCATTATGATTGGTCGGGAGCGGTGGCGACGCATTGTGATTACTCTTTCGCAAATGATACTGGATTGTGATTGGTCGATCGTAAATCTTCTCACTGTTTCGGAAACCTTTGGTATACATAGCTTTGAAACTACACAGGTATTAAGTATTGCAATCCCTTTGTGTAACCCAACCTCTGCCACTTAAAATCGTTAACTATTGTAAAATCCAAGCCGTTTTTTTCAACAGTAGCCTTTTATTTATAGCATTTAGGGCGATTGTATTTTCCAATAATTATACTGTATAATGTTCAGACAGACAGAAATGCGGTTGTTTATAGCGGGTTCACGCAGATAAGCGAGAGATTAAGCTGTTTATCTGGTTTAGTACGATTAGAATATTCCATCGCCGCGGATTGAATTTCGCCGCTTAGATTCTTTACTTTAACTGAGAACATTTTAATTTACTCAGATTTAAGTGTCATTTAAATGTTATTTCTAAATCTACGTAGATTCCTTTTGATGTGCAGGTTCACTAAATAATGATTTTTAGGTGCTATTTCTTAAAACTGTTTAAATTAAATTGAAAGGACTAAGTCTTTGTCTAAAAACGAGGTTTTATTAACGAGCCATTTTAAATAACCCTTGTTTTTATATAATTTCTAAAGGTTTGAAAGTCACAACGCACTAAAAGCATTTAGGGGTGAGGAGTGCTATTCAGTATACATTATATTCTTGTATTAGGAAGCACGAATTCAGTGCTGTAGTTTTGTCACAATTATGACAGCACTGAATCCGCACTGGCTCGAAGCGAATATTTGTAGAAAAAAGATCACTGGGTACAGTCATTGGAGAATTATTTCCACAATAAAGTGTAGAGTGGGATCGGGGCTAGTGTATAAACCCGCGAATAGTATCCCGTAGCGCGCACTGTAGCTCTACCATGTCGCCTGGGGCCCTACTCTGTTAACCGCTGGCATCTAGATCGACTCGCACTCGATTCTCAATACGTTAAAACTGACGTATCGCGTACCTGAATGTGTCCGTTTTTACAGATTTTGACAGTTTTGACAGTAAATTGGTCGGCCGAGAGGTTCTCGTGCATGCGCAAATAATCAAAGAAAGGAGTCAATGGAGGTTTTGATTAACTTGATTAAAAATTGTCGCGCACATCCAGGAAAACTGTCAAACCTGACGCATTGAGAAACGCGATACGTCAGTTTTGACGTATTGCGATTCGAGTGCGTGTCGATTGAGATGCCGGCGGTTAACGAAGTTGTGCCCCTGTAATACATACAACCAGTCGTAAAAGTGCGACCGGACAGATCCAGTTATAAAGAACGCTTTCAATTGCAAATGGGTCGTGGGTCCACCGAGACGGCGGATTTATGACCCTCGATGGCAAACGAGCACGTTATTTTGGACTCCGATGGAGAAAAAAATAGGTATAAAGGAACCGGGCCATTCATTTTTCATAGTGTTATTTATGTTAGTCCGTTTGCGGTGTTACGATTCTATAAAATGTTGAGGACATTTTTATGTCGGCAGGTTGGTACTACAGGACTTTGTTAATTTTTAATTCAGGCCTCCCAAATTGAATGTGGACAGAATTCGTAGTCTTGAATAAATAGTATTCGTTGTTGCAAAAGGAACCTTTTGTTTGGAGAATATTAGGTTCGTTCTCATTATATTTGTTATGGGTATAGTGTGTATTATATTAGTGGTAAATTGATCAAATTTAAAGAGCAATTGATATTAATTGGAACAAATTAAATTGGAATGTAAAATAAACAACAGAAAGCTTACACTCAAGTAACGGGATGTATAAAATATTCAGTTGTCGATTGGACAGCTAACGAGATATATTCCGGAGCACCACTCTACGATACCCGTCTCTTTTTATGGTAGAGTTTTTTATTCAATACTAGCTTCAGCTTAGTGCTATGTTTGTTTGAATTTTAAAGTCATGCTACTTCGATAAAAACATCCTATATCTGTAACGTTACAAATTATGGGTACTAAATACTAATAATACTAAAAAGCAGCGATAGCGGATAGGTTTAGCACCTCTGGGGTTTTCGAAATCAATGTGCAAATCATCATTTTGATAGGCCTTAGCTAATCTAACCGATTTTCAAAAGACATGTGAAATCCGCCAACCCGCACTGGGCCAGCGGGTCCAGGGTGCGGATTATGGCCTGAGCCCCCCTTCCATTGAGGCGACCCGTGCCCAAGACTGGTACGTCAATACATTGTTATTTTTATTATTATCTACAAAATATATTTGAGATATTGTATTTATAATTCACAAAAAATCATACAGAGACAATAGTTCCAACTGTAGTTTGATCTGCTTGGTTCTCTTACATATGTACCTACCTATTCATTAAAAAATAACTGATATTTACAATAAACTTCAATTTTAATACATGCTACTTTCCGCAGCTTAGCTAGCATAGATTTTTTGTTCTGGCTGTCGAAAACAGCGCCACCTATCGGCTCCAACTATAGCTAAGAACCATCCAGGTGACAAAAAAACATCAAAATTGGTCAAGCCGTTGAGGAAAAGAGTGATGTAACACACACATACACCGGATTTTTTTAAGTATATAAAGATAACTGCTCACTAACAGTTATTTACTTCAATTATAATGAACTTTATATACGAGTACACGCTTTGGCTTTATGCAACTGATGGCGGCTGCGCGGTCAAAGGGGACCCGTTAAATCCATAAAGCGGTGCGGTACTGTAACTGCGTTTTAATTGATCGTGTTGCGCATTTAGCTCTATTTAAAAGCGTTATCTGAAAATTACGTAATTTACTATTCGACGTATAAATTGTAATTTAATTTTACAAATTGTTTACTACTACATGATGTAGAATATCAAAGCAAAAGTCTGGAAGTTATTTTGAATTGTAAATTACCATTTATGGAATGGAATTACAATGAAATTACCTACGTGTTTTAATATTCAGATAAATGTTCAGAGTTGTGTTCAGGCTTCGAATACGGATTCTGATTTCAAAGTCAGATTTTGCTACGTCCCTTATATCTGTATCTTTAGTAGGTCAATCATAAAGCACTTTTAATAGATCTAATTGGCCTTTTCCATGGTTGAATTTTCCAAACATAACTCCATCGTATCTCTCTATATTATAATGACATAGCTACATTGATAGCAAAACTAATTATAATCCAACATTTAACCTAACTCCGAAACCCGTTGATTAGCGAATTGGGGCTAAAATTACGTTGCACTCTGAGCGATTGGGGCTTCCCTGGTGATAAATATATCGGCGGATTGATGATGCAATTAAGGAGGATCACTTGCTGACAGGGGACACAACGTACGATGGGTGGAGGTGGAGGGCGTACGGAGATAAATTTTGACAAGGCTCTATGGAACAGAAACAATTTTGTACCAAACTACGTGTCTTCTAATTATGGGTACCAGGATATCATAAATATTAAGAAAATATCGAGGGTTGAACAAAGCTACGAGCGGGTGCTACGAGCCGTAGCTCGTAGTAATCATTCCTAGACAGGCTACGTGCTACGAAATTGATTGCCATAATTATAAATCAAATAGGAGAGTAAAAAAATTATAACTAACTGTAAAACATAAATATGAGAATTAAATATTGGTTTTAAAGGGATGATATTCGAGCCTTTAGATAAAACTTTTGATTGTCCGAGATATGAAGGGCTTACTAATGAAAAGGGCGCATGGATTGAGAATTATCTCGGTTAAATATAGCCCGATCATAATAAAAGGTCACTTTGATCTATCGTATTATAACCCAGGACGGCTAGACAAATAAGTCTGGAAGAATGTGTATTATATGGATTTAATAAATGGATTTTTAGCAAATGATGTCTGGGCAATTTAATGATCTAATTAATTACGTTGGCTATGCTGCAACTAAAATAAATAACATTAGCAAATCTAATTTCACTAATCTAGTTTTATGAATACTCGCTTAACCTATTATGTACGTAATAAGAAATAGATAAGAGCTGCTTAAATATCTGCATGAATAAAATTAGAATAAATGAATAAAATGGAGCAAACATTTTAAATTTAATTGTAGAGTATCTTCGTAGCGTGTGGGTTGTATTCCTCAGTGGCTTCCTAGTTTCCTACAGTTGAATTCTCTAAATGTGTTTTACCAAATTTCCTCCACCCAGACAAACTTTTGTACACTACTTTTATTATGTCCCTTGAGCTTAAAGTTTTTCTAGTAAAGGGAAGTTAAATTATGTATATATTTTACCTATACCTAATTAAATTTTCACTGCCATCTTACATTCCAAAGACATTGGTGTTCAGTATTCTAGCGAAAATGCAAGACCAAGACGATTTTGGGCATTAGGTACTGACTGTTAAGAATGTATTAATTAATAATGCGTTGACTCCAGGTCCATATCAATAAGTTTATTTATTCTATATTTATTACAACAATTAAAAGATAAACAATATGCGTGTGTTTTCTTATACTAGGTGATACAAAATGGGTATACTATTTTTTTTGCAACTTAACTTTGTAAATCTTAAACTATCGGCTTTGTGGGACAGTTGAAGTACTAAAGGTTTTGTAGACTTGTGAAATCGTTCAACAGCTGTATTCCTATAACACCTTTTGTTTTTCAAGTTCCCTCCAAAGCTGATGGTTTTAGAATTACAAAGTTAAGTTTTGAAAAAAAAAGTATACCCATTATGTGTCACCTTGTATATGAAAGTCATAATGACATTATGAAAAAGTGTTGCCGTGTAGAAAAATTAGGGATGCGCCGCGATGGTGACGATGGTGCTAGTAGTACGGTTAGTGGACCGGAACACTGACAAATACGCAAAAGTATTTTGACCAAGTTTTCAGAATTTATATTCATATAATATTTTCAGGAATATAATATTGAATTTATTTAGACGCTACTGTGACAAGATAACAATGCTCTCAAAACTTGAGCGAGATATAATAGGACCATTTATTTTGAAATAAATTGAAAGAGGCGTCGTCATGAATATGCGCCGTTAGTACATCGTCTCATTGTAAAGACTCAACCACTACAAATATGTAAAGAATAGACATCTAACACACGACCGCACTAACGTCGAGATACGAGTACACAACGGGATATTGTGGTTCGAGCACAATAGATAAACAATACAGGCTGGACACGCTGCCATCAATCTTCAATGTGGGCAATTAATTACGTACCCTAATCACCGCAATAATAATCGCCGGCCTTAATGATTTCCTCCACAAATATAATTCAGAATTATTGTGATCCGCGCTCGCAGACTGATTTGTTATAGTTATAAATATCCATCTACGTGCGCGGCGCTGACCATACACAAAGCTATATTTTATGATTGATGGCACCATTAACTGGGTGGCCTGCTGTATTTAGGCACAAAATGTACGCAATAAATTTCAATTTTTCATACAAAATTAAGAGGGAACCCAATTTTTCGGACTATTTAGATAAGCGCACGCACTGGGCTGACGTCAAACAAAAGGAAGGGGGAAATAAAACGAAGTCAATTCGGAAATAAGTGGAACACATCTTTCTCTCCCGAGGGATCTATCGGAGTATCGACAGGGGACTCGGCGGAGGATCCCGTTCAGTCAAGTTTATTGGCAGAATTTCAATGCTTTGTCGTCTGCGATGTAATGGCAATTTATAACCGAACGATACGCGCGATTTGGTGCGAATTTTCTAAAGGGAAAGGATGAGATCAACATTTCAATAGCTATCTAATCAACGCCGCCGGAAGCTGTGAAGTCGATTGTCGACGTGTTAATAATATTTTTACACTCGAATCACTTTAAAAGCTTTTACCTGAAAATATGTACCTATATATATGTGTACGTTTAATCCTTGTTCATTTCAACATAGGGTGAATTTGATTGCACCGTTTTTGACTAAAATTAAATATGAGAGCTCACTCAAGTATACTCTCAGAGTTGCGGTCGCTCCATTCATACTAGTCTAGTATGATCTCAGTGTTGTAGAGTCAATTCGTTAAAACAGAATCAGAATACTTTTGAAATAAAACTATTTTTCGGATTTTATCGCGTTTATTAACTTTATGTTCCCGACGTTTCGGTTGCTTTAAAGCAGCCATGGTCACGGGGGACTGAGGTGTTTGACGTCCTGATGTCATAGTTACTAACTAGGTACCCTCATATTTAGTTGTTGTTTGCGGTCCGATCCACGCAGAAAGTGCTCACAGTGTCTCGAGGTCTTGCAATGGTACACTTGGTTTTGGATTTAATAAACGCGATAAAATCCGAAAAATAGTTTTATTTCAATGTGTAGTATTCGCGTAAATATAAGAAAACAGAATACTTTTATAATTTTGAGTGTCAAAGTAAGTAGTTGTTCATCATCAACTTGCCCTTATCCCACACTAGGTGGGGTCGGCGCAGCACGTTCTCTTCTTCCATTCAAGCCTATCATCCGTCATCTCAGTCTCAGTCTCTGCACTCACTCCCTTTTCGCTCATACGCTCTTCCACGCAGTTCATCCACGTATTTTTAGGACGTCCCCTACCCCGACTACCGTTCACTCTCATACCCAAAGTAAGTACTAGTTCGGTATTATAAATTCCGCTATATGTAATACCTTCTACAAAAAGTCGGCAAACAAGCGTACGTCACACCTAATGGTAAGCCCAGTTACCGTAGCCTATAGATGCTTGCAATACCAAAGGCATTGCTCACACGTTGCCGACCTGAATGGGTGTTAGTCGGATGGGATGGTCTTCCGGTTCTTTCAGTCATCGTACGAAACACAGCTTTACGTCGATCTTCTTTGAGAGGGTGGTACTACCCCATTCAAGCCAGCTCATAAGTTTATTAGCTAATTATTTCACATTGTCACACAGACTTGGCACTCGGCTTCAGATCACCAGGTTGCGAATTTCGACGGAATAATAAACAAGTTCCATCTCTATACTCAGTACACACAAGTAGGAACATACCGGTAGAGTTTCCCTTTTATAAAATTGCCGAGCTCTTCGCAAACAATTTTACTTTGTCTCTTTACATTTGTATTTGTATGTTTTGCTTATAAGTTTGCGTAAGTAACAGATAGCAAACATTTTTATATCGTGCAATTTTTCCGTACTTTATAAGGCATGTCATAGGACGAGGAACATCAAGTTATATGGGATCAATCTCTAGCTGCAGAGTCGAGTGAGGTCAATTTATAAATGAGCGCGGGACATCAGTCACGCGGACGTGGTGCCGGCCGGGAACCTTTGATATATTGTCCCGGTTTCACCTCCTTGACGTTTTTTTCGAAAACGCTATTCCCAATAATGGATAGTAGCGGATTCAAAGTAATTTGATGGCGGCCCAAAAAGTTCGCCAATGATTGGCTTTTAATGGTTTTCAATTTAACTTTCCAGATGCGATGCGAAGTTTGATAACTCAATTTTAAATAAGTATCCGCCGACAACAAAGCGATTTGTAGCCAGCGTACTTATTATAAACTATGTTTGGAAACATATCATAATTATATGTCGCTACTGCTACAAGTTACTTATTTAAAACAATTTAGGATAGGGACTCACCACTCACCCCTAGCTTGTTAACCTCCAAAATTATAAATAGGTTGATCGATAATGGAAGAGGTCAACAAAACCTTACTCTGTCGGTCGAGTTTGTCAGTCATGAGTGTCAGGGACCCCAATAATGTGAAATTTTCCGCGGAACAAAGCGCATTAAAAGTAAAATTCGACACGTGTTTCGCCTTTGACGAGACATCCTCAGGAAAGTTGGGCTACGAATGAGTTACTTATTTACCTAGGTACTAGCTTAGTAGCGCAGTAGTGTTGGGCTACCAGCGTTATCACTCATCGTACTGTGACAACGGGGTTTTATATTAATAACTCAAATCACTTGGTCATATTTTTTATTGTTATATTAATTTACATAAATACACGTCTTATCACAATGGTCCCCAGTTGTCACTGCCAGCGCACCGCAGAGCTTTCAATTTTCAAAATAATAATGTTTTCTTAAATTTAAATATTTTCTTGTCGGCCAGGAACTCCTATCTCTAGTGGCCAGTGCGCCGACATGGACCTTACAGTACGAAACGTAGCTATAATAGCTGCTATATGCTGATCTTCTTGGAGAGTGTGGTAGAGCCAGCCTGTAAATGGGCTGTAGTCAATTGACTACAGCACTACTTACCATTGGTACGTCTAGCGATGTAGCGTAATGTATATAATGTTAGTGTAGTGAAAGATTCTGATGTCCTGCGTATAGGTAATAATAATATTCAGCATACATAGAAACACGCATCTTTACAAGCTACACTATGAAAAGGGCCGCTATTATCGCGATCGGTACTTTGGGAACAGTCATCGTGCCTCTTAGTGTAGATTAAAAACATAAATACCACTTCCACGGGCAACTAACTGCGGCTTCTTATCGAATAAGCCGAAGTAAAGAGCACAACGTTGTACCGAGGTCACGCGAACCGACGATTAAAACACTTTTTGTTCTTAAGCACAGGCTCAGTAATTATTTGCCTGTGTTTAAAGCATGTGAAATTCTAATTCGAAATGGAATAGGTTACATGTATAGAGTAAATATGTCGCGTTAAAAGGGTATTTAATGACGTTTGTGTGGTTTGTACTGTTAACTAGTAGAAATTGTGAACCACCGGACGGGAAATTTTTCGTAGTAATTTTGATAATGTTAGGCGTTGTCACATATATTAAACAGCGCGCCTAAGCCGCATGAGTACAAAAATAACACCAATATCGGTGATGCCGCTTAAGAGGACAAGAATTACGAACAGACGCACACCGGAATTTTATATATAAAGAGAAGATTAGGTATAATACGTCAATCATAATGAGTCGATCATTTGTAAAAAATATGTAACAGCCTGGCAGCAAAATACATAAAATAGTATGAAATATGACTAAAAAGCGTATAATTGGAATAACATTAGAAATTTATCAAATACCTTTAAAAGTTTAAATACCAAGGTAAATCTACAGATTATGTCAAAAATCACTTAATGAAATACCGATATTATATATTAGACAGGTGCTTTGTAATTTTTAAATTATAATTTAGGAACAATAATAAATTCTTACTTAAATTATTTATTGCCAACAATACTCCAAGCTACAGTGTTGTTTATTTTACCCATCATCTCATGCCAAAGCGGTTTTTAGATATTCTGTCACACGATATCGACCATCGCTATCTCTGGGAGATGACGAGGGATAATAAGTGGTACGACGTATGTGGGTGGGTGTAAAATATGATAGGAAGCTTTGTTTATTTACTTTTGTACTAAAATCAGTCGTTTATATTATCTATACAAATAAATAAAATTGGAGTGTCTGTTTGTAATATCAAAATAACACATTTTCACTAAATGCATATCAAAGTACATACGACACCCATAGCAAAAACGCGATTTAAAACATTTTTATCTGTCTGTCTGTCTGTCTGTCTGTGTGTTTGTTCCGGGTAATCTCCGAAACGACTGGACCGATTTTGACGGGACTTTCACTGGCAGATAGCTGATGTTATAGGGAGTAACTTAGGCTACTTTAATTTTAGAAAAACAAAAAAAAAAGCAAATGGGTCCTGTAGCGCGGGCTCAGAACGCGGGCGCGAGAGCGGTTACGTTAAATTCCACGCGGACGAAGTCGCGGGCTCAGCTAGTACAATTATATAAACGCCGTTTATATTAGCAGCAGTATTGGCCGGATTGATTAATTGTTTAGCATGGCACATTCGTTTTCTGTGTACAACATACCAAACCTAATAATTAAAAAAATGAGGGTACTTCGAGATTACTATGACACTTGGTCGTTCAACCCGACAGTCTTCAGTCTGCCTGTGATAGTGGGTGCTTAAATGCATCTAATCCCGCGAGTTTGTTAAAAATAGTGATAAGATTCGATGATAAAACATGAACACCGATTGATTTTGTGGATTACTTTAATTTGAAAATGTGTGAATGCGTGAAAACAAAAAAAAAGTGCAATTAATTTCGTGGATTTGTTTAATTCCAAAGTGTGTGGTAGTGCTTTTGTTTTACTTACCATGTTAAGTGTTAATATTGTGTTCTAGCATATTCATTCTCATGTGTGTGGTGTTAAGTGTCATAATCGTTTGTTGAACGAGTCCAGCTGCCAACCATGTGAGGAACATATCACGGGAACATGGGAGCGGTACTGGTAAGTATTCCCTTTTTTTTAAACTGTGCGAGAACGGTCTAGATTTCAAAACAAAGTGATAGATATCGTGCCTAAAATACTTTTTCATTATGTAATATTATTTTTACTATAGTCATTAAGTTAATTTATTGAGAACTAGCTGTGCCCCGCGACTTCATCCGCGTAGTATTTTAACTTAGCAAAAGTTTCAGGATTATCGGGTTAAAAAGTATCCTATATGTTAATCCTGGTTATAATCTATCTGTGTTCCAAATTTCATCCAAATCCGTTCAGTAGTTTTTCGTGAAGGAGTAACAAACATACATACATCCACACTCACAAACTTTCGCATTTATAATATTAGTAAGATGACAATGTTTCTTGGGCGATTATTTTTAAAACAAGGTTGCCACGGATATTTTATTCATAACTGTTGGGTAATTGTTTGTCAGGTCCTCAATTTTAATTTAAACTTTTGAAACGATTACAAAAATATTGCCTTTTGAAGATTACATAAGTAATATTATCAGTGTCCGTACTCAGGTTTGGCTTTTGTTGATTAAGTATATAAAATACACCTTAAAACATTGTGTCATTAAAAGTAAAATATCTGGATCTGATAAATAGTGCTTTCACTAGTTTATTTTAATCCGTCTATGAAAAAAGTTGACTGTAATAAAAACTCTGTTGCCTATGATCTTAGAGTCTAACAATACACAATAAAATATAACGTACCTACGTTTCATAACAAGACTGCCACTGAAGGCAACGTACCAATAATGCAATATATTACAATCCCCTGCCCGATTTCACTCAAAGGCGAGCCGAACAACAAAAAGGTTTGCGTTCGACATATAGGCTGTACACGAAGTTTCCGTTTGGCGAAACACATTTCTACAAGTTGGCCATTCGTGAAGGTCGTTACGACGGAGGAAATTACTGAATAAATTCGATTGACTCCGCCACTCCAGGGTGGCGTATTGGCGGTTGATCGACGCTTCGCGTGTCGCCTTGAGGCCCGGCAATCTTTCAAAATAGCCAGCCGGCATTTTATTTATTTATTTAATAAGCAGAACTAGCACACGGCTGTAAATGGCGCGTGTTTGTAAATATTACTGACCCACATTAGTGACTGATATTAATTTATGGATGGCGATAAAAGGAAGTAGAGTAATGGTGATAACAGATATGAGTTGAACAACAAGCAGAACAATTAAGGTAAAAAAAAATTTTGTTTTCTTAAATGTTATCTACAAGCGTGTTCTGTCTATCATATAAGACATTATATAATAGACAGAACACGCTTGTAGATAAGATTTCGTAAACACGTTTTACAGCTAGCTTTTTTGATTAGTTGCGATACTGAATTCGTACTAACATTATACTCAGGCAATTTAGAGAAGACTTATAACTGATCAGAATTCAGCATGAAATCATCATTTGTAGAGCTTTCAATTTTTAAATTATAATTCTAGTCCTTTTTAAAAAAAGCTTTTAACTTAAAACGTTTTTCAGAAAGTTGTTGAGTTATTTTTTTCAGTTCGCAGAATTGCCTTAATACTAGCTTAGTTATATCAAAAACAAAAATAACGAGCGGTAAATTATTAAATATACCTACCTACTTAATATTATATTAATAATTAGATTCAATTGTTTCTTATTAAGATCGTGAGTATTTTTTTACGAGCATTGTATTGATTCCAAGTAAAACTCAGTGATGTACAAGACCACAGGTGTTTTATATTCAGTATTTTCGCCATCACAAGAGGTAATGGCATTCACTCAACCATAGCACTCGAATGCCTAGAGAGGTACGTCACTACAGCACGAACTTCGTAACCGTTCTAAAAAAGAGGTTGAACAAAAAGAAAACTTTATTAAAAGTCGGTCGGAGTCTTTTGAGCCAGTTTGTATTTTATTCAGTGTGTTCTTATTTCCACCTCGAATCTCAATTACCGTTTACTAAGAAAATGTGTCGCGCAAACTCAATTAGCTGTAGCCGCCGGTTCGTTGCAAAATAATGTAAGGTTTCAGAAAATTAATAGGAGAACTTATTATGCACGTATTGAATGATTGGGTGTGTTACTTTGTAACCCCTACTGTGTAAGACTTATGTGGGCAAGCGTATTTTCTAAAACTGTTTGATTGAACTTCTTAACTTTAGGTATGTAGAAGACAAAGCGGTCCTTCACACGATCAAGACGACACGGATTTTCTACACATTTATGAAAAAACAATCTGGTTTCGGCACTCAGATACAGTTAAAACTATGGGAATTATCGGTGTCCGATTAGACGGGTGAATGACCGCGCTGTCAAGAAATAATTATTAAGGTCAATGCATACTCACAGACCTATCATTAGCCATATTTGACAGTTATGAAGCTAACTTTCTCATTATTTTAATAATAATAAGCTTTATCTGCACTAGTAACAGCGACGTTATAGAGTCCCAGTCGACGGCATAAAAATGACGCTTAAAAACCACAGCCGTTACATTAAAAGATTAATCTACCGATCGAATTTTCAATTATAACTAAGACTGCCAACAAAGAAATGGAGCGAGCCTTTTTAAAATGCAAAAATACTCTGTGAAAAGATGAGACGGTGATGAAGCGATACCTACATTCAGTTAGCCGGTCGGTAATTATGTTGAAGAGGGTAGACCATTTTGCTGGGAAATTAAACGAAAACACTCCGCCCCCGCCGCTCGCTTCCGGAACGTTTGCTTCGGAAAACAAGTGAGTGTTATGTCAAAATAGGTTCTTATTAGAAACTTTATATGACCGCCACATGACGGTGCGTGGACAAAATTATAGAGAAATGGGCCTAAGATATATGTTTTTTTTTGCTTTAAAGGAAACCAACCTAGATGATCCTTGTTATGCAACTTATTTAAGTTTCCGTCTCTCTTAGTCTTTGTACGCAACGCAGCTGTAATAGCTACTTTACGCTGATCTTCTGTGAGAGGGTGGTACTACACCGGTCGAGCCAGTCTGTATATGAGCTGTAGTCAGTTGACTCCAGCTTGGCTATACTAGTATAAAAATACGAAAAACAATACGAAAACAGCCATTTGAACGAAAGTAATTTATTGGAATAACACATTTTATCGCGTTTATTTACCTTTTTATATGTTCCGTATCCGTAAAATAATTTTATTTAAATGTAGTACTCGCGTAAATATAAGAAAACAATATGAAAGTAATTTAGCTCAACACACCACTCAAACACACAAAAATGCTACTTAACACGCTTCAAAAGCTACAAATGAGAGCTCAAATGGAGCTGCCCTCGAAAGCCCTTCGAAGCTCCTGTGTCACACTTTAGTACCGGGATTACGTACCATTGCCCCCGTTTCATACGAACAAATCGTACAAAAACGTACGTTTTGTCGGATTTAAAACGTTTATCCTCTCCAGGCTGTGCATACACCGCGTCAGTTGAATGAGCACATTGCAACCCGAATAACACGAACAGTTTCATTGGGGTGTTTCGCCAAAAAGAATCAAATGTGTGTTTTAAATTAGGCGACTTATACGCTTAACATTTGACCTGAGACATAAAAACCAAGTGTACCATTGCAAGACCTCGAGACATTGGGAACACTTTCTGCGTGGATCGGACCGCAAACAACAACTAAATATGAGGGTACCCAGTTACTAACTATGACATCAGGACGTCAAACACCTCAGTCCCCCGTGACCATGGCTGCTGTAAAGCAACCGAAACGTCGGGAACATAAAGTTAATAAACGCGATAAAATCCGAAAAATAGTTTTATTTCAATGTGTAGTATTCGCGTAATTATAAGAAAACAATATATAAAAAAGGTAAGCAAACTTAAACAGATGATCATGTTATGCTAATTATGTGGTCGTCAAATCGATGCTAAAATAAATTTGTCACATCTAAGAAATTTTAAGTACTGCTCAGACATAATGACCTTGAGAAGTGTGGCAATATAGTTAGTTTAGTCACGATATACTTGTGACCGACTTTGTATTGCTTCTCGTTGGTCGTGGTTCAGGTGCTTTGTTTGAAACATGAAATTACATAATTATAAATGCGTGGTTCAAACCTTGTTCAAACCAAAGAAATTGAAGTAATTATTTGGTTCAAACTAAGCAACGCGTCTCTAGCACGTTAATTACCGTTCACTTGATAGGTAAATCACTACATAGTAGGTATAAAACAAAGTCGCTTCCCGCTGTCTGTCCCTATGTATGCTTAGATTTTTAAAACTTCGCAACGGATTGCGGTTGATGCGGTTTTTTTTAATACATAGAGTGATTCAAGAGGAAGCTTTATATGTATAACTAGCTGAGCCCGCGACTTCGTCCGCGTGGAATTTTGATCCTTTCTTAGGGGATGTCTACGTCATAGTAGCTTTATGCATGCAAAGTCTCAGCCCGATCGGTTTAAAATTGACAAAGTTTCATACAAACTTTCATCCCCTATTTTATCCCCTTGGGGGTGGAATTAATCAAAATCCTTTCTTAGGGGATGTCTACGTCATAGTATCTTTATGCATGCAAAGTCTCAGCCCGCTCGGTTTAAAATTGACAAAGTTTCATACAAACTTTCATCCCCTATTTTATCCCCTTGGGGGTGGAATTAATCAAAATCGTTTCTTAAGGGATGTCTACGTCATAGTAGCTTTATGCATGCAAAGTCTCAGCCCGCTCGGTTTAAAACTGACAAAGTTTAATACAAACTTTCATCCCCTATTTTATCCCCTTGGGGGTGGAATTAATCAAAATCCTTTCTTAGGGGATGTCTACGTCATAATAGCTTTATGCATGCAAAGTCTCAGCCCGCTCGGTTTAAAATTGACAAAGTTTCATACAAACGTTCATCCCCTATTTTATCCCCTTGGGGGTGGAATTAATCAAAATCGTTTCTTAAGGGATGTCTACGTCATAGTATCTTTATGCATGCAAAGTCTCAGCCCGCTTGGTTTAAAATTGACAAAGTTTCATACAAACTTTCATCCCCTATTTTATCCCCTTGGGGGTGGAATTAATCAAAATCGTTTCTTAAGGGATGTCTACGTCATAGTAGCTTTATGCATGCAAAGTCTCAGCCCGCTCGGTTTAAAACTGACAAAGTTGAATACAAACTTTCGTCCCCTATTTTATCCCCTTGGGGGTAGAATTTATCAAAATCCTTTCTTAGCGGATGCCTACGTCATAACATCTACCTGCATGCCAAATTTCACCCCGATCCGTCCAGTGGTTTGGGCTGTGCGTTGATAGATCACTATGTCAGTCAGTCAGTCACCTTTGAGTTATATATATATATAGATACATGCATAATATAATAGAGAAACACTGATAATTTTAGAGCCGTGCATAGCCGGGGCGGGTCTCTAGTAAATAATATAAGTAAGTATTAAAATAAAACTATTTTTACGGATTATATCGCGTTTATTTAATTTTATGTTCCCGACGTTTCGGTTGCTTTACAGCAACCGTGGTCACGGGGGGACTGAGGTGTTAGACGTCCTGATGTCATAGTTAAAAACTGGGTACCCTCAAAATTTAGGTTTTAGGTAATAGTTTTATTTCAATGTGTAGTATTCGCGTAAATATAAGAAAACAATAAGTAAGTATTATCTTATTTTGAGCACAATAAATCTCAATAAAATAATACAAAAATTCCTCTACACGAATTTCAAATGTTCATCTCAGCCGAAAGGTGTCCACTGCTGGACATAGGCCTCCCCAAGGTTCACCACAATGACCGGTCTTGCGCTGTCCGCATCCAGCGGATTCCCACGACCTTCACCAGGTCGTGGGTCCACCTTGTAGGTACGCCTCCCACGCTACGCTTTCTGGTGCGCGGCCGCCACTCGAGAACTCTTCGGCCCCATCAGCCATCTGTACTACGAGCAATGTGCCCTGCCCACTGCTACTTGCAAAAACTAGGGCAAAGTATACAAAAACCATTCACAAAAGCCTTTTCAACTACTAGATCACACAATCGTAATGTGTTCATATTGTCTTATAGGATGCCTCTTTTATGTTTTTACAAGGGCCCCACACCGCATAGCCGGAAGTGGAATGGAACATTAATTTTGTCTGATGATTTGAAAATTATGCTAACTACGTCCCGCGGTTTCTTCCTAATCCCATTTCAATGTTTTAATATCTAGCAACTTAGCTCACCGAAATAAACTCCCCCGTTATTATAGTAGGTACTTAAGGAGTATTTATTATGTTTCGTAGCTAGCTTAATGAAATTGAGAATTCATAATTTCAAATTTAATAACTCGTAATGTTATTAAATTATGATTAAAACGATCCAGTTTTCGTAAATAGACACGTTGAGCGGAATTCAGGGGTCGGAAACAAGTCACTGCGTTTAATTAAAATTGCAAACAAGGTTTAAAAGTCCGAAGACTTTTTATGGCGAGAACGGAGTTGCGATGTTAACTTGAAACTGTTGAGGAACATTAACAAATTGATCTTCTCGGAAATTAATAAGTGAAATTAATTAAGTTAGGAATTTATTTTGTTGGTTTTTCGGTATTGTTTAACAAGGGCCCTCGGAATTGTATAGTGAGGTTGTATATTATATAGCATTAAAATAATTATTACTTTCATGTATTTCAACAGTGTCATTATCTGACAATATTCACCTCAACAAGCGTGATGACTGTTTTAAATATTATATACCCTAGTCGGTATGCTCACTTTAAATGATTGAGTTGGTGACCCTACCAGTTGTGGTTTAATGACATATTTTGCTATTTTGCTTAAAGTAAGTATCATAATGTCTAAAAAAACGGAAACCAATTATAACTTGAGTCTCAGGGCCTGTAGTACGCGGATGAAAATTTAATAAACGGATCAAGTTAAACGGTACCGTCGGTCGGTGTCTATAAGACAATAAAGAGAAGGCGGAACGGTATTAAGTCGGACAGTCCTCTGATTAAACTGTTGAAGAAAATAAAAAGAGATGTAAGAGGTGATTTATATTTGTTCAGTTGCGCGAACCAAAGGATAAGTTTAAATGATTTACGCTTAAATTCGCCTTGGTCGAGTTATAAACGGTGTTCTATCTTAAAAACAAACAAGCATGCATACTATATAGTATGTATATTTTATCTGAAAACACCCCCTAACTTAACGTTCCATTACAAAGAGTTCAAAGATAAACAAGTTTTCAAAAAGTTATTAACTTTTATAATTGCGTTATAAATTTGGCAAAATATTTAAATTATTTTTCCGCACAGTAACTTAGTAGCTCATTGTAATAATATTTTTAATAATAGGGATGCTGCACGCAGCATTCCGCCGTTAACATTGTAATTAGAAAAAATATAGAGCTGGTTTTAATTAAACCCGAGTTTACATTTCAACAAACACTTTAAGGTAGACAGAAGGCTTTAGTAGACATGAATCAGGTGTTTCATTATAATATGGCGTTGAGTGAATTGGCACAGAGAATGAACTGATAGCGATGATATTAGAATTAATATCTGGCTTAATAATTATAATTAAATATAGTAATTAATACAATATTATAAAATTAATACATTATTTATTATATAAAAACATCTTTCATAAATAGTCTTTGAGCTTCCAAACATTTCACCAAAAATAATATAAACATCAAATGATTTTTTTCGTTCCTAGTATCTCTTCTAGTATTTTTGAGTAAACGACTAGTAACAATTATGAATACACGGCATTATAATAATATTTGCTTTTATTACAAAACACTTGGTAAAAATACTATGACTATAAAAACCATTTATTGTTGTTTTTCCCAGTGTAGAGTCCCAGGTAAAGTGATTAGTATTGGCTAAAAACTTTGAACTCTATCATTAGTTTACATTGGGTAAACACATCACATAACGTTCGAGATCTCCTTGGAACCAAAAATACTTACTTGTAGGGACTAAGTAAACTGAGTGAAAACCCTCATTCGAAAACTAATCCACTCTACCTCATTCGCCACAAGTCATGTTTACACTACACCCTTTTCTCTCATGGCTTAAGCACCACACAGAACGGGGGCTGGGCGTTATAAATTAAAAGAAGACCATTGGAAGCCCGCCCACCACTTTATGAACCGGCCCTGGTTCGTTTAAAAACTTCATTATAACTTCACGGCCCGGTACCTTCGTACCTCTGTACATTTCTGCACTCCATGTTTTTATGTTTAGTTTTTCAGAATAGTTGAAGCCATTCATTCGCTTAAATAGGCATTTTAATGTGTTCTGTGATAAATGTTTATATGGTTCCCACCATTGACACAGTTTTGTGGGACGCAAATGTTGTAGCAGTTTTAACTGCAGTTTGTTTTTTGTAGGTGAAAAGGTTGTTTGTTTGTGTATTTAATAGAATTATAAAATAATTGATTTTAAAATTTGATGTCGATTAAGGGAAGATATGTTTTTGAGCATAAAAGGCACGGTGCATAATATTTTATCTAGCTGAGCCCGCGACTTCGTCCGCGTGGAATTTAACGTAACAAAAAAGGCCGCTCCCGCGTTCTGACCCCGCGCGACAGGACCCATTTTTTAAAATTTTGTTTTTCTAAAATAAAAGTAGCCTAAGTTACTGCTTATAACATCAGCTATCTACCAGTGAAAGTCCCGTCAAAATCGTTCCAGCCCTTTCGGAGATTACCCGGAACAAACACACAGACAGACAGACAGACAGACAGACAGACGGACAGACAGACAGACAAAAATTTTTTAAATCGCGTTTTTGTTATAGGTGTCGTATGTACTTTCATATGCATTTAGTGAAAAGTGTTATTTTGATATTACAAACAGACACTCCAATTTTATTTATTTGTATAGATTATAATATTTATCCGTCCAGCAAATAAAACCAGTCAAGGTCTATGGGCCTGCGATGCTTGAATATAAATAAATACCTTATGTTTATATTTAAGTATATATAAAATATAATACGCGATCATATCACATCAAAAGAAACGCTTCGCCATCGAATTTACATCCTTGTGATTGATCCTATCGAGAGATTTAATATCGAACTCGAGCTCGCGACAAACGGGGGAACAATTCCGATCACAAAAAAAACTTCTTAGTGGAGTCTCAAACGAAACGCTGAATACAAAATTTGTTATTATTCATATGAACATAAAAGGGAATTCGATATGCGCCAAACGTCTGCGGGGGCCCACTCATCTTTATTTGTTTTAGATTACTTTGGGCTCGGGAAACTTAGGCACTGCGGACAAAGAACACATGGATTTGTTAAACTTTATAGGATAAAAATATGACAAAAATTAAATCCGAATTTATTGCTGGATTCAAAGATAAACTTTGAGATAGGTATAAAGTTTGGAATAGAGAAAATATGTCTAATTTATTTTAAGAAAGGGTATGGTGACTATTTTTTTCGTATAAAAAGCCTTTGTATTAAGCATATATTACGCTTACTACCAGTGACATTTTCAAAATAATTTTCAAATTGGCAAAAATAAATCACATCAGCAGTAGCTAGTGTTTAACTAACTTTACTAGCGAATATCTTTGTTTTTACCTTTTTAAATAAAATAAAAATATTTTACAATAAATTTAAAAAAGAATTGGTAGGTACCTAATTAGATTAGATTAGTTTTGGAGTACCTAATTAATAAAAATAAATACGTAAAAAAATATTTGTACGTGTTGGTAAATGGGAATAATGGGGAATATAACAAAATAATTTTGGATAAAATTTTATGTGGTGTTTAGTTTTATCACAATACCTGAACATGGGTTCGTGGAGAAAGCCTTACTAAAATTTATTAAAACAAGTGATTCCGAAAGAAAATAAATCAATCTCAAGTCTGAGAGCGATCTTGAGTGCGCGTTTGACATGTTATTTTGTACTGGTATGCCATGGTAAAGACGTTTTCAAGACGCTCTCAGACTTGAGATCCATTAAGACTAGTCCCGCCACACATTCCCACCACTGCAACTCCTGTAAGCCAGGATCGACAATGGTGACCAATAATGACGTTGAGGTTTGACCCCTCGACGAGTCCTGGAGAAAAGTTAAATTGTCTTGGAACCCGCACGAATTTAATCGAAAGAAGTAATAGGAGGAGTTGGAAGAAAAAAATCCACTTCCATTGAGATCATTCATGAGATCCATTTATTAATAATATAAACACTAGGATGAAATCGTTCTAGCATAAACACATTACCTGGGCTATTTGCGTGAAAAACGCAAAATGTGATAACGAAAATGTTTGCGCAGTTTATTTGAATATTTCATAGGTCGCGGAGGAGCCCCGCCGCGGTGATTACCGCGAAGGGCCACTGAAAGCGATTGCCTCAAAAATATGCTAATAACGTCACATTTTGCGTAATAACAATTGTAATAAACTTTATTTAGCATGATGTTAACATTTGTTGTACTTTATATAGTGATTGACCTGAAGGGTTATGGGAAAAAAAAAATGATTCGGCCGGATATATGTATTGCATGAGTATTTTACATTTGTTATTTTTCGGAAAAATAGGGCGTTGAAATTGGGTTGAATCGTGAATAAAAAAAACATGAAATTAGTTTATTCGAATGGATCGTAACCCATTGGGACATGTTCACGTTCAGTATCGAATTGAAATATTCACAAATAATCTGAACAAATTTTATTTATAAGGTGTCAATCTATCAGAGGTTGTGTGCCTAGCTAGGGTATAGATACGTGAGAAAATTGTGATTCGTTATTTCACTTTGATTTATCGATAAATCTAGAGCAGTTATTGACGGTACCTACACGTCTCGGTGCGACCTGAATATTCTAGAAATCGACTTAAGTTCTAAGAAACCTTCCCCACAGTGGTATACAAAACTGAATAGAATACTTTACACACTGTATTGTCGATATATAAAATACAAACAGCAAACCATTCCCACCCTTCTGCTGCGTAATCCCAAAGATTATTTCCGATTGGCTGCCTAATCCCGGCCGGCGGGTGCGTGGGACTATGTCCATTGCCTTTTTAAATATATAACAACATCCTGAGGCTTCCGGAGGCCTCGTAAAATCCATGTACAGATTGTTGCGCTCAAACTACCCGCAATGAAATACGTACGTTGAATTCCCAATTCCTGATATTCGAGCAACAAACGTAAAAATATTTCGGACGATTCGATACTGGACTTCTTGGAAGTTAGAGGCACACTCCAGTTTCTTCATTGGGATTTGCTCGTGCTGAAACTACGATAAATGTTAAAAATAGTAGACGAATACTTAAAGTTTAAGTCCACCCACTAATGTTTGAGTCCTCGTTGTCTACCCTTTTTTTAATGGCGGGAGGTAAGCATGCCCTCAAATTTATGTTGCATTTAAGTACTTAGCACAATTTTGTTTTTCCTGTCAAATCTAGAACGCAGTTTTAGATAATGCAGGTGGTTAAAGCACAGATATATTTTAGGTAAATGAACCTATGAAAAAATATATTATTTGTTTAAACGCAGGTGGCTAACTAAAAATAGAAAAAGGTTAAGTTAACGTATTATGTTAAAGTGGCTTGGCAGCTAAAAATTAAAAAAGGTTTTTAAAAAAAATGTTATGAAATACCAAATGCTTACTAACTTACCTATAGGAACTTATAAACAAAACTTGCATTAAAATTCCACAGTAAAATGAAGATGCATCGTTTTAAGCTGCTTTTATTTGCATAAGCTGCATATAAAAAAAATAATGATACAAGCAACTTACTCCCTTGCTCATAACTCTGGCTGTAAGAGGGAATTAATGCGGGCAATTTTAATAGATAAAGCAGTACCCGGTATGTAGTTTTAGTTCTTTAGGCGTCTAGATCATGAATATGTTTCTAGATCTTATTGCCAGCTTATGCAGCAGACATTATGAGAGATAAAGAAAATGTTTAATTAAATTTGAAACTAGTTCTACGAGTACTAGAACTTGGCTTGACACGCTGCCGCGTGTCTAGATGAGAAAATTTGAGTTTGAGATTGCATAATTGATCTGAATGGAATTGATGAGCGGATACACGAATATGAATACGATTTGATCGCTTTTATGAGTAGTGATATTGTAATGTAACATTTTTCAGGCCACCGCTTTTGTGTCGCTTGGTGTGTGGCTCAAGCCTAGGCCGCTTGGTTCACATTGTGGTTGCGGGCTCGATTCCCACCGGGGCAAATTTCGAAAATGGCCTTTACGTAATTTGCTCAGGTCTGGGTGTCACTGGGATCGCCCCCAGTGCATTGTATAGCACCCATAGTACAAGCGTAGCTTGGATTGGAACCATACAGTTGGTGTATCAGTCTGGCGATATTAAATATTTAATACCTGAAAGCCTTTGACAGGACAAGCCGGAATACGCATTAGCTTAGACGTGATTTATACTCGCAAAATCCACCATAATACGAGTATGCTCATTTCGTGGCTTTGCGTTTTCAATATGAACCTTATTACAGTTTTTTTATGAACCAAAGTTGGTAAACAAGCGTACGACCCACCTGATGATAAGCTGTTACCGTAGCCTATAGATGCTTGACATACCAAAGGCATTGCTCGTATGTCGCCGTACCGAAGAGGAGTGGAACAGAGGGCGGAGAAAGTGCTTCTGGATTTCTCACTCATCATACGAATCGCTGCTATAATAGCTACTTTAAGCCGATCTTCTGTGAGAGGGTGGCACTACCAACCAGCCAGCCAATATGTATATGAACTGCAGTTAATTGTCTACAGTTTGGCTCTACCACCGTTAAATTATATTGTATTGCGTTATATACCTAGGTATATAGGTACTCCTAGGCCCGTACTAAGAAATTGATCTCAAGTCTGAGACCGATCTTGAGTACGCGTTTGACACATCATTTTATACTGGTATTACATAAGAATGACATTTTCAAGAGCGCTCTCGTTCGATTTATTATTACGGACCTTAATCTTGTCCCTTGTCTTGTTTGTAATTTTGTTTTGTAATTACCTTGACATAATTTTGGGTTTCACTAGGTACTTTGGAAATACAGCACTCATATAGATATTAATTTTATATTACCTGAGTATTATTGCGCTCACGTCATCATTTATTTACCTCTACGGGCCAACTTATGTACTTATTGTTCCCATTTCTCTTGAACCTCTTGAGAAATTGTATGAACATAACGGCTAACGAGGTGAAAGAACCTATTTTCTCTAGACAGCTACCTGTATCAAGCTAGGAAATATTGTACCCAGTTAAAATAGGTAACGGAAAAAATATTCTAGAGAAACCCTTTTTATAAAGGTGGCCATGAAAAAGGCAATTTCAATTATTATTAAAATTAATACGATGTACGAACTTGGTTAAATGTACCTAACTAAGGTGATTGGTATATTATGTAAGCGTTCATTCACACGAAGAAGACGACATGTCCGTGCTGTCTATATATTTTTGACAGATAATGGCCGCATATGACATCTGGATACGGACAATTTCTGTGCGTTCAAGCGCTTTTGTCATACCTATTACTGGAATCAAGAAGGTATAATCAGCTCACGAGTTTAGGTGCAATGAGTCTAATTATGTTCCGTGGTGCCTTACAACTGGTCTTTAATCAGCTGTAACAGTCTTGCTTCTATGGCAATCAGTCCATACCAGCTATTTTTGTCTTCGCTTTGCACCGAAGGGAAGTGGATTTTTTTCCCTCCAACTCCCCCTATTATTTCTTTCGATTGTATTCGTGCGGGTTCCAAGAGAATTAAACTTTTCCCCGGGACTCGTCGAGGGTCAAACCTCGACGTCATTATTGGTCACCATTGTCTATCCCGGTTTACAGGAGTAACTCCATTGGTGGTGGGAATGTGTGGCGACACCAGACCCATTAAAAATCTGGATACAGTAAAATGTGTAGAAATGATAAGTGCCGAGTTAACCGTGTGAACAGTCGCTTAGGTAAGTATATTACTTATTAGGTTTAAGATTTCCCAGTTCAGGCTAGTACAAATATTAATAATCTCGTATTTCTCGTGTTTATAATGACCCCAAGAAATGTATGTTTATCGAAATTCCGTTGCCAGTATAAATTAATTGAACATGGAACTAACTCCACAAAACCTTTATTAGCGCCTTGTTAATTTAATACCGCCTCAAAGACATGAGAACAATTTGATTAATAATTCAAATTATCGATACCTCAAAGTTTGGCGCCCAGCGATGCGAACTAACACCTCCTCACACAGCCTTGACAACTTGCACACATGCTCGCATCCTGAAGCCATTGAATAATAATTGTGCTCGTCAAGGTATTGGCCTCCGGGGAGGGCGGAATTATGCGACAAATGTGCCAACTGGTAAAGCGTTTTACGAGCGAAATGACGCGCTGAATCGGATTTGGATCACGTCGTCGAAGCGAAGACAGTTTGACGTGTTGCCGTCGACTTGCATAAATTTGCAAGATTAAGCTGGGCCCGAAGCACCGGCTCTCACCCTGGATGCGGTCTGTACCTATTTACATAACTGTATTCCCTTTCAGTAAGGCTCCAACCACGATTACTCACGGCGCCCTTGACTGTTTCGTGAAGTAGAGCGAGATGCGTATACTCACCCAAACGGTACACGTATACCAAACCAAAAACAAACCAATGACAAGCAGTAATATTTTTATGTTATGTATGTACTATTTATTTATTAATAAAAAACAATGAAAAATTTGGAACACTAATAACAAAAACTTAACCAAATATGTTGATAGCCATTCGATATAGAGTTTGACTTTAGTAATTTTTTTTTGTACTCAAAGTTCCCAAGTCTCAAGTAATCTATACCACAAAATACCTGTGAGGTTTCCAAGCGAAGTCAAGATATTTTTATTTTTAGAACACGTGGGCGATTTGTGTTCTAAAAATAGCAACAATAATAACAAAAACTTAACCAAATATGTTGATAAATATTCGATATAGAGTTTGACTTCAGTACCTATATTTTTTTTTTCTACTCAGAGTTCCCAAGTATTGTACTCTATAGGTACCACAAAATACCTGTGAGGTTTCCTAGTGAAGTCAAGATATTTTTAATTTTAGAACACGTGGGCGATTTGTGTTCTCAAAATATAAATAGGACGGTAATACACTTTTGATAGTATTTCGAACTTTCCGAACAAAAGGGTTTTTGTAATGGGCTAAATTAAGTATTGTACTTTGTTGTGATATAAACCTAATGGTCTTCCATTTTAGCAGATACCTCGTAAGAGGATGGCTAATGTTCGCTTAATTATTAACGCTCCTAGCTGGAGTGTTTTCTTTTTTATCTTTTAGTAACATATGGTGCATTAGAGCTCACAAGCTTCGTAGAAAATCACAGGTGACGGAGTTCACAGTGTCTCTTTGTTCAAAGCAAAGTTCAGTTCCGCTTGTATGCATCCTTTCTGCTAGGTTTCTATCGAAATCTAACGTATTTTCTATTAGAACAAAAATCCAATTTAGAATTTAAATTTGTACCTTCAAGGGTGTTAGTTAGTAATTGCCGAGTATTTGAATATTTCAAGGAATTGTTCCTAGCTAGGAAAGCAATTAGTCAGTATAGAAATATTTCAATAAGGAGTTATTTGCGCTTGTCTGGACTGAATAGAACTTAAATGTATTTATTTGAAAATTGGCCTGACCTGAGGTCACGATTAAAATAGCTTAATAAAAATTAATTTCAAAACACAATTGATGACCCATTGATAGATATTATGTCGAAACGAATATCGGATTTTCTGAAAAGATCAGATAGATACTGTCTCCGAAAACACTGTATCCCCAGGAAACATAGTAGGCGTTAACAAATTTCGATATTTAATTTTGAAACGGTGGATTCTTTTCGTGAATATGAATCGACTCACGAAATCCCCCTTATCGGACTGTGTCTGCGAGCGACACGGCTTTTAATACGTGATCCGAATGCTTCCCAATTATGGGAGCTTAAGGAGTGACGCCCTCCTGCAGGAGGGTGGTGCGAGTGAAAAGAATCTAACGAGACCATTCATTTTTACTTTCTTTTTCAGTTACTTCCATGTTATTTCTTTGTATTCAGTCCTGTGCAAAATGTAATTTAAGCTCAAGCTTACGTACGTAACAAACGCACCTTTGAACTAAAAGACTTACGTAATCATGTAGTGATCAAATTTTGTTCATGTAAAAAAATTTCAGTCGTACAGTATTCCATCTCTATCACTCTTCCCTTTTGAACCGAAATTATATTTTGAAGAGGTTGATTATGTTTTAAGTTAGTTTAAAATTGTAACTCATCCACTAATCCCAGTGCTATAGGTTCGCAGAGATGGGATGTAGTCAAGTTCGTGGATGGGCTTAAACTTTGAAAACGGTATTAGCTCGTAAGCAATGAAAGGACAAGTTATAAATATAGAAAATGAATAGAAAGATAGAACATTAGATGTATATTTAATCTGAGCTACGGATTAAACTGGGACTCGTTCGCTTTCAAATACTACAGACGACGAACGATGAAGAGGTATTTCTAAGAAACAATGGTAACTAAATATATTGCGATAATACTTAATTGAGAATTACAACTAGAACAACAAAATAGATGTTATAACTACTTATTGTTTAGACAGAAGCAATAGGAATGATGATACCAACGTAGATGAAATATTCGAAGCTTTCAATTGCGCCAAATGCTGATAATATAAAGTATGAAAATGTATTCAGTACGCTTGAGTTATAATCGGTGACAGATGCATTAGCGACGGGAGAAGAGCAATTTATCGGTCATATTCATATCTCGATGGGACCCAATATACTCGCATATTTCTCACAGAGGCGTTTATTTTGGATCATTGATATAAGTATCGAAAGAACTCTTCTGATGATTTTATATTTCATCACATTGTATCGTGTGATACTTTGTTAAAATATCGTGTCTTTAAAAATATATTTACAAGATTTTATTTGTGTTTCAAAGGATAAGTATATACGTAATTTTCAGTTCACGGCTTACTTAATAGACGAATGAAATTTCTACAAAAAAGACCGATATTTAGATTAGAAGTAACACTGTAATTGATTTGTAACTTAATGATGCATCTATGAACATACTAGCAATAGCAATGCCGGAAACGGAGGTAGATAGAGTTGATGTTCGAATGAAGTCACTGAAACATATCCTACACTGCATATTAGCGGACTCATAAGAATATAGATACAATAAATATAAAGTGAATTGAAAACTACAAAATCTTTACGTATGAAGTTTAAACTCACAATCCATAGATAATACACATTTCTTATATTTCCCAATGATATCACATCCCGGCTCAAGACTGAGATTCCGCAATCCGCCCGCCCCCGGCAATGACAACTAGGGAACGCAACGTTCAACAGCATACTGAAACTATTACCTGACTTGAATTCAATAATGTACTTTGTAACTGCAAGATATGATATATTATCTTGTTCAAAATATACCATACATATTGCATACCAGTTGTGTTCTTGAAATTATTCTGTACCAACTTTTTAGAAATTATACAATAAGCTAGCGTTTGCCCGCGGATTTTCTAGTCCAGATTTTATTTCTGGATGTCGGTAACAACGCCGTCTATTGGGTCCAACAAATACAAATAAAAACATCAAAATCGGTCAATCCGTTTGAGATAATAAAGTTTACGAACACACGCACACCCCAATAATAATTGTAATATTTATTTTCTGATTTTGACATTACGTTCCGCAGAGTAATTATATATTAGTCAAGTAAGAACTGTGCAGTTTAGGTAAAAACATTTATTGAACGGCTAGATTTTTATTGTTTTTGTGATTAACCTACCCACTCATTGTAAAATGGTACCTATATTACTTAAATTAACGAACGAACTTCAAACGCCCTTGTAAATATGTAAATACTCGTATAAATTATAATTATGTATAAAAAGCGTGTTTTGATGTTAATATGCTGAGAAACTCGACCTCAAATTTAATATGTTGTAGTGAACTAATTGCTCTTACTACGTACTTACTAGTACTAAACATGTCGTGAGCTTTTGAGTTGGTACCTATTTACATTGGCTTACTGAAATAATAAGTTATTTTTACATTTATAAGGATTTGTTATATCGCAACAAATTGGTATAATATTATACTCTTGTGTCTTGTGTGTTATTGTAAATGAAATAGAGCTTTATCAAAAACAGGTTGAAAGTAAACTTCAGACTTAACACACCAACTACATGGCCCCAAATTAAGCAATGCTTGTATTATGGGCACCTTACAAAGCAGTAGAGACAATCTCAGTGCCAAATAGATCAGAGCCAAGCATTCATCCTAATTGATCGCGTGTACCTAAATCTCAAATAGGTAAAACTAAAATGATCGGCTGTTAAATCATCTCCCGACCAGAATAAACTGTTTCACTAATGTTACTCATTTACCAAATACATTTTCATCAGAAATAGGTATAACCTATTCAACCCTCGCGGCGGAATTTAGCGGCGTTTTCGCGCCAACTGACATAATTCAATGCAAAATTGACACATTGACAAGCTGGTGACAATACTTATCATGTGAGATAAATATTAGTACTATAAGGTCGTATTCAGATATGATATTATTCATTGAACTTAAGCGGTTTTTGGCCCGTATTTGTAAATCGATCTCAAGTCTTAGACCGAGACCGAGATATATTTATTAATACGGGCCTTTATGTAACAACAATCCTTTAATAATTTATCTGAGACAAAGTTAATAAGACTTTAATAGGATCCGAAATATTTCCAGAATTTGCGAACAGGGGCCATCGGCCGAGGCTACATTCTTTAGGGACCTTGAACCTTATTAAATCTGGCATTACGCTCCGAATTATTACAAATTCCGTACCCAAAGAGAGTTTGGACTGAGATTACTATTCTAGGTAGTATTTGTTAGAGCTGTGGCGAACGGTTGAGTAGAGTTCAAAAAGGTAAATAGCCTAAATATGCATATTTTAGCTACAAAACAACAAGATTAGTAGCCGTAGTAGGAGGCCATAAAATGTCCTATTTCAGCTCGTACTGCAATAAAAACGTATTTAAGTATCAAAATGCATTAAAAATAGAGAACAGTGCTTGTGTCGTACGAAGAGTGTACACACAGCTTTAGACAACAAGCGTTCGCCTCGCATTGGACCGACAGTCACCGGAGAGGTTTTCAAATAATACCCATAAAACCTTTTAATACTGCACTTTCCCAGCAGTGGCAGGTGCAACGGATTTATCTCCTGAAAGATTTCGATATGAATTCTATTTAGCTGTAAGACGGCTCTTGTCTCCTGAATTATTTACTCCGTCTATTTTCAGTTTATGGTTCAATAGAGCTTTAATACTTTATTTATTTCGTACACGTTTCCTCACACACACGTATTTCTAAATCGCACAATTCAAAAAGCAACCTATGTACTATGTCTAAAATCTCCCCCTGGTTCCCCTACTTGTTTGAAGCACGGACAAACAAATAAACAAACGCACCATCGCTTTTTAACCCCCGACAAAAAAAGAGGGGTGTTATAAGTTTAACATGTGTATCTGTGTATCTGTGTATCTGTGTGTCTGTGTATCTGTGTATCTGTGTATCTGTGTATCTGTGTATCTGTGTATCTGTGTATCTGTGTATCTGTGTGTCTGTCTGTGGCAACGTAGCGCCCAAGCTGATGAACCGATTTCAATTGTGTTTCTTTTGTTAGGTAGGTATTCTGATCGAGAGTGTTCTTAGCTATGTTTCATGAAAATCGGTTCAGCCGTTTGAAGATCATCAGCTCTTTTGTAGGTTAAAAAGCCACATTCACGGCTAAAACCAACTTCCACGGCTCGAATCCAATCGAAATTTGAGATTATTGGATTTAGATTTATTATATTTTTAAATGATCGTAATAGTCTGAACTGACTTTTTACAATATTATAAATATGAAAAGTTTCCCAGATTCTGGAAAAAAAAATATATTTTATCAATTTTTATATGAGATTTGTGTATGAACTAAAGACGTGTCATAAGTCACGTGTCAAATGAGGGACACGCGCATGCGTTAAACTTTGTTTGTTTTGTTAATGGTCATGGAATATTACGTTATAATAATTCTAGAGGGCGCTGCTCCGCCATTGAGAAAAAATATAAAAAAAACAAATATAATTTAAAATAATTTTAGCGTTATTGAAAATTCTTCCCCTGGGCTGCTCCCATCCACCTCAACCAGAGTTATTACATCAAATTGAATAATAATTGATAATATTTTACTAGGAATTAAACCTCCGTGGCATCAATATTTAGATTCGTTGTCTATTCTAATGTCAATTATTATAATGTCATAACAAAATAATGACTCATACTTTTACGCAGAGTTTCTGTTGATTATTGTATACATTTGATGAAAAAGTCGTCGCATCGGGGGTTTTTAAATTTTCAATTTAGAGTTATTATATAGGATAGGGATTTAGCTGGAACCAAAGTTCCTAGTTTGCCAATTTCCGTCAGTCATTGCCAATCGTCATATTCTTTGTGTTCGACTGTTGTCGGCCATCTTTCAGCAGTCCTCTGGCCGAAAGTATACCTAATGAAGCCAAGAATTTACGATAACGATGAAGAATTAACAAAGATAATATTAATGACCATTGGTTATCAATTAGTAAGCAGACTTGGAGCCCTGGGAGACTATAAAAAGGTGTAGTTACGATGTGGTCCCAATAACTCAAAGTGAGTTCGTCCATATGTGGCTATGTCATTACATAGCCATATATTAAATCATTATTTAACGCCACTAAAAGTACCGTTCTCACGTGTACCATATATTGCACATTTGTTATACCTAGGTGTTGAGCGGTATGTGGGTCTAACATAACACGTCACGTGCTCCGTGCCACCGGTAAAGTCTGCACCTAGCAAGGAAGCCTCTCCAATATACCGCTTGGAATAATGTTGTACTGGATGTGACTTTAATGTTTAGAACTCGTCTACTCTAACCACTTCTTATTCCAGTACAGAAGAGTACAGAAGTGCTTTTCAACATATTTGTTGAGTACTTCTACCTTTTTTGTTGTAAAGTCCTGGCCATATAATATGACATGATGAGTATGTTCAAAAAATATTTCCACTGTCACAGACTGACGGACGGATACAGTACAGTTATTGGTATTTGATAGTGTACTGTTGATTGTACGGCTTTGGAAAATATCTATTAAAAGCTGAGTTCTCTGTATCAAGAGTGTCAATAGTAACGAGAGATCAGCTGAAGCGGGAATAATCCTTGCGATTTGCAACCGATCGTACTCACTTACGCATATTGCGCTTTATCAGTGGGTTTATTTGTTAAATTTCTGTATTTCAATCTAATTACTCTTTAGAGGAGGCATAATTTTGATATTTTTGATAGCTGATAGATGGATGGACGGACGAATGTTAGTACTTCATATAGAATCCTCAAATATAATAATAAATATATACAATGTGTAAGGGGCATTGTAACGAAAACTGATACCATGTATTCCACTCATGATTCTGGTCTGGACCCCCAGAGTTGCAATTTTCTGTCGATATTTTCATGTTTCATGCTCAAATTTTCTATCTTAACGTGATTTTACATAAATAAATCTATAATTAAGTACTATTTAAGACATAAACTGCAATGTAAATCAAAATTCTGTACACTCTAACGCGCGCATTTTCTCAATTACCTACAATGTAAAATGAATCAGCAGCCCCAATAAATACCGCTCATATTGTATTGGTGTGATACTTCTGGTTTTCCAACTTCGCTGTACATCCACGTAGAGTCGGCAGAGAAAGGCTGGTCGTCGTTGGCACGTGCCACCTCGCTGAATGTTTATTGCATTGAGATTGCGGCATAACTCGGCCCGGTTATAACAAGTGTGAATGTCTTTGCAGATTTAAGTGGGTAGGTCAGGGGATTTGTAGGCGAACTTCAGCATGGCTTGTATATACCTGCCATTTACCGAAAATCAGTTGGCTAATTCACAGTTCGCAAAGTAATATATGTATATATATTTTTTTAATTAGCCTGTTTTTGTGTCCCACTCCTGAGGAATAGACTCGCCCTTTTAAGTAAATACAAATAAATATCGCCAGACTGACACACCAACTGCATGGTCTAAGAACTAATCAGTGTTTGTACTATGGGTACCGTATAATAAACTGAAGGCGATCTCAGTGACACCCAGACCTGGGAACATTCCGAAAAGGCCATTTTAGAAATGACGGGAGTCGAACTCACAACCATCCGGAACAGTGAGCCGAGCGGCCAACGCTCAAACCACTGCGTCAAGCGATCGTCAAATAGATTATACTTTTTTTAGAATTTATTAAAGTTTACTCACGTATCGACGATAATATATTTGCCAATGTTCTCTTATAATAATCGAATTTGTCAAACGCGTCACGCTAGTTTGTAGCCGTATTTGTACTTTCAATACTTGGTACCATTTGTTAATTTTCACAGTAACAAATAACAAGAATTTCATTATTTTATTTTGTGACGTTGTTAAAAATACAACAATACATAATTCGAAGAACGCTCTCTATTATTTTCTAAGAAATGAAAATAAAATACAATGAGGGGACCGTGAAGGATATTAAAATAACATTAACGAAACGATGAAGTACGTAGCGATATCGAACAAATCATCCGATGAATTCCGGGAGACGGTATCGATAATATTCTACGAAGGCGCCCACTACTCGAGTCCGATAGGAATTTGTATCCGCACCTATTAATTCTCGTTGGGAAATTCCAGCAGCAATTCGCTTGATTTTCTCTTACAAGTTGTGGAGCGTTTTTTCCTCTCCCCTTCTTTGCACAACAAAGGAAGCGGGGGTTTTTGTGAGCGCCCGAGCCGCGACACAGGGCTGGTTTTAATCCAGCATGTTCCTATTTACGTGATGTTCGTGTCAATATAATTTAAAAATGTACGTGGCATTAGCGCGGGGTTTGTGAAGCCTATTGTTACAATTCTCGTAATGAGGGTGCCCTAACGACTTGTGTGTATGTTAACTGTTACCTGTCCTAATTAAGGGAGTTAGCGAAATGTATAGAGCGGTGCGTAATTTTAATAGCTTTATAATCATGGTCTCGTCTTTAATAAGGTATTTATACATCACTAGTGACCCGCCCCGGCTTTGCACGGGTCTAAAATTATCAGTGTTTTTCTATTATATTATGCATGTATTATACATATAAACCTTCCTCTTGAATCACTCTATCTATTATAAAAAACCGCACCAAAATCCGCTGCGTAGTTTTAAAGATCTATGCATACATAGGGACAGACAGCGAGATAAGATAAGCGAGATAGTTCAGCGTTTGGATAATAAGGTTTTAGATAAAAATGTATCTTCACCACAATCTAGCCATTGTCATAACATTTTGCACCTTATTACTAGGTGTAGTAAGTTATATGCATAATAGCGATACTTCGTTCTCACTTCATTGTGTATGATAAGTTTCATGTCTCCCCCTATAAGTTGTGAAATTCAACTAGAGAAATAGGTTACTGTGGCGGTTTGGGACGTGACCGAGCTGTTAACAACTTCCCTGTGAGCTGTTCACAGAATAGTCTTAAGAACTAATATGACGTAATAACCCGTAAATCTGTTGGAAAGGAGCGATAAGTTTAAAAATAATTGTAAATGGTTTCAAATGTTTGTGAAAAATAATGATGTAAATGCTACTTACATGACTTTAATTAATAATTACATGACGATTATCTTTGTTTATTCACCCGAATAATGGAATTCGGTACAAGGGTAGTTATTTGGCAGAATACCAAAAAGTTGTCTAAAATATTTTGTCACACATAGCAATGCTGCATTAGTTCATTGATTTTATATAGGTACGCTAGGGTTGCCACCGATTTCTAGTACCTACAAATAAACTAGTTTAAAGTGACGCAAATAGTGGAGTTGGTGTGACTAGTGCTGTTCGTTTGATTACTTACCTACTTGGACCGGGCTTCTGTAAATATAAATATGGTATACTCATGTAGTAGTCCAATGTATGATATATTGGGGGACATCCCTAACATACACGCACATAAAAATCCTATGAGTTGAATCAACTTGTAAAGTCAGCAATTCAAGAACATACACCACAGATTTATCTATCTAATACATTCATGTTGTTACGTCCCGATGATTAAAAATAAAAGGAAATAATGTTTTTTATTTTTTTCTGGTTTCAATTATTTTCGCAAATGACCGTTAGCTCGTTGTGTTTGTATGCAGCTCAGATATGCACATTACTGATGAGAGCGCCACAGTCCTGACAGTTAGGCCAGCGCACACTGCATACTGCCGCGGCTGAAATTGCACGATGTTCATGTATCCTGCGGCTAACGTGAGATTGCATCTATGCTGTGCAGTTGAAGTGTGAATGTATGATTTGTGTTCATTTCCGTTATTATACGTAGCTGATGTACCCACCGTCTGAAGCTATTTGTGAATGACTTGTAATAATTATAGCACCCCGTTTTAGCGCTTTGTTTTAGCCGACGTTTTGCCGTATCTCCAATATAGCATTGGGGTCGGAGGCGAACTGGTAAATTAAAAAAAAAAATGGCAGCCCCTTCTATTCTGCTGTAGTGTATCATTTTTTTTTAATAGTATGCATTCAACGCCTCTTTTTTATTGTGTTGTCCACACGATACTATTCTAAGAGGAATCTTAATTAGAAAACCAGTTTAAGTCTCGGCTAAACTCAAGCATATTGTTTTGAAACAAAATGGAATCAGCCACACGTCCTCATTGAATACTAATACTGATATGTAAATGTAGCAAATATATTACAGGCACTCAAAGGCACATAACCGCGTCTATGTGACCGGGACTTTACGGCGGGCGGCGGGCGCGAGGGCGGGCGGGCTGACGTAATAGTCTGAATTTCTCTCACGTACTACTGGACCGTTTCAGACAAAGCCTGATATCTGTCTACACTATGGTTTTATTCTAAAAGGCAACTAGATTACGTCAGGTTCTTGCTTGCGAGTTGGCGATCTTGTGGGGGTTAGTAATTAGTGTGCTGAGTCACATGTCGAATAACGTTTTATATTAAAACAAGCAAATGTTCTTTATGTAACTTAGCTAACATAAAAAAATACATAACTTTTTTAATTATTTAATATTATATCAAAATAAAGAACATACTATGCCAACACATACTCTATCAAAGATACAATATTTAAATTTATAATGGATTTCAGAAAATGCAAAAAAATATAAAAGTTTTCCAATATTTACAAAAATAATATTTACATAACAGGCGTGGGATACGTTGTTTACACAGCACGAGATCGCAATATTAAATTAAATAATGATTAGCGTAGTAATTACACACCGACGCTTAATTAATTCTGAACAAATTTTGTGCGTTAACAACACAAAGAAGATAATAATATTTCTTGGAAGAAAGCTATAGGCTAACCCTCTAATTAGATTCCCTTTTATCTTTAATAAAAAGTCAGAGAGTAAAATTAACACTGGTTAGTACACGTTTACACAGTGTGCTAACACGTTGCTTAATTAACGCATAATTACTAGCTTAGCAAGATTTATACAGGGTTGCAGGTAATTCGAAGTATTCCTTCCATGGTGTGATGAAAGAGCTTAACTGTAAAAACTTTTACTCAGCACTTTGTATTACGAAATTCAGTATGTTTTGAGGTACTTTGAAATTTTGTTTTCAAATTGATCAACGAAAGAATTTTAAATTCTAAACATAAACGGCTAGGTACTTGCTGCCATTTTAATACCAACAATAAGTTCCTCTTTCATTAAAATTCATTCATAAATTATTTTATTTATAACATTGCTTTCATTTTATCGGTATCTCTAAAAAATCATAATAGAAAATATCTTGAAAACGACTGAAATTCGCAGAACATAAATTAGGGGTTAAGATTAGTTGCATTTGAGTTCTATATTACATCCTGCGAGGAATATGTTGAACCAGTAAGCCTGTATAAAACGTAGATGTAAGTACCAACGTGGAATCAATGATATGTTGGAGTCATTGTTGTTACGATTCTGTAATAGAATACCTTGTCCGATAAAGTGATTTAGTCAAAACGTTTTAGGTGTGTGATTGTTGAAACTAAATTCTGGTAGGCCCCAACTATCACAACTTTTATTGGCTGAAGAAGCTTGAGAACTTACACAAAGCGAGGAAATATTGGAAACAATGTCCAAACATTTTAACAAAATTTATTAACGCTCTTACGCAGCAGTCGAAAATTAATTAAAATTATGATTACCTAAGAATATCTCTGTAATTAAAGTAACACGGTAACAATGGATTAATTCAACAATTGACTGGGAATTTACAATGTTTGAAAACAAACAATTCTGTGAGGACCCACCATAGCATAGCTCTCAAACTTTCTATTTGCCTAATTAACTACATTGAGGGGACCCTTTCTTGATTAGATCACGTATCGAAAGGATCAAAACGGAGCTCTGAGTACATAGAAACTTACTTTTTATTGTTGTTTGATGTCGATAAATTGATGACGAACCGAATGATTTATTGGAAAAGGCTCTCTATAATATTTATAGCAATCCGTTTTCGTACTTATTTGTATTTCTAATTATAATAGGTACTTGCCCAATCATTTTATTATGAATAGACTTATAGACTCCAAGTATTAATGACTAGCTGTGCCCCGCGACTTCATCCGCGTAGTATTCGATTATTGGGTTAAAAAGTATCCTATACGTTAATCCCGGTTATAATCTATCTGTGTTCCAAATTTCATCCAAATCCGTTCAGTAGTTTTTGCGTGAAGGAGTAACAAACATACATACATACATACATACATACACACTCACAAACTTTCGCATTTATAATATTAGTAGGATATTATTCACACAAACAACCTTACATGTACATTACATACTTACAGTAAATATACTTATATGGGTAGTAATAAGTAATTATAAGTGGGATTAGACTTTCAGTATAATAATAATACCGGTTACATCTGCGATGCAAATATTATGACACAAGTACTTGATAAGAAACGTTATATTCATTGCACCTTCATTTCATCAGGACGTTTATTATATTACGATAATAAAAATGTAGAGCCTTTCTCAGTAACAACACCGCTTCTTTTACGATTACTTTTATGGCGTATACACTTTTTTACCTCAACAAACAATAACCGACCTTATTAATATCCACTTACATACTAAAGGCTTTCCGTGAGCTAACAAGGAGATTTTCAACCTAATGCGCACTGTCGCGATTATATCTCTCGTGTAACCTATGTTTATCTGCGGCTTTGAGTGCGGACCCCGGGGTTCTATGAATAAATGAAGAAAGCAAAAGTGCGTTTTGCGTGTTCTTCTTTGAAGTCCTCTGGGGTGTTCTGCCTTAAGCGACTCTATTTAAATACAGAATAACTAGGAGATTTTTTTTTATGAATATTAAATGTTTTGCTGCGTTGTGATGTGGTTGAGAACGTTTTAACGTGTTGGGGTGAAGGATCTGTTGGGTGCCTTTGTTTTAGTAAGACTATATGTTGCCCGCGGCTCCGCCCGCGTGGTACTTAGATAATAAATAAAACTGGTCAAGTGCGTGTCGTGCTACGCACAATGTAGAGTTCCGTAGGCATTTCAATAAGGAAATTATATTTTTGGCTAACGAGTTTTGTCGGTTATCATAAAAATTTCGTCGGAATTCATTACGTAAATTTGGATTCAATCTCTAAAAATTAAAATCTCTCAAACGGAATTTCTGGTAATAAAATGTCGTACGGTAACACAATTTCATTTGATAAAACCATTTAAACGATACCCCACATGATGGGGTACCAAATTTAATCCTTATAACATCAGGTATCCTTATAGCCAGTAAAAGTTGCGTCAAACTCGTTCCAGCCAGCCGAGATTAGCCTGAACAAACAGACAGACAGACTTAATCATCACTGAACACTATACATAGGTATACGAATACGAATTTTTGTTTTCATTTCCGATGACTCATCAGGCAATCGAAAAGAGAATTTTCACCAACCGGTATTGAATAGATCGACGGAGTCAGCAACTATTCGCTCATAGTACACAATAATATTGTACTACAGGTAGGAATTTAGGTCAAATGTAAAACGAATTGCCGCTCCGGCATTCTGTCAGACCGCTGACGGGCAGTGAATGCGCCCTAATGAACTGATGTTACTTTCAAAGGGAAGTTTTTCAACTAAGCTTTAAATACACGTACAATTATTAAGGTACCGTGGCACGGAAGAGTTGAATGCAGTTAACTTTTGAATGTGTATGTTGTTGGGTTAAATGATCGTAAGTTAAGTTAAGTCTACCTGCTGTATAAATTTAAGAACGATGAATGAAATGGTAAATGTTGTATAGGTATTCTTTTATTGGGTAGACTTTTTGAATGCATTTTAATATTATTAATTATAATTATGTCTATTAATGGATATGTGTGCCGGAGGATTTGTGACTGACGTCGTCCTTAATATGTTTATTCCTTAGTGCGTCTTATGGCGGACGATTATGAATAACTAGCTGTGCCCCGCGACTTCATCCGCGTAGTATTGGATTATTGGGTTAAAAAGTATCCTATAAGTTAATCCCGGTTATAATCTATCTGTGTTCCAAATTTCATCCAAATCCGTTCAGTAGTTTTTGCGTGAAGGAGTAACAAACATACATATATACATACATACATACATACATACATCCACACTCACAAACTTTCGCATTTATAATATTAGTAGAACTAGCTGTGCCCCACGACTTCATCCGCGTAGTATTGGATTATTGGGTTAAAAAGTATCCTATATGTTACTCCCGGTAATAATCTATCTGTGTTCCAAATTTCATCCAAATCCGTTCAGTAGTTTTTGCGTGAAGGAGTAACAAACATACATACATACATACATACATACATACATACATACATCCACACTCACAAACTTTCGCATTTATAATATTAGTAGGATCTAAAGTAGAAAATATAATCACTAGCGCGTTTCACTGAAAATTGATGAAAAGTCAACGAGCCAAACAGTGGTCACCGCGCCTGAATCCTCGCTAATGAAGCAAACTTCGCTCGCGACGGTTAATATAGTGCAAAATTATTTATGGCCTGTTTTTATGCGCTAATGGAAATATTTAATGCGACAATAATGTACGATAATGTTTCTGTATTTGACCATTTTAATATCTCTTTTTGGCATATGGATAGTCACAAAATTATTATGCGATTGAGTTATATCAGCGTGCGTAAGGGTGAATGGACACATGGCTGGGCCATGAAGCAGGTTCGACCAATATGGTCGATTGAATTCGTGTCAACTAGGCTAAGGTTAGTGGGGCTAAGAGAATGTAGACGTTGAATTGGTCGAAGCAGGCGGGCCTGTTTCATAGCAAAGCCAGGTGGAAAGTCATCCTTAAGTTCGAAACACAAATGTCCGATAAAATGATGTGCAAAAGGATGTTAGTGTGATGGAGCCATAATTTGAGCAAATATCTTTTGAGTCCGCGACGCAACGTTAATAACAGTTTAGGATCCCACCATTGTAGGCACACCTGATGAAGCTACTTTCAGATTTGTCCGTTCCACTTGTCATTTTCATATACAACATTATACCTATGGATTTAGCGACGACTCTAGCCCATATAGCGCCCGGTTGCAATCAATACCCTGGCGCCCTTTAAGCCATAACACAGCCGTACCTATGGTCTTTGAGAGCGCCGCGGGAGACCCAGGCTCTATGGAGGCGTCGCGAACGGCTGGCGCCCGTGTCCACCTTGTACCGTAGTTAAAGCTGGCCCTGTTCGCATCATGATCTTCATTTAGGGTAAGGAATCAGCTTCTTCCAATCTCATAATAATGAAACTAACACATACATTATATTTCTGTGTGTCAACTTGCTCTAACTATGTAGGTACCATTAAACCCTTTTCGATTGCCATTTACACGGGCCGAAATGAAGTTAACAGTTGAACGGCAATACACGCGTTGTAATAATCAGAATGACCACAGCGGGACTCACGCTCGACCCGCGTTGAATACCGATATTCTATCGGATTATATTCGCCCTATGAGTATGCTAATCGCCGACTCGACGGATTCTAGTATTATATCCCACAGCGTTAATAACCTATGTAAATATGCTGCAATTATGCGTAGATGAAAAAAAAGTTGTATACTTCAATAACTAGCAAAAAAACCTACAAAAAAAAATAGGTACTTAAGTTTTTAACCGATTTTAAAAATGGAGATGGTTTTCAATTCGATCTGTACTGCGTTTTTATCTGCGTTATAGTTTATATTCCTTTGATAGTACACGCTACGCATCATATTGTATGTTAGTTATGTTTATGTTAAACAAATCAGATTAGCCTGCAAAATACCTCATTTCAAATTCAAAAAAGACAGGAACAAGGCGCAATATTCAACCACCTATTTCTACACAGATGTAGCTTTTTGTTGCTCAACTCCTCGTCTGAATCGCACGGCAGCTATAAAAGTACTAGAGCCGGCTCTCCGCAGTCCGTATCAAAACACGACTGAAACCAATCGGTTGTATTATTCAATCTCTCCCTACTAAATATCCGATTAAGTGCGTAGTTTTTGTCACACAAGTTGCACGTTTGATTAAAGTAATAAATCGGCATGGTGGCCGGTTATCTGGCTACTGGGGTGGAATTAAGCGGCGACAGAAGCCGGGTTTTCCTCGTAAATTGTCCCTCAGACCCACTCCTTTATTTAACATCTCGAGTGTAAGAGAAGGGTAATTATGCTGTTGTGGGGACTGCCGAGGGCTGACAATTACCTCGGGCAATTGTTGAAAATTTAAAAAGTCGACTTTTCGAGGTTCTGGGAATTGTTGTTTGTTTGTGAGGGTGGGGTTTTATTTCAAAAGTATTTTGTTTATTTCAAAAGTCTGAATTAATTGAACGGTAGGAGATATTATGTAGATGTCTAGTAAAGACTGACTGAACGCAGTTGACTTATAATATTTTTTACCTATATGTTGCGAACACTTCAATGAACACATTCAATGGCCTAGAACACAGTGTAACTTACATTTTTGAATAGCAGTTAAAAAGTGAAATAGTTTGTAAAAATGTTATATAGTACGTACTTGAGATATACCTAACCATTTTTAAATTTCAGTATCTAATTTTTATAAAAATGTAATTCAAAAATATCACTCGTAAATAATCCCATCACGTCGTCGACATGAACTCGAACAAATAAGTTCACGACATAATAAAGATTTTTTACCAACACAACACTATCCAGGCAGTGGTGCGTTACCTAAACAAAGGTGTCAAGTGTGTTATCTGGCTGTGGCCCGAGAATTAACGGCGGGACAGGCCTCCTCGGCTGCAATAAATTACGTCTCAAGTTGATCCCACTCACCAGATAAATCAAATGTAAAGGACGGAATGGGAATTCGATGATGCCCCTGTTTATTTCGATTTAGCGAAGACCTCTCGGCCGATCCAGATTTGTGGATTTTCAACGTGAGAAGCGTGAAGTTATTCTTTATTGCGGTGCGTGGTTCAGAGTCTCGTATAAAAAGTGTTGGAGTGGTGTCGACGCGACGCTCTTATCGGCGTATGAAAAGCGTTGACAGCCACCAACTTTATCGCGAAACGATCTGAGAAAATATTTGTTTTTAAACAAAGAATCTTTGTAAATGTTGGAGTGTTCGAATAAATAGCGTTTTAGGATTTAAGATGCGTATATTTGAGCATATAAATTGCCTAATTTCTACTCTTTAACCTCTGTTGTATGTTCGTGCGAGTCTGAAAAACTTTTGGCTTAAATATCCTTCGTCAAATATTTTAACCATGTATATTTTATCTAATAAAGGATGAAGAATAAGAATGTTGACAGCGCAAATAATACCATGCACCTACTCGTACCTAACATATTAAGAAATTAAAGGGTTACGAAAACATGAAACCATTCAGAGCATCCCAAAATTAACTTTCTTGTAGGTCGGTTTGCACAGCTCGTCTAAATTAATAATGCCCAACTCGGTAACAAAAACGTTTTTTCCCCAATAAAGTCCCCCATGTTTTCCGCAGTTAGTAACTCGCCTCACATTATTTACAATAGAGCCGAGGACGACGACATCCCCGCCGCTGGGAATTAAGCAATAACACAACTAGAGAATAAACGCCGAAAGATAAGTATACACAATACACTGGGCCACATATTCCGGGGTACTACTAAAAGTTTTCACATAAATCAGTGGGCTAACTTTATTCAAACGACTCTCTGGCGACATTCGTTCGGATCCACGTCAAGTGAAACTTTGTGCGGAGTAGCTTCTTCGCAAAAGTGCTGCGAGTTACTCGGGCCCTCTTCGAGTCGGTTTGTTTCATGAACACGACATGTGGGTATCGAATACATTGGACGGTGTTTAGCGGCAACTGTTGCACATTGTTAAAAGTAAAAATGTAATCCGCTGAGAACCCACGCGTTTTATAGCTGATATTCAGTATTAGTATCACTATACAGCGGCCAACGAGAAGTGAAATTAAAATGTATAGAACATTTTTTTATAAGACCCGCCTGATGTTATGCAATTACCGTAGGCAATAGATACTTGCAATACCAAATTACATCACTCGCACATTGCCAACCTAAATGGTAGTGGGCTAGAGCTAGAGGGCGGGGAAGGGAGGCTGCCGGCTATTTCACTCATCGTACAAAACGTAGCCATAATAGCTACTTTACTCCGATCTTCTGTGAGAGGGTGGTACTACCCTGGTTGAGTCAATTGGCTACAGGTTGGCTCTACCACCTTCAATTATGATATCCAACATATAATGATCTCCGAATTTATAAAATGTACGCCCAAATGTCGACGAGCCCGGTAGGAACCGACTTGAATTCGTAACATTATTACCATTGTGTATTGCTTCTCATTGGTATACACAAGATCTCCAGTTAATCGCTTGATATAACGTAGCGGTTTTAAATACCACATCGAATCTCTTCCAACATTTTAAAAGAGCTCACGATCATAATATCCTAGGAAACGTCAGACGAAGTGCCTATAAGTTTTCCATCGGGTCCGCACTTAGCTGGTTCATTAAAATTCATTTAGCAGTCGGCGAGTTACGGGCAAAGCTGAGAAGCGATCGCGGCTCCATAATCCCGCGCTGGAGCCGGTGGGAGCCGGTGGGAGCCGGTGGGAGCGGGCGCATATGTGCAATTAAATTTTATCTGCACACACGCCTGGATGCATACTGCAAAGTACGGCAACCGAAACTCGTCATAGCCCCCATATTGGATGCTAAATCGTCTGCGTGTCAGTGCATGGCTAGTTTTTTAGGGTTTCGTAGTCTCTACGAGGAACCCTATAAAATTATCCAGTTTGTCACAGTCTGTCATACTGCCATAGCTTCTACAGTTTTTGTCGGAAGTTGACGAAATTTGGTGCAGATATCTGCACCTTACGAATAGATCTCACTTTCACAAATATAAAGTGTACCTAAATTACTTCTTTTGAGATACCTCCCCGAACATGGAAAGAAGGTTTTTTTTTTTATTACCCCATCTTGTGGGGTATCTTTAAGTGGGGTATTTTTAAGTGAAAAGGTGTTTCTATACAACATTTAATTAAAGAAATTCCGTATGCGAAATTTTTAACTTTTAAAGATTTACCTAATCAAAATGTACGTAATGAATTCCGACACTTCTTACATTTTTATGATAACCGACAAAACTCGTTAGCCAAAAATATAATTTCGTTATTCAAATGGCTATGGAACCCTGCATTGTGTGTGGGACGACACGCACTTGGCCAGTTTTGCATTTATATAACAAAGTCTGCAAACAATCGTACGACCCGCCCGATGTTAACCAGCTACCGTAGCCCATAGATGCTTGCAACACGGAATTCATCACACGTTGCTGACCTGAAAGCATAAGGAAGAGCTTATAGACTTGGCTTTCGGTTCTCTCAATCATCGTACGAAACGCAGCTATAATAGCTACTTTACGCCAATCTTCTGTGTGAGTGTGCTACTATGCCGGTCGAGCCATCCCCTAGGTATATAAGTGATGCCGCTTTTCAAGTTATGCTCGTGCGCAGGCGCTGCTTGCGGGGATTGATCCACTCACTTTCCTCTTAACAACATTGTCGTTAAATACTATTTATTTACTTAGCATGGAAGGCATCACACCAAAGCAATTATCATATTATCCACCCCTGTTTTATTAATTATTATTTTGGTTCGTAAACATTTAATTTGATGTAAGTATTAGTAGGTATGCACATCACACTAAACTAGCTTTCTCATTTTATTTACATACCTAAATCTGAGTGAGATTTGATCATTATTTACTATTAGCTATTCAGTGCCAATGGTGCTGCCTGCTCATATTATTTTTTTATGCTGTTCCTGAGAATGTACACCATCTTTCATTCATTGAAAAGAGTAACCATTGAGTTTCTTGCCGGCTCTTCTCAGTGGAAGCAGCATTCCGAACCGGTGGTAGATTCTGACTATTCATAAATGCTTTGTTGGCTTACATGAATAAAAACAATTTTGAATTTGAATTTGAATATAAACTGTAGTCAATTGGGTACCCCCAGTTTTTAGGAAATATATTTTGCAGTCAATTTATAAGCAGTATTGTAATCATAATAATACAGTTTAGTATTTTTTAAAGGTAAAATAATCAGATATAAATAAAAAGTGGAATATTTTGTAAAACAAATATGTTCAGTTGAGCACTTTATTCAAAGTGTTAAAAAAAATAGCCATAAATGTAAAAAAAATAAAATGAGAAATTTTAATCTTATATTCCTGTTGGCGCAAAGTATTTGTGCAAAATATCAAATAACCAAGGATATTTCGCTTAATTGAAGCATCCACGATTTGGACGGATTAATAAGTTCGCTGGGAGTGCCAGTTTTTATTTACCAAAAGCGTAATCTGATTTTGCAAATAAGTCGGTAAGTTGAAGCCGGCGTCGGCCCCGCCGGGTCACAAACAGGGCTTTAATAAAAGTTAATTTATTCAATAAAAGCTTGGGAGGCCCTGTGACCGTATTGCGTATGAAATTGGAGTTTCGTTTTGTTCAGATTTCGTCAATGGTCGAATAGTCGAAAATTAAAGTAAGTATACGGAAATGCTTCACTGAGATTTGTATATTATATTTATTATTAGTATATTTACTATGACCTAATTCAGGCGACTTTCATTTAATGTTGATAGAAGTTTTATTATGCTCCAGACATTTTATTCTCATTTTTACCTATCTATATTCATTTGACGACCGCTTGGCGCAGTGGTTTCAGCGTTGGCCGGTCATCTCACTGCACCGAGTGTTTGCGGGTTCGATTCCCGTCAACATAAATTTCGGAAATGGCCTTTTCGTAATTTTCCCTGGTCTGGGTGTCACACGATCATTTACACTGTTTTGTCAATATAGATATTTTTGAAGGATAATGGCCGTATTTGAGATCCTGGTACAGTAAAATGTATGGAATTTATCGGTGCCGGTTTAACTGTGTGAATGACCGTTTAGTAAATAAGTCTAGGTCTATTCTGTGAAGTGTTCACATTTTTGGCGTGTTTAGATACGTATTATACTGGTATACACATGATATGGTGTGCAGTCTAAATTTCCTGAAGCACGGCCATGTAAGTACCTATTGTAGCCCGGTATTCGGTACGGATAGAGTTTATCTTTGAAGTCCATATACCTACAAGCATCAGGCATTGTTCGGATTGCACTAACATGTCTGGAAAGGGGATATTTTGTACCGAATATATAATGCGCATGTATTGTTCGGGCCTTTGTGAAATCTGATAAAACGCTAACAATGTTACTATTGGGTACGAGTATTACAGCTATAGACCTTCCACATCTTTTGTTCTACATCTTTTCACAAAATCCGATAGTTATAGAATTACAAAGTTAAGGCCAATTTTAATAAATCGGTCTCAAGATAACGATCTTGAGTATGCTTTTGACATGCCATTTTGTACTGGTATGTCATATAAAAATTTCATTTCCAAAAGCGCTCTCAGACTTGAGATAGATTTGTTAATACGGGCCTTAAGTTTTGAAAAAAAAAGAAAAATCTTTTCTGTTTCACCATGTATACCTACTACAATATAACTATTGCCAGAAAATCATTCGGATCTTATTCAACACATACATACACTAAATACTAGGGTCTACGATTTTTTTTTCAACTTTACTTTGTAAATCTAAAACTATCGGCTTTGTGGGACAGTTGACGTACTAATGGTTTTGTAAACTTATGAGATCTACCAGCAGCTGTCTCTGTCACTGTAACACCTTTTGTTTTTCAAGTCTCCTCCAAAGCTTGTAGTTTTAGAATTACAAGTTTAATATTTGGAAAAAAGTATAAGTACCCTTTATGTTTCAACCTGTATACATACATACATTATATACATACATTGAACATATAGTTATTCATAGAACGTGCTCTTTGTGATAGCCTACATTGCAATTCGAAATATGTTTTCTAAAAGCCCCATATACATTATGCAAAGATGAGACCGCAGCTCGAACTCGGCGGCCGATGCTCCGTTCCAGTTTACGCGTGACTTACGCGGCGTAAGTCGAATTTAATGAAAATTAGCTCACCCCGCTCTTATGTTAGTTCAACCACAGTGAAAACTTTGTGTGAAATTAATATTAAGTACTAGCTGAGCCCGCGACTTCGTCCGCGTGGAATTTAACTTAACAAAAAAGCCCGCTCACGCGTTCTGAGCCAGCGCGACAGGACCCATTTTTTCATTTTTAAAATTTTGATTTTCTAAAATAAAAGTAAGCCTAAGTTACTCCTTATAACATCAGCTATCTGGCAGTGAAAGTCCCGTCAAAATCGGTCCAGCCGTTTCGGAGATTACCCGGAACAAACACACAGACAGACAGACAGACAGACAAAAAAAAAAAAAACGCGTTTTGCTATAGGTGGCGTATGTACTTTCATATGCATTTAGTGAAAAGGTGTTATTTTGATATTACAAACAGACACTCCAATTTTATTTATTTGTATAGGTTGAAATTCATTGCAAATCATAATAATAAAAGACTCGTCCTCTCTGAATCCTCGCAACATTTATGAGAATGTTACAATGCTTCAGATTTACGATGTTTATAGGGATGACAATTATTGATGTGTAATTAGGTAGAGATGCCAATGCTTAGTTTGTATACGGCCGGGGTACAGTAGCTATTATTTATATGTGAGTGAGAGAGTCGGAAGCTCTAGACCTTTCCTTACCCAACTTCTGTCCTACTCCCCTTCAGGTCAGTAACGTACGAGCAATGCTTTTGGCATCTATAGGCTACAGGTAACTGCTTAACATCGTGCGAGTCATACGCTTGTTTGTACACTTTATGTATTTATATAAATTAAAATGGTCGGTACGTAAATATAATACTTAAATTTAATTATCACGTGAGTGGCTCGCTTCAAGAGATAACAGGAATTCATAATATTCGGAATGGCTTGTAGTTAATAGTTTAATTACAGGTTCATGTAGCCATTTTGAAGTGAGATTAATCCTCTGAATATAATAGTGCTAGGTGCAAATGCCAAAACCGGCGCGCGTCGAGGCGGTCGCATTCTAAGCAGCTTCGCCACAGCGGGGAGCAGTTTCATAGTGATGGGAACGTTACTAGCAAAAATATCGATAACATTGATTAGCTATGTTGGTTTATACAAATTTATAGGAAGGGAAAAATCTAAGAATACCTCTTGACAGTTGTCAGATTCATTGGACTAGACATATGCATCAAAAAATACATACTTTAAAATTGTAATTATAATAAATAATTGTTTGAATTTTCTTAAAAGGCTGCTTAAAAACATGCGAGTCCGCTTGTACAAAGTTATTGCGGCGTAATAAAATGTGAAAGTCAGGTAGTATTACTTAGCTTTGGAGTACTGTAAGTTTATTTACCTCATAACCATAATACCTAATTATACGGTCCACAACACGATTTCGTAACCATGTAACTGAGGAATCACGCTGTCACTGCTGTGTTTACGCAGCGTAAAGGTTTATTATATACACCTAAGTCTGGTAGTGTCACCGTAGTTCCAGAACGAATGAACGAGTGTCACGATAAACGTTATTATGTTACATGCGCGTGATACAGACAGCAACGTTTTTTCCATACATTTTTAAATAATTTGACTGTTTTCTTATATTAACGCGAATACTACACATTGAAATAAAACCCCCCGTGACCATGGTCGCTGTAAAGCAGCCGAAACGTCGGGAACATAAAAAAGTAAATAAACGCGATAGAATCCGTAAAATAGATTTATTTTAATATTTTGATTGTATTAGATACGGGATACTTACGGTGAAAATGTATGGAAACTGTGTCATGTTAACGGTAAGAATGATTTCCTCATATTATACGAAGGTTATAAAATTACGATTTTCTGTTTCAAATAAATGTTATATCGATACTGCTAGGGAAAATCCCTACTCAGTATCAAATAGCGGAATATAGCACGATACAGAATTCGAGGGTGGACGTAATTTCCCTAACAATTTCGACTGCATGGCACTACGGGCGGAGTGGGTTATTATGTCTATGATACTTATCAAAACATGCTGAAACAATGCGCTCCAACGCCCTGCCGCGCTCGGGACGTACTCACGGAGTACTCGGCGGTTAAGCGTAAAGTTTTAAATTACTCTCTATTTTCCACACTTTTTCCTCATCAGAATTTGGGGTGGAGAAAATATTATTTTCATACCTCACAATGTAATGGTTCGCGTGAATACTTGACGTGAAAATGAAATGTAATTTTTTAGATATTTTTAGTCATGGCAGAAACACACAAATAAACAAGGTTAAGGTTACTTTTTTCTCGATAAGTTTAAAGCGTTTTCGGTGATAATTAGGAAAAAAATCGGGTTATTTAATAGTCTTGATATGCGATGCATGTATATTTCTAAATGTATACAAATAGCATGCAAGCGACCCCAGCCCTAGAAGCCGCATCCGCACTCGCACGCGAACCACGGCGCGAAAAGCAGCGCGAAGCATGGCGCGAATCGCGGATAAGAATGCCTACAGTCTACACTCGCAGGTTCGCGCCGGGCTTCACAGTATAGTTCGCGCTCTTGACGAGTATGCATGTCACGTAATTTTGTAGTTTATTTGGTATGGACAGTGAAACCACTACAGCCACTACAGGTGCTTTACTACTTTGCGCTTTGGCAATTTATAGTTACGCCATCAAGAAAAAAAATACGACTTAGAAGTTAAAAAGTTACTTAAAAGTTGCTTAGTTACGACTAAGCAACCCGCGAATGTGGAGTCTTGTCGTGTTCACGTGCGCTTCGCGCCTGCAAGCCCTTTGTCGCGGGACAAAAAACCGACAATTTTCGGGGAACAAGCCGCGAAGCTGCGAAGAATATGCGAATCGGATCCACACTCACGCTTCGCGGATGCTTCGCGCCTTCGCGCGCGAATCGCGTGCGAGTGCGGATGCGGCTAGACCGGAGACAATTACGGAAAGTTCGTTCACAAAATTTTCGTTAATTTCCGTACGGAAATCAAAATAGCCAGCCAGTTACAATTACTTTGTGAAGCGTAAGAATACACCGATGTTTTTTGGTGTTTCACAGTTTTTTATGACAAATTACTCTCTATTCTTTTGTACACGACCGGTGCAGGTCCCAAGGTGTCCTACCTCTGGGCTTCACAATAAATCACTAGGGTGCTGGATATAGGTGTATATTGCTCCACACATACAACAAAACGCTCAAGGGAAATATGAAATGTCACGACCACCTTAACACCGCGCGCTATGTCGATATTAGCGACATCTATCGGTGGCCTTGCCAATAGTAATGATACAACTTTTCATAATCTATTATTTATGACGCTTTAACAAGTGTACAGTCCCAAACTAAGCTAAGCTTGGCTCTGGGTTTACAATGGACGGGGGCGGTCCCAGTGTTACCCAGAGAGAGGCAAATTACGAAAAAGTCATTTATAAAATTTTCCCGGAGGGGAATCGAACACGTAGCTCACTGGGTGGTTAGGTTAGCCGAGCGGCCTAAGCTCGAATCACAACCTACGCTAAGCGTTCATCAAAATTAAACTTGCCTGGGCATTTCATATAGGTGTATGTCGACTTCAGTAGGTATTAATTATTTTCTCCTCAATTACTAGTCAGTTAACATTTCTACATAAGTAATTACATATACTAAATAATTTAGCCCTTTTTAACGTCCCACTCCGGGACACGGGCCTCCCCTCACCACGAGGAGGATTTAGACTGTAATCCACCAAGGGTTGGCAGATTGCACATGTCTTTCGAAAATTCGTTAGATTTTCGAATAGTGGTTTCCTCACTATGTTTTCCTTCACCGAAAGCAAGTGTTAATCATATAGAAATTATGATTTGCACATAGATTTCGAAAAACCCAGAGGTGCGAGCCGGGATTTGAACCCAGCACCTTGAGCCTGCAAGACGCGTGCTTAACCAATCGGCTACCACTGCTGTTTTAGTACCTAATTTAAGAATTAAATAAACTTAATCAAATTACAACCATGTCCTAAAATAACGTCGTCATATCTAAACGTTTAAATTCGTCTTCACCGCAAAACGAACGATTTGAAATAAAAATCTTGCTGAGTATTCGCTTCCAAACATCTAAATCCCGAGCATTTTTCGACTGTCCGAATATGGTTTTCGTTCTTTTACTTACTTTTGAACACTTTAAAACGTAACTTTTCAAATAAATCAGTAGGCATTGCAGCGAGCCCTCTCGCGGCGGCGTCGGAAACTTTGTTATCTTAGAACTGGAGGCAGAAGTTTTGGTGACTTATTTAAAATACCCATGTGTTATACAACTTACTTTAAAATTATGATCATATGACTCTGGTGTATGACTCCACTCATATTTATTACTTTTATAAGCCACTACTGTTGTCTTATTTTTCATTAAGTACGCACACTACGCACAGCTACATTTCCAGCTATAAATTTCCAGTATAAGCTGACCTAATTGTACTAAAATCCTATACAATGCGAGATCAGCTTATTCTGGTAATGTATAGATTGATTTGTAGCCGTGTGTACCTGTTTAAATGGTATTCAATAATTTAATTGTATGAACTTATTTATGAAGAACCAATTGTTTGGAACACTTTTATCTTTAAGTTTAGTTGGGACCTACTTTCACTTTAAAAACTTAATAACAAAGGCTGTTGTTTGATAAATCAACTTGTCCGCTAAGTATTAGGTGGACATGCATCTATAAATGAGTATCATAATATTTTGTGTAAAGTCGATAGTGTTGGTCATGCTCACTTCAATGTCCTTGTTTGCGGTGGCTTTGTGGAGCGGGTCACCCTCTTCCCTCTATTATGGTTGAGGAGAGTGATGCCGCTTTTCAAGTCATGCTCGTGCGCGGGCGCTGCTTGCGGGGATTGGTCCACTCACTTTCCTCTTAACAACATTGTCGTTAAATACTATTTATTTACTTAGCATGGAAGGCATCACACCAAAGCAATTATCATATTATCCACCCCTGTTTTATCAATTATTATTTTGGTTCGTAAACGTTTAATTTGATGTAAGTATGAGTAGGTATGCACATCACACTAAACTAGCTTTCTCATTTTATTTACATACCTAAATCTGAGTGAGATTTGATTATCATTTACTATTAGCTATTTAGTGGCAATGGTGTTGCCTGCTCATATTATTTTTTATGCTGTTCCTGAGAATGTACACCATCTTTCATTCATTGAAAAGAGTAACCATTGAGTTTCTTGCCGGCTCTTCTCAGTGGAAGCAGCATTCCGAACCGGTGGTAGATTCTGACTATTCATAAATGCTTTGTTGGCTTACATGAATAAAAACAATTTTGAATTTTGAATGTTGTTAACACTGATAAAGGGTTAACAACATTCAAAATATCATTATCAGTGTTAACAACATTCAAAATTCAAAATTGTTTTTATTCATGTAAGCCAACAAAGCATTTATGAATAGTCAGAATCTACCACCGGTTCGGAATGCTGCTTCCACTGAGAAGAGCCGGCAAGAAACTCAATGGTTACTAGAAAAGAAATACAAAGTGGTAAGTGGAGAATGTAGACAAACCAGCAATTTAGACAAAGAGATTAGTAGTTTTTCATTCACCTTATCTATTTTGAACCACTTCAGTTCACCGTGCGGTGCATCCAATATACTAAAATTCTGTTAAAAAATCGAGAAAAGAATCGGCCACTGAAAAGCGAACCCCAATTTCATAGCCCCCTGAACATTGCAAAAGTGTAGCACTCCTCCGAATATTTATTACTTAAAAATATTGTTATAGAAAGGTAAATAGGTATAGTATTTAAATGCAGGCGGCAATGGATAATTCCACATAGAACGTTATGTCAAATCACAACGCCCTAACAAACACATCATGATTTCAATCGCAACACATGAACGGTGTTAATAAGCAGGTTGACGTAACCGTGAGGGATTCCCATTGTGATATTGTAGCTGGTGTCACAATCAAAGAGCAGCCGGTAATTACCGCCGCGCACGGTAATACGACGCGGATCCAATCCGGTGTTTACCCGTCGCGTCGTCGGCTCGGATACGGTAATCTGTGTCGGTTGTACCTACCCCGAGACGCGCTACACGCACGCGACTCATTGGGGGGTATTACATTTACAGTAAATTCACAAATGGACGTAGGTTTAAAATTGAACCAACCCACACACACCTCTGCAAATTGAAACCAACCTATAACCAGTAACACAAGGTTGGTTTTGTTCTTCAGCAGTGCATATGGGTTGAATCCAGTCAGCAAAACGATATCCAAATATCGCGCGTAGATATTTGTTTTGTTATGTATTTTTTAACCCCCGACGAAAAACGAGGGGTGTTATAAGTTTAACATGTGTATCTGTGTATCTGTGTATCTGTGTATCTGTGTATCTGTGTATCTGTGTATCTGTGTATCTGTGTATCTGTGTATCTGTGTGTCTGTCTATCGCCACGTAGCGCCCAAGCTGATGAACCGATTTCAATTTTGTTTCTTTTGTTAGATAGGTATTCTGATCGAGAGTGTTCTTAGCTATGTTTCTTGAAAATCGGTTCAGCCGTTTGAAGATCATCAGCTCTTTTGTAGGTTAAAAAAGCCACATTCACGGCCAAAACCAATTCCCACGGCTCGAATCCATTCGAAATTTGTGATTATTGGATTTCGATTTATTATATTTTTAAATGATCGTAATAGTCTGAACTGGCTTTTTACAATATTATAAATTTGAAAAGCTTCCCTGATTCTGGAAAAAATGTATATTTTATCAATTTTTATATGAGATTTGTGTATGAACTAAAGACGTTCCATACGTCACGTTTCAAATGATGGATACGCGCATGCGTAAAATTTTGTTTGTTTTGTTAATGGTCATGGAATATTACGCTATAATAATTCTAGAGGGCGCTGCTCCGCCATTGAGAAAAAATATAAAAAAAAACAAATCTAATTTAAAATAATTTTAGCGTTATTGAAAATTCTTCCCCTGGGCTGCTCCCGTCCGCCTCAACCAGAGTTATTACATCAAATTGAATCATAATTGATAATATTTTACTAGGAATTAAACCTCCGTGGCATCAATATTTAGATTCGTTGTCTATTCTAATGTCATAACAAAATAATGTCTCATACTTTTACACAGATTTTCTGTTGATTATTGTACATCAGATTATAAATGAGGAAGCCAAAACAAATTATGTAAATGGCGCTTTCATAATCTGGCATCGAAACTAGTTGTACCAGATGAATTTGCGAGATGAGTTATGGATACTGAGCTACGGGAGCTACGCAAATCGCGCTAACTTCATTATTTGGAAGAACTGGGTAAATTATACATTTAATGAATAGGTCGTCGCATCGGGGGTTTTTAAATTTTCAATTTAGAGTTATTCATTTGTTTTGTTTTGTCATTCTATTTTCTAATCTAATCGGTGTAAATACAATAAAGAGATCATCTATTTACGATTCATATCATCAAATGATAATGTAGTATTCCCCATTTCGCTTTAGCTGACTGGTAATATTTCTAACAGTCTATAAGTTCTAAAAGCATCGTTCTTGAATATCGAATGAAATTATGTTATGTGTTGGTGTTGTTATCTGACTTAGATCTTCTTTTGTTTTATTATTGAGCAAATCCTACTATCCTACTAATATTATAAATGCGAAAGTTTGTGAGTGTGGATGTATGTATGTATGTATGTATGTATGTTTGTTACTCCTTCACGCAAAAACTACTGAACGGATTTGGATGAAATATGGAACACAGATAGATTATAACCGGGATTAACATATAGGATAATTTTTAACCCAATAATCAAATACTACGCGGATGAAGTCGCGGGGCACAGCTAGTAATAATATAAACTTGGTTTGCTGGAATAAAATATTTAAAAGTCTTCGATTTGTAAATCCCTACTCATTGTTAGCACGATCAATTGTAATAGATACCAAGCAAGCTTTGTTAGAATGTGCTAACATAAGCTGTTATAATTCACCAGTGGCTATTTACACGTCGGTTCGCATGAGAGACGGTCTCAACATTTTGATGTCGAATGTACACATTCGGTCAACGCCTGGCAGTTATGCGCAACTTAATTTCCTTTGAAACTGAGACCCACTTTTGGGGGCTGCGTCGAAATTAATGGCACACAATGTATTCCGCATTCTTAGGATTCCAATTCGTTCGAAGTGTTTGGGAATTTTATCGCGTCAACAAAATCTTTGTAATTATAATGACTTTTATCCTTATTGCCTTAAAATTATTCTTTGTCTAGCGAAAAGGAAAATTCGTGGCATCCATTTTAAATATTTTTTTATCGGCTTACAAACAACGGTTGAAGTGATAATAAAAAATTCTCAGTGCATTAAAACTTTTTTTTTTACATAGGTAGTACTTACAACTTTTTGCTTCCTATATATTTCGTCACAATTTAATTGATATTAGACGTTATTTTCACACAAATTGAGTTTGGTTCTATTCACCAATCCTAGATCTTCTGGTACAACTCAGCTGTGGTTGCGGTCCCGCCCGTTGGGAAATTTAAACGCCGCGATGAACCCGTGCCCTGTATTTTGTTTAAAAATAAAATACGTCCAAATAGTGCAGCGGGCTTAGAATGTGTTTAAACTTGACCTTACAGCAGAAGCAACGCAATTCTGGTGTCATTATAACTAAACGGAATAAGTATGCGGCTCGACTAATGAACTACTTTACAAAATAGTACACAAGTCTACAACCGATAATGGCTGGCTCATTAATTTTGTAATCGGAGCAAACAGATAAACAATCGCTTTTGAAGGGATGGTGATTTTATAATAGTAAGTAAATTATTTTTACGCCATGACTTAACATCATTCCTTAAAATCGTAATATATAATATACAATCTTTCATTTTATTTCAGTAGGTACTGGAGTACCTCCTCTAATATAATAAGAGTTCTAAATTCATTTTATCAACATTGAAATAAACCCAATTCTATAAATGAAACCGAGTCTTTTGAAGACAGATGATTCAAATTCGGATTCAAAGGACCCAGAAACACTATCTTTTTACTGCTTACGGAGCCAATAGATCTTCAGTTACAAGTCGGTGGTCGCCGCCCGCCCGCCCGCTGGGAAATCCCGCCCGCCCTAAGACCGATACGGCCGCGCTCGTTTATCGTGTTTTAAAATAAACTACGTCAAAATAGCTCAGTTTAGAGGTTGAGTATTGATTTACTATGAGGAAGATATTGCTGGGCTGTAGGTTTTAGTACGTATTACGACTTACCTTAAAAATAATGTGGTAATTTCAGAAAGAAACTCGGGATATTTATTTTTATTTGTTTTTGTCTGTTTGTATACCCATTCTGGGGATTTTAAAATATATAAAATAGTTGCCAAATGAGCCTACGACCCACCTGATGTTAATCATCATCAAGTCATTGTGCGAAACGCAGCTATTATAGCTGTTTTACGCCGTACTTCTGTGAGAGGTTTGTACGACCCCGATCAAGCCAACCCATAAATGGGCTGTAGTAAATTAGCTATAGCTTGACTGTACCACCGTAAATTATATTATTATTATGCGTTTAAATGTAACGTATCACAAGTGATAGCATATATCTTGGTTCAATATCTACGAAGGTTCGTAGTTCAAAACCAGTTCGCCGCCATCAGCCGAATAAGTACTAAAACGTTACACAAATGCCAACAAACTGCTATGCAGTTTGGCACATGATAATCTATGTTAAATGGTCTGTGATTTGTATGTAATGGTTTGTGACACGGGGAAGTAGTGCATAATTATCGCCAGACTGGCACACCAACTGTATGGTCCCAAACTAAGAAACGCTTGTACTATGGGAACCGCACAATGGACTAGAGCGGTCCCAGTGACAACCGGGCAAGGGTAAATTACGAAATACCATTTACGAACTTTACCCCAGCGCGAATCGAACCCGCAACCAACCTGTGCAGTGAGCCGAGCGGCCTGCGCTCTCGAAATACTGCGCCAAGCGGTCATCGCACCATATTATTATATACTAGCTGAGCCCGCGACTTCGTCCACGTGGAATTTAACATAACAAAAAAGCCCGCTCCCGCGTTATGAGCCCGCGCGACAGAACCCATTTCTTTTAATTTTGGTTTTCTAAACTAAAAGTAGCCGAAGTTACTGCTTATAGCAACAGCTATCTACCAGTGAAAATCGGTACCCGTCAAAATCGGTCCAGCCGTTTCGGAGATACTCTTTGATTTCATGTGTTTTTATTTTTTTACGCGGAACACTAATTGTTTTTCTAAAATTAAAGTAGCCTAAGTTACTCCTTAAAACATCAGCTATCTGCCAGTGATAATCCCGTCAAAATCGGTCCAGCCGTTTTGGAGATTACCCGGAACAAACACACAGACAGACATACAGACAAAACATTTTTAAATCGCGTTTTTGATATAGGTGTCGTATGAACTTTCATATGCATTTAGTGAAAAGGTGTTATTTTGATATTACAAACAGACACTCCAATTTTATTTATTTGTATTGATACTACACGCCGTCGTATTATACTAACATATTTCCAGAATCTCTATAACAAGGAATTTGTATCAAGACCGAAACGTATAACCCGTATCAAATCCCATAGCATTATTCAAACCGAAAGCCCCTCTCACTTATCATTTAATTAATACATTTTCATATAACAAATTGTTTTCACTTCCTTCGCGTAGTAAAGGCACATACATAAATCGTAGCTGTAATCATTCGGCTATGTTAAAAGCCCCCGTAGTTAGTGCGGCCTCTAAATCCCTTTACAAGGGGAAATTTATGACGATTTGACCGTACCTACCCTACATAGATTTTAGAGAAAATAATTTTAAATACATTATTTATCTTCATCAAAACAATCTATACAAATACTCGTAAATAAAATTGGAGTGTCTGTTTGTAATATCAAAATAACATCTTTTCACTAAATGCATATGAAAGTACATACGTCACCCATAGCAAAAACGCGATTTAAATTTTTATGTCTGTCTGTCTGCCTGTCTGTCTGTCTGTCAGTCTGTCTGTCTGTCTGTCTGTGTGTTTGGGCAATCTCCGGAACGGCTGGACCGATTTTGACGGGACTTTCATTGGCAGATAGCTGATGTTATAAGGAGTAACTTAGGCTACTTTAATTTTAGAAAAACAATTAGGGTTCCGCGTAAAAAAATAAAAGCACATGAAATCAAAGAGTATCTCCGAAACGGCTGGACCGATTTTGACGGGACTGTCACTGGTAGATAGCTACTTTTGATTAAGATGTTATAAGCAGTAACATAAGCTACTTTTAATTTAGAAACACAAAAAATGGGTTCTGTCGCGCGGGCTTTTTTGTTAAGTTAAATTCCACGCGGACGAAGTCGCAGGCTCAGCTAGTCTTTTAATATGTTGCTAATATTTGGTTATGACAATGTTTACCATCGCTTGTAAAATAAAGAGTATTACAAATTTGAAAAGTTATGATGGCAAATAACTTGCCGCTGTAACATTAATACTACTATCGAATGGCACTGAAATGATTTAATCCGGAAATATGTTGGCTCAACTGGGGTAGTACCACCCTCTCACAAAAATGGCGTAAATAATGTATTATAGTTGCGTTTCGTATGGTGAGCGAGATAGCTGGAATCCCAACCCGCTCTCCGTATCCCTCCTTCTGTCCTACTCTCCTTCAGTATCGGCAACGCGGGAGCAATGCCTTTGGTATTGCAAGCATTTATAGCCTACGTTAACTACTTAAGGTGAAGGCGCCTGTCTAGCCCGCGAAGTTCAAATTTTTTGAGTTCTTTTAGAAATTTTTCAAAATCTGACAATAATAAAAGACAAATTTTGTAATTCGCGAAAATGACCGTGTGCAGTGCATTTATTAATACATTTATTTTACTGTAAATATTATCACGGTGGATATGATACTAGTAAATCACTAAATATACAAAAATTACCAGATTATCTGGATAGCTGTCGTTCTTGAAATGTTTTAGAGTAAGTTGGATATATTCATAAATGCACTGCACACGGTCTTTTTCGCGAATTACAAAATTTGTCTTTTATTATTGTCAGATATTGAAAAAATTCTAAAAGAACTCAAAAAATTTGAACTTCGCGGGCTAGATGGGCGCTCATCAGGCAAGTCGTACGCTTATCTGCCGGTTTTGTTTTATAAAGAAAATTATTCTTTGATCTATTAAGTAATTAGAAAAAACTATTAGGTAATAGAAATACACGCGTACCGTTATTAATTAATTACGAGAAAAGAGGTCGGTACTGTATCCCTTTTCTGCGGGCCGGCGCTATTATCGGCTATTTCGCGAGCCGTGACAAAATCTCCTATTATATCCACTTATTACGGCCAAATTAATTAAGGATATGGTGTGAATAAAACATATATCACTTCTGGTTAATTAAAGGCATCCGTTGGGCTGTTTACATCTGGTTTGTTTGTGTTACAGGGTAGAGTTCCACAGAGTTATTAAAAATTGAGCATTATAGCGCTTTGTTTATTCTGTCTACATTTGGAGTCCAACAATAATTACACTGATTTGTTGAACAACTGATCATTGCACACTAATTGGAATAATTATTAAAAATTAAACATTTTTAAGTCGGTCGTTAATTTATGGACCTGAATGGTAGTACAAATTTAATATAATATTGCCTGGCTATCGATCTATCGATATGTTACCAATATTATTATCTCAGGATAATCGAGATCAGTCTCGAAAAGTATTCATAATATAGTATTAGAATTTTAGAATAGACGAGATGATGAGTACCGCTAGTATCGATACTATTTAGTACTGACACTATTCATAGTATTTTTATATTCCAATACTATCAATATTCTGACTATAGTTTTCGAGGTCACCTATTGATACGTCAACTATCCATAGGTTGGCAACACCAGTTTAATATTTAAGTTTGATTCAAACTATTTTTGGCAGAGTAATTAGGTGAGAGACATCGTGAGGCGAACCACATCTGCCCCGGAAAACAATACATGACGATCACGACCGCTCTGTCAAGAGCGTAACGACTTAGAAGAATTAGGTACGTATTAACATCGTGGTTTCTTGTTTGTCTTCCAAAAGCTACAGTATAATGGCCAATATAAAACAGTCTCGGGTAGACCAGATTTATATTTGAACTCTGTAACTACTCGTATAATGGATAGTTGAAAAAGCGGTTTATGTTTATTTTGGTCTTATGACAACAATGTTTATAAGCCCTAAATAATTAAGCTGCTAACTTCTAAGCTGATGGCAATCTATTTTTGTATTATTATAACAAGTAACGGCTAAATATATAGAAGTTGCCTGATTTTTTCATTTCTTTTTAAAGGAAAAAGTCGGCAAACTAGCGTACGACCTGCCTCATGTTAAGCAGTTAACGTATCCTATAGATGCTTGAAATACCAAAAGCATTGCTCGCACGTTGCTGACCTAAAGGTGAGTGGGATAGGGAGCTATGCAATACTACCCGTACCCCGGTTGAGACAGTCATGTATGTGCTGTAGCCATTGGCTACAGCTTAGCTCTACCATCAAAAGCTGTAATATTTTATTTGCCATCTGATGTACTGCCAATCTTATAAACTTCAAACTCAACTCAAAACTCAAAATTGTTTTTTCATTACTCATACTCTGAAAGTAGGTCTGAAGTTGCCTGAGGAGCGGGTTGAAAGTAATACTTTTCCGGCCCGGGAGAATCGCTTTCAACTGACAGCTGTCAAATTATAAAAAAAAAAACTAGTTCCATTTTCACATTTCTATGGAACCATGCTCAAACTTTTTCTACAGTCACTCAATTACAGCACGATGTAAAATTGAAATAACATAAAGTTAAGTATTAATTAAAGAATATATATAAATAAAATGACTTAATTATACTTAATTTAGTTTCAACAATTTCTTTAAAATAACATAGATTTGGGCAAAATATTTAAAGATGAAAATGAAAAATAATGGCTAAATAATGAAGTTGGCCGGCCAACGAGAAAAAAAACAAAATAGGCGGCAATCTATCTTTATTTATTTTTTCGAGTTGTAGAGTATTGTTCATACTTCCTTGTATTATTTATTTAGCCAATTCCTGTTTTTATTTTTATTTTCCTTGTATTCGTAATGAAAAGCACAGTGTTTACCTCGGGTGAAAGACTTATTTTGTCCCTCGAACTATTAGCGCCCTCGCTACGCTCGGGCGCCAAACCCCGTCTCGGGACTAAATAAGTCACTTTCGCCACTCATGTAACAATGTACTATTATTCATGTAAGCCAACAAAGCATTAATGAATAGTCAGAATCTACCACCGGTTTGGAATGCTGCTTCCACTTACAAGATCCGACAAGAAACTCAATGGTTACTCTTTTTAATCAATAAAAGATGGTGTACATTCTTATTCTTCATATAGGTAGGTATTTACACGTATCACAAACATAGACCCACACTTTTTAGAAGTTCAGCGTTAAAAGAGATATTGTCGCCGAATTTCGTACGATAAGTGAGGGAGCCGGAAGATATCCCTCCCTGTCTCCCACTCTCCTTCAGATCGGCAACATGCCAGCCATGTCTTTGGTACTGCAAACATCTACGAGGGATGCCTTTTAAGTTTTGTCGTTTGAAGAAAAAAACACAACTAGAACCTTATAGTACTTTTTATTGTTTTTTAAAGTATTCACCACGTAGCTTAATACACTTTTCCATTCGCTCAAACCAGTTATTATAACATTTATTCCACTCTAAAGTGGGGGTGTTCAAAATGGCTGACTTGAAAGCGTCGACTGCTTCTTCACTGGACTGGAACCTTTGACCACGAAGACTTTTCTTAATTTTAGGAAATGTAAAAAAATCGTTAGGGCTTAGGTCAGGACTGTATGGAGGATGGTCAAGAATTTCTACTTTTTCCTGCTTCAAATACTCAATCGTTTGACGAGCGCTGTGTGAACTTGCATTGTCGTGGTGCAGGATGATGCGTCGCTTTGAGTTAGATTTTCGAAGTTCGGCGATGACTTGTGGTAAACAAACTGTGGTATACCACTCTGCGTTAACCGTTCTACGATCATCAAGTGCAATAGTCGCAACATGGCCGGTTTTTCTAACGAACGTGGCCACCATCTTCTTTGAAGTGCTTCGAGAACGAACAACTTTAGTCGGCTTTGGCTCGTCTTGAAAGACCCAGATTGTAGATTGTTGTTTGGAATCAGGATCGTAGGCATAGATCCAAGATTCGTCACCACTGATGATGTCGTAGACGTGATTTGACTCTCCTCGGTTGAACCTTTGCAGAGTTTTCTTACACCATCTGACGCGGGCCGCCTTGTGATCGTCGGAAAGCAGATGCGGTATCCAACGGCAAACTAGCTTTCTTACACCAAGCGCTTCATGCAAGATTTTCTGAATGGTTGTCCCTGAGATGCCTAATAGAGCCTCTATCTCTCGATACGTCACATGACGATCTTCGAGAATTAGTTGTCTCACTCCAATGATGTTATCTTCAGTGAATGCAGATTTTGGGCGACCTTCGCGAGATTTGTCACTAACACTAGTATGTCCACGCTGGAATTCTAAATACCAGCGTTCGACAGTCCGCAGACATGGGGCTTCATCCCTGAACACAGATATTAGCTCTTCAAAACACTGAAGCCGTGTCAGGCCTCTTCTAAAGTTGTAGAAAATTATTGCACGAACATTTTCCTTAGAAAGATTCATTTTCGTACGTAACCTGACAGATTCTAATCGACGCTGTGACTAAACAATAACATTAATCCTAATACATTCAACTGTTTTGAGATTCGAAATTTAAACACATTCGAATATAGAACAGTTCCAAATTCAAAATTGCCGGGAATTATGGAAACGACAGAACTTAAAAGGCATGCCTCGTATAGGCTACTGTAACTGTTTAAGATCAGGTGGGTGGTGAGTACATAAAATATGTAAGTCAAAGTCAAAGCGTTTATTTTGTTTAGGCCTACAGGGCCGCTGACAAAATGACAATTTTACATTTTTTTTCTTATATCTACAACCGGATTGGAACGCTACCTTGACTAAAAAGATCCGGCAAGAAAGTCAGCGGGCTTGTCTTTTTACATTTTATTAAATTTCTTAATTTTTTTTAATCGCCAGTTGATACTTAAAATACAACAATAAATTGGACAACGCAGTTTATTAGTTCAGAAAGTTATGGTGCAACGCGTTACCGATAAAATCATTAACTCATTAGGTTAATAGCCCGTTATCCGCTGTGCGGTTGCTAAATATTATGTTACTGGGAACGTACGCACGTTTCCACGGATCGCTAGCATTTGTATTACTTATGGCTGGATCCGAACGATATGTGCTCTACCATGAGTTTCACGCGTGTTTCAAGCTCGCTAGCTGGTAGCGTCAACGTAAATTATAGCGGCCACCCGACCAATAAATAATCTAAAAATATTTTATTAAAAAAATTTTAAACAACTTACAATAATCTGGGAGCACTAAAAAGCTAGGAAATAACTGGGGATCTTGTAAATTATTTCATTTAAAATATCAAAATCTGTCCATAATTGTCAGAATAATCGGTGAACATACCAAAAAAAATACATACAGACAAACATAGAACCTCCTCTTTTTTGGAAGTCGGTTAAAATATTAACATGACAGAACACCAGATAAAATAAAAGGCAATAAACGGTAAAGGTTGGGGTAAAAAATTAAGAGCTATTCATGCTGAAAGGTTTATCTCCTTGAAGTATTACCTATCTTTTTCATTAAGATTATCAAAGTTAAGTAAACAAATATACAGGAGCGGGAGCTAACGTAAGGAAATCTCTCAACATACCTACAGCAGTTTGTGCTAACATAAAATAAACTCTAACAGGATTAATATGACTGTATTATGATAGAAAATGTTGGATGTTATAACAAACATTTCACATACCTAATCCCCGAATTGAATGGTAGAGCACTGATATCGCGAGTTGTTCGAGATTCGCGAGTTTATGTACTTAAGGGTAATATAGAAGGCTTTTATGATTTTAGATGAAGTTTTTAAACATCATAATTTATTACTATAACCTCTATCTTCCAAAAGGGTTAACAGAGGTACTCTACAGATACCCACCTGTCACAGACCATTTTGCAGATAACCTTACGAAATGTAATAATAATAATAATTTAGTATTTTTGACGTCCCACTCTTGGGCACGGGCCTCCCCTCAACACGAGGAGGATTTAGGCCATAATCCACCACGCTGGCCCAGTGCGGGTTGGCGGATTTCACATGTCTTTCGAAAATTGATTAGATCTTCTAAGACATGCAGGACATGATGTTTTCCTTCACTGTAAGCAAGTGATAATCATATAGAAATTATGATTGGTACAACGATTTCGAAAAATCCAGATGTGCGAGCCGGGGTTTGAACCCTAGACCTGGTACCCGCAAGACGCGTGCCTATCACTGCTTATTGCGCAATAGCTCGAGAGTGTTTTTCTTTACTGTACACTAATAATTTTATAACAGAAAATACAAATAGCGCTTTAGACGACCCAGGAATAGATATAATAACGATGAACTAAATATTAAATACCTATTAATAATAGGAACATTCCATTCACGTATAATTTTTTTCTAGGCCACAATCTCTTATTGTACTGTGTACCCGCTTATTACCCGAGTGTTAATTAAGGATATGGCGTGAATAAAACATAAATCAACCTCCGGCTAATGAAATTTGTGCATGTGTTGAATTATTATTTGTTGCCTCATAAATTGTTTCATAAATTTTCTTAAAAAAAAATCTTTCAAATTCTCTCGACATTTTGTGTTTATAAGTTCAATATCACGTTATATTTTTTCGTACAACAAAGTCGGCAAAAGACGTACGGCCCGCCTAATGTTAAGCAGATACCGTAGCCTATTAGATTCTAGCAATACTAAAGTATTGCTCGCACGGGTGGAGTGGGACATAGGGAGGGGAAGGAATAGGTTGGTATTCCGGTTCTCTTACTTGTCGCACGAAACGCAGCTATAATGGCTACTTTGTGCTGATCTTCTGTTATAGGGTGGTACTACCCCGGAAGTTACAGAAATGAAAGATTTTACCAAAAAGCATCCGTATGCTCTTGCTTTAACCATACTTCTCTATGGTAACTAATAAAGTAAGTGAGCTTTTTTATTGTAAGTATTACCCCTGAATACAAGGGATGTCACGTTTCTATTCTAATAATTAGGCATGGAAATAATTGCTACTTTAAAATCATTTTCATTTCGTGAAATTATATCTTTGTTCACTGTTATTGCACCAATGATTTTATTAATAGTGAATTTTCAGTATGGCACCTAATCCTATAACGTCACTGATATAATATGATTTATTAAAAAAACCGCGACAGTATCGAACGCTTTACGGTTTCATTGCATTGATTTTTAACAGTTACTACTACCTATGTCGGTAGCATGTGCAACTTATGATATTATGATTTTTTGACATCCTACCTGTGAAATGTTCCATCCCAATTAATAATAAATACTCGTAATGCACATTCAAAAGGGGTACCTAACAACTTTATAAGTAACTAGCTGTGCCCCGCGACTCCGTCCGCGTTCTGTTGAAATTTTTCCTGAATTTTCTTTGCTATAAACCTCACGGAGCCCGAGACCTTTCCAACGAATGCAAAACCGTGGAAATCGGTTCGTGCGTTCTGGAGTTATAGCGTCAGGAAGGAAAACCCGACTTATTTTTATATAGTAGACTAGCGGCCCGCCCCGGCTTCGCACGGGTACATTGCGGTTACATTATTCAAGTTTTAGTAAGGATCCCTAATTTTTTTGAAAATATATGATAGCTTATGTCGCCCGGGGATAGTGTAGCTTCTCAACAGTGAAATATTTTTTCAAATCGGTTCAGTAGTTTCGGAGCCTATTCATTACAATCAAACAAACAAAGTTTTCCTCTTTATAATATTAGTATGATGTACAAGAGTACTATCAGACATTTTAACGATGTTCCAAGTCGTATAAGGAGCTCCAACACAAACGTGTAGCGATATAAAACCAGGCCTGAGATGCTCTAACTAGAGTGCTGATTTCACTTACCATCGCACTATTTATATCATTGTCAACGAACGGGTTGTTAAGGCGACAACAAAAGTAATGTCAGTATTATGTTCGCAATCGTACAATAAATAACTCTTCAACATTGAGTTCACGGGAATGTGAACCGTATGAGCGAATTACTTATAGTTCAGAAAATAGGATAACAATAACTTACAATAACTGAAGTAATTACTAATTAGTGTACCCTAATGGTTACATCGATACCAATTACTTCGGTTATTTCTTATTTTCAATAAATAATGTATAAGAATGACATTACTTCAGTCGAAAAATCAACGTAATTGGTATGTCACCAAATAGGTACTTTATTGAATTCTTGTTTATCAAGAATGGAGGTATTTTATTTGCCTAAACATGCCTGGTTTGTTGTCTATCTATAATAAAAATAAAAAAGACAAGTCCACTGTCCGGTTTCTTCCCGGATCTTCTCCGCCGAGGGCGCGTTGCGATCCAGTTTCAAACTAAAAAAAATATCAAATGTAAACCTTGCAACATAGTAAAGACAACCACTCTAATGATTCCGGTAGCAGGCAATTGCTGAAAGCCTCTTTCGAAAAGCACTTAAGGGAACCAGTTGAGCTAAAATACCACATTACACGAGCCTATAAAATATTTCAAGAAACCCATCGGACACCGTTTGAACCACAATACACACTCGTGCCGTGATAAATGATCCATATTCTGACATAAAACGGTACGAAAGTGATAAATGTTCACAATAATTATTCCACCAACTAATACATAACGGTGGCAGACCCTAAAAACGCCCTTGAATGTACCCTTCACCTTTTACATTGAACTTTATGCTTCATTGTTGCTGTACTTGTAATAATTAATGTAATTCATTGCTGTTTTCCATTACGGTAATTAATACGCGTCCCTGCTGCCAAATTATAAGTATTTCAAATTTCAATTGGAAACGAAGCAATCAAACTTACAACGGCAATGTATATTAGATCTTATTTCAATAACGAAGTTTCGACGGTGGTAGAGCCAAGCTGTATACAGCTCATATACAAGCTGGCTCTACCAGGGTAGTACCACCCTCTCACAGAAGATTTGCATAAATAACCTATTATAGCTGCATTTCGTAGGTTCAGTGTGAGAGCCGTAAGACTAACCCCCGTCCCTTCAAATTCGGCAGCGTAAGAGCAATGTCTTTGGTATTGCAAGTATCTATAGGCTATGGCGCTCATTAGAGGAGGCCTATGTCCAGCAGTGGACAAGCATAGGCTGATGATGATGATGATGATGATAGGCTACGATAACTGCTTAATCAGGCGAGTCATACACTTGACTGCCCACTTGTTATATGAAAAGTCGGTTAAAAATAAAATAATCAGGCGCTATGAAATACCGCGCATTATTAAAATGAAACCTTATATATTATGGATATAAATATTTCGACATAGCTACAAAACTTGACAAAGTAATTAAACGACAGACAATAAAAAAATAATATCGCTAAACTGACACATCAACTGTATGGTCCCAAACTAAGCAACGCTTGTACTATGGGTACCGTACAATGGACTGGGGGCGATAACAGTCACACCCAGACCAGGGCAAATTACGAAAAGGCCATTTCCGAAATTTGCCCCGCCGGGAATCGAACCCGCAACCACCATTTGCAGTGAGCAACCCCTGCGCCGAGCCGTCGTCAATATTAGCTCCCTATTTAATATTGATTGAATTATGTAAATAATTGCATACTAGTTTTGAAGTTAACATTACATACTTCCCTTCCGAGCATCAAAGCACTGCCGGCTGCCACAACTAACCGTGTCAATATTTATCAAAGATCGCAACCAATATTTCGGAGTTCGTCGTCGAATCTAATTCGTCTGAAGACGCCACTGACGTCTGGTAATGGTGTTCGCGCTCGTTAGCGCTCCCCCGCCACGAACTCTATAAGTAATCCGATTTCATTGGTAGTTCCGACAAATTTGCGGTCCGTCGAGTCTATGCCGCACGCCCGGCAATGGGCTACCGCGCTCCTAACCCACGATGGATTATCAGCTATCTCGCTTGCACATATCACGACCGAGGGAGACGTAACGCGGTGAAGAGGTCGTTTTCTGTTACGATATGTGTAAGTTCTGGAACCCGTCCAGCGCAAACATGCTGTTGTTAATCTGCTTATACCTACCGCTGGATCGAAAAGGTTTGATACACCCGAAACAGATTTGGGACTAAGTGTGATCCGCGTAAATTGAATGAAGAGTGGATGGAGGCAGGTGTTTTATTCATGAGGGGTTCGTTCGTGTGCCGTGTTCCCAGAAATCACTAATCTGATTCCGAATCACTGTTTGAATTATTTGACGTTTAAAACGACACGCAGGTTGTGGTGCCACGGATCGTGAGGCTTAATCAAATAATCTCGTATAAGCTTTGATTTTTCGTGTATCCATCGGTAGTCGTGGAATAACTGGGATCCGACCAAAAAGCATTAATAGTTTTGCGTCTTTATACATTTTCACAGCAATCGCTCAAGTAATCGGAAGCTTGCGTGGGTGGCAAAAACCAATAGATTTAATAATCAACAAACACATTTTCTTCTGATATCTTATCCGACTAACAATGAGCAAAAAAATACGACAGTAAATGATTTTTGTAGTTTCTTGTATTCTTTTTAGTATTTTTTACTAAACTTCTTGTAATTACAACACAAATTTATGTCATGCCCATTGCTGTTATCACAAAACATTAGGTAAAAAAGACTAAGAGGGATACCGAAACTATATTGAGCTACAAAAGTCATTTAAGTATTGCCGTTTTTTTTCTCAGTTAAAATTCAAGACTTTTTTAGTTGCTTAGCAATACAGTTGCCAAGTCAAATTCCAAGTTATTAAAACTAGGCCAAACATGACGAAACACCCGAAAATAGCGGACCACAGTCCCCAAAGTATAATTGTTTGTCTAAACTTAAATTGGGTCTAAGTTTGGATCTCCTCAAAACATCTTTGGTATTCAGAAGACAATATAACTAAGTACTCAATCAGGTAGGTGGAAATTGAAGGATTATCTAAATGGCGCGTGAAACTCATGGATTAACCAGCTCGCACGAATGAATTAGAACAGATTTGGTTGTACGTATACATGTGTAGGCACTTCTGCGGAAGTATTATGATTTTCGCAAAGGCTAGTATATAGACTTGGAGTATATTGCTTATATTATATATTTATATACGTAATTATATGATATAGGTACACTCCCAAATAGATGAGATAATTTTGTTTATTTTTGCATATGCATCAACCGACAAAATTAATTCTTCACCGTATTTCTTTAAGTATATAATAATAATATAATATAATAATTTAGCCCTTTTGACGTCCCACTCCTGGGCATGGGTCTCCCCTCAACACGAGGGGGATTCAGGCCATAATCCACCACGCTGGCCCAGTGCGGGTTGGCGGATTTCACATGTCTATCGAAAATTGGTTAGATCTTCTAAGACATGCAGGTTTCCTCACGATGTTTTCCTTCACCGTAAGCAAGTGATAATCATATAGAAATTATGATTCGCATATAGATTTCGAAAAATCCAGAGGTGCGAGCCGGGAACCCAAGACCTGGTGCCCGCAAGGCGCGTGCATTAACCAATCGGCTATCACTGCTTATTGGCCATTTCTTTAAGTATCCACCTTTAATGCAACCACAATAAAATCCCAATGCAACCCCCTCCCTCCTCCGCCTCTGTCCCACTCCTCTTTAGGTCGGCAAACTGCGAGCAATGCCTTTGGTATTGCTACGCGGGTCCCACGATTGTTTGCCGACTTTGTTGCATAATAATACGATTGGCTAGCTATTATGAAATAAGGTTTATTTTATTTATAAGAAATAATATCTGTAACAAATAAACTACTATTTGTTACAGACATATATCCATTTGCCACTCCTAAATTATGAACCTTCGGCGACTATCATTATGGATTCGTGATCGGCACTACTCAATTCAGCATTGCAAGACTTATGTGACCAGATTTGTATAGTACAAAACAGGACATCTTCCCAACTAATAATACCATTGGTATAAACATTTTAAACTATACGCGTTCAAAGAAAGCTTTAAATGTTGAAATCATACATGATTTACTTCGTAGCGTTCCATTTCGTAGTAACGTAGCAAACCGTAGCTGTTATGTAGCGAGGTTGCTACGAATTGATACGACGTAGCTGCGCGTTTCTACTAATTGATGCCATCTTATGGTAGCCTGGTAATTGAAAAGTGTTCTACATATTATGGTTGATTAATACTTATTGCTGCTAGATTTACTTTCTTTAGAATATTCTTCAAAAAGGGACTGTCCTTTCACGAAGATATGTAGTTAGCACAGTAATGCTCTAATCGGGATCTCGCGTGACCGAACGCTAACGCTTCAATTAACAAAATGGATAATCCCGAGCGCGACAAGGCGACAAACTTATATTCCGTGATTAATTAACGCATAACATCGCTAATGGCTGGGGACCGTCCGAATTGGATGATAACTGATTTCGGAATTTATTACTGTTTTATTCCTTTTTTGGATAAGTAGAAGTAGATATAAACGTGTCAGTGTATATTTATGTACTTCTCTTTATTTTATTTAGAGTGTAGCTCCTTCTCTACAAATATAAAAGCCACGTAGGTACCTACTTGAATTATTCAATAGATTTATTCATAAGAAGTCTTTAAGTCGTTTAACGATCATTTTCGGTCTATTGTTTTTAAATTGTGTTACTAATAATTCTGCTGAATAATTTAAATTTTATAAAGTGTGCTGAATTGCATATTTAAAAAAAAGGGAAAATCAAAATCAATTGGGGATGGCATCAATATTCCATTATCCGAACGTAACGATGGCATGCCGACAAAGAGATTTTATTGAATAAATTACCTTTCATTAAAATATGTTTAAAAGTTTAAAGAAAATATTGGGTGCAAAATCTAAACGGAAAATTGCAGGAAAAATGCGTTTTCTGTATTAATTTAAAATGTACACGTAATATTTTATTTTAAATTATAGAGTGCCGTTGATTTAAATATTAAGGATGTCAATAATTATTTGAAGTCAAGATATTTAGTAAATTTGTTTATTATGTTATCACATTTCAAATAATGGTTGTTTTTGCTTAATAAATTAAGATTAACAATTACCTAGGAACTTATTTTCCAGTAATTAAAAGTAAGTAAGTAAAATGAATCGTAAATAAGTATCTTGTCCTGTGGTAACCTATAAAAATCGTGTAGAAATTTAAATTTACGAAGAATATTAAAAAGTTATTTATTACGTGTGGTACAAACTATACGAGACACAAACTCAATAGAACGCTACGATTATTCAGCACGAGTACAATCCTATATTTCGTCCCTTACCATCATCCCCTGTCTTACCGAACTCCACTAAATCACACGTTATTTTGCAATATCGTCATCGTATGCAGGCGGTGCGTGATCGCAATGCAAACAGGGCCCGCCGCGAGACATGTTTCGTCACTTTAGCTGAAAAGGCGGAACATGCGCCCGGGGCGAGCGCCAACAAATCTCCCGGATAACCTTAACCATTCGTGTATGTGGGGATATAAAAATTGGTTACATACTGGAAGGTGTTACAGGGTGATGTTAGAGATGCGGAAATAATACCTTGCATGGGATTTGAATGCTCTGATTTACTTTTACAATCACATTGAATTTCCATAATTTGAAAGTCTTTTGGTTAAATAAGAAGTAAATCCTACTAATATTATAAATGCGAAAGTTTGTGAGTGTGGATGGATGTATGTATGTATGTATGTTTGTTACTCCTTCACGCAAAAACTACTGAACGGATTTGGATGAAATTTGGAACACAGATAGATTATAACCGGGATTACCATATAGGATACTTTTTAACCCGATAATCCCGAAATTTAAAATACTACGCGGATGAAGTCGCGGGGCACAGCTAGTAGTAAATAAATAAAGAGCAAGTAAATTGTATGGTAGAGTTTTCATTTCAATTCACAATCTTTGGTGACGCTTGTAATATCTATCTTAAATAAATAGTAAAGTGTTCAAAAACCTATTTGAATAGTCTAATATAAGAGGGACTAATAATCATATAAAAAACCTACATACTTTTTAAAGAAAAACCACACACGTTATATTATACGTGGTTCAAATTCACAAACCGCTCGAGCAGACAAGTTGCTACGTAGTTTTATCTCATCTCTTTACTATGCAAACACATAAGAAAACCTAATTACAGTAGTTTTACACGAAGCAAGAAATCTATTAAGAGTTCGAAAACTTATTACGTGCCGCACAATGCGAGCTCGAGTGTTTTATGTAAGCAAATAGGATAATAACAATTTGCTTCGCTCTTCAAACTTACAATTCGGCAACTAACTAAGTTTACGTTCTATTATTGTGAAATTTTACAATGCTTGTAACTTATTTTCTTTTATTTATACTTCAATTCACTTCTATAAAGTTTTTAAGATAAAATAGAAAAACTTTCGTATATCAGTTAGATTTTGTATCACTATTTTACAAAAACTTTATTTTTTATTTGAAGTCCTAGGCGAGGTGATTATGCAATTTATTTTTCGGCAATTTTTTCTAGGGAATTCTGAATTTATTTATAGGTAGCGTTACAATTATATTTTCATTACTCATACACTGAAAGTAGGTCTGAAGTTGCCTGAGGAGCGGGTTGAAAGTAATACTTTTCTGGCCCGGGAGAATCACTTTCAACTGACAGCTGTCAAATTATAAAAAAAAAACTAGTTCCATTTCTATGGAACCATGTTCAAACTTTTTCTACAGTCACTCAATTACAGCACGATGTAAAATTGAAATAACATAAAGTTGAGTATTAAATAAAGAATATATACTTTTAAATGACTTAATTATAATTTAGTTTCAACAATTTCTTTAAAATAACATAGATTTGGTCAAAATATTTAAAAATGAAAATTAAAAATACTGGCTAAATAATGAAGTTGGCCGGCCAACGAAAAAAAACAAAATAGGCGGCAATCCGATCTTTTTTTTTTCGAGTTGTAGAGTATTGTTCATGCTTCCTTGTATTATTTCTTTAGCCAATTCCTGTTTTTATTTTTATTTTCCTTGTATTCGTAATGAAAAGCACAGTGTTTACCTCGGGTGAAAGACTTATTTTGTCCCTCGAACTATTAGCGCCCTCGCTACGCTCGGGCGCCAAACCCCGTCTCGGGAAAAATAAGTCACTTTCACCACTCGTGTAACAATGTACTATTGTATTTTAATGACAGGTATGGTCAGTAACTATTAGTAGTCAGTAAGGCTGTAGAAAATGTAGTTATGTTACATACGAGTATATAGAACTTATAACTCGTAAATAATTAACTCAGTCGCAGCTCAACTATCCTGAAGACGTCTCATTTAGAGGCGAAACACGTGTCGAATTATCTTTTCAGTTCTCTTTGTTCCGCGGAAAATTGCATATTATTACGGTCCCGACATTCATGATAGAAAGACTCTTGGGTACGGAGTTCAGTCATGTAGAGCTCTTTTATTATCTATAAACTTATTTGGTTTATAATTTTTGAGGTTGACAATCCTAGGGTGAGTAGCGGGTCCTTCTTTCAAATTAACGAACATATCTAGCTGTTCTATTAGCCCTTCTAGCTTAGCTAAATGCTGGTACTAGGAGTGGATTCACGTCAAGAGTTTAATGGCAAGGATGGGATCGAATCCAGAACCTCTCGGTTACAAGGGGTACCTAAAAACATTCCATAGGTATGTTGAATTAGTACGCGTCCGGCGCACGGCAGGAATTTGTAGTGTTATTAGCAATTATTGTTTGGTATTCAAAGTCAGAAGATGGCGCATGCGATCGGCCGCGTTCTCTGCTTCAGGGATTAATTTAAATTCACCACCAAAACGGATCGTGAGGCTATACCACCTGCATTCCGCCCATTACCCGCGCGTACCAAACGGGTACAGTCAACGTGGAATACTGGAAATGTTTAATGCATAATGTAATATAGTTACAGTTTCGGCCAGGTTTTGAAGATTCGCAACTTTATAATGGGGGTTTCGTGTCATGCAACACGTTCCTTCAGACGGATTGAGTCACGCGCTCTTGTTTTAAATACAAAGGTACTCGTACATCAGAATGAAGCCGTTTTCCTGTATTCTCTACGCGCAGCGGTAGTCACAGCGTGAGGTGGAAGTGTCAAATTGCAATCCATTAAACGCTAGCGCCAGACGCTGCGTCTGAAGCAGATGGGAAATGAGTGCTTTAAAGATTAGGTATATGTAGATTAGTATATCTAGTTATAGATATACCGTTGCAGTAATTGAATTATTTTGACTGCAGATTTTAATTTCCATTCTAATGATATCACGAACTTTAAAATGAATGATGGAAATTTATTAGAATTTAGGTCATATTGGCATTAGGTGGGTTAATAATTATACTAATGAATTGCACATGGCATCATTTAATTACTAACTAACAAAGTTCGTTATATCACCTTCGTTATATCACATAGGATGTCAGAGAACAAAACAACAATCCAAACACAAACAGAACTGTAATAAATTGGGACTCCATTTTTAATCAAATTTTAAGCGAACATGTTTTCCAACTATTTGTTAAAATTGTAAAGCCTTAAGCTGTATATGAACCGAGTAAAATTTATGTGGCGCTTCGCGTTTTATGCATGTAATTGCTTTGGGATAGGTACTTGGTAGAGAAAAGAGGAATACCATTTTGATTAAGTAATAAAATGTCATAAATATATACCTAAGGTCTTATTTTAATCATGCGCGATATTTTGCATGGCGCCTAGTCAATATTTCAGTTGTTTAATATCGAGTGATTTCAATAGAGGTGTTAGAAAAGAAATCCTATCTACATCATATTGAGCAAATGCATAATATTGTACAATATTAAAATACAACTTATATCATTATAAATCCCGCTACATTTTTAAACAATCGGTTATCTCCGTCTGTTTGTAAAATCTCAAACATCCCCGTTTTTTATAATGCATCCGCAACCTAGGAAGAAAGGGCAGAAATATTTCCACTGAAAAATGTCCAGAGCATGAAATTCGTGAGGAGACATCTTCAGAAATAACCGACTGCACTGCTTTAAAACTGCACTCACCGTGATTGTAGCTATTATATTTAGCTTTCTTATTTGTGCTCATAACTCAAAATGGCCAGGAAAATTCACTTGCCCGAAGAATTTCAAATGATATGGACCTTGTACTAGGGTACCGCTTTTGTGGAAAATACAAGCACCTTCGTAATAAGATAGTATGTTATTTCACTGAACAACATAAAGGTTTAACTCTATTTTCTTTTTTTAACTCAAAATTCAAAAAATTACTTAGTAGTTGGAGCGACAACGTACTAAGACTTTTGCCTTAAAATATCTTAGGAAACATCCTATGATTTTGTCTATACAAAAGATAATATTCGTTTATTAGTTTATAAAAAAACTTCCATGGACGCATGATTGGAAAATGTTTTTATCATCATTACTGAGTTCGCTCTCAACTTATTTTATGGTGTCAACCAAATTATTTTTTTCGAAGACAATAAACGGAAAATAACAACAAGCCGCACTTTCGTCTCCTTAATCATTTTTAACATCACAGACCAAAAGCTTACATGGTGGCTTAAAGCTACTTACGAGTAATTAGGCCCATTCAGCGCTCAGATTGCCAAATGTAGCAAAAGCTGTATCAATCGCTTTGATTTTACGTCGCTCGAGATGAATGAATTTCAGTTAAGCTTGATGAGCGAATGATGCGGCGAGGGAATGGATGACGGTTTGCGAGTAAGCGATTGAAAGCGCTAATTTGTAACGTGACTGCGGGAGGTTTCATCGTATAGTAGCTCTACCATGAGTTTTTCACTCGCTAGTCGCTAGCGACTACGTATGTAAATATAAGAATGGCAAATGGAATAGCCTTTATGATTGACCTTATGAACTAATTTGCCATACAAATATTTTGCAGAGTGACTTCTGCCCTTCAGCCAACGTTTATGCTCGTAGTAGGTAGTATACTAGTACTGTAGTCTATTTAATTATTATTTTTAATGTACTTTATAAAATCACGTCTTAGAGAGATTATTAGTCCAACTATGTAAGTAGATAAATAGTTTCTATAGAATCTGGTTGCAATCGATTAGTAACGTGAACATGTAAGTACCATGTACCTTATATTCTAGTTCGTCATGTGAATTTATTTACAAAGCTTCTTTTTGTTTGATGACATGTGACTTTTTTTGGACGTGACCAAGATCTAAGCTGCGAGCGTACCACAAATAAAGGCGCAATGTACGGAAATATCCTATTTAAATAAATAAATAAATAAATAACGCCAGACGAACACACTAACTGTATGGTCCCAAACTAAGCAACGCTTGTAATATGGGTACCGTACAATGGACTGGGGGCGATCCCAGTGACACTCAGACCAGGGAAAATTACGAAAAGGCCATTTCCGAAATTTACCCTGACGGGAATCGAACCCGCAACCACCCGATGCAGTGAGCCGATCGGCCTACGCTCGAACCACTGCGCCAAGCGGTCGTCAATTGAAACTTGCTAGTGAAACTTGCTTAATTGTTTATGTGATTAGGGTGACTTTAAAAAATCATGGTACCTTGTTTATCTATGAGTAAAGTAGTTATTGTAGCTACGTTTCATACAATGATTGAGAGACCCGGTAGCCCAACACCCCCTATCTTTCCCTCCCTCTGTCTCGCTTTTCAGGACGCCAACGTGCGAGCGATGCCTTTGGTATCATTGGTAGGCATCTGTAAACCACGTTAATTGCTTAACATCAGGGAGGCCGTAGGTACGCTTTTTTTCTTTTCTTTCTCTATATCCTAGATGGAAATCTAATTTGTGTTCATTAACTTGGAAAAAGTAAAATAACAATTTGCTCCGCTTATCTGAGTTGCGATTCCTCAGTTACTTACTTTATGTTGGTTTTATTTTTCCCCCAGTATGCCTTTAGGTGGGGGGGCCGCCTTTTTATTTTATTAGCTATTATGGATAAATCCTCTTTACGCATATTGCGACTGTGTCTAAATTAAATGAATATCCAAAATAGCGCCATGAAAAATATAGTGCATTATTAAAATAAGTCTTTATTTTTTATCATTATGTTTACTTTTACCAACAAACAAGCAACGCTTGTGCTATGGGTACCGTACAATACACTGGAGGCGATCCCACTAATACCCAAACCTGGGCAAAGTTCCAAAAAGCCATTTCCGAATTTTGCCCCGATGGGAATCAAACCCACAACCACCCGGTGCAGTGAGCCGAGCGGCCTACACTCAAACTGCGCCAAGCGGTCGTCAAATATAACTGTAGTAATTCTCGTTGTTGTGTTAATTTAACCGAAGTGCTTCTCGCTGAGATAAATTAAATTCAACGTTTGACTTGTCAGTGGAAGACGTCAAGCGCATTTACTCAAAGCCTCGAGCTGAGAATCTGGCGCTTACAACCGTGCTGACTGAGTAGGCGTGGAATAAGGCATCCCCTAAACTGGAGTGAGCGAGCAGGCGGGCACCTTGCTCACACAATTGTATACACAATAGAGTGATGCCTGCACAGAGTTTCTTCCCTTTTGACGACCGCTTGGCGCATTGTTTTGGGCGTAGGCCGCTCGGCTCACAGCACTGGGTGGTTGCGGGTTCAATTCTCGTCATGGCAAATATCGGAAATGGTATTTTTGTAATTTGTCTTGGTCTGAGTGAGACTGGGATCGCACCCAGTCTGACTGGGGGTTTTTACTATAATAAAAGCGTTGTTTAGTTCGGGAACGTAGGGTTCGTGTGTCAGTCTGGCAATTGTCCGCATAAATTGAGCAAACATAGAAAAAACAACCTATTAATAATACATTCTCTTAAATCATTATTACACATTCCAAAATTATTAATTTGATAAACTATTGTTTAACTAAGATTCAAACCGTGGTTCAATCTTGAAACATCCTTAAAATTTTACATAGCAATGTTTAGTCTAAGCACTTGTTTGTTTCACACAACTGAGGTGTGTCAACAACTTTTCATAATCATTTCTAAGTCTTCACTAAGATTCATGAGAAGGTCCCGTCGTTTTAGTAATTTGGATAAAGAGTGTCGAGTTTTTAATTAAATACTTACATAAATATCGCCACACTACCATACCAACTGTATGGTCCCAAACTAAGCAACACTTGATTATGGGTACCATAAAATATACTGGGGGCGATCCCAGTAACACTTAGGTAAATCAGGGAAAAATATATAAAGGTAATTTTTTAAATTTGCCCCGGTGTCAATCGAACCTGCAACCGGTGCAATGAGCCGAACGGCTTATACTTGCGCCACTAGGGCCCGTATTAATAAATCGATCTCAAGTCTGAGAGCGATCTTAAGTACTCTTTTAACATGTCATTTTGTACTGGAATGATATTTCCAAGATCGCTACCAGACTTAAAATCGATTCACCCAGACTATATTATCAGTCATTTCTTATTTTCAACAAATATCTTACCAGAAATAGGTACCTACCTAGGTGCAAGTTCGCATAGTTTATACATAATAGACAATAGGTACCTATCATAGGTAAACCGCTCGTGCACTGAACGCTTTGAATTAAATGAAAGCGGTTATAAAGCCTGAATTTTTGGAATGGAATGCAAAATACGCCGCCGTAACTGATCGGTGTGCTTTTACAATGCTGAAACTGATTTATGAATTTAGTTAGCCGGTGTGCGAGCGATGTGCACGAGAATGATGACGATTGGACATATATACAGGATTTCGAAATGTTTATACGTATTTGAAACTTAACCTGATTTATTTAAAATTGTTTTACGTTGCCCCACAACACTGCATCAGTGAACACGCCCCGTAATTCTGAAACTAATTAAAATGTATGTGAAAGACATAGAGATGCGGTCACTGTGACCAAAAATCGTAGAGCTCATTAAAAAGGGATTGTACCTTTGTTTATTATACCGTTGGCTATAGATTTTCTGCACCTGGATTAGAAAGCCGCTTGCAATAACATTTTAATAATTGTAATAAGAGTTCGCATTCCGCGAACCGCACCAGTAACGGATTTTAATCTTCACTATGTAGAGCACATAGTACATGAAGTTCGAATACGTGCAATATTTTCACGCGGCAACCTGAAAAGTAGTTGTAGCAAATCATAAAGCTTTTCAGCTGTCGTGAACTGAACAGTAGGAAATCGCGTTGCGAACATGTTTCACCGTCGGATTGGATGCAAAAATCATTTACGGATCTAGCTTTCCTAGTTTACCGGCGTAGTATTTGTAGAAGAGTGGAGTTTTTTTATTTTTGATATTATTAAACTTGCTATGATGAAGGACAAGGCTATTCAAAGAAAGGAGATGCACTGTCATTTCTCCGTATTTTTCCTACAACTTCGTCTCTAATCGGGTATCAGATCAGATCATGTGATGTGAGAAACAAAAATTATTTAAGGTTCAATGCTTGCTTTAAGTAAAGTACCTAACTAGACTCTTATACTATTCAGGTAAGTATGTAGCCAGTTAATTTGATTACACATATAAAAATATCCCCGAAATAAAGGAATTTTCAGGTAACTCGTACTTTAATAAAACGGTGGAAAAATAATGTATGCGCAATGAATCCGTCTCCAGAATTTCTAAGTAGTTCACATGAACTCGTCTCAACCCTTTGTTTGCATAAGAAAACCTAATTAGAGTAGTTGTACGTAAGAGTTTACCAGCATAACTATCATGTGCCGCACAATTACTCTCCTGAGTCTTTTAGGGAACAAAATATATTACATTTTATTTGGAGATTTCTTTCGTCTCTACACAAAAATGTCTAATAATTATCATCTTCAGACATATTTGAAAATTTTCATACATTTTCTGACACCTATTCAAATTCTTCTATGATGACAAGTTGTTCAAATTCCATGCTAATAAAAGCTATGCCAACAGACCACACAACTAGCCTCCACAAATCATTCGTGTTTACACCTATCCTGCCGTTTGTTAATCAAACTCCAGAGATGACGTTCGAATGTCCGAGATTAATTTGCATTCACGACCAAAACGGACCGTGAGATATTCCGTCGACGTCTCTACCACTTCGTGCATAGAGCATTCAACATGGACGCCGGATGGTTATAGGGCTAACTGTAATCACTGAACATGATGAATGGTACATTAATGCCCCTATAGAAAGCCTTTATCATCCCATTTGTTCGAAAAACACAACATACTAAGTCCTTTCTCTACTAGACGTTTTCAGAGAGGAGAGATTTCAATGAGATTGATGGGTCTCACCTATCGCCGATGGTCTGACGGTGGTAGAGCTAAGCCCTAGCCAATTGGATGGAGTTCATAATATATAGGTTGGCTTTACCCAAATAGTACCATCCTCTCACAGAAAATTGGCATAAAGTAGCTATCATAGCTGCGTTTCGTACGGTGGGTGTGAGAGTCGGAAGCCAAATCCTCCCCTAGCTCCACTTCCCCTACCTCTCTCCCACTCCCCTTCAGGTAGGCAACGTGCAATCCCATTGGTATTTTACAAGCATCTATAGGCGAGTCGTACGGTAGTGTGCCGAAATTGTTACATAATAAAATCAAAAATCAATTATGTAAATAATATCCAATAAAAAATAAAGATTGCCCTTTTGACGGCTCACTCCTGGGCACGGGCCTCCTTTCAACTTGAGGGGGATTCAGGCCATAATCCACCACGCTGACCCAGTGCGGCTAGGCGGATTATACATGTTTTTCGAAAATTGGTTAGATCTTCTAAGACATGCAGGGTTCCTCACGATGTATTCCTTCACCGTAAGCAAGTGATAATCATTTAGAAATTATGAATCGCACATAGATTTCGAGCAATCCAGAGGTGCGAGCTGGGGTTTGAACCCAAGACCTGGTGCAAGACGCGTGCTTAACCAATCGGCTATCACTGCTTCTATTATGAATGCACATATATATGTATATCAAGCAGGAAATAAAACAGAACAAGCTCAATTTTTCACAGCAAACGTGGCATATCTTGTCGATTCTGTGTGCCAGCGGGTTCGGAATATATCTGATATTCGGATGTATCGCTAATGCCAGTTTTCCATCTCACGGTTGGTCGAACGATGCATATTTGATTTGTTTCCAATTTACACAGCGTATAGCTATGAATGACGCCAGCCGTGCTATATAAATAATACAGTATAGCCAAACTCGATATGGGATGTTTAATAACAAAACTTACCAGTAATAGACAGATGCAAGTAATATTCGAATTTTGTGATAGATACTTAATATTTCCCACTCGTATTAACAGGAGCGCCTTTGGGACCTTTATAGGGATACATTATATTATTTTATATATACCTATTTAATAAAAAAAATATGGTAAAAATGTGGTTTTCAGTAAAAAAACTTAGATTTTATAATAACTTAAATGTATGATCGAAAAACTTTAAATAAATATGAAGCCTCATAAAAGTAATCATGAATAAATTGTCTGCTTTTCAAGCTTTCTGCTTTTCAGCTGCTAATTTTATTGATATGACAACTAATTGACAATGAACATAAAATTTGCATTAATTCAAAATTTTCACTCTAAAATTAATTACCTATCAAAAGTGTTATACTAGTATGTACATGTAGTGCCGCGATGCGAGGAATGAGCACAAAATACCTTATTTAATAAACCTTATTTAATTTCCCATTATTTGATTGTAATATAAATACTATTTTTATCCAGCATAATTTATTTAAAATCAATTTTCGAGAACTTTTCCGCAACTATGACCTAGTTTCATTTAAGAGTCGATAATAACAATAGGTAGGTACGTACTAAAAACGCGTAGTTCGGAAACCGATCGGTCAACACTGATTAATGAACGAATTTTAGTCAAGCCTTCGTTTCGGTAAATGATGCGGCCGGCGAACAGACAGGCCTTCGGTTGAGTGGTCGAATGCGCTAATTTGCAACGCGACAACACTTTTCAATGGCCGCTGTTGACAGCCAAAGCGGTGTACCATGTACGTTTATTTTCAGTCCTTTGTGGGCATGAATAACTTTACAGAGCGTACAAGGCTTGTGGTGGTGTGATTTATTTATTTGAATCTCAAATATGACTTAAATTCGGCGCTGTTGCAAAATACTTGGTAAAAAAACCAACCGACCAATCGCTTTTAAATCACGACATTAACAATTCATCGCAGGTACAGTCAGCGACAAAAGTCGCTGCCTATTCTCAGTTCTTATAATCGAGTGGAAACTTTTGTTTCAATGTTCACCAACGTTTGTAGAATAAGGAATTTAAGAATGTTTCAGTGACTTAGGTACGTCATTGGTTGTATTTACTAGATTAATGTAACTTTTTTCTTAGTTATTTACACAGCAAATCTAAGTACTTGAGTACAAAATCGAAAGTTGCATTGCAAAGTTATATCTAGAGACAGTTGTCTCAAATTCAACGACGGACCGCACCTCGGTAATCCTTAGCTAATGACGTCACGTAATATTAAGGACATACCGTATCCGTGGAACAGTAAAACAAATTGCCCGGATTACTCGGGCCGGCTTGGCAATAAAAACTTTAATGTCATAAAGCTTTTGATAAAAAAAGTTCTCATAAACGGCCAAACGACTGTCGTGGAATCTCGGTTGTTCTTTCTTCGTCTAGGTAATAATATACTTTAATATTGTGGGGTAATGATTGTTATAATAAAAAAGTAAATAAGGAATACTAAATTCGCTCGAGGTAAAGAATAGCGATACAGATAAATAAGTTGCCTGATTTGATTTGAGAAGAGCCGGCAAGAAACTCAATGGTTACTCTTTTCAATGAATGAAAGATGGTGTACATTCTCAGGAACAGCATAAAAAATAATATTATTATGAGCAGGCAACACCATTGCCAATAAATAGCTAATAGTAAATCATAATCAAATCTCACTCAGATTTAGGTATTGAAATAAAATGAGAAAGCTAGTTTAGTGTGATGGGCATACCTAGTCATACTTACATCAAATTAAACGTTTACGAACCAAAATAATAATTAATAAAACAGGGGTGGATAATATGATAACTGCTTTGGTGTGATGCCGTCCATGCTAAGTAAATAAATAGTATTTAACGACAATGTCGTTAAGAGGAAAGTGAGTGGACCAATCCCCGCAAGCAGCGCACGAGCATGACTTGAAAAGCGGCATCACTCTCCTCAACCATAATAGAGGGAAGAGGGTGACCCGCTCCGCTTTGCAGAATAAACCCCCCACTAGTACTTATAAGTCTCGTAATACGGAGAGTAAAATTCATACACTTGATAAAGTTAGAAGGACAGGCACAATCACTATTAAAAATATAAATGTATAAGTGCATCTAGCGACCATGATCATTTTGCGTGGGATGCTACTCTTAGCAACGAACACCGACGATATATCGTGACATTCGTATTGTCGAATCCTACTCCAAATTTCATCTTTTTGCCGTCATATATCGTCTGAACGAACGATAATTTTGTATTGTTCTTCAAGTAATCGATATGACAGCAAAAAATATGGAATTTAGAGTAAGATTCGACAGTACGGATGTCACGATGTATCGATTTATCGTGGCTAAGAGTAGCACCTTTGATCTCAAACATCGTTATCGTAGTTCGACACGTAGAAATATCTGAAAAGGATTGTCACCACACTAACTTTACGGTAAATTAAGTCCATGAGGATCTATGTAGTAGTTTGCTACTTGTAACCTCTTTTCAGCGTGTTTGTTTATTTTTTAGAACAGCTTATATAAAGTAGACTGCTAAAGGCGTCCCAATATCCCACTATTTATCTCCCGTCTCGATACTCGCTCGTGACGAATCGACAGATTAAATACGAAGACAGGAATCGATTCCGTTAATAGAAAACCAAAGTTTGGCCGAGTAAGCCTAGATTATCGACGGCTTTGTCCGGTAGAGCAAGTTAATGTCGCTAAAGACCCGACTTCCGAAAATGTTTCGTAGTCAGTTAAGATGCTCGGGAGCGAAGTGGGAGTACGAAGTTGTGCTTTTACCTTTTGGCTTGGGAAATAATATTTGTTTACTTTTTGCGATATTGAAAGTTGGCTTATCGATTAAGATTATCTTTTGTTGAACTCGCCGAGCGTCAACCCAATAATTTACGATCAGATTATTTTTCCAAGCTAATACCTATTCTTAGTTTCTAGTTGTCCGCAAAAAAATATTGTAAATATATTGCCGCTAGTTGCTGCCCACGACTTCGTCTGCGTAGTATTTAACTTTAAAAAAATCGGGATTATCGGGATAAAAAGTATCCTATATCTTAATCCCGGTTATAAACTATCTGTGTTCCAAATTTCATCCAAATCCGTTTAGTAGTTTTTGCGTGAAGGAGTCACAAACATACATCCACACTCACAAACTTTCGCATTTATAATATTAGTAGGATTTGATTTGTGTGGGGCATACGGCGAGGATTGTGTGAGACCTGTTTCGGTTATAAAGACAACAATGGAAAATGCAATACTTAAAATGGAGGTAAATATAATATAATGGGTGTCGATGAAAATAGAATGTAATGGTAAATAGTCAACAACCATAAAATGCTTCCTAGTTTCCGTCCATCTGTTGTGAAATTTAGTGAACTAGGTCGATAGTGTCCAACTCCAACGCGCATGCCGATTGTATTAGATATTTATTAAACTGCTAGCCTACCCGCGCATAGAGCATTGATTGGAAGTTAACCTCTTATGAATAGCATTAGAGCACAATTATATACAAAACACAACAAATGTTTATGATTCGAGTTTCAATAATTATACACTTATATATTTTCTTGCGGTCATATATTGACACAAATAATAATATTGCTGTCTTGCTCACACATTATAATCATGAAAAGGATAGCGATATTTAATAAGTTACGTTTAGTTTATAAATTAATAGAATTAGTTCCAACTAGCTATCATTCGTGGCTACGCCCGCGTGGTACTTCGATAAAATAAAAGTAGCCTAAGTTACTCCTTATAACGTCAGCTATCTGCTGGTGAAACTCCTTTCAAAATCAGTCCAGCCGTTACGGAGATTAGCCGGAACAACAGACGGTCAGACAAAAATATTAAAAATAGTTTTTTTTTTGTTATAATCACCATAGATACCTACTTACACATTTTCATATATTATGAATTTAGAAAGAAGCTGTTATTTTGTCATTACAAACATACCAACATTATCATTCTATTTACCTATTTGTATAGATGTGTTCAGGTCCGTATAACTTTTTTTGATTATCCAGAACACACGAGGCAAACCTGAATTCAGAGGTATTACTTGCACAGGTACACAAATGCTCCTGAATACACAGATCCTGCAAGAGATCGGATGCCACTATAGGGTGTTTTGAATTCATTTCCGGCCATTTGCGGAAACGGAAATAGAACGGAATATCGCCGGAAGCGCTCACTACGGAGGTATTGTGACCGCTTGAAATAGATTGCCGTAATGATTATTCTAGGATAGACAGATTTAGCGTCATCTTAGTTTTAATTCTAATTTAAACAAGCAGACATTACTATGATATCATCCGAGTATAAATAATGAATATAGATGTGAATGTTTGTGTGCTTGGATGTTTGCATGTCTGTTACTTAATCACGCGAAAAAGCTAAACGCATTTGAATTAAATGTGGCATACAAATTGTTTAGTGTAACCTGGATTTAAGACACAAGATACTTCATTTAACCGCGGACGAAGTCGCGGGCAATAACTAGTTATAACTCACACTTGGGCGCTGCTTAACATTGATATGCCATACAAAAATGATGACGATGTCTCTAATAGTTAAGTGGAACTCAAAAGTTTGAGGAGCGTTTCAGTATTCGTTCTTTATTATGAATACTAGCTGAGCCCGCGACTTTGTCCGCGTGGAATTTAACTTAACAAAAAAGCCCGCTCCCGCGTTCTGAGCCCGCGCGACAGGACCCATTTTTAAAAACTTTGTTTTTCTAAAATAAAAGTAGCCTAAGTTACTGCTTATAATGTCAGCTATCTGCCAGTGAAAGTCCCGTCAAAATCGGTCCATCCGTTTCGGAGATTACCCGGAACAAACACACAGACAGACAAACAGACAAACAGAGAGACAGACAGACAAAAAAAAAATTAATCGCGTTTTTGCTATAGGTGTCGTCTGTACTTTCATATGCATTTAGTGAAAAGGTCTTATTTTGATATTACAAACAGACACTTCAATTTTATTTTTTTGTATAGACTAAGCGGCTACAATTCTCACATGAGTTATGCAAATAAGCGTACGACCCGCAGTTGTTAAGCAGTTACCGTAGGCTCTAGATGCAATACCAAATGCATTGCTTATAAGTTGCCATCCTGAAGGGGAGTAGGACACAGGGGGCGGAAGGGAATGAGATTGGGGCAGATCACTCACACAGCGTAAGAATTGCAGCCATAGTAGCAACTTAACGCGGATCTTTTGTAAGAGGGTGGTATTACCTCGGATTACAAATTTTACACACATTCTTCTTTTGATTTATAACTTAATTAAATCGCGTAAATTTATTTTAATATCCTATAATTTCGGCACAGGCGTTCGTCCAGAACTCCGGTGCTAAATTAATTATTTTATTTCGGCCATAATCCCTTGTTTACGCACTCAGTTAAGAGTTTTTGAGGCACAAAGTTGGACGATAAATTTCTACAATAAACAGCTGGTGATATTATTCATGACGTTTGTTAAGTTTGTTTTAATGGCCTCACCTTTTATAATTAGTTGATTAAGGATTCTCTTATTGTTGAGCGCGGCTTAAAAAGGCTGCACTTTTTGGACGCATGGCAGCATAGTCATAGCTTTTAACTAAGTTTTTTTTTTATAATATACGTATACTGTTGAGATCATAGTCTGTAATTTAGTCTAGATACTGCATTTTGAATTAAACGACAGTGTACAGTCAGAGGCAAACATTCCAGCGGTAATTTTATAAATTCGTGGATCATTCTGTGTCGAAAACACCGTTATGATAATTACTAATAAATGAAGTAATTTCATAAAATATTATTCTATTAATTTCGTATCGCTTCTCATTGGTCGTGGTATATGATATGTTAAAATTCACGGAGAAACACTGCAGAAAGGTCAAGGAATTGAACTTGAAAACGAGAATGAAATTCAAATACATAATTATAATAATCAATTACATATTTCACGTATTTCTGGGGTATAGGTACCTACATATTTTTACCCTTGACTGTACTAAAAATGAGTATATTATTCTGTGTATGAATGAATAAATTCGCAGATAAAGTTCCAAACGATAGAGAGAACAGAATATACGAAAACAAGGGGCATTTGTCTAGCTGTATGTTGCGATATGTAGATGTCCTTTTTTGACGAGAACAAAATACAGCGTGTTCTCTCGTGGGGGGTTCGTTACTAGATGGTTTTACGAGGCGACTACATCCTGGGGTACAGCGAAGATTTCCCGGAGGTAACGCATATTTTATACGCTTTGTAATTTAAGTGGCTTCTCCTTTATTATGACGTCTATGTGGATAGCGGGATTTCTACCTGGATGTGCCATTTTATGCGGAATGATTCTACGTGTGTCATTTCATTTGGTGCTAACAGCGACTCTATTCAGTTTTAATAACTCTCTGATCTCTCATGTAAGAATACAGGAGGTATGAATTAAAATTTTGACCGAAATAAAAAAACTAATAAAATTATTTTCTCGCTATCAATCGGCTGATTGCTCCCTTATTGTCTATAAACATCGTTAAAGCCGACAAACGCCTTTATTTTTTCCCGCTAAGCACGCACCCTTGTCGTGTCTCTGACGTAGAGTAATGGACCACCCGCTCGCCAAATGGAAATCCTGGATTATGATAAATCACAAACTTTTGAAATTTGCCTCCTGTTCAACTGATTTATTTGCCAAGTGTACACAAAACGATATGCGTTGTTTTTTCCGTACAAATGTCATTTACACTGAAATATATGAAAGTTCGGAGAGTTTATGATCCGGAGTGAACAGTTAGACAAAATATTCCGGGAGACATTCCTTTTTTGCGCTGGCAAAAATATTATTCTCGGCTCTCGGCTTCGCAGAGTTGAAATATTATCTTTTCACCTTTTCAGTTATGTTCGAAGCTGCGTTTTTATTAACTTCGCTACTCTAGATCAATTTTATTAACCTAGGCTATGAATTTAAAATTATATTATTTTGTGACAATGCCCCGAATCTCCCTTATATTGCATTCGCACTTTTGGGCACCAGTATCTACCCGTTTAGGTTAGGTTGGATAGTACAATCATCTGCACCACTTAGGGAACATTTCCGGTATAAGCTGAGCTCTTTGAATAATGAGAGTCAATTATAAAGAGAGCTCAGTTTATGCTAGAAATCCCCTGAGATGTGCAGCCTACCGATAACCGAACAGAATCGGTCGATAATAGTCGCAATTTACCCCAAGACCGCCGTTAACAAACGGACGATCGATTCTCTTCGAGGAGATTCAAACCCGTATATAATTGGAATTTAGATCGAGTTCTCGTACAAGGAATCGGATACACGATATCCATCACTAATTGAGAACTACGGATGTGTAACACATTATAATGGCCACTGGTTAGAATTTAGTTAATCACGATGTCTGAGGAGACTCTATTATAATATAAGTAGGTACTTTTTATAAATCTAACTTAGCTACTAGTCCAAGCTAGAATACTGAAAGAATTCAGTGTGAGTTTGCATTCTATGGCTATACCCGTATAGCTCGCAAAACGGCGTTTTTCCATGTTTAATGGTAGCGTTTCTCATTTATGTTAATAGTTGTTATCTGATGTTGAGTCAATACTGTCCCACTGTAGGCCACAGGGCTTCCCCCCTCCCTTGTCCCACTTGCTCTGGGCCCTAACCACGCTAGCTACTCAAATCGTAATAGAAAAGCAAACGCTCGCGATTACATTTCAAACGCTCCGCTTTTTACGTTTTGCTACTGACATTGATATGGTATGGTGTCAGCAAAACGTCAAAAGCGGAGCGTTTGAAACGTAATCGCGAGCGTTTGCTTTTCTATGACGATTTGAGTAGCTAGCGTGGTTAGGGCCCTGGTCTATTGCAGCCCGGGATATCAGTAAACATTCTTAAATAATTTATTGGATGGTGGTAGAGCTGCTAATTGACTACAGCTTATAGGTGTATGACCTGGCTCGACCCAGCTCGGGGTAGCTCTACCCTCTCACATAAGATCGGCCTAAAGTAGCTATTGTAGCCGCTCCCCTTACGATAAGTGGGAGAACCAGAAGGAAGGTGAGGCCCTTCCTGCATTTCCCTCTGTCCCACTCCCCTTTATGTCGGCAACGGTTTTCGGCTCTAATTCTCCTGTTTCAAGGCTATGTACTGTACTATAGACGACCGCTTGGCGCAGTGGTTCGAGCGTTGGCCGCTCGGCTCACTGCACATGGTGGTTGCGGGTTCGATTCCCGCGAGGGCAAATTTCGGAAATGGCCTTTTCGTAATTTGCCCAGGTCTGGGTGTCACTGGGATCGCCCCCAGTCCATTGTACGGTACCCATAGCTTTGCTTAGTTTGGGACCCTACAGTTGGTGAATCTGTCTGGCGATATTTATTATTTATTTATTTATGTAAGTTAGTTTATCAATATAGTGACCTGGTAGACATACATTCGACTCACCCGATACGCTCCGTTATATAATATGCAATGCATTAGTACATGGTAACTAGTTTCTGTTTTTCAATTTGTTATTGTTTATCTTTTAGTTTTTAGTAGACTTTTCTATTATTTAGTTTTTAATAAGTATTGCTCCTTTATAATATCACTTCATGTTTCTTTCTGAATAATTATTACCTCGATACTATGTAATCAAAGCTGGTACAAGTGGTGTTTACCTTTAATTGTTTATTACATTTAGTTATAAGTTTACCTGAATGTGTATTATGAATGTAGTAATGTATATAAACGCTGGTAAACCAAATAAATAAATACACATGCGAGCAATGCTTTTAGTATTGCAAGCATCGGCTACGGTAACTGCTTAATGTAGGGCGAGTCGTACACATGTTTGTTGACTTTGCTACTTATGTGAAAAAGTTCATCATTGAATGATCCCCTAACGCAACACAGAGGGCGCTGTGTCGTAAATACAGTCTAATCCTACTAATATTATAAATGCGAAAGTTTGTGAGTGTGGATGTATGTATGTTTGTTACTCCTTCACGCAAAAACTACTGAACGGATTTGGACGAAATTTGGAACACAGATAGATTATAACCGGGATTAACATATAGGATACTTTCTAACCCGATAATCCCGAATTTTTTGCTAAGTTAAAATACTACGCGGATGAAGTCGCGGGGCACAGCTAGTCCTACTAATATTATAAATGCGAAAGTTTGTGAGTGTGGATGTATGTATGTATGTATGTATGTATGTATGTATGTTTGTTACTCCTTCACGCAAAAACTACTGAACGGATTTGGATGAAATTTGGAACACAGATAGATTATAACCGGGATTAACATATAGGATACTTTTTAACCCAATAATCCAATACTACGCGGATGAAGTCGCGGGGCACAGCTAGTACATTTATAAAGAAAGTTTGTGTTTATTTATCAAGAAGCACTATTTACCTAATAACATTTTATTAGCTAGCGTGTCTGCGTTCTATCTTCCCTAATAAGGGCTGGTGCTAACGAAAACAAATGTCTCAGGGAGGTGTTACGTTTTTATATTATTGTAACACGCGAACGTTTTCGATTTATTAACCTTGTATAGAATAATGAGAAAAACAATTACAGCCTGAATACCCCTCGTAGTGAGGGGAGACTCGTGCCCAGGAGTGGGACGTCAAAAGGGCTAAATTATTTTTATTTTTAAGAACAATAAGAATATTTAGTTATCTACCGTCACCCATATGAAGGTTTTCTACAGCTGTAAATTTCTAGAATGCGGAAAGGAACATGTCGATCTATGGTTTCACTCGGTACACCCGCGTTCACAGCGGATTTCACGATTTTTTGTTTAATACTGACAGTGTGTAAGCAAACTAGCTAGTTTTCTGTAGCTTTATGTAGCGTTATGAGTTTAAACGAGAGTCGCAAGACGTAACATATTGTGTGTTAGTTAAGTAATTATTCGTTCCTGAGTAGGAGAGACCTATTTACAATAGGTATTAAAAATACGTAAAGTACAAGTAAAATGAATATCATATAGCTACTACAGTGTTGGTAGTTATGAACTATTAATATTTTTACATAGATATCATCAACTTAACAGTTCACCGAGCATTGTTATACCGCGGCCAATCTGACAAAATTTACTGTATAACTTCCTAGCTTAATTGCATTTTGTACATCACTCATAAAGTTGGTAGACGCAATAGTTTGAATTTTAAATGAAATTCATGAAATGATCAAACGGAACAGCACTCTTGGGTAATATTCTTTATACGTGCAGTTGTGGAAAAAAACAACCACAGCGAGCCAATAAAGGTTGTACTAGCTTGTTTTCTTTTATATCATACCGGTTGATATCATATAGTGCCAATCTTGTAGTAAACTTACTAAGTCTAAACTTAGTTGTCCAAGTAACCAGCTCGATAGAAAGTTTGACATCTCTGCGTTCGCGCGCTATCAGACCTCATATAAATATTTCTGAATAGGGGTCTTTGATCATATTCTAATGTTTGAGATTTGTATGCACTAACTTTTTTAAGCGAAGTTGCCATGCGGCCACTATATCCGTGCTAAGTGTCAGTAGCGTTACACGACATATACCTATATAGGTATACAGAGTGGCAGCTGCGGCGCGCGCGCTTAGTTCCTTCGCTTTATACGATAAAGCTTCGCTTCTTTTGGGCGTCCCTAGATGGCATTGTTTTTTTTAAGTCAAGAAAACCCATCATGGAACTCAGTCTGCCACGGGAAGGCAGGAAGAATGTCAGACTCCATCGCTCCGCTGGTCGGTGGGCCAAGGGGGCACGGTGACATTCTAACCTAACATTACCTACAGTAGGTACCTCATGGTTGGGTATAACAGGGTTTTGAGGACTTCATTAGGACTCTACGGTAGTCGAGCCAAGCTGTAGCCATATGACTACAGTTCATATACGAGCTGGCTCGACTGGGATAGTACAAGCCTGTCACAGAAGATCGCCGTAAAGTAGCTATTATACTAGGTTAACAGAAAGGGTATACAATTTTTTTTGCAACTTAACTTTGTAAATCTAAAACTATCGGCTCTGTGGGACAGTTGAAGTACTGAAGGTTTTGTAGACTTATGAAACCTGTCAACAGCTGTATCCCTATAATACCTTTTGTTTTTTTAAGTATCCTCCAAAGCTGATAGTTTTAGATTTACAAAGTTAAGTTTTGAAAAAAAAAGTATACCCTTTCTGTTTCAACCTGTATAGCTGCGTTTCCAACAATGAGTGAGAGACCTGGTAACCCACCCTCCTTCCATTCCCTCCTTTTTTCCCACTCCCCTTTAGGCTGGTCGTAAACTTGTTGCCCGACTTTATTACACAAAAAAACTGCAAGTTGACCCTGATGTACCGATTTTAATAAAAAAATCACATTGAAAATTTCTTCAATAACCACGTAACGTTGTTAAAACTCCAAACAATATAGCGAATACGAGTGTATTTTTATTTTTAAAATATGATAAGAACGCCCCGCTAAAAATCATAACACATTCTTGCCACACATTATAAATGTAGCATGTTAGATACGCACCGAAAAATACTGTCCGAAAAGTCGTAAATGAAGTGTGTTACGAGTCCCGAGTGCGTACATAAAACACGACAGGCATTCTTAATTAAAAATCCGAATTCACGTGTAAAGGAAAAACATACGAGTTAGGAGAGGCCCGGTAGCAAACAGTCGTAAATCTGGTTCGCGGCGGTAATGGGTTTTCTTATGTCAACAAATCGTATTACAATAGGCGTTTACCTAGCGGGCTATCAGTGTTGCCAACATATTAGTGGGTTGTTAAACATCGACTAGAGTAAGGAGGTTGGATGTCATAGTTGTCAAAAATTGGATTGGAGATAACATCAGCTCTTGCGCTCATCTGAGGGCAAATGAGATTGGGGGATCCGATCTTGATAGATGCAGCATTTAAACACTTGTAAGTATTGACACAACTCTTTTAAAACTTTCGATTGTCCAAACTTAAGCAAGCAAGTTTAATTTTTATCGCTATAATCACGCTAAGTCGCTTTAAGAGAATTGTTCACTCGCATCATTTTGGGGGTCGGTCTTCAGCCGACTTAGTAAAACAGAATCTGGATAGGTGACTGGTTCTGATTACACACAATTACCTAACATTATTATGAAAGCTGACATATAAGTTTAAGTTTTCCATGAAACTGAAAACACACCTATACATAGGTAGGTAGGTACCTAGTTCCCTATTATAATATGAAAGCCTCGTATAACATTTCGCGGAACACCATTTATTTGTATACTTGCATTATGATAATTATGTTCACACCCGCGTTCCTCATTATTTATGTGAGTCTGTCATGATTTCACATACCACCACATGTGGTAATAAAAAATGTGTCATAATATTTACACACGAACGCGGTCTATTTCCTTAAAAGCTTTTTATATTAAGGATGTCCGTCCACTTCAGCCGAGCCGGCTGGTTGGCAGGGATAGCTAGCCTGCTCGCTCCCCCAATAGGATAGCTTCATTTGAACGAGCTGTGGAAAATGAACCGATCCTATTGGTCGAATTGAGTGGGCTAGCTAGTACAGCTAGCCCTGCTAGCCCGCCCGGCTCAAGTGGTCATATAAAATAATTAGGTGGGAACTACTGCCAACGAGAAGCAATACGAAAATTAATATATTTGATTTTTAATTTGCTTGTTTTTAACTTTTTGTCTATATTTCTTTGTAATTAACATATCGGTTTAAAATTGCCGCTTGAATGTTGGCAAGCCCAGCTGTGACCGACTTGAACTCGACTATTATAACCGAATCGTATCGCTTTCGTTTGGCGGTGTTATACCTATCTGCAATATTTCCATTAAATTCATAAAAAATAATAATCGAATTTATTGTTAATTTTATCAAAAATATCGTGTCGATTCCAGGAAGCAATTTAAAAAACCTTTTTGTATTACGCAAACATTTTAACCTTTTACCTGATATTTGTTGCTCAATTTAAGAAAATAAGGGTTTTAACGTGTATGTACGCAGTTAAAAACATCGCCATTTAAAAAACTTGTTTTAACTTCACCGTAAAAGTTTGCACAGCAGCTTCAGTTACAATGGACAACAGTAGTTTGTGACTGTTTGGTCAAAACAACTAAAACCTTTTAGTTTATTATCTTTTCTAGCATTTAAACTCCGCCGCGTTAGTTATATTTCCCATTTTGTTATTTTCGTAGAGTGCGCTAGGTACTTATTAATACATTCATTTTATCCTACTAATATTATAAATGCGAAAGTTTGTGAGTGTAGATGTATGTTTGTTACTCCTTCACGCAAAAACTGCTGAATGGATTTGGATGAAATTTGGAACACAGATAGTTATAACCTGGATTAACACATAGGATACTTTTTATCCCGATAATTCCGAAATTTTTGTTAAGTACCTACTACGCGGACGAAGTCGGCGGGCACAGCTAGTTTTAAATATAAATATTACTAAGGCCAAATATTTTATACGAAGAAATCCTTGTTAGGTTTTGCGAAAGTATGTATGGCAGTTTGTATTATTAGTTTGAACGGATTTGAATGAGTTTTAGTACTGAGGTTAACTTAAGCTCTACAATAACACACGACAAGGGTACTTTTCATCTTTTAAGTCCGCAGATGAATGTTGGATATAATAAAAAACACGTTTTTATTTTCATGAAGGTTACTGCAATCTTGTAGGTGTTTTCAGAAAGGCGATGAGGTCAAGTTAGGCACACATTGAGCGACGATTTACGGAAGTAGAACCAAGCTGTAGCCGATTGATAGCTGTAACAGCTTAAAGGCATACGAGCTGGTTTCACCGGGGTAGTATTACCTTCTCACAGAAGATGCGCGTAATTTAACTATAATAGCTACGATTCGTACCATGAGCGAGAGATCCGGAATCCAAACCCCTCTCTATTTCCTAATCCCCTTCAGGTAACAACGTGCGAGCAATGCCTTTGGTATTGCAATTGCAAGCATCAATATAGGCTACGGTAACTGCTTAATATCAGGCAGGGCGTACGTTTGTTTGCTGACTCAGTTCTATAAAAAAAAGTAATAAGTTTCGTACCAAATTCAATTACGAATATATGTATCCTACTAATATTATAAATGCGAAAGTTTGTGAGTGTGGATGTATGTATGTATGTATGTTTGTTACTCCTTCACGTAAAAACTACTGAACGGATTTGGATGAAATTTGGAACACATATAGATTATAACCGGGATTAACATATAGGATACTTTTTAATCCCGAAATTTTTGCTAAGTTAAAATACTACGCGGATGAAGTCGCGGGGCACAGCTAGTATATAATAAACTAGTTAATTTTCCGAACTATAATCGTATTTGTTACACCGTTAAAAGGTTCAAACGAATTCGGAATGTTTCCAAACTATCACAACTCTACGTATGTACCATAATCCCCGATCCATTTTGATAATACCCTACCCTTGGTATCTGCGATCTGCGTTTTCAATTATTGAAAACACACTAATCCGTTGAAGAGATTAGTGTTGTAACAAACACTCGTAGGTAAAATAATATCCTAATGGATGAATTATTATCACTGGGATTGGATTATATTTAAATTAATTTAGCAAAACGCAGTATTGCTTTTAAATTGTATACTAATATTTAGGTTGTTATTGATAGGTTGTGATTTTCCGGTTTGTGGTTTATTTAAAAGGGTACTTCGATTTTCATATTATTATTGTACTTTAGTTTCGGTATTTAATCTATACTCGACGTGCTCGATACCTCTAGAGTATTATTTCGTACCTCCATTTATTTCAGATAATATATTAAAATTATCTATGGACTAACTATGGAAATACTATATATATTAAGTTATCACTGAGTTTACGTAAGCTAGAGTGCTTTCGTGACGTTGCACCTATGAAACAGCAAAATATTTCCAATCCTGCGTGATCTGTGCGATAAATTCGTGACATATTTCGTTATTACAAAATCTTGTACATGATCATGAATGTCTTACAAATAAAATATTTGAGTCAAATATTCTCTGAAAACTTGTGTCAAAGTTTTAGCTATAAAAAATGTAAAATAAACTGTAAAATGAATACAACAAGGCTGGCACTCGTGGCTCCGGCAAAATGGCCCTTGCGTCTGTCGCCCGCGAGTACCTCTCCACAAGTTACTCCACGCACTCGCACTGTTGGGACACTTTCGAGGACTTACTAGAGGTTTTATTTAGGAGGGCTTCTTCTAAGTTTAAATATTCGCCTTTAAAGTTCTAGAGGGTCTGGATATACGAGGGGCTGAAAGTTATGGAACTGGCCAGGCAGTTGTACGAACTTCAGTAGGTGGGTACCTCTTTGTTGGTACAGGGCATGATTGTAACATGCCTCCCCTAATGTACCCCTCTGCAGTGGATAGCACTAGGCTGATGTAGATGGATGTGACCATATTAAAATGATACTTCGTATATAATGTTTATCAACAAACAATGTGTAGGTTATTTATTGATATTCTACTAAATGCGGTTATGGTAATATATTTGTATTTAATAACTAGCTGAGCCCGCGACGTCGTCCGCGTGGAGTTTAACTTAACAAAAAAGCCCGCTCCCGCGTTCTGAGCCCGCGCGACAAAACCCATTTTTTTTCAATTTTGTTTTTCTAAAATAAAAGTAACATAAGTTACTGCTTAAAATCAGCTATCTACCAGTGAAAGTCCCGTCAAAATCGGTCCAGCCGTTTCGGAGGTTACCCGGAACAAACACACAGACAGACAGACAGACATAGGTGCTATAGGTGTCGTATGTACTTTCATATGCAGTTAGTGAAACGGTGTTATTTTGATATTACAAACAGACACTCCAATTTTATTTATTTGTATAGATTTGTTCATGTACAAAATTCACATCGCCACAGTTGGAAAAGATTCAGCTAAGCCGAATAACATCTAACTAACCTAAAATTATGAATCACGTCATCTAAATTGTATTCAGTTTTCATTCTTATTGAGCGAGATTTTTTATTCATACCGCGATGTATTCTGGTATGTCAGTAAGACAATTTACAACTACTGTAGCCTATTTTCTATGTTTTGACATACACGTAGTACCTAATAAACGACAAAGGAATTTATTACTTGCTACGGCACGCGCGATAACAAAGTTAGATACCTACCTATGAAAGGAGCAAAAAGTGATTATGCGAACATGTTGTTTAAGATACGGGTTCAAACGATATCGTGGAATATTATATATCTGTCTGTCTTGTGGAATACCTACATGACATCCAGTTCTATTGTACACCATATTATTACTGCTTTGAGAAATACAAATAAGTAAATTATAATAATTTGTCGGCGGTAGAGACAAGAAGCATTAATATCTGCGTTTCGTTCGAAAAGTGAGAGAGCCAAAAGCCCCACCCTTTCCCTTCCCTTCCCATCCCTCTGTCCCACTCCCCTTCAGGTCAGCAAAGTCCAAGCAACGATCACTGCTTAACATCAGGCGGATCGTACGCTAGTATGTCGACTTTGTTATGTAAAAAAGGAATTTGTCCTGTGAAAATTGGGATCCCTTGAGTTGTTCAAAATAATTGAGTCCCAAAGGATAATTTCAGTTATTTTATTGCTTTTTCACGTATTGTTTTCTTATATTTACGCGAATACTACACATTGAAATAAAACTATTTTTACGGATTATATCGCGTTTATTTACTTTTTATGTTCCCGACGTTTCGGTTGCTTTACAGCAACCGTGGTCACGGGGGGACTGAGGTGTTAGACGTCCTGATGTCATAGTTAAAAACTGGGTACCCTCAAAATTTAGTTGCCGAAAACGTCGGGAACATAAAAAGTAAATAAACGCGATATAATCCGTAAAAATAGTTTTATTTCAATGCTTTTTCACGTATTATTCTGTTGAAATATCAAGTCCAATTTATTTGGAAATACGCAAATTAAATAAACAAAATATCTAAGATCATTGGATACTTTTTATTTATGAAAATTATTGTTATCCAAAGCCTACGCGAAGAAGTAGAAATCTTGTATACCTAAACATAAAACTACTTTAAATAGGGTTTCTTGTGCTAACAAAGGGTAGGTAGAGCAAAGTTTGTCTAGAACTTCGCTGAATTCTTGAGAAGTGTGTTTTGCACAAAAATATCGAAATGTTTTATTTCTTTTTGTTTATATTACATTTTGAAGTGAAACCTTCAACACTAAAGTATAGCTATAGCATAAATATCGTACATACATTAATCAGAATTTATTACTAAAACGTGAACAAACATAACTACACAAATTTTGGTGTATCGCAATGCATCTCTACTTACCCTTCAGGAAATAAACAAAGGTTCTCCTAAAAAATAATTAAAATATAGCGCCAGAATAACACACCAACCGTATCTAATGCGAAACTAAGGAACGCTTGTACTGTGTGACTGGGAGCGATCCCATAGACACCCAGACCAGGGCAAAATTACGAAAAGACCATTTCTAAAACACGAAAAAACTCAGTGCATTATATACCACGCTCAAAACATTACTCCCAGCTGTTGATCAGTCAAAGGGGCTAGTTTTAAGGCAGTCGTGTAGCCGCCAGGATGCCGTCCATACATATTGCGCAACTTGCTAAACTATATTCCTGAAAGATTTCTAGCTTCATTGTAGGTCCACGAGCCCTGCAGACTTGTCTTTAATCTAAATTACAAGAAACTTTTTTTTTTTTGCTTTCTCTGGGATTTTTTTTACGCATTCCGCCTGAGCTCGGGGGAACCCAGACGGATATGTGGGACTCCTGGACGACTGTCCAGCCTACCCACTAAAACCCAGCGGTCTGACTTGCAAGAACCGCCTTTATATTCCACGATCTAATTATACTCCACAATATACAAAAATGACAATACACGCTCAATTTCCCCCGTACATTAACACAATACAACAAAAAGTAATTTGCGACGCAAATTCTCACCCGCCGCTCCAAACTTTGACCTTATTATCAGGAACTCATCGTTTTCTTGCGAACAAAGTACACGTAGCGATAAATTACACCCTATTCACGGTTATACGATATGTAAATTCGTCTTCAGAGCGACACCTGGTGTGGCTATAAATTATTTAGACATAGCCTGAGATTGTATAGCCTTGGTTCATTAATATACATTTATAAAAACTGTCCCGGCTAGCGCTCTGACGTTCGCTAACTGTAAGTAATTTATTTGATGCGAATAGACAATATAATTTATCGTGTACAGTTGCTGTGTCACAGCTGTCGGGGCAGGCTTCAAGTGGTTGTTAAGTGATAGCAGATGAGCAAGGATACTCTTAAAGGAAATAGTTTTCTATATATCTGTAAGTAAGGTATAATATAGGTTCCCATTCATCTTCAGGACTGAGTGTCGATAGGTTAGAACTGTTCATATGGGCTTTATCTCTAGTAACACATAAATTACTGTGTAGATAAATCTAAAATTTGTAATCGAACCTTCGTTACCGAGAGGACACTGGTACAACAATTAACACTACTTGGAGAGATTGTAGAGATATATAGGGTTTACTAGTCATTACTAACATAATTGTTTATGTGTTTCATTTCATTATAACATGCAGTTAAAAAATACTCACTATAAAGTTTAAAGAACCTGGATAAGGTCCAGATAATGATTAGGAAAAACTGTATTTGTACACGAATGGTTCATACGAGAATTCATATTTGTACATGAAAAATCTTTTCTATTTTTATAAAATACCTCCAAACCTCAGTAAATCCTAAGGTTTTCGTATCTAAGCGTTAAAATTTGGGGCAACTGCGTCACGTCCCTGCCTCAATCTGATCCTTGGAAAGGCCGGGGTAATCATCCTAAGCAAACATTATAAGAATTTACCTTCCCTATGTTTTCCTATTTTCTTATCTAACGGCCTCAATAATAATGGAGGCTAAGTAATTGTTTCACAAAATTTTAACTGAAGAATGGTTTTATCATGGCGACTGTAATATTTCCAGAAGAAGTCTCGCCCCCTATTACAGGATCAAAAATACCATTGGTACACTGCCGTGCCCCACTACCTCATGAGAATACAGGAATAATGTTGGAGTAGACTGTGGGGCCTTATTTTATAAATTACGCTTTCTCACTGAGGAGACGATGTATGGACCTATTGCCTTTCAACTCATTACAATTCCTTCCTTGCCACATAAAGCACTGACCGTTTTATTTATAAGTCTTATTATATAACAGACTAGCTGTGCCCCGCGACTCCATCCGCGTTCTGTTGAAATTTTTCTTGAATTTTCTTTGCTATAAACCTCACGGAGCCCGAGACCTTTCCAACGAATGCTAAACCGTGGAAATCGGTTCGTGCGTTCTGGAGTTATAGCGTCAGGAAGGAAAACCCGACTTATTTTTATATAGTAGATTATAAATTACACATTATTGAAATATGAAAATACTACGATAAAATGTTACGGAAATAAAATGATGATATTTTAGGTCGAGTATCGCTTGTAGTATTTATTTTACTAAACGTTTTATATTTATAAATGACGTTGTTGTAATTAAAACTACAATTACTACAAAATTCTTCAGAAAATCTTAGGAACTACAAAAATATTTTTTTAAATGGAATAAATTTTGTCTTAATTATTTTTGCTGTTTAATCTTGCAGAACACCATTTAAACTTGTTAAAAGAAAATTTTAAACACTTTAAAGTTAAAGCGAGCCGAGTTCTCGACACTTTCCCTAGTTCGCGGGCTTGTATCGAAATGTAAAGTTCAAAATAATTGCGGAGGAGAAAAATGCCAAGTTCTTTCTATCAAGAACACATCGCCCGGAGCTCGGAACTGAAAGCAAATAAAATCACTGGCTGAGGCGAGTAAATTTTCCGCTACCGGACTTCTTTTTTCCGTCTTGGACACGATATTGTGGGATCCCACTGGAGAAGTAATTACATTATGAAGTGCGGTTGTGTACATACGACTGTGTAATATTGGGAGTTGTTTTGAGTCAAATCACATGCGAGTGCGTAGACCAAGTTAATTCAACTTAATGTTTGTTTAAATATTGTATCCTACAATCAAAATCTTTTTAATTAAATTTAATTAATTCACATAGGTGAAATTTACTATATCATTCGTATAAAATTTTCAATTTAAATTGTTTTGAACGTTGGAATGTATTGTAAAATAATTATATTTTGTAAACACCTGTTAATTTTGAACAGAACATCCAGTTTGATATTCAGTTACTTAATATTTATTAAATTGTATTTTATGGCTATCATGCTATGATAGAAAATCAAAGGCTTTACTCTTTTAGACGAAACAATTATTAACAAATAATCTGGGACATCAAGTCGGATCCTCATAATCGCTATCTATGCGTTGCTTGGGACGATATCAAACAAAATAATGCTTCCATTTTGTCCTTTACTGTTACCACCACAGTACTAGATCTCCATTGCCAATATCCGAAACATTCGCTAAAGTAAAACGCAGTAGACACGGACATGTGTAACCAGTCCATCGTATAAAGCCGCTATTAAGATGGTAGCAACCACAGAAAACAAAATAAAATAGAACCGCCTGCAATCCCAAATTGTTCGAAAAACTTGTCACCTGTTTATACATTTGGCTTCCTACTTCGTTCTTTACGGAGAATAATACATTGCAAAACGGTATGCATTTTTTCACACAGGTACTCTGCTCTCTAGTTTAGAAACGACAATGAAGCGTTGATACGTATTATTTATCTAATATTAGACATTGAGTTAACTCAAAGCAACGGGTGACGCGCGATGCATTCACGTGCACTTTCCACTAATTCCTTATACCGTGGTGGCAACGCTCGTCGTCTTGTTCGGCTTTATTGCATCTCTGTTTGCTCTGGAGGCAATAGAGCCCGCCCGCCCTGTAATTCAACCAACTAGCCGCTTCCGATTGTTATTACCTAGACGATGCCTCTTGGGAAAAATAATGATTGATGTGCATTATGTTTATGGAAGCGAGTAACATTTTCAACCGACTTCAAAAAGGAGGAGGTTATCAATTCGTGTGTATGTTTTTTTTTTCTTTTTAATGTTTGTTACCTTATAACTCCGTCATTTATAAACCGATTCGAAAAATTCTTTTTGCATTTGAAAGGATGTCCGTGCAGATTGGTCCCATAATTTTTTTATCAAAATCGGTTCAGTAGTTTGGTATTAAAATCAAACTGAAAAATAGATCATCATTCAAGTAAACGAAATTACGTGAGTTGCTTGACTTTTCAGTGGGGGTTGCCGTCACTAAAATAGTCTCAGTAAACTACCTACCTTACGGTTTCATCATCAGATGATGAAGAAACTGGAAGGTAGGGGCCGGAACTCCGTAATACCACAATATAACCTAGTCGTGTTTGGGCTTAGTGGAATTGTCATGAGATGCATTCTGGCTATAAGTGCCATACACTGGTATAAGTGGTATACTATGTGTGGCCTTTATTGTCAGGATCCCTTGGTGATACCATAGAAATTTCATAAAAGTAGGTTCAGAAGTTTGAGAGATATGGACTGTTTACGGTTGCCAGAATTTCGATAAGTAGTTTACCACAAAAAATCGTGAAAAAATTTTTTTAATAAAAAAAAATTAACCGACTTCAAAAAACCTGGGTGCACTAAAAGCTAGAAATAACTAGGGACCTTATAATTTCTTTCATTTGGAGTCGGTGCCACTATCTTTACACAACGATATAGGACAACTTCTTAGGCACCTACCCCTACTTGCTTGAATTGGCACCGACTCCATATGAAAGAAATTATAAGGTCCCTAGTTATTTCTAGCTTTTTAGTGCACCCAGGTTTTTTGAAGTCGGTTTAATTTTTTTTATATTTTTTTTTAAGTAACAACTGTAGTATGCGAATATTGATGGAAATGTTTTTTGAGTGGTGTGAAAGAGATTCGATTTCAATCGAGTTGCGATTTGTTTTATAGAACAAAGATGGCAAACAAGCGTACCACCTGCCTGATGTTAAGCAATTAACGTAGCCTATAGAGCAAATGCATTGCTCGGATGTTGCTGACCTGCAGGGGAGTGGAACAGAGAGTAGGGACTCCTGTTGAAGGCAACCCCTCCCGTTGGGCTTCCGGCTTTCTCATCAATCGTACGAAACGCAGCTATAATATCTACAATAATCCGATCTTCTATGAGAGGGATACTTCTAAGATATGGCAGCCAATCGGCTACAGCTCGGCAATACTACCGAAACATATGTAGGTCCGTATACTAGGCGAAACAAAAAGGGTATACTTTTTTTTTCAAAGCATAACTTTGTAATTCTTATACTATCAGCTTTGGAGGAAACTTGAAAAACAAAAGGTGTTACAAGGATAGAGCTGTTGACAAATTTCATAATTCTACAAAAGCATTAGTACTCAACTGTCCTACAAAGCTGGTAGTTTTAGATTTACAAAGTAAAGTTAAAAAAAAATAGTATACCCTTTCTGTTTCACCAAGTATAGGTCCTTAATATGAAAACGGACAGCTTAATTGTGGTAGCACCACTTGTAACATGCATCTGTTTTTCTGCTTGCCTATAATTCGGTCAATATATTATGCAAGCGTCATGCATATGCCTAACTATTCATGAAAGTATTCTTATATTGTTTTCTTATATTTACGCGAATACTACACATTGAAATAAAACTATTTTTACGGATTATATCGCGTTTATTTACTTTTTATGTTCCCGACGTTTCGGTTGCTTTACAGCAACCAGTCCCCCCGTGACCACGAACGAAACGTCGGGAACATAAAAAGTAAATAAACGCGATATAATCCGTAAAAATAGTTTTATTTGAAAGTATTCTTACTTTTACTTAATCCACCAGAGTTAAAAAAGAAAGGTTTTAAACAGGTTATGGCAAACCCTGCAATGTACGATTAATATCACAGCAGTTTATACTACACGTAAATTTACAACAGTATTAACGTACCTAACTCTTTAGTTTTAATCTTTCAACTAAGGAAATCTAGTTTCACGGAACTGGATCCAAAGTAGCGGGCATATTTCAAAGCTGCAATAAAATACATCTTCAAGCTCATGGCTCTAATAAAAAGGAAGATTTGTTTCAATGTTGCCCTTAAATTTTATTCTGAAAATACTAGTTCCGAAGCGAATGAGCTTTCTCATATTTACATAATGTTGACCTTATTTAAACGCAGTCAAAGAGTTTTATATAAGAAGTGAGTTTTTTTGTTTGTTCAGTTTTAATATAGTTTGTCTGCTAGCGTACGTTGGGAATTTAAAAAGTGACGCTTTTCAAGTTTTTGTTGAAATGTTACTTGGTTCGTTATTTGTTTGTCTCTTTTGATCGAGATTAAATGAAATATTATTATGATATGTACCTATACTTGATGTCTGTGATTTGAAGTCTTGTGCTTTGAAGTCTGTGAATGCCTGTAAGTTGAAGCTTGCTTAGACATTTATTCATAACCAAATTATTCGAAGCACTACGTAGATAGGTACATAAATAGGAAACTCACTTCAACTTCCAACTGAAACACTGAAATAGGTTTATTTAATAGTTACATATAAATACTAAATATCAGTAACGAAATCGCGTGTCGCTACAAATGAAAAAGAAATTGCAGCTTATAGCTTGCACATTTTACGATTCTTAAGATTCGCATGTAACTGTAGAATTAAAAAAAACGCAACACACACAAATACTTCTTTGTGAAGTTTCCCGCAATTGCTACGGACATTTTTCCCTCATTTATTCATAAGCAAAAGCGGACTGGAGCTACTCGAAAAATACGTGACTCCCTAACGCTAAATAATGTATGAAGTACGCTAGGAACGCGAATGCGGCCTAGGTATGATGTTCGAGCCTGCACCGCACGCCTATTCAGGCAAATTGGTTTACGTACCATGGCTCGCATGTGGGGATTTGCATTAAGCGACGTACGTTTACTTAGTTACGTTATTAAGCGAAGGGAGTTTTGACAATTGAGATTGTATACAAACATTGGGTTAGAATGTATCTAGGCTGAGCGTAAGAAAATTATAATCATAGATTTATATTCTTGTTTTCTGAAAAAAAGAATTAATTTCTTAATATTCACAAGGTACTACTTACCTTGTTTTATAATTATTTTACAGTATTTTATTCTGCAAAATCGGCTACTTATATATGTTATTATTTGACAAAAAAGAGTTGACAACCTCCAGTTATACCGAATGACCACAAAGTATTAGATTTACCACTTAAGTCTATCATCTTTATAAGGACAAATACTTTGTAACATTTCAAGGAAACTATGCCTAGTTTTTCAAGCTCTCATATCTCTGTTTTAGTTCTGGTTGTTATCTGTGTTCCGTGTCGCGATCGCGTGTCGCGTTCGACGCCGGACGTGATAGCCCTGGCGGTTAAGTTGCTCGTGATAGCCCTGGCGGTTGAGTCGCTTGTGATAGCCCAGGCGGTTAGTTCGCCTGTTATTGAGATAAATTCATGGACACGATAGCGACGGTTACGATTTCTGAAAAGATATAGAGAATTTAACATGTCTTTCATGGAATTAAGAAATACTGGAATGGAATTTAAGACACAAAAATAAAAATATGCGTCAGCACTTGTTAGAAGATGCGTGAGAAATAATACACCACCTGTGAATTGAAAGTAATGGAAAACACCACATACTCATAATTTCAGTATTGTAGAGAAACGGGCTTACATTTGTTTTGGCACTAATTGTAAGCGATGGCAATTCTGGCATGATGATTATTGGCATTTGGATTAAGATTTTTTTTGGTAGTTTTTTTAAAGATATTTTTAAGGATTCAAGATTTGACGATCAAACCGTATTAGTTTAAGTGTATAATATACTGGATTTAGGTAGATATGACCTAATGATACCTAATGAACCAATGATTTATAAAGCGATCTTGTACAACCCATTGCTGATTGATAAAAAAATTAAATATGCTAAAGTTATAAGTTAAACGAAACTAGTTACAAAGTAGATTTTGATCCAAAAGTAATATAAAATAAACTGTGCTATGACAATTTATTGATTAAAGCAATTCCTAACCTCCCCAAGTTGAAAAGATGAGCGTGGCGCATTGTCATGACGGTATAATTAATTCTACCTCGTTATTTTAACAATAAAAGTCAATTAGGTGTGTCGCGGGGCTTTCGTATCTGTTTAATAAATTAATTAGGTATCGTGTCGGTATTCCGCTAATAGCGATCGTGTGTTTTGATTGAAATTAATTAATTGAAACACGCATTGAGGGACGGGTAATGATTGATGCTAACAATGTACCTACCGACCTTGTGGAATATCGATGTTCACAAACTACAACAAATCCATATTTTACAGAACTAAAACTATTTCCGTCTCCTTCAAACATGATAACCACCAGGAAGACAGCATAACCTGACGACGGCTTGGCCGTAGGCCGCTCGGCTCACTGCACCGGGTGGTTGCGGGTTCGATTCCCGTTGGGGCAAATTTCGCAATTAACCTTTTCGTAACTTGCCCACGTATGGATGTTACTGGGATTGCCCCCAGGCAAATGCAATGCATGGCATCCATAGTATAGTCTGGCAATTTCTTTTATTATAAGTTTAGTTAAGTTTATACTGTGTATCATCTACGTTTACTTAATTTTATTATTTCTTGGCATATTTCATTTACACGGAGTAATCTATAGAGGCTTCAAAATAATGGAGGATTTAATTACATTTCCATTTATATATATAATACTTACATAAATTCTTCTTTGTTATAATCCAAACGTTTCACATCCAACTTTTTGTAAAAGCTACTTAAGTTTTTTTTTTTCATATAATTACGTAACTTGTTAATTACTGGACAATTTAGAGACACGTCGGCCCAACAAGACGTAATGTTTCAGGTGACTTTTATTACATTAACGGCGTTACCTTAACGAGCGTCCGTTCCGTGAAGTTTTTAAACGGAGTCCGTTATTTCCATTTCTTCGTAATCTTGACTGATGGTGTCTGCTTTAAGCGTATCATCAGAGGAATGAAGAGGGGGCTGGCGAAAATTAGCGAAAATCCTCAGGAAGTGTATGAAATATTAAGCCTATTAATTACGGGAGATCACAAAAGACTCGCACTGTAAGCATTGTCGGGACTCGAGGACTCGGCTTAGATATCTTAATGATCATGTGATCCGTATTCGCTGGAGATTTGCGGAGTCGGCGGAATTAACTAGGCGTCTAAGCGCTTTGAGCGTTCACCCCTTGTGTGGTGTTGGCATGTTGAGAAGATTTCTCGAGACGTCTCTGTGAAGAAATACGTATCAACATAACTTGCTATTACTCGCGTATTCGTCCGCGTTAAAGATAATACCGCCGCATTATGACTCCAACTCCAACTTACTCTAAAACATTTCAAGAACGACAGCTATCCAGATAATCTGGCAATTTTTGTATATTTAGTGATTTACTAGTATCATATCCACAGTGATAATATTTAGAGTAAAATAAATGTATTAATAAATGCACTGCACACGGTCATTTTCGCGAATTACAAAATTTGTCTTTTATTATTGTCAGATTTTGAAAAATTTCTAATAGAACTCAAAAAATTTGAACTTCGCGGGCTAGACAGGCGCCTTCACCTTAAGTCTGTTTTTGATAATTATTAATACCTGATTTACCGGTCACAATAGAACAGAGAATTGTTACAATATCGATTGCAATAGAGCAGAGATGATGGGGAAATAGAGGGGATACGTTTGACCTGCAATAGGAAGGCTCTTAAAATGGCTTAATCATTAAAATGCATTTAGTCCTTAATAATAATACATCCTTATTTTGAGGAACCTGAGTCGCTCAATACGTATCCTGCCCGCATTCTGACCCATTTTACAAAGACGCCATCCAATTCTCTGCGGTGCTACTCTTAGCAAACGATAATCCATATATCGTGACATTTGTAGTGTCGAATCCTACTCTAAATTCCATATTTTTTGCCGTCTTATCGATTACTCAACGCACAATACAAAATTATCGTTCGTTAAGACAATATACGACGGCAAAAAATATGGAATTAGGAGTCGGATTCGACAATACAAATGTCACAATATATCGATTATCGTTGCTAAGAGTTGCACCCCTGAACACATATACCTACTCTCGCATGACAACATGCGGCATCGTGCATCACTTGCTCACGTATTCTGAGAAACATAATTGCTTGCAAGTTGCAATATCGGATTATTTCCGTTAAAATAATAATATTATTATAACAGAAATAGTCTACAGAGTCGTTCTCACCGGATCCGTTTGTCCATGAGTTTGCACTGTCTAATTAATATTGTTTTCTCTATTTTTAGGGACACAAAATAGAGACACTATTACAAATTGGTGAAAGGGTGACAGTCCACTTGGCTGTGCTATGAAGTGGGCCCGCCCGCTTCGACCAATGGGGTCGCTTCATTACTTGTCAACTTGTGCTAAGCCTGGTGAAGCTGAGGAAATGTAGTGATCCTGTTCACAGCCAAAAAGACTGTCACCCATAATGTTTCGTTAGGGCAAATTAGGGGCAAGAGGACTAAAACCCACATATTCAGTCAAAACCGGCAAGCCTAACACGTATGCCCGACAAAACGATGATGATGATGATTTATGATTTATGATTTATGAACTATATCTTTCAAGTCCCTTCTCTCATTTTTAATTCATAGGAGAGAACGAGACAGAATCGATATTCTTCACACTTTGTTATGCCAGGACCAATAGTGCATTGCCTCTAATATTATGAAGATATATTACATAACGCATTTGGCCTTACCACAACAAAGAGATCGATTTCTTTGTCATATTGATTTTACGATAAGGGTCAATGAACTCATCTATATCCCTTCATACTTATACAAGTAGGCTAACACAGCCGTAGGGCCAGTAGTAATGAAAAGACCGCGGTAAGTAATAACCAACCTCATAATTTATAGTTTGATTAACTATCACGGTAGCTATAAAACTTGTCGCGTTTTTTCCTTTTATTAAGTTTTTATCATATGAAATGAACGGCCTATAAAAATTGCTACACGGAATTCAACGAAATTATTTGGTAGGTTTTCATATTTAGCTAGTAACTGACAATAAAGTAGCAGACTATAAAATTACGCTGCTTGCTTTTTGATCTGTAAGCCCGTCCAAAACTTGAAACTAGTGTTGCCTAAAAATCGATAGTTGATGTATCGATAGTTGACCTCGAAAAATAGTCACAATATCGATAGCCCTATCGATACTATTGATAGTATCTATCCAATACTTGAACTTTGAACATTGAACTTTGTGTAAATATCGATGTAGTAAATCTATCGATAGTATCGATAGTATCTATACCCAATAGTATCTATACTATCGATATTATTGCACTTTATCAATAGTATCGCTCAATTTCTTGGATAGATACTATCGATAGTATCGATAGTATTGTAAAATTTCGATAGTATCGATAGGGCTATCGATATTGTGACTATTTTTCGAGGTCACGATAGTATTGCCAACCTATCGATAGGCAATCGATAGTAAGGCAACACTACTTGAAAGCCTTACTTAGAACATACTGCATGCTTAAAATCAATGACGTCTCAGGAATTATGCGAGAGAAATGATTAAGTGTTTGCGTTTCTTGCGTAAAATAGTCTTGTTTCGTTTGTAATTACAAATAACATCAAATTAATTTCTATACCGTTTTGTAAACCACCTATTTCATTTTCAATTGATAATAATATAGCAATGCCAACGTTATTGTCGGTTCGTTAAACGAAAATACAAATTGAAATAACATTTCTAACTATGTGTGATTACGTCACAACTCACAACACAATGGTAAAGCACAGTTCACAAGCATGCATGAAAAACGAACAAAACCTCGCTGCCATGTTTTACTGTGACATGATTACTGGCTAATGACGTCACAACACTGGGAGCACTTGGTAAGTACGGCGCGTCTGTTGACATTTTAATGAGAACATATGAATGCGCTTTATACTACACCCGTCCAATGTCGGTTGGAACTGGGATCGGTCATAAGAATAATTATTAAAAAGTCATAGTTCACACGGTCTAAAATAGTCGGTGAAAAAAATTAACAAGGGTAAACTACTCTTACGAATGTACTAATATGTAATAGTGTAATATATTAATACAAAACACATCAAATGACCTACAATTATTAAAACAACAATGTAAACTACATTTACGAGTAGCAGCCACGAATATTCAAGAAAGTGTAGCAAAAAAGTGTTCAGCATACAAAAAGTATAATTGTATACTCGATACTCCTTTAGATCCTTACCTCGGACCTTATTAGGGCCAGTGCACACCACGTTTTTTAAACGCACCGTCGACGCGCGATTGTAGCGATACAGACGCGATACGCACGCGAGTCAGAGGCAGCATGTAGACCTTTGTAGGATAAAAGCGCGCCATCGACGCACGTTTCCAAAACGCGCGTCGACGGCGCGTTTAAAAAACGTGGTGTGCACAGGCCCTTTAAAGGTTCAATTTGAAAATAGAAATGTTAGTGAAAGCAGATTGATTGGCCAACTTTTCTAATTTGTTACCGCGCTAATCAATGCTTGAGTTGTAAAGCTCTCCGATCTACGCAAGTCTAGGTTACGTCATACATCAAATTAACAACCGTCGTTATTAGGAGTTTGGGTGGAAAGTTCCCCGAATACTCTTTACTAACTTCAGCACTATACGAGATAATATCGGATAGAACATCGCTAATGTTTTCCCTCGACGGTAACTTTGTTAATACATGGACAATTACAATAAATATATTAACGAGTTAATATAATTTTCATGGAGAGAGAAAAATAGCTCTAGATAATAATATGAATATACCTACTTGAGAGTAAAATACACAAGAGAATGACAATATGTTTTTATGAAAGTACTGCAACAGTGCCCTTAAATAAATGAGTTGATAATAACATAAGTAATAGCTAAATAAGTAAAATCTTAATTAAGAGATACCTATATGGGATTCATTATCTTATATATAAAATTCTCGTGTCACAATGTTAGTTACCATACTCCTCCGAAACGGCTTGACCGATTTTCATGAAATTTTGTGTGCATATCGGGTACTATCCATTTTTCATACCCCTAAGGGTTGTCCACATTCCACGCGGATGGAGTCGCAGGGCACAGCTACCTAGTTGGGTTTATAAAAGCTACGTAGAGTTAAGCTTTAGACTTATAAGGACTGGCTCGATCGGGGTAGTACAACCTTCTCTCAGAAGATCGGCGTAAAGCTGCCTTTCGTACGATGAGTGAGATAGCCGAAAGGCCAATGCCGCGCTCCCTTCCCCTCCATCTGTCCTACTCCCCTTTAGGTTGGTAACGTACGAGATATACCCCTGGTATTCAAAAAATCTATAACTCACGGCAGGTGCGTCGTTCGCTTGTTTGGCGACTTTGTAATAGGTACAAAAATTAAGACAACAAAAAAAAATTATAAAAAAAAAACACCGACTCCAAATGAAATAAATTATAAGGTCCCTAGTTATTTCTAGCCTTTTAGTGCACCCAGGTTTTCTGAGGTCGGTTTTTTTTATAATTTTTTTTTTCACGATTTTTACTGGTAAACTACTTATCGAAATGCTGGCAACCGTAAACAGTCCATATCTCTCAAACTACTGAACCAATTTTTATGAAATTTCTATGGTATCACCAAGGGATCCTGGCAATAAAGACCACACATAGTATACCACTTATACCAATATTAGGCACTTAATAGCCAGAATGCATCTCATGAATTGTCATATGTCCAATAAGCCCAAACACGACTAGTTTATATTGTGTTATTACGGAGTTCCGGCCTCTACCTTCCAGTTTCTTCATCATCTGATGATAAAACCGGAAGGTAGGCAGTTTAATGAGACTATTTTAGTTACCGCAATCACCACTGAAAAGTCACAGGAAAGCAAATCACGTAATTTCATTTACTTGGATGATGATGTATTTTTTCAGTTATTTTGATTTTAATGCCAAACCACTGAACCGATTTTGATAAAAAATTTATGGGACCACACGAATTGGTAACCTCCTCCTTTTTGAAGTCGGTTGAAAAAGGATCAATTGTATCATCAACGGGACTAATAAAGCATACGATAAAATGTTATAGTACGATACACAAACATAAACTCACTAAAACATCCAACAAATCACACATTAAAAACATCACCCTCACATTATATTTTCTTCATCGCAGTGATATACAAACTTCTGCATCCGCTTTCAAATACATAACGTCACTTTACAATCCAACCGCGCAATGAAAAGCGACGTCGCATTATATTAAGTGGACAGTAATGAAGAGGCAGGACTGGTACTTTTATGTTTGTAATCTAGTAAACGAGGTGTCAGAGGCACCTGAGGTATGAGTCGGCGGACATCGCGTGTCGGCCGTGCGTGACCATTGCCCATTGATCACTGGTCTTAAGAAATGCGACACGAAGGACATTTTTTTCACACGGAACCCACCTTGAAATTAGCTCGCGGGAGGTAGGTTTTCATGAGGGCTTGTCATATTGCATTCTGTAGACGAACTGGGTGCTTAGTAAGGTGGGTGTTTAAGGTGTTATAAGTTTTGACATACAAAAACTACTGTTTCCATCACTTAATAGGTACACACTTGAATCCATTCAAAACTTATACTACTTAAGCCACCTTGCTTTATGTATAAAGAAACAGAACTACAGCTATGCAGAAAGAACTAGGTATTTTTCTGTATCCAACTACTTACACATGTCTGATGTTTAAAGCACTGAGTTCAAATAAACTTATCAATAGAAAATAAAGTTATAACATTTAACGAAACTTGATAAATAATAACCGTGAAAAAAGATCTCGTCATTCTTGGTACATCTCAATACTCAACCTCAACCTCAATCTAATTTAAAATGTTTAATATTTTATATGTAACACTGTTTCGCTTTATCAAATACCGTTTCTCTGAAATTGAAATGCAATAATAGATATTACCAAGAATTTTATTAGGATTTAGAAGGGATTTTAAATAAACCTGTCTCATTGCTTATTCAAGAGTAGATTGAATGTTCCAATTCTGGAGAAAATAGTTAAAGGGGCCCCGTAATTGAACTCATTGGTGTTTTAGATTGGAAACAAATCGTATTTGAAACACTGAACTGTTTTGAAGCTATGTATTTAGGACTAAAATATAACTACTATTTTCCTCAATTGTCGTTTGTCGAATGATTAGATTTGTCAAATGCCAATAATTGCTATGGCGTAAGCTATAGATACTTACCGTACCGTATGATTCACCAGGTTTTGAGATCGATATCTTTAACCAATAAACTATATTAAAATATTATTACTTTATTTTTACATAGGTATATTCACGCTTGTCGATTATCGATTATCGAAAACGATAAGTATTCATTTTTTTTTTCTTAGGACAAAGCGTACTGGCAGACAACCATTATTTTATAGCAAGCAAAATAAATCACATAAGATATGTGCCGCATAAATTATTACTTATTTTATTAATTTTCAATAATACCAATTATATTTTGAAATCTAAATAAACAATAATAAATTACTTATTTAAAAAAATAGTTATTGTTATTACCTACTGGTTTGAAGTTAGGGGTTGAAGATTTAACAAACTTTCCTGTTTTACCGGTAATTCTATCATTAGGTAAATACTTACCTTTTAGATACCTAAAAGCGATGTAATATCAATAGGCTTACCGCGTATTACATTGAGACCTAGACATTGGGCGCGAAATGTGGGTCCACTTCAAAGCAACTCTGTCTACACTCTCGAGAAATTATGTTATAAGTACTACTTATATAGTGTATCCGACTCTAACTTTAACTTTTTTTTATATAACAAAAGTCGGCAACTATCGTGCAAACCTTATGATGTTAAGCAAGTCGACCTAGAAGGAGAGTGGGGCTGAGGGAGCGACGGCTTTTTCACTCATCGTGCGACACGCAGCTATACTTAATAGCTACTTTACTCTGCTGTGATAGGATGTTACTACACGGGTTAAGTCAGCCCGTATATGACCTGAAGTCAACCGGCTACAGCTTAACTCTACCGCCATATTGGCATCATATAGGCATCAGATACTAGCGCCGATGTCCGACCGAAATAAACTTAATAAAGTAACCTGAAATTTTGCAGTAACTACGTTAATATAAGTTTGTTTTAACGAAGGTATTACAAGTTTATTAATATACTTTTAAGAACTGTCTAAGTATTTTAGACTCCTTGAGTACCCACTTAATAGATATTATACTTTGACGTAAAGTAAATAGGACTTATTATGGTTACTTTACTAAGAAAAAAAATGAATAATGATAGATACTTCTTACTGAACGTATTGAGCCATATAAAAAAACATTTATTGGGATCCATTCTGTACCTACTGTTTTTAGTTATATATTCAAAGTGCTTAAAGTTTATTGAGTTACTCAATTAAAGTTTCAGATTACTCAAACTATTTGAAACACTAATCAAACATAAATACTTAGTTAGGAAAGCTGTTTTATTGTATCTCGTTTTGTTTTATTGCTACAGTAACACGCTATTTATGTAATGTTAATGGTCGACTCACATTCGCGAAAGGTAAAGGAGTGCTCGAATTGACGCGAGCAAGCAAGCGAGCAATTCCCTCTCATAAATTGAGCGTATCAGACTGTAGATGGTAAAGCCAAGCTGTAGCCAATTGTACAGGGTGGTTCCGCCGCGATAGTACCATCCTCTTACAGAAGATCGGTGTAAAGTAGCTACAATAGATGCGTTTCGCACGATGAGTGAGAGAGCTGGAAGCTCAACCCAAGAAAGGCAGAGGTCCTTTCCCCTCCATGCGTCCCACTCTCCTTTAAGACGGCAACGTGCGAGCAATGCTTTTGGTACTACAAGGACCTATAAGCTGCGGTATCTTATTACCATCAGGCGGATCGTATGCGTGTTTCCTAACTTCGTTTCCTAAAGTCGTGAGCTATTTCACATCATATTAGAAAATGTATATTTAATTACCAGCACAGTAATATCGGCATAAGCCACCTTGCAATCGCATGAACCATATTTTAAGAAAATATAATTTTTAAACCCCCAAATATATAAAAATGTTAATATATTTATTTACAAAAATTCGAAAAAGATATTCTGAGCTGCAGTGCTTATAGCTATAATAATAATAAAAATAATTTAGCCCTTTTGACGTCCCACTCCTCCCGCACGGGCCTCCCCTCCACACGAGGGGGATTCATGCCATAAACCACCACGCTGGCCTAGTGCGGGTTCGCGGATTTCACATGTCTTTCGAAAATTGGTTAGATCTTCTAAGACATGCAGGTTTCCTCACGATGTTTTCCTTCACCGTAAGCAAGTGATAATCATTATAGAAATTATGATTCGCACATAGATTTCGAAAAATCCAGAGGTGCGAGCCGGGGTTTGAACCCAAGTCCTGGTGCCCGCAAGACGCGTGCTTTAACTAATCGGCTATCACAGCTTGCATTAATTATTTTATTCGTTGTTTATAAGTATAATAATACAGCCAGGGTCGTTACAAGAGGGAAGACTCCGCATTAAGTACATAAAAGAAGATGTAAGTAACAGTACACATAGTAATCTCGCCGGCCATCCGGTACATACTCAGATCCCCGATAATATTCACTTCTTTGTGGCGACACCAGCTGCGACGAATTACGGTCTTTGTGTAGGGTACCCAAGTCACGTGTGTAAAATGGGACGTCATCGCGGAAAAAGTAATAAAACTGTGTTGATTCTGTTGGTGAACAGCTAAACTTGACTGAACTACTTAGCTGTATTTATATATTAATTTTGATTATTATGCTTAAAATTGTCACAATCCTATCACATGAGCAAGACATCAATACCTTAAGTGTGTCAAATTTAGTTTAGTCATGATGTGGGGATATCAGAATTAGCGTGGATATAAATTTTCAGTATTTCTATTTTTTACCAAAAGAGCAATTATACTTGTCAAATTGGCAATTCAATCTCAGTCAATAATTCTTCAAAGTCTAAACTCCAGTAGAATTGTATTTTTCATATGCAAGGTCCTTATTTTTCATAGGTACTGTTATACCTAGGTATTTGAATTTCACAATGTGTCTCGGATGGCTTATCCTCAAGGCTATTCCTGGTTATAAAAAAAAAAAATCTGGTTTTAAAAAATAAATCCGCGGAATCTCGTATATTCATAAACCCTACATTGTGCACCCCCTGCTGGGCTCCCATTGTACTTCGAGCACTGAGCAAATATCTTTTTAGAATGTTCGAAAATCGGTTTCTGTGCCTAAGCATTGGCAGTGTAAATGAATGTTTATTCGGTTTTTGGATCAGCGTATTTTTCAAGAGATTAATTTTAATTTCTCAGTATTCTTACGAGGTAAGTAATTTTAATCGGTTCAAGTGTTTGTAGGTACGATTATTGTCAGAATCCAAGTAAAAATGGAATGGATATCTGACTATCTTCCTTAGTATCCTTGTTTCTCTTTTGAGGGTTTCCCTCACACATTACTATTAAGTTTATACTCACGACGCATAACATTTATAATAAGGGGTCATAAATTATTTATACGAAATTCCATATTATTAAATGCCCTACCTACAGTTTATTGTAAAATGGTACTGTATTTTTTTACAAAGATTTCTACGCACGTCACAATGATACTTTATTACATCACAAGCCCCGTAATTAGGTTGAATACTTGATTACCTACTTCCCATTGAATTACTCGCCCTCGCACTACCTATAGATACTTGAAACTGGGTTAAGTATCTAGTTTGAACTTATCTTTCGGCAGTATTGCGTGACAAAACACTAGTACATAGTAATCAGACAATCGGGCCGTTTGGACAGCGACGGTCAGCCATCAAGCGTCTAAACTACTCGCCTATCAGCTTTTACACCCTGTCGGCTCGCAAGCGTCAATTTGAATAAAGTACGAATAAAAAGTGTAGTGTAAGGACACCCTAATCGGCTCCCGATTTTATCAAGAGTTCGTGCCAAGCGTGTAGGCAGTTTTTACGCATCAACAGACCAGAAGGGAAGAATGAATAAAATAAAATCAGTGATAAAACATTGTGAGTTCCGCGCACAGTTTACTACATACGTGGCGAATAAACCTTTGTATTGCAGGCCGTGTTTTGAAGTAATGAAACATGGGATCCCAAGATATAAGCTTATTCAGTACGCTACAATAGGGAGCTCGGTAATATGCAGTTAGGAACAAACTTATCGTCCCAGCTCTTCACAAAAGTATGTTGTATCCTCTGTCATTTACCAACACACATGTATAAACCTATAAGCAGGTACCTCCATGCATTTCATAAGGTTTTATCAAGGAAGTGTGGACGAAGAAGTTGGAATATGATTACACAAATTGTGAAATTTGCTTCAATGATATGCCTACTTTTGAACATTGTAATAATGTACAGATATAGTACAGATCCAGACCTCTACTCTCTGTACTTTCAAGAGGAGGATAGAAGAAGAATTAAATGTTTTGTAAATACACCAAAGATTTATAAATAATATCCTGTATTTATACTGCTGTTGTTACAAAACATTTAGTGGTAAATACAAAAAATAATACTAGAAACAACAGAAATAATTTGCTGTCGTTATTATTTCTAAGTGAAGGTTTCAGTGCTATTGTTTTGATGGACGCAATATCTTACTGTGCGTTTGTCTCTTCGCCCATCAAATTCAATAGTCTTGGTTCAAGGGGAAATAACAGATTAAATTAGGACTTTATGGGACTGATAATAGTAGAGAAATTACTGAGTTGCAGCGTAAAATTACTTCCAGCTATGTCGCTCAAAGCTCTCCGCACATTATTGTTTTTTTTATTTTTTTGCGTAGGTACCAGGTTCATTTAGTATGTACGTGTTTCGTTTAGGAACACTGTACGGTGAAACAATATCCTCGAACAACTTTCTTATAAGTAATATGTTTACGGAGTTCTTATTTTTCCAAACAAAGTTTTTATCCGTTTTGCGCGAAGTCTGTAGGTATAAAATGGATTTCCGCTGTCACATCGCACTTTCCTTGATGAGCGGCAATTCCCTGACGAGAGACAGTGACGTTTTCATTAAAGTGTTCGTCTTGTATACAGTTGACAGGGAATCATAAGCCATTGTTGTATTAATTCCATCCTGACTTTGGACGTTAAAAGGATGAAAGGCGGCGCCGGAGGCCCGAGTGTCACTGATTCGTTAAAACTTTAATAAGGAGACGAATCACAAATATTTAATCGTTTATGTCAGTGATCCATGACATGCTAACATAGAGGAAGAAACATTTTTGGTGGTCAATTTTTGGTGTAAACATTTTGATAGTAGCAACGAGATATACCTACGCATACACTTTTTCATCTGAGTAACTGGGATGCGTAGAGCATCTTTTATGTTGCCCAGCGTAACGGTTTTTAGTTAAACAGGCACCAATTTGTGCCAATCAAAACTAGTTTCAGTGGTTATGGCAGATTATTTACATTTTAATAACCAGAGTGAGGTGTGCCTAAGGTCGATATTTGAACGTGTTGAAAAAGGTCCTTATTCAAATATCGTTATTGGGCTTTGCTATCATTGGTATTTATGTGTACTGTTGCTGTTTCTTAAGGGTATACCTACGCATAACTGCACTTTCACGGCATTCTTTTTCTAAGCGTGCGTTCTTGAGAATCTTTGCAAGAGCGTTTTTTTACAAATCTAGTAAGTATAAGTAGTTAGCTTGCCTTAAAACCGCGCGTAATAGTTAAGTAATAACATATAAAATAAAAACACAAACAAATTTGGAACACTCCAAAATTTTTTCCGCCAACCATTTCCTGGGATTGTCATCGATATTCTCCATTACGATCCACAAACATAATGTAATAGAGTACTCGTAGGTACCTACTCGTAGACAAGTGTAGTGGGGAACTGACAAAAGAGTCCCGGAGATATGAGCTTAGGCGATTTGTTCGCGATGGCCAGGATAAAGAGGTGCTTCGAGGCTACAGGAAAGGGATTTGTTCCTTCAACATAACACATCGACGGAGTAAACTAGTAGAAGATTTCTTGTAGGAAACTGAGAGTTATAATTTACTTGTAAGTACGATTGTTTTTGTTTTTTTTTTTAATGTGGTGAATAAAGTATTTGGTAGGTATATTTTTTTGTTAGAACTATGTTTTGGGGTGTCCGTTAACTTGAGCCAGGGGGGCTAGGGCTTTTAAACTCGCTCGCTTCGACAAAAGGAACGCTTCATTTTAATGTGTTGAGGAAAATTAAGTGATCCTATTGGTTGAAGCGAGCGGGCTAGCCCAGGTAGCCTGCTCAGCTCAAGTGGACGGGCACCCTTAAGGTTGGACTTTTGAAACACTGATATATACGTTGATGTTGCTGCAACCTTACCCTCTGTCTGTGGTATAACAAACATCCTATAGAGGATCTCTTATTATTTGATCTCCATTAAACTAACGTAAGAAATCGTACTGATTCCATTATATTTTTATTTGAACCAATTTCTTGCTTACACACAAAACAACAACAATAACATATAAAATTGTATTAATTAAGTAACTCTTAATATTAACGATAAATAAATACTTTTACTTAAATATATTTAATTAGGTCGTTTTACACACATTTATACAATTTTATTTTTCGGAATAAAATCTCCGAGGAATCATAGATATTACCCAAAATATATACCCATAGCGAAAGAATCAAATTAACAAGGCTTTCGTTTCGTCCCTCGATTGTAAGCACTATAGGTAGGTATTAGTGGGAATACCCTTGTGAATCGGAGTTTCGCTTTTTAATTTTCTGCCCAACGATGCCTTTTGTATTAATTAATCTGAGGATCCAAATTTGATCAAAAATTTATGGGAAGTATTCTAATAAAAATGTTAAATTTACAAGTCAATCAGCTACAGAAAATAATTTTGTTCTATGTGTTTCAGTACTATTTGTCTATTACAAACTGTACAGTACAACTAAGTAGGTACCAATTTTTAGTTCGTTATTTACACGAAGACGCGTGCTGTGACTCTAATGACACAGACATATGAGTCAATTTATATTAATTCACGCGTCTTAAGGAAATAAACTGACTATAATGGTACGGATTCAGTTCATACATAGACTAGACTTAACTGTATTATTGCCAATCTTCTCGTGGTCGTAACGTAAGACAGAAAAATACCTATTCTTAGCTACAACTAGCTGTTGCCCACAGCTCCGCCTGCTTGATACTTCGACAAAATAAAGGCAGGCTCAGTTAACACTTACAAAATCAGCTATCTGTCAGTGAAAGACAGGTCAAAATCACTCTAGCCCTTTCACAGATAAGCGGAATAAACAGACAGACAGATAACAGTTATGAAAATAGTTCTGTAAATTGTGCAAGTACTGTTGTATAAACTGTCATATTATGCATTAACTAAAAAGCTATAGTTGTGATATTATAAACAGACAATTCAATTTTATGTATTTATGTACTTGTCTTAAGGCTAAAGCGCCCATCTAGCCCGCGAAGTTCAAATTTTCTGAGGTGTTTTAGATTTTTTTCAAAATCTGACCATAATAAAAGGAACATTTTGTAATTCGCGAGAAAGACAGTGTGCAGTGCATTTATTAATATATCCAACTTACTCTAAAATATTTCAAGAACGACAGCTATCCAGATAATCTGGCAATTTTTGTATATTTAGTGAATTCAAATTCAAATTCATTTTTTATTCATGTAAGCCAACAAAGCATTTATGAATAGTCAGAATCTACCACCGGTTCGGAATGCTGCTTCCACTGAGAAGAGCCGGCAAGAAACTCAATGGTTACTCTTTTCAATGAATGAAAGATGGTGTACATTCTCAGGAACAGCATAAAAAATAATATGAGCAGGCAATACCATTGCCACTAAATAGCTAATAGTAAATAATGATCAAATCTCACTCAGATTTAGGTATGTAAATAAAATGAGAAAGCTAGTTTAGTGTGATGTGCATACCTACTCATACTTACATCAAATTAAATGTTTACGAACCAAAATAATAATTAATAAAACAGGGGTGGATAATATGATAATTGCTTTGGTGTGATGCCTTCCATGCTAAGTAAATAAATAGTATTTAACGACAATGTTGTTAAGAGGAAAGTGAGTGGACCAATCCCCGCAAGCAGCGCCCGCGCACGAGCATAACTTGAAAAGCGGCATCACTCTCCTCAACCATAATAGAGGGAAGAGGGTGACCCGCTCCACAAAGCCACCGCAAACACCAAACACCGTGATTTACTAGTATCATATCCACCGTGATAATATTTAGAGTAAAGTTAAATAAATGTATTAATAAACGCACTGAATACTGTGTTTGTCGCAAATCACAAAATGTTGTCTTAAATGTTTTCAGATTTTGGATAAACTATAAAAATACTCGAAAATTTTGAATTTTGAATAGTAGTAGGTAGTTTGAGCATAGGCCACTGGGATCACTGTATTGACTTATTGCGCGCTTTATATATTCTTCCTGGGGAAAATTTCAGAAACATCCTTTTCGTGATTAGTCCTTGTCTGGGTGCCATTGGAATCGCCCCCAGTCCATTGTACGGTACCGATAGTACACCCTTTAATTAATTTGAGACCGTACTCTTAAGATTTTTTATTCATCTATTTAGGTATATTTATGTAGTACAATTTTGGGTACTGCTCGTAAAAAATAAAACACAAACTCGTTATTAACAAATTGTTCTTTATTGTAACAGAAATCATGCCAGTAAAGTACCTACTAATTACAGTTTACAATAACAACAAAAGCATTATGTGATACTAGAACGATATGTACAAGGGTATCCGTGATACGTAGCAATTCAGGATATGTAACAAACTTCGCGTTAAATCATTATATATATAAATATGTACCTAAAGATGTCTCACATAGCGTCAATAATCGTGTAACCTATAGTACATAATCTTTTCCCTTCAAATAATTATACACTATTTCCCTGATATTTAAATTTGGTTCTTAAATAGTAGCAGATTGTACTTATTTAAGTGATACTGAAATCATAGCTTATTTAACATTATAATGCATTTTATATAATCAACATTTCCAGTAGGTAGGTACACACACGTCATTGATTCTTTTATAATAATCTTACAAAAAAGATCTCGACTAATTATTATCTTATTTACACCAGTAGATAATATCTAAGAAGGCGATTCTAAACTTTTATTTACAATATAATTTTAAATTCTAAAGATAGGTTCACCGAACAAAAGTCAAAATTACATTAGCATTTGCTGCAAAAATATAAATTTTGTACCTAACGATAACACTTCACTTTAGAGAAAAATATTAACAGAACGTTACACTATCAATGACCGAGATATGTATCGTAGACTTAAAGGACTATAAAACATGATCAATATTTACTAGCTACCTTGTACGTGACAAGAAAAAAAAATGTTTTACCCAACTACGGAACGTTAAAGTAATGCGTTTATGTCTAAGTTAAAGGAATATTTTAAGTATAAATACTCGAAACGAATAACCGGAGCCGTGCCAGCATCTAAATCACGTTTTGCTAATAAAAGGGCTGAGATAATTTATCACGTTTCTGATTGCATTAAGGATCTGAGGAAGAGGGTGATGGAAAGTGTTAACAGCATTACACTTAGCGTAGACGCCTCGCTCGAACTCCGCACTGGAACAAACAAGCCTTGTTATTTGAGTTAAATGACGGAACCCCCGGGGAACTAGTAAAAAGTTGGACGCTACAATAACACAGCCACGTTTATTAGGGACGGTTTTATAATACCGGTTCGTTTGTGCTAACAATTGGTCATGTTTTAGTTCAAACTTTGATTATTATTATAATTTACCGGAGCTCTCTGGTCGCTTAAAGGAGTCCATATTGGCTCACCTAAAGTAATTTACCCGAAATTGTTCTTCCTAACTATTTGTAATCCGAATGATCATTCTTCCTAAATATTTTCATCCTAAAGTTTTCATTCATACTATTTGTAGTGCTACCGGCGATGCTCATAATACTGATGTTTCCGAAAATTGTAATTAATAACATCATTAATATAAATATATTTAGACTCCTACTGTTTTTTACCATAACGCTTTTATCCCTAAACATACTCTCCATAATATTTTCACTCATACTCAGAAAGAAACATTTACCAAGTGTAATAAAAAATATATGTGGGTAGAGGAGATTAGAAAACAACTTTTCACATTTTTACATTAAACCATTTTATTTTTGGTTATTGTTGGTATAAACTTATTATTACTTTATTTGTTTATTTATAACTTTTATTTATACATGGCTGTTTAGAATATTTTTGTCTTAAATTAATGAAATTCATAAAACACGACTCGTTTACGGTTATGCTTATGGCCAGGGAGTTTACCGTAACCGTAACTAAACCAATAACTAAAGGACCAATTCGGTTCTGGCACTTCGCCGGCCGCTGCCGCGGCACGCTCGCTACGCTCGCTCGGCTCGTGCGTTGGGGTCACAGTTCTAACCTAACCTAAACCAATAATTATGAATATGACCGATTATTTCATTGAAATGTATATATGAAAACATGTATTTAACTACTTGTACCATGATACTATTATTCTTATATGTTATATCTACATGTTATGTGAAAACAAAGTTATGCAAAATTAATGTATATAATATTGATTATTATGAATAAAAAGAAATCTAAACAAAAAATATATGACTTTGAATAATAGTATACACGATGGTTATGTTGAGAAAATATAGGAAAACAAATAAAAGTATAATAGATGTTTATTGCTACTGACATTATGAAGTTGAATGCTTCGGAATTCTAACATTAGAGACAATTATTTTAGGAATTGTGATTGTTAGGATGAAAAATGTTAGAAAGAACATTTTCGGATTTCCAATTATCGGAGTTGAAATTTAAGGTGAACTTTGGCGCACCCCGCTTAAAGGTTTGATAGTAGAGTCAGCAGTGATAGCACGCGTCTTGCGGGCACCAGGTCCCGGGTTCAAATCCTGCCTCGCACATCTATATGATTATCACTTGCTTACAGGGAAGGAAAACATCGTGAAGAATATGTCGCATGTCTACGCATGTCTTAGGAAATCTAACCAATTTTAGAAAGACATGTGTATACTTCTTGAGAAGATTGCATACAATGGCATTCGCGGTAATCTACTACGCTGGCTCACTTCATATGTCACAAACAGAACTCAGAGGGTTGTCATAAACGGTTTCTCCTCAGATACAATCAAAGTGTCATCGGGTGTGCCTCAAGGTTCTATTTTGGGTCCATTACTTTTCGTTTTATTCGTTAATGATATTAACAACTGCTTTAAAAATACAAACTTTCTGCTATACGCCGATGATTTGAAAATTTACCGCAGTATCAACACTGCTCATGATTGTGACAAACTTCAACAAGATCTTAACCGCCTTACTGCTTATTGTGCGTTAAATAAATTACATCTAAGTCTGCCTAAATGCAAATCTATCTCCTTTACAAAAAACATGAACGTTATTAATTTCACATATTCCCTTTGTAACGCTCCTCTTGATAAAGTCTCAGTAATTAAGGACCTCGGTATAAATTTTGATTCGAAACTTCATCTAGACATCCATGTTTATCACATTACAAATAAAGCTTACCAGTTATATGGTTTTATCATGAGGACGTGCAACTCTTTTAAGCGACCGTCTACTTATTTGTTACTCTTTAAATCATTAATTCGGTCTCAATTAGAATATGCCACACCCGTATGGAATCCATTTTACCAGAAGTATAGTGACCAGCTTGAGACTGTGCAACGGAAATATCTACGATCTGTAAATTACAAGTGTTCTCATAACTGGTCCTCATATCGTACGCTTTTGAATAAGTTCTCACTAACACCCTTACACTTTAGACGACTGTTTCTTGACCAAGTTCTCTTATATAAAATTTGTCACAATAATTATGACTGTAATGAACTCATTAACCAAATCTACATTCGTATACCTAGTCGTTCGCAACGTATCCGTAATAATTATAATCACTGCTTATTTGCTCCTAAGATATGCAGAACTAACGCAGGTGAACGTGCACCTTTGCGGCGACTGATGAAATCTCATAACGATAATTTTGCTGAATTTGACCTATTTTCCTTAAAACTGTCTGAATTCAAAAAATGATTGTTTCTAAAATTGCAATTATTGATAAGTAAACAACCAAACTTGTTGTATTGTATAAAACCTACTATCTACTTAAATATGTGAATTATATTTACATACTATGTTACTAATTCTGTTCTATTATATTCTGTGCCACTAATAACATTATTTTGTGGATAACGGTGCTGGTTGCGTAATCACTCCTGATGTGTTACTAAATTATCTATACTTAAGCTTTTATTATGCAATTGTTTGTTGTCCTGAATAAATAAAAAAAAAAAAAAAAAAGAAATTCACCATCCTACACTGGGCCAGCGTTGTGGATTACGGCTTGAATCCGCCTCGTAGTGAGGGTAGGCCCGTGCCCAGGAGCAAGACGTCAAAAGGGCTGATGATGATGATGATGATGATGATTATCATTATTATTATAATGTATATTTATAAATACTTTTTACGTGAAACTGTTCACAGGTTCCAATGTTTTGTAGTTAATTATTACGATATTATTAACTTAAACCTTACCAAGTACACACATTTATCTCGATTGCAGGGGTAACGGGAATACCAGTAACTACTTTTTTTGTTTACTAACAATGTGAGTTTATCACATTACTAGTATTCCTGTTAGCCCCTCCAGCTAAACTGATGCTTGTATTAGGAGTGGGCTCATGTCAATAGTTTGATGGCCAGGATGGGGATCGAACCCGGAACCTCTCAGCTACGAGGGCAGCCCGTCTAACCGCTAGGCTATTGACGCCCTATTAAAATGTACTAGTAAGTATTGGTATTGTAAAAACCCCTATGTAGCTAGTTATTAAAATAATAGGTCACAATGACACCTCGGATAACATCGACTTACACAGAAATGATAAGTTATTTATAGTAACGTGGGAAACTACAAATCGATTTCACGATAATACTATAGGAAATGGTATTGATATAGCCAATTTATATTATATGATATACTAGTTGTTGCCCGCGACTTCCTCCGCGAAGACTTAAGTAAAGTATTCTATGTGTTAATCCAGGTTATAAACTCTCTGTGTTCCAAATTTCATCTAAATCCGTTCAGTATTCTTTGCGTGAAAGAGTTACAAACATACATCCACACTCACAAACTTTCGCATTTATAATATTAGTAGGATATGTTCCTAGAATAGTATTTCTCTTTTCTTCAATATTCATATTCAGGGGCCGATCGGCACAATACAATTTTACATAAGCAGGCAATGTCTGAAAGATAATAGTGTAAGATATTGCGACCGACGTCGGTTATAACATTGTTATGAAGCATAGCGGGCCGGCGGTATTAAATTGTTATAAAGCCATTATTTGCGATTGTACCTATCGGATTTGGGTCTCTATATTGTGTTTATCTTGTGACATTCTTTTGTGTATTTTTTATGGTTGAAGAAATACGAAAATATTTAGGATTACATGTCCAAGCAGTTTTTGGATCTACGATTTAAGCCAGACAGTAATGATGAAGATAAGTTCTATATATAATAACGGTCGAAACTAAGCTCCTTTTGAGTTTGTGGTTATAAGAATTGGATCGATAGTATTTGAATTTCTATGGAATATCAAAAGGAAATACAGGTTTTGTCACTTTCTATTAGGTATACTTATTGTATAATCCTTATAAAGTTCTTTATAAAAGTGGTATATTACAATTTTACATAAATTGTAACTAGAACTTGGTATAGCACTCAAGAAAATTGCACGCATATGTCTTCAAGATGGCGGTATAAATATTTAGTGTCAGAAGTTAGACGAGATGCATTATGAAAAATTGTTTAAGCAAAATGGTTCTGTCATGATACTTTTTTAAACTTTATCAATGATGTACCGTACAGCCTATATTGTGACCAAATAAATTGAAATTTGAGAACTATTACTAATCAATAATAGGTGTTCATATTGGGTAAGTGATTTAATTTTGTCACAGTCTAAACAAAAATATAATATCGATTTTTGTCCCGCAAATTTCGGCAAACCTAAGCATAAATGTTAAGAATGTCAATTCAACTCCGATTCAAACAATTTCATTCGGATGCAAACCACCTAATCGTCTAATGTCTGCTTAACGACGTGAACAAATCACGTGAGAATTAAGTACGTAAGTATGTTAGCTTTGATGTAAGCGTTGAAACGTAGCTTTGCTTTTTGCTACAGCGACCTTATAAGTTTTTAGGACGACAAATTCTTTGATGATAATGAAAGTGATTTATTACGTGAAGAGAAGAACGGTCAGTTTGAGCACAATTTATAAATTTAATTAAATTACGAGCTAGAGAGTACGAAGGAAATGTGCTGAGCTCAAAGAATAATAAATTGTTGAATAAAATAAGACAAGGTATCTAAGCAGTGATAGCCGATTGGTTAAAGCACGCGTCTTGCGGGCACCAGGTCTTGGGTTCAAATCCCGGCTCGCACCTCTGGATTTTTCGAAATCTATGTGCGATTCATAATTTCTATATGATTATCACTTGCTTACGGTGAAGGAAAACATCGTGAGGAAACCTGCATGTCTTAGAAGGTCTAACCAATTTTCGAAAGACATGTGAAATCCGCCAACCCGCACTGGGCAGATCAAACAAGGAATCGATGTCATCGACCTTGGGGTGGGAGTGAATGCAATCAGGAAGGGAAAAGACTGTAAAATAGTCATTTCCCTGGACTTCGGAGTCAACAAGGGCGAAAGACAATCAAGACCGCCATCACCAACCTCAACCCTAAATATAACATTACAGAACCGAACCCCAAAAAACCGCTCATACGATTATCTGGTGTCACTAGGGATATGACTGATGAGAGAATAATCGAGGCCATATCAGCACAGAACCACCACCTAGTAGGAGACGTATTAACCAATGAGACCATCAGAGTTCGGCGACGCACCAAGACCAGAAACAACTTGCAGAATAACGTAATCCTGGAAGTGGGCCCGAACACATGGAACCGCCTCCAGGACCGCCAGTTAAGAATAGGATATCAAATCATCCCAGCGTCCGATCAGTCCCCAATCAAACAATGCTATAAGTGCATGGAGTTCGGTCATGAGGCCAGATTTTGCGAGCGCTCTGCTGTCTGCGGTTGGTGCGCGGGCGAGCATGATACCAGGTCGTGCTCCCGTGAACCGCCGGCAAAATGCTCCAATTGCAAAACGGGCAACAGCCATCCCGCTTACAGTGCCGAATGCCCAAAATGGTGCAAATATGACCGGTTGGCGAGATCGGTGATCAGCTACTGTTAACGCCGCGGTGGAAATTGGAAATAATGGCAACACTAGTTTCAACCTACGTATCGTACAATGCAACCTGGGTAAGGGTCTTGCAGCTACTCAGGAGTGTCTACACGAAGCTTCTCGCTTGGGCTATTCCATCTTGCTCCTGCAGGAACCTTACGTAGGGAGAAACGGTATCCTCTCAATTGCCTCACATTCTGTATTCCAAAAACACACCGGTGAAAAGCCAGTCAAATCAGCCATCGTCGTTGTAAACAGAGGGATTAGAGTAGTGGATCTGCCTGACATCAGCAACGAAAACATTATGTGTGTCCGGGTTGAACATAACAACATAAAATTGGGGCTAATTTCGGTATACTTTGAAGGTACCGAAAGCATTGATTTGTATTTAGAACAAGTTCACCGAGCACTCAGCCATATAGGAACAAAGAATGTCATCATATCAGGTGACATTAACGCTAAAAGTTACATGTGGGGTGAAAGAGAAGACGACGCCCGCGGAATATCTTTCACAGAATTCCTGTCCCAAATTGACTTCACCGTTGTCAATGAAGGTAACAAACCAACATTTAGTATATTCAGAAACAACAGACTATACCAAAGTATTGTAGACATCACAGCATGCTCCTACTCTATTTACAATAATATACAAAATTGGACTGTTGATGAAAACTTAATTACTACCTCTGATCACAGAGCTATTACTTACACCATAACGAATCTCATACAAGAAACTGATACACTACAAACTACAAGAAAATTTTACACAAAGAAGGCTAAATGGGAACTATTTGACGAAAAATTCACCGAAAATCTGAGAACACGAAATTTGAACGAGGAAAGAATTGAACTAATAAATAACAACGAGGAACTGGACAAATTAATAAATGAATACACGGAATCGATAACAGCTGCCTGTGAATCTGCAATACCAAAGTTTAGGACCAGAAACAAACCTAAGAGAATAGTATGGTGGACAGAGGAGCTTACTAAAAAGAAAGCTGAAGTCAACAGACTAAGAACTAGAATAAGAACAGCAAACCCACAAAGAAAACCTTATGTGATAGCAGAATATAAATCCGTTCTAGAAGATTATAAAAACAGCATCTTATCCGCACGTACCACCAGCTGGAAAGACTTTTGTACGGGACAAGACGTGAAGACAGTATGGGACAAGATATACAAAATCCTAACACTAAATAAGCGTGAAAACGACATACTGCTCTGTGACAAACACGGCCAAAACCTTGATCCACAAAGATCAGCAGTCCTATTAGCCAAAACTTTCTACCCTGAAGACGACAAAACTACAGATAACCCTGAACACTGCACCAAACGGTGTATAGTCGACGCTATGATTGACACAGTATTAGAAAACTCCGACACGTTGCATCAAGGAAAACCCTTTACTTTACACGAAATTGCTAGTATTCTCAAAAACGTCCACCCAACCAAAGCCCCTGGGCTTGACGGTTTTACTGCCGATATTTGTTCTAGAGCGTTCCACAACGACCCTAAAATCCTTCTGTCTATATATAATAAATGTCTACAACTTCATCACTTCCCTACCTTTTGGAAAACAGCTGTAATACGCATCATCAGGAAACCCAATAAAGAAAACTACACAACCCCCAAATCATATAGACCAATAGGCCTCCTTCCCGTATTGGGCAAGGTTCTCGATAAAGCATTCACCACTAGACTTCTATGGCACCTTGGTAAACACAATCTTTTAAGCAACAAGCAGTATGGATTCATGCCACAGACCAGCACCGAAGATGCCCTTTCTAAAGCAATGACCAAGATCCGAGCTGGCATCGACTCCAAGCAGATAACGGCAGTCATATCGCTTGACATCGAAGGGGCATTTGACAGCGCCTGGTGGCCTTCAATAAAATACCAACTGCTAAAAAAGAATTGCCCCCAGCCTCTTCTTCTTCTAATAAATAGCTACCTATCGAACCGTTCAGTGACAGTGCAATACGCAGGAGCTAATCACACAGAAAAGACTAACAAAGGATGTATACAGGGCTCCACATGTGGTCCTCTCATGTGGAACCTGCAACTGGATCCGCTATTGGATGAATCCAAAAAGCTGGAAGCCCATGTGCAAGCATTCGCGGACGACATTTTAATAATAGCTTCAGCACATAATACAGCCGAGTTAAACAGAATCGCTAACAACGCCCTAAGTGTCATATCCGAATGGGGAACCAGCAATAAATTAAAATTTGCAGCCCATAAAACACAGTGTATCATCGTAACCCGTAAACTTAAATATGACACCCCCAATTTCGTCTTCTGTAACACTAATGTTGCCATAACTAACGAATTGACTCTGCTCGGTATCACAATAGATTCAGCTCTGACGTTCAAACCTCATCTGGACAAAGTCAGCTCCAAAGTAGCTAATATCTACAAATCATTAGCCAGAGCGACCAGAGCCAACTGGGGTTTGAACGCAGAGATAAATAGACTCCTATACGTCTCTGTAATAGAACCTATAGTTACCTACGCGTCTTGCGCCTGGGCTCCAGTCACAAACAGACAATACGCTATTGATAAGTTAAACCGAATTACCAGGCGCTTCGCCATCCTCATATGTAAGGGACACCGAACCATCTCCCTTCCTGCCAGTATTTGTCTAGCAAGAATACTCCCTCTAGACCTTAGAATCAAAGAAAATGCAGCAATTTACGAGCATAAAAATGGAAAGCGCCTATCGCAACTACCTAATCTTAAAATTGAAACCAGAGTTAGCTGTTTCACATTACCTCACCCAGCAGATAGAATCCCGAAGAAACACGCATTACTATCAACCAATCAGCAGGTAAATGACATAAACAACACATACCCAAAAATATTCACTGACGGAAGCAAAACGGAAGATAAGGTGGGTGGTGCTGTGTCCTGGTGGGACGGAGAGGGAGAGTCGACCTACACCAGCTTCAAATTACATTCGCATTGCTCTGTTTATCAGGCCGAATTACTTGCGATTAAAAAAGCAGTGGAGATGGTGGCCGACGCTCAATGCGAAGGGGCCAATATCATAAGCGACTCGAGGGCTGCCCTAGAAGCGCTCCAAAACCCCAACACAACACACCCCCTGGAGTCCAAAATACTGGGTCTCATCAAAGAGGTTGAAAGCGAAGATAGGGAGATAAATCTCTACTGGACCAAAGCCCACGTGGGCACTCCAGGAAACGAAAGAGCGGACCAGCTTGCTAAATCGGCTGCGGAAAAGAAGGTTGCCCCAGCATACAAGGAGATACCCATGCCCCTCGTAAAAACCATATTAAGGGAAACAACCATAGACACATGGCAAAATAGATATAATAATTACCCAACAGGAAACATCACAAAACAATTCTTCCCAAACATCAAAGATGCCTACAATATATTAAATAAAATTAAACTAAACAACATGACTACACAAATTCTCACAGGACATGGGGGATTCAGACAATATTTACATAAATTTAAATTAGCAAACTCTCCAGCTTGTGTGTGTGATGGCACAACGCCTGAAACAATTAAACATATAATTAACGAATGCCCTCGTTTCACAATTCATAGATACAACACCGAATGTCTCGTGAACAAAAGCATCCGAACGGAGAACTATGCCGAGCTGCTTGGAAATAATAAAACTCGAGGGCCTTTTATCGATTACATCTTGTCCGTCGCGCGGGTGAGCGCACGGGCAAACGGATGCGTAAACGCATAGAATATAAAGTAAGTTATCTAAGTATATACATATAACATATCTATAAATAAATATATATATAAATAGAATTATAACGCAACCAGTTCTACAAAAAAGGGTAAATAACAGATAGGAATAAAATATAAAAAGAGCATAAAACGCCACAAAATAAATAGGGGCGAGAAACAAATTAAACCAATTAAAAAAAAAAAGAAAAAAAACCCGCACTGGGCCAGCGTGGTGGATTATGGCCTGAATCCCCCTCATGTTGAGGGGAGGCCCGTGCCCAGCAGTGGGACGTCAAAAGGGCTAAATTATTTTTATGTAAGAAGTAGGATCAAGCCAATTATTAGGACGAAACCGTAGGAAAAAATGCTCTGAAGCAAAAGGCCAAAATATTGAGTTGTTCTTTTACTTTCTTATAAATTCATACAAGGAGTGTCTCCAAGTGGCAAAATCTGTGAGATAAAAGTTTGTCATGTTCACGTGACTGTCTACTGTTCATGGAATGCATTTGACAACCTATTTGCTCAGATAACGAGCGTGATATGAAGTACGCTTGTATATAGAACTCCTTACCAAGCAGCATTGCCTCCTTGCTGTCAGCGAGCTGGCTGTTCCCGACGACAGCCTCGCTGCCTTCCCTCCACGCGGGCGCGACCCTCGCGGTGCATCGCACCTGCATCGTTTTCCCGATTGGCACGCGCAGCCCTAGCGCCGCGGAGAGCAGTCCGTGCGCATGCTGTGTCGGCGCATACTCCACTAACAGACCAGGATCCGTGACCTGTAATGACGGGTACTATTTATTCTGTAAAAGGAAACATTACCTTTTTATTACACTTTAATTTTCATTATCTGTCGTATAAACAGTCATGCCAATCCATGAATAGGGCTTTTTTCTTTGGAATCGATAAATAGAAGTCCCTAGTTTCTTTCGAATATATCGCTGTTTCAGTCTCGTTATGTAATACATTTAAAAAAGAATGTTATGCATTAAATAAGAACATAGGTACATTCGTAATCACACATTTTAATAAGAAAACGTTGTTAATCAAAAAAATATGAGTATCGGTGTATAACGTACCTATATTTCACGTTATAACTACATCAACAAGGTTATTGAACCCATTATAAAATCTATTTACTACGGTATAGTATCCGACGAAACAAAATTAAAACAACGTAATTACCTCTGAAGTGAATTACGGATGCACATTAATTAAATTTACGATAGAAATTTTATGGGAGCGTAGTTAAAATAACTGAAATACCGTTAAATCCAGTGATCTCTTGCTTGCTTACCACGAAAATATTAAAATCTGGTTCTTTTTCAGCATGAAATAGGGATTTGGTTTTATAATACCGAGCGTGCACCAGATAGTGGTTTAAATCTAGCTTTTGTCTAAGAAAATTTAAATAATCCATCTGTATTTTCGTTTGTTCCGATGGAAATTCACACAGGGTGTTTGAAAAGTCCGAAATAATAATTTCGGTAGCTGATATGCGAAGGTTGACTTTACTAGGTGATACAAAATGGGCATACTATTTTTTTGCAACTTAACTTTGTAAATCTCACACTATCGGCTTTGTGGGACAGTTGAAGTACTAAAGGTTTTGTAGACTCGTGAAATCGGTCAACAGCTGTATTCCTATAACACCTTTTGTTTTTCAAGTTCCCTCCAAAGCTGATGGTTTTAGAATTACAAAGTTAAGTTTGGAAAAAAAAAGTATACCCATTATGTGTCACCTTGTATATAGGTAACTATCATATTTTCTGAGTTTCGGACCTATGAATATCTGTCACAACTTTGGTGTTGTCGACCCAAACCCCAGTTTACTGATATTTCCAATAACAAAATGCAAGATTTATGTACAGTCAACATCAAAAGTAGCATTGTATTTAAATGTCCGAAAGAATAACAATTTTAAACTCTCGTCTAACTTTAGAGACTTTCTAGAGTCATAATTATTATGACGTGTTTCTTTCAGATACTAAGTCCCTATTGATGTTGACTGTATATACCTGCTTACATTAAAATCGTTCAAATTGATAACATAATGTAACATATCATCAACAACTTCTGAATAAATTCGTGCAGGATCCATGACAATTAAACTTTTCCGGGACTCGTCGAGAGTAAAACTTTGGTATCATGATTGGACACCATTGCCGATCCTGGCTTATAGGAGTAATAGTGGTGGGAGTATCTGGCAGCTCTGACGCTATATCTTATATATCATTAACATATAGGTATGTACCTACATGATAATATAATCAATAAATATCGCCAGACTGACACACCAACTGTATAGTCCCAAAATAATCAACGCTTGTACTATGGGTACCGTACAATGGGCAGGAGGCGATCCTAGTGACACCCACACCTGGAAAAAATTACGAAAAGGACATTTTCGAACTTTGCCTCGACGGGAATCGAACCCGCGACCACCCGGTGCAGTGAGCCGAGTGGCCTACGTTGGAACCACTACGCCAAGCGGTCGTCAAAATAATATAAATGATAGTATTATAGTATACGAAATGATTTGAACGTTACCTTTTCCCCATCTATATCCCAGCTGAGTACCGCCGCGGGGTAAGACCTGCCCGATGTACAGTTCAGGAAGAGGGTGTCCCCTCTCCGGTTCTCTTGTTCGTTGCCTGTTATTCTTGGACCTTCTCGTGGTAGATCTAAGTGCAAAAGGTATAGGTAAACCTTGTAAGGTCTTATTTTAATAATGCACGATATTTTGTAGGGTGCCTTAGTAAATGCTGAAAAAGTTGTACCTACCAGAAAAATAATCTGATGGCATCTTTTTTTGATGCTTGTACCAAGTTGGTTCATAAAAGGGCAACGGTTAAAAGAAACCTATGCGATTATTTTCTTTGTCGTACCTAGATATATTGTAATCAGTCGAAAAGGCCTATAGGTTTAGGGTTGTAGAGTAACAATCCAAAGTCGATTTTTTTTATAACAAAGTCGGCAACTGAACATACAACCCTCCTAGTGTTAAACAATTACCGTAGTCTATAGATGCTTGCAATATCAATGGCATTGCTCGTACGTTGCTGAACTATTGGAAATTGGGACAAAATGAGGGTAAGAGGGGGTTGGGCTTTCGACTCTCTCACTTATCGTTCGAAATGCAACTATTATAGCAAATTTACGCCGATGTTCTGTGAGAGGGTAGTACTACCCCGGTGGAGCCAGGCCGTAATTGAGCTGTAGACAATTGGCTACAGCTTGGCTCTACCACCGAATAAAAGGTTAATACAGGGTGGAAAAATATAGTCTACAAAACAACTGATGGAAAATAATTACTATTGTTATATTATATTACTAGCTGTGCCCGCGACTTCGTCCGCGTGGACTTTCATATTTATTCACCTTTTAAACCTTCTCTGGACTTCCACAAATAATTCAAGACCGAAATTAGCCATATTGGTCCAGCCGTTCTCGAGTTTTAGCGAGACTAACGAACAGCAATTAATTTTTATATATATATAAGATAGATTACTAGCTGACCCGAAAGACGTTGTCCCGTCTTAACTTTAATATTGAATTCGAATTGTTCCGCTCAACTTTCTTATTTTTTTCTTCCATAAGAAACTTCTCCTGATAATAATAAACACAACAATAAAAGAATTAGCGAAATCGTTCCATCCGTTCACGTGTGATGCGATGACCAATGGAATAGAGATGACGTTGAATCACAAAAGACGACAACGGAAGTTCATCGGTCGTTAGTAACAGCGTTCAGCTATATTACTGAAACTGCGGTTGTAATGCTAACTCCAAATTCAAATAATGTTAACCTACCTTGTCCCTATTCTATTCCCGTATATCCTGTATGTTTTCTGCCAAAGGGAGCGATATTGGATTTTTTCCCGAAAATTAACTCCCCAAATGAGCGTAAATGGATCGTGACTTTGTGAAAAAGAGAGCGTGGGAGTTGTATCTACCTACTATATTTATAGGACTAACTCAAATTACTCGTATAATTGGTTTAATGTAGATACTTACTCTATTTACAAACCATTGTGGCATAATTTGGGATCAATAGTCAAACATTGCCCACCAAAACACATTGTAATGTATGTAGGTACTTCAAAACGTTCCAATTTAAGTTTATTTAATACCATATTTAAATTAAACATGTCAGACTTCTATATCTAAGTATCCTAATAAAATTGCAATTTCCAGTACTTTTTATGAAATTGAAACAATTTAATTAACATACATATTTACTTATTTAACATTTCCTAACAAAGTACGGTTTATTTATGGGTGATACTTATAAACGAAACTTTCCAATTGAAATTGTATCTCTTGGCTTTTATATGGCTCACGTGTCATTCTTTTGTATCTTAGTAATAAAATTATAGGCTGACGATGGTAGAGCCAATAGACTTTAAGTTAGAGTTACCAAAATTTGTAAATAATTGTAATTAAGGTGAAGGCGCTTGTCTAGCCCGCAAAGTTAAATTTTTTTGAGTTCTTTTAGTAATTTTTCAAAATCTGACAATAATAAAAGACAAATTTTGTAATTCGCGAAAAAGACCGTGTGCATTTATTAATACATTTATTTTACTCTAAATATTATCACGGTGGATATGATACTAGTAAATCACTAAATATACAAAAATTGACAGATTATCTGGATAGCTGTCGTTCTTGAAATGTTTTAGAGTAAGTTGGATATATTAATAAATGCACTGCACACGGTCTTTTTCGCGAATTACAAAATTCGTCCTTTATTATAGTCAGATTTTGAAAAATTTCTAAAAGAATTCAACAAATTTGAACTACGCGGGCTAGATGGGCGCTTTAGCCTTAATGGAATGGCAATTTACTTACAAATAACTTCCATTCTGCCATCATCGGCCGCCGATGCGAAACTGGGAGCTTCGGCTGAAACCTCACATCTGTATAGGCCGCTAGATTTGAGCGTCACCTGATGCAATATTACTCTTCTGTCGTCTGATTTTGGTAGCTGCGCAAAGAAGAAACATACATTAAGATAGTTATTATAATAAATTAATAATAATAAATATTGCCAGACTGACACACTAACTGTATGGTCCCAAACTAAGCGACGATTGGACTATGGATACTATTTAGTAGAGCCAAGCCGTAGACAATAGACTACAGCACATATACTCGTATATCATATAACAACTGGCGATAAAATAAAAATAAGAAATGACATTTAAAATGACAAGCCCGCTGAGTTTCTTACCGGATCTTCTCAGTCGAGGTCGCGTTCCGATCCGGTTGTAGATATAAGAAAAAAAATATGTAAAATTGTCAATTTGTAAGTGCCCCCGTAGGCCTAAACAAAATAAACGCTTTGAATTTGAATATGGGCTGGTTTGATCAGGGTACCTACCATCAACTAACAAAACATTAGCGTAAAGTAGCAATTTATTATAGCTGCGTTTCGTACGATGGGTGAGAGAGACGGAAGCCCCATCATCCCTCCTTCCCCCTCCCTCCGTCGCACTCCCATTCAGGTCGACAACGTGCGAGCTATTCCATTGGTATTACGAACATCTACAAGGTGAAACATAATGGGTATACTTTTTTTTTCAAAACTTAACTTTGTAATTCCTAAACCATCAGCTTTGGAGGGAACTTGAAAAACAAAAGTTGTTATAGGAATACAGCTGTTGACCGATTTCACAAGTCTACAAAACCTTTAGTACTTCAACTGTCCCACAAAGCCGATAGTTTGAGATTTACAAAGTTATGTTGCAAAAATATTGTATACCTTTTTTGTTTCACCTAGTATAGGCTGCTGTGACGGGTGTACGCAATATTCCTTTCCATTGAATCCGCGTTCCATGGCATGACATTAGTATTGGTGGTGTTGATATACCCTATTGATATTTGCAATTGAAAACAAATAATTCCAAGATGACAACGACACATAGCGGCATTTTCATATAAAACAAAGCTGCCAGATTTCTGCACACACAAAGTGATTGGTACATACCGTCATTGTTGTCTCACTCAATAGAGCCAATTATGAAACCTTCGTAATTGCTTTTCGTAGTTTCTACAAATTTACGAATAAATTCTAGTTTCTATCAATATTTTCTAATTAACAAATTACAAGAAGTCGTTGAAAACTAAATGCCATGTAACGAACGGGCTCGTTTGGCCGGACTCAAAACTTCGCCTTCACTGTATCCAGTTCGAGATTTTTTTTAAAACTTACTCGAGCCGTTTTGGCTTTCACAACTTTACTATTTATTAAGCCTACGAAGCGCACGACAGATTTATTGTCTAGCTGGTTTGCGGGATTACAAGCTTCTGGAATCTAGAGGATTAAGTTTTACTGCTGCTAATTCTCTTTCGCGACTTCATTGAGTATGGAAGTTCTTATTGTGATAGTCTTAAGTTTTTAAGGTGACTTAATCAATTTCCGATTTCTATATTTTACAATAATTAAATAGTGATTGTGTTATTCCGATTTTTTTCTCCTTATAACTAAGTCAAACAGGGAACGATCCGCCTGATCATAAGGAGGCACCGTAACCAATAAATGTTAGCAATACCATTGTTCGGACGTTGTCGACCTGAAACGGGTAATAAATGTATAAATTTCTACTCTATCTCTGCTTTATGTATGCAGATGCATTGTAAAATAAGCTGTTTTACAAAACCGCTCGGTTTTGTAAACCAGCAACGTTTTAACGTTCAGGTGGATTGCCCGACCCAGATTGTTAATCGAAAGATTTCTGGGTGCTTATAAAATAATATAACCGTAACCTTAGCAAATGGCAATCCAGCTGACATGAACATATCTATTAAGGCTAAAGCGCCCATCTAGCCCGCGAAGTTCAAATATTTTGAGGTTTTTTTACAAATTTTTCAAAATCTGACAATAATAAAAGGCACATTTTGTAATTCGCGAAAAAGACCGTGTGCAGTGCATTTATTAATATATCCAACTTACTCTGAAACATTTCAAGAACGACAGCTATCCAAATAATCTGGCAATTTTTGTATATTTAGTGAAGTACTAGTAGTAGGTAGTAGTGTAGTACGTAGTACTATATCCACCGTGATAATATTTAGAGTAAAATAAATGTATTAATAAACGCACTGCATACTGTGTTTGTCGCAAATCACAAAATTTTGTCTTAAATGTTTTCAGATTTTGGATAAACTATAAAAATACTCGAAAATTTTGAATTTCGCGGGCTAGACAGGCGCCTTCACCTTAATAGATCTATTACATGAAATCATCCAACATGTAACGATTTCTAGCGACAATAAATGACGATACCGAAAATATTGCTGGCAATAAAGAAAATGGAATCGATTCTAAATCCCACCATCTTATACTGAGGGAGTAATTTCTTTGAGCACGTTTCCACTAGCTTAGACGATAGTTCTCCTCAATGGTCTCGTATGGATTGTATGGCTTCGGCTCATTTCTATCCCCCGATCTTTTGTCAGTGTTCCTTCGCGTACGCTTTTGTGCTCCCCGGTAGATAGGTGAACTATACAGAATGAGATTCCAAGAGAACCTTTCAAATTATTCGATAATTTGCTACAGAGATCTGTATCACATAACCCCTGACATTTTCCGGTTCGATAATTCATAATGCTGACGTTTGTTTTAGCTTTGTTCGCAATTCTTTCACATGAAAGACAATAAATAATGTATATTGAGTGGAAAGAACCGCCCTTTTGATTTAAATATCGCTGGTGTGCACAGGATTAAAATTTCCGCAACAGAAATACGAGCTATCGTGCGCGGGGTCGGCTGCGTGATTTTGTTGATAAAATAAAAACTTTTATAATTATACCAAATATTGTTTTTCTTCATTGCCTGTTATAAATTAGGCATAATTTGGGTATAACCATGTACATGGTGGTAGGTTACTGGGTTTTTTTAATATAATTAAGTCGGCAAACTAGTGTACGACCCGCCTCATGTTAAGCAGTCACCGTAGCATATTTATGCTTGCAATTCCAAAGGCAATACTCGCACGTTGCCTACCTGCAGATATTGGACAGAGAGCTTGTGGTCTTCCAGCTCCTCGCACTCAACATATAAAACGCAGCTATTTCGGGTTTGTGCAAAGTATCCACGGAATTCTCTGTTCAACCATTTGAAGTAACATCCCGACTACCGAAGTAACGACCGACCAAAATTGTTTGTTAGGGTACAACAATGCATCTCTATCTACCCTGTTGAGGAGAACGGGCACGATAGTACCTTCATTTTAATTAACTAGCTGTTGCCCGCGGCCTCGCCCGCGTGTTACTTCCATACAATAAAAGTAGACTAAGCCACTCCTTATAACGTCAGCTATCTTTCAGAGAAAGTACTGTCAAATTTGGTCCAGCCGTTTCGGAGATTAGCCGGAACAAAGTAAACAGCTGTTATTTTGACTTTACAAACAGACCCTTTAATGTTATTTATTTGTACATAGATTTCACTCAATATTCACTCAAGATTCAACTAATTTAGTCAGAAACAGACGAATTCATCATCAGATTTATAATGGTAGCGCCGAAAATATCAAATTAGGCGTGTTTGGCTTGGCTTCTCATTACAAAGGGAATGTATAAGATGGATCGGCGCGGCGCAGACAATGCGGTTAACCGCCCTTAAATAAGGCGGTATCGGTAACGGGCGTCAGTTCCCCGAAGTAAAACAATTCCAGTTGGAAACTTTACACTTTGATGTTGTTTAGTTCGTTTTCTTTAGCGGAAACTAGAGAACTAGGGTATCTATGAATACATAATAAGGTACTTCGCGTTTGTATTTCAAGATATTGTTTTAGCATTATAATTTCAAGCATTATTTACTTATATTACCTAAACATTTTTTTCTTTTTCAGGTGTCGTCAACTTCGGTAAGTCATTGTTGAATTCTACGTCGGGCAAACAAAATGCGAATTGCAGAGCTTGGCAGGTTAGATAATATTTTAATATAACGTACCTACTTACATAATAATAGGGAATGTGCATGTTTTTTTTCAATTTTTAGCTCTCCGTGTAATTTTGCGACAATAAATATATACCTACTGTTTTTAAATTATCTCGATACATCTAATATGGTTCGAATACACATAATTATCATATCAGATAGTTATATTATCAGTCTTGTGGTGCAATGTGTGCAATGGCGCCCTAACTCACGACCAACGGCACCAAGACCAATTTTACTAATATTCTCCAGAAATAACGCACAAATAGTCTTGTAAAAAAAACTTATCCGTCACGGGACGCCCTACAAATGTGAAACATGACGTGTAGTGTATAGTATGCACGCACTCACAAGGGAGTTGAGAGCGCTAACGTAGAGGGGGCATGATGGCATGAGAGAGCGTCATGCCATTTGCCGTGTCTGCAAACTGGTCCAATAATATCACGTCAAAAACTTACGTCGACTTTGATCCCTTCCAACTTGTACGCGTGCTTCGGCGGGTCAAATTTGGGCATGTACCGATAGAACTCTTCGTTGTCTCTGTACCATTTGACGGAGTACAGGGTGTCTTCGCCCAGCTCGTAGTCGCACTCCAACTGCGCCGGCTGACCCCGTATCCTGTACGAGGGGACCGATACTCGTACTATTTTTAGTAGCAAGGATTCTGAAACAAAGAAAGTGTACTTTAATTCAGGTAGCTTTCCTTTTCAACTCTGCTATTTAGGATTTTGACGACCGCTTGGCGCAGCGGTTTGAGCGTAGGTAGGAGTGAGAGAGTTTCGGAGATTGGCCGGAACAAATAGACAGACAAGCAGAAAAATTTAAAAAAATGTATTTTTCGTATTAAGGTAAATACCGTACATATGTAATTTAATAGCATTTACTAGAATGTTATTATTTTCTTATAACAAACAGACACTTCAATTTTATTCATTTGTATGGATCTAATAATCAGGGCCTTGTAGCGACACTATTTCTGACTTTTCACACTATTTAAACAGACTTTGGCCGTGAATTAACCGACCAAAGTCAACGGAGTCTTCATAAATAGCGTTTAATTAAACTAAAATATAGTACCTACACACTAGAGCTCGCGTGAGACAAAGGTCTCGTGTTGACACATTGTATTTAAAACAAAATTATTGCTAGCTATCTTACCATTACAACGTGTCAAGGTTAAAATACAGGCTTTGAGCGCTTTAGTATGATAATAATATAATATGAATAATACATATTATACAGGTTGAAACATAAAGGGTATACTTTTTTTTCAAAACTCAACTTTGTACTTCTAAAACTATCATTTGGAGGAAACTTGAAAAACAAAAGGTATTACAGGGATACAGCTGTTGACATATTTCCCAAGTCTAGAAAACCTTTAGTACTTCAACTGTCCCACAAAGCCGATAATACTATGAGATTTACAAAGTTAAGTTGCAAAAAAAATAGTATACCCTTTCTGTTTCACCTAGTAGACAATTACTGCTCGAAATAATATTTATGGTTTTCTCCTATTCCCATAACGTGTTCTAAGTAGGTACTTTTCTCTCAATGCGTAAACCGGTAAATTTAGAATGAACCTCTTTATTTTGCTTTCTTACATTGATTGAGATAGGACGATACACTATGTTAAAACTAGCCACGTTGTATTATACTAGTTATATTATATATTACAAGATTACATACTTTACATAATCCTAAGTCTGAAATACCTATTTAAAGGGGACAGTAGTACCTAAATTTCTTAGAATATTATTCAAAATTGAGACGGTGACCCTGTCAGTAAAACTAATCGTTAGCTCAGAACATCTAGCGATGATTAATGAGCCAACAGATCATCTATCACATTAAATATTTATTTTGCAACTGTTAAGACATTCACCTTTGCTATACTTAATGTAATAGGATTAATATAACTTAGATATAGGTACAGAGAAACTGTCTTAGGAACGATTAGGTATTTTTTGAGAAAACAATTTTGCAATAGTAATTTTTTTGGTCAAGCGTGAGTTGTTCATACAAATTTGTCATTTTAATAGAAAAAAATGCGGGTCGACTCAGTTTCATGGACGAATTATTTCATTGTATCGGATAACTCAAATTTCATAGAATGTAAAAAAACCATAAATGTTTTTGTTTTTACTTGAGATCTTTCGGAAATATAAAAATGGAAACAACATTTTTTTACAAAAATAGATAAGAATGTGGATTTAATGAAATTAGGTTTTAGTATTAGTGGATCTATTATTGTGAGAACATAATACGTAGGTACTCCAATCCTGCCAAAGTTATTTTGTACCTACCTAGTAGTATTTGTATTGTATTCGTCTCAGCTTATTACTTTACTCGTATCCAAAGTTCAATCTCAATTCTTTTCTCAAATTAACTGCTAAAATTGGCACAAAGCTTTCGCTACCAAAAGATTGAAATTCACGCAGATATACGATATATTTATTTATTTAAACTTTATGCACAAGTATAAAACACAATGTACAAAGGCGGACTTAATGCCTTAGGCATTATCTACCAGTCGACCTTAGGCTTGTGCAGAAACAACATGGCGGGTGCAACTAAAACGAGATAAATAGAGGAATTTATACCTATATATATATATTGATAAATAAATACATACATATAGAACAAAATTATAAAGAAAAAAAAAAGTCCAACAAATTACCGCTGTGTCGATTCTACCAACTTCTTGCGAATGTGCTCTCGTGCCTTCACCTTAAAAGACAACCGACTTTTTGTTGAACACATAAAATACACCATGATAGTACCTACATTAAGTTTCAAATTCCAATGTAATTTGGCTACAGCTTGGCTTGGCCACCATAAAAATTGTAGTATTATAACTGTTTTAACTATCCATCAAACCCAATACTCTTTTTATTCGGCAGATACGCGCAGATAAGACAAATATCAGTTGTTTACATTACCGAACACGGGTCTGTACGCCGCGGTACCCGTACTGTAAATATTACTTTAATTCAAACCGGGATAGTACGTAATAATTTTAGCGTCTAAAACAGTAGAGCCATTCATGTGTTAATGATTAGGCTGTGCGCGCGGCTCGGATTGTTTCAAATGTCTGTCCATACCAATCTCTGGTGAATTTCACTGAACATTAACGTGATTACAGACTTTCAAAACATCTGATGAGATTTGGATTATCTACTTTTACCTAAATTATATGTCAAAAATATCGTAATATACCTTTTGAAAGTATTGAAATAGTTGAAATGAGATGACGGCGCCATCTGTAAGCGTTAGACAAAGTCTACTTGCGTTAGCTGTGCTCGGCGATGAGTACAGTACGATTTGCACCGTCGAACAGTCAACACGCATTGGGAATTGTCATCGTGACATTAAGATCGCTCGGGACAAAGGTAAAGTACTACATAATGCCCACAACACGAGAAAGGAAACTATTAAATATCCCTTCTACCCACACCCTCCTTGCTACCCCTTCGGGGAATGAAAACAGTAGTTATGATGTATTTATTTCCTATATAAATAAAGTATATTTAAAATTACCCTCTTATACACAGATAGAAAGATAACTGATATTAATCCACCACAAAATAATCTTCTATATATATAAAAACCGGACAAGTGCGAGTAGAACTCGCGCCCTGAGGGTTCCGTCCAACATTTTATTATGATTTTAGATAGTTTTTCCATTCCTGGATTCCAATATCGATACCGGCAAGATATTTTAATAATAAATAGCTTAAACAAATTCGGGAACCCAATACAAACTGCAACCAAACTGAATACAAACTACAATACAAATTCTTATTTTACACACTTAGGGGTGGAATTTTACAAAACGCTGAAATTAATATTTTTTATTTGTTATAAGTAGCCTCAATACTTATTTTCATGTCTCTAGGTTCATTTATTTTTTTTACCCTATACAAACTTTCACCCCCTATTTTATGCACTTAGGGGTGGAATTTTACAAAACGCTGAAATTAATATTTTTTATTTGTTATAAGTAGCCTCAATATTTCTTTTCATGTCTCTAGGTTCATTTATTTTTTTTACCCTATACAAACTTTCACCCCCTATTTTATGCACTTAGGGGTGGAATTTTCCAAAATCCTTTCTTAGTGGATACTTGCGGTATATAAGGTACCTACTGTCAAAATTTCATGATTCTAACACCAGCGGTTTGGGCTGTGCGTTGATTCCTTTGTATTGATAAGTGAATTTGCGAAAAGTATCAAAATATGTGACATAAATCACCGTATCTTTTAATTGCGTTGACTTAGAAGCCTAATTTTTTTACAACTACAAGGGACCATAGCATTTGATATTTTGTATTAATTTCAACTTGATAACTCTACCCGTTTCTGAGAAAAAAGGTCTTGACAGACAGACAGACAGACAGACAGACAGACAGACAGACAGACAGACAGACAGACAGACAGACAGACGGACAACAAAGTGATCCTATAAGGGTTCCGGTTTTTCCTTTTAAGGTCCGGAACCCTAAAAATGAATGTTTGTGTATATGTCCTTTATATAATCGTAAACTATGCATTTCATGATCTTTAGCAAAGTGTTGTGCATGAGCCCACAAAGGTTTCTGAGTAGGTACGACCAATCTTTGACAGCGTAGCAAAGCGCGAAGGGTACAGCTAGTCTCCAATAGGTGTAACAATATCATTAAACCTTGAAGTATCCAAATGCCTTAAAATAACAGCGGTATAAATGAAACACGCGGGAAAGGTAATTTTCTAACACAAACTTACCTTCTTCTGAAGGTAAAGTAAACGTGTAGAACGGAGACCTGCCCGCTATTCACATAAAGTAATTACATTAGCCTTAGAACTCGATTGTTCCCCAATGCTTATTACCAAAAACACCGTTTTGTTAGTTCTTCTTTCATGTTTCCACGGTAGAATACATTCCTATACATTTCTGATTATCCTAACTGATATCACAAGCTATAAGTGTCCTGAAAAGCTTCTGTGATATTTTTTTTACTAAGAATTCATTAAAAGTACCATAATATTTAATAAATCATTTTCGTTGAACGTTATTTTCAAAATACCTTGTAAAACATGTATAATGAGATTTTGAATATATATAATAGATATTAAGTACATTAATGGTAACTGTCTAGCTTTCTCTTCCCATGTAACTTCTCAGAGGGGATCAATGAATATAATGAAAGTAGAGCGAGCTGTAGGCGCTGTTGCAAATTAACTACACCTCATATACGAGCTGGTACCTATATGATATTTTTGTTAGCGCATCACTAAATGTCGATTTGTAACAAGATACGTCAGCTATTCAACAAACTACTTCAACATTAAATCGACCCAATAAACGCAAACGAAATGGATCGTCTACATTGTCTGCTCGTTGAAGAAGTGATGGAGGCACGCACGGGTCGCACCATCGCTGTAACTTACTTAGCGTACTTTCTCAACTCACTCACGACTGTTTCAACCTCTGATTTATAAATTACCTGTCGTCTACAAGGCTGACTGCTAACAATTCGATTGAGATTGATTGAGTGTTTGTGGTTTATGAAGTCATTGTGACAAGAAGTATTTTCAAATATATTTTATTGTATTATATTTAATGATATCATAAATAATACATGTAATATAGAAAAAAAAAACAAAATCGAAAATATTTTTAGTAAGTCAAAATCTACCTCCGGTCCGGAATGTTGCTTCGACTGAGAAGATCCGGCAAGAAGTCAAGAATAGAAATGAAATAATCTCAAAAATATAGGTATGTCAAAGGTAACATTGAATATGGGTCAATGATAAGGTTAGAGTTCTTATTCAATGACTCTTTAACTCTGAGTTTACTTTTCACTTTCGTGGCATCACGCAGTGTGTATTTTGCCAGTGTCAAACCTGAGACTTTTCAATATGGCCGCTCCAAAAACAGAGAATGCTAGGTCCCGTGAAATTAAAATTTCAAATAGAAAACTTAAAACATGGACGCCAAAAAGAGATTTTTCAGAATGAAATCGCAGTCCCAGAGCTTTAATAAAATATTATAATTTTGCTACAACACGAAAGAGATATTCGTCTTGCAAATATATCCATCTCGCTTTATTTCCCTTGAGGTGCTCAAACTGGACTTTACAACAATCATTCGGGAGTAACAGAAGCGAACCTTGTTAAACCTTAACTAACTTGTACTGTTTAATCTTTGAAACTCTCGCCTTCAAGTCAACTTACCAAGACGTCACGAAGGTAACTTTATTGTTTAAAGTCGGTTATTTAGTGGGGGATGTAGCGGGTTGTCCTGCTCGTTTGCTAGTTTTCTTTAGTTACAGCATTGTCTTGGTGTACCGTAATTAGTATTATGCAGCACTACAAATTGTGCTATAGATATTCGTTAAAGAATCGAAAGTGTTATTACTAGTATTAGATATTATACAGGTTGAAACAGAAAGGGTATACTTTTTTTTTCAAAACTTAACTTTGTAATTCCAAACTATCATCTTTGGAGGAAACTTGAAAAACAAAAGGTGTTACAGTGATACAGCCGTTGACAGATTTCATAAGTCTACAAAAACTTTAGTACTTCAACTGTCCCACAAAGCCGATAGTTTTAGATTTACAAAGTTAAGGTGCAAAAACAAACCCTTTTTGTTTCACCTAGTATAGTCTCTCGGTTAGCATAATGAACTCTGTAGCGATTATTAATTTATTTGCTAGTGTAATGTGATTATTTTTAAGATGATCCACCAAGTAATCGAACACAAAAAAATTTTGGAGGTGCATTACTTTGACGAGCCGTAAAAAAATTACATCTGGTACTTGTACCAGGTAAGCATATAATTTTGTTGCGCTTTTTACAATAAACACCTACGGTATTTATTTATTTATTCTTGCAGCAGACTTACGGACTAATACAAAATTATATAACAAAAATGGATTCACAAATTGCCAATAACAAGTCTCCACATATAGGAGTCATAGTTATGTCATAACCCAAAGCTAATCTGGCTCATCGCCTCACCTGTAACCTTATGCAGTCTAGGCAAAGCTTTTAAGATCAAGCTATTATCAATTTCTGAGCCAATTTGAGTTGTTGAAAAATATAAGCAACTTGCTAAGTGAATCAGCTAAGTATTCACTTAGTAAAGTACTTTATAATGATCCCATGGAATAGTTTAAATCAACCAATAGTGTTATGATGTATCTACTTAATATCTTGTAATTGTCTCAATCGATGGCCATAATGTACGCCTAAGTAGCTTCCATTATAAACTCCGGCTCTTGTAATTTCCATGGGGTGGTGTGGAGATGGACACCTTTTTTATAAAATATAAGGCTCGTCAGTGACCGAGGACAAATAAACTTTGTTTGTATTAGGGATTTTCTAACCATGAAGATGTCAGCAAAATTCAGAAATCTTTAGCAGAAAAATTGGCAGAGTAAAACAAAGATTTTGTGATATATTTTAGGGAAAACCCTCCGCGGATGGAGACCTCAAGACGTGGATTCGGAATGCTTTTTGCTCAATTTTTACCCAAACGTTATCCTCTATCGAATAGGGAACATAAATATTATGGGTTACAACATCTATTCTCATTCATGTTTGAAATTTATAAGAATATATTATAATACAGAATAATAATTTTATTTAGATGCTCATTAGCTAATTACTCAGATCTTTTGAGCCCAACAACGCTTTTGTTTATAGACTTACCGAAAAGGGTGCCTCCTTTGCTATCAACAAAATTATATTTAAATTCTAGTAACAACGTAAAAACAACCAGCAAACTTCTCACATCACCCAAGAGTTGACTAAGAACTGTCTTAACTCTCGTGACACCTAATTGCATGCAATGTTCAATAATCTGGTATTATTAAAAGCTCCATCTTCATCAATTACTAAACCTAATCTGGTGCTAAAGTGCCTGCATGCACGTGACACTCTCAGCGCTTAAGTATTCATTATGAGGTCACCGGAGTTCGCTATATCTAGAACCCTTGATTGGATTTCCACCCAATAGAAAGGTAGTTAGGAAGTAAGTAAGTAGGTCGAAATAAATTGAATATCGATTGTGTCCAGCCTTAACTGATTTCCATAACAAATTAAAATAGAAATACAATTTGTATTTTTAAGGCTCAATTTGCTTTTAGCGACCCGAGGCATAGTATGAATAAATCTGAAGGGTCCATATAAACGACACAGCGGCTGATTTCTTTGAGGGTCTTGTGGGCACGCGTTCTGCTTCCCTTTTAGTATGGATGAAATAAATCTTTCAATAGTCAGTTGCAGTAAGTTATTGGCAACGGATCGCTTCCTCAGGCTCAGCGTAGCGATGATGATAGATTAATTATTCTCTTCGGCACAAACTATTTCATTATTTTCTCGGTTTCTCTTATTCACGCCTAATTGCGCAAATATTTTCACTTCGAATAACTTGAGGCGGGAACTGAGCAAAGTTGGGTTCGCTATCTTCTATACCTTCCATGATTATTTTCTTTTAATTTGCATGGACGAGACTGCATCTTCATGAAAACCACGTTTGTCACAATTATTGAACCTTATTCCTTTTTTAATAAGACTTGAGTTAAAGCGATCTCCATCAGCCTTGAAATATTCACCTGCCTCGATTTGATATTCATGAATAAAATTTTAATAAAATTTTGAAACTAAATTGAATATTAAAATTTGATGGGTAAGCTAAGCTTATTGACTCCCACGTAAATAAAAATATATACCTACTTAAGGTACGTGGTAGTACTTATTTACAGTAATATGTTTACATATAAATATTAGTTCCAAACTATCTAGTAATTATTCCATTACCTACTGAAGCTCTCGTAGCCATTGGTTCATTTTCTGTTTTCGAGTAGGCATTATAAATAGTATGTGATCTACTGTGTAGCTAGATATTAAATTAATTTTTGAAATGTGTTACAAAACATTGTTTAATACCACTACGAAATTTATCCAAAATATTACCTTTTATAAGTAAAGTAAGTACTGCCAATAAGACATACATCCTCATTAAGTTTTCAAACAAACAGTTCCATCACATATCACAGACAGCTTTCCGTATATTATAGCGAGCACTTCAGTCACACGCGGTTTTAATTAACATCTCAATTGGGAGAGTTCGGTCGAGTTATAATAAAGCTCACGTAATATATTTTGGAGGAGGGCGCGACGCGGAGGACCGTCCACGGCGGCGGTTGACACAGAACTGCCGAAGTTCCCGCTCCGCTCGCTTGGCGTTCGCAACTCGTCCCGCACCCATCTGGGGTCGACCCTTAAAATTTTCGTGACCTTATGGGGCGAGTCGATAATCGCTTTAACTAATAAATATGACTAATAGATTCAGTAAGCCGAGAACGCGTCATTACAAGCTTTAGTGGCGGCGAAAGGTATCAATTTGTATATGCGTGTTGTCTGGTATAAATCTTGTCTGGTCCTAAAGTGGTCGTTATGAACTTTGCTATCTGTTTGTGTGGTTTGGACTTGAAAAATGAAATAATGATAGTAAGTATATACACTTCTAACGTCCTTCGTTAAAATCACAAGTCTAAGGAAATTATTCTTTCAGCGTGATACTTCAATAAATATGAAAACTTGTTTTGCCCCCAATTACTTTATTATTAAAATCCAAGAAGTCTTAATGTATTTTACAATTATTGAGTTACGTACTCTGTCAATTCAATGTTCAATGACCAACTAATTATATATGTAACTAATAAAGCTAACTAATAATATCAACATCTTCAACTTATTAAAAATGTAAGTAGTGTCATACATTGTGATTGAACATTTAATTTACTGAGTAGGAAAATACCTGAATATTATGCAAGCGACTCCTTTATAACTTCAGTACATGCCTGTAACAATTAGTTTGATTTATGAATATGGTACGGTTATAGCACGGTACGAAAAGCAAAAGCTAGGTATTACATAACGTTGGACATTGAATTTACAAAGTAAAAAAGTAATTAAATATTATGAAACGCAAGCGGAATTTCTATTTCTTCAGGTCTTGCCTGAAACAATATATTTATTTTTAAAACGACGGAACGAAACACTTTGCACTGAATTTTATGAAATATCTTATGAATATTCCGTTTAGAATTGGCATTGACCTAGTGCGCAACACCTTAATGGATTTTCAGCTATATTTTCTTGAAGTGTGAAATACTTATGTTTAGGAGGTTCATAGATGATTTCGTTTTAGTATTAAAACATGTACTATCTTCATTTCAAACAGTGGCTCATCTTAGTTACATATTTCATATTGACATCACATGTTCTTATTAAAGTAAAATATCATTAGCCCTTTCTTTACAAGGAGGGCGACTTTTTTCCCCCGGCATCGGATGGGTCGTAACACTTTATCGTTATTGTACGATGCCATATTCGGGAGTGGAGTGGCATCGTAAAATCATAAACACCTTCAGTGTTCGCGTTATCCCCAACAAATTCGTTGGGGGTTCCTCTCAATGGCCGATTATGAATTTGGTGTTCAATACGTGATCCGTTTGTAGGATGATTTTCATGTTATTAAGGGTGGCTGTGGATGTGTCTTGTGTGTTTTTTATACCGGTGATTTTAAGAGATATCTGGAGGATATTGATATAGCTATCTCATACTCAAGCTCAAAATTGTTTTTATTCATGTATATAAGCCAAAAAAGCATTCATGAATAGTCAGAATCTACCACCAGTTCGGAATGCTGCTTCCACTGAGAAGACCCGGCAAGAAACTCAATGGTTACCCTTTTCAATTTATATAAGATGGTGTACATTCTTAGTAACAGCAACAGAATGTGAGCATGCAACACAATGTTACTAAATAGTAATCATATCTGACTCAGATTTAGGTATTTATATTAGAATCTGTCATAGGAACCATGAGAAAGATATTGTTATTTAATCAACCAACAGAAACAGGACAATTATGGCTGATTGTTTGGTGCAAATAAAAAAATACTCGTGTTCACATACAGGGTACGGATATGCGACATGGAGGGAAATTGCTTTCAATATTGTTGATATGTTAATTTGTTTCATGGAGACATTTTTTTTCTAAAGCAATTAAATTAAAATTAATTTAATTTAACTTATAAATTTAATTTAATTTATGGCACAAATCTTTCGTTTAAAAATAAAATCATGTTTCCAAGTAGCTAATAATTCTATCAACAATCATAAAAAGTATTTTCCTCCATGTCGAATATCCGTGGCACATCCTGTGTAGGTAGAGCCCACTTTTATGTTGATAATTTTATTTGATTCACAGTTAAAATCACGTATTTCATATGGTAAACATATCTGTTATTGTTGCGAATCGAAAGTGTATAAGTGGCATTAGCCCTTAGATGCGGTAACCGCTAAATCAAGGCTCTTCGTATTAAGAGACAGTTTGAAAAATTACGAAGTAGTTCAGTATAAATAACTAACCCCAAACCAAACAAAGAGTTTAGCCAGATTTTGAAGTACTCTTACTCCATTTTCCACTCAAAATATACTTGCAAATTTACAGTATTTGTGTAATAAATTATGAAATGATTCTGATCTTCAAACACACACCGGTTTGTGCGTAGAGTTATCATTGGTTTCAAGAGAAATGTTTATCCACCATTTACTCAAGCTTCACTTACAATTACGATTCTCAGCAGCTAATTTAACATAATTAGGCGAAGTTACGTTCAGCCCCTATATATATTTTAGGGAAGGGCACACTTGGGTTTCTGAAATTTCTGAAATAAGTTGTACCACATTGCGATCAGAGTCAAGAAGTTGATGCTAGCTGTCTTGTTCCTCTGAACCTGCAATGAACATATTAACAATTCGTCTGAAGATAGCAATTTCAGCTATTGAACTATATTAGACCTAATTATAAGACGACCGTACCACAAATAGTTGACAGTTATACCGTATTCCATAAATAATTTAAGTACTTATCGATAAACCAAATTTGGGTAAGGAATACGACGCTGACTTAGGCACTAATATCATTATTTATATAATAAAGTCGGCAAAAAGCATACGACACCTGATATTAAGCAGTTACCGTAACCTATAGATGCTTGCAATACCAATGGCATTACTCGCACTTTGCCGACCGAAATGGGTTAGAGGGTGGGAAAAAGGAGAGTTGGTCTTCCAGCTCTCTCAGTCATCGTACGAAACACAGCTATAGTAGCTACTTTATGAAGATATTATGTGAGAGGGTGGTACTACCCCAATTGAACTAGCCCTTGTGTGAGCTGTCACAATGCTGTCAATTAGCTACAGCCTGGCACCACCGTAACCGTGATCTAGATCCTAGAGCATAATCATCACTCCGCTGACAAGCTATAGAATTTTCCCTGTACTAGTTTGTTGCAATGCAGTGTCCCGTAATGGGTAAGAGGCACGTCGTTTCTTTGGTTATTACCGGGTGACAAGCGGGCGCAGGCGGCGTTCTCTCTCGCTTTATCACTTAATTTGAATCGTGGCCTGAATTTAGAACGCCTGTCCTTAGAATTCGAAGATTGTTAATCTGTTCTGTCTGGATATTCCAATTCGAATCCACCTGCCAATAAACGGGCTCTCAAATAAATTTAATAGTCATCCCCCTTCCCCTCGTCAGGTTAAATAAATTCCCAATGAGCCGTTATCTGATAAATTCTAAATAAAGAGTGTTCTCAGAATTTATCTAACGAATTCATCATCGTCGTCGGTGAAAATATATTTGATTGTAAAAATCTTATTAAAATTCACGTGGAAAAAAGAAAGTCAAATGCAGATGCGGTGCTCTGCCGGGCAGTTTTTATTATTCAATCATCAAAATGAGGTCTAGCAATAAATCATAAAAGGAAAACGTGCGTAACTTTACGATATTTTGTTAGTAGATTTACAAATTGGTTTATTTTTCCTTTTGAATCCTGGATGCAGAGGGCCATCTTGACATTATACATCAAGGAACTTACATACGCTGCTTGCATTACACTTACCTGGGACGAGTTAAGTACTTTGCTACATACAAGCACAGAGAGCTAAACATATAGCTATAGAAATTTCCATCACTTTTCATTGGCATAATCCACACAGCTGTTCTATCAAAAACACGTTTCATCCTCACCTCTGTTTTTTAAAGCGCCTTATTACGTGTACCGTATTTCAAAACGCTCATGAAAATTCATGTACTTATTTAAACACAAGTGGGAAATGAAATACTCATAAAGGCAGTGTAAAAACGGGCCCGCGTACGTTTCGCCTTTGAAAATGATATTCGCGAAAGTATAAGCGTGCCATATTTTTAGTGGTAATGTGGGTGAAATGACAACACTCACCTCCCTCTAAATCAAACATGCATAAATCCAAGCCGCTCCCTTTACGCTATTATGTCAACCGAAGCGATTTATGATCGTATCTAAGGGATTTCCACAAGGGAGAATATCGCAGAGTAAATAGTATTGAACGTACCTACCTACTGAAATATCAGAGTGTGCGTCTCGCGAGAGCATGATTGCTTGCTTTCTATTTTTTCGACGTTTCATTCCCAGTTATTTGATCATCGTTATGATTTCAGTACTTAACATATTCGATGCGAAAGAGACATGTTTATTGATGGCGATATGATAGCTCAACGATTTCCATCTTTGGTTCATATATTATCTATACAAATTAATAAAATTGGAGTGTCTGTTTGTCTATCTGTCTGTGTGTTTGTCTGTCTGTCTGTCTGTATGTTTGTTCCGGGTAATCTCCGAAACGGCTGGACCGATTTTGACGGGACTTCACTGGAAGATAGCTGATGTTATAAGCAGTATCTTAGGCTACTTTTATTATAGAAAAACAAAAGAAAAAACAAATGGGTAGCGCGGGCTCAGAACGCGGGAGCGGGCTTTTGCGATAGGTATATAAAGAAAAATGAGATTAAACTTAGCATAGATATTTCTTTATTAACTTCATTTTTTATTAACATAATTATTAACTTTTCGTAAACTCTGCGAACTCAACGAACATTTTATGTTAAATTAAATTTTTGTTAAGTAAAATTCCACGCGGACGAAGTCGCGGGCTCAGCTAGTATTATCATATACTTAATTAAGATTATGCCAATGATATTACAAAAATGACAATATTGCATCATAATTATCATTATAAATACGCCGTACAAGATTACGTATTAGATTAGATAGATAATAATGATAAAATAATAACGACCTGTTACTAACTAACCTAGCAGCTAAGCAGTGGCCAGCAACAGGATATGATATCATGTCATGAGAATAGTTAATGTGTACCTACATAATTATTAATTTCTATCATGATCCAAGACGCTCCATTGCTTCTGTTGTCTCCGTATCAATTCGAATAGTTAGAGATTCTCAAGACAATCGGATTAATGTCCTGGCTGGCTACCGTCCGACTAGATACGAAACTAGACTGAATATCTGCAGTATCGATTGTAGTATAGCCACTTATCGCGATAATTGGCTTTACTACTCTCCGAAACTCGGACTCGAGACTCAGACGCGTCTGAGGATTACGGTTATCCAACAAGAGATGGGAAATATTTGATTTTATTATTAATTGAGAATTAATAAATATATATCGACACACCAACTGTATGGTCCCAAACTAAGCAAAGCTTGTACTATAGGTACCGTACAATGGACTGGGGGCGATCCCAGTGACACCCAGACCAGGGCAAATTACGAAAAAGCCGTTTCCGAAATTTACCCCAGCGGGAATCGAACCCGCAACCACCATGTGCAGTGAGCTGAGCGGCCTACGCTCGAACCATTGCGCCAAGCGGTTGTCAAATTGTTTAAAATGCTGCATGTGCTTATGTTCTATTATCTTTAATTTTCCAATTGTTAAAGGATTTTGTTTATAACTATTACGATTCTGATGGAAGATTTCATAAATAAATATTTCGAATATTTATTTATGAAATCTTCCATCAGAATCGTAATAGTTATAAACAAAATCCTTTAACAATTTTCATTGGTGTCAACGGTTCTTCATGTTACTTCATGTTATTATTATTACATCTTATTAACAAGGTTTTTAATACTGATTCATAAATGGCAAAAAATCTACAGTTTGCAAACTAATTGGTGCCAAATTATATATTTCATCTTAAAAATTCACAACAAACCACATTACCATAGGCGAGCATTAATTACGTTGACAAAGCGGGTTATATAAACGCAATGGTTAATAAAACAAGGTGTTTCGCCCTCCGGACGCACCTGCGGCGTCCCCAGCGGTAATGTAATTAATGTTCGGCTTTTTTATCAACATATGCCTTCGAAAATGAGTTTTCCCTGTTAAAATAGATGTACTGATTTCGATTTATACCTGAAACCTATAGGCATATGAGTCATTTTCCTACGATTACCATGTGCTATTTTCAATTCCAATATAAAAGAAGCAAAACTTTAATAAATACCGTCCACCGTTACGATTTCAATCTCGTTCCGCTCTACAATTTAAACCGTTTTTCTAACTAGAGTCGTACGTACCGCGCCGCAGGTTCTACCCATATGAACAACTCTGAAAAAAAAAAATATTTAGCGAAGCTCACAATGTTTTCATACACGAGATGAAACACCCACGCGCTGGTTTCAAAGGGTTAGATATTATTATGATGACCTATTTTTTAATTTGTTAGCCTAATAAAGAAATAATAGGAATATACAATTGACAATCTTTCTTTAAAAATAATAAAAAGTAATTTTAAAAATTAAGCCATTTCCTAAACATAAAGGCGCATGGAGTACCAGGATTGCATAAGGTGCATGGCGGACAGTATAACTAGTTAAGTGTCTTGAACACCTGAATGGCTACCGCATTGGTCTAGTAGGACTAGCACACAGTATTGTGCATGTCTCTACATAGGCTTAAGCCGTACTTGGGAGTTAGTTAGCCGGAGGACGCACGATCTGGCTTCCAAATTCACGTAACATGAATACACGTAGACAGAGTGCGTAGAACTAGTGTGTGGAGCCAGCAAAAGTAATACCAAATACTTAGCATCAATCTAGATTGATATTTGATCAGATCTACACATTGGCGAAAGTTCTTAGCTATCCTTATTTTAAATAGTGTAACTAAAAATTGTTATTATTACACATACCTATTTAAATAGGTATATTATCATGTAGACGTTGTACCAAAACATTAATTATCAAATGATTTATGTGCCTTATAAATTATTACTGTGCCATGTCAGTCTCGTTTGACAGCTACAACAATCCGTTTGTAAAAGTTATCTACGAGTAGCTGTAATATTTTTAAAAACGAATCAGCGTCTACACCTCGAAATGATAAATCTATTTTTAATCCGTTATAAATCCTTTCACTGAAATATGAAATTGTAAAATTAATATGATGAAATTGCGTTATCAAATTGTATATATCTATCACGTAACTTAATGAAAATCATAAAGATTGTCATATTCACCTACGTTACCCTTTCATTTTTTCTGAATTAAGTAGGTATATACCGAACTAAATGGTAGCAACTGATTTCATATTCAACAGTGGGTATTGAGGCATATTTTAGCGGGGCGTGATTTATTCCATGATATTACGCACCCAGGGTTGGCTTGAATGGCATTACGTTGACAGCTTATGAGGTCCTTTATTTATATTTGATTTATGTAGTGCGCAGAGATACGGCCCGCTCTGCCAGTTCTCGGCCAGTGAACGTTATTCGGCATTAAAACGGGGAAAAATCGACATTAGTGGGATATATTAGGTGGAAGTTACGAGTAGGTATGGGAGCTAATTCATAATAATGGTTATCACGGGAACGTAAATTAAGGGACTATTTTATAGAATTTGATTGATTAACTGAAGAAGATTGCACGTCATCTTTCAGTTTTAGTATCGTACGATAACATCCGATGGTAGCTTTTCATAAAATAACACATTTTTTCACTTAAAAGGCTATATTTTTGTTTCTTCCTACCTTATTTATATGGTCAGTAAGCGTATTATATTCATACATACATTTATCAGAGTCTAAAAGCTAAATTCACTTGAGCATTCGCAAAAACAAATCGCATTTGGTGTTAGGCAATGTCATGCAAATGTCGGGAGGGCCGCAGAATCCGGTGTACAAAACAGCCATTGTTATAAAAATAATTGGGGTCACGTTGTCGTTAGTCCTCTCGACCTATTATTCTGTTTTGTCAGTGAATATAATCCTGAAATCTGACAATTTGCTATTCTCCACCCAATTGTGCGTCGATTCAATAATATTACGTTTCTGATAAGTCTTCTTAATAACCTTTTAAATCTTATTGTTACAAGAATAGAGGCTATTGTTCTGATGCTCTTCACCTCATCGTTTGTACTGAAGCATCGCTCTTGTCGGTCATTGGAAGAGCAGTAAACGGGACCGAGTTTCGCGTAGTTAAACCACAAATGTACCATTCGCAAGTAATAAACCTGGAACACTTTTAAAGTAACTATAAATCACGCATCCGGCTCGTATATATTCGCAGCGTTTTATTGGAAGTCCAGACCGAAATATATTTTGGGTCCTCTAAAGTATAACCTTAATCACCTATTTTTTACATTCAAGAGACCTTTTTGTGTAAAGGACTTTCCTTTTCAACGAGACTTTCGTCCCGAAATTTGTTTCGCTCATATACTTACAAATGGTTCTAATTACAGGTCGGTCTCTTGAGAGCCGGATCCAACCTCAACATCCTGGAAAGGCTTTTATTATTAATCAATACAAAATATCAAAGTGAGCAGGTACATTGTTGTTCTACATCAATTTATTGGTCCCGCGGGCCGGGGCTCAACGGAGCGACGCAAACCAGATTATTATTTACCACTTTCGACCGCATTTTATTACCAACCCACAAAAGGGTCAAATAATAAAAAGAAGTGTTCGCTTTGTGGGTAACACAATAGGCCGATATTTATGGTCTTTACCTTTGTTTTACTTCGGAGTCAACTTAGACTTCTGATGTTATTTGAATAGGAATCTTGCGTTTTCGGAATAGTAGCGAGTTTTCATTTAACCTCTTCAATATGTAACGTACTTGCAGTTAGTGCTTGTAATGCCATTACTATATACTCCTTAGGAGCTTGTTTACCAACGCACTATTTGAACCTTAGTACACGCATCTCCACAACTATAACTATATTTTTATTATTATAATTTAGCTATTTTGACGTTCCACTCCTGGGCATGGGCCTCCCCTCACTACGAGCGGGATTCAGGCCACGCTGTCCTAGTGCCGGTTGGCGGATTTCACATGACATGTGAAATCCTTTGTTGAAAGACATTGTCTTTTGTTGGTTAGATTTTCTAAGACATACAGATTTCCCTACGATGTATATTAATTATTTATTATTATTACATTAGGCTATACTTCACGCCGATATTTTGTGGAGAAAGTCGAAACATTTTATTTTAGTTTTGACTTGACTAAGCAGAAATACTACCAGGGTTTTCAAACTAAAGGAACTAGTATCGAATGTTTTAGAAAAAAGGGTTGTGACATGTACCTACCTCCCTTGGCATTTTGGGAACGCGTGAGTACCTACACGGTTGGGTTAGCCGTGGGCTTCATATCACATCACGGTTTTGTGAACAATGGCTTTCAAATGTCAAATGCCTTTGTGAAGCCCTTTAAGTACATGGTCAATGATACGATGAATTTATAAAGTCGTAGGGAAGCAAAGTTAATTTCAATATAATGACTATTTAAGTTTATTTTGTCCTAGCTGTGCCCCGCGACTTCATCCGCGTAGTATAGGATTATTGGGTTAAAAAGTATCCTATATGTTAATCCCGGTTATAATCTATCTGTGTTCCAAATTTCATCCAAATCCGTTCAGTAGTTTTTGCGTGAAGGAGTAACAAACATACATACAAACATCCACACTCACAAACTTTCGCATTTATAATATTAGTAGGATTTACTTTACTGTTTTACTTTACTTGCTTTTTTTAAATTTACAAGTGCCCTCCATGACATGCATTGGTACAAAAATACTACCTATCAAAGAAATGTGGCTGCACTGCAGTTAAATCATTCATTCAATATTAGATTATGCTGAAAAACATTCGTTCTTTTCGTTCTTCAAGTTTTTTCAACACTTTTACGTGCCATTGGCGTCATAACATGAAAATCATGATAGCACGAGGAATTACTTGAAAAACCACTAAAAACTTCACAAAAGCCATTCACCAAAAGAACTTTACGATGGGCGTTGAAGGCAAATCTTTTGTCGAAAAGGTAAAAATCTCGTTTGAAATAACCCGGAAAACGACCTCTGTCATAAACGCCCGCCGAACCGGATATTTGCTGATCCTTGGGTTCCCCGGCTGTCCCTCAGCGGTGCATGGAGTAATGTTAAGTCATCTAGAGAAACAATAACTCATTCATCTGAATTTATCTATTTTTTGTTGGACAAACACGCATTTGACTCCAAGCTGTTATTGTGATTACTATTATACCTGTATATGGTTGACATATCTCATGCAAATATTGTCTAGGAGAGATCACCTTTGATAGAACCGCATAAAGTATATATTTACTCGTTTCTTTTTGAGATTTTTCACAAGGAATTGTTAAACAATTAAAATAAATTTTAATCACTACGTTTTGTCCGCTGCTTTGCTGGCATAGATTTTATTTTCTAGATGATAACAACAACGCCACCTACTGGGGTTAACTATAGCTAAGAACCATTCAAGTGACAACATGCAAACAAAATATAAAAACATGAAAATCCGTCAAACCGTTTAGGAGTATAATTACGCACACTTGGTTTTTATGTTTTAAGGATAATACAGAATCTATTTGAAGCTATTTTGTTAACTACTATCCCCCAGTCCTACGGTTAATTAATTACCCTTTAACTATACAAACCAAATATATAAATACTTGTTTCGCGTCAGTAAATCGACTCGAGGGTGAGCGAGTACCTACCAGACTGAATTTTAAAAGCTTTTATGGCATTTTTATTCGTCATCTCTAATTACAGTGGCGTAGGCGTCGCATAACGCCACCTTAGTCATTACAGATGCCGTGAGCGAAGCCATAAAGCTAGGAAATGCTTTATGCAAAATAATTTACCAGCGGCGGAGTATGTTGTGTGTGTGTAGCACGTGAATACAGATCTTAGTGGCTTGCAGTAAACGTAGATATTACCTTAAAAATAGTCTGTGCATTTGGTGTCAAAATTCAAAAAAAACAAAATTCAAAATTGTTTTTATTCATGTAAGTCAACAAAGCATTTATGAATAGTCAGAATCTACCAACCCGTCATTTGGTTTACCAACCCGTGGCCGTCATTCCAAAACATTTTTGCACTACTGGCCATCGTTTAAATTCTGCGAGCTATGCCCACCATTTCATCAATAATAGCCATGTACCCCTCATCATATAGTTCCGTCTCCTACCAATGTACGGCAATGGTAAGAGATTACCACTTTGGTGGTAAGTAGAAGATCTGAACAGCGGTGTTGTCATCTAAAACTGTTGCTTATTATTTATCTTTCCTTTTCCAAACTTTCTCGTAATATTAAGTAAGCAAGGCATAACAAATGTTAGGTATATGTAACAAATTAATTCCGCATAAATCTTCTACAAAGTGATTACATTTATTGGAAAAGTAAATTAACAGTTATCTTTAAATATTTCTTTGAATATTCAATTTATTTCTCTTAAAACCAAGTAGGTCTGCTTTGATAGAGACCATAGAAAGACAATTAGCTACCTACGTCATTCACAAAAGTCTTCTTTAGATACGGACATTGGTGTAATTTTATCTCGAAAATGTCGAAATTATTTATTATCCACTTACAATAATTATGGACATAGTAACAAAACTAAACTCACGCAACGGTTACAAAAAATGAGAGGTTTTAGACTAATTAATTTAACGACACTCATTATCGCGTTGCCACCTGAAAATTTCCGTATTTTTTCCATGAAAATAACCGTCACGTCGTTCCAAAAGTCGTCGGGAATTTTATAATGCCCCTTAAAAAATGTAACAAGTTTATCTGCGAGGTTTAATTGCATAAGCGATGTTCTATTTTTTCGACGACGAACGCGTAAAACGCAGTTCCCGTAAAAGCTTTGCCGCTCTGGAAATTTATTTTTCTGAAGTAATTTTAATTATTTATTACGTGTAGGTACGTAGATAGGCGCGTTAGTAACTGGGGCATGCGAGATACGAATGTATTTACATAATTTGAAGCTGAAATAAAAATAAAGAGGCAGACAGCGGGTAAACATGTATATTTAATTTGTTTCTTCAGTTTGTGTATTGACTTGTATTTTTATGAAGATCTAGACCAAAAGGACCTATTACCTATAAAAGTCAAATCGTTTATTTTGTTTAGGCCTACGGAGGCACTACAAAATAGTCATTTTTTCCATATTTTTTTAAGTCTACAACCGGATCGGAACGCGACCTCGACTGAGAAGATCCGGCAAGAAACTCAGCGGGCTTGTCTTTTAACATTTGGTACCAATGTAAAATCTACGAAGGTTTTTTTTAAAACTGACATTGATAAAAATTCTAGATTATACCCAGGATATTTCAAAAGTCTGAAATAATAAATGGGATTGCATGAGTATCGGGTATAAAAGTTTGATCGATATTCTAAGTCTTTTTCGTATTATTTTTCTTCCGGCCAGTTTAAAACATAGGTATGTCATATTTCAAGTCCTATGCAAAATGTTTATTTTTAGTTTTAGTGTGTGATAAAATAATGCTGTAATTAAAATACCACATCCTATCATAAAATCTCTTACAACATAAAACCCATTTAAAATATAATAAGCCATCAGCAGAAAACATAAAAACATCTTCTTTAGGTACTTACATTATTATTGCTTTCGTTCACTTGTCCTCGACAGAGTTCTTAAAAAAAACAATTGAAACATCTTCAAAGCTACTTTTACGTTTTTCGTTACATTATGATAAGATAAGATGAAATGATAATGGCTTTTCCCGAAATCAACCAGGCGTAACGTGACCCAGAGGGTGGGGTCCGGTTGCCGCGGCACCTCTTTAGGCCAAAGGCTACCTGCAAAATGCCAAAATTTGTTTTACAGTAGCAAAATATTTTTTTTTTCATACAACAAAGTCAACCTGAAATGGTGTGGGATAGAGGGAGGGCTTCCGCTACCGGCTCTCTCACTTTTCATTCGAATCGCAGCTATTCTGTGGGTGGGTGGTACTACTCTGGTGGAACTAGCCTGTATATCAGCTGTAGTTGGCTACAGCTCAGTAATTATATTACAAAAAATGAAAAATTGTGAACGTATATAAAAATCACATCTATGGCAGACAGATTTGCTTAAGTTGGGCATTAGGTACTTCTGATAGCATCGGGTAAGGTTGGCGGTCACTCACACGAAGAATCTCTTCTATTTATACATTTTTGATTTTGACGAATAATGACCTTCTATACATATTTTAAATCTGGATACAGTAAAATGTGTGGAAATTATCGGTGCTTGGTTAACCGTGTAAATACCGCTAAAGGTATTCCATTCTAATAATAGCCGTAGAAAAAAACCTGCCAAACATAGAAACAATAAAGTCTCTACCAACTACAAACCCCAACACTAAATACAAACCCCAACAGAACGCATTAAAGCAACACAATATTTCACAAACCTGACTAATCGGGTCCGGCCCTAGTTCGTCGGTGAAATATGCCTGCATATTTCCTAAATATTTTGAGCTCCTCGTTAGATTCAAATGTGCGGTGCCGTTTGGAGTGTAGAGTGAATTCATTATCGCGGTCGGGCAGTCGTTAGTGGTTTACGACCCTGTTCGCAAACTCTTTGAAATAATGCTCCCCTGGTACCTTGACGTTTCAGCGTACGTATACGAGTGCCGTGAGAGATATTTAAAACATTCGTGTAATCCCTTTGGGAGTAACAATTGGGATTTTCTGTTGTTATTTTATAAAACAGGCAATTAAATAGGTATATAGTAAAAATATAAATAAAAACAGAGATATGTAGAAAGAAGAGACATAAAAAATACTGACCGACGCCTATATGACCTATGAGACATTCGAGTGTGACATTCAAAAAAATATATTGTACTCAGTTCCTATTAAGCAGCGATATCCGATTGGTTTAGCACACGTCAAGCCGGTACAAGGACCTAGATTTAAACACTAGCTTGCACCTCTAGGTTTTCAAAATCGATGTGCCAATCATCATTTCAGTGATGATCACTTGCTTACCGCGAAGAAAAAAATCGTGAGGAAACCTGCATGTCTTAGATAAGTGAACCAATTTTCGAAAGACATGTGAAATCCGTCAACCCTTACTGGGCTAGCGTGGTGGATAGAATAATGGCCTGAATCCCCCTCATATTGAGGGGAGGCCCGTGCCCAGGAGTGGGACGATAAGATATTTTTTTTCTATTACAGTATGTACAAGCCTAATAGTTAGAATATCTAAAAAAAAAAAAACATGGACGTTCAGTAAAATTATAAAGCCTCATTTGAAGGCAATTATCATAAATTATTCGAGCGTTCGATTATTCAACATCATTCGACTTTTTATGTCGTTTTCTTTGGACGACCGTTTAGTAATTATTGGCTAAGTTATAATTATCTACCTTATTCATTTTTGTTCACGGGTCAGATTTCGGTGTTAAGCTTGTATTTAAAAGGTCAGCGAGCAAGTAATCAGCTTAACTTGGTTCTGCTTTGTGGGGGCTAAAATATCACGTAAATCTCTTTTTTTCGTGGATAATTTAGTTAACGGTGCGGAAAGACGTTCATAAATAATAATTGGCCGTAATTTTGTCTTAGTCTCAGCGAATGAAGTCTCATAATCCCGGTTTGGGTTTGACCTAAAATATGTTTATTATTTAGTTAATTACCTGACGACTTGGCTCGTTTAGTTTCATTAAGGTTAAGACAGTTTTATCTCAGTTTTGAAAGTAACATCTAAGGGTTTTGATCTAAAGTCTAGGTGAGTATTATAATAGAAAAAAAACTTTATTTTTCTACTGTGGAACTATAGTTATATGAAATCTTCGCAACTCCATAGGTACTGTTTTCCTACTAAAACCTATTAGCCGCCTTGACACTACACATTTTAGTACCTCTATCATTATTTTCTCGCATTACATAGGTTTGAAAAATATATTTTTTTACAATTCTGCTGTAAAAATGTTGAATTTCCTATCTGTTGAAACTTTAAAGTGTTTTCGTGTGTTTCGTGTTTGAATTTCAATTTAATTTCGGCACTTCAAAAAAACTTTAAATTACAATTTGTCACAAAGTAGATATGAATTAGGTACATCTTACGGAGCGCGGTATAACAAAATTTCCGCTTCTTACAAAATATTTTTTTCCTCATACTCCCCTAACGAGGCTTCTTTCTCCAATACTTATCCGAAGTTTTTCCTTCCGAATCGTGATGGCCATGCTAGTAAGCCGAGCCACAGCAATAAGTAACTAATGCCTTATATATCACTGGCTCTTGCACGCGACTTCACCCGTATAAACTTAATTCACAACACCCTATGTGTTAATCCAGGTTATAAACGATATGTGTGCTAAATTTCATTCAAATCCGTCCAGCCATTTTTGCATGGTTAAGTAAGAAACATGCAAACATATAAACTTTCGATTCATAATATTAGTAGAAACTGTTATTGCTCATTTGAATTCATGGTCAGGTATAGGAACTTACGTCGCGTAAATATTCAACTGCTGTTATCGGTATATAATTATTTATAATACATTTATATGCAAATATTGCCATTATATGTGGTGCCTATTTGTCGTCTTATCCAAGGTCGTAACGTAGAGCAAGACAGAAATAAGTACTGTATCATCATCACCTTGCCCTTATCCCACACTAGGTGGGGTCGGCGCAGCACGTTCTCTTCTTCCAAAGAAATAAGTACTGTAAAGGTGCATAAAATATGGTTCATCGAACCAATCGCGGGGCACGCCTCGCCTAGCCACCTTTAGACGTGTCAAATTTAATTAATTAGGGCTACTGGTTGTAGCCTAAAGGTACTTTTTTGAGTTCTTACTGAGTACTTAGTCCGATTTTCACTAAGAGGGTGGAAACACTGTCGTTACGCAAATAAATACGATGAATTAAATAAAATTTATAACGTCATATTATGATGACGCCAGTAGGTAAAAAAAAATGATGATTAACACGGTATTATTATAGGTCGGTATTTTGACAACCGCTTGGCTCAGTGTTTCGAGCGTAGGCCGCTCGGCTCACTGCACATGGTGGTTGCGGGTTCGATAAACGCCGGGGCAAATTTCGTAAATGACCTTTTCGTATCTTGCCCAGGTGTGGGTGTCGCTGGGATAGCCCCCAGTCCATTGTACGGTACCTATAGTCTTAATTATGCTTAGCTTGGGACCATACAATTGGTGTGTCAGTCTGGCGATATTATATTTATTTTTATTTAACAACTGGAAGACGTCCATTTAAAAATATGTCGTGAAAAGTTTCTATAAATAACGTTCTTGATGTAATATTGAAAACGCGATTCGCTGACCAATTAACTTCCCCTAACTGCCTACTCCACTTTAATAATGGGGCAGAATGAATAATGAAGTAATTAAAAACATACCTACACCCTAAAACAGTGTACATAGTTGACAGCTTTTAACCGTTCGCAACTCTATCCAGGTAGGTCGGACCACCCCCGCATTAAAGCCACGGCGAAAGCCTAAGAACTCGAACAATGGAAAGGAAACGCCCCGCAACGTGCGTGACCACCGGCTCAATGCAAATTATACTTCCATCCATTTCATACAATAAAACCAAATGAGGCCTTTTAACGCAACATGAGAAATCGATAAAAAATACACGTCCGAGCTTCTGCTCGGGCGCGCTCGTGTTGTGAAGGAAAACGTTTTGTGATTTTTTATGCACGACTGCGGAAGGGTTAAGTTTTGTAGCCCCTATACGCTTAAGCATACAATTTGTGTGCAGACTTTTTCTTGAATAATTTCATGAACTCACACATAAATAATCATTATTTACCCGTTTTACGACCTTTGACGACTACTCGGCGCAGTGGTTCGAGCGTAGGCCACTTGGCTCACTGCACATGGTGGTTGCGGGTTCGATTCCCGCTGGAGTTATTTTGGAAATGGCCTTTTCGTAATTTGCTCAGGTCTGGGTGTCACTCGGATCGCCCCTAGTCCATTGTACGGTACGCATAGTACAAGCGTTGCTTAGTTTGGGACCATACAGTTGGTGTGTTCGTCTGGCGATATTTATTTATTTATTTTAACTTCCTAATCCTACGCACGGGTGTCCCCTCAATACGAGGGAGATTTAGCTCTTACTGACGCTGTTCCAGTGGGGGTTAACGGATTTCACAAGTCTTTCGAAAATTGGTAAGATTTTTTATCACATGCAGGTTTCGCCACTATGTTTTCCTTCACCGTTAGCAAGTGATAATCATATTGATATTATCATTACACAATAATAATAAAGGATATTTTACTTATCGGTAGTAGAGCCAAACTGTAGACAATTGCCAAGAGCTAATATATTCGGGGTTGCTGGACCGGGATAGTACCACCCTCTTTCAAAAGATCAGCGTAAAGTAGAACATTTGTTACGTGACCTTCAACCTCAAAAAAATCGATTTTTTATCAAATATTCTCAAGTAACCAACAACTAAAGTATATTATACGCAATTGCGTCTACGAAAACATCCCGAAGTCGTAAGCAAAGGGCAAAACTGTGGGACATTCTCACAAAATAGTGGTCGGGTCCACATTTGGAACGGGTCGAAAATATATACGTGGTAATAAAGGCCCGTCCCTCGAGTGTGCCTTGACCACGGCCCGATCATAACCCAATTACTGGCCAACCGTATTTTTATGAACCCGTTACACCTTAGTGGAACAATACCAGATGAATTTATTTTATTTTTATTCGGTACTAGTGATGTTTTATTGGGACGATCTTAAATCTTGGAAGTTTGTTTATGTCATTTATTCTGAAGTATTGAATTCAAGAACGAATTTCAATACTGAATACGCATAAATGTACTGTTTAATTGAATTGGGTAGGGAGTATTCCGTAAAAAAATTATAATCTGCAATTTCGATCCAGCCACATTCTTGCTCAATCACAATTGTACTTTAAGACCATTCAAACATCGCCGCTTCGTTGCTCTCTTATAACAAATATAAACATGAGAAACTCCATGCCTCATTAGGGGCAAAATATTGAGCATTTGCGAGAAAAACTAGGCAGTAAAAGTGTCTCAAACGTGATTCATAATTTAAAAAATGCTTGCTTTATAATAGGGCTGGATATTTCACTGTTCTGATTCATCTATCAAAACTATTGCATTTAGGATGGCCAGTTATTTTTTATGGGTGATGAAAAATGCATTCGTGAAGTAATAAATCGGTCCTGTAGAAATGGAATAAATAAAAAAATAAACTTGTAAAATTTTCGTAACATAGGCGCTGAGTTTGTTGTTATGGTACACAAACTTGATTGAGCTAATTGTATTGCTATCCTGGCCATGTTGCTAATGTGTGAGCAAGGCTGAAATATTTTTAGGTGTGTCTAATTTTCTTTAGTAGTGATTTGACAACAATACTCTAATTTTTTTTAGGTGTGTTTAACCGCTTATTTTGGCAACATTATTGTAAGGATATTAGGTGTCAATGTTCTCGAGTGGCGACCTCGAACCGGAAGACGCAGAGTTGGACGGTCCCCCACTAGATGGACAGATGATCTGGTGAGAGTCGCGCGGAGCCGTTGGATGCAGATAGTGAGCAACCGTCCATTGTGGCGTTCTATGGGGGAGGCCTATGTTCAGCAGTAAACGCCTTCCGGCTGATGATGTGTGAAGGATATTGCGTGACATTCACTAGTCACGCACCATATCACCCAGGGTTGCTTCTGCAAGGCTGCGCGCGCGCATGCGCTAATTAGTATGCTTATAACGTTGCATAGCTCAAAATGTATATTCATCGCTTTCTAACAAAAGTCCTGGCGAATGATTTATTAAAAAAAAACTTTACGTTGGTCCGTATTGGTAAATCGATCTACCAGTCCAAAATGACATATCAAAAGCGTAATTACTAAAGACATCTCTGAGTTGAGGTCGATCCATTAATTTTATGTAATGGTTTTTTTCTTAAATTGAATTCCCCGTCAGAAAATACAGTGCGGGAAAATAAATGCAGTGCATAAAGACGGGACGGCACACAAAACGACATCAGAGTGTGTTACAGTGACGTAATTGTAATTACCAAGTGTGAAGGTAATTGCTTCTCCCCGTTGCCTTAAAAGCACTACTTAAACAGAGAGCTAACAGTTCTAAAACATACATACGAGCTTTGCGAAGTTGTCTGTTTCTTATTAAGTACGGTGAAATGGATTTTACCCCGTGTGTCTCGTGTCAAGGTGTCAAGTATACTTGGCCAGCTTTCGAGATAATTAGAAGTAAGCAGGATTTTTCAAAAGTGTATAAGAGCCAAACTGTAGAGCTTGGCTCTATCACCCTAAATAGGTACTTAGATAGATGTAGGTAGAGATGTAGAGATGTAGGAGAGATCGAGTAAGACTCGATCAATCATAATACGTAATAGGCAAGTACCTAAGTTATGAAGTACTTTTCTCCGGCGACTGGCACAGTTTTTATTAGTATCTGGAACGTAATTTTATCATAAACTTAGATATGAGTTCGTGTAAAACTTTGCCTATGTGTCCTTAAGATGGTATTTTTCTATGCCAGTGCTGCTGATTCGCTTGGTACATTAACTAAACTAAACTAATATATATATACAGCCTGGCGCTACCATGGCGACTTTAATACACACAGGTAGGGCTAGTGGTCAATTATCATAATAGTAATAAAAAAAGAAAAGTCCGTAAATAGAAAAAATAAAATTTTCGAACAAAATAGATACTAAATAAAGTAATCAAATTGGCATCACCCTTGAAATCCGATTAATTCAGCTACTCTTACGCTCTTACCTACTACTCGGAGCGGGCGAGCTAATAGTATTATTATTATTTCTAATAGTATTTCTTTTACGTTTTAATTTCATTGCAGAAATGTTATTATCCGTGACCTCGAGAGGTGACCTCTGCGGTAGAGTTATTTACGTACAGGCTGCTCCAAAATGGTATTTCAGAAAGTGTTGAATAATTCAATGAATAATAATTTTTAATAAAATTTAAATATCTCGAAAATCAGACAATGAGAAGTCTAATACGTGTGTTAATGTACGGTCGCCATGGTAGCGCCAGGCTGTATATACATATTAGTTTATTATAATAGATATTATATATAGTATAATATATATAAATTATAGTTATATATTATAATTATATTTATAGTTTAATTATAGTATACTGAAGTATACTATAATTGCCCTCCCTCTCGTAGTGGTAACGGGTGAGCAAGACATACATATTTTTGTATGTTTCAAATTTTGTTTCAATTAGCTATCAATTTGAAGCTAAACGAAATCCTTCGAATGTAGCTTGGCAGCTTAACCGAGCTTTTTTATTTGCTAATTTGCTTTTGAGGAGCGAGTTTGCATCGAGTACCTATCTCTAAGGGGTATTTGATATTTTATACTAATTTCATCGTGATAACTCTACCTGTTCCTGAGAAAAAGGGCCCGGACAGACAGACAGGCACAAACAGACGGACAACAAAGTAATCCTATAAGGGTTCCGTTTTCTTTCCTTCTGAGCCACGGAACACTAAAAAGAACAAAATCCATCGGCCACATAAACTAACAGGCTTTTTTCTGCCTCAACCAGTGCCTCGTCTGCAAATCGTAACTTTTAGTGGTATTCATGAGTAGGCACAGTTACCCCTCGCATAATAAAACCGAGATTATCAGTAAATAAGGTCTGCACATAAATAAAGTTGATTCCCCCGCAAATCAGACGGCCGGAATGTTCTGAGATGTAACAAAAAGGTTGGATCTAAACATGATTGGGTGATATTACGATTAGGTTTTTTGTATGTAGAAATTATGTGAGTCCGTGTGTTTGTACAATACTCTGCAAAATAATAAGATCATTAATGTTGTTACGTAGTCTTTACATGCTGTTATACGAGTATTTCTCACTAGCTGAGCCCGCGACTTCGTTCGCGTGGAATTTAACTTAACAAAAAAGCCCGCTCCCGCGTTCTGAGCCCACGCGTCAGGACCCATTTTTTAAATTTTGTGTTCCTAAAATAAAAGTAGCCTAAGTTACTGCTTATAACATCAGCTATCTACCAGTGAAAGACCCGTCAAAATCGGTCCACCCGTTTCGGAGATTACCCGGAACAAACACACAGACAGACAGACAGACAGACAAAAATTTTTTTAATCGCGTTTTTGCTATAGGTGTCGTATGTACTTTCATATGCATTTAGTGAAAAGGTGTTATTTTGATATTACAAACAGACACTCCAATTTTATTTATTTGTATAGATAAGTTGTTTCTCATAATGGTCATAATCCATAACAATGTTGCCTGCTCACATTCAATTTCTGTTCCTGAGAATGTACACCATCTTTTATTCATTGAAAAGAGTAACCATTGAGTTTCTTGCCGGAACTTCTCAGTGGAATCAGCATTCCGAACCGGTGGTGGATTCTGACTATTCATAAATGCTTTGTTGGCTTACATGAATAAAAACAATTTTGAGTTTGAGTTTGATAGTCCACCCTTTTATTTTTTACACATTTTTTTTTGTTTTCATACAATTTGTTTGCATTAGATTTAAAGAAATAGTAGTATTATTATTACAATGTCTTTGGTTAGAATAGTCGAGTTATTCCGGGTTAAAGTGAGTGGGAGTTGTTCTTCCGGCACTCTCACGCGTCGTACGAAATGCAGTTATAATAGACGACCGCTTGGCGCAGTGGTTCGAGCGTAGGCCGCTCGGCTCACTGCGCATGGTGGTTGTGGGTTCGATTCCCGCTGGGGCAAATTTCGGAAATGGCCTTTTCGTAATTTGCCCTAGTCTTGGTGTCACTGGGATCGCCCCTAGTCCACTGTACGGTACCCATAGTACAAGCGTTGCTTAGTTTGGGATCATACAGTTGGTGTGTCAGTCTGGAGATACTTTGATATTTAATAGCTACTTCACAAGGGTACTCGTAGTACATCCCGTTCGAGCCATCAGTGGTCAATTGGGTATCCAAGCTATATGAGTATAGCTCGTCTCTGCCACAATAAAGAATTAATAATAATTCCATTGACTTACAAGAATACCGAACATAATACCTGTCTACACAGATCATTATTACGTGTGCTGAAGGTAATATAATACGTGCGTCGACCCAAGATCGGGCAATACTTGAAGGGAATCGACTACAATATGTGATCAAGTTTTTGACGTTGCAATCTACGGTTAATTTCCCCTGAGGTTCACCTGCCTCCACAATAAAGAAACTATTTTATTGTTACCCATATTGTACCTACTCAATTTCTAAAGTATTGCGTTATATAGATATAACTAGCTGTGCTCACGACTTCGTCCGCGTGGAATTTAATTGACAAAGTTTCATACAAACTTTCATCCCCTATTTTATCCCCTTGGGGGTAGAATTAATCAAAATCCTTTCTTAGTGGATGCCTACGTCATAACATCGACCTGCATGCCAAATTTCAGCCCGATCCGTCCAGTGGTTTGGGCTGTGCGTTGATAGATCACTATATCAGTCAGTCACCTTTGAGTTATATATATATAGAAATAGATAATAATCCACTTTAAAAAAAATATTTTTGATTACTTACAAAGCAAAAGATTAATGTAGGTACAGTTAATAGGAACCAGTATCGAAAATATGCACATCGTCATAGATATATAACATATTCGGAATATTTTTGTAATTGCAATCTCTAAGCTTGTACGAAATAAATTATATAAATTTACATTCGAATTATAATGACATTACAAAACACTTTTATTATGAAAAATGCAATGTAATGCCACTGTAAATTAAATCCTACTAATATTATAAATGCGAAAGTTTGTGAGTGTGGATGTTTGTTACTCTTCCAGGCAAAAACTACTGAACGGATTTGGATGAAATTTGGAACACAGATAGTTTATAACCGGGATTAACACATAGGATACTATCGCGATAAACCCGAAATTTTCGCTAAGTTAAATACTACGTGGACGAAGTCGGCGGGCACAGCTAGTATTCTATAAATAAAAGGATTTGTCTGTATGAAACAAGCTATTCTTATTTTCCTAAAGATATTTCCTATTACGGGGAGAAATAACAACTTAAAATAAGAATGTTTTTTTTGTATAATTGTATATATATATCAGTGAAATACTTTTCTCAATACGCTTGACTACGCTTATAGTAGTGAAATACTTTTTTAAATAAAAATAAATTTACAAAAATGCAGACGTACAAAGTTTCTAAAACAGTACCTACTAACAAGTGAAATATGATCCATAACTGAGTAGTTTTAGCAAACTTTAATAACGAATATATATCGTTATTTATTTAATATTCTTACTAATAATTTTTTATAGTCATAATAGAATTGGTATTTTTATTAGTGAATATAAAAAATACTGAATACAATATATGTCATCATCCCCATTAATTGAGGGTGTTATCCGACGTATCGTATGAAATAAACATTAGGCGTTGGGCACTCCGGGGAAGTTTCAAAAGTCCTTATTGCGTGCTTACGATTCCCCGAGCGGTAATGGGCGAGCGCGATTTCGCTGACAAATAAATATGTACCGCCCTTCCCTACAAGAGTAATTGTAAGGGTGTGGCCCTGAGAATAGACGTCGTAATACTACAAGGCAAATTTTAATATAAGTACAGAGTGTTTCAAAGTACGAAATAATAAATTAGGTACGTTTACCGTAGCCACGTATAGATGCTTAGTGAAGAGACAGACTGTGTGTAACTATCATTTTCTGAGCAACGGCCTTTTGAATATTTGTCTCAATTTTTATGTTCTGGTCTTACGAATTACAATACATCCGATGACTTAGAAAACAGTGTAACCTGTATTTACGAGTAGGTAGCAGAGCAGACAACATGAAAAATTATAAAAATATTGCAAAAATATATAAAATAATTAAATAAGTTCGAATTTTGATTTTTTTTTGTACAATTTAACTCTTAATACCCGATGTTCATCCCGCCACAATTTTTTTATATCTGATTTTTTTAACACTCTGTAGAGAGCGGCTGTCTTAAAGGTATATACTTAAAAAATATAAAAAACTTTTAAGTCTTTTGTACCTACAGTGTAGTCGCTAATTATTGGGATGAGGTATAATTATATATTTTAAAATAATTGCAACAAAAATATGTGTATGAACTATTAATCACAATATTCGGTCCTGCCACGTTTAATGAGTGAGTGATAAAGCGATGTCATATAAATTAAAAAAGTTTAAATTTTTGTAGGAACATGAATTGATAAATGATCGCAGTATGATTGATCTAGTAGTAGTACATCTATATTTTTTTCGTTATGCTTAGATAATGTTTAAGATTCACCTATATCCATTCATTCTGAATCATTATGTTTCAAAGTCTTCATTTTCATATCGAAAGTAAACCTTTCGTAAACAAAATTAACAGTTATTCAATTTTACAAATGATTGATGGCTAACTTTGGATGCTTCATTATACGTAGCATCAACGGAAGTACGAAAACGCTATCATTATGGCCCTACCAGGGTATTACAGTGGCATGCAACACGATAAAGCACCAGTTAACATAAAAGGAACAGGAATTTTCTTGAGTAATAAAAAGAAACGCCCAAAGCTGTGCGTGACCACTGGGGCTCATGGAAATCATATTTTATTTTTGTTTCACAAAACTTAAACACGGCAGCTAACCTTTGCAATCGGTTTATTTCTTAGGAAGTTATTCTTTCTTTAAAAGATTTTAAATACCATTAAATGTAAATTTCTTTATCTTCGGAAAATACTCGATTACAGTTTTATTAATAGGTATGTATCTATATGATATTGTTCTGGACTGATGATCACAGCTTTACCTCAAAAAACTAAGAAATACCTGTTGCTGCAATGCACTTGAATGAGCATATTATACTTAATGTTTATAACGGAGTAATTGTTTAAATTACCAACACCAACTTTACCTATTCTGAATTAAAAGACGCCTGGAGAGTAGCATCTATAGGTATTCCAAGACAGAGACCCCTGAAACCGCAAATACCTTACTACTTTAACACAGTTAACATCGTAAGAATGCTTACTTACTACAATATTCTGACCTACCTACAATCTGTACCTACTGGCCGGTAATTTCCCATGGGCACCCCCCACGTGACCGCAAACATAGGTAACTCCATATTGATCATGCAATCGTAAGGCATTTTTGCCTAGAATGAGACGACATATGTCGTATGACAGCTGCTTCTTGCAACATGCAACCAGGGCCCTAACCACGCTAGCTATTCAAATCGTAATAGAAAAGCAAACGCTCGCGATTACGGTTCAAACGCTCCGCTTTTGACGTTTTGCTTTTCTATTACGATTTGAGTAGCTAGCGTGGTTAGGGCCCTGATTGGTGGAGAAAACATGTAGTAAGTATAAATAACTATGGTTGTAATACGTAGTTTTAAAGTTATTTTCATTAGGAATTCCAAGTTGGCTGGTGTTTCGCAGCTTATAGGATTCTCCACGTTTAACCATAGTACGCTGAAATGAGTTCGGGAACTACTTGTAGAAGTTCAGACTCGGTGTAACATAATATAACAAAAGTTGGCGGCGTAGATTTTCAGACTAGTAATTACTAAAACGTTATATTTATAGTTCGGGAGTGATCAGCGAGACAGGAAGCAAAAATCCTTCCGGTTGTTTGTACTGAAATTTATTGGGCCTTACAATCTTCCTTCTGTCCGTCCATAGATTTTCTTTTCCTATATATTTCAGATTCAATTTTTGATAACATGTTTTTATTTTTATCAAGTCTCGGCCTTTTTCGCGGACCTAAACAGTCATGTCCAAGAGTTAATATAACTAACTTATTATTATTATATTATTTACTAGCTGTGCCCCGCGACTTCATCCGCGTAGTATTGGATTATTGGGTTTAAAAGTATCCTATATGTTAATCCCGGTTGTAATCTATCTGTGTTCCAAATTTCATCCAAATCCGTTCAGTAGTTTTTGCGTGAAGGAGTAACAAACATACATACATACATACATACATACATCCACACTCACAAACTTTCGCATTTATAATATTAGTAGGATATCCAATATACCTAACAAAGGAGACAATGAATTTGATTTTAGGAATTATTAAATTTTGAATCTGCCGAGATGGTTATAGTGGAAAATTGTAAACCAACTGGGAACACATAATTATTATAAGATGATAGACAACATAATGTCACCGCAAGCGGCGCAAGTAGATACCACCAAAATCGCATGATCGCATTCACAGTCTAATGCTTTGAGCATTTTATTACGCATTTAAAACACTCTCCATCATCAACATAAACAAAGCTTGCGCCAAACGCGGGGGCGGTCCAGTTACGGGAAACAGATTTCTGAATCAATGAATCGCGAACGTTAACAGGGGAACTTTCTGGTGGAATCACGCGAAGATCGGCCAACTGTAAAAGCAGAAGTTATTGTAGTATCTCGTGTCTTAACCTTCCTAAATTTGTTTGGGAGGAGCGGAGACGGCACTGTGGAATATTGAGCGCCTCGATTTTGTAGGTCGGCACAAGAAAACTACCTACTTGTTTAGATTGGAAAAATAATTTGAGGTCTTATTTGTCCTTAATATCTCAAGCTATAAGTTCATAATTTAGAAGTAACTGCTAGCAATCTCAAATGTTTTCCAATCGTCTTGGTAACGAACAAATATTATCATTCTTAGTTAAATATAAATAAACAGTTTTTTATATATTTTATAATTAATTATAATACGATTTTACACATATATTTCATTGAATAAAACCGCCAACAAACAGTAATATTTAGGTATGAGATCAATAAATAGTTATTTGTTTGTAAACTTACACATTTCTTTAAAAATATCTAAAAACGCATCTGAAGAAGCTCCATTACACAAAATACCTTTAATAATTCAATTAAAAATCTAACTTTGGAAAGTACTCAGTTTTCCAAAAACATTGCAACATAAAATAATGTATAAACAAAGAAAGCCTTGCCATTTTTAAGACCATAAATTAACAAGCTGAAAATTATAGCCAGCCCGGTTTTCCTTGTTTATTTTCACTTCAGCCAGGGATGAGATGAACAAATGGTATTATCGTAAAATCTTGGTAATAATTGCACGTGTTATGATGCCGTGTATGGGACTAGCTTGCGTTGTCCGCTATTAAACAACCCTTTTAAGGACATTATGTGGCCAAAAATGGCATGCTGATTACAGATTTTTCGTATTGTGCGCTGAAATTGAAGTGGCTTTGTTGACAGAGAGGTAATTTGACGAGGTGTGATATTTTTTTCTAATTAATGTAATTTTTTATAGCAAACAGGAATGTTGTTATGAAATTTTATTTCTTAAGTGCCTTTATAGACTTCTAATAATTGTGTGGCAATAAACTATTGCTATGGCCTCCAAAGTCGACGGTCACGTTTTGATTTTATATCGTTATTAAATGTGTTTGTTGATGTTATTTGTTGCTTGATATTGGCCTATTTGGTAACAAAAAAAATTTGTAGTTCTCAGTGTCCCTCTTCGTATTTTTACTAAACGTTTTGAAATTACAGCAAATTATTTATGAATACGAGGCATTGCATAAATAATTACTGTATATTAACACTAGCTGTGCCCCGCGACTTCATCCGCGTAGTATTGGATTATTGGGTTAAAAAGTATCCTATATGTTAATCCCGGTTATAATCTATCTGTGTTCCAAATTTCATCCAAATCCGTTCAGTAGTTTTTGCGTGAAGGAGTAACAAACATACATACATACATACATTCATACATACATACATACATACATACATCCACACTCACAAACTTTCGCATTTATAATATTAGTAGGATAAAACGTTTAGTGTATGATCAAAACGGAACTACATTTTTTTTATTATATTTTTTTTTCGTGAGCTTTCTCGGTAATTGCCCTTCATTAATATAGGTACCCATTTCACATACACGTCACGTGTTCTTAATTCAAATAATTGACGTATCCTTTTTGGAGCCATAAAAGGTCCGAACACTGATTTTTGTATCCTAAAATTTCCATCAGAGTACCTATGGATTTAAAATGGGTTCGGGCACAAAAGGTGATTTTACAAGATAAATGGATTAAAGGGTCGCATCGCAGCGGCCCTGTCACGATTGTATTAATCAAAATAGCAGGGCCCGACTATGGTAATGTACATTTTGTGTTAACTGCCAACACTTCTATAGGTATAGGTACCTACTTAAATAGGTCACATAACCATGAGTCGGGTTTTCTTGTTACACAGGTACTTACAGAATTAGATGTTGTTAGGTATCTATATTCAAATTTAGAAAATATAATTTACTAATTTCTTCTAGAGGGCCTCAGTATTTATACATAATTTAGTGTCTAGACTAGACTACGAAGTATACCTAGCGAAAACAGCAATAAGTAGGTATCTATTTTATTATATCCAACGAAACTCAAATCAAAAGGTATACATTTCTCTAACCGCTATCTAAATCATTTTTGCACTAATTAAATGAATAAGTATTATAAATATTTTAATATTTCACTGCAAATTTTATTCCCTCTCGAAATATACCGCGTGGAAAATGTGCAAACATTTCGTGGTGACACTTTTATAAGGTATCCTACATTGTTCCACAAAATGTTTTAAAACCGAAGCTATACATCGGCGCCAGATTTCGGTTTTATGAACTTCATCTAGTCTAACGGATTTTGCATATTAATTCGCAACGAGTTTTATTATTTCATCGAGGAGATTATGTATATCAAACTAGTATTTTCAACCTGATGTAGTTTTTAATGTGTTTTAATGGTTCGGTTATATTGACTGGCGGGAGTCTAAAGAGGTGCCGGACTAACTTTAGAGTGCCACAACACTTTGAGTTTGATTTCCAGCTTCCTCACACATCATTCGAAACGCAGTATTATAGCTACTTTATGCCGATCTACTGTGACAGGGTGGTACTACTTCGGTCAAGCCAGTCCGTATATGACCTGAACCCGGAACTCTTGCTCCAAACTGAATATCGCGTAAGTAGGGTACGATTCAGTTGTCAACAGAAATCTACCTCATAGGAAGAAATGTTATAAATATAAATCAGTAACATGCTTATCCCAAACAAATAAAAAGACATTAACCAAAATTCCACCAATTAAGAAGCTGCATTGCTAGATCCGTACGCGGAATCCCAAACTCCTAACCCTTCCTGTTACTCCGTAAACGGATCATAACCCTTCGCGCGCGCATTTCAAAGTTACACCGGAGTAATAAATCTGAGTTTGCGTGAAAAATTAAAAGTTCCTCACACAAGGTTGAGTATTTATGAAACGGCTCCAGCCAGTTACTACTTTACGATGTAATTATGGGGCCCATTAAATGTATGATTACAGGGGTCCTGTTTTGGGCAGGGCATTTGTATAAGCACATCAACTTTCAGAAAACTGCCTGGGCCCAAGGTATTTTAATTCATTACGCCCGCCATCGTGAACTTTAAACCGCGCCACTGGGTTTTATTACTCCATAAAGTGCGGTTCGGCTGGCGTTTTACTGCAACGGCCATTGTTAACCTGTTTGGATGGAGCACATTGTTTGATGTTGGAATTATGATTTGTAGAAGCATTTTGAACTCTAGCCTCGTTAATAATAAACGTGGTTTAGCGATTGTATAGTTACACCATGCTTTGTCTTCTTATTTGGAATATCAAATTACTGATGACAGAAAGAGATAATGTGGTGTGTAACTATTCGCCCGCTATACCACGTTTATTAATATGTAGGCAAAAGATAGAGAATAATAATGAAAAACAATTGCTTGAGCTAATGTTATGGTGATGGCACTATATTGTAACTTAATTCGATTGGAATAGAGTATGAATTTGGTTCGAATAAATCTCTAAAGCAATAGGTAATATGTGGATAAAACATTGTTAGCCGATTGATTGAGCACGGGTCTTGGGGGCCAAAGGTTCTGTGTCCAAAGCCCTGCTCACATCACTGGGTTTTTCGAAACTTATGTTTGAATCATAATTTCAATACGATTATCACTTGTATGGGATTATAAGCGTAGTGTGACTTGGTACTTGCGTGCTTTGATACAATCGGGTAATCCAGCGGGATGATAGTAAATAAAGCTCCAAGGCACCTTGGTATAAGCGAGTATATTTTGCAAAGCAAAAGCCACTATAAAATCCACATATAAAAGAGCTCGGAAGGAGGAAATAAAGTTTGTAGGGTTTCACAAGCGACAGTCTAGGTGAGAATATAAAATAAAATAATGAGCACTAAATAGCGGGTGGAAACAAGTAAGCGACCGAGGCTCGAGCGGCGTGCGCACGGCGTCGTACAGTAATTCTGACTGGCGAGTCGAAGTAGGGGCTGCGCGTGCGCAACCTGGTAGCTACGTCACACGGTGTACAATGGCGACCGATGTAAGGGAGCATTTCAACTCGCCCGGCCGGCGGTCAACTAGCATCCGGATATATTACGTGTGAATATTTTTGTGTTATTTATGTAAGTGTTATGTTTATGTATTTGATGTGTATGTATTTATGTATGGTGAAGAATGGATGGATATACGTATTAAAATTAGAAAAGGAAATGTGGAAGTAGCCCACACTTGCTTGGAGTAAATGAAAATCTAGAAATATGTCGGGGAAACCTGCATGTTATCTTAAAATATCTAAGCAATTTTCGAAGACAAGGACTGGGCCAGGGTTGTAGAATCCCCCGCGCACTAAGGGGAGGATCATGTCCAGTAGTGGGACATCAAATGTGCTAATTAGTATTTTTTTCAAAATATTAATATTGTAACCGCGTTATGTTAAGAAAACTCACACCCAGTAAGTTTCCTTAAGAATTCACTTAGAAGTTATACGTTACCACTTAGCTGAAAACTGGAACGAAATTGTTTAGTAGATCTTAATTAATATTAATGCATACAGAAACACTCGTAAAAGTTTTCGAGGACTCCCTTAAGTCAATACTTATCCAATCTACTAAAAAGCAAATTATCATTTAGATAATTAGACAAAGATCTTAGCACAAGATTCCCTTTACAGGTATATACACACGCCAGTTTCCCAACTGTGCAAACACAACACCCCGTCATTTATATTAAATTGAAGTTGTTAAAGGAGCGGCGAAGTTTGGAACACCCTTTGAAGTCAAGTGTACAGACAGAAGCAACGGCATTGCTCCCTTCATTAATTATGCAATGTTTTTATTCAATTAGTCGTGTGGTCTACCCTAATTACGCTCCATGGGAGCTGTGGGACGGAGAGACAAGCCAAGCTCGGCGCAAATGGAGCAATAAAGAGGAAAAAAACGGGAAAAAGAACATTCTCGTCTCTTTGAGAACAATACGGCATGCACAATGTGTTATGCCCGTAGGTGCGCCATTTGTCTTTTCTGTCTAATCTTTCATGATGACGATGTTGTTTCGCGATTTGTATTTCCATTTCACAATAACTGTGTGAAGGGTTTCACTTTCGCATATTGTGCTCTGTTATCAACAAGTACCTACTACGAAAACAAAGTAAAAAAACCAGCGTTGATGTTAAGCAGTTACCGCAGCTTATAAATGATTGCAATATAAAAGTCATTCCTCCCACGTTGTCTCAGTAATAATTTTTGAGGCCGTCGTTTCCTTCATGAGTTCATGACTCTTACACTGAAGTCATAAATAAACCTCATGTTATTTTATTTTTAGAGATAACTCACTCCTATGTTGAACTTAAACCGTGCGGAGAACCAAGCATGAAAATTTCTGCAAATATTACGGAAAAAATACGAAATTGTCGACATGGGCCCGGTTATAATAAAAGTAAACATAACAATGAACAGTCTGAAAGTACAATGCCATGTATTATAGCCGCCAGAGGCGACATGAAGCCGAAACAACACCAGAAACTGCCATTTAATGTCTGTCTTAACCATTGCGTTCCAAGAAAGATATTTAGAAACGGCGGCGTTTTATTATCAAGGTTATTTAAAAATAATAGTTTGGGAAGAGGAGAGTGCTCTAGGATACACACACGAACGAATTAAGGCAAGTTTTCAGATGATACCTATTAATTCGACCAATTCGACGACCACTTGGCGCAATGATTTGAGCGTACTCGTAGGCCGCTTGTCTCACTACACCGGGTGGTTGCGGTTTCGATTCTCGTCAGGGCAAATTTCGCAAAGGGCCTTTTCGTAATTTGCCCTGGGCCCTAACCACGCTAGCTACTCAAATTGTAATAGAAAAGCAAACGCTCGCGATTACGTTTCAAACGCTCCGCTTTTGACGTTTTGCTGACACCATACCATATCAATGTCAGTAGAAATCGTGAAGCTCGTGTCAGCAAAACATCAAAAGCGGAGCGTTTAAAACGTAATCGCGAGCGCTTGCTTTTCTATTACGATTTGAGTAGCTAGCGTGGTTAGGGCCCTGGTCTGAGTGTCACTGGGATCGCCCCCGGTGCATTGCACGGTACCCATAGTACAAGCGCTGCTTAGTTTGAGACCATACAGTTGATGTGTTAGTCTGGCGATATTTATTTATTTATTTATTAAGAGGCGGCTACAATGTGCGACAAGTCCACAGATTGGCGTACCGTGCGAGCATTGTTAAAAGTTAATTGGTTTTGTCTCTATTTCTTGAGAGATAAGGTAGACTCAGTATTAATATTAAACATAAATTTTCCTTTATTGGCAGTCTTCGCAATTTATGGTGGTAGAGCCAAGCTGTAGCCTAAGACTACAGCTCAAAAACCGTCTCGCTCGACCGGGGTAGTACCATCTTCTCACAGAAGATCGGCGTAAATTAGCTACTTAAGCTACGTTTCGTATGACGAGTGAGAAAGATGAAGGCCCATTGCTTGTAACAGTTACACCCAAGATTTAAGATGTTAGAAATATTTATTATTACTTTTATGCCCTGAGTCAGATATCCAATCAAGATTCTGTCGGGCCATTACCTAAGTAACTAGTCTATAGCTTTTGCGCCCAGTGTTATTCCACCATATATCAGTCGCCTTACTACAAATTGCACTTGATTTTCCCAACATTCAAGGTATAGCATTTAATCCGCAGAGCCGCAACGTACAAAGGTTTATCTCTAATCTAGTTTACTTTCTTATATCTTATTGCGGTGGATTAAGGCTTCCTTGCCGCGCGTTCCCGCTCCGACAGTTCAGAAGATATTGACTAAGTATTTTTCTTTAAGACCTTAGCTTTATTAGGATTATATTTACTAGGAAAGTTGTTGTTGACTTTAAGGTTTATATTAGGTACACGTAGCCATAGTAAATCTGTATACCTATTATAAAGAACTATGTACCTATAATTTATATTTAGCGACGTAAATTTAGGCACGGTTCTAAGGCAGGCTTATATATGTGGTAAATAATACGCTAAGATAAGAATATTCGACATTAAAACGTCTCCAATAAACTATAATTTTACTTTTATTTCTCTTCGACTTGTTGGCAACATGTCAAGATTTGCCTTCACGGAGAATTTGGCAGTTGTTCGTACTATCATAATCGTCGTCTAGTATCATAAGATAGTACTTATTATCTGGGATAGTAGCGCCCTCTACTAAAACATCTTGATTTATTATTTATCTTACTTATTTTAGATCTCATAGATACTTGCTAATTTACTTTAGATTTTATTTGTATGGCATAAGACAACATTTCAACGAATAAAAATAAAGACGGACTCTAATATAAAACAACTTATTCAATAAAAGAAAGCATGTTGTTCAAATCCATTCAAGAAATGCAAACATTTATCAGACCACGTAGGCAGATCAGTCGTGGCTGTACAATTAAAAAAGAAAACACAGGCACAATGCACCCTGTGAAGATGTCGAGAGTCTCTCATGCCTAGATCGTGTTCTATCTCGTTTCCCCACACCCCGGTCATTGCATCCGCATCCTGGTTGCTACAGAATAACGACAGTCCAATACAGATACCAATTAGCTTATTAAAGCATTCTACAGAATAAGAAGTGGATAGTTATTGATTGAGTACGGCCTTTTATTATTATGACGTTATTTTGTTAATAAAACGACCTAGTAAATCCTACTAATATTATAAATGCGAAAGTTTGTGAGTGTGGATGTATGTATGTATGTATGTTTGTTACTCCTTCACGCAAAAACTACTGAACGGATTTGGATGAAATTTGGAACACAGATAGATTATAACCGGGATTAACATATAGGATACTTTTTAACCCAATAATCCAAAACTACGCGGATGAAGTCGCGGGGCACAGCTAGTACTTTATAATATATTAACTATCAGATATTTATAACTTCTCCTTTAAAAATGGATGAAAATGTTTGTCAAATCGATGTAAGTTTTAAACGTACAAGCGACAATATTGCGTGACTTGTAAACGTACAAGATTTGCTATCGTTCGATATGACGGAAAAATATTAAGTACATGCTACCATTACTTATTAAGTATATTATCTACTTTCAAGTTCCAGATCTCTGCCAAATTTCACACTAACAAGCAGCATTATTTGCCAGTATCGTCATTTCTGTTGTTTCATGATCGTACAGGTTGTTATATATCTACAAAATAAATAAATATTTCAAGAAAACAATCTCGGTAAACTAGACGTTTGCCTTCCATAATTTCCTTTGTCTCAGACACTATTCAAGTCACCTAAGTGCTATCTATTTTCAAGTTGCCAGTGAAACAAAGATCACAATGTGCTGCGAATTAAATCAGACGAGAATTTATTACAACTAGGTAAGTACATTATTTTGTTGGAGGTATAAGTGAACAGATACTGTTGACTTCGTAGTTTATTGAGACAGAGCCCTTAGAGTTTTTGGATATAAAATAAGTCGTATGAGTGTGTTTTTATTCGACTAGAATGCTTAGACGGTACCGTATTTTTGATCGTTAACTTTATTCATTGTATAAAGAATAAGTTTGTAAATACCCTTAAATTTAATTATAATAGGGTCTCAAGACTCAACATTCAAAAATATAATAATTTTAATTTAACTGATATTAAATAGAATAAACATTGAATGAACAGGGATTAAAGGAAAGTTATAAATAATTTCCTTATAGCCTGGGGTTGGGCCTCCGGAACATGAGTACGATGGGCTTTTTTCTCAAAACTCCAGCCAATATAAAACAATAAAAGCATTTTCTTAATATCTAAATGTGTTCGCATTAAACTCAGGACATACGCGATACAGTCTGACATATGGATCAGGATAACGGCACACGGAAACTGTCACTGATTTGATCAGGAACGAAAGGCTAGAAATGTGATCCTGATGACCTCAATACGAAAAAGGTACAAAATAAAGTTTACGTTCGCAGAAATATCCGGTTTATAGATATCATTGCTCGTCCTTCGAAAATAGTAGCTTTGATTTTCAGTGTTCATCTTCCATTTATGAAGTGTTGCGTTAGTATATCACCTTACAGGATGTATCAAAGATTCTGAGTAATAGTTAGTCTGGTGTGTATAGATGCCTCGTGACGACATACCTACTTTAAGTATGTTACTAAGGCCCGTATTAATAAATCGATCTTGAGTCTGAGAGCGATCTTGGAAATGTCATTCTTATGTCATTCCAGTACAAAATTTCATGTCAAACGCGTACGTTTCGTGTTTCGGCGCACGAACAAAACTTAAAAAAAAAAAAAGATTACTAGCAATGTGTGTTTATCACATTACTAGTATTCCTTTTAGCCCCTCCAACTAAGCTAATGCTTATGCTAGGAGTGGGCTCACGTCAATAGTTTAATGGCCAGGATGGGGATCGAACCCGGAACCTCTCAGCTACGAGGACGGCCCCTCTAACCACTAGGCTATTGACGCTTCGAAACTATGGTTTATGGCGGGGTAAACAGTGTAAACTCCATAAGATGTAGCAGCCACCAGAATGATATAACTAGTTTGTTAAAATTTTGCATAGAACTACTTGAATTTTTGCTTTTTTTGTTAATTTGCATCATATAGAATTGGGAAAAGTATTCAAATTTTAATCTTATTTTTAAACAATTTAAGTATATGACCGATACTCATGCATGCTCTCAAGTATGATTTCGGCTTTTGAGACACCCTGTATAGACATTTGAGATGGTGAAAATCCTAAAGAGTCATCGTTACTAATGAAAATTACAGCGATTCGTATTGGAGGTAAAGTGCAAACGCTACCAAATGAGTCGGAACGAGAAAGGCAAGGTGCCGACAATTCAACTGTGAATGCTCCCTCTGACTCGGCGTAATTCGTTCTCTCGACGCAATCAGATTTAGGTCACAGATATCTACTAGTGTTATTAAATAAAATTAATGCTTTTGAAGTGTTCGGACTTCCTTTGTGCTGGCAATTTATGTTGGAGAAGATTTCGGATCGTTTCATAATCAGAATGTTTTGCAAAAAGAAAAAATAACGGATAGAAATGAAGATAATTTCCTAGAAAATTACGTGGGAAAACTGCGTAGGAATGCAGTGCCTACCTATCGATAAATTCCTGGTAAATTCATACCTTGTATAAATAAAGCCATCATGTTCTTTACAACGAATATTCCCCCTATTGGCTTATGTTCAGACTCATATATTCTCTCAGCTAATAGACAATAGAAGTGCTTGAATATTTTTCAGCCTTATTTATTCAAATATCCGCAGTGGCCACACCTATGCGGTTTATTCAACTGTTCCGCTTTCGGAATTATCATTATTATTAGCAAGTCTTGTAATGCTTAGTTAGAGAAACAGTATATTCATACTTACATTACATTACATTAAAGTTCTCGAGCTGAGCATTCCAGGTACGATGAAATTAGGCCTGTACCAAACTTAGTTTCCAGGCTCCGTGTTACAGATAAACCGTTTAGTTAACAGTATGTCAGTCTGGATTAGACCTACTTGATAGTATGTAAATGTATCGCTCAATCTGAATGTCACTCGTGCTTGCGAAACACGTGGATAACTTCTAAATATGTTAACGATATCATATCTAAATACATGAATGAGAATCGCGATATCTTGGTGTTATATTATTTATCTTTAGGTGCTAGGCTGCCAGGCGGTGCTAAAAATAAAATAAAAGGTTGACTCGAAATAAAATTAGCTTCAAGATTTCCGGAAACGACTCTTCTTGTTTTTTTACAGTCATATTAAAATAAAAAACATACTAAATGCTATACGAAATGACGAGTTTTACCGCTTTGATCCACGAACGGATACCTTTGAGAGTACATTTAATAATTTTCTTAAATTAAAAGTTGGAGCTACATAATTTTATACTTACGGACTTTTCCATGATGTCGGTTGTCCTAACTAACTACTCACCTGTGTTTTACAAAGCCATGATACCTCACAGATGTACCTATGACGTATCACACTATCAACTCCGCAGTCAATCTGATACTGTGACTGCAACGGGCGCTTGTACGTTATTGCCTGGAATCCGCTAGAGGGCAATATTTTCCAGATAAGCAAGACGTGTGGAGCAATGCACTTGGGCAAATAAGAGATAGATCTACAGCTCGATAATGTAAGTTACGATATAGACGTGGCAATATAAAGATTCATTTTGCTCGTGAGGTGAGTATTTTATAAGCCTGTACGTGAACATTTTCTAATTACCTCTATTTGTAATGTGCTTACTTACCGTACCTACTGTAGTGGCTAGTAACTTATGTAATAACTAGCTGTGCCCGCGACATCGTCCGCGTGGAATTTAATTGACAAAGTTTCATACAAACTTTCATCCCCTATTTTATCCCCTTGGGCGTAGAATTAATCAAACGCCTTTCTTAGCGGATGCCTACGTCATAACATCTACCTGCATGCCAAATTTCAGCCCGATCCGTCCAGTGGTATGGGCTGTGCGTTGATAGATCACTACGTCAGTCAGTCAGTTACCTTTGAGTTTTATATATATAGATTAATTGTGTATAATATTGGAGGTAGAATAGAATAAAGGCAGTCTCAAGCAAGCTATATTGCGTTTTACTTCACCTACTGGCCTGCTAAATCTATCCGCGTATATCGACGTCCATTTCATACCAACCAATTTATCAGAGTCGATACCTCGTCGTCGTGGCGATAAAAAATGTGTCTACACATAGGTACAGGTTGTTTCAAAAATATGACATTTGAATGAATTCGAACATATTTTTTAGGTAAATTTTCCCGACACTTCAAAAAAATAGTAGGTATCTTAAAGTACCAACTAAGTTTTTTTTTCAAAATTTGGGCCTACGAGGATTATCTGAATATATTATAGTGATGTATAGTCAGTTCACAAAGCATTTACAAGACAGAAACTATATCATATTTATCTAAATTATTATTTTGGACTTTTAGAACACCATGTATCTGTGGGGTGTACATAAGTATATGATACGGCACTTGGCATGAACGCAACTGATAACTCTGATGACCAATCAGCTTGCCAAATGATGAAGACCTAATGCGTGATACTATTAGTGGCACTGTGTCTATAACCTATCTACAGGTTGAAACAGAAAGGGTATACATTTTTTTCAAAACATAACTTTGTAATTTTAAAACTATCAGCTTTGGAGGACATTTGAAAAACAAAAGGTGCTCTTGACAGATTTCATAAGTCTCCAAAACCTTCAGTACTTCAACTGTCCCACAAAGCCGATAGTTTTAGATTTACAAAGTAAAGTTGCGCAAAAAATTGTATACCCTTTCTGTTTCACCTAGTATAGTACATTATTGCTACACTGCTTAGGTAAGTATTTTATATTCTCTGCAGAACATTCCAGTAATCTTGCAAACAAAACCTGGCGATACACAAAATAATTCACGACTGCAATTTCATTTCCTCGCAACAAATATCCATTACCCGTAAAATCCGGCCCGTAAATGGTTATCAACGGGATCTCCGCCAGTATTTATTACATCTCCTTGCACAGCCCCGATGTGACTAGATATTGCCTACTAGGAAACCAACAAACGCAATAACCTCATAATAAGAACGTACGCGGTGACAGAGATTATTCTCCGCCCCGAACCCGAACCTAGCGCAGTGCGGTACACTCATAATTTCTACTAAAGTATCAAACATAAATTCAATATTCCTTTAAATGGAACTCCAGTAGCTATCACTGCGAACGTGAGCCAACCATAATTTTGTATTTTTGCTCACTAATATTATGGGCGTCATAAAAATGTATTCCGAAGGATTTGTTCCGTGATTACGACATTGACTCCGTGGCAAAAGGCCCGATATATTCCGATGGTACGTGCCAGGGTATTTGGCTTATGTAAAGTACGCTGCGTATGGAAACAAGGCTGGGCGCCTTCTGTTTCCCATGTTTACAAAACACTACTTAGATTGACGTCATCATTTCTAACCGACTTCAAAAAAGGATGAGGTTCTATCTTCTTTTGTAAGTATGCTTTTTATGTTTTTTTTCTGATTTCACCGTAAACGTTGGACCTATTTTGAATATTTTTTGTTGAAAAGGTAATTTGAAAGATATGGGCAGTTTACGGTTACCAGCAATTCATTACGTAGTACGTACATTACCACTATCTTTACACTAAGTTAGGACCACTTCTAAGGTATCTACCCTTACTTCATCATCATCATCATCATCAGCCTATGCTTGTCCACTGCTGGACATAATGAGCGCCATAGCGCCCTGTCTTCAGCTTGCCGCATCCAGCATCTGCCTGCAGTCTTTCGCAGATCGTCATCCCACCTGGTCGGAGGGCGTCCTTCACTACGCTACTACCCTTACTTACTTGAATTTATTCTATTTATTAAGTTATTTCTTGCATTTTAGTGCACCCAGATCTCTTTTTAATCGGTTAAATTTCTTTGATTGAAATAGTTTTTATTTTATCGTTAGTACGAAGTGAAAAAAAGGTTAGATTCTAACTCAAATGATTATATAGGTACTATTTAGTTACAAAAAGTCTTAATAATCTTGGCCTGGCAATCCACCCTGTAAGGAGAAAAGTGTGACGAATTTAGACTTTCATATTTAACGAAGTCACTAGTGGAGCTCTCTGAATCCCATTTTCAGCAGAATCCAGATCTGAAAGGAACACTTTTGGAGGGTGAAATGTCACCCGTATTCTGTCCGCTGTATACGAAGTTACTTTTCATTGGAAATCCTATAAATCTTGATACGGATATCCTAGAATATATGAAACAACGACAGATCTTGTTTTATTTAGCCTTTCAGAATATTGTGTTTATGTGAATATGTCAGCTGTATAAAATATTTCATATTTCAGGTTCAATAAGAGTGCATGAGAGGGTTTATTTGCCTCTAGCTTTAACTACTCGTTTAATTTTGTAATAAGATCTGAGAACGATACAAAAGTAAGTAAATTTTTAATTAATATATTCCGTTTTTCAAAATTTCTTGATATCAACAACAGACCTACCTACTGGGTACAACTATAGCTAAGAATGTCGGTGTGACCACATATAAGTTTATCAAAAATCATCACAATCGGTCAAGTCGTTTAGGAGTAGAATTACGACCACACTTACACCGGAATTTGATGTACCTACAAAAATAAGGAGATTAAAACTTCGATGAATGTATACTAATAATTCTCTCCCATTAAGCACAATTTAGTTAGTTCAAGCGCGTGTCCTAAGAATATAATCACTAGTTGCTGCCCGCGACTTTGTCCGCGTAGACTTAAGTAAAGTATTATATGTGTTAATCCTGGTTATATAATATCTCTGTTCCAAATTTCATCCAAATCCGTTCAGTAGTTTTTGCGTGAAAGAGTAACAAACATACATCCACACTCACAAACTTTCGCATTTATAATATTAGTAGGATTACCTCATCTTAAAACACGTGCAATTTCAATTGGAACACAGTGGAATCGAGAAAGGCCTTAATAGTTATTCGTACAACGATCTCGGCTTGGGAACGGAGACTAAACAGACCTAAATGTCTCGTTGGCACTGTTAAGAGGATTCGAAATGTGCGATCCCTGCCGACTAGTGCATTGTTAGTAGGTAATTGTGTCGGTAGGCAAAAGTACGGGGTTATTTGAAATGCAGCTTGAAAGTTTTCGTTCTAAAATTGTTTTGTTTTCTACTGATGATATATATTTTAGTACTTATTCGTAATCGGACATGTAAATTCATTTTGTATTGAATAACCTTAATATGGATCAACAAAGTAGAGATATTCTTTCGGATTTCGGGAACAATTCTTGTACGGTACCTATTTACTCCATAATTCTTCAATTCGGGACTGAATCATGATAATATTATCATAAACACCTAACAACTACAATTATCATTTTTTTACACTACCATCATCATCAATACTACCTTACGCAGTTTCTGTATAGTGTAATGAAATAACGCCCATAGAAAATCCCTTTTCAAATCTAAACACTACAAAGCACGTTCCAACAAAAGCATTCACCGAACATGAAGTCACAAACAGCAATAAACAAACCGTGGACACAGCGAGTCCCGCACAAAGCTAAACGTGTGCACAAGCGTCGCGGCGATAGCTTGCGCGCCTCTGCCTCGACACTGATTCCTTCTATTTGTTTACACACGCGGAAAAAAAGCTTTCTATTCCTTTTTAAACTTTGTTTCCGAATTGCATGCTTGTTTTTCGTAAGTTGTTTTACCCGATAATGTTAAACCTATTGTAATGTTAGAGGCACGCTCGCTCATGTCTATTTTAGAAAAGTGCTGAAACAAACTTTGCCGTGATAAACGTATTTTTCAACCGACTTCAAAAAGGAGGTTATCAATTCGTGTGTATGTTTTTTTATTTTTTTCATGTTTCTTACCTTAGAACTCCGTCATTTATAAACCGATTCGAAAAATTATTATTTGGAGTCGGTGCCTTTTCAAGTAAGTAAGGGTAGGTAGGGACCTAGAAGTCCTAGTGTAAAGATAGTGGCACCGACTCCAAAATAAAGAAATTATGTGGTATGAAGTTAATTCTAGCTTTTTAGTGCACCTAGATTTTTTTTAAGTCGGTCCCATTTTTTTATAAAAAAAATTTTTTATATATATCAATCGACAGACTAACACACCAACCGTATGGTCCCAAACTGCATAACACTTGTACTATGGGTACCATACAATGGGCTGTGAGCGATCCCATTGTCACTCAGACCAGATTAAATTGCAAAAAATCAATTTTTGGAATTTACCAAAATTGGCCTGATCGGGATCGAACCCGTAATCATTGGGTGCATTAAGCCGTGCGACCTGCACCCTCTAACCACTACGCCAAGCGGTTTCAAATTATTTTCTGTAGCAAAGAACGACTGTGTTCCCGTTTTGTAAAATGGGAACACAATAGTTTCTCAGGGAACAACAAAAATAATGTTACCTACGCCAGGTAACATGAAGATATCACTCACGCACCATTACCTCGAATGTAAGACGATATTTATACATAAAAGAACGATGAAGATGACTATAATTGTATACACGTGTAATAAGAGATACCTACCCTTTTCTTACTTTCGCTTTTGATTGTCTAAATTGTATAGAAGTAATGTTACTTGTGTTTTGAATGTTTGGATTTATTATATATATACTGTAAATGACTCTAATTGGATATTATTCGAATTCAGAATAAGTCTCCAGTGTCAAGATGTGAGTTTTTGTTGTAGGTAGTTAACTATATATTATCTCATTATTTCAGATCGTTATCTTTCTCATTCTTCCAATTCTGAGGAGCGCTAGTATGTAAATGCGCTCTTCTAAATATTGTATACAGTGTTCTTAATGACATCAGACCATCTGGTAGGTATTCTTCTTCTAATCTGGGGGTCAAGTCTGCTAACACCTTTGATAAAGGATTTTATCAAAGGCTAACACTCTAAATGGCAATCGAGTTTTAGTTGCTCAATTTTGACAGTTTTACGTAGCACTAACCACTGGCCCACCCGTGCCCACCATGTGCCTACCCAAAACGACATAATTTCGTAGTCTGCTGAACATCGGATTGCGAAGTCAATTTGTTAGGCTAATATTTTTTTACGTTTCCATCAACTGATTGCAATTGAATTGACAAACAGTTGTTTTCTATTTAAATTTTCAGCAGACATGGCCTCTCGTATTACCTACTTAAAGTAAATTAAAACGACCTTTCTGGTCATCAAAAAACAACAAATTAAATGTTCTTGGATGCTTCTATCAGATTGCATAAAAAGGCTTTGGCTTTCCAAACATAAGTACTTATGCAAAAGGACTCATAGGAATCTCATAGACATGTGAGAGTATAGTTCATCTCAGTCGCGTGTTCAGTTAAATTCTAATCGTTTTTGATGTGCAGACGGTGCTAGGCAGCGTGACATATCACGCCACGCTTAAGCCATCGACGCGACGTGGATATATCGAGTGTCAGACCCCATGAACCCCACACGGTTGGAGTTAAGTCTTCCTTTCCTCATAAAATACTATAGAATGAAAAAGAAAGTATTTCCCATTCGATAAGGAACTTCATTAAATGTTGATTATAATTGTAATGGACCTCTGGCATACCTACCATATTACTATCATTGCTATAGGATAGATAGAGAGATATAACTGCCGATACCTATATGTGTCCAACCCAAAATAATCTCCCCACAAATGGCCACATATCCAATAATTTTCGCCACCATTGAATGTACCGTAAAACATTAGTTTAAGATACGTGTCAGTTGTTCAGAAAATGGCTTGTCGCGGGCGGCATGTGATTGATATGCCGCCCGCAGTCTGCCGGCGCTCTCTGACGATTTATCTTACGATATTTTTACAACCGCGATGATGCACTGGTACGTGTGAATATTTTCCGTCATATGCGACCGTCATTTTCTCAGGAGAGACTGCTGGGTAATGTCTCGTAGTATAGTAGACTACTCGTATATGGCTTTAGCAAAATAGAAGGAAGCCATGAAACGCGTCCAGATCCAAAAACTTAGGAACCTGTTCAATTAGGGAAATATTAAGATTTGCAAGTGTTGCTCATCAATAAAACACAAAACAAAGTTTTTTTTTAATGAGAAACCGAAACTGCACTCAGTGCATAGCTGGAGTGAGCAAATATACGAATAAATTTTGAGAGTCAGAAGCAGTGATGGTGGGACTGTTCCTTTTAGGTCTCGTAACAGTTTTTACTTTAAGTATTTTTCTTCAACAGGTATTTATGACTGGAATCTTTCGAGAAGGTACGGATTCATATTTAGGAAACTTACAATTGAGGCGTCATTTGGTCAAGTTTTTGACTATCGATCCTTAGAATCTTAAATCACGACCTCAACCCTTACAGCAACATTAATCAGGATCCGGGGTTTCACGTTTCTGTCCTTAGTGTAACACTGGAGATCTATGTTAGATCTAATTACTCAACTTGCGTGACACTAACCAATCTCCACACTCCTCCCATAACCCCCTCTAAATATGCAAGTAAATTAACAACAACGAAGCTTATCAACCTCGGCAAGTGGAAAAATAGCGCAGATATCATCGCACCTTCGTGCAAATAGGATTTGAGGCAGCCGCAACAATATTTTAAGGCGCGGAAGACGGTCGCAAGTGGAAACACACAAACACAAAGTGTCCCCTCACAAACATTCCAAGAATCTCATTTAAAGTTCAACATACTCGGAAAGTCACAGTCAAGTGTATTATGTGCACGTTCACGTACTAACTTTTGCTCTTCACATAACGCTAACAGCTTTAGTGCCTAACATTAGGGCTGTATGGCGACATTATACTGTGTGAGCTTGGGTGCATAAGTGCAATTGTTATAATCTCTTTTGGTGTCAAGCATTCTTTGCGGATGGGATAGAAATTGTAAGATGCGGGAAATATTTTATATACCATTTATCGTAAAGGTCATGCTCAGTTCCCCCGAATCAGTAGAGTTTGCCGCTTTATTTCCTCGTGGCGAGTGTTGCTTTTATATTTTAATCGACTTCCAATAAAGGTGGAGGTTCTATGTTTATCTGTTTGTATACTAAGTGAAACAAAAAGGGTATACTATTTTATTTGCAACTTTACTTTGTAAATCTAAAACTATCGACTTTGTGGGAAAGTTGAAGTACTAAGGATTTTGTAGACTTATGAAATCTGTCAACAGCTGTATCCCTGTAAACCTTTTGTTTTTAAAGTTTCCTCCAAGCTGATAGTTTTAGAATTACAAAGTTAAGTTTTGAAAAAAAATATAATCAATAATAAATTTCCCTTTATGTTTCAACCTGTATATTTTATGGTTGCTCAACGATTGTTCCGTCAATTTTGGATACAGTACAAGCTACCTAAGTATGTGCCTTTCATATTTTATTTACGACCTCATGGTTTGCTTCCTTATTTGGCCAATTATTAAGAAATGATAAGGTATGCTTCCTATAAACTATTATAGTTTATAATTGCACGTTTGTCGTACACGTAAATTGTCAAATCGTTATGTATTACACAACCTTGGAGTCTCCGACAAAACAAAGGCAGACGTTCTCTTAGGCAATTTTAGTACCTGTGAACACGGCAAGGTCAATTAATAATGTTTTAAATATAAAATAAACCTGAGATAATAAGAAAAATAATTTTGTTACAATTTCAAGATTTGAAGAAAAACTTAATTAGGTATGAAATAAGTGCCTTTTTGGTAGCCTATGGGACCGTCTCTCTCCAGGGTGAGGGCCTTTGTTTTCTCTCTTCAAATAAGTTTTCTGTAATAAATTGCTCAAATATATAGAAAATATAGATAGATATAAAAATATTAAGTCTTCAAAATTAGATTTAAGAAGAGCTGCAATCATAGGTATTTAAAAACACACATGGGTAGGTACATACCTCGGGAATCGAACCTAGTCATTTTTTAAAGAATGCTATAATTTTTAATAGTTATATTTTATCGGTTCAACGATGAAATGTAGCCAGCATTCTTGGCACCATCTCACGCGGGCAGGGATTTCTTTAATATATTTTTGTTTTTTTTTTAAATTAATACTATAATTTATATCCTTTGACCCGATATCAATAAAGTTAACAATCAAAAAACTCATAAAAAAAATAAAAAAAAATAATTTAGCCCTTTTGACATGCCACTCCTGGGCACGGGCCTCCCCTCAACATGAGGGGGATTCAGGCCATAATCCACCACGCTGGCCCAGTGCGGGTTGGTGGATTTTAGATGTCTTTCGAAAATTGGTTAGATATTCTAAGACATGCAGGTGTCCTCACGATGTTTTCCTTCACCGTAAGCAAATGATAATTATAGAAATTATGATTCGCATATAGATTTCGAAAAATCCAGAGGTGCGAGCCGGGGTTTGAACGCAAGACCTGGTGCCCGCAAGTCGCGTGCTGAACCAATCGGCTAGCACTGCATAAAAAAGTAATATTTTAAAGCAAATGAGTAAGTACTAACTACGAACTTAGTACTACTTAGTTTGCGTGACTACATGAGATCTAAATTACTATAAGGCAAGTTCATATTTAGGAAACAATGCATTACTTTCTATTTGTTTTTGTACTTGCGTGATTTGATTTTTTTCCTAATAATTATGTCCCTATGTGGATTAGGTTATTGGCTAGGTCGTAATCACGAAACTAAACGTTCACGTCTAGATTTCTTTTGTACGAATGTATGTAATAACACCCACTTTACACTTAGTTAAGAAACGTGTACTTTTTCAAGGTTTTGGAAATACGGGCATGTTTGTAGTTATTCAAAATAGTGTGTTATTTTTTTTTTAATTCCTATAATAAATGAGAGCTTTTGTAGTTTTCATTTCGGTAAACGATCCCGGTCCTAGAGTCAATATGATTAGGAGCCTCCAAATAGGATGAGCTTATGTTCTCACAATCATATTATTATCATGCTTCGCCACTGAATAAATGTGTCTGTTTCTTCTGTGTTGCCTTTGTCCATAATTAAAAGATTTTTGTCTTATATGTGTTGATTTATGGGGCGGCAAACCTTTGCGTGCCTGTCTACCTGAACCGAGCGGGCTGGCTGGGGCTACCCAGCCCAGCTCGCTTCGACCAGTCGGATCGCTTCATTTGAATAGGCTGGAGAAATGTAGCGATCCTATTGGTCGAAGCGAGCGGGCTACGGAACTTAGGCCCGTGCGGAAAATCAGTGGAGCGTGAGCAGGACTTCAATAATTAGTAGTCATTTTAGTATATGGCCGAATACTATTGAGTAATTATGCAAATCCAACAGTCGTAAGTCACGTAACGTCACTACAGTAGTCCGTAAAGTTATTTTCCACTTGTTACGTGTTGGCCGGATGGTCTAACCCAATAATGTGCAAACACTGTCCCGTGGGCCGTTAACACGGATTTATGTCCGTAACTTGGAGACAGTGAAGATGGCAATGTAGTGAACTGTCGATACTGTCATGTCATAATGTTATATTTCGTATAGTGAGGTTAGAAATACTTAACAATGAACAGGTATGTTCGTTATTATTAATTAAATTAATACAATTTAAGTATTTTATTATTTTATTTTATTTGTATCATTATTGAATAATTAACTTTTAAAATAAATAACATAAGCACTAATACACTAAACTAAATAAAACTATAATTGAAAATAATAGAGTTAAAAATAACATTATAAATTTGCAAACATGTTTCAAAACCTGTTAATTTTCTTAAATGTTTATTTAATGTTTAAAAGTTCGCCAATGTGCAGGTTATTCTATCTATGTTGATTGTTATAATTTTATCCGGGAAATAAACTCAATTGAATATTGCAGATCTGCATTTCTAAATCTGTATCTATTATTTTCACGTAATGGCGTACCTATAGTGTAAAATTTCAAATCCCTGTAATATTTCACCTTTGATGTCACCTAAACTTGTATCTTAGTACATGATCAAAATGTTATTAAAAAAGTTATTTAATTTTAAAGTTACCTCTTTATTACCAACGAGATGAAGGCGGATGAAATATCATCAAACATTAAATGAATTATTTAGCACTTCCAAATTATCCTTAGCTGAAGCATAATATCATGGACAAAAGACGGCGTAAGCGAGGGAGGTAGCTTAAAATAATAAAGGCAGAATTTTGTGTTAAGCTATTCTCTCGGTGCCAAATGTTCCCAAGTCGACTTACGAGTTGAATTGCCGGGATTCGTCTTAATTCTTCAGCTATTACGGCTCTCATGACGTGTACAAGCCAGGTGCTTCCGAGTTAATTTTGCAGTTAGTTTTGTTCATAATCTTTTGTTAGCGAGTAATTTACTCAGTAAGAGCTACTTGCGAACTTACTTCATTATTTATAGCTTTTCCCACTTTTTGCTCTTTTGCGAAGTCGTAACTCCTATTAGGGTTAATTAAGCATACGAGAAATTTAATGTTGGTGGCGACGGTAGCGAAAGATATTGTCTACATTGTTTGGGTAAGTACTGCATCAAAATTTCAGTGAGTCTCTTTATGGCTAGTTTATCGCGCTGTAAGACCGTCTGTTTGAAGCTGTTTAAAGCCGTTTCACGTCACCGCTGACGAGTTAATAGGTGGAATTATGGTTATTACCCCAGTGATTCCCATAGCAACGCTCTTACGATTTCGCGAATCATAATAATTGTTTTAATATTCAAACTAAGATTTTACAGAACATAAAACTTGGAACGAGCAATAAAAGAATTTTCCATCGTAAAAAGCGAAGGGCAAGTACCGTCATTAATACAAACTTTGTATTTCCATGATTTGTACCTCTTGCTTTGTTGTATTGTAATTTTTACGGTCGGGGATGCCTGCGCTCGCGTGGTTACGCTGCGTAATCGTATTTTATATCAACAATGGCCCTTATCTGTAAAAACGTATTTGAAATTCATGGGTCTGCGTCGTTGAAAAACTGTCTAGAGTATTTTTATGTTTAAAACTCTTACTGCGATGATAAAAAGTCAGGCCCGCCTTTCAGAAGCACGGAAAGTTGACGTTTTAGTAATTTATGACGACCTTTCAGTCCATTGTGATGGTCAGAAAATACTTTGTAGGTAATTTGGTGGGTCGTTGAGACGTCAAGCGCGGTACTAACGAGGCGGGGTGAACCTATGGGCGTTTTCCCGCCCGCGCTTTTTACGATATTGGTTTGGAGTAAAATATCGACATCCTTAACTTATTTATCTCCGGCTGCCAGCCCTGAGACGTGCGTGCAATGCAAATTTTCTTAAAATATCCCCCGAATGTAAAATGGGATAAATTAAGGAGCGCTCATGATGATCAGGCGTTATTCAATAAATTGGTAAATGGATTTTCGTGTATTATCGGCGAGACACCCCAAGTTCGCATGAAAAATTGTCACGCATGACTTTATCAAGTAAATTTATTGATCAGTTTACTTACTTATTACGAAGTCCCACTCCCGACTAAATAGATTTAACATTAAATTAAATTGTGTATTTTTAAAAATAAAGTTGGATACCGTTAAATGTTTTAAGCGTTTACCTCGTAGACATTTTGTTACCTAGAAAGTTAGCTAATTGCTTGAGTAATAAACATTGTTTTAAGGATTTATTCAGCTTTCCACTCGCTAAGGAAACAACGAGTTAATAGTACTTTTTAATTATTGATTACACAGATTAGTACCTAGTATGTTTTAATATCTGCTCTTATATTAAAATAATATTATAAGGACAAGCCTAAAGTTGTAATTTTTTAAAATTATTTTTTATACGTGGGAAACTGTTAATTAAAATTTCTGATAAACGTAAAATACAACCAATCTAAGAAACATTTGAATGTTCAGTATTCCGGCCTCAACCGTAGCTTGAATAAAATATCAAAGAGGCAGGATCGTGTCACATAAAGCAGAATAAAAATTAAGCGTGCACTTTCATAAAAAGGAGATTCATTCTGAAAGCATGGAATTAAAGAATAAATAAATAAAATTGATGTGAAAATTCTGCAAAAGGTTATAAATGTTAGTGGCTGAGTCACGCACGACGGTTTATTTATTAGTTCACAGCATACTATGGCGTCACTACAGAATGCTCATGTGAGCTTTCGTATGTCGTACAGCCATACAGCGAACAAAGCATCAACGTTGATCAGCGTTCATAAGTGCATTAGTATCTTAGAGATCGTATTACCGTGAACATAAGGCCCGGTATTGATTGAGATTGCTAATGGACTTAAGAACGCTATATACTGTACAGTGATGAATGATAAATCAATGAATATCCTCAGATGATTCCAAACTATGCTATAATTTTGACGACCACTTGGCGCAGTGGTTCGAGCGTAGGTCGCTCGGCTCACTTCACATGGTGGTTGCGGGTTCGTTTCCCATAGGGGCAAATTTCGGAAGTGGCCTTTTCGTAATATGCCCTGGTCTGGGTGTCACTGGGATCACCCCCAGACGATTGCACGGTGCCCATAGTACAAGCATTGGTTAGTTTGGGACCATACAGTTGGCGTTGTCAGTTGTCCTGGCGATATTTATTTAATACTAGCGGCCCGCCCCGGCTTCGAACGGGTACATTGCAGTTACATTATTCGAGTTTTAGTAACTATCCCTAATTTTTTTGAAAATATATTATAGCCTATGTCACCCGGGGATAGTGTAGCTTCCCAACAGTGAAATAATTTTTCATTTCGGTTCGGTTCAGTTTCGGAGCCTATTCATTACATTCAAACAAACAAAGTTTTCCTCTTTATAATATTTGTATGATTTATTGAAATTATATTATAATCATAAACTAGATTTTGCAATGGAAAAGCTTTATACCCTTTCCAGTAAGTTGCACTTTCAAGTGAATGCAGGGTAAAATATAAGCGCAGTTTCGAAGCTTTTACGCATATTATTTATTCAAGTAAGAATACAGGAGGCTCAACCCGCCTTGGAGTATCTCTTAAATTTTCCGATAAAACTGCTCACACACAAAATCCGGAACCGATAATTTTTATACATTTTACTGTATCCAGATGGAGGTAAATACGTCAGTTATCTTTAAAAAATGTATATACCTAAAGACCGTTGATCGACCGACGATCAACCATCGAGCTGTATGCTGATTGGTGCGCTAACACCCCATAATATTCCTGCAATCTTCCTGTAAACATCTTAAATCTAGCAAGACAGTACACTAGAATAGTATTCAAATCCTAAAGCCTACCTTGTACCATTTTGTTCTGAAAATTATGATTATACTCCAGATAATACTCACTACGAGAGCTCGGCTAAAGATAATAATTTCCTGTGGCGCTTAGCTTTCACTACTATACATATTTCCCCCATTTGTTTACATACATACCCTTAGTAAATAGGCCGGTCCCAAGCGAGATAAACTCAGAGTGATTTACTTAGTAGCATTGACATAGGGGTTGTCTTATTTCGATATTAAGATTTCGTTTCTTTTTTGTTGTTACTATCGGTTAACGCAGCAACAATTATTGGAAAAAGAAGATTTTGTTTTTGTTTTTTTGGACACAACACTAGTTTTTAGTTATTTTTGATATTGGGTCAACACTATCGCCCACTATTTTTGATTTGAACTAAAAGAATTGTAATAATTTTATTTTAATTAAAACGACTATTTTTTAATATATAAAAGATGTTTTTTAATATCCAGGCAGTAGCCTGGACACTATCTATTGCTTTTTAATGGTTATTTAAACCTGGGTACTGTTACATTGCGCGTATTTACTCTTGTAGCAACACTATTCTTGACCTTATTGCCAGAAGAAAAAAGGGATAGCGAGTTATATCAGAAGATGATAGTTTTTATGTTATCCTACGATCTAGTGTCACAATACAGAATGTGAAATACATTGATATAACATTCATTCACACGGTTAACCCGACACCGATGATTTCCATAAATTTTACCGTACCAGAGTGACAAATACGGCCATTATCTGTCAAAAATGATTAGAAATAACGGAGTCGGTTTCATAATGTGAATGACCGCTTAGGCTCATTCTCCTTTATGAGTTTAGAAAGAAAGAGGTTGACTGGATGCTATATATTCTGTTACCTGCTGAACCTACCTATTGGACTATTTATCTGGGGCCCAACTCTGATAACCGCTGGCATCTCGATCGACTTGCAATACCTACGTCAAAACTGACGTACCGCGTAATTGAATACGTCAGTTTGACAGATTTTCTATAGATGAACTGTCAAAACGAACGTATTCAATTACGCGGTACGTCAGTTTGACGTATTGCAAGTCAATCGAGATGCCAGCATTAAACAAAGCTGGTCCTCTGATGAAGTGTTCCAAGTAGAGAACGATAACCACGAAGTCAGACTAAGTTTCCAGCTATCGTTTTTGTCATATCCCATTGAATATAGGTACTTATCTTCTAGCATAACGCTGAAAGATCCGACCTCATTTCTTGTTTGAAGGCCTTTGGCCCTTTTAGCACGGAACCTTAGCTTTCAAGTTATCCAATTCGCCAGGCCCTTACAGAATTATGCGACAAAACTCGACGAATGGATTCAACATGAACTCATTTCAAAGTTGTTGAGCAATATCAAAGGTCAAGGAAGTTTGCATGCGGGGTCCGGCCCGGGACGTTTCGGACGTGGTGAGGTCCCAAAACAACCGAAGATCCCTTCTAAAGCCAAAAATTGTTCCAAGAAAATAAGTTGTTGAAACATATTTGTGGTAAGAATATTTTCAAAAGCACCTAGAGACACGGTGTTTTATATGAGTAGGTAGGTAACTAACTGCCTTTTTCTAAAATAGGTTACAAATTGTTACCACACGCAGTGTTTTTACAAAAAAGTTAAACACGTGATAAATGCATGTCTTGGTAATCGTTACGGGAAATACTTAAGGCTAAAGCGCCCATCTAGCCCGCGAAGTTCAAATTTTTTGAGGTTTTTTAGAAATTTTTCAAAATATGACAATAATAAAAGACATATTTTGTAATTCGCGAAAAAGAACGTGTGCAGTGCATTTATTAAATGCAGTGAAGGTGTGCAGTGAATGTATCCAACTTACTCTAAAACATTTCAAGAACGACAGCTATCCAGATAATCTGGCAATTTTTGTATATTTAGTGATTTACTAGTATCATATCCACCGTGATAATATTTAGAGTAAAATAAATGTATTAATAAACCCACTGCATACTGTGTTTTTCGCAAATCACAAAATATTGTCTTAAATGTTTTCAGATTTTGGATAAACTATAAAAATACTCGAAAATTTTGAATTTCGCGGGCTAGACCGGCGCCTTCACCTTAAATACATTTTATTCTTACTTTATAAAAGTCTCATTGCAACAAAAGATATCGTTCAAAAACTAATCATGTTACTAGAAACGATCTAATTTAAACGAAGTAACACGCTCCTTATAACTTCTTATTCTCGGTTTAAATTCCGCACTTGGCGCCCACGTACGTTTTAATGTTTCTACTTCCTAAGATTTATTGGACAAGAGTATTTATGAACGTCCTAAGCCGGCTTAAACACTTTCCGCCGCTCATTCCGATGCAATTTTATGCAGGTTAGTGTAATTTGCGGAATCACACTCTTTCTTGTTAGCGAGATGAATAGTTTTAAAAGTTTAACATTGGCCTTTTTTGTAGTTTAAGTTATTAAAAACAAAATGTATGCGGTGGATAGAACCCCGTCAGAAAAGAACATCTCTATTAAGTGTTGTGCACGCACATCATTTTAAGTCTTCAGATGTCGCACTATCAGTCATCAATTTTTTATTTTTAACCCCCGATATAAACGAGGGGTGTTATAAGTTTAACATGTGTATTTGTGTATCTGTGTGTCTGTCTGTGGCATCGTAGCGCCCAAGCGGATAAACCGATTTCAATTTTGTTGTTTTTGTTAGATAGGTAATCTGATTGAGAGTGTTCTTGGCTATGTTGCATGAAAATCGGTTCAGCCGTTTGAACATTTTCAGCTCTTTTGTAGTTTAAAAAGACGTCGCATTGGGGGTTTTCTAAATTTTAGTTATCTTTAATAAGTAGGTACTTCTCTGAATATCTGTTCCTGGGTACGTATAGGTATACAATTTTCCCAGATACATTATTGTCTCAATGGGTAGGTACATCCATTATAATTGCCGCCGTATGCAGGTGCCTGACAAGTCCTATACAATATGTATTATTGCATTAATTTTGTGCAATCGGCCGAGTTGATTGCATTTTCTACGACACTGAATGTATAAACAAGCAATAAAGTTTTTATTGTTTCAGTCGCCTGTAAAAATATTGCCCACGGCTTAGCACAATGGATATTATTTCCACAGACGGGCACAGTTCGGTCCAAATGTTGGTACATTTTGTAGTTTTTGTTACTTTTTTCACGTGAGTTACCTCCAGTGAATGAATTTGAGGCATCAATATACACGGACTGAACATTTTCATTGATTTTTTTCCGCAATAAAAGCGTTTATATCACAGTTTTTCCACACACTGTGGGCAAATACTAGGTGAAACAAAAAGGGTATACTATTTTTTTTGCAACTTAATTTGTAAATTTAAAACTATCGGCTTTGTGGGACAGTTGAAGTACTAAAGGTTTTGTAGACTTGTGAAATCTGTCAACAGCTGTATTCCTGTAACACCTTTTGTTTTTCAAGTTTCCTCCAAAGCTGATAGTTTTGAATTACAAAGTTAAGTTTTGAAAAAAAAGCATACCCTTTCTGTTTCAACCTGTATAAAGGCTTTTTTTACAAGGAACCTATATCAGATTTCACGATTTTTTTAGTAGATACCTATATTTAGTTACTACTATACCGACGTTTGAAATGATACCTACTTGATTAGCAAAAAAGTCTATCAAGACTGCATAAACTACCGAAACTACTTTCAATTAACAACCAAGACAAAAATATCTCACTGTCGTGACTTCTTAAATAAACACAGTTCACGTCAGACTGAATAATACTCCCTGTTTATCAAGCCACTGTATACAATTGCCTGTTCGAGCATTGTGTTTAATTTGATCCCGCAGTACAGGCGCGGATCACCAGTAGGTAGCGGTGATTGTGCGCCACGAGGAGACACGATGACGTCATTAATCTTTCCGTAATGGCGGCCGAAATGCGGCCTGCGCTCGTCACGGCACATTTGCCAAAGCGCTGGTACCTCTGCTTACGTCGTTACCGGCAAACACGTCGGGCAATTCCGGTGTAGTTGGTTCCTTATGTTAATTGCTATTCTAATACTCTGCAGTAGTTGGGCAACTACTGTGTGTGGGTACACAGAAGCACACACATTATGATTATGTCGTCACTTCCACCTTTACGCCTGTCGCAATTACGGCGCGTTTGGCTTAAATGGTCAATCTCATATTGGAGATAGTTATGTAGATTTGTTTAATTGACGTTGTACCGTTTCATCATCAGGATTTTCAGAAGAATAGGTCCGCCCACACCCCCACCACTGGTACTCCTGTAAGTCAGAATCGAAACCTAATAGTGTTCAATGATGATGCCCAGGTTTGACCCTCGACGAATCCCTGGGGAAAGGCTCAATTTGTCTTGGAAAGCGCATCAGTTGTATCGAAATAAACAAGACGAGGAATTGCATGGTGAAGCTTGAAACAACTGTTACCCTTATATCGAAATAAATAGATAATGAATTCAACCCAAAGTTACATTTAGCGGCGAGAAATTATATTCCTAATGTAAATTTGCAATGAACTTTTTCATAATATATGAAACAAGAACAAATAAATCGTAATTGTATCGAACGCAAAAAGGTGGCGCAACTTTAACAAAAGTTAAGCGAATTGGAAAATTATCTTTCAGTTTTTTCATGGAGTTGTGGGGAAAGTTACGAATTTTCCTTTATTTTTGTATTTGACGTCAAATTTCTAACTTCCGCAATTTTTATTACGCTCACAAACATTATTGTTTACGTAGGCCAGGTATTATTGAAATTCTTTAAATGTGTATTTCTTTTTTTTATCAGTTGGGTCTGAATTTAAATCTGTAATATTCTAAATGCCTAATATCAAGGTTATTTACATAATATTACATAGCATTGCATAATATTGCATCATAGTACATAATATTAAACTTGCATTTTTATAGCGATAATTTTGAAAACGACAAAATAAATACTTGTTCAGTCAAATATCCAATCGCCATTCTATGAAATATTTACTATATTCCCAATTTCTTATTGCTTCAATTAAGTAGAAAATGATGAATGTTTACCCAAAGGCTCGCCAAAGCGAATTAGACTGAAGGAAGCTAAACAACGATCGCCTCGGGAGAGGCAACGAATTCGTAAGAAAGTAAAAGTAACATGGAGCAAGGTTCCGTACAAACACAAACACAGAACACTTATACACGCACTATATACGAGTTCGTGTATACTAAGTAGATGAGTTCGTGTAATTTGGTGCACCCTAAACTACGCTTAAAATTACTAGTCGCACGGAATGATTAAGTAGCTGAAGGAACACTTGGAATCTTAAAACATATAAACCATAATCTCTATAATATAAGATGTGAATTATTATTCTCTTCTCACCAAATTATTGCACATTGATCCATATTCTAGAATACACTAGTGTCGAGTCACAGAATGCGTCATCGTGTAATGAAGCAACTATACCGATAGCTATAGGAGCAGAACAAACCTCGGAATGATCTTATCTCGATATACAAGATGTCAATAGTTATGTTCCATGCATCGAATTTCACACACTATACCTAGTTAGTTTATGATGACGTGTAAATCAGTGTAGATTGATCCATATGCAAGTGTCGAGTCACAACTCGCATCATCACTAGTTATACCTACTAATAGCGGTTAGTACAGAAAAAACCTTGTAGTCATTGTAATCTTGTCATGGCTGCTAGTTGAAGTCTCATTTTTTCAGACTATCAAATCGGATTCACATCCGATTTTGACCGACTGTTTTAAAAACGTCTATGAATAGATGACTACAATGACCATGTTACATTGACGGCCATGAAATCATAAACGCCTTGGCGCTGTTTTCTTCTGTTGTGGCGACTTGGATGTCCGACAATCGGATCGGACGTGTATTTATATTAATAATATTTTAATATTATTATTTTTTTATTTGGTACGAGTGCCTTCCCATTGTCTGATCAGGGTATCGGAGAAAAGAGTTGGACGTATATTAGTCGCCCTGAAGGATATGCAAACAGAGTGAACAGAGGGCCTAGGGAACTCCAAAAAACTCCACTTTTCCCAGTAAATTATTTGAATACACTGCGGGCAGCGTACACATCATCTCGGATGATTGATAAGCTGCGCGCACGCGAGATTCTGCTTTATATTCTATTTGTCTTGGGAACTTTGCTAACAAGTCTCACCTGCCACGGAAGCAAGGCCGCTGGATGCGACCTGACGTTTGACACGGGTTCTATTTATCATGTTCACCTGTATTTGCATGACTCTTGTAATACGAAGCTTTAGTTAAACCTGAACTCATTTCTTGTGCTACGTATTCTGAATGATTAGGTTAAAATAATAATCGTTACAGCTTCTTATCAAATGTTTTCAACTCCTCTGTAGCAATACAAATGTAACATATAGTACCTGTAATATAAATTTACTTACATATATATATATAATGATATATATATATAAAACAATGCTTATAATAACGAAACATTATTAGGTTTAATGAGATAGTTATTTCTGCGCAAAAATACTCAAATAACCCGATCAAAGGACGACTTGCGTAATTCTGAGATAATTAGGACATATAGGAGTATGAGACAACAAAACGAGTTCGAGGTAAATAATATTCCTTTAGAAGACATATTATTATAATTATAATGTTAAGTAGGCACTTAAAAGCTCTGAATATGTCTGTAAAAAATATTTACTTACAATAGGTTACCTATTATCGGGTAAGAACGTATTCACGTAGAAAGCTTGCAGCAGGCACCAACGTACCTAAGTTAGTGCTGGTACCTACCAGCGCAAGTAAAATGCTACATGAATCTGCCTGAGTGTGTGAAAATGATAAAATTTTATGTTGCAAACTACAAAAAAAAATGTCCGGCTACCAGTGCAGATCGACGCAGATTTACTAATCAGCACTAATCGGCACTTTCGATCGATGTATGGAGACCGCATACACGTATTACCGGGGCCGGCCGACGCCTTTAAGCTCTGGTAAGTCAGTACCTGATGGTAGGTAGTTTAATTTATTTGACTATATAGACATTTCCATTGAGGTTGCTTCTGATCCGTGTAACTCTAAGTTCACATTGTATTCATATTGTACACACTACCTACTAAATGAATACGAACAAGTATTTGTTTTAGATGATTTGCTCAATGTTGCACAAAAATACTCGTTTTGGCAATTTTTCAAGTAGCTGCTATTATTTATACATGCATACACACATACACGCACTCACTCACACACACACGCACGCGCACGCACATACACACACGCACACACACACACGCACACACACACTCCTTGCCAGCCTCTTACATATTTTATCTTCTAATATTACTTTTGAGTTTTATTTTAGTTATATTTTAATTTTTATTTTAGATCTTTTTGTTTTTGATTTGTATAATTCTCTATTATTCTCGACATACATGTTTTGGCAATATATCTGGCCCTTAAGATACAGGCAATGCCTAGTTTAAGGGTCACAAGCTAAGCACTCTTACATAATTTATTTTTCTGTTCTTCAAGTCTACAGACCTCATTTGTAAACAAATTAACATAAATAAGTAGACTTAGAGATAAATAAATATTTTTTCATTTTTCATTTTCATTTTCATTTCATTTTTCATTTATTCAGTAACTATTACTTTTCTTTTGTTTTACTTTCACTCCCAAATAAAATAGTTACCCTTGATAAAGAATTAGGTAATATGACGCTTCTCCGTAATGTTTTAAAACATATACTGAATTTAAGATAGTTTACTATTTTTCTCTAGTGCCAACGGCACTTAGTTACGGTACGCTAGCCTTCGATTTTTTTTCTCTTTAATCCAAAACTCTAACACACCAAAATATTGCAATTTGGACCGACATCGCGTTTAGTACACGAATGGCAGTTACAGCCTTCAGAATAGAAAGTCTAGCTACTGGAAACCAGTCCACATTATGTCAGTCCGTCATTAAGGCACAGATTTCCTACTACCTACAATATAGTTATAATATTAACCATTAAGTTCTAAATATCAATGCTCATTATGATTCATGCACGATATGTCCTATGTCTCGGGACGAAGTTCCGCTGCGTTTGCATATAGCATTGTATTAGACGGAGTTATAAAGTTTGATAGCTTCGCCTGTTCCGTGCGCTCGCGTTGGTACAACTTGGACGCGCGAGACGCAATCTCGGAAACACGCGACATGTGCCCGTGAATTTCATCTAGCGGCCTCCGGAATTAGCTTTGTTTTGCTCTCGCACATGAATACAAGCAGTTTAATTTAAGTTTTCCAACTATGCTTGGTAGTAGGTACCTATTTGGAAACGACATGAGGCTTCTATATTCTTATTGACATTATAATGCGCTCAATACAAGCTTCAATTTTAAATTATCTCTATAATGTAGATAGAGCTGCCCTATTGTATATCGTAAGAGTAGTTTATTTGGGCACAGAATACTTGACACTTAATTTCAATGTGATAACAGAACTTGAAAATACTATATTCGCACTGAAAATACGTGACAACTCTAAGGGAAAACTCTAATTAATACAAAACGATACGTCTATGGATTGTTGAACGTTTAAAAGGTTTTAAATTGAACTTAAGAGTTTACTTTTGAAGTTGTTTTGCAATTAAGCAGTCTTCTTATTTGATTCACTAGTAGGTATACTAACTTATCCCACGATGTTTTAGGGTTCCGTAGTTCCTACGAGGAAACCTTATATTACATTTAGAAATATAACTGTCCAATACAATGCAAGCAAGTAAGTATTTATTCGCTTTACAAGACATAAACAGAGAAAAGTTCTCACAATTTTAAATTTTCAATCTCAAACCATTAATAATAGAGTTACGTTGCGAACTATTAACATTAGTAAACTACATCGCGTCCTACGTATTCTGTCGAATTATGAACGCTTTTCTTTCATTAAGTCAAAAGGCAACCCTTAAATTATAATGGCGCATATATTCCGAACTGTTTCATCGATATGGATGCATCCGGGATTGGATTGAAGTGGGCCGGGTGCCAATACACATGCGATACACAATACGCTATCCATACTTCGCACATAAAATGACAGCGAGCACGTTTGTCTGTGGTTTTAAATAAAACTTTACATAATATTGTATAATATGCGTAATTGTATGGAGCAGTGATAGTCGATTGGTTAAGCAAGCGTCTTGCACCAAGTCCTGGGTTCAAATACCGACTCGCACTTCTGTGTTTTTCGAAATCTATGTGCGCATCATAATAACAATATGATTATCACTTGAAGGAAAACATCGTGACGAAACCTGCAAGTCTTAGAAAATCAAAACATGTTTCGAAAGACATATTATGAAATCCGCCAACCAGCACTGGGCCAGCGTGGTGGATTATGGCCCGAATCCCCCTCGTAGGGAGGAGAGGCCCGTGCCCAGGGGGACATCAAAAGGGCTAAATTATTATTATTATTATTGTATACTGATGGTGACATAATATAACAGTTAATCTAGTATTTATCTACTGGATTAACTGTTTTATGTCACCTTCGTTACAGATGATCGAAGGAGTACCATCAGTACTATTACCGTAATACCTTGCGTGCAAATAGAGACGAAACTACTTATCCCCACCAGTACTTACTTATACTTTGGGTACTTTGGCAGAGATAAGAGGAGACTTTCACCGTACGTAGTATCTATACCTGTATACGTTTACATGTATGTCTAGTTCAAACGCTCCTATCGTGATCTTATCATCATCGCAAGAGCATGCTGTCACTGTTATTCTTAGATAAGACACCTGTCATGGAAGCGGGACGGCACGCTTACATCAGAGTTAGGTACACAACGGTAAATGTTTCGACGGTACTTGGCGCTCAGGCTGTAGGCTAATTGCAGAAGCATGTTAAGGGTGAACATCCACTTGTGTTTGAAACGGGCCAACCGCTTCGATCAAATATGATCGCTTCATTTCCTCAGCATCAGTTGGCTTAAATCAAGGTGTCAAGATATAGAGCGATCTTGTTAGTCTAAAGCCAAGTGGACGGGCACCCTAAATTGTCGATAAAATGGGAGATCTTTGGACATAGTATATACAAGAATACATGAAGATGAAACCTAATGGTTTATTTTTAATGCAAAGATGTAAAAAGTGCTCTGAAACGATCCAAGCAGACAAAACAAAGGCCAACAGCGAATCCCGAATAAATCGTAAACTGCGCTCTGACCATGATATATGCCGGTACAAATTGGATTTATTCCCCGCTTTCCCCTCCCATTGGTAGGTACTGAATAAAAACTGTTATTGCAAGTATGAACGATGAGATGTATGAGACGTAATCAAATATTCCGTCACGAACTCTATATCTTTATATATATATACGTCATTGTGGCATGGTCATCACGCAAGCCCAGAGCTGATTGGCCAACTCCACACATATTTAAAAACAATATAAAATAAACAATTAAAACGTTAAACCTGTAAAATAAACAAAAAAATTGTGACCCGACTACGGAAAATTATGTTATTTTAGTTGCACAAATTATAGTCAGAACTGATAGATAGCGCTAATAGTATTTATAAAATACTACTAGTAATAAACAAGTATTACTAATATAAAATTCACTATAATATTGTTTTTCTGCCACTTTGTATATTATATATTTCATTATTTATATTTATGAACTCTGAATTTTCTCTTTTTACCCGACTACGTAGATACAAAAAGGAATATATACGCTGTGCTATATAAACGAAGCTAAGTTAAATACAACAACAAATAGCAATTCTTAGGTAAGTACTATAGTAAACGCAAATTACAACAATTAGAATATCTACAAAAGAAAATGTTAAAGACACTGCCACAATAAACATTTTTACGAGTGCTTAGGTTAGCAAATCTAGAACATTTCTAGATTCTTATCATTATTACCGAGGTATAAATGAATCTGCAATGATATTGTCTTCAGTAAACCCGCACAGCGATGAGTTGTATCCAGTGGTTCTGCATGCAAATGCCATTCGTTAGATTTATGCTCCAATGCAAAACGACTCATTCCTATTTTGCTTTGCGTTTTATTTGAATATTACCGTAATACCCATTTTTGTTGTTTTTCCATTGTTCATCACTTTGTGCCATTCGAATCTGAACCCTTAGCATTGGTATTCAAAGCATAATATCTGCTGCAAACAAATCTCCGTATCGGTGTATTGTCTTTCGGGACATATATTTCAATAACTCTGCCGTGGTATTGCGTATAAATCGTTCTTTTAGGCATTTGACAATAATTTACGTCGATAATTCGCATCCCAACGATATACCATTACTGTAGATTTTTTTTACAACATCAAAGTCAAAGTCAAAGCGTTTATTTTGTTTAGACCTACGGGGGCACTTAAAAATTGTCAATTTTACATTTTTTTTCTTATGTCTACAACCGGATCGGAAGACGACCTCGACTGAGAAGATCCGGCAAGAAGCTCAGCGAGCTTATCTTTTTACATTTTCTGATATTTCTTATTTTTTTGTTTTATCGTCAGTTGCTTATAGAGTTAATAATTACAAAAAGGTAGTAGATATTATGATACATCTCATTTGTTGCAGATAATATGTGGGTACTTAAATTAATAATTGTTTAATTATTTTTGTAGAGAAATTGTGAATAATATCGGTGGGCACTCACTAAGGGTGATCGTGGACTTGAGTTGGGCGGGCTGGCTGTAGGTACTGGTTAGTCGCTTCGACCAAAAATATAGTTAAATTTTCGTCACTCCTTTAAAATAGAGCGATCCTATTGGTCGAAGCTAGCGGGCAGCCCGGCTCAAGTCGACAGTCAGCCTAATTTGGAAGTAAAACCACTCTGACCGATGTTGAATAATTGATGGTGGTAACACACGGAAAATGGCATTTTTTTCAACCCATTTCAGAATCGACCCACCTTTGCCAGAGGTGGTAAATTTGACGTGACACCAGTACTCTACGGTGACGCATATTCCATTAGCAAGGTGCTACCGTTATCAATATTTATAGGGTATTCCAGAAGTCCGAAATAATACTTAGGAGTTAGCTTGAGCATCATACACCTTATAAAATGTGATTGAAATTCAAACACAATTTTTTGTTTGCTAGTTTTAATGGTCGTATCATATTTCAAGAACCTACTAACCATGCATAAAATTTACAAATATTTTCTTGAAAATGGTGGCTAAGATAGAGATAGAGCTGTTTAGATTAAATTATTAATGACTGGAGATGATTTAGATATGGAATTTGGCGATAAATATTACCTACCCAAAAATCGCAGAGAACATAACACAAATAAAAAAATGGCGGCACAAACTAACTTAAAGAAACGTAAGAATTTTGAGCACTTAGTTCTTTGCTCGATCCTCATGTCTGTGAGAAATTATTTCGGACTTCTGAGACGCTTTTTATATGCGACCTCTCATTGCACTCAAAATAAACAAAAACATTTAAATTCAACAATTGCATAATTCAATCTAGGTACGTACTGAAACTTGAAATGCATGCACTTATGCATTTCAGTTCTCAAACTTCACAAAGTAACTATATAATGCAATCACCAAAGCCGAATAACTTCACGTCTATAATTAGATCCACAAGTTATGGAACAGCGGCACAGTTCATTACCACTCCACCTCAGACAGTTGCCTGAATACCTACAAGTTATCAGTTTAATGAACCACGAACCGTTCAGGTGTAATGAACTAATTAATCGCCGACGACTAAGTGGCTGGCAAAGGGACCGTAACTGATCCGACTTCGGTCGACTTGCAGTATTGAATAGATGTTAAGGAGAGGAACCATCGCCAAATTAAGTGTGACAAATATTTATTCAATTAAATATTTATTGTGTGATATTTATTTAAAAAAGCAGTGATAGCCGATTGGTTAAGCACACGTCTCACGGGCACCAGGTCTTGGGTTCAAACCCCGGCTCGCACCTCTGGATTTTTCGAAATCTATGTGCGAATCATAATTTCTATATGATTACCACTTGCTTACGGTGAAGGAAAACATCGTGAGGAAACCATGCGCATGTCTGAGAAGATCTAACCAATTTTCGAAAGACATGAGAAATCCGCCAACCCGCACTAGGCTAGCGTGGTGGATTATGGCCTGAAACCCCCTCGTGTTGAGGGGAGGCCAGTACCCAGGAGTGGGACGTCAAAAGGGCTAAATTATATTATAATTATTATGTCTTGACCTAGATGATTCTTAGTATAGTTGAACCCGGTGTATACTGTAGTTTATTTGTTATTTGTAAAAAAGTGTAATTAAAATAATACTATTATATGGATTTTATCGCGTTTATTTACTTTTTTATGTTCCCGACGTTTCGGTTGTTCGGTTAAGAACACCGATTCCGACCAAGGATGATACGTGAGGCCATTGAAATTAAAAAACATCCTAATTGCAATAGGGAAGATGGCTGGGTGCTACCACCAACTTGGGATCCAGTAATTAATACAATTAAATCCAAAACCAAGTGTACCATTGCAAGACCTCGAGATACTGTGAGCACTTTCTGCGTGGATCGGACCGCGAACAACAACGAAATATGAGGTTACCCAGTTATTAACTATGACATCAGGACGTCTAACACCTCAGTCCCCCCGTGACCATGGCTGCTGTAAAGCAACCGAAAAGTCGGGAACATAAAAAAGTAAATAAACGCGATAAAATCCGTATAATAGTTTTATTTAAATGTATAGTATTCGCGTAAATATGAGAAAACAATAAGTGTATTTAATAGAAAAAAAAAAACCTATCTACATAAAAATATAGAGTACCTAATTAATATTCTGTTAGGTTCTTACCTACCGACCTATGTAATAACCTGAAATACTTGTGTATAAGTAATTCCTTGAGTTGACAATTGTGGTGCACCTACTAATAAAAACGTTTTTTTATATATATTGAAGAGGTTAGTAAAGTTATCCTGATCTGGCAGACAAATGAGGATTAGATTAGTTCATTTCATTCAACTGACAGGATTTCTCACACATAGGTAGTCTTGGCCTTATTCTTATCTGTCGGGTGTCAGATTAGGGCCTAAGATTTCTCACTTATATTTGGAGATGGTAAGTAAGGATATTATTAAGTATGTACTTGCTATTAAATCCTAGTTAGTTGGCATCTAAACCCTAGATAATTCTAGCAGACGCTACACTGAGATTTGGGAACCGTCACATGACACATCATCATACGAGAGATATTTTGCTTACATCTTTTATGACGTCACTATCGCGACTCGTGTGACAAGTACCCTTGTCACGTCACAATCCTCTTAAGTACTGTTACTAAAAGGATTGTTGGGCCGCTCGCCGTCCCGGCTGTTTTGCTAGGTGATACATAGAACAAAACGTAGCATTACAATTTAAATTTTAGACAAAACTAGCGACCTGTCCCGGCTTGGCACGGGTGCAATAAATTATAAGTGTTTCTCTACTATATTATGCATATTATTATACATATAAACCATCCTCTTGAATCCCCCTATCTACTAAAAAACCGCATCAAAATCCAAGCATACATACGGACAAACAGACAGCGGGAAGCGACTTTGTTTTATACTATGTAGTGATTAAGACGAGCTGCAGTACTTTTATTTGCAGTCAGCTGACTTATATCAATATTATCATACGCACCAAAACCGTGCACTGCAATTTTGGAGCCGGTTTGCAGTGCGGATGCAGCTAGTCTGAAAAGATCCTTAATGTAGTTAAGATAATTACTTCACAACTGATGGATGACTGTGTGACTTATAACAACTTTTGTCCATTACTCTCTATGACGCTTGTTGTTGGCAAATTGTGCAATAAACAGCTAGGTAGGTGTGTTGAATAAACCGATCAAAGTTCTAAAATTACGCATCGTTCTTGTATAAAAAGAGTTTTCTTGAGCGCTGAATAAACACACCACGCAAATTTAATATAGAACCCTAATACTTTACGATTAGGTAACTATTACAACCATAGACAATCGTTGTTTGTTATCATTATAATCGCCCATTCCGGTCATCAAACACAGCAAGCGTTCTGTTAAAATAACCGTTCAATCATAATTGATGATACCTATACATCTACTAAGCATATATTTATATACTGCCTAATACTAACGACTTGTATAGGCTGAAGTTTTACTGGACTATAGATGAGTCCAAAATTCCGATCAAACAAAACAAAGAAAATGGTAAGATACCGAAACATGCAGTGGAAAATATACTTAATAGTAGTTACGTAACTAATCCTTATTATACTGCTCTATTTTAAATTTTAAAAATAAAAACATTCAGTTAGATGTAAATAAAATATCATCAAGTACTTATAACAAAACGTTAAATTTCAAATAAACAACTGATCTTCGACAACTTGTTCTAAAATGATGTTGTGTGCAAACCATCTTATTTTAATATTTAGTGCAAACTAATTACCTACATTTTGTGTAGGATTTAAAATTCCACGTTTTTATTTCTAACCTCATAATTTATTAAACCATCATCTGTAACTAAGTATCAAGTTTTATGAAGGCGAACACGTTGCGGCCTACCTATCAAACTAGTGGAACAAAGCCAAGTAAGTCTTGTATTATGCAAACAAGCATCATGTAAGGCGTGGATTTATGAGGCAAGTTCGCGGGAAATCGCGAGAGCCGCCTCCACCCGTGGGAGAGGCTGGGCTGAATATCGCTCCCGGCATTCATATCTAAATATATATAACTCAAAGGTGACTGACTGACTGACTGACTGACATAGTGATCTATCAACGCACAGCCTAAACCACTGGACGGATCGGGCTGAAATTTGGCATGCAGGTAGATGTTATGACGTAGGCATCCGCTAAGAAAGGATTTTGATTAATTCTACCCCCAAGGGGATAAAATAGGGGATGAAAGTTTGTATGAAACTTTGTCAATTAAATTCCACACGGACGAAGTCGCAGGCACAGCTAGTTTAGGCATATAAATAAATAGCGAAGCGATTGTCTTTTGTGACGAAAGAGGGAACATCTTTCGTATTTAAATGTACTTAGTTAAGGCCCGTATTAATAAAACGATCTCAAGTCTGAGAGCGATCTTAGAAATTATATTCTAATTACCAGTACAAAAGGACATGTAAAAAACGTACTTGCGATCGATTTATGAGTACGGGGCTTAATATCATACGGGTACATGCTATGAATAATATAACTATATACTTGTACTACTGGGCGAGACCTCTTCTCGATGCGAGGGTGATTGTAAAAATGTTTTTGGCACTAGGGCGGCGCTGCATTGCTGTACGGTGACATGCCACTTGACATATCAGACAGTCTCTCTCTCTTTCCGAACTCGTCACAATTTGTATTTGTAGTACTTATACTTCTTCTTCTTCTTTCTTTAAAAATATGGCCCACCCAGTTTAATAGGTATTTCGCACGTGTCATGTAACAAATAGCAATACTGTCACATTTAATAATAATACAATAGAAAAATGTGATCGTCCACTTTGGAGAGCCAAACTGGAGACCAAGTTATACTTAAAACTTTCTTGATTTGTAGTGACACTGGTAGCAGTGATGTGAACGATAGCGTCACTCCAGTCCAATCGGGCGACATCTCTGGTGAGCTGAAGGTTTTTTGCCCTTTGAAACGTACTAAAAACATGCCGCCTATTACTTTTCAAAGAAAATCATTATATTCATGCCTTCTTCATAGATAGATTCTTAGAGATAGATATCATATTCTTAGAGATAGATATATCGATTCTTATTCATAGATAATCTTATAATAAAATCATACTCTTGTTTTTCATTGGATTTTTAACATTGTCTTTAATTCAAATCAGAACGTTTAAATAAACCTGCTATCATAATGTTTTCTAACAAACTGAAGGTTGTCTGTAGGGCATTATGAAACCGACTATGATTTATCTACGAGTAAGCAAAAGTTTTTACAAAGTTTCAGACACGTGCTGTAATGTGTCTATCGAAAATTAAATTGATGTATATTTTTAGCTTTGTAGTCTCACACTGATTTTCGTGTACGTCAAGCCGGCCCCACTACCATGTACCTACTCACGGATTTTTTTATATAATAACTAGCTGAGCCCGCGACTTCGTCCGCGTGGAATTTAACTTAACAAAAAAGCCCGCTCCCGCGATCTGAGCCCGCGCCGACAGGACCCATTTTTTAAATTGTGTTTTTCTAAAATATAAGTAGCTAAGTTACTCTCTAAAACATCAGCTATCTCCCAGTGAAAGTCCCGTCAAAATCGGTCCAGCCGTTTCGGAGATTACCCGGAACAAACACACAGACAGACAGACAGACAGACAGACAGACAAAAAAATTTTAAATCGCGTTTTTGCAATAGGTGTCGTATGTACTTTCATATGCATTTAGTGAAAAGGTGTTATTTTGATATTACAAACAGGCACTCCAATTTTATTTATTTGTATAGATTTTTTGTGGATTAACATTAGGCTGGTCATACGCTTGTTGCCGACTTTGTCATATAACGAAGAGTGCTCGCATGTGTCTGAGCATTAAACTACGGGCAGTAAAAATCATTGCTTCCACCATTTATTCGAAATAAGTGCGCAGAGTTTTGTAACGTTTCCATTTATTTGTTTAAAAATGTATAGGCCGCGATAACCTGCCGTCTTCCTTGCGGAAATAGCGTAATACATTTCGGAGATATCCGTGCGATATGGATCGAGTCTCTTTGCTGAATAATGCTGAACACTACATTTACTGGATATCTTGGAAAATCAAAGCAGGTGTATCTACTCCGTTGATTTTCTAAGCTAAGGTAACAAGGTGCTGCCGCAACCGCGACTGTTATCAAACGTGTAGTGGTTCGCCTCTAGTTTTTGTCGTTGCTCAATTGTATGACTTGCGTATTTAATAATAATGCGTGATATACTCGCATCAGCTCAAAGCTGCTAGTGTATCAATAAAAAAAAAAAAGCATAAAGGTAATATCTGTAGCTTCGTAACTAAATAGATTATTAATTTTAAACGACTTCCAAAAAACGTTGAGGTTCTATCTTCGTCTGTACGTATTTTTTTATATACATTCACCGATTTATCCGTCAATTGTGGACCGATTTTGAAAATTCTTTTTTTGACAGGTTGTATCTCCAGTGTTCCCATAGAAATTTTATCAAAATCGGTCTAGTAGTTTGCGATATATGGACGATTTACGGTCACCAGGAATTCATTACGTACATAGTTTACCGCAAAAATCGTATAAAAAATATTTTTATAAAAAAATTGAACCGACTTCAAAAATACCTGAGTGCACTAAAAAGCTAGAATAAACTAGGTACCTTGTAATTTCTTTCAATAATTGGAGTCTACTATCTTTACACTACGTCAAGACTACTTCTTAGGTTGGTGCCTAACTACACCTAAATGAATTGGCACCGACTTCAAATGCAATAAATTAAAATGTCCCCACTTATTTCTAGCTTTTTACCGCACCTAGGTTTTTTGATGACGTTTCAATTTTTTTAATAAGTTTTTTTTTTATATTCTATAGTTGAAGTTAAGACTTTGCCATAAAGAATTTAGTGGTTTCTTAATATGTATGGGCGCTTACTACTTTTAGAAAATGCTGTAAGTAAACAATAACAAAGTTTTCTTGAAACATAAAATAATATTGTCGGTTCATTCATCCTGTCTCCAATCTCCGCTAAACTTAATGATTTTGTTCATCATTTTCATGTCTGTTTGTGACATATCGTTAAGGGAAGAGCTCTTCTCTAAATGATTGATCTTTGAATTCAAATACATAATATTTTATGACTAAATATTAACTTTTAGTTATTTTTTCTTACTAAGAATAACTTTGTGTTGAAAAGACATGTTGTGTATAACAATGGCGTCGAATATTATACCTAACCTATGCGTTAAATAAGGTTAAATAGGTACTTACTTCATATAATGTTATCTCCGTACTCTGTCTCGTCGGTAGGTAGATCATACCTAAAAACTTCTGAAAGGCGTGCCAAAACTTACTCGTAAATTAATTAAAAAGCAGTGATACTTTTGAGAACTTTAACATATAAATGTTAAAGCATTTATTTAATTTGTAATCGTGATTGTAGATCACGTTTTAAAAACTTGATAAATTTTCTTACTGAAATTATAATTTCGTGTCAATTACGATATCCTCGAGAGATGCGATATCGGTCCTGATCTATAATCTAATCAAACCGTATCGCAAAGAACAACTGATTTATCGTAATTTATACAGACAGCCTGAAATAAAATCGTATAGGTAAGTACCTATAAATTACAAAAGTGGTAGAGTCAAGCTGTAGCTAATTAAAACAGGCCTGCTCGACCGGGGTAGTACCACCTTCTCACAGAATATCGGCGTTTCGTACGACGTGTGAGAGTGCTGGAAGCCAAACCACTCCCTTGCCTCTCTCTGTTAGCCCTTTAGGTGGGCAACGTTCGAGCAATGCCTTTGTTATTGCAAGCTTCTTTAAGCTTCGGAAACTACTTAGAGCGTAGGGCGCCGACTTAGTCATATAAAAAAGGTGGTAGGTAATAAGGTAACCTACCTTTTTATCGCTTAATCGTCGCCGCCGCCGATTATGCACCTACACACGCGCCAGTTGCATGCCGCCGCAGGCCGCGGCATGTGTTGCTGGACCCCCCCGACCCACTCACCGCTCTCCTAGACTCAGATGTCGAGGAGAACGACACACGCACACTCCCCACCAGACACTGACCTCGCCAGCGAGGTCGACGAACCCCCGCTTCCGCTAGAAGGTGCGCCTACTTACCTAGACGCACCTTGGCACCCGACAAGCCCGCTGAGTTTCTTGCCGGATCTTCTCAGTCGAGGTCGCGTTCCGATCCGGTGGTAGATTTACCCTCGCCACCTCTCCTGGCAGCGGCCCAAGCCGAGGTCGTGTCCCTTGTGGCGCCCTTGAGCTAGCTGCCCCCCTGCCCCTCTGGCTGGAGCGCACTTGCGCTCGCCCTCTGTGAAGTTGTTATGGCCACTCTGGCCAACAACATATAGTCAATTAAAAAAAAAAAAAAAAACCTTTTTATCGCATGAGTTAGCGGCCAACTCTTGTGTTGGAGTTTTGGGGCCGTCCAAGAGACGTTATGAACTCCTTATATGCTTTATTTTTGCTTTAAAACAGAGATTCCCGCGTTTCCTAGAATATAATTTTATTTTATACAAATTAAGTGGTGTTCGCGCCCCCTAGCTAAGAGGATTGCGACATGACAAGGGTTCTTGTCCCACTACTCACGGATTGCGACGTCATGCACGCAAAATATTTATCTAACAAATGAAGATTAGGTAAGCCCAGTTTTGTGTGATTTAAATGCTAGAATTTTGACATAATCAAACTCTACTTAGGTATATTACCTATGTAGGTAGGTAAGTAGTTATCTGACATACATTTAATGTCTTTCGTACTGTGACATTATGTCTAGTAGATTAAAGTATATTTTACCATTGTTGTTGGGGTAACCTAACCGCCAATCAAGAGCCACAAGAACTGTTAGTTGCCTAAATATTTCGTTTTCATATAATTTGGTGTCTTTATTTTGAGACAGCAAAAGATAGAGACAGCACCATGTTTTGTGTGAACGTTTCGCCCAATGTAAACGTAGGTTAAGCTGTTATCACGGTTAACCCGGTACTGATAAATTTTATACATTTTACTGTATCCAGTTCTCAAAAACGGCCATTATCTCTCAAAAATGTATAGGTACGTATTTAGGCAGAACAGTGCCATATTTTCGTGTGGATGCAGGCTACTCATTATTAAGTAGGTATATAGTCCCTGGCCAAATTGCTAACTGATTAGAAAGAAAGAAAAAACTTTATTGCGACTAGCAGAAAAATAAAGTACAAGAATATAAGATAATAAAAAAAAATACAAATTCTGCTCACCGCAAACGGACCCAATTCAGCATGTGCTGGTTGATAAGAACCAGGTCTTCCATTGGGCCCGTTTGGCGATTCCACGGGCGCGAACCACAAAAAAAACTAAATTTAAATCTAAATTAGGTACTTGTACCTCACTGAAACCTCATCATTATTAAATAAGAGTACCTAGATTTAAAGTACCGGCTAAACGTAGGATTAGACAACAACGGTGAAATCTCTCCAATAAATTGCATAGGTATAGGTTACTGTTTAAAAGTTCCCACACAAAAAACTAATTTAATGTTATCCAAAATGTCGGCAGTTTGGTTCTGGAAAGGAAAAAGTTGGCCGAGTATCCTGCCACTTTTATTATTGCTGAAGTTTCACTTGACAGGCCGTACAACAGGACGAACAATTACGTTCTGACGTTTATGTGTTTGTCTTCAAAGGAAGTGACAAGAATACGACATGTTTCTTTGTATATAAGTAATGTACCTACAAGTTATATTGCGTTAGCCGTATTGAATTGTTACTGATACATAATTAGGTAGGTACTGTGACACTGGGTTTCAATAATAAAATCTTATTCCTTGGTAATACTTTCATTTATTATATTACTATTTAAAAACACGTCTTATTACATCGGTTCCCCGGTTGTCACTGCCAGCCCACTGCAGTTCTTTCAATTTCAAAACAATAATGTTTTCTTAAATGTATTATTTTCTCGTCAGCCAGGAACGCCTATCGCTGGTGGCCAGTGCGCCGACATGGACCTTACAGTACTTATGCACGCAACTTCGATCGCTTACATTTCATAATACTTTTTTTTTAATTACTAGCATTGCGAGGTTATCACATTACTAGTATTTCCGTTAGCCCCTCCAGCTGAGCTAATTGTTTGTGTTAGGAGTGGGTTCACGTCAAAAGCTTAATGGCCAGCAAAGGGATCGAACCCGGAACCTCTCAGCTACGAGGGCGGCCCCTATAACCACTATAGGCTATTCAATTCTCGACATAATTAACATACTTACTACTTATTTTGTCAAACCAGTTCATCAGCCGGCGCCATTATGCCAAGTATCATATGAATTTATCCAGTCGCTATTGAACATGGAGCGGTTCAATTGAAAAAAATAATATAAACAGTGCGACAAACGAAAACAGCGTAAACCGTCGTTAACAAAATTTTATATTTTCTGTAACTATTTTAACATACTGCTCACTTTAGTAGATACCCAGTTATTGTTGGCACCCAATAAAATCTACTAATGAATATAATTTTCACGTAGCTAGCAACATTTGTTATAAAAAAGTTGGACGCGTCATTACTGATTTACCTAAGTACTTATAAGTATGCGGTTTTCTTTTGATTAACAGTAATTTCAAATGTTTCTTAACATTATGAAATAATATGGGTCTAACGAACAGCCCTAAGGAAACACATAATACAATCTAAATACGCTCAGCTACTGCAGCGCGGATATACTAAATCATTACATAGTATAAAACACAGTCGCTTCCCGCGGTCTGTATGTCCCTATGTATGCTTAGATCTTTAAAACTACGCAACGGATTTTGATGCGGTTTTTTTAATAGATAGATTGATTCAAGAGGAGGGTTTATAATGTAGAATACATACATAATATTGTAGAGAAACATTGATAAAAAATACCCGTGCGAAGCCGGGGCGGGTCGCTAGTACTTTGATAAATTTACAATGAATTTGTGCCGGCGACTGTACTACTTACATAATAAGCTCATCATCATCATGTATTGTGATATGAATTCACATGCATGTGTGCTGATAAATAATAATACCCATACCTACATAATAATACCAATTTATAAACAGGCGACGACCTTGTGAACATCAGTTGTGAATTGAGCCGGTTACGTTATAAACGTACGATTGGTTATCAAAATAAACGGAACGGATCTAATAGTGAGTGAATATTAATTTAAATTTATCTCAATAGGCAACACACTGGAGCTATTATATTTAACATCAATATTTACTACCTTTGTAATTATTAATTAAGTATATAAGCTACTGGTGATTTAAAAAAATATATAAATTACAAAATTTATAAAGACAAGCCCGCTGAGTTTCTTGTGGGATCTTCATGAAAATTGGTCGAGCCGTTTCGGAGGAGTTTAGTATAGTAACTTAAATTGTGACACGAGAATTTTATAAGTATATAAGATGTATATAAATATGTTACAATGATATTGTGTGCCTACGCAAATCGAATGTAATTTACGTATTATAATATTGTGTTTTCTCAACAAGTAATTTTGGTAAATTTTAGAGAAATAAATGTCTTTATTCCTATATTAATGATTGTGTGATTTATTATTTATTTATCAATTTAAGATGCCGGTAAAAATATACGCAATGGACGTAAGTCCTCCAGCCCGCGCCGCCGTGATGGGCTGTCACATATTCGATGTCCCCGCGGAGATGATCCAAGTTAACTTACTGGAAAAGGACCACCTTAAGCCGGAGTTTGTGAAGGTACTTTCGATTAGTGTATAAATGATTTTTCGATAGTTGAGCTCGGCAGCTTGTCATAATATCGATATGGCTATCGTTATTATTTACAGTACTATCGATAGACAATCGATCGTTAGACAACACTACTTTCGATAATCAATAAAATTGTAGTAGATGAAATTTTATATATTGGTTTAATAGGGAAACAAATTACATCGTTTAAACAAAGTTTCAAGGCACCTTGTGATACAACGCAAATTGCTTTTGATAATATTATTATCATAATTTTTTGTTGCGGAAGTAAGTAGGTACCTACTTTCCGTACTGGTTGGTCATATTTTCTGATAAAGAACAAAGTAAGCAGACAATCGCATGCCTCACGTGGGCTCGTACCACGTTAGCTACTTAAAACGCACTAGAAAAGCAAACGCAAGAATTTGAAAAGCAAACGCTCGCGTTTGACAAGCGAACGCTTGCGTTTGCTTTTCTATTGCGTTTTAAGTAGCTAACGTGGTACGAGCCCTGATACTAAGTAGTTACCGTAGCTTATAGATTAGATGCTTGATTCCGGCCCTCTTAGGCATCGTAGGAGAAAAATAGTTACTTTACGCCGATCTTCTGTGAGAGTGTGGTACTACCCCGTACAGCCCGTATATGAGCTGTAGTAAATTGGCTATAGGTTGGCTTTACCACCGTAATTGATTTGTAACAATTAGTTTGCCACAATGCGTGAAATAACAAAACTTTCTGATAAGTATATAATTATGTAATGCATAAAATGTATTGCACAACAGCAATAATAAAAATATATATTCTCATTTCCAGAAAAATCCACTACACACCGTGCCTATCCTCGAAGACGGTGACCTAATACTCCATGACAGGTGAATTTCTAAAAATATGGTAACTCTTCAGCTTGTTGTAAATTTTAAGCGGCCTCTTTCTTACCACAATATAAGAACATCTGTCCAATAACTCATATACCTAATATACTTACTTATACATTCGTTTACAAGGTGTTGCTAATTCCTCGGGCCTCTGCGCGAATTTACTAGGTATACAAGTATTTTACGTGGACGCTTGCGATTATCGAGTGTAAGACATGAGTCTATCATGAGGTAGGCCTCATGATAGACTCATGTCTTACACTCGATAGTCGCTGGTACCCTAGTACCAGCAACTCTATTACTGTTCGCATGTGATAGTGAGGACCATTAGGCATGGTCAACACAAAGAAATCACCACAAGCATTATCCTCTATTCTCGCTTCTTATAGTCAGTTCATTTCGAGAAGACGCCCGCCGTGACTTTTATGGCACTGGCATATAATAATAATAATTTAGCTCCTCTGACGTCCCACTCCTGGGTACGGGCCCCCCTTCAACACGAGGGGGATTTAGGCCATAATCCACCACGCTGGCCCAGTGCGGGTTAGCGTTTCACATGTCTTTCGAAACTTGGTTAGATCTTCTAAGACATGCAGGTTTCCTCAAGATGTTTTCCTTCACCGTAAGCAAGTGATAATCATAATAGAAATTATGATTCGCACATAGATTTCGAATAATCCAGAGGTGCGAGCCGGGGTTTGAACCCAAGACCCGCATATGGCATATGGGTCAATTTAATTCATTCATCTTCACATATATTTTCAGCCACGCCATATTAATATATTTGGCTGACGTATACGGAAAGGATGATTCGTGGTATCCAAAGGATGTGAAAAAAAGGGCTCTCGTCAACCAGAAGCTTTTCTTCGACACTGCCATTCTGTTCCCAAGATTACGGAATGTTACGGTAATATCTACTTACTTACTTAAGCGGGTGATTCATCGGTGAGTTTAACCGCTGGTACGCCAGCGATTCGGAAGTATAAACCGCCAAGGCATCAATAGACCACCTACAAAACCACAATATTTGCGTTCAATGGATAACCCGCTTTATATTGAGTTTTATGATTGTTCTCTTAATTGACGACCGCTTGGCGCAGTGGTTCGAGCGTAGGCCGCTCGGCTCACTGCATCGGGTGGTTGCGGGTTCGATTCCCGTCAAGGTAAATTTCGGAAATGGCCTTTTCGTAATTTTCTCTGGTCTGGGTGTCACTGGGATCGCCCCCAGTCCATTGTACGGTACCCATAGTACAAGCGTTGCTTAGTTTGGGACCATACAGTTAGTGTGTTCGTCTGGCGATATTATTTATTATTTATTGATGGTCGTATATGGTTATTTCTTTCGTACATATGAAAGTCTAGTGTGCCAGTTATTTGTTGACCAGTGTGGGGTGACCTATGATCTCAATACAATGGTATTGAGTGGACGCTCGTGGTCAGCAGCAAGCATCTATGGACATTATTTTTCTATTTCAGTACGAAGTAGTTTTGCAAGGAGAAACAATAGTAAGACCGAAACTGTTGGCTGATATAGAAGAATCGTACGGTTTTATGGAACAGTTCCTCTCACAGACAAAGTATATAGCTGGAGACAACATCACTATTGCTGACTTGTCAGCCATTAGCAATTTAACTTCCTTGATCTACATCGTACCTTTAGACGAACACAAGTGAGCATATTTTTTTCATTTTATTGAGCACATTAAAATGATTATCCTGAGACTTTGATTCAAATTTATTAAATATAACTATTCATCCGAGTTCGTGTGATATGCATATCAATCAGGAAATGCTAGCTAAAGATATAAATAACTCTTTGCAGATATCCAAAAACGACAGCATGGGTGAAAGAAATGGAGAAGCAATCGTATTGTCAGAAATACAACGCACCTGGCGCACGCGCACTTGCAAATATCGTTAAGGAGCGGGTACAATCACAATAAATATATTTGATCCTTTCAATAAATGCATTATTAAATAAGTGTCTAAACAAAAACCATAAGTAAGAACTAAGTGCAATTCCTAATGAAAATAAAAACCTGAATACGAAATAAAACTTTTTGCCTTTAAGGATTATTCTCAAAAGTTCCTAACTAGATTGCGATACAAAGGTTATCAAAGCGACGGGATAAAATTGTTTCGGTATAGAGGGGAGGTGACAGGTCCACAGATGGTCGCTGACAACGGTCCTCCACTGTGACACAGTAATCTATTATTCGGAACACCCGACCCTGGGCCGTTACCCGCTTAGCGGGACAACTATGGTCATAGGATACTTCGTTCGAGTAAAAAAGTCACGCTGGCCCATATGTGACAGATTATGCGAAAATATGGCTTTGTTGCTTGCTGTACGAGTTTATTCAGAGTAGCAAACAATTGTGGAGCAATATTGTTGAATTGATAATCTATATAATATAAAAATGAATCTCTATTTCCTTGGTCATCGCATCACGGATGAACGGATGGAACGATTTCGCCAATTATTTTTTTTTGTTTACTATTGTCAGGAGAAGGTTCTTATGAATTAAAAAAATTAGAAAGTTGAGCGGAACAATTCGAATTCAATATTCCAAGTTAAGACAAGACAACGTTTGTCGGGTCAGCTAGTAATATTATACTACATACTTAGGTATTCTTCTTTATTTACCAAAACATTGCAATGTAAGATGGTCAGTTAGCTGCTATTTATTGTATGCTGAATTAAATAAAGTTCAGCCAGTGTTTTTGGATTTTATTATTGCGAAGCTACTCGATACTCACGTAAGGAAGTAAGTATAAAATAACACGCTGTTACTTCTCCAAACACCCGATTTTATCTAACTTCCATCTATAGTATCTACTGACCTAGTAGACGTTATCAGTTATTGTTTTCTTATATTTACGCGAATACTACACATTGAAATAAAACTATTTTTCGGATTTTATCGCGTTTATTAACTTTATGTTCCCGACGTTTCGGTTGCTTTACAGCAGCCATGGTCACGGGGGGACTGAGGTGTTAGACGTCCTGATGTTATAGTTAGTAACTGGGTACCCTCATATTTAGTTGTTGTTTGCGGTCCGATCCACGCAGAAAGTGCTCACAGTGTCTCGAGGTCTTGCAATGGTACACTTGGCTTTGGATTTAATTATATTAATTACTGGATCCCAAGTTGGTGGTAGCACCCAGCCATCTTCCCTATTGAAATTAGGATGTTTTTTAATTTCAATGGCCTCACGTATCATCCTTGGTCGGAATCGGTGTTCTTTTGCGAGGATCTGTGGTTTATCAAATCTGATATAATGGCGGGTGCGGTCCTGTACATGTTCACAGATTGCAGACTTCGTGGAGCGCCGGTGTTTCACGTCAGCTATATGTTCTTTTACGCGGGTTTTTACTGATCTTTTAGTTTGCCCTATGTAGGAGAGCCCACATTCACAGTCGAGTTTGTATACCCCTGCATCTTGTAGAGGAATGTGACACTTGACAGGTGGTAAGAACTGACTAATCTTCTTTGGTGGCTTGAAATAAGTTTTGATTGAAGCACGTTTCAAGATGTAGCCAACCTTGTCTGTGACACCTCTTATATATGGTAGTACAGCAGGTAGACGCTCGACTGTGGCTGGTTTCACTCGGTCACTGTGATGGCGGCGGGGGATCCGAAGCTTGTTGTCATGCAATACTTGCTTGACGTGATGGATCTCGGCAGCCAGGTGTTGCTCATCACAGATCCCTTGTGCTCTCTGAAACAAAGATTTACCCACGGTAGCTAACTGTATTGGATGGTGGTGAGAATCACCTATCAGTATGGGTCTTTTTTCTATACACAGTGTGGCCTAAGGTGTTATCAGGATTTCGGATTACTAAAACATCTAAGAATGCTAGAGTATTGTTGGCCTCTAACTCCATTGTAAATTTGATTTTAGAGTGTATGGAGTTAAGATGGTCGAGAAATGCTGTTATTTTGTCAGATGGTAATATTGTGAAAGTATCGTCTACATACCGCTTGTAGAATCTTGGGGTCACAGGTGAAGTGCGGAAGGGCTGTCTCCTCGAAGTCTTCCATGAATATATCGGCGACAACAGGAGAAACAGGGGAGCTCAGTCCCCCCGTGACCATGGCTGCTGTAAAGCAACCGAAACGTCGGGAACATCAAGTTAATAAACGCGATAAAATCCGAAAAATAGTTTTATTTCAAAGACGTTATCAGTGTTTATCATAATCCTAATCTAGATATCTAAATGATAAAGGGATTCACAAATAGGTAAAAAAACCGCTCAGATAGCGACAACACCCCACTCGTCCCGGAAGGGAATCGAACGATCATCGAGGGCTGATGGTAAGCTACCACCGCCCGCCTCACGCTCAGGGCGCCGCGCCACGTCTCATCAACGCAGCTTTCGGGGACTCACATAGTGTGAAAGTCTCGGGAAGAGCTTACTATAGAAATGATCCTATGAAGTAAGGTCTTAGTAAAACTACGTCAGTCGAATCACGTCATTGAATTGAGGAGATATTGAATACCGCGGTTCAATAATCAGGATTTGTGATACAGCGACATCTATTTTTGGATGAGAGAAACTTCGTGTCGGTCATCCATCATTTTTATCGCCTGTTATTTAGAGGATAAGACTCATTTCACACGACATAGTTAAAATATATTTAGCTCCTAACTGTTTTTAACCCCCGACGAAAAACGACGGGTGTTATAAGTTTAACATGTGTATCTGTGTATCTGTGTATCTGTGTATCTGTGTATCTGTGTGTCTGTCTGTGGCAACGTAGCGCCCAAGCTGATGAACCGATTTCAATTTTGTTTCTTTTGTTAGATAGGAATTCTGATCGAGAGTGTTCTTAGCTATGTTTCATGAAAATCGGTTCAGCCGTTTGAAGATCATCAGCTCTTTTGTAGGTTGAAAAAGCCACATTCACGGCCAAAACCAACTTCCACGGCTCGAATCCGATCGAAATTTGGGCTCATTGGAATAATATCTTTGCATCACTTGAGAACGGCTGAAATGATTTCGCTTTATTATATTTTTAAATGATCGTAATAGTCTGAACTGGCTTTTTACAATATTATAAATTTGAAAAGTTTCCCGGATTCTGGAAAAAAATGATATTTTATCAATTTTTATATGAGATTTGTGTATGTGTATAACTAAAGACGTTCCATAAGTCACGTGTCAAATATTACGCAATAATAATTCTAGAGGGCGCTGCTCCGCCATTGAGAAAAAATACAGAAAAGAAACTAATTTAATATAATTTTAGCGTTATTTGGACGAACTAGGTAAAGTATACATTTGATGAAAAGGTCGTCGCATCGGGGGTTTTTAAATTTTCAATTTAGAGTTATATTATTCTTAACTTGTGGAATACAAACAGAATAAACTTATTCAACATGATGTTTCATCAAGATTGTTATGTAAATTACATTACTTACGTATTGATTTCTAAAAATATGTATGTAGTCCATCAGGGACGGTTTTTAGATCTCCATATAAGTAGGCGTTTCCGCCCCATACCCTTGTTATGTCCGCTTTTATGAGAAAATTTATTCTTACTCAGTGTTTTATCCTAAGGCACGTATGCAATATACGATAAAAATGGTGTAAAAATGTAATAATAGAAATTACTTTCATAAACCAACTTGTTTGTGGAATATTACTCCAGGTTCCGGCTGCAAAACAGGAATTAGTTAATTATAAACCTGAGCTTCCTTAGACTTACACTTTGAATGTTACTGAAAACCTTTACGGTAGATATTTTATTTTAAAACCAAAACTAGACGCTTCTTCTACATTTACGGGTGGCGTCTCATCCTTTTGAAGCCCTCCACTGAGAAACAGACTGGGTCCGATAAGATAAAAAGCGTCCCGTCTGTACAGAGAGTTGGATCATGGAACTAAATGTAAATAAATTCTTAAACCAATTAATTAAAAACCCTGAAACTAGCTAAAGCAAATAAATGGAATTATCAACTTCATCTGAAATTCATTAAATACATAACCATAATCAATATAAAGAATTAATTGTACCTAAATGGCTATTAAAAGTAAACAATAATAATCTCATAATTATCAAGAAACTTAAAATATAACAGTCTAACACTTCAATACTGTAGTAAAGTAGTTTGTAAGCGTCATTGACAGATTCTATACATTCAATAACATCCTCTACACTAGTCTAAAATTAACCAAAGCTCGTAAAAATAATATATCAATAGAAACTCACATTTCCTTTGTGTGTCCCATGAGAATGAATCCGATATCTATCCATTGTTTCTCCATAATGGACATTTTATGCAACATCGTGCGAAATGCTTCCGTCTCCGATGTCTATGGGCTCTGAGCCTCCACATGTTAACTGTTATGTCCTCAATAAAAGCTTAATAACGACGTTATGTTTTGGGTAGAAGATCGAAACTTAGTTCTTATTAAATACCAAGAGTATTCCCACCAAACCTCGTCATAGTAAATCCGGTGGAACTATTAGGTTTTACATTTTTCAGCATGAAAGGTAAAGTAAGTATAGTGTTGACGATCATCAAATTCTATGTTTTCGCATGAAGAACATATCTGAGCAAAATTGACATAAAACGAATCACTGGATAACATTTTCAACGATTAGTGTACCACGATTACAAAAGAGTCGTATATTGGATAGAGAACAATGATCTCAACATTTATAAACGCAGACAAATCTGGAAGTGTCTCAGGCCGTAAATTTAATCCTACTAATATTATAAATGCGAAAGTTTGTGAGTGTGGATGTATGTATGTATGTATGTATGTATGTATGTTTGTTACTCCTTCACGCAAAAACTACTGAACGGATTTGGATGAAATTTGGAACACAGATAGATTATAACCGGGATTAACATATAGGATACTTTTTAACCCAATAATCCAATACTACGCGGATGAAGTCGCGGGGCACAGCTATTTAATAATAATGTACCTAATCGCAACTGCTATATTTTATTTTGCATTAAAGAGATTATTACTGTGCGTAAATGCAATAATGGTGACATCAGTTCGATGCAAAATCGGCTTTTCCAAAATTCAATAGCTATTCTGTGTTCAACGTTCCGCCCATTTGCACTACACGGTCGAACCACCGAACCACAAGCTACATTTGTTTTATGGTGTTGTCGTGTCGACGACTATCGACCTCTGAATTCTATGCTTAGTTCACTTGCAGTACTGAACACTGCGTCTTCTCTTATAAATAACTAGCTGAGCCCGCGACTTCGTCCGCGTGGAATTTAACAAAAATGTCGGGATTATTCATCCCCTATTTTATCCCCTTGGGGGTAGAATTACCCAAAATCCTTTCTTAGCGGATGCTTACGTCATAACATCTACCTGCATGCCAAATTTCAGCCGGATCCGTCCAGTGGTTTGGGCTGTGCATTGATAGATCACTATGTCAGTCAGTCAGTCAGTCACCTTTGAGTTATATATATTTAGATATCTAAGTATACCAATTATAAATAGAACTGCAAATATATAAAGTACATTGCCAAAGTGATACAGAATGTGTAAATACATTTTACGGAAGTTAATACCTATTATAAGTTAGTACTTAGGAGAAGTACAAAATTTTAAAATGAAGTCATAAAAAACCATTCATTCGGAAAATACTCAAGGAGTTAAATAGTGGAAAGGAGAACAAGTCAGTAGAAGTCATGTTTCCGCAGTTTGTCATTGGTTCATTAAAAAAAAAACATCCAGAATATTTATATCATTGTTTTCTGTTGGCAAAAGCGGCCACAATACGAGGCAAATGGTACCACCATGCTAAGGGCACCGATTCTCAAAAAGCAATCACTTACGTAGCTGGCACTTATTGAACGGGTGCGACAAAGGCCTCTGTTATACACGCGTTGAATTATTATCTTAATATTTAGCGATTAAACGCCTATTACCTACTAATCTATATCACATAGAGTTCATAATGTTATGTTAGCTGAGACAAGTGTTGTAGCAAATAATAATAAAATGTAATTAAAAAACTTATTTCATTTGTTTGGATGTCTGTAATTTTTCAGATATTTAATTACTTGACTCCGGCTTTATTTTGCGGAAATCCACAGAAAGATGATTTGGGAGAAGCACCCACCACTTACCCTCATCTTTCAACCTCCGATATTTTACACCAAATAAGTTGAACGGTAATAGAAGAGGCCAATAAGACCAAACTCCGTTAGTTAAGAGTCTGTCTGTCATGAGTGTCATGGACCCTTATAATATGTAATTTTTAGCGGAAATCCTATCTAGAATCAACTTATTTGGCTTATAATTTTGGAGGTTAACTAGCTGGAGGTGGTGGGTCCTTCTCTCAAATAATTTTATTTCAGATATATTATATAGGTACTAATTTCATTTACCGAACAATTTTTTGTTTAAAATAAGTATATAAAAGGTTGATGTTATCGTAGCAGATTAATACGTAGGCATTCGAAAATCGAGTGCTATACAAAGCATTCTATTTTCCTTACCCTTGCTAGCGGTGAGAAAAACACAGAAGTAGAGAATAAAAACAAACACGAACATTCACGCTCCATTTTAATTATCTCTCATTCATAATTCTTGAAGGCGCCTCCGCTGTTCTAAAAATTGAATAAAGATACAAGGCGGTGGAACATTTAAATAGTTTAACCATTAAAGGCTTTGCAAACTGGCGGAACGTGCAATGGCTCTCATGCAAATGGTTATACAATTTAGTGGTATAATTTAACAACATCCACTTCGTATCGTTCACTAACGCATATTAATTAAAGTGTACTATGATAAAGGCAATGGAGCCATAAAACATTTCAACTTTTTATTCTTTAAAATGACTATTAACGGTGAAATTTAAAGGAACATTAACGATCATAAATTGCGATTATTATATTCATTTATTGCGAATCGAAAAATAATTAAATAAAATGTGCATCGCTAGAAATGTTCGACATGTTTTTTTTTTAATAAATCAAATTAAAATGTATTAATAATCTCTCCATATTAATCAAATCAAATGTTCATACGCTGTTTTTCTAAGTAGGTACATACTTATATCCGGCGTTTAATCTACTTTCAAGACCGGTATGTAGGTAAGCAGAAACCCTTCTTCCTAACTACTTTTTAATCACAGCTCACAAAATAAAGTTATTTTCCTCCATCCAATATTGTAGGTAATAGTGTTATATAAGGATTATAAATATCGTATAATAACGGAGCCGGGGCGACGTCATATTGCCCCAACATTCATCAAACGCGCACGCCACTATCGATCACGCCAGCGCCGTTAATGCACCGACAAATTAATGATTCCTTCAAAACACTGCCCACACTTATTACCCTAATCAAATTTACGACTATTTTGGCAATTTATCGCGGAGGTGACCGGTTTGCCGCGACTACGCAGTGTTATTGTGCTGCTGCAAATTAGTTTTTGATATCATTCGCTGGTGCGGAAAATGTGGAGTCATAAAACTGAAATAATTCGTTTTTGAGTAGGGATTTCTTGTTGGCTCTTCGAGAACTCACACACGAGGACTGTTCTCTAAGTAAAAAAATCCTTTCCTTTTATAGCCTAGGAAGGCACACTCGTAGACGGTGAACCTGTTCTAAACTGATATAGGGATGTTGGTTGATTAATTACAGTACGTAAATGTATACGTACTTATAGATTTTGAGTTTGTAGGTTTGATGCAACAACAAATATAAAATGAAAGCTACGTCTTTATTCATTATACAGGACCAAAACAAATAAATATTAACCTGAATTATTATCTAACGATAAAAATGTGGAATGACGTTAGTTAGTAAATAAGTCAAACAAATAAACAAAACACAAACACAGTAGAAAACGACCGACACTTGAACAAAACGTAATTTGATTTATATTTTCATTTCCGTCTGTTCATTTGATGGAAACACAAATTATGTTGTAGAGTAGTAGCTAGTAGGTGGGCAGCGTGTGCCCAAAGTACGCCCCCTCAATTCATTCCACCCTTATCTGATTAAAGCACGCGCTTTTTGAATCAACCGCCCGGTCGATGCATTCGTTTAACATAATACTGGGCATATTTTCCCTCATGACTTTTTATACTTGCTAATCAACGATTAACAACGAATGTACTTGAATAACAATGAAGTCATGTGGTTGGTTGTCATTTATTTTTCTACTAGCATACAATACCAGCAAAAGGGTGACTTTCCTTTGTTGTAGTAATAACAGCAAATATACCTTATACTCGGTTTCTAGATGAAACAATTCTAGAGTACTCTAGTTTAATGTGTAAACTTTTTTATCAATGATAAAATTAAACGATCAACACACACTTAGCTAGGTGATAATTCTATCAGTTTACTTATTAACAAGGTAAACTAGAACAAAACGACAGACGTATTTGGGGACATATATAATAAAAGCAAGTTACATTCATGCCAATTTTAGTGTCGTCAAATCACGACTACATTAGATTTGACAAATCTAAATATATTTAGTCTTTCTCATTTTTTTCGCCTATAAAAGGGACGGCAAAAAAGTTGGCTAATTTAAGGGCTGTATATTCAATTTATTAAAATCGATCTTAAGTCATACCGGTACAAAATGACATGTCAAAAGCGTACTCAAGATCGTTCCTAAAATTTAAGATCGATTTATTTATACCCGGATCTAACTTTGGTGCCAACAAAATTAGCACTTATTAGATATTAGATTGTCTAAGATATTAAACGATCGTTTTTTTATTTATTTAAAAACATACTTATAACCTATAGAGTACCAAAACTTTTTTCTTGTTATAGTGCTCACCAATATGCTCTTAGACAATCATCTCTCTGAATACGCTAGATATTATTATCTACGATATAAAATAAGATTTGCAGGTACATTTACAACAGAGTAATTGTGAGAACACGAACGTTTATCTTTAAAGTTTTCTAATAATGAGCTGTAGCTAAATGGCCGTGTCGAAACTTTGCCACTTTGTTTTGGGAAATTCCCACCATGAAAAGTAATCATTTACCCCTGTAGACATTTCAAAAGTCATTCATTAAACCCGTATGTTTCCGAAAATCTAGCCAACACATGTGAAATTCGCCAACCCGCAATGGGCCAGCGTGGTGGACTTTAGCCTGAATCCCCCTAGTATTGAGAGGAGGCCCGTACCTAGGAGCTGCAAAAAGAATAAGATATCAAATGGGCTGATTATTATCCTTATGAATACAAAGTTTACTATGCTTTAGATATAATTAACCACATACCTGGCAAGAATATTACTACAATCCGTTGACTAAGAAATTCTCAAAGTTGTACCATTTCAAGCACAACGCCCTCTTGTGGTAAATCTAAATGCGTTTGTGGTCATGTCAGACGTAAGGACTTGATGTTGAATGCATAGCTACTAGCGTAGGTTACTCTGAATAATGCTGTTGCTTAATATGATAATTAAATGCTCCTTACATTTTCCGAATTACATGCTCATCAATTAATTAAAATTCTTATTTTTGAATATTTTCTATTCATTGCCAGTTAATGCAAGAATACTAGAAACAAGTTATAAGCAAATAAAAAAATATCGCCAGACTAACAAACCAACTGTTATGGTCATAAACTAAGCAACGCTTGTACTATAGATACCAAACAATAGATTAGGAACGATCTCAGTGACACCCAGACTAAGGCAAGATACGAATAGGCTATTTCCGAAATTTTACCCGGCGGGAATCGCACCTGATGGAGTGAGCAGAGCAGCCTATGCTCAAACCACTGTGCCAAGCGGTTGACGTAGTAATGACTGAAAATGTTTACTGTTTCAGAGTTTATGCAATATTTGATTCAAACCATATACCCTTAAAGTGTTAAATAAGTACGTTACACACATAAAATTAATGAAATATAAGGTTCTTAAATAATAATCTATTTAAGACACCTCACCAGACCGTTATTTCCAAGGTTTTTCATCTATTCAAATGTGTACATTAGGTTTGAGATAAATACTGAGTGAATGATTCCTCGCACCTGACCTGAAAATCTTATATTAAGCCTACAAGCTATACTCACACTAAATTGACTGCATATGAGACATAACGTAAGATTACTAAATTTTGCTAAGATTGTTGACACTCTGCCAACCTGGCTGAAGCTGGAACTTGTCCAAGATTATGTAAGACAACCGCAAGACAGATTCAAAAATTTGTGCAGCAAAATTATTATGTCACCTTCTTCTCTATTGAATTATTGTGTTTTTTTAAAACGCAATTGTGAAGTTACTTATATTAATTCACAACAGAGCAAAATAATACATCTATATAATTTAGCCCTTTTGAGGTCCGACTCCGGGGCACGGGCTTCTCCGTACGACGAGGGGGATTCAGGGCGTAATCCTAAATAAAACGAACCTTATTTTACATCACTGAAAACTTTAAAATGCTTAACGCAAGAGCACACAGCAGATAATCTATGGTTTGATATAAACCCGGCTACATGGGAAGGATTAACAACATTTAATAATTATTTCTTAAAACGAAAAAATACGTAAACCCAATTCATTATCGCCAGACACAGACCATTAGTTGGAAAATTAATTAATTAAAATACATTGCCTTTGCAATCGCTAACCTGTGTCTATAAAAATGGTAAGTGTGTTTAAAATATTTAGATTGTTTGAAATAGTTGAAAATGGTAATGCCAGTCTCGTATTTACCCTTTGCAGCTAATTTATTATTAATTAAATCAACAGGTAAAACGTTGTTATTTCGATTAAGCTCTTTTTCAGTTCAAAGTAAATGTTACAAAATATATGTGCAAAGATTTATCTCCGATTGTCCCTTCGTGCCTGACCATTGTGTAATTAGGACAATATTAAAACTCTTATTTGCAGAATTGAATTCAAGGAAAATAAAGCAAGCGACTACAACAGAGAAATCAAGAATGGATGAAGGATACGAATTATATATATACGTGGATAAATTTAATTTACTGGCAAAGTATTTAATGATATTTATTTAATCATTCTTCATCATTTGGCATAGTATCCAGCTACTTTGAAAATTATAATTAACCGGCTCAATGAAAAGTCTATTAGAATAATGTCCATCTGTTATGGCTTACCAGATATCGATAGCTCTATGTCAAGATCAACATAGTTGAAAAAGGTATCTTTCTTTCAGGGAATGATTCAAGAGAACTCTAAAACCCATTCATGGGATCATGGACTGGAGTGCTATATGCTTTAGCGCAACAGGCGCTCTTTGCAACTGGAGACTCATATCAGCAGTGGCGTTTACCAGTAGGCTGGGGCCTAGGGCGGCAGATTTTTGGGGCGGCAAATTTTGGGAACGTTTTTTTTTTGCTACCTCGTAGAAATCAAAACGATTTCTGCGTGCCGGTTATCTGATGTTTTACAGATATACTTAACTCTGCATAAAATGTTGTCGATGAATATTTTACGTGCAATTTCAACGAAATTTCGATTTAATTTTGTATTGTTACAATAATCTAGGATATGACAATTGTAGAGGCAAGGGCGGCAAAAACTTTACAGCCTATACCTTGGAAATTTGTAAATCCGCCACTGCATATCAGCAAATAATGAACGTTTTAAATTTGAAAGATAACGCACAAGTCAGTATACAGCCTTTAGACTTCAAGTATAGTATTTTGCTTCAATTAATACCGATACAAGTTTACTTTTGATTTCAGATCCAACTGCTTTTCAACCAAAGACACGGAAAATTCATAACGAAATTGTTCGTTGATAATGAATTTCAATTAGCTGAAGATTTTAAGAAACTATTTCCATTTGCACCACTGAATCTTAATTTCCAAGATTCGATGAATTGAAGAAAATTCGAGTCGATTATCAATGAAGATGTAAGAATTAAAATTTGTAATCACCTGTTTGTGTCATATTTATATTATTTTACTAGTGTCTGCCCGCGACTTCGTCCGCGTAAACTTAAGTAAAGTATTCTATGTATTAATCCAGGTTATAATCGATCTGTGTTCCAAATTTCATCCAAATCCGTTCAGTAGTTTTTGCGTGAAAGAGTAACAAACATACATCTACACTCAAAAACTTTCGCATTTATAATATTAATAGAATGTTCGGTGTGCTTACGTTCATCAAGTGTGGTGCTCTTACTAATATATAAAATTAACAACTATTAATGTTTCGTATGAACATTTTACAGATTTTTTCGATGAAGGTGAAATTGAATGTGAAGAAGTGACCTACAGTTTTAGGACAAATAAGCCTTTCACATTCTACCTGTGTTGACTTTCGGTATGTTGCGATAAATATAATAATATGTAGGTTTACTACAACACGTGAGTATTCACCAAAATGGTAAATAGGGTCGTTACACATCCAATATTTTTATTCAAAGATTAAGACCAATAATCCTACTAATATTATAAATGCGAAAGTTTGTGAGTGTGGATGTATGTATGTATGTATGTATGTATGTATGTATGTTTGTTACTCCTTCACGCAAAAACTACTGAACGGATTTGGATGAAATTTGGAACACAGATAGATTATAACCGGGATTAACATATAGGATACTTTTTAACCCAATAATCCAATACTACGCGGATGAAGTCGCGGGGCACAGCTAGTTTTATCATATTTTTGTAAGTATGTACCTACTTATTTACAGAGAGCATAATCCAAATAACATGATAATAATCATATTGAATAATAAACACGATACATTATCTTGTTATCATAACAAATTAACCAGGCGTATAATTTAAAGTAACAACTTTGAGTAACGTAGGTTCTCAAATGCCGAAGAAATTAATTTGCAAATTATTTAACAGGAACAACGTTAACTGGAAACGAGATAACGTAAAGGATCGCTTATACAAGGGATTATGAAATTTTCACCGTTCTAAATTACCATGCGATGGGAGTTACTCTCACGTTTACCGTGAGTGTGGATGTATGTATGTATGTATGTATGTATGTATGTATGTTTGTTACTCCTTCACGCAAAAACTACTGAACGGATTTGGATGAAATTTGGAACACAGATAGATTATAACCGGGATTAACATATAGGATACTTTTTAACCCAATAATCCAATACTACGCGGATGAAGTCGCGGGGCACAGCTAGTTTTATCATATTTTTGTAAGTATGTACCTACTTATTTACAGAGAGCATAATCCAAATAACATGATAATAATCATATTGAATAATAAACACGATACATTATCTTGTTATCATAACAAATTAACCAGGCGTATAATTTAAAGTAACAACTTTGAGTAACGTAGGTTCTCAAATGCCGAAGAAATTAATTTGCAAATTATTTAACAGGAACAACGTTAACTGGAAACGAGATAACGTAAAGGATCGCTTATACAAGGGATTATGAAATTTTCACCGTTCTAAATTACCATGCGATGGGAGTTACTCTCACGTTTACCGTTAGCGAACGTTGAACGATTTATACTTGGAAAGCTTTGAAATAATAAACAAGCAATTATTTCACAGCTACAGCAGGCTCCAGGAACACCGCTTAAATTAGCTGATTCCATGCATTATATAATTCACTTCCAGTTTGAGAATGTTCACATAGTGTTCAAGGATTTTTATTATATACCTACTAGCTGTGCCCGCGACTTCGTCCGCGTGGAATTTAATTGACAAAGTTTCATACAAACATTCATCCCCTATTTTATGCCCTTGGGGGTAGAATTAATCAAAATCCTTTCTTAGCGGATGTCTACGTCATAACATCTACCTGCATGCCAAATTTCAGCCCGATCCGTCCAGTTGTTTGGGATGTGCGTTGATAGATCACTATGTCAGTCAGTCAGTCAGTCACCTTTGAGTTATATATATATAGATAGATTATGTGTTTAGTTTAAATATGTGTCTTGAGCCTATAAACAATTTCTGCGGTTATTTTAAACCGGAAATAGAGGGGACGATTACGTTAAGAACGGATGTAGACTTGCATGATTATAAAGTCTGTGAGCAACACAACGGCTATAAAACACTTGCTTAATGCATCCATTAGATATAAAATTTTATGGATCACCAAAAGTATAAAGATAAACTTGAAAATGTAGATTTTCTGGATGTAGATTCAAGTTCAAATTCAAAACATTTATTTTGTTTAGGCCTACGGGGGCACTTACAAATTGTCAATTTTACATTTTTTACTTATATCTACAACCGGATCGGAACGCGACCTCGACTGAGAAGATCCAGCAAGAAACTGAGCGGGTGTGCTTTTTAACATTTTGTTATATTACTTTTTTATCGCCAGTTGCTTATAAATATAGTTAATAATTACAAAGGGTAATATATATTAATATAAATATAATAGCTCCAGTGTGTTGCGTTTTGAGATTACATGTTTTTATACGATATTTATTATATACCCATTTTACAGCGAACGCTAACCATTTCTTATGTAGATATGAACTTATATCCTACTAATATTATAAATGAGAAAGTTTGTGAGTGTTGATGTATGTATGTATGTTTGTATGTTTGTTACTCCTTCACGCAAAAACTACTGAACGGATTTGGATGAAATTTGGAACACAGATAGATTATAACCGGGATTAACATATAGGATACTTTTTAACCCAATAATCCAATACTACGCAGATGAAGTCGCGGGGCACAGCTAGTGATATATAAAACAGAGAGTCTAGTCTATACCTATTTATTGTAAGTATTATAATAAATATAAGTATAGAATTGTAATGTTAATTTATTTTACAAAAAATACAAAATGAATTTGAACAATTTTATCTATCGTAGTTACCCGTCTATCGTACTAATTACTTTTTATGTAGTAGGTAAGTGATTACATTTAATTAGTTCATCAATAAAAAGTAACTTGGCCCGTTGTATAAAAGGGTTCCGCGTATAATAATTCCAGTCATCCTTTTATTTTTACATCGAATCGGCAAGTAGTTAAAGACATTGATCTCATGTTGCCGACCAGGGCCCTAACCACGCTAGCCACTCAAATCGTAATAGAAAAGCAAACGCTCGCGATTACGTTTCAAACGCTCCGCTGTTGACGTTTTGCTGACACCATACCATATTAATGTCAGTAGAAATCGTGAAGCTCGTGTCAGCAAAACGTTCGTTTGAAACGTAATCGCGAGCGTTTGATTTTCTATTACGATTAGGTGGTTATTCCATTGCGTGGTTAGGGCCCTGGAAGGGAAGTGGAACAGAGGGATGGGAAAGTTGAGGGGCTTGGGCTGGTTTTCTCCCACCTCATACGAAATGCACATATAATGGCTTCTTTACACCGATCTCCTGTGAGAAGGTGGTACTACCTCGGTGGAGCTAGTCCGTGTATGAGCTGTAGTCGCTTGGCTGCAGTTTAGCTTTACCACCGATTGCATGATGACCGCTTGGCGCAGTGGTTCGAGCGTAGGCCGCTCGGCTCACTGCACATGGTGGTTGCGGGTTCGATTCCCGGCGCGGCAAATTTCGGAAATGGCCTTTTCGTAATTTGCCTTGGTCTGGGTGTTACTGGGATCGCCCCCAGTCCATTGTACGGTACCCATAGGACAAGCTTTGCTTAGTTTGGGACCATACAGTTGGTGTGACAGTCTGGCGATATTTATTATTTTATTTATTATTATACGACCGTAAAGTTTCATATGAAGATCAAGGCTCATATTCACAATAGAACATCAGTTGCTAAAAAGAATCTAAAGAGTACGACGCGGAACCTTAACACTACACAGAAACACTTAAATAAAACTCACTACAAACCGCGTCTATAAAATAGGCGCCAAGCCTTAAGTTATAGACAAGTTTAAGTTGTGAAAATGGTGAAGACATTACTACTGATTGCCTCATTGGGCAGTTTATTAGTGGTGTCAGGTAAGACACTAAATATATTTATTTAAAAATTCAAAATCTTTTATTTTATTTAGGCTTACAAAGCATGTTGCTTCCACTGAGAAGACCCGGCAAGAAACTATTTGAAAGAAAAGAAACACCAAGTAACTAAGGCCCGTATTAATAAATCGATCTCAAATCTGAAAGCGATCCTAAGTAGGTACCTACGCTTTTGCCATGTCATTTTTTACTGGAATGAACACGACCCTAACACTTGGGAATGACACAAAAAATAACATTTTCACTCTCAGACTTGAGATCTAGATTATTTTTACGTTAATATATTTATTAAATATTAACACATTTTGTTTTGTTTTGTCACAGCCAACCAATTGACAGAGAGTGATGAGATTAGTACCACTTCTCGCTTGGGTAAGTTATACTGGTTGATGCCTTTTTGAATGTTCCAGAGATCCACATATTTTAACATCTAAATTATTTTATTTTCTTCAAGTACTACAACTTAATGTGCACTAAGTAGTAAGTTTGAAAGGAAGTAAGTAAGTAGAGTTTGTCAGAAAGTTCCCACCAATGGTTATTTTTCTATAGAGTTTATGGTCCCATTCCAATAATCAAAACAATAAAATTACAGACTAAAACACACACAATGTAGGTTCTGAAGAATCTACAAAACATTCCATCGAAAAGGCAAAATCATCACCAAAGACAAAACACAATACAAACACAATACTAAACAATACAAAAACGACTATGGATACTGAAATAGAAAAAAATATCATAGAAATAATAAATACAAATACTACGGATAAACCTACTCAGAAAGTTACACAAACACCTACAGATCAGACACAGCAAAATCATTCCCAAAAGATGACAGAAAATCCGACAAGGAGCTCCACGGGTAAACCTCACAGCACGGAATATTTTCACACATTTATAAACATTTCGAAGTATAAGTATTAATTAACAATGAAGTAGGTACATACCTAGTATTGAAAAGTTCAGAAATAATGCAGCAAACCTGAGATTAAAATTGAATGTTGATGTTGTTTGTCAGAATTGTCACAGAAGTTTCATCTAATATATAATATAGATTACAACAAGATTAGTATTCCATAGAGCTGGATATTAACGGTTCCTTCTATTTTAATAATACAATTATTACCATAATATAATTTCAGATACAATCACAGATAATAGCTGGAACGGATCTAAAGATCATTCTACGGAAAATACCACCGAAAAAAATGCAGAGAAAACTACAATAAAGCCCACAGAAGAATCTACGGAAAAGACCACAAACAAATCTACGGATAGTTATACAGAAAAAGTTACGGACAGAACTATGGAAAAATCCACAAAAAACACTACAGACAAACCTGATTGGAAAGTTACAGAAGCATCCGCAGATAAGATTCAGCAAAATAATTCCCATAAGACGACGGAAAATCCTACAAAAAGCTCCACAGGTAAACCTCACAGCACGGAATATGGAAGTAAGTTTATAACCTGAATATTTTCGCACATTTATATACATTTCGAAGTATAAGTATTAATTAACAATGGAGTACGTACCTACCTAGTATTGCAAAGTAAAGAAATAATGCAGCAAACAAAAAATTATTAAAATTAAATGTTCATGTTGTTTGACAGAATTGTCACAGAAGTTTAATGTAACATATATTATTGATTACATCAAGATTAGTATTCCTTAGAGCTGGATATATACGGTGCTATTTTAATAATACAATTATTACCATAATATAATTTCAGATACAACCACAGATAATAGCTGGAACGGATCTAAAGAACATTCTACGGAAAAGACCACCGAAAAAAATGCAGAGAAAACTACAATAAAGCCCACAGGAAAATCTACAGAAAAAACCACAAAGAAATCTACGGATAGTCATGCAGATAATGTTACGGACAGAACTACGGAAAAATCCACAAAAACCACTACAGACAAACCTGATTGGAAAGTTACAGAAGCATCTACAAATAAGATTCAGCAAAATAATTCCCATACGACGACGGAAAATCCTACAAAAAGCTCCACAGGAAATCCTCACAGCACGGAATATGGAAGTAAGTTAATAACCTCAATCATTTCACACATTTACAAACATTTAAATGTATAATTATTAACAATAAAGTAGTTAATATCTACCTACCTTACCTTACCTAGTATTGCTAAATTCTGAAATAATCGGTGTAAATATGGCGTTGGAGCAAACGAGAGGTAACCGAAATACTAACAAGTTTGCCACACATAGCTTATTAGATTCTTACTAAATATATTTCAAATAAAAAGGGTTTTAAAAAGATTAATTTTAATATAAAGGTTTTGTAAAAAATGGCGAAGAATGAAAAATACGCGCCTTGGAAAGGATACACCTACGAATTTAATGTTCTTTTATCATCATTTAAAATATGACTAGCTTTTGCCCGCAGTTTCGCTAGCGTACATGTTGCTTTCTAGATGTTGACCAACTAAAAACCAACTAAGTGACCCAATAAGTAAAAAAATAATTATTAAATAGCTTAAACCGTTTAGGCGGAGAAGAATTACGAACACACTTAGTTACACCGAAATTTTATTCTCCCTTTCTTAATTTATTGGATTTTATTCATATTTTGTTTTTTTTTAATCCACTCTGCTATTATTTTGCCAAACACGACAATTTCAAGGAATCTACGCTTATTATAATGTCCTCCTCCCTTATTTTCAGGTGATAGCGAAGAGAAGAGTGAAGAGGAAGGCACAGGTGAGTTTTTTAATTGATGCCTTCTTGAATAAATAAATAAATATCGCCAGACTGACACACCAACTGCATAGTCCTAAACTAAGCAATGCTTGTACTATGGGTACAGTACAATAGACTGAGGGCAATACCAGTGATACCCAGACCTGGGCTAATTACGAAAAGGACATTTCCGAAATTTGCTCCGACGGGAATCGAGCCCGCAACCACCCGATGCAGAGAGCCGAGTGGCCTACGCTTAAACCAGTGTGCCAAGCAGTCGTCTCTCAATCCAATGAGTCAATATAACAAAAATCCGAATCATTTAATAAATAATTGTTGCATTCAAATACCTACTATACTTAAATGTGCGGAATATCTTTGCAGGGAAATAAGTAGATATTTCATCAGAGAGTCTATTACTGATAAATTTTCCATACAGCTGGATAATATTATAATTGCATTCTTATAATAATAATAATATAATCACAGATGAAACCACAGAAAGTTGGGAAGAATCGAATGAAAATTCTACAGAAGAGACCTCCGAAAAAAATACAGAAAAAACTAAAAAGAAATGTATGGATAGTCATAGAGACAAAGTTACGGTCAGAACTACGGAAAAATCCACAAAAACCACTACAGACAAACCTGATTGGAAAGTTACAGAAGTATCTACAGATAAAACACAACAAAACCATTTAGACAAGACGACAAAAAGCTACACAGTAAAACCTGACTGGGCTGAACATCGGAGTAAGTAATGACTGGCTGAAGCGCCCATCTAGCCCGCGAAGTTCAAATTTTTTGAGTTCTTTTAGAAATTTTTCAAAATCTCACTATAATAAAAGACAAATTTTGTAATTCGCGAAAAAGACCGTGTTCAGTGCATTTATTAATATATCCAACTTACTCTAAAACATTTCAAGAACGACAGCTATCCAGATAATCTGGCAATTTTTGTATATTTAGTGATTTACTAGTATCATATCCACCGTGATAATATTTAGAGTAAAATAAATGTATTAATAAATACACTACACACGGTCTTTTTCGCGAATTACAAAATTTGTCTTTTATTATTGTCAGATTTTGAAAAATTTCTAAAAGAACTCAAAAAATTTGAACTTCGCGGGCTAGACAGGCGCCTTCACCTTAAACAATACAATTTCACATAAGTATAGGTATTTTTAATCAATAAAAAAATAAATCTCGTTATGTTAAATCCGATCATGTGCTCTCAGAGTAAAATAAATTGTTGGTGGCATTTATTACAAGTGCGAATTTTATAGAAAGGTGTGCGGACAATGAAATATACGAGCAATGGCCAAGCAAAGTTCGCGAGCCACAAACGTGTGAACACCTTGGCTTCCAGTGTGAAGATTGTGATGAAGAGGATGAAGAAGAAGATAACTCCGATAAAGGAGCTTGTATTTGTGTAAAAGGATACGTGAGAAATGAACGCGGTGCTTGTATGCCAGCTGAGAAATGCCGTTAGTAATTAATAATAAAAAAAAATAGCCCTTTTGACGTCCCACTCCTGGCCACGAGCTCCCCTCAACATGAGGGGGATTCAGGCCATAATCCACCACGCTGGCCCAGTGCAGGTTGGCGGATTTCACATGTCTTTCGAAAATTGGTTAGATCTTCTAAGACATGCAGGTTACACACGATGATTTCCTTCACCGTAAAGCAAGTGATAATCATATAGAAATTACTAGCTGTGCCCCGCGACTTCATCCGCGTAATATTGTATTATTGGGTTAAAAAGTATCTTATACTAGGTGATACAAAATGGGTATACTATTTTTTTTGCAACTTAACTTTGTAAATCTCAAACTATCGGCTTTGTGGGACAGTTGAAAAACTAAAGGTTTTGTAGACTTGTGAAATCGGTCAACAGCTGTATTCCTATAACATCTTTTGTTTATCAAGTTCCCTCCAAAGCTGATGGTTTTAGAATTACACAGTTAAGTTTTGAAAAAAAAAGTATACCCATTATGTGTCACCTTGTATGTTAATCCCGGTTATAATCTATCTGTGTTCCAAATTTCATCCAAATCCGTTCAGTAGTTTTTGCGTGAAGGAGTAACAAACATACATACATACATCCACACTCACAAACTTTCGCATTTATAATATTAGTAGGATGATTCGCACATAGATTTCGAAAAATCCAGTAGTGCGAGCCGGGGTTTGAACCCAAGATCTGGAACCCGCAAGACGTGTGCTTTAACCAATCGGGTATCACTGCTTAATTATCGCCTGTAAATGTATGTAATTTTCGATGTTCGTAATACAAACATATCGTATCAAGCATCTTCTATACAAATAAATAAAATTGGAGTGTCTGTTTGTAATATCAAAATAACACCTTTTTACTAAATGCATATGAAAGTACATACGACACCTATAGCAAAAACGCGATTTAAAAATTTTTTGTCTGTCTGTCTGTGTGTTTGTTCCGGGTAATCTCCGAAACGGCTGGACCGATTTTGACGGGACTTTCACTGGCAGATAGCTGATGTTATAGGAAGTAACTTAGGCTACTTTAATTTGAGAAAAACAATTAGGGTTCCGCGTAAAAAAATAAAAACACATGAAATCAAAGAGTACCTCCGAAACGGGTGGACCGATTTTGACGGGACTTTCACTGGTAGCTGACTGGTAACAGATAGCTGATGTTATAATCAGTGATTTAGGATACTTTTATTTTAGAAAAACAAAATTAAAAAAAATGAAAAAAGGGTCCTGTCGTGCGGGCTCAGAACGCGGGATCGGGCTTTTTTGTTAAGTTAAATTCCACGCGGACGAAGTCGCGGGCTCAGCTAGTAATACATAATATTTGACTCGTCATAAAAGTTGACGAGTTGGTATAAATAAATATACTATCTCCTTTCAATTAGCTTCTTGTGGAGGTGATAAAAATGCCACAGTAGGTTGTGGCATCAACTGCGGTCGACGCTGTTCCGACTACGACAAAGAGGTGCAATGCCTTCAGGTGTGTTACGTCAACGGGTGTGACTGCAGAGAGAATTTTGTACTTGACGAATTAACCGGAAAATGCGTACTTCCTGAAGACTGTAGTAAGTTCTTGAAACGTGTATATTTGAGAATAGATAATTTTTATTTTTTTAAGTAACAAAGTCAGCCAAGAAACAAATTGTAGTACTGCAACATTAATTCTGATAGGGGGCCATCCATAAATTACGTCACACATTAAGGGGGAGGGAGGGGGTCGACGAAGTGTGACATTGTGAGACAAGGGGTGGGGAGGGGTCCCAAATTTTGTGACATCACATTTTTTTGACATTAATTTTATTGAAAAATAATTTAAATGGAAATAAAAATAATTTCGGAACTGCTGTTTGAATTTCTAAATGTAAAATTGCAAAATATGTGACGTCACACTGGGTAGGGGGGGTCTCACAGATGTGACCACCTGTGACAAGGACGGGGGAGGGGTCAAAAAATCATGAAATTCGTGTGACGTAATTTATGGATGGCCCCTAGATAATGTTACTCTTCACAGTAGAATCTAAGAATTTATAATTGAGGTCATTGTAAACCAATCATATGTGTAACACAAATTAATAATACTTACGGTTACATTACCTACAGGTCGCAAAAGTCCATCAAAGAGTAAAAAATCGTGTACTACTTGTGACGTATGTAACAAAAAGGCTCAAAACGATAAACATAAAAGCTGCAAAAGTGATTCTAACAAAACAGAAAGCAGTACTGAATCAAAAACTAATGAAAATTATAACGGGGGAAAATGCAATAAGAATAGTAAGTTTTTTTTTTCGTAAATAAGGTTTTCAAGTATCTTTGTGTAGTAAGGCAATTGCAAATTATCGATGGTATATTTCAGCGGTCCTTACATTTTTCGACAAGTTTTAACTAAAACTCTTATAATGGCTTATACCTACAATATTCTTTTTAAAATTAACCGATGTTATTACGAGTAACGCATGTTATATCAAAAACTCTCTTATGAAATTGAATAAAACAATAACGTATGTATTTCTAATCATTAAAACCTCATTGTCTATGGCGATTTCACGACTCATCTATATTTCCCATTGTAAAACTTGGTCATTGCTTGAAGTCTAACTGGTCTGCTTTCTCGAATACAGGCACGTCTTCAACCACCGAGAAACCACAGTTACCGTCATCATCGAAGTGTTATGAAGAAGCACTGACTTTGTTCACACAAGGAACCTCTGTCTTCAGTACAAATCTACTCAAAGTTTGTTAAACTCTTTATTTTATTTTAAGGTGGTAGAACCAAACTGTAGTAATTTGGTTACAGCTCATATACGACCAGGGTTGCCCCGGGTAGTACCACCCGCACACAGAAGATCGGCGTAAAGAAGCGATTACAGTTCCGTTTTGTACTATGAGTTAGAGAGTCGGAAGCCCAACCCCCGATCCATTCCCGTCCCTCTGGCCCACTCCCCTTCAGTTCAACAACAAGCGAGCAATGCCTAGTACTGCACGCATACGCTAAGTACGACAAGGCTACGATAACTGCTTAACATTAAGCGGATCGTACACTTGTTTGTAAGACCAAAACACTATAGATGAAATGTGGCCACACCGCAATGTGGAACCCTTTGAGGAATGCAAGCGAGACAGGGTATTGTAAATTTCAGGAATTAATGCGATTAAAACCTGGGGAAAACGTGATGGCTACAACTCCAGTGGTATTGTTTCTTCTGGCACAACTGGGAGTATCCGCGAACGGGGACGCCTACGCACAAATTATAGCCGCACTCAACTTCAATAACGTGGAACTCGTGAGTACCTAAGGCCCGTAAATCTTGAGTACGCTTTTGACATACCATTTTGTACTAGGATGACATAATTTGTCACAAATATATATTTTTGAAAACATTGTAAGTATATTCTAAAAAGAAAAACGATGTCGTCTTCATCGTCTGATTTCCTGTAACGTTAATACCACGTCATGCCAAAAATATAAGCGTCTCTCGTTGAGGCTACTGAACTCTAAAATATAATCTTCAGAAATGTTAAAAATATGTTTAGTTGTTTATAAAGGTGTATAAAGTACATTTTTTAAATATAATAATTTGATTATTTTATAATTTCAGATTAAATGCTTTTTCAAACGAATGGTACCCATCGTATTAAATGTAAAAAGTGTGGAATACAGATTTATTACTAAAATATATTCTGATAGCGTGTGCCCCCTGACCAGTAACTTCAGGGAACAAACAAAAAATATCTTCTCTTTTGAACCAGAAAATCTGGATTTCGAGAATCCAAATTCAGCGAGCATCATTAGCCAAGAGGTACTTAATTTTTTTATTTACTAACTTTGGGATACGTATAATTAATTTAATTATTCACTCACATTTTACATTTTTTTTGGTAAAGGTTGCAGTGCAAACCAATAATCGTATTGTTGACTTTATAAAACCAGGATTCTTATCAACATTATCAGGGTTAGTGCTCATCTCCGCAGAATATTTTCAGGTAAGTTTTAAATAATTTCATCTTTAATAATTGAGGATGTTAAGTCAAACACGCCATAAACCTGAGTTACGACTAACTTTACAAGCATAATTTAATATAGCTCGGCTTATCACGTCTTTAACTTTTTAAGGCTGAAGCGCCCATCTAGCCCGCGAAGTTCAAACTTTTTGAGGTTTTTTAGAATTTTTTCAATATCTGACAATAATAAAAGGCACATTTTGTAATTCGCGAGAAAGACCGTGTACAGTGTATTTATTAATATATCCAACTTACTTTAAAACATTTCAAGAACGACACCTATCCAGATAATCTGGCAATTTTTGTATATTTAGTGATTTACTAATATCATACCCACCGTGATAATATTTAGAGTAAAATAAATGTATTAATAAACGCACTGCATACTGAGTTTGTCGCAAATCACAAAATGTTGTCTTAAATGTTTTCAGATTTTGGATAAACTATAAAATACTCGAAAATTTTGAATTTCGCGGGCTAGACAGGGGCCTTCACCTTAAGAATAATACGGTGATTATTGAAATTATAAAACTGGTCCCTTTCACTTTGTAACACATATTTTTAAGACACCTAGGTATCATATATTTTTTTCTATTGATTTAATTAACCCCAAAACGCTTCATCAATTTGATATTCGTATTAAAAGAACTTCTTTACAAATGTGTCAATTATTTCCAGGGCCAATGGCAGAAGCAATTTGATCCAACTAACACAATGGAAAGGGACTTTTACATAACAGCTTCTAAAACCATTAAAGTACGTACTATGTACATGAAAGGTACTTTTATGTACACAGAAAGTTCCCGCCTTAATGCAAAGGTAACTGTTTAATTAATGTTTTAATGCACTTCATTTTATTTTAATGGAACTTAACATTTATTTCCCCTGACCTTTACACCGTTAAGACAACACCTAGATATTTAGTATTGTTATCATCTAAGCGGGCATTCACACGGTTAACCCGGCACCGATAATTTCCAGATCCAGATGTTAAATACGGCCATTATCTGTCAAAAAATGTACGAGTATATACAGAACGGTGTCAGCTTCTTCGTGTGAATCAACGCAATTTTTTATCGTTTTTGAATGACTTAGGTCGCAGTTCAGTCATAAGATGAGACTATCTAGAATGAACTCAGTACAACAATTCTCAATAAAATTACCCCATCCATGACCGTGACATTGTACTTGTACTACATTGTACACAAAATGTATTTTTAACACCCGATGGCAAAAGAGGGGTGTTGTAAGTTTAACGTGTGCATCGGTGATCTGAGTGCTTTTCTATGGCATAGTAGACCGTAAGCGGACGAAACGATTTTACTTATATTTATTACTAGCTGAGCCCGCGACTTCGTCCGCGTGGAATTTAACTTAACAAAAAAGCCTGGTCCCGGGATCTGAGCCCGCGCGACAGGATCCATTTTTTAAATTTTGTTTTTCTAAAATAAAAGTAGCCTAAGTTACTGCTTATAACATCAGCTATCACCTAGTGAAAGTCCCGTCAAAATCGGTCCAGCCGTTTCGGAGATTACCCGGAACAAACACACAGACATATAGAGAGACAGACAGACAGATAGACAGACAGACAGACAAAAAAATTTAAGTCGCGTTTTTGCTATAGGTGTCGTATGTACTTTCATATGCATTTAGTGGCAAAAGGTGTTTTTTTGATATTACAAACAGACACTCCAATTTTATTTATTTGTATAGATTTTAATTTTAATCTAATATTATTTTTAGATACTAAAATTGAAATACATTGGCGACGAGTTCTCCTTTGTTATTATACTACCAAATCGGGTAGAAGGCATAAAAGATGTAGTTGAAAAAATACGCAATATTGATTTACTCACGACAGCATTAGACAGTTTGAAGATGGAATCTGTGGAGATTTTCTTGCCCAGTTTTAATATGACAGTGGCGAATGTGCTGAGAGTTCCTGTGGAAGGAGTAAGTAGTTAAGCACCACAGACCAATAAGTCACCCCCGCTCGTGTAACAAATGTATTGCCACTGTATACCTATGACCGCACCTGGCATTTTGATTGGTCCATTTGCGACTCGAATTTGAATGGACCAATAAAAGTTCGCCGTCTTCCCCGATAAGTCGCCATTTTTTTACAAGTGTTTTCTTATAAAATTCTGGACGTAAGCGATGTCTCGTTTTATTGGTCTGTGTTAACGCATGAAGGCAGAAATTAAATTGAGAAAATTTATTTGAAGACCACGCTCCACTGCTCTGGTGGATGCTGGTTCAATTCCCCTCGGAGCAATCTTCAGAAATTTATTTAAGATATATTTTTTAACGACCGCTGGGCGCAGTGATTTGAGCTTAGGCCGCTCGTCTCGTCGACACGGGGTGGTTGCAGGTTCGATTCCCGTCGGGGCAAATTTCGGAAATGGTCTTTTCGTATTTTTCTCAGGTCTAGGTGTCACTGGGATTGCCCCCAGTCAATTGTAAGGTACCAATAGTACAAACTTTGCTTAGTTTGGGACCATACAGCTGGTGTGTCAGTCTGGCGATATTTATTTATTCCAGAATAATAATAATAATATAATAATCTTTATTGCCAAACACAATTATTCACTCACATTTTACATTTTTTTTGGAAATGGCTAAAGTTGTGACTGACTCTTCCCACTGGTCTTATAATTATTGTTTGATTAATAGGTAAACTTAACAAAAATATTCCACAATGAGACAGCCGGATTGGAAGACATCACGCCGTGCAATGGAACATACGTCAGTAATATTCTGCAGAAAGCCACTTTAAAAGTTGATGAGTTCGGGGTAGGGGATAGTAAAATAACTGGTAAGTTCAGTTCGTAGCTGTTATTTTCTACGTTCTAAATGAGGGTAAAACATGCCGCAAGGCGGCGCCACGTTAGCGTGGACATTGTAATGACACTGGCAGAAACTTAAGCCATAACGATAGACCTCTCCATCGTGTCTCCTCTACTACGTCGACATTGGCAGTATCACATTGGGCCTGGCTCAATGGCAACATGCCATTACTAAAAATAATAACGATTTATCAGTTCAAATAAGCGACTTCCGGTGCGCTGATAAATGTTTGGCCTCGTTGATTTGATCTCTTGAATTGAATTGTGTGCCAGTTAGGCCTAGTTTCCCACTAAATTAACATAAGCTTATATAATCTTCTTCGTAAATAAAATTCAGGTGTTCGTGTATTCGTCATTCTTCTCCTCCTAAACGACTTGACCGATTCTGAGGAAATATTTTTTCTACTAATAGGGTCATATGGATGATTCTTACGTATAGTTGGACCTGGTAAATACGCTAGTGAAGCCAGTATAAGAGCTACTATATTTATAAAAGAAATATATTTTAAAAATTAATTACCTATTCGATTTTGTTTACCAAACTTTTTCAGATTTCGAAACAGAAGAGTCGACCCCTAAAGGGAACAACCGAAGGTCGTTTATCTTCAAAGCTGATCATCCATTCATTTATAATGTTTACTTTAACAATATTATAGTGTACTTTGGGGCATATTTGCATTAATTAACATAAAAAATGTCTACTTACCTACATATTTCAAATATAAATCAATGTTGAAATTAAATTTTCATTTTATTTTCGTTTTTTTTTATGTCAACATACCTAATTGCTGACTTGCTACCTACTAATAAATAAAGTATTATTTATTATAGTACATTTTTATTTTTGTGGGACTGGTCCCGCCACACACTCCCACGACTGTTATGTTACTCCTGTAAACCAGGATCGGCAATGGTGACTAATAATAACGTCGAGGTTTGAAAAAGTTAACTTTTCTTGGAACCCGCACGAATTTTAACGAAAGAAATAATAAGAGGAGTTAAAAGAAAAAAAAAACCTCTTCCTTTCGGTGCAAAGTAAAGACAATGATAAAAAAATTAAACCGACTTCAAAACCACAAATAGGCACTCAAAAGTGAAAAATCTATACAAATAAATAAAATTGGAGTGTCTGTTTGTAATATCAAAATAACACCTTTTCACTAAATGCATATGAAAGTACATACGAAACCTATAGCAAAAACGCGATTTAAAAAAAAAATGTCTGTCTGTCTGTCTGTCTGTCTGTCTGTCTGTCTGCCTGTCTGTCTGTGTGTTTGTTCCGGGTAATCTCCGAAACGGCTGGACCGATTTTGACGGGACTTTCACTGGCAGGTAGATAGCTGATGTTATAAGCAGTAACTTAGGCTACTTTTATTTTAGAAAAACAAAATTTTAAAAAATGAAAAAATGCGTCCTGTCGTGCGGGCTCAGAAAGCGGGAGCGGGCTTTTTTGTTAAGTTAAATTCCACGCGGACGAAGTCGCGGGCTCAGCTAGTACATTAATATAATTATTATAAGCGCTACCCACTCATCTATTTGAAGTCGGTGCCAGCCAAGCCAAGTAGGTGGTAGATAGATGCTATCAATGTAGTAAGTAAGTAGATATTGTAGGTAGTATCTATCTACTACCTGTTAGACTTGGCTGGCACCGACTTCAAATATATATTTGAATAATTATTATACCCAATCATATGATTGGGTAGCGCTTATAATAATTATATTAAATTATTTTTCACTTTTGAGTGCCTATTTGTGGTATTGATGTCGGTTTATTTATTTTTGGAAGTTCGTTAAAGACGGTTACAGCTGATTGATGACCAAGGCCCTAACCACGCTAGCTACTCAGATCGTAATAGAAAAGCAAACGCTCGCGATTACGTTTTAAACGCTCCGCTTTTGACGTTTTGCTGACACCATACCATATCAATGTCAGTAGAAATCGTGAAGCTCGTGTCAGCAAAACGTCAAAAGCGGAGCGTTTGAAACGTAGTCACGAGCGTTTGCTTTTCTATTACGATTTGAGTAGCTAGCGTGGTTAGGGCGCAGTTTTAAAGCGCCACGGATCGTAACAAGACTAATTGGATCTAAAATCGTGAGCTGATTATACTTGATTCCAATAATAGGTATGACAAAAGCGCTTGATCGTACGGAAATTGTCCCTGGTTTCCAAAGGTCTGTGTAATAAACTGCTTCAGATGTCACTTACAGGCTATTTAACCATTCAGAAATTGAGCCACACAGTGATCCACCTCGAATCACGCCCTCTCCAGACGTTCACGAACGCATGGGAAGAATTGGTGGAGGTGGCGGCCCTAAGTTGTTGTATCCAATCTGGATTGCCATTCGGTGAGAAGATCTTCGTAAACGACAGATATCGGACTAAATAATCTAGCGATTTTAGAGCGGTTTCGCCGTTTAAGGAACTCGGTGTTCATGCTCTCTCGAGTAGCATAGTACCTACATTGCAGCGCGTCTCTGGACCTCCAGGTCTACTGGGAGCACACCAGAGAGAACTGGCAGGGGCTCGGTACTAACCGTGCGATATGCTTTACATGGAAATATTAACGCCAAACGTTGACTTTGTAGTAATTTGCGCCGTGCCGCTCATATTGTGGCCCTGTCAGCCTGAGTACATAGCCCCGTATATAATCATTAGCGTATTAAAGGAAAGCACAGACATGACACTGCAAGGTTCACGAGTTCGGCCCTAGTATTTGATTCTATCAACAAAAGATCGTTATCTACATATCCAGTTAGTGAACAATCACACGGGAGCTCATTTTTCGAGTAAGTCATCGAAGCCTAAATTCCACAAATTTGGACTAAGCACCGATTGTCTTCCCACAATTGACTTCCCAAGCACAAAAACTATTTATATAATATGACTGTCTACTTTGGAAAACCAAATTGTAGGCAGACATACCAATTAGATATGTTGAAATAAAACTATTTTTCGGATTTTATCGCGTTTATTTACTTTACGTTCCCGACGTTTCGGTTGCTTTACAGCAGCCATGGTCACGGGGGGACTGAGGTGTTAGACGTCCTGATGTCATAGTTAGTAACAGGACCGCACCCGCCATTATATCAGATTTGATAAACCACAGATCCTCGCAAAAAAACACCGATTCCGACCAAGGATGATACGTGAGGCCATTGAAATTAAAAAACATCCTAATTTCAATAGGGAAGATGGCTGAGTGCTACCACCAACTTGGGATCCAGTAATTAATATAATTAAATCCAAAACCAAGTGTACCATTGCAAGACCTCGAGACACTGTGAGCACTTTCTGCGTGGATCGGACCGCAAACAACAACTAAATATGAGGGTACCCAGTTACTAACTATGACATCAGGACGTCTAACACCTCAGTCCCCCCGTGACCATGGCTGCTGTAAAGCAACCGAAACGTCGGGAACATAAATTTAATAAACGCGATAAAATCCGAAAAATTGTTTTATTTCAATGTGTAGTACTCGTATTCGCGTAAATATAAGAAAACAATTAGATATGTTCAAATTGAAATTTGCAATTCTATGAAACACTTTCTATGATGATTCTTAGTCGTTAGTTACGGTATCAATTAAATTTACCTAAATGCAAATTTAGTAATCATGATTAAAGCAATTAAGTTCAAGCACGAATAGTACCTATTGACGTCTAATGATAAAATAAGGCATATCCTAATTAGCTCCATTAACATTTTGTGCTATAAAAGTATTGGATTCCGTACTTAGTTACCTACATAAATTATATAATATCTTATCAAAGTCATTTTATAACATTTTATATCTATCTTAGTCGACATCAATACCCTTAGATAATCAGAAAAGGATAAAGATTAAATAATACAAATATCGCCAGACGAACACACCAACTGTATAGTGCCAAACTAAGCAACGCTTGTACTATGAGTACCGTACAATGGACTGGGAGCGATCCCAGTGACACCCAGGCTAGGGTGCATTACGAAAAGGCCATTTCTGATATTAACCCTGACGGGAATCGAACCCGCAACCACCCGGTGTAGTGAGCCGAGCGGCCTACGCTCGAACCACTGCGCCGAGCGGTCGTCTATACTACAAATAAATAAAATTGGAGTGTCTGTTTGTAATATCAAAATAACACCTTTTCACTAAATGCATATGAAAGTACATACGACAACTATAACAAAAACGCGATTTAAAAAATTTTTGTCTGTCTGTCTGTCTGTGTGTTTGTTCCGGGTAATCTCCGAAACGGCTGGACCGATTTTGATGGGACTTTCACTGGCAGATAACTGATGTTTTAAGGAGTAACTTATGCTACTTTTATTTTAGAAAAACAAAATAAAAAAAAATGGGTCCTGTCGCGCGGGCTCAGAACGCGGGAGCGGGCTTTTTTGTTAAGTTAAATTCCACACGGACGAAGTCGCGGGCTCAGCTAGTAAATAAATAAAAATACACTTTTCAATAAAACATTTTGCGTTTATATTAGGTAGTTAAATGGAGTTCGATTTAATTAATCGTAAATGCTTTTAATTTCTGAGATTAATAATCTACAATATTGTTAGCTATGATACCTTCATGAATAAGTACCTGTTCAAGTTTCACTCTTAAAAGTTATAACGGAACCCTAAAAAATGTATGCAAACAATTTAGAATTTCTCTTTACAACGAACCGTACCTATAAATTGGGTTGTTCATTCAAATTCCAAACATACTTCGTTTCATTTGTGAACATGTTGAAGACACTAATTCGGATCGCCTTATTGGGCAGCATATTTATAATAGTGTCATCAGGTAAGTACCATTTTTTTTAACAATGGGTTTTACGGTACTAGAGCTTACCTGTGGTCATTGACTACAACCCATATATGGGCTGGCTCGATCGGGGTTGTACCCCCCTCTCACAGAAGCTCAGCTATTATAGTTACGGCCATTGGTAATGCCAGCATCTATAGGGTCAGGTAACTGGACAACATGAGACGACTCGTTGTTAGCTGAGTTTGTTATATAAATATGAAAAAAATATTATGGGTACCTTTCACCGGCGGTGAGGCGGTAGGGGTATGGGAGTCCCAACAGAGCCGTATATCCACTGAAAACCAGCGGTGTACATACGCTAATATTCATAATTACAATATTGACTACCACCCACTAATCTTCAGAGCACATTAAATGCGACCACGGAAGTCTTAACTATTAATTATTATGTTCAGGTGATGGCATTAAGAAAACGATAGAAAATGGCGCCATTTCTGCGTTGGGTAAGTTCTATTCTTTCTTGCCTTTTGATACTGAAAATACTATAACTATTATTTTTGTGAAAATATTAATTCAATGCAAGAATGAAGTTATCCACAGTTTATTAGTGAATCGTAGTTTGTAGTGTTTTTTTTTTGTAGAGCTCGATAGAGTGTACAGCATTGTAGACTCTACCCAGCTTTATAGAAAAAATATCACACGATATAACAATAAATAAAATTACAGATAAAATTAAAGAAATAGGCTCAGCAGGATCTACGAAGCATTCTACAGAAAAAACTATGGAAGAGACTACCGTTAAACCTGAGGAGAACAAAGTTACTGAAATACCTCAATGCGGTAAACATCGAAGTAAGTTACCTATTTTTTGGAATATAAGATCTTTCTATATTCGTTCATAAAAAAACACGTTTAATCCCTTGGTCGAATAAGACCTAACGTCACTAAATTAGGGTTCATATAGGAAGAAAAACGAATCGTGAACCGGAAGCGAGAAGAATAGAATAAGTCCAATAAACACAAAAAAATCAGTTAACGCATGTAACAAAAATTAACATAGCGACAGAATAAAATGTGATAAATAAGGGCAAAAACTATATAAGTCCAACTAATATTATAAATGCGAAAGTTTGTGAGTGTGGATGTATGTATGTATGTATGTATGTATGTATGTATGTTTGTTACTCCTTCACGCAAAAACTACTGAACGGATTTGGATGAAATTTGGAACACAGATAGATTATAACCGGGATTAACATATAGGATACTTTTTAACCCAATAATCTAATACTACGCGGATGAAGTCGCGGGGCACAGCTAGTAGATAATAATAACAGTAGCATTCTGCTGAAAATAATTTTGAAAGTAACCACGAATTAGCTAGTGATGAGTACTTGCGGTTGGCGTTATAATTTTGTTAGAAGAAATAAATAGTGCCGAATTTATCATACAAACTTTTTTAATTTGTGAAAAGCTCATAGGCGGAACCTTCTTGGTGTACTGTTTTTAGATTTTGCTTTGAGCGCGTCATTTTCCTTTCACGACATATTGTTAAAACCTTCTTGAAAACAAGTGAATAACCCTTAAATGAGTCGTTCTAGCGACGAGGAAGTTTATTCGACGCCAACAGAATTGACTGAAACTGTTAATAATGCGCAAAAGAGCTTTCTCCCTCAACATTCACGCGAGAAGTATTTGAAACAGAGTACGATATGTTGAACATGTGGCGAAGGAGCCAAAACTTTCTCAGAAAACGTATTGCTGGCATATTTTATTGAATTATCAGAGACCAAGAAATCAATCACTCTATGGAGTACGTATTCAATGCTAAAAGCAACAATAAAGATGAAAAAGTCATACATATCGACACCTATCCTTTGCATTTAGTCACTTCCTCGCTGAGGTGGGATGAAAAGTTGTGTGCACTCGAGTACAAAGATTTTTCCCCTCGTGCTCTTTTGATTCCCTCGCTAACGCTCAGGATTCTAATTTTTGAATGACTCGCTGCGCTCGTGATTCAATTTTAGAATCCTTCGCTCGCTCGGTCATCAAAATTAAGCACGCGGTTAAAAATCAACTTTGCACTCTTGTATAACAAATAACTATTGTGTCGAAGACTAAAGCCTATACAAAATAAATCCACATTTTGTTGAGTTTCGGTTCCCACTTGAGTTTCTTACACCTTATAACCTATCCCCCTCTTTTTCATACAGCTCCGAAACCGACATCGTCGTCAAAATGTTACGAAGAAGCAACAAAACTGATCATACCAGCAAACATTGCTTTCAGTGGGAAAATAATTAAGGTTTGTATTTGTTTAACAATAGTAAATTCAGGCAGAATTACTTGACAATGTGACCATCTATCATCTAATCTATACAAATGAATAAAATCTAAATGTCTGTTTGTAATAACTCAAACTAAATAATGTAATAACTTAAATAATTGCTGTTTTAGTATATGCCTTTGAAAGGCTAACGGCCGTAACCGTTTGTAACGGCTTACGTTATCTTTATATTAACGAAGTACCACACGGGCGGAGTCGCGAGCAACAGTCAGCACTAAATAATTTTGTCTGTACTTTCAGGAACTAATTAATTCACGTCCTTTAGAAAATGTCATGTTTTCTAGTCCAGTGGTATGGAATGCTCTGACGCAAGTGGGTGTAGCCGCTCACGGGGATGCCTACACACAAATTGTTATGAAAATATTGAATTTTACCGACACAAGACTTGTGAGTGCTAGTTTATTTTCCGCTGAGAGACAAACATTTATGAAAATTAATCTTCTTTTTTCTTTGTTAAATATGTCCACCCAGTTTAATAGGTATTTCACCAGTGTCAAGTAACAAATAGCAATAACAAACATATTTAATAACAATACAATACAAAAATGTGACCGTCCACTTTGGAAAACCAAAATGGAGATCATGAATTATTTATAAATTTTTGTGAAATTTTTTGAATAATTTGGTTGGTTCTTACTTTATAAGCTAATAGCGTTTAATATTTTAAAAAATAAAAAAATATATGTTACAATAAAAACAACAATTAACAAATATATTCACTATTACAGGTAAAATGCTACTTCCCACGGATTCTAGCCATCATTATGAATTTACCAGATGTGAAATACAAATTTATTGCTAAAACATATTCTGATGATGTCTCCCCTCTTACTAGTGACTTTAAGAAGCAAACAAAGGATTCTTTCGTATTCGAACCAACAAATCTAGATTTTCAGGATCCAAAATCAGCGAAATTTATTAACCAAGAGGTACATTTGTAATATTTGAACACTTTAAACATAGATATTTTGTAAAAATTCAAAAATTAACCAATTAAGTAATGCAAAGCAAATTTAAATTCATATAATCACTAAAGCCGACGACCGCTTGGCGCAGTGGTTCGAGCGTAGGCCGCTCGGCTCACTGTATCGGGTGGTTGCGGGTTCGATTCCCGTCAGGGTAAATTGCGGAAATGGCCTTTTCGTAATTTTCCCTGGTCTGGGTGTCACTGGGATCGCCCCCAGTCCATTGTACGGTACCCATAGTACAAGCGTTGCTTAGTTTGGGACCATACAGTTGGTATGTTCGTCTGGCGATATTTATTTATTTTATTTCAAAGCATTGGTGTCGCTTAGTGGTTGTATGCACGCAATCGGAACGCAAGGTATGCAAGAAGGTATAGGTAGTCGGTTAATTTCACTAAGACGCGTGAATTTGTGCAAATTGATCCATATGACAGAGTCACAAGAGTCACAGTCACAGCACGGGTCTTCGTAAAATGGTTGAACTATGTTATGGTACAATGCACGGGAGGCGATTGCGATCCCAGTGAGAGCCGGGGCAAATCGTCCTATTAGTTCTTTCAATTAAATTCAAGCAGGTTCTAAGACAATAACACTTTTCCCCGGAACGCGTAGAAGGTAAATCCTTGACGTCAACATTGAAAGCTATCGTCGATCCTGGCTAACAGGAGTCTGTCACAGGTATCTTTGGTAGTAGTTACGTAAGGAGTGATTGCGGGATAGTCACGAAATATCAGAAGGTCACTACACCAGAACGCGGTCGTCGGTGTTCCTAGATATTTTTTTGTCTTGCTTTGTTTTTCTAAATTGTATTGCCTTTAAGGTTGCAGGAAATACTAATAATGGTATTATGGAATTTATAAAACCAGATTTACTGTCAAAATTATCACGCGTGGTGCTTGTTACTGCAGTTTACTTTCAGGTGAGTTAAACATTTTTTGTCTGGTCTTAAAATTACAGGAAATAATTCTGAAGTTATAACAATCAAAATTTATTTCCAGGCCCAATGGCAGAAACCATTCAACCCAATAAATACAAAAAAGAGAGATTTCTATGCTTCGATACATAAAACTATTAAAGTTCAAACTATGCACCAAAGCGGTAAATTTTTATATGCTGAAAGTTCTGAACTTGGTGCCAAGGTAATTATGTATATTTTTAGTATTTTATGTTTCAATCAAATTGCATTGTATGTTGATGGTTTACAATACCCCTTAAGGTCGGTACTGGTGTGATCACCAGTAAATAACGACCTTAAGGTATGCAAAGGTACTGAGTAGAGGGCGAGCCTGTTGCCACATTGTCGGTCACACTCTCCCCGAATGTGGGGGAAATCGGCGAATAGTCACGATTTTTTGGTGGACATTTGTAACGATGTAATATTTGTTTTAGATCCTGAAAATGAATTACGTCGGTGTTGATTTTACATTAGTAATCATGCTACCAAGTAGTAAACATGGATTAAACGACGTTGTGGACAAAATTAGCGACCCCGTATTAGTTATTTCTGCATTAGACAGTTTGAAAATGAGGAATGTGGATATTTACTTGCCCACTTTTAATATAACTGTTGCGCATAGACTAAAAGGACCTGTGGAAAAGGTGAGTGAATATAGTGACTACAACCTGATCGTTTCCACGGAACAAAGAGAAAACTCCTTTGTAAAAGCAGCGCACGCGCACGGCCAAACAAATACAATCCTCGATGAACAACTGCACTTGACCAACAAAATACTTATGCGCTATGTGAGGCTTTCTCCACTTGACAAGCTTTGCTTTTAGTTTTAGTTGTAGTTGTTAGTTTAGACTGTACTGACCGCTTTCAATTGTTTTAAAGATTTACAAAACCAAAATATTCCGCAATGAAACAGCCGGATTGGAAGACATCACGCTGTACAATGGAACATACGCCAGCGATATTCTGCAGAAGGCAACTTTTCAAGTCGACGAGAACGGAGGGTGGGATGCTGTTTTAACACCTGGTACGTTTTGACATTATTTCCTTGGCAATATTGCCCTCACTAGGATTATATTTTCGACGGAGGGTATACAATTTGTTAGTAGGCCTACTGCACCGGGTAGTTGTGGGAATCGCGTCGTGGCAATTTTCGGAAATTATTTTTTCTTAATAATAGGGTAGGTGTCCCTAGTTTTGGTGTGCCTAGGGATCGATCACAGTCTACTATAGGGCATGCAATATCCAACCTTCGTTCAGTTTGTATGTTGAAAAATTTAGCTCGCAGAGAAGATAAGTGTAAGGTAACTATTATAGCTGCATTTCGCACGATAAGTGAGAGAGCCGGAAGACCAACCCCCCTGCCTCACCCTCCCTCTGTCTCACTCCCTTTTTGGTCGGTCAAGCAATGCCTTGGTATTGAAGCATAAGCTACGGTAACTGCTTAACATCAGGCGGGTCGTACGCTTGTTTGCAAACTTTGTTATATATATAGGTTTGCAATGTTTGTACCAATCTAAGAAAGGGTCTATTTATTTTCAGATTTTTATACAGACGATTCTTCTGAATTGGAAGACGAAAGGTCACACATCTTCCGAGCTAATCGTCCATTCCTGTATTGCCTGTTCTATCAGAAATATATAATATACATTGGGGTATATTATCATTAAGAAAAGGGCATAATTAATGCAGCAATAAATGATTTATTTAGTAATAAATATTTTTCAATTTCTATTTCAATTTAACTATCGAAATATTGTTTTATTTTACTCTTGATATTGATTAAATTGCTAAGTACTTCGCCATGCTGAGAGTAGATCGATGCTACCCACATACTTCTAAATACTACGTAATGTATAAGTGCTATCGATACAATCATTATTAAAGTTTATTTTTATCAGTTCGTATCGTTTTACCATACAAATAATTATTCAATACAATAAAGTACAATAAGGTTAAAAACGGACTATGTGTTTGTTGGCAGACAAAGGATATACATATTCATTTTAATTATAATAATCTAGCGGCCCGTCCTGGCTTTGCACGAGTAGACGTCCAGAGTAAATTCCTAAGTAGTTCTGAAAATAACTGCCTAACTTAACCTGTTTCATAAATGTGCACACTTCTCTGTGTATCTCAGTATTTGTTTAGATTGACATTTTTAATTCGTAATATCTTTTGATTGGAATGGCTTATGTAAATAATTAAAGCAATCTACAGGTATGAAAATAGTCTCTAATACGAAATGATTTATTTGGATAAGGATTAATGGTATAAGGTAGGTATAGATAACATGGTCTGATTTTGGTCGGCATTTCTATCAACTTTTAAAATGTAAAAAAATAGTTAAGTATAGTAGCGTTACTATAATAGTTGGACATATGGTATCGCGAAGTTTTATATATGTGTATTATGTTATTTAATATCGTAGAACAATTTTTGTTATATCATCAATTGTTTCCGTAGCGCATGCGATGAAAGACATTTTATGGCAGTTTTTTTACACCTTGGGTTACATTATTGAAGTTTTAGTAGAGATCCCTAATTATGTATTGTAAAAAATAAAGTCTATGTTACTCAAGGATAATGTAGCATTCAAATGGTGAAATATTTTTGAAATCGGTCTAGTAGTTTATGAGTTTACCCATTACAAACACAAAAATACAAATATTTTTTTATATGGCACATTAGTTTACTTTACTTATAATATACTAGCTGTGCCCCGCGACTTCATCCGCGTAGTATTGGATTATTGGATTAAAAAGTATCCTATATGTTAATCCCGGTTATAATCTATCTGTGTTCCAAATTTCATCCAAATCCGTTCAGTAGTTTTTGCGTGAAAGAGTAACAAACATACATACATACATACATACATCCACACTCACAAACTTTCGCATTTATAATATTAGTAGGATTTCACGAAACCACCACCACCATTAGTCACATCTCGTAAGATTTATCAAAGATCCTCGACCGATTGCTATATCGGCCCAGTAGGTACGTTAGAGAGTGTGACATAAGTTCAGCATTTTCTTCACAGGAAAGTCCATCACGAGTATAGTGTCTGACACACGACGCAAATTACAACTGTTAACGTAAGGACCTTGTATGAACCTCTGAGAAAACGCGTACACGATCAAGCGGTGATCACTATACGACGCGTCGGGGAGGACGCGCCACCTGTCCAAGCGGATATTGACACTAAAAAGTGTGACGTCAATAGAAAACTCCCCCACTGGGCTGCAAAAAGTCGGTGGTGCATCGGGTGCGTTGTGTATTGAAAGGTTCATTTCCGCGATGAAATCTTCAACCGTGGCGTAGGTGTCATAGGTGAAACGTGACAGGGTCTGAGTATTGAAAACGACAGCTCACGACGCCGACGCCTACAGGAAGGGGATGAGATTTCCGCGTTTTGTACTGAGGTTACCTTGTAATGAGATCGCGACGCATAAATTCCGGCTCGTGCTTTGCTGTCCGGTTGTACTATTACAAGGTAATATTGCGTAATCGAGCGTTATGATATTTTTCTTGAATAACGACTATGTCCAAATTATATTCTGTTATCAGACGGTCTAGCTCCTATCGTTATGGAGATTTAACTGTCCTGTAGTAAAATTATCAATTTTAAAAGTTTGTAGAGATGACTAGCTGTTCTAATTTAAATTTATTCGACGACCGCTTGGCGCAGTGGTTCGAGCGTAGGCCGCTCGGCTCACTGCACATGGTGGTTGCGGGTTCGATTCCCGCCAGGGCAAATTTCGGAAATGGCCTTTTCGTAATTTGCCCAGGTCTGGGTGTCACTGGGATCGCCCCCAGTCCATTGTACGGTACCCATAGTACAAGCTTTGCTTAGTTTGGGACCGTACAGTTGGTGTGTCTGTCTGGCGATATTTATAAAAAAAAAAAAAAAAAAACTAAACAATAATTAATTTAATTTGAAGCGTCAATAGCCTAGTGGTTAGAGGGGCCGTCCTCGTAGCTGAGAGGTTCCGGGTTCGATCCCCATGCTGGCCATTAAGCTATTAACGTGAGCCCACTCCTAGCACAAGCATTATCTTAGTTGGAGGGGCTAAAGGGAATACTAGTAATGTGATAAACACACATTGCTAGTAATCTTTAAAAAAGAAAAAAAATAAATAATAATAATTCGATATTTACTAACGAAAAACATACTTTGAAAAACCAAAATGTAGGCCGACTAACAATTCAATATGTTCAAATTGAAATTTGAAATGCTGAGAAACACTTCCTATGATCGTTTTTATTTTTGTTGGTTACGGTATCAATTAAATATACCTAAAGGCAATTTAGTACTCATGATTAAAGCAATTAAGTACAAGCACGAGTAGTATAAACGTCAAATGATAAAATAAGGCATATCCTTATTAGCTCCATTAACATTTCATGATATAAATGTATTGGATTCCGTACTTAGGTACATAAATTATATAATATCTAATCAAAATCAGTTTTATAACATTTTATATCTTTTTCGAAAGCAATACCAATTAGGTAATTAGAAAAGGATACAAATTTAATAATAATAACAATGATACGAATTTTAGGGGCTCACCTAGTGAGCGGTAAGTCACCACCTGTAGTAGATAGTTGGATAATACTGATTATGGCAGATGTCCGATTTAGTTGCAATAGCCCAATCCCCAGTCCATCCCACCCAAATTCATCAATATAACCTTTTTTCTCTTTCCTTATTTGCAATAGCTCCTGCACCTGTTGAGGTCAGGTTGCTATATCATTTGCAGTGGTTGACCTCAACAACAACATGTGCCTTACTTAATAAAATTCTCACAGAGGGCCTCTACATGTTGGACCCTTGTCCCCACGCAAGCCTTCCAAAGGACCGGGCAGAGCCCGTGATACAGAGAGACATTATAATAATAAATATCGCAGACGAACACACCAACTGTATGCTCCCAAACTAAGCAACTCTTGTACTATGGGTACCGTACAATAGACTGGGGGCGATCCGAGTGACACCCGAACCGGGACAAATGACGAAAAAGCCATTTCCAAAATTAACCTTGACGGGAATCGAACCACCCGGTGTAGTGAGCTGAGCGGCCTACGCTCGAACCATTGCGCCAAGCGGTCGTAAATAAATAAAAATACACTTTCCAATAAAACATTTTGCGTTTAGGTAGGTAAACGGAGTTGGATTTAATTACTATAATATAACAAACTAGCTGTGCCCCGCGACTTCATCCGCGTAGTATTGGATTATTGGGTTTAAAAGTATCCTATATGTTAATCCCGGTTATAATCTATCTGTGTTCCAAATTTCATCCAAATCCATACATACATACATACATACATACATCCACACTCACAAACTTTCGCATTTATAATATTAGTAGGATAATAACTGCAATATTCTTAGGTTTGACACCTTCATAAGAAAGGATCTATTTAACCTTGTACCTGTTTTGCCTTAGAGTAAAAGTCCTCTTAAAAGTTTTAACGGAACCCTAAAAATTTAATGAAAATAATTTAGCATTTATCTTTGCTACGAACCGTACCTATAAATTGGGTTATTCATTCAAATTCCAAACATACTTAGTTTCATTTGTGAACATGTTGGAGCCACTAATTCGGATTGCCTTATTGGGCAGTTTATTTATAATAGTGTCATCAGGTAAGTACTTAGCTATTTTTTGATTTTTTACTATTAACTCATAATATGGATTGGCTCGTCCGGGGTAGTACCGCTCTCTCACAGAAGATCAGCGTAAAGCTCAGCTATTATAGTTATGACCATTAGTAATGCCAGCATATATAGGGTCAGGTAACTGGTCAACATCACACGACTCGTTTGCTGCGATTGTAATATAAATTTAAAAAAATTTAGTCCTTTGGACGTCCCACTCCCGGGCACAGGTCGCGCTTCAACACGAGATTTCGCATGTCTTTCGAAAATTGGGTAGATCTTCTAAAGATTCAGATTTCCTCACGATATTTCCTTCGCCGTAAGCAAGTGATGAACATAAATAAAAAAATATGATTCGCACATAGATTTTGAAAAATTCAGAGCTTCGAGCCGGGTATTGAGCCCAGGACCTGGCAAGACGCGTGCTTAACCAATCGGCTATCACTGCTATGCTATATAAATACCTTTCACGTCCCCAGAAGCGGTAGGGGTATGTGGGAGTCCCAACAGAGCCGTATATCCACTGAAAACCAGCGGTGTACCTACGCTAATATTCATAATTACAATATTGACTGCCACCCACTAATCTTCAGAGCACATTAAATGCGCCCACGGAAGTCTTAACTATTATTTATTATATTATGCAGGTGACAGCATTAAGAAAACGATAGAAAATGGCTCCATTTCTGCCTTGGGTAAGTTCCATTCTTTCGTGACTTTTGATACTTAATATATTACTAGATACAATTATTATTTTTTTAATTGAAGAGAAGTTAGTACTCCACAGTTTATTAGTGAATCGCATTTTGTTTTTCTGTAGAACTCGAAAGAGTCTACAGCATTGTGGACTCTGCCCATATTTATAGAAAAAATCTTATATTATACACGCTAATAAAATTAAATTTCAGATAAAATTAAAGAAATAGGCTCAGAAGGATCTACGAAGCATTCTACAGAAAAAACTATGGAAAAGTCTACTAATAAGACTATTGATAAACCCGCGCAGAACAAAGTTACTGAAATACCTCAATGCGGTAAACATCGAAGTAAGTTACCAAATATTTTTTGAAAATAATTTGTATCGACGTCTAAATCAATAAATTATGTTGAGTTTCGGTTCCTACTTGAGTTTCTTACACCTTATAACCCGTCCCCCTCTTTTTCTTACAGCTCCGAAACCGACATCGCCGTTAACATGTTACGAGGAAGCAACAAAACTGATCATACCAGCAAACATTGCTTTCAGTGGAAAAATACTTAAGGTTTGTATTTATTTAACAAAAGTACATTCAGATGAGAGTGACTTGAAAATGTGACCATCTAAGTAATCTCACAATAAAATTGATAAAATTGGAATGTCTGTTTGTAATCCTACTAATATTATAAATGCGAAAGTTTGTGACTGCATGTTTGTTACTATTTGACGCCAAAACTACTGAACGGATTTGGATGAAATTTGGAACACAGATAGTTAATAACCTGGATTAACACATTAAATACTTTAATTAAGTCAACGCGGACGAAGTCGCGGGCTAGAAACTAGTATTAAAATAAAAACTTTTAAGGCAATGCACTTGAAAGTAGGTATATACCAGTGCTTGTATATTTTTTTTATAATTTATTATTGTCTGTCTATGTGTATGCCTTTTGTTCCGGCTAATCTCTGAAAAGGATTGACTGATTTTGACGGAACTATTACTGGCCGTTAGCTGATGTTATAAGGAGTAACTTAGGTACTTTTATTTTAATGAAGGACCACGCGGGCTGACTCCCGGGCATCAGCTAGCACGGAATAATTTTGGTCTGTACTTTCAGGAACTAATTCATTCACGTCCTTCAGAAAATGTTATGTTTTCTAGTCCAGTGGTATGGAATGCTCTGACGCAAGTGGGTGTAGCCGCACACGGGGACGCTTACACACAAATTATTACGAAAATCTTGAATTTTACCGACACAAAACTTGTGAGTGTTAGTTTATTTCCCGCTGACAGGTGAACATTTCTGAAAATTTCCGAATCGTAATGAAAATTTATGAAATAATTGAATGTTTGTGAATTTTTTCTGAAATGCATAAATATATTTAACAATTATTCAAATATATTATCTTTTGCAGGTTAAATGCTTCTTCCCACGGATTATAGCCATCGTTATGACTTTACCGGATGTGGAATACAAATTTATCGCTAAAGTGTATTCTGATGATGTGTCCCCTCTTACTAGTGAATTTAAAAAGCAAACAAAGGAGTATTTTGCATATGAACCAACAAATTTAGATTTTCAGGATCCTAAATCAGCGAAATTCATTAACCAAGAGGTATATTTTCAATCTATACAAATAAATAAAATTGGAGTGTCTGTTTGTAATATCAAAATAACACCTTTTCACTGAATGCATATGAAAGTACATACGACACCTATAGCAAAAACGCGATTTAATATTTTTTGTCTGTCTGTCTGTCTTTCTGTCTGTATGTTTGTTCCGGGTAATCTCCGAAACGGCTGGACCGATTTTGACGGGACTTTCACTGGCAGATAGCTGATGTTATGAGGAATATCTTAGGCTACTTTTATTTTAGAAAAACAAAAAACATGGGTCCTGTCGTGCGGGCTCAGAACGCGGGAGCGGGCTTTTTTGTTAAGTAAATTCCACGCGGACGAAGTCGCGGGCTCAGCTAGTATATTATAAACACTTTTAAGCATAGTTATTTCGTAAAGATTATAATTTAAAAAACAATTTAAATTAATGTAGAATATAACCACCTAAGCAGAGGTATAGCTCAGTGGTCGAATGCACGCAATCTGAACGCAAGGTATGCTAGAACGTATTCAGTTCATTTCGCGTGAATTAGCGCAAATTGATCCATATGCCAGTGTCACAAGAGTCACAGTCGCAGCTCGGGTCTTCGTAAAATGAATGAAGTATGCCATGGTACAAGGCTTTGGAGGCGATGGCGATCCCAGTGAGAGCCAGGGCAAATCATCCTATGCTTTCTTTCAATTAAATTCAAGCAGGTTCTAAGACAATTACACTTTTCCCCGGAACTCGTAGAGGATAAATCCTTGACGTCAAGATTGAAAACTATCGTCCTCGATCATCGATCCTGGCTTACAGGAGTCTGTCACAGGTATGTCTGTGGTAGTAGTTACTTCAGGATATGAGTGATTGCGGGATAATCAGGACACATCAGTAAAATGTCATTATACACCAGGACGCTGTCGTTGGTGTTCCTAGTTTTTTTTGTCTTGCTTTGTTTTTATTAACTTTGTATTGCCTTTAAGGTTGCAGAAAATACTGATAATGGTATTTTGGACTTTATAAAACCAGATTTACTGTCAAAATTATCAGGCGTGTTGCTGGTTACTGCAGTTTACTATCAGGTGAGTTCAACAATTTCGGTGGGTGTCCATAACATGAAATCATTTTGAAGTTTTAAATATATAAATATTATTTTCAGGGCCAATGGCAGAAGCCGTTCAACCCAATAAATACAAAAGAGAGAGATTTCCATGTTTCGACAGATAAAACCATTAAAGTACGAACTATGCACCAAAAAGGTACATTTTTATATGCTGAGAGTTCTAAACTTGGTGCCAAGGTAATAAATTCTATTTTGGTTATTTTATGTTTCAGTCAAATTACATTGTATGTTTTAATAATACCCTTTAGGGTCACTGGTGTGATGAGCAGTGGGTACCGACCTTAAGGGATGTGTAATAAGGGGTATTTTGGTCCCTATACCGAGAAGAGTGGGAGAAATCTGGGCATTGCCCACATGCTCATGCGGCATAGGTCTATGCGGGCTGGTGAACTCCGCCCGTTCATTATCACGATTTTGGGTGTATAATATGTAACGGTGTGATAAAATATTTGTTTTAGATCCTGGAAATGAAGTACGTCGGTGTTCATTATTCATTAGTAATCATTCTACCAAATAGTAAACAAGGTTTAAACGACCTTGTAGACAAAATGAGCGACCCCAATTTAGTTATGCCTGCATTAGACAGTGTGAAAATGAAGAATGTGGATATTTACTTGCCAACTTTTAATATAACTGTTGCGCATAGACTGAAAGGACCTGTGGAAAAGGTGAGTGAATATAGTGACTACAACCTGATCGTTTCCACGGAACAAAGAGAAAACTCCTTTGTAAAAGCTGCGCACGCGCACGACCAAACAAATACAATCCTCGATGAACAACTGCACTTGACCAACAAAATACTTATGCGCTATGTGAGGCTTTCTCCACTTGACAAGCTTCGCTTTTGTTTTGTTTAGTTTAGACTGTACTAACCGCTTTCAATTGTTTAAAGATTTACAAAACCAAAATATTCCGCAATGAAACAGCCAGACTAGAGGACATCACGAAGTGCAATCGAACATACGTCAGCGATATTCTGCAGAAGGCAACTTTTCAAGTTGACGAGACCGGAGGGTGGAAAGTCAAAAGACCTGGTACGTTTGAACATATTTTTCATCATTTTCTTGACAATATTGCCCTCACAATAATTATATTTGCGCCGAAGTGTCCACAATTTATTGATAGGTGGTTGTGGGTGACATTTCTTCTTAACCCATAGAGTGTCGCGAGCACCTACGTAGGTGTATAAGATTTGAATGTTCCAATTGTCGCGTTCCCCTACGGATGGTTATAAGACGGGAGCAGCAATTGGTTGTTTATTTGTTGGTCCAAGTCAGTCAAATATCTCGGGGTCACTCACGATGGCTCCACCTTCGGTCCTCATATCAAAAAAGTCCGCGAGCCCCGTGGCTCGTAAGGAACTTCATTCTGACCTACGCCTCGATTCTATCCAGAAGCATTTCAAAATAGCGTCCGAACGCTATTTCAAGAAGGCTTCTGAACACACGAATACCTTAATCGTTGCTGCCGCCGTTTATGTGCCAACACACGCACCAGTCACATGCCGCCGCCGGCCGAGGCATGTGTTACTGGACCCCCCCAACAAACTCACCGCTCTCCTAGACTTAGATGTCGAGGAGAACGACACACGCACACTCCCCACCAGACACCGTCCTCGCCGGCGAAGTCGATGTACCCCCGCTTCCGCTAGAAGGTACGTCTACGTACCTAGATGCGCCTTGGCACCCGACAAGCCCGCTGAGTTTCTTGCCGGGTCTTCTCAGTCGAGGTCGCGTTCCGATCCGGTGGTAGACTTACCCTCGCCACCTCTCCTGGCAGCGGCCCAAGCCGAGGACGTGCCCCTTGTGGCGCCCTTGAGCTAGCTGCCCCCCTGCCCCTCTGGCTGGAGCGCACTTGCGCTCGCCCTCTGTCCGGGTGAAGTTGTTATGGCCACTCTGGGCAACAACATTTAGACCATTAAAAAAAAATATATTGTTATTTATTTGCTACGTTTAGTATAACGTCAAAGATAATAGGGTTTCATAGATCGATTATGTTAAAGTCTATCTGTTTAAAAAAACATATTTCATACTTCTGATTTTTTTTTATCCGGTCCTCTATGGCCTGGCCGCGTTCACCTCTGATATGGGGGTCAGAGACCTTACTTAACACGTAAGAATAAATGTACATACAATCTTTTATTGAAATAAGAATATCACAGTATTTATTAAAATCGTTTTCTCAAAAGCGAGTAAAACGTACCAATAAAAGAAACTTAATCAACTCAATTATATACAAAAATGGGACGGCGGAATAAGTAACAATAGTTATAAACGTGATAAAATAAACAAAGATACTTCTGAAATATTGTGGAAGGGTTCATATACCGACTTTTTCTTAATATACCCCAGTTTTGGAGTAACTACGATTGATCCTAGTCCATTGCAGGGCTAGCAATATCCAACCGTCGCTTAGTGGTTCTCAGAAAATTGGTATAAAGTAATGAATATAGCTGCTTTTCGCACAATGAGTGAGAGCCGTAAGACCAATCCCCTGTCCCTTTCCCTCCCTCAGTCTCACTCCCCTTTAGTTTAGCAACAAGTTTTTAGTATTGCAAGCAGCAATAAGCTACGGTCACTTCTTAACATCTGCCCCTCTAGCCAAGTTGCTTCGTCTGCATTAGTTTCTACAAATCGCTACGCTTCATGTAAGGAAATGACATAAGTCACGTGATCTACTTATCGACTTGTTATGTCATTTCCATACATTTAAGCGTAGCGTTTTGTAGAAACGCTTGTAGACGAAGCCACTTGGCTAGGGGGGCAGGGGGGCATACGCTTGTTATTGTATTACCGAATTTGTTATATATATATATAAGTATATACAATTTATGTATCAATCTGGCGATATAATTTATTTTAAAACCAAGATTCTAATTAAGTGCTTATTTTTTTCAGAATTTAATACAGACGTTTCTTCTAAAGTGGGAGACAGAAGGACATACAGCTTCCGAGCCAATCGTCCATTCCTGTATTTCATTTACTATGATAAATATATAATAAACATTGGAGTATATTATTATTAAGTAAAGTGCATAATTAATGCAGTAATAAATTATAAAACTATCGAATAATTGTTTTATTTTACTATTTACGTTCATTAAATTGCTACTTCCATGTGGAGGCATGGGCTTAGGCCCGATCGATCTCAAGTTTGAGAGAGATCATGCAAATATCATTATTATGTTATATCAGTACAAAATGACAGTGTCAAAAGCGTACTCAAGGCACTCTCAGACTTGAAATTAGTTAAAAAATACAGGTCATAGAGTAGGTGTACCGATACAATCAATATTATATAATCCTGCTCGTCCAACAAATAATTAGTTTATTCAATAAAGTTATAAACTTATGAGGTGTATGTCGGGACACGAAGTATGCAGGGTTCCGTTGTCATTTCAATTACAAAATCTCTTGGCATAGTAGGTAGCTATACTATAAACTAAAATCCTAAATTTCAAGAAACGAACTTGTAGTTGCGGTTGATTTCTATCTTCTATCTTCATACATGGAGTTTGTTGCGAAATGACTGATCAAAACATTGCTTGTAACTTGGTCGGCTATAGCTCGTGCTCTAGTGATAAGCTCTTGTAATTTGGTACTCTGTACTTTGTATATCATCTTGGTAGCGGCAACAAATATGCAGTTAGATCGACCAAAGTGTGCCATATTTTTGCAATCTTTATGTATAATAAGAATGTTATACATAAAGATTGCTAAAATTTGGCAATCTTTATGTGAACACACGCACGACAGGAGGTGTGCGTGTGTTCGTAACTCTTCTCCTCCTGAACGGTTTGACCAATTTTGATGATTGACCTTTGAACATCCGAATGCTTCTTAGCTATAATTAGACCCGGTAGGTGGCGCTTATATCGAAATCTAGAAAAAAAAAGGTCCATAGCTAAGCTGTGGGCAAAAGCTAGTACACCGAAAAATATGGCTTTGATTTACGAAGACCGATAGACAGACGAATAAGGCATAACCGTATGTTTACAGGCAGGTGAAGCACGATAGGATAGTTTGGAAGAGGCAAAGCCGCCATGTTGACGCAGACATAGATCACGGGCGTATGCTGCAACACAACTAAATGACACAGATCTAACTCGATTTCACAACTAGATAAATGTCAGTGTGAATTTTAATAAGAACATGTTTCGAGTTGCACGCTTCGCGCGGAATCTGGGCCGGTCACTACGAGCCGCAGAGCAGGACAGACTAATGTGTTCACGTTTGAACATGAACTTGAACATAGCTGCACATGCTAATACGACACTCGCGAGCATATGACCCGCGGGTATATGTTTGCAGTACATGAGACGCATTTATGAGATGTTTTCAGTACATGTGACGCATTTATGAGATGTTTGCGGTACATGTAACGCATTTATGAGATGTTTGCGGTACATGAGACGCATTTATGAGATGTTTGCGGTACATGAAACGCATTTATGAGATGTTTGCGGTACATGAGACGCATTTATGAGATGTTTGCGGTACATGAGACGCATTTATGAGATGTTTGCGGTACATGAGACGCATTTATGAGATGTTTGCGGTACATGACACATGGCTAGCCGCATGCGTTGTATTAGCGTACGCAGATCTGTGCTTGCTCCTACGTCACAAAATCTGCACTGCCCTGCGCTGCGTCACTAGGTCACCTGCGACGAAGTAGTTCACACTAGTAGTGTGAGCGTTCACAGTGAAGGTTCCTTAATTTGATTATGGTATCCTAAAAAGGTAATGACCATAATGGAATACAATCTTCTACTGCCTAGGAAATCTCTGTATCTGTTGAACCATATCTGTAAGTACCTACTATAATAGCAAAAGGACTTTTCACTTTGCTATTCATGGGCCCAGGGAGGAGGGTGGATTACGCACCCCCCCCCCCCCACTATTATTCCAGAAAATACTTAAAAATGCGTTATTTAAATTAGATATTAATTTACTAATATAATTATAAGTCCCCACTCTGGAACAAATTAAAATAATAAATAAAAATAGTCAATATTAAACAACAGAAAATAAATATAATTATAAATTGAATTATGAATAATAGAACAATAGAAAATAAATTGAAATAATTGTTACGATAATAGAGTTTATCATTACCTATGACGTCCATACCCACGATAAAAGCAATAAACTGGATATGTTATCAAGAAACCACAAAAAGTATTTTTAACGTAAATTGATAATATACCCCTAACTTGAATTTGCCTAAATGTTTTCTGTTTAATTCTATCTCTAAATAAAGTTAAATTAACCACTGGATTCCGTACTTGATATGCAACGTAAACTGCCTTCAAGATTTTTTCAACTTCATGTAGCCAATTTTTGTAGTTTAGGAAATATTTCGATTTTTATGCACTTTTAATGCACATACTACAAGCGGCCTTTTTATATTGCTCGTCGGTGTTTTATTCAGTGCAACCCACCTACTTATCGAGGTCTGACACTAAATGATGTTACGCAACCCTAAAATATCCTCTAAAAATTGGAAAGGAATACTCTGCAAACAGTATCTATGTATAAAAGGTGTTGTATATTCAAATTTCGAACAGTTTAATTTGCGACAATGTTGAAGCCACTAATCCGAATCGCCTTATTGAGCAGTTTTTTTATTATAGTGTCATCAGGTACGATGACCTCCATAATATAATAATCAGTATTTTAAGCGTATTGAATACAGTGAACTTCAAAAGTATCTTGGTAACTGAAATGTCAAAATAATCTGTATAAATTACTTCATTATCCTACTAATATTATAAATGCGAAAGTTTGTGAGTGTGGATGTATGTATGTATGTTTGTTACTCCTTCACGCAAGAACTACTGAACGGATTTGAATGAAATTTGGAACACAGATAGATTATAACCGGGATTAACATATAGGATACTTTTTAACCCAATAATCCAATACTACACGGATGAAGTCGCGGGGCACAGCTAGTATTATTATAATATAAGTGCCACATCGTGGATTTTTTAAAACAATTTTCCCACTACTTTTTCTTTATTCAAAACAAATGAAAAACATCGATGAGAGGCTTGCTTTAGTAATTTTTCATCTCGTCAAAGCCAAACGGTTTACACCCAGGTTTAATTAATTATTTAAATTGTTCTCCTTCATTATAATTAGGTGACGGCGTGAAAAAAATCATAGAAAAAGGCATCACTTTTGGCTTGGGTGAGTTAAACTTTTTGTGACTTTTAAAAGTTAACATTTGAAGTAAACAGAAATACTTAAGTAAGCATGACCTCAGTTTAACAGTGAAACCGTGATTTCTATTCTATTCAATAGAGAAGAATACAGAGTAGTGTCTAATAATAATAATAAGTTTAATTACAGATAAAATTAAAGATATTACTTCACCCAAATCTAAGAAATATTCTACAGAAAAACCTCTCGAAAAGACTACCGATAAAGCTCTAAAAAATACCACAGAGAAAGCTCTAGAAAAGACTACAGTAAAAGCTCTGGAAAAAACTACAGACAAAGCTCTAAAAGAGACTACAGAAAAAACTGTAGAAAAAACTACAGGAAATGCTGAAGAAAAAACTACAGCAAAAAGTCCAGAAAAGACTACAGATAATGCTCTAGAAAAAACTACAGAAACAACTTCAGAAAAGACTACTAAAAAACCTGTGGAGGAAAAAGTTACAGAAAAACCACATAGCACTGAAAATCCTAGTAAGATACCTCATTATTTGATTAACCTTTATTTATTCAATGAAAAAAAACAAATGATTATTATTGTATTCTTTATTCAATTGGAAACTAATCTTCTAAAGAAAAAATGTTATTATATTTATCATAAAACATACAATAAACCACAGCAAACTTGCTAAATATCTTAAAAATAAGCCTGCACCATCATTACGAGCAGAGCAAATCCAACGAACATAAATACTAAATACAGAAGTTAAAAACTTTTCTATCTAGAAATGGATTCTAGAATGATACTCTATCATGAACCATTATCTATGGCGAGCTATTATTTGTAGATGACAAAAGCAAATGTAAAAAATGTTGCAAACATGAACATAACGACAAGAGTCATGAGAAAAAAAGATGCGGAAACGATAAAAAGTCTCACGGAGAAAATAGCGAGGGTGATAATAACAAGGCGAAATGCATTAAAGGTGAGTGCCATTGCTGAAAATATTATGTACAAGCTAATTTGCAAATGAATAGTCATTTGACAACCGCTTGGCGCAGTGATTCGAACGTAAGCCGCTCGACTCACTGCACATGGTGGTTGCGGGTTCAAATCCCGCCGGGGAAAATTTCTGAAATCGCCCCCAGTCCATTGTACGGTACCCATAGTACAAGCGCTGCTTAGTTTGGGACCATACAGTTGGTGTATTATTCTGGCGTTATTTATTTATTTGTCGTTTTTAAGCAGATATTGGCTTAATAATTTTCATGTTTTCATTTATGTCGGATATGGCTTTTGTTAAATATTTGGACCGAATATCCTATCAAATAATAAATATTGTGTTAGAATGAAGGTATTTATTTATGGGTTATCTACAGTGTGCTAGTTTCTAACATCTTATTACTTACCTACTTTTTTTTACAGTTTCGAAACCGACATCATCATCAAAATGCTACGAAGAAGCATTGAGTCTGATATTACCAGCAAACATCGTTTACAGTGGAAACATTCTTAAAGTTTGTATTTGTTTAACAGATATCAATTCAAATGCGAGTGCCGTTCTACAAAACTGAACTTCCAAATTACACAAAATAATAAAAGAATGGAACCGACTTCAAAAAACCTGGGTGCACTAAAAAGCTGTAAATAACTAGGGACCTTATAATTTTAGTGACCGCAACCACCACTGAAAAGTCACAGGAAAGCAAATCACGCAATTTCGTTTACTTGGATGATGATGTATATTTTCAGTTATTTTGATTTTAATGCCAAACTACTGAACCGATTTTGATAAAAAAATTATGGGACCAATCTGCACGGACATCCTTTCAAATGCAAAAATAATTTTTCGAATTGGTTTATAAATGACGGAGTTCTGAGGTATCACACATTAAAAAAAAAACATACACACGAATTGATAACCTCCTCCTTTTTGAAGTCGGTTGAAAATCAAAAAAAAGTGTCTGATTCTTATTTCAAAATAATACCTTTTTACTGAATGCATATTTGAAAGTAAATGCGGTACTAATAACAAAAAAGAATTGGCAGACTTTTTATTTCGGCTAATCGCCTAAACGGCTGGACCGATTTTGACGATACTTTCACTGGCAGATAGCGAAAGTTATAAGAAGGAACTTAGGCTTGAATGTAATTGAAGTACCACGCGGGCGGAGCCACATGCAACAATTAATTAATACTTTAAGTATATCATTTCAGGAATTAATTCAATTACATCCTTCTGAAAATGTTCTACATATTAGCCCGGTGACATGGTATCTTCTCGCGCAAGTAGGAATATCTGCCCACGGAGACGCCTACACACAAATTATTACGAAAATATTCAATTTCAAGGATGTGAAACTTGTGAGTGCTCATCTATTTGAACTTATGGTATGACAGACTTGAGACAAAGCTCGGGCCAACAATGAATTTGCAGTAAAAAAAAACTCAGAACAAAAATGTTGGACTATTTGTTGGTCCTCCTCAAAGTTTGGCTCAGGTTTGACACCAAAACAACAAAAATGTTACGTGTTTGTGACCGCCTTTAGACAGATTAAAATGGTATCGAAAAACATTTTAACAGTGACACTATACTACTAGTGTACTAGTGACACTATAGCAGTGATAGCCGATTGGTTAAAGCACGCGTCTTGCGGGCACCAGGTCTTGGATTCAAATCCCGGCTCGCACCTCTGGATTTTTCGAAATCTATGTGCGAATCATAATTTCTATATGATTATCACTTGCTTACGGTGAAGGAAAACATCGTGAGGAAACCTGCATGTCTTAGAAGATCTAACCAATTTTCGAAAGACATGTGAAATCCGCCAACCCGCACTGGGCCAGCGTGGTGGATTATGGTCTGAAGCCCCCTCAAGTTGAGGGGAGGCCCGTGCCCAGCAGTGGGACGTCTAAAGGGCTAAAATTATTATAATTATTATACAATACTACCATAAAGCGGGCATCATAGTAGCACAAGCCTAGCACAAGCCAGCAAAAAGCTTAGTTTTATTCAAAATCAAAATGGCCATGATAACTTCTCGGATATTTTGTTGATTCTTGCAAAAATAAAACTAACATCACTTGGTACTAGATAGTTGCAGTAATTGAATGTAACAAATATTATAAATGTAAATAGTTTGTATGTTTGTTACTCAATCACGCAAAAGCGGCTGAACGGATTTGGATGAAGTTTGGCACAGTATACTCTAGTTAAGTCCCTAGTATAAAATTAATTTACTATTGCAGGTTAAATGCTTCTTCCAACGAATTTTACCCATGGTATCGAATGTACGAGATGTGGAATTCAAATATATTGGCAAAATATATTCAGATAATGTGTGCCCTCTTAACAGTGACTTCAGGAAGCAAACAAAGGATTTTTTTATGAATGAACCAACAAATCTAGATTTTCAGGATCCAAAATCAGCGAAGTACATTAGCCAAGAGGTGAATTTATATTATTTAATATGAATGTAAAGTAGTTCAAATTCATAGGTAATTCATAGGTTCGCAATGGAACGTCAAAATATAATGCTTTCTTCTTCTCTATGGCCTACTAGAAGTACTTACTCATTTACTCGTTTATAATATTTTTTCATACATAATACCATCCCATATGCTGATTTATTAAAGACAGAGGTACCTAGATAGTCGTGCCTTTTCACTGGCGAAACATGTTCATTAATAATATTGTTGTCCCCATATTACGACAACACAAAACAGAGACATCATCACAAATCGGTAAAAAAACATGTTACATTGGAAACTCCGCTCTTTTTATGTTTGTAACCATTTAATATATTTATTCCAATCGGGTAACAAAGATGTAATTTTATTTCTTCTAAAATCAAGATCATTTAATAAAATAAGGTCAGAACATAGCCTTAAATTTTCAGATTGCAGAGAGTACAAATAATGGTATTTTGAACTACATAAAACCAAGTTTCCTGGCAAGATTTTCAGGGTTGCTGCTGGTTACTGCAACATATTTTCAGGTGAGTTCAACAATTTCTGCGAGTGGCTTCAAATCATATGAAACAATGTTGAAGTTATTAAAATAATAATATGTTTTTCAGGGCCAGTGGCAGAAGCCGTTTAACCCAATACACACAGAAGAGAGAGATTTCTATGTTTCTATATGTAAACCGATTAAAGTCAAAACTATGTACCAAAAAGGTACATTTCTATTTGGGGACAGTTCCGAGCTTGGTGCAAAGGTAATAATCATACACTGTTATCATATTATTACCTAATACTTACAAAACGTTCTCTACATCGAGTGACGTCACGGACTATAATAATCACTACATAGTCACTATCTGCGCATGAATAACAGCTAGGAACCTTATAATTTATTTCATTTGGAGTCAGTGCCATCTTTATACTATGTTAGGACAACTTCTTAGGTAAAGGAAACCTACCTCTGCTTACTTGAATTGGCACCGACTTCAAATGAAATAAATTTATTTCTAGCTTTTAGCGCACCCAAGTTTATTTGACGTCGATTTAATTTTTTTTTTATTAGTTTTTGTTACTTTTACCGGTGCATATTTTAAGGGATTTAATAACAATTAAAATTGTTTTAGATATTGAAAATGAAGTACATCAATGATGATTTTAGCCTTGTAATTATGCTCCCGATTTGTGTACAAGGTTTAGACGACGTTGTGGACAAAATTCGGGACCCCGATTTAGTTACAGCTGCATTAGACAGCTTGAAGAAGGAGACTGTGGAAATTTACCTTCCCACTTTTAATGTAACAGTGGCAAATAGCCTGAAAGTGCCTTTGGAAAAGGTGAGTGAATATAGGTACAGTCGGCTGCAAATCTCAGAAAAGCATTCAAGCATAAACTGAGCTCCCTATATTATTGAAACTTATATTAAAAAGAGCTCACCTTACGTTGGAAATATGAAAGATGCAGGTGGCTAGGAATCATTATTTCGCGCACTTATAAGTAGGTATCCGCTACTATCCTAGTTATGATGTTTCATGTTGTGTAGTACCTATTAGTATTTTACTTTCTTACTCATTTTATTTAGTAACAAAATCAGCAAAGAGCTTACGACCCGCCTGATGTTACCAGTTACCGAAGCCTTTAGACGCTTCTAATACCATTGACATTGCTCGCTCGCTGCCGATCTGCAAGCGAGTAGGATAGAGGAAGGGGTAGAGCGGTTGGGCTTTCACTCATCCCACAAAACACAGCTTTAATTGCTACTTTACGTCGATCACCTGTGAGAGGGTAGTAGGTACTGTAAGGTCCATGTCGGCGCACTGGCCACTAGAGATCGGAGTTCCTGGCCGACAACAAAATATATGTAAGGTCCATGTCGGCGCACTGGCCACTAGAGATAGGAGTTCCTGGCCGACAAGAAAATATATGTAAGGTCCATGTCGGCGCACTGGCCACTAAAGATAGGAGTTCCTGGCCGACAAGAAAATATTTAAATTTAAGAAAACATTATTATTTTGAAATTGAAAGCTCTGCGGTGCGCTGGCAGTGACAACCGGGTTACCGTTGGATTAAGACGTGTATTTTTATAAAGTTATAATAAACCTAATATTATCAAGCAATACGAGTTATTAATATAAAACCCCGTTGTCACAGTACTATCTCATTCTAGATCGCCCGTATATGAGCTGTAGACAGGTGGCTAAAGCGTGGCTTTGGTACCATAAAAATGGTTATTAGAAGAATCTTTGACTCTGCGCGAGTTAGGAAAATGAATATTAGGAAGAATTCTTGTCTCCTGATTGGCTGTACGGGCCATGGGCTGTGCATACCTTACGGGGTGTTCCAACGCGACCTTGTGGAAGAAAACAGCGTGATGAGCACCGTGACTGTGCTGGGGGAGCGAGTCTGCTTGCCCGAGGGAGCGCGGCCCAAGAGAGGCACCGGTGCATTCCTTTTGGAGATCCCGGAAGGGTCCGGAAGCAATGTCATCCACCGTGGGGTTTTAGCGGTAAAAGTACGGCATAACCGGCTGCTCTCCCCGGGGTGTGCCTGGGAATGGATACCCATGAGGATTTGCTCACGTAAAAACAAGTATCTCAAAGAATTTCCATTGTCTTTCAGATGAACGTGACAAAAATATTCCACAATAAAACAGCCGGATTAGAGGACATCACGCCGTGCAGTGGGACATACGTCAGTAATTTTCTCCAGAAAGCATCTTTACAAATTGACGAGAATGGTGGACAGAATGCCAAAAAGACTGGTAGGCTTTTTCTTTGTCTTTTGTTTTCTTTCCGATATCACCCACACCGCACACAAAAGTCCACGATTTTTCTTATTGGATGAACTGTAAAACCAACAAGTTGGTTGTAAGTTACGACGACCGGTTTGTCAAATGACATGAATGACAAATTATTACGAGTATTGCATCGATTTTTCCTTTTTTATCGACGACCGCTTGGCGCAGTGGTTTGAGCGTAGGCCGCTCGGCTCACTGCACATGGTGGTTGCGGGTTCGATTCCCGCCGGGGCAAATTTCGGAAATGACCTTTTCGTAATTTGCCCAGGTCTGGGTGTCACTGGGATCGCCCCCAGTCCATTGTACGGTACCCATAGTACAAGCTTTGCTTAGTTTGGGACTGTACAGTTGGTGTGTCAGTCTGGCGATATTGATTATTTATTTATTATTTATTATATGTAACTAGCTGTGCCCCGCGACTCCATCCGCGTTCTGTTGAAATTATTCCTGAATTTTCTTTGCTATAAACCTCACGGAGCCCGAGACCTTTCCAACGAATGCAAAACCGTGGAAATCGGTTCGTGCGTTCTGGAGTTATAGCGTCAGGAAGGAAAACCCGACTTATTTTTATACGAGACTAGCTGTGCCCCGCGACTCCGTCCGCGTTCTGTTGAAATTTTTCCTGAATTTTCTTTGCTATAAACCTCACGGAGCCCGAGACCTTTCCAACGAATGCAAAACCGTGGAAATCGGTTCATGCGTTCTGGAGTTATATCGTCAGGAAGGAAAACCCGACTTATTTTTATATAGTAGACTAGCTGTGCCCCGCGACTCCGTCCGCGTTCTGTTGAAATTTTTCCTGAATTTTCTTTGCTATAAACCTCACGGAGCCCGAGACCTTTCCAACGAATGCAAAACCGTGGAAATCGGTTCGTGCGTTCTGGAGTTATAGCGTCAGGAAGGAAAACCCGACTTATTTTTATATAGTAGATAGACTGGATAGCTTACTTTATTGTTTTAAGTTGCTATAGTTAAAATGTATTATACTTTAACACTTCTGTAGTCAGAAAAAGGAGACGAAGGACCTTTCTAGTTCCTATAAGACCATTTATTATTATTTGGTAAACCAAAATAATAATCCTCTATCCTAATAATTACGCCCTGAATCCTCCTCGTAATTAGGGGAGGCCCGTGCCCAGAGACGTCATAAGGGCTAAATTGTTATTATATAGGTATACAATAAAATCATTTATTATTATTAGGTATGCCGAAATTAGTGAACTTGTTTTATGTTGCACATTATAAACTTGTATGTAATTTATAAATAACTGTTTTATTTAATTCAGATTTCAATACAGAAGACTCTACGGAAGGGTCCACAGAAGAGTCCTCTGAAGGAAACCACGAAAGATCGTACATCTTCCGAGCGGATCGTCCATTCCTGTATTTCCTGTTTTACCAAAAATTTATAGTGTACATTGGGGTACATTATCATTAAGAAAAATATTATAATAGGTACTATAGAAATGTTATGTTATTTCACTGTTAACATCTGTACTAATATGTATCCTACTAATATTATAAATGCGAAAGTTTGTGAGTGTGGATGTATGTATGTATGTTTGTTACTCCTTCACGCAAAAACTACTGAACGGATTTGGATGAAATTTGGAACACAGATAGATTATAACCGGGATTAACATATAGGATACTTTTAACCCAATAATCCAATACTACGCGGATGAAGTCGCGGGGCACAGCTAGTAGGTATTATAAAGCGGAATCCCGACTGACTAACTCATCAACGCAGAGCCGAAACCACGGACGAAAGAAATACGAAATTTAGACAGTAGGCATACGAGTATTTTATGTCGTAGGCAAGCAATAAGAAAGGATTTTAAAATATTCAACCCCTGAGGGGGTAAAATAGAAACGGAAGTTGTATGAAAATTCGCCAATTTTAAAAAATATTCATAATGAAATGCCTTTTTAATGTGCTGTGAATGTGATCAAGATTATTTATATACCTACCCACGTACATAAATGAGTATTAAGGACTCAAACCCAGTTATAATATAAATTAGGATATTAAACTGTTTTAAATAATAGTTGGAGATGCACTCTATTGAAAACAAACCTGCCGGCGCCCTTGGAGCTATAGGTCAGGGTCTATAATAAGTATAGAACTCGCAGATATTATGTGAAACCAAAAATATATAAATAATAATAATAAAATGTAAGCAAGATACTATTAACCTCTACCCTCATGGGTAGGGTCATTATTTGTACTCATCCTCATTATCATAAGCGTATTATTATAATGCAACTAGCTGTGCCCCGCGACTCCGTCCGCGTTCTGTTGAAAATTTTCCTGAATTTTCTTTGCTATAAACCTCACGGAGCCCGAGACCTTTCCAACGAATGCAAAACCGTGGAAATCGGTTCGTGCGTTTTGGAGTTAAAGCGTCAGGAAGGAAAACCCGACTTATTTTTATATAGTAGATTTGTTCTAAATGTTAGTATACCTATCTGCAACCGTAACCAATAAAATTAATTACCTAATTATTTAAATGTTATTACGTCAAGTTAATGGCAGCGACAGCGCCAGGTGCGGTGACAGGCAAATAACAAATATTTGTAATTGAATTAAATACTTATGTATATTTAAATTAAAGAACCATTTTGTTAGGTATAGAGAGAGGTTATTGCCATTAATTAATACCTACAAATAATAAAACATATACCTTAACGATTACTCACACGAAGAAGGCAGCACCGATCTGTCCATACATTTTCGACATCAGTCATGGCCGTATTTGACATTTGGATACAGCACTACGTATAGTACTGGCAGCGGCCCAAGCCGAGGTCGTGTCCCTTGTGGCGCCCTTGAGCTAGCTGCCCCCCTGCCCCTCTGGCTGGAGCGCACTTGCGCTCGCCCTCTGTCCGGGTGAAGTTGTTATGGCCACTCTGGCCAACAACATATAGTCAAATAAAAAAAAAAAAAAAAACTACGTATAGACATTGTCGGTGCCAGGTTAACCGTGTGAATGACCGCTACCAGGAGACAGATACTACGGTAATAAATAGGTAGTTAGGTACTCCAATATATTTCTCATATAAATAACTAGCTTTTGCCTGTGACTTTGTCCGCGTGGACCTGAGAACGGGAATTTCATACAAACTTCTGTCCTCTTTTTTACCCTTTGGGGTAGAATTTCCCAAAACTGGTTCGATAATGGATGCCTACTGTATTACTTAGTTACTGACAAAATTTCATGTTTCTGCGGAGCCGGATGAACCTTTCCTCCCCTCCCCTCTTTCCCGAATCCTTTCCCAGGTCGGCAACGTGCGAGCAATGCCTCTGGTATCGCAACTAAAGTAACTGCTTAACATAAGGCTGGTCGTACTCCTGTCTGACGACTATTGCGTTCCGATCCGGTGGTAGATTTACCCTCGCCACCTCTCCTGGCAGCGGCCCAAGCCGAGGTCGTGTCCCTTGTGGCGCCCTTGAGCTAGCTGCCCCCCTGCCCCTCTGGCTGGAGCGCACTTGCGCTCGCCCTCTGTCCGGGTGAAGTTGTTATGGCCACACTGGCCAACAACATATAGTCATACATAAAAAAAAAAAAGACTACATGTACCTATAAGTAACTATTTACCTAACTATCTACTTACTTTGTTTTACTAATAGGTACGATGCAATAAGTAAGTACCTACACATGTTTCTTTATTTTTTATAAACCCGCAACAAAGTGCAAACATGTGAGTAAATAAAAAACAAGTTTGAATAAAGTACGCAGGCGTCCAATCTATACATACTCTATACAAATAAATAAAATTGGAGTGTCTGTTTGTAATATCAAAATAACACCTTTTCACTAAATGAAAGTACATACGACACCTATAACAAAAATGCGATTAAAAAATTTTTTGTCTGTCTGTCTGTCTGTGTGTTTGTTCCGGGTAATCTCAGAAACGGCTGGACCGATTTTGACGGGACTTTCACTGGCAGATAGCTGATGTTGTAAGGAGTAACTTAGGCTACTTTAATTTTAGAAAAACAATTAGGGTTCCGCGTAAAAAATAAAGACACATGAAATCAAAGAGTATCTCCGAAACGGCTTGACCGATTTTGACGGAATTTTCACTGGTAGATACCTGTTGTTATAAGCAGTAACTAAGGGCTACTTTTATATTAGAAGAAAAAAAGAATGGATCCGGTCGCGCGGCCTCAGAACGCGGGAGCGGGCTTTTTTGTTAAGTTAAATTCCACGCGGACGAAGTCGCGGGCTCAGCTAGTGTTAAAATACTTTAGCAGCACTAGATACGATATCTTCTTGACTTAAGTGTAATTTATTATGACTTACACGAGTGAAACATGCATTCAAGCGAAAAATCGATTAGATACTAATTTAAACAACATTTTATTTAGCGGAAAGCACATTCACCTACGAGTTTCTTTATTATACCTAGACGTTACATAGATTATTCAGCGCTAAAGAACACTACAAATTGTAATAGTTCTCATCCAATTTCAATATATTCAGGAATAAGGACTCAGAACCACAAATTCCCAAACCCCTCAAATTCCAATTTCAAAGAAAAAACATGATACTCACTTACATACTACAACACCACCGCCAACGAGAAGCGATATGAAAACGATTAGATCATTTTATAAAATTTGTTGTAGGTATGAGAATGAACCGCGAATTTGTTAAACTGCCGCCCACGAGCGAGCTCTGCGTTAATCGACCATTATTACCGTTTCGTATCGCTTTTCCTTGGCTGTGGTAGTGTACGTACCTATTGATAGTAGGATAAGCACCTAATAATAAATAATAATATAATAATTTAGCCCTTTTGACGTCCCACTGCTAGGCACGGGCCTCCCCTCAACATGAGGGGGATTCAGGCCATAATCCACCACGCTAGCCCAGTGCGGGTTGGCCGATTTCACATGTCTTTCGAAAATTGGTTAGATCTTCTAAGACATGCAGGTTTCCTCACGATGTTTTCCTTCACCGTAAGCAAATGATAATCGTATAGAAATCATGATTCGCACATAGATTTCGAAAAATCCAGAGGTGCGAGCCGGGATTTGAACCCAAGACCTGGTGCCCGCAAGACGCGTGCTTTAACCAATCGACTATCACTGCTTAAAAAAAACTAAAATTATTAGTCATTAAATTGGTACAGGTAGGTACCAAAATTAAAACTTATACCCAAAACGTGATCCATTAACTTGCGATAAGGTTTTTATATGACCGCTTATCGTTTCGAAAACACAATAACAGCGCGCTGTTTTGGTCGTTAATTATTTAATACCTATCTAGATTATTTGTTTTTCAATAAATGGGAACTAACTACTACCTTATGACTTCTTTAATAAAAGTTCAAGTTTCAGAGCCCTTGAAATTGATATTCAATTTCCTAGGGTGTTAAGTTGAAAATGAAATGTCATTGTTTAAACGTGCGAAGCCGGGCCGGGCCGCTAGTAGGTATCTAGTAAATAAAAGCAAATAGGGTTAGATTACTCATTACGATATTTCCGAACCTATGAGGCTAATTTCCGAATATTGAAATGCTACTTCAATGTGTTAGACCGATTTAGCTGTTGAGACGCCACCGTTGTAACATAGCATGGCGGGTATTTCTTTAAAATGAATCAGTTATCAAATTCGATCAGCAGTGGAAACCTCCTCGGATGATTTAGCACGCGTGTTTCTTTCGGTGTCTTATTGCTCGCTAATTAAATTTAACTCTACGCGTGCGCAGTCGTGCGAAATAGGCGAAGTTAGGTACTCTTTAACTGATTCCGATACTGGAACTCTCATAACTAGTTAAATCAGCGCCAAATTAATTTAGTGCCTATTTTATCATTGCTCTCTCGTTACGATATGCGAGACCCAAGGAAGTGACAAGTATTATGTAAGTATTAAATTTATTGCCAAGATTTATAATGTTTATGTCGATAATTAATAATTTATCACAATTAGTCTCACTGTAACATACCACCCGCGCACTTGTGGTTATGTACATAATAAAAAAGAAAACAAAACACGTTCTAGCATCGTTACAATAACTGATACCTTCATTATATCGTCTGTATTGAAACAAGTGCACGAAGTCGTGTAAGAGGGTATATAAGAGCGGAATGAATCGCCTTGATAAACATTCCATACATCATTCTGATTGTGGCCATGTGGAAGCCACTGTGGGTGTTAGCCGTTATGGCTAGCACGTTTTTCGTGCAGACATTAGCAGGTACCTAATTTATGTTTTACTTTGAAACCTTTTTATGCGGGGGTCAGCTACAATGACATCCTATAAACAGCCATTTGGTGATAAGTTCGCTAAGTATCAAGATTATTAGTATTCCTTAATCTCTGTAACGACATCATAATTATAATAATTATAATATCTCAATCATCACTAATAGTCACCAATTCCTTATCATTTTTATACGTGCTTCCTACACTTAACTGGAGGTGAGTACAGACTTTGGTAAATACTAAGTATATATAACAAAAACCAAATTTCATGCACTCAGGGTCATCAGCCTCAAGCTACTCGTCAAGCAGCAGTCATAGCAGTAGCTCAGTATCATCATCAAGCAGTTCCAGTACTTCCTACACACATTCCCAAGGAAAATGTGTAGCCCCGCCGTGTATGTGTATTTAACATTTTAATATCTTTTATTTATTATCAACATAACATTATTGAGTTTCTGCGTACCTACTCCATTATAGGACATACTTCCTATTATATGTATAGTTCAAGGCAATGCCAAGTGGCTCCAGCATGTGCATAACTTTTTTTTTTAATCTAGGGAGGTCTTTAACAATTTGGTACTTAAGCCTACCAAGAAAGTCCATGTATAAGCTACATGAGCCAGATTAAAGAGAAGATCGGTGTCATGTTGTAGAAAGAGACTGCTCTAGATATAGACAGATGGAAAGATGTCCATCAGCTACACCGACAGGCTCTAAATAATAAGAAGAAAGGCAGCGAAAGGAATCCGCCCTTTTTTCTACTGAAATATATAGTTCGCTAAACACCCTTACGTGGGTTTCAAACCTCCATTCTTTCCGATGGCTTGGTGGTGAATATGGACTCAAAGTTTTTAGGCTTCCCGAAGGCCCGATAGCCGTGGCCAACAGCTGAATGTGCTATACGAAGGTTGAACATTTGTAATGTTTATCGATAGAAACTGCCGCGTTGGTCTCAAGCCCATCCTGTTATGAGACTCTTTGTTCAATGCTCAGATTGTGTAACAATGCTGCAAAAAGTACAATTGAGTCACGTTTGCAACACTTATTATGATCTTTATTCTAATGCCATATAGGTACAATAAATTCTCCCTTTCCCTTAGATTCAAAAAAATGTCCGAAACCAAATGAAATTTTAGACCCCTGTTTGAACCCTTGCCCCCCGAGATATTGTGGGGTGAACATAGCAGCTATATCGTGCGCAGTTCTTGATAAATGTGAACCTGGCTGTCGCTGCGCTGATGGCTACCTCCGAAATGATAAAGGAATTTGCATCCATGAAGATAAATGTCGTAAGTTTGTGATTCCAATAATTATGTCGGTAATTTAAAAAACTTTTTAGATCTCACCATAATGTAAAACATCTTTCGAGTGTTTTAGCAGATTTTCTCTTCACAAACCAGTACTTATATTTGATGAGACACCATTATAATATAATCACCCAACAACGGGCGACTTACTTGTTACAGCAAAATGTCCTAAGCCAAATGAGGAATACGATGTTTGTCCAGCGCTTTGTCCACCCAGAGAGTGTGGGGTCAATAAAGCTTTGATTTTATGTGTTGTTCCACCAAAACCTGGCGATCCTGAGTGTGAGCCAGGATGTCGATGTTCTGACGGCTTTCTTAGAAACACCACGGGCATTTGCATTCCAGAAGATCAATGTCGTATGTACAGTTACTGACCTTCTACCATTGCATTAAGACACAATCTACGATGTAACTAGACGTTATAATCTTCAACAGTAGTGCAGCGAAAAATTGCTGCTACCAAAATATCATGTTTAATTTACTATATCTTAATTAATTCATAATTGTTTTTAGCAAAATGTACTAAACCCAACGAAGTGTATGACGTATGCCCCGCTCCATGTCCTCCACGCAAATGTGACGTTGATGATCGCGTTATAAGGTGTGCGGCTCCCCCAAAACCTGGTGACCCAGAGTGCGAGCCAGGCTGCAGATGCGCTGATGGCTACGTTAGGAACAACGACGACGTATGTGTTACTAGGGACCAATGCCGTAAGTTCGTGTTTAGATACTTCATTTTAAGCATTATACTAAGTAAATGCATTATACTCCGAGATATAGGTAATGAATTAAAAAATAAACTTGAAAAAAGTGTTTGAATATTGATCAAATTGGTATACTACATACTTACTTACTGTTTGTTAGTACTTTAGATATTGATATTAGTTAACAGAAGTAAAAAAAATGTGGGCCATCCAGTGCTTAAGTACTTGTATCAAATTAATTCGTATTTAATGGCAACAGCACCAAAATGTGGGGACCAGGAAGAGCTCGTACAATGTCCGCCGGCTGTCTGCAGACCAAAGCTGTGTTCTGATGTGGGCAAGCCAATACCATGCCCAGATTTGAGTTCTGAAGGATGTCCTGAAAAACCAGCTTGCATTTGCAAAGACGGATACGCTAAGAACAAAGATGGAAATTGTGTCCCTTGGAATCAATGCCGTAAGTATTTTCAGGTAACACATTATTATTCATACAACCTCTTCTAACTGAATTGGTCCTTGTAAGTGAATTACTAACGTTTTGTCAGCCCAACTGCGGAAACAAAACAACAAACAAATCAACAAAGATAAATTGTTTGACAAATCTCATAAATTCTTAGGAGTCATCTTATTTACTTTCTTTCCTGGAATAAATTGAGGCTAAGTTGCTGAGCTGGTTTTGAAATGTTGGTTGCTTTGGTTTTCCAAAATGAAGAAAAAAAGGTGTTTCAAAACCGCAGTAGTGTATGTAAACGTACCTAACTTTAATTTAATTAATACTCTTGTCTGGGTAACTAAATGGTGATAAATTATATATAAATAATTAACTTTAAATATGTTTTTTAATCATTGCAGCGTCATGTGGTGGTGATATCAACGCAGTATCAGGTTGCGGTATAAACTGCAACAGACATTGCTCTGATCGGAACAAGCCGCCCGGAGCGTGTGCTGCCGTGTGCCTCTACAACGCGTGCGATTGTAAAGAAGGCCTTTATTTCGATGACAATATAGAAAAATGTGTTCGCCCTGAAAAATGCTGTAGGTTATATAAATACGATTCTGAAATACTACTTTTATGTTTTGGTTTATCCAACCTCTAACATGCAACTTGCTTGCTTTAAATCAGCAATCTTTAGCTTACAAAATCTCTAAATAAAGGTCGATAAAATGAGTTATATTATATCGAATATGAGGTTCAAATATATTCTCTATTACAGCACCCACGTGTAAGAAAAACGAAGAATATTCAGACTGCATCAATATTTGTCAACCACAAAACTGTTCTCAACTAGGGTTCCCCATAGCTTGTCCCGCATCAGACAACCACTGCGTTGCTGGCTGCAAATGCAAAGATGGGTATTTACGGGCTTATAATGGTACTTGTATACCTGTGGCAGAATGTCGTAAGTATTCTTCATAAGACTTACTATACCTTTCTTACTATATATTTATTCTTCTTCTTCTTATCGTATGGGCTAGTGTCCAACTCTCGTGTGGAAGCTTTCAGGTGGCTCCAAGGCCTCTGATTTGGCTTCGGATGAGTTGTAAAAGCGGGCGCACATTTTGGTGTTCACCGCCACGAGCGCTTCTGTTTTAAGGAACGTGGTATGCGTTCATTAATATTTTATAAACAAGTCATTTGGTGCACGTCAGCTACAGGAAATTGTATCCACGGCTTTTGAAACACAAGCCGGGGACATTCCCACTGGACTACCAGTACCCTATTTATTATTTTGTATATACCAAATTCAATCTTCGGTCGTGTCCTGCTCTGTCGCGACTAGATTAGACTTCTTTCTTACAAAGAAGATATGATTAAATACATTTTTCAGCTTCATGTGGAGGTGACCAACACGCGGTGTCTGGGTGCGGCGTTAACTGCAACAAACACTGCTCAGACTTAAATGGATCACCCAAGCCATGCTTAAAAATTTGTCACGTAAACGCTTGCGATTGCAAAAATGGATATTATCATGATGATCACACCAAGAAATGTGTTCTACCAAAACAATGCAGTAAGTGATTCTGAAGATTACAACTTAAATATTTATATAGGAATATCTTTAGGTACTTTATTACTTATCATTTATAAAAATAAATGTTCTTGATAAAGCATTGATTCGCTCAATTAAGTCAATTTATTGACAATTTAGTCAGGTGGAACAAATAACAATGAGGCTTTGGAACCTGTGTCTCCAGGGATACCTGAATAGAATGTTGATATTAGGATTCTTTTAATCTTATTGAAGTCTAAACAGTCTCAGTTAAGAATGGACAGTGCTAACTAGAACAATATCAACGAACATAAGATAGTATTAAATAATTTTATTTTATAACAGCACCGGAATGCAAAAAGAAACATGAAGTATACTCAAACTGTGTGAACGGAGGCGGTGAGCCTCGGAAATGTTCTGATCTGGGTTTCCCGGAACGTTTACAAGATATAGATGAATCACAGTGTGTTGGTGGATGCGTCTGTGAAGAGGGATACGTGTACGATCACGATGGCAATTGTATACCTAAAAATAATTGTCGTAAGTACTGAATAAACTTATGATGCTATTGATGACCACTCTATGCCGCAAAAGTAATTTGAATCAGTTGTACTGGGCCCAAACCATGCTAGCTACTCAAATCGTAATAGAAAGGCAAAAACTAGCGATTACGTTTCAAACGCTCCGCTTTTGACGTTTTGCTGACACCATACCATATCAATGGTGTCAGCAAAACGTCAAAAGCGGAGCGTTTGAAACGTAATCGCGAGCGTTTGCTTTTCTATTACGATTTGAGTAGCTAGCATGGTTAGGGCCCTGGACGTTTGCTGTTTTAATAATTCAAGTTAAGGCGTCAATAGCCTAGTGGTTAGAGGGGCCGCCTTCGTAGCTGAGAGGTCCTGGGTTCAGTCCCGCTATTAAACTATTGACGTGAGCCCACTCCTAACACAAGCATTAGCTTAGCTGGAGGGGCTGACGGGAATACTAGTAATGTAATAAACACACATTAATATAATAATAATAAATAATAATAAACTATCTATCTATCTATATCTATCTAATCATTCATTAAAAAAGAACGTTATTTCTAGCGTTATCTTCTTACATTTCTTTTTACGTATGTTCACCGATAACTCCGTCAATGGTGGACCGATTTTGAAAATTCGTGCCACTATCTTTACACTACACTACGTTAGGACTACTTCTTAGATGGGTACTTACCTACCCCTATTAGATTTGGCACCGACTCCAAATGAAGGAATGTACATGGACCTCTATCGATATTCTGATTATAACATAAAGCCTATGTTTAGAACCATATTTTTTTTTACCAAATTTAACTTAGTTTATAGAAACACTTATTCTTTGTAATTGACTGCTTCATGCGGTGGGTATCCGAGCGCTGTATATAGAAGTGTCTTTATAGAAGCACTTATTATTTGTAATTCGCAGCTTCATGCGGCAGGGACCCAACTCAGTATATAGAAGTGTCTTTATAGAAGCACTTATTCTTTGTAATTAGCAGCTGCATGTGGCGGCGATCCGAACGCTGTATGTAGAAGTGTGTTTATAGAAGCACTTATTTTTTGTAATTGGCAGCTTCATGCGGCGGGGATCCGAACGCTGTATCCGGATGCGGTGTCAACTGCGGCAGACATTGTTCTAATTACAACAAAGGGCCCGTACCATGTCCTAGAATATGCTTCCCGAATGCTTGTGATTGCAAGAAAGAGTTCGTTTTCGATGATAACATCAAGAAATGCGTGCTGCCAAAACATTGCAGTGAGTTTTTTTATCCGTATTTGTATCTTATACCGTTTATCGGCTAGAAGCCTCTGACAGACAGAAAGTCCATATGTCCGAAAATGTTCGGCTTTGCTTCAATTGTTATTTCTGTAGATATTCTGTTGCTATCCCTGACGGGTATTCGCGTAACTATACTTCTATGACCTTACTTTTCAGGTTTACTTTATCAATATTTTATTTCTACAGACATGATATCTTCAATCGACTTTTTAAAATTGTTCGTTATATTTCTTATTTGTCTATTCTTTCTAGCTCCCGTTTGTAAAGAAAACGAAGTTTATTCAGAGTGCATTAACGGGGGATGTCGAGCTAAAAACTGTTCTCAATTAGGAAAACCAATACCCTGCGTCAAAATTGACCCCGCATATTGCATTAAAGGCTGCCTATGTAAAAACGGGTATTTGAGGGCCAAAAATGGTACATGTGTGCCGGAAAATAAGTGTGACAGTAAGTAATCTGTTCCTTAAAGGAATGTTAGCGGTCATTCACACGAAAACCCGACACCGTTTTGTCACGTAAATTTACCTTATATAGTGGCTGTATTTGACATCCAGATACAGTAAAATGTATTGAAATTACCACCAGTACCAGGTAAACTGAGTCAATACCACTCATCATACCGATATTGTACAGTAACGTATATGTCAATTGGTATACTTGGTTTTGCAAAGCGCACATTTTCTAACACACCATTTTTACATCAGCACATGATTACACAAATTTAATTATAGATTGAGCAAACTCTACAAAAAATTACAGATTACCGCTCATGTATAATCACATACAATACGGTCCATATTAAATACATACTTGTTTAAATACCTACTATAGACTTGTCTGTGTTTTTGTGCCAGATTGTAATCAACCACACGAGATTTGGGATCCATGCCCTCCAAATTGCCCACCACAAACCTGCGAGAGCATCGGCAAGAAGTACTACTGTCCCCTACAGGGTCAAAATTGCACAGGTGCCTGTAGATGTGAGAAAGGCTACTACAGGAATAAGATCGGACAGTGTATATCTGAGAAAGACTGTCGTAAGTACTTCCTTGAAAGCTATAGATTTATAGATTACTTTTTATTTGCACTCCAATTTCTACATATACATTTATAGGACAAGTATACAGTGGGTGGTCTTATCGCTAGCTGCGATCTCTTCCAGACAACAATGGAGAAAAATCCAAAGAAAATATAATTATAATAGATAATACATGGTAATAGGATCTAAGACATTTGAAGTTACTACTGTGATGATATATGTGTCAGCAATCTTACAGAATTGTTGAGACGTGTGTTTATAAACCATTTCTTCTATTTTATAGTGAAATGCCAAGGTCCACATGAATACTTCTCTTGCGGTGGGGCATGCGACAATGTCTGCGCAACCCTGCACGAACAGAACCAGACCAACTGTCCCATCGTGAACATAGTGTGCAACCCAATGTGCTACTGCGAGAAAGACTTCGCGAGAGATAATAACAACATTTGCGTGCCTATCGACAAGTGTCCAAGTAAGAATTCTATTGATTTCATCGCCCCACGGCTGAAGCTAATCAAGGATTTGCTTTAGATCTTGAGTTACTATGAATTTAGTACCTATGCTAGGTAGCAATCTTAAATTGTAAATTCACCATTCGGGCTCACGTATTTTAGTTTAAGGATAGTCCCCGGTCAGTTTTGCTAATGAAGCTCTTTCCATTTACGGCAGCCTTCTTTACATCTTCGTACTAACACAGCATTACGCCTTTGCTATTGCTACACTACATAACATAAATATCGCCTATAGGCGATATTATGATAATCATAGTAGTCTACATCTGTAAAGTGCAAATTGACAAGCATTATATTCCATTTTTTATTTCTAAGTGCTATACATTTTACAGAACCACATTGCAGAGAGAATGAAAAATATGAAAAGTGTCCAGCGACCCTGTGCTCGCCACAGAACTGTTCACAACTGGGCTTTCCAATACCCTGTCCTATTACATCAGATCCATCCCACTGTCCCGGCCCACCGGGATGCATCTGTAAAGACGGCTATGTAAGAAACGGCGCCGGAATATGTATACCAATCGGATCTTGTCGTAAGTGATATGAACAATGTTATTTTTTTTGTAAACCAATAACTACCACAAATGTAATGTGATGACAGATGTTTTATATCAAATATTTATATACAGAAATATATTAACCTTTCAGCTTCATGTGGTGGAGATCCAAACGCAGTATCAGGATGCGGCATAAACTGTGGTAGACTTTGCTCCAATTACAATAGTACAGAACCGATCGTTTGTCCACTAATATGTAAATTGAACGGCTGTGATTGTAGAAAAGGATTTGTGTTCGATGATAACATCAAGAAATGCGTGCTGCCAAAACATTGCAGTGAGTATTTTTTATCCGTCTTCGTATCTCATTCTGTTTAGCAGCTAGAAGTTTCTGACAGACAGACGAATGGACGTGTGCACAATAATATGTTTCAACCCGGACCCTTCGGGGTTCGGAACCCTAAAAATGGTTGGCTTTGCTTTAATTGGTATTTCTGTAGGTATACTGTTGCTAACCTTTTCGGGTATTCGCATAACTGCACTTCTATGACTTTATTTTTCTAAGGTCTTTATGAATTTTTTATTTCTATAATCATGATAACTTCAATCGACTTTTTAAAATTGTTCGTTATATTTCTTATTTGTCTATTTTTTTCTAGCTCCCGTGTGTAAAGACAACGAAGTCTATTCCGAGTGCATTAACGGGGGATGTCGAGCTAAAAACTGTTCTCAATTAGGAAAACCAATACCCTGCGTCAAAATTGATCCCGCATATTGCATTAAAGGCTGCCTATGTAAAAACGGGTATTTCAGGGCCAAAAATGGTACATGTGTGCCGGAAGATAAGTGTGACAGTAAGTAATCTTTCATTGAAGGAATGTTATCAGTCATTCTCACGAAAAAGCCGATACCGTTTTGTCATATAAATTTACCTTATATAATGGCTGTATTTGACACCCCGATCTATACAGTAAAATGTATTGAAATTATCTGTAACAGGAAAACCGAGTCAATGACCACTCATCATAACGATATTGTACAGTAACATAAAGACATAAATACATAAAAAGACATAAAATTTATTCCATTATAAATCACATAATATAATTATCATTGGAACTCAAACTAGGCGCGCAGGGCAGCCTGTATCTTGAGACCATAGAATATAATTAAAATTGCTGAATAGGTTCAGTGAGGAACGTATGAGTTTACAAATTTGTACACTTAGTGTTGTCTAAGAGTAACTGTTAAAATAATATGTAGTGTGTTTGTGTGTAGTGGGTTTGAGTGGGTATGTAGTATGTATGTGTGTAGTGAAGTGTGTGTGAGATGTAATGAATATGTTAGGGTGTGTTTGTGTATGTGTGTTAGGTACGTCAGATGATGAAAATGTAATACTACCGAAGAGGTTTTAACATGTCCTCCGTGTCGTTATAAGTAAGTGTGAGAAGCCACTGTGTAACAGTTTTTTTACAAGAGAATATGGTGCTGGATTTTATATTACAAAATTTGCAAACTATATTATAAGTGTATGGAAGTGAGTACATGGGTGAACGAGTTGCGAATAGGGATTTTACAGTGGGAACTGGGATTCTATATACTCTTCTCGATAAAAGCAATACATAGTCTGAGCAGTTAGTAGAAATACGGTGTGATTTTAGAGTAGCACTGAGAATGAATAATTGACGAGCAGTAAGGACTGGAAATTCTTGGTATAGTGTAACAGTTGGGAAGCGGAAGGGTTTGCTCAGAAGGACTTTTATTACAGCTCGCTGGGCTCTTTCTAAGCCTAACATATAGCTTTTGCCAGCATTTCCCCAGACAGAGATGCAGTATTGCATTACAGACTGGCACAGAGCTTTGTAAACTAGTTGAAGAATGTGAGGGGGGCGCAGGTTTTAAGGTTTTTCATGATGTACTACTCTGTCAAGAAAGTACCGGGAAAAGATCAATAATACTCAAAATGTTTGTTATTCATCCAAAATTATTTTATCACCTTCAAAGTATGCTCCTTCAGAAACGATAGACTTACGCCAACGAATAATACAATCATCAAAAAAAATTTAAACGCTGTTTCCGGAATTGAGTTCAGTTCTCGCCGCGAATTCTCCTTTATGTGTTCTACCGATTGAAAACGGGTGCCACGAAGTGGTAATTTGAGTTTAGGAAAAAGAAAGAAGTCGGCTGGAGCCATATCTGGTGAATATGGTGGTTGCTCGATGGTATTTTTTGAGCGTTTGGGCAAAAATTCGTTCACAATGATGGCCTTGTGCGAAGGCGCATTATCGTGGTGCAAAATCCAAGAATTTTCTTTCCAGAAATCTGGCCTTTTTCGTCGAATTTGCTCTCTTAAACGCCGCATAACGCTCAAATAATATTTTTTATTTACCGTTTGACCTTCCGGCAAGAATTCCGAGTGCACAACACCGCGATAGTCAAAGAAAACAGTCAACATGACTTGGACTTTTGATCGACTTTGGCGTGGTTTTTTCGGTTTCGGTTCAGTTGGAAGGCGCCACTTCGAAGCTTGTTCACTAGTTTGCATGTCAAACTCGTAAACCCACGTCTCGTCACCAGTAACAATGCTTTTCATGAATGTTGGGTCGGAATTGACTCGTTCTAGCATGTCCTCAGCGACTCTCATGCGATTGAGTTTTTGGAGAAAATTCAGGTCTTTTGGGACTAGCCGAGCGGAAACATGTTTCACACCCAAGTCATTACTCAAAATGGTACTAATCGACTCGTGAGACACAGAACGTTCGGCGGCTATCTCTCTCAATGTTGAATTAAGATTTTCAGTCTCAATTTCCTTCACTTTTGCAATGTTAACTTCAGTTGCAGACGTTGATGGCCTACCAGAGCGAGGCAAATCATCCATCACATCTCGACCGCTTTTGAACGCTTTGTACCACTCATAAGCACGTGTGTTTGATAAAACCGATTCACCGTAAGCCTTCGGTAACATTTTCAGTGACTCCGAACACGAAATTCCATTGGCGATGCAAAATTTAAGACGAAATCTTTGTTCGATGTTTTTGTCCATTATGAAATTCTCAATACACACTAGATATGATATAACTAAAAACAGCACCGTATTTAATATAAATAACAGATGCAACTCAAACTCCGCACCAAAATAGAAAACAGTTGTGCCAATCTAACAACAACAAAAAATTGAATTTGGAACCATAAATAAATCATCCATTCCCGATACTTTCTTGACTGAATGTATATAAGCTTTCTTACGCAACCGGCGAGGTTGGTTAAGTGCTGATTGTAGTTTAGGTTTTCATCCAATATTATTAGTAACGTATATGTCAATTGGTATACTTGGTTTTGCAAAGCGCACATTTTTTAACACACCATGTTTACGCCAGCACACAATCATACAAATTTCATTATAGAATGTTGCTCATTCTACAATGATTTCCAGTTTCTCGCTCATATACAATCACATACAATACGGTACATAGTACATACTTACTTGATTAGGTACCTACTTCCTACAGATTTGTTTCTGTTTATTTGCCAGATTGTAATCAACCACACGAGGTTTGGGATCCCTGCCCTCCAAATTGCCCACCACAAACCTGCGAGAGCATCGGCAAGAAGTACTCCTGTCCCCTACAGGGTCAAAATTGCACAGGTGCCTGCAGATGTGAGAAAGGCTACTCCAGGAATAAGATCGGACAGTGTATATCTGAGAAGGACTGTCGTAAGTGCTTTATTGTATATCTATAGATTTATAGATTACTTTTTATTTGCACTCCAATTTCTACAGAAATTAAATAGGGACAGTATAGAGTGGGTGGTCAGACAACCTTCCAATAGAGAAAAATCCCAAGAAAATCTAATATAATAGAGAATACATGATAATAGGATCTAAGATGTTTTAAGTTACTACTGTGAATATGTGAAACTATATGTGTCAGCAATCTTACAGAATTGTTGAGACTTGTGTTAACAAACAATTTTTCTATTTTACAGTGAAATGCCAAGGTCCACACGAATACTTCTCTTGCGGTGGGGCATGCGACAATGTCTGCGCAACCCTGCACGAACAGAATCAGACCAACTGTCCCATCGTGAACATAGTGTGCAACCCAATGTGCTACTGCGAGAAAGACTTCGCAAGAGATAATAACAACATTTGCGTGCCTATCGACAAGTGTCCAAGTAAGAATTAAGTTATTTTATATATTTTGTATTTCATTATTTAGTATGCTGTCAATCTTATCGTAAATTCACCATTCCGGCTCACGTATTTTAATTTTAGGATAACTCTTTCTCAGTGTAGCTGATGCAGCTCTTTCCATTTAAGATAGCCTTCTTTACAACTTCATGCTACAAGACACAGAATAACGATTGCTATTGTTATACTACTTATTGGTATAATACAAATGAACAAGCATTATATTCAAATTTTTGTTTCTAAGTGCTATACATATTACAGAACCACATTGCAGAGAGAATGAAAAATATCAAAAGTGTCCAGCGACCCTGTGCTCGCCACAGAACTGTTCACAACTGGGCTTTCCAATACCCTGTCCTGTTACGTCAGATCCGTCTCATTGTCCCGGCCCACCGGGATGCATCTGTAAAGACGGCTATGTAAGAAACGGCGCCGGAATATGTATACCAATCGAATCTTGTCGTAAGTGATATGAACAATGTTATTTTTTTTGTAAATCAATAACTACCACAAATGTAGATGACAGAAGTTTTATATCAAATATTTATATACAGAAATATATTAACCTTCCAGCTTCATGTGGTGGAGATCCAAACGCAGTATCAGGATGCGGCATAAACTGTGGTAGACTTTGCTCCAATTACAATAATACAAAACCGATCGCTTGTCCACAAATATGTAAAGTGAACGGCTGTGATTGTAGAAAAGGGTTCGTGTTTGACCAAAATACAAATAAATGCGTCCGTCCTAAGGATTGCAGTGAGTATTAGTTTTAAATTTAATTCAATTTTAATTACATTAGGTATAAATGCAACAAATGAACATCGCTTTGTGTTATATTATGATCATGATTTGGAATCTCATAAAACGACGGCAATTGTACAAACATAATAGAGGACGTCGAAAGCTTGCCGCATCAGCATCTACCACAGGTTTGGTGAGCTGCTTCCACTGAGAAGAGCCAGCAAAAAATTTAACTATTGTTTTTAAATTAAAAATAAAAATGTGGGTACCAGAATGATGTAGTTGCCTACATTCCCAGAAGGGACAACAACGTAATGAGAGCAGGCAATAAATATTGTCTCAATACTAGAAACTAAAAACAAGTTTTCAACTTTAAATTTCTTTTACAATGTTCAAGATCTATGTTTAATATAAACACTATTTCAGCACCTATATGCAAACAATATGAAGTCTACGATACCTGTGCCAACGGTGGATGTTCAAAGAGGAACTGTTCTCAAATAGGTGAACCAGATAAATGTATACGTCCTATAAAGTGTTTGGGGGGGTGCGTTTGCACAGAAGGATATTTGCGGAACAGCAAGGGAGTCTGTGTCCCAGAAGACGAATGTCCACGTAAGTTTTACCTCTAGTACTTTGACAAATACCACCTAGGCAAGCCTGTCTCCTGTTTCTCCGTATTCCGGACTCAAACATAGGAAGACAGTTAAGCCACTCACTTGAAATACGGATCTTATCTAGATGCGTTTTATTATTTAAATTTGAAAATCTGGGCGTTTTCCTAATCTCTTCAATTTTGTTGATTTCCGAAACACTTTTAATCCTTTTATCCACTTCATCAATGGTATTTGTTCAAAGAACCGGTTTATCATCACAGTTTTTTTTTTCTACAGAAAAATGCCACGGAGCAAATGAATATTACGACTCTTGCCCACCCAGTTGCCCACCACAAACATGCGAAAGCATCGGCAAGAAATACCATTGTCCGTTAATAAAAACTGATATCAAAGATTGCAAGGGAGCTTGTAGATGCAAGGAAGGCTTTTACAGAAACAAGATTGGAGAATGCATTTCAGAGAAAGATTGTTGTAAGTAACTGAGTGTTGCATGTTATTTAAATAACTAACCTGTGAATACAGGAACACTACTTAAATTTAAGAGTTTTTTAATTTAGAGGCGCTGTTAAAAAAACAGATAACGACGTCTCAAAGAATTAACATTTAAGTGATATTGATAAAAAGAAAGAAGCGATCGTAATCTTATATACTTAATCGACTACATCTATGAAAGTGTTTAAGGTTTTTTTACTAAAACAATAGTTATCAAAATTATATTAAGTAACAAAAATATACGGTAATTTAGAGAATGTATTGTTTAACAATAAATTCTTCACTTACAGTGAAATGCCAGGGCCAACACGAATACTTCTCTTGCGGTGGGGCATGCGACAATGTCTGCGCAACCCTGCACGAACAGAACCAGACCAACTGTCCCATCGTGAACATAGTGTGCAACCCAATGTGCTACTGCGAGAAAGACTTCGCGAGAGATAATAACAACATTTGCGTGCCTATCGACAAGTGTCCAAGTAAGAGTTCTATTGATTTCATCGCCCCACGGCTAAAGCCAACCAAATCTTTAGATACTACTTAATTATTTAGAACTAGCTGTGCCGCGCGACTTCATCCGCGTAGTAATGGATTATTGGGTTAAAAAGTATCCTATATGTTAATCCCGGTTATAATCTATCTGTGTTCCAAATTTCATCCAAATCCGTTCTGTAGTTTTTGCGTGAAGGAGTAACAAACATACATACATACACACATACATACATACATCCACACTCACAAACTTTCGCATTTATAATATTAGTAGGATGCTGTTAATCTTATGTTCTAAATTCACAAGGGCTCACGTCTTCATCATATTTAAGTTTATATCTTTGTAAGTGTAGCTGAAGAAACTCTTTCTACCTTTTTCAATCAGCTAGCATTCTTTACGTTGTCACACGACAAGAAACACACACTACCATTTTGAACGATGAGATTATTTTCAACAACGTTTCAGGCACTATTTTTAATATATATAAGTACAAACTGTTTTAGCACCAACATGCAAAACGAATGAAGTCTACGATGCTTGTGCCAACGGTGGATGTTCAAAGAGGAATTGCTCACAGATAGATGATCCGGAAATATGTGTGAATCCGAAAAAATGTTTAGGAGGTTGCGTCTGCCAGAAAGGGTACTTACGAAATAGTAAGGGAGTTTGTGTTCCTGAAAATGAATGTCCACGTAAGTTAATATAAGATATACTATACTTATCTACTATTTTATTATGTACACAGAATGGATACCAAAATGAATTGTAGTTACTAAGATCGTGATGATAATTTTTAGGGTTCCGGACCTCAAAAGGAAAAAACGGAACTCTTATAGGATCACTTTGCTGTCTGTCCGTCCATCCCTACGTCCATCCGTCCGTCCGTCTGTCCGTCTATCTGTCTATCTGTCTGTCTGTCTGTCTGTCTGTCTGTCTGTCTGTCTGTCTTATGGTTAGGTACTCTTAATAAAAGTAAACATTATGTATTTTTTTGTTATTCCAGGTAAATGCGATAGAGCAAACGAATATTACGACACTTGTCCACCTATTTGCCCACCACAAACTTGTGAGAGCATCGGCAAAGCATACTCTTGCCCGGCAATGCTTGAGGGTGCGCATTGCAATGGCAGTTGCAGATGTAAGAAAGGTTTTTATAGAAACAAGATCGGAGATTGTATATCGGAAAAGGATTGTTGTAAGTGTCTCATATACGTAGATAATTAACTATTAATTTATACTGTAAATAATATGAGAATAGTGTGAAAATTACAAGTCTAATTTTAATTGTTTATTTATAAAGAATACATCAACAATATAACATAATTTCTATAATATGATTATCACTTGCTTACGGTGAAGGAAAACATCGTGAGGAAACCCGCATGTATTAGAAAATCTAACCAATTTTAGAAAGACATGTGACATTCGCTATCCCGCACTGGGCCAACGCGGTGGATGATGGCCTGAATCCCCCTCGCATTGCGGGAAGGCTCGTGCCCAGGAGTGGGGCGTTCAAAAGGGCAAAATTATTATTATTTTCATCAACATCGAGTGCCTTGTAATGATATTTTGAAGACAGCTGCAACCCTTCTCGGTCACCAAGTTATTGACCTTTAAAATTTCTACAATGTAATTTATTTTATAGGTACCATGTACTCATCAAGTTATCTCTGTTTTTAGTGAAATGTCCGGGCTCCCACGAATTCTTCTCATGCGGAGGAGCATGCGATAACGTTTGTGCAACATTAGATAAACAGAATCAAACCAATTGTCCAATAATTAATATCAAATGTAACGAAATGTGTTATTGCGAGAAAGACTTCGCAAGAGATGACAAAGATATTTGTATTCCTATTAAGAAATGTCCAGGTACCTACAGATTTTACATGCTGATAATAAAAGTGGTGTACTTACTTAAATCATTTTATCTATTTACTAGCTGTGCTCGCGACTTCGTCCGCGTGGAATTTAATTGACAAAGTTTCATACAAACTTTCATCGCCTATTTTATCCCCTTGGGGGTAGAATTAATCAAAATCCTTTCTTAGCGAATGCCTACATCATAACAACTACCTGCATGCCAAATTTCAGCCCGATCCGTCAAGTGGTTTGGGCTGTGCGTTTATAGATCACTATGTCAGTCAGTCAGTCAGTCACCTTAGAGTTATATATATATAGATTTATTTATTGACTTATCCATAAATGTTTAATGCTTAGCGCGGCCAGTTTGCAAGGAACATGAAGTGTACGACTCTTGCGCAAACGGCGGTTGTGACAAGCGAAACTGCACGCAGAAAGACCAACCGTCATTATGCATAGATCCCATAAAATGTATGGGAGGATGCGTTTGTGAAAAGGGTTATTTACGAGCTGCGAACGGCAAATGCATCCCAGAAGATCAATGCCCACGTAAGTAATTTATTTCTATAAAGGTTATATCAAAAGTCCGAAATAATACTTGGCGGTCAAGTAAAAATTGGACATTATAAAATTTAAAAATTGATCGAAATACAAGCACTAAAAGTAACATATCGTTGCATAACGTTCTTATCTAAAGATGTGACAAATGTTCAAAGGCTCTATAACTCAGAAAATATGAACCTACTTAGTTTGTCTTCACTAACCATCTACTTATCAGCTACCGTAGGTATATAGTACCGTAGTCAATTATTATTTTGGCGTTTCTAATCACTGTATAGAGGTAGATGCGTTTTGTTTTCAAATATTTGACAAATACACGCAGAGTAATGGTTATGAGTAATTTACAGCGCTATGCAAAATGCCTCATGAAATGTATGATCCATGCCCAAACAATTGCCCAATACCGAAATGTGAGAGTATCGACGCCACATTGACTTGCCCGCTGTTACCTGACGATGGCGTACACGAATGTAAAGGCGCTTGTCTGTGTGAACTTGGATATTATAGGAATAAAATAGGTGAATGCCATACTGAGAGTGATTGCCGTGAGTATCTATTAAATTGATTTATATATTTTATATAATTTATTTTTTTTACAATTATTTATGTGTATTTATCAAAGCAGTGATAGCCGATTGGTTAAGAAAGCATCTTGCGGGCACAAAGTTCAATGTTCAAAGGTTCTAACCTCGGTTTAGATCTCCAGGTAGTCCCAGTTTGGATCTTTGCATGAATCATAATTTAAATTATGATCATCACTTGCTCACGGTGAAGGAAAATATACCTAGTGAGGAAAGCTGCATGTCTTATCATGTCACATCCGCTAATCTGCATAGGGTCGGCGTAATGGATAAAGGCCTTAAACCCGTCGTGTCGAGTGGAGGCCCGTGCCCAGGAGCGGAACGATAAAAGGGCTCAATTATTATTAAATGTGTATATTATATAATCATTTATAAAACTATCCTTATAAATTATAAAATGACAGAAGATTATTTTATTTATTTATTTATTTATTTTCTCAATACATACAAATATCTTTACAGGCTAGACCCATTGCGATAAAATGTTCACTCACGTTATATCTTTTCTAGGACAATGCGAGGGACCCAACGAGTATTTCTCCTGTGGAGGTGCTTGCGATAATGTCTGTGCTACACTGAGCAAACAAAACCAGACAAACTGCCCTATTATTAATATAAAGTGCAATCCTATGTGTTATTGTGATAAAGATTTCGCTCGAGATGACAATGGAATATGCATACCTATTAACCAGTGTGGAGGTAAGCTGAGATTATAAAATTATTGCTTAGCCAAATACAGAACATTTGAGGACATTATGGAAATAATTTGCTGACAAACATGCGACGTCATTGAATCCTAACGTTATAGAACGTTGAAGACATGCTAGCCTGTACATTCTTAGATGTGAATATACTCTTCTAAGTATTTCTCATTTCATTCTTCGATCCCTTCTATCTTCTTCTAATTTAAGAATGACACCTTTGTCGGCTTTTTAAGTTCTTATAATACTACTACTATCTACTAGTACTACTTATCTTGGTCTAGGACAGCCTCGTTCACATCCTCAAAAGACACAATACCCACTTTATGCAATAATGTAAGTAAGGCAATACCTTTTTGAACAGTTTCATGCAACAAAGATCCAAACGCTGTGCCAGGGTGTGGCACCCACTGTGGCAGACGATGCTCGGACTACAACAGCGGGCCGGTCGTTTGTCCTGCTATATGCTTGCTAAACGGATGTGACTGCAAACAAAACTATGTCTTCGATGACAATATAGGAAAATGCGTTCTTCCTAAAGACTGCAGTAAGTGCGGCTTACATACAACATAAATCGATAATATTTTAGACAAAATGCTGCTAAAAGAAGCATGTTTTCGTTCTTTCATGCTTGCTATCTAAAACAAACATCTAGCTTAATTGTAGAGGCTAACGGGACTACTACTTAAAATTTCATTTAACTGAATATTACATTCCTCCTAGATATTTACCGTACTATTAATAAAATAAATAAATAAATATCGCCAGATGAATACACCAACTGTATGGTCTCAAACTAAGCAAGGCTTGTACTATGGGTACCGTACAATGGACTGTGGGCGATCCCAGTGACACCCAGACCAGATTACGAAAAGGCCATTTCCGAAATTTACCCTGACGGGAATCGAACCTGCAACCATCCGGTGTAGTGAGCTGAGCGGCCTACGCTCGAACCACTGCGTCAAGCGGTTGTCAAATGCCGTTAAGTACCGTTAAACCGACTTCAAAAAGGAGGAGGATGTCAATTCGGTTGTATTTTTTTAAGTTTGTAATTTCAGAACTTCGTTATTGATAAACCGATTTGAAATTTTTTTCTTGCAGCTCCAGTTTGCAAACCAAATGAGGTTTACGATTTTTGCGCCAACGGCGGATGTCGACATAGAGACTGTTCAGATTTAGGGGGACCAATACTTTGCATTGATCCTATTAAGTGTGAAGGAGGATGCATCTGCCAAAAGGGATATTTGCGTGCCGAAGATGGAACTTGTGTACCGGAGGAACAGTGTCCAAGTTAGTTGATACTATGATCAAGATGCTCTGAAATATATATTTTTTTTCATTTAATAACTACCTAGCTCATTTTCTACTACTTTCGTCATTGCAACAGCGAAAATAATGTATGTCTAAAAGTAGAAATAACGTTAAAATTGTCTTCTCTTTTACACATTTTTAGCGCTTGCTTTATTGTAAAAACTTTAGTTGATCACGAAGAAACTGGCCGTAAATCGCAAAATCTTAAATCAATTAGTAAACAAGATCTGTATGATATAAACAAGGCAGTCTTTCTTCGCTTGGCATTTGCTAATGGTATATTTAGACCTTTTAGACAGACTGCATCCTTACCGCGATCCGACTGCAAATTTTAGTTTGAATTTAATGTTTCTTTTTTTTCACAGACCAATGCAAAAGACCCCACGAAGTCTACAACCCTTGTCCATCCGATTGCCCGCCACAAACCTGCGAAAGCCTAGAAAGAGCGTACGTCTGTCCGATAAGAGATTGCGTCTGCAATTGCCCCGCAGGCGAATGCGATTGTAACTGTTGCAGAGGAGACTGTGTGTGCGAGGATGGGTATTATAGGAACTTGGCTGGAGAATGCATATCAGAACAAGATTGTCGTAAGTACCTTAAAAAAGATTGTGATGTTCCTCCACAAAACAATAAGATCCAAGTCTTCCATATTCAAAATCCCAACAGAACTTGACATGACATTGAATAGATACGTTAAATATTAATATCTTTTTATATAGGAAAGTGCACAGAAGAACACGAATTCTACTCATGCCGGGCCCCCTGTGACAATGTATGCGCGACGCTAAATATTCAAAACCAGACTTCGTGTCCATTGGATAGTATTGAATGCAAGTGCTTCTGTGAAGAGGGTTACGCGAGAGATAAGCATGGCGATTGCATATTTATAGATGACTGTCCCGGTAAGTTTGTAGAACAACAAAGTTTTAATGACTCCGTTTTTTTTTTACTCTTATCTCAGTGTGGTTAAATCCTATTTGAAAGAATGATCATGATTATAAGCTAAACCATTAAAGAAAATAAAAATATTCTCAAATCCAACTGAGAGAGGAATAAACAATTTGACGACGTATTTGCTCAATTTGTATTATTGAGGTACTTACATTATAATGTACATTAATTTCCACGCAATATAATTATTTATGTACCCATTGATTCTGAGACAGAAAAGGAGACCCAATCAACCAATAAACTAAATGTTAATGAGAGTCTGATAAGACACAAGTTATGTTTTTTTCAGTCGATATAAGTTTACTTAAAACGTAATCAACAACTGTGTGAAGAAATGTGTAGGTACATATTTGTATACTAGCTGTGCCCGCGACTTCATCCGCGTGAATATTTGTTCAGTTCGCAAAGTTAACGAAAATAATGAAGTTAATAAAGAAAACACCTATTTTTCTTTATATATCTATCGCAAAAGCCCGCTCGCAAGTTCTGAGCCCGCGCGACAGAACACATTTATGTTTGTTTTGTGTTTCTAAAATAAAATTTGCTTACGTTACTGCTTATAACATGAGCTATCTGCCAGTGAAAATCCCGTCAATATAGGTCCAGCCGTTTCGGAGATACTCTTGGATTAAATGTGTTTTTATTTTTTTACGCGGAACCCTAATTGTTTTTCTAAAATTATAGTAGCCTAAGTTACTCCTTTTAACATCAGCTATCGGCCAGTGAAAGTCCCGTCAAAATCGGTCCAGCCGTTTCGAAGATTATTTTTATATTTGCAACAAACACACAGACAGACAGACAGACATACAGACAGACAGACAGACAAAAAAAGAAAAAATCGCGTTTTTGTTATAGGTGTCGTATGTACTTTCATATGCACTTAGAGAAAAGGTGTTATTTTGATGTTACAAACAGACCCTCCAATTTTTTTATTTATATAGATTATTTGTCTGCGTAATGTATATATATTGGCGTTGAGCTCTTTTAGCTGTATTTGTGAAACATTATTCAGTACATAAGCACCTATTATTCAGTGAACTGAAACATTACAAAATGTTGAATAGCTCATTATGCCTTGTGTTGCTTGTGGAAACGCTTGGTGGTACACTTTTTTCGGGTAAGTTTAATAATAATAATGTTTAATAATAAAAAAAGTAAATTAATAAAAATATAAAAACCCGACTGCTTAAAAACTGAACTTTAAATAGAAACCGAACGTAAAAAAATTATGTCATTTCTTTAGTGACAATCACAAGATTAAGACGAATCGATTGTCCTAAGAAGAATCATCACAATCGGCCCACGCGTTTCTCTATAGTGCCAAAAATGAACAAACAACACGCATTCTGCATATAGGTACCACCCTACTTACGTACTTAAGTACCTATAAGTATACATAATTATCTAATTTATTTATAAACCAACTTATTATTTTAATATGTTATTTATTTAGTTAGTTACTGGCCACACTTTGCATATTTATACCAATGTAAGTAGTATTCTATTATCTTTAGGTAATGTTTACCAAACTGTCTCTTCATGCAAAACCTGGCCGCCACAATTTTACAAATATGCTTAGCTTGAAATCTGCCCTGGCTTTACTTAATTACTTCAGATAGAGTGAAATAATACTTTTAGGTCAAGGAAGTTTTAAGTTTACTACAACAGGTTCATGTTTGGGATATCTACACTGGGCCGCAAAGAATAAGGGACATAAGGGTCGGTTAGATAAACTTCAATATCTTCAAAAGTACCTACTAAATTAAAGAATATTTTTATGTGTTTAAATGAAAAAAAAATACTTTAAACATTTTATTTACGACTAGCTGAGACTAGCTGGAATTTAACTTAACAAAAAAGCCCGCTCCCGCGTTCTGAGCCCGCGCGACAGGACCCATTTTTTTAATTTTGTTTTTCTAAAATAAAAGTAGCCTAAGTTACTCCTTAAAACATCAACTATCTGCCAGTGAAAGTCCCGTCAAAATCGGTCCAGCCGTTTCGGAGATTACCCGGAACTAACGCACAGATAGACAGACAGACAGACAGACAGACAGATAGGCAGACAGACAGACAATTTTTTTTTTAATCGCGTTTTTATTATAGGTGTCGTTTGTACTTTCATATGCATTTAGTGAAAAGGTGTTATTTTGATATTACAAACAGACACTCCAATTTTATTTATTTGTATAGATAAATGTAAAGATAATAAATAAATAATTTAGCCCTTTTGACGTCCCACTCCTGAGCACGGGCCTTCCCTCAACATGGGGGGGATGCAGGCCATAATCCACCACGCTGGCCCAGTGCGGGTTGGCGGATTTCAAATGTCTTTCGAAAATTGGTTAGATCTTCTAAGACATGCACGTTTCCTCACGATGTTTTCCTTCACCGTAAGCAAGTGATAATCATATAGAAATTATGATTCGCACATAGATTTCGAAAAATCCAGAGGTGCGAGCCGGGGTTTGAACCCAAGACCTGGCGCCCGCAAGTCGCGTGCTTTAACCATTCGGCTATCACTGCTTTTTTATGATATAAATAAATGGATATGGATAAATGTAAAATAAATATAACGGGTAGTTTTTCCAGTATTTTCGTTAATTTAGATTGGTTAGAGATGTGAAGTTTTCACGCATTTTAGTATTTTGTGTTGCCTCCGCGAGCTCGCAATACTGCTGGCATGCGATTTGGCATACATTCTACTAGGTTTTTCAGGCGATGCTCCGGAATATTCTGCCATTCCTCTATTAGAGCTTCTTTCATTTCACGTAGCGTGATTGGCGGTGGATTCCGCTGACGTGCACGTCGTCCCGGTTCGTCCCATGCATGCTCAATGGGGTAAAGTCGGGACTGCGTGCTGGCCACTATGTGTGTGATTACGACTTCTTGAAAATAGACAAACACTATATGAGCTGTATGCGGGCGGACATTTTCTTGCATAAAAACAGCATTCTCGCCCATGTCCACTAAAAATGAACCAGCGTAGTCATTCAGAATTTCAGTGACATATATTTCCATATTTAACGTTCAATTTTCTATCACCACTAGCTCAGTGCGGCTTTCGAAAGAAATTCCAGCCCACGCGTGAACAGAGCCTCCGCCGTATGGTACTCTTTCTTCTATACAGGCTTGGTTATAGCGCTCTCCCGGTCTTCTGTACACTCATTTCCTCCCGTCGTGCTTGTATACACAGAATCTAGACTCGTCTGAAAACATAACTCTTAACCGGTCATTCAAAGTTCAAATCTCGTGTTCTCTACCATAACTCAACCTTGAGTTTCTGTGGTATCTTTCGAGTATTGGGCCATTTGTAGGTCTTAATTGCTTTAAATTTTCAGCCAGACGCCGCTTTACTGTATCCGTACTCAGATTGTATCCTCCAGCTCGTTAATTTTGATTCTGTACTTCAACAGCCGTAAGAAAGCGATTTGTCAACATTTTTGACACTGTATAGCCGAGGAGGTTCTGTACAGCTATACTCCCGCGCCGTTGTTAACCTTGTTCAGCCTGTTCCTGGTCTTCGAAGATTGGATCCAGTTTCATGGAAACGCTGGAGTACTCGCTGAAATGTGGAAACAGTCACACTAACAGTTCTCGCTGTATTTCGATGACTGTGCCCATCTTCAAGCATTGTCAGGATCCTGGTACATTCTTCAGGGGTGAACGACATGATGACTTCACAGTTATAAAATTTATAAGGCAGAGACGCTATATTTAAAACTTTTTAGGGTTCCGTACCTCAAAAGGAAAAAAAACGGACCATATAGGATCACTTTGTTGTCCGTCTGCCTGTTTGTCTGTCAAGACCCTTTTTCTTAGAAACGGATTATCAAGTTGAAATTAATACCAAATATCAAACGCTATGGTTCCTTGGAGGTGAAAAAAAATTTGGCTTCAAAAGATACGGCCATTTATGTCTCATATTTTGATACTTTTCACAAATGCACTGATCAAATCAAAGGAATCAACGCACAGCCCAAACCACTGCTGTTATAATCATGAAATGTTGACCGTAGATACCTTTTATACCGCGAAAAAAAAATTCAGCTTTTTATAAAATACCGCCGCTATGTGTGTGAAATAAGGGAAAACAGTTTGTATTGGGATCCCAAATTTGTTTAATCTGAAAACGTAGCTTTAGGTTGATCTTGCTGTAAAAACTTGATGCAATGTGCAGAAAATCTATAAAAATCTGGTTACTAGCACATGATACGAAATTGCAATAAAAATTATAACAGGAGAAATAGGTCCACTAAATCACGAGCTACAGCCAACCAAGTTAAAACTAAGTTAATTCCCCGTCGCTTCTGAATAAACTCAATACTGAGATTCAATTTTTTATACAATTATCAACAATAAATAAAAAGGTTTTGTATATTATTATATGTGGCCTTAAAATATTCTTTAATTTAGTCTTTATTTCATAAAGCTAGATCAGGTACTCTTGAAGATATTGAAGATTTTCTAACCGACCCCTTTACTTTGCGGTCTAGTGTCTGAAATTTATTTACGTGAGTACGTCATTTAATCAAAACGCTCACTGGTGTAAGCACCACCGTATTCATATTTTCATGAAGGAAGTAGCCGCGTGCCTTCAAAAAATAATAAGTAAAACTAAAACTTACAAATGAAAAAAAAAATACGTTTTCGTTTTAGAACCCCGATGTGGCCCTAACGAAAGGTACGAAGAAGATCCGGCGTCGCTATGCGAACCTTTCTACTGTACTGAGCTGGGCTTCCCGATAGACTGTCCCAGAAATGATACCTCTTATAAAGGAAAACCCGTACACTGTATTTGCAGAGATGGATATGTGAGAAACAGTGTTGGCGTTTGCATCCCGAAAACGAAATGCGGTAAGTCTTTCGACCCATATAGATCTTTAAGGTAGGTTAAGTATTCCTCTTTCTGGTGACGAATGTAGTCTTGGATATATGTAATCAAGCCTAACAGCGCTAATTCCGCACTGCCAAAGACGAAATATTATTTAAGCGGAATAATGTTCATCTTTAGAGTAGTATCTGTATCATCAAATTATGAAATTGCCATTATCTTTGTAGATCGCCTTCGAGCATAATGCTCTCCCTGACAGATTGGTTTACATTCATAAATTATATATTTATATTTTTATGTTTAATTTATCCACTAGATTCATGTGGAGGTGACAAGAACGCGGTATCGGGATGTGGAAACATGTGTGGCAAAAGCTGCTCGGATTACCAGGATGACAATGTGGTCTGTTTGACCATGTGCTACCCTAATGGGTGCGACTGTAAAGAAGGCTATGTATATAACGGAAATTCAAAGGAATGCGTCCACCCTAAAGATTGCTGTAAGTTTTAAAGCCCAAATAAAATATAAAACCATTGTTGGGTTATCCCTAAGTTACACAACATCCGATAGACGAAAAATATACATAAGATAGTGTGTCCTAACTATCTATAGTATATGTATGGATAGTTGACCTCTAAAACTAGTTATAATTCCTAAAGTGACACTTGGCATATTGTCTATTTATCTATGTAAGTAGTAGGTACCTATTATGTTATATTATCTCTAGGTAATTTTTTTTAAACTGTAAATTTTCATGCAAAACCACAATTTTACAAATATCTTATCAAGTATGTAATCTACCCTAGCTTATTTCATTACTTCATATACCTTAAAATAATACCTACTTATACACTAAAAATATAGGTACCCACTTCATGTACGTCATTTAGGTCAATCGCTCATTGGTGTAAGCACCACCGTATTAATACTTATTTTCTTTACTTAAATCTTCATCAAATAGGTGCCTTTTCTCCTCTTAAGGCGAAGGCGCCTGTCTAGCCCGCGAAATTCAAAATTTTCGATTATTTTCATAGTTTATCCAAAATCTGAAAACATTTAAGACAACTTTTTGTGATTTACGAAAAACACAGTATGCAGTGCGTTTATTAATACATTTATTTTACTCTAAATATTATCACGGTGGATATGATACTAGTAAATCACAAAATATACAAAAATTGCCAGATTATCTGGATAGCTGTCGTTCTTGAAATGTTTTAGAGTAAGTTGGATATATTAATAAATGCACTGCACACGGTCTTTTTCGCGAATTACAAAATGTGCCTTTTATTATTGTCAGATTTTGAAAAATTCCATAAAAACCTCAAAAAATTTGAACTTCGCGGGCTAGATGGGCGCTTTAGCATTAATGGGTAATATTATATGCATTGTTATTATGGTAGCCACAGATATCCATCTTCCATGTGAGGGTCGTACTATGCAATAGGTAATAGTAGCGCAGAGCTGTTTCGAGAGTTGCATCACCCAAGCTACACCCCCACCAACCCCCACTTGTCTTTTTAAGTACAATAACCGTCTAGCTAGATTGTCAAGGGCGCGGGGCGTCGGAATTTAGGCAGGGTTACCGCTGAAAACCAACGCCGTTGCCTGAACTACTGTACCTACTCCAAGTCTAAAGAATACCATTAGGCAGTTCACATTTTCACCCCGCGATAGCGTTGTGCAACATTCTAACGATTTTAAACAACCTTTTACGCAAAGTCAAGGTATTATGAACTTATAATGTGTTATATTAAAATGTTATATTAGATGTAAAATTCTGTTTTTTGATGCTCAAGCATAGTAAAATTATTCTGACAACTCTAAACAAAACGTATTTCATAAATTTGGAGAATTGTACTTCTATAAGGAGGACCTTGTTGGTGGCAGTTTGTATTTATTTATTGACTCTATACCTACTTACTTTCTATGTTTTGTATTATGTGTATATACGTGTATTGTTTACCAATTAAATAAATTTATTTTCTCTCTTCTTTCTTCTTTATTATCTAAAGTTATTAAAAAGCCTATCCAGAAATTCATATTTATCTAATTTATAGTAAACTAGCTGTGCCCCGCGACTTCATCCGCGTAGTATTGGATTATTGGGTTAAAAAGTATATAGGATGTTAATCCCGGTTATAATCTATCTGTGTTCCAAATTTCATCTAAATCCGTTCAGTAGTTTTTGCGTGAAGGAGTAACAAACATACATACATACATACATTCATACATACATCCTACTAATATTATAAATGCGAAAGTTTGTGAGTGTGGATGTATGTATGTATGTATGTATGTATGTATGTATGTATGTTTGTTACTCCTTCACGCAAAAACTACTGAACGGATTTGGATGAAATTTGGAACACAGATAGATTATAACCGGGATTAACATATAGGAACCTACATAAGAATGTGGATGTTCGAATGTCTATGGTCGAACGTCTTCGTGGCATGAACTGACTATAAACGTGTAGAGTTTTTAATGTCTAGGAAAAAAATAATCTTCAAAAAACCATACAATAAAAAAACCGTACGTGAAACAAATATTTACTAATCAAGACTCTGCACCACAGACATATTATGGAAGCTCTACACATCATATTTTTGTAGACAGGCATTTGTTTTTTAATCGACTCAATTCTTTTAGTTTAGTCTCCTGTACGTTTTCCACTTTTCAAAATATATATGTGCCCCTTGCAACCACTTGTAAAGTGCACAAAAGCTCTAAATATTTCCTAAACAACTACAAGTAGATACACTTCATGTAGTAAAACAAATCTTGAAAACAGTTTTATATTGCATATTTAAACCTCTTATCCTACTGGTCTTGCGTTCCGATCCGGTGGTAGATTTACCCTCGCCACCTCTCCTGGCAGCGGCCCAAGCCGAGGTCGTGTCCCTTGTGGTGCCCTTCAGCTAGCTGCTACCCTGCCCCTCTGGCTGGAGCGCACTTGCGCTCGCCCTCTGTCCGGGTGAAGTTGTTATGGCCACTCTGGCCAACAACATATAGTCATATAAAAAAAAAAATCCTACTGGCCTGTTTGATGTTAGGCTTTTTTATGTTTAGAAATATTTCACGATACTGCTTTTTATATTGTTCGTCAGTGTACATCCAACATGTACCTATGAAGTCTTTGAAGGAATAATTTATTAGGTCTTTAACATTATTATCTTATTGCCACAAGTGTTCATCGAGTCAAACCACCTTTTATTATGTTTACACACTTCATTCTCTTGTTAGGTATCATTGATAAACAATATTGTTATTGTTTTAGCACCTGTAAACAACACTGAGGCACTGGCCAGACTGAACGAGGGAAGCATCGCTTTAACTGGAGAGTTCTTATATGTTAGTATATGATCACAGATAACGTGGATGACAAAACAATATCGTTAAAAAAACTTCAGAAGACTTGGGTTCACACACTATTGACCCATTTGAATATTCTGGTGTTTATTTGTAGTTTAGCTTTTATCTTATCTTTGTTACCCGACTACGGCAAAGCCAAAAGGAAGGGCTATGTTTTTGGCAGTCTTTGAATATTCACAGACTGCCAAAATATACATACATATATATGTATGTATGAATATTTTAGTTTAACCATAGCGCCTAAACAGTTACACACCGAATTATCACTTTCTGACATCATTAATTTGACATTCGAAGGAAGAAGACAAAGCATGGTGCAATTAATAACCGCTAACTAAACCACGTTTATTATTAAGAAGTTTAATTACTATTGTCAAGGCCACCGATAGATGTCGCTAATATGGATATAGCACGCGGTCTTACGGTGGTCGTGACATTTTATAATACCCCTTGAGCTTTTTGTTTTATCTGTGGAGTAACCTACACCTATATACAGCACTCTAGTGCTTAATTGTGAAGCCTAGAGGTAGGACACCTTGGGACCTGCAACGGTCGTGTTACAAAGATGGTATAATAGTACATTGTTACACAAGGGGTGAATGCAAAATAGGTCTTTCACCCGAGGTAAACACTGTGCTTTTCATTACGAATTCAAGGAAAGTAAAAATAAAAACAGGAATTGGCTAAATAAATAAACAAGGAAGTGTGAACAACACTCTACAACTCGAAAAAAAAAATATTGGATTGCCGCCTATTTTGATTTTTTTTTTCGTTGGCCGGCCAAGTTAATTATTTGCCCAAATCTATGTTATTTAAAGAAATTGTTGAAACTAAATTATAATTAAGTCATTTATAAATATATTTTTTTAAATTAATGCTTAACTTTATCTTATTTCAATTTAACATCGCGCTGTAATTGAGTGACTGTAGAAAAAGTTGGAACATGGTTCCATAGAAATATGAAAATGGAACTAGTTTTTTTAATAATTTGACAGCTATCAGTTGAAAGCGATTAAAGGCGATTATTTATTAGCTAGGGCGGAAAAGTATTACTTTCAACCCGCTCCTCAGGCAACTTCAGACCTACTTTCCGAGTATGAGTAATGAAAATTTACTTTACAGCAATTACTGAAGAGCAACCCTGGCACTAACGTGGTAGCATCAGCGACATCAGCTTTGATTCCATTAGCAGACCTGGCGTATTTCGCAACCGGAACGAACTTGAATCAACTGCTCGGGATTCTTAATCTAAACAGCAAAGATGAGGTTTGTTGTTCATTTATTTTAAACTAGCTGACCCCACAAACGTTTTCCTGTCTTGACTTTGAATATTGAATTCGAATTGTTCCGCTCATCTTTCTTTATTTTTTCTTTCATAAGACCCTTCTCCTGACAATAATAAACACACGCAAAAAAGAACTAGCGAAATCGTTCCATCCGTTCACGCGTGATGCGATGAGCAAGGCAATAGTTATTCATTTATCCTTACTAATATTATATTTATACGTATGTGTCTTATTTGTAAAAAAATAGCCTAAATAATTAAAAATGCTACCCAAATACACTATTCAACGCGGACGAAGTCGCGGGCATAGCTGTATATATATATATATATAGATATAGGTAGGTAACCAAAACCGAGCAAGCAAGCAGTGATAGCCCGCGGGCACCTGATCCTAGGTTCAAACCCTAGCTCACATCGAAATTTATGTGCGTACCATAATTTCTATTATGATTATCACTTACGGTGAAGGAAAACTTCGTGAGTAAACCTCCATTATCTTAGAAAATGTATCCAATTTTCGAGAAACATGTGAAATACGCCAACCCGCACTGGGCCAGTGTGGTGGATTACAGCCTGAATCCCCCTTGTAGTTAAAGGAGGCCTGGGCCTGGGAGTGGGACGTCAAAGGGGCAAAATTATTGTTTTTGCTATAGGTAACAAGCATACGACTTGCCTGATGTTAAGCAGTTGCCGTAGCCTATCGATGCTTGCAATACCAAACAGCTTGCCGATCTGAAGAATACGAGTAGCGGGGCAGAACCTGGGTTAGGCTTCTGACTAATCGTACAAATCGCAGCAATAATAGCTACGTTACGTCGATTTTCAGTATGTGTATGGCACAGCTCCATTTGAGCGAGCGCGTTTATGTGTTTATTTATTTATTTACTAGCTGAGCCCGCGACTTCGTCCGCGTGGAATTTAACTTAACAAAAAAGCCCGCTCCCGCGTTTAGAGCCCGCGCGACAGGACCCATTTTTTTATTTTGTTTTCTAAAATAAAAGTAGCCTAAGTTACTGCTTATAACATCAGCTATCTACCAGTGAAAGTCCCGTCAAAATCGGTCCAGCCGTTTCGGAGATACTCTTTGATTTCATGTGTTTTTATTTTTTTACGCGGAACCCTAACTGTTTTTCTAAAATTAAAGTAGCCTAAGTTACTCCCTATTGCATCAGCTATCTGCCAGTGAAAGTCCCGTCAAAATCGGTCCAGCCGTTTCGGAGATTACCCGGAACAAACACACAGACAGACAGACAGACAGACAGACAGACAGACAAAAATTTTTTAAATCGCGTTTTTGTTATAGGTGTCGTATGTACTTTCATATGCATTTAGTGAAAAGGTGTTATTTTGATATTACAAACAGACACTCCAATTTTATTTATTTGTATAGATTTATATATTATAGAATGCTTGTTGTGCTTACAGCAATGCCAAGACGCACAACAAGCTAATAAGGTGTTAATTAACTGTAGGGCCTAAATTGATCAAAAAAGTGTGACGATTTATTTATATAATTCATATATCACGAGTGAGATCTCGTGAAACCTCTAAGAATACAACGAAGTTATGGGCACAAGGAGTTAGGGATATATTAAATCCATGAGCACCTAGTATGATTTTTAGTCTCGAAATTAGATCTAAAGTATTTTTATTTTACAGATTAAGAGCGTTATCCCAAGTTTTCTGGCGGACTATCAAAATCAATCTGAAATAATATTCGAACCAGAAAATAAACATTTTGTGAACATCAACTATCCACTCAGCATTGAATTCATTAGGACCTCCTTGGAAATCTTCAGACTCAATGCAGAGAACATTGACTTCAGTGACAACAATGAAGCTGCTGACAAAATTAACGATTGGGTATGCTTGTCTACTAGAAAATGACTTGAATGTTAGACTTTAGAATTGTAGTGTTGTGGTATTATTCCAAAAATTCAAAAGTTAATTCCCTTTTGTTATATCATTTTGTTATTTATGCTTAAATTGCCAGCCAGTCTTAAAGTCTTTGTCTCAAAGTACATCAGGACTTTCAGATTTTCTATGGTTTATTTCAAAGAAACTGTAAACTAATGCCGGCCGTCCACCTGTATGTCTCTTGTCCAATGGCATGGTGGTGCGGCATTGGCCTTGCGGCCCTGAACCTGTGGCTTGAACCGGCGAGCGAGCGCGTTAATATGTCTTGTGACGAGATTGACCCAGAGAGAGCTGTTACAATTAGCATGATGCATCCTACTGCTACGATCATGCCGTCAAGTGGCGAGCCATTCGGAAAAAATCCCTACACACGGACGAGTCTACCTGAACAAGCCTACTTGATCAAGCCATTGAATTAACCGGCATGAGCGTAGACGGCCGGCATATAACACCTGAATTACAGAGACGGAGCGTTCGTAGCATCGCTTAAGGCTGTCTCAGAAAACCAGCGCTGGGTTGCGCCTTGCGCTGTATCTATCCCGGCATAAGGGTAACCGTCGACTTCGGCCGCGCGGGCTGGCCTGCTCACTTCGACTAATAGGATCGCTTAATTTTAATGAGATAAGGAAAATGAAGCCATCCTATCGGTCGAAGCGAGCGGACTCTAGCGTAGCCCACCCGTCCCGGCTCAAGTTGACGGCTACCCTCAAGCTGAGCGGTAGCATTTCACAAAAACTAGATTTTACACTCTTTTAGTTCACTATGTTTGTGCGAAATAAAATTATTGTCTGTCTTTTCTTTATTTGTATGTAAATATATCAACATTCGGTAACTTCACTTTTTGAGCGTGTCAAAATAAAACAGCTCTCAAATTTGAGTTCCCTTCGAGTATTCGGCGGTAATTATTCGTTATTTTTCAGGTAGCGGCAAGCACAGACGACAAAATAACAGACCTCGTATCTCCGGATATGTTCAGCGCGGACACACGCTTGGTCTTATGTAATGCCATATATTTCCAGGTAAGTACCTGGACCATGACCAATGAGAAACGATACTAAATGGCAATAATGTTCGGGTTCAAGTCGGCTATCACCGGGCTCGCCAACATTGGGGCGGCTATTTTAGAAATTCGTGGTTTAAATTTAGCAAGTATTATGGATACACGGTATACCATGAAACTTTTCTGTTATTTATAAAAGTTATAGGTAGTAAATAATGCAAGGAATTACGAATATCTATTTTTTGTTATTTCCTCTGTGTACTGGTGAAAATTTGTAGGTAACTTAAGAAATCTCTTATTAACGAAATTCTAAAATTTAAGGGCAACTGGCAGCATCAATTCAATCCAAATAAAACTGAAACGAAGGACTTTTACTTAGACGACACCAATACCGTTCAGGTACCTATCATGTACCAAGAAGCCACTTTCAAATATTATGAAGACAACGCCCTGCAGGTGCAGGTAAATTTGGAATGATAACATTATTAATACTTATACAAAATATGGGTAGGTACCGGTTGAGCAATTCTTTTTACGAAATTATACTTTCAGGCACTTGAAATGCCGTACAAAAACAGCAACTTTAGTTTCTTAGTTATACTACCTGAAAAAAAAGGAACAGAAGCTGTAATAACTGTCGCTGATAAGCTGAGGGACGCAACCACGTTCACTGGAATCCTTGATAAAATGACCGATCAAAAAGTTCAAGTTTATTTACCACGCATCAAGATGTCTACTAGCATAGACGTGGCTAAAATACTAAAGGAGGTAAACTGTTTGAATACTTTGTAAATAAAAATAATTGACCCTTTTAAAGTCCTATGGCACTTTAAAAGGGCAACTCCTGGGAATGGGAGAGAAGGGTCTCCATAATAGGGGGATTCAGGGCATAATCCACGCACTGACCCTGTGTTAGCCGATTTCACAGGTTTTACGAAAATTTCTTTAATTTTCTAGTACATACAGGTTTCCTCACGCGGTTTTCCTCCTCCGTTAGCAAGTGGTAATCATATTGATAATAAGTAATGATTAGCACATACATTACATAGATTTCGAGCCAGGGTTAGAACTCAGGACATTTTGCCCACAAAACGCGAGCATAACTAGCTATTACTATTTTCTTTCGTGAAGGATTTTTTATTTTTTTATTCTTATGAATCTGATCATCATTACTGAAAGGCGTAAAAGACTCATACAATACAGTTTTGTTCCATTGATTTGTTTACCTTTACTAAAACATTTATTTTTCCAGGCTGGCGTCACTGAAATGTTCAATCCAAATTCTGATGGATTCAGTGATATATTAGAAAATCCTGAACCTATCTATGTGTCGGATGCAGTACAGAAAGCATTCATATCGGTAGACGAGACTGGTACAGAAGCAGCTGCAGCTACTGGTATGTGTAAAGAAGCTGCAACGCACTGCCGCATATAAACCACGCGTATAATGAAAAAAGTACTTTCACAATATATAAATAAAGATTAGATTATTCTGGCAAAACCCTGCGTCTGCATTTTTATGCGACAGTGCATTGGACATTCTTGCTATTTTTTTAGCCACTGTACCCAATGCAGAATAAGGTTTATTTTTACTAAGGCAAAGAAGCCACCACGTATTTTATACGCGCGTCATATACACGGCAGTTGGTTAAAGCCTTGAAACGATATTTTTATTGATATAGCTAGATGAGTATCTAAACAAACTTGTCCAAAGGAAATGCATTAGGATTCCAGAGGTGAAGATGGAAGATCGTTAAGATGTATTAGAGATGCCGTATAAAATAGGCATGATAATTGTCTGTCTAGATACTATACAGTTTGTAATTCAACTAATTCGGTCGAAAAGAACATTGTTATCATGAACGATACTACTTTCATGTTAGGTAGGTATGTACTATAGAATTAATCTCTAATAACTTCCACAAAAATATTCTTCTTTCAGCATTTGGTATCACAGCTCTCAGTTTGCCGTTAAACCCGCCTCCGGTTTACGTGTTCAACGCTAATCATCCGTACATATTTTTCATAAAACTACATAAAACATTAATATTCTGTGGAGCTTTCCTATTTTGAGGTGAAATTATAAATCAAAATATCAAATTTAAATAAGGTAATTAAATTACCTAATCTGTAAACATTGCTATACTTTAAACTTTAAAAATAAGCCCCAACTATTGTCTCGATTAGTGTCAACATTATTTTTTTATGTTTAATTAAAATCGTTTAACTTCTTGATATAAATTCGGCTCTATTGTTATAACTAGATTTATTATTCAGAGCATTTGTAACTTCTTAAGAAGTAATGTAACACTTTCAGCTATTGTTATTTCCACCACATCATTTGGGGCTTCATTCGATGCAAGACATCCGTTTCCAATCCTATTCTTTGTTTTATTGAATATGATTCCTATATTCTTTGGAGCATATATTGGTGAATAATACATTGAAATTCGAACATAAATCTCTGCTTGGTTATTACAGTAATTTTATAGCAACGAGTGGGATGCTTTTATACTATTCAACACTACACAAAGTCTACTTTAGTTCATTTTCATTAATTCATTCATAGGATCATTTTGATTCGAACTATTTATAGAAAAAGTGTAGAAACCTACATTCACAATTGAGATTAATAAATAGTAAAAGAAAAAACAAATAGGTAAAATTAAATATTGTCTATTTAAACATAGGAGTAAGACGGGATGTGACTTAAAACTTAAAATTCTGAAACTCATACCAAACAAAAGATCAAGCCACCTTTGGAAAAAATAAATATTTTATTTAACACAAAAAATAACCTTATGACAATTACACAATATCTATTTTGTCTCAAACTCCCAAAAGGCACTCACTCGTCACAACTTCCACTCCCTCTCTCATATGAATAGCGATAACGACCCAATTATAATTTAGCAGGACACAAAACGGGTACCGTTTTAACTGAGACACTTTTACTAGTAACGTTAGAATTCCACTGTAATAAATTATTATTGATAGTAGAACCGAAAAATCATAAGCACACATTAATTACATTTTTTCTTGCAACTCCTCCTATTATTTCTTTAGATGAAATTCGTGCGGGTTCCAAGACAATTTAACTTGAGACTCCTCGAGGGTCAAACCTCGACGTGATTATTGGTCACCATTGTCGATCGTGGCTTACAGGAGTTACAGTGGTGGGAGTGAGTGGCGGGAGCAGTGCCATAGAAAAAACAGCACTCATTAAATTTCTTCATTCACTTTTCATTTTCAGCAATTATATTTGGGCTTACAGCGAGCATATCTACACCTCGAATCATCGTATTCAATGCGGATCACCCTTCACTTTTCTATATCATGCATAACAGAATACCTGTGTTTAGCGGTGGATTTTTAGGAAACCAATAAGGTGAAGTTCAATAAAATCCGTAATAACTAATCTCGTTGTTTAGAGGTGAAGGTATAATTTATTACAAAGGGCAATCAGTACACTACATTATACATTAATAGGCTTAAATAGACTTGTATGTTCATCAAAACTATGTTAGATGGATACGTAGCTAAGAATAAATCCAAGAATAGGTTTCCTTCTCGATGATTTTATAGTGCAGTGGTATTTTTTCTCGTTTCTTCGGGTACTTTCGTTCTATATACAGCATCTTCTTCTTCTTCCTTTGTTGATAACTGTATGTGATTGAAAATTTCAGCGTTTATTGGACCAGCCGGTAGACTACCGTTGCCACCTTCTCCAGTTTTTGTTGTAAATGCTGATCACTCCTTTTTATATTATGTGTTATATAAAGAGACCCCAATGTTTTGTGGTGCTTTCGTAGGCGATCGTTAAGGTGATTTATTTGGATGTTAAATTAGTCTGCTGGGTTTTCCTTCTTTATTAAATTTACATGTATAAATGGACTTTTCTATATATAAATGTCATTATATCGTGTATTTGCGCTACATATTCTTCTATTACATTATCAATCACTCATCAATATAAATCTAGAGTGAATATTGTACGGAAAAATTGTTTTTATTTTCACTACCTACTAAAGAACTCCCAGAAATTAAGAGGACGCTAAGTTCTAACTTGGTATTGCATCAGCTAGAGCAAAATTCTATAATCATTGTTAGATGTGCTCATAGATTCTTTATTATTTGGAATTATTTCAGCAATTGTTGGGGTTAGATCCAGTGCAGTATCAAAATCTCCTAAAACATACGTTTTCAATGCAAATCATCCATCTCTAATCTACATATTACTTGAGGGAATTCCAGTATTCTCCGGAGCCTTTATGGGTCATTAAGGTGACTAAGGTTTTTTTATCATGTGGTCTTCCTACTTATAACATCACATACTCATTTTTTGGTGTAGGGCTAAGCTCAGTCACACCATTTTGTCTTTTTTTTGTGTATTTGTACTGCATTTCCTTCAAATTTGGGTGGGGTATAATTTATATAGTTAATATTATGTTGGTATGGGTGAAATAAGTACCCTTATTGAACATCGGTTCTGGCGCTCCGCCTTATTGTGACCTAATTTTTCAATGATTCCTTTATTCCGCGGGGCTTTATGGATGTCCTATATTTAGGTCGTAGACACCGTGTTGTCACACAATGCCATGCAAGTCAATCAAACTATCTTTATTTTTCTCGTATCAATATTCTGTGGTGTATATTGTAGGTGAAAAATAAGGTGAATTTGTTAATAAATAAATTATAATGATTGGGAACAAATTTAATTTATATTTCCAATAGGTTCTAATTAAATTAAAAGAAATAGTATACCTACAGTTAGACAAGTATTCATTACAAGTATTTTTGCTATAAATCATTGGACTGGAGCAATCCTTTCTTTAATGGAAGTCACTTTTCTTCTAGCAATCATTAATTCTACACTACACATATTGTATCTAACTAAATGTGATTTTATGTTTAAAATACCTATATAAATAAGTACTAATTTATACATTATAACATAAATATTAATAAATTACTTACTCATATACATATTTATGAACTCCTTTTGGTTTATTTTTGTGCTGTACAAACTGAATACTAACAGGCTTAAGGATTTAATTTTGTGTGTAACTTATTTAAACCTGTCATTAGTTAAAGATATTTATTGATTGTATTTAAGGTTTGTTTTGACTATCGTTTATTTATTTTTCCAGGTTGCCAGGGGAGAGTTTATAAACTATTATTTTTTGGAATAAATACATTTTGGCCAGTATTCAAATATGATTGTTTTACTTTATGTAATCTAAGAAACTATATGCCCACCAACTTTCTAACTTAGGGTCCGAAACTGATTTAATTTTGTTTATTCATATATTTATGATTTTAGCGGTGTGAAATGCACCATAGCCGAACATAGTCATTATATGAATAGATAGGTATCTAACAATAACTGTACACGTCAAAAACAATGTACACTTGTCTACTGTAATAGAAAGGACAGATCACCTAAGGGACTAGTTTCCAATTAACAGGTATTATTGGAACCCCTCAGGGATGTGAATATCGACAGCTCGGCATCAAATGAAATTACGAGTTAGATCTCACTTATCCCGACAAAATCCTAGATAATCTGCTGAAGGAAATGTTGTTGTGCGCTATTGCTGCGGCATAGGGGTCATAATACCTATGTGCACCGCTTATTGTTTCTTCGATTGGATTAATCGGACGATCGGTATAAAAGCAATTAAATTTTAACTCTAGCAAGTAATGAAGCTTTAGTATATTGTCCTCTAGTAGTACCGAAAATAACAGTTGGCAGACTGAATATCGATATCTCGTACCCATCACATCGATATGAATCTGGACGATAGTTAGTCATAGTTTAATCCTTTCGATTCTTAAGTTTCCAATTTAAATTGTCAATTCGATAATACTTGATGAATGGGGTTTAATCGAATCCTATTTCGGTATCGAGTTAGAGCTTGGAAAATCTCTGAACTTTGTTCATTAGTCAAACAAATTTTAGTTGTTAAACTGACAAATTTTAATCCAGTCCAAGTATATTATAAAAATAAATAGGTTAAAAGTACTTGTTTAACCAGAATATTACAGAATACACTAATAATATCTGTGACAGTTTACAAGCTCATCATGTTTATGATCATGCAAGCTTGTCTTTTATCCGTAGACAAATTTCAGTAAAGAACTGATACATTAAAAAAAACTCTAATATCATTCTGAAAATGATTGCCGACAGACTGGACTGGCCTTTCAATCGTCATTTCTGCGACAAACATGCCACAGTAGCGATGCCAGTTAGAGGTTACTGACACTATTGTCGGCTATCTAATTTAATTATTATTTTCAATTTGGGCGTGAGTATATTTGTGTTTTTAACAGTTTATCATGTAATGTAATTGTCGTTGTTATCTGAAGAAAATAAATAAAATTAAAAACACGTGTAATGACTTCCCTTGAGGCTCTTATATTGATGTTTTAATTAAGGCTAAAGCGCCCAGCTAGCCCGCGAAGTTCAAATTTTTTGAGTTCTTTTAGAAATTTTTCAAAATCTGACAATAATAAAATACAAATTTTGTAATTCGCGAAAAAGACCGTGTGCAGTGCATTTATTAATATATCCATCTTACTCTAAAACATTTCAAGAACGACAGCTATCCAGATAATCTGGCAATTTTTGTATATTTAGTGATTTACTAGTATCATATCCACCGTGATAATATTTAGAGTAAAATAAATGTATTAATAAACGCACTGCATACTGTGTTTTTCGCAAATCACAAAATGTTGTCTTAAATGTTTTCAGATTTTGGATAAACTATAAAAATACTCGACAATTTTGAATTTCGCGGGCTAGACAGGCGCCTTCACCTTAAGCAGATAACCGCCCAAACTTGTGTATTAGGCGGCTCGGTCCACAACCGGTGAGGAAATCCGACATTGGAATTTGTAATTAAGAAACAACGTCTCGAAACAAAATCTGTTTACGAAGTCGGTTAAAGTATTTTATCTCGCTTACAGCGGCTTTGCGTAAACATCCCTACATGTGATGTGGTGGAGATGAGTGGTTCACATACTTGCGGTTTGTTATGCTTCAATGATTCCTTGTTGGGTGTAAAGTTTTGTGTTAAACTTGAGATATTGGCTATTTGAATCCGAGAGTTCGACTGTATTTTGATCGTGTTTACCAATATTATCTTACTGTTAATACTTTTAATATGCCATATAACAAGTTCTTCAGTAACTTACCTTTTCATAAACAAAATCTGTGAATTTACAAATTATACAGTGTATTGATTAAATACCTAATCAGACGGAAAGCAAATTGCGATGCAAAATACCAAAGATTCAAAGAATATCTCATAAATCTATTTCTCTTTGACGTCACGAACAAATATCGAGCATCATTTCAACAGGTATAAGCCGGTAAAATAAGACCAGTAAATTAGCGTTGAATAACATCAAAGTTCTTCGCAAATTAAGCTCAACTCCGCCGATTGTAGACCGCGGGTTGGCCGGTAAATTGATCTTATCGGGGCTACCCGATGTTCATAGTTAGCAGTTCTGTTCATTGTGAAATTCGCAAGCGGCGCTAAACTCTGACGGTCAACTAATTTGCTGGACCAATCTTTACCTTAATAGCTACGTAGGTAGGTACAGTTATAGTTTGGAAAGTTCTTCGGTGCACCGCAAGATAAACTTTGAATAATACCTCCTTAATATAACAGTTTGTATAGAAATAATTTATAGCCCTTCTGATTTTGTTGATGTTGAAAAGTTACGACTCAAAAATTTTATGGAAATGATGTACCCTGGCAAATGCAATTTGATGGAACAATAGTCAATGCGGTTTGTAGGCGTCAATAGCCTAGTAGCCTAGTGGTTAGAGGGGCCACTCTCGTACCCGAGAGGTTCTGGGTTCTATCCCCATCCTGGCCATTCAACTATTGACGTGAGCCCACTCCTAACACAAAATAGGCATATACCAATACTCTGTAGATCTCCAAAACATAGCATACAAAATGTCTTGAACAAGTTCAGATGAAGTAACAGAAGTAACCACTTACAAAATACTCCGATTGAAAACCAAAGTATAAAAAAGTTTGTTACCAATGGGTGCGCCAAAGTTCACCTAAAATTTCAACTCCGATAATTGGAAATCCGAAAATGTTCTTCCTAACATTTTTCATCCTAACAATCACAATTCCTAAAATAATTGTCTCTAATGTTAGAATTCCGAAGCATTCAACTTCATAATGTCAGTAGCAATAAACATCTATTATACTTTTATTTGTTTTCCTATATTTTCTCAACATAACCATCGTTTATACTATTATTCAAAGTCATATATTTTTTGTTTAGATTTATTTTTATTCATAATAATCAATATTATATACATAAATTTTGCGTAACTTTGTTTTCACATAACATGTAGGTATAACATATAAGAATAATAGTATCATGGTACAAGTAGTTAAATACATGTTTTCATATATACATTTCAATTAAAAATCGGTCCTATTCATAATTATTGGTTTAGGTTAGGTTAGAACTGTGACCCCAACGCACGAGCCGAGCGAGCGTAGCGAACGTGCCGCGGCAGCGGCCGGCGAAGTGCCAGAACCGAATTGGTCCTTTAGTTATTGGTTTAGTTACGGTTACGGTAAACTCCCAGGCCATAAGCATAACCGTAAAAGAGTCGTGTTTTATGAATTTCATTCATTTAAGACAAAAATATTCTAAACAGCCATGTATAAATAAAAGTTATAAATAAACAAATAAAGTAATAACAAGTTTATACCAACAATAACCAAAAATAAAATGTTTTAATGTAAAAATGTGAAAAGTTGTTTTGTAATCTCTTTTACCCACGTATATTTTTTATTACACTTGGTAAATGTTTCTTTCTGAGTATGAGTGAAAATATGATGGTGAGTATGTTTAGGGATAAAAGCGTTATGATAAAAACAGTAGGAGTTTAAATATATTTACATTAATGATGTTATTAATTACAATTTTCGGAAACATTAGTGTTATGAGCATCGCCGGTAGCACTACAAATAGTATGAATGAAAACTTTAGGATGAAAATTTTTAGGAAGAATGATAATTCGGATTACAAATAGTTAGGAAGAACAATTTCGGGTAAAGAACTTTAGGTGAGCCAATATGGACCCGTTACCAATACATGGAAATATTGAAGATAATTCGACCTTATGGTATCAGAATCGTCACGAACAATAAGCCTTACAGTGGGTAACGATTAAATTTACAGCCTACACAATGAAATACCTACAGAGTCTCTGAAGTTAAATATAGCAAGAATTGCCTGACTTACGAGTACGGCTCTAAATAATGATAAGTAATGAATTTATCTATACAAATAAATAAAATTGGAGTGTCTGTTTGTACTATCAAAATAACACCTTTTCACTAAATGCATATGAAAGTACATACGACAATTATAGCAAAAACGCGATTTAAAAATTTTTTGTCTGTCTCTCTGTCTGTCTGTCTGTGTGTTTGTTCCGGGTAATCTCCGAAACAGCTGGACCGATTTTGACGAGACTTTCAAGGGCAGATAGCTGATGTTATAAGGAGTAACTTAAGCTACTTTTATTTTAGAAAAACAAAAATAAATGGGTCCTGTCGTGCGGGCTCAGAACGCGGGAGCGGGCTTTTTAGTTAAGTTAAATTCCACGCGGACGAAGTCGCGGGCTCAGCAAGTACTTAATATGTTCTATGGAATATGTACCAAAGGAAGGCTTAGCTAACTCAGCTACCTCAAAGTAGAAGTAAACGGATTCCTTAGTTAATACCGCTTTATTAGTTTGGCTTCCCTCATTCGAGATAGTTGGAGCCCAAGTAATAGTTTGGCACAATTGATTAGACTGACGTAACAAATATTGAAATTCCAAATGGCCGTAAGTACAATACACGGATGTGTAAAGAAATAGGTAAAGAGGAATGCCAATTTGGGTCTTAAGGAACCTATAGCGAATATGAACATCGCGCTAGTTTTCAACAGCAGAAATAAATCTTGTATACATTTTCCTTTGAACCTTTAAATAGGCAGAACATTTTGTGATTACATGGTCGTCACTAGTCAGGTACAAATTCAGAATGTCCCCTAACATATTGCAGTAACATAATCTGGGAAATAATAAGCCAAAACTTTGAACTCTAGGGCCATAAAGAGCTACGACTTCTGTACCAACATAGTTCGGTCTAAGTATATCTCTAGGTTTTTATATTATGACTAGCTGTGCCCGCGACTTCGTCCGCGTGGAATTTAATTGACAAAGTTTCACACAAACTTTCATCCCCTTTTTTTCCCCTTGAGGGTAGAATTAATCAAAATCCTTTCTTAGCGCATGCCTACGTCATATCATCTACCTGCATGCCAAATTTCAGCCCGATCCGTCCAGTGGTTTGGGCTGTGCGTTGATAGATCACTATGTCAGTCAGTCACCTTTGAGTTATATATATTTTTCATTACTCATACTCTGAAAGTAGGTCTGAAGTTGCCTGAGGAGCGGGTTGAAAGTAATACTTTTCCGGCCCGGGAGAATCGCTTTCAATTGACAGCTGTCAAATTATTAAAAAAAACTAGTTCCATTTTCACATTTCTATGGAACCATGTTCAAACTTTTTCTACAGTCACTCAATTACAGCACGATGTAAAATTGAAATAACATAAAGTTAAGTATTAATTAAAGAAGATATATTTTTAAATGACTTAATTATAATTTAGTTTCAACAATTTCTTTAAAATAACATAGATTTGGGCAAAATATTTAAAGATGAAAATGAAAAATAATGGCTAAATAATGAAGTTGGCCGGCCAACGAAAAAAAAACAAAATAGGCGGCAATCCGATTTTTTTTTTCGAGTTGTAGAGTATTGTTCATACTTCCTTGTATTATTTTTTTAGCCAATTCCTGTTTTTATTTTTACTTTCCTTGTATTCGTCATGAAAAGCACAGTGTTTACCTCGGGTGAAAGACTTCTTTTGTCCCTCGAACTATTAGCGCCCTCGCTACGCTCGGGCGCCAAACCCCGTCTCGGGACTAAATAAGTCACTTTCACCACTCGTGTAACAATGTACTATAGATGAACAGACAAAGAGTGCCTAAGTGTTAATTCTTAGCACATCCAATATCTTTACTTATCCTTGTAATGGAACATTACAAGACCAACTTCATTCTGTCTTAACTATTTAGTAGCGTAACTCTACCGTACGATGCCGGCAAGCATCAGAATTATTGGGCTTCTAGAGACGGACAGGCGGACAAAGTTGAAGGAAGAAGCCACAAATTTAAATTAGGTGTACTACCCTAATTGTACTTAAGAATTTAATAAAAATAACTTTTTTAAATGCGCAAGTGAAGAAAATCTATAAAATTTTCGAAAGACTCGCAAAGACTAAATTCTCCTTGTATTGAGGAGAGGCCCGTTCCCAGGAGTGGGACGTTGAAGGGGCTAAAATTATTATTATTATTAAAGGCGCAGGGCGATCAACTTGTTCATGTTACTTTGTAGTAGATACATATATTTCAGACATTAATCTGGGCGCAGAATAGTTTTAATTAAGTACTTTACAACTGTCAAAACCACACCACTTTTGTGTTTGAATTAAAATTATCAGCTTTAAACTTTCGAACCTTGGGTACCTACTGGTCCCGCTACCAAATTATATTAAAATAATGTAGTATTATTTAAACAAACTCCTGATATTTAGCAGTTGCCGTAACCTAGAGATGCTTGCAATACCAAAGGCATTGCTCGCACGTTTCTGACCTTAAGGGGATATAAAGGAGGGTTGATCTACCGGCTCTCTTACTTATCGTACGAAACGCAGCTATAATAGCTACTTTACGCTGATCTTCTGCGACAGGGTGGTACTACCCGGTCGTGCTAGTATATGAGCTCTAGTCAATTGGCTACTATTTGTGGCTCTCCTACCGTTAATTCCACTCTAGATAAACATACAATACTTCTAGTTTTCTCCTGGTATAGATCCACAAAACAGATCCACTCGCTTTTGATTACCATAAAAAGTATGAAAGAATCTCATGAATTCCTTTGAAAAATATATTAACATTTCTCAGTGGCAATAACCGCTTCTTTCAGTGCGGGCTTCCTCTTCGCTTTTGAGCCGAATAAAATTTTTGCTAATCAACATAAAGATTCCACTGCGCGTCCTACCTCCACGCTACTCGTAGCTAGTTTTATGAGTCCTTCTGAGATTAAAGTAAAGTATTTGTTTTGCTAAATACTGATGACTCACCCCGGCTTCGTACGGTTTTTATCTACTGGTAAATTTAATTGGAATGCCTTATAGCTACATGTAATATAAACAGTCCGGAAGCAATTATATATTATTAATAAGCATGATCCGTGGCTTAGAAGAAGTAATCGGACAAACAGACAGACAAATGTGGATAGCGGAATTGTTTTATTACTATTCAGAGAGAGATATTTACCTATATCTTTTCAGGGTTCTGTAAACCACGATATAAGATCAAGTAATTCATCCGGCAGTCCGTCTTAGTTCTAATGTAACTTACTACATACTTTACGTCGTGTTTTGCATCTCGCTATACTATCATTGTAGTCTTGTTGCTACCAAGACTTTAAATTGATCTTAAGTCTGAGAGCGATCTTGAGTACGCTTTTGACATGTAATTTCGTACTGGTATGACATAAGAATGTAATTTCCAAGATCGTTCTCAGACTGTGATCGATTTATTAATACGGGACTTAGCTAGTGTACTCAGTTCTGACATAAGTCACATTGCTTCCTTTAATAATAATAAATAATAAATATAATAAATATCGCCAGACAGACACACCAACTGTACGGTCCCAAACTAAGCAAAGCTTGTACTATGGGTATCGTACAATGGACTGGGGGCGATCCCAGTGACACCCAGACCTGGGCAAATTACGAAAAGGCCATTTCCGAAATTTGCCCCGGCGGGAATTGAACCCGCAACCACCATGTGCAGTGAGCCGAGCGGCCTACGCTCGAACCACTGCGCCAAGCGGTCGTCAAGCGGCTTTATTTCTGTTGTTGAACTTACTTAAGAAAAATCCTCCAAACGGATTCCTTTTACGTAAAAAATAAGACACTACAAATGAAAGGGTTTTCCAGTGAAATCTCTTAACACACTTACTAGATGTTTTCCAAGCAGTTTACGTGGCTGTTCCACAGGAGTCCAAAGCTACTTGTGTCAAAGCGAGTGCCTCTATGAATGGGAGTTTTGGGCGGCTGAAAATTGCAACTGAATATTTAAAAACATGAGATAACATCAACAAAAGCCATGCTACGAGACCTCTTTTGGAAATTGCCGCAGATACTTAAATGTTGTACCGCTTATGTGATAGAAAAATAAATTTCTAGGATTACGGATTTATAAAATGGCCGCCCGAATGTTATTGAGCCCAACTTGAACTTAAGCATTATAACCATACCGCATTGCTTCTCGTTAGCCGTGGTATACGTAATTACGTAAATGCTAAAACAAAGCGCATTCCAATTAAAATAACAATTAGGAATAGACAACAAGCTGAACAAGTTAAAATCGATCCGGACGTAACCGCAGCTGATCCGACGATCGGAAGGAGATATCTTCTGCGAACTGAAATCACGTACACTTGTATAATATCTGAAAATTTTGTCGGACTAAGCTACATATGAAAGCAAGATTTTGAGGGATCGTCCTAGTTTGTAAATGTCAAAAGTCCGCGAGGATTTTTACAATAGGTAGTTATTGGCAGCGGTATTTTTTATTGATTTTCTACAAGTTACATATAGATATTCACTTATAATAAATATTGTGTTGTTTGAAAGTATTGTTGGTTGAACTAAATGTTAGCTCTCTTCCCCTCCCTTTGTCCCACTCCCCTTATTATCACCAGCGTGCGAGCAAGGCCTTTGGCATTGCCTACATAGGCTAACTGCTTGACATCAGGAGAGCCTAAAGTTTGTTTTTCGTCTATATTTTACTTACGAAAATAAAATTCAAAATTATTATAGTGTCCAGAATACATCATCAAGATATAGCCACACTAAGCGGAACCATCTAAATCGGTACGAGCAGGATTATAAACGGACCGGATACAGCGCAGTGAGAGGATTTATGAAACCAGACTTGGTATTAAAGTTGAGCGCCTCATACGCCGAGTCGAGAGGTTAAAATTATAATAAAACTAATATCAAACTTTGTGCCCAGTAATCTACATCGAAGACATAAGTATACTACATACGTATTCAACCTGACTCGGCTATGCTGTTACGAAAGATGGCCCGTATTAGTAAATCTATCTCAAGTATGAGAACGATCTTGAGTACGATTTTGACATGTCTTTTTGTACTGGGATGACGTTAGGATGACATTTCCAAGATCGCTCTCGGACTTGAGATCAATTTTTTTATTCGGGCCCTTAGTCTCTGGTTACGATGGATGCTACTAGACGATAAAACCACTGGACGAAAACTAGAAACTAGGTACAGTTGCCCTATTCAAGCATGAGGCATGGCTAATAACTTATTGAATACGGAACGCGCTTCATGCAAGAGTAGGCAGCGATACGTCGACCAAGTGTAATGTTTCTGGGTGCGTGGCTAGCGGGGTATACGTGAGAAAGTCAAGATCGCGCGTCCAAGGCTTAAATCGCCTTAGGATGGATGATCGCTTTTCGCTCGTGATTGTATTTTAAATCATATATATGTACTATGGACAACATGTATATGGAAAATAAAATTGTCATCTTTATTGTATTATTGTTAGTACACTTCGCTTCTTTTTCAGGTTATTTTAAACTGTCAACCAAGTACTTATTCATAAAATAAAACCTAGCATTAAGCTCACAACAAAAAATAAATGTCAATCAAGTTGTTAAAAGTTATATTGCTGCTATGGCATTCATTTTTTTTTATAACTTAAAACATAAATCTTATATTTATCTGTAAATTACGGGGAAGGAAACACGTAGCGAGGAAACCTGCACGTCTATCGAAAGATCGTCTATCGTCGTCACTGGGCCAGCGTAGTGTACTAAGGACTGAATAGAATGTGCCTTGTCCGGTATAATGACAATAAAGGTCGCCCCCTTCATATTGCTACCAAAAAACGATATACCAAAATGTGGGCACACTTTATGTATACACAATGAGTATATTATTTTATTTAGGTAGTTTATATTTTTTTTGTTTTGATCACTGTGCCGACGAAGTTGCGGAGAAAAGCTAGCTTCAGAGAAACTTGCTAGTTTAGACTAAAATATATTTTCACTGTGCTGTGCTTGAGCACCGGGAGGAGGGTTAATAAGAATGCACTCGCACCTCTGTCAAAACGAACGTAATTGCGCGATTTCAATTTAGTTTTAACAACCATTAAACCCTAAAACTATATATATGAGCCCGCTTCTAACACAATCACTATCTTAGCTGGAGGGGCTAACGGGAATACTAGTAATGTGATAAACTCACATTGCTAGTAATCTTTTTTCCTTTAAAAATAGTAGGAGTCCAGTGCAGAACGAATTCTTTTTAACCCCCGACGAAAAACGAGGGGTGTTATAAGTTTAACATGTGTATCTGTGTATCTGTGTATCTGTGTATCTGTGTGTCTGTCTGTGGCAACGTAGCGCCCAAGCTGATGAACCGATTTCTATTGTGTTTCTTTTGTTAGATAGGTATTCTGATCGAGAGTGTTCTTAGCTATGTTTCATGAAAATCGGTTCAGCCGTTTGAAGATCATCAGCTCTTTTGTAGGTTAAAAAGCCACATTCACGGCCAAAACCAACTTCCACGGCTCGAATCCAATCAAAATTTGAGATTATTGGATTTAGATTTATTATATTTTTAAATGATCGTAATAGTCTGAACTGGCTTTTTATAATATTATAAATATGAAAAGTTTCCCTGATTCTGGGAAATATGTATATTTTATCAAATTTTATATGAGATTTGTGTATGAACTAAAGACGATCCATAAGTCACGTGTCAAATGATGGATACGCGCATGCGTTAAGTTTTGTTTGTTCTGTTAATGGTCATGGAATATTACGTTATAATAATTCTAGAGGGCGCTGCTCCGCCATTGAGAAAAAATGTAAAAAACAAATCTAATTTAAAATAATTTTAGCGTTATTGAAAATTCTTCCCCTGGGCTGCTCCCGTCCACCTCAGCCAGAGTTATTACATGAAATTGAATCATAATTGATAATAGTTTACTAGGAATTAAACCTCCGTGGCATCAGTAATTAGATTCATTGTCTATTCTAATGTCAATTATTATAATGTCATAACAAAATAATGTCTCATACTTTTACACAGATTTTCTGTTGATTATTGGATACATTTGATGAAAAGGTCGTCGCATCGGGGGTTTTTAAATTTTCAATTTAGAGTTATGATTATTTTATAAAGTAAATACCAGGTATGGTAGCGATACAAATGATGATAGCATTTGTATAATTGTGTCACATTGACACACGTATTTTCACGACAAAAGCAATTAAGTGGTAATGTTTTTACATGCAATATAATTCTAGGAATTGAAAGGTGTCGGTTGATACACGTGTCAAAAAAAAAATTAATTTCATTTTCATCTATTTTTGTTGAATTATCCACCTGGGTGTGTTGTGGTTGTATCTGTGTGGTGTTGGGTGGTTGGTGAGTGTTTGTTTTGTTTTTATATGTAATACCTTAATATGGGTATTGTTCCGCCTGTCCCTCCTGTCCCTCCTGATAAACCGGCTGATCTAAGCCTCCCAGGATCCTCGGAAAATCTTCCATCTAAGCCATCCTCAAAAAAGAGACCCCATGATACCGATAAAGAAAATCCATCCGATCTAAAAAAATCTTCCACAGCTCCGTCTGCTTCAGTGCAGCAGGTATTTTCCAACCCTGCATTCGACGATAATTCAAAATTAAAATATAATATAACTGACAATGGCCCCTTCTTGGTTCATGTAACTAGAGTGGAGCCGGATCTTTCGGCAGGCTTCTCTATTCGTCCTATTAAGCTGGGTCAACTTCTTTATCAAAATTCTGTTCCCGGTATTAAATCTGATGGCATTAAATCGGTTGGCCGCAACCGTATTGCCATAGAATTTAAATCTGCTGATGACGCAAACATTTTTCTCGAAAACCCTCTTCTTGGTTTACATAAATTTGCTGCTGTAATCCCAAAATTTCATGTTACCCGTATGGGGATAATAAAGGATGTTCCGGTTGAATGGTCGATGGAAGAGCTCTTTTGTGCATTGGAGTGTCCCCAAAATTGTGGACCAATTATAAAAACAAGACGTCTCAATAGAAAGTCTTTCCAAGATAACTCTCCAGTATGGATTCCAACACAAACAGTTGTAATCACATTTCAGGGTCAAGTATTACCATCAAGAGTGTTTTGTTTTAACACCTCCCTGCCCGTTAGTATTTACCAGCTCCCTACAATACAATGCTTGGCTTGCTGCCGCTTTGGCCATGTGAAGGTGCAATGTCGCTCGAAACCTCGTTGCTTTCGTTGTGCTCAACAACATTCAGGAGACAACTGTGAGGTGCCAGAGGTGGAGGCTACCTGTCTCTTTTGCTCAGGCTCTCATTTTGCAACCAACAGGGTTTGTCCTGAACACTCAAGACAAAAGTCAATTAAGATGGTCATGTCAGAAGACAATATTTCGTACACCGAGGCTGCCCAAAGGTATCCTACGATTTCCCGTAGGCCTTTCTCTGATGTTGCCAAATCACAACCCTGGTCTCAGCCATCAACTTTCGCCAACTCGCCAATAACTTCCTCTCCTTCTCGTCCTACTGTCGTCCCAAACTCCTCAACAAGTTCATACAGAAAAACTGTATTTTTTGATCGTCGTCCAAGACCCTCTCCGGGTGTTTCTTACAATCATGAAGCCCATAATCATATTACATCTACCCCTTCCTCTTCAATGCCTAATGGCAGTGCTATACCTCTTTCCCAAGATTCTTCTCCCAATGATAGTCTTATTGTGCTTCTATCAGATCTGCTTATAAACATTGTATACAAATTTAATGATGCCATACCGTACACCGTTTTGCAAAAGCTTCAGGATATGATTTCCATTATCGATAAAAATGGCCATCCATTGTCTCCTTCAATGGAATGCTAAAAGTATTAACCATAAAAAACATGTTATTCCTACGCTTGTTAATAAATACAATCCATCCATCTGCGCCATCTCTGAAACATGGCTGAGACCTGGAGCCCAGTTTAGGGTTTCTGGGTTCTCCTGTCTCCGGGATGACAGGGATGATGGTTATGGTGGCTGTGCCCTTCTTGTTAAAAGAAATTTGTCTTTTTCTCAACTCTCCCTTCCAACTCACAGCTCCAATTTTAACGTTGTAGCTGTTAATGTGAACAATATGACTATTCTTTCAATTTATATCCCTCATCCTAATGCTTCTATTATCTCTGAATTATCTTCAATTTTTTCCGCCCTTCCTAGACCTGTCATTATTTTAGGCGACTTCAATTGCCACCACCCTATGTGGGGCTCCCATCTCTCATCTCCTAATTCTGTGGCTTTAGTTGACTTATTTGATTCCGAAAACCTTTGCCTGTTAAATGATGGATCTCCAACCCGCAGGGTCTCCCCAATCCAAAATTCTAGCCATGTTGATTTATCACTAGCTTCACCAAATTTGGCTTCTCTCTTATCTTGGAGTATTTTGTCTGAATCATATGGTAGTGACCATCTCCCCATTTTAATTTCATTTCCTCATTCATCAATTCCCAACCCTACTCCCCCTCCTCTATTAAAATACAGATTGGATTTAGCTGATTGGAATAGATACTCACTACTAGTTGATGAAAAAATTTCGTCTCTTGCGCCAGTTAACAATCAAAATTTTATAAATTCATACTCAGAGTTGATTATTGCTCTTTCTTCGGCTGCAAATGCTGCTATTCCAATTAAAAACACTTCACGTAATAAATTACCTTCTCCTCCCTGGTGGGACTCTGAATGTACATCTATTGTAAAACAACGTAAGGAGGCTGAGGCCATATACTGTAGTAATATGAGTATGGTTAACTTTCTCTTGTTTAAACAAATTTCAGCTAAGTGTAACAAACTTCTATCAAGTAAAAAAAAACAGGGTTGGAAAGATTTTTGTGAAAACCTTTCCCCTCGTACTAATTCTTCTACGGTTTGGAAGAACATCAAACGCTTTCGTAGTGGTACATCTGGGAATTACAATATCTCCTCCAATGACACTTCTGCATGGTTAGAATCCTTTATGGATAAGTTAGCTCCTCCGTATGCCCCCTTCCATGACTGTTTTCCATCCCCTATCCCTGTTCCCTCTTCCTCTCATGAAATGGATGTGTTATTTTCTTTCGATGAACTATCTTGCGTTTTAAATAATCTTCAGGACTCTGCTCCTGGTATTGATGGAATCCCATATTCATTTATCTGCAAGGCATCTGACTCGACAAAGCGTTTCTTTTTAGATATTTTAAATCAGATCTTTTGCTCTGGGACCTTCCCTGTTCCCTGGAAAAACCAAATAATAATTCCAATTCTTAAACCTGGAAAGGATCCTAAAGAATCCTCTTCTTACAGACCTATTGCTCTATCTTCAGTTATGGCAAAGATATTTGAATACTTATTAAAAAACCGTTTAGAATATATGGTAGAAAACCAAGGCATTCTATCTAAGTCTCAGTTTGGATTTAGACGTGGGATGGGAACCTTAGACAGTTTAGCGCTATTAACCACGGATATAAGACTTGCTTTCTCCAGAAATGAAAATGTTGTAGGTGTATTTTTAGATATCAGCTCAGCTTATGATTCGGTTAATCTTTCAATTCTCAGGCAAAAATTGCTTCATCTGTGTATTCCTGCGAGAATATCTATCGTCATTTGTAATCTTCTTATGGCTCGGGTGATTTCTGTTCGTCACCTAGGCTCTCTCCTACCTCCCCGATCGATCTGGAAGGGACTCCCTCAAGGATCTGTTCTGAGCCCTATATTATACAGCCTTTATACTCATGATCTGGATAAATCGGTTGATTCATTTTGTGATATATTACAATATGCCGATGACATCGCATTGTATGCCTCTTCGCCCTCCTTTGCGGATGCTTCTATCCAACTTAACACCGCCTTATCGTACCTTCATAGTTGGTTATCGGTTCATGATCTTTATTTATCTGCTGAAAAGAGTAATGTAATAGTTTTTTCCAGGAAAAAGTTAATCCCAAATTTAGATATTTGTTTTGTCGATCAACGTCTGCCAGTTAAAGATCAAATAAAATTCCTCGGAGTTATCCTTGACTCAAAATTAACAGGAGTGCCACATCTCTATTACATAGCTGATAAATGTGAAAAGTATGTTAATGTATTAAGGGCACTTTCTGGTGTCTGGTGGGGCTCTCACCCTTACTGCCAGAAATTGCTCTATAATGCAATTATTAGAAGTCTCTTCGATTATGGGACTTTTTTACTTGAACCGTGTAGTAAACTTGCCCTAGACAAATTGGTGAAAATTCAATCAAAGTGTCTTCGCATTGTTTCTGGCGCAATGAAATCATCCCCAACAAACGCCCTGCAAGTAGAATGCGTAGACCCTCCTCTTCATTTGCGCAGGCAATATCTCTCTGACCGCTTTCTATATAATGCAATGCAACTCTCACACCATCCACTGTCTTTTAAACTTAATTCACTCTCCCAACTCATTCTCACTTCTAAATACTGGTCCCATAAGGAGCCTCCATGCCTCATTATTAGTTATAAAAGCTTCACTGATCTAACGTATCCTGTTATCCAATTTGCAATAAACCCTGTCTTTCTGATCAAGTTTTACGCCCTTTTTTTCACCCCTCGAATAATTTTTAACTTTGGAATAGGTAAGGACCATTCATGCGCGAATCAACTTTTTAACAGTATCCTTAATGACAAATGGAATGACTGGCTTACTATCTACACAGACGGATCTAAGGCGTCGCCTTCAGACTGTGTTGGGGCGGCTGTTTGGATCCCAAAATTTAAGATAATTTTGAGTTTTAAAACTCCGCCTTCTTCGTCAATTTTTTCAGCTGAAGCAATTGCTCTTTATGAAGCAGTATCCTATGTTGAATCCCACAATCTCAACAAATCAATCATCTTTTCTGACTCCTTAAGTTGTCTTCAGGATATATCTAAATTCCCCCTCCGATCTAAAAATATTTCCCCTTTAAACCTCAAAACGAAAGAATCTTTATATAAATGTCACTGTAGAGGAGTAGAGGTGGTTCTGGCATGGATTCCCAGTCATAATGGCATCAAAGGTAATGAAATGGCAGATCTTTGTGCAAAACAGGCTATTACAATAGGATGCCTTTCTCATCTTAACTATTATACAGCAGATCTTCGTTCTCTTGCTAAACCTCGTCTATTTAATAAATGGAACTCTGTATGGCAACGTTCCAAAGTTATAAAGGGTAAACACTATGGAAAAATTCAATCGGACATCCCTGTGAAACCTTGGTTCTTTAAATCTCGAAATGCCAAGAAGTGGGTTACCTCAACCATCATTCGACTTCGTTTAGGGCATGTCTGTTCTCCCGTTTTTCTTGCCAAGATTAGGGTCAGGGACCACTCTTTATGTGAATGTGGGTTGGAAGACGGCTCTGTTGATCACTTGTTTTTCAACTGTCCTAAACTAATATTTTCTCTTTATGATTTAATTCCTTCTTTTATTCCCCGTCCCTCGAATTCTAACTGCCTTTTAACTTATGTTTATTCTCCGTTCATTGAAACCTTATCCAAATTCATTCTTATAAATAACATTAAACTATAATTTATATGCTACTTTTTAATTTTTATTGATGATTTGTTTTAGTTTGCGTTATCATAACAAATGATATATGTAGGATTGTCTTGTAAATGGTATGTATTTGTTGTGTGTGGTGATTTTTCAACATCAATTCGTTATTTTGGTTTTTATTTCGCTTCACACTGGCCAAACTTCAGTGAATACCGTGTATTGACCTCACTTGACATTGGCAAAATTGTCCAAAAGGACAGGGCCATATAATAAAAAAAAAAAAAAAAAAAAAAAATATAATTCTACAATAAATAGAACAAGAAAAGGTATATTTAACGTAAAATGATAACATAAGCCAAATTCTAATTCCCTCCAATGAGTTTTATCTGTATTAAAAGTAAATTAACCGCCGGATTCCGCATTTAAATGAAAAAAAATTCATCAAAATCATTTTCATAAAATATTATTACCTAATTATTATTATATTTTTAGCTCTGGGTAAACTGTTCCTTGAAATAAAATATGAATAAAAATGCCTTAAACATACTTTTTTAATTTAAGTATGATGTTAAACACAGTAGTTAAACATACTACTTGTTCCTGACATAAACAGCTACATCTATTACATTATATTATGTCATACAAACATTTATTATTATCATACAAACTTTCATCCCCTATTGAATCCCCTTGGGGGTAGAATTAATCAAAATCCTTTCTTAGCGGATGCCTACGTCATAACATCTACCTGCATGCCAAATTTCAGCCCGATCCGTCCAGTGGTTTGGGCTGTGCGTTGATAGATCACTATGTCAGTCAGTCAGTCAGTCACATTTGAGTTATATATATTATAGATTATGATTATGTATACCCTACTTAACAAGATCTTACGGTTAAAGGTATAACGGAACTCTAAAACACCCAAAACTTCAAAATAAATAAACCGTATCTACCTATAAAAGGTGTAGTTTACTCAAATTCGAAACAGTTTATTTTGTGACAATGTTGAAGCTACTAATCCCGATTGCTTTATTGGGCAGTTTTTTTATTATAGTAGTGTCATCAGGTATGATAACTTTCATTTTAATAATCACGACTATAGAACAATGTATAAACAAATTGAGTACATTGAAATAAAACTATTTTTACGGATTATATCGCGTTTATTTAATAAACGTCGGGAACATAAAATTAAATAAACGCGATACAATCCGTAAAAATAGTTTTATTTCAATGTGTAGTATTCGCGTAAATATAAGAAAACAATAAATTGAGTACAGTCAACGTTAGAAGTAACTTTTGACGACCGCTTAGCGCAGTGGTTCCAGCGTAGGCCGCTCGGCTCACTGCACATGGTAGTTGCGGGTTCGATTCCCGCCGGGGCGAATTTCGGAAATGGTATTTTCGTGATTTGCTCTGGTCTGGGTATTACTAGGATTACCCCTAGTCCATTTTACGGTACCCATAATTCAAGCGTTGCTTAGTTTGGGATCATACATTTGGTGTGTCGGTCTGGCGATATAGCTGTTGATAGCCGAATATAATACATATTGTTTTATTTTTGCATGGCCTTAACAAAACCTGATCAAATGAAACTCAATAAACAATTTGGAGAAGTATCTGCTCAATGAACATTATTGAAGTACCGTATAATTTACACTAATTGCCCCGTCTGGTATTAGCTATCTACCGATTCTAAGACTCAAACGAATTTCTTACCAGCCAACAAAATACCTAATGACTTTGGGATGATAATGAGAGCCTTATAAGACACGTTGGTTTTCTACAGTCGATATTAATTAACTTTAAACGCAATTACCAACTGTCAATAACATATGTGTACATATTCGTGTATAATATATTGGTTTGCATATTGGCGATGATAAAAGAGCCGAATACGTGAGAACTATTCAGTCACTGGAAACATTACAAAAAGATTAAAAACTCATTGTTACTTGCGATAGTTTTGGTAACGTGTGGGGAAACACTTCGTTCAGATAAATTTTAATTATACTATTAATAACTTTACCTGTGCAAAATTCATACTCAACCATCCGTGTAATTTTCGTAAAAAGGGATACAAAGTTTTTGCTTCACGTATTAATATAGTGATACTTACCATCTAAATATATATAACTCAAAGGTGACTGACTGACTGACTGACTGACATAGTGATCTATCAACGCACAGCCCAAACCACTGGACGGATCGGGCTGAAATTTGGCATACAGGTAGATGTTATGACGTAGGGATCCGCTAAGAAAGGATTTTGAATAATTCTACCCCCAAGGGGATAAAATAAGGGATGATAGTTTGTATGAAACTTTGTCAATTAAATTCCACGCGGACGAAGTCGCGGGCACAGCTAGTGTACTTATAAAGTGATCTCTGTTTTCAGTGCAATGCCCGGGTCCCCATGAAGTCTACGCGTGCGGGTCAGCATGCGATACCGTCTGTGCGACATTGGGCGAAATTTGTCCAATAATTAATATCAGATGTAACGATATGTGTTATTGCAAGATAGGCTACGCAAGAAATGACAAAAATATTTGTATTCCTAGTGCGGAGTGTCCAGGTAGGTACCTACAGATTTTTTTTGCTGATTCTAAATGTCCGAGACTTAGAGCAGGTGCACCAGGGTCGACTTCGCTTATCAAAAATGTATTGTCTTATTTTAATAAAGCACGATATCTTTGGTGTCGCCTTAGTAAATGTTAAAAATGATGTACCAACCACAAAAGATAATCTGATTGGTTTCTTTCTGACTGCTGATCTATGATTAAATCACTCGCAACCAACCAGCTGTAGCTGCCACACGGCGACACGCTATCACGCTATACTTTTCCAGTATTAAGCTGATCTCGCATTGTATAGGATTTTCATACAATGAGCTCATAGAAAGTTTATACTGGAAATGTATTGCTTGATGTGTCCCGTACGTACCAACCAACTCAAATGATTTATAGGTACCATTAAATATATAAATTTTATTTGTGGTAGCATTTGCTGAGGCGCCAAGAATAATAGTGCATTCATAAAATAAGACCTTAGGTACATATTACAACAATTTTGCTCACTTTTTAGTTTAAATAGCTATCTAAGTTGGTTTATCTCCAATATAATCCCCCGAGCTTGCCAATTATTATTTATTCATTAATAATTAAGAAATTAATCATTTTTCATTATTTCCAGATACTTCAAGTTCCGAATAATAACAATTCTACACCATACTTAGGTATAACTATTTGCAAACAGAATAACAACATCTCGCACTAAATGTATCGTGCACGTTATATTAAAGAAGTAATTCCTTTTGTAAAGAAATATACCTTCCTACCTTATAATGGCATATGCGATCTTAAGTCATTATTCACGCATGTGACATACCTATTTCGCACAGAACATTGTAATAAAATGTTTACTTCGACGAAGTTTTTGTGTGACTGATTCCATTACCCCTGTCCTATGGCTGAAAATTAATACATTATCAAACTGGCCATTGATATACATAACACAGTACAATGAATATTATTAATATTTTGAATTCTGTTAAACTTTATTCTTAACTAGCTGAGCCCGCGACTTCGTCCGCGTGGAATTTAATTGACAAAGTTACATACAACCTTTCATCCCCTATTTTGTCCCTTTGGGGGTAGAATTAATCAAAATCCTTTCTTAGCGGATGCCTACGTCATAACATCTACCTGCATGCCAAATTTCAGCCCGATCCGTCCAGTGGTTTGGGCTGTGCGTTGATATATCACTATGTCAGTCAGTCACCTTTGAGTTATATATATTTAGATTAATACCAATTATAATTTTAAAGTAAGTACTAAGCAACTTCATTATTTCGCCTCTCGAAACCGGACAGAAACCAGAAGGCGGCGCGGCGACGGCGACGACTCACTCGTTCACAGCTTATCTATTTATTTAACCATTTATTTAGTTATTCATTTTGACAATACAGCCTACCACACAAGCACATAAAGTACCTACAGCATAAAACGTTTAGGGTCCCAGATCGACATCCAAAGTGTGTTGACCTTTGATACAGTGTTGACAAATAGAAGCAGAAGAAAATACGAATTAAATACAAAACAAAAGTTACAAGATTCGGAAATCAAGGGAAGGTTGGTAAATATTAGGTACTTCTTACATATGAAATTGGCGTTTTGTACGGGAGCAATATAAAGTTAATTTTTTTGTTTTCTAAATATATTTAATTAGTAAAAGTACTCGTATGCGCCGTTGTTATCTATGCACTTTTGCCATCTCATAGTAAAAAACCATGGGGGCGAGAATAAATATACTCTTTGAAGGCGGTTTGGACTGCCGCATCGGAGTTGATTTTTTTTCCTTGTAAGAAGTTGTCCAAATTCCGGAAAAAATGGTAATCTGTTGGAGCAAGGTCTGGGGAGTACAGTGGATGTCGCAAACATTCCAATTGTAGCTCATCTTACTTAGTGGTTGTTTGCTGTGCAGTGTGTGGGTCTTGCGTTGTCGTGAAGCAGCAGTGGCCTAGAGCGATTGATCAATCTCGGTTGTTTAGCAGCTAATACTTCCTTCATGGTTTGCAGTTGCTGACAATAGATATCTGCCGTAATCGTTTGGCCAGATTTTAGAAAGCTGTAGTGAACGACATCGGCGCTAGTCCACCAAACACTCAAAAGTAACTTTTACTGAGTCAATTTTCGTTTAGGGCAGGATTTGGCTGGGTCTCCAGGGTTCAGCCATTGCGATGAGCGCTTCCGATTATCGTACAGTATCCACTTTTCATCACAAGTAATGATTCAACTTAAAATCCTATCCTATGACCAAACGTTGCGCTATTGCCTAAGCTAAAGCCTAAGTATGTGCTTATGTACTTATAGTATAAACTACATATATTCTGGCGTTAAGTATTTATTTCATTTTGTATATCGAACAGTTGTACAAATACCTATAACATTTTGGCGTTGTTTATTCGTTTTAAGGTGGAGGCGCCTGTCTAGCCCGCGAAATTCAAAATTTTTGAGTATTTTTATAGTTTATCCAAAATCTGAAAACATTTAAGACAACATTTTGTGATTTGCGAAAAGCACAGTATGCAGTGCGTTTATTAATACATTTATTTTACTCTAAATATTATCACAGTGGATATGATACTAGTAAATCACTAAATATACAAAAATTGCCAGATTATCTGGATAGCTGTCGTTCTTGAAATGTTTTAGAGTAAGTTGGATATATTAATAAATGCACTGCACACGGTCTTTTTGGCGAATTACAAAATGTGCCCTTAGTTATTGTCAGATTTTGAAAAAATCCTAAAAAACCTACATAAATTTGAACTTCGCGGGCTAGATGGGCGCTTTAGCCTTAAACGTTATCTTTCTTATTGAAACAAGTGCACGGAGTCGTAAGCGGTGGTGGCTAACTATAAATTTCCTTTCTATTCATTTCGCAAGTTTTCGTGGTGATAATGGCGTGGAATATACTGCTGGTGTCTACCTTTATTGCCTGCACGTTCCTCGTGCAGGTATCGACAGGTATGTAGGTACTTACATACATAATACGTACTTAACAGGGTGTTTGACTAACACCTTTTATTGCATATATAATTATAATGAATTCCTAATTAAGATTAGGTATGAATAATACTAATTTTCAGAATATCTTCATAATTGGCTAAATTAAAAGTTTTTAAATCATATCAATAGTAGTTTTAGCAAACTTTAATAGCCAATCTTTGAAATAATTTAATGTTTTAGGAAATTTATTTCAAAATACAATTAGGTATAAGTATAGAAATAAAGAATTGGTGTTTATGAGTTAAGAAATAAAAAGAATACACTAAACTCAATATTGATCAAGTACCTCCCCAATTCTTTTATTTAGACTGCCACAAACGCAACGAGAAATAATATAGGTAACATTGATTTTGTAACTCTATCGTGTTGTAACAACCCACCTTACATACCCCAGGTAACTCATGAAATATTTGAATATAATAATGGCCAAGTGATCCGTATCGTCTAGTAGTTATAGGACCTAACATAGTGAACCGAAGATAGTAACCTAAAATCTTTTAGTGAAAGATTGGTATTCTAAGAACAAACATACTTACATTAAATACTCCCTAATCCAACCTAAACCGTTAATATTCTATGTTCTAAGTATAAATAAGACTGTCCTAATTCAACCTAAGTTTAATGTTGATGAGGTTTATGTCCTTAAATTACTCTATGTGAAAGTATAAATACACACAAATAATATGAACTAGTGGATGACGGTTATATCAAAGATATTATGCAGCAATTATTTGTTTTTGGACAAGGTCGGGAGCCCCATTCCACGCTGCCCGACTATGGGAAACATCTCATATATATTTTCCCTCCTTGACTTGTCACTCAGTCAACTATTTTAAATTAATAAATTGTTTTAGTACAACTTTAATATCAGCTAAAATTGTCTAATTTACCTCCTTTAAATAGGAAAAGTATATTCCAATCATTTGGCCATTAACAAGACCTTCAGGATTTCTTCTGCTTCATAAGTCTATAATATTAATAGATACACATTCGCTAAGTTTTGTCAGTGACTTGTTAGCATCTCGATCATCTACTTGTGATGAGAATACCAACAGGGTCTACCGCCCCAAGTATGACCAAACATAGGATTGTAGTTATATAGCTGACAAATCAGGTCAGTGACTAGTTAGCATCTCGATCATCTACTTGTGATGAGAATAGGTACTAACAGGGTCTACCGCCCCAAGTGTGACCATCATTGGATTGTAGTTATATTGAAAGCTGATAAATTAGATCAGTGACTAGTTAGCAACTCTATCATCTACTGTTTAGTGATTGCCAACAGGGTCTACCGCCCCAAGTATGATCCAAAACATCAAGCTTTAGCCGAGGAATAAGTAAATAATGTCAATAGATAGACTTATCAGCCAGTTTCAATCCATCCAGATTCTCGTATCTGAACCAAATGAAATTATGTTCAATTATTAAAGCAAAATTATGCAAAATGCTTGCACTATACTTGATAGTATTGAAATTGAAAGTAAGAATGTAGGTATTAAAGTTACATTATGTATGTTTAGGCAATGCAAAATAAGACTTTACCACTCATTCGTAAACCTAATCCAATGGAGAAGAATGAGCAAGAAACTCCATGGATATTACAAAAGGTCCTACCTTTCCTATCAACAATTTATATTTATATTTTAGTCAATATTCTCTAATGTAGTTAATGCATGATTGAACAGGTTACAATTTGTACGCACCACCATTATTGTTCTCGACGCGTAGGTATTGTTTTGAATTTGAAAAAAGAATCATCGTACATCTATCCTGATCTGTGGACACTAATACCTAGGCTAAATTCCATTCTAATATAGAAATGTAAAATTAATTACTTTGTTGAAATAGAAACTTACCAGGAACAGGCGAAACAAACCAATTTTAAAATAAAATTAAATACTTATTTGCAAAATCTTCTACTCTTGTGTACCTTCCGGGATCCCAACGTTGACTATCCTCTCCTACCATTCCACCCCCCGCACACCCCCTCGCGTCCTTCCGGCCTCACACGTAGGTTCAACTCCTCCGTTCCGCCGCTCGCGCCGTCAAGCCAAATCCCAGATAGGTAACTAACTAATACTGCTACCTACGTTTCATTAAAAATATTAAATCATTTTTAGACAATTTGTTTTAGATAAGATAAAAGAATAATTTTAATATAATTAATTAAATTGATGTCTCTATTTATAAATTAGCTTGTTATATTAATATTTGTGCACGTGACGGACGAGTTCGTACCGTTACAGCGTGTATTAACCATTTTGGTTAAATCGTTCTATCAATTTTAATTTAGTATTAAATTTTTTTAAGTTTGTCACTGGGGAGGCCTACCAGGGGACATCTTCCAACTGATGGTTGGATTAACATTATTTTTGTAGAATATACTCAAATTCAAACTCAAAGTTGTTTTTATTAATGTAAGCCAATAAAAAAATTATGAATAAGTAGTCAGAATAAGAGAGAGAAACTACCACCCCGGTTCGAAATGTTTATTCCTCTAAGAATAAGCGATTGTGTATATTCTACAGCAACAGAATGTGAGCAGGCAACACCATTATCACTAAATAATTAAATAGTAATCAAATCTCACATCAGATTTCGGTACCTATTTAAATTAAGTAGAAAGCTAGTTTAGTAAAGTGTGCATACCTACTCACACTAAATCAATTTCAATGTATTAAAAAAAACAGGTACCTACATGAAAAAATAATGTATATGCTTTCCATGCTAAATAAATGAATAGAGTTGAGGAACAATGTTGTTAAGAGGAAAGTGTGTGTGCTTTAACTAAAACAGCCCTCGAGGTCATCAGTTTAGCGGAAAAGGGATGGTTTTCCAGCCACTTACGAGTTACAACACTTAGTTACTCACAATGTTTGTTTTAATTGATATATTAAGTAAGAGTCATGACTATAGAAACTAAAGTCGCACTGATCTCGAAATTTACAGATTGTGGCGGCGATCCGAACGCAGTAGACGGATGCGGTTTAAATTGCAACAAACAGTGTTCTAGTTACAACAAAACACCCGGAATCTGTCCCAGAATACAATGCCCACCTCATGGGTGTGAATGTAAGGATGGTTTCTTTTACGATAAATCTGACAAAAAATGCGTGCTCCCCGAGAATTGCGGTGAGTTTCAGAAAAAAAACCATTAATTTTTTTGTGATCTTGAATATAGGTAGGTAGGTACTTAAATAACTACTTAGTTGGGACATTATAATCAGGTCATTTCGCAAAGACACGTGAATTATTGCAAATTGACCCATATGCCAGTGTCGTAAGAGTTATGTAATGTTAGTATCCTATCTCAGACTATCTCTAATGTTAGTCGCGGATCTGACGTCGCAATTTTTTTATCATAGGACAAAGATCTTTGTAAGAGATGTTGAGTAAAGTGCAACATACGCTCGTTCGAGTTTTACTATAAATATACCAGTGTTATCGTCGTTTATGTATATTTTAATAATGCACGATTTTGCATGTCGCACCAGTAAATATGATGTAAGTACGCAATACAAAAAATAATCTGATGGGCTTGTTATAAACTGCTGACCTTTCTTAAATCACTCGATACGAGTACCAACCATCTGTACCTACCAACCAAAATATTTAAACCGTCAGATATTTTGTATGTTAACTATTAGGATACTAAGGCGCTATGCAAAATGACAATTATAGTGTATTAAAATAAGTCACCGATCGTGCTCAGTCCACACGTGTAGCAAACACATTTTTGTTACAACAGTATTCATTTGAAAAATATATCTATGTCTCTTATAAGTATAAGAAGACATTAAAAATCTCCCGAGCATTCTAATTATTATTTTGTTAAATTATGATTAATCATCTATTATTATTTTCAGATCCCTCGAATTTCGAGTAATCACTACCTCCGGATTAACTGTGGATATCATGCTTAGGTACCTATAACGATTTGCAATTATTAGGAAATTTAACAACTAATAGATCCCTCATATAATATTGCAAGCTAAGTAGGTAAGTAAGTACTTTTGAAAATAAATAGACCTTACTACTAGAAAAATGGCACTTGGATCGTAATCAGTAAGTAAGTATTCATGCATGAGACATATTTCACACAGAATATTGTACTTTATATTTTCATTAAATTAATTTTAGACTTACATAAGTCAAATTAAAGAAATTACTCGGACGAAATTTTTGTGTGACTCATTCCAGCAACCATCTGTATTCTTTGGCTGAAAATTACACGGGACATTGATATAATTACACAACATACAGTGGGTTTAATTAATATAATTAATACTTTGAATCTGTTTAACTTCATTCTAATTAATGTAATATAAAAAAATAACAACACAACTTAATTATTTCGCCTTTCAAAACCCGACACAAACCAGAAGGCGGTGCCGCGACGGCGACACAGGCGTTCACACCTTATCTAAGTATTTATTCATTTGAGCAAAACACAATAGATAACAATAATACATACAGTATATAATAAAACACCAAACGTTTACGGTCGATATCGACATTCAAAGCGTGTTGACACATGGAAGCAGAAGAAACGACGAATTAAATACAAAAAAAAGTATAAGATAAGGAAATCAAGGGAAGGTAGGTACATAATTATCATAGCTGCGGCTCTATGCCGCTCTGCTCGGTGAGACACTTCCAAGGAGGGTTGCCCAGGGCAAGACACTCTGAAACACCCTGCTCACCGAACGTGACTGTTCCACCGTAGTTAGTCAAGCCGACCACTGCAAAATAAAACATATGGTTAAAGCTTTAAGGGTCAAGATAAGATGAGCTTCCGTCAACCAAGATCTATGAACAGACGTCGCGCTATCGAAAACTTTAGAACACCAAAAACGTCTGTCCAAAGATGTAACCTTCTATAATTATCAATATTCCGATACAAGCTTGGACTTTATAGATTTTACGCGCCACTTCAAGGCAAGTCAGTTCTCGGCCATGCATGCAACATGACTATTTTAATTGAAGATGACGTCACACACAATGCAGACAATCAAGTTTTATCGGTATACCTATATCCACTTTGCATGCCGCTTCGGGCCTCCCCTCAACACGAGGGGGATTCGGGCCATAATCCACCACGCTGGCCCAGTGCGGGTTGGCGGATTTCACATGTCTTTCGAAAATTGGTTAAATCTTCTAAGACATGCAGGTTTCATCATGATGTTTTCCTTCACCGTAAGCAAGTGATAATCATATAGAAATTATGATTCGCACATAGATTACGAAAAAACCAGAGGTTCGAGCCGGGGTTTGAACCCGAGACCTGGTACCCCGCAAGACGCGTGCTTAACCAATCGGCTATCACGATTTGATAATGTAAACAATTATTTAGTCGCCTCATGCCACGCCGCCCCACTGCAGTGCACGTGCTATTTATATCAACCACTCGTATGCTTTCTAACACATTTTTTTTAAATACTGAATATAACTTAATATCTTGTATCACATAACACAGTCAACAACTTCTTTACAACCCACAGAAACAAACAAACATACTAATAAACCAAAACTAATAACCAGCTCCTTCGATACAATCCCCAAAGTTCCGAACTCGATATCGAAATTCGAAATTGGGACGGATCGTCAACATTCGATAGCTTACGAGTATTTGGTTTCCATACATTAATAATGTGACATGTTCGTTGATATTCCTGTTTTACAAAGCAAACACGTAGACTACATAACTTTAACTAACTTCATAGTAATGTAAGTATCATAATATTCATTGAGTTACAATATAACTGAGGTAGGTAGGTATATTTTAATAGAGTATCCAATTCATAGTTCTGTTATTTAAATAGCTTATGAAACCCGTCGAATAGGTACTGAATTAAGCCCGAAAATAAATTTTAGTTTAAAAGGGTTACTACCAGCTGATTTCAATTGTAACTTAATTATAAATGTTTAATTACATATAGGTAAGTACTCACAATGATCTGCGCTTCGTCTTACTATTGCCTGTAAATAAATATATGATATAACATCTACATATATTTAAGGGCACTTAACTGTGAGTCAAAATAAAATCGTTTAATGTATATCTATAAATATAATGTTAATAGCTAATAGGTAAACTCTGAACATATCAAAGCGTAGACTGGCAAAAGTCTGGCCTATTTTAATAGTATCTGTGGGAGTTACTAGATATATTTTATTTAAATTTACCTACTTAATTATTTATTTTTACAAAAAAATTGAGTTGTTAGACCCCATTTAATAGACGTAAAATAGTTACAATCAGATCAAGACCATAATACAATTTTTGTGTAACTTAGCCCAACTCAAAGTCAATCCACCTCAGCATAGAAAAAGCTCACCTCTTCACTTCCGAGAACTGCCATAATACATAGAAGCAGGTGGAATCTCATGTCGATTTGCATCACCCGGCACAGGCAGAGGGCACGGAGCAAACTGTCTTCTCGCACGCTTTATACCACACTTTATAACACACACACTTAATAAATGAATAGCAGCCTGCGGCACACGGTTTACGAATAAGAATGCCGCAAATCAAAAGCCGATGTTCGAATCCTTGTGGAGTCAAAAGCGGTCTTGTTGAAGAAGTGTAGCCAACGCGACCGTAAGATTCATAAATTAAAGATAAAAAACTTTTTAAATACAAGCTTTTATTTGATTGCCCTAAAAAGAAAATAAAATTTAAACCAATCAATTTAGTACATATATACAATTTAGTAATGACTAGCTGAGCCCGCGACTTCGTCCGCGTGGAATTTAACTTAACAAAAAAAGCCCGCTCCCGCGTTCTGAGCCCGCGCGACAGGACTCATTATTTTATTTTATTTTTTCCTAAATTAAGGTAGCTAAGTTACTCCTTTTATCATCAGCTATCTGCCAGTGAAAGTCCCGTCAAAATCGGTCCAGCCGTTTCGGAGATTACCCGGAACAAACACACAGACAGACAGACAGAAAGACAGACAGACAGACAGACAAAAAAAAATGAAATCGCGTTTTTGCTATAGGTATGTACTTTGATATGCACTTAGTGAAAAGGTGTTATTTTGATATTACAAACAGACACTCCAATTTTATTTATTTGTATAGATATAAAAGCTTCTCGCGATATTTACCTGTGTACTAACTTGTCTTGCTTGACATACTTATTATAAGTAATTCTATGAACAAAAATGGTTTCTATAAAATATGCAAATCTCGCGACAAGCTTTTATATGCTGGTGCTGATACCTACTCAAACTTATATATGCTGGTGTTAATGACCTTTGCACTGAATTAACTACACCTTTTTTAACTATTAAAAATTGGGACTCCATACAAACCTTCATGCTCCATTTTATACCCTTAGGATGTTTCTCATTGCTTGCCTAAGTCATTTAAAGATCTTTTGTTCAAATTTCGTGTTCCTAACTTCAGAAGTGAAGTCTCAGATTAATTAGTCAAAGTCAAAGCCAAACCGTTTATATTGTTTAGGCCTACGGGGGCACTTAAAATTGTCAATTTTACATTTTTTTTCTTATATATATCTACACTGGATCGGAACGCGACCTCTACTGAGAAGTTCCGGCAAGAAACTCAGCGGGCTTGTCTTTTTACATTTTGTTATATTTCTTTTTTTTTAGATCTTTTTATAGATCCTAATTAAGCGATACATCCAATTGTATCATCCTAAACATCTTTAAAAATATAAAAGTACTTATAAGTATATTATTACAACTATCACAGATGTGACACTATCTCTCCTATGACTTGTACCAAATCGGCGAAACCTATTCGAGCAGTGATTAGATACGGAACAGTCAGGTATTGTGGCAACAGCTCTACCTGTGATGACGTAGCCTCTAATACTATTTAAAGGTCGGAGGTTTGCTGAATATTAAACGATATCCATCAAAGCAAGTCACATTAACATTTTTATTCTTGTCATATCATGTTTTCGAAGAAATATTTGAGCTTTATTCATGAATATCGTTAAGTATTTTATTGGTATGGTGATTCGTTAATGCCATTGTATACACTGATGCGATTGAACTGTGTAAATAGCCAGGAAGATAATAAATAAATAAAATAGTAAGTATCTCCAGAAATACAAATTTGTCATGTTTCGTTTAAAATTGAATAATAATAATACACATTTATTAACTGATTTACCTAGATTATTGTAAAGGATTTAAGAAAATCATTAAAATAATCTTTATTTAATTTCAATATATATATCTATAAATACTATCCGGAAGACTAAATATAAACCAATGATAATGTAATTTACAAATACGAGGCATGCCTTTTAAGTTCTGTCGTTTCCATAATTCCCGGCAATTTTGAATTTGGAACTGTTCTATATTCGAATGTGTTTAAATTTCGAATCTCAAAACAGTTGAATGTATTAGGATTAATGTTATTGTTTAGTCACAGCGTCGATTAGAATCTGTCAGGTTACGTACGAAAATGAATCTTTCTAAGGAAAATGTTCGTGCAATAATTTTCTACAACTTTAGAAGAGGCCTGACACGGCTTCAGTGTTTTGAAGAGCTAATATCTGTGTTCAGGGATGAAGCCCCATGTCTGCGGACTGTCGAACGCTGGTATTTAGAATTCCAGCGTGGACATACTAGTGTTAGTGACAAATCTCGCGAAGGTCGCCCAAAATCTGCATTCACTGAAGATAACATCATTGGAGTGAGACAACTAATTCTCGAAGATCGTCATGTGACGTATCGAGAGATAGAGGCTCTATTAGGCATCTCAGGGACAACCATTCAGAAGATCTTGCATGAAGCGCTTGGTGTAAGAAAGCTAGTTTGCCGTTGGATACCGCATCTGCTTTCCGACGATCACAAGGCGGCCCGCGTCAGATGGTGTAAGAAAACTCTGCAAAGGTTCAACCGAGGAGAGTCAAATCACGTCTACGACATCATCAGTGGTGACGAATCTTGGATCTATGCCTACGATCCTGATTCCAAACAACAATCTACAATCTGGGTCTTTCAAGACGAGCCAAAGCCGACTAAAGTTGTTCGTTCTCGAAGCACTTCAAAGAAGATGGTGGCCACGTTCGTTAGAAAAACCGGCCATGTTGCGACTATTGCACTTGATGATCGTAGAACGGTTAACGCAGAGTGGTATACCACAGTTTGTTTACCACAAGTCATCGCCGAACTTCGAAAATCTAACTCAAAGCGACGCATCATCCTGCACCACGACAATGCAAGTTCACACAGCGCTCGTCAAACGATTGAGTATTTGAAGCAGGAAAAAGTAGAAATTCTTGACCATCCTCCATACAGTCCTGACCTAAGCCCTAACGATTTTTTTACATTTCCTAAAATTAAGAAAAGTCTTCGTGGTCAAAGGTTCCAGTCCAGTGAAGAAGCAGTCGACGCTTTCAAGTCAGCCATTTTGAACACCCCCACTTTAGAGTGGAATAAATGTTATAATAACTGGTTTGAGCAAATGGGAAAGTGTATTAAGCTACGTGGTGAATACTTTGAAAAACAATAAAAAGTACTATAAGGTTCTAGTTGTGTTTTTTTCTTCAAACGACAAAACTTAAAAGGCATCCCTCGTATGATGGACAGAAATTCGACAACTTCGGAATTAATCATCATAGGTTCAGTTAAAAATCTCCTCCTTTTCTGCAAGCGTTTTCAGTTTTTCACAAAGATCATAACACATAATATTTATAATCAATGGTCAAGCTATTCTTTGGTCTTCTACGATATACAATGATCAACTATTGTATAATTTGTCATCACACATTATAAATCTGAACTTCATCTCTACTTTCATAGTGGCGTCGCGACGCTTCCATAGTGGTGTCACCATGTTACCATAGTGGTGTCTCGACCTTTTCATAGTGGCGTCACGACGCTTTCATAGTGGCGTCGCGACGTTTCCATAGTGGCGTCGCGACGCTTCCATAGTGGCGTCGCCATGTTAACATAGTGGCGCCGTGACGCTTGCATAGTGGCGTCTCGACCTTTTCATAGTGGCATCTCGACCTTTTCATAGTGGCATCTCGACGTTTTCATAGTGGCGTGGCAATGTTACCATAGAGGCGTCGCCATATTAACATAGTGGCAGCACGACGTTTCCATGTTGTTTACCTGATTGCCGCTTTGTTTATTGAGATAATCAAAAACCGTTTTCGGCATATTGCAGCACAAGTCTAGCATATTCTTGTATAAAGCTTCAGATTTTCGAAAAACTAAATGGCCATGCTGGTGCATAAATGGATTTTATCTGATAGCCGCTTTGTTTTTTGAGATCGAGAGTCGCGATTTGCGGCACAACGCAGCACATGCCTAGCACAAGTATGCACAAAGCTTAGTTTTATTCAAAATCATAATGGCTATGCTAACTTCTCGGGCATAACCAACACACAATATTAACAGAATTCCAAACTTATCTCATAAATGCACGAGTCACTGTTCAAGAGATCATTACAAGGGCAAAATAAGGATCGACGCATCAGGGTCCTCGTAAAACAATTTGTAAGGTCATATAAACTTATCCAATCTGGCCTAAGCTAGCAGAGCCGTGTATTATGCGCCACAACACTGGAAAATTGAGTGCTAAGATATAACTTTGATAATCTGATAAATTAAGAAATTGAGAATTCGTTATTTCATGGTTTTCACGACAAGAGCTGTCAATATGATGAATAACAATAACTAAGTAATGGTGCGCAAATAAGTGATGATGATGGAGATATTGTATGTACAGTCGTGGAATTAAAAGGTTAACCGCCTTAGAGTCGACTTTTGCTTGCACGAGTGCAAGAAACAGTAGGCAATGCCAACATTCCAGTGCAGGAAGTAGTGCTGTCAAGATTTGAATGACATTGTCAACTAATTTTGTCACCATGTTACGTGTGTGGTATGTGACATTGACAGGCACTGAGAATAACAATATTTTTATACCGTGTATTGACCTCACTTGACATTGGCAGAATTGTCCAAAAGGACAGGGCCATATAATAAAAATAATAAAAAATAAACATAAAAACCAAAGAGGATATAATTACTACGTATATCAAAAATATTAATGGCAAATCAAACCATGAAACAACAAAACAAGTTAAAAAATCAAACAACTTTGTTCTGAGTAAATTTAAACTTTGCTGTCGAGTAGTTAGAGCATCATTTTCAATGCAACTTTCTGTACTATGACTTACTTTTAAAACGTAATATCTGCTCCCACACGATAACCGAATCAATTTGAAAACTGATTAAGTTTTTCATACCCCTACTGTACTTTTAGTTGCATTTTTGTTGCTTTCTAACTGACCCGTTTAAACCACGATGTTTTACCTGAGTAAGTTTAATATTTTCAAATACTAGATCAGAACACTAATATGATTCAAGTTATTGTGATATTGTGAACACTAATATAATTATTTTTCAAAATACGATAAAAGTACAGGTAAGTATATTCTTGACAAAATAGACTTTCAGGTAGCTAATGATTTTCGAGACCTTAATATTATTTGTAGGAAAGGTCAGACATACAAGGCAGTGAAATAGTTAATATAAAGTAAATTGTAGTCTGTTCCAGTTGTATAAACATAACCTTGATACTCCTAAAGTGAAATGTTATTATATAATTACGTCTATTCCCTAAGAGTAGGCATATATGAGTAGATACCCACTGTTGGGTAATGTCTACTCACACATTTTCACTGATGGGGATATCAGTGTCTATTGTCTATTGTCTTTCATTGGGAAGATTTCCAGTAATCCTATTTATCTGCTCTTATGTAACAGATTCCAAGACAATTTAGCTTTTCTTCGGGACTCGTAGAGGGTCAATCTACGACCGGCGTCATCATTGGACACCATTATCCATCCTGGCTTACAGGAGTAGGTAACAGTGGTAGGAATGACAGTTATGTATTGTGATGTCATAGGTCTAGGTTAGGCAAAGTTTTACAGTACGTGCTCCCATAGGTACATTTCTTGAAAAGCTACATCTTCGAGCCAGAAAATGATGTTTTGTACCAAAGAGTGTAAAAATGATCACTAGCGAAGAAGAAGAAATAATTTCATGCGCTTTCACGACTTATAGATATTCCCTAATATTATTATAAAAAAAACTGAAGTCTGGCAGTTTCCCCCTCGTATGAAGGGGAGACACATGTCAAAAATCACAAAATGCCAATGAAATGATCAAATCAACCTTGATTCCACTACAGACTTTTAATCAAACTGAAGCCCAAAAACTATCACTCCTCGCTCCCAGGACGCTCAGTATCATTAATCATAAGTTCGCTAACTTAACGTATAAAGTTGCACTGTAAGCCAACAGAGGGCATTAACTTCGTAGTGCTCTTTACTTAACAAGTTACCTGCTCGCCATAAATATATTAGCGCGCCACGATGAGGCACAACTTTAATGAAACACACGACACGTGCTTAGCGACACATGCTTGGGAAACATACTCTTAGCATGTGCATCGTTCAAAGTCTTCATCTACAGCAGTGAATATAATAAATAAATAAATATCGCCAGACTGACACACCAACTGTTTGGTCCCTAACTAAGCAACGCTTTCACTTTGGGTACAGTACAATGGACTGGGGACGATCCCAGTTACACCCATTTCGAAAAGGCCATTTCCGAAATTTGTCCCGGCAGGAATCGAACCCGCAACCACCATGTGCAGTCAGCAGAGCGGTCTACGCTCGAAGCACTGCGCCAAGCGCTTCTCAACTATACTCCAGCAACTCGACAAGAAAAGCAATCGTACGTGAGCGGACCTTGAATATTTTTGGCTCGATCTTAAATGTCAAAACCGACGTATTACGAGTGCAACTCGGGCGGTTTTATAAGGGTTAACTAGCACTAGGTCTCCCCTCGCATTGAGGAGTCTGCCTACCCCTTCCGGGAAAACAGATGTAATGGTGTGTATTTATGTAACACCGACGGTACAGACCATATCCGTTACACGGACTGGAACAAGCTAAAATGTTACTGAAATAGCGCCCTAAAAGCATACCAACGCAAAACATTACTTAAGTTATTTTATGGATATTAAAGGTAAAACAACGCGACCATTTAAAGACTTAATTACGTAACGTGATTGTTATTACGGAACCAAATCACCAGGCTCGATATTAACGCCCCAAAAAGAAATATTTGTGTTAAAACATAAAAGACCTTTCGCGTGTCGCCCGCCTATAACATTTCGTAATTAATAACCACGACGCCAGTCGTTTATGGTAATAAAGGCTATTTTTCTTTGCACTAATGCGCGTCTTCGAGTTCAACGCACCTGAAATGCCACTTTGCAATTTCAGTAGCTCCGAGATGTTATCTCTATCAATTATGGGCCATAAAACGTAATGACTTCATCGTAAATCTTGACTTACACGACAGAATGTTACTTGGTGTCGAATAAATGAGGGCAAATTGCTCTAAGGTATTACCGATTGTTGTCTGAAAGCAGTTGATCGGTGGTGCGTGAGCGGTCGAGAGGCTCTGGCTTTTGTCAAGAAATTGCTGTGGCCCTCTTAAATTAATAAGCAAAGCTTGCCCCTCCATCTGATATTACGGGGAGGAAAGCTTACTAATTATAAACAAAGAGAAATATCGCCTAAATTACTTTAATAGCAATTTGTGGACGAAGAACGTGCTGTGGTTAATTTTAACATCTTCATGCAAGAATTAAGACTACCGCTTAGTAAATTATTGTGAAATATATATATTACTAGCCGTGCCCCGCGACTTCATCCGCGTAGTATTTTAACTTAGAAAAAATTTCGGGATTATCGGGTTAAAAAGTATCCTATATGTTAATCCCGGTTATAATCTATCTGTGTTCCAAATTTTATCCAAATCCGTTCAGCAGTTTTTGCGTGAAGGAGTAACAAACATACATACATCCACACTCACAAACTTTGCATTTATAATATTAGTAGGATTTAAAATGGAATCACACTTGGATTAAATCATGATAATAATATCCCACAGGCTAGAGGTTAAGTAAGTACATCTATATACTACCCCCCTTCCTTTCCTTGTATTCCAATTCCCACTCCTCTTCAGGTAGCAACGTGCGAGCCATGCCATTAGTTTGCAATAATTTATAGACTATATACGGTAACTGCTTAACATCAGACGGGTTGTAAACTTGTACGGTAACTGCTTAACATCAAACGGGTTGCAACTGTATCATCTATATATTTTTTCGTGAAGGAAAAACTTTCAAACGTTTTATACGAAAATTGCTCGGACGGAGGAGTATGAAATTTGGCACATTTATAGTTTATATAGAGAAGAAGTGCAGAATGCTAATATTTTTAAATGATAATACTTAGAAATACATTAAAGTCAATAAATAAAAGATTACACACACTACCATGAATTAACACACACATATTTGCAACCTCCACACCGACTGACTGTCTGTCTGACAAACGGTGACAGTTTTTAGAGGGCGGGACTTCCATAGTGCATTCTGCGTGCCAGTAGTCTTTGACAATAAAACCTTAATGACGTTTAAAATTACAATTTAAATTAATTATGGTCGAATTTCGACCATTACACCGGGAATACTACCTAGTATAATATATTATTCAGATATCAACCATAACAAACAACAGACTAAGAATAGTTACATACATAGTACATACATAGTACATCCTGAATCAACATATCGCGCGGTTCAAAAGACATCTAAAACAATCACTTATTTTTGTTTTCCAACGTCAAGGAATATTAAACACGGTTTCACCATCCACCCGGGCTACTTAAGTAAGCACTTAAAATGTCGCCGAGATGAATGGCTCAACTTCAAAGTTCGCTTAAACTTTTGACAGTGGAAAAATTCTACAATTTCCATCTAGGATGGTAGGACTAATTCTCTTATAATTGATGTATGCTATTTCTATAAGCATCACACGTCTCAAGTTTTGAAATTGTGTAAATGTTTGTTTGAAATGGTTAAAATTTTCTATTTTAGTGCTCAACTGAAACAAGTCGCAACTTAACTCAGAATTTTGAACAAATTGTCTGGAAAGCATACAGTACTGATTCTATTTCAATATTTTAGCCTCGTACTGAAATAACATTGTAGATTATATAGGTAAGCATAGGCTTAGGTAAATTTATACTTTTGGAGACTCAAGAATGGAAACACAAGTGTTATTCGTTCTTTAATTATATAATAATAATATAATAATTTAGCCCTTTTGACGTCCCACTCCTGGGCACGGGCCTCCCCTCAACACGAGGGGGATTTAGGCCATACTCCACCACGCTGGCCCAGTGCGGGTTGGCGAATTTCACATGTCTTTCGAAAATTGGTTAGATCTTCCAAGACATGCAGGTTTCCTCACGATATTTTCCTTCACCGTAAGCAAGTGATAATCATATTATAGGAATTATGATTCGCACATAGATTTCGAAAAATCCAGAGGTGCGAGCCGGGGTTTGAACCCAAGACCTGGTGCCCGCAAGACGTGTGCTTTAATCAATTCTTAACAACACTCAAATCGTATACAAATTCTATTATACCTAGATAGTTTTCCATTTCAATAAGCATTCATGAAGAAGAATTTATAATATTTAATCATAATTAATTTTTCTTCTACATTTATTTTCAGAAATTAATTTTCGCTCCCTTAATACTTTTCCATTGTTCTCAAAGAGCAACGAACGATCGTACTACAATAACAGATGTAGATAACATTAATTAGTCGGTCGGAGCTCTCACAACGTTACACAAACGCCTTACAAGCATTGTGTTCGGCCCTGTATCCTGAATATCAAATGAAACAGCGAAGTCGTTTCAAACTAAAATGTTTTGGAGCTAAACCCACGTTTTAATAAATGTAAACGGTTCGCGTACAGGAGAATTAATGTAATTATTTTGAACAATTATACTTGAATGGGCGCTGAGAAGGTGGTACGCAGGTTATTGGTGAAATTCCCCCTTTGTTTCAGTAAGGGTGTCATGTAAATGATGAAGCGTGGAAAAAAAACATTATTATAATAACATTAAAATAATATTTTTACAACCAAAATCAACTTAGATAATTCTGGTCGTTGGTTCTTATCTATACAAATAAATAAAATTGACCTGTAATATTAATTATTTCTCCAACAGTAAATTGACATCGGAACGGACTACTATGCTAAATAGCGTGCAAGTGACATCTGGAGTAGTTTATTACACAGACCTTGTGGAAACCAGGGTCAATTTCCGTGCGTTCAAGCGGTTTTGCCATACCTATTATTGGAATCAAGTATAATCAGCTCACGAGTTTAGGTCCAATTAGTCATATTTCAATCCGTGATGCCTTACATATTTCGGTCTTCAATCAGCTGTAACAGTCTTGGTTCTATGGCAATTAGCCCATACCAGCTACATATATTTTGTCTCCCGCTTTGCACCGGAGGGAAGTGGAAATATTTTCTTCCAACTCCTCCTATTATTTCTTTCGATTAAATTCGTGCGGGTTCCAAGACAATTTAACTTTTCCCGGGGACTCGTCGAGGGTCAAACCTCGACGTCATTATTAGTCACCATTGTCGATCCTGGCTTACAGGAGTTACAGTGGTGGGAGTGTGTGGCGGGACTAATCCCAAGCTACCTCTTAGTCTTTTTTCCAGACAAAGGATCTATAAAACTGTAATCAAGTAATATTTAAGATGATAAGCAATCATAGTAGGTACCTACTCAATGAGCCGGTTGGTAGGTCATTAAAGAAGAACATTAAAAATTATAAAAAGTAAAGTAATTATCTATCCACCCGAAATTAACAATGTATCAAAAATTCAGCTAAAGAATTTTAAAGGAAATACACTTCAATTGTTTCCACAGGTAATTACTATGAAAATTGCCTTCAGTGCCACGCTAAGCGGCTTTATAAGCTCTTTGATTACGTTAAACGACACTTTTATTCGAAATGGCGAAACATTTTCGACCTTTGTCTTTGTTTAATACTGTCTTATTATAAATAAAAAGCAATAGGGAAAATGCACGAACCTCATTATAGGTAGTATACTTTTATTTCGATAGGAAAATGTCATTCGGTTACCTTTATTTATTTAATACATAAATATCGCCAGACGAGCACACCAACTGTATGGTCCCAAACTAAGCAACGCTTGTACTATGGGTACCGTACAATGAACTGGGGGCGATCCCAGTGACACCCAGACCAGGGAAAATTACGAAAAGGCCATTTCCGAAATTTACCCTGACGGGAATCGAACCCGCAATCACCCGATGCAGTGAGCCGAGCGACCTACGCTCGAACCACTGCACCAAGCGGTCGTCAAATATTATTTATTTATTCACACAGAGAAGACGACACCGCCCTGTCTACTTTTGACAGATAATGGCTGTATTTGACATCTAGTTACACTAAAATGTATGGAAAGACAGGTCGAGGCGAGGGCAAAGAAGCAGGTGTGGTTGTTGCTTTTTTTTATATTTAGAACCAAGTCGGCTAACAAGCGTACAACCTGGCTGATGTTAAGCAGTTACCTTAGCCCAAATATGCTTGTAATACCAAGATGTTGTTCGCACGGGACCGATCTGAAAAGGAGGGTTGGGTTGTCGGCTCTCGCACTCTTACGCACAATAGCTACTTTACGCCCATCTTCCGTGAGAGGTTAGTACTGCGCCGGTCGAGCCAATCAGTATAATATAAGCTGTAGTTAATTGGCTACAGCTTAATAACTCTTTTAGTAGGAACAAAGGAACTCCTTTTGTAACTGGTACGAGGTGTCATGCATGCATGTCGACACCTTCCATCATTTCATGACGCCCGTCTTATGAACATGCCGTAAGCCGCAACATCCATCTCACAACCTCATATCCCAACGTCTGCAATGGAACGAGCGAACTTAAAATCCATTGCAAGGGCGACGTTCGTGCGTCTCTCGAGAATCTGCATATTCATGTTTTGTACTTAGCTACCGTGTTTATAAGGTAGGTATGTGTGTAAAGTAGGTCACATTGGGATTGTATACTGAACCTTGAGGTACTAGTTTAAACTAAGCCATAGACAGAGACAGCAGAAATGCTGATAGTTTCAGCCGACATTTATTTTTTTATATAGCAATGTTGACGATAAAAACAGCGCCGTCTAGGGACACCCGAAAGAAACGAAGCTTTATAGTATAAAGCGTAGGGCGCCGCAGCTCTGACGTCATATTGTAACGCTACTGACGCTTAGCACGGATATAGTGGCCGCGCGGCGAGCGCTCCGAACGTCCGCATAGAAGCTGCGCTTTAGCAAGTATACGATCCGTCTGATGTTAAACGGTTATTATAGCCTTTGAAGGCTTACAGTACCAAAAGCATTACTCGCACGTTGGCGACCTAAAAGGGAGTGGGACATAGAGTGCGCTTTCTTCTCTTTCACTCATCATATGAAACGCAGCTATCAAAGCTACATTACGCTGATCTTTTGTAATAGGCTCGATGAAAAGACTTTACTAATGTTATCAATTGATTACCGATAATGATTAGCTCACCATCAGTACCGCAGACATATTAGATGCTATCCACCTATTAGAGGCTATATCAGGAACACTGATGCCAGTTAGTGGATCAATGTAAATCTGCCTATAAACAGCCTCTCTTTTCGTCTCTTACCACAAAGATCACAATATTTATACAGAAGTGAATAGCCACAAAACGACATACGTCCACTTAGCACCAAGTAAAATGTAGAATTTTATAAGTTTCTTTACTCAGCCGTAGTAGAGCACTTATTACTTAATTTACAAGTTAAAAGGCATCCGCTCATACCGGCACAAAGGAAAAATGGGTTATATAAAAGCATTGCGCACTCACGGCACAGTTTGAAGGCTTTTAGGCCTTTATATGTAAAATAATGTACACGATACATTACAATAACGAGTGGTTCCACACGTCCTTGATGGTAGCGTGAGAAGAGTAACTAAATAAATTGTCTGGCAACAAACACACCAACTGTATGGATCCCAGACCAAGTTATGACGAATGCTGCCGTGACGGGAATCGAAACGACAACCACTATGTGTAGTCCTGGTCGCCCACGTCAAACCACCAATAAATAAACTGAAAAAATATCAATCCAACAAAATTAGGGTCATTACCTCCAAATGAAAATACTGCGTCTCTAAGCAGTCATTCACACGGTTAACCCGCTACAGACAATTTCCATACATTTTACTGTACCCGGGTGCCAAATACGGCTATTATCTGACAAAAATGTATAAAAAAATGTTGTAAGCGTATATATATGTATAAAAATAACGGTTAAGAGTAGAGCAGAACATAAAAAAACAGATTTTTATCGAAAGTTTTCACATATTCACACCTACCTCATTCAATGCACCGAGAGGCGAAATTCGTATGCAATCCCTAAAATCATTGCCGATAAGATAAATATCTTTGAAATTATAATTTAACACATACCTATCAAGTCAATGTTTGTACATAATCTACCTGTTGCTTCAATATGGCTGACAAAGTTACGAGTTTGTGCTAAAAGCCAAGCTCAGGTAAGTAGTTACCTAATACTGTAGCTCTACTTTAAGTTTGCGCGTTCGCTAGTAGCTAGCGACGTAAAATATTTGCATGGTAATTATTAGTACTCGGTTGGGCAAAGCCGGCGGCGCTGTACTGTTGGCCATACAAAATATTCGACGGAAACGCTAGCGACTAGCGAGCGTGAAACACGAGTGAAACTGATGGTAGAGCTACTGAACAGGTGCCTTTAAACTGGAGCCAACTACGATGAAATTAATTTGAGCTTCCTGTGCCCTTAAACGGATAATTCAAAGCGAATATCTTGTGACGGAAATATGGAATGATTATGGAATAATGTCGTCTAATTAAATATCTTTTATATAATTGACTTGACAAATGTTTATCAACAGTTTCTTTCACAAACAACGTAATAGAACTAATTAACTCTTCTAAAGTTAGAAATAAAATTTAATTCATAATATTTACAAGCGTTTTGCAAAGTGTGAATTGTTTTTGTTTAAATAAGATCAATGAACTGTGTATATTTTTTGATATAACAAAGTCGGCAAACATTCACTACGACCCGCCTGATGTTAAGCAGTTACCGCAACCTATATCTATAGGTTACGGTAACTGCTTAAGTATCTACTTTCAATACCACTGGTTGCTTGCACGTTGCCAACCTGGAAGCGAGTGGGATAGAGGGACAGTAAGAGAAGGGGGTAGAGCTTCCGGCTCTCTCACTCGTCGTATTATTAAACACACCTTTATTAGCTACTTTACCCCGGACGAGCCAACCCGTAAATGAGCTATACAACCGTATGTCTCTATCATACAATTTACGCCCGTATTCATAAACATCACTATGAGGGCTCATAGTGCACGCGAACGCGCAGCGCATTGAGACAAGTCAACCATTCTATAGAGTTGCTCCCTTACTTAGACAAGTACTGTTTCTGAATACGGCTGTTAGTTCCTATATAAATACTGCTATATATACTCTGCATATACAAAGGTGATAGCCGATTGGTTAAAGCACGCGTCTTGCGGGCACCAGGTCTTGGGTTCAAATCCCGGCTCGCACCTCTGGATTTTTCGATGTCTATGTGCGAATCATAATTTCTATATGATTATCACTTGCTTACGGTGAAGGAAAAACATCGTGAGGAAACCTGCATGTCTTAGAAGATCTAACCAATTTTTGAAAGACATGTGAAATCCGCCAACCCGCACTGGGCCAGCGTGGTGGATTGTGGCCTGAATCCCCCTCATGTTGAGGGGAGGCCCGTGCCCAGCAGTGGGACGTCAAAAGGGCTAAATTATTATTAATTATTATTATTTTTATTAGCTACTTTACCCCGGACGAGCCAACCCGTAAATGAGCTATATAACCGTATGTCTCTATCATACAATTTACGCCCGTATTTATAAACATCACTATGAGGGCTCATAGTGCACGCGAACGCGCAGCGCATTGAGACAAGTCAACCATTCTATAGAGTTGCTCCCTTAGTTAGACAAGTACTGTTTCCGAATACGGCTGTTAGTTCCTATATAAATACTGCTATATATACTCTGCATATACAAAGGTATCTACTCTATAAAAATACCAACGACTGTTTCCTGTCTATTCAAAAACACATAATACACAAACAAACGGAATCGAAAGCAACCAAATTAACTAAATAAATATCAAATCACTGTCTTCAAGAGTAAACAAATATACGTGAAATACATTCCCCTAAATGTGATTAGATACTGAAATCTTCAAAGGACTTCGTTTTACGTAAAAGAAAATCTCCTTTGCTTTATTGTGTTTCTTCACTCAAAATAGATATTGTGGCTTCATAACCTCTCACGCTAATTAAATTACTGTATAAAGCTATAACAAACATAAAACATTTCAATGAAAATAAAACCCAGCCAAGTGCGTGTCGGACCACGCAAACTATAGGGTACCGTAGACATCCATCCGCTTTTCAATAATGAAATTAACGTGATGGTTGATTTTAATTATTTATTTTCATGTGTGTCATTGAGGAGTTAAGTACAAGATGAATCGTACAACTCACATAATAGCCATAATAGCCATCGGCCACTTTGGAGCTTAATATTTGGTAAGCGGGAATTCATTTTGCAAAACTTTCAAGGAAACCTCATAATTATTTTAAAATACCTATCAAACGTTACCCCCACTCGAGGAGGTGAGTAAACATCTTTTTTCACTCCCCCTTCTCAAATACGTAAGTACTTAGGTACCTACCCTAGAATGTTTTGAATTAAATACATAGTTTTGTAGCGGTACCAAAAATCTATTTTTGAGTTAATTTGCCGCCTTCTAGCCCTAATCGTCTGTGAAGAAAATGATTGTGACGTCGGAAGGACGGACAGACGGACAAAAGGATATGGCGAATTGGTATTTAATTTTTTAAAATTTTAGGTTTCCTATTATGACTACGGAACCCTAAAAACAGAAACGTTCGCCAATCTCGACCTATTAAAACCCAATCTCCTTTACCTCGTTTCTAAACAACAAAACATAAAATCAAATAGAAGCCTAGATAATAAGTTATAATAAAAAGTAAAAGATACGTCAAAAGAAGAATTACTTTCAAAACATTAAGGTTTGAACAGAACACAGTTTACTTAGGTTTATTTGTGCCCCTCCCTCTAGCATTGTCAACTGAGGAAATTGAATGACCCTCGTAACTGTATTGTGATAAACTTCCTCTCCAAATACTCTGGGATATATATTGTATGCATACATAAGTAGTTTTGTTTATAAGCACGTATAACAATCTGGCGATGTCCAAGAAATAGACTGAAATTTTCATCGGTGTTCCAAAAAAAATAGAATATTTCCATTTAAACCCGAGACCATACCTCCGTGTCCGAGTCCAGAATTTGGCAAAGTGGAAGACTATTAATAGTTTTTAGTTCGGAGAGGATTTCAATTAGCACCACGGAACCATTTGCAAGTAGGTAGGTATAATAACAAGTTTAATTTCATAACTTATAGGACTTTTGTACTATTATTTTTATCAAAGGTTTCAGTCTTATTTTTGTTGGTTACATATTACAACTAAACTATACAGTTTGAAACAGAAAGGGAAAATCGTATTTTTTTTTTCAAAATTATCTTTGTAATTCTAAAACTATCAGCTTAGGAGGAAACTTGAAAAACAAAAGGTGTTATAGGGATACAGCTGTTGACAGATTTTACAAGTCGACATAACCTTTAGTACCTCAAATGTCCCACAAAGCCAATAGTTTTAGATTTACAAAGTAAAGTTGCAAAAAAATGGTATACACTTTCTGTTTCACCTAGTATAGTATATACTAGCTGAGCCCGCGACTTCGTCCGCGTGGAATTTACATTAACAAAAAGCCCGCTCCCGCGTTCTGTGCCCGCGCGACAGGACCCATTTTTTTAAATGTTGTTTTTCTAAAATAAAAGTAGCCTAAGTTACTGCTTATAACAACAGCTATCTACCAGTGAAAGTCCCGTCAAAATCGGTCCAGTCGTTGCGGAGATCACCCGGAACAAACACACAGACAGAAAGACAATTTTTTTTTAAATCGCGTTTTTGTTATAGGTGTCGTATGCACTTTCATATGCGTTATTGTGACAGTGAAAAGGTGTTATTTTGATATTACAGACATATTGAAATAAAACTATTTTTAAACATACAGATATCCAATTTTATTTATTTGTATAGATAACAATAAATATTACTTTAGGTCACAGCAGGACAGTAAGCGGTCATTCACATAACGAACACGAAACCAAGTTTTCTGCCACATTTTTAGAGGCATTATTTGGCACAGAAATTATCCGAGTCGTGTTAAAATAACCGCGTGAATGATTTCTAATACAGTTAATAGTTGAACGTAATTTAGTTTGTGCACTATAACAGAATTAACACCATTATTGTATAGCAAGTTGCTAAACAGTGTCAGACGCTAACGCGAGTTAACCTAACTAGAGTCTAGACTATGTGTACATTCGGGTTATAAATCAGCTTAATCGTATGCTAAGACACGGATTAGCTCTTAATTATTAGCATATTAATGAATTGATACAGTCATAATCGTTGCATTAACGAATTATGGTTGTTGATTATTGTTACTCGTAACTACTGACATACATAATCTAGTAGGTAAGTCACCAGTGTTGACACTGTTGACAGGTGACGAATACCCAGGTTCGAATCTCGAGGTTATTCAATTAATTGTTAAGTTTCTATAGGTAGTAGATACATAACTCAATGGTTCGAAGGACCAACCTCATAACTCAGAGGTTACAGGATTAATTCCCATCCTGAACAAACGATTAACGATTGACGATTGACCTAATACAAGCATTCACCATATTTAGAACGGGTTCGAATTTTCTATACATTTTTGAGAGATAATAGTCTTATTTGGCACCCGTAATATTTATAGAAATTAACCCCTGGAAATGGAATAACCCCTAAAGGAACCACCGGTATTTACACCCTAAAAAACTGCTAATTTTAAAATGAACCAGTTAAGTAGTTATAGAAAATATGTAATTTATTCCTATCTGTTTTAGCGATTAAACAAAATCTAATGAAAAACATAAAGACTAATTCATTCCAGGCGTTACCTACATAAATTAGTCCATCCATCCATCAACTAGAAACGTCCACACACCCACTGACTTCCTGGGGCGGTTATGATGAAATAAATTATACAACATTTATGTACTTACCTACCATGTATAGCTAAGTAGTTGTATGTTATCATAAATTTGAAATCACAGCAGCGGTTTCGCGAAGTCTTTAATTAATTCAAAACAGCAGAACAAATGAGACGTATAATGTAGATTATAAAACAATGGTTCAACAAAAAAACGCTATACATATGCATCGCGTAGCCAGATCGCAATTCAATATCACTGTGAATTCCAATCGAGTGTCCTCCGAGAGAAAATTGGAGGCAAATCTGAATATTCCACGTCAATTTAGAAAAAAATATGTTAATCTATTCCCGTTGAGACAGCGACTATTTTCATAAATTGATTGCTCCGAACCGAATATCAAAGGAATCGTAATGACGAATTATTGACTTTGTAATGAGGGTTGTTCTATTATTTTGTACTTTATGAAACGAATGTCGGCTTTGTAATGAGGCAGTACAAAGAGCTTTAAAAAGGGGTGATGTAAATTACATCAGGAAAATGCAATTCAATTTCCTTTTAAGAATGCGACAAATCATAATCGACAATTATACTTCCCTACTTACCTTCGTTTGTGCTTACGCTCAGATTAAATAAATAAAATCGAACATATGTATATATATTTTTTTATTTGAATCTAGATAAGTCCAGTACCTACACACTCCCACCACTATTACCTACTACTGTAAGCGAGGATCGACAATGGCCTCCAACAAAAAAATACTTCTGAATAGTATTTACAAACATACCACCTGCAACAAAAACTTATCTCTTTCACCCAAAAAAATAATAGCCATTTATTCGAAAACCCAAGCCCGAAATATTAACCGCAAGCAATAATCACTTTGTCACAAAGACAACGCCTTCGAACCATTCAATTTATCGCACAAAGGTAAACAAATATCCAGATATTTGCAAGCTAAATGAAAACGGGGCAAGTGGCCGCGTATGACCACAAACGCGGTACCGTAGCATTTCCATTCGCTAACCAGTGGACCGGAATAGCCGAATAGCTTTGGACCACATTTCCGAAATGGCAGGACTTTTCGTTTAGCTTCTGACGTGTGAATATTTTATTTCTACGTTCTTTAATCTGTTTGAAAAAACCGCATTGAAATCGGTCCTACCGTTCGAGAGCTACGACGACACACACCAACGGACCCGGACAGACCCGGGTTGAAGTTATAACATTCCTCGTTTTTCTAAGGGGGTAATAATTATAACTACCTACTTACTAGCGTTCCCCTGTAATTATGTTAAATTTAATTAAATATTAAATAGAAACAAGGGCAGTGTTGTCAAACAATTGTTTATTAATAAGATAGTGATACCAATTATGTTGTCGTCAAATCACGACTAAACTAAATTTGACACCTCTATAAGTAATTGCGTCCTGCTCATACGTTACGAGCATGAAAAGGATGACATTACAGTTAGTTTGGTCATGTTTAGTTGTGAGCTAACAAAATAGATTTCACTGACGATTCAAAAATACTAGTGGTATTGGATCGAGATTTTTATTAACGTAGCGATATATTCTATAAAAGTGACTGGATTAAAACTTAATTAATAAATTCAGTTTTTTATATACCAGTATCGTGTTCCAGCAAAACGACTGGCAAAATGGAATGAATGAAAATGCTACCGTTAATTATTCGTGTACTACACATGCTATTGTTGGTTGAATATACTATTTGGATTTGCTTGTATGTAATCAATGAAATTTGAATAATATCATTATTATTATCGATTTTATTTTTTATTTATTTGTTGTTGTGTTTTGTAATGTTAATTTAATTTAATATGGGTATTTGCCTGAAACAAATGGATTTATTTATTTATTATTATTTATTATTACAATTTCTTTATTCGTAATGCAAAATCAATATAGGTACACCAGAAAGTAGCTACCAATATATATTATTGTAAGTATATTTTATTTTTATTTATTATGGCGTTACGGAAAACTTCCCAAAGGCTAATAATAATAAATAAATATATCGCCAGACGAACACACCAACTGTATGGTCCCAAACTAAGCAACGCTTGTACTATGGGCACCGTACAATGGACTGGGGGCGATCCCAGTGACACCCAGACCTGGGCAAATTACGAAAAGGTCATTTCCGAAATTTGCCCCGACGGGAATCGAACCCGCAAACACCATGTGCAGTGAGCCGAGCGGCCTACGCTCGAACCACTGCGCCAAGCGGTCGTCAAAGGGCTAATAATTAGCCCTTTTAATTTCTCAGGCTGTAATGTAATTGGGTTCGAGCCTCCCCTCAATGTGAGGAGTTTCTGGCCGCAGTCTACTGCGCCGGCCCAGGGCGGGTTGGCGCATTTCACATGTCACAAACTCAAAATAAATCCTAAGTACATAGTAGATAAGGACGCTTAACAAAACCAGATAAAGAATAAAGTCGTGTACAAGCCATGTCACAAAATATTTTCTTTCGCAACCTATCAGACCGTGAAAGAAATCATTTTTCGCCACTTTCCTCCGTCAGTGCCACTCCGCAACGGAGATTCCTTAAAAGCCGGAAAATTTGTCCAATTTGCTCTCTGGTCCGTCTTTGATATTTTGATTCAAAAGAGGTTTACAGTTCGCGTCGCGAACACAAAGCTGATGTCGCCCATCTCGCTCTAGCTATTGTCTACAAAAATATTCTTTGAATACTATAACCAAGCGTTATTGTATTTCTGTACCCACCTATGAACATTAATTACGATCCTTTCTTTCCCTAATCATGCTTCCTAGTTGAAATTAATTATTTAGGAGACCTTAAACGACATTTCACACAAAGAAGTAGACACCGGTCTGTCTTAACATTGTTGATATATAGATAACTAGCTGTGCCCCGCGACTTCATCCGCGTAGTATGGGATTATTGGGTTAAAAAGTATCCTATATGTTAATCCCGGTTATAATCTATCAGTGTTCCAAATTTCATCCAAATCCGTTCAGTAGTTTTTGCATGAAGGAGTAACAAACATACATACGTACATACATACATCCACACTCACAAACTTTCGCATTTATAATATTAGTAGGATGGCCATATTTGACATCTGGATACCTACAGTAACATGTATATAAATTATTTATCGGTATTGAGTTCTCCTTGTGAATGACCGCTTATTGTTTTCATGATATTGGGCAGTGCTCTTTTTAAGTATAATTTCCTAGAATCGTGGCAATGTCGCCAGCCCACATAACATTGCTGCCGTTTCTTAGTCCCTGGGTACATTTTCAACTTTCAAAAAGTAACCATTGATTTTATTGCCGGCTCTTCCTGGTGGAATCAAAGCTCTGACCATTCGAAATCACAAAGCCATCGCGACCCTTCTTAATTTAATACTTCGTCCATGAAAATACAGGTGTGTATTGCTTAGAATTCGACTCCGGGAATAACCCAATGAATTTTGCTGTAGGTAAAGTGTAGACGCATCGCCGAAATCCTTAGAGGGTTGCTTAGAGACTTTGTCATGTAAATCAGCCACTCAAACCCCTCAGGGAGGCGCTGTTCAAACTGAAATATTGTAAATATTTTAGTTGTGAACAGATGTGAACACCTTTGATCTTGATTTTGTATTTTTTATTCACGTTAAATGTTTAAATTTATAAGAACATCCTTTTTAGAACATTATTTTTGTTTCATACAGTTTTTAAAACAAACTTAACAGTACCAAATCATCATCGCCCTTTTCCTTAGCTCCTCTATATTAAGGTATTTTTTATCGATTACGGCTGTAAATCATTCATATAGACGGCCACTCTCATCACCGTTTCCTATCAACACCCTCACAAGTCAAACATCTTTCCTATCGTCCTACATCCTATTTCCTTGTACGTTTTACTCCTACATGTATTATTTTCCGAATCATTAAACCCTGTACGTACCTTATAACAATAATCTACTTGCAGAATTATCTACAAGTGCCTTAGATGTCCTCAATCAATTCCATCTTCCATTTTCTCTCAATGTCTATAACGCGCCCACTTATTTTTCTATCACATTTTGTCATATAAAATAACATATTTTTTTTTTATTATTAAAATAAACATTATGATTCCATGAAACATAGGCGATATGAAATATTTCGTACTGGTTTATTGATTTCTCTGTATCGAACACTTTGCTATAATAATATCTTCAGTGTGCGACAGATTTCATCTTTGACATGCAAATCAGACCGTCGAGAATTCATAGCTCAAATGGGGTAGGTGAGGTATGGAAACACGGATTCTCATATTTATTTATACGCCCAACTATTTTGTAGGTCTCGCTTTAATGCTCAAAAGAAATATATTGCTTTACAATATTACTTAAGCATCATAAGATTTATTTTGTCATAATAAATTTTAATAAATAAATATCGCCAGACCAACTGCATGGTCCTAAACTAAGCAACGCCTGTAATGTGGGTACCTTACAATGGACTGGGGGCGATCCCAATGATACCCAGTGATACCCAGTGATACCAGGGAAAATTACGAAAAGGCCATTTCCGAAATTTACCCCAGTGGGAATCGAACCCACCCACCACCATGTGCAGTGAGCCAAGCGGCCTATGCTCGAACCACTGAAACAACATTTGAAACAACATTTTCTCTTTTTTTTAAATTACATTCTACAGCTATTTCTTGGTACATAATATAATCATTAGGGTGACCATCCACCTGGTTGTGCTATGAAGGGAGCCCGCATCAAAATTCTAGTCCAGTTATGTCTCCTGAATCCTTTAACAAAAATGTCGACGCCCTCACCAAACAGACCTAGGCAAACCGCACCTGACGGTTAATTAAATATCTTATTGTTAAATAAACAGAGGCCATTTCCTAAATTTACATTTCCATAGGCAATTTTATTAGGGCACGAGTTATTCGGTCGAAATAATGCCTAGTCTAAATTCTGAACCACAATTCTGCAATTTACAACTCTGTTTATTTTATTGCATGTTCGTGTATTAATTTTCAAACCAATTGAAAACCTTTGGTAATTAATATTTTCTTCGTAAATTCTTCCCCAATCTTCAGGTCTAGCACCCGGACCAAGACAAAAATGTGGTCAAGGATTATAAGCACTGAGTGGCTTTATTTTTTTAAAAATAGTTATATCAGTTATATTTGTTAAAGGGACAAAATCGATTTATTGTACGGACAGTGCAAGGCGTAGGTACATTTCATTGATTACTAGTGGCAATTGTCAGATACAAACACGCGCAAGCATTGTTGTTTTGGGACTGTTGGATCTTTTGTGATGATATTCTATTTTTTTACAGCACAAAAGCGTCACCAAACGGACCAAACGAAAACAGTATTTACTGCACCATTACGAAAACTTTTGTATCCATAACAAAATATACAGAATAAGGAAACCGGACACTCGAGTGACATATGAGCCAGGGTTTGCCATCAACTGTTTCAAATATTTGATGTTACGTCGAGAAGATGTTTCGTGCCGTCCTAAGCAAACAGCCTCCGGAGACGACCCTCCGAAGCTTCAGATCGATGATACCGGCAGACATGACACGCCTTTGTATTTTGAATAATGAACAAGCATTGTGCCAATAATTTGATTTAATGGTCGTGTTTGCCCATCATAAACTAGCGCTTAACTATGGTCTAAATGAACTTGTACCTGAAGATTAAATAAATTATGGAGCTACAATATTCAGTCACAAAAAATTAGTATCTTACCGTTTCATATACCTAGATATACCTAGTAACTTACAGACACCGGCATGAAATATGCTAGGCTTTTAGTTAAAAACCTAGTCACCTTTTAACTATTAATAGAGTCTTTGAACATCAATGATAACCTTTTAACAAGTCAAATGAAATGCATGTAAATACTTACTTATATGAAAAACTATCATCTTAGTTCTTCCTAAGTCTACATGCTGTTCACAGGTACAGTTCTTAAGTCCCAACTTTCAAAGACCATAAAAGTTAAATTGGAAGTCAAGAAGCGACTTCAAAATGCAAAGCGCAAAGCAATTTCGAAGAATGGAACCAGGTTTTCGATACAAGAAGTTCTTTACTTAGCTAAAGATTCAGACACCGTACCAATTTCGTATCAGCTCAATATTGAAGCAATTGACAGTCACTCAGAATCCTATTTTCAGAATATCCTGTAAATGTACAAGATTCTCTCTAAATTCGACTTATTTTTACACACGTTCGTTGTACGTGGCACACATGGAATATTAGGTGTATGATTTTTATATAGGAATCTGTAGAACGGTAAATCTAATTTTACTTTGTATGGTCGTGTAGGTCAGTCAAGGTGATCGTTTTTAAAATGTATACTAGGTAAGATAGGTACCGTGTTTACATGAAAAAACTAATTTGCCTATTAGTGTAGCTACACAATGTGCCTATATTTCTATCGGCAACATAATAACATGATCACTATTATTATAGTGTTGGTAATATCAAGTACTAAGAATTAGGTAAATATGTATATAAAATTTAATAAAGTACAGGCTTATTCAGCTCGCTTTTTACTCGTTCTAATACAACGCCTAAGATATTCTACAAGTGTATCCGATATGAAAATATTTCGTACTCCTTATTGTACAATACAATCTTGAACTTTGCAGGCCCGTGGTACACACTTATAGCTGCATTCGTAGTTGGCATTAAGTGTATTGAAATAGAACTAAGCACTTGCATACTAATCTCTGATATAAATGTTATCTAACCTACATAGAATTTACTTTACAACGAATTGCCAAATTTAGAATACTTAAAAGTACTCTGTGTTGCTATCAAACACTTTTATTTTGTTATGTTTATGTCATGTTTATGTCATGGTTGGTCAAGGTTCTTTGGTATATCAATATCTTAAAAAAATAACAGTACAGATTTGAAATAACTCGTTACTGCCATATCGTATAACTGACTAACATTTCTGATTTTAACAATAGAACCTAGTTGGGCCTGAATGACTACTAGAATTGGAATTGAGTAAATCCATTGATAAACTGGGGCCCAACTTTGTTGCAGCTGGCAACTCGATCCACTCGCAATACGTCAAAACTGAAGTATCACGTAATTGAATACGCCAGTTTTGACAGAACTTCTATATAAGAAATATAGTAAAAAAAAATTCTTAACAGGCTTCAAAAAAACCTGAGTGCAAAAGCTAGAAATAACTAGGTACCTTATCAATGATTTTATTTGGAGTCGGTGCCTATTTAAGTAAGTAGGAGTAGGTAGGTGCCTAAGAAAGAAGTTGTCTTAACGTGAGGTAACAAAAATTAAAAAAAAAAACAAAAAAATTACAATGCAATCGAATTGAGAACCTCCTTTTTGAAGTCGGTTAAAAAACTGAAGAAACTGACTTATTCAGATACGCGATGTTTTGATGTATCGCGAGTCGATCGAGACGCCAGTGGTTAACAGAGTAGGGCCCCTGGAGTAGGTACTGAATCAACCAGTGACCTAGATTATACCATTTATAGAGTATTTTCAGTGAACGAGTTAATCACGGAGGTTTCGTTAAATATAATGCAAATAAATACCATGTATAAATCTAATTGAAATGCATTCATTGTAATGGATTTATTCCCAGTATTCAGCAGTCAGTTTTTAAAGCTAAATATTTATGCGGTGTTTATTTATTCGGCATGGCTTCGACGCGCCCAACGCTCGATTGAATCTCAAAGCGACGGACACAATGTGAAAATTCGCTATTATAACAACCGTGTTCATAAATTTATGAGCATAAACGCGTCACAAAGGATTTTCTGTAGACATTTCTGCTTTTGATTTTACGTGCGAATGTAACTGTTAGCTTTTTAGAAAAACGAAAAGCTGGATGTTCATTTTGCACGTGGATTGTCAACGCAACTGATCTTGAACTTTGTTTTTTTTAAATTACGTAACGGAACAGTAAATTTTAAAAAGCATTTGACATGGTCGCTCGCTTCCACCAATAGGATTGCTCCAGGTCAATATATTATAATTGGGAATTTGAAAAAAAAATGTGTTAAATGGCAAGATCATTTATATATAAGTTTTATAACAAAACATTTTTATTTTTTTTATTATCGCAATAATTCAAAAGTTATTTCAAAATAAAAATTAATTTTTGAATCCAGTACCGAAGACACGCTGACAGCTCCCGAACAAACCCGAGCACGTGTGACGTCATAATGTTAGTTTTCCCTCATTGCAGTTCATATAGAAATAATAAGTACAGTGTTTTGATCTATTTAATTTTGTTGTCATTGTTAAATATTCAAATATTTATATTGAAAATGTCGACCCTCAAAAGTTATCGTTCTTGTTTTGTACCATTATGCATGAATACTACAAAAACAACTCCTGAAAAAATGTTTTTAAATGTTCCCCAAGATGACAAACGTCGAAATAAATGGTACCTATAAAATTGGTTATCATAAATATATCCACATCAGGAATATTATCATACTTTGACTTAATAAATCCTTTATCACACATAGCTAATCATAACCAACTAACAACTTGTTTAGGAATAAGTTTTCAATATTATTGTCTAGTCACGTGTAATAGCCCTAAACGCTGTACTGTTATTAAATAGCTATAACATTATGACGTCACAACTATAACGTGACCAAGCATGGCGCGTTTATAGTCACGTGATCTTTTTTTAAATTCTATCAGTTTTTAATAGAATATAATTAATTGAAAAAAATATTTTTTTGTTTTTTGCTCTAAATATCAATATTATTATTAATAAAGTTTCAAAATACATAACATAAAATCTTTTTTTTTCTAATTCCCAATTAGGCAATCCTATTGGTCGAAGCGAGCAAGCCAGCTGTCCATACGCTTAGATACGTTTCGTCTTCACGAACTGAAAAACGCATCCTAGGTACCTTTATGATTGTAGGGTGCAAGCTCAACCTGCAAACACGTCGAACAAGCGTTCATTAAACAATTCCGCACAATTACCGTGACACAATGCCTCGCTTAAAACAAGGTTTTTTTATTTAACGCGCTCACCGACAAACTGGCACCTCTCCCCTATATGAAGAAGAAAATGAACGCTTCATAATTATTTTTGTAGGAACGCTTCATATATCCAATCAGTGATTGGAAACTTAAGTACCTAAGCACCTACCTACCTACTTATGCGCAATATCGATCTACGATTAACATTGAATATTTGGATATAGATTCTCGTCTATTCCAGAACATTCTAAACCAAAAGCCAATCGCGAAATAGCGATCTAGGCGAAATTGCCACCGGTTGTACATAGGTAGGTACTTGCAGCGTAGCACCGACGCTCGATATTTATTATTCATTCATAAGGAGCACTGCGATATTTACTCTCCCATTACCGCGGCCTGGGAGTCGCGTTTCTTGCATTAAAAATTTAACGCGAGTCCGTCTAGCACTCCAATTCAATTCGGTAGCTCTGATGAATCTTTACCAAAGTTTGATAGGGTACTTTACTTACCTACCCAAGTAAAATTAAACAGTAATGCGCACAACTATATAATTCACCTAATTGATTGGTATCATTGACTGATTAATGATAGGTAGACCTATACTTAATTATCACTGGTTCGTGTGGTATTAATTAGGTGCACCAGACATTATTAATTCAGCCACTACTAGCATTGATATCGTGTTAAGTGATGTGCCGTTCCTGGAAATATTTCCATTTTTAAATATTCTAGTTCATGTAGTGATTCGGTGTGAAATGAAAAATCTTGCAAGGACACTGGTCCGTGCCCTGTGATCATTATAATGCTTCGCTTCCTCATCATCTTTGTTTCAAAGAGTAATGGCATACATTTTGAAATGAATATAAGACCCATCTGTGGTATAATAGAATTTAGTTCAAGCAAATAAATAACGGTTTACGGTAAAAACGATACGGCTGAGTTCGATGCAGAACAGCCCAAAAAATGGAAACATTTATCATCGCGGGTTGCACCAGCGGCGGCAAAAACAAGCCTCCATGGATAATTTACTTTCAATCACTGCTACGTATTTATTCTGTGCTATGTGAGCACGCAGATTTGATTCTTTTAGATAGGCACATTCTTTATTAGTCACGGATATTAGGTATAGTTACATAGCACGTTACCCCGTACGTTACCCCGCAAAATATCTGGGGAAAACTGCAGTTTTATCTACAACTAGCGGCCCGCCCCGGCTTCGCACGGGTACATTTTATTTTATTTTATTTATTTGGGAACACAAACAATTGTACATTATGGCAGTTAAAACACAGTTTTAGTTAAGTACAGGATACACAAATGCACAATCAACTACATTTTCCTCAGGTAGCACACACAGTGTTAAATAGGGTAGACAGTTGCGTTAGGTAGTTTAAAGTTATGTTTAAAACAAATAGATAGTCAAAGCGCACGTCAGAATTGGGAAAGCAAAACAATAAGTAATAAAAATAAATAGTGCATAATGAAAACATACAAAAGAGGAAAACAGAGTAATAATAATTATGATAATAATAAGGAAATAAGTGAGCGAGTGAGCCGCTCAGTTGGCTTCATCTTCCTCACCACCGAGCAGCTCAATAACTCTCTTTTTAAATTTGTATGCAGACAGAACAAATATATCAATTTCCTCGAATCGGTTATTATAATTTTCAACGAGTCTACGCAGAGGAGCGCGCACGCCAGCATTGGTCCTACAGGTTCCAATAGCGAATAGCCTGCGCGCCCTTGCTTTACGTTGATGTACAGTTCTGGGAATAACATAATATAAATTGTTAATAATTTCAGTGCAATCAACTTTATTATGGCATATAGTATGAAGCATAGTCGCTTCTAACTGATACCGTCTAGATTTTAAAGTAAAGATATTGTACCTTTTTAATAGTTGATGATAAGGAAGACGAATGCGGTGGCATCTGTAGTGCATGCCTCGGAGGAATTTACGCTGCACAACTTCAATCTGGTCAGTGTATTTATTATAAAGAGGGTTCCAAACACAACACGCATACTCCAGTTGGGATCTAATCAAGGTCTTATATAACATAAGGTACGTAGTTGCGTTTCGGAAGTCTTTGCTCGCTCTCATGACAAAACCATACATTTGGTAAGCTTTATTTACAATAATGTCTATATGTGCGTTTAAGTGTAGCTTAGAGTCTAGTTGGACCCCAAGATCTCGTAATGATGATGTTTTGTTGAGGTGACTGTTATTTAAAACGTATGTAAAATTAATTTTGCTTCTATTCTTAGTGAATGTGATGCTGTTACATTTGGAAATGCTTAATTGAAGCTTGTTTAAATTGCAGTATATAGATAGCCTATCTAAGTCTTGCTGTAAAAGATGACAGTCATTCACTGTGTTAATACTTAGGTATGCTTTAAGGTCGTCTGCATATAGAAGAAACTTAGAGTGCAGGAAACACTCGTCTATGTCATTAATAAAAATGATAAAGAGCAAAGGTCCAATAATGGATCCTTGGGGGACACCTGATGTGACCTTTATATCACAAGACTGATAGCCTTTCATAACGACTTTTTGGGTCCGATTCGATATATATGATGAGAACCAGCGTAACAGATTTCCTTTAATACCGTTGTACGCTAATTTATTCAGTAACAGCTCATGATCAACCTTGTCAAACGCTTTTCGAAAGTCCGTGTAAATAGCGTCTGTTTGAGTCCCATTGTCCATGTTTTCAAATAGAGTACTTGCGAAGCATAAGAGATTAGTAGTAGTAGATCTGCGTTTGACAAAGCCATGTTGTTGGGGTAATAGAATATTATGTAGAAGTGGGTATATTTCGTTATGGACCAGGCTTTCGAAAAGTTTGGACATAGAGTTGAGGATGGAGATAGGTCTGTAGTTTTCCACATCATTTTTTGAGCCGCATTACGGTTACATTATTGGAGTTTTAGTAGGGATCCCTAATTTTTTTTAAATATAATATAGCCTATGTCACCCGGGGATAGTGTAGCTTCCCAACAGTAAAAGAATTTTTCAAATCGGTTCAGTAGTTTCGGAGCCTATTCATTACAATCAAACAAACAAAGTTTTCCTCTTTATAATATTAGTATGATAAGTATGATTATAAGACTGATTATATCCTTAGACATCTTAGATATACAGATCCTGTTCTGGTTTTAATAGTTCTTCTTCTTCTTCTTCTTCTGCGGGCAGTTTCCACAAATCGACGACTGTTGCGCCTGTTTTGTCTGTTGGAGGGTGGTGAGCCGGTCACTCCAGCCATCCAAGCTCAGCCAGGAAGTTCCCCAGCTTCTTAATGTCACTGAAGACTTCCTGAAGGCTACCCGGTGTGCCCAGGTAGCTTGCCCGGTATGTGGCTACTCCGTTGCATTCCAGCAGGACGTGAGCAGCTGTTTCTTCCGCCTCCATGCAGGCTCGGCATAGGGGGCTGTCCGGTTTTAATAGTTTTATAGGTAGGTACCTAGAATTTAGATAGAACCCAACCCCCCCCCTCAATTACCCTACTCTATCCCACTCCCCTTCAGTTCGACAACCGGCTTTGTTACTATAGATAATTGTATATTTTCGCCTACTTATTTAAGTTTCGCAATGGAAGTTTCAATTCGTTTACCGGCATGGCTGGCAAGCGCGCCAAGACATGACTTTTGTCACGGATTGTGTCGCCCTGAGTGAGAACTAGACAAAATCGTTTTCTCTCACGTTTCTATGCTATGCTAGGCCTGCTAGTCGTGGAAAAATAGTCGATGGTATGATCCTCTCAACCAAATTTTCTCAACGTAGATAAGCACAATAGAACTAGACCATTATAAAGATAGGTTTCAATTCTTTGCACGGTTCTGTGCATCAGTACGATTCAGTTGACCCGTGAAGCACTAATAACGGCCACAATAGGCGCAAGAAAGCACCGGTTTCGTTAAATCAGCGGAGTGAAAGGAATCCCTAAGTTGGATCTTGGATCCGCGCCCGCGGTCGCGTCGACGGGATTGCAGCAATTTATCCAACGGTGACATCTCGAATAGATTCGCATTAGCTTGTAGCTTTTATGTTAATTCATGATTGGACGAAATAATTGCATCCGTAGCTTATATTTTGAATAAAGTGTACGTTAACTTTGTATTTTTTTTAATAAAGATTACTTGCAATGTGTGTTATCACATTACTAGTATTCCCTTTAGCCCCTCCAAATAAGTTAATGCTTGTGTTAGAAGTGGGCTCACGTCAATAGTTTAATGGCCAGGATGGGGATCGAACCCGGAACCTCTCAGCTCGGAGGACGGCCCCTCTAACCACTAGGCTATTGACGCTTAATTACTAGAAAACATAATCTATTATGGAGACCTTCAGCCGTTATGAACCTTTCGACTCCATAATTGAGCACTCACTCATATATTATATGGAATGATCTCTATCCTGAAGTCTTTCCATTGAACTACAACATGGAATTCTTCAAAAGCCATGTCTACAGGTCCCTAAAAGGCCTGAACCTCATCTGCTCCACAGATTAGAGATATGTAGCAAGCTAATCTGCTCCCCTTTTATTTGCTGATGGCTACGGTTACCACTTACTTATCTTCTTGGTTGCCCAATATAATTGAGAATTGAGTACAATACAATAGGTCGCGTTCCGATCCGGTTGTAGATATAAGAAAAAAAAACATAAAATTGACAATTTGTAATTGCCCCCGTAGGTCTAAACAAAATAAACGATTTGAATTTGAATTTCGTTACATTTTACGAATTTAGTAGGTAGGTACTATACTACCTACTTATCGCATTTATGCGTAGGTCTAGTAGACTTGCCATGCGAGATTGGCCCCAGTTTCAATGCAACAAAGCTCATATATACGCACTAATAACAAGCCTAACAAACTTAGCCGGTGGTCACACATAACCAGCAACTATTATTATAGATACCTACGTATTTATATGCGGCTCACTATGATATACCGCGACCGCGCGCCACTAGTGGCCACGGCTCTAATGGCTTCCATTACGTTACTTGCCACCTGCGGTAATGGGTCAGAAATATTTAATTGATGAGAGCTGTAGGTACAGATTCGCCCGATTCAGTTTTTTTATCCATTTGCTTGGTTCGTAGGTAAGTAAGTAAGTAAGTAGGTAGGTAAGTAACTACTTACTTTTTGTAGGGTCAGCGCGTCTCGTTACGTTTGCAGAAAACCTTTTTCAGTTCTTGTCAGGTCACTCTAGAAAAAATTACCTTTCTATTTTAAATGATAAATTAATTATGTTTATGAAACATGCTTGAGGTGTTTTCGCATAGGCAACTACCTACCTAACTACTTACTACAATCCGTTCAACAAAACTTAGGCAACTACCTAAACGGGGAGTCAGAAGTTTTAAGTTTACAAATCTACATCAGAAACAAAAGCGTAGATAGATGTACCTATACAATATACGCGTGTGTTTTTGTTGTGTTTCTTATATTTTAGATAAGTACCTAATTACTTACTTACTTATTATTTTAAACAATTTTATTTGTGAGTGGTTATTTATTAGTGTGATATTGAGTAGATACCTTACTTGGTTCGTGAGGAAACCCCGATAATGTGCAATACCTTTTAATTAAGTAGGTACCTAAGTACATGATAAACCTAATTGTCGATTTTTATTCAATCACTAATCGTTTTCTATCACATCTCATCGTTATTTTGTAGGTACTGTTATTTTACCAACCATCGGTTTTTTGTTTAGGCTGGCCACACTATTTTTATCTATGGATCTCATAGTGATGTACAATTTTCTTAACCTTGTTTAGAAAATAACCTTTGAGAATTCTGTACCTTTTGACGTTGCAAATTATTATTAAATACCGATGTTGTTTATTGAAATCTATACATATACATACAAATAAATAAAATTGGAGTGTCTGTTTGTAATATCAAAATAACACCTTTTCACTAAATGCATATGTAAGTACATACGACACCTATAGCAAAAACGCGATTTTTTTTTTTTTTGTCTGTCTGTCTGTCTGTCTGTGTGTTTGTTCCGGGTAATCTCCGAAACGGCTGGACCGATTTTGACGGGACTTTGACTGGCAGATTGCTGATGTAATAGGGAGTAACTTAGGCTACTTTAATTTTTTTAAAACAATTAGGGTTCCGCGTAAAAAAATAAAAACACATGAAATCAAAGAGTATCTCCGAAACGGGTGGACCGATTTTGACGGGACTTTCACTGGTAGATAGCGTTTGTTATAATCAGTAACTTAGGCTACTTTTATTTTAGAAAAACAAAATTTAAAAAAATGAAAAAATTGGTTCTGTCGTGCGGGTTCAGAACGCGGGAGCGGGCTTTTTTGTTAAGTTCCACGCGGACGAAGTCGCGGGCTCAGCTAGTAAGTAATAAAATAAGTACAAACTCCTGCTACACGTGGTAGGTAGCAGGAGTGTTAGGTACAATAAATTTGTGTCAGTCTCGTTTCGCGTTGTCCACTGCCAGTGATACTAATTATTTATTATTATATTCATTTTGTGTAGCTGGGAATGGCTGGGATAAATAGTTATTACTATAATATTATACCTGTAGCGGTGACTGAAGCTATACTTAATTCGTATTTTTACACCTTTTATATAAATCAATTTTTAATGGTTTTTAAGGCATTTTAGAAAACATTTTATTTGTATTAGCGTTGTTATTACTAAATTGGGGGTAGATTTTTATTATTTTATACCATATCATACAACATGATCTTGTATCGATATATTTGAGATGAATTAAATTTTATATTTATTTACGTACATTGTACATCACTAGTAATGATCGGTTTCGTAAAGTTTCGTTCGTTTTGCTCGCGTATGATTGAGGCGGATTATATTATTTCCTTTTACTTAGAATAACATTATTTGTAGTTTGAAGACACGTACAAATTAAATCGTACATAAGGAAAAAAATAAGTGCTAAAGTGATACAACACAATAATGTCTCATCAAACAGGAATTCAAGGTGCGCTATTTACAGTTATCTACTTAGCCAAAAACACCGAAATTACACGTAATTTGCTTATATTTCCGGTCTATATACCATTCAGATATTTGTATACTTACATGAAAAAGCCATATTGTTTATGTAAATAGAACGGTATGAATAGGAATTATATCACTAGTCTGGCTGCCTACCAAAACACCTACGCCAATATGTTATTAGGTACCTACAAATTTATGTAAAGGCTTAGAACCGTTATAAATTGATATCAATCAATGCAAACAGAGGATAGAGTACGTGCCTAAGGCTGGTGTATCGGGAATTGGAAAACATTTCAAACAATCTCAACCTCCTTGTCTTCTATCTGACTATTGTAATACCCAACTAGTATGTGGGGCATATAACTTACCATTATCAATAGTTTAATGTCCAGTATTAAAAACTAGACTAACGTCATCCTGATGACCTATCTGTATTAGATTGAAAGGTATGGGAACTGTATTCACAAACAATACTGTGAGGTCTCACAGTGCGCACAAACACATCATTTTATTATTTTAAAATATTCTAAATATTTTTAGTAATTCGTGTACATTATGATTACAGCAAATGCAGAGTTGAAGAAATACTTTAGTAAATGTCGAGATGGAAAGATCAGGGTTTTGAAAATCAGCATTGAGAATGGTAATGTTGTTTAATCAGTAATACCTACATTACTTACTGATACTATCATGAGTCATGATACTGATATGGGCTTATCCGGCACCCGCTAATGAGCCAAAACAAACCCTACCTCACTAAGTACTAACTTAGTAAACAATCTTGGCATGTCTTTATAATGTAAATCATTGTTCTTCTACCTCTTGTGAGGTGGAACAGCTCAGTAGCTCTTGTGACTCCGTTCAGTCATGGATATGCTTCGTCCAGGACTTTTTTCAATGGGCAACTCCGTGTTTTTGCGCTACTTCACCCACCATGTGATTTGCAGGAGGTTGAAAATTTTTTCATCATTCAACATTATCAAGAGACATTTGGAATTTAACATATCTATTACATTATGTTAACCTTATTACATGTGGGGCTCTAGTAATATTCTAAGCAATTATTTAAAATTAAACATTAAACACAACTTATGGTCAAACATAGGTATGTTTGACCATAAGTTGTGTTTAATGTTTAATTTATTTAAGTAGGTACTTAAACAAATTACTTCGACACAAGCGAGAATTGTCAATTCCTGATAGGCTTTAGCAAAGCAATTAAAAAGTTTTATTTTCATATTACATTTCAGAACAGCTGGCGTTGGCTAAATATTATCCAACGAAAGGCACATGGGAACAGGATTTTGATAAATATGTTCCTTCTTTGATTGTGGAAGATTTACCTTGTTATATTTTGTACAGGTAAGGACAAATAGTTATAAAGCCTAATAAAAATGAATATAACTAAACAAGTTGGTTAATTATTGTTAAATTTTATTATTCTATCATCAAGTTGTTTTCCCCTATTCAGAACAATTGTCCCTAGGTTATCTAGTTTGAAATAATATAACTAACAAATAATAAAAGTGATTTTCCCTACCAGGTTTGACTCAACAAACTCGGTCGGTCATGAGTGGCTGTTGCTCAGATGGTCACCCGACAATGCGGCGGTCAGACACAAGATGTTGTATGCATCAACCAAAGCCACACTGAAGCAGGAGTTTGGCTCGGCGCATATAAAAGATGAAATGCACGCTACTGTGCAGGTATAAAGTTCAAAGTTGTATATTAACTCAGATTCATTATCACATAGCACTTTTCAAATAAAGTTGCCTGTAGTGTTTTGTAAAGAATTCATATTGAGCGGACGAATTTATAATGGGGTAAAGGAAATTGAAGTGTATTTACAGTGATTTAAGTTCATGTTTCGACGAACACATCTGCTATTCCAAGATTAATAAATTCCAGATACATTTCAAATATGAACACCGGCATTTTATCAAAGAGGGTTTTCACGTTGGCCAATCTCTGTTTAATATAAATAAATAAATATCGCCAGACTGACACACCAACTGTATGGTCCCAAACTAAGCAACGCTAGTACTATGGGTACCGTACAATTTACTAGGGGCGATCCCAGTAACAATGAGAACAAGGCAAATTACGAAAAGGCCATTTCCGAAATTTATCACAGTGGGAATCGAACCCGCAACCACCATGTGCAGTCAGCCGAGCGGCCTACGCTCGAACCACTGCGCCAAGCGGTCGTCAAATAATAAATATATATAGTTATAAGTATAATATGAATTCATAAATAAAAAGTGCGGCCCTCGCGTCACCGTTCCTTCTCCCCCCCCCCCCCTCTTACCCCGCACTTAAATGCCACAACCCTATTAATGACTAATGAGTTTTGGATACGCTGACTTGGGGTTCAGATCGACTCTCCCGATCGGGCTGTCTAGAGACTATCACAGATGTTATACTACTGTTTCCAGAACGAGGTAACTCTGAAAGGCTACAAGGCGCATTTGTCCGGCGTGAGCGCGCCCGCCCCCCTCACTGACAGAGAGGAGGCCTTGAAGGAGCTGCAGGGGAGCGAGCACAACACCAACTACGGAACAGATTCCAGGTAACTTGATCTATGTGGTGTAATGCCACACTGTCTGGCTTAGTATGTGGTCACGCTTGAACGGTTTGTTCATTTCTCACTACTGCCCTTCACGCTTGAACAAAGATTTATTATTATTAATACCTGAAATGCCAAGGTGTACTTACATTGTGAGGAAGCCTACACTTATTACGAAAGACCTGTAAAATTCGCCAACCCACTTTGCCAGAGTGGTGGTACCATGGCCTGTTCCCCCTTTCATTGAAGGGGAATTTTTCTGGTGTGATGGCAGAAGGTTCATCCCCTATTGGATTGTGGAAATGTGGGTATACTGCAGTACACCTCTACATACCCCAGGAATACACATGTGATGGTGAATTATACTTTTCTTTAGACAATCCACAATGGGCGGTGTCTCGTTTCCAATCACCGATGCGGCCAAACAAGGGATTGCTGACCTCCAGAGGGGCTCGTATAATTATCTGCAGTTCAAAATAGGTACGAGAAAAATATTCATACTTACAGAAATAAATAATACTGACAATAATATTATAATTAATAATACGTACTGAATCAAAGTAGGTACATGAAGCTATTTTTTTATGGGACTAGTCCCGCTACGCACTCCCACCACTGTAACTCCTGTAAGCCAGGATAGACAATGGTGACCAATAATGACGTCGAGGTTTGACCCTCGAGGAGTCCCGGGTAAATGTTAAATTGTCTTGTAACCCGCACGAATTTAATCGAAAGAAATAATTGGAGGAGTTGGAAGACAAAACTTCCACTAACATGAAGCTAGCATAGTCCTTTTGATTCATAGAAGGGGTAGAAAAATAAATAAATATCGCCAGACTAACATACTGCAATAATTGAATGTTCCCAAACCAAGTTATGCTTGGGTACCTTACATTTGCCTGAGGGTAGTCCCAGTGACACTCAGACCAAACGAAATAACGAAGTCTGCCCTGGCGGTATTCGAACCCTCAAACATTTGTTGCAATGAACCTACGCTCTAACAACTAAGCCTAGCAATCGTCAATGGTAATCTTAAATAATCTATGCCAGCTAGCACTAGAAACCGGCCTCAAAAAATGTATAGATGTCCATATACCAATGTCTGTTTCTTTGTTCCCTTACAGATTTAGAAGAAGAAAAGATACACCTATCCAAAGCTGCCAACATATCGCTCGTAGAGTTGCCACAGCAAGTGCCAAGTGATCAGGCGAGATACCACTTGTACATATTCAAGCACACGCACGAAAGTGACTATATGGAGAGTATAGGTGATTATACCAATAGTAATATTAATTATAAGTCGTAGAAAATCATCAAAAAAAGCTTACTAGTAATGTGAGTTTAACACATTACACGTTAAGCGGTCGGTCCCGGCTATCAGTCGTTAAGCCACGTCGGAGGGCTTCGGGCAGCCTGAAACTCTAGTATTGTGCTCTAGTGTCTGAACACTAAAGTAAGCGCCTAGTTCATAGGATTAAAAAACTATTGTTTTCATAATAGGTCTGTCTTTTAGGGTGACTGTTCACTTGTTTCGACCAATAGAATCGCTTAATTTCCGCTTCACTCGGCTTAGCTCATGTTGACAGGAAAAAATACGATCCTATTGGTCGAAGCGGGCAGGCCCGCTTCATAGCACAATAATGGGACGGTCACCCTTAATCGGCCATAAGATCATGCAGATATCTTAAGGAAAAATGTATTAGTAGGCCCCTCGAGTGTAGTCATTTTGCAAATCGTGACTAGCACCATAGTTAGTCCTTGACTGTTTTCTGACACAGTCCCTTACCATAAGTCATGAAGATAGACTGAATATTTTAAAGACCTGTTTACATAGCAGAGTGACTTGTTTATTCAAAATTAATAATAACCTTAATATTTTCAGTGTTCATATATTCAATGCCCGGCTACAGTTGTAGTATAAAGGAAAGAATGATGTACTCCAGTTGTAAAGGACAATTCTTGGATATTATTGAAAAGATGGGGCTTGAAATGGCTAAAAGGGTAAGTTGTCCGAATTATTATTGTTAATGATTGAATTAAGGTTATATTTAAACGAGTGCGCGCTATGTTTGCTTAACTGCACATAAGGATTGCAAGCCAGCCGCAATATTGCAGCCTGGATGATGTTATGGAGCCAAAATAACAGCACCAAAATCGCCCACCGACTTCGCAGACTTTATTGTGCACAGTGGGCCCACCCGCTGTGACCAATAGGATTCATTTCACCCGGCTTAGCACAAGTTGACTGGAAATGAAGCGATCCTATTGGCAAGCGGCCCGCTTCATAGCACAGCTAAGTGGACGGTCACCCTAAATTTTGTATTAGAAGTGAAGTGAGCTCACGACAATAAGCCAATGCTTAAATCACTAACTAACAGGGTGATTGGGCCAGGATGGGTATAATTATTCCTATTTTCTGTCTTACAGTTAGAAATTGATGACGGCAAAGAGCTGACAGAGGAATTTCTATACGACGAGATTCATCCTAAAAGGAATTTGCATCGTCCAGCGTTCGCGAAACCCAAGGGCCCGCCGAACAGAGGGGCGAAGCGCATCACCAAGTCACAGACTACACAATAATGTGCATGTAACACACGTAGCACAACGGCGGCGACAGTCTCCAAGACAATATAGCTTTTCTAGCGCTTTATGCCGCTTCTGGGATCAGGGGGCTAAGTCTGTTAACCGTTCCAATAACGCCCGACTCGCACTCGATTTTTATATTTAGGATGTAGCCAATAGTTTTGATATCCTCTAACTATTGCTCCTCGAGAGAATTCGAAAATCGGTCTAAACGCGAGGGCGAATGGTTAGTGACTACGCAAAAATGTTAAATCTGACGTCTTGCAAGTCGAGCATTATTGAAACAGGTAACAGACTTGGCCCCGAGGGCCTTTGTTATTACCACATATGGCACACACAGCGCTAACTTTACCATGAGCTTGTACGTTCACTAATTCGTGAGCTTATACGTTAAATATTCGTATACGAATATATTACGTCTAGGGACTAGCAAGTGTAAAACCTGGGGTGGTACTCTTAGGGATAATCGATATATAGTGATACTAGCTGTGCCCGCGACTTCGTCCGCGTGGAATTTAATTGACAAAGTTTCATACAAACTTTCATCCCCTATTTTATCCCCTTGGGGGTAGAATTAATCAAAATTCTTTCTTAGCGGATGCCTACGTCATAACATCTCCCTGCATGCCAAATTTCAGCCCGATCCGTCCAGTGGTTTGGGCTGTGCGTTGATAGATCACTATGTCAGTCAGTCAGTCAGTCACCTTTGAGTTATATATATGGTGATATTGGTATTGTTTAATCCTACTCTTAATTCAATTTTATTGGCGTCGTATCGATTACTGAACGAACAATACATAATTATCATTCGTTCGAGGATTCGACATTGCGAATGTCACGACTCACGATATATCGATTATCGTTGTTAAGAGTAGCACCCCTATACAAATTATGGTCTGCGTTACTTACACGTCCACGTTAGTGTCATTGCTGTGAATGGTTTAAGAGTATTTGCTACTTTTTGTGTTGCCATGTTCGCCCCGTGCTATGCCTTGACTTGGAAATAAGACAGAATAGTAGTCTTGATGTAATTTGCGCGGATTAACACTTGATTTTGTATGTATTTATGAGGATTAGAGTTATGTACCTATGGGCCTTTTGGTGTCGCATACACAACCCCAATCCTAGTCTTCGGTTTGTTTAAAAGCGAATTAAAAATGTAATCTTTATTATATTCAAAGTGTAGTACATTATTGTACTAACATAATAATGACTATTAATAAATAAATCATGTATGCCAAAAGTTCGCTCGGTATTACTAAAATGTATGAGATGTAATCGAATTAAAGCACCAATGCGATTGGTGGCAATGTATATTTTACTTTATCCCGTTTTAATAGAGTCCTTATTACAATAAGTAGAATGTTCCTCTAGCTAATAATAGAATCCCTATTTTTATACGTCAGACGGTATCGTTTAAAACGTAAGCTCATTGTCCATTCGTCCAACAGATTGCACAGCTTATAAAACCATGCATATAAAAAAGGCAAATGCATATGAAAAATAATTCGTTGTAACTTCAGTCGTCATCAGTCCGCAATCAGTATGACGTCAGTACCCACACTTTGTATAAAAATCAAGGCACTTGTATTATTATAATATAGAAGTAAAATTACATAGAAACCCTTTAACTCCCTGTTGTGTTAAGCCGCGTGATGTTAAAGCAATTTAGTGCCGAATTATTAGTAGGTATGAACATAACGGGGAAACATTGTGCAATAATACAATCGTACAAAGATGTTATCGAATTTTAAAGTTATTACTTTTTCGCGAGTATACACAGGTAGTATACTAGGTGAAACAGAAAGGGTATACGAATTATTTTGCAACTTTACTTTTTAAATCTAATACCATCGGCTCTGTGGGACAGTTGAAGTACTAAAGGTTTTGTAGACTTGTGTAATCTGTCAACAGCTGTATCCCTGTAACACCTTTTGTTTTTAAAGATTCCTCCAAAAGGTTTAGAAATTAAAGTTAAGTTTTGAAAAAAAAAGTATACCCTTTCTGTTTCAACCTGTATAAATCATCAAAATTTAGAGTATTTAGCTCAATACTGCCATCTGGTATCAAAGAGATCGCAGATGTATGCCATGTATAATTTCGGCAAAGCATTTGCCAAAATGCGTCTTAAGATTACAGAGGGCAAACTATTATAAGTACCGTATTAATATTAGTTATAATGAAAATATTATAGGTACTTATGTTCTTGCCAATCATAAAAAAATATTATATCCCTTCTTTGTATGTCATTGTATAAGCTTAGAATTGTCGTATTTAAAATTATGTAAGCGAAAATTATATAATCATGTTTTTATTCTGAAATCAATGCACAAATTGTCATGAAATTTATGTAAATACTCCATTATATTTTTGTATTCCAATTGGCTAGATTATTTGTAATGTGCGATGTTTGTACGAAAATAATAAATCGCTTTTACTACATTTTGTTTGTTTATTACTTGTTTCAATGTTAGAGCCATCTTTACCACAATAGCTGAAACAAAGTACCAGGAATGCGTTTTCGGCCTGAAGGGGCAGCAAATTTGCACTTGCAACATTCCTCATATCCCGATGCCTTTTATGTAAATACGTAAAATTATTCTATTAATTTGATCCAGAATCAAAAACCTGCCAGTCAGCAAGCATATTGTTTATATAAGAATTCCATTGCTTTTACTTTTTATTGTTCTCATAAATAAATAATCAATTCCTTCAATTGTTGGTCAATCGCAATAAATACATTATGTACATAATAAAACGAAATAACAAAATATTGTTTCCTATTAACATAGTTGTCTATTCTAAATCGTGTATTTTAACTTCGCCCTGTTGAGCTACAATCGCCTTGTGGTGATCAGTGAGGCTGTCATTCTTTATCGTCGCCGATTTCTCTAAGGCTTGATTGAATTGATCCTCTCTGTAACATACCATTAAAACAAATCATATAGATATTATGTAGGTATATAATAATATAAGAATATATATTTTTTATTTATAATAAGGCATCTCAGGCCCACAGATATATACAATGATACCTTATATACAATCACCCATATTTATTATTACTTTTATTATTTATTTTTATATTATTTATTAAAACTAACACTAAGCTATGGGTGGTGCCGGCGGCAATCTCCCCCGAAAGCGCCTGAACACAACGCCCTACCCTTTTATGTAACAACGTCGGCAAACAAGCTTACAAACCGCCCGATGTTAAGCAGATACCCTAGCCTATAGATGCTTGTAATACGAATGGCATTGCTCGCACGATGCCGACCTGATAGGTGTGAGATAGTTCGGTTTCCGGCTCTCACCCGTCGTACGAAAAGCAACTTTAATAGCTACTTTCTGCCGCTACGCTCTCCTTCTTTTTGTGAGAGCGTGATGCTACCCGGTTCGAGCCAGTGCCGCACCGACTCAAAATAAAATAAATTATACAGTCCCTAGTTACTTCTAGCTTTTTGGTGCATCTAGGTTTTTAAATTATTTTTTTAAACATTTTTTTCAAATATTTATATCAAATTATCATCACATCATAATATTATTATGAATAAGGAAAAAAAGAGAACCTTTACAAATCTTGTTGATAATACTTCAATTTCGTGTTTGGCTCTTGTATGGTGAAAAATCTTATATCCATGAATAAGTTATTACATACCTCGCTTTCTTCAGCCTATATAATGATAGTTTTATGTCCTCCATAGAGACTCCGGATAATTTTAGAACTCCTAATATGGCTAATCCACCAACCGTGCTTAGAGTGGCACCTGAAAAAATATAATTAATAACATTTACAATATTAAAGCACTAGCAACTAAATGGGGACAAATTAATTATCTACAAATTTTATTACATTGTAACTCTTAATTCTTTTTTTTTTTTTTTTAATTGACTATATGTTGTTGGCCAGAGTGGCCATAACAACTTCACCCGGACAGAGGGCCCAGCCAGAGGGGCAGGGGGGCAGCTAGCTCAAGGGCGCCACAAGGGACACGACCTCGGCTTGGGCCGCTGCCAGGAGAGGTGGCGAGGGTAAATCTACCACCGGATCGGAATAATTCATGGACGAGAAACATCAATAAATTGTACAATCTGTACAAATAAATAAAATTGAAGTGTCTGTTTGTAATGACAAAATAATAGCTTTTTACTAAATGCATTTGAAAGTATATACGGTACTTATAATAAAGAACATTTATTTTTTTAATTCTGTCTGTCTCTATGTTCCGGCTGATCTCCGAAACGGCTAAACCGAATAGATCGAATACCTAATAGATCGAAGTACCGCGCGGCTGGAGCCGCGACCAACAGCTAGTATTATAATAATATTATACAATTTATTTATATCTCCTTAAAACATAAATAAGTGACAAAAACAGAATATAACTTTTGTTAGTACTTATAATAATGGCAGCATGATTTTATTGAATCTCCCATTTCAGTGTAGGTTATAGGCGATAATTGAAACTAATCTGATATTCTGATAATTTATTCTACCTTATTCGTGTCTTCTAGGAAGGTTATATGTCTGATTACTAGCAAGGAGCGACCAAGAATGTCACGAAATTCAATAAGTGATTAACAGCAAGAAACGAACGGTTGTACCGGATGTGGTATTTAAATAAACGAATCTTCAACCGGAAGTTACAATATAAATCACCATTATTAATTTAATCTTTGATACATTATCTTTTGCTATTTTGCCCCGGCTTTGCACGGGTACATTACAGTTACATTATTGGAGTTTTAGTAATGATACCTAATTTTTTTTAAATATAAGATATCCTAAGTCACCCAGGGATAGTGTAGCTTCCCAAGGTGATCAAATCAAATCTTTCCTCTTTATAATATTAGTATAGATAAATCACCATTCAGAATGTCTCATTAAGTGATTAAGCATTACACAATAATTTTATTTGTTACCTAAACCAGCTCCAACAAGTGTTGCCGCTAGCCCCATGTCCATCCTGTACAGGGCCCCAGCGAGGGCACCAGCAGTTACATATTCCACCAGTGAAGTATGCCCTCGGTATGCTGATATTGTGTTAGCTGTTAAACTGAACATAACAGAAAAACATTTTATTTGTTGTTTCCAACATCAACTAATTTATTATAACAAAATATTATAATAAGGAAAATAAACTGTGTTCAAATAACATGGGTGCACTAAAACTCTAGAAATAACTAGGGACCTTGTAATTTATTTCTTTTGGAGTCGGTGCCAATTTAAGTAGGGGTAGTTAGTGGCACCAACTACGCGACTTCAAATGCTAAAATTTCTATGGGACCACCTGGAGAGTATATTAACCCTTTCAACCAAAAAATAATTTTCAATATCAGTCCACCATTGACGGCGAAATTGGTGAACATACATTAAAAAAATACATACAGACAAACATAGAAACTCCTCCTTTTTTGGAAGTCGGTTAAAAAGGCCTGTTTCTCAGCCTGAGTCAAAAATGTACCTAATAACTTTAAGCAAAGGAACTCATTCAGCAATATGTCCAATTTTTTATAACACAGATTTGATATTCAGTTTACCACTGGCATAAGGTAAGCATCTACCAGAGTTAATTGACATGGAATGACCAGACCTCACTAACATTACAAAAAAACATTTATGTTACTAACATAGCTTGACCAACTTCTTATAAAAAACTTTCTCAGTGTTCCAGTGTCCTTCTGAATTTATTTTAGGTACTTACCTGAATATGCCCGTGAAGAAAGCCAGCCTCCACCCCCATTTAAACGCTCCTTTCGCGAATGCTACCATCACATAATCTTGTAATCGTTTCTGAAAAGCAAATTTACATAGATAAGTAGAAAACAAAATGTTAACGTAATATTAATTTAAACATTCATAATCCGTTTTAACCAACACAAGATCTTGTACCTATCTACACAATGTTTCAAAAGTACGAAAAAATGCTTGGTGGTTTGAATAAGTATTGAAATTTATAAATTATTTTTTTAAATTGTAATCTCTTTTTCAAACATTTTTTACTTTCAATTCTTAAGTGCAGTTTAAATTATTTTCTAGGCACTGGGATGTGTTTGAAGACCGCAACACGAAAATTGTGATTTGCGACAAATATTTGAAATTTCAATATTTAAAATCCTGTAACTCAGAAAATATACTAGTTCCGACTTTAATTCTGTCTTTACTAAGCATCTACATACCAGCTACTGAATATGAACCTGCACCAGTAAGTATATGGACCAAAATTATGATTTTGAACTTTTGAGTTGGGCTATATTATTCTGTTGAAAAGTGATATTATAGTATGTAGTAAGGTTTTAAACCTACCTGGTATAAACTTAAATATATTTTTTATTATATTAAAAAATCCTTTAGCATGTCTGTTCGGAATCCAATAGGATTCCGGAATACCGGCTGACCATTGTAATTACAAGAGAGGTTTTTTTTATTATTATATTCTCAACTAGCTGTGCCCGCGACTTCGTCCGCGTGGAATTGAACTTAACAAAAAATTAATTTAACAAAAAATGTTCGTCATTTTTCTTTTTGCGAGTCGATGTTTCGTGTTTTATATACTTATCGCAAAAGCCCGCTCGCGCGTTCAGAGCCCGCACGACAGGCAGCATTTGTGATATTAATTTTTTGTTTTTGTTTTCTAAAATAAAAGTAGCATATGTTACTGCTTATAACATAAACTATCTGCCAGTGAAAATCCTGTCAAAATCGGTCCTGCCGTTTCGGAGATACACTTGGATTTCATCTGTTTTTTTTTTTTTACGCGGAACCCTAGTTGTTTTTCTAAAATTAAAGTAGCCTAAGTTACTCCTTATAAGACCACCTATCTGCCAGTGAAAGTCCAGTCGAAATCGGTCCAACCGTTTCAGAGATTACCCGGAACAAACACACAGACAGACCGACAGACAAAAATGTTTTAAGCGCCGTTTCGTTATAAGTACCGTATGTACTTTCATATGCATATAGTGAAGGTGTTATTTTGTTATTACAAACAGACACTCCATTTTTATTTATTTGTATAGATAGCACAAATCTTGGTCTTAGGCCCATATCAATAAATGGATCTCAAGTCTGAGAGTAATCTTGGAAATTACAATCTTATTAAAACCAGTACAAAATGACATGTCAAAAGTGTACTCAAGATCACCTTCAGGCCTTTAGCCTAGTTAAAGACAAAGTCAAAGTTATTAAGACCGTTTAGCACAGTGGTTCGAGTGTAGGCCGCTCGGCTCACTGCACCGGGTGGTTGCGGGTCCGATTTCTGTCAGGGTAAATTTCGGAAATGGCCTTTTCCAAATTTGCCCTGGTGTGGGTGTCACGGGGATCGCCCCCAGTCCATTGTATGGTACCCAAAGTACAAGCGTTGCTTAGTTTGCGACCATACAGTTAGTGTGTTCGTCAGGCATGTTTATTTAATTTTTTATTTTATTATTTAAAAAAATCCATACCTTTGCTTCAGCAGTTGTTTTAAATATGGTTGCTTGGTTATTTTCTATAAAATACAGGTATGCTACTCTGGAACTGACAAATCCTCCCATGCATGCCCCAACGAAGAACCCAGTCATGGCAGATTGTGTTGTATTTGTAATTTCTGGTGATATCTCCTCATATTCACTGAAGATTTAAGAATGTCCTATTTAAACTGGTTATAGCTAAACTGTATTGCCAATGCCATTGAATATTTTGGCTAGATCAGATGGTCCTATAATTCACACCATAAAGGTAAGTAAATAAGATGACAAATTTTATCCAAAGGTTGTCTGGATGAGATTGCAGCTTGCAATTAGTCTACCCGTCATAGACTGGCTGTTTGAATCCAGTTTTGATCATTTTATTTCGTTTATTTGGGTCAGTGTGTATGAGTACCCTTAGGGGCGAACAAAAATAGGACAATGGAAACTTTCAAATTGTCTTTACCAATGTTGATAAAGAGTTATGGAACTATATATTTGTAATGATAACAACCACAACTACTATCTTTCGCGAACTATTACCTAATAGGAATATCCTCAGGTAATTGTATAGGTATACCGTCACAAATAATAGCATAGAGGTTATGTTACTTTTTATATTTTCATAACGAATGTTTTGATTTGTAGTAATTTTTCTGACTTACTTTCCCATATACATAGTCTTAACTCGCTCCCAACCGGTCGTTGGGGGTCCTACGCGAGGCTCATTGATAAAATCCTTGTCATTTTCGTTTCTGTGAGTGAATAATGGTATTGCAAAATTCGGAGATAATCTTACAACTGTCCGTAACATTTTGGTAATTTCTTCAAAATATCAGGATCCAAACGTAAAGTACTTTAGTAAATACTTCTCCATGGAATATGTACGTATTTTTATTTTTATTCACTATCTTTTTACTACCGTAATACAATACATAATTGTTAAAACTGACAGTTTTGTTTGACAGCTTACCTATCCGGTTGCCAGTAGTGATGAACATTTCACAGGTAGCGTGTGAAAAATCATAATTATTATAATAAGCTTCCATACCAAGCACCTGCTACCGACATAGGCGAAAAATCACTGTTGAAATAACATTGAAAGAAAAACATAATTTCAAGTAATGAAACAAAAAATAACTCAAATTACCAATTAGGGAATATAGGGCCAATAACAGGCGGTTTATGGAAAGAATTAAACAACTAAATCTAAATTGAAAATAAAACGCTCATTATAATTTGAAGAGCGCAGTGAGGTAGTTATATGTACCACAATTTATTCATAGTGCGTAAACACATAAATTAAAATAATAATAAGTATGTGTATTTCCTTTACTTTACAAGTAAGTATTCTGCGATAGAAAAATAGCTACACGGGTTTGAATTTAATTCGAATATAGAGATTCAATATTAAATAACAACATAAAGGCTAAACAAATTGCTCCCCTCAACCATTTATTTTTAAATAACGAAGTAATTTATTCTTTACTGTTTTATTTTATTTTTTATTTTACTTTATTGGGACATAAAACAATTATACATTAAAGTGTACATATAAAAAGGAAGTAGCTATTAATTACAGTGTTAAGTAAATGTATAACCCACACTAATGTCCACATATTAAACTATATAATATGTTGAAATATGAGCACGCGTTGAGCTAAGTGGCTAAATTTACAGTAAGATTAAATACTAAGTGGAATTTGAAAGTCGGATTCTGAATATCACAATAGGATTATGTTACATGTTCTGTGTCACTAGAGTACAATTTTTCAATGGTATTTTTTTTAAAATTTAGCTTTTGATAGATTAAAGAGGTCGAAAGCTGTAAAGTGTGTATTATACGTTTCTACAATGCGTCGCAGTGGAGCGCGCGCTCCAGCATTGGAGCGCGCTACATAACATAGCACAGCTACATAACATAACAGAGCGTGTGACATAATAAATAGTCCCATAATCAGTAAATAAATTACTTCAGAAGGGCTTCACAATCGACGAGTATTTTCCTTTCGGAAACAACAGTTTCCATTAGTCCTTCTTCTAATTCACTTGTTAAAAGAAGGATGGAGCTGTCATTTCCTACATCGGAAATTTTCCGCCGGCTGTGAATGAATAGTGAATAGCCTTCCAGGAGAACCTTACGAAAGCTTGGAGAACACAGATAAATCAGGAGATCTGGCAACAAAATTAAGGAACTGTCAAAGTTTGACGGTACTGCAGTACTGCCAAACTAACAATAAAAATGGCAGAGTGGGAGGATCCTTCCAGGAATCCTAGCGGGAATTTTAAATTAACTCGAAGAGTATTCACATCTGACGAAAAGTTTCAGAAGTTTGTAAGAGAAGGATGAAAGCTGTCGTTTCAGGCACGGAAACTTTCCGTCGATTATGAATACTCCACAGATGCATTTTTGTAGTTTTTTGCCTTGGATAACGCCTCCCGGTCATTAGGTTAGTACATACTTACCTACCATAGAGTTAAGAAGTATGTGGTTCGTACTAGGCATGGCACATTTCATTGGTAGCTTGTTAAAATTCATGTGAATTTGGTTTTCATTCTTCACATATGCTACTAACAGATATAGTAACAGTGAAAAATGAAATCATAAAATTTTCACACGTCATCACGAGTCACGGCCGCACCGCGTCGTGCCGGCCGGCCGAATGAAATTTCATACAGATCGCTGTGTCGAGTCGACGTCACACGACGATGAAGTAGCTTGCGCGCAGGCGCGTCACGGGGTGGCGGCCGCGGGCTGTTAGAGTAGTAACGAATGAGTATAATAATCTAACTTTAGCACGTGCGTGAAAAAGATAAATGCATTTCCGATGCGTCGTGCTTTATTTTGACTGAGTGAAATAGTTCGCCGCATGTACTTGCAAAATAATAAATAAAGGCCCTGTGGGGTCTGTTTCCATTTGACCTAAATTAATTTCCTATTATTATTTATTGGGATATAATAAAATGAAGCAAGTTTTAAGTAGGTATAAATAAAATACACCACAACGCTTCTTTTTCCCGAAGGGACTGGCAGAGGTCTACTCTGCAATGCACCCATATTTTGTAGAAGACATTTAGATTAGCTATTTAATTCATCATTTATCTACATACTATGTTTTAAAAGAAATAGATAAATAGGTAAAGCTATATGCCTATCATACCTAACTCAGTTATTTTATTATCAGCTTATTTAAGTACTAATACTACTATTTATTTACATATTAACTAAAACTAATAATCATGCGTGCGCCACTTTTTAGTCGGATTCTATGTTTGGTAGATATTTGAATACATATTGGGTAATAGATAATCGATTAATGGAAATTTATTTTTATTTAAGAGTACAGGACATTTTGGGTACAATGGGAACAAACACTAAAACTGACCTATGTCCTTGGTTAGCATATAAAAGTGCAATTCAAACTAAACCTTAATATAAGGACATAACGCTTTAATTATCTTGATGTCTTGTTTGTTGACGTTGCTTGCTACAAAATTATGCAATATTTATTATTATTTCCTAATTCCTATTTCACTTGTCGTTCTAATCTCGCGAAAGACACCTGTTTGCTTTCCATTTTCGTATTATTTGAAAAAGTAGTGAAAAGGAATTATTTATTATTACTTTTATCAAGTATTCACAATGACATAAAATGTTATAAAATGGTAGGTATTAATTAGAATAATAATATAGGCACCTCAAGTTTGCGGAAATAATTAATATACAGAAATTGCTGCCTCCTGGTGGAGGCCATTCCGTGAAAAACATTAACGCACATGAACAATACTCAATAAATTAAGCTATAAAATAAACTAAATATACTATTTCATAAAGAAAAACGAAATAAAAATTTTGATTGAGTAGGGATTCGAACCTACGGAATCCGTATCTTCCAGTCGTCTTCAACCACTAGGTCATTTGAACTTAATTTTGTCTAGCAAAATTATCAAGTATATGAATATTTTTATTCCGTAAACTCGTTCATCCACCAATAATAGAACTAGTAAGGAAAATTCATGGTGGCCTAAAATCATTTGTTATGATAATTCACAGGTATGAACAGTGTGAAGAAAATAATAATATCATCATATGAAAATGAATTTAAAGTAGCAATCATTTCCATGCCTAGTTCGTACTTATATGTGCCGTATGTTAACGTAGTGATATTTAATTTGTGTCGTATAATAAGTATTTAACTAGAAGCTTCGCCTAGTTTTAGACTGTAAGTACCTACTGGTTGGTGCCCTTTCTAGTGATATTTCTTTGAATATTATTATTCAATAAGTAAGCAAAATATATTATTAAAATAAGCAAATGTCAATCACATAAGTATCATATTTAAATTAATTATCTTTTAGTAGAGTTAACAAACTTGAATAAATAAAAATAACAACTCCATTTTCAACTATATTTTATTATAAAATCACAAAGAATAAATCTAGAGTTCAATAGGGTAGTCACTTAGATGTTAATATCGTGTATATATTTATAATTCATAATAACTGCATTACATAATGTAGATAGTATGCTTTCGGCCTTCCATGACAGACCGGAGGCGCTTCAAAAAAATAATTTTCACAAAAAATCACCAAAATACATTTAGTATAGTTTTATATTGAAATGCGCTCGTTAAAGCTTGCTATTTAGATTTTAAACGTGTTATTATTAAAGATAAAACACAAGTAGTTAAGTTGAAAGCAAACAAAATATTATTAGGTAAGTATATCCCTGTTATTTTGTCCCAATTATTGGTCTTTGGCATATTGCATTAAGACTAAATATTGACAAAGTTCGAATCCTTTCAGCGAGACGCTACAGCAGTGAACAAAACTAGATGTGCTTATCGAAGGAAAACGTTGAGATTATTTTTCGACACGCGAGCGAACGTTTAAATCTATTTACTATTTTAACTTTACACACAACCCTTTAATTTGCACACCATTAAGTATTTAATTCTTTAATGAAACAAAAAAAGTAATAAAGGAAAACAGTCACAGTGATATTCTCTAGGAAGGTTCTCATTAAGTAGGTAGGTATTTAATTAGCTAGATCGACTACTACTGAAATTAAAACTCCGAGCAAACTGGCGCGTTAGAGCCTGTTGACAAGTTAGTGCAGTGGTCGGGATGAGTTTTGACAATTTCGAAATCTAAGTACTTACATAGGTGCATACGTGTTATTAGATTTCGAGTCTTCCACACAATGCTAGCAGTGTTCCTTGCGAAAAGCTGCGACGTTGTTGCAGTTAATTACTTATATGGAAAACCATCAAAACTTGAAGCGGTCATCATTCCTTCTATTATTAGCGTAACCACTGTCACGCCCTTTAACGTAACCGCATCAGTTTGATAGCCGCTTACACACGGTAGGATATTTAACTAGTAAACCTTAAAGTAATGATTATGTTAAATTTTACTATAGACCCTATTAATTTAATTTGTAATTATTCACATAGTCGTGTATAATATTTACATCCGCTGATTATTTTAACACGAGTGTAACTGCCACTTCGATAGGTCTATATAGGACAGCGCTTGTACAATAAATTTTCCGTAGATATCAAAGTTATTTTCATGTTTGTTGTTACAAATATCCGTATAGATAGGTATGTTCAGTGGCAGGCACACAATAATTTCGCTAATTCATCGTTTAATTATACTGAATGGTTCAGTTCTTTTCATTCAGCAGGGATAAGGGACGTGGCATGGACACAGAATAACCACCACGGGCGACCGAAAGCCGCGGGCAGCATTATATTTAACTCACATTATACCCTGTGCGAAAGGTTTAAGGTCTTATATTAATTATGCACGATATTTTGCATGCTGCATTGGTGATTGCTACAAACATAGATACATAGACACAACTGAAAAAAGAACTCCTTCTTTGGCTTTGCCGTTATCAGGTAAGAATTTTCTCCTGGGTATCTTTATAAATACCTAGCTGACATTTGATTAAATCACTCCCTGCCAACTAATGGAAAAGATGAAAATAATCAACCATCAGATAATTTGTTTGTGGTTGGTACACCATCTTTAGCATATAGGTACCTACTAAGGTACCATGCAAAATATCTTGCATTATTTAAATAACACCATATATAATATTCCACTTGATAATATAATATAAAACGAAATTATCATTGGCAATTATTTTAAGTCCCTTGCTCCCATAATAATTCAAATGAACAACATGCATTTCGGCTAACATTTTTCAAGTCGGGAGACTCCAATGAAAAAAGAGAATTTTATTCACAAGTTTTTATACAGATACATATTGAAGCATTAGGTATATAGTAATTATTATAATATATTTATGTAGTCGAGTGTAGATTTCGCCAGGATAGTATTTAAGTTCTAAAAGTACGAGTATGTCTAGAATACCAATTGTGTACTAATGTACATCATCTCATTATATTGATCCCCTTTAACGTTTTATAATGTTTTATTTACAAATAGTATCTTGAAACTTTCTCAGGTGTTTGGAAATAAATATTAATTAAAAACCCAACATGTGGTACTCAGTTAAAGAAAAGTATTTATTTAAAATTTGTAGGTTCTTAACATCGCACCTCTGCCGTACTGTAGACAATTGGTATATAAGGGAAAACAAAAAAGGCGGGTAGAAAGGGGTAGGAGGGGAAATAAATAACAAAAAGTGTCAATGATAATAATAGTTTAATTATGAAACTAAAAATAAGAATGAAATTAACCACACAAAGGCTTAAAAATAAAAATAAGAAATAGACGACGTCACCTTAACTTATACCGAGACATGAAACAAGTGGTCGCCAGTGCACAGATGAAAAGAGGTCGGAAAACATACAAGCGCAATTTCGAGGAACACGGAAATGTATAGTAACAATATGTGTCTCAGCCAAATTTATATTTATTGATATGTTGGCCTATTCATATCATTACGATATACTAGAGTACAGCTAATGTAGAGATACATATTATAAAGCGCAATAAAATATAAGCACACCGAGTATGATATGCAGAGATATGTGGGTAGGTACGTGTAACAAAAGGGCACATAGAATGTAGACAAGTATAGGCAAGTGTTAGGAGAGCTGCGCTCGCGCCTCGCGGCTGACCAGTGCGCGGCGCGCGGGCGCGGGCGCGGCTCGCGGGGACACACCACATGCGAATGGATCAATTAATACATTCGAGAAAACAACTTCACATAATTTCACAACGCATAACTTTAACTAACAAATTGAAACAATGTTCACTTACAATGAATAAAATTGCATATAAATTGCGCTTAATAAAACTCTCAAATATAATTTAACTGTAACATTTTCATCAACTTTTCAATAAATGTTAAGATTACTTCAATTACCTTTTACCTAAAGTAATGTGTATTGACTTTAAATTTGGCATCTCATCCTAAACACTGATCTATTTATTATTTTTTAATAATTATTACCATTATAATCTAAATATTTAAAATACTTCTCTAAACACATAAATCCCTATAATTATCTATTACTCAATACCAATGTTAATGAGAAAACGTTAGGCCTGACAACGCTACACACATAGAGTAGAACGAGGAAGCACCCGGACCCGATAGCGCCCGAGCGCCCGTCGCCAACTCTATACTTACACGTGTATAATATTTATTTAAATGTAAAGGAAAATTCGGCATGTGTGTAGCGCTCCTACGCTGCGTACAGTGGATATGTAATCTCCTCTTTGTGTTTTTTTTGTTTGAATAAAATACAATATTATAGTATAATTATTATTATTAAAATTACAAATGCGATTATCGCCAATCTCACCCCACGCAGACCGCCACCAATTGCAGCCCACTCCTCGCTCCGCTCCAATACACAGGCACAGAATCCTGCGCCCTATAGTAAAACATTTTCAAAAACGTGCAAAATATCACCACACCCTGGTCACCTAACATTATCTAAACCAAATAACTACTTTTACGATTCTTATCATAGATAGGTACTGATTAATACAATTTGTATGATTAAATTTTTCTAATAATTCTTACATAGTAATGACAATCTATTTTTTTTTCAGTTTAATCATCTTACTAAGCTCTATCTTTATTCCTTAGTACGTGATATAATATTATACATTTTATAATAGTGTAAATATTATGTGATTTTTATAACTTCACAAATTGTTTTCCAAAATAAAAGTTATTTTTTATCGTTCTCCAGACTATTTTCTTGACTATGGGATATGTTAAAAGTAATGGAATCGACTGACCGATGTGGCGATAGCGCGCGTGCGCATGTCCGGCCGTGTCTAGTGTACAGCGTACCGTTTGTGCCACCTTATGCGTGATCAGATTCAATCTATCTACTCCTGCGTGTGAGCCGTATCGTTTTAACCTACAATATACAACCCCCGGCTACCCTCATTGAATTCCGGCCGTGGCGTCGCCAAGATATGTAATGCATTGATATTTGTGACTTACAGTATTAAAATAATATGCCATTCGACTTGATTCAAGTGTTCGTGTTCAGCGAACGGCATTGCTTTCTCTTATATCGTCATAATTCAGGTATCTGGTTCACGCATTCTTTGCCTAATCACATTAACTGGACGTGTAACTGAACACCTATACTGGTCCTAACGAGAGCGTAGGTTTCACCTGCACTGGGCATCTCTCTGCCGACAAATTCGTTACATTAAACATTCTTTTTACAAAAGCTTTTCCTACCAGAGTTTTAAATATTTGAGACGAATTATGAAGGTATTTTTCATAACGTAAAATCACTTAATTCACAATCTTAATCTCTTTCGCACTGGACTAGACGCATTTTTTTAATTAATTTAAGAAGGCAAAGATGTGTGAAATCCAATCGAGAATTAGTAAAGGTACTTAGTCCGTGAAATGTAGCGTGAGATAGTTAACAAATAACACATCGAAGGTGGAGTGTGTCTATGTACAAAACGAAGTATCGATAGTGGAGATATATTTAACTAAAATACTGTTTAATGAAGTTATTGTGACCTAGTTTAAATACTGTTGATTAAATATGTCAAAGAGCAAAATCAGATCTCGCTAATACTTACCGCGACTCCATAGTCGACAGTGTGGCGAATATCATAGCAATATTCGTAGAGAAAAATTATTCTAAAAAAATAATGTGAACGCGACTCTGGCCACACCGCGCGCGTCAGACACCTCCGACGATGGACAAATAAATAATTATCTAAAATTAATCACTTACTGAAACGTATGCACGAGTAATTATATGTTGTAGCTACCATTATTTTATTTATAAATTAAAATCGAAATAAATGCATCATGCCACTATTATCTCGTCGAACATAACGTTTGAATAGTGATGTACAACTAGATGCTTAGCGATAAGAGTTGTGATTACACTAACTAATCGTCAATAACTATAAAATGAAGTAAGAACAGACAATATTCTCGTAAGAAGGAAACAAGTATGGAAGCGTTCGAGTGTAGTGTGGACGCCGCCGCTCTACGGGCGACTGAAGACGTTACCTCTATAATATATTATTAAAATCATGTCTAAAACTAATATTGCACACACATACACATTTCTAAACATAACATTCCAGTAATAAAATAAGAAAAAAATGTGTATGCGTACAAAACTATATGTTTACTTATAAAGAAATGCAATAATAGTAAGTTGTGCATATTATAATAGACGATAAAATATATTATGTATAAAATATAATTTCATATTTAATAACTGCAAATTAATATTGTGATCGAGTTTAATTAACAATGTGCTAATGTATCGAATATAAAATTTATGGTGGTATAATAAATTGGGGTGTATAATAAAAATAACCACAAAACGAGCGAGGCAATGTTTGACATTGCGACCTGAAGGTACGAAGACATAAAATTGCCGAACGCAAACATATAATTACTAGCGCAATCTAATTGCAAAAATAAACTGATCGACATAAATACCGAGTTACATACTGAAATAACTGGGAAACAATATGAGTTTGTATAAAAAATAAAATAATGATATTATACCTATTTTAAAACATGGAATGAATATCACACAAAATAATAATCCTCTCTACATTACGTTCTGTTTCAGAGTAATGTCTAAAATACAAGCAGCGTTCAATTGTGATGACAGTATCTTAGATTATAGTGTACAGTAACAGTAAACGTACGTATTTATTAAGAAAATAGAATAGCACTTAGTCTCTAGTGATCCGAGTAAGCGTAATACAGATTATATTTTAATTTTCAGTCGAGTGAAATTCTCGATTTGTGTGAGAGGTACGATGGGTTTGACAGTCGCAATCGACTATTCCTTCGTTCGAGTTTACTTCAGCCAGTACCTTTATTATGTTTGCAATGATAATATTATTATTATACATTACGACATATTATACAATGACAGCAAGTTCCATTGTGCTTTTTTTATTCGGCAATTGCTGTATTGCCAGGTTACAAATTTTACCACGATTATTCGGTACTTCTGTTCGTAAACTCGCCCTGGACAGTCGGCCATGCGGCTGATTGTGTGATATTCCGAAGACGCTGCGGCAAATCTTTCAATTTAGATGCTCGATTTGGAGAAAGACACTCTGAGGTGATTGGACTCTGACAACTGGTAGTTGTGCATCTTGATGAGCGCCGCGACCGCGTCGTCGATCGACGGCAGTTGCACCAGCGCCATTTTGCGGTCCTTCCTGTAATAACCAAAAGTAGGTAACTTAGTAACTTTAGTCATAAAAAATGGGGTTTCCATTCTGCATGAGATACTTAACTAGGTAAGTATGCCTCGGTAGTTATTCTAACATCTAAGCTTGAAACATTTTGCCTATACCCATATAATCCTAATACGAGTGGCTAACCACTGGTACACCGCAATGGCAAACATCGCAAACAAAACTATAATCAGAACAGGGTAAACTGGACCCAACAGACATTGAAGATGGTCACAGAAAAACCTACATTGATCCGCTTCAAAATTATCTAAAACCTACTTATTTTTATAAAGCACTAATATTGTAAGTAAGGTCTAATTTGCACTTACGGGAAGAACTTAAACGCCTTGATCGTGAATCCCCGCTTGGTGAACGCTTCCTTGATATCTTCCTCGGAGACGGTAGCTCTGAAAACAAAACAATGGAGATGAGCTCATATCTTATTGAGAACAGCTAGTGTGAAATTATGGTACTCAGATTAATTTTACTTACGGAATGTTGGACAGATGTAATGTGGCGCTCGGTGGGTATATGTTCTGGTAGTTTTTGCTGCCTGGCTTCTTGAATCTGTGCAGCGGGCTCTGGGAGTAGTCCCTGGAATATTTGTGCGTCAAATAAATACCTAACATAAAATGCAGTGTGAACTTTCGTTTAAGACTCCATGATTTATGGAAGTGTCACTCAATCTCTGAGATCTTACAAAAACTCCACTCGTGTCTTCCTCTTATAGTGCCGTTTAGCAGACTAAAGAAGGCTAGAAGACTTAGATCACAGTTGTAGTATATCTATATATAGTCCTATAAAATAGCTTACGAATTTTCTTCAGCCATATCCTTCCGAGACCGGACCTCCTATTCAGTATGGTTTTTAATGATAAATTGAACATTACCAATATATTGTTACAATTTCCTTCTCTATCTTGTGGGATTTTCAGCAAATTTTATCAACACCCCTTTGAAATCAAAATAATTCCAACACACTTGTGATTAGTTAACTTTATTAAGGACTAGCTGAGCCCGCGACTTCGTCCGCGTGGAATTTAACTTACAAAAAAGCCCGCTCCCGCGTTCTGAGCCCGCGCGATAGGACCCATTTTTTAAATTTTGTTTTTCACAAAAGTAGCCTAAGTTACTGCTTATAACATCAGCTATCTACCAGTGAAAGTCTCGTCAAAATCGGTCCAGCCGTTTCGGAGATTACCCGGAACAAACACACAGACAGACAGACAGACAGACAAAAAAAAATTAAATCGCGTTTTTGTTATAGGTGTCGTATGTACTTTCATATGCATATAGTTAAAATTTGTCATTTTGATATTACAAACAGACACTCCAATTTTATTTATTTGTATAGATATGTTTTTTGGAAGCGTTTGCCCTAGAATGCGGAGTCCAAAGAGGTACTAGATGAGGCTTGAGGCAAAGGGAAGGTGTCAAAGTTACCTGGTGAGGCCTGCGTCGGGCTGGCCCTCCTTGGGCAGCTGCACGGTCTGGTGCTTGCTGAGCATCACCCGCATGGCCTTGCCGAACACGCGCAACTTATCCATGTGGGTCATAGCTGCGCAAACAACAATTATATTTTAGTACTTAAGCTTGCATGGCTTTCATCTAAGTAAACGGTAATAGTTCTTGACAATCGCTAAGTAAAGATTTTTTTACACACCATTTCCCGTCGAGCCGCGAACCTAGTATATTGTGTCTTGTTCTTGAGGTTATAATATGTATAAGAAAAGTTAACATTTTGCCGGCGAGCCGGGTGATGGCCACCCATGTGCTTATGGGCAAGTCGTTGCATCTCGTAACTTTAGAATGTTTCAATATCATTGTAATGCCTCAAAAATATATGAGAATGAAGTCTACAGATTTCAAATTCATCTTTGTTACTTATAACGGAGCAGATACTATTTTGCGCAGATTTCCAGATTTATTCCTACTTAAATTTAACAAGTCATTAACATCTAATCTTATACCAAAATGTTTATGCATAACTACCTACTAATAAATAGGGACACTCTATGTTACATAAAAACAAACTACCAGAGGAGACATACAGGCGTAATCCTAAACAAACACATGATCCTATCATCTCAATGTAGAACCTTACATGTAAGATGTTAAGGTTGATATTCACGTACCTAGATGTGCCTGGTGAGGCTCTGCCATCTGAATGAGGGCGGAATCCTTCTTGTTGTAGAGTATCTTCACACGCTGCACATCGCCGTAGACGCCTATACGCAAACAAATGTCTCATAAACAAGCTCTTGCTCAGTACATTTCATTACTATTCGGTAGGTTAACCCAAGTTATGTTTAGAAATGCTTCAGTTAACTCACGACGAAATAGAAAGCGAAGTTTTTAGTGTATATTCTGGAGCAACTCTGAAACGGTTTCAAAACACAACTGGGACTCTCAATGTTGTCTATAAATAAACCTAAACACTACAAAGTTACTACATTTAACACTGATCTCCCAAAATACTCAGCATAATTTAGTACAACGGCTTGTAATATATAATGTTGTGAAACGGGACAGTCGGAAAATACAAGAAGGAAACAACTCCAAGCTCTAAATTGGTCACGTTAAGCTTTCGATTAATGCTTTAGCGGTTAACAGAGGGACCTCGTCGGCCGTCTGTGAGAAGCAAAATACTGCATACAACTGTTCACTTCTACTGTCTATCTCATCTCTTAAGGCACCTTCATAAAGTAACGACAGCCACTTAATGTCTACATCCATGGTGCCATTGCAGAACCATGAGGCAGAACAGGTAGTAAAAAAATAATATAGAAAAACATAAAAATATAATATGACGTGTTTGACGTCAGGAATGCGCAGGTAAAAATACCACTGTTTACGACAGCCCACATGGAAAAATAATAATAATAATAAAGTAATACTGAAACAAAGACAACACTGGGTATACAGGTTGAAACAGAAAGGGTATACTTTTTTTTCAAAACTTAACTTTGTAATTCTAAAACTATCACCTTTGGAGGAAACTTAAAAAACTAAAGATGTTACAGAGATACAGCCGTTGACAGATTTCATAAGTCTACAACACCTTTAGCACTTCAACTGTCCCACAAAGCCGATAGTTTTAGATTTACAAAGTTAAGTAGCAAAAAAAATAGTATACCCTTTCTGTTTCACCTAGTATAGTAGACTAACTAACTTAGCTACGACTAGAGTGTCTGAAACACAAATTGTCACAGTTAATAAAGCGTTTAGGAACGGTAGTGTTATGAAGCGAAGGCTCGCGGATGCGGTTACCAGTACAGAAGTCGAGAATGTTAGATGACAATTTGTCTTTCAGGCGACAGGGCTCAGGAGCAATATTAATGTTTTTTTTTAATATAAAATACGGAATGTTTGTGCACACGTACCGAAAAGGGTAAAGAGAGCGTCAGGCGTGACCATCTAAAACAATAGGAAAGAGAAAGAGACAGTATTATAAATAGTCGTAAAAGATATCTGACATCGTATCTATAAATAAATTAGCAACTTATCGTTTAAGGAGTTTGAGTAAGATATATAAATAAAACAGCCTGTAACGACGTTCGTATTAGTGGATGTATTAGTTTATTTTTCTGTAATGTTTGTATTGAATTCGTATGAAACCCGAATAATTAAAATGTCCGGCAGACGTTACTGGCTATTGTGTTAGCGTAATGAATAAATCTGCCAATACACATTAAACAACTATGTCGAAATAACGTACTTTTATCGCTAATAAGTTGGATGTCTCAATTCTAATAACAACAAGGTAACAAGATACCTACATTTAAATTTCTATTCGAGTTCGTTGACTTTTCATAGAGATGGAAAAAAGGGCGGTTACGAGAGATGGAAATTTTAAAATCCGCCTTCCAATATTAACAGGTTGTGAATTTTATTGACTTGTGGTACTGACCTCTTCGTTTAGGTTCGAGATGAGGAGTACGGTGGCTAGTGGCAGCGGGGGTGCGGCGAGGGCGCGGAGGGCGGGCGACGCTGGTGTAAGGGTGAGCGCTCCGAAGGCGGGCAGGCCCACTCCGCCGACGCCGACTCCGTAGGGCGAGGCCAATCCTGAGCCCAGCCCGAGGAACTGAGGCGCCAACACTCCTCCACCTAGTTGGAATACGGGCAATTTAACACTCTACACTTCAAAAAAAATGGCATACCTACTGAAGAAGTGAAATTTCTGCCAATTGGGTGTTTGACTAATATTGAATTTATTATCTATACATTATTTATTATTATACAATATGATGTATTGTGAAAGACTATTAAAATATTAGATGATTGGAAAGATATATGCAAGTTTGATAGTAAGGGCTGTTTTGGACATATTACACGTCTGTATTTTTGCCAATTTGAAAGTTACTTTGTAAATTATTATACCAACAAAGACAAAAGTAATTGATATAAATTTGCCATAAACAAATATTAGTCAAAAACCGTATTAAATAAATAATAGCCTATAAATAATATATAACCTAGAAGATTTTAGAAGTCAACCCCAAAAAATACACAACCCGCGATAAAACAGTGATACAAAAACTAAACTAAATTACAATTTCAATCGACAAATAATAACTAAATTAAATATAGTGCCTAGCCATGGACAATATACAAAGGATAACAAACCTAATTCAAAAGCATAAAGTGGAACATACGTTATGGCGGAATGATCCCCACACATCACAAACCTCTACGGTGCAATGCGGATTTATGAGGAATTATTAGTCACTGTGGAGAAATTGGGCATTGAAATATGAACAATAAATAAGAAAACAGGTAGAGTAAAGTACCCAACGCAATTTAGAAGTGTTGCTATTGAAGATTTGTTTTACAAAGAAGATTTTCGCCACATAAATCTTTCATACAACCAAGAGTATAACATCACTTGAGATTTGCAACAAAGGAAAGGCAAATAAGAACCCTCCATAAAAAAACATAACAATCGCTAAAAATGAATAAAATATAGGACCTATCACACAAAAGCACAAGAGTATATTTTTTCAACGTCCAAGGCTAATGATATTACGCTACGAATACAGGATACTTTCAGTGAATTCTAACATACGAGCATACCTGAGATTAAAAATTGAATAACAGAAAGACTTATTTTAATAGAGGGACTATCTAATGTGCGCAAGAGCAGTTCAAGTTGGAGCGGTCAAGTGCGCAAATGAGGCAGATAACGAAAGGACGCTACTATCACTTTGTCTATTTCAGAAAATTTGAGTACTTTGAAGATGTGATTGGTACCAATATAACCAAATCTCTGTACCAGTATTTCAACAGTGTCTACGCATAAATATTTTGAAGGGGCTGAAATGACAGAAAATTTGAGAAATTTAATAGCACACCAATATTATGATTTTTTTGCGATCATCTGCCCCATTGCAGGGTGGGGGTCTTTGGATGCAAGATTCTAAAATACAAAGTGTGGGAAACGGAGCGCGGTGAATAAAGCTTCCAGGTGCTCGGAGTAGTAGAGGACTAACTCATCCTGGATGCGAGGGCCAGGGCGAGCTGTGCCCGCAGCGGCATCAACTCACTGGTCAACAGCTGGTGCGCGTCTCCGTCACCTGACGGCAACGTCGGGTTCGTGTAGTCCCTCGACTTATCATTGTTGTACTTCACGTTCAGGCACGTCATCTTCGAGTAGTCGATGCGCAGTGTGCAGCATCCGTTGTATATGTTCTGGCCGTCCAGAGCCTGCGGACAAATAATCACAAATCTAACTTCTTACCGAACTAACTTTTCTCGTTTGACACGATGGAAGCAAACGAGCGAATTATAAATCCCATCAAAAACATATTACCACTCGGAAAAAAAGTTTTATTTCTTCCGAGGGTCGTTCATTTGGGTGATAATAGGGACGTCACGATTTCCAGCGATAAAATGAATTTGATTGAATTTAACTTTCTTGTTGAGTCAAAATTAGAAAAGAAAAAGCGCTTGAGAGTAATTCGTCTAATTAGATAATACCGAATCCGCGTTGACGCTAAAAGTACTTCGCAATGGCGAAAATATACTTTAGCATCAGATAACAAAGTGGGTCGATACGCTACCCTCAAAGAAGAAGAAAAACTTGCATTATGGTCGTGTCAAAATCGTTACGTCCCGAGAGCTCCCGTTATTTGTTTGGCCGCGACGCCTGCGGCAGGCTGATAACACCACATCGCGATAGAAAAGAGAATTAATTAAAATGCAACAGCACTCAACCCATTCCAGCGAGCTTTATGCTCTGACGCCGGCGTGTACATAATATTTTTATAATGAAAGCTGAATGCATCACGTTTTATTTTCGCTAATGAAACTACCTAATTTTATAGAAGAAAATAATGTACTTACGTCTATAAATATGATCGTACACTCATTGTTAATTGTCTGGCATAATTTATTGCTAAAATTACTAAATTTAAGCTAAGAACACTCAACGTTTATTTATCCTTAACTTAAATGGAATAAGAATTAAAATACTCAGTAATTGTTGGTACGAGTGGTCTCATGAATTCTGTTTTGTCCAACAATAGTAAGGTAGACTTCAGTCTCTCAAGACCTATGTTAAAATTGAAGCACTTATAAATCCAGACGATTTCAGAGGTATTAAAGGTTTTATTTGTATTCATGTGGACACGAAATATAACCCAAAAGCTTTGTTCGCTTGTGAGAGAACATAATTTCGGGTTATTCTATAATTAAATCATATAAAAAAGGGAAGGGAAAATATGTACGAAGTCCGTGGAAAAAAAACTTTTATCAGAAAATAAAAATTATAACTGACGGATTGTTTAATTCTGGGAATAAATTGGAGTTCCTTTGTAAACCGTCATACGTCAAATGAATTATGACATCTTTACGGCGGACTCCATTAGCTGAATAAAAATGTTTCGGATGCTTAAAATGATTTAATGATTGCGTAAGAAACAATTAGATATTAAGGTTGTTTTATTTGTCCTGTCACAGATTATTATTCATTACACAATGAGTACTATTATATATTATTCATTATACTGAGATATGAATCAAGTACATTGTTTAAATGATATTGACGAGCTGAGTACAAACCTGGCAGCATGCAATAAATGTATCATGGGATTTGGTAGAAAATGCAAAAGTTCGATGTCGGAACGTGGGATATTGGCTGTAGATTTAATAAATTTCTGTTCTATATGCAAATGCGACCCCCTGATGTGTAGACGTGAATAGATTGGCTCGTTTAAAGCTCAACTTATATGGAAATGCGAAAGGCACGTAAGAAAGCGTGGAAGAAGATCGGCTTCGATACGATAATTAGTTTTGTAGAGCCTCGCGGGCCCGAATTCGATTCTGAATGCCAAACGCACGCGAGAAGCGTAAGCGATCGCGACGAGTAATTAATTTACAATTCTAATATTATGTCCCGTTTAATTTTAATGCATAGACATCGTTAAGTGAAATTTTAAAAGTCAAATGAGAACGATTTGTGTGTCTGATATTGTCTTATTTTAGGACAATTTCCATTATTTAGGTATTAGAGAATATCATAGCTGCTGTATTTTATTGTTTAAATAAATATTTATGAACATTGGCCAATTCAATATCGAGATAAGAAATAAATATCTACGATTTACATAGAGGATAAAATATAAATAGTTGGTAGGTAATTCGCTTAAAAAATAGAAATTACATTTTCATTATTAAGACAGTCACAAAGATTAAAATGTTATAGGTAAGTATTCACAATTAGATCTGCAATGAAGGTATCTCTGTAGAGCGTTTGTCGTGGATTTGCCAAAGAAAAGAATAAGAGAAAATGTATAAGAGGGCAAGAAGGAAGGATTTTGAATTGCAGATTAATTTCTTACGTTTTTATAAGCTTTTTCGGAGGCACTTTTGAATTTAACTCGGTCGTTACTTAAGATGTTTTATTTTAATCTAAAAATCTCAATGTTACTTAGAAACATTGTATTTTATGAGGAGTCAGACATAAAAATTCTGTTAAGTACATCTAGTTGCTGAATATTGCAGGCTCATTAATAAAATTTCCTCTTTATTTTAAGCAGGATGTTAGCAATGTCCGAAATAATACTCGGCGGTTTAAATGTGTTTCTGACAAATAATTAAACGATTTAAATTATTTATCAAAATTCGAACACGATTTTTCAATTACTTCTTACCCGCCCATTTAAAAAGGTCATAACTCAAGCAGTAAGCAAAATGTTTACAAACTTTTTCTTGAATATTTGCGGCTTAAATGTTGTCCGATACTGTTACGTGCTGCTTATACTGTGTGCTACGCCATTGGTCGTGTTCTAAGGCCGTAACACAGAAAATCATTATGTTAGGAGTTTCAAAACATCCTGTGTAACGTTGTCGGATATCTAAGCAATTAATTTCGTGATCATACTGCTAAGATTCTGTTATCTACTCTCATCTCAGCTGTTGGTCAGTCCCCATTGAGACTTACATTTCATTTCTCTCATTTCATTTAGTAGGCACGCTGACATGCCGGGTTATTCTGAGACTTTTATTAAAGTCAGTTGTAAAAATCCAGGGAAGGCGCACCTCCTAAATTTTATTCTCCCCGTCCGATCTACTTCCCCAGTATCAATATTCGCGGGAATTTTATTTTAATCTTCCGAAATGGTTATTTGCGCTCGCGAAGGGAGTCGTAATTGAGGTAAAAAAAAATATATCAGGAAGAGTGACAAGGTGATAAAACGACAAACGTCACGCCCGATTTTATATTGGAATCTTTTACTGCGTAATAGGGCAGACGAATCGTTGATACCGAAAAATTTTCTTCAGACCATTTTATTGGATTTGGGAGAACACTGATGAATAGATTAGAGAAATGGGTTAGTAGTACCTAAATATAAGGAAGTAAATAAACATATCGAGGGAAATAATCGGTTTATAGAGGAGTATCGCGAGAGTGAGCCGTCTCGCCAAGAACTAAGATGTAACAAGTGTCCTCCGTATCTCTTAATCACGTCCCCGGTAATTGTTTTATCTTTAGCTCGTTAGAACTCGTTTAAGCAAAGCCTTCTTAGTGAAGGATTAAATGCGGTCCGCCTTAATCCACCCCCCTGTTGCTAATACTGGCGGTTTTTCCACGGAGACCAGATAAACGTTTTTGTTGGGGGTCCCGAGCTCGCGGCGTTTAATATTTATAAGAGCCCATATAGCTCAAAGTGCTTCTGTTGCCTGTGCAAGGATTACGCTAGCGCCGGAATGCATTCGGTTTTTGTCCGCGGATGACGTCGGCGAAATTGTAATGAAAACATTTCGGGCGCATCGCTTTGGACACTATCTGACGAACTTTGAATCGTACATTACAGCAAGTGTGCGCGTGGAGTTACCGTTTTAATTCTGTCCAGTTCATTTGATTTGATAAACTATGTTGTATTCGATGGATAAACATTCGCTCGATTAGTCCCCCGAATAACAGATTACTTACCGGGGCGTTCGGAGCCATCAGCGGACTAAAAACGAAAGCCAAGTGCAAGCTTTTAACTATTTATAAATAAAAATAAACAAGCCAACGAGTGCAATTGCTGAATTTAATCACTCCGCTTTTTGCTATTGGAAAAAGCATTTTAAAATTAAAATGGTCAGAAAGTGAGATTGCTTTGTGACGAATGGCACTTTGAGTAAGTACTTAATATTTTAATTGAAGTATTTATTTACGCGAAAAAATTAAAATGGCTGCTAGGTATTGCCTTAATAAATGAACTATCCGTAACATTAACAACTTCACTGTAAATACAAATGTCACAGAAACATATAGGTAGTCTCAATTATTTTCTAATAATTTTATGCAAAACGTTAACGAAAATTGCATTTAAATAATTTCGAAGACTACCCAATAATATCGACGAAGGTTTACCGTCGAAAGAGATAATGGGACATTAAGTTTCGATAGGGTGGCTAACCTAATTACAGCGCGTAGGTACACAGTGCGGGCGGCGTGGCGACACCGAACAAACCGCGCCGGCTCCATTAGACAATGTAATTAATACTCGCGGTTGCCCCTAATTGTGGCGGACTGATAGTGACGAGCCAAAATCTACTGACGATGCCTTTAGGGTTACCAAAGGATATGCGTGTTTAGTAGGAAACTTTAAATAAGTACTCTGCGTTTCGGTCGTATTATATTTCTGACATTTTTCGTTGCCGACATTGTACTTCTTCTTCTTCTAAATATATATAACTCAAAGATGACTGACTGACTGACATAGTGATCTATCAACGCACAGCCCAAACCACTGGACGGATCGGGCTGAAATTTGGCATGCAGGTAGATGTTATGACGTAGGCATCCGCTAAGAAAGGATTTTGATTAATTCTACCTCCAAGGGGATAAAATAGGGGATGATTGTTAAGTTAAATTCCACGCGGACGAAGTCACGGGCACAGCTAGTATTTCTATAAAAATATGGCCCATCCAGTTTAATATCTATTTCGCCAGTGTCAAGCAACAAATATCAACTCAAAAAATTAAATGTAACCGTCCACTTTGATAAACCAAAATGGAGGCCGACATTTAACTTATCTGTTATTTAACTTTTCCGTCATTTTGCGTACGTATCTGTCATTTTCATTTCTGTAATTTTGCGTGTCTGGCATTCGGTGTGTACGCGTATTTTGCGTATCTGATATAATCCTTTAAAAGTTAAGCTTATTCCCATACTTTTATTTCTTATTCGTGTGAATAATTATTATGTTCCTATTGAAACGCTAACATGTCAATTAAAACTAAAATCTAGTAATAGCTGATTGTTATTTTATAATAATTGTCTAGATACAAATCGCACCGCGTTTCCTATTGTATCAAAACTAACTTGGTGTTAAATGAATGTATATTGTGACATCGTGAATAATGAAGTCTACCGCTTAAGGCATGAATCGGGTCCGCCAACAATATATTGTTCGGTAACATAATGGCATTGTTTTCGTATGTTAAACGTTGAATGTGCGTGTTAAACATCAATTTTGTACATTTAAGGGTTAAGAGACTTCTTTACCGCCTGTGACCAAACATATTGATCTGCAGAATATAGTTACCTACAAATATACACCTACACGAAATTCTTGGTCCTTTTGAGCCTCGGAACCTTGGTCATGTTCACATCAAATAAACCTTACCCTATGTTTGCAGTGAAGATAACTGTACACCGACCTCTTGGCGCAGTGGTTCGAGCTTAGGCCGCTCGGCTCACATCACATGGTGGTTGCGGGTTCGATTCCCGTCGGGGCAAATTTCGGAAATGGCCTTTTCGTAATTTGCCTTGGTCTGGGTGTCACTGGGATCGCCCCCAGTCCATTGTACGGCACCCATAGTATAAGCGTAGCTTAGTTTGGGACCATACAGTTGGTGTGTCAGTCAGGCGATATTTATTATCATTATTATTTTGCTGTCTGTTGTTGTCTGTATTTGTGGACAATTCATAGCCAAGGCATCAATAAAAATCAGTTTAAATGTTTCGCCAGCGCAAACTCTCGAACACTAACAACAACCAAACAATGTTTGACACGTAACTAGGTGATGTAATGTATTTGAGGGGTTGTTGACGCAGCCTGCTGGGGTCCAAACAAGGGAGAGCGATGGCACGTGCAATTTTAAACGAGATCGTCGTAGTCGAAGCTTTGCCGACGTGAAATTTCTATGAAGTTTGACCGTCACTGAATCATTGCAAACGACTATTTAGTTTCTAACTTGAATTGGTAAGGAGGTAACCAACACATTATAATAGTTAAGTACACAATTCGTGCGGTAAATATTAAATTATTGGTGCTTAATTTCTGCACTCAAAAAAGACTTCCTTGGACATTCTGTTTACATCACCTCCCTGGATCTTATAACTTTGCAAGACAGGTATGATGTAGTACTTCGCACTGGTGGATCACTTTTTTCTATGATGTATTGAATATGTATTGAATTCAATGTTTTCGTCCTCTAAAACACCACTCTGCGATTTACATAAGCCGTCCATGATAGTTTCACTGCACTAGACATGAAGGCAGAGATGAAGCCCGCGACCCAAGTCTCCAGCCTTGCCCGGGGCGAAGATATAACATTTTTGACGTTTACATTGTTTGAACACGCCCCGGTGTTGACACAAAGACACCGGTTAGACGTTGCCGCAGTGCAAAGTGCAATTTTAAAATGTAAACAAAGCGCGCACCTTGAGTCCATAAACGCTATCTCGGATTTTGCCTTATTGAACCTCGGAGACGGAGTCGTGTCATGTTTACGTCGTTTATATGAAAAATAAAAACTGCCAGTGACACATATTACTTCTTTACGAGGGCGATGCATGCAAACATTAACTTAATTTAAAGATGATTTGTATCTTTACAATTGATGAATATTCATGCGTTTCAATTTTTTATAAACACTTATAAATCTATGGGAGTCAAAGTAAGTATATAGCGAGCGTAATCAATATAAAACAATACCAGAATTATAAGTAGATGTCTATTATGACGACCGCTTGGCGCAGTGGTTCAAACGTAGGCCGCTGGGCTCACTGAACATGGTGGTTGCGGGTTCGATTCCCACCGGGGCAAATTTCGGAAATGGCCTTTATGTAATTTGCCCAGGTCTGGGTGTCACTGGGATCGCCCCCAGTCTATTGTACGGTACCCATAGTACAAGCGTTGCTTATTTTGGACCCATACTGTTGGTGTGTTCGTCTGGCGATATTTATTTATTTATTTGTTTATTTAGTATGAAAATAGTTTTGGGGCTCAGTTGAGGCATACAGTTAACATGAATTGCGTGAGACAGCGTCGCCCGGGTTATGGATGGGCCGGGCCATGCACGAAGCACGTCGTTATCCATCATCACTTGCTGATGGAACGGCCGAGTCTCTGATGAACCGCATACAACCACCGCCGTACCAATTATGATCGTCTCCGCTATTATGTGGGGGGGAAGAGTTGATTCAAATTTGACATTAGTAACACGCTCCATATTTATTTCTCAAAGTAAAGATTTTTTTTTGGTAAAAAATATGAATTGTAGACTGGACCAGAGTAGTTGTCTAAGGCTTGAATCGATCAGGGACATGTTGGTGTACTGAACTTTTAATTTGTCGTTTGTATTTTAAACTCTATATCTACCTCTTTAGCGATACTTAACATTGTAAAGTAGCAGCTTTATATATTTCAAGATGGCTTAAGAATGCCTAAGAATTGTTGGAATTAAAGAAATAAAATAGGAAGTATAGAAACCCTTACGAGTCCCCACACAATTTTCCAACTGGAAGTAGTTCGAGGACATACTGACATCATTTTATTTGGACTCTACATAGCGCGTCAAGTTTTGTGGCCGCCATACGGTCCCGTATTTTACAGGCACATATGTACCGTATTTGTGTATTTACACACGTGTATGCGGGCGCATTAAAAGCCTACATTTCGTGTCTGCGCGCGTAAGCCGCCACATGAAAAGATTTGATGGCGAGGTTAGAGATTTATGTCAAGGATCATAGAGCCGGGATCGGGGGATTTCAGAGCTCCTAACATCCGACTGTGCCCTTTGTGGCTGGAGCACTATCCGGCTTCACTTCACTTTGTACCTCTTACTCGCGCTGCCACTTACCCCTGGGACGTTTTAATTCCATTTCGAGAAAAATCCTCGGCCGGCCGAACGAATGTTCCCGCTTACCCGCGATCGAAGCCCGTTTGTAAGGTTAACGTCTGGCTAATTTCATCTTGACGGTTATGCATATCACTTGGAGGCAAAAGGCGGTCAGGATGAGTTGGCACTTAATTAACGCTATTAGAGAGATGAGAGTGGAAAAGTTCAGAGTGAAATTGAAAGGTCTGAAAGTTTTATAGACAGTTTACGACATTCGTTAAATTGAAGTCCTTAAAAGTCCAACCTTTGGACCAATTAGTTCAAAGGTTGACCCGCAGTTGGTTCTTTCTGGTCCTGTGGTGCATGTCAATATCCAGTCACCATGTAAAGGAGTTATCACGACATACCCGTTAACGAGTGTCGGACTCGCTCATAGACACATCTAACAGCTCGATAAGCGATCCCAAAATGCTACTAAACTACTGTTATTACACTCTTATTGAGGTCAAAGAGGGCTATTATCATGTCGATTAATGTTAGATGCGAATAAGGGTGGAACGGTATTAATAGTAAGTTATTAAAGTCAGTACGTAAGTAAGTAATAAGTTAGTTGTCGTGCCGTGTATGTACCTATAACTATGAAAAAGAACATTTATGATGAAAAAGAAATGATAAGTATTTGACCTTCGTAAAAGGTTAAATTTTTTTAATATAACAAAGTCGGCAAACATGCGTACAACCCGCCTGATGTTAGCCGCCTGCAATACCAAAGGCATTGCTCGCACGGTGCTGACATAAAGGGGAGGGGAACAGAGGGGGGGAAGGAAGGGGAGGTAACTCATCGTACGAAACGCAGTTATAATAGTTTAATTTCACGCCAGTATTCTGTGAGAGGGTGGTACTACCTCGGCCAAGGCAGCTTATATATGAGCTGTAGTCAGTTGGAAACAGCTTGACAAAAGTTAACAAGAAAAAATAAAACTGACTAACATTGATAGAGATGAGAGAGAACAGAGTGCCCTGAAATCCGTATCTATTACATAACAAAATAAATCCGCATTAGATCCGTCTGCATCAGTTCGTAACTGGGTACCGGCCTCCTACACCCGACTCCGATGGCGGCCGAGTTGATGGGACTTAGCGTTGCTAAGTTTTCACCACTCCGCTTTGCCGGTGATATCTCAATTTCACGAGGGGTTTCCCCGCTTCCGAACATTAATTTGTTCGTTAAGTCATAAGCTGAGCGCGGTGTATTATTTAGGACTAACATAACTGTGTTATGGTGTTGAGGTGGTCTGTCTATTTACATATTTAGTGAGCATGTTCTAGGTAGGTTTATATTCATTTTTATATTCACGTAAGATGGACCGTACCCGGAAAGGAAATAGGCCTGCCACTATTTTAATGATGACTTAATCAACGCAGGACTATTACTACAATAATTTATTATAAGTACATTAATTTTCAGTATACCAAATTATTTGGTACAGATATTGTGTTATATTTTTCATAATAAATGTTGATCATTGATCAATTGAATGTTTATGACATAATTATTCATAACTTGCACCAATCACATTAAGCTCCGCAGGAATTGGGCGTAAAGAGCGACTAATTACGGCGGATAGTAGAGTCGCTATTGTAGAATTCATTAGCAAATTGTGCCTACACCACAGTATTACGGACGATCTCAACAAATTAATAGAGCAATGAGAGAATTTAAATATTGTTTCGCAAGAGAATTGTTCCTAATTCATCCTTCTAACATATAAATAATAAGTAATCAAGAAATATCGCCAGACTGACACACCAACTGTATGGTCCCAAACTAAGCAGCGCTTGTACTATGGGTACCGTACAATGGACCGGGGGCGATCCCAGTGACACCCAGACCAGGGCAAATTACGAAAAGGTCATTTCCGAAATTTGCCACGGCGGGAATCGAACCCGCAACCACCATGTGCAGTGAGCCGAGCGGCCTACGCTCAAACCATGCGCCAAGCGGTCGTCAAATAGAGGTCGTCATATAAATGTGAACTTTTTATTTAGAATCGTAGAGTCTGGCAAACTAATTAACTCCGTCCAATTATATTATATTACTCCAATTTATAGTTTTTTTATTATTTGAGACCACTTATAGGATGAGACCACTTATGAAAATTCTATTCGAAAGTCGAACCAAGAAAAGGCATGGTTGCATAATAATACACGAACGTAGATTCAAGTGCAGCAGACAAATTTGTCGATAAGTTAGATGTAGCATCGATGCGGTTTAGGCTCAGATTCGCATACTCGGCTTACTCTGAAGTAAGACCGTCGGATGCGGGTAAGGTTCATAGAAAATGTACGTGAAATAGCCGACCGCAGCTTGTGGCCAGTTAGAGCTTTGTCGGTAATCGGCTTGTGTGCGGTAGAGCACTTTTCATATTCAGTTGCTCATAAAAACAAATGTGAAAAGTACATCCATCGATGTCATTAATCATATCCCAGTTAACCTCGCATATGAACCTTTTTGCGGACGAGAAAGTTCCGCATAACCCCGCAACGAATGACAAAAATCGACAACCGAAACCCAGTCGCCATCGGAAACAAAGTTACGTTCAGCGATTCATAACCGTATGGCGATGGAAAAACAAAAAAGCCCGATAATTATACTCGCAAAGCGAGTTTGCGGAAGCCGCAAAACGAAATTTAATTTGCCCTGAACGCTGCATCAGAAATAAAGTTAAAACAGTCGCTGCAGTGGGCGGCACGCCCAACTTCTAACGCAAATGAATAGCGAATGGCAAAAGTTGGGACCAGAGAAAAATGATGTCCTAGTCGGCGAGCCGGCCAGGGACTATTGTCGTCGACCGAGCCCGCCATGTTGTTTCCCGATATTATTGTTATTAAATGCACATAAACGGTCTGTTGTTAGAGCTTTTGTCCGATGCAAGCGGACATGTTTACACAAGAGTTCTGTGTTTGCGTTTGAACTCAAAATGAACTGATTTTTTAGTAGTTATTATTTATTTTCACGTATACCACGGCCAACTCGGGCCAACGAGACGTGTTACGAAATTATTATAATGTTGGAGTTAGTTCACGTCATCACCGCCGGCTCGCCAACTCTCAGGCGGCCATTTGAAACCGTAATTTACTTGTAAGAATTAAAAACATAACATTAATAATAACTTAGCTTCCTGTTTTTAGTTGTAAGCTAAAAATAACTTTTAGACAACAAATAGTCTTCAATAATAAAACCCCAAGCAATCACATTGTTCACTAATTAAAAACGTTCTACAGTCTCGCCCGACAGACGTCGAGAGCTATCAATATGAAAGTAAGTTCATACGCAATTGAACTGTAGATAAGACGAAGTCACTCCATTCCCGGATAGTTCCAAGTCGTGCCATTAAGCGAATGAAACGTGCGCCAATCGGAACTTTGTTTTATGACTTTGCTCAACAAACAGTTAAATAAAAACAAAGAACATAGCACTCACCGTTTTCGCCGTCTGTGCAGATACTGTGTCTGGGTACTGAATTAGGGCTTGGAATGAATCTGTGAACAAAAATGACAACATTAGAACTTGTAATATGAACAGATATTCACAATAACTGACCCAGTTTTATAACATATTTCATTGGCATAATAGATCAGAATCGAGAGGAATGTTATGTTCAGGCCATAATCAACAATATTACAAGGTAATATAAAAACAATTTTATTAATACTCTTCAAGCACACAACTTCCTCTTCCCTATCATTTGCCGCTTACAACATTGCTAAGAGAAGAAACATTTTTCTCCGATCTCCTGTCCCATACAAAAGTGCATCGCTAAAGAAAACCAACATCTTTTTCTTTATTTCCCCGCACCCAATCACTGAACTTTCAAGTCAGCCATCTTCACCATTATTTTTGTTTAGTTATTCAAGACGTAATTACATAAAATCTCCAATTTGCGGTAAGCCTTTTATGCGTTCCCAAAAGACAGGTCCAAAGAAATATGGGCCTTTAAAAGCATTTAACTATGTATGAAGGAGACAGCGCGTTACTTTTCATTTACGCCAACGTTTCTCGCCGTGAGTGGGTCTACATTATATATTTTATAGACACAAGTAAATTGTTAAGGGACAGGTGGGAAAATAATAAGTATATTAATTACAAAGAAAAGTTTGTGCAAAATTATTATCTTCATATTAGGCTTTAAGTACGAATTCATGTTATAAAATATTACCGAGCGCGGGTATCGTAGACGTTTTATGTAAAGTTTTAATAGCAGTTCAGGTTTTATTTTAGAAACAAGCAAGATAATATTTTAACCAAACAAAAATCCGGGCGAGCGCGTCTCTGTGTACTATAAAAAACTTTATTTTATTTGCGAGTTTCGACAGTGCCTTAAGTGCGCCGGTGTCGTGTCGTCTAATGGTAGCTTATGTGGCCAACGCAGGTGTTGCCAGCTCCCTGAATGTTGCCTAAAAATGTGAATTTATGTGCTCACCCGGCGGACGGCAATGATCGCCCGGCTCATGCCTTAAATTAGGGGGTTTAACGCTTATCCTCTCGCCGTAAATACACTCGGCGACGAACTATATTACTTGTGGGACCATTCAAGCCGAATGCGTTCGTTACACCTGCCAGCCCTCTTGTTTATAGATGTTTTTGGACGTTAATGAACATTATTACTCTAATTCTTATCTCTAAACGTATTTCTAACGAGTTTCATACAGCACCTCACTTATGATTATAAATATATACAGGTTGAAACAGAAAGGGTATACCTTTTTTCAAAACTTAACTTTGTAATTCTAAAACACAACTTTGGAGGAAACTTGAAAAACAAAAGGTGTTATAGGAATACAGCTGTTGACAGATTTCACAAGTCTTCAAAACCTTTAGTACTTAAACTGTCCCACAAGCCCGATAATTTTAGATTTACAAAGTAAAGTTGCAAAATAAATAGTATAACCTTTTTGTTTCAACTAGTATATAGATTTATATGTTAAATTTTCAGTAAGTAATATAATATAAGGTTTCGTGATGACCTGACAATCGACCATCGACACTGACAAAATAAAATTGCATTAAATGTTCATCAATTAAGTTGAGATTGTACGACGTGTACGTAACACGCAATAACTTCACTCTTCCGAGTTTATTACGAACGTGAAACAAGCGTGAAACTTGTTTACGCGTGTATTCGCTAACGTGTTGTACATGACAAAATAGCTGCGGTGCACCTGAGCCGCCACTAACTCTTCAAGAGTTGGAGGATCGCGCCACGGTTGGGCGCCAATTTCACCTTGTTTGAACGTTCTCGCGAACAAGATATTGCCTGTCAGGAATTCCGTGAGACATCCAACACTCGAGCACTCTTGAGAAAATTGTTTTAAGACTAAGGAAATTGTTATATCTTTCGAAACGAGTTTATGGGAACTAGGTAGGTAAATAAGGAAGTTGTTACGTTCAAGGGTTTCAATCAGTTTTAGCATGTAAAATATTATAATAAATTTGGCAAAATTATCTTCTTCACACGTTTATCTAAATGTGCGAAGACTTCATCAGTACTATTTCAAATAAGATAAACTCGTAATGAATACGCGACTTGTCAAATTTGACAAGACGCGCGCTCATCACAAATGTTAACTTATTTGTCGATAACACCGTTTCTATCAAGACAATTAACCTTTTTATTGTTCCACCACTTAGCAATAACAAAAACACAAAATCTAAATTTTACTTAACTTGTTTCTAACTTGAAATTAAAATAATTATAATAATAAAAAAAAATATCCTTTTTGACGTCCCACTACCTGGGCACGGGCCTCCCCTCACTACGAGAGGGATTCAGGCCGTAATCCACCATGCTGTCAAAGTGGGGGTTGGCGGATGTCTTTCGAATATTGGTTAGATTTTCTAAGACATAAGACACTGTAAGCGACTGATACTCATATAGAAATTATGATTCGCACATAAATTTCGAAAAACCCAGAGGTTCGAGCCGGGGTTGGAACCCAGGACCTGGTGCCCGCAAGACGCATGCTTCACCAATCGGCTATATCTATCTTTAAGTTGAAATTACCCAAATCAAATAAATAATGATCAATATTACCTTCTCAATAATATTATTAGCGAAATGATTATAATTGTGCTTCATTTGCGGTTACCCCAAAACATGTTCTCGGCATGTTACGGGTAAGCCCGAAGCTGTATCAGTTTTGCTCATTGGTCATAATGAACAACACCACTCAATAATTATATCTATAAATAATATTTATTAAGTATTCTCATGGCAATGTTGCAGTTGTAATTAGCCGGATTTTACGGGGCACTATTTTCAATTTAATTTGTCTGCAGTTTTAGTGATACATAATCAGTTAAGATTAAGAAATAGTCTTCCAATAGGTACTTAATTATAATAATGACAAATATAATTAATTATAATAAATGTTCGACTGTCTAGGATAACCTACCTGCAACACTTAAGTAACTATTTTTATTTTACTTTATGCGTCATTCGTTTTATTCATCACTAATTTATTTTATGACCGCGCTTCTTCTAAATGTTGATCAAGATTAATAAGTTTAATAGAGCCGTGTCTCTGTTGACACGAAAACTTGCATGCAGGTCTGTTCCAAAATTAAGGTACCTAACCCATAACAATTGCCCCCGTCCTCATCCTTTGTACTGTTTTATTTGTTTTATTTGTTTTATTTTTATTTATTTCCTTTGTACTGTATTAGTTGTTAACTCAATAAAGACGCTTGCGGCTCCGATTGCGCGCAAGAAATTCAAATCTCAATCAATCCGCAGCGTACGCGTCGCTTCATTATGTTTCATTAAAAATTCAACTGGAATGCGCAATTACTTTATGGAATATTTAAACGCCAATGCCTGCGTAAAAACAAGATGGGAGTTGTGGTAAAATTAAAATTTCGTAATCCACGTTTCGCCGTAGCAAAGAGGTCGCTTCCGCTATGTTAATATTAAGCGGTAGGGCGGGGTCCGCCGGCAGACCGATTACAGTATAATTTGATATCTTAAATCCCGACGTCTCCACTGAAATGAGCGAGCTCTGTCAAGCCTGAATGCGTCCTCGTTCGCAATTTGCGCCTCCTTTCAACCTTCGCGTCGACACTCCGGTACTACTTGGAAATTGCTAAATACAGCGGCATCGTTAGCATCGGTGCACTTATATTCTAACAACATGACTGTACCGAACCTGTTATTTCTCGGAATCCCTCGACGTTTCGGTATGCGCTGCGGTTTGCGTGTAGGTGGGTACGAAGCGTGCAAAGGTTACACGTCTTATGGCGGAAACTGAGACACCACGAAGATGATATCCGTCGGTGAATCAAATCCTTAATTAAGGGAATCCAACGAGGACATAGACACGACGCCTACCTACCACAAACAGGGGACGCATAATAATTGTAGCGGTCTGCTACACCTTAATAAAGCCAATCGGGGGTCGGTTGTGGGGCAGGGGTGCCGGGGACGGAGCGGGATTACGGCGACTCCGCGCGCTCTTCATTGAGATTTGTTTCGGGATTAGGAACGCGTTTGATGGTAACCTCCCGTCAACTCGTGGCCGACGCGCCAAGCGAGCGGAACCGCCATTATAAACGTTCCTCTCGGGCGCATTCAATATTAACGCGATATAAACTCAACAGAATATTCATTAGACAAACTTTGACGAAACTCATGAAAGTAACACGCATGAAACAACACGAATCAGAATTCGGTGATAACTTCTAAGCGATTAATGTTTGAGAAAATTGTTCCTCCGCCGAGGGACGTGAGACGGGTAAATATAAATAAATGTGGAATATTGAATTTGGGATGTCGAGGAAGCCACGTGTGTTCACAGCGATAAGGGTTGACAACCCTTTCAATGTTAATCGACTTTAGACAAAACTCGTATAACAATTTCAACTTTGTATTGGATACATAATGTATGATGCCTGCTTCGAATAAGGTAAAAAATAAAACTTTACGCGTGCTTATTAATATAAATTAAATAACTCCTTCAAACGTTTATAACTTTTTAAGTAAATGAGAGCGCTACAACGATGTGGTAGATTTGCTTGTCGCGAGGCAGGATAATTGAAGTAAGGATTTATACGTTACATCCGTAACGTATAAATCCTTACTTCAATCTACTCCAGCTTGTATCTAGTTCGAGTTCTACCGGATTCGATATTTGACAAGATTGATACCTACAACTACTAAATATATATATACAGGAACGTGAGTCTGGTAGATTGAAATATAATAATTATATAATTTAGCCCTTTTGACGTCCCACTCCTGGGCACGGGCCTCCCCTCAACATGAGGGGGACTCAGGCCAAATCCAGATTGCAATATTTAGTTTTTTTGTTTTGGAAAATACACCCCAGTTCTTTATTTAATCAAAACTTGGGAGAATCTGTTTCAAAACCTGCATGCCAATACAATAACGTATTTACGTAAGTACCTAGTAAATATTTAAGAAAACATGAAACTTGAATTATGGTTGTCATAGGTACTAATTACAACTCATTATCTAGAAGCAAAAAACCCCTTGCACGTCATATAGGATATTTCTTCTATTGCCATATACAATATACAAATAACGCATAGGAGTCGTCTCCAGTGGACGCGCCGCTATGAATATTCAAGCAGCTGAATAGGTGCAGGCAAATGGTCCGGAGACAAAAGCTTTTACAATTGGACAATGATGAATGTGGTAAAAAAGGCAACGACCCCGGCGAGACGAGATACGGAAATTGGAAATGCAGCATTAGTGGAAGTGACGTCACGATACCGACAAGTTATGAGCGCATCTGGACCGGCTGGCTGCAAAACCTACATAAGACTATATATTTACGAAAATACCAACGAGTTTTCTTTGAAAAGCGACTGTAAGTTAGTAACATTTTTGAATAATCCTTGTTCAGTATGCCTAGCGCACGCTGTTATGGCTAGACAAAACTGTGGGATAAATCGACTTTGTCTCATACTCTCTTATAAATTAAGAAAGAGAGAGTGGGACTCAGGGCGACATAATCCGTGAGAAAACTCTTTTCTTGGCTGCAAACCACAAGCACACGAGCCAAGAAAAGAGTTTTCTTCATCTTGTTCGAGGTTCAGCTCATATTCGTAACCGCCATAAGACGTACAGTCGATGCCTATTATGGGAATCAAGTATAATCAGCTCACGAGTTTAGGCCCAATTAGTCTAATTACGATTCGTGGTGCCTTACAACTGCTCTTCGATCAGCTGTCACAGTCTTGTTTCTATGGCAATCAGCTCATACCAGCTATTTTTGTCTCCCGCTTTGCACCGGAGGGAAGTGGATTTTTTTTCTTTCAACTCCTCCTATAATTTCTTTCGATTAAATTCGTGCGGGGTCCAAGACAATTTAACTTTTCCCCGGGACTCATCAAGGGTCAAACCTTGACGGCATTATTGGTCACCATTGTCGATATTGGTTTACAGGAGTTACAGTGGTGGGAGTGTGTGGCGGGACAAAGATCGATCGAGTCGATAAAACTGAATCATCTACTGGAAAAAAGTTTGTGTCTTAGAATCGTGTAAGTAAGATAAATTTATCCCTATAGTATATAGGTGACAATTAGAATTTCTACGCATATTTCACCTTGTAGTAGGGTCAATAATCCATTTCGTTGACTATAATTATCTATACCTTTATACACAAGAGACATTGGTCCAAGTTTATTTCACTAAAATTATATTTTTCCAATAATTATATTTGAAATTAAGCGTTAATCATCGACGCTTAAGCGGCGTCAGAATCGACTTAATTAATGGTGGGAGAGATAAAAATTAATTACTCCAATTCTTTTTAACGATTCCATTGCTCTATGGATATTCGTTAATTTATTGTTAATTTCAGTAATCGGATCCCTGGAGGTATTTCATAATTGAAGATCGTGAAATTTAGGTATGTACTAGCTTTCATGAAATATATTATTATTTACGCTCTCTGTAGTATACCTATATACATATCATCATAATCATTATTCTAATTATATGTTCGACGAGATAATACGCCAAATTAATAATATAATTATATACATTATTGTTTCAATGTTATTTAATTATATATTTTTTAGGTATTCACAAAATGTATAAATAAATATCATCAGACCTATTGGTAGATAACAAACTAAGCAATGCTTGGAATGGGGGTGAACATAGTTACACTAAGACTTACGAAACTCACAAAAAAAATTGTAAAATTATCAAAACAGACTTATTTCAGGAAAATTACGTCAAAAAATTGGTTTAAATATCCGTTTTTCCGCGAGGATTCACACTCGTCGAGTTCCCTGGTGCCGATGCCCGACGAGGTTTTTAAATAAAGTTGATTCGAGGTCCTCCAATGGGCACTGTGTAATTAGCAGAGTGAGCGGTGACGTACACGCGCGCGCTGCCCGCGGCTCACGCGCTAGCTTATCAAATATGTACCTCCACCTACCTGGCTCCCCCTGCCGGATTTATTTAGGATATGCATGAGGGTACGATTTAAATTTTAAACGGATTGCGCCCTTGGATTTCGGCCCTGTGTTATGTTTGGCAAATCTATCACTATAACGGCCGGCCGAAATTAATTTTAATGCTCGCCCGGATTTAATAATAGTTGTTTTGGTCTGTGTAATCCCGGTCTGCTATGGGCACACTGCGGTTGTGACAACAGGCTTATAAAACGATATATTTTATAGCAAATTACCGAATTGCTGCATAATTAATTAGGTGGATTTTGTACAAAATTGTGTTAAAATAAACGGAAGCCTCGCGACGTGTGGTGCGGCTGGGAGGTATTGTTTGAAGGGATGTGTGCGGTAATGTTCCCTCCTCCCGCTTTCCTTTCCGGCTGTTTCCCGAGCGCGTCTCGTACGGGAGCCGCGCGTGCTCCTGCGTCATCCATCAAAATTGCGTTCATCGTTGAAAATGTTGATGACTTGGCAAACATTATGCATATGCATAAACATTGTCGCATAACTTTAATCCTACTTAATTAATTCTATTCATATGCCTACTCGGGTTATGCGGTCTTGTGGCAATATTTGGCTATAAGGCGCAGCGTGTTCTCAGTAAATCACTATGGTCTTGCATAAATTATTTGGTGGCAACCTGAATCGTCTCACGATGAGGGAAGTATGAGGATACAATGACACAACTAAACACGTCATTTAAAGTATTAATTACGATTATCTGATGCAGCAGCAAAAAAAGCGACGCTCCGCGCTAATAGCGACAAGCGTCAAGCGACAAATATATGTTGCAACTTCGAAGTGGTTACAATTATGTAACCATGAGAGCGTTTTCCAATATCAGCGACCACCTTGTGACAACAAAGATATGAGTATTTTTTGTTGACGCTAGATGCTGGTTGTCGAAGCGCGGAGAGTCACGAATTTTCCGCGATTGCGGGGTTATAAGATTAATTAATTACTTACTATTTTTAGTGAATGTGACAATCTTGAGCACCTTGCCGTATCTCTGGAAGATTGAGTAGAGCACGTCCAGGACTATCGGGTATAACATGTGTTCTATGATCACGCGCAGCACTGTGTTAGGACCACCCTGGAAAAGATACAAACATTTTAAAATGCGAGCGAAATAAAAAATAATAATATTAGATTTACAAACTGAACCGCGTTATAATCTTTATCCATGTATATATAAATGAATGTTGTCTGTATGTCCTTTATAGAATCGTAGACTATGCATTTGATCATGTCATGATTCTCAGCAAAGTGTTGTGCATGAGCCCACAAAGGTTTCTAAGTTGGTACGACCAATCTTTGACAGCGTAGCAACGCGCGCAGGGTACAGCTAGTTATGTACGAGTATATAAAAAATCCGGGGTGTGCGAGTGTTCGTAGTTTTTCTCCTCCTAAACGGCTCGACGGATATTGATATTGTTTTTTTTGTATTTATGGGGTCATCCGAATGGCTCATAACTTTAGTTGGACCCGTTAATGACGCTGTTGTCGACATTAAGAAAATACGCAAGCGAAGCCGCGGACACAAGCTAGATTTAAGTAAAACAATTTATATTACACCAACTTTCTATTAATATCTCTATTTGCCTGTAGCTGCAGCAGTCCATTCTAACATAAACGTAGGATAGCTTTTCCTTCACCCAAACTACCCTACCCCATCTAATATTAAACAGATCTAGCCAACAAATGAAAACGTATGATTAAACCGAACTACTTCCTTATCCATTACGTTACAACAATAGTATCTTCGGGAAAATGTGGCGAACAGAATACCGTTCGTATTAAGAGGTATCGCTGCCGATAATGAACTCCCAGGAGACACTTCGTGACTGCCAGCGTCACGATACAGGAGACGGCTTGCACACATCACAATACGATACGATAAAGTCCAATATTGTCTTAGTTAGCATCGTATCTGCCCGCTGGGTACGGTTTGCGGTCGCCGTAAATGCAGTGCAATATGCATGTCCAATTTAAAGTTTGCTATTTCCTATTAATTATTATTAGTTAATAGTTATCAGGTCGTTCTGAGTAATGAGTTTAGTTTTGTATAATCACGTGTAATTAATAATGTGTCAGCTGTGTTAAATGTACCTATGCATTATTAAAAGCAGACAGTTCAATCGGTTCCTTTTAAAACAACATCTTGAAATTACAGATTCGCGAAAAAAACCTTTTTTTATTGAACTAAGTCGGTAAATAAGCGGACGACCTGTCTAAGTTACATTAAGCAGTTAACGTATACTAAAGGCATTGCCGACTTGAAGGGGAGTGAGATAGAGGGAGGGAAATCTTGTGGCTATATCACTCATCGTACGAAACGTGTAACAGGGTTGTATTGCCCCGGCCGAGCCAGCCCGTGTCTTTAACGGACGAGAATATAATTTTCATGTAGGTATTTATAGTAATCATAGTAGTCATAAGTTTTATCGCTAGAAAGTTATTCTAAACGTAGATACCTATATAGTTATAGCCTTCGTCATACGAAATCCGATTAGTCTGCTAATTCATAAACAGATAGTTGGGGCGGCCCCGAGGCGACAATCTGTCGATTCGTCTTATACAGCACAGCGGTGCATGCACCACTGTCTTCATCTTAGTCAGTCTTAGGCATCCCCCGAGAATACTCAAACCTAATTTGCGAGGACGGTTTCATATTTGAGGTCTTATAATCGGCTCGGCTTTGGGGTTCATAAATGTATCAAGTCACAATTTCGCTGTTGTGTATCTAGTAGGAAATCGTCTTGTGTTTAGTGGTGGCGGTAAAATTATTAATGAGTATAGGATAAATTAATTGTTAGTTAAATATTGTTCAAAAAGCTTTGATAGCCGATTGGTTAAGCACGCGTCTTGTGGGCACCAGGTCTTGGGTTCAAACCCCGGCTCGCACCTCCGGATTTTTAGAAATCTATGTGCGAATCATTAATTTCTATATGATTATTACTTGCTTACGGTGAAGGAAAACATCGTGAGAGTGTTGAGGAGAAGCCCGTGCCCAGGAGTGCGACGTCAAAAGGGCTAAATATATTTTTTTATAATTATGTTAACTATTGTTCAAAAATCATTTTACTTGAAACTTACGAAATTTACATGTTTATGTATTATTTGACTACTAATAACCTATTATAAAAATTATATCTAGAAATATCAAAATGACTTACTAAGTAGTCTACCTGTATTTCCGTGCCACCGTTGGCTGGCTGTAGGGCGGCGCCTGCGCCCGCGACTAGGGCGGCGCCCGCGGTGTTGGAGATGACCTGGGCAGCTTGTAACGCCGCCTGCGCCGATGCCGACTGTGAAAGTTATTTTTACGTTTATTTATGGAAAATTATACAAAAACACTAGCTGTGCCTCGCGACTCTGTCCGCGTGGAATGTGGACCACCCTTAACATTTAGGGGTATGAAAAATAGATAGTAGCCAATTCTCAAACCTACTGAATATGCATATAAAATTTCATAAAAATCGGACAAGCCGTTTCTGAGGAGTATGGTAACTAACATTGTGACACAAGAATTTTATTGTATAAGATTGATCTATATATATAAAAATGAATTTCTATTTCCTTGGTTATCGCATCACGCGTGAACGGATGGAAAGATTTCGCTAATCCTTTTTTTTGTTGTGTTTATTGTCAGGAGAAGTTTCTTATGAAAGAAAAAAATAAGAAAGTTGGGCGGAAAAATTCGATTTCAATATTCAAAGTTAAGACAGAGCAACGACTGTCGGGTCAGCTAGTTCAGAATAAAAGATTCCCAATGCTGATCCAATTTTAATGGTCTCTGACGAAAAGTCAGCTCTATGATTGCGCCCATTTGTATAACATAGATACCACGTATACCCACTAAACAACGTGTTAATTCGACACATTCCGAGGCCCACGGAAATATATCTCTCGGCGAATAAAACCTCGCATTGTCGCATAGAAAAAGTATACACACAACAGCCCACTCTCATATTTCGCACAATGAGCGTAATAGACAGAGTTATCTCGGTCGCGCGTGGACCAACATCGAGTGTTCCAAGTCCTGATAACATTGACCACGGTAAACAAAGGGACGCGTCCGCGTTTTTTTTTTCAAGGATACTGGAGGCAGGGCTTTTAGCAACATTTTTTTATTTATATAAATTACAAATGATGTCGAAATTACAAATATTATTATTAAACTAGCGACCCGCCCCGGCTACGCACGGGTATTTTTTATTAGTGTTTCTCTACTAGATTATACATGTATTATACATATAAACCATCCTCTTGAATCACTATCTATTAAAAAAACCGCATCAAAATCCATTGCGTAGTTTTAAAGCATACATAAGGACAGACAGCGGGAAGGGACTTTGTTTTATACTATGCAGTGATACCTTAATATTTGTGATTAAAGGTGACTAAATTGATAATATCGACATGCCTGTTCATTAAGTATCTAAGGCACTCATTTCATATCAGCGTCAGGCGCAGCGTCTGATGCACGTGTTGAACGCACTCCGTCTGCAGTTTCTACGTCGCTATGTGTATAAAGGAATACGCTTGACGCAGTCCGTCCGACGAAGCGTGATTTCATGAAACAATATCGCCCTAAGAATCTTCTGCTTCCTACCTTTCTATCGACCTATTGATCAGGGAATAATAAAGGGATATGTTATGAAAATAATTACCGCCATGAATTTAACAATACTAACAAAAATTCCTAGTACGTTCTTTTTACTTTGTTCTAACTATGTTAAGTTTAATGTGCCTGCCATTTTTATCAATCATGTGATTAAATAAGCATAACTTCCAGTCATAATAATACAAAAATGTAATTAAACGTAGGTAATAGAACAAAGTTAAGGGTCCAAGACCTGATAACATTGACCGCGACAAACAAAGGCCGCTATAAACTTATTTTGTATGTACGCCGGACAATTTGTTAACTTTGTTGAGTAATATTGGGGATGTGTGCAGAACACTCGTGAACGTTAAGTGCTGTAGATAAAATTTAATAAATTGCTCAAACGACACGGACTTTTTATGTCCGAATGTATTATAAAAGTTTTGTTGAAGATAAGGTCGCATTGTATTTAATAAATATGTTTGTCGGTCCTGATTTTTGTATCCAAATGCAAATGTAGTAAATTTAGTTATGTACCTATATATCAACAAGGAAACAATTATCAAATCTTTGAAACCACACCCTGTGAGAGACTATCATATTTTTGTAAAACATGTACTTAACATACAACCATAGTAAGAAACAATACAATCATCTGTCAGAAAATCCCTAAACCCTTTCACGTTGCAAATAAAAAAACGTAATGACACGCGAGTGAAATACGCGTGTTGTTTTCACGTTAGGATCGCATGCAAGGGGGGCCCCATACTTTGATCCTATATTTTCACATGGCTTTGTGCGACGACGGGCTGACAAGCGGGCAGGCCAGACACAAAAATAAGGCTTTAACCGTGTCATGGTAAGCCTGCCGCCGACGGCAAAGGCTCCGGTACAAATTCACGTTGACTTGCCCGCCCTCACACTACTTTTTCGACGGAACATATTCTTTGATATGTCCGCGGGACTTGGGCGGTATTGTTTTTGTTTTAAGGAAATATTTTGGTATGTCTACATTGTAATATATACGTAATAGGAAATATTATGATACCATTTAGGTCAAAATAATTGTGAAATTTTTATATTCCACTAAATTACTTCTATCCCCTCTATAGGTCAGAATTACAGTAACGCCATAGTTATAAAAAAATGATCCCAGAAGTATTTTACTCTTCATAACAGATTAGAAAGTTAACGTTATAGCCGGAATAACGAAAGGAAAAAAATATATAAACATCTACGTTACGGGATGCGATTCCATCAAAAATATTTTCCGTGTCACCGGCGCTTGCTATGTCGAACTCTTGAGTTATTTAAAAGGTCCTATTCGCGGGGATCGCGGGCCAATCTTTCGTCGAGACCGGTGGCAGACGCTCGACGACAGACGCGACAAAATAACTCCGTCCGAAGGAGAGTTCTATTCAACCACCACAAAAACCTTTCGTCGCATGATTGATCAAAGCTTTGCGTTCAGTGCTCGTTCTTTAAAATGCATAGTTGGCCTTTGCGACATACTTGAAGCGTTTTAAAGTAAAAATGGATCAGTTAATGTGATTAAAATCTGAATGTTTCTGTTGTTTAAATTTGGAAATTGAATTTTCGCTGTTTAAACACCTGATTTGAATAATACATCGGGAAACACTCAAATGCGACTCAAATTTGAGAGCTGCTTAATATTGAAGCGCCATACAAAAGTAACCGCTAACGACATCTCAAGTAAGTAAGTTTAACTTCAAAATTTGAGTAAATATTAGTATTCGACCGTCAAATAACATACAGTGTTAACAAAGCATTAAATATCCCGAATGTACCTATAGCAACAATGAGCGAAACAGACTCTTTTCTTGTGAATCACAATAACAACTCCTAGTATATTCGCAGGAACTACCTCGTTATAAGTTTTAACTGCGCGAGATACAAAGAGCTCCCCAAATGTGTCGATATAGCAATAAATCTCTATAGAAATACACTATCGGATATTTTACTTTACACATTTCGGTTGGAATTGAACTAATATATTAGTTACACCTACTAGATATCAATAGAAAAAATATATCTAGTGCTTACGAATAGTATTAGAGGACATCCGAGATTTATGTTTGGTGAGATTCAATAAGTTTTTCATCATATCAACTGACACTTTGAGCGAAATATTGGTTTATGTATTCCTTTTATATGCAATACATTGTAATATGGATCGTTTATCTCAGAATACATTGTGGATATATTGGCACCACTTCGTACATTATCAAATTTAGCCATACATATCTAACATTTCACAAGAATACACGGGTATCCTGTTATGGATAGGCAAGTAATTACAGATAAAACCTTTTTCCAAAGCGACAAAAAGAAATACAGTCATCAGTCATTCCCGTTCAAAGAGAAATTATATTTAAATAGGAATTGTACCCATGAAAATCTTTTGCGAAAAATGAATTCGTCTATAAATGATAACGAGATCTCTTGGAGGAACGATTCACATCATTATGAAGTATCGCGGAGGGGGAATATAGGGGGTGGTTCGTCATGTCGACGGCTGCCTGAACCGTCTGGTTTCCGATACCTAGGCACCGAATTACAGGCGACATTTGCGCGCGTTCAAAGGATTACCAGGTGAATTTTTATTTTATTTTCAATGATTCTAAAGTCAGAAGATTTTTTTTATAAATATAGTTATAAAAACTAGATATAGAGAAAAACTAGAATATATTTTCGTTAAAGAATATAACATGCTTACTAAATTTCTTGCAATCAAATTTAGCCGTTTTTACAAAAGATATGAAAAACTAGCTAAGTGCGTAGTGAACTAAGCATTGTATAGTGTGGTCCGTAGTCATTATACCTTCTGGATAGCCTTGAGGTTGGGGGTAATTTTAAATAACACTCAATCCAGAAATCACACAGAACAAGGAATTAAGTAGGATCCAAGGAAGTGTTACTTATTAGTTATTACCAACTTCGTTGGATTGTTTTGTCTGGCTATGATTTCTTGGTAATTATTGGATTCGAGCTTCCTAATAGACATTTTTGAAAATTGTATAAGTCCTATATGTACAGTAGGTATCAAACATTCCCAATACAATTTTATTCCAGAAGTTGCAGGAATTGAGATAGCACCTACAAAATATTTCCCTGCTTCAAATACGTGCGTACTCGTACAAAGACGCTGTTATTACAATGTTTACTCAATCTTGGTAACGGAGATTCATGTAAACAGCTAATAGACACCTAGTTGTATCCGTTTTGAGTGTAATCATCACATTAATTAGCCGTTGTGTTGACACGACGCTGTTTGCATTGCTGACAATTAGATCAAATAATCTCTAACTGTTTAATAAACAGTGTAATGTATAGCGTCTAATGTTGACGAACGACAAAGGACCAGGAGTTGTGTAATAAGTGATAGCTACCTAATTAATTTTGAATGTAATTGGCGATTAAATGTTTTATGAAACATTTGTTTATTTTTCATAAAAAGGAGATAAGTATTTGAACAAACTATAGTGATATAAAAGAGCAAAACAAGAAATAAGTAGCTGTAATACAGCCAATGGGCAAAGATTACATGTTAGGTACACATAGTTACTTAAATATCTGTCTGTACTATATATAAAAGGAGAAACTGGGTGTCGGACTAATCTATCAATGCACAGCCTAAACCACCGGGATTTGAAACTTAAAATGTTGACAGCTAGTAGGTACTTTTTATACCTATAGCAGGCAACCACTAAGGAAGGATTTTTAAAAATTCCGCCCCAAGGGGGTGAAAGTTTGAATAAAAATTCCTTTCCGAAACCGCACGGATGAAGTCGCAGGAAAAGCTAATAAAACTCTGAAGGGGTTATGTCTATACTTTATGAGCTGGCTGGGCTAGCTATCCCGCTCGCTTCCACCAATGGGATCGCTTCATTTTCCTCTACTCATTAAAATTAAGCGATTCTATCGGTCGAAGCTGAAATGGACGGGCACCCTTATTGTCAAATGATGTGTTCTTAAACCAGCAGGTATATAACCGGTGGTTAGAAGCCAACCCCTTACCGCTATCGAGTGGCATCTCTCAATTATTTCCACTCAAATTTAGGTAAGAACCATTTCTCGATATTACCAGCCATCAAAATGGTTGAGGGTTTGTTTTTGATAGGTTTCGCGGATAAACGAAACTAATTAAGCGTTTTAATTAATCCTTCCATTGGGTGTTTTGTTACCGAAAATATTGATTTCCCGTGAGCCTTCCGGTAAGAAAGGTTCATTCGCAGTGTTCCCATTTTATCTCACCTGCTTTTACCTAACATTTTCCGGTATTATTGGGTGGTGTGGAACGCTGCCAATTGATTTATGTGTAATATCCCTTAATCAATTTCTCTACATGGTCATCGGGGCTTGAGAACGGTGAAGCGGCTGTCTTTCCGTGTGATTAATAAAAAAGGGTGAGTAGATTACACGAACAAATTATGGTCGGATCGATTTGCAGGCATTGAGTAGGGATTACTGGAATCACCTAAACTTGCAGTATATTTCACGAAGCCGCGTGCTTTGACTCTTATGGCACTGGCATATGCGTCAATTTCCAATATTTCATGCGTCTTCGTGAAATTAATGTTGGCGAGTCCAGCGGTGACAGACTTTAACTCGAACATTATTACTATTTTGTATCGCATCTCGTTGGCCGTGGTATAATTAAGTATTACGAGATTATCGTTGGGATAATAAAAAGTAATTAAAGTAACTGGCGGGTAATCAACGAGACAAGGCGACACTAAAAGGGTTGAGTATAATTTTTAGTGCTCCAAGATGTGAAGACGCGACGTTAATTTTATATTGTCCGACGACTAGACTGACATCCTATAAAATCCAGTTGAATAAATTTTGAAAATTTAAAACAATAGAACTTGCAGGTAGTTTTACTTATAAACCTAACTCGGAAATGGAGAAAGATAATTTTAGTTTATTTATTTTATTCAATTATCCTACTAATATCCTACTAATATTATAAATGCGAAAGTTTGTGAGTGTGGATGTATGTATGTATGTGTGTTTGTTACTCCTTCACGCAAAAACTACTGAACGGATTTGGATGAAATTTGGAACACAGATAGATTATAACCGGGATTAACATATAGGATACTTTTTAACCCAATAATCCAATACTACGCGGATGAAGTCGCGGGGCACAGCTAGTTAGATAATAATATGATGTAGGTACGTCATTTAATTATAAACCCTGAAGGGGAAAGTGAGAGGGTTGGTCTTCTGACTCTCGCACTCATAGTACGAAATGCAGCTGTAAACTACTTGATGCTTATCTTCTGTATGGCGTGACACTACCATAGCCGTATATGAACTATAGTCAATCGACTATAGCTTGACACTACCACAAATAATGTGATTAACTTCTAACAAGTAGAATCAAACAAAACAAAATCCCAAACATTACTCACAAACCCATTTTACGCGAACGACGAAATGTCGAAACTTTTCGGAAAATTATTCAGTCATGACACGCCGCGCACGTGTATCGCGTCTCGCTCCAGACACACAAAACAGTAATAGTTTACTAACTCAATCAAATCGGGACATCGTCAGCGCTGTCCCGACGCGAGACCATTATTGAAAACCGTTGTTTAGTGATGGGTAATATCGTATTATCGAAATCGATATCGAATATTGGATTTTTAACATCTTACATCTGTAGCCTCTGTAAAATCAGTTCTTTCAGAACATCATCTACATTGTGATTTACAGGGAAATACACGATCTATCACATAATATAGTGAGCAAAGTTGAAAAGTTTTAGATTAATTTTAATTTTATCGTTACTTGGATGCGCCTTCTATGTACCAATAGGTATAGTGTTCTCGAATCGTTTCAGGAGACCTCGATATCGTATTTCCGATATTGCACAAATTTAATATCAAAATATTGAATCTGTATACGTATAACGTATTGTATCCAGCCATCCCTACCGTTATCTAAATTGTGGGTTCTTGATGCCACTACAAAGATTAAATTAACAGGCCGAGTGCAGACCGGTCGGGGTTGTATTCCCCATTCGAATTCGGCTTTAATGCTCGATCGCGCGCCGGACGATAATCCGCTTGTTGTTGTAATAGGGCTAATTGAACTGTCGTTACATCATTACGTGTTGGGTGTACGCGGTTAGTGCGATACCGAATTAGTTTAATCTATTTATTATTGAAAGTGATTTTGGTTTCGGACCATAGCGTCGTAATTATACGGTGTCCAAGTAATCAAAAGCTAGAGATTAGTGAAAATTTTACAAGAGAATCAATATTTGTGGTGTGATGAAAAATTATGTTCTACGGTTTTATTATTTTGACCACCTAAATACACCGTTAAGACCTAAATGTCGGCACTTGTATTGCCTGCTACACTAATCTGTCTTAGCACTTTTTCAGTCGTGACACGTTTTCTGAGAAACAGATGATGTTGTCATAAGTGTCTTAAGTTGGTCGGCTGCACATCTCAGGGCGCAATGCCAGTATAAGTAAATCTCTCTTTTGGCATCCCTAATAATGCAAGTTCAGCTTATGCTGAAAATGAACTCTGAGAGGGGCAGACTAAAAAGGTGACTGTACTAAAAAATATAGTGGTTATAAGGGACCTCGCAAACACGCTTTAGAGTCGAGGCGGCGTTGAGACGCGATCGTCTTTAGGAATATAAGGTAGTGCGCTCATCTATTAGAGTTGAGGCGGCGTTGCAGCGGAGTCGCGGTGAAGTCACCGCGCGGTCTAGGCAGGGGGCGCTAATTGGCCCACACCGTAAAAAATATTACACGCCCGTGGCACAACGCAGCCACGACTCTTGTGTGAGCGAGGCCTAAGAATTTTATCTTGTCAGTTATAAATGTTTAAGCGACACTACCCACTAGTGAATAACTCACTGCATTGCTGTGCGTCTGATCGGTCTTGAGCTCCTTGTGGTTAGAGAACTGCACGTAGACAGCTCGGCCGCGGAGCTGCGCCACGCACCCGCCGAAGTATGCCACCATCGCCACCGCCGATATCTCCTCCGCCATCTCGAGGAATGCCTGCAGCAAAGAAACATAACCTTAGTATAAATAAAATATATATATCGCCAGACGAACACACCAACTATATGGTCCGAAACTAAGCAATGTTTGTACTATGGATACCGTACAATGGACTGGAGGCGATTCCAGTGACACCCAGACCAGGGAAAATTACGAAAAGGCCATTTCCGAAATTTACCCTGACGGGAATCGAACCCGCAACTACCCGATGCAGTGAGCCGAGCGGCCTACGCTCGAACTACTGTGCCAAGCGGTCGTCCAAGTAACAAGAACACAGATATGTATAGAGAAGTTTCTACCCAGGAGGGGAACACTTAACGGCTATCAAAAATATAACTATGTATTTAACTCTGTCACATTTTTTTTGGGTTTGGTGTCACCTGTTTATTTGCGATAAAAGTAATAACGACAGGTGTCCGACGAATACACTAGGGCACGTATTAATAAATCGATCTCAAGTTTGAGAGAGGTCTTGAGTAAGCTTTTCACATGTCATTTTGTACTGGTACGACATAAGATTGACATTTCCAAGACCCCACTCAGACTTGAGATCGATTTATTATTACGGGTCTAGTATTCACTGGTGTAAAACAAACAAATTACTTATCTAATAACAAACTGTTGCCTAAATCGTGAACTGCAACTATAAAACCTTTCGGTTCCCCGTAACAGCAACATAAATCAATTGTTTAACTGTGGTAGTGTTAACGGTTCGCCCCGACAGGCCCCATGTTTGCCGGCCTATGGAGTCCCAATTAATCGGATCCCGAGAACATAATACAACACTAGCCACAACACGGGTGGGATCCGTGCATGCTCTTCGCATCAAAATCTAAATGCGTTATCATTTCAATGACCGTTTTCGGGTTAAACTTGTCTATTTGGTAGGGTTGACCATGGAGATAAAAAAAATTGATTGATGTTTCATCGTTTAATTTAAACAATTAAATGTACAATGGAGTGGATTATTATAGGTTTAAGAATATTTATAAGTTTTTTTTTTGTTAATGTCTTGCTCATGATTAGAAAATTTGATTCTTTATACATGTATAAACTGAACTGTGTGTTTAGTTGTTAAAAGGAGAATATTTGAAAAATGAAATGAAAAATGAAATGAAAATGAAGAATATTTAATCGCACAGTACACACAAGAAGATAACAGCACAAAATTATAAAATAAGTAAAATAAAACGACATAAGGTAAGAAAGCTGCATTTCCTACAGTGTGAGCTGTACCGAAAGGCATATGGCTCAGCATGTGCTGGAGGGGAACGAGATCTCCTCCAGCGCTGATTTACAGCTAAAGCCTCCTCATGCCCTGTCTTACATACAGCATTTGCTACCCAAACAGATATAAGACAAATAGTACACAACGCACTTAGCTATTACAACAAAATAAGTACTTACACATAATAATAAATATAGTACATATTTAAATAAAAAAATAATAATTAAAAATAAAATAAAATAATTGATAATGTGACTAATAAAATCATTGTGTCAATCAACGACCGCCTCGCCCGACGGCCGCATCTTTAGGTATGTATAATATTGTAGGCATTTGTAGGTAATTGTTGTAGGTTGTAGGTAATTTGTTAATCTTTTGTTTTATCGAATATAGTATCAACCCTAATTTCACGTAGCGTCCGCAACCGCATTGTTCTGCATCTGGCATTGAACAATTCGCAAAACATGCAGGCTGAATGTATTTCGCTCGAAAATTAAATAGAACACTGGCCCCGTGGGCGCTTAAAAATATAACATGATGATGAAAGGTGGTCGCGAAGCGCAGACAACAATCAAACTATTTGAGAACATGTTGCCGAACTTGCTTTAGTGTTGAATTGGAGAATTGATTTTTCTTCGATATACCTACGTATCTACAGGTTGAAACAGAAAGGGTATACTTTTTTCTCAAAACTCAACTTTGTAATTCTAAAACTATCAGCTTTGGAGGAAACTTGAAAAACAAAAAGGTGTTATAGGAATACAGCTTTTGACAGATATCACAAGTATACAAAACCTTTAGTACTTCAACTGTCCTACAAAGCTGATAGTTTTAGATTTACAAAGTAAAGTTGCAAAAAAAATTTCACCCTTTTTGTTTCACCTAGTATAGAAGTATAGGTTACCTAAGAAAACAACATATTTTCCGCAAGTTGTTGATTGAAATTTGGAAGTTGCTCTCAGAAAAAAATATGAATATCTGTAGGTACGGAACTCATTGTATTCTATGTCCGATCGACCCTACATTTCTAAGGCCCGTATTAATAAATCGGTCTCAAGTTTGAGTGGTTTTGGAAATGTAATTCTTATGTCATACTAGTACAAAATGGATGTGTGGAGTGACGCGAATGGATAAGGTGAAGAATGTGCACATAAGGGGCAGTGTCAGGGTAGCGCCAATAACCGATAAAGTAAGAGGTAGGAGGCTGGAATGGTTTGGACACGTGATGAGAAGGGATGAAAAACATGTGACTAGAAGAGTGATGAATATGAATGTGGATGGATACAGTGCGAGGGGAAGGCCAAATAAAAGATGGATGGATTGTATCAAGAGTGATATGAACGAGGTTGGAGTGGATGTGAGTATGAGAGGAAATCGCGATGAATTGAAGGAAAAGACATACTGCGCCGACCCCAGATAATGGGAAAAGGTAAGGCAGATGATGATGACTAGTACAAAATGTCATGTCAAAAGCATACTCAAGACCACTCTCAGACTTGAGATCGATTGATTAATACGGGCCTAAAATTCGAACGACCAATCCAAAACTCGTTTGCTGTACAAATTAATAGAAGCGTGGCTGTCACGGGCCCACATCGTAAAATAGTGTCAACGCCTCTTCCACTTTAATCACCGAGAGTGGGGGCGATTGTCCGCACCCACTCGCGCCGGTGTTTACCCAGCTCTCCACAGATGGCGCCTTTGTAACTGGACTCTCACAGGCTCGGTGACCATCACTACAGCCGATACTTTTCATCATACACTCATGGTGTCAAAGGACTTGCCCGAGGCGGAAGTGCTTATATTGATGGAGTAGTTTCTACAGTTTCAATTTAATACATTTGACAGCATAGATACCTATATTGGTGCTTATTTTGATGGCTACATAATTACGACTAAACTAAATTTGATAGAAATGAAAATATTTATCACTTACTCATGCATTATGACCATGAGCAAGATGGAAATATAATCTTTGTGTCTATATTTAATTGTAACAAATAAATTAGTGTTTACATGTACCTAAGTTGCCAATGTTGCTGCATGTTTGCATATTGAGTTGTATAAAATGTTTAAACGTCAGGTAGAACGTTCCTAGGATAAGCTTGAAATACTATTTTTCATAAAGCGCATTTTAATTGTTATTATAAGCGCGAGTGCACACAAATGCATAATATAAGACTCGGTGAATATGACGCTTATGAATTTTTTTCCACTACTTCGCACCTCGAGCGTTGCTGGAAAAATACACGGAATATTCCATAAGAAAAAGCGGGCAGAGACCGTGTGACCGTTCATAAAAAGGGATTCGACTTGTTCCTGTTGCCGGTGGAGAGATTGTTTCCCTTCACGGCGCGATATACGGGGGCGTCATACGGGCTATTTATTAGACGGGATAACATTGTCGCGCGGCCTCCAGCCTCGCGTAATAGGATTTTCCTTTTATTATTTTTATTTGTGGGTTGTAAACTAACTCATTTTTAATTTGTCGGCGGGAAATCGTAAATTTGTCGTAGCATGCGCCGACGGGTGTTTCGACGTAAAGCCCGCCGTAAAACCGGCTGGAGGTCGCTTTAAAACCTGCTAGGTACGGTCGCCGCTCGCGTGATGATGGGAACGCGATGCGATGGTTCTTTATCAACATGTTTTTGAACATTACGAACTTTCTCAGCTCGTGTGATTCTTGTGAGTTTATCCCAATACTTTTGCTCCAATAAAAAAGTTGGCGAATATTTTCTTATTTACCAGTAGATATCTATCCTATACAGTACATACATTGTTTTATGATGATGATTATTTTTTACTAGAAATTGAAAAAAAACATAAAACGGTACAAAATTAGTGAATTGGATGCTCAGTAAATGCCACTCGTACTTATCTACCTTCCACCCATGATGCCCTTCTCGAACCAAATTGAAATTTATTTGAAACGTCGTCGCCCTTAATTTCCGCTAAATATAATTTCAGATACAATCTCATCCTTGGGGTCATTCGAGAAGATTCCTTTTCATTAAAAAAACAGGCAAAATATGGCTCTGGCAATATTTGTTCCAAATTTCCACGTCCTTTTTGTCTGGTTCGAAGTCCATTTTGACTCGGCAATAGATAAGCTTCGGTCGTTTGACGGGGGTAAGTAGGGATGTCGATCATGCCCAAATTGCTTCCCGTCTTAAGAATGGTTTGGCATTTTACATAAAACGTCATTCATTTCTTCGATGTTATTATATTTTCTTCCCCCACCAATGTTTCTGAACAAGATTTTGTTTGCTACAAATCTTTCATTACTAAAATACCTAATTGTTATATATGTTTAAACGTACGTAGATATATGCGCGGGCTACGTCCCGACCACTCAACGCCAACTAATAAACACCAGTGCTAAGCGACCCGTTGTTTCACTCACACGTGCCCTTGCAGCACCCTATCGAGACAAGTCTAACACTGGCGACGAACAAACTACACGCGAGACAACATGGCGTCACATCTTGGAATTTTACACACATTTGACCATTCCTCGCAAGACTGGGTGTCATTCAGAAACCGCCTACAACAATTTTTTATTGCCAACGATATTGTTGACAAGGACAAAGCGGGTATCAAACGCAGGGCGATATTACTAACGGCGCTCAACGAGACAACATACAAGCTAGCAAGTGATTTGGTGTCGCCGAACAAACTCGAAGAAGAAGAGTTCGAGAAAATCCTCAACGTATTGGACGGGCATTTTATACCTAAGCGGTGTGGATTCGGCGAGCGCTCGAAGTTTTATGCAGCTGTGCAGGGGGCAGATGAAGGTCATGCACAATGGGCGGCCCGTTTAAGAGGGCTAGCAGCACACTGTGGATTTGGAGACGTGGAGGAATCGTTGCTAGACCGCTACGTCATGGGAATGGCGAGCGGGCGCGAGCGCGATAAACTCTTCGCACAAGACATCAAGGAGCTGACGTTGGCGAAGGCAGTGGAGCTGGCGGAGAGCGTGCGCTCTGCGCGCGCAGCCGCCGCTGCTGTTCCGGCGACCGCGAATGCAGTGTTTAAAATTGCTGATAAAAAGGTCAGCGATGGTGAAAAGTGTGCAGTGTGCGGGTTTAAAAACCACAAATCAGTGGAGTGTAGATTTAAGAATTTTAGCTGCCGCAAATGCGGCCAAAAGGGCCATTTACGGCGTATGTGTTCGGTTAAAATGATGAGAGCAGTGAAATACGTTGACGAGAATTCCGGGGAAGAAGGCGAAGAAGGTAACATTTTGTATCATATTAAATGTGAGTCAGCAACCAAGCCAATGACGGAGCGAATCCAAATTAATGGGTTGGATTTACAATTTGAAGTCGATAGTGGAGCGGCCGTTACTGCTATATCCGATAAGACATATTTCAAATATTTTACAAACGTACCATTATCGCATTCTTCGAAGTCCCTAACAAGTTACGCCGGGGGTAGAATCACAATATTAGGAGTCATACGGCTGCCGGTGACTTACCTAGGGGAAACACATGCACTCAACGTATATGTAGTACGCAATGGCGGACCACCGTTGCTAGGTAGGGATTTTTTCAAGCTTTTCAGTTTAGAAATATCCCCTATTAAGTATTGCACTACCGACAATAATGAGGTTGAAAAATTAATGACCCAATTCCCAACCGTATTTTCAGATAAAATTGGATGCTTTACGAAATATAAAATTAGCTTAACATTAAGACCTGACGCGAAACCGGTTTTCCGTAAGGCGCGACCTGTAGCTTACGCACTCAGAAGCAAGATAGATAACGAATTAGATCGCTTATTGTCTTTAGGTATAATAACTCCGGTACAATATTCTGATTATGCATCTCCTATAGTTCCAGTTTTGAAAAAAAATGGTGAAATCAGAATTTGTGCGGATTACTCGGCAACCATTAATAAACAACTCATTGTTGAAAAATACCCCCTTCCCACAGTTGATGATCTATTTTCAAAATTACATGGGGGGGCACAATTTTCAAAATTAGATCTATCGAGTGCATATAATCAAATATTACTAAAAGACGACGACGAGACGCAGTTGTTTACATGTATAAATACACACAGAGGTCTTTTCAAATATACGCGACTAGTATTTGGATTGTCAAGCGCTCCCGCCATTTTTCAAAAAGCAATGCAAGGTATTGTATCGGGTCTAGATGGAGTTCTCTGCTTAATGGACGATATTTTAGTAACAGGTAAATGTAGATCAGAGCACTTAAGTAGACTGAAAACGGTCATAGAAAGGTTGAAAGAAGCTGGTCTGACGTTAAGGAGGGATAAATGCGTTTTTTTTCAAAACGAAGTTAATTACTTGGGTCATGTCATTGATAGAAATGGTGTGCGTAAATCACCAGAAAAAGTAAAAGCTATACGCGATGCCCCGATCCCTACCAATATTAACGAATTACAATCGTTCTTGGGGCTAATAAATTATTATAGGAATTTTGTACCGGGCGCCTCAATGATCCTTAGTCCATTATACCAATTATTAAATAAAAATACAAAGTGGGCTTGGAGTAATGTACATCAACATGCATTTAATGACATCAAACGTCATTTAATATCAGATAATGTCTTGGCGCATTTTAATCCAAATACTACAGTTATTTTAACTGTCGATGCCTCACCATATGGTCTCGGTGCGGTGTTATCGCAGAGAGGCAGGGACGGACTCGAGAAACCAGTTTCCTTCGCGTCACGATCGTTAACACCGGCGGAAAAAAGATATTCACAGATTCAAAAGGAGGCCACCGCGATTATTTTCGGTGTTAAACGTTTTCACCAGTATCTCTATGGCAGGGACGATCCTTTCGAATTACGCACAGACCACAAGCCACTTTTGACAATATTCGGGTCGCATAAGGGAATTCCTGAAGTGACCGCGAATAGATTACAACGTTATGCAATATTTTTAGCGGCTTATAATTATAAGATTTCTTATGTGCGTAGCACCGACAATATTGCTGACTTTCTATCTCGTTCTATTGCGGTTGCGGATAGTCCGAGTCCGGCCCTGCAAGGAGAAACTAATGACCTCGAAGATCGCGCGGCTTATGTTAATTTTATTACGGAGGGTGATCTACCTGTCAATTTAGAGCAGTTACGTGAAGCCACCGATCGTGACGAAGTTTTACAAAGGGTCATAAAGCATGTTCAGAGTGGCTGGCCGCGTAGGGTTACTGATTTAAGATTAAAACCCTACCATCTTTGTAGAACTCAGCTGTCTTTGGAGGAAGGTTGTCTCATGCGGGGTCACAAAATAGTAATTCCAGAGGACTTGCGTGGCAAAATAATTACTGAGCTACATAGTTCACATTTTGGTATAGTAAAAATGAAGTGCGAGGCGCGCGCGCGACTTTGGTTTCCCGGCATCGACGCGGCGCTGGAGCACGCGGCACGGGCGTGTGCCGTTTGCGCACAGCTGCGGCCAGCGCCGCCGCGCGCCCCGCTCGCGCCCTGGCCACACCCGCCGCACGCGTTTCATAGAATACACATAGATTTTTTAGGGCCATTGTACGAAAGAATGTATCTCATAGTAGTTGATGCTTATTCGAAATGGGTCGAATGTTTTACGATGAGGTCAACCATTTCGTCTGACGCGGTGATCGAAAAATTATATGATTTAATATCAAGGGTAGGAATACCGGCGATCATCGTCAGCGATAATGGTACATCTTTCGTGTCCGAGAGATTCAGAAAATTTTGTCAATTGAATGGTATATGTCAAGTGTTCTCTCCTGTATACCATCCTAGCAGTAACGGTCAAGTCGAAAGTGCTGTAAAAATTGTAAAAAAAGGAATTAAGGCTATAATTTTATCCAACCCGGATCGGAAAAATTTAGATACTAAAATTAGCAAATTTTTATTTGACTATCGTAATTCAACCCACAGCCTAACCGAACGATCGCCGGCTCAATTACTATATGGACGACAACTGAGATGTCGGCTTGACCTGCTCAAACCTAGTTCTAAGGCGCCTTCTTCGTCGGAACTCTCAGAGATTGTAAAACGTAAACAATTATTACAGAGTAAATACTATGGCGGCAAGAAAAGGACAGAATTCCTTGATGATGAAGAAGTCCTAATAAAGAAGTATATAAATAAACAAAAGCATTATTGGATTAGAGGCACAATAGTGAAGAAAATTGGAAAAGTCGTTTATAAAGTATTTGTTCCGGAACTAAACGCTCAGGTTACACGACATAAAAATCAAATTAAAAAATATTATCATAACGATGCTCTTCCGCTTTGGGATTTGGACAATATACCCGATATCACGAATGGTGTTACTGACGCTGCGAGATGCCAGCCGCCAGTAACCAAATGTATGTCAGCACCAAGCCGGGAATCTGTAGTTTCGGCTGGTCAGAAGGAGGCGGAAAGTGTCAGTTCTGATGTAGTCAACACGAGTGACGTAGTTTCAGGAACTAAAGCTGTCGTTGATACTGATGGTGGCAAGGGACCTTCGGAATGCCAAAGCCTTGAGCATTCCAATCCTTCTGCTGGGTCATCAGAACCTCAGAGAAACAGACGAAACCGTCCTAGGGTAAACTATAAGCAGTATTTTTAGTTAAGCAGGTTAAGGAATTGTGGTGGAGGGATGTTATATATGTTTAAACGTACGTAGATATATGCGCGGGCTACGTCCCGACCACTCAACGCCAACTAATAAACACCAGTGCTAAGCGACCCGTTGTTTCACTCACACGTGCCCTTGCAGCACCCTATCGAGACAAGTCTAACACTAATGCTCTTTACATATTTAACATAAAGCAATGGGAACCTTGTACTATTTTCAATGCAGCTAGTATACTCGTAAATAGTTTAGTGCGTAGATGGACCGAAATACAGTACAGAATTATAAAGTAACTAGCTGTGGCCCGCGACTTCATTCGCGTAGTATTTAACATAACAAAAAAATCGGGATTATCGGGATAAAAAGTATCCTATGTGTTAATCCCGGTTATAAACTATCTGTATTCCAAATTTCATCCATATCCGTTAAGTAGTTTTTGCTCGAAAGAGTTACAAACATACATCCACACTCACAAACTTTCGCAAATATGTATATAGTAGGAAGTATCCGTCACTTTCTGATAGGGTTTGGGGGTATAAGTATAGAAGTCTAGCCAAAAACTTACTATATGTGTTCTATGGATAAATAAAACTCGAACATATTATTTTTAATTGACACTGGCTGAATGCAACAAGAGATACCAAAAAAAACTACAGTTAATTATTCCAAGCGTAGACTACAGAGGTGAAACAGCGAAGAATAAGCCGATAGGTAAAAAAAGGCCAGCTAGACTGGCACAATAGTCCGGCCTATTTGCGGACACCGCGACGCCCACTTGTTGTATCCGAGAGGCACGCTCCGGTCCCAGTTACACCGACATCGTTTACTAAATGAGTATGTTTATATGTTGTAGTGGAAGATTTAGTTCTTGACCAGTGACTTGTAATGAGCTACCTATTGGTTTACCTACCTACCTACCTACCTACCTACTTACCTATATGATTAAGTTACCTAAATAGATACATAAATCAAATACGATCGGTTAGTATCCTCTAAAAGCCTAGGTACAGTTGTAATACCATAAAAGTGACCGTCCGTCCACCACTTTAGCTGTGCCACAAAGTGGTCCCGCCTGTTTCAACCAATAGGATCACAAAACTTCCTGTCAACTTGAGCTAAGCCGAATAAAGCTGAGGGAATGAAGCAAACCTATTGGTCGAAATGGGCGCGTCAGTTCATGGCACAGCCAAGTGGACCATCACCTTAATACTAAAGTGTCATTATAGTCAAGAAATCTGAAGCACCATTGGCACGTCAAAGAGAAAACATTTTTCCAGATATTTTAACCGTATACAGAAATAGATTTACATAGATAACGCAAATGCATGTACTTCGCGTGTACGAAACTCCGACCAAGCGTCAAGGTTGGTCGACGCTAACTTACAGTCCGCACGACTACAGATATAAAAAATATGAGTATGAGCGACATAATCACTCGAGAGAATCGTAGCGGGCGGAGGGGCATCGGCGGCATCGGTGTCTTTGAATCGGTTTGGATTTCCCGTCACTAATGACGTCACAGTAGGTGTTAAAAATTCGGCACGCTTGTATTCAATACAAATCGTGATACTTGCGTTATCCTTGTAAATCTATATATATGGTATACATCCCCACGTTCTTAAAAATAAAGGTAAGGAAGATGTAGGTACTGTACCTGATTTTTGCCTTTAAGAACGAGTACGTTGGTGACCCTTCCGAACGGCAAGCCGAGCTGTATGATCTCCGCCTCTGTCGTCTCGTTGGGTATGTTCCGTATGTGGATGACCCGCGAGGGTTTGCCCACATTCTGTTCCAGTTTCACCTGTCGACAAAACACAAAACGACTTACAAATCTTCCGGCACACTGGAATGGTAAGTATTAAGATATGTTTATTGAGTCGTTTTGTTAATTAATTGCTTTATATAAAATTGCAAACGACGTTGAAAAGCAGAGGGTTAAACACAAGCATTATGTTAAAGTAATTCCGTTTGCCACAATAACAAATGTACTAGGTGGATACAATTTTTCTGTCGAAAGCGCAGCGAACATTTTTAAGGTCTTCTGACGCTAGTGAAATCTGATGAATGCGATATATATCTTAAAAATGTCAGTTCAAAGAGTATAGTTAGTGTATCACTGTACGATAGGTACGACATTTTTTTTTAAAGAAAACAAGGTGCATGTGTCTAAAAAACGGTACCTAAACAACGTATAGGTATATTTTCTATAGGCACCTACAAGGTTTTCGCTTCACAAATCACGAACTGCCTGATAGAGTCCCACGGGTGGAAAGCGAATCCGAAAGGCACGCGGCGTACAAAATGACCGGTCTTATATACATAAATAAACCTAGCATTGTTCGCGGGGAAGAGCCGGTTGGATAATTGAAAAGTCGATGTAGTATAATTGTCGGGGCTTATCGGGCCCAACCCCAATGTGGGCGCCATTGTTCCCACGAGAGCCTTTTGATTACGGCGGCGGTCCCGAACCGAGCCCGAATATATTGTAGCTTTGTATGACACTTCACTTTCCATTCGAGTGAAATGACCAACCTGTACGGTAACGGTTTTATTGTGATTGACTAAATTCATCAATCATAAACAATGTAGGTGTAAGGTTGTTGAAAAGGTATGAGATGAATGAGCAATGTCCGTGCAACGATAAGTGTTGTTTTGAAAGAAAATAGCAAAGGTTAAGGTCAATGTTACATGAATTTGAAGCTAAGTTTTCGAGCGCAGCGTATCAAATTAACACTCCATATGGGATTTATGATTTATAAATTAGTTGCAGAGATAAAATTATGTTATTAATTCCAGATTTACACTGACAATAAAATACGACATTAATTAGGTATTTGCTATAATTATAAATGTTTAATAAAAAATAACTTAAAGTTACAAAGTAGGTACTAGAAACTACAAAAATCATGTTTTGTTTTTTTTTATTCAGTGCTCCTATGCATAAGCCTCTTCTCAATGCGAAAGGTATTCAGGCAATAATCCACTACGCTGGACCAGTGCGGGTTGGTGAATACAGGGAGAATATGATTTTCGAAAAATTCATCGTGAGCAAGTTCTCATCATGTTCAAATTATGATTTGCACATAGACTTCGAAAAACCCTGAGGTGCGGGCCAAGGTTTGCAGCCAGGACTTTGAGTACGCAAGACGCGTGTAAAACCAATCGACGCTCAAATAATAATTTAATCTGGAGTTTACTACTTGAGGGATAGAATAACACACTAACAGAATCGAAAATAGCTTGATAAAAACAAGTAACGCAACAATTACACTGGTTGCGTCATCAAATCGTCTACGATATTTCAGTTGGAACAACGAACAAGATTTGGGGAGTTGCGGGCTATCTAACCATCCCCCTTTTTACGTTCTTTGGCGGGCGGCGAAGCGTGGAGGTGTAACAAATGAGTCTAATGCCTATTAGTTCGACCTTGTTAACTTCAGACAAAGTGAGCAGCTAGCCTCATGAGAGTGCAAGAAAGTCGAAACATTTGGCGAACTGACTTTTAGTCCTTGGTATGTGGTGTTTTAGCAACATATCTGGGACTTTTGTGTGACTTGACTTTGAAATGAAATAGGAGGATTAAAATTTGTGAGAACTTACGGAACTGAAAAACAAAGTTCTAGTTCTAGTTTTCCACGTCTAAGGAAATTTATCTGATAATCCAAACCACGAACGAAAAGAAAAAGTACACAGATACGATATTTTTGAACAATCCACATGCCGTTCCAAGCGACATCAAAAGAACCAAATCTCCGTTAATAAATAAATAAAAATGTTTTTCCGCAGTGACTAGCGTAGGGCGAAATAAATCGCGGCACGCGCTCGCCCACCTCGAGGGTACATTTGAGTATTTTCTCTTCTCGCGAAAGAAAACAACTGGTACGTAAAACGTAAAGAAGGACATTACTTTCGCTGGGTCAGAAAACCTGCGAGCAACGATTTCCACATCAGGCACTTTAAATCATCCGCTCGGTCTCACATTTCATCCATAAATATTAAATCTTGGCTCGGATGCTTGGATAGAAAAAAAGGTATCGTATGACATTTCCCGGCGAGGATTTCCCGGAATCGGTCAATTTTCCCGGTGATCGCTTCGGCCGTGTTTATTGAAACACTATTTCTCAGTTGGCCGCGCCTGCGGCCTCCTATCATTAACTATGACAGCGTTCGCACACGTGGTGATGAACACTAGTAAAACGAAACCCCACACAGCGAAATTTCTTTTCACACTAAAATTTAGATATTACTTCCAACTTTTCACGGAATAAATAAGAAGCAAATTAGGTGATCTACTCATAAGATAAAATAAAATAAATGTGTAATTATTGCCCAAGAAGCGGTGATAGCTGATTGGTTAAGCACGCGTCTTGGGCGGTGGGCACCAGATCCTGGGTTCAAACCCCGGCTCGCACCTCTGGGTTTTTCTTAATCTATGTGCGAATCATAACTACAATATGGTTATCACTCGCTTGCGGTGAAGGAAAACATCGTGAGGAAACATGTGTGTCCTAGAAAATCTAAACAATTTTCGCCAACACGCACTGGGTCAGCGTGGTGGATTACGGCCTGAATACCCCTCGTAGTTAGGGGAGGTCCGTGCCCAGGAGTGGGACGTCAAAAGGGCTAAATTATTATATTTATTGCCCATGAAATACATCTACGTATTACTTATCACAAGTTCAAAAATAAATATATTTTTCAAACTGTCTAATTTGTCAAGTGATTTTCCATGAGCGCGCTACCAGAAGCCTAGTTCTGATAAATTAACAACAATACCTTTGCTATACAATGCCTTCTGTTGTCACTGTGTAGCCGTAACATCACATAACTGGGGCAAGTATCTGTTGAGTTACACTAAGTATTCTGCTTACGGGCGTCTCGACAAAATACGCCTCCACGTCACTGAGGGAGCGACATTTTGTAATCCGCTTGTGGCGCCTAGGCCAGGCCAACTCGGCTAGGTAGGCCCACGAGAAATGGGCTTTGCTACACATCATTCTTAAACACCTGTTATAGATGATATTGAAACGTTAGTTGACCCTCATATTGTAATAAAGCTTTTCTGTTCAACATTATTAAAACTATAAGCACTAGTTTTAGATTAGATAGTTTTGATCAGAAAAGCTTTTTAGGTTTATTATGAGACTACTTTTTGGGATAAATTATGAGTATTTTAAGAAATCTTTAGAAGCACATTTTAGAGCTTAGAAAAATCCTCAGGAAATATATACCTATCAGAGGAAGCATTACAAAATAGTTGATTACGATTGTGCTTGATACTTTGCACCTATGCTATAACGATCATGTAATTTCCGTAATATTGCGTGTAAAAAGTTGCCTTTCCGGTAAACATAATCAATTATGTGATCGGTGGTTTAGAAACATTACGTTATGTTACGTTTAACCGGACCGGTACCATACCTAATCAGCTATATGTTATAATGTACATTGCATCTACGAATGTAACTGATTTATTTAAAACTTCACAAGTTGAGTAATCAACAAATAAAGAAGTAAGAAGCTCATTATTGTGGGTTACGTGGAGGGAAAGCGGAGACGAGGAAGATCTCCAACCAGATGGACTGACTAAGACAAATATCAATTACCATAAGACAAGCTGAGTGCTAGAATACCAAGGTGGTAACGACCCTAGATATGAGAGATCGATGAAAAAGAAGACGAGGAAATTAGAATCAAATTGATATATGATAAAGGTTTTTTTCCCCCCTAAAGCTGAAACAGGATATCTACTGTAAACAAGAAGACAAAGTAGAAATGTTACATTTCTACTGGCTATAACATTAGTTATTTAATATAGCTGGCGTAATATTACGCAACTCGTACGGCCAAGGAAGGTGCAATATAAGACAGGTACAAGTATTACGGCGGACAATGACGGAGCGAATATGAAAGAAAAGGTGGCCCGCCACGTAATCGATTTCGTGATGCGGGGAAAACGACGCTGTTTATTTTATCTAAGCAGACTTATATGAAGATAGTAATATTAATAAATTAAATCGCAACCTACTCCTATATTAATTAGCTATATACTCAGATAAAATCAACTTTATGCATGTAGAAGATCAAAGAAAGTACAAAGATTGAAACTGACAGTCAAATATTAAAACAAAATAAAATATTCCATAAAAAGAAATACCACCATTTTAAGTAGGTATCATTAATATAAAAATGTTTGATATTTTACAATATAATATTAACGTAAAAAATTGAATAATATTCGAGCCCGAAAAGCGTTCAAGTCAGCATCGAGATCCTTGAACTAATAACAATTGCGATTTAGTGGAATGGAGGCCCGGTGGAAGTTTGACTAGTGGCACAGATTACAAGCTCAAGGCAAAGTAGATATATTTGGCTCCAAGTTCTGCTGCAATTTTTATTACTTCTCTGTTCCTTATGATCTTTAACCCGACCAACCCCCCCTTCCTTACCTTTTGTCGTACTCCCCTTCGGGTCGGCAACGTAAGAGCAAAGCATTTGTTATTTGTAAGCATGCTTATCATCAGACGGGTCATACGCTGGTTTGAAGAGTTTGATAAAAAAAAAAAAATGTAGTAGCTTCATACACGGTGAAATTTGTTCATCTATTATCTATACAAATAAATAAAATTGGAGTGTCTGTTTGTAATATCAAAATAACACCTTTTCACTAAATGCATATGAAAGTACATACGACACCTATAGCAAAAATGCGATTTAAAAATTTTTTGTCTGTCTGTCTGTCTGTGTATTTGTTCCGGGTAATCTCCGAAACGGCTGGACCGATTTTGACGGGACTTTCACTGGCAGATAGCTGATGTTATAGGAAGTAATTTAGGACACTTTTATGTTAGAAAAACAAAATGAAAAAAATATGAAAAAATGGGTCCTGTCGTGCGGGCTCAGAACGCGGGATCGGGCTTTTTTGTTAAGTTAAATTCCACGCGGACGAAGTCGCGGGCTCAGCTAGTGTTTAATATTCTTAAGCCTTGTAACTTGGGCCGTGCACAGAATCGCATCCGCCGTTAAAATTTCGAGTAAACCACCAACTGAACCAGGAATCGCTGAAGCCGAGTCGGAACTTTTAATTGGCGGGTCAATGGAATACTGTTATTGCATTGCCCACCGTCGATGATACTATTTGATACAGCCCGATTACTCCGAGCTTGTTATTTGTTCACCAATAGCAGCATGAATGTTTAATAAATTATTAGTGGATACTAGAAATGACTTTATTTTTTGTTTGATTAGTGAATTGAACATTTGCGAGTTTATTATCGGGACTGTTAACAAATTGAGCCGTTCATTCCTGTTTACATAATGCTGTGCTATTTGAGTCTGGACTGCCGGTTTTATAAGGAGATTGTTATACTTCAACTGACGGTACTAAACTTTCCTTCATAGTCAGTAAGTACTTTTTAAAGGATTTAAGTCGAAAACTCGAAGAAAAATCCACAATTAACGCTTTTCAACACGAAAATTTTACTAATGCCGGTGCAAATTCATTCGTGCATAAGTCCGAGGCAAGTTTATCTGGTCATCTTTTAATTGTGGACCGGTCGGTCACTTGCTTTGCAACTTAGTTAAAATACTCTTCACTAAAATGCATATCGTTATTTGCTGTTTCGTAAAAAAAAGGAAATAGTGTTCTGTAAATCTCTAACTATGTTTCGATACCTACTAATATATGTGTAATAATATGTTAACGATTGTCCAAATTTTATAATAATGGAATCAAAATCTAAAATACTGTCAATAGGCATAGTGATTGTATAATTGTACATCAACTATACCACTTATGATAATCGGTAATACTTGAGTAATAAATATATGAATAGTTCAGGTAAAGCAGTGAATCATACCAACAGAGCAGTATAAGTTATGGGCATATCTGCCTAAGATTCTCTCTCTCCATAATCCGCGTGGGAAGGTAGAAATTTATATCAACACATAAACACAATAAAGTCAAAACGTATGACCAATAAAGTTCCAGCGGATCGTCCAAAACTCTAGTAAATCACGCGTACCATAGGTTTTTGTTCGAATAGATAGTTCCAGTGGTTGGAAATCGTAAAATAAGATAGCCAAATGGTTTTAGTACCCCCTAAAACTAGCAGTAAAATAGTAAGTGCCCGGCCAATGAATATCTTCATGAGATCATTTGATTGATTACGGAATTTTCTAGGAGCAGAATGAAGTCGAGTGGCTCATACGATTGTGTATTAACTGGGAGTTTGTGTGTATCGCTGGAAATTCGCATATGGAAATAGATGCGGTACCTACAATTGTTGTTATGGATTATGTCCAGAATAATGGTCAACATAAAAGTGAAGAATTATTTAAATCATTGGCAAACGTTTTTGAATTTAAAATATAAGTTCGCATATTTTCATATACAATGACTAGGATAATTTGGTTTTAAATCAGTTTGTAAAACTCAAGCGACATTAAATTATGCAAATATAAAAGCTGTAATTTAAATTATCCGAAATAAAATATAGGACAATGATAATGCTAAATAGTTATAATACTAACATAGGTAGCGCACGGTTATAATGACTTGGAAATAGGAGACGTTGATACAAACTATGTTTGCGCGGTTTCATTAGTAAGTAATATTGACGGTAATTGTTCCATTAGCGACTAAACTATGTGCTAACAAAGTTTATAACCGCCCGCCGCTATATTTGCTTACGCGTTTAGCACTAACTATGCGTACAGGTATTTTCATATTAAACACTTCGTTATTTAAAAAAGAATGTAACAAATATTTTCCACAGGGTAAAAAAGGGGTAGTGGGGCAGCGAATGTTGTTTTTTTTTTAATCATGACTGATTACAGCAATTGCCTTCGTGGCCGAGATGTATCGGGATCGATTCCTCTCTCGATGGACATCCTGGACATCATCATATTGGCGTCAATAAATATTGGCGTGAGCCCACACTTAGCACAATGATTCTATAACTTAGGCTGACGCAACTACAAGACATGTGTTAGCATCAGTTTGCTAGAAAAAAATGTATTTAAATTTAAAACAATAATTCGTTATTCTTGTATTTTGAGATACATTTTTAGATACGAGTAGTAGGATTTCGTGTGAAGTACTATTAACATAGATTATAAATACGCATTTATACCGTAAATAATAAAAACATGGATCTTTTTGTAATTTATAAAAGAAAAACAATGTTTACCAATTTCAATGTATAAGAAAAAAGATACAAAATAAATCGTAAATTCTTTCCCTAATAAGATCAGTAGTCAACCTGTGCAGGCGGGGCCGTAACTCAGGAGGACAAGCTCGTAAATGGTTAAGTAGTGGTAAACGCAGCTCCGAGTGGGGGCGATTGATGTCGCTGAATCATCGTTAAAATAATGATGATAATTTTGGACCAGACGATATTGAATTAGTTTAAAAAATACTTAAAGTAATTTGTGCTCTTCACGCGGCGGTTTTGGATTTATATTATTTTACCAAAGACTTTGCAAGTGTATGACAAATAGTGCATTTTGGCTTGGCCAACTAACGCAAATGTTTGTACGCCATGTAAAGAGTCAGCCGAGGCCTAAATGATTGTTGTTGCAAATCTTAACTTCTTTGTGGCTTTTGCCGATTCAACATCAGTGTTTGGAGTTATAGCTACTGAACTGACGAAAACTAGATGCCAAAATTGGCGAAAAATTCTTGGTAAGACCATTCCGTAATCGATATCAAACCATCGATATCTAGCTTCTCAACATCGATGTTTAGTAAACAGTAACGAAGACCGATCATCCCAGAGAAACATCGAGTGATTTGATTGATCTCCACAACGCGGGACCCTCTTATGTTTTTACAAGCCAACGTCAGGAAAATGAGGAAAAAAGACGGGGAACATAATTAATTACTTGATTTGGACATTAATGACCCAGTGGAAGGGCGCGTGGGTTGATTAGTGTGTTTTCTAATGAGCCCCTCACTGTCTGATATTGGAATAACTTTTCTGGATTTTGCTTT